>OZ010797.1:191935920-196842920 GCA_963932465.1 Maratus speciosus | reverse complement strand
AACTGTGGCACGCTGGATACCACAATTTTTTAAAGAAATTGTCGACTTCTTGAATCGAAGAGATTCAATGATTAGATAAGGTAATGATTACTAAAAAATTTTAGTGGTGTCCAGCGTGCCACAGTTGGCCACCCCTGTTAACTATACTAATAAAAGAACAAATCACCCTGTGTATGTGTGTGTATCTGTCTGCGATAGCTAGCAAAATCTTCGGCACGTACGAGGCTCAAATTTTTTGTGAAGATAGTTTCCAAGACCTCTCCTAATGTACCTGAGCCTCAGGATTTAAAATTTCTTTTAATTATTTGAGTTATTAATTTACAACCGTAACTCACTCTCATAAAAATATAAAAAAAACTCGGTAGCAGGGATGAGATTTCCGCGTTTCTGCACACCAGTATTTTGTTAGAGAAAATGATATCTCATTTAATCGGAACATATTTGCAATTTAACAGGACAACATTTTCTCTAAGAATATACTGGTGTGCAAAAACGCGGAAATCTCATCCCTGCTCGGTAGTTAGGACACGGTAAAATCTCTGACGCATGAGCTGAAGACGCTGATACGTAAATGAAGAACGAAAAAAATATTCCGGGGGTATTTTGTCATTATTTATTAAACTGACATCGTCCAAACCGCTTAGTAAAGTTGAAAACGGAAGACATGTTCTAAATATCATAGTCTTTCGTCTCAAATGCCGGAATTAATAAAAAATATATCGTAATTAATCTCTTGAATAAAAAATTCATAAAATGTTGTTATTCCGAAAAACGCTTTTTTTCCTTATTGCAATACCTCCCCCAGGATGCAATTTTAAAGGTACTAAATAAACAAAAAAATGCTTATAAAGCAGAAACCTTCTTCAAATCGACAGTGTATTTGGTTTTTAAAAATATGAGTTTTAACTCTTTCAAATACACCATCAAACGCAGGTCACTTTGCGCTTCATGTAGAGGATATTTTTTCTATGCTAAAAGTAACTGAACGACCGTATTTTACCACAATATTTTTGGAGCCTCTCGATAGATTAGATTTACATCACCTACAAAAATTTCGTAACTTTCGGACGGGTAGAAACATTTTTTTTACAAAATAAAATGTATGAAAACTTCGACAAACAAAAATTAGAGACCGAGGCATTTCGGTTAAACTTTTTCCGTCTTAAATATGCATATTTTTTTATGAAAATTTAAAAAGGCTTGGTATTTGTTATATTTACGATCCATTAAAACTTCAGAGAATTCTGACAACAATAAACATCTATTTTGTTCTACTAATGAAACCAACACCAAAAAAAGAAGAAACGATTTGCGCTTCGATGCGGAACCTTAATTTACAAAATACATCACATTAATTCTAGCTTAGTCGTCTAACGCCTTATAGTCCAGTCAAATTAGAGTTTGAAGTGGAAAATTCTGGTGTAATTGTTTTTAGTGTCTTACTTTATGTTTTTGGGGGTGCTGAACACGAATCTGAAGTTGTCCAACAAAATTTCTCTCGGCAAACATGAAAAATCGTGAAAAAATCACTAAAAATCGCAGATTTTTTTGTGTTTTTGGCTTATAATTTGCAAAGTAATCTATTTACGCAAAAGGTGATCCTATATTAAAATACAGACGAGAAAATTACCTACAATTCATGTTCTTATCATTTTTCGTATGATGTATAGCTTCCGTAGGGGAGTTGAAAAATCGGCGAAAACCAGTAATTTTGGAAAATTGCAAAAAATATTTTTTTTACACCCATTCCGTTCATAACACTAAAAGTAAGCATTTCACTGGAAAAATTTGCTGACTTACTCACTTATTATTAGGTTATATATTATTATGATATAGGTATGCAGTGTGACCTCGAAAATCCGGCATTCAGAGATCCGGTAACTTTAAAAATCCGGCATCAAAGTCATCTTTACCCTCCCTTTTTTTCACTTTCAACTTACGGGAAAAGTAAAAATAGCAATTATTTTCGAATTAAAAATCGAGATTAAAAAACGATGCATTAGCTTACAGCGATATCGCTGACACTGTACCAAATAGAGCCTTCGATAACGCTGGTAGCAGCTCAGAGGAACGAGGACGAGGACCTGGCAGAAGATAAGGTCTCACCGAAAAAATGTATACATTTGACCGAAAAACTAAAGTGATGTTCAAAGAAAAAAGATTGTACTTCGGAAATTGATACAATTCTCTACAATTTATGTGCAAGTAATTTTTTTTGGACCTTGAATAGTTATGAGAAAAACAATGATGAATGCACGAAGTAGTCAGCTGCCTCTTTATTGAAAACATACAAAATGCATCATTAGATGTCTGCACAGATATGTGAAACGTTAAAGTTAGATTTTGTAGATACAACAAAAAGATAAAAAGTTATTAATGATCGGTTAGTGTTTAATGTTATACAGTATAATAAAATAGGTAGGTAAGTAATTTTTTTATACATCACTTATTATTAAATGATTATTGACTTGAAATGACACTCATTAGTGAAACTGAACCCTCTTGGCCAAAGGTTGCATGATTTCAGGCATGCCTTCCAATTCTTCTACACCTAAAAATAATAATTAAATATAATATTTATTTAAGCAACTGGGCGCGAAAGAACCGTTTTCATCCCGAGGGAGAAGATTGTTGCCCCAGCCGTAGACGAAGGCTGCAAATATCCAAGGAACGAAGCTTAAGCTCCTGAGCAGCTCTGGTGCACATAGTATTTTAAAAAATGGTGGAACTTATGATTAAATAAGTAATATTGAATAAGTAAAGAATGATTCATGCAACATTTTATCATAACACGATTTTTACATCTTTCTTTTGTTACCCCTCTTTTACAACTCAAGACATGAATAGGTTACTGTTGGACCTCAATTTAGGAAACATATTAGACTATTATATTACAAACTACCGTTTAAAAAAATAATTTATGATTTATTTCTGATTGTTTTAAAATTGAGTAGTTATATTTCTGTATTAAGATAAATATTTTGATCACAAAAATAAAAAAATTAGTGAAAAGTAAAGGTGAAATAGAAATATTAATGCATATTTACCTTCAAGTACTGCAGGAATTCCATATCATTCTGGTCTTCCTCGATTTCAGTAACAGGCATGTTATTGCAATTGCTTTCGCAGTTCCCACACATATTGGAGCACTTGAGGCCTGCTTTTTTGCATCCACATTTTTTCTGGCAGGTCTTCTTGAATTTGCAAGAAATAAGTTTCAAAACGGCTTGAGTTGTTGATGGCTGTAGCGTGGTTAATGGCTCCAGACAATCTTTCGTTTTCTTCCAACCCTATTGTTCAGCATCGTTTTCATTCCCAAGCCATTGTTGAACTTGAAAATATACCTTAAAGGAATGTTGCTGAGCTACAGACTCAGTAGGAGGTAAGGACACTAAATGGATTGATGTCTTATATGCAGACCTAAGGTAATAAAAATACCTCAATTTGTTTAATGACGTGGCTTCCTTGTCAGCAAGTTTATACAATGGCCCCAAAGAACGATTGCCAGTATCAGTAACTACATCAGCACCTGCCATAAGGTCTTTAAAAACCTCAATGGTATTAGTTAATACACGGTTTTTCTTGAGAGTCTGAAGAAACCTCATCTTTCCTACTTTGAACAAGACTGAAGTAGTATCACAGCTTCTCATGTCATGCAAAAATAATATGTTGTTAGCAATCGGTTGATAAAGTTTACAGTCAGAAGAAAAAATGAGTGGTGAAACTGTCCCTTTGCCTGGCTTTAGAAAGTATATATTTGAATATACACCCCTACAGCGACAAATGATGATAACTAGCAAATCGACGTCTTCACCCACACTAACTACAGAGTTATGTTGTAGTGCAAGGTCCCTTACTGTGGTGACAATAAGTGTATCCGCATCTTCTCGTGCCTGTTTTATGTGTATGTCAACTACTGCAAATTTGTAATTGATTTTTGAAAATTACAGACTTCTGAATAAAATATCAAAAGTACTTACGATTTTCTTGATAGTAACATTTATTCGTAATTTAATATATACCCAAATGATATTGACGTGAGAAAAAGAGAAAATTGAATGTTTAAAAAACTTACTTTAGTTGGTATTTTATATGTTAAAAAAAAATCTGATAAGTATTGCACTCATTTCTTCTCATGTAATTTCTCAGGCATCAATGTCAAGTAAGTATCTTCTTTCTTGGACTTTATACAAGTGACGAATATCGATTTCGGAAATACAATCTTGTTTCTTTGAAGATGACGTTAATTTTTCAAGTCAAATTTACACATTTTTTTGGTGAGAACTTATCTTCTGCTAGGTCCTCGTCCTCGTCCTTCTGAGCCGCTACCAGTGTTATCGAGGATTCTATTTAGCTTATCACAGCTTAAGCGATCTCGCTGCCCGATAATGCATTGTTTTTCCCTCGGTTTTTAATTCGAAAACAATTGATATTTTGGCTCTTCCCGTAAGTTGGAAGTGATAAAAAAAGGGCGGAATTTTTTATGGTGTCGGATCTCTGAATGCCGGATTTTCGAGGTCACACTGTATACCTACATCATAATAATATGTAACCTAATAATAAGTGAGTACGTCAGCAAATGTTTACAGTGAAATGCTTACTTTTAGTGTTATGAACAGAAAGGGTAAGAATATATTTTTTGTGATTTTCCAAAATTACTGGTTTTCGCCGATTTTTCAATGCCTCTGCGGAAGCCATATGTAGTACAATAAAAATGATGGGAACATGAATTGTAGTTAATTTTCTCGTCTGTATTTTATTACAGGGTCACCTTTTGCGTAAAAAGCTTACTTTGCAAGTTATAAGCCAAAAATCCAAAAAATCTGCGATTTTTAGGGATTTTTTCACGATTTTTCATATTTGCCGAGGGAAATTTTGTTGGACAACTTCAGATTCGTGTTCAGCCCCCCCCTCCCCCCGAAAACATAAAGTAAGACACTAAAAACAATTACACCAGAATTTTCCATTTTAAGCCCTTTTTCAACCTAATTTGACTGGACTATTAGTTTTCTATACGAAAGATCTCTGGTTCGAAACTCGGTAGGACTAAGTTTGAATTTGTACATTTTTGCTGTTTTAAGCATTTATTTATCTTTTAAGGGTACCTAAAGTGAAAAAAGTTCCGCATTTGTAAATCAATATGGCAATAAGTAAATAAATAAATACATTAAATATTGAATTTGTACATTTTTGCTGTTTTAAGCATTTATTTATCTTTTAAGGGTACCTAAAGTGAAAAAAGTTCCGCATTTGTAAATCAATATGGCAATAAGTAAATAAATAAATACATTAAATATTGTTAACTTTAAAATGATTTTATTAATCAAAGAAAAAACACTACGCAAAATGAAACGAATTATTTAAAAAAAAAAAAAAAAAAAAATACTGCATTTTATAAATCTCATTGTTCAACGCATTAAATTAAAAGAATTTTTGTAATTTTAAGGGTATCTTATTATTTTTTATTTTAAATCGATTGAATTATTTAAGAAAAAATACACATAAATGAATCGAATAATAATAATAATAATAAAAGTACATTTTTTCTTGTCCAATCGATTTACTTACAATATTTTGGTATTTTTTTGCAATTTTAAAGTGTTTTTTTATTTTAAATTTATTCCAATAAACACAATCTTTCACTAATAAAACACTCGCTAGATGGCGCCAAAAAAACTGTCTAAAGATATTTTATGCAGGCTCTTTAAATTAAACAAAGCATATTTGCAATTTTGGGGGGAAGAAGGGCTGGAACCTGTTTTTTTTTCGGTTTATTATTGCACGATTCTGTTATAAACAGGCTTTACTCTTTTAGAAAATAAATTGCTGGGTAGTATCTTTTTTAAAAACCAATATAGTAGTATTTGCTTGCAATTTTATTTGCTGTTCAGTACGATAATTTATGATGTATTTGTAGGGTGTCTACAAGTAAAGGATAAACACTGTCAAAGTAAGGGTGAAAAGCCAGTATTTTTTATAGAAAAATTCATCTTCTTTAATCGCGCGAATAAATAAAGCGAATTTTTCTGTAAGTAAATACTGGTATTTCCTACATTATTTGACTGTGATTTTCCTTGATCTGTAGACACCCTGATTTGTAATTACTTTTTCATCTAAAGATTTTAAATAAAAATTTAAAATATTGAAAACGTAATTAAATTATATTTGAATTCATCAATTAATTTTGAATAAAAGAGTTTAAAGTGAGAGACAAATAAAAATTCAACACCTTAATCTGTAACTTCACATAACTTTCCAACTGAGTCGAGCCCTGACAATTTGCACTGTCTCAACACCCCCCCCCCCCCCCAAAAAAAAAAAAAAAAAAAAAATTTAGTCTTCTATGAAAATGATTATTACATCAGTCAACAACCAAGTTTGGCTCAAGGAAAACTGTTTTTGCTGCCACCGGCCTTTTGATTGATTATAAACAAACACAAATAACTAATACTAGTAATTTGTAAAACTCACCATCAAATTTTCTGTACGGACTTGCGCTACAAATTTCAGGTTCATTTACAAATATTATTACAGGCCCGGGCAACGCCGGGCGGGGCAGCTATTAAGTAATAAAGTAATTTATTGTGATAACAAGCAATGAAAATGAGTATGCAAATATTAACACTTAAATGCCTGATTTTTCAAAAATCATTGTACTAATGTTTTTCGGCTTTCATTTTTTAAATAAATCATGGGAAAAATACTTAAAAAAATCATATTTTGTTTTACGTATAGTTTACGGCTAAAAAAGAGTTTGTTACTAATCGGCAATACTGGTGCTTAATTGAAAAATAATTTCCCTTGATAAAATTCTACAATATTAAACACACAAGAATTTTAGGAACTATAATAAGAAATAAATTTTACTTGCTCACTGCAGGTCAAAATAGGGTATTTCGCAAGCTCCCAAACAAAACAAAAAGAACAAGTAGCAACAAGTGAAAAAATAAATCTATCTTTATTCTTAAACAGCACAAATGTTGCCATCTACATGTTGAAAATCGATTTAATGATATTTTCAGAATGTATTTTATTGGCAACATTAGGCATTATAGCTTCAATATTATCCTAATAGTATTTTAGAGCCTAAATTGGGTATGTTGCCGAAAAGCAACACCAGGCATTTAAGGGTCAATGCATGTTGGGCAAAAAAAAAAAATCACTTATCAAACTGACACACAAATTTCCACAGAATAATCGAAACTTTACACCGGAAATACTGTGAAATGTTTCTTGAATATAAATAAAATAACCTTCGTGTTTGACGATTTACTTGCAGATAGTCGAAAAATCATGTTAGTAAGGCAACCCTAGGGGGTGGCTTTTATTTTAATAAAAGGTGTTTAGTTTATAACAGTGGTTCCAAAACTTTTTAACATGTGGATCCCTTTTTAGAAAGAATTTCTTAGACGGAGCCCCTGAAGCCTACCGTACCCTATGTTACAAGTTAATGTTTGTTAGGTACATTTCTACTAAACACAGGAAGAAAATCCTTAAGCAGTAAATATTAGTTCAAATTATTTTAAATATCTTTTTAACTATTATTTTTGTCGGTATAAATATACTGATTTATTTCTGCCGATTGATTTACGCACAATTAATAAAAGGCGTAGGATTAACGCCTATTTCCAATTTATCACTTACTATTCGAATTAAATAATCATTCTTATTTCCATAGTTTATCATAATCAAATATATTAACCCCTTAACTGTTTCTTTTTTTTATTAACACAATAAATAAAAAATAAGGATGCAGCACCACTTTTATTTTTCTAAAACATTTTGCTTTGTACAATCGAGAACGGCATGCCATTTAACAAACCAAACATTACAGTTAAAATTAAGTGGCCAACACTTTTTGCCCGAGCAGCACTCGAGAAAAACAGTTAAGGGGTTAATCGTTTTCGAATATTGCAGAACACAGAGTTATTAAACGCTATTTTATATATATCTAGTTTTTGTGTAATATTTTGTGTCCTGGTACCTGTTCACTTTATGCAGATCTGATAAGTGTCTATTTTCTTGAAACAGCAAACACAAATACGCTAAGCTTTGTTTAGAGCTACTTATAGGAAAAACGAATGCCTGTCAGCTGTCACTGTAAAATGTAAATATTTCAGAATATTCATTATTTCACACCAGAAAAATAATAAGACACAATATTTATAAAAAAAAATAATCAAAACTTAATATGTGTTCAGCAAGGTTCTTCTAGAAGGTTGTTCCATTTGAAGGATAGCCAATCAGAGTAGAGCAGAACTGAAACGTCACGTGGCGGACAAGATCGGAGCTCGATCAGCCGTGAGACAGTAAATAGATGCGTAAAAAGACCGAAATACGAAGTAAATAATTTTTTAAAAAGCAGATTTTCGAAAGTAAATTGAACAAAATTACTTTCCTTAAAATAATTTGGACAAATACTGATTGGAGTTGATCAAATATAAAATACATAATGGTTAAATAATATCACGATACGTTTGTTAACATTCAAATACTAAAGTAAATTCGCGAAAAAAATTACCTTTTTAATGTGCAAAATTACAAATGAAAACTTTTAAACTATTCTAAAATAAAATGAACGAATGAATTATATGAATATGATTACACAGGAGTAGTAATGAAAAGACTAGCATTATCAAACAGAATAAATTAAACAAAACTCACACTTCAAAACTTTTAACAATAATGCATTGTCCAATTACTAGATATAAGTTTTCAAAAATTTTCGAATGTCATTATGCTTATACAGGATGAAAATAATACAAAAATATTACTCTATAATTAAACTAATTCTATTATGAAAAAAATATGTACTATACATATTATTTACATTATATTATTAAAATAACAATATCGTTATTTCATACAGTGTTGAATTCAGACACTTTTCTCCGGGAGGGATTTCTGTGGCTCCGGGGGGGGGGGGGGGGATTGCACTTTTTGACCATTGAAAACCCAAAATCTCAAATCTTCCGGAGGGGACATCGGGACTCCCCCCGGGCCACCCCCTGAAATCAACATTGATTTCATGTATACAAAATTTCAGCAAAAACTGAAAAACTTAAAACAACTTCAGTATTAAAATTTCCATGTTATCTTATAAAACACATCAAATATAACATTTCTTCATACAAATAGGAAACCATAGAAAGAAAATTTATGGAAGCACAGTAGAGAGCCGATTATTGGAACCCCAATTAACCGAACTTCCAATTATCCGAACAGCCAATTTCTCTCTCTTTTTTTTTTTTTTTTTTTTTTTTTTTTTTTTTTAGATTTGTAAAAGGAACTCTGTTCAACTTTTAGCCAAATACAATGAATTTTCTCATCTGCGAGTTTTGAACTTTGAACTTTTTTTTCCCCATTTCATGGAGATTTGTCTGCATTTGTGAAAGAAATCCGGCTTTAAAAGTTTAGTCCAATATAGTAAATGCCTCTTCTTTTTCTTTCATTAAAGTTTATTCGGAATTTCTCGCGATTCTCTTATGCAATTTTTAGAGATTTTGCCGTTCTGCAGAAATTTTTTGACATTCGTAAAAGGAATTAGGTTTTAAAATTGCAGTAAATTTTGTCCTCTGCGATTTTAGTGTTTTTCTTTGCGATTTTCCAGAATAATAATCGCCAGGATGTCGATGCTCGGATTCGAGACTATGTACTGTATTGTTAAATCTGTATACTTGTTCTGTGAGAGTTATTAGAACACGTTGATATAGCGCATTCATTAGATTTTATTCAAAAAGTCTGTTTAAATAATAGAATAATTAAAATCATTCACAGAAAAAAAATTCCAACGCAGAACAGCATACAGAATAATACTGAAACGAGCGAAGCGAGGCGAAGTTGTCCGCCACGTGACGTAATGCGCGAGCAGTTAAGAAATCTTTAGAGTTGGCGCATCGCACGAATGGTACCCCCCTGGTGTTCAGTAGCACCACACGAGGTTCGATTTCGGTACGCTAACGACCAAAACACGCGCAAATGAACCACCCTTTCCAGCGAAACGCCCAAAATTTTAGAGGTTTGTATAAGGTACCTCCAAGACATTTTTGTCTGCCGTATGATCCTCCAATGAGACGGGGAGGCGTTTATACGAATAAATTACGATTGAGAGATACAAGTAGTGCCTTCCTACCCGTTGCTGTAAACTGCTCAAATCAAAGTATATAAATGGCGGAATAAAGTTTTTGGAAAAGAAAGAGGAAGTTAGTGAACGGTATATGAACGCAGTTACACGCTGTTTATGGGATTATCACAGGTTACTTTACGGAAGTCATTAGCGATTAGAAATAAATAATTCTACTTCTAAGGAATATTAATAATTAGTTTGAAACTATTTGTTCAGACTAATTTTTTTTAATGTTTTTAACTTTTGCCTTTGTCTGTTTAAATATACTGATTTGTTTCTGCAGATTGATTTATGCGTGTTAATAGAAGGCGTAGAAGTGTCTATTTCTAATTTATCACTTACTAGCAGCCTTCGTCCGCTTTGTCGGTCTTTTTTCTAAACAAACCATGAATCAAACGAAATATATCTGAATTTGATCATTCGTTTGAATGCAATATGGACATTAATCTGGCATACCCATCCGAATTGCTACAAACGATATGCACGTCTTTATACTATTGTATTTTCTATTGAGACAGACAAAATTTGAGCTGCTAAGGACCAACAGCTTTAGTTGATCCTTTACTGTAGGATTTGGAAAAGTACGATAGAGCAATATGTAATATACTTATACCCTTCCTCTGAAAATTTATCAATGCAATTCTCATCAGATTCCGTCCAATAGAACCTATGAAAAATACTAATCTTTCATAATTGGGCTCACCTCATTCTAGAACTTTCATCCAAAATCGTATAACCAAGCAACCTAGAACGATATGTGTTTTATACTGAAATATTTCCGGAAAAATTAACTAACTGAGCAAGTTCCACCAAAATCCACTTAGCAGAATCTTTTAAACTGGCAAATGTACCAAAACGTTCCCCAAAAATTATCTAATTAACAGTTTGTCTTACCAAAATCCACCCAGCAGAACTTTTAAAAAAGCCAATCTTTCATAATCGTGTTCTTCTGATTTTGAATTTTCCCCCATAATTATTTAACTAACCAACGTAGAACGATATGATATACTAATTTTTTTCTGAAAAATTATCTAACAATGTAAGTCCCATCAAAAATCTATTCAGCAGAACTCGGGTTGTAAGCGGCCCAAACGAAATTTTTCTTTGCATTTCATACATATTATAGACAGTTAAATTTAAATATATCTTCCATAATCGCGTTAACAAATTTATAAAACTCTTAGGGATGTAGAGGTAGTGCTACTTTATATACCCACTGGATTTTTTAAGAAATCCTGCACCCCTTTATAGAATATATATTCTCTAGTATATACACATTGCATATAGCGTACATCCTCTTATAGTAATTTACTACACCACAGAGAACTTTCCGGCATAGCATCAAAATCCATTTAGTAGAACTTTACATTAAAGGTAATCTTTCATAATCGGGTTCACCTAATTTTAAAAGTCCCGTACTTATCACTAATTCATAGTAGAACTTTTTTTTTTTTTACATTAAAACACTTCTCAAACAAATTACCTAACTAACAGTGTACGTTCTACAAAATTATGTTCAGTAGAGCCTGAGTTATAGTCAATCAGAATGAAATAAGAATTTGGGTTTTGTAAATATAGTAGATGATGATGAGTAAAATTGTAAGTATTGGTATTTGCGATTTATAAAATGCTGTTGGCGAGATTTATGCACGGCTAACATAAAAGTATCCATTTTTTCTTTTTATCCATAGGAGCAAATGACAAATTGCAAAATATTTTTCAATTTAAACCTTTGAATATGAACACTTTTTTAAACAGTACAAATATTGCTTTCATGCTTAAATTAATATTTCCATTTTATAATATTTATTTCTTATTAAACCCTTTTTCTTTGTATTTTAAATAAAATCAGTAACTGTTTTGGTATTTTTCCGTTATACCAACACCGTTGTCGCCAAGCATAATAATTAGCGCAAAATGAAATGAAACATTTGCATGAGACTCTAAAGCCTTAAGCAGCTTAAACCTGCACGTGACTAAATCTGCAGGACTTTAACGAAAAATTTGATCGCCGTACTTTAAAAAAAATTAATTTAAATATGTGGAAAGTAGATATTTTTCTCTTATGATATATAAAAGCACATCGATTGATACAGCGAAAATACTTTGCATTATAATTATGTACTTCAGCATAGGGAGGACAAAAAGAATTAAAACAGCGTACCATCTCGGAGTCATTCAAATCCCAACTGATAAGAGATTGTCTAAAGCTATAGAGCTAATGTAACAATAGTGCAACATTGTTAGAGAATACTTTTAAAAACAAACGTAAAATAACTTGTCACTGCAAAATATATCTCACATTCTCTTAATGTAGCTACAGAATATGCATTCAGCCCAGTTTAAAAGTTTGGTTTTTTTTTTGTAAATGGGGAATTTTTTCAAAAAAAGGCTTGATTTGGGGAAAATTTTTTAGCTGAAATTGCTTAAATATTTTTTATAGTGATAAATTGAAAATTTTAAAATTCCCTTTTTGAGTAAAAATTGAGTTGGGAACTTTTGCATAAAAAACCACTGATTTGGGGAAAATTTCAGAAATTTTGGGGAAATTGACTTTTGACTATCTGGCAACACTGTTGGTGAATAGCAGCACATCTGATGATCTTGGAACGCGAGCGACTAAAACAGACACAACTTCTTTATATTTTTATAATGTTCACTGACCACATGAAAACATTAACCCCTTCGCGACGAGAGCACTTTGCTTAATTTTTATTTTTTACCAACGGTTTTACAAAACAGAAAATTTACTGTAGTTGAAACGCGAAACTGATATGAATTAACCCCTTAACCTACGATTTACGTCTCAACAGCTCACGGTTTGGTAAATCCATAGCTACCACTAAAATTTAATACAGATTTTCGCCTTGTTTAATCATGGAATTTCGACGATTAAATTAAATTATATTTATTGTAAAATTTTAGTGGTATGAAGAATTTACATTTGGCTCGATCATCGCACGCGGGCTATGCCCGTCATTGTAGGTTAAGGGGTTAATAAGGTAAACTTTACAATAAAAAAATAACTGGTAGGAATAATGGAGGATTCTGAGCACCTTAACCATTTGTGTCCTAAATTATGAATTCATGAAAATTTCAATTTCTAAATCACGTTCCGTGATTTTTTTTAACTACATTAGAATATTTACACAATCATTTAATAAATTTTACCAGGATTTTACCATATCACAATAATAAAATATTTATTTGCTTAAAAGACATTATAAAAACACATTAAAAGTAAATTAAAAATCTATATTTACATGCTTCAACACTTTTACTAAGTCGTCATCAGAATGTATAACAGAAAATTACAAATGCATATGAAAAATCGAAAAAATCATGGAATATAAACAAGTAATCATATAACGCGCCCTACATTTTCGCGATTGCACGTGTTCCCTCTATGTCGCGACGCCGTAAGTTGTCCCATTCAACCCTTAAATTCGGGATACGAAAAGGTAATGTATCGTTACGAACTCCTGAACCTCTTAAATAAATTTCAATAGACTCTCTTATAAATAATTGTAAATAAAAATTAGACCTGTAGATTATTTTACTCTCGTTAAAAAGTATGTTAATGTTCTCTATTTGATTCATCCGGGATACAGCAGTATTACCTCTATTATATTTTATATCTTCTATATGTTCTTTACATCTGATATTGTATTTTCGTTGGGTTATACCTATATAATGATTTTTGATTCCTCCCTCCCTAATAAATGGAATAATATAAACTCCTGAGAGGTCATATCTATTAATAGGATCAATTTTAGTATTTAAAAGCATCTTTAATTTCGGAGAAGGCTTCGTGATCAAACATAAACCAAAATTTCTTAAATGATTTTTTATAAGTTCAAAGAAACCCGGGAATTAATTTACTACAATCCTTTTCATATGAACTTCATTAATAGTTTTATTTTTATTTTACCAATTAAAATTAATTAATTAAATTCGAATTTATAGTGATTTTGTGCAATATTTATAATTCCACTCAATTCTTTTAATTAATATATTTTTTTAATATTTTATAGAATTAGGAAATGTACAAATATAATGCTCTTACAATAGAAATATTTCCGAATTGAAACTTTTCACCCGCAACCTTCCAACGTCAAGAAAGCTAAACAGATGAAGATGAAAAAGAAACCATCCTTTTAAACGTATTTTTGTTTTGTGCAACTAATAACGCTTTTGGAACAAAATAAAGTAAAATGTCTTTAACTCATTCTAAACTGTATTACTACTAATCTATGCATTAAATTAATTTTATAACAAGTTATTTTTATTATTACTTTAAAGTACCGTTGGGGCATAAAGTGTTAAGTGGCACGTATACAGGACGCTCCTCCCCTAGGAATTAACATGGAATATATGATGAGTAAACAAGGATCTGTTTAAGAAGAACTTTAAAAGAAACAACATTTTTTTTTTTTTTTTTTTTTTACCTTAAAACATGTGATTTTCCACAAAATTCTTTGAAAATTTTTCCGAAATGTGTATTTTTAATACAATCTTCAAACTGAAATTCCAGGTATTATTAGCGGTTTTTTACAGTTTTCACAGTGAAGTTTTTACAGATTTATATATAGTTACTGATAGATTTTTAGGTGCGTTCGTAATTATATAAATACGTACGTAGCACCTATAGTCGTCGTTCAGTCCGTCTGTCCGCCCGCATATAACAGTGCAAAAACTACCCAACCGAATGCTCTGAAATTTTAAATACATAATTGTTGCAAAATTTTGTCAAGTCATTTCAAATTTTATGAAAATCGGATGTATAGTTTAATTACAGGGACAGTCGAAAGTTTTCCGTTACATTAAGGAGGTCCGGGACGCTAATTTACAAACTCTCAAGCTTTGAACACCCTTGGCGAAAGGGAAATGTAGCCAAATAATTTGGCGAGAAGAGATCAGTGCGCGCATGCGTGTTTGGTAGGTGTCCAAAGTTAGAGGGTTTGTAAATTAGCGTGCGCATGCGTATATCATCTTAGGTGTAGGTGTTCAAAGCTTGAGGTTTTGTAAATTAGCGTCCAGGACACGTTTTAAAATAATTTTTGTTTAAGGAGTTAAAATTTTGAATTTTTTTTGTGATGTTAACCATATCATTTGAAAACAAAATCACATGATAAAACTTCTCATAAATTTCTTAAAAAAATTTTAAATTTTAAATTTGTTAAAAAAGTGAGGTAATTTAAAATCGTTATAACTCGAAATATTATTTGTAGAATTTCAATTTTTTATCATTTAAATAAACAGAAATATAAAAGTTTTAATTTAGATTCAGCATTTTTAAAAATATTAATTAAAAAAAATTAAAAATATTTAAAGTAAAAATTAAGGAAAAAATTATGTAACTTTTTAAAAAATCATATTTTCAAAAGTAAATATTTTTTCCAAATTTGCTAAATCAGAATTAAAGTAAACTAATTGTAAAAGACATGTTCCAAGTTTAAACCATAATATCTTTAACGGTTCTTGAGTTATAACAATTTAAATACAAGAAATGTTGAAAAGGCCCATCATGAACAAAAACGCATTTTCACAAGAAGTCGTTTGCATGACAACCATTGCTTGAAAGCTAGATTTTAAAAACAAACCAAAACGAAAAAATTAATATGTTCTGTTCTAATAAGGATAGAAACATGATTCAAGCGTCATTTTAAGCAAAAAAGAGCAGAGAATGTTTTACTGCAATAAAAAAATTTTAGAAAATTTGAAGATTTTTGTGTCCCGGAACCCCTTAAGACCAGTGGGAAAAAATGATTTTGAGTGCATTTTAATGATGTTACAGCCTTTCGAACTGAATGAAATTGATAGGCACTTATGAAGTGCACTAAAGTATACATTCAGTACAATATGGGGTGCAAAAAATATTTATAAAACTAGTTATAGTACGAACGCACCTCAATTGCCACGTTTGGCGTGCAATTTCTAACTTGTTATTTTTTTTACTGATTTACCAGTTTTTACTTTCTTCTATCTTTACATGAAGAAAGTATTGGATTCACGAAAATTTTCGACTTTCGGTTTTCGACTGATTTACGCGTTTTACGGGTCAGAGATTCCGAAAAACATGTTTTTACAAAATGTCTGTCTGTGAGTCTGTGACTCTGTCTGTCTGTCCGTCTGCCTGAATGTGACGCAAATTTTGTAGGCGCTCTATCTCAAGAGCTAACACACGGAATTTAACAAAAAATTATATTCTGTTAGTCCCTGATATAAATGAGTGCTGATTAGTTTTTGGTGTAAATCGCTCAACAGGTGGCGCTGCTATGCAGCATATTTCACGATTTTTACAATAGCTCAATCTCCAGAACTAATGCACGGATTTTTATCAAACATCAGATTCAGTTAGTCGACAACATGAATTTACGTTTTATACATTTTGGTGTAAATCACTCAATAGGTAACGCTGCTATGCTGCATTATTGCGATTTCCGCTATAGCTCTATCTCAATAACTAATGCACGAGTTATCATCAAACTTCGGATTTAGGTATACCTGATATCAATTAGCGCTGTTTATGTTTTGGTGTAAATCGCTGAACAGGCGGCGCTGCTGTGCTACATTTTTCAGAATTTCCTCTATAGCTCTATCTCAAGAACGAATGCACGAATTTTCATCAAACTTCAAATTTAGATATTACTTTGATATGAATTGGTGCTAAATTGATGTAATTTCTTGTACTATTTAAATGATTTAATTGGCGTGATTTATATAGAAGAAAGTTTTGTGATGGCCACAACATACTAGTTTAATTTATTAACTTTTTTTCAATTAAGAAACAAAAAGCTCAATTAGTGATAAAAGGAGAAAATTAAGGAAGAAATCGTGTGATTACTAAAACTAAAAATTCCATTTCAAACTTAGTATAATAATAATAGCAGTTAATGTATAGTTTAGATGTGCCAGTAATGGACATCCTTCCAGTAATGGGAAACCTTCAATGTTTTTGGCTTATAAAAATATAACCAATAAAAATTTAGTTTTTATTTTTTTTTTTCGTAACTCCCCCTTACATATTTTATAATATTTCATTATTATTGACACTCTTAATCAAACCAACGAGGAAGCAGAAAATAATATTTCGAAGTTCCACTGTTTTTTAGTGAAAATCTCAATGGATGTGCTAAGAGTTGGTTTCATTTAATAAACTTATATATTCTTTATTTTCTTGCGAAACTGGCAGATTTTTGTTTAGGTAGTAATAGAAAATTTTGAATTTTATATACTAATAGCAATTTATAAAATTTAATATGTTTTTAAGTTTTTAAGAGGAGTGTCCATTACTGGGGTGCTTAATTAGTCATTTTCCAGTAGCAGACACCCCATGAAGACATTGCTAAAAAGGCAATTTCAGGAATGTTTACAGTGCATAAAATATTTTAACTTAACTGAAAACCTAAACAATCAAATTTAATTTTTAAATTACACTTACCAAAATGTAATGACATCAAAACTTTTAGAAATAGCTGCTTTTAAGTTATGTTTCGGGGTTAATAAAATTTTAATATATTATTCTTTTGTATATATATATATATATGTGTGTGTGTGTGTGTGTGTGTGTGTGTGTGTGTGTGTGTGTGTGTGTGTATATACATCTGCCTTGCATACTCGTATTTTATAATCTGGCAATCAAACCAGTCAGGAAGCAGAAAACATTGTTTAAGATCACAGTCAAAGACGGGTTCATCGGGCTTAATCCCTAACAATTTAAATAAAAACAATTAAACTTCAGAAGTTGTTAAAGATCTATTTTCTGTCTTAAATGTTTGCTTATTCATCTCTGGCAAAAAGAAAAAGAAAAAAAAGTAATATTAATGAAAGTTACAGTAATCATGAAACTAATCTGCAGATTAATAAATCTGCAGATCAGTGACCTTAAACATCAGTTCTACAGTTTTACTTTGAAATTATTTTATTTAGTATTTAAAATAAAACTCATAGCATCATTTCTTTCATATTTGTATCATTAATTATTACAAGTAATATATCAAGTAGTCTCTGGAAGTTTAATTGTTAAAAATAGTGAGACGAAACTATACACTAATACACCAGAACTTTTTCTTTAATTATTATCATTTAAATCACCCACTGTCTCAATAATCTGATAGCTGTAATTGCATGATACTTAATATTTTAAACTATCCATAAAAAAATAATTAAAATTTCGGCCTGCTGATAACTACGATAATTGATGCAAACAGTGATTGGTTATCTCAAATATTTTATTAATTACTGGTATCTTAATTATTAAATTTATTTAAAAATAGCTGTTTTGTTTCATTAATATCTTTCATTAAATTCTGGTTTTAATACAGTCATAAAAACAATTATATTTTAATTACATTTTATGGTGTGTCCGTTACTGGCATTTTACGTGTTTTGATGTATTTCTGTTACGTAACAATTAAATTTTGATTCTTATTGAGAAATGAGAATATGAGAATAATTAAATAGTGTTGATAGATTAATATAATAATTATAACTATTAATTAAAATACAATTTTTAAAGAAATTCCTTAAGTGGCTGCATTACTGGCACATCTTTACCCTATATAGAAATCATTAATTAAATCTAAAAATATTATCATAATAGTTATGAAAATTATCTGTGATTTTTTTTCTTTGAAAAAATAAAATTTTACTTTTCTTATTGTTATGTTTAATTCAAAGCCGCAGCAAGTAAGGTCTGGGTGGTACCTCTGCACCAGGCGCCGTCAATGGATAGTAAAAATTTGGCGTGAATTATTTGGCGAAATTATCTGGCGTGAATTATCTGGCGAAAATTATTTTAAATTGTGATATGAAGCTCGTGAAATCAATCTGTTTTGTGCAAGGAAATGTCTGCATGAAGACTCATAAACTCGTGCATACGATCCATTTCAGCCTTTTCATTCTCATTCCAAGTTTTTCCAATTAAAAATTTCAAGATAAACACAAATTATTACGCCTAACCATGCTCATTATTTGACAATAGTTGCTGTTTAGTGTTAAATGACAAAAAAGAAAAGAAAAGTTTAAAAAATTTCAGTGCCTCATGTCAATAGAAGCCGGGGCACATTGGGACTGTTCTAATGTACCCCACTTGTTCTTGTCTCAATGTGCTCCTAAGGGAAAATTTTTTAAAACTATGTTACATCTAATTATTGGAACTTGGTAGGATATATATTTTGGAATTGTAAAAATGCTCTTAGTATATATATATATTCATTTTCTTAAGGGTTCCTTACAATAACTTTTTACAATTTTAAAATAACCTCATCATGCCATAATTGTGAAAAGCTACTTTTGAGCATCAAAAACAGAGGTAGGTGATACTGGCACTAACTTCTGACAATTTTTTGAGAATTTTTTCCCATGGATATTGTGAGACAAGGACTTTTTACCAGTGCGCCCAATGTACAGCGTGCCCCTTTCTGCCCTACTTTTTATTTTGCATATGTGTGTGATTTTATGCAATAAAATAGACCAGGAAAATTTCATTACTATTGCTAATTTGGTCTCTTTTTTTTTTTTTCTTAATTCAGAAATTTCCAGTTCACATCGGAAATTCAGAATATATATATGTTACCGTAAAAGACCAAAATTGGAGAATGTCGACTTTCACCGGTGGATGTCAACACATACCAAGTACGTGGGTGAAAGACCGAATACGTGATTATATTCTTATACATTCGGACCATCACCGGTGTATGTCGACAAGCACAGATATGCTCGGGTGAAGGTCGAAAAGAGAAGCCCAGGTCAACAGAGAGGCGACAGACGGTCGTTGCAGCAACCGAAAATCACAAAATTTGCGCATGCGCTAAGGAGCTCTTGCTTTTCGTCTGCTCGAAGATGGCAACAACATGAAATAGGTAAAACAAAAATAATAAACTATGAAGTTTTAAAGACTTTAAAATTTATTGGCATGGTAAGAGGGGGGAGGGGGGAGCGGAAACGTGAATTTCGGGTGACTGAGGAAAGATTTTTATGAACGATTGCAATAAACTGACAAATAGAGCAGAAAATTGCATAAAAAACAGTTTTAAAGTTTTACGCTTTGGGTATTGTAAAGAAAACAGGAGCAAAAATGGGACATAAATTCTGGAAGAAGTGGAAATTTAGATGAAATTTTAATGAAATGAATGTGAATTGTTTATGAAATTTATTACTGAATATATATTGTTAATAAAAAGTAAAAAATGGAGAAGAAAATGTAATAAAAATTATTTAACTTTGATACTGTGTGTTTGTGTGTGTCAGGGGGAGGGGGGGGGGGGTTGTAGCGAAATTTCGGAAGAAGGGTGGGGAATAATTGATTTACACGATTTTTTTAAAATCAGAAATTCAAAGAAACGCAGAAGAGTTACATCCCTGATTAAAAAATAATGCAAAAAGGAAATTAAGGACTTTTTCAGAATCTTTCTACAAATAAGTACTTTTAAGAACAAAAAATTACTTTTGAAAAATTTTAAGGACTGTAAAATCACTGTAGTAAAATCCAGCACATTTTAGTAATTTTTATTAATTTTATCAATTTTTGTTTCGTTTGCAAATTTATTTTTTTTTCTGAATCCACATCTTGAAGAATTTAAATTTTGATGAGTTTATATTTTTCTTAAAATTGTGATTGATGTGATACTCATGAATTATCATTATATTATATTTTGTTATCATTAATGTAGAATCCATATACAGGGTGGTTATAATTAAACTTCCCTTATAAACAGCATCCTCCAGCGCAAACGGGTGAGCGAAATACAATGAAATTTGTTATATAGACTACACACGAGATGCGCTCACGGAATTTTGAAAAAAAAATTAGTTCCAAAATGTTCACCAGATGGCGCTTTTTCCGGGAAAAAACATTAAACTTAAACAATAAACGGCCAAAACAGCCGGTTTTACATTTTATTAATCATAATTCTTGTTAATATTCTTTTTGTATTCCGTTTTGGTCGTTTTTTTGTGTTAAATTTAATGTTTTATCTGGAAAAAACGTTCTCTGGTGAACATTTTGAAACTATTTTCTTTTCTTTTTTTTTTTTTTTAAATTCCGTGAGCTCATCTCCTGTATAGTCTATATACCAAATTTCATTGCATTGCGTTCACCCGTCTGCACTGTAGGATGCTGTTTATAGGGGAAGTTTAATTATAACCACCCTGTATAATAAAATTTACTGTTATAGAAACTGGAACGTAAAACTAGCTCTCGCGTCGGAGCCGCGAACCTTCGTCCGGCGACATAGGCCGTTTAGGGCCCATACTTGCACACAACTGACGCGGAGCAGACCCTCCCTAAAGAAGTTTCTCTGCCGTGCACCCGCCGTCAGCGCGTGGTCGCCCAAGGACTTCGCACTGCCCAATGCACGTCACGAAGCCCTGCGCCCAAGAGTTAAACATCCGGTCGATGCGACAGAACCTCCCACCCAGCTAGCAGAGCCAGATGGTTCCTTCTCTTGGTCCCAACGCAGTTCACCACGACGACCCGCAGAGTTCGGAACCTACAAAGGAACCGAGTCCACGAGCCAATGCCGAAGATCCCTACGCCGGAGTTGCTTTACGGATGTCCCTCAAGATCAACTACCATTATCCGGCAAAGACATTTTTGAGGAACAACCGATAGGGTTAGTCGGGTAAGTTATTTTAGGGGCCCCTAGCTAAAACCCAGGAGGATGGGAAAAATTCCTCCGGACGTAAAGCGTCCCTGCTCTGGGCTTTTCGCCCGGCCCTCCCACCTCGACCAGCGGAACCCCTCGTGGATCTCGCTGGGAGTCAGAAGGACCAGACTAGGTGCCGTTAGCGACCCCAGGTGGACACGGAAATCTCCACCTAGACGGGATAGGCCCCGCCTCGCTAGGGGGTGGATGGGCCGAGCCCCGCCCGCCCCCACCCAAGGGCGGAGGAAGGCGAGCAGGAGCCCGGCCCACCTCTACCTTACCTCACGGTCGCCGTAGGTTCCTGAGCACGAATGCCCCTGACCCCGTGCAATAGCGTCCGCTACATTGTTAGTCGCCAAAACACAGTTTCCGCCGAGGGCTGCGAACACAAATAGGCCGAAGAAGCTGACTCACGATTTGCGGACCCAGCCAGCGACTTGTTCCGAGACTCCAAGACGAACCCGGGAAAGGCCAGGAGTCGGTAGGCTAACATTCAGAACTAGGCGGACGAACCGCACGCGAGCTCCTTCGCGGGCACCTACCTCCCGACCCAAACCAGGTCCGCCCCAGCGACCCGGGGCTGTGCGTTCGAAAGTTATGTTTAGAAACCGCTATGACCACACCTCCGATCGCGGAACCTTCGGAAGCGCATAGACACTCTGGTCATGAATCGGACCAATCGTTCGCCTGAGGATCAGAGCGTCGCCGCATTAGTCGGCAAGCCTCCGGTCCGATTCCCGGCGGGGATGGAGCACGGCAGCGGACCTGCCGGCCGACCCCCTCCCATGGGGTACGGCGTAACTTCAGGCAACCAGCTCCACGCTGGCCTCTCTCCGCGACCGCTCCATGGTCAAGCGAGGACACCGCCGAACTCCACCCACCTAGGGGGCGACACACAACTACCTCCGCTACCGGAGCTTTGGCGGGATGAGCCACGCTAGGTCAAAAAGTAACCTAGGCGCTGTCCGAAATCCTCGCCCTTCGGTCGCTCCGGCAGTCCCTGCATGGCGTTCCCGCGAGCGCCGTCGTCACTAGCGAGCACCAAAGACGGTTCTGCGAGGTCCGCAATTTCCTCTCAGGCTCCCTCTTGGTCAAAAGGTGGACAAGGCCCTACCGCGTTTGCTTACCCTTTGCCCAGAGTCACCACCCGGTCGAAACCGGTTCTGGGATCGAGCTATGGAGCGTCGCTACCGGGCTCCCCACGAGAACCGTGGTCCCCGGAGGGTGGAGCACATGTCGGTCACCGAAATAACCCTCCAACCTCATACGCAACGTCCGTTACCCGTGGCCGCCGGACCCATTGCCTCTCGGCGCCGGGCCTCTCGAGGAGGCTGCGGTTCGTCCTTGTCCCGCCCCGTCTGGCTTGACACTACAAGCGCTGCCGGACTCCGAGTCGCCTCCCCCACTGAAGGGGTCGGGTTCGGATCACCCGGAGGGCGACCACAAACTGGAACGTAAGGCAGATGACCCCGTAATGGACACCCTTCAGTGCTTTTGATTTATAAAAAAATGAAAGATTTAGCTTTTATTATTTTTCTCCATAATTCCCCCTTTCATGACTTATAATATGGGTTATTGTCGACATGGTAAATGAAACCAGTCAAGAAGCAGAAAATAATGTTTCGAAGTTTCATAGTTTTTCAGTGAAAGTCCTAATGAACATGCCAAGAGTGGCTACATTTAATAAATTCCTATGTTCTTTATTTTATTGCAAAATTTGCATGCTTTTTTTTTTTTTGGTAGTAATAACTTTTAGTTTTATATACTAATAGTTATTTACAAAATTTCATTTTTCTTTTCAAGATTTTAAGACTCGTGTCCATTACTGGACAGCTCAGTTAGTCAATTTCCAGCAGTGGACACTCCGATCCCCATGTAGACATTTCTAAAAATGTAATTTCAATAAGGTTCTTAAAATATTTTGACTTTTAACTGAAAACCCAAGTAATCAAATTTAATTTTTAAATTGCACCAGTATATGCTGATTTAAATCAGTTTGATTTTAATCACGATTAAATCATGCTTTTAATCACTTGATTGTTTTTTTTATTATTATTGATTCAAATCACAGAATTACATTTTTCATTTTTTTTTCATTAATAAGGTTTAACTATTCTCTAAATCAAAATAATCTTGAAAAGAGTACATGTTACTTAGACAGAACAATCCCAAAGGAAGTGTTCCGCAAATAAATGCTAGTTGTGAAAGCAAGGGACTTTTGTGCAATTCAAAGTGTCTTAAAAGTTTAAGTTGTTGCAATAAATAAGATTTCAATCATATAATTAAGTTTTATTGGTACTATTTAATTTTCTCATTTAGAATGTACTGTTTAAGTTCAACAGTTTATTTACATGTGTTGTTACTTAAGCTTTCTCCTATTTTGACACATATCGTAATGTGTTTTAATAATAAAGTATGATTTATAGAAGAAAAGTCCACTACGGTATAGATACCAAGTTCTTTATTGGCTAAACGTAAAACCTTAATGCTTAACCTTTATCCAAACACAGCTGCTATCATTATTAAGAAGGCAAGTAATATCCAGCATCCCTTCTTCTTCTCACGCTGGAATCTAAAGCTGCATGTAAAAAAAAGAAAAAAAAATACCCGGGCCACCCTTTAAATCTAATACATACTTATCATTTAAATTCTCCAGGGTTAGCCCTAGCCCATGAAAACTTCTCTACAGAGTGACGAACTCTCCTCCTCACCGTGATTGGTCACTCCTCTCAGCAAGAGAGGCCAAAAAGTTACGTCACAATTGTAACGTTTTATCGCTCCTGAAATACGGAAATGAAATGCAGCTCTCCGACATATTGAACATTCACTATTAGTGCATGGTGAATGTCGATATTTGCCGGTGTAAGTGAGAAATAAGGATATTTAGCAAATATTTCGGACATACACCAAGCGACTATGTGAATGCTGACATTCACCGGTGAAAGTTGACATTCTCCAGATTTCGGTCTTTCACGGTAACATATACACTATATGGCCAAAGGTGACCTGCCACTTGTGATTTTAGACGTTTTGTTAAATATCTAAGAAATACATGAGGAATTAAAATTGAAACTCCAGGTGTGTAAACAGTATATCAAAGGTCATATATTTCCGCAGTATTTTTCCCTGAAACCCAATAGGGGACCGTCAACAAATTGAAAAAGAACGAATATTTTTTGGATAACCCTGTCAAAACTAATGCAGCAAAAGCGTTCAAACTGTAGAATATGATTTAGCGGCTTATTGTAATAATTTGTGTTCATTTTCATGAGGCTAGCATGTATACTCGAAGAGAAATTAAGGTTTTCATAAAAACAGTCTCAAATTTTGTAAAGTTTTTTGCTTATAATTTGCAGAGTTCAGAAAATATGAAAAACAACATTGTGCAAAATACCTTGCAATCAGAATTAAAATATAGTAAAAATTGTATGAAAAATGAGCAGGTTTACCAAATAATGTTTCACTGCGCATTCCCTAACGCAATCAAAATATAATGTGCATAATGTGTTGGCTAAATGTATAGAGTAACTTTTGTAAAAGTCTCAAAAACATAGCTTGAAAATGCTGTAAATTATCGTTGATAGAATAAGCTCAAAATCCATTGTTCCCAAAATGAAGCAAAAAGATGAGAGACTTATCCATATATCTGTTGATTAGTGCCAATACAGCATAGACAATATTACACGCACTACTGTATTTTGGTACACCCCTCATCTTTTTGCTTCCTTTTGGGAACAATGGATTTTGAGCATATTCTATCAACGATAATTTTCAGACTTTTCAAACTATGTTCTTGAGACTTTCACAAAAGCTGCTCTATACATTTGGCTAACACATTATGCAAATTATATTTTTTACAATCATCATTTGTTCTACCAATTTTATTTTCAGACATTAAAAACACACTAAGATTTCATAGTTTATCATACAGCCAAAAAATAGCGTGCATGTCACAAGTTTTAAAAGGGACTCAAGGACCCCTTTTCCATATAAAATAGCTGCAATAAATACATATATCCATAGAGCACTAAATGTATGTTCAACAGAAGACCTCCTAGAAACCGAAATAAATAAAATCAATTCAATAGCTAAGGATGCAGGATATACCTCTAAAACGATACAAAAATTAGTTGAAAAAGTGAAAAAAAGGTACATAAGAATAGAACCAGCCCAGAAAGTTATAAAATTTACAAATTCAATCCCTTTCATAAAAGGTGTTTCATTAAAAATAAAAAGAGAATTTAAAAAACTAGGAATAAATACCCCTATCACCCCTGACCTGCCAATATTTAAATTAATTAGAACAGACATTGAGAAAATTTCACACCTACAGACATCTGGAATATACAAAATTAATTTCAAAAACAATGAAGGAAAAGATATGTCATATATAGGAATGACAAAAAGAAAGCTACAAGACAGGATTAAAGAACACCAACGGGATATACGACTTAATAAATCATCTACGGCCATAGCACGACTCAATAGAAAATCCCCCATCACAATAGATTTTAAAAACGTCGAGAAATTAGCAAAATACAATAGTTTAAATTACGCATTAATAAGAGAAGCCATTGAAATCATCTCATCAAAATCAGAAACCTGCAATGATCAACTACACGCAGTTATAGACAATAGATGGCGACACATTTTGAAAATAGGGAAAAATAACAGGGAAAATCTGGAAAGCAAGGATTAGCGAGAGAGTGAGACGAAAAACATCAATAACTGAAGATGCCTCGGTGAAAAAAGAGGTGAAAATATTTTTTAAACTATCTTGAATGTTTGTGTTAAAGTATATATATGTTTTAAAACTTGTGACATGTACGCTATTTTTTGGCTGTATGATAAACTATGAAATCTTAGTGTGTTTTTAATGTCTGAAAATAAAATTGGTAGAACAAATGATGATTATGAATGATATGACATTATAAAAGAATAGATTATAAAAGTATATTTTTTACATTCGGGCATGCGCAGTGAATCATCATTTAGTAAACGTGCTCAATTTTCATACAATTTTTATTATTTTTAATTCTGATTGCAGGGTATTGAGTATAATGTTGTTTGTCATATTTTTTGAAAAGAACTTTTTTATATATATTAAGAACTCTACAAATTATAAGCAAAAAACTTGGCACAATTTGGTACTCTTTTTATAGAAACTTTAATTTCTCTACGAGTATACATGCTATCCTCATAAAAACGAACACAGTGTATTACAATAAGACACTTAATCGTAATCTACAGTTTAAATGCTTTTACTACTTTAGTTTTTACAGGGTTATCTAAAAGATATTCGTTCTTCTTCAGTTTGTTGACGGTCCCCTATAGGGTTTCGGGAAAAATCCTCACTGAAATGTATAACCTGTACTATTCTGTTTACACACCTGGAGTAAGTTTCAGGATAATTTCTCATGCGTTTTCTAGATATTTAACAAAATGTCTAAAACCGCAAGTGGCCGGTCACCTTTGGCCATATAGTGTATGTACAGGGTTCGTACGCATCAAGGAATTTAGGGGTTTTTAAGAGTATTAGTACCAGAAATTTCGTAAAGTACTGGTCGCTATATCTGAAGATAGATTTCTTTTCACTAAATATAGCAAAGATTTCTTTACGAAAATTCTGGTAAAAGGTCCTTGAAGCATACGAACCTTAACATATAGATATGTATTTTTTTGTTACGTCTTGTATTCACAAAATGACTCTCATTCAATTAAGCAAAAATATTATTCTGTATTTCTGGTATGAATTTGGAATTTCCGAATGAAAAAGTAGTCCAATCTAGCAACCGTGATTTCATAACGTATTAAGATTATTCTTATATTTTGTTTAAGTCTATTTTAAAACTTTATTTTTATTTTTTGGATTTCTAAAAAAAATGTCAATTTTCAGAAAAATTGCTTGACATAGTTCACGGATAAGAATATTTTTAAAGAGATACTATTGTATTTTTGTTACAGATTACGTAAATTTATAACATTTTCCATTTGAATTTGCCTCTTTTTAACACTTTCCAACAAAGATGAAAAGTGTTTATGACTTCGGTTTGTCTGCCCGTCTGTCCGCGCTCTAACTCTCGTAAATATACTCGGATCGTTTTGAAATTTTTGGATGTTAGAGACCTCTACCATAGCACGAACCCTATTTCAAATGAAGTTTGTAGCATGTTTAGTTAATTTGCAGGGACAGTCAAAAGTATTCCGTTACATTAGAGCCAATGAGAAAAAGTCCTTCCGGCCAGTGCCGGGAGGAAGAGGTAGCTTTCATATTCCTTATTTTTAAAAAGCAAGCTTATATTATTCAAACACACGAAGCTCAATTTAGTGGAAACCGATTATAGGAGATTCAATCCTAATCTTTATCAATACTAAATCAGTATGAATGAGAATTTCGCGAAATTAGTCAGTTTTATCAAAGCTGCTTTTATTTAAAGTAACTTATATTTGGTTAAAAATTCGGCGATATCTTAAAGTTCCTGCCATTTTAAGACAATATATGGTGGATGAGGCTAACGAGTGAACTTGGTCGAGACCTTAGTAATTCCTGTGCACATGCTCACTCGCATCGGAATCGGTTGATATATACAAGTTCTGTCGCAGGCAAAAAATCAGATTTTTCAAAATGTCACCCACATTAGAAATTCAAACTGCTATATCTGAGCCATTTTCTAAGATAAAGACAAAACAAAAAATGCTCCGGAATCCTTATATCATGGTCAAATACTTAAGAAAGAAACCTTTTCTAATTTCTAATTTTCTTGCACCTCACTTTAAATATAATTTTTTTTATTTAATTTAATGGCCTCCATTTTGAAACAAGGTGGCTGATGAAGCTGGCCAGCGAACTTGGTTGAGACATTACGATATACTATCCACATGCCTTCTTACATCGAAATAGGTTAATAAATACGCGTGTTATCACGTGACAAATATCAGATCGTTCCACAATTTCAGCCATGCTAGAAATTCAAAGTGCTATAATTCAACCATTTTTTAAGATATATACGAAACAAAAACTGCTCCGGAATCTTTGTATCAAGGTCAAACAGATAAAAATCTTTTTCTTTTTTTCAATTTTTGAAAACTCATTTTAAATTTTAAATTTAATTTTTTTTTTAAATGGCAGTCCTTTTGAAACAAGATGGCGAATGAAGCTGACCAACGAACTCGGTCGAGACATTAGTATGTACTATGTACACACCAAGTTACATCCAAATCGGTTCATAAATACGCCTGTTATCGCGTGACAAAAATCAGGCTGTTTCAAAATGTCAGCCACAATAGAAATTCAAAATACTATAACTCAGCGATTTTTTTAGATAAAAAACTGTTCCGGAATCTTGGTATTAAGGTCAAACACATACAAAATAATCTTTTTTATTTTCCAATTTTTTGGTACCTCATTTTAAATTTTAAATTTTTAAAAAAATTTTAAATGACCGTCATTTTGAAACAAGATGGCGGATGAAGCTGGCGTACGAACTCGGTCGAGAAATTGGAACGTATTATGCATACTCCAAGGTACATCCAAATCGGTTCATAAATACGCCTGTTATCGCGTGACAAAAATCAGGTCGTTTCAAAATGTCAGCCCCGCTAGAAATTCAAAGTGCTATAACTCAGCCATTTTTTAAGATATAGGCGAAACAAAAACTGCTCCGGAATCTTTGTATCAAGGTCAAACACATGAGAAAAAAATATTTTTCAATTTTCAATTTTTTGGTGCCACATTTCAAATTAAATTTTTTTTTTTTTAATTTAAATGTCCGCCATTTTGAAACAAGATGGCAGATGAAGCTGGCCAACGAACTCGGTCGAGACATTAGTACGTATTATGTATACACCAAGGTACATCCAAATCGATTCATAAATACGCCTGTTATCGTGTGACAAAGTTCAGGTCGTTTCAAAATGTCAGCCAAGCTAGAAATTCAAAGTGCTATAACTCAGCCATTTTTTAAGATATAGACGAAACAAAAAATGCTCCGGAATCTTTGTATCAAGGTCAAACACATAAGAAAAAAATATTTTTGAATTTTAAATTTTTTGGTACCACATTTCAAATTTTAAATTTTTTTAAAAATTTTAAAGGGCCACCATTTTGAAACAATATGGCGGATGAAGCTGGCCAACGAACTCTGTCGAGACATTTTTTTGTACTATGTACACACCGAGTTTCATCCAAATCGGTTCATAAATACGAGAGTTACAGTGTGACAAAGATCAGATATATATATATATATATATCTGATCGATGAAAATATACCAAAATTTTTTGAAATCGCTTTCCTCCGTACGGCTGCAATAGGTAGCTTTTCGTAATGAAAGCTACCTAAAAATCGTTTCAAATGATTTTTGATGGTGTTCCACTCTTCTAAACATAGTAAAATTGATATGCATTTATGAAGTCCACTAAAATATGCATTCTGTAGAATATGCGGTACAAAGAATAGTTGTTATTAATTTACAGGGCCATACAAAAGAATTCCGTTACATAATGATATAGGGGGGAGGGATTTTTTGCGGTTTATTTGAATTATGTTAAATTATTTCACGTATAATGAAATTGCATATACAGACCTACAGAAAAAAATTCGTAAGGATTACTGAGTATGAGAGTAAATTGCTTAAAGTTGGGTTTAAAATTAGTTATGCATTTTTTCTCTGAACTGAATTTAGTTTACTAAGAAATGTTTGTAGAATATACATAAAATGATATACAGGGCAACGCAAAGAATTGGATACATGGCCGTCTATGGATGATAATTTCTGTAAATATGATTTCAGTAGTTTTAAGAGTGTTTTTGTTTCAATTAAATTTTAGCTAAATAGTGGCGTGTAATACAGGTACTACGTAAACTACATTGCTGTACAAAACTATTCAAGTATTCCATCTATTAGTATAAATTGCTAAAGGAGAAATTTCAACCTGTTATGCGTTTCCTTGCTAAACTAAATTTTTCCATTATATAGTATATATATCAACCTACTGCTCAAATACATTGCTGTTCAAAAGAACTGGAATACATATTTGGCTATGAGCGTAACTTCTGAAATCAGTTTTTCAAATGTTTTATGCTTATTATAAAATGTTTATTTAGTTACCTTATTTCCCTAAATAACGAGGTTTTGTTGCAGCATTCAGAAAGTGTTGGAAAGTGTTTCATAATCGATGTTTAACGCATGATTTTTCTTTCTTGTTTAAAATAACATTTGAAATTATTACTATTTTCAAAATGTTATTCACTTATACCTATTAAAATAAATATTAAATTAGAACCTTGAGATACGTGTGACGCTTTCGCAATGAAACCTTTGAGATTGCTTGCCGATATGTTTTATCGTTAATTTTTAATGAACTTATGTCTTATTTTATTATCAAACAACGTGTTTTAAGGAGTGAGAGAAGCTTTACCGTACATGATTGCTAAAGGACACGGATTATTTCATTTGGAAAACACATTCAGTTTTATTAATTTGACGTTTTAACCTTTTATGTCCCAAATTATGAATTTATGAAAATTTCATCTTCTTAAGCATTTTTTATGACTTTTTGAAACTACAATGGAAGATTTGCAAAATCATTTAATAAATTTTAGAAGGATTTTGCCAATTAAAATTAATTAATTAAATTTGAATTTATGGGGATTCTGCATAATATTTATAACTCCAGTCAAATCTTTTATTTAACACGTTCACGCAGGCGCGGTGGATCACACTCGACTGTCTCGGAGCTGCCAAGTGTTCGGCTTTTTGAATACCAGTATTTTAATACAGAAAATGTTGTTTTGTTTAATTAGAACAATTGGGCAATTTAACAGCTTTTTCTCTAAAATAATAGTGGTGTGCAGAAAGCCGGAGACTTGACAACTCTGAGATAGTCGAGTGTGACCCACCGCGCCGGCGTGAACGTGTTAAAATATTTTTGTTTTTTTTTTTTTTTTTTTTTTTTTTTAATATTTTATAGAATTAGGAAATGTACAAATATAAGCTCTTACAACAGAAGTATAGAAATCTTTCCGAAATGAAACTTTTCCCCCACAATCTTTTAACGGCAAGAAAACTGAAAAGATGCAAATGAAAAAGAAATCATCCTTTTAAAACTATTAGGTCTACCGGAAAATTCTGCCGTATAATGTTATATCACGCCTACTTTTTTAAAATTAAGATTTCTTCATTAGCACCACTCTTTTGAAATGGTAAAATTCCCATTGTTTTCACATTAAAAAGTGGTGCCAATGAAGAGATCTACATTTTAAAAACGTAGGAGTGAAATAATATTATACGATAAAATTTTCCGGTAGAATTAATATTTTCGTTTTGTGCAACGGATAATGCTTATGCAGCAAGTTAAAGTAAAGTATCTATAACTCATTCTAAACTGTATTACTACTAATCGATATATTAAATGATGTTTATAACAAGTTTTTTTAATGATACTTTAACCCTAGAACTACCGGAAATTTTAGTCAAGTTTTATAAAAACATTCTACACCAGAATTTTTACTTAAAACTATTTAATTTGTTTATTTAACTTATTATTGTCTGATTTATACATTTAGTTTGTTTTGAAGAAATTTCTGGTTTGAATAAATATTTTGAATGTACATGTCGGGTCCAATGGACCCGTCTGGTAGACGGAAGGTTAAAGTACCGTCGTGGCATAACCCATTGATGGGCGGTGGGATAAAATATATCCCACCTAATTTAAACAAGATTCTCACCAGAAAATCTTAACTAAATTTTATATTTTCAATTTTGGAGAAAAATCGCTATTAAATTGCTTGTTTCCTATTTAAAAATAAAATTTTTCGATTATTCCGGTGAAAATTCAATATTTAGAGACATTTTTGCTTGCTACTCAAGGGTTTAAAGGGTTATCTTCTTTTATGTCCGGTCCATGTCAATGACGAAAAACAAAACATTTGAATACATGTCTCCTTTATTCCACACAGTTCTAGCGAAAGTCATATAAAGAAGGGTGGATTAGTTCATTTAAAAAAATTTCACTTTGTCGGTTTTCTCCTGTTGTCATCGTTTATGCATGATTTTCAACAATGACGAATTCAAAATGCCTTAAACGTTTTTCTTTTGTACCACCCACTTTTGCCGAAATAAGTCCTAAAAGGCGTGGCGTAGCTCATTTAATGTACACTCAACTTCATGTTAATTAATATACTTTTTTGTATTTATTAGAGCTGGCGTGTAATTTCTGAGGAAAAATTATTAATTAGAAGGATAAAGAAAAAAGTTTTGTAGTGTCGTTCATAAAGAAATTTGAAAAAATTGTGCAATTTCGCAAACTTTCATTTTATTTATTTATTTATTTTATGTTCTCTTTTATTTTTACAGGAATAATCAAAGCTTTGTAATATAAAATCTTTTATTCTAAACAGTTTCACTAAAAATATTCCCAAAAGGGATGAATTGTTTTATTTAAAAACGTTAGTGTTTACTCGTGTTGCCTGGTGATCAATACGAAAATCACAGTATTCCAGTATGTGTTTATTTTGTACCACCCACTTCAATTCCGGAAGGCGTGGTTTAGTTCATTTAAAATACTTTTAATTTAATGTTTTCTATTATTACCCTCATATGTAATGATCTATGACAATATTTATTAAAAAGAAATTTATGAGATAAACATTCAAAAATATGTTAAAGCTTCAATATTAAATGCAAATCATACCAAATACACTTCTATCACACAGGTAACACACCTGGTAAGGTTGTTCAAAAATTAGCCAAACCTAAAGTACGGTGCCTAGAATATATAGTGTGCCGATCGACGCTTAAAAAATGCACGCGAAAGTAAGCCTCCAGTACATGGCGCTGGCTATAGTACAGACTGGAAATTTCCGAAAGCAGATTATTAGTCGGATGTCAGTTAGTGCTTTTTAGATACTCATTTTGACATCATATAAGAAAACATTTAACTATAGGAATTGATATTTACATGTAAACAAGTCTGAAATATTTAAATAATGAATATATTTTTACAAATTGTTATTTTAGAACAGAGACATGTTTTTTAAATGAATCTTTTTTCACACTCACTGGCCATCATATATTAAAACTTCGTAATTAAAAATTATGAACTTTTTTTTTTTTTCTACCTCTTTGTACTAAAAGAAGGTAAAAAAGGTACATTCTAAAAAAGAAAAAAAATCGATAGCATTTCCGAAATTACTCAAACATACAAATTTTAAAAAATAAATTCAAATTAGCATTTTTTTACTAAAAACAAAGGCTCCTTTGTTAAATAAATCTTTCTCACACGGGTTAACATACTTTCAAAGTTCTTAGTTAAAACTTATAAGCATTTTTTACTTTCTTCTATCTTTACAAGAAAGTATTGGATTCGTGAAATTTTTTTTAATTCCGGTTTTTGATGGATTTGCACGTTTTAGGGGTCAGAGACTCCAAAAAACATGTTTTTACAATTTACAAAAGTCTGTTTGTGAATCTGACTCTGTATGTGATACAAATTTTGTAGGCGCTCATCTCAAGAACTAGCGCACGGAATTTAATAAAAAATTACATTCAGATAGACCTTGATACAAATTGATACTGATTAGTTTTTCGTGTAAATCTCTCAACAGGTGGCGCTACTATGCTGCATGTTTTAAGATTTCCGCAACAGCTGTATCTCAAGAACTAATGCACGGATTTCCATCAATCTTCAGATTCAGTTAATCCTTGATATGAATTGGTTCTGCTTAAGTTTTAGGGTCAATCGCCCAACAGGTGGCGCTGCTATGCTGAATTTTGGCCGGTTCCCTCAATAGCTCTATCTCAAGAACTAATGTACGAATTTTCATCAAACTTCAGATTCAAGTATGCCGTGATAAATATTATTGTTGATTATGTTTTGGTGTAAATCGCCCAACAGGTGGCGCTTTTATGCTGCATTTTTCCCGATATGCGCAGTAGTCCTATTTCAAGAACTAATACACGGAATTTCAGAATCCTCACGATGGGAATAGATTGTCATTTAATTTTGGCATTGCAATAGCGAATTAAGAAGTATTAACATGTATGAGATAGAAGAAAGTTTTGGGATTGCCACATCCAACTAGCTTCTTTATGCTTTTTGTATTACATATAGGAAAAGTAAATAATTTCAAAATAAATTCAAAGATTAATTTCACTTTAAGTTTGCTTTTACTTTTAAACGTCTACAACTGTCTACTATTTCCAAAACTGTGCAAACATGCTATAAATATTTAAAAATATTTAAAATTCTTAAGAAAAATTATAAACATTTTTTCTTTATGAATTATGTATGAAAAGTAAATAATTTCAAAAATAAATTCAAAGGTTAAATTCGCTTTAGCTTTATTTACAAGTATCAACAACTGATCGCTACTTCCAAAAATGTGCAAACATGCAATTAATATTTAAAAATAAATTCCCAATAGCAAAATTTACTTAATGTTATTTTTTTAAAAAGGCCCATTTGTTAAATAAATCTTTCTCGCACTGGGAATCACATATTAAAATTCTTAAGAAAAAATTATAAATATTTTTTTTTTCTTTTCCCTTTGTATTATGTATGCAAAAGCAACATAAGTTTAAAAATTACAAATATTCCCAATTCAAAACAAAGTACAAACGGATTGTACATCCAAAGTTGTGTAAACAAATATTGATATTTTAAAATAAATTTCTGCGCATTGTGCATGAAAAAAAAAAAAAAAAAAAAAAAAAAAAAAAAAAAAAAAAAACAGCATTCAAATTATATTTATTTTATTTGCCCACTATATGAAATATATACTCCCACAAAGCAATACCTTTGCTGATATTTCTTGTTAGTTTTTTTCTCTCAGTTTTCTTTTTTTCTCAGTTTTTTTTTCTCATAGTTTTTTTCTAGATATTTTGTTTTTCAAACAAATATGTATCTTAAATTTCATGTGAAAACCTCGCGTTCATTTACGATATGCTTCACTGTCACCGGGCTAAAAGCTTTGAAAATTCCAGTCGGTAATAACATGCGCGCCACCTTGTGGCATCCTGCTTTTCAAGACCAAAAGAAAACGCGTTGGTAACTAATGAACGACACACTATCTATTCTAGGCACTGTAGACAGACAGAGGAGAAGAAATAATTCTGGCCATGGCCTAATGACTATTTTATCCCGCCTAGTTTCACTGAAAAGATACCCAAGAGGCGTGGCCTTACTGTCTAAAATTGCTCTGAAAGTTTTTTTATTTTCTTCCGTTACCTTCTTTTATCCTTGCTGTGTACTCAATAGCAATTAATAGGATCAAAACCTACGATTTATCTGTTGAGGATGATTTGTGTAGATTATTTGTGTAGTATTAGGATCGATAATCAGTAGATGATCTGTAGATCATCTGCATAAACCTTACAGATACAAAGATATCCTCGTAGGTTACAGAAAGAGAAAGCTATTTACGAGAAATCTAGTTAAAAATAGTAACTTAGCTTCAATCTTAAATGTAAATCTTCACACTTATATGGGTATTAAACAACCTATAATAGTACATTGTAAAATGTTTCAAACTGTGTTGGTCAAATATAGTCACATTCAAAATTCGACAGCACAAAGAATATTTTTTATTAAAATAAAATTCCGAGAAATTGTTGTGGAACGTGTTATTTATCTAGTTCTATTTAACAAGTTATTAATTCTCTATTTTACATAAATTAAAAATCTAAAAAGTATTTTTTAAAATCAAATAAACGAAATGATATCGCTTGGAAATATTTTCATTTAAATTAGGCGGGAAACGAGACAAAAGAGATGCATTTTAAACAGTTTAGAATTTCATTTTTAACATTACAAAAATGTAAATAGAAGGCGTTAAATGAGTAAACACTAAATATTTATTCATAATTACTTTAAATATGTTTTATTTTACAAAACAAATAGGTGTTGCTATCCAACGTACAATTTATTCACAAGTTTAACAAAAAACTCTACGTTTCGGTTTAATCTTTAAAACCTTCGTCAGGAGAAAAATTTTCTAAAATATAAATCGACAACAAACTCATTACATGCTACATTTTGAAATCAATTCAAAATACAATCAGTCTAACAGAAATCTCTTAATCTATAAAAAAAACAGTTCAGTGGCGCCATCTTTTAACCAAAGAAACAAACGATGAAAGAAATGCTGGAATTTTCATTGACATTTCAAAATAGAAAGCCATATTTCAGGGATGTGAAAGGAAACATTATCATTACACACTTCATGGTTTCTTAGTCGAATTTCTAAAGATTCACGAATAATAGCATTGCGCGGAATAACTTGCTTGGAAATAACTTTAGCATGGTCAAAGTCTATAAATGAAATGAGTCCTTATGGTAGCTAAAGATGCTAAAAGATGCGCCTCTGAACTGTTTTTTTTTTTTTTAAATTAAGAGGTTTCCGTTAGACTGATTGTATTTTGAATTGATTTCAAAATGCAGCATGTAATGAGTTTGTTGTCGATTTATATTTTAGAAAATTTTTCTCCTGACGAAAGTTTTAAAGATTAAACCGAAACGTAGAGATTTTTGTTAAACTTGTGAATAAATTGTACGTTGGATAGCAACACCTATTTGTTTTGTATCGATTTTACAACGTAAAGTCCTTTATTATTATTATGTTTTATTTTAACTATTATTTTTGTCAGCATAACGATGCTGATTAGTTTCTGCCTATTGATTTATAATTAATTAATAAAAAGCGCAAACGTGCCTATTTCCAATTTATCCCTTAGTATTCGTATAAACTAATCATTCGTATTTTCACAGTTAATCATAATGAAAAATAATTATCGTACTCGAATATTGCAGAATACAGAGTCTTTAAGCGCTGTTATATACATATCTAGATTTTGTTAAATACTATGTTCACATTATGCAGCACCGGTTAGTTTCTAATTTCATGTAACAGCAAACGTACATACATGGTCTTCAGATTCGTTTAGAGCTACTTATAAAAATTAACTAGTTGGATGTGCCAATCCTAAGACTTTCTTCTATCTCATATATTTTAATATTTCAAAATGTTGTTACAAATGTCAATATTTCTTTTTTATTAGTTCAATACTATATCAACTTTGATTTTCATCTTAAATTTCTGCTTCAGTCAGTTAATCGGAGTAAAAACGAGTTAATCTCGATCAAATTAAAATCAGTAGTTTTCCGTTATTCTGTGGTATATCAGCTGTTCGCGAATGGTCGGCTTATCAGGATGGGAAGTTCCCGTCACGTGATCAGTCGACGGTGTACAACAGAACTACAAAAATCAAGAAAATTACACAAAAATCGCTATTATAGTGCACCCTTTCGGCGGAACCTTTCCAAATTCAGGGAAGACCTTCTTGCCATGGCCAAAAACATACATAAAAAATTGGTTTAATTCTATGCATAACTTCATACACTTTTCAATGGTACAATATTGAAAATTGCATAAAAATCGCTATTACAGCACCCCCTTCCTGCGTAATTTTTCCAAATTCACGGAGGACCATCTTGCCATGGCCAAAAACATGCATAGAAAATTTGTTTTAATTATATGCATAACTTCATACACCTTTCAATGGTACAATATTGAAAATTGCACAAAAATCGCTATTACAGCGCCCCTTTCCGGCGTAATATTTCCAAATTCAGAAAAGACATTCTTTTCATGGCCAAAAACATACATTAAAAAATTGGTTCAATTCCATGCATAACTTCATACACTTTTCAATAGTACAATATTGAAAATTCCACAAAAATCGCTATTACATCGCCCCCTTCCCGCGGAATTTTTCCAAATTTATGGAGGACCTTCTTGCCATGATCGAAAATCTACACAAAAAATTTGGTTCCATTCTATGTATAACTTCATACACTTTTCAATGGTACAATATCGTAAATTGCACAAAAATAGCTATTACAGCGCCCCTTCAGGCAGAATTTTCCAAATTTATGAAGGACCTTCTTGCTATGATCTAAACTCTACATAAAAAATATTCTATGCATAACTTCATACACTTTTCTGTAGTATAATATTGAAAATTGCGCAAAAATTGCTATTACAGCGCCCCCTTCTGGTGGAATTTTTCCAAATTCAGGGAGGACCTTCCTGCTATGGCTAAAAACATACATTAAAAAATTGGTTCAATTCTATGCATAACTTCATATACTTTTCAATAGTACAATAATGAAAATTGCACAAAAATAGCTATTACAGCGCCCAATTCCGGCGGAATTCTTCCAAATTCATGGAGGACCTTCTTGTCATGATCGAAAATCTACACAAAAAATTTGGTTCAATTCTATGCATAACTTCATACACTTTTCAATGGTACAATATTGAAAATTGCAAAAAAATCGCTATTACAGCGCCCCCTTCAGGCAGAATTTTTCCAAATTTATGAAGAACCTTCTTGCTATGATCTAAAATCTACATAAAAAATATTCTATGCATAACTTCGTACACTTTTCTGTAGTACAATATTGAAAATTGCACAAAAACTGCTATTACAGCGCCCCCTTCTGGTGGAATTTTTCCAAATTCAGGGAGGACCTTCCTGCTATGGCCAAAAACATACATAGAAAATTTGGTTCAATTCTATGCATAACTTCATTCGTTTTTCAATGGTACAATATTCAAAACTGCACAAAAATGGCTATTACAGCGCCCCCTTCGGGCGGAATTTTTCAAATTCAGGGAGGATCTTCTTGACATGACGAAAAACCTACACAAAAAATTTGGTTCAATTCTATGCATAACTTCATACACTTTTCGATGGTACAATATTCAAAATGGCACAAAATTAGCTATTACAGCGCCCCTTCCGGCGGATTTTTTCCAAATTAATGAAGGACCTGCTTGCCATAGCCGAAAACTTAAAAAAAAATTGGTTCAATTCTATGCATAATTTCATATACTTTTTGATGATAGAATGGCAGCAGACACACGGATAACCGGACAGAAGGACAGATAGACATTTTTTACAAACACTTTTTTTGGTACCTCTAACCCCTAAAATGTGTAAATCCGTCGAAAACCGGAAGTCGAAAATAATTTCGTTTACAATACTTTCTTCTATTGAAGATAGAAGAAAGTAAAAATGTCCGGGCGTACAATCATATTAAATGCATTTATTTCAATATATTCATTAACTCACACCAGATATATATTAAAATAAAATATTATTAAATGTAATAATGAATTTCCACTAAGTACTTGATTCTTGAAAAGACACTCATGTTATACAAGGTTCTTCTACAATAAGGTTGTTCCATTTGAAGGATAGCCAATCAGAGTAGAGCAGGACTGAAACGTCACGTGGCGGACAAGATCGGAGCTCGATCAGCCGTGAGACAGTAAATAGATGCGTAAAAAGACCGAAATACGAAGTAAATAATTTTTTAAAAAGCAGATTTTCGAAAGTAAACTGAACAAAATTACTTTCCTTAAAATAATTTGGACAAATACTGATTGGAGTTAATCAAATATAAAATACATAATGGTTAAATAATATCGCGATACGTTTGTTAACATTCAAATACTTAAGTAAATTCGCGAAAAAAATTACCTTTTTAATGTGCAAAATTACAAATGAAAACTTTTAAACTATTGTAAAATAAAATGAACGAATGAATTATATGAATATGATTACACAGGAGTAGTAATGAAAAGACTAGCATTATCAAACAGAATAAATTAAACAAAACTCACACTTCAAAACTTTTAACAATAATGCATTGTCCAATTACTAGATATAAGTTTTCAAAAATTTTCGAATGTCATTATGCTTATACAGGATGAAAATAATACAAAAATATTACTCTATAATTAAACTAATTCTATTATGAAAAAAATATGTACTATACATATTATTTACATTATATTATTAAAATAACAATATCGTTATTTCAGACAGTGTTGAATTCAGACACTTTTCTCCGGGAGGGATTTCTATGGCTCCGGGGGGGGGGGGGGGGGGGATTGCACTTGACCATTGAAAACCCAAAATCTCAAATCTTCCGGAGGGGACATCGCATTGCTCCGGGGGAGGGATGTCCTCCCCCCGGGCCACCCCCTGAAATCAACACTGATTTCATGTATACAAAATTTCAGCAAAAACTGAAAAACTTAAAACAACTTCAGTATTAAAATTTCCATGTTATCTTATAAAACACATCAAATATAACATTTCTTCATACAAATGGGAAACAATAGAAAGAAAATTTATGGAAGTACAGTAGAGAGCCGATTATTGGAACCCCAATTAACCGAACTTCCAATTATCCGAACTGCCAATTTCTATAAAAAAAAATGTTTTTAAACCGAACTTCTAATTATCCAAACAGCCTATTTCTCTCATTTTTTTTTTTTTTTTTTTTTTTTTTTTTTTTTAATTTGTAAAAGGAACTCTGTTCAACTTTTAGCCAAATACAATGAATTTTCTCCTCTGCGAGTTTTGAACTTTTTTTCCCCATTTCATGGCGATTTGTCTGCATTTGTGAAAGAAATCCGGCTTTAACAGTTTAGTCCAATATAGTAAATGCCTCTTCTTTTTCTTTCATTAAAGTTTATTCGGAATTTCTCGCGATTCTCTTATGCAATTTTTAGAGATTTTCCCGTTCTGCAGAAATTTTTTGACATTCGTAAAAGGAATTCGGTTTTAAAATTGCAGTAAATTTTGTCCTCTGCGATTTTAGTGTTTTTCTTTGCGATTTTCCAGAATAATAATCGCCAGGATGTCGATGCTCGGATTTGAGTCTATGTACTGTATTGTTAAATCTGTATACTTGTTCTGTGAGAGTTATTAGAACACATTGATATAGCGCATTCATTAGATTTTATTCAAAAAGTCTGTTTAAATAATAGAATAATTAAAATCATTCACAGAAAAAAAATTCCAACGCAGAACAGCATACAGAATAATACTGAAACGAGCGAAGCGAGGCGAAGTTGTCCGCCACGTGACGTAATGCGCGAGCAGTTAAGAAATCTTTAGAGTTGGCGCATCGCACGAATGGTACCCCCCTGATGTTATAAGCGGTTCTCTAACACGAAACTGTTTTATTATTCGATATCAGCCGAAAGTCTTAACCTCCATGTTCTGCAATCTGCATCAAAATTTGCTAAAATCGATCTGCGCATTCTTTCGCGGTCGCGCTTCAAAGAGTCCTTGCTAACATAGTATATTTTCCTGGTGTCGCCCTCTAGGGAGAATATAATCATGTTCTTCTAATTCTTTTGACTACATTAAACTATGTTTTATAAAATAAATGTATACAAGTAATTTATTTGAAAAAAAATCTAAATATGTTTAATAAAATTTTGTTTCCATATACCATCAAATATTTATTAATAAAAAACGAGAATTGTTTTAACTTGTTGTATTAACTTAATTTTAAATTCTATTTTATATTTCTTTACATTTCCAATTTATAATCATTAATAATTTAAAAAAAATGAAGAAGAACGAAAGACAGCTGTTATTAGTTTATAAAAGATTAACTACTAAGATTAGTTTATGAAATGATAGCTAAATATATATATATATATATATATATATATATATACTTCTTACTAAGAAAACATTGAATTTAGCCTAATTAATTAATTAATTAATTAAGGTCTGCTATATCAAATTTTTATTGTTTTTTTTTCTTTTTTTTTACCAATGTGATATAAGTCACCAAGTATAGTAAGATTTTTCAATTCCTACTATTAGTTCACACTCTCCCTATATTTATTTATCTATATGTTTATTTATTTATATATCTTGTTCAAATTTTCAATCGTTAATAAAATACTCATTATTCATCCTATCAAGTTGAAATAAGTTTTTATAAACTTGTACTGCATGACAATTGATGTTAATACAGTTTTTTCAAATATTAATTCATTAATTAAAATTTAATTAATTAATTTTAGTTTTGCATGGGAAACAAAATGGCGGCCATTGGTTATTGAAGATCAATGAAAGTATTTTCAATAAGGGGTTACCATAGGGAGGACCCTGTTGCCAAATTTGGCGGTCAAAATGAGTCGCCAAAAGTGACGCCAACTTGGCGATATCTCTAATATTTCGCCAAATTCCCATAGAGTTCCATTGTAAACCTACTTGCTTATAGAAAATCAACAAATTGAGATATTTTAATGCAACAAAAACGGCACAGATGTCATATACGCCCCATATTGGCGCGATTGTTTTCCGACGCCAATTTAGCGAAAACATCAGCAGCATAAACAGCAACATCCGGGTTACCATATCAAGCAAAATAACGACACTTTGGTGCCAATTAAGCACCCGTTGCATATATGACATTGGCGTTAGAAAAAAATCGCGCCAGTATGGGGCAAATGTATATGACATCTGTGCAACAAAAACTATTATTAGCTTAAGGGATTATATTAAATTTTTCTTTGATGACCTAAGTAGGAATTGACTTTAAAAACAAAATTTTTATGTTACTTGCTAATAATGAAAATGGACATGAAATCATGACACTTTAAATTATGCAACAATAAATAAATAAAGAAGAAGAATGAAAGGGGGCTATTATTGTATTCGATTGATGATAGCTAAAAATACATTTTATTTTGTTTAACATCAATTCAAAATCATCATAATGAATATTGTTATGTTCCACTATTTTATGATTACAGACCAACCAGCGTAGTAAAATAAATACTAGTAAATTAATAGAGATTTTTTATACATGAAGGATAATACTTCATTTTAAAACACAAGAACTTTAATAAATTGATTTTACTAATTTAATATTAATCTCTTACAACACTAACGTAAAAATAATTTTATTTTAGAAATTATTGCATTTTAATAAATAGGCTTTTAATTATTAAAAAATCGCTTATACGAATTTAGAAATTTATTTTAATTGTTTAAAGTTAAATTTTATGTAATAAAAATTTCAATTACAGTTTATAATTTAATTATAACTTAATTTCAATGGTTAATTTCACTTCATTTAACAGTGAACAGTGAACAGCAGTGCAGTTCAATGGGATTCCCAGTAGCAGTGCTACTCCACTTCCTGTAGATGAGTAAGTGTATAGCAAATCCTAGAGGAGCCATGAGGAAAGAGTTTAAGCGTAGCACATAGTACTACAATAAAAAATAGAGAAGATAAAAATTTTAAATATGGAGAGGCTGAAAATTTCTGAGAGGGTAGTCCGAGGACTACAGTATAGGTATAAGACTTCACGTCATTTAAATACAGAATGTCTGTTATTAATGAAAGCAGATATCACTATTTTTCTGGTGTGAATTATGTATATATGAATTAAAAAATAATCTATTTAATTCAAAACACAGTTGTTTGCATATATGCAAAGCTGCGCACTAAAGGGTTAAGATTAATAATATTTCATTAGAAAATTTACTATAACGGCGAATAAAGAATGCTAACATATATATACTAATGAATGTTGAGAAAAGAAAAAAAAAGTCACATTTCAAACCAATATAAGGACCTTCCTTGAATTATTTTCAGAATAATCAATCGCTGAAAGTCCTTGAAGCGTACGAACCCTGGTGTTTTCCGTCTCGGAGACTTTTGCACATTAATTAGCTTTGTACCCATATTGTTTAAATCCCAAACTTATAAATTAAATATTTTAACCCTTAAATGCCGGGTGTTGCTTTTCGGCAACATACCCAATTTAACCTCTAAAATACTATTAGAATAATATTGAAGCTATAATACCTGATGTTGCCAATAAAATACATTACGAAAACATTATTAAATCGATTTTCAACATGTAGATGGCAACACTTGTGCTGTTTAAGAATAAAGATAGATTTATTTTTTCAATTGTTGCTACTTGTTCTTTTTGTTTTGTTTGGAAGCTTGCGAAATACCCTATTTTGTTCTGCAGTGAGCAAGTAAAATTTATTTCTTATTATAGTTTCTAAAATTCTTATGTGTTTAATATTATAGAATTTTATCAAGGAAAATTATTTTTTCAATTAAAGACCAGTATTGCCGATTAGTAACAAACAGTTTTTTCTAGCCGTAAACCATACTTAAAACAAAATATGATTTTTTAAAGTATTTTTCTCATGATATATTTAAAAAATGAAAACTGAAAAACATTATTACAATGATTTTTGAAAAATCAAGCATTTAAGGGTTATTGTTAACAGGGTTCGTACGTATCAGAGGATTTTAGGTATTTTAGTACCAGAAATTTCGTACAGGTGTTATGTTTGAAGTTAGAATTCTTTTTCAGTAAATAAAGCAAATATTTCTTTACAAATTTTCTGGTACGATTCCTTGAATGTCCTTGAAGCGTATGAACCCTAGTGCGTCTGTGTCAGAGACTTTTGCGCAATAATGAGCTTTGTACCCATATTGTTCAAATCCAAAGCTCATAAAATAAATATTTTTATGTTAACGGGGTTCGTACGTATCAGGGAATTTTAGGTGTTTTAGTAACAGAAATTTCGTAACGTACTGGTCTCTATGAAGATCGATTTTCTTTTCCTTAAATAAGACAAAATATTTAAAGAACGATTTTACGAAATTACGGAATTACTTTACGGAAATTCTAGTAAAAAGTCCTTGAAGCGTACGAACCCTGGTTAACACAACATTTATTTATTGTAATATAGTAACATAGATTTGGTTGTAGGTGTAGCATGGTAACATAGATGACACACCGGCAACCCACGAAAATTCTCTTTTTTTAGACATGAAGTTAATGTTTCAAAAAATATGTGCTGTTATAAAACGTTACATTAATGTTGAGTAAACATAAAATTATTTTAATGTCAATGTTTAGCCCTTTTTGCACAAAACTAATTTTTGCGTAAAAATGTGATAAACACCCTCATGGATTCGGCATCTATCAATCAGTAATCAGCTACAGTATTAACCCTTTCCGACGCAAAAAGAGTTTGCTATCTTCGATATTATAAAGTTTTAGATACCACATAATTTTAACTGTAATCTTTGGTTTGTTAAATGTCAGACCTTTTTCGATTGTACAAAGCCAAATATTTTAGCATAAAAAAAGTGGTGCTGGCTCCTTATTTTTAATTTATTATGTCAAAAAGAAAGAAACCGCTAACACTTTCCCGCACGGAGTAATTTTGTTTGTAAAATAATGAAATGATGGAGCGAAACCAGAATTTACAAACGAATTTATTAGAAAATAAAAACTTGCTTATTTTCCCGTACTTTATAAAAAGAAAATTTTAATTAAATTTTCTTGGTGCCGTTTGTCAGTTTTCGAATTAAAATTAGGTGTCTTTTTTGTGGACACCGCCCGCTAAAGGGTTAAACATGCAACAAACGTCCAAAATCTGAAGAAATTAGAATATATTCTTTAAAAACAGTTATACTTGTTTGATCGTTCGGAAACAAATGAAAATACAAAATACAATATTTAATACAATTAAAATTTTGCAAAAAATTGGCGTTCTTTTTTATTAACGTAACCAAGCCGTACGTTCATTTTTTCTTCAGGATCAGTTTAGCTACTGCCATTCGATCAAGTAGTTTAAGAACTATGAAGGTTTAATGTTTTGAACTCTTAAAATTATATTCATTTATAATCGTTGCAAAACAGATTGCTATGCGGATGACTTTTTAAGCATAACTCAAAAAACTACTTCGCGGAAAAAACTGTAAATTCGAAATCGCGTACTTCAAGTTTTTAGAAATTGATTAGTGTTAAAATATTTTAGGTAACAATTCGCATATTTTTCGAATTCTTTTTAAAATATTTGTATGTATTTGGAATAAACGCTCAAAAAAATTATTAACTGTAACCTATGAATGTTTTAGCAGCTATATAGTATGTAGTGAATAAGGGTAAACAAAGATTCTGGATTCAACAACTTTATTATTCTTCAATAAAACGAAAATAGAATTTTCTCATAAAACGCAAAGTTTGTTTCTTTTCTCTATTTCATAGAAGTATATTTTTAGTTAGATAAGACTCACTGAAAGTTATTTATCAATATTTTTTCCATTAGAAAATTTTTCAGATTGAGTAAATCTTATTTTCCAGTTCAAAACATCTAGAAATTAAAAACAGAATTGTTACTTCTAGGTTTTATTTCTCAGCACTATATATATGTTCCAGAATAATATTTCACACAAAATATTCGATTTTTATGGAGTTTAGTGAAAGTATTTTTGTTAGAAATTTATAAGGTATATGCTTTTATATGTATACATTTCTTTTAGATGAGTTCATAATTATATAAATACGTAGCACATATAGTCGTCGTCTGGTCCGTCCGTTTGTCTGTTCATCTGTCCGTTTATAACAGTGAAAAAAATGACCCAACCGAATGGTTTGAAATTTAATATATATAATCATTTCAGAATTTTGTCGAGTCATTTCAAAATTTGTGAAAATCGAATCAAAACTTTAAAAGACATTAATAAACGTTTCCTTCATTATGTTAACCCTTTCAAGGGGGTAATGTTGAACTCACACCGGAATTTAAAATAAAAATTACTTCTTAATCAGGAAAAGCAATAATTCTACCTTTTTTCCAGCAAAGTTTAAAAAGCAAAATTTAAGGAAAAGTTTCTTGTGCAAGTCTTCATTAAAATTAGGTGGAATATAATATATCCCACCGCCCCTCAAGGGGTTAAAGCCTATAATACGTAATTCAATGATATCCCATGATAGGTAATGATTCTCGGTTGACATGGTGACTACGCCCTATTTAAGGTGGAGCACTATTATTTCCGTATTACTGAATTTAATATGTATTGTATAATCGTAATAGATTTTGCATTCATGCATTTTTGCATAAGAGTGCAACAGTTATAGCACCAAGATCTGAATATTTACAAAACTAGTTAGAGTACGAACCATTTGCAACGGTTGGCGTACGATTTCCGACTTGTTTTTAGGTAGATTTTGTATGAAATACTACCTATTGGCGGGATTCCTATATTGGAATTTCTGAAAAATTTTTGCAGATCTACACCGATCATGACCCCTAGAACCCAAAACCACCCTCAGTAAAAAACTTTATCTATCTATCTATCTATCTATATATATATATACATATATATACATATATATATATATATATATATATATCCAAAAACCAAACCAAAAATTTGAAACTACGGAACTGATCCAACAATAAATAAACTAAACCAAACCAAATGACAACTACAAAATAACTAAAAACAACTAACTTTAAAAACAACATACTTTAAAAACAACATACTCTAAAAACGGCAAACTTTAAAAACATTCAAACTAAAACCAGAAGAAATTGAAACCATGGAGACAGGCCGGCATGCACTTGCGACATGCAACTACGGGGTTAAAACCAGTTTTTATGTGCACAACGCTCCCCAAACAACCTGTCAAGACCAAAAAGAAAAAAACTAACAAATCGAATGAGCTGCCTAGACCCATCGAAAACCAACAACTGAACATGAAACCCTAAACAATCGTGCACGCAAACCCTGAACAGTCAAAGCCACGGTTACTCCTCTCTTCGCATCCACATTACCTCTAAATCTCTGCGATAAGTCTTACACTTTACGAAATTTCGTAGCAGACTCTTCAAAAATCTCTCAGGATAGCCATGGTGCAATGCCAGAATATACCAGTTGTAAAGTTCTTCAATTTTTTCCCCAGTATTTGATGTCGATCTATCTATACGGTTTAACCCGTTAATAAAAATATTTCTATATATTGAGATATGCACATTTGATCCAAAATTTAAGATTTTTATAGTTTCAAAGTTAAAGCTTTTTCGTTTATCATATATATCTGTTTTTATCTCACCATTTTTTATCTCGATATTAATGTCTAAATAGTTGACCATGTTTTTACTTTTTGACTCCAATTTCAAATTTAAACCTCTAGGATAGCAATCAAATTTTTCTTTTTTCACATCATTGCATCTGACTATTAAAACGTCATCAATGTAACGAAAGCACTCCATATCCTCATTTATATCAATTTGTTCCTCATACATATATAAGTAGATATCGGCTAAAATCGAACTACAACATCCCCCCATTGGAATACCTCTAACTTGTTTGTAAACAATTTTCCCGTCATATAAGTAGTTCTCACTCACTACAAAGTTAAACAAATTAGTAAACCATTCCTGTCCGATATTTGAGGAATTATATTTACTAAAAAATTCCATAATTTTTATTTTAAGATTGTCTAAATCTATACTATTATACAAATCTTCAAAATCATACGCAGTTAAACTTGAAATGTTTTTCATTAGATTTAAATGTTTAATTAACTCAAAGCTGTTTTTTATTATACAAGCCGGTTTATCTTTCAATACTTCATCAAAAATCTCTTTTAATAATTTCAACAATTTTTTATTACAATTTTCCAAATATGAACCGAAACCACATGTAATAGCTCTAAAAGCAACCGGATCTTTATGAAACTTTGGAACCATTACCAAATATGGAAAGCTAGTACTATTTTGCTTTATTTTAATTTTTTTATAATATGCTTTTACTCTATTACTAATAACTTGTTTATTTGATTTGACAATTTCATAGTTTATTTCATTACCATAAGCCTCCCTGAGTAATTTACCATATAATGTTTTACAAATAATTGCGTAATTTTTGTTAGCTTTATCTATATACGTAATTATAAATTTATTCTGCAATTCTGTTATAGATTCTTTCAAATCCTTATAATACTTTACCGAAACCCCCTCAGAGTTACTCTCAAAATTTCTACTGAAATCTTTTAAAATATGATACTTCCATTCCTCGAAAACGCTAGCTGGCAAATTGTATTTATAAACTAATTTTTGAATAAAAATATCTAAGTTCATATTCAAGCGTTTTTTTGCCATATTTCTTGTTAATACTCTCTTAATCCTGTAACTCGTTCCGTATTTCATGATTTCACTCAAATTCTTATTATGTACAATATCCAAACTACCCGTTAATACGTGTCCGTATGTTGGATTTATATATTCGTTGAATTTCACTTTGTGACAATAGCAAACACTATTATCGATACTTTTTTTCAAATCCTTTGCATAGTCGTTATAATTATATATGAGTCTGCCCATCGGTTTAACATATTTAAAAGCCTTAAAAATCTCTATATTTTTATCCGGCAGCAGTCTATTATACTTATTTAAAACTTTATTAATGTTAACACCTTTTAGATGTGACCCCATGTAATCCAAGACACAGTATATTTTGTTATTTTCGGCATCTTTTTTATACATGTTCTTTACATAACTATCTAAATTTTGTTTTCTTATTCTAAATCTCAATAGATCTAGAGCCATGTCAATATTGTTGTTACCCGTTTTTTTATGCAAATTCCCCAAAAGTTCTGGTATCATTTTCTTTTTGACATTAAATATAATGTTTTTAATTACTGATTCGTTATCGTTTGAGCTGTAATTTTCGATAACTTTTTCGACATCCTTGCAACATTTTAATTTCTTTAATTCAACATTTGTCCTATGATTTTTATCCCTGTCATAATCCATTATATGTTTTGTCCTTTCATAGATTGAGACATCCAATAATTTTTCTCTAAAATTCCTTATTACATTACTTTGATCGAACTTTACATTCATTCCATATGGGTATACCGTACCATACTTTACCATCATATTTCTTTCACTGATTAATCTTTCAGTTTTATTAGGAACAATTTTCAAAATAGAAATCTCAATATTATCAATTCCATGCCTATCAAAATGTGTAATCTCAATTTCTTGTTCCTCCTTACCACTTTTTTGTTTTCTTATGTCGTTCTTATGGTTGTTAATTCTTATATTCAAAGGAGTTGAAGTTTGTCCTATGTACGACATATTACAAACTCTACATCTCAGTCTGTAGACACAGTTATAAACCTTGCAGAATTTTAAATACTCTCCATTATCATTAACCTCTACTAAACCCCCGGCACATACACACACTTTACAACGTTTATCTGTACAAGTTTTTAAATTCAGTTCGCCCAGACCATCTTCACCCTTTAGTTTTTTGTTATAAAAACATTTGGTTTTATATTTGACTATGTTCTTCTCACCTCTACCACCATTTTTTAATTTTTTTAAATATTGGGCCACGTTACTGTTATAGAAAATCCTTGTTTTATATCTCAAACTTCCATAGTCGGTGCAATTGGCACTATCATTTTTCAAAGAACAATTCAACATACATTTTTTAATATATTTTTCACCTATCTTAAAATTTTTATTTATTTTTTTATTTATATAAACATTAACCTTACTTCGTGTCTCCCCGTAGCAACAACAATCATCATTACACTCTTCGCCACTATAACCAACTTTATAGCCTAAGTCATGGTCGCAGTCTAACGATCCACCCCCTACCATACAATTGGGAGCCGACCGGGCACTACGGTCTTTTTTATAAAACCATATCTTGCCGGTACCATTTTCATTAATATTTTTCATTTTCATAATGTTTTTAAATTCGTGAAAAAATGTTTTTAACCATGAAACTTCACACCCATTACCTACAAACAAACGCTTTATATCAAACAATACAATAGCCATTTTACCGTACAGCGCTATTTCCACCAAAATGTCCACTACAAATCTACAAATTGCAACAAGGGAGACAACTAAAGCAGGCCAAAAATACAAGATAAAAATAAACATTTTAAACAACTATAAACATAACATATATAACTTACAACACAAAAACAATTATTAAATTTTACTCGAACAATCATTACGAACCGAAGCTCCCAAAATCATATATACTAAGTAAAAGCAAACCCGACACATGCCCGATGATTCGCCTATACTCAAATCCAACCAACTCATAACTGTCGCCAAAACATATACTTAACATGACCCGCAAAAGCAGTAGACTCGCCATCTTACTTCACAGATCAAAAATATCCAAAAACCAAACCAAAAATTTGAAACTACGGAACTGATCCAACAATAAATAAACTAAACCAAACCAAATGACAACTACAAAATAACTAAAAACAACTAACTTTAAAAACAACATACTTTAAAAACAACATACTCTAAAAACGGCAAACTTTAGAAACATTCAAACTAAAACCAGAAGAAATTGAAACCATGGAGACAGGCCGGCATGCACTTGCGACATGCAACTGCGGGGTTAAAACCAGTTTTTATGTGCACAACGCTCCCCAAACAACCTGTCAAGACCAAAAAGAAAAAAACTAACAAATCGAATGAGCTGCCTAGACCCATCGAAAACCAACAACTGAACATGAAACCCCAAACAATCGTGCACGCAAACCCTGAACAGTCAAAGCCACGGTTACTCCTCTCTTCGCATCCACATTACCTCTAAATCTCTGCGATAAGTCTTACACTTTACGAAATTTCGTAGCAGACTCTTCAAAAATCTCTCAGGATAGCCATGGTGCAATGCCAGAATATACCAATTGTAAAGTTCTTCAATTTTTTCCCCAGTATTTGATGTCAATCTATCTATACGGTTTAACCCGTTAATAAAAATATTTCTATATATTGAGATATGCACATTTGATCCCAAATTTAAGATTTTTATAGTTTCAAAGTTAAAGCTTTTTCGTTTATCATATATATCTGTTTTTATCTCACCATTTTTTATCTCGATATTAATGTCTAAATAGTTGACCATGTTTTTACTTTTTGACTCCAATTTCAAATTTAAACCTCTAGGATAGCAATCAAATTTTTCTTTTTTCACATCATTGCATCTGACTATTAAAACGTCATCAATGTAACGAAAGCACTTCATATCCTCATTTATATGTATATATATATATATATATATGTCATTTATATGTATATATATATATATATATATATATATATATAGTTAAAAAATTCCAATAGTTATTTCAAGCATTACCACAAACTGTAAACTTTAATTGAAGCACAAATTAACTTAACCAAACCAAATAAGAACTATAATTTAACTTAATAAACAAACTTAAAGAAACACAACATAACCAACTTTAACTTAAACAAAACAACCATAAGAAACTAGGCAAATAACTAATTAAACATGGAGACAGGTCTGCGTGGCTTATGACACACTAATGCAGGGTTAAAACTGTTTTTAAGCATGCAACATTCCCCAGATTTACCTGTCGAGACCATATTGAAAAAACAAATGAAACAAGATTAAAGCTAAATGAAACCGACCGACCGAAATCAATCCATATCAAAAGCGATCTGTTTCCACTACATTCCGTAAACCACACGCTTCGAGTAAAGGCATCAATTCACTTCTGTTCTTGCAAGTTCTAACATAATTATACGTCATATTTTTGACCAGACTCACAGGATAACCCTGTTTCACAGCAGTGACGTACCATTTCAGCATATCCTCATTCAAAATGACACTATCCGATGTCAATCGGTTTAATCTGTTTAAACCGTTAATATAAATGTTTCTGAATACCGATATATGGACATTTGAATTGAAATTCAATATTGCAATTGTTTTAAAGTTAAAATCGTCTCTTTTATCATAAACCGATGTAATTAAATTTCTGTTTTCTAATTTTAGATTTACATCTAAGTAATTTGTATTGCGACTATTATGACTACCGGAAAGTTTCAATTCTAAATTTTTAGGATAATATTTAAATTCATGGTTAATCTTTATTCCATTCAGCTCGACAATCAAAACGTCGTCGATATATCTGAAACTCATTATGTCCCTATGTATATTTATCACCTCATGTATACCCTCACTTATATTTTCATATATATCTAGATACATGTCGGCCAAAATTGAACTACAACTCCCCCCCATGGGGATACCCTTAATCTGCTTATATACCTTATTGCCCTCATATAAAAAATTCTCCTGAGCCACCAATTGAAACAAATTTTGAAATTCACTTAAATCCATGTATGAATCACCATACCTATTATACACCTCCAATATCTTCTCCCTCAAATCCTCAATCTCTATGTTGTTAAACAAATCTGCAAAATCATATGCATACAATCCTGTAATCTTATTTTTATACCTTTTTACTTTTTCCAACAGTTCATAACTATTACTTATTATAAAAGTTGAATTCTCACTTTTAATCTTCAAAAATATTCTCTTCAATACCTTTAATAATTTTTTATTCGCACATTCAATATAGGAATTATAACCACATGTAACGGTTCTAAATTTCACAGGGCATTTATGGAACTTGGGTATTAAAACCAAATAAGGAAAATTCAAATTATCTGGTTTTGTTTTAATTTTTTTATACATTGCCCTAACTCTGTTCTCCACCTCATTAATTTTTGCCCTAATTAACTCATAATTATTTGTGTTTTCATAACTTTCTCTTAATATTTTTCCATATAATTTTTTACAGATAATTGCATAGTTAGTACTTGCCTTATCTACATATGTTATTATAAAATCATCTTGGATGTTTTTTATAGCTTTTCTTAAATCAATATATATCTCTTCGGACAAACCCGGACCAATATATATATAAAACCATTGATTAAACATTTCCTACCATCATCAAAAACCGCAATATTGTGACATGACAATAAAAATGGATACCACAAACCTATAATATAGAACTGTATGTATAAAATAAAGTGCCTTATACATAATTACAAGAATTAATATGGAAAAAAAAGAAGAATATGGATACCGAAAAAAATTGAAAAACTTATATATTGAATTACGTTTTCAAGAGTACAGAATTCAATGATATAAGCAAATCGGTTGTTTTCTGTGAGAAAAAAGCTAAAAGTTGAAAAAAAATTTCTCCTGTACCCAAACAACCAATATGATCAATAGAATAGTTTCAAGATGAAAACAGAACATTATCAGATGGCATAAAATGGAAAAAACAATACAACCCTTGAAATATTTAATTTATAGCATAAAAAATAGAAATATTACACATCATACCGAATAAAAACCCAGTTGATTTTCAAAATATCCACCCGCACATGGTATCCAAGCATGATAAGATTAAGGTGAATAAAACAGTTAATTTAACACAGAAATTAAAACTATGGATTCAGTTAATTCATTTTGAAATACCGTGATAAAAACAATTAATATAATATAAATAGAAAATAATTACATTATTTAAAATACCTAAAAAACGCTTTTAAATTGTTTAATTTCAATTTTAAAATATTACCAATAATCAGCGTTTAATACCACCTGGTGTAAAAAATTAAAATTATTACTTTAATAGAAACTTTAAAAGACAAAATTTTTTTAGTGCTGCCATCTATTATATTATTTTAAAAACAATTATTATTATTCAAATGTCACAAGAAGAAAATAATAAAAGCTAATGAAATTAAAATATATCATCTGCATTACCACGCTAATCCTAATATATAAATAATAATCTACTATATATCATTATTAAAAAATTAAATAAATTAAATGTTAATAAAATGCTTTCAATATATTCTATTACCAAACCAATTTAATCTACACTGAGAAAGTAAATAATTTTATAACATTGATAATATATAGAATATAGCTATATGCTATAACATAAAATAAATTATATATAATATAAATATAAAAACTTTAAGAATTACTATTAAATTTAAAAAATAATAAATTAATAAAATGAACAGGGAAAAAAAGGATGTTTATAGAAGATTGTCAGATTCTAAAATTCCCAATAGCCTAAAGATTACAAATATAGTGTGTGGATTATCTTCATATTAGCCCCAAAAAAAGCTAAAAAATATGATTGTGACAATCAAACACATTAAACCGATAATTAATCATGGAATACAAAGTCGAAAATAAAACAATATTAAAAAGTATAAAGGAATAATAATAGAAACCAAATACCCAATTTTAATACATACAGTATAACATTAGTTATATCAAATAAACTTATATGCATATTAATCACTATAATGATGGTATACTATTATTAATTAATATGACATTGTCCTGAGTAGACTAAAATTTAAAAAACAAGTTAATTTTAAATAAGCTAAATTCAGAGGTGCCAAGCTCGCACTAATCTTCCGTAATACATTTCCCTACGGATTAATTTAACCCAGTTTAACAAAGTTTCGAAACAGAAAAATTATTTGATGAATCTTTATTTATTTAATTCCAGTTTTCTACGAGTAACTTATTTAATTTCATCTCTGAAAAAAATTTCCGGTACGAAATGCATTAAACCAGGGTTAAATTAACCCACATATTACGGAGGATTAGTCGCAACTTGTCACCTATGTAAATTTAATATGAATTGAAATAAAAAAAATGTAACCATTTACATATAAAACATCTAATCAACATCCATATAAAATGCGTAATAGAAATGTAGTTATAATACAAAAGCCCCATCTTTTTTTTTTATTATTAACTATTGCGTATTATCCAGACAACTCCACCCTCCTCCGTACTCTAACATCTACCCGCCCAACCATCCTATAGTAATTGTTTATTATTATTTTACAATTTTTAATCTTTTATATAAATACCTTTTTTATTTTATAAATTGTTTTGTAATTTTGTTTACGCATGTGTTAATTTGTTTTTTTAAAGATCACGTAAGTACTAATTGTATTTTAATGAATATATGAATTTTTTTGGAAAACCATGATTTAATGCATCATAAATTAGTTTTTTAATATTATTGTTAATTAGATTAGAAGAACATAAACATTTTATCCTATATAAATGATTAAGTATTATATTTCGATATACAGAATGATGAAGACAAGATTTAAAATTTGTAAATCTATTAACTTTGAATTTAAATTCTTTACGTTTATCATATAAATCTGTTATTGTTTTGTTGTCTTTTATTGTAACTTTAAGATCTAAGAAGTTAATTGTATTGTTAGATAAGAGGTTTTCCGTTAATTCCAAATTAGTGGGATAATGAACTGGAAATTGAGAAATTTTAAATTGATCAGTGGCAATTAAAATTATGTCATCAATATAATGATATAAATGGACATTATTATTAGTAAAAGTACGTTCATAGTGATATAAGTATAAGTCTGATAATAAACTGGATGTACAACCTCTTTGTGGTATACCGACGGGCTGTAAATATAATGTATTATCTTGCAATATATAATTATTATAGATAATGAAGTTTGTTAAAGATTTAAAATAAGCGATATCTATATTAGATGGTAATTCCAGTTTTTTATAATACTTTTTAAATAATGCATTTATAATATTATGTAAATCTAAGAAGTCTATATTATTAAAAAGATCTTTGAAGTCATATGTCGTTATATTATATACACAATGAAGACTTTTTAAAATATTGACCAGTTGATAGCTATTTTTTATACAATGTGTATTATCATTAAATTATTTGAAAACAACGCTTAAACACACAATAAATAAGTAGATTTCATCATACGTATACGTTTCGTGAGTACTAGGACTCACATCCACAGTGTAAAAACTTTAAAAACCTTAAAAACAATATCCCCCCAACAGCATGTACGGTGAAAAAAATCCAAATGTGAAAACATAATACCGAAAGACCATAAAGTTCTAACAGCCAATGAAATTAATGCGGAAGTGAAGTGTCGTGACACAACAAATCCATCCAGAAAGTTGAGATGTATGGTGTTCTAGATAAATCATTAACCAAGGAGTCTTTAAATTTATGGATATGAATAGCCTCAAAAAAGTCTAAATCCAGAGGAGTAATGCATTTCTTGATAATAGTAGCTGAGTCAAAATTAAAATTATGTCCCTCCCCCCAGCAATGAGAGGCGATAGAGGATTTCTGTAATTCTTTTTTCTTTACATAGTTTCTCTGTTCATTGACTCTGTAACGGAGTTTTCGTTTAGTTTGTCCAATGTAAGACAAACCACATTGGCATTGAATGTTGTAAATGCCCCAATAATTATGTGGAGGAATTTGGTCCTTAAGTTGTGAAAAAGATAATTTATTAACCGGCTTAAAAACCACACCAAAATCATAATGTCTCAAGATATTAGCCATCTTAAAGCTAATGCTATTATAAAATGGTAAAATGATAAGGTTGGAAATGGAAACCGCAGTAACAGGAGAATCAAGATTATTAACATATTTATTAAGACTATGAGAAATTAAATTATTGATATAAAATAAACTAAAACCTCGATCAATAGCCACAGATCTAATGTAATTTAATTCTGTAATAAGTGAATTATTATCTGAACAAATTAAGCGAGCTCTATTAATCAAATAATGAAAAGCAGAAGCTTTTTGGGAAGGGGGGTGACATGAATTGAAATGGGGGGGAGTGTGACAGCAAAAGGTTTACGGTAAACGCAAGTGTCAAAGGTGTTAAGCTGACGTGTAACCAACACATCCAGAAATGGCAATCTATTATCTATTTCAACTTCATAAGTAAATTGAATGACTGAATCTATTGAGATTAAAATCGTTAATATATTGTCAACAGAAAATAGAGAAAGGTCCAAGAGTGCAAAAGAATCGTCTACATATCTGCAATAAAATGGGAAGTTGATAAGGTTAAACATTTTAACCTCAAAGTAATGCATATATAAATCTGCTAAAAAAGGACTAAAGGGGTTACCCATTGCTAAACCATCCGTCATAGAATAATATTGATTAGAAATTTGAAATGAATTTTGTTTTAAACAAGTACTGAATAACTCAATAATGCGGTTGATTTCATAATCTGTGTAATGGAATTCTTTTAATCTAGTAGTGAGACTTTGTAGTGCACCTTGAACTGGAATATGGGTGAACAGAGAAGTAAAATCAAATGAAACCATGCGTAAAGAGGGGGAGGGGGTGAAGTTTTTAATCCGATTAACAAAAGAACTAGAGTTCTTAATAGTGTAAATATTAGAACTTGAAAGGAATGAAAAGCGTTTCACTAAATATTTAGCAAGAGGGTATGAAGCAGAACTGATATTGGATACGATAGGCCGGAGGGGTACACCAATTTTATGAACTTTAGGCAGAGCGTAAAAGCGACTGCAGTTAGCAATAGACGGAATTAATGACATTTTAATACTGTCATCAATACAGGGAGAGGTTTTTATAAGTTTTCTGGTACTTGTTAAGTCTGGTACTATAGCCTAAAGTTCATAAAATTGGTGTTCCCCTCCGGCCTATCGTATCCAATATCGGTTCTGCTTCATACCCTCTTGCTAAATATTTAGTGAAACGCTTTTCATTCCTTTCAAGTTCTAATATTTACACTATTAAGAACTCTAGTTCTTTTGTTAATCGGATTAAAAACTTCACCCCCTCCCCCTCTTTACGCATGGTTTCATTTGATGTTACTTCTCTGTTCACCCATGTTCCAGTTCAAGGTGCACTACAAAGTCTCACTACTAGATTAAAAGAATTCCATTACACAGATTATGAAATCAACCGCATTATTGAGTTATTCAGTACTTGTTTAAAACAAAATTCATTTCAAATTTCTAATCAATATTATTCTATGACGGATGGTTTAGCAATGGGTAACCCCCTTAGTCCTTTTTTAGCAGATTTATATATGCATTACTTTGAGGTTAAAATGTTTAACCTTATCAACTTCCCATTTTATTACAGATATGTAGACGATTCTTTTGCACTCTTGGACCTTTCTCTATTTTCTGTTGACAATATATTAACGATTTTAAACTCAATAGATTCAGTCATTCAATTTACTTATGAAGTTGAAATAGATAATAGATTGCCATTTCTGGATGTGTTGGTTACACGTCAGCTTAACATCTTTGACACTTGCGTTTACCGTAAACCTTTTGCTGTCACACTCCCCCCCCCCCCATTTCAATTCATGTCACCCCCCTTCCCAAAAAGCTTCGGCTTTTCATTATTTGATTAATAGAGCTCGCTTAATTTGTTCAGATAATAATTCACTTATTACAGAATTAAATTACATTAGATCTGTGGCTATTGATCGAGGTTTTAGTTTATTTTATATCAATAATTTAATTTCTCATAGTCTTAATAAATATGTTAATAATCTTGATTCTCCTGTTACTGCGGTTTCCATTTCCAACCTTATCATTTTACCATTTTATAATAGCATTAGCTTTAAGATGGCTAATATCTTGAGACATTATGATTTTGGTGTGGTTTTTAAGCCGGTTAATAAATTATCTTTTTCACAACTTAAGGACCAAATTCCTCCACATAATTATTGGGGCATTTACAACATTCAATGCCAATGTGGTTTGTCTTACATTGGACAAACTAAACGAAAACTCCGTTACAGAGTCAATGAACACAGAAACTATGTAAAGAAAAAAGAATTACTGAAATCCTCTATCGCCTCTCGTTGCTGGGGGGAGGGACATAATTTTAATTTTGACTCAGCTACTATTATCAAGAAATGCATTACTCCTCTGGATTTAGACTTTTTTGAGGCTATTCATATCCATAAATTTAAAGACTCCTTGGTTAATGATTTATCTAGTACACCATACATCTCAACTTTCTGGATGGATTTGTTGTGTCACGACACTTCACATCCGCATTAATTTCATTGGCTGTTAGAACTTGATGGTCTTTCGGTATTATGTTTTCACATTTGGACTTTTTTTCACCGTACATGCAGTTGGGGGGATATTGTTTTTAAGGTTTTTAAAGATTTTACACTGAGGATGTGAGTCCTAGTACTCACGAAACGTATACGTATGATCAAATCTACTTATTTATTGTGTGTTTAAACGTTGTTTTCAAATAATTTATATTTTCACACAAGTTCTGTACTTTCTAGTGTATTATCATTCATTGTTTGTAGTAAGTATATATAATTGATTAAGAATTTTTAATAGAAGTTTATTGGCTTTATTATTATATGTATTACAACCAATAGTTACAGTCCTAAATTTAACTGGAGTTTTATGAAATTTGGGAATAAGAACTAAATAAGGATAATTAAAGTTAGGAGATATGATATTTAATAGTTTATAATAACTTTGAATTTTACGATTATTTACAATTACATTTTCATTAGTTTTTTGAAAAGATTTATTAGAAGAAATACAGGTTGTAAGAAGTTGGTGATAATAAGATTTACATATGATTGCATAATTATTAGGAGATTTGTCTACATATGTAATAACGTAGTTTTTTTGTAATTTAGTAATTTGTTGGAAAAAATGCTTTGTTTTAATAGAAACCAAATCAGAAATATTATTTTTTAAAGCCATAGTCAATTTTTCAATTACTAACATTTTCCATTGGTTAAAATATTTAATAGGTTTATTGTAATAGATTGAAATTTTATGTATAAAAATATCTATATCATGTGTAAACTGTTTGATAATAGATTTAACAGTAAATTTAGATGGAAGTCTCTATTTAGTACCATAACCCATTAGTTTTTTCAATTTAAAATCATTAACAATATTACGATTTCCAGTGATTATATGTCCATGATCATTGTTTATATATTTTTTTAGATTGGGGTCATTGCATTTACACGGAAAATTACTTGCAGCAGATGTATTTTTTGAAAATGTAATATATATATATCACTTTCTTCTGGTCACAATAACTTCCACAATTCTGCACAAATCTCTTCCAAACTGATACATAAAATCAAGGGGCATAAAATCTCGCTCAAGTTCGTTAATGGGCAAAAACAGACCAAGGGGATGGAAATAGAGAGGGGTTTGTGAAAACCGAAAAAACCCCATAACTTCTTAATTTTTGTACATATCAAATCAGTTTAAAGTTTTTATTACTTCTAAAAATAGGACCAAAAATTTATGTATCACAGATTTTTGATAAAATTCAAGGATCGCAAAAAATAGGGTTTTGGGGAGAAAAAAATTCATAACTTCGTCAATTCTCAAGATATCAAATCCAATTAATTTTATTATACATCTCCTTAATATTATCTACAACTTTTATATTCACAAGTTTTTGATAGGACTACTTCGTACCGCAAAAAAAATTAAAAACGAAAACAAAAGGGGGGTGGAGAAGAAAAATTTCCATAACTCCGTCAATTCACAAGATATAAAATACCCATGAATTTATCATATATCTTTTTACTATTGTCTTCAACATTTATACCGACAATTTTTTGATAGGACCAATTCTTACAGCAAAAACAAATTAAAAATACATAGCGGTTGAAGAAAAAAAATATCTTATTAAGAATGTATTCAAATCCAAACTGCTTATTTTCTTACCCATTTTTAAATTAATTTTTGCTCTCAAACGCATCCAATTGATAAATTCTCTTGTTCAGAAACTATATAATGCACCGTACTGATCTATTAGGTAGCTTTCTTTACAAAAAAGCTACCTATTGCAGCCGTTCGGAGGAAAGCGATTTCAAAAAATTTTGGTATATTTTCATCGATCATGACCCCCAGACCCCGAAACCACCCTCCGTTCAAAATTGATATATATATATATATATATATATATATATATACATCTGACCTATGTCACACTGTAACTCCCGTAATTATGAACCGATTTCGATGTAATTCGGTGTGTACATAGTACATACCAATGTCTCGACCGAGTTCGTTGGCCAGCTTCATCCGCCGTTTTGTTTCAAACTGGCGGCCATTTAAAATTTTTAAAAAATTTTAAAACTTGAAATGTGGTACCAAAAAATTAAAAATGGAAAAATATTTTTTTCTTATGTATTTGACCTTTATACAAAGATTCCGGAGCAGTTTTTGTTTCGTCTATATCTTAAAAAATGGCTGAGTTATAGCATTTTGAATTTCTAGCGTGGCTGACATTTTGAAACGTCCTGAATTTTGTCACGCGATAAAAGGCGTATTTATGAACCGATTTGGATGTAACTTCGTTTATACATAGTACATACCAATGTCTCGTTCGGGTTCGTTGGCCAGCTTCATCCGCCATCTTGTTTAAAAATGGTGGCCATTTAAATTTTTAAGAAAAAATTAAATTTCAAATGTGGTACCAAAAAATTAAAAATTGAAGAAATATTTTCTGCTTATGTGTTTGACCTTGATAAAAAGATTCGGGAGCAGTTTTTGTTTCGTCTATATCTTAAGAAATGGCTGAGTTATAGCATTTTGAATTTCTAGCGTGGCTGACATTTTGAAACGTCCTGATTTTTCTCACGTAATAACAGGCCGACTTGGAACTGACTTGGATGTACCTCGGTGTGTACATAGAACATACAAATATCTCGACCGAGTTCGTTGGCCGGCTTCATCCGCCATCTTGTTTCAAAATGGCGGCCATTTAAAAAAATTAAAAAATAAAAAAATTTAAATGAGATATCAAAAAATTGGAAAGTGAAAAACATTTTTTTTTGTATGTGTTTGACCTTAATACAAAGATTCCGGAACAGTTTTTCTTTCGTCTATATCTAAAAAAAATGGCTGAGTAATAGCATTTTGAATTTCTCTTGTGGCTGACATTTTAAAACGACCTGATTTTTGTCACGCGATAACAGGCGTAATTATGAACGTATTTGGATGTAACTTGGTCTGTACATAGTACATACCAATGTCTCGACCGAGTTCGTTGGCCAGCTTCATTCGCCATCTTGTTTCAAAAGGGTTGCCATTTAAAAAAATTAAATTTAAAATTCAAAATGAGGTATTAAACAATTGGAAAATGAAAAAGATTCTTTTATGTGTTTGGCCTTGATACAAAGATTCCGGAGCAGTTTTTGTTTCTGAAAATTTGTTCTTTTGTTTATATCTTAAAAAATGGTTGATTTATAGCACTTTGAATTTCTAGCATGGCTAACATTTTGAAACGATCTTGTATTTGTCACGCGATAACACACGTATTCGCCTATTTCGATGTAAGAAGGCATGTGGATAGTATACATCAACACCTCGACCAAGTTCGCTGGCCAGATTCATCAGCCATCTTGTTTCAAAATGGCGACCATTAAATTAAAATATATATATATATTTAAAGTGAGGTGCAAAAAAATTAGAAATTGAAAAAGGTTTCTTTCTTAAGTATTTGACCTTGATATAAGGATTCAGGAGCATTTTTTGTTTGTCTTTACCTTAAAAAATGGCTCAGATATAGCAGTTTCAATTTCTATTGTGGGTGACATTTTGAAAAATCTGATTTTTTGCATGCGACAGCACTCCTATATATTAACCGATTCCGATGTGAGTGAGCATGTGCACAGCAATTACTAAGGTCTCGACCAAGTTCACTGCTTAGCCTCATCCACCATGTTGTCTTAAAATGACAGGCACTGCCGAATTTGGCAGTCAAATATATGTTACTTTAAAGAAAAGCAGCTTGGATAAAGCTGACTAATTTCGCGAAATTCTCATTCATTATATTGATAAAAATTAGTATTGAATCTCCTATATTCGGTTTCCACTAAATTGAGCTTCGTGTGTTTGAATGATATAATTTGGCTTTTTTAAAATAAGGATTATGAAAGCTACCTCTTCCTCCCGGCACTGGCCGGAAGGACTTTTTTTTGATAGAAGCAGAATATATTTCAAAAAATGATGTCAAAGTGGGCATTTTGAACAGAATTTCCCGAAGCGATTGTGTTAAAAACGAAAAATATTACCCTACTGAGAAAATAATTGTTTATTAATCAAGTTTCAATTAATTGAAAGAAAAATAAAAACACATGTCGCTTATAAATCTTTTCAAAAATCACGTGAGGAAGTTTCGTATTTTTTCTATTAAAAATTAATCTGAAAATATGCCAGAAAATTTCGAGTTGTTGAGCATGGAAGAGTATTTTTTTTAATACCGCCCGAACATGATTCTGATAAATCCAGCTATTATATAAAAATGAAATAAAACTCGTCAAAAGCGGCCAGATAAAACTGTTAAAGTGGATTTATATCTAAGCATGATTTAGTTTTTGTTTGTGCAATTCATATACTTAACTTCGAAATCTACCTCCGCCTGTAGGTCGGGCCGGCAGGGATTTTTTTCTTGTATGCCGCTCTGTTTTTATCCACACAAATTTACTTTAAAAATCGATGTGAGCGTAATATATGAGTATTTAGGATTTCAATGGTCTCAGCATATAATCACCTTTAGTCATTGCATAAAATCAACATGCGACAATTTTGTAATTAATTTACGAAATCATAAAAATACGCGTTAAGAATACTGTTCAGTTATTGGAAATATATATTTTATAGAGTAAAATCTGTTTGGAATATTTTCCTACTATTTTTGTTATATGATTCTTTACCCAAATGCGATATGTAGAATTACGGCGTGCTAGGGAAAATATATGCTACAATTTTCCCTTCTGCTGTGGGAATATATATATATATATTTTTTTTTTTTTTTTAACTGAGGGAAATTTTGATTTTACAGCATAATAAATCCAGGACCAAAAAACTCAATCAAAATTTATCTTATAGCTTCATAATAATTTCTAACAAAATGCTTCGAATGGTTTATCTTAATACTTTCAACATGGTTAATTTTTTATAATGTTAAGTTTAAGATATTGGTTCCTAACGTGAGACGTAATCCCCCCGCCCCCTCCACAACGGGGCAGGGGCTATTCAATATTTGTTACTAGTCCATTCGTTGTTAGTTTTTCTTTTGTCTTTTACATTTTATATTTTTTATTCATTTTTTTTCTCAATTAACATTGTGGATTTAAAATAAACGTAATGCAAGCAAAATTAAAAATTAAAATAAAATAAATAAGCATCTAGCTTATTTTTTAAATCTTAAGTTTAGAGTAGGATTAATTAGATATATCTAAATTACATTTTTTTTATCGTTATTATTATTTTTAATTTCTATAAATTTTCGAGTACCGTATATACTCGCATATAAGTCGACCCTAAATTCAATAGGAATAACAGGTTGAATACCAGTATTTAAAAAACGTTATCTTCTTGTTATCTAAATGCAGAATTTGCTTACATTTAATAAGGCGAAGAATATATTGGTTTATAGAAGAATATATTGGCTACGAGAAAATATTGGTTTGAAACATTCTTTTTCCACGATTTTAGGGGTCGCCTTATACGCGAGTATATACGGTAAGTACAATTTTTTAAATTTTCGTAACTATTTCGATTATTTGTTGAATGAGTTTACTATTTCTATTTGTTCACAAAACCCTGAAATTTTAGGGGGGGGAAACCTAACTTTTAAATCATGTTTGGCCGTTTTCGGTCAATCTTACCTTAGCAAACCAAATGGGGGAACAATCGGTCTGGTAACTACATTATGATGGCATTATGATAGGCATTATGATGGTTTAAATTTTGGAACTCCTAATATTAAATTCATTTGTAGTCGTTGTTAGAAAACATCGAAAATATATGTATTTTGAAATAAATTTTCGAGGAAAAAAAATTCTAATTTAGAATTTTTTTAAAAGAAGTTGATTTCTAAAAGCTCCAAACATGGTAAACCCAAATTAAAGTTCATTCCGGCCAGTAGTTCCCGAGTGCTTTAAAAAAAAATACCCCGCATTACAATCTGTTTTGCAGAGATTGCAAATGGATTTAACATTAGGAGTTCCAAACTTTAAACATTCGTAATTCCTAAACTAATTGAACGAATTAATTTCCGTTTGGTATCGCAAGGTAAATCTTACCGAAAAATTCAATTATAATGTCAAAATTAAGTGTTCGTAAAGAAAATTTCAGCGCTTGGTACAATTTCTGTATCAAGAAATTTCCTAAGCTTATTTTTGTAACACACATTTAAAGAAGACATAATTTCTAATGAAGAAATGGCTATTACTGGACTACTAATAGCTATTTTATCCCCAAATTGTCCCATAAATCTTTTTATGGGACAATTTGGGGTATGAGAGAAAATTTAATAAACGTAAAATAAATAGAAAAGACTAACTGGATTTCAACCTAATAGCGGAATTTCATTTCCCCTTAACCAAAACCCCTAAAAACTTTAATCTATATTTTTAAAAAAGCCACAAAATCTACCTTTAAATGTAATTGTTAAACTCTCAAGTTTGCAACACTGCATAATTTCAGAATATACATTAACAATACATGATTCAAATTTGAAATCGTGATAATTTATATCTTTTCAAACTTGTCATCCCAAAGAAACAATATGTTTAAGATTTTATTAATTAAATTTATGTGTTTTACTATTATCTAACGTTCAAAAAACATATTTCCTATCATAATGTTTACTTGACATATTTTTAATGAAGAATACATGACTTATTTTTTCAGACATGCACATGACCCAAGAATACAAGTTGTTAAACTCTCAAGTCTGCAACACTGTATAATTTCAGAGTATACATAAGGAATAAATGAAACAAATTTGAAATCATGTGATAATTTATGTCTTTTCAAACTTGTCATACCAAAGAAACAATATACTTATGATTTTATTGATTAAATTTGTGTGTTTTATTATTATCTAGCGTTCAAAGAACATGTTCCCTATCAAAGTGTTTACTTGACATATTTTTAATGAAGAATGCATAACTTATTTTTTCAGACATGGCGCAAGAATATGTGAATAAATAAATATGCAAATTAATGTTTCGCATCGCATTTCTTAATGACATCAAGAAGTAATTTTTTTTTTTCTAGCAAGTTGAAGGCATAAAAATATATATATATATATTAAAAAAATCGTAATATGCTTTGGTAATTTCATCATACGGGCTCATCTTTTCTTTATTCTTTCGTTTTCTTCCATTTTATACGGATGTAACCAGCTTAATAAACATTCTTTTCCTATATTATACTTTCTCTTTCAATTTATCTTTTACTCAGAAAAAGATTTACTCTTTATAATAAAAAATAAACAAAAAATTGCCTAGCGCGGTATAAAAAAACTTAACTCCTTGAAGGGCGCTGATGCTGTCGCGGCATCACATAATTTTAATCCCTAATTGCCACATTGGCACCGGAATTTTATAATGAAAATTTCACCTTTATTAAGTACGCGAAAATTTTCTTTTACTTGATTACACATAAATTATCTTGTAAATACTGGTGTCAGTAAATTATTTGAACAGTTTACGAATACAAGTACCTTGCCCCTGAAAAGGTTAATATCATAATAATAAAATACCTTATAAGAGAAAATTAGTGTGAAGGAAATGAATTTGTTAAAAAAAATCTACATTGATAAAATGACAATTAATTTCAAGTAGCCACAAATCATTACAAGATTCTTATCAAATATCGCATCTGATGGTAGTATGGTTTTGAGCTAACACGATATTGGTAAAGAAGAAGATACATTATATAGCGGACAATGTCCCTTTAAAATCAACAAAATCGCTCAAATTTTCGAAAAATATTTTTTTGCCCCCCAAAAATCAAGCTCCATGTAATCTTTCATCTCTAAGTCTAATTCTTGCAATCGGATTTTTTTTTTAAACTAAATATAATTGCAAAAGCTAAAGGTAGCTAATTAGAGAAATATTATGTAAAAATGCTAAAAATTTCATAAAATTTAGATTTTTTTAAATGTTACCTTTATATTTAAATATATAAAATTCTATCCACAGTTCTATTGCACATATAAACCAAACTTGCATAAAAAATATTGGTGATTTTAATTGATATGTAATGCGCATGGAACATTTCGAAATGTCTTCGTATGGTTGCGAATTTTTTGTCGTCAACGAATAATTTCTTATGCTTTTATTTTTCTCAAAAGATAAATTAAAAATATATAAACCATTAAATTGATGAAATAACTCAGTAAACTTATTACAGCTGTGGTTCTATTACAATTTAGTCGATTAGAAGGTATATTTTAATGTTTGCGTTTGTACTAAATCTTAAAATTCTTTTTCTTAGTTTAAAAGTTTCGTCGGTATCCATTATTTCAAAATGCTCCATGCACATAAATTTTCCTCTGAACTCTTTAAAATTTTCCACAGCTATTTGTCATTATATATGTCATAAAACTGTGCATGGTTTTCTGAAACTAAATATAATTGCAAAAGTTAAAGGTAATTAATTGCAGAAATATAATGCTAAAATGCTAACATTTTCATAAAATATCGAAAATAAGTTTTTCTTACCTTTATATTCAAATATATAAATTTCTATACATAATTTTATTTGTATATATAAACCGAACTTCCATAAAAATATCAGAGATTTTAATTGATATGGAATGTGCATGGGGCATTTTGAAAAGTTCTTCATAACGTTTAAAATATTCAGGAAAATTCCATATTTTTTCCAAAATTTTTAATTTCTTGTGTGATAAACAGGTGCCATAAGGCACATAGTGTTCGCTTGAATAATATCTAAAGTGAAATTTAAAAAATTTAAAAAAATGAGTTTGAAGATCCCTTGTCCAGTAAACAAAAAGATACATTATTTAAGAAAAACTAAATTATTGGGTGATTCAGACTCAAAAAAAGAAACTTCAACATAAAAACTAGGTTTTAGTGTACAAAAAACATAATAAAACGTTTAAAATACATATATATACACAGTACAGCAGAAACCTTTGCTTTATGTCTAAATCAGTAAAATAAAGAACAGTAAACAAGACACAATGCCATGCATACAGTACAAAAAGAGTTGAGTTACACCTTTTTTAAAAAAATCAGTCTCTTGTTTTTGCTTCTTGCTTTAGAAACACATTAAAAAAAAAAAATCTAAATTGTAAACTATTGCTTTTCTTTTAGTATGGAATAATTTTTATCTTAAAAATGAAGGTATTCTTGATATGCTCTCCTGGAATTTATCATAATAGTCTTATTTAATTGTTAAATACTTTAATTGCTGTGTTTACGTTTGGTTAATAAAATCAAGAAAAGACATCAAGACTTTATATCTGATAGTTCAAACATGGTAACCGAATCTAGAAATATCTTCTATTACTTTCGAACACATGAATTTTTCTGTTTATATTTATTAGTAGGGCTTGTTGTATTTTCCTTGCTGTTGGCTTGAACTAAAAAAATTCGCTTCGCGGATAAACCGCACCGCGGATCATCCGCTCGCGGATAATCGGGGATTTACTGTACTTGGAATTTTCCCCACAATATTTGCAAAGAAACAACAAGGAATTTTATAATTTCATTATTATATTATTTTAATACCTTTAATTCAATGCAGATAATGTTGAAAATGGTATCGTTAAATGCACCAGGCACTTCTGAGTAGCAAGAAAAATATTTTTGTCTTTTTTCTACATAAAAAGAGAAAATTACATTACATTTAAACAGCTAAAAATATAATAATTTATTCTTTAACACTATAACGTCAAGCTGGTGTCGATTCGACACCTATCAAAGAATTAAATGTCGATTCGAACCAGAAAATTTTCTCATAAAATCAGTTTGAGATTAAGCAGAGAACAATGGAACAGTGTAGATGATGTTCTAGATTACCTAGCTGCGGAGCAATTAATCCAATTTAAAGAAGATTCGACAAGGTGAGGCATAGGGAGTCATGAGAGAATAATGTGTAAATGTGGTTAATCCACATTTACAAAAATAACATTAAGGACTAAGTTAGAAGCGAGAGTAAATGAAATACTTGACCCCTTAATTCTCGCTCCCGTGATATTCACGGGCTGTGACTTTTATTCAGATTTGTTTGATTTCCACCAGTTTTATAGAATTGTGTAATTGGCTTTATCATGGTATCATTTTACTTTTCATTAAATAAGGTGAACATTTCTTTTTCAAAAAAGTGGTGCCAATAAGCAATTTGAATTTTTAAACCGTAATTTAATGCGACCGTTAAGGGGTTATAGGTATACCAATATGAAGCAGACTAGAGTGAGTTAAATAAATAAGTGAAATAGTTTTACATAAAAATCTGGCGAAAGAATAATTTTATTAAGGTTGAGTAAAATTTATGGACGTTCTAATGTTAAAAAAAATAACATGCATATAACTTAACAAGCTTTTAATTAATTATATATTTTTTAAAAATTTTAATTCTTTTATTATTAAATAATTATATTATTTAATTATCATTAATTATATTTTTAAAAAATCTATCACATAAAAACGCTTTAAAACTGCTAGCAAAGCGGTATTTAATTAGTATTTTAAATATCTTACACATGATCAAATAATAAAATATCTTTTAATTATTGTACAGCTGCGTGTTAATCAGTTTTATTCGAAGTGTCTTGTTATCTTAAGGCTCCTGTCCCTGCCGGTGAAGGCACTCAGGAGCTAATGCTAATCCTACGGGGAGGGATTTTTCGTTTGCATTTCCACATTTTTAATTTTTTTTTTTTTTTTTTTTTTTTTTTTGCGTTGAATAGCCGAGATCCGTCTCTACATCGCACCTTTTTTACTTTTTGATTTTTGTTAGAGATATTTTTTAGAATGAGACTTTCATTTTCAGAACCGATTTTGAAAATGAAAGTAACTTCATAACAAATATCTGCGACTAAAATCGAAAAAGTAAAAAAAAGTGCGATGTAGAGACGGATCTCGGCTATCCAATGCAAAAAAAAAAATTATTTAAAAATGTGGAAATGCAAACGAGATATTAGAAAAATCCCTCCCCATAGGATTAGCATTAGCTCGTGAGTGCCTTCGCCAGCAGTGACAGGAGCCTTAATAATATCCTCAAATGTTAAATACTTTATTGCATTTCACAAGTACAAAACAACTGAACGTTGTAAATTACAATGCTAATAAAGTACACCGTAACTAGCTTAAAATATCCTCATATCGGCTTGATAAACGATTGCAATAGCATTAATATATTTACTAAAACCCTATTCACTCAATAATGATGTAATTGAAAACGCTGATTATGGTATCAGTTTAACACTAGAAAGACGGGTATTTTTGCTCACGTTTTATAAAAATATTTAATACCAGAATTTTTATTTAAAACTGTTTAACTTATTTAATTAGCCCTTTTTTTCCTTTGTGTCTTTCAAACTTATGTTATAAAAAAATTTCTGGTTCGAACCGAAATATATCTATATGCTTGGGACCAAAATGGCCTCTCACCGTCATTCAAGTGTTAATAGATTTTTCAGAAATTATTTAACATTTCCATTTTTTCTTAATTGTTTTATAATAACAGTAAAATAAGTATAAAATCCTATTAAAGTAATTAACCCTGTAATGACCATGGTAATATATATGCACCACCAGTGTTTACAATTAACGGATTTTCTTTATTCCAAATTCTTACCAGAAATTAGACAATTCATACAAAAAAAAAAACAATATCAACATGTCTAATTGATTTTGCTTTGATCGCATATACAGTGAAATACGTTTAACACGAAACTGAAGGAACCGAAAAAATTTTTCGTGTTAAAAGAATTTCGCGTTAAAATATTCGTAAAAAAAAGAACAAAACTCAAATATTTTCGACGTCGTCAAATTTTATGTCGATTTTCTGTTAAACTACTAGTAAGTTGCATCTATTTTGATAAAAAACAAGTAAAAAAATATTGGTTTTTTTGTGTGTGAAGGGAGAGAGGGAGGGGGGGGGGGATCAGATAGCTTTTTGTTTTAAATGTCTTTTTCAGCATTCTGAGATCTACCTTGTTCGAACCAAATAACCAAAGCTTTCTCTAAATCTTTTCGCTTAGCAGTTCTCATGCGTTTTCTCTCCGTCTTAAACATACTGCGCTCAAACATTAACATAAAGGGATCCCTGTTTTTTATTATTGTTGATACAGTAGAATTGGCAATGCCAAACTCTTTGCAGATTTCTGGTTTCGTACTTCTTTTTCATCAACTGCATTAAGCAGCTTCATCTTCATTTGAAGCGAAATAGCAGTTTGTTTTCGCACCGATTTCTCAGCCATTGTGCTCATAAAACATAAGCTAATTTACAAAATACACGAAATTCACTGATTTTCACCGAAAATTCAGTATTTTTAACACAAAATTCAACAATTTCAACTCAAACTAACTAGATCGAAAGCGAATTTTTTTCGCGTTAAACGATTTTCGTTTTGTGTTAAGAGAAAAAAATGCATTAAATTGCATAGTATACTGTCCGGACCGCTATTTCATTTCGTGTCAACCTATTTTTCTTGTTAAGCGTTTTCGTGTTAAACTTATTTCACTGTATCTGCCCTTTTAAATATCGCATAATTTCAATCTTTGATGTATCATTTAGAATAAAAAAGTCCTTTAATATAAAGTTCGTTTGAAAACATTAACTTAATTTTTCATAAACATCCACTGTATGTCAGAAGAAAAAGTCTGCTAACATGTAGAATATAATGTGTAGTAACATACATAAATATATGGTTCTAATTTATGTATGGAAAACTGAAGAGAAAATGACAAAGTTATAACCGATTGTGATTTATTTCTAAAGCTTGGAGAAGTTCCTAATTCTAGTTAACTTAAAATTAAAATTAACTCATTCAAAATTTGACAATAAACCTGCACACCTTGTGCACTTACAAAATAGATTTTATTAAACAACAACTGAAAAAAGTCTTTGTATATAAGAATTATTTATATCTAGGTATTCAAATAAATAAGGGTTCTCTATAAATAAAACCATTCATTTCGCGTGATGTAATGCATTGTGTAGCAAATGATAAAAAAAATCTCTAAAAAGGGAGAAACAAAGAAATCAATAAAGACAAATAAATAATTCACTATGCATTGCCAAAGATTATATTTAACGCTAACCGGCTCGGAGTAATTCTGTTTATAAACTGATGAAATAATTGACCGACACCGGAATTTATAAACGAATTTAGTAGAAAATATTGAACTTGCTGTTTTCCACGTACATTATAATAGGAAAATTTTAATTAAATATTCTTGGTGCCGTTTGTCAGTTTTGGAATTAAAATTAGGTGTCCTTTTTTAAGGACACCGCCCTCGAAAGGATTAAAAACTTATCAACAAAACATACCGCAAACAAATCAAACTACAACTGGGATTAACAACAATTAATTTACTGGAACCTGGAACATTAAAAGTTTAAACTATTTCCCGGAAATTAGGCAATATGTTTATGCGACAGAGATCAAAATATCCCAGATTACATTTTAATCCTCGCGTCGACGATATTGAAACGTTAAATCCCAGCGTCAAATAATAAATCAGACTGCATCAATTTTCGAAAGGTGCAATGACCTGTAACTCTGCAGCCTGAAATACAAAAAAAATTAAATCTTTAAATTCAGTTCAGTGAACTTCCTTGCAATCTGCCATCAAAGATATATAAGACTAGAAAGGTAGCCCGTCAAAAATGACGGAAATTTAGATATAAAGATATATACAACTCATGTACAAGAATATGAGTTTTCTCGTTTGTTCCGCAGTTATAGATGAAAATAACACATTTTAAGAACGAAACACATTTATGAAAAACTGCGTACAGTAGAAGACCACTAATCTGCACAGTTTGGTTCCAAGTGTTATGCAGATTTGAGGCTCTTTGCGGTCACGTCTATTCAATATTTGTTTACATTTTTTTTAATTCATATATTGGACAATTTAGATTGTTAAGCCTTAAAAATAAATAAATTACACACTTGAAGTAAGGTAAAAACTATTAAATTATCGTATACGATTTCATGAAATGGTATTATATGGTATTATATGTGTGTGCTTCACGATCTTGGTTACGACTTTGGCGAAATTGGCTGCAACTTGTCATAATTCTAATAGTGTGGGCCTCTATAACAAAAAAGTAACCAGTTTTTAGTAAAATTTCTGATATAAAGTAGTTTTCAAAAACTTGTGTAAAATTGCAGGCCGTTCTCATGTTATGCCAGTCCTAGGAATAATATTTCTAACACTGAAGAGTTTCCAATTATATGAGGAATTTAGAAAAGCTCCTCCAAAAGAAAGGTCCTGAAATGACATTGTAATTCCCCTAACTTCAAAGTTTAATCGGGCCCTGATGTTGTTTACTGAAATCTAATAAATACAGCTATTTTGAATATTACAACAGAATTAAACAGCTAGACTTATTTAACTTAAACTCGCTGTTACTTCCCGATGTTATTTTTTAGTATTAAGAAAGAAAATTATTTAAATTTTTCAAATCATGCACATTTATATTTTTTTTCCATCTTTAATAACTAAATAATAAAAAAATATGCTTTTGTTCTGAGCTCATAAATATGGCAATAAAATAATGTAACTAAGAGACATTGCAAAATTAAATCTTTGTGATTTCAAACCATAAACAAATGATACCGCCACCATTTTACCTACTATGACGTCATTAGAATATTGTCCATTGATTGTTGGATAACTTACTTTGTGAATGATTACCTCAATTATTTAATATTTTTTACGGTTCACGATGAATGAATCACTTGTGTTTGTTTAAGTTTATGGAATGAGATATTAAGCCGTGAACCTAATTTCAACTAAAGGTATCCAAGGATATATGTATTTTTAATCGAAATTAAAAACAATGTTTTGATCTCGAAATAAAAAGTTTTAGTTTGTATAATTGGTTATTTCTGTTAATTATTTATATAGGTATTTTTCCATTATAGCGCATTTTTTAAAAAAGCTTGGCGTAATTCGGGCATCAGAAAGTGAGATATGTTGCCAAAATATATAAACAGCTATGAAAACAAATCTAATGAACTTTTATTTTTGTTTATATATGCACTTATATACATAAAAAAATCGTTTCTAAATATATATAATATATTTTTATATACAAATTGCGGCACAGATTTCAGATATGAACCGGGATACCTAACTGGCGCTAAAATGGTGTTATTTTGCCTGCTGTGGTAACCCGGCTATTGGTTTTTAGGCACAGATGTCATATTCGCCCCATATTGGCGCGTTATTTTTCCGACGCTGATTTGGCGAAAACATCAACAGCATAAACAACAACATCCAGGTTACCATATCAAGCAAAATAACGACACTTTGGCGCCGGTTAAGTATACATTGCGTATATGACATTGGCGTCAGAAAAAAAACGCGCCAATATGGGGCAAATATGACATCTGTGCCGTTTTTTATTTATTAATAAATTGTTTATTTACTTTTATTTTCTGTTTTTAAACTATATAAACTGTTTTGGGTACTGATGTCATATTCGCCCCATATTGGCGCGATTTTTTTCGATTGCCAATTTGGCGAAAACATCAACAGCATAAACAACATAATTCGGGTTACCACATCAAGCAAAATAACGACACTTTGGCGCAAGTTAAGTACCTGTTGCCTATATGATATTGACACAAAAAAATCGCGCCAATATGTGGCGAATATGACATCTGTGCCCTGTTTTGTTCTATTGTTATTATTCAAACTTTTATTTATTTATAGTTATTTCCTTTTCAAAATGATAGCAAATAATTTAAAAATATATGAGTAACTGGTATTCGAAAGCGAGATTTCTGCCGAATTGGCGTCAGAGAAAAATCACGCCAACTCCGATGCGTATATGACATCTGTGCAAAAATTACTTCTGTTTCTTTATAAAAATGGGTAAATAGCTTTTTTTACATTAAAAAAATTGTATACATATGCAAAAAATTGCTTGTGAGTATGAAGCAGTAAATAGGTTGTCAGAAAATACGTTGGCAAACTTCTTTCTCGCCAAGAAACTTTTCTCCGAAGTATTGTACAGAAGCAATGATTGCTAGAAATGCATTTTTAATTATGATATGCGCTTTTATGTTTCACTACATTTATGCATACTATACCTACATACGTGTATAAAGGCTACAGTTCATATGCAGGGCTACACAAAAGAATTCGTAAGGGTTACTGAGTATGAGAATAAATGGCACAGATGTCATATTCGCCCCATATTGGCGCGATTTTTTTTCGGTTTCCAATTTGGCGAAAGCATCAACAGCATAAACAACGTAATCCGGGTTACCAAATCAAGCAAAATAACGACACTTTGGTGCCAGTTGAGTACCCATTGCGTTTATCACATTGGCGTCAGAATAAAATCGTGCCAATATGGGGCGAATATGACATCTGTGCCGAATAAATTGCTTAAAGGTGGTTTTTAAAGGAGTTATGCAGTTTTACGTTGAACTGTATTTAGTTTACTAAGAAATGTTTGTAGAATATAGATAAAATGATATACAGGGTCACGCAAAGAATTGGATACATAACCGTCTATGGATGATAATATCTGGAAATGTGATTTCAGTAGCTTTAAGAGTAGTTTAAATTAAATTTTAGATAAATAGTGGCATGTAATAACGGTACTATTGGCTATGGACGGTAACTGCTGAAATCAATTTTTAAAATTTTTTATGCGTTTTCTAAAATGTTTACTTAGTTATCTTATTTACCTTATTTCCCTAAATAACGAAGTTTTAAGTTAAAATAATGCTATAAAAAGTGATAGAATATCTTTATTAAGACTTACGATCGTTTCATCGCACAATCGGCGACATTTTCAAAATCAATCATAATAGAAAATATTTTCTATTATGATTGATTTTGAAAATGTCGCCGATTGTGCGATGAAACGATCGTAAGTCTTAATAAAGATATTCTATCACTTTTTATAGCATTATTTTAACTTAATTTGTTTATAAGTGATTATTATACATGTTTTTATAACGAAGTTTTGTTAAAGCATTTAGGATGTGTCGGAAAGTGTTTCATATTCTATGCTTAACGCATGATTTTTCTTTCTTCTTTTGTCTTATTTTGAATTTATTTTATTCTTAATTTTTTAGTCTTATACTGCTTTATAGAAACTTTGGCACAGTTGTCATATATACATATTGGAGCGATTTTTTTCCGACGCCAATTTGGCGAAAACATCAACAGCATAAACAACATCCAGGTTGCCATATCAAGCAAAATAACGACACTTTGGCGACAGTTAAATACCCGTTGTGTATATGACATTGGCGTCAGAAAAAAATTGTGCCAACATGGGGCGTATATGACATCTGTGCCGAAACTTTAATATTTAATGTTTAAACTCTTCGCTCCACTCACCTTGCATATAGTATAAACTATAACACAGATAGCGCAAAATAATAGACAGTTTGATACTTTCCCACTGTAGGGGCTTTGGCGTTTTTAGAAAAAAGCTTGGTATAATTTGGGCATCAGAAAATGAGATTTGGGTACTTTTCCGTTATACGGATACCATTGTCGCCAAGCGTAATAGTTGGCGCAAAATGAAAATCACGTGAATTGAGGCATTTGAAAAATAAAAGAAAAAATTTGTCGATATTAAAGTGAGCATTTAAAAAATATAACATTTGAAAATTCCAGACTTTTACGAACTATTTCATTAAATCACAAATATATACTTAAAATAATTGAACAAATAACTGTTATAAAATAAAGCAATAAAATAAAACTCATATTAAACTGCTGACATAAAATTACAAATATCTTTTAGCATTTTGAAATAATTAGCGCATTAGCATACATTTTGGCATGGTGTCCGTATAACGGAAAAATATTGAGATTTGTTTTCAAATCATATAAACAGCTATGAAAACAAACTTGATGAGCGTTTTTTTTTTTTTAATATGTTTATTTTATATGTATATTATTCATGTTTTTATGTACAAATTACATCTGTTTCTGTATAAAATTAGAGAAACGGTTTTTTATGTTAAATAAAACGTATAAATATCGAAAAGAAAAATGCATGTGTATATAAAATGAAACAGTGGATAGGTTCCCGGAAAATATGTTGCCAAATTTCCTTTTTCGCCAAGGCGCCTATACTGGAAAAGTACCTAAAGCACATTAAAATCGCGCAGTTAGGAGCTCATACAGTACAGCGTCGTCTATTGGCGGTTATTTTATTAGTAGCATCGGGAGGAAGATGTAAAGATGTACTTTAAATTCTCACCCATAGATTTTGAAAAAATATCTTAAAAGAGCGGAGTTTAAATTAAATTTTGGTGACCTCCTTTATGAAAGATTAATGGTTTTAAATGGGAATTTCGCCAAATCAGCCAGCTATCGCCAAGTTGCCAACATTTGGCGCTACTGTGGTAACCCTGCATTAGTATGTTTCAACAATTACTCATTTCAATGAGGTGGTCCTACCGGAATCGTGAGGGACACACAGAGACTTGGATTTTATATAAATAGATTGTGCAGTTTAAGAATTTTAAAAAATTGCTTAAGTTTTTAATTTTTTACTTAATTTTTCTTTTCGCCTGTTTTAGCATAAAACACTTCAGAATTGGATAACATGAGTAAACAAGATGCCATTTGGATTGTTTTAAATAGTCATTTACGTTTTAATAATACTGTATACTTACACATGCACTTTGTTTAAATTTTCTCCGAAACAAAAAATTCAAAATTGTAAACACACTTTATCATGTATGTCGTTTCTTGACATATTTCGTCAACTTTCTTTGCCAGCATGGTGTTTCAGGATAATTATATGATAACTATATGAAATATAATGTTTGTCACAACTATGCAACTTTAGCAAATCATGATTTGGAAACATTGTCTTTTGTACGTGGACGTGAGTTTCAAGACCAGTGTTGAATTCAAACATTTTTCTCCGGGAGGGATTTCTGTGGCTCCGGGGGGGAGCACTATAGAGTTCCGGGGGGGGGATTGCACTTTTTGATTATTAAACCCTTAAGAGTCGCATTAAATTACGGTTTAAAAATTCAAATTGCTCATTGGCACCACTTTTTTTAAAAAGAAATTTCATTTTATTTTGACAGGTAAAAGGATATCATAATAAAGCCAATTACACTATTTTATAAACCTAGTGGGAATCAAACAACCTGAGTAAAAGACACAGTCCGTGAAAATCACGGGAGAAAGGACTAAGAGATTAAAAGCATAAAATCTCAAATATTCCGGGGGGGGGGGCATTTCAATCCCCCGGGGGTGGATGTCCATCCCGGCCCAGCCATTGAATTCAACATTGTTCAAAACTCGCCTCATCCAACATTTAAAAAATCGGGTTTTCACTCTCAATCCATTCTATTGGTGAACCAGCATAAAAAAAAATACAATATGCAAAAACACTGGTTTTATCGTGAAATTCTGGCAGTGTAAAATCTTGGTTTACAATCTTATACTATAACACCAGCAAAAATCGTGTGTGTATGTGTATGTAAATTTTATAAGAAAACGGCTCTAACGATTTTGACTAAATTTTGTATTTTAGCATTTTCGGGTATGAGAAGACCATTGGGCTAGGTCATGTGTTCGAGAAAATTCGATTAGTGGCTCATTTTGAGTCATAATGGGTCAGTGTCAAGCTAATTATATCTAAGAAACGGCACAATCGATTTTGACTAAATTTTATAACCAACCGTTTTTGGGTACGAGAAAACTATTGGGCTAGGTCACATGTTCGAGAAATTTCGATTATTGGATCATTTTTTAATAATTTCGGGTAAAGCTAATTTTATCTAAAAAACGGCTCTAACGATTTTGACTAAACTTTATAATCTATTGTTTTGGATTACGAGAAGACCAATGGACTAAGTCACATGTTAGTGAACATTCAATTAGTGTGTCATTTTTGGGTCACTGTGGGTCAAGCTAAGTTTATCTAGAAAACGGCTCAAACGATTTTGAAGATATTTTGCTTTTTATCGTTTTCGGACCAGAGAATACCATTGGGCTAGACCGCATGTTCAAGAAAATTCGATTAGTGGGTCATTATGGGTCACAATGAATCAGGTGTCAAACTAATTGAAATTAAAAAAAGCCGCAAAACATTTTGACGAAATTTTGTAATATACAGCTTCTAGCCATTAGATGACCATTGGGCTAAGTCACATGTTCGAGAAAAATCGATTAGTTGGTCATTTTGGGTCCCTGTGGGTCAAGCTAAATGTATCTAAAAAACGAATCAAACGATTTTGACAAAATTTTGCATTAAACCGCTTCTGGGCATGGGAAGACCATTGGGCTAAGTCACATGTTCGAGAAAATTCGATTTGAGGGTCATTTTTGGGTCACTGTGGATCAAGCTAATTGTATCTAAACAACGGCTCAAATATGTTTTACAAAATTTTGTATTATACTGTTTCTGGGCATGAGAAGGTGTGTGGGCTAAGTCACATGTGCGAGAAAAATCGATTACTGGGTCATTTTGGGTCACTGTGGGTCAAGCTAACTGTATCTAAAAAACAGCTCAAATCATTTTGACAAAATTTTGTATCATATCGTTTTTGGGCATGAGAAGACATGTGGGATAAGTCACATGTTCGAGAAAAATCAATTACTGGGTCATTTTTGGGTCACTGAGGGTCAAGCTAATTTTTAAAAAAACGGCTCAAAACATTTTGACAAAATTTTGTATTATACCGTTTCTGAGTATGAGAAGAAAGACCATTTTGCTAAGTCACATGTTCAAGAAAATTCGATTAGTGGGTCATTTTTGGATCACTGTGAGTCAAGCTAATTGTATCAAGCAGGACGGTCGTTCTGCCAAGTCAAGCTGAAAAAAAAAATGCTAACCTCGCCAAACAAACAAACGCCAAGAATAAAACGCAAGACACCGTAACTGCTTATTATACTGAAGTCAACTTCTCCATGTTAAATCGACCAAACATGCCAGCGTAAAATTTTCTATATCAAAAGAACCAATCATCGCAGAAAAATAAAACCAAAACCAGAAGGACCTAATGGAAAAGATCTTCAATTTGAGACCAAATGCATCCTCATGAATTAATTATAAACTGAGATATAGATTTTTTAAAATAATGTCGAGATACTGAAAATGACCGATTTATTTTCTTCGTCTCACCTTATGCTTCAATCGAGGTAGAGACTTAAATAATGGACATAAAAAAGTAAGGATTGCATTTTTGGACAGATATTTACTCAATCTACGTGCTTTTATAAAATTCAGCTTTAAAAATACAAATTTTCTATTCTTAATTAACGAAAAACTGTTAATTAATTCTAAAGTCTATAAATTATGCCAAACAGCGATAAACCCGCCAAACCATTTTAGAAGTCTTATATTATTATTTTATATTATCCTTTTGCATTGATTTCATCGAAGAAAACTATGACCGGGATCCACATAGATTTTTCGCTGTTAGCGGAATGAGTTTGACCAATCAGGAGCCAGAATGTTTCAAAATTTTTGCTGTTTCTGGATCCCGACCTATGTCATAAAAGTTTTGAGTCATTTTCTTAGTGCCATGGATGAAGTGCAATGTTTACAGAAATCTAGGCTGGGATCCAGATAGATTTTTCGCTGTTAGCGAAACGAGATTCACCAATCAATAGCCTGCATTGCTGCAAACAGCGAAAAGTTCGCAAAAGTACAGGCTTCTGATTGATGAATCTCGTTTCGCTAACAGCGAAAAATCTATCTAGATTGCGGCCAATTATGTTGAACACAATTTTGCATTTCCACATCCAGGAAGGGTATTGGTGTCATAACAACAGTGCATATTCGAAACTATTTAAGGCATTGATTCTGAACTCCTTTGCTATACATTTCAATATTAAAGAAGTTGTTGTTTCAATAGTTTTAGTACTTTTCACTATTGCTCACTTTAAAACACAAATATCGAAATTTAACCAACAGCGCTCAGAAACTATAGCGCCTAGAATATATAGTGCTGAAATCGGCTAACCCTGTAATACTTAAAAAAGCGCTAAAATATTGTATCCCTTAAATGTGCAAAGATACTGCTGCAATATGCAGATCGCAGCGACATCTGCAGGATATTTTCTACAACTGCAAGAAATTGCTAGTCTATACAATGTAACAATAGTAATACGAAAATCCCGCAGATGTCGCTGCGATCGACACTTGAAATTTTAGCAGTATCGTCGCACAATTAAGGGATACAAATTTTTAGAACTATTTGGATAGCATATTTCCACACTAGGTATTCTCAAAGGCTTTTAAGATACATAGACCGGCAATTCCCATTCAAAAGTAATGCCAATCATGGCAGCCATCTGAAGTTTATTGAAACACCTGAACCGCGAGGTTTGTACGTCAGCTGTGGTTATTTACCATTAAGTGCTATGGCTAGAATGAGCTTAAAAATTAATTTTTATCAATATATATGAAGTTTATGGCATATTTTTTTACATGAAGCTATTTTTTATATCTAAATATGCGTTATAAATATTGAATTTTCAGTAATAAAGTTAAATAAAGTGATTTATTAATAATTTTATGGATGGCATGTTTGGAAAAGAGTACCTAATTTTAACATGCCTTATAAACCTAAATAAAGGCGAAATTTATATGGAAACATATTGTTAAAGATTATAATTCCACTTTTTTTTAAGTTTGACTTACAAAAGTAACTGGTAGGGAAGTTCAGATTAAAGGTAGCAACTGTAACATAATATAGCAATTTACAAAATTTTAAATTACTTGTAAAGAAATCTACGTTTTTAAAACTAATTTTTATGCAAAAAGGTAATTAAAAAATGCATATTAACGAAAGTAACACTATATTTTTATCCTTGGAGGATGTTTATTGAAATACTTACTTGCTATACGAAAAAAACAAAAAAATTGATTAATAATAAGGGTTTTTTTTTTTAAAGGACTAAATGAAATAGGTTAGACTAACACTTAATGATCCGCAATGAAAAAATACGCTGATAAAAGCATTTTCTTAGGTGAATTAAAATATAAAGCATATATACTGCCGTACAACAGCTGTGATCAAAAATCCTCAGTTAAACTGACAGTTTGCAGGTCTATGTATCTTAAAAGTCTTTGGGTATTCTAGGCGCTGTATCAGAAACAACACCATAACAGAGAGCCTTTATACATAAGAGTGGTGATATAAGCACAGGAGGCATGCTCATTTCAAGTTTTTGTCAAAAGTACGGCAATCCGCTTTCTTGAATAGAGGATATTCAATATACGTTATGATCACATGGTCAAGGCAAGAACGTCTAGCGTAAAGAAGAGAAGGCTCCGTTTACGTACTGTAAATCCCCGCTAGCCAATGAAACAGTTCATGGAAGAAAGCAGTAGTACACTGTTAAAAATATCGTAAAAATTACCTCTGTTTTTAAAGGCTATCTGTATTCTGACCAATGAGAACGCTTCATAGGCGTTTATGTAGCGTTCTCATTGGTCAGAAAATAGAGAACCTTTAAGAACAGAGGTAATTTTTCACGATATTTTTAACAGTGTAGTTTCCTGTTTCCCTTCTTATCAGTTTGAAAGTCTTTGGGTAAATTACCGGTACCACGTGACTTTTTCAGCCTCGAACCCATATTTGGAATATCCTCCATTAGAAGATACGCGCATGGACGATCTCTATTAGACTAGTGAAATAATTCAACATGCAATAGCCGGACGATAATGGCATGCTTGCAAAGAACTTTAACGATTTGTTTTTATAATTTTTACCAATAAACATTTATTGGCCGTATGTCGCTACTTCGTTATAGAGACACACTTGTTCCTAATTAGATCCCGCCCTTAATGTATCAAAATACGGAGTTTGCTTTCTGTACTATTCCTGAGCTCAGTTATAGCGTCTAGAAATATAGGCCGGGATCCAGGTACATTTTTGCAAACAGTGAAAAGTTAGCAAAAATTCTGGCTTCGGATTGGTCAGTCTCGTTACGTTAGCAGAGAAAAATCTACCTAGATCACGGTCATAGTGAGGAAACCGGCTATTCCAGTAATGCTTTAAAAAGTGCTAAAAATTGAATCCCATAAATATTGAAAAATACTGAATGACAAATGTCGATAGGAGCAACATTTTCTAGATCTTCTCTGAGCGAGGCGTTTTCTTTTGAAATAGTTACGTTGGAATTACCATATGTCGCTGTAATCGACATTCGTCGTTCAGCCTCGTTCAACATTTATGGGATACAATTTTTTAGCACCTTTTTAATAAACTGATTTTTAAACTATATCTTCTAGAAACTATAGCTCCGTTATAGCATCTAGGTTATATGTTGTAGAAATCGACTATCCCTGCAATACTTAAAAAAGCGCGAAAGTATTGAATCCCTTAAATGTACAACGATGTCAAATTCCAAACAGTCATTTGCATCGACATCTGCAGGATATTTTTTAAAGAAGAAAGAGACATGTGTAATGCACAGCTAAAGCGTCTAGAATACATAATGTGGAAATTTGCTATCCAAGAACCGCTAAAAAGTGTATCCCTTAAATGCGCACTGAAGCTGAAATCCAGGGATATATTTTCTGCGATATATTTTCAAATTTCAAAGTAATCATCGTATTATTACAGCGGGTTTGACGCCAAGCACACAGGTCAGATATATGTTAATAAAACGTAAAAAAAAAAATGTTTCAGCGTCTAGACCAAATTGTCTTGGAGTTGTGGGAAATATCCTGCAGATATTGCTGTAATCGATTGATTGGATTTCCACACTATACATTCTAGACGCTGTAGCACCGCGGTAGCCTGTCTTTTTCGTTTGCCTCGAAGTAGATATAGATGACGTCATTTGAGGCTGTTCCTAAAGTGTGGCCAGTTCATCACGTCATACGGAGTTGATTATCTGTACACGGCAATGGACACAAAAAAATCGGCGCACCGCTTTGTACTAATCATCGTATAAAGATGATCCAACTCCGTGTGACTTTTTAACGTCATTGGTCACGCTAACACCCTCCCCCTTGCGTCCACCATATATAGCGACATCTTGCACTGGAGACTGCTAAATGGGCTGCTATCGGTCAAAATCAAGAGAGAAAAGGGCAGAAGAGGGGGAAAGAACTCGTTTTTTTTGGTATGTAGTTTTTCACACGGGAAGATTGACATGTCTGCTCCTCTCATAGCTTCATAGCTTCATGATGGTGAAATAAACCAACGCCCCAGATATTTGAGAAAGTCTTGTCACGCGTCACGAAAACATCACACAAAGCAGGCAAAGCAAAGGAACAAAATCATTCATTGACTCGTGGATATGAACGAGCCAATGAATGATATTTCTTCTTTGTTTTGCCTGCTTTGTGTGATATTTTCCTGACGCGTGTCAAGGCTTTCTCGAATATTTAAAGGGCGTTGAATAGGCCGGGATCAAGATAGATTTTACGCTATTAGCGAGATGAGATTGATCAATCAGAAGCCCGCATTTTTGAAAACTTTTTTATGTTTGCAGTAAACACCGAAAAGCCTGCAAGGATGGAGGCTACTGATTGGTCAATCTAATTTTACTAACAGAAAAAAAAATTATCTGGATCCCGGACATTAACTTTGGTTGGTTAAGATGATTTTGAATAAAATCAAATCAGAAAGCCAATGTTTTTTAACTTTTCTGGTTAGTTTAATCGAAATCTTCCACGGCTATTACTGAAAACTGAGTTACTGTACTTTGGCCAAAAACTTGAATATGAGTTCACGACTTGTGCGTATGTCACCACTCGTACATATAAATGTACTCTGTTATGAGCATAATTCTAAGCGCAGCTGGTTAAATTTGAGTATCTGGGTATTAGAGAAAGCAATAGTGTCCCACCGTGGCTGAGTGGATAAGACACCACGCCGCTAATCGCTTGAGAGCGTAGGTGGGGGCGGGTTCGAATCCCGCCGTGATCCCCACGTGATCTGATATATATATGTGTTCAATAAAACAAACAAACAAACAAACAAGCAATAGTGAAAGGTACAGTTGCCATGGAAACAACGATTTCTTTAATTCGTATAGAAAAGTAATGAATAGTTGTAAATGACTTAAGTTTAAAATATAGGCAAATGCTCTGAAAATATCAATGGATCATCTAGAATTTTACAAAAGTAATTTAATATATTCACATGATGTATAAGTTAATGCAACTCTTAGCTAATGAAAATTCTGCTACAAGACTTATGTAGGTAGATCTTTTCAATGATTAATTCAGAATTTTAAGAACAAAACGAAGTTCTTAAGTGCTCTTCCTTACCCCTCACCCACCCCCCTCAAAAAAAGAAATACGATAGAAAGATATAAGTATTTGAATAACTTCAGTATTTCTGTGATCTTTTGTCAGAGTTTAGAAAAGGTGTCTGGGTATTAAAAAAAACATAAAACAAATTTGAAGAACGATAAGATTATAGATTTCAGGCAATTTTTAACTGGAAAAAAATTAATTCTAATGTTTATGCGGCTTTAATAATAGACTATTAAAGATAATCAATTTACGGAAATTTTTATACGAAATTATATTCTCACATTTATGCAAATAGGTATGGATAAACAGACTTGAGTAAAATTACATATTTATTCTTTCGTCTCTATAACACGATCTAAATGAAGATGAAGTTATATGTACAGTTTATATCTTTAAATTTTTAGATTTTTTTATCAAAAATGTTTCATCATCATGTCTAGAATTGCTAGATTTACTTCTTTAGACAGATCTTCGATTCTTTAGATGCCTGCGGGGCTTCATTCTCGGATTATCCGTAGGTATTTGTAAAGCTAAATTTATTTTGCAAAACCGTCAGCAAAAAAAGGTTAGAACAAACAATTAACTGGCAGACTAACTGTAAATATATATTTTATTTTGACTCTATTTGATTTTTACTAAATTTTCATCCTTCATAGAAAATTTTAAGGAGATATAAATTGAGAAAGACTGATACTTTGAAAGAAGAAATTGACTTTCCTTACATTTAAATTATTAATTACTCTAAAAAATGAATGATAGGTAAACAAAATGTATACTATTGTGTTTGTTCCCTGCTTATAAAGGCTATACAAGGACTAATTTTAGCGAGTAGAATTATTTCAATTACATATAATCTGTTTAAAAAAAAGAACTGATATCTACTAAAAAACAACTTTTCAAAAGTAAAAAAGAAAAGCCAAGCAAAAAAAAAGAAAAAAAAAAGGGTAAGTTGTGGCTAAAAAATGGTGTGATATCAAATTTCCAAGCTTATATTATGGTACTTATTTAACATTTTTTATTAAAAATTTACCATGCGTAAGTCGAGTACCTAAGTATGCGTTGACAGAAAGCCTTTTCTCCTTTACTAAATACATCATAACGTGTTTCTGAAAATTAATTTTGTTTTAAATTATGCATGATGGGCTTGGCGGCCATCTTTCCATATTTTACACAAATTTCTAAGCAGACAAGCTCGTAGTATGTTTGCATTACTAAGAATTTTGAACTTCTAGTTTTGGCTACAGACAGATAAATTGAGAAAGTCTTTTATTTTGAAAAAAAAACAATTGATTTTTACTGCTTTAACTAATTAATTAACCCCCTCCGAAAAAAAAAAGAATCATAAGATGAAACCCTGAAGTTACTTCAACTTTATTTTAAGACACAAATTTCTAGGCACTCATTTCCATAAATTAAAAGCATAAAATGTTTGCTTTAGCAACAATTTCGAATTTCCGATCTTAACTTTTACTTGTACTACCGAACTTTTACTTGTGTTTGCTTAGAAATTTGTGTAAAATATGGAAAGATGGCCGCCAAGCCCATCATGCATAATTAAAATAAAATAATTTTCAGAAACACGTTATGATGTATTTAGTAAAGGAGAAAAGGCTTTCTGTCAACGTATACTTAGGTACTCGACTTACGTATGGTAAGTTTTTAATAAAAAATGTTAAATAAGTACCATAATATAAGCTTGGAAATTTGATATCACACCATTTTTTAGCCACAACTTACCCCTATTTTTTTTTTTTTTTTTTTTTTTTTTTTTTTTTTTTTTTTTGCTTGACTTTTTTTTTTACTTTTGAAAAGTTGTTTTTTAGTAGATCTAAAATACGGCTCAAAACATTTTGACAAAATTTTGTATTATACCGTTTCTGAGTATGAGAAGAAAGACCATTTTGATAAGTCACATGTTTGAAGTAATTCGATTAGTGGGTCATTTTTGGATCACTGTGAGTCAAGCTAATTGTATCTAAAATACGGCTCAAAACATTTTGACAAAATTTTGTATGATCGTTTCTGGGCATGAGAAGATATGTGGGCTAAGTCACATGTTCAAGAAAATTCGATTAGTGGTTCATTTTTGGGTCACTGTGGATCAAGCTAATTGTATCTAAAAAACGGCTCAAGCGATTTTGGCAAAAAAATTTATTACAAAATTTTATTGCAAAAATGTTTATTACTGGGTCCCTTTTGGGTTACCGTGGGTCAAGCTAATTTTATTTATAAAACGACTTTAACGATTTTGACTAAATTTTGTATTCTACCATTTTCGGGTTCGAGAAGAGCATTCGTTAGGTCTCAGGTTCGAAAAAATTCGGTTAGTGTGTCATTTTGGGTCACTATGTCTCAGGATCATTCCAATTGTATCTAAACAGCAAGAATGATAAAGTGAGAATAAATTATCGAATTGAACACAAGGCTAATTTTGACCGAGCTTAGCTCGGTCATCCCTGCTAGTGAAAACCAATGGACGCAGTTAGAGACTTTTCACGGTTTCCCAAAATTTGATTTTCTGGATAGGGCGAGTTCTGAAACTCACGCCCTCATATATAATATACTAGGGGAAATGTTTTTCTTTGAATGAGAACAACATTGTTTGAGCTTCTAAAACTATTTTTCTAGATTTTCTTTTATGCTATAGATGATTATTATTGAAGTCCATCGTGCTTACCTAAATGTTTCTATAACATGTATTTTGATAACTCAAAGATTTCAGTACATATTGTTTTCTTTTGGATTTTTTTTTTTCATAAAATATATATTGTTAAATTCGAAATTGAATGATTGTTCTTAAATTCATTAATGTATATTGAATAAGCCAGGTCTTGATTATCGCATATCTCTCTAAAAATATATTAAGTACGATTAGGATCACAGTTTGGGTAAGTTAAACACAGCATTTATCTACCGAACAGAAAATTCGCTCTTTAATTCAGTTTGTTTTCCCTTTTATGTTAACAACAATTTATGTTTGACCTGCATAAACAAAAACGAGGTTAATTAATAGGTATATTTTCAATTATTCGTAATTATGGTTATGTATGCTTACTTCCTATATCAAAATTTGAATATATGATAATCTACGCCCCTCGTAAATGAAATCTAAGAATGTTACAAAATTTAAATGTGTTGTTAAGATTATCCGAAGCATTCCCACTTCTGAAAATGTTCGTTATTTAGCATAAAGTTTTTACGTCCCCACATTAAAAAAAAAAAATAGTTGGATGTGCCAATCCCAAAACTTTCTTCTATCTCATATATCTTAATATTTCAAAATGTTGTCACAAATGTCAATATTTCATTATTATTAGTTCAATACTATACCAACTTTGACTTTAATCTTAAATTTCTGCTTCAGTCAATTAATCGGAGTAAAAACGAGTTAATCTCGATCATGGTATTTATTAAAATCAATAGTTTTTCGTTATTCGGTTGTGTATCAGCTGTCCGCGAATAGCCGGCTTATCAGGATGCGAAGTTTCCATTGCTTCACGAGCCGCCGCTGTACAATAGAACAGCGAAAAATCAAGTAAACTACACAAAATTCGCTATTATATTGCCCCCTTTTGGCAGAATATTTCTAATCGAATTTTCTCGAACATGTTATTTAGCCCAATGGTTCATGTTCAGAAACGATATAATACAAATTTTGTCAAAATGTTTTGATCCGTTTTTTTAGATACAATTAGCTTGACCCACAGGGACCCAAAAATGACCCAGTAATCGAATTTTCTCTAACATGTGACTTAGCCCAATGGTCTTCTCATGCCCAGAAACGATATAATACAAAATTTTGTCGTTTTTTAGATACAATTAGCTTGACCCACAGTGACCCAAAAAATAAACCACAAATCGAATTTTTTCGAACGTGTGACTTAGCTGAATGGTCTCCTCATGCCCAGAAACGGTATAATACAAACTTTTGTCAAAATCGTTTGATCCGTTTTTTAGATATAATTAGCTTAACCCACAGTTACTCAAAATTACCCACTAATCGATTTTTCTCGAACATGTGACTTAGCTCAATGGTCATCTGATGCCCAGAAGCGGTATATTACAAAATTTTGTCAAAATGTTTTGAGCCTTTTTTTAGGCTCAATTAGCTGGACACCTGACCCATTGTGACCCAAAATGACCCACTAATCGAATTTTTTTTAACATGAGACCTAGCCTAATGGTATTCTAGTGCCCGAAAACGGTAGAAAGCAAACATTCGTCGAAATCGTTATAACCGTTTTCTAGATAAACTTAGCTCGTAATCAAAAACAGTAAATTGCAAAATTTAGTCAAGATTGTTAGAGTATTTTTTAGATAACATTATCTTGACCCGAAGTGACCCAAATGGCGCACTAATAGAAATTTCTCGAACATGTGATCTAGCCCAACAGTCTTCTCGTGCCTAAAAACGGTTGGATAAAAAATTTCGACAAAATCGATCGAGCCGTTTTTTAGATATAGTTTGCTTGACCCTGACCCATTATGACCTAAAATGACCCACTACTCGAATTTTCTCGAACATGAGACCTAGCCCAATAATCTTCTCGTGCCTGAAAGTGGTAAATATAAATTTTAGTAAAAATCGTTAGAGCTGTTTTCAAAATAAAATTTACGCACACACATACACACACACACACACACACACACAATTTTTGCTCGTATTATAATATAAGATTTACGGTGTCGTCACAAGGAAATTCTCCAATAATATAAATTTTAACTGAAGTGTACCGGACTGAAGGACAGCGAATTATTATATGTGTCCCCTCTAATCTGATAATGAAATCAAAACAAATCCTCTGTAATTGCTATTGTGATAAACATAGATAATAGTAAAACAGTGTTAAGATCATCATCTTTTCTTACATTTTTATCCGTGGTTAGGATAATTAAAGGTCAATGTTCTAATACAAACATTTCGAGCAATCTTGTGTTTCCAATACATATGCCATTAAATATTCATCGATCATAGAAACTTAAATTTGATAAATCAATCACTTATACTGGTAACAAGAACGCAAAATCATACGTTAATCATGGATTATGAAACACTTTCCAACACATTCAGAATACTATAATAAAACTTGACAGGTTAATAAAATTTAACTTTGAAAAATCAAAAACCCGACTGCGTAAAAAGCGAACTAATTAATTATTTCTCATCAATGTGAAACTATTTTTTTATATTACATACCTATTTTTTTATTTACTTGTATTGATGACTTTTAAGTTGCGTTTAATTGTTAGTTCCTATCTATAAACACTGTTTTGATGAGGCCTATAGATGTCTATGATAGTTAGAGCTGCAGTAAAGCTAGAGATCCTACTTACAAAACTTCCAGGTTATGTAATATTTAAACGGAACTTCTGACTGTAAAATAGTCAATGAAACATCGTCTTCATTTTGAAAGACCTATCCAATGATATGCCACTCAATAGGGTGCGTAAATTTTTTTTTGTCGTCTCTACCGCCATTTTGTATTTTACGGCCGCCATTTTGAATTAATTAAAAAAAACCTATCCTATAACCATCGAACGATTAAGACGAATTGATAGAGACCTCATTTATTAAAATCCCTCCAGCTCTTGGGATGTTTCGAGGGTATAAAGAAATCCACATACACAGATACGCGTGAAACACATAACGCTTCTTTTCAGTCGGGTAATAAGGTGCAAAAAGTTGTCTAAATAATTTGTAAAACACATAACAAATTTGAAAACACAATTTAATCAATTATTGTACAACACGTTCTTTAACACATGATAAGCAATCGTTTGCGGTTAGGCCAGTGTATGTGGTAACTTCCTTCATCCCATTCCGCGTAATCATTAGAGGAATGTAGCGGATGTAGGTTGAAAACTTTTCTGACCTATGGTCAAAAGATCAGCAGGAAATTTCAGACAATAAATAAACTCATTTGCCTCATTTTTAAAAATAAAGAAGGCTAGAATTTCTATCGCAATTAAGGTTTTAATTAAGGTTTCAATTAAGTTTTTAATTAAGGTGCATAGGTGCGAATATCTCATAGATAAATTACTGTGATCTGGATTAGAGATGAGTTCGGGCTAATTTTTCAGAGCCCGGATTCGCCCGAGCCCGAAACATTTTGTGTCATCAAAGCACGAGCTCGGTACCAAAAATATACAATAAAAAAAATGCATAAGATTTAAAAATTGCTTCAAAAGTAATGTATCATTTTTAAACACCTTCTTACATAAAAATAACTGTTAAATGAAAATTTAAATTCAATATTATCAAAAAAGAAGTTTGGTAGCAAATAAAAATAATTCCTAACATGAGTGAAATGTTTTGAAAAAAATTATTTTTGTTTGATTGGCTTAAAAAGTTCATTGTACCTTCCTGAATCCATTGGTATGCCCATTTTTTTTCTGACCATTAGAAATAATCGTAAAAATTCAAGGGAATACACCGACTCGGACGCCACGCCCATTCACATTAATTTTACACTAAAATTTTATACTTGTTTTTATTTTTAAATTCTACTCGCACCACTATATTTTTAAAATAAATTTTATAGTAGGTACATGTTGTCAAAATGAAGTTCTGCTACCGGTTAATTTCCATCATTTTCGTCGAGGATGTGGGACAAAGGTCCCAGGTTCCTCGAGTAAACTGTTTTCGAAACTACAAGTAAAAGTCTTTCTTTAAAAAAAAAAGTGGTGCTAACCAAATGAAATTCGTGTAAGAGAAAATGATCCGGAAGCCACGTGGAAAGTGACATAGAATCGAAAAGGTTTTAAAACATTGGCTAATTTATTATATGAAACTAAATTTTATCCAAGTGTTTATATATACTTTAATTAATGTGTTTGATAAAATTGTGCAAGTTCTTCACACAAGTTTTTTGTCTCTCCTGAAAAATCGTACTTTTCAGGTAAAAATCCCATTACCTCATAAAGTACTCGATCGATTTTGATACTTTTTTTGGTGGTAGAGCATAAATATAAAATCATATATGGCAGACAGTTTTAAAAAACTTTATTTAGTTTCAGAAAACAAACTTCTGAAAAATGGAAAATTTCTGAAAAATCGACACTGCTCTAAAATAAAAAGTTTTAACCACTGAAAAAACTGTCTGTCATAAATATTGAGCATAATCCAGTGAATATGGATTTCAAATTTCATCAAAATCGGTCGGGTAGTTTCCGAGGAAACGGATCTTAATGTTGGCATATTTTCCATAGGATTGCACCCAGTCTTGTTTTCTCTTAGAAGGATTCTCATATTTTTTCTCCCTTAATAAGAAAATCTTATGGACACGTTAACGAAGTGTGTTTAATGAATAAATGCACAAAATTTTCAGAAATTACTATTCCCATGCTGAAAAATTGAACGTTTTTGAATTTTCTATAAAAAGGTGTTCATCTTTAACTATAATCGATTCCTTCTTCATAACAATCTTTCGTGATCGACGTGACCCTGAAAATAAGCTTAAATTAAAAATTTGAAAGCTCGGGTGCGCTTATAGAGAAAACGCTGCTCTACTGCTCTCTATCGGAACAACATGGTAAGTATATTTACTTACGATTGTAAGTGATTTCGTAAATAGTCAGAGTACAACTCCAGCATCAGCAGAGTTCATAATAGATATAAATACCACTAAAGTTATTTTCATATGAAGAGCGAATATGACTTGTGTACAATAGACGACTTCCTCAAACCGATATTCGCAAATTTCAAACTAATTCTGATCGACTAAAAACAGAAGAAAATAATCTCTTCACATATATCTCTAAATCAAAGAAATAAAATAAACGATCCAATTAAAAAATAACCACCGATACAAACGAAAATCGAATTAAAAACAAATTCATTATCTGCGCCTCTTTCATTGGCGCCATATCAACAGATTGTCACCGGTACAAATATGACAAATTTTCCCCTGTTAGGAAGATTTCGTAAGAAATACTACCTATTGCAGTCGTTACCATGGTGCGACTTTTGAAAAATTCCTTCATAACTTTTCATTACATGACCCCAGGAACCCAAAACCACCCCCACCTAAAAAGTTTATATATATATACTAGCAGGCTATGCCCGCTGCGCTGGTCAATATTTCCAAATGAACCTTGGATTAAACAAAATGGTGAATTTGAACTTGTATTTTAAACAATATGGATCTTCAGCTTGACCTTGCACATTACTGAAAACGATGCGAACGCTCAGCTTGACCTTGCACATTACTGAAAACGATGCGAACGCCATTGCGATATAATGTTATCTTAAGCGCTGGACAAAATTTAGCAATTAAGAAGTAATTGTTTTAGTTGATTATAAACAGCGCACTTATGGTCGGGTAATGAGACCGTTATGACAACAGGAATTAATACCTCTGTAATCAACATATCAATCAACATATAATGAAATCGTATATACGAACACCATTCCTAAAAGTCATGCAACAGGGCCACTTGTAACAAAATATGTTCTGTAGATTTTTTTAAAAACGCTAAACTTTCATAATCAGGTTCACTTAATTTTTGAACTTTTACTGTGTTGCTCTATAACTAAGTACCCTTGAACAATATGTATACACTAAAACCTTTCCAAAATTATTACCTAACTAATTGTGGTATATCCTACGAAAGTATTATAAACAATCGGAATGAAATACAAATTTCCGTTGTAAATATATAGTAGATGATGATGATGCGATTTTGTGTAATAGAATTCATAGTAAAGTTTTCGCTTCAAACAAAAACGATGCTTTCAACATTAAAGCTAATACACCAATATGTGAAGTATCCGATTACGGAAGGTTAACTTGAATTCTCATGAGCAACTACTCAAAGAAAAGTGAATATGTGGCTTTTGTGATACTTTTATGTCAGCCGGGCGCAGGTAATAAATCAATAAAGATTGTTTTCATAGCATATTCTTATTTTATTATTTTCATTTAAAACACAAACCTTTCCCTCATTTCATTTAAAATGCATACCTTATACTAATTTCATTAAAAAAACTGAAAAGATAAACAATAACAGGAAATAATGCCATAATTAAAAGCAAAAAAATATTTTTAATTTACATACGCAAAATGTAACTACTGCTACTGGAAATTTTTAAAATGCTATCAGCGAGATGTGCGCACGGTTGTTATAAATGTACCCATTTTTTCTTCTTATCGAGGAGCAATTTATAAATCGCACAATATTATTCCACTTCCAATTTCTTTCATTGAGGAACCTATGACCGGAAAAAATGGAAAAAGACTCTTGTAGATTCTTCGGATGACGGCATCTGACGCCATAAACCGAGTTTATATATATGAAAATAATTTTTAAGTCGTTACAAACATTGCTTTCATACTTAAATATTTTCATTGGTACTACTTGTTATCCCGTCGACCAATTTCGCCAAATTATATAAATCGCCAAACCATTCGCCAAATTATATAAATTGACATAATCTTTATTTTAAATAATGGAATAACAAATAAATTAGTATAACATTAATAAAAATACAAATAAAACGTCGAAATTAAAATCACTTGATGACGTAAACACGTGTAGTTTGTTTAAATTCAAGTGAATTTGATATTTACGATCAACCATTATTGGCATTTAATCTTATAGTTTGACGATAGATTTTTGGTCGACGGAATATCTAAGTAGTACCTTTTCCATTTTTGTTTTATAACGCTAAATTCTCAGTAATTTTTTCCCTTTTATTTTACATAAAATCACTATTTAAAAAAAAAATTAAGATGCTTGCATTTTTATTTCAAACTCATAGAGACGTTTTTATTTTTTAGCCAAAAGTGTTGATTTGAATTTTTTCCGTTGCTAGAGTAACGGATGTAATGATAGATATTTTGAGGTTTAGATGCCAAAGACACCGCCAAATTAGAAAAATATAAAATGTGTCATGAACTGTTGGACTCATAAAAATTTATTTGGTAGCATTCGATTCAGCATACAAAACTACATTAAAATATGCTATCATTTGACGCATAATTTTGATATTCGATTTTTTTCCCCTCCCCGTGCACAAACCATTAGGGGTGACAATTTAGAAAATCCTTTCTTAGCAGAATTTTATGTCATAAGAAGTATTTTTACCACGATTTTCAAGATTTTAGGTTCAGTAGTTTGCGCTGTGCGTTAATTAGTCCCCTAATCCAGACTTTACTTTATGTACTACATTAGATATGCGATTTTGCGGTGAATCGATGATCGAAAATTAGTCCAATATCATTTGAAATATTACATAACAGAGGAGAAAGTACGAAGAAAGACGAAGAAGAAATGACGAATTACAAAAGACTTGTAATTTTTTTTTCAAAATGTTGAATTTTTCCATAGTAATAACGTATTAAAACATAAATTTCCTTAAAAATTATCTTTATTTCCTAGATTTCGAATCTGTGAATTTTCCTATAAATGAAATTGGCGATATGACTTGAGAAAATAGATAATATTTGCTTAAATAAAATGGGTAATATTCGTTGATCCGAGTCCGAGTTTATAAATATCACATGCTTTCGGAATTACGGCGAAAAACATTTTAAAAAGTATGAAATTATTTTACAATATGTATGTGTGGCAGAAATTCACACTGAAATTTAAGTATTCGATTCCATTTTTTAAATATTAACTGATATCTATATAAGTTACAATTGAATATGAAAATGTACTCAAAAAATGATCTCTTTCACCTAAAAAAACACCATTTGTGAGAACATCCTCAAGCTAATGTCACGCTTATGAATTTTTGGCTTAAAATCACATTGTTTGGCGACAAAAGAAAAATAAAAAATTGTAAAGAAACAAATAGTAATTACACACGTGACTCACAATTACGTCTGCTTGTTTCTTCTATAAGTCACGTGATGGGACAATTAGATATAAAAAAAAGGAAAGAACAGAACAGAAAGAAAATGTCGTTAAAATTTCATCTAATCAAATTTTCAGATTCGTTTCCATATCTAACGCAAGCGATAAAGAGCCAAATATTGCGTATCAAGTGTAATATTTCTTATTAAATTAATTTTTAAGCATTACAAATATTTCTTTCAGGTTTTGATTAAATGTTTCCGTTTTTTAATATTATCACCCATTAAAACGGATTTTCTTCTTTTTTCTTTTTTTTTTCATTTAAATAAAATTAGTAACAGTTTTTCTTTTATTTTTCCAGGTTTAATAGCCGTTTCAATTTTTTTTTATCAACGATGAATTTCGCCAAGAAATAAAATGGTAACCTTATCGCCCAAAATAACAGAATTTTCCGTCATAATTCTAAAACTAATATAGGTAGAATAATGTGTTATAGCTTAAAACCTTCCCTGAAACAATACCTATCTAACGTTTATAGGTACTGTAAAAATCCGTGCAGTAGAACTCGAAATCTCGGCGTTCGGAACGAAATTTCCGTTTGGATTTTATATATATAATAGATAATAGAATAGATAATAGATTATATATATATATAATAGAATAGATAATAGATTATGTGTTATGAACTATCTCAAAGTTTAAAACAGATCGCATTGTTAGATTTCCTAATTTTAACAATATCGCGTTATGTTAGTTCCACATTCCACCACCAGGAGCACTCTATTCTTAACGAAAGCGTATCTGAACGAAACTCCTTCATGCAACCTTTCCGTAGATACATGAATCGGGAGGGTGGCGGTCTTAACCAATAATTTAAGATAATTGCTGAAATTCCTACGAAAAATATTTTAAAGGGGCTCTACGCGGGCCCCTAATAGAGTTAGAGGAAATCGGAAGACGGCAAAATAATCGCGGGGAAAAGTTTGCTTGGGTGCTTCGGAGATACTTTTGGCGCGAGATCTAAGCTCTACGACCAATAGGAGACCAGATATTTAAGGAAATAATGAAGTAACAGAGCCCAAAATAATAGAATTTTCCGTAATAATTCTATAACTAATCTAGGTAGAATAATGTGTTATAGCTTAAAACCTTCCCTGGAACGATACCTATCTAACGGTATAAGTTCCGTAAAAATCCATGCGGTAGAACTCGAAATCTCGGCGTTCGGAACGAAATTTCCGTTTGGATTTTATATATATAATAGAAGATGTATGTATGTACTAAATTTTGTCCGCACAATAAAAGTCGCAATTATGCACGGAACGTCTTCAAACTCGCCAACAACTTTAAGATAGCTAATTTCTCGGCGAGGATTGAAAATGAGCAAAATCGGTCCGAGGGAATGGGAATGGGGAAGGTTTAAAATTTTGAATACCGTCTTAACATGATTCTGATAAAACCAGCTTTTACACAACAATGGCAGGAAAAAATAAATATTTTTCGTTATAGCTGTTGCCAACAATTAAAAAAAATCAATAAAATTCTCACCACAACAATTGCTTTTCTAATGCAGTGTTTTCACGTGAAAAATTAAATTAGATAAACAGTTTAACGAATTGAAAACAAATTGAATATTACGTCATAAGTTTCTAGAGCAAGATTTCTGCATGAAAATTCAAAATGAAATAAATAGTTTGACGAATTGAAAACAAATTGAATATTACGTCATAAGTTTTCTAGAGCAAGATTTCTGCATGAAAATTCAAAATGAAATAAATAGTTTGACGAATTAAAAAAAAACAACAAAATATTGCGTCATATTGAAAATATAATGGACCACAGCAGGTGAATATGTAACGTCATTGAGTTTGAAGAAACGTATTAAAACATGATAAAAACCCGAGTATGGAAATATTAACATATTTTAACACTTTGAGGTTCTCTGAATTTGATTTAGCCATTTATAAACCTATTCCATATACATGCGTGTGTGTATATTAGAATTTTCACAAAATGTTTAGCTCCCTAGAGCTCATTCTTAGCGAAGGAGCTGGGTTTATCTTTAATCTTGATTTAAGTTTTGTTGGTGAATTTAGTACTTAACTTCGAAATCTACCTCCGCCTGTAGGCCCGAGCCGGCAGGGATTTTTTTTCAAAAATTTCTGTTTCCCCCTCTTCATTCTGATCAAAATACCAATACAATGACAATAAAAAGACAACAAAAAGTTTTAATTTTTTCTAGTCATCAATAAATAAAATTTTCTGGTTTCAGAAAGAATATGTTCGATCCCGCCCGAGCCTAAAGATGAGAATAAAAATAGAGCCCGAACCCGAGCTTTCGGGCTGAGCCCGTTTCATCTCTAATCTGGATATTACCAAGTTTCAGCTAAATTGAAGTTTGGCGATGCTAATACTTATACACAAGTATTTTCAGAACCATGCATGGAATTTGTATTTCAAATGGCATTAATAAACAATTTTAAATTTTAAACCCACACATACGGCGAAAAATAATGATATAAACAATTAAATTTAAAAAATCAAAAAACCCGACTGTGTAAAAAGCGAACTAATTAATTATTTCTCATCAATGTGAAACAATTTTTTTTTTCAATTCCTACTATTAGCTCTCAATCTCGCTATATATATCTTGTTCAAATTTTCAATCGTTAATAAAATACTTATTATTCATCCAATCAAGCTCAAATAATTTTTTTTAACTTGTAGTGGATGACACTTGATGTTAATCCAGTTTTTTTTTTTAATATTAATTCATTAATTAAATTAAATTAATTAATTTTCAATAATCGATCTTCTTGATCAAGGTTTTTTAAGACCGAGAGAGTCCTGTTCTTGATCAAGCCATTTTAAGCGCCACTCAAAAGGAAAGAAGAATGGGAGAAAAAAATTATCTTATTGAACTAAGTAGGAATTGACTTAATTTTTTTTTATATTACTTGTTTGTATTACTTATCTATTTCTTTTATTTACTTGTATTGATGACTCTTAAGTTGTGTTTAACTGATAGCTCCTATCTATAAACACTGTTTTGATGAGGTCTATAGATGTCTATGATGGTTAGAGTTGCAGTAAAGCTAGAGATTCACAATACATTCTCAACTTCCAGGTTGTATAATATTTTAACGGAGCTTCTGGCTGTAAAATAGTCAATGAAACATCGTCTTCATCTTAAAAGACCTATCCAATGATAAGCCACTCAATAAGGTGCATAATTTTTTTTTCGTCCCTACCGTCAATTTGTATTTTACGGCCGCCATTTTGAATTTATAAAAGCAAAACCTAGCCTATAACCATCGGGCCGTTAAGACGAATTGATGGAGACCTAATTCATTAAAATCCATCCAGCCGTTGGGATGTTTCGAGGGTATAAAGAAATCCACATACACAGATACGGATGAAACACATAACCCTTCTTTTCAGTCGGATAATAATAAAGAATAATTGTTGTAATATTAATGAAACATTATACTAATAATTTTCACTTTAACAATGAAGACAACAAGGACAAAATAATGAGTGTATTATTGAAAATAACAATGGCAAAAGGAAGAGGAGAAACAAATGACAACAATGACAGAAAATCTTGGCGATATTTCACCATATCACAAACAAGTTACTAAGAAATTTTCGGGCAGCAGACAAGTTGGATAGTTAGATGTTTGTAGAAGTTTGGCATTTGCGGCATTATCGTACAGATGCTTTAGTACCGGGTTCCGATTTTTTGCCATACCTGCTTGGCAGGAACTAATTAATTTATCTAATGGCATCCTGAATTCAGATAAAAGGAAAGGAGAAGAGACTTGGAACCCCAAGAAAGGTATGAAATCCCAGCAATAATTTTGTATATTAATATTGTGTAAGTGGTAGAAATTATTTATTTAATGAAATAAAACAAGTAATTATTTATTAGACTACGTGTTAAAATTAATATTTCTAACCCGTAACCGGAGTGACAAATATTGTCGCATAGCTGCCGTGAGCGGTCTGTCAGACCGCAATCTAAAGATGAATAAAATTCAACATTAACCCTCTCGCTGCGCAGCCCGATTTATACTCGGGCATGCATTTTTCTGTCAAATTAATACTATTTGGTTATTCCCACCAGTTATTTTTTTTAGCGAAAACTTTGATTTAATCAGGACATTTTCCCCGATTACGATAGTCAAAAATTTCTGCTTTAAAGAGCCGGTGATAAACGATTAAAAATTCTGTAAAAGAACTCTCATCGCGAAGAATTACTTACGCAGCGAGAGGGTTAACTGAAAATACTATTTCTGTACTAAACTTCACGTACAGAACTATTATATTTAACATTCAGCTATTGATAAGTTTCTAGTGAAAGTAAAAGGACTCCAAATAAAACAAAATTTAACTAATATCTATAATTAAACCAAAAATTTGTGAAAATTGAAAAATGCAGCGGTCTGTGAGACCGCTAACAGCGGTTACGGGTTATTATCTGTGGAGTGTTTTAAACGTTTTACAGTAAACTGTGAAAAAAGAAAGGATTTCAAAGAATAAGACAAAGGTAATGGCCTTTAAGAGTAAAGATCTTATAAGAACAAAAATTATTTTAGAAAATAAACCAATGGAGCAGATTTAACATTTTAATTATTTAGGATCCGATATATCTTATGACTATGACAACGATATACAAAATAAGCTTTATAAATTTCAATACATCTGTGGTACTATAAGAAGAACTCTTCAAAACACAAGGAAAGACACAAGAATGAAATTTTTTTAAAACAATGGCGATACCAACTTTACTAAGGAAGTGAAACATGGACACCCACAAAGAATGATGAACAGGGATGTAGTGGAGGGTATACCGGGGTATACGCCGTATACCCTCTGGATTTTTTTAAGGAACACCGTATACCCTCTGTTTCTCAAGAAATCTATAGTATATATACACTAGGGTATACCCTCTGACTTGAGCGTATACCTTCTGCTTAGAACGTATGCCCTCTGTTTTTTTTACGACTACACCACTGATGATGAATCCTCAGAGATGAAATGTTTGAGAAGCGTGGAAGAATGTTCGATAATAGGCAAAATAAGGAATGACTGCATCAGAAGACAGCTTGAGGTTATGCCAATATTGAATAAAATAGAAAATCACAGAAGGAAATGGAAGGACCACATGGAAACGATGGATTCTGATCGCATACCAAAAGCAGCCTTGAATTATAAACCATGGGGGGGGGGGTGGAAAGAGACAGAGGAAGACCACAAAAGAGGTGGATTGAGGCCGGAACAGGCTTATAGCATTAAACTATGTTTGGAATGATGATGATGATGTTTTCAAATTACAGAATGAAGTATCGGTATTTTAGCATTACAGAATAATAATAAAAAAAATAATACGAAATTAAAAGATCTGCTGATTTTTTTTCTCTTTTTATGTGTGCAAAGTCGAAACAAACATACATCCGTTATAATGATTGCAGTATTATTATTCAATTAATGTTTACTGAGAGATTTCGTATATTTTAGAGAAAATTGTGTAGTCAGTGGAATGCACGCTACAGGGCGCCTGGCTCGGAGCTGTCTTTGAAGTAACTGATTTCTAACAGTTCGTTGTGTCACTGTGGTACTAACTGCAGCTCGAATTTCTGCCGCAGACGCAGTACAATGCGCCACAGATGCACGCCTAATACGGCGGTCTTCCCTGTCAGTAGAGCCACGTGGCCGACCGGAACTCGGTCTTTTTGAGGCAATACCATCCCTTGACCACTGCTCCCAACAATCATGCGCAGTGGATACATTCCGGCCAAGTACTTCTGCAATATCTCGGAAAGAAAATCCACCTTTTCGTAGCCCTATTATACGACCTCGTTCCAACTCGGTGAGCTGTTGATAACGGCTTCTTCGTCTTCTTAAAGGCATTCTTGACTAACATCAATTCAATACGTCAAATTTCGAAGATAAATAACGCTCACGAACTTTACAGCACGCATTTAAAGCAAACCTAGTTTGCAAGTTCTGAGTGTCGCTACTACCGCCACGCTTATGCGCGAAGCGCGAAATTTGAATCGATGTCATCTTTCAGATGTATAAACACGCCTACTAAATTTCGTTTATCTAACACAAATCTTTCTTGGTGTTGGGATTTTTTTTGTTAGTGTATATTTATTTGAAATTTTACATTTTATTAAATGAATAGTGGAAGTTTTACATTCTATTAAATGAAATGAATGTAATACGAATAATGCTGATGGGTGCAGCAACTAGGCTATTTATCCCTCGAGACCGGCTAACATAAAAGTAACCCACTTTCCATTAAAAAAAATTATCGCCAAACAACAATGCCCAATAAACAAATTCATTGCAACATTTTGTTCAATGATTTTCCTTTTTAATATCATAACGTCGCCGTATGAATTGAACGCATTTTTAAACTTTTATCTCGTCTAGTTTGTAGTTTGCACTATAAGATTTAACTCAGTTGTTTGGAAAGCTTTTAAGTTTAAATAAGGCTAAACATAGATTTGACACGCAAGCTGCGCAGCGCGTTTTCAAACAGTAACAGAATACGGACAGTGGTCAAGATCTTATTTATTCGCTTCTTTTAAATATGACGTCATATTTATTGAACAAAGCGTGCTTCTGATTGGCGAATTAATAACCAGGCAAATATTAATTATCAGGCAAACTGATGTTCCTCTTGCACGCTCTACAATTATTCAATATTTAAATATTCTCCATTTCTTCAATCGTTTATCTTGATACGAAAATTTCTATTTTGATTTTATTTTGGGTATAGTTAATTTTTTATCTTAATTTACATGAATGCCAAAACGAGTAAATTTTGCTTCTGCTAGTCCGGCAGAAATTGCAGATTTAACTCTTAACAGTGCTCTGAAGCAATCGCTCGATAACATCAATGGGACAACGCTCGGAACTGTTAAATATATTTTGAACAAAACTAAGAGTGTGAATTTGTTCAGATATACAAGTCTGATCGAAGCCACTTTGACTACAGCAGTGACTGACAGAAAGCTCATCCTAGATGATTCTGGATGGTATAAAGTAAGTATATGAACTAAAATATAATAAAAAGGTACTTGTTAGTTATAATTTTTAAGTCGTTACAAACATTGCTTTCATATTTAAATATTTTCGTTGGTACTACTTAGTTATTCCGTCGACCAATTTCGCCAAATTATATAAATCGCCAAACCACTCGCAAAATTATACAAATTGAAATAATTTTTATTTTAAATAACGAAAGATCAAGTAAATTAGTATAACATTAATAAAAATACAAGAAAAAAGTCGAAATAAAAATCACTTGATGACGTAAACACGTGTAAGTCAAGTTAATGTGGCATTTACGATCAACCATTATTGGCATTTAGTCTTACAATTTGGCGACAGTAATTTGGTCGACGGGATAACTAACAAGTACCAATAAAAATAACATTAATATTATTATAATTATTATTGATTCTTTTCTGTTAGCCGGGCGCCACTGATCGCCAACCAGTGGGATACCTTGAATTTATATTGAATAATATATATAATGTGTGTATTGTATATATATATATATACCGGGTGTCCCAAAAAGGACTGACTGATTTTAAAATTCAATAATTTGCAAACGGTGACAGATATTAAAACAATTCTTGCAGGAGGGTTATGCATAAGGTCAAAAGTTTTATTACAGTGATTTTCAATTTTAGTTCGATTTACAAACAATAGATGGCGCTGTAAGCAATAGTCGCTAAATACAGGCTCGATTTCTGGTCCTTTATCTTGTTCCATGCAGAAAAAGGAGATGGAAATGTATTATCCGGGCCACGAAGTACCAAAAATCGAGCCTGAATTTAGCGACTGTTGCTTACAGCGCCATCTATTGTTTGTAAATCGAACTAAAATTGAAAATCACTGTAATAAAACTTTTGACCTTATGCATAACCCTCCTGCAAGAATTTTTTTAATATCTGTCACCGTTTGCAAGTTATTGAGACAGAAAAAAATCGCGCCAATATGGGGCGAATATGACATCTGTACCCATTGAATATATGTATAAAATACTTGCCGAATTATCACTGGCGCCCGGCTAACAGAAAAGTGGGAAAGAGTTCCATATCCTATTTCGATTTTTAGGCGAGCTTTTTTTAAGCATTACATGAATCGATGTGGTTGCGATCTTCAGACTTTGAGGTTGTTTTTTTTAACACTTTCCAAGAAAGTTGAAAAGTGTTTATGCATTCGGTTTGTCTGGCCGTCTGGCCGTCTGTACGCGCTCTAACTCGCGTAAATATACTCGGATCGTTCTGAAATTTTTGGATGTTAGTGACCTTTACCATAGCACGAACCCTATTGCAAATGAAGTTTGTAGCATGTTTAGTTAATTTACAGGGGCAATCAAAAGTTTTCCGCTACATTACGGCCTATGAGAAAAAATCGTTTAAAATGATTTTTAATTATGTTACATGCTTTCAAATATAATAAAATTGATATGCATTTATCAAGTGCACTAAAATATGCATTCCGTAGAATATGGGCTGCAAAGAATATATATTATTCATTTACAGGGCCACACAAAAGAATTCCGTTGCATAATGATATACGGGTGGAGGGAATTTTTTCCAGCGTATTTTAATTATGTTAAATTATTTCATGTATAATGGAATTGATATACGTCGCTGAGGTTTACTATAACTTATTTCATATATAATACGAAGTGCATAGCATTTACAGGGACACACAAAAGATTTCAGATACTATATTGTATCCGAAGTATTGTACGGTAGCGATGATTAATGGAAATGCATTTTTAATTATGTTATGCGCTTTTATGTTTCACTATATTTATGCATTGTATATGATGTGTATAAATGCCTGTAATTCATATACAGGGCTACACAAAAGAATTCTTAATGGTTGGGTATGATTGAAAATTGCTTAAAGGTGGTTTTGAAATGAGTTATGCATTTTTACGCTGAACTGCATTTTGTTTACTAAGAAATGTTTGTAAATAAAATTATAAAACATAGATCAAATTATATACAGGGTCATGTAAAGAATTGGATACATGACCGTCTATAAATGATAATTTCTGAAAATGTGATTCCAGTAGTTTTAAGAGTGTTTTACTTTGAATTAAACTTTAAATAGTGGCGTGTAATAAAGGTACTAGGTTAACTACAGAGTTGTACAAAAGTATACAAGTATGTTTCCATCTATTAGTATACATTGCTGAAAGAAAAATTTCAACCTGTTATTCGTTTTCTTGCTAAACTACATTTCCCCATTATATAGCATATATATCAACCTACAGATCAAATACAGAGCTGTTCAAAAGAATTGGAATACATATTTGATATAGATGGTAACTGCTGAAATCAGTTTTTCAAAGGTTTTATGCGTTTTCTAAAATGTTTACTTAATTCTTTTATATACATTATTTCCCTAAATAACGAAGTTTTGTTAAAGCATACAGGAAGTGTTGGAAAGTGTTTCATAATCTATGCTTAACGCATGACTTTTCTTACTTGTTTACTACTGGAATGGATTTTAATCATTATATAAGCATATTTATATTTAGGCACAGATGTCATATACGCATCACATTAGCGCGATTTTTTTCTGACGCCAACTTGGCGAAAACCTTGTATTAAAATAACAACATACATTACATATATATTTTTAAAAAAGGAATAACAATAAATAAAAAAGTATAATTAATAACTATTGAGCAAAACAATTTATATAATTTAGAAAAAAGAAAATAAATGTGAAAAAAGAAAATAAATGTGAATAAAGAATTTATTAATAAATAAACTACAACATCCGGGTTACCATATCAAACAAAATAACAACACTTTGGAGCCAGTTAAGTACACCGGTGCGTATGTGATAACGACGTCAGAAAAAAATCGCGCCAATGTGGTGCGTATATAACATCTGTGCCATAAAAGGCACAGATGTCATATTGATGTCATGCGCGATTTTTGCCGACGCCAGTGCCATATACGCAACATGTACTTAACTGGCGCCAAAGGGTCGTTATTTTGCTTGATATGGTAACCCGTATGTTGTTTTTATGCTGTTGATATTTTCGCCAAATTGGCGTCAGAGAAAAATCACGCCACTATGGAGCGTATGGATCCGTGCCCAAAAAAATTATAAGATGCTAAAATGACTTTTTGACGCCATTTTGGATTCGTTCGCCAATTGCGCCAACCGGAACAGGATATGGAACTCTTCCCAAAAAATACCTAATTATTAATATTTAATTAGTTACTACTTGATTATCCCGTCGAGCAAAAAACTATCGCCAAACTATAACATTAAATGCCAATAATGAATGATCCTAAATGTCACATTCACTTTACATTAACCACGTTACAGGTGTTTATTACGTCATGTTAAGTGATTTTTAATTCGACGTTTTATTTGTATTTTTGGTAAGCACTTTAGATGTAAATATATGCATATTATGCTCATAGATATAGCATGTGGTTAGAACTCATCTCGGTACTTTTCCAGTACAGAGGCCTTGGCGTTTTTAAAAACAACTTGTTGCAATTCGAGCTTCTGAAAGTGAAATTTGATGCTAGTTAGTAACAGATATGAAAACAATTCTGATGAAATTTTATGCTTGTTTATATTTGGAGACGTGAGTTTCAAAACTGACCTTATCCAAAATTTAAAAAATCGAGTTTTCTCTATCAATCTATTCTATTGGTGAGCCTGCATCTACTAAACACTACAATTTGCAAAAAAACTAGTTTTCTTATGTATTTCAGGCATTGTAAAAACTTGGTTTACAATGAAAACCAATGAAAGCAGTCAGAGGATTTTCACGATTTTCCAATATTGGATTTTCTAGATAAGGTGACTTTTGAAACTCACATTCTCGTATATATATATATATATATATTATTTATATATATTATTGTTATTAATTTTTATATACTCTTTACGGGAAGAGTTCCATATCCTGTGCTGCTTTTTTTTTTTTTTTTTTTTAACTATTTGGAAAAATGGTTATTGTCCTCGTCAGGGTAGGAAATCAAAAGCATATCTGAAGGTTTTTATTGGTTTAATCATCATTTTATTCGTTTTCTGATTGATCTATACAGTAATCTGTATTTCCCGTTACTTTCAACAGAGATGGACAACAGAGTGTTGCCACTATGACAAAAAAGTAATAAAAACTACAAAAAAATTAATAACTCAGAAACAAAATGAGATACAGCTTTCAAACAAATTGCATTAAAAAGTACATTTTTTTCTCTATACGACAATATAAAAAGTAATTAAAAAGTAATATTGTGGGATGTTTAGAAGTTTAAGAAATAAATTTCATTTAAAATTGGCCGTCAGATTTCTTGGAAATCTGACGATGGAAAAGCCTTTTCCCGAACAGCCAATGAAATGCTTAGATAATACGTAACTTTCAGGTGGATAATGCGTACGAGTTGCAATTTTTACGTGTAATAACACTATTAATGTTTAATTCATGGCGTACGTAATGGCGTACGAAAAAATCATTTTCCAAATGGTCGTTGTAATTTGTTAAATTGCATTTTTTTTTTTTTTTTTTTTTTTTTTTTTTTTTCTTTTGGCATTAAATGAATCGATGTGGTTGCGATCTTCAGCATTTAGGATTGCTTTTTTTCTGGAATGGACTTTATTCATACGTTTTTTGTGTAATTGTTTGCATTTAGCATATTTTTTTCTGAAAATTTTATCACTTTTGTCTTAATTTGACATATATAATGAATAAAAAAGTAACTAACGCTGTCACCGCCGCCGGTTTTGAATTTTTTGTAACCAGAGGTTTTTCTTCGTTAATATTAAGAAAACTATTGCATACAAAAATATGAAAATCGGTGGTATTATAGAGAAATGTTTGATCAACACGCTGATGCATACAGTTTTCAAATCGAACAATTGTTTTAAAAGATATTTAATGCTAAAGTTGGACAAAATCGTTCCATTAAAAAGTTTTATAGGAACAAAAACTATACATGGGAATTTAATCATTTTTAGATCATTTTATTCAGTAGAAGTTCCCGGTGTGCAGATTGCATTAATTTTTTTTTAATTTGACTCATTTTTTGAGGTTTTATTTCTATTTGAAATTCAAATATTCAACATTTCGAGAGATATTTTTTACATATTTTAGAAAATAGTATTAATTTAAACTGTTGCCAACTGTATAAACAGCTCAAACAATAATGTTTGCTTCAAATAAAAAAATTATTTACACGTGACCATTATATATAGAAAAAAAACTTCAAATTAGAATTAAATAATTAGGTATAAAAACCAAGCACTTATTGAAAATTACGTCATAAAAACTATATTTACACGTGAATTTTAAAAGAGAAAGGATATTATAAAATAATAAATTCATTAACATGCGTTAGAAGTCTTAAATAGGAGAAATTACGTCACATTGCACTTATTACGTAAAATGAACAAAAAATAATATTGCAAAACAGTTTAAATTTAAAAATTGCGCGAGACATTTATTTGATATTTTTAGATGATCTTTTCAACAATTTCAGCGCAAATAATATTTCATTTCTAACAAAAGTATTTTCACGTGAATATTAAAAAGAGAAAGAAAAGTTTGGTGAAAATTACGTCAGATTAAAAACGATAGATTTAAAATGCCTTATTTAAAAGAACTTTCTTTTCGCTTTGTTAAAAAATACCAGGAGACAAAGACTCTGTTTACTTAATTCATCTTATATTAGCTTATTTTGAAATGTTTAACTGATTTTGTTTAATCAAAGACGAAAACAGCCATTGAATCTTTTGGCAGCAGAGAAATGAATAGAAACCCGTTTATAGGTAGATCGCCACTGTTTTTTAAATTATAAAGTAATCTTCCGAAATCTTTTTAAAGCCGATCAAATTAGCGTGCAGAGTCTGCGATGTCTGAACGGGGGTTTGCGAGCGTAGCTCGTAGGGGGCATAGCCCCCTAGTAAATATATAAAATTATATATAAGTACATAATATTTATTTATAAGTGTACATATTATGTATGTATAAGGTATATCTCTATATGTAATATACCGGGTGTCCTAAAAAGGACTGACTGATTTTAAAATTCAATAACTTGCAAATGGAGACAGATATTTAAAAAATTCTTGCAGGAGGGTTATGCATAAGGTCAAAAGTTTTTTTTTACAGTGATTTTCGATTTTAGTTCAAATTACAAACAATAGATGGCGCTGCGATCAATAGACGCTAAATTCAGGCTTGTTTTTTGGTACTTCGAATCAAACTCAATACATTTTTATCTCCCTTTTCTGCATGGAAGAAGAGAAAGACCAAAAAATCGAGCCTGTATTTAGCGCCTATTTCTTACAGCGGTATCTATTTTTTGTACTTTAAACTAAAATCGAAAATCACTGTAAAAAAAACTTTTGACCTTATGCATAACCCTCCTGAAAGAATTTTTTAAATATCTGTCACCGTTTGCAAGTTATTGAATTTTAAAATCAGTTAGTCCTTTTTAGGACACCCGGTATATACATAAAAATAAAACTATCTGTATAAACGTCGTAATTTTTTTTAACTTGTGGCATACATAACGTTTATTAAATATATATATGTTTATAAATATTTAAAGGCAATGTTTTTCCGCCATCTTGAAAAATTTTATAAGATGCTAAAATGGCTTTTTGGCGCCATTTTTGATTCCTTCGCCAATTGCGCCAACCAGCACAGGATATGGAACTTTTCCCCAATTTACTTCTGTTTGTATATAAAAATAGATAAATGGGAGCTATGTTAATACATGGAAATTATTCGAGAGAGAGCCTTGCATTCGCCTTGCATACAACATTTCAAATGAAAATCAAATTTCAAAGTAATTGCTTAAGAGGCGCAAGGGTTGACCTCACTCACTGTGTTGGCCTTTGCGCCTCTTAAGAAATTACTTTGAAATTTGATTTTCATTTGAAATAGATAAACGGGGTTATTTATATTAAATACATTGCATAAGTAATGAAAAAAAATATGCTTTTGTATTTGAAACAGTGAATGGGTTGTTGTAAGAAACATGAATAAAAAATGTGTTTTCTCTCGCCTGATTCATTTTTTCTATTTCACATTTCCATATACTGGAAAAGTACCTATATCTCATGCTAATTCCAGTAGATATAACACATAGCTCCCCCAAAAAAGGTACAGAAGTCATATAATTTCATATTCATCATATATATTTTGTAGTGACTATTTTTACGCCAATCTGGCGAAGTCCTCGTTTTGGAACGCCAGTTACACATATATTTTTGAATTATTTTCTATTAGTTTAAAAAGGAAATAACAACAAAAAAAGTTTAGTAACTATAGAACAAAACATTTAAATGATTTTTAAAAAGAAAATAAAAATAAATAAACAAGTTATTAATAAATAAACAATAATAGCCAGCTTATCATTTCAGGCAAAATAGCGTCATTTTGGCGCCAATTGGGTACCCCGTTGTGTATATGACATCTGTGCCAAAAAAAAAAGAAAAGAAAAGAAAACTATCATCATAATGAATCGCTCCATGCACATAATAAATTTAATGTTTTAAATTTTAAATGTTCTTTACAAAATGGAGGGGGGGGGGGGGGTATATACAAACAAATTACAACATTTATTCATACTGATAAATACAAATATCATAAACTGTATTAGCGTCCACCATTATAAATCGAAATATGTAAAAGTAAGTCAATAAAAGTGACTTAAATTTATATCAATATAATATAAATATTTTTATACAGTACTAAGGACAGCAACTTCATGAGGACCAAAATAAACATAGAAACTACAAAATTAAACGTACCATTCCCTTTTTTTTATTTAATGCATATATATTAAATCAACATTTGCCTATAAATTATCCAGACAACTCCTCCCTCCTCCATAATTTAACATCTACCCACCCAGCTAACCTATTTAATTTTTTTTATATATTTTAGATTTTTAATTTTTAATTTTTTTTTGTTTATTTTTATTTTTATTTTTTTATTATTATTATTTTTTTTATATATACGTAAAATGTTAATAGTAACATACAAGAAACCGCCCTACTATCCATTCTTTAGATCATTAATTAATTGTAGATTAAGGAATATATGAATTTCTTAGGAAAACCATGATTTAATGCATCAAATATTAATTGTTTAATGTTTTTATTGATAAGATGTGATGAATATAAACTTATGATTCTATACAAATGATTAATTAGAATATTACGGTATAGACGTTTTGTTAAATATCTAGAAAAATACATGAGGAATTAACCTGAAACTGCAAGTATGTAACAGTATAATATAGATCATATACTTCCACGAAGATTTTTTTCGCGAAACCCCATAGGAGACCGTTAGCAAATTGAAAAGGAACGAATATCTTTTGGATAACCCTGTAAAAACTAGTGTAGCAAAATCGTTCAAACTCGAGAATATTAATAAGTGGCTTATTGTAATATACTGTGTTCATTTTTATGATGATAGCATGTATACTCGCAGAGAAATTAAGGTTATTATAAAAACAGTCCCAAATTTCGCCAAGTGTTTTGCTTATAATTTGTAGAGTTTTTAATATAAAAAAACAGTTATTTTCAGAAATTATGACAAACAACATTGTTCACAACAGCCTGTAATTAGAATTTAAAAATAATGAAAATTGGATGTAAAATGAGCAGGTTTACTAAAAAGTGCTTCACTGCGCATGCGCGAATCCAATCAAAATATAATGTGCATAATGTATTATCGCCCCACCAGTGGCTGAGAGGTTCTGCTCTCGAAGCTGGTAGACGGGAGGTGCTGGGTTCGAACCCAATCGCGCCCGTCGGCCTAATCGTTCGGAGTTTTCGTGGTTTTCTTCGAACCTAGGATTTCCAAGCGTTAATACGGGTTAGGTTCCCTTAGAAAGACCCCCACGAAGGGCACTCCCTCCTGGGCCCATATCCCTCGTGCAGATAATTGGCCGTCATAAATACAACCAACCATAATGTATTATCTAAGTGTATAGAACAGCTTTGGTGAAAATCTCAAAAGCCTAGCTTGAAAATTCTGAAAATTATCGTTGATAGAATAAGCTCGAAATCCGTTGTTCCCAAAAGGAAGCAAAAAGATGAGGGGTTGCATCCAAATATAGTAGTACGTGCGATATTGTGTACGCTATCTTGGCACTAATCAACAGATATTTGATACAACTCCTCATCTTTTCGCTTCCTTTAGGGAACAATGGATTTCGAACTTATTCTATCGACGATAATTTTCAGAATTTTCAAGCTGTGATTTTGAGATTTTCACCAAAGTTTTTCTATACACTTAGCTAATACACTATGCATATTATATTTTGATTGCATTCGCGCATGCGCAGTGAAACATTTTTTAGTAAACCTGCTCATTTTTCATCGAATTTTTATTATTTTTAAATTCTAATTACAGAGTGTACTGTACAATATTGTTTATCATATTTTCTGAAAAGACCTTTTTTTTATATTAAGAACTCTGCAAATTATAATGCAAAAAACTTGGCGAAATTTGGGACTGTTTTTATAAAAACCTTAATTTCTCTACGAGTATACATGCTATCCTCATAAAAAGGAACACAGTATATTACAATAAGCCACTTATTAATAATCTCGAGTTTGAACGCTTTTGGTACGTTAGTTTTTAAAGGGTTATCCAAAAGATATTGGTCTTTTTTCAATTTGTTGACGGTTCCCTATGGGTTTTCGGGAAAAAATCTTCGCGGAAATATATGACCTATACTATATTGTTTACACACCTGCAGTTTCAGGTTAATTTCTCATGTATTTTTCTAGATATTTAACAAAACGTCTAAAACCGGAAGAGACCGGTCACCTTTGGCCATATAGTGTATATATAATATATGCACTAAAAAGTAGGAAATAATTTTGGGGTCAGAAAAAAAAAATTTTAATTTCTCATGTCCAAGAAAGAAATGAAATCGCGGGCGCCAATTTTACACACACATATATATATATATATATATACATAAGTATATAATATAACATAATATCATAAAAAAAGTTAAATTGCATTTCGCGTTTGAAATGAATGAGTAATGAATGAAATAAATTGAATAATTAAAAACTCTTATGATACTCATCAGCGTACATATAAATAAAAACTATATTAAAAACACTTCAAAAATGAATCCCAACATTTCATGCTCTTTCTAATGAGCCATCATCAGGGGAGAGGGTTCTTGGCCTCCACGAAACAAAGTTACGAACAGCACAGCCACTTTCACAACATCAAACTTTTTCAAACTCGAGTTTGATGTTGTGAAAGTGACTGTGCTGTTCGTAACTTTGCTTCGTGGAGGTCAAGAACCCTTTCCCCTAATGATGGCTCATTAGAAAGAGCATGAAATGTTGGGATTCATTTTTAATGTGCTTTTAATATAGTTTTTATTTATATGTACGCTGATGAGTATCATAAGAGTTTTTAATTATTAAATTTTGATAGCGTAAGTCCAAGTTTTTCTTATTGAAATAAATTGATATATGAATGAAATTTCCAGTTATACTGTCATTTGTAGAGTTGAAAAAATCACAAAGACAAACATTTTCTACCATTGGACTGTTTTTTCTCATGGACAGTTACATGTAAGTATTTAAAGATGTAAAGAGGAAGGGCAGTAAAAAATTATGTCCAAGATACTAAAGAGCAAGGTCAGCAATTAAATAATGAAAGCGTTTTTACAAAAAAAAAAAAAAAATCGTATATCCTGAAGTATTGTGGTCAAATTTTAATTTATCCTTAAGTTGCATTTGTAATGTATTCATTACATACATAGTTTTTCATAAATGTGTGTCGTTTTTAAAATGTATTATTTTCATCTATCACTCCGAAACAAGCCAGAAAAACACATTATTTTTCATGTGTTGTGTACATCTTTATATCTCATTTTCCGTAATTTTTACGGCCTATCTTTCTAGTCTATAGAATAATATTATTTTACTAGATTAATTTTAACACAATTATTCTAATTGGTAAATAAATCAAAATGGATGTAAATTTCCAACTGGGCAAAAATGTCCGGACCAGGATTCGAACCAGGGATCTCCTGGCTGAAGCCGCCAGTGCTCTGCCATCTGAGCTATCCCGGACGAATCTGGTGGAACTTTCTCACCCAGCTAACCTTAATGATTATAGCATCTGGTCTGAAACCTGGTTCAGCTCAACAGAATAAATCTCAGGCAATGGAACTCCAGAAAACGCTGGATACGAAATTACACTAGATTCATTTTAACACAATTATTCTAATTGGTAAATAAATCAAAATGCTATCCAGATGCTATAATCATTAAGGTTAGCTGGGTGAGAAAGTTCCACCAGATTCGTCCGGGATAGTTCAGATTGCAGAGCACTGGCGGCTTCAGCCAGGAGATCCCTGGTTCGAATCCTGGTCCGGACATTTTTCGCACAGTTGGAAATTTATATCTAACTAGGGGGCTCGGCCCCCTACGAGCTACGCTTGCCAACCCCCGTCCAGACACCGCAGACTCTAAATGCACGCTAATTTGATCGGTTTTAAAAAGATTTCGAAAGATTGAATTATAATTTAAAAAACAGTGGCGATCTCCCTATAAACGAATTTCTATTCATTTCTCTTTGATTGGGGAATTTTAACGCCAAATCCGCTGCGGTACTACTTGATTATCCTGTCGACCAATTTCGCCAAATTATATAAATCGCCAAACCACTCGCCAAATTATACAAATTGATATAATTTTTATTTTAAATAACGAAAGAACAAATAAATTCGTACTACATTAATAAAAACACAAATAAAACCTCGAAATAAAAATAACTTGATGACGTAGACACGTGTAACAACATTTCAAAATAAGCTAATATAAAAGGAATTAAGTAAAGAATGTCTTTGTCCTCCTGGTACTTTTTAACAAAGCGAAAAGAAAGTTCTTTTAAATGAGACATTTTAAATTAATTCTCAAAATATCAAATAAATGTCTAGCGCAATTTCTAAATTTAAACTTTTTTGCAATATTATTTTGTGTTCATTTTATGTAATAACTATAATGTGACGTAAATAGGACGTAATTTCTCCTAAGACTTCTAACGCATGTTAATGAATTTATTATTTTACAATATCCTTTCTCTTTTAAAATTCACGTGTATACTTTTTATGACGTAATTTTTAATAAGTTCCTGCTTTTTATACGTAATTATTTAATTCTAATTTGAAAGTTTTTTTCCTGTTTATAATAGTCACGTGTAAATAAATTTTTAATTTGAAGCAAACATTATTGCTTGCGCTTTTTATACAGTTGGCAACAGTTTAAATTAGTACAATTTTCTGAAATCTGTAAAAAATATCTCTAGAAATGCTGAAAATTTGAATTTAAAATAGAAATAAAACCTGAAAAAATGAGTCAAAATAAAAAAATTAATGCAATCTGCACTCCGGCAAATTCTAACGCATAAAATGATCTAAACATGATTACACTGCCATGTATAGTTTTTGCTGCTATAAAACTTTTTTAGTGGAACGATTTTGTCCAACTTTAGCATTAAATAACTCTTAAAATAATTCTTCGATTTGAAAACTGTCTGCATCAGCGTGTTTATCAAACATTTCTGTATAAAACCACCGATTTTCATATTTTTGTATGCATTATTTTTGTTAATATTAACGAAGAAAGGCCTCCGGTCACAAAAAAATCAAAACCGGCGGCGGCGGCGGTGACAGCGGTAGTTACTTTTTTTTAGAATAGAGAGATATTATTTTAGTTTTGAAAAGTGTTTCGTAGTCTATGCCTCATACATAATTTTTCGTTATTGGTTTGTATTGCGCTTTCAATACATATTTCTTCTTGTTACAATGCAGTGGCCGAACCATGAGCATCATTACAGACTGAGACGCGAACGGTTAGAGCGACAAAGACAGATGAAAGCCAGGAGTACTGAAGTAACAACATCCCTACTAGATTCTGCTACTGAATCGCAAGGATCATCAGCGAATTCTACTGAAAGATTAAGTAGAAAAAGAAAGAGGAAGTCGAAGAGAAGAGCTGTCTCGTCAAATGACGTGCTTCCCAACGATTCTGTCACCACATCATCCCAAGGACAATCCCTTGTTTCAACAAATTCTCTTACAAATAATGGTAACTCTTTTGTTTAAATATTTACTAGTACACAAAATGTACAGTCGTGGAAAAAATAAAAAGTAAACACCCCCTACTAACTCTGCAACTAATTACACTAGAAAAAATTTTCAGGTAACAAACGATGGGAAATAAAGTCTACTTTTAAATGATGCATATAAAATTTGCTTAGGGGGCCATCTACTAATCGAAACCTGACCAAATTTTCTTTTTTCAATGGCAAAACCCAAAATTGACAATATGTTTTAAATCTTCGGTTCAAACTATGCCTAGAAATGAAATTTCAAGTAATTTCGAGGATAAGTTTTTGAATTATAAACACTCAAAATTGAGAGTTGATTGTTAAATTACATTTTCATATTTTTATTAATATCTCCTGAAATTATAATCCTAGTGTGATTTTTTTTTGTTTAATTATAGTACTTAAAAACCCACACATAAATACATTGAATTTGTAATTTTAAAAATTGTATAATATGAATTTTGAATTATGAAATTAAATTTCGAAAAAAATATGAATAGCAACCTACATTTATATATATATACATTATATACATTTATATTTATTATGTCCTGCTTTATGCAAATTCTCAATTTCAAATTTCTCTTCCAAGTAGTTTTCGAATTATGAGTACGTTTTTCCTACAGTAACTTTTTTCTACAATAATGTGTTGCAAAGTTAGGATGGAGTGGTTTTTTTTTCCATGACTGTACATTCTGCGTAAAAAATATGCGGATTTTGTTATTTAAAAGGGGCGCATAAAATATATCACGACATTTTTTTCTGTAATATATTTTTTAGTGTACCGAGTTGCAACATAGAGTTTGAATCGCCATCTGTTGTGAACAGAATGGTTTGAAATTTAATATATATAATCGTTTCAGAATTTCGTCGAGTCATTTCAAATTTTATGATAATCGAATCAAAACTTTAAAATATATTAATAAAAGTTTTCTTCATTCTATTAAATCCTAGCATACGTAATTATTTCAATCATTTTATGAAAATAGTATCAAAACTTGAAAATATAATAATAAAAGTTTTCTTCATTCTATTAAATCCTATCATAGGTTATTATTTCAGTTATATCTCATGATAGGTAATCATTCTAGGTTGCCTTGGTAGTTATTCTACTGATATTATATTGATTATTATCCCTGTTACGTAATATAATGTATATAATCGTAATAAATTTTGTATTCATGCATTTTTGTATAAGAGTGCAACAGCTATTGCACAAAGATCTGAACATTTATAAAACTAGTTAAAGTACGGACCCACCTCATTTGCCACGTTTGAAGTACTATTTCAGACTTGTTATTTTTTTGTTATTATTTAAACATTTGGCATTTATTTAATATGTATTTAAAGTACAGATATTTTACTCATTTCACTTAAAATACATGCATTTTATTTAAAATGTATACATTAAAGGCATTTCAAATAGACATACTTGATTCATTTAATTTAAAATGCAAAAAAGTATTGACAAATATTATAAACCAAAAACATTTTATTTCAACTTAAAAGTACTGTTTGTAATTTAAATATGCTATTGGCGAAAAGTGCGTACGGTTTACGGAAAAGTATTTAAGATTATAGAAGTAAGTTCCGTAATTGGGTTTTCTGTTAATTTGCATATTTCGGCATTTGCAATTTGGTATCTTTGATGGCAACTACTTTGTAAACCAGCTAATAAAAGTATAAGCGAATTTACAGCGTTGTTTTACACAATTTGGCAACATTAATCAGGTTTTACGCCAATATTTTTCATAGAGTAAAACTGTGGAAAAGAAATACCTGAGTTCGCTAAAACAAAATCAACAGGATCAGAACATGTATTTCTCTTATGACAATTAGAAAGTATATTTCTATGTACTTTTAATACCTTTTATAGTCAATGGGTGTACAGGAAATTATTTAAAACTTCGATCACTTAGCTAATATTTATAAAATTATATTTCGTTAGCCTCTTCAGACCCGAAGGTAAAATAACACTGCGAATACAGATTCATTGGATTTTGCACAAACACAAAGACGCCATAGATGACAGAAGGAACCTTTTTTCCTGATATTGATACTTTAGGGGGATGGTATGAATCATTAGATAGCCGGGTTTTTTTTTTTTTTTTTTCGATTTTCTTGAACGACGGCATCTTTTTGCTGCATTTGTGCATTATTTCGCGATAGTGATGTGCTATGCATGCTTTACTGTAGATGTTTAAGAGTAGATCGTAAATGTGGAATTCTTAAGTGGATGCGAATCACGTCATTTTACATAAAATAAAACGTGTGCTTTAAGTCTTAAAATTGAAATATGTTTTGTACTGCAGTAGAGCCCCGCTTAACCGAGTTATTTTCTTCTGATGGACTGGTGGCTTCTATTATTATGAAACAGCCATTATAAATGAAGCGTTAGGTGAAGATGAACGAGCAGCCGTAAAAAGTTAGAACTCTGATTTTCTGGTCAGAACATTCTGACCAGAAAACAAGACAAGAGTATCACATGTGATACTTCATAAAAAACTCAACTATTTGATTTTTTTTTTTTTTACATTTTTACTTTACTTTTATATAGCTGAATGTTTTTGGCTTTGAATCAAAACCATTAATTGGCAGCACTGAAGCTTATTTCCTCATAAAAAAAGTGTTATTTTCATCTGAGTTTGCAAAACGCATTCCGGACGGTTTGTCCAAGAAAGTAAGAAATTTTTATAATTAATTAACTTAAACGCTTTAAAATAAAATTATTTGAGGATCTGTAGATCATTCAATTAATTAAAGGCCTTCAGTTTGTTACTGCGTAATTTAGGTTATCAATAATTAAATCGATATTTTAAGGGTGTTAATCATTTTAGATCCGTATTTGTGAACCTAGATAGTTAAAATTAAATATAGTTTATAATAGCTCCATTGTTTTAACAGAAATCAGTCGTTTATACTTTTTCAAAATAGCACGTATTTTGATAATATTTTTTTCGGTTGTTATGAGAAAATGACAACAAAAATATATAATTACTATTTTCCAACTATTTTTCCTTTACTTTCTACAGAAATGAAGTACTTCCGTTGCCAATATTAAGCAAATGGCTCTAAAAAATACAAAAAAAATAATAATATTTCAAAAATAAATGGAGATACAGTTTTCAAACAAATTGCATCTAAAAGTACTTTTTTTTCCCAATACGATATAAAAATTGAAAATGTGCGATGCTTAGAAGTTTAAAAAATTGCTATAGAGTATTTAATCGTACTGCTTTGTTTTACGGCTGGCTTCTGTAAGGTAACGTTATTTTTTGGAATACAGAAAATAAGCTGGGAGAAAGAAATAGCATACCATACCGGGGGCTAAAAAATCTATAGGTCGTAGAGCCATGCGGGTTGCAGATATTCAGCATGTTATGGGATTTTGTATGACACCAAAAGAAAAAAATCTCGAAAAAAGAGGACGCTAGTGCAGATAATACCATGGAATATTTCCATATTTCTCACACAACGCAAGATTAGGTTACAAAAAAGTATACTTGCTACTTGCAGTATTCTCTTATGTTTTTGTATTCAAATCTTGCGATGTGTGAGCAATATGGAATTATTCCATGGAATTATCTGCAGTAGTGCAATCTATTGTCGAGATTTTGAAGTTTTTTTTGTCTTTTTTAAGGATTTTTTTAGGATCTTTGGTAGATTCTGTGGTTTTTATTTCAGACCCAGGTCTTTAACTCTTTAATTCTCGCTCCCGTCAATATCTCGGGCTGAGGTGTCGTTCGTTATTTCTCGTGCCCGTCATATTTCCGGGCTGGAGATTTGTTGCTGGAAAAAAATTCTGAAACCAGAAAAATTGAACTGGCATTTCCGTGTGAAATCTGAATATTAGCGAGTGAGTTTGGTTTTTGGCGTTGATTGTGATGCTGAAATTGGTATTGCATATTTCGAAATATATCACACTCAAAAAAAATATTAATAATCAAAATTTAATGTATATTATATTGTTTCAAATATTATTTGTAAAAATTTGTTTGATGGTGATAAATAAAGATCTAAGATGTGAAAAATAAAGATCTTATTCGCATTAATTTGTATGGTGTAAAACAAACATTAAAACACAGAATTCTCGCATGATGACTTTTCCACAAATGGGAATTTGTTATATAACATCTTTTTTTTTTCGCCTTAAAAAAAAAATAATAATTGCATATTTCATATAGAAACGTCATAATTATTCAATTTCTGTAATAAAAAATAGGTACCTTTTTATGGTTTTACGAAATATAAGCGTCCGTTAAGTGGTTAAGATAAGCACAAAAACTCCAACTGCAATGAAGAGGGCATTAAAATTTATTAAAGGACTTAAAAAGGGCCTAGATTTACAAGGGGAAAAGGGAGAAAGCCCACAAAAACAATCGCGACGCACAGTGCTTTTAGTTCTTCACAATCAACAGGCCAGAAGAGAAGTAACGTAAAATTTAATTAGATACTTCTGCCCATGGCGGGAGAGAACACAAAAATTTGACAATAATACGATTAGTAGACAAAGTATTTGGCTCTATAAACTACAAGGTTGCATAGTAGTAGTTAAGCTCCCGTACACAGTGATTTTAGGATTGCCCGATAGGAAATTCTTGTGGCAAGAAATGAATCCGATACATTACAAACATGCATCTGTGAAACTTTAATGTTTCACGTGTGTGGTGATGAAAAGGAACCGAAATAAATACGAACAAAAACAGCGAGAGCAGTTACAGGAGAATTTTAGGAGCGGCGACCGAAAAACAGATGTTAAAAATGATTCATTTACTTTTTTTATTTGTTTCTTTCAAGAAAGAACTATTGCGGTGAAATTGAGTGAATGGGTACGTGAACTTGATAAAATGATAAATCAGTTTCTTTAATTGAGAGGGGAAGGGGATGCAAATAGTAGTGATATGTTTATAATATATATAGTTTTAAATCCTATAATTAAATTAACTATTATTATTAAAGTTTTATAATTTGGTGGGGGAAAAGTTAAAATCCAGGGTATATAACAAAACAATGTTATAAATCCATAGATCTCTTTCTAATCGCATTTTACTTTCGCACCGAGCTTTTGACACAATGTGAAGTCCCGCACAAAAAGCTGAAATCAACCTGACCCGATCAACTTTTTGTTGAGGGTCGGGTTCGGATCGGATTGGCTTTCACTGTTTCGGGTTTGGGTCGGTTTGGCTTTTGACTTTTGCGGTTCGGGTTCGGGTTGACCCGATTTTTTGAAAGAATGTCCAAAATATTTTTTCACGTTAAAAATCTATATAAACCGCAAAACAAAGTTTCACAAAAGCATAATGCGTGCCTGTCTATTTTGTCTAGTCTTAAAATTCGTTTCTGGAACTTAATGTAAACATACTTTTTCAACTACTGGTACGATAAGGATTATAACGAATGCTTTTGCACTGTTAAAGCATTTCTTCTGAATAGTTACAATTATAATTCTTCATACTTCTTATTTTGTTATGACAAAAAACTACAGTGTCATAGACAGGAAGAATCATGGAACTTTTGAAGTCGCAACTAATTTTAAAGCATATTTAAATATTAAATTTTTAGTTTTATACAGTTTAGAGTCCTGCATCGGGTCGGATTACCCGCTTTTTCCTGTACCCGTCCCGACCTGCTCTAGATTTTTTTTATGCGAGTCGGATTCAGATCGAGTTGACTTCCACTTTTTTAGTACGGATCAGGTTGAATTTCATTGCTTCGGGTTCGGGTCGGTTTCGAGTTGGGTTTTGAATCTAGCGGTTCGGGGTCGGATTGACCCGAATTTCGAAAGAATATCCAAAATACTTTTTCAGGTTAAAAATCTATTTGAAATAAAATCTTCATAATGGTTTTTCTTCCGAAAGGCGGACACCTCTATTTAGCGGGCACTTTTTCAATTCCTAAAATTGATCTGTTTCAATGCTTATGTCTGAATAGCGGATATCGTTCAATCTACATACACGTAACAAATGTATGTGTACATAAACAATCATTAATAGGATACCTCTGTTCTTCTGTGCATGTTGATAACAGTTTTCAAATTTCGAAAGAAGAAAAAATGGTTCTTAAAGAAAGAATAATCTATGATCGCATTTCTTACATACATTTTATTTCTCATGCAGTAAATTGAACATTTCTAACAGCATGAGAGGTAAAAAACCTATGTATGATCCGAAAAAATTCTTCTAGTGTGAACCCGATCTACACTAAAAAAATTAGATTCATTCCAAGCCGAAGAAACAAAAAGCGGGATAACCCGACCCGATGTTTGACGCTATTCAACGATCTCAAGGTGCTCACTGGTTTTACTATATTTGAATAAGAATACAGATTTGTTCATTCTTCTATGTAAAACATACTAAAAAGGGTATTAGAGATGCAATTGTAGATTATTTTTCATAGTGTCATTAAAACATGAATTGCTTTCTTTACATTGTAAGGTTCGGGTCGGGTTACGGGTTGCTGAAAATTATTTTTGCGGGTTCGGGGTCGAGTTGCGGGTTGACTTAAAAGGGAATTTGAGAGTTCGGGTTGAGTACAACCCGACCCCTACAAAACAATGTGTAATATATATGTATATAATACTCATTAACTGCCGTGTTATTATAGATTTTATATTCCTCATAGTTATCGGTCAGCAGAGCGAAATCAAAGAAGCAGAGGGCCCAGTTGCTGGAGGTAGCAATCTGATGTCATTATCTAATGAAGTTAGTCCATTGGCTAATCAAAATCATGAAGTGGGAAAAATAAAAAGAAGAAACGCCATAATAAGGTAAGAAGCTGGTGATCTTCCGTATAATATCGCCTTTTCGAATTTCCATTTTTCTGTGATCATTTTATAAGTCGGCCGCTACAGCATCTTATTTATTGCCATTCCAGTCTCATTAATGCATCCTAAACTATGCACAGTCGTGAAAACAAAATACCCCTTCTAAAGCTGCAACTAATGATAATAGAAGAAAATTATTGGTATCAAAGGATTGGAAATAAAATCTACTTTTATATAATGTATATAAAATTTGCTTAGCGGATCATCTACACACCAATAACAAGCCAAACTTTGTTCGTTTCAATGGCAACACCCAATTTCGACAATACATTTAAATCTTCGATTCAAACTATGCCTAGAAACGAAATTTCAAGCCATTTGGATGATAAGTTTTTTAATTATAAACATTCATAATTAAGAGCTTCTAATGTTAAGTTACATTTTCATATTTTTATTAGTATTTCCTTAAATTATAATCCTAATGTGATAATTTTTTTGTTTAATTATGATACTAAAAAACCCAAACATAAATGCATTGAATTTGTAATTTTTAAAAATTTATAATATGAATTATGAATTATTAAATTAATATCCGAAAAGAATAGGAATTGCAACCTACAATTTTTTTTTGATAGATTTATATTTATTATGTCCTGCTTTATGCAAATTCTCAATTTCAAATTTTTCTTCCAAGTAGTTTTTGAATTATGATTGAAAATTTTCAAAAGGATGCTTTAAAGGGCCATCTATGACGGGCAGAAAGGCATAATTTGAAAAAATATATATTTTATACATTTTATTGAAACATTTCGGCTGGCAATAGTCGAAACATATTAAGCGAGAGGCAATGGCAAGAAATAATATATTATAATAGAAGTGACATAGTCATTCTGTAGCATTTCAACAATCAAGTACCCAACTTCAATTTGGATACAACCCCTAAAATAGGCTCATTTTAAAATAATTAATTTCTCTGAAACTAATCGTACGAATTTCATGAAAATTTGCTTTTAGGCTAATTGAAGGTTATAGAACTGTTTTATGGTGTCAAACTTGGGTATTGCTGTTGAAAAAAAAAACAAAGTTTGAGTTCATTTTCATATGTAGATGGCCCCCTAAGGAAATGTTTTACACATTAACCTTCTCACTGCTGTTAACTGATGTATCCGTTTACTAAGCTGTAGGTTTCACTGCAATAGAATCAATTTTTAAATTAATATAATTGTACAGATATAATTCAGTTTTATAAGATTAAGTTATGATTAATAGTCTCAAGAATTATATTCCTATACATAATTAAACTTTTTATAACATGTTGAAAAAATTATGTTTTTTTTTAGGGCTCTGTACTTAGAAAGTAAAAACGGAACCATTATAAGATCACTCCTGTGTCTGTCTGTCACAGGCATTTTACTCGTAAACTATGGAACGTGGAAAGTTCAAATTCGGGGAAGTAATAAAGACTATTGACTCACATATTTTCAGATCATTAAACATTCATAAATATATTTAGTAAAAATGTATAGGGGCTCATTAAGCTACTTGAAAAAAAAACTATTTTCTTTTTATATCGTGTGGGGTATCGTGTGAAAGCTTTCGTAACGCTAAACTCAAAAATACATTCCTTTTAATTTTAGGCACTATTTTTTCAAAGATATCGTCGAAAATGTAGCGCAAAAATATGTCCCCCCCCCCCCCATTTAATTCCGAATCTACTGAAACTAAAATTATGAAAAAATTAGAGGTAGTAGACGCTAACTTAAAGCTTGAAGGAAAATTATAGCGATTACCCTAGGTCACATAGTTTTTGAGAAAATCGCATTTTTCTGTTACACACAAATTTCGATTTACGGGCATTCAGCAAAAGTGTTGAGCAGCGCTGGAGATACCTATCGTAGCAGAAGTATAAGAGCATTGTTGATGATGATTTTTGACAACAATTGTCAGTAATTAGCTGAGATATTAACCCTTAAAATACAGACAGTTTGGACATACATAATGTCAGGGGTGGCGTACTCTATGTCTAGTTAACAACTTTTAATTATATGTAAGTGTAATGTAATGTCCATTAGTAGTATAAAAGCCATAAATGTCAAATTGTTAAAAACAGACTAATTTAAGGGGTCTCAGGACTCTTAAAATTGGGGGGGAAAAAGACCATTGGCAACATTTAGTGTCTTAAAATGCATATGATTTAAAAACACAATTTTTATTGAGATGAAAGATATAAATATGTTCTTTCATTTCATATATTTAAAAAATTGCAAGATGCAGAATTAGTATTTATAGGAGGCTCGAAACTTTTAGACATTTGTCGAGGAGAAAATACGCATAAAGATTTACACGCAGGATTACAAAATAAATATTGCAACTAGAATGAAAATTTTGGTGCCTACTTCAGATTATAATAATTACTCTGAACTTAAATACATTTGTATTTAAAACTTTTTTATATTTTTAATGCAAAGTTGTATTAAGTAATACAAAATTTTGAAAATTTCAACAGTATAATGACCTAAAAAATATTTTTTTTTCAGCAATAAAAAGGAAATTTTAGATTCAGTTTATACAGACTAACATGAAATATATGTTTCGAAAATTTGATGAAAAAATATTCAGAAGTTTTTTAGGTACCCTGCGCGTTATGCCCAAAAACTTGTTTTCAGAAAAATGACTTCAAAGTTTCGGAAACGCCGCTTCAGCTATTGATCGGGTATAATTGTAAAAGCCATAACTTATGTTCTAATGGGGATTTCATAGAAACAATTATATAAAAATGTTTAGAAAAGATAGGAGTTTAACATCTAATAAAATTAAAATTCCTAATATTTTGAAGACACCTGAGACCACTTAATTAGAACGAATCACATAAATACTAATGGATTCGCTACTAGTTTGCATTGAGTGGATCTCTCAATACGTCTCGAGTGACTTTAAAAGTTAATTAAAAACCTGTCTGGAAAAACGCGCCCCGAACCAAGGCGTTGTTGCAACTTTGCGACCTCCCTTTGAAGCGCGCTTAGCACAATGCCAAATTTAAACTTTGAACAAAGGTTTTCTTTTAGCTACATTGTAGAAAGAAAGGTTATTACTACTCTGAATTTAGTTTTATGAAATTCCAAATTAAGTTTAAATATGCACTGCTTTTATTGTCAGTGCCGAATTAAGCTCATCATAAACAGATTAGGATAATATTAAAAAATGAGTTGTATAGAATAGCTATATTTGTTATTATTTAGGTTTCATATCTCTTTGAACTTTCACGGTACTAGTATATACAGTTATACCCAACACTACGTTGTACAGTTTTTTTACAAAGTCTTAGTATTCTTTTAGCAACAATTACAAATTCATATATTTATTCTACGGAACCCTCTGTACGCAAGCACTTGCCTGTTTATTTAGTATTTTAAAGCAATTACAAAGAAAACAACCTTACAATTTTGTCTTTTTACTCGGCGGTCAGGGGGTTAGTATGCAATATATATTATATTTGTAATTGTAATGTATACATAGTATTATTTCATACATGAAGAATCGTGTATTTACTCGGATATAAATTATAAAAGTATGAAAAAAATATAAAAACTAACTGAAAGGACACTTTTCAAATAAAAATGGAATCAGAATGCGGGATTGATGAATCTCTTATGGAATGGGGGATTTATAAATTTAACCTTGATGAATAGATTTAAATAATTTTCGATCTACATCAAACGAACAGGTGAAGCTACAAGAAAAAATACATTCGTTCCTCTTCATCGAAACTTTAAAATTAGCTTTCATTCGGGTTTGAATTCATCTATCATAATTGTTATAGCTGAATTCCAGATTTTTGTCTCATTTTTATTAGATTTGAGTTTGTTTTGTTAAAGATTTGAGTGTATTTCCGAATAAAAGTGTAACTTTCATTAATATATAAAACTATATTATGGTTGTGCTTTTATCTGCGTAGTTTATTTATAAAATAATTATCAAAAGTATGCAAATGCGTATCAAACGCACTAGTGTGTTCATAAATGTAATTTTCGAGATTTATTACGTAACTGCGAATGTACGCAAGTCGCGTAATACGTAAGTGGGATGCCAGCATTCTTAAATGTAAATTTTCTGATAAGCACCGATTTTACCCTGTTATTTGGGGTTTATAGGGATTTTTTTCCTTAATTCATTACTAGCAGTGTGGCAACCAGGTAGCGTTGCTTCTAAATTTCATGAAATCATTCGATTGTTTATGAAAATAAATGAAATCTAACTTTATCGTAGTTTTTTTACTAGATTAACTTTATTAAGCACTAATATTTCAAGTAATGAAGCATACTTACATTTTTGGACTAAAAATAAAAAATGCTAAAAGTAACAAAAAATCAAAAATCTTTTTTTTTTTTTTTTTTTTTTTACAAAAACATGTTTTAAGTGCCAAGCTTAACCAAACAGGAGAACCCTTGAAGTGACAACCATAGTAAAAATAGATCAAAAAAGAGTAAAAAATGTAGCTGGTTGAAGTGGGAAACACTGAATGTGCCACACGAAGTGACGTGGAGGACGCTGAAAGTGCCAGTGATAAGATGCGCGGCGACTGGTGTCCATTACACAAGTTGATCATGTTGTTATTGCTTACATCAATGGGATGTTTTTAAGCAAGGTGAAAAACATTAAATAAATAAATAAGATATATTAATTTTTAATAATTTAATATAAAATAATTTGAAGATTAATTTAATAAGGCTGTGTATACAAGGCTCCAACTGGTCCGTTTTACAAATACTAGTATTTTTGGAACTTCATCGTAGTATATTTCTACAATATCTACAATAAAACAAACATTCTGGAATAATTTCTATTAAAATTGAAAAAAAAAAAAAAAAAAAAAAAGATGATTTTTTTTTTTTTTTTTTTTTAACAAACCAAGTGCAAGTCTTTTGTATATAAAAGTTCATTATATAAATATTATTTATTATGTCATGTAGGGTAAGTAAGGGATAGTTGCCAATAAGGTCGCCCCCTCCCCTCCCTAATTTTGCTTTTTTATAGCAATGGTTTTTGTAGTGTACATTTAACCTATCTAACTCCAAATTTTACATAGGGCTTGATAACAAAAATCCTCCCTAATTTTTCTTTTTTACAGCAATGATTTTTGTAGTGGACATTTAACCTATCTACTCCAAATTTAATTTAGAGCTTGATATACCCATAATATGAGATATTTATAAAAAATAAAATCAATCCCGAACCTCAGGTTTAGACGCCTCACTTGATCTAACGTAGCTCTGATCTTACAGTCTTTCGAATAGAATGAAATTGATATGCACTTATGAAGTGCACTAAAATATAGATTCAGTACGATATGCTATGCAAAAAATACTTATAAAACTAGTTATAGTACGAACGCACCTCTTTTGCCACGTTTGACGTTCAATTTCCAACTTGTTTTAATGAATATAAAATTTTTTCATTGAAGAAATAAATCGCTGTAACTTCGTCTACTACGCTTTTTTATAACGATTGAGAATCGAAGAACGTCACTAGCTGCGTCATATGTCCAATAGTTGAAATACAGCAACTGAGGCACTAACCTGATAAGGCATCTAACTCGGATTTACCCTAATTATTCTATTGCTTTTTAACTTAAAAAAAAGCCTTATTAAATTACTATTTTTCCAGAGTAAACGATCGGAAACTCAACATGATGAAGACCAGGCACCTGCATGTAAAAAGCATAGCGATATACGACTTCACAAAGGAAATCGTTTCAAGAAAAATTAGCACTACAAGTTTCGGCAATTTTTTTTTTTTTTTTTTTTTTTTTATTTTATCAGGATGTGAAAATTTTTTGTGACTCAAGAATGTTAATAACTTTAAATGTTATCTTATGATTATACATGATGTGGCAAATAATCTGACAAGATTGGTGACATGTTAAAAAAACTTTTTTTAAATTGTATTTTAAAGGTGTAAAGTTTTTAGGACTCAGTAATGGGAACAAGTTGTGCTCTTGTGACTATATATGATGCTATAAACAAATTGACAAGATTACGTAAATGTAATTTTTTTAATGTATACGAAAATTGTAATTTTGTTTCCTAATCATTTGTTATGAATCAATTTGTATGAAGAAAGAAAAATTGTGATTGAAATTTGTATTGAGTTAATTCAATTAACCCTGATGTATAAAAAATTCTAAAAATTAAAAAAATTAACAGATTGTCATTAATATCTTGGGCATTATTAAGTAGTTAATTTACATACACGGAAAAAAACTGTTTTGTTGAAAGAACTAAATTTTGGTTAATACAGCTAACCAAATATGTTTGTTGGAATGATCAAATTTTGGTTAGGCTAACCAAATGCTTTTGGCCTTTCAACAAATCATTTGGTTAGTCCAAGCAAAATTTAGACATTAAAATCACAATATTTGGTTGGAGCTATATTAACCAAAATTTAGTTGTTTCAACAAAACAGTTTTTTCCGTGTAGTTCTCAAAATATGTAAGCAAAACGACTGACAATTACATTCAGAAATACATTGTAATATATGTTTTTATTTCTTTATATAAATGTATCTACACTGTTAAACTAGTCGTTGGGGGCCACCGTAATACTTACCCATCATCGATAAACATAATTTAAAATATGAAAATAAAACATGCGTTACATGCTAAGCATTGTATCATGTTACTTTTATTCATAATTTAATTTACTTGGACTCCTTTAAATATAATTAATATAATCCCTTAAGCTAATATTACTTTTTGTTGCATTAAAATATCTCAATTTGTTGATTTTCTGTAAGAAAGTAAACACTATTGGTTTACGATGGAAGTCTATGGGAATTTGGCGAAATATTAGAGATACCGCCAATTTGGCATCACTTTTGGCGACTCATTTTGGTCGCCAAATTTGGCGATATGATATATCGCCAAGTTGGCTACAAACTTGGCGGCATTTGTCGACAGAACAGGCCCCCCCCCCTATGGTAGCCCCCCTTATAGGTATGGACAGGTATTAAATGCTTGACATTTACGATAAGCCATTATTGGCATTTAATCTTATAGTTTGGCGATAGTTTTTTGGTCGGCGGGATAATCGAGTAGTATCGAATTTCGTAAAAGAAACATCCTTATAACTCGAAAAATCATAATCCTATTAACTAACAGTTTACTGCGTCGGATTCAGCGTCTCATTTCCAATTAAAATATATCTTTGAATTGAAATTTGAATGAAATACAGGGTCATGAAAAATCGAAGAATGTGAAAAATAGGATTACAAATATCTCGGCAACTGATTATCCGATCGAGTTCATTCATGATGCAAAATTTATGTTTTTTTATTGTCTTTTATATTCACTCCTTCAAATAAACAATTTCGAAAATGTTTGTATACCTTTTATCAGAACGAATATTTCGAGAGTCCGAAAAAAATAGTTCCGGATAATCTAGGTTACTGATATTCAATAGGCTTCTTTCCATTATTATTTCCTAAGTACACACCAAATTTCAAGTCTCTATCACAATTTGTTCTGGAGATAGAGCGATTACAAGCACACACACCCAGACGGACAACAATTTTTTTTTTCTAAAAATATGTTTTTCTGAATCTCCAGTGTCTGAAACATGTAAATCAGTCAAAAAAAATTTCGATTTTTAAAACGATTACAAGACTTCCCCTATACTACGTATGATGGGTAAGTAAAAAGACAAACGTTTCTTGATCTACGAAAATGTAAACGAAAATATATAATAAACTCTTCCGAGCCGCCCAAGATTTCGAAAAGCACTTATTTCTGTTTAGAAACCTCAGAAAGCAATTTATTTTCAAAATGTAAAGAAGAATTTAGAAAAATAAATTTTTATTAATTGCCCCTAGTTTTCGGAAACGTTTCCGAGCAGTTTTTACAATGCATTCACCAGTACCCGTAAAATTGACTTTTCAGATGCAATCTATTCTCAAGCAATTACTATTTTCATGCTGAGCAAACGTGTTTAACACTTTGAGGTCTGGGCTATTTGAATTGTATATATCTCCCACTGAAATGAGGGTATTTGGTACTTTTCATGATTTGTTAAAAAAATGCTGGGAAGATATGTATTTTTATAACTTTTTTCATTATAAACTTTAAATTGTTCTTATTCATAACTAGCAGGCTATGCCCGCTGCGCTGGTCAATATTTCCAAATGAACCTTAGATTAAACTAAATGGTGAATTTGAAATTGTATTTTAAGCAATATGGACCTTCAGCTGGACCTTGCTCATTTCTGAAAATGATGCGAACGCCATTGCGATATAATATCATCTTAAGCGTTGGACAAAATTTAGCTATTAAGAAGTAATTCTTTTAGTTGATTATTAACAGTGCACTTTTGGTAAGGGTAATGAGACCGTTATGACAACAGGAATTAATAGCTCTATAACAAATAAACATATAATGAAATGTTATATATACTAACACAATTCCTGAAAAGTCACGTAAAAGTGGCACATGTATCAAAATATGTTCTATAGATTTTTTAAAAAAAGGCTAAACAATCATAATCAGGTTCACTTAATTTTTGAACTTTTTCTGTTGCTCTATAACTAAGTAACGTTGAACAATATGTATACACTAAAACCTTTCCAAAATTATTACCTAACTGTGGTATATCCTATCAAAGTATTATAAACAATCGGAATGAAATGCAAATTTCCGTTTTAAATATATAGTAGATTATGATGATGCGATTTTGTGTACTAGAATTCATCGTGACATTTTCTCTTCAAACATAAACGATGCTTTCAACATTATAGCTAATACACCAATATGTGAAGTATCCAATTACGGAAGGTTAACTTGGATTATCATGAGCAATTACCCAAAGAAAAGTGAATATGTGTCTTTTGTGATACTTTTATGTTACCTGGGCGCAGGTAATAAATAATAAAGATTGTTTTCATACCATATTCTTATTTTATTATTTTCATTTAAAATACGAACCTTTCACTCATTTCATTTAAAATACATGCCTTACACTAATTTTATTTACAAAACTGAAAAGATCAACAATAACAGGAAATAATGCCATAATTAAAAGCATAGAATGTTACATACGCAAAATGTAACTACTGCTACTGGCAATTTTAATAATGCTTATGCGCATGGCTGTTATAAATGTACCCATTTTTTCTTCTTATCAAGTATCAAATTTTAAATCGCCAAATATTATTCCAATTCTAATTTCTTTCATTGAAAATAATTTTTAAGTCGTTACAAACATTGCTTTCATATTTAAATATTTCCGTTGGTACTACTTAGTTATTCCGTCGACCAATTTCGCCAAATTATATAAATCGCCAAACCACTCGCCAAATTATACAAATTGACATAATTTTTATTTTAAATAACGAAAGAACAAATAAATTAGTATAACATTAATAAGAAAAAAATAAAATAAAACGTCGAAATAAAAATCACTCGATGACGTAAACACGTGTAACTTGCTTAAAGTCAAGTGAATTTGCCATTTACAGTCAACCATTACTGGCATTTAACCTTATAGTTTGGCGATAGATTTTTGGTCGACGGAATATCTAAGTAGTACTTTTTCGTTTTATAATGATAATTTCTCAGTAAATTTTTTCCTTTTATTTTACATAAAATCACTATTTTTTTTTTATTATTATTAAGATGTTTGTATTTTTTTTTTTTTTCAAACTCATAGAGCCGTTTTTATTCTTTAGCCAAAAGAGTTAATTTGAAATTTTCCGTTGCTAGAGTAACGGATGTAATGTTAGATATTTTGAGGTTTAGACGCCAAAGACACTGCCAAATTAGAAAAATATGAAATATGTCATGAACTGTTGGACTTATAAGAATTTACTTGGTACCATTCGATTCAGCATACAAAATACATTAAAATATACTATCATTTGATGCATAATTATAATATCCAATTTTTAAGGATTTTTTCCTCTTCCTTTGCAAAAACCCCGTCAGGGGTGATACTTTAGAAAATCCTTTCTTAGCGGAAGTCTATGTCATAAAAAGTATTTTTACCACGAGTTTCAAAATTTTAGGTTCAGTAGTTTGCGCTGTGCGTTAATTAGCCCCCTAATATAGACTTTATTTTATATACTATATAGCTATGCCATTTCGCGGTGACTCGATGATCGAAAATTAATCCAATATCATTTGAAATATTGCATAACAGAGGGGAAAATACGAAGAAAGATGAAGAAGAAATGACGAATTACAAAAGACTTTAATTTTTTTCTTTTTTTCAAAATGTTGAATTTTTCATTAGTGCATACGCATGATTGCATAAATTTCCTTAAAAATTATCTTCATTTCCTAGATTTGGAAGCTGTGAATTTTCCTATACATGAAATTGGCGACATGGCTTAAGAAAAAATAAAATAAACAGTAGATAATATTTGCTTAAAAAAATGGATAATATTCGTTGATCTGAGATAGAGTTTATAAATATGGCATGTTTTCGGAATTACGGTGAAAAACATTTTTAAAGGTATGAAATTATTTTACAATATGTATGTGCGGCAGAAATTCACACTAAAATTTAAGTTTTGATTTAACTTTTAAAATATTAACTGATATCTATATAAGTTACAATTGAATATAAAAATGTACTCAAAAAATGATGTCCTTCTCTTAAAAAATATACATTTGAGAGAACAACCTCAAGCTAATGTCACGCTTATGCATTTTTGTCTTAAAATCTCATTTTTTCACTATAAAAGTAAAATAAACAAGTAATATAAAAATTTTGTTTTTAAAATCATTTCCTACTTAGGTCATCAAAGAAATATGTAATATAATCCCTTAAGCTAATATTAGTTTTTGTTCCATTAAAATATCTCAATTTGTTGATTTTCTATAAGCAAGTAGGTTTACAATGGAAGTCTATGGGAATTTGGCGAAATATTAGAGATATCGCCAAGTTGGCGTCACTTTTGGCGACTCATTTTGGCCGCCTAATTTGGTGCTATATCGCCATGTTGGCGACAAACTTGGCGATATTTGGCGACAAAACAGGGTCCCCCCTATGGTAACCCCTTATTGAAAATACATTCATAGATCTTCAATAACCAATGGCCGCCATTTTGTTTCCAATGCAAAACTAAAATTAATTAATTAAAATTTAATTAAGTAATTAATACTTGAAAAGATGTTATGATGTATTGATGTATTAACATCAATTGTCATCCAGTATTTCAACTTGATAGGATGAATAATGAGTATTTTATTAACGATTGAAAATTTAAACAAGATAAATATATAAATAAAAAAATAAATAAATATAGGAGAGTGTGAGCTAATAGTAGGAATTGAAAAATCGTAAAAAAAAACAAATAATAATTACACATGTGGCTCGCAATTACATCTGCTTGTTTCTTCTATAAGTCACGTGATGGGGCAATTAGGTAAAAATAAAAAGAAAAGAAAAAAAGTCATTAAAAATTAATTTAATCAAATTTTCAGATTCATTTCTATAATCTAACGCAAGCGATAAAGAGCCAAATACTGCGTATCGATTGTAATCTTTCTCATTAAATTAATTTTTAAGCATTACAAATATTTCTTTCAGGTTTAAATTAAATTACAAATATTTGTTTCAGGTTTAAATTAAATATTTTCGTTTTTTAACATTAGCCCTCATTTAAACGGATTTTTTTTTTTTTTTTTTTTTAACAATTAAATATCAGTAATTACTTTCTTCATTTATTTGCAAGGTGTTTGTATTATTTTCTAACGGATACAGCGTTTTCAATTCTTTTGTCGTAAAAAAATTACCTTTGGCAACCCTGTCGTCGAAAATATTAATAAAATACGAAATTTATTACCAAAAATCATAGTTTCCCCCTGTATATTTGACTCATAAACCACCGGGAGAATATTCTCCGTCGAATGATACAATTTGCAAAGACAGCCACCGGGAAGTTTTTGAAAACACTCGAGCGGAACTTTTAGAGCTTACTGCGTTATAATATACTAGCTGGCTATGCCCGCTGCGCTGGTCAATATTTCCAAATGAACCTTGGATTAAACGAAATGGTGAATTCGAACTTGTATTTTAAACAATATGGACCTTCAGCTGGGCCTTGCTCGTTGCTGAAAACGATGCGAACGCCATTGCGATATATTATCTTAAGCGTTGGACAAAATTTACCGGCACAGATGTCATATACTCCTCATATTGGCGCGACATCTTTCTGACGCCAATGTTATATACGCAACGGGTACTTAATTGGCGCCAAAGTGTCGTTATTTTGCTTGATATGGTAACCCGGATGTTGTTCATGCTGTTGATTTTTTCGCCAAATTGGCGTCGGAAAAAAATCGCGCCAATATGGGACGTATACGAGCTCTGTGCCAATTTACCTATTAAGAAGTAATTCTTTTAGTTGATTATTAGCAATGCACTTTTGGTAGGGTAATATGACAACAGGAATTAATAGCTCTGTAACTAATTAACATATAATGAAATGTTATATACTAACATCATTCCTGAAAAGTCATGTAACAGTGCCACTTGTATCAAAATATGTTCTCTAGATTTTTTTTTTAAAGGCTAAACTTTCATAATCAGGTTCACTTAATTTTTTTATTTTTTTCTGTTGCTCTATAACTAAATAACGTTGAACAATATGTATACACTAAAACCTTTCCAAAATTACTACCTAACTAACTGAGGTAATGACTAATCCTATGAAAGTATTAAAAACAATCGGAATGAAATGCAAATTTCCGTTTTAAATATATAGTAGGTGATGATGATGCGATTTTGTGTAATAGAATTAATTCATCGTGAAATTTTCGCTTCAAACATAAACGATGCTTTCAACATTATAGCTAATGCACCAATATTTGAAGTATCCGATTACGGAAATTTAACTTGGATTCTTATGAGCAACTGCCCAAAGAAAAGTGAATACGTGGCTTTTGTGATACTTTTATGTTAGCCGGACGCAGGTAATAAATCAACAAAGATTGTTTACATACCATATTCTTATTTTATTATTTTCATTTAAAATACAAACCTTTCACTCATTTCATTTAAAATGCAAGACATTTAAAACGCATACCTTACACTAATTTCATTTAAAAAACTGAAAAGATAAACAATAACAGAAAATAATTCCATAATCAAAAACAAAGAATTATTTTTAATTTACATACGCAAAATGTAACTACTGCTACTGACAATTTTAAAAATGCTATTGGCGAGATATGTGCACGGCTGTTATAAATGTACCCATTTTTTCTTCTTATCGAGGAGCAAATTATAAATCGCCAAATATTATTCCAATTCCAATTTCGGCACAGATGTCATATACGCCCCCATATTAGCGCGTTTTTTTTTCCGACGCCAATTTGGCGAAAACATCAACAGCATGATCAACAACATCCGGGTTACCATATCAAGCAAAATAACGACACTTTAGTGCCAGTTATAAGTACCCGTTGCGTATATGACATTGGCGCCAGAAAAAAATCGCGCCAATAGTATATGACATCTATGCCCCAATTTCTTTCATTGAAAATAATTTTTAAGCCGTTACAAACATTGCTTTCATATTTAAGTACTTTCGTTGGTACTACTTAGTTATCCCGTCGACCAATTTCGCCAAATTATACAAATTGACATAATTTTTATTTTAAATAACGAAAGAACAAATAAATTAGTATAACATTAATAAAAATACAAATAAAACATCGAAATAAAAATCACTTGGTGACGTAAACCTGTGTAACTTGCTTAAAGTCAGGTGAATTTGACATTTACGATCAACCGTTACTGGCATTTAATCTTATAATTTGGCAATAGATTTTTGGTCGACGGGATATCTAAGTAGTACCTTTTCGTATTATAATGCTAATTTCTCAGTAATTTTTTTTCCTTTTATTTTACATAAAATCACTATTTATTTATTTATTTATTTATTTATTTATTTTGGTGCTACTTAGTTATTTTGTCGACCAAAAATCTATCGCTAAATTATAAGATTGAATGCCAATAATGGTTGATCGTAAATGTCACATTCACTTGACTTTAAGGAAGTTATACGTGCTTACGTCATCAAGTTATTTTTATTTCGAGTTTTATTTGTATTTATATTAATGTTATACTAATTTATTTGTTCTTTCGTCATTTAAAATAAAAATTATGTCAATTTGTATAATTCGGCGAGTGGTTCAGCGATATAATTTGGTAAAATTGGTCAACGGGATAAATTAGTAGTACCATTTTTTTATTAAGATGTTCGTATTTTTTTTTTTTTCAAACTCATAGAGCTGTTTTTATTCTTTAGCCAAAAGAGTTAATTTGAATTTTTTTCGTTGCTAGAGTAACTGATGTAATGTTAGATATTTTGAGGTTTAGACGCTAAAGACACTGCCAAATTAGAAAAATATGAAAAATGTGATGAACTGTTGGACTTATAAGAATTTACTTGGCACCGTTCGATTCAGCATACAAAAATACATTAAATTATGCTATCATTTGACGTATAATTATAATATCCGATTTTTAAGGAATTTTTTTTCCCTCTCTTTGCAAAAACGCCGTTAGGGGTGATACTTTAGAAAATCTTTTCTTAGCGGAATTCTATGTCATAAGAAGTATTTTTACCACGATTTTCAAGATTTTACGTTCAGTAGTTTGCGCTGTGAGTTAATTAGTCCCCTAATGCAGGCTTTATTATATATACTATATAGATATGCCATTTGGCGGTGACTCGATGATCGATAATTAGTCCAATATCATTTAAAATATTACATAACAGAGGAGAAAATACGAAGAAAGACGAAGAAGAAATGACGAATTACAAAAGGCTTTTATTTTATTATTTTTTTTTTATGTTGAATTTTTCGGTAATAATAACGCATGATTGTATAAATTTCCTTAAAAATTATCTTCATTTCCTAGGTTTCGAAGCTGTGAATTTTCCTATAAATGAAATTGGCGATCTGACATAAGAAAAAATGAAATAAATAATATATTATATTTGCTTAAAAAAATAGGGGCGATTTTTTTCTGACGCCAATATCATATAGGCAACGGGTACTTAACTTGCGCCAAAGTTTCGTTATTTTGCTTGATGTGGTAACCCGGATTATGTTGTTTATGCTGTTGATGTTTTCGCCAAATTGGCAACCGCAAAAATTCGCGCCAATATGGGGCGAATATGACATCTGTGCCAAAAATAGATAATATTCGTTGATCTGAGTTCGAGTTTATAAGTATCACATGCTTTCGGAATTACGGTGAAAAACATTTTAAAAAGTATGAGATTGTTTTACAATATATATGTGCGGCAGAAATTCGCACTAAAATTTAAGTATTTGATTCCATTTTTAAAATATTAACTGATATCTATATAAGGTACAATTGAATATAAAAATGTACTCAAGAAATGATCTCGTTCACTTAAAAAAACACCATTTGTGAGAATATCCTCAAGCTAATGTCACGCTTATGCATTTTTGGCTTAAAATCACATTGTTTGGCGACAAAAGTAAAATAAAAAATAGTGAAGAAACAAATAATAATTACACATGTGACTCACAATTACATCTGCTTGTTTCTTCTATAAGTCACGTGATGGGGCAATTAGATAAAAATAAAAAGAAAAGAAAAAAAAAGTCATTAAAAATTCATCTATTCAAATTTTCAGATTCATTTCTATAATCTAACGCAATCGATAAAGAGCCAAATATTGCGTATCGATTGTTATTTTTCTCATTAAATTAATTTTTAAGCATTACAAATATTTCTTTCATGTTTAAATTAAATTACAAATATCTCTTTTAGGTTTAAATTAAATATTTTCGTTTTTTAACATTATCCCTCATTTAAACGGATTTTTTTTTTACAGTTAAATATCAGTAATTATTTTCTAACGAATACAGAGATTTCAATTCATTTGTCGCCAAATAATTATCTCTGGCAACCTTTTCGTTCAAAATAACAATAAATTGCGAAATTTATTGCCAAAAATCATAGTTATCCCTGTATATTTTACTCACAAACCACCGCATGAATATTCTCTATCGAATGACACTATTTGCAAAAAAATCCACCGGGTAGTTTTTGAAAACACTCGAGCGGAACTATTAGAGCTTGCTGCTTTATAATATATATGATATGATATGATATGATCAAGGAACTATTTAACTGAACTAAAAAATAATATTGAATGAGAAATTATTGAAAACAGCATGTTTTATACTTAAAAAAAAAAAAAAAAAAAGAAAAGAAAAAGAAAAAAAAATCCGCATAAGAAAACATCATTTTTTAACATAAAAGTTTATATAGACTTGAATAAATACTTACCCAAATGTTGTACAAATATACGAAAACAGGTTTTATGTGTATATAAACATTATTTAATAAATTTGCTTTTGTGTGGTACATTTCAAAGCACAAAGAGCAACAACACAAGTTTCACAATCAGTTCGAATTAAACGCTGATTCTAGATATTTTCATATACTTACTTCTGTTTTTTGCTGCCACCTATTTTTTTTTCTTTTTTTTAAGTAAAAGGTTCTTAGATAACATCTGAAAAGACAGCGAACGTATATTAGGTACTTTTATAGCTCAAAGAGATAAAAGTTGACCCCGAGAGACTCTCGGGCTTAGTTCGCTTCACCGAAAACGGAAACCCGAGTGACACTCGGGCTTAGACCTCAAAGTGTTAACAGACACAAACATACAACATTACTGTAATTGCTTGTCTTGTTTTACAGTGTACAACCACAAACTACAATAATTTCTTCCGAGTTAACCACGATTTCGAAAACTGTGCTTTGTCTTCAGAAAACTTAGAAACAAATATATTTTTACATTGAAAGAAACACTTTTTTAGGTGCATTCGTAATTATATACAACCGTAGCATCTATAGCCGTCGTCTGGTCCGTCCATCTGTCCGCAGATAACAGCGCAAAAACTACTCAACCGAATGTTTTGAAATTTAATATATATAATCGTTGCAGATTTTTGTCGAGCCATTAGAAATTTTTAAGAAAATTGAATCAAAACTTACAAAAGATATTAATAAAAGTTTTTTTCATTAAATCCTACCATACGTAATTAATTCAATGATCTCCTATGATAGGTAATGATTCTAGGTTGCCATGTTGATTACATCATATTTAAGATAGAGTCATATTATTTCCGTATTGCTGAATTTATATATAATCGTAATAAATTTTGTAAGTCATGCATTTTTGCATAACAGTGAGACAGCTATTGCACCAAGATCTGAATATTCATAAAACTAGTTTTGGTACGAACGCACCTCATTTGCCACGTTTGACGAACAATTTCAGACTTGTTTTTTATTATATCTTCCAAGCTATTTTATGGTGTATTAATCGAGTTTATCGCATAGGTATATACTTTTTTCGAATGGCATTCATTCATGCAAACATTTTTATGTTCAAAAATCTTGTTTTACTGCACAAATACATGATAAAGTAACAGCATTAACATAACCTAAGTGAAATGTAAATAATTTCGTAAAAACAAAAAATTCCATTTAAAATTACTTAAAGATGTTTTGTTAAAATATGCACATTGTACAACTAAAACATCAAAACAACCAGATGATGATCGCGTCAGATAATCGAAAGTACTTGTTTTTTATACTTTAGTTGTTGAGTGTATTTATTTCAATAAAACGTCTTAAAATAATTTTAAACGTATTTTTTTGTTTTTAGGAAGTAATTTAACGGATTAACATTAATGTTAAGATTAATATTATTTTTCAACTCATGCATGCATGAATCTAATTACACAGATGAAAATATTTAATTGAGAAATCATAGAGTATAACTAGAAAACAAGAATTCTGCTTTTTCAGAAATTAGAGTCACCCCCGATGAAAATTTTTTATATATGTATATAAATATAGGTAGTACAAAACATATTTCAGTTTTAAGACTTAAAACACACGCTTTTACTTTATATAAAATAACGTCATTCGCATCCGAAGTAAGAATTCCTCATTAACGATCTAGTCTTAACTAGCATCTACAGTAAAGTATGCATAGGACGTCACTATCGCTAAATAATACACAAGTCCTAAAAAAGAGATATCGTCATTCAAGAAACTCAATAAAAAAAATCGGCTATCTAAGGATTTATATGCCTTCATTTCTTTGTAATATTAATATAGATACTTAAAATTAAATATAGTTTATAATAGCTCCATGTTTTATCAGAAATCATTCATTTATATATTTTTTCAAAATACGTATTTTAATTACATTTTTTTCAGTTGTTATGGGAAAATGGCAACAAAAAGATATAATTACTATTTTCCAACTATGTTTTCTTTACTTTCTACAGAAATGGAGTACTTCCGTTGCCAAAATTAAACAAATGGCGCTAAAAACCAAAAATAAAATTGATATTTCAAAAATAAATTGAGATGCAATTTTCAAACAGATTGCATTTAAAAGCACGCTTTTTCCCTATACGACGGTATGAAAATTGGAAATGTGCGATGCTTCGAAGTTTAAAAAATTGCAGTAGAGTATTTAAATGTACAATGATACATCTGATTTGTTTAACAGAACGTTATTTTTTAGAGATGACACTTTAATAGCAGGGAGAAAGAAATAGAATACCGGGGGATAAAAATCGATATTCTGGTTTCGGAAAATTCATTAATACACTTTTAAAAAATTCCGGAATTTTTTTCGAAAGTCAATTGCATAATAAAACATTTTGTTTTTATAAATGTTTCTTTAAATCTTGGAAATCCATTAGTTTATTAGATTTCTGATGGTAAAGAAAAAATGCTTTATGGTATAACTTGTAATTTGATAGTGATAATATTTTATGTTCATAAACATTTAACGAGATAAGAACTAGATTAAAAAACACTAGCAAATCCCGCGGCTTTGCTCGCGTAATATTTGAAATATGCCAAGTGATATTTATATGTCTAATTTTTATTAAAAGGTACTAACTAAATTTTTATTTTATTAAAAGGTAATATTTTATTTTATTAAAAGGTTTTTTTTTATTAAAAGGTACTTATTCCTTTTAGGAATAATTCAAAAATTACTATTTAAAACACAGTTTGATTAAACATCATTATTACACTGCATTAGGCAGAAATGAGACTTAAATTAATAAAATTAAATAAAACTAAATAAATGATAATTTAGAAAATATTTTGAAACTTTTATGCTCAATTAATACGCTCATTTCAGTATTCATTTGGAGTTTTGAATTTTTTAGAAACCGTCTTCTTACATCTTAAAATTAACCATCATGTCAAATTCCAAGTCCTACCCCCTCTCTCAACATAAAGGGCTATGTTGAAACAGGAACTGTCACCATTAATTTGCCAACATTAATTTTGAAATCGGTTTGTTATTTCCTAATATTCCACAGAAACGTAATTTAAAAAGCTTTTAAAGCCCTTTTTTAGAACGTTTGTTGTTCCTGTGAATCCCAGGTGGTAGAATCACCGGCATAAAATATAGCCTGTGTAGGATAAGAGACTGTTACCATTGATTCGCAAATATTACTTTCATAATCGGTTTATATTCCCTGAAATTGCATAGAATCGTAATTTAGAACTTTAATAGAATGCTTTTCGCACCTCCCCTTCGCTTCACCCCTTTTTAATTCGAATTTATTTTCGACGTTCCTTCGAGGGCATTTATATTTTATAAGTAACTACCATGTCATATTTAATGTTTCTAGCCTTTTCAGTATCACAGAAATCGCAATTTAGAAAGTTTTTAGCTCCTGCAACCCTCTGGTGGTAGTGGAACAGACATAAAATATAGCTGATGTTTGAGCAGGTTCTATCACCAAAATTTGTCATCATTATTTTTTAAATCGGTTTTGTAATTTATAAGTTTGCTTAAAAATTGTAATTTATAACGCTTTTCACTCACTTCATTTTTTTTTATTTGGAATTTTCTTTCGACTGTTCTTAGAAAGCAGTTGCATCTTGTAAGTAAATACCATGCCATACTTCAAAGTGTTAGACCCCTCAGTTGTGCAAAAAACGCAAATTAGAACATGTTTTGCTTTTGCAACCCTCAGATGGTAGTGACAGCAACATAAAATATAACCTATGTTATAGCAGGGACTGTCACCATTGATTTGCAACCATTACTTTTGAAATAGCTTTGGTATTTCCTTAGATTGAGTAGAAATCGCAATTTAGAACGTTTTTAGGATGCTTTTCGCGCATTTTCACACCTTTTTAAATTTCCAATTTTTTCGAAACTGTTCTTAAAGATAATTTATATCTAATAAATATGTACCTTGCCTAATTTTAAGTTGCTAGCCCCTACCGATCACAAAAATCGAAATTTAGAACGCTTTTTTGCTCCTCCAACGTCTTGGTGATAGTGATACCGACATAAAATAGCGTCTATGTTAGAGCCGAAGCTGTCAGCATCAATTTCCTACCATTACGTTTGAAATCAGATTCACTCTTCCTGAGATATTGCCGACAAATCGGAATTTAGAACGTTTTTAGAACGCTTTTCGCGCATTTTGCTCCTGCATCTCCTCTGGGGTAGTGGAAACAGACATAAAATATAGCCTATCTTGGAGAGAGAGGTGTCACCATCATTTTTACACCATTATATTTGAAATCGGTTCAGTACTTCCTAAGATTGCACAGAAATCGCAATTTAGGACGTTTTTTTACAACGCTTTTTGCGCATTTTGACCCCTTTTTAAATTTAGATTTTTTTAGGAAATGTCCTTAGAGATCATTGATATCTTATAACTAACTACCATTCCAAATTTCACGATTCTAGGCCCTTCCGTAACGCAAAAGCCGCAATTTAGAACGTTATTCTCCTGCACCCCCTTTGGGGTAGTGGCACCGACATAAAACATCGCCTATGTTGGAGCAAGGGTTGTCACCATCATTTTGACGGCATTATTTTTTTAGATCGGTTTGATATTTCCTGAGATTGTGTAGAAACCACCATTAGAACGTTTTTTAGAACGCTTTTCGCGCATTTTCACCTTTTTTAAATTTCGAATTGTTTAAGAACTGTTCTTAGAGATCCTTTATATCTAATAAGTAGATATTATTTCAAATTTCATATTTCTAGGCCCTTCAGTAACACATAAATCGCATTTTTAGAACGTTTTTTGCTCCTGCATCCCCCTTTGGGGTAGTGACACCGACATAAAACATAGGCTATCTTGGAGCAAGCGTTGTCACCATCATTTTGACACCAATATTTTTTAAATCTGTTCGGTATTTCCTGAGATTGTGTAGAAACTACCATTTAGAACGTTTTTTAGAACGCTTTTTGTGCATTTTCACCCCTTTTTAATTTCGAATTGTTTAAGAACTGTTCTTAGACATCATTTATATCTTATAAGTAACTAATATTCAAAATTTCATATTTCTAGGCCCTTCAGTAACGCTAAAATCGCATTTTTAGAACGTTTTTTGCTCCTACACCCCCTTTGGGGTAGTGCCACCGACATAAAACATAGCCTATCTTGGAGCAAGCGTTGTCACCATCATTTTGGCACCAATATTTTTTAAATTGGTTTGGTATTTCCTGAGATTGTGTAGAAACTACCATTTAGAACCTTTTTTTTTAGAACGCTTTTTGTGCATTTTCACCCCTTTTAAATTTTGAATTGTTTAAGAACTGTTCTTAGACATCATTTATATCTTATAAGTAACTACTATTCAAAATTTCATATTTCTAGGCCCTTCAGTAACACTAAAATCGCATTTTTAGAACCTTTTTTGCTCCGACACCCCCTTTGGGGTAGTGGCACGGACATAAGATATAGCCTATGTTCTAAGTTGGACTAACACCATCATTTTGATACCATTACTTTTGGAATCGGTTCGGTAGTTCCAGAGCTTACTTCCTACAAATAAACAATTTTTTCCTCTTTATAATAGGAGTATAGATTAATCTTTTTTTCCAGCAAAATAGCTATCTGAATCTACAGTAATGTGCACTAGAGATCTGCACGGGCCGGCCCGTGCACTACTCTTTACGGGCTCGGACCTTACTTTGTTCCTGAAGGTTCGGGCCGGGCCTATTTTTTTCTGCACAGAGCCGGTACTGGTTTCATTTCTAATCTTCACAGCCCAAAATTTTCATTTCTAGTTTTGACTCACCCATATGAAAATCATTGTTTCGGCGTGGCCTGGTCCGTTCAAAGGTCAGTAAAATTAGGTTTGGCACAATTTTTTTTCAAAAAATGCATACATTTTTAAATCGCCATTATTCTACAATTAAACATTCAAATTCATTCTTTTAGGTAGCTTTCATTACAAAAAGCTACCTATTGCAGCCGTTCGGAGGAAAGCGATTTCAAAAAATTTTGGTATATTTTCATCGATCATGACCCCCAGACCCCGAAACCACCCTCCGTTCAAAAGTTGATATATATATATATATATATATATATCCATATATATATATATATATATATATATATATATCTGACCTTTGTCATACTGTAACTCTCGAATTTATGAACCGATTTGGATGTAATTCGGTATGTACATAGTACATACCAATGTCTCGACCGAGTTCGTTGGCCAGCTTCATCCGCCATTTTGTTTCAAAATGGCGGTCATTTAAAATTTTCTTAAAAATTTTAAATTTGAAATATGGTACCAAAGAATTGAAAATGGAAAAATATTTTTTTCTTATGTATTTGACCTTTATACAAAGATTCCGGAGCAGTTTTTGTTTCGTGTATATCTTCAAAAATGGCTGAGTTATAGCATTTTGAATTTCTAGCGTGGCTGACATTTTGAAACGTCCTGAATTTTGTCACGCGATAAAAGGCGTATTTATGAACCGATTTGGATGTAACTTCGTTTGTACATAGTACATACCAATGTCTCGACCGAGTTCATTGGCCAGCTTCATCCGCCATCTTGTTTAAAAATGGCAGCCATTTAAATTTTTAAGAAAAATTTAAATTTGAAATGTGGTACCAAAAAATTGAAAATTGAAAAAATATTTTTTTCTTATGTAATTGACCTTGATACAGAGATTCGGGAGCAGTTTTTGTTTCGTCTATATCTCAAAAAATGGCTGAGTTATAGCATTTTGACTTTCTAGCGTGGCTGACATTTTGAAACGTCCTGATATTTGTCACGTGATAACAGGCGTATTTATGAACCGATTTGGATGTACTTTGGTGTGTACATAGTACATACAAATATCTCGACCGAGTTCGTTGGCCAGCTTCATTCGCCATCTTGTTTCAAAATGGCGGCCATTTAAAAAAATTTAAAAAATTTAAAATTTAAAATGAGATACCAAAATATTAGAAAATGAAAAAGATTTTTTTTGTATGTGTTTGACCTTAATACAAAGATCCCGGAACAGTTTTTGTTTCGTCTATATCTAAAAAAATGGCTGAGTTATAGCGTTTTGAATTTCTATTGTGGCTGACATTTTAAAACGACCTGATTTTTGTCACGCGATAACAAGCGTATTTATGAACCGATTTGGATGTTACTTGGTCTGTACATAGTACATTCAAATGTCTCGACCGAGTTCGTTGGCCAGCTTCATTCGCAATCTTGTTTCAAAAGGGTTGCCATTTAAAAAAATTAAATTTAAAATTTAAAATGAGGTATTAAAAAATTGGAAAATGAGAAAGATTTTTTTATGTGTTTGACCTTGATACAAAGATTCCGGAGCAGATTTTGTTTCTGAAAATTTGTTCTTTTGTTTATATCTTAAAAAATGGTTGAATTATAGCACTTTGAATTTCTAGTATGACTAACATTTTGAAACGATCTTGTATTTGTCACGCGATAACACACGTATTCGCCTATTTCCATGTGAGAAAGCATGTGGATAGTATACATCAACATCTCAGCCAAATATAAGTTACTTTAAATAAAAGCAGCTTGGATAAAGCTGACTAATTTCGTGAAATTCTCATTCATAATGATTTAGTATTGATAAAAATTAGTATTGAATCTCCTATATTCGGTTTCCACTAAATTGAGCTTCGTGTGCTTGAATAATATAAGTTGGCTTTTTTAAAATAAGGTATTTGAAAGCTACCTCTTCCTCCCGGCACTGGCCGGAAGGACTTTTTAAAGAATAGTAGATTTCTACGCTTATTAAAATATAGTTAAATTAAAATATAATAAGACGTGTGAGAAAGAACCTGCCTATGACGGAATGTTGTTTTAAACTGAAAAACGTGTTGATCCATGCAAAATTAATGTACTGTAATACGTAAGAAAAGAATGTATAATACATTTACACTTGTTAAGAAGGGAACTTGTCTATAACACATTTTTTTTCTTCTTTTCTATGCAATTCCGTCTTAGATTTTACTGTATAGCATTTTTCAGATTTTTAACACTTCAAAACATGGAATAGGGATTAACGATATTAATGATAACTGAAACATTTACATACAAGAAATATAGATTCACTAAAAAAATAAATATCGCACCCTGTTTCTATAAAAATGAAGATTATAAACATGAAAAGAAAAGTTAAGATAAATATTTTTGCCTGAACTCCTCATACGAGACAAATTTTTAACCAAATCGACGTAAAAATCAATGTTTTGTAGAAATTCACTCGGGCCGGGCTCGGGCCGAACTTTTAGCTGTTATACCGGGCCATGCCAATAATTTTTTTTCTACGGGCCGGGCCGGACTCGGGCCGAACTTTTAACTTTTTTACCTCGCCGGGCCTATATTTTTTTGTACGGGCCCAATTTTTTTCTCCGAGTCGGGCCTGGCCCGGGCCTGGAAATGTCGGCCCGTGCAGACCTCTAATGTGCACAACAGTGAACGGGTTATTTTTCTAAAGTTTGTTTCATCAAGCTTTCTAAATAGCAAAGTTATGCTACATTAAGGGAAGACAAGACTGGGTAGCAATCCTAATGGGAAATATGCGAGCTTAAAGACCCATTTCCTCGGAAACTACCTGACCGATTTTTATGAAATTTGGAATCCACATACACTGGATTATACTCAAGACTTATGGCAGACAGTTTTTTTCTACGACTAAAACTTTTTATTTTAGAGCAATGGAAATTTTTCAGATATTTTCTATATTCAGAAATGTTTTTACTGAAACTAGTAATTAAATTTTTTTTAACTATCTGCCACATATGATCTGATATGACTCTACAACTAAAAATTTTTTTTATTGAAATCACTCGACTACTTTAGGAGTTAATGGGTATTTTAGCCGAAAAGTACAATTTTTCGGTGAGCTAAAAAACTTAGACACTTCTAACTTGTGCGAAGTTCTTGCACAGTTTTATCAGGCTCATAAATTAAAGTATATACCCTAAAAAGGACTGGCTGATTTTAAAAATCAATAACTTGCAAACGGTGGCAGATATTTAAAAAATTCTTGCAGGAGGGTTATGCATAAGGTCAAAAGTTTTTTTACAGTGATTTTCAATTTTAGTTCGAATTACAAAAAATAGATGGCGCTGCGATCAATAAAAGCTAAATTCAGGCTCGCTTTTTGGTACTTTCGCACACACTCAATACATTTTCATCTCCTTTTTCTGCATGGAAGAAGAGAAAGTACCAAATATCGCGCCTGTATTTAGCGTCTATTGGTCGCAGCGCCATCTATTGTTTGTAATTCGAACTAAAATCGAAAATCACTGTAAAAAAACTTTTGACCTTATGCATAACACTCCTGCAAGAATTTTTTAAATATCTGTCACCGTTTGCAAGTTATTGGTTTTTAAAATCAGTCAGTCCTTTTTAGGACACCCGGTATAAACACTTGGATAAAATTTAGTTACATGTAATAAATGCGTATAAAATGTTAGAGTAAAATTAATGTGAGTGGGTATGGCATTCCAGTCATGCCCTTAAATTACGTTGCTTGAATTAAAATTGCAGTTAATTAAATTTGCAGTTATTTAAAAATTAAACCAAAAATCACATCTTAAAGATTGCTGTTGGAAAACCTTGCACGTAATAATAAAAAATAGAAACATACCGGGTGTCCCAAAAAGGACTGACTGATTTTAAAATTCAATAACTTGCAAATGGTGACAGATATTAAAAAAATTCTTGCAGGAGGGTTATGCATAAGGTCAAAAGTTTTATTACAGTGATTTTCAATTTTAGTTCGATTTGCAAACAATAGATGGCGCTGTAAGCAATAGTCGCTAAATACAGGCTCGATTTTAGGTCCTTTATCTTGTTCCATGCAGAAAAAGGAGATGGAAATGTATTATCCGGGCCACGAAATACCACAAATCGAGCCTGAATTTAGCGACTATTGCTTACAGCGCCATCTATTGTTTGCAAATCGAACTAAAATTGAAAATCACTGTAATAAAACTTTTGACCTTATGCATAACCCTCCTGCAAGAATTTTTTTAATATCTGTCACCGTTTGCAAGTTATTGAATTTTAAAATCAGTCAGTCCTTTTTGGGACACCCGGTATAATGTGATATAATAAAATGTTTTACACTTTTAATAAATAAAAATAAAATCTATCATATTAAAAGATTTTACGAATTCGCCAGATTGCTTATATATAACTTTTCTTTTAACTTACAGTCATCTAGAAATGTTTTATTTTTTAATTTGTATATCAGTCACTTTTGAAGATAAATAAATCATTTGCAACGCTGTCGATATTGCTTCAAAATTGATAATTGCATTGGTGCCGGAGACAACAATAGAGAAGAATATTTTTGCCATAGGAACCAACTTCTTCGGAAGTTGAATTTGGCTAACCCCGCCCCAAACACCGCCTTCTAATAATTTTTACGCATTTTATATCAAGGTTGCCACGCTTCAGGGAATTTCCAGACGAGGAAATTCTTCGGCACCAGTACTTTCTTACGAATCGCTCTTTAAATAAGGCGAAATTTCGGGCGGTTAATCTACATATATTTTTCTATCAAAAAAATACTGATATGTTGACTGGAAAATTCCCTGAAGCGTGGCGTGGTTTAAATATGTATCTATATTTAAATATTTATGTGCGGTGCCCACAACACTACTTCGGCAGTTACTATATATATTATACGGTAAACATGAAGAATTTTGGACAAAATAGTGGTGATTAGCGAAACTGTAAAAGTATTCTTATCGTTATTTCCGTTTTACAGTTATACAGTTCTATAACCTTTATTTAACATAAAAAATTACAAAAATACCAATTTATGCGTCTTTTATAATCTCTATAACTTACATTAATGAACTGAAGTTCGATACAGTAATTTTTGAAAAAAATCATTTTTATATAAATAGAAAAACATGTTTATCTCATAAAATATGAGTATTTATATGGCGATAATTGGGGAACTTTACTGTCTGATAGATAGCAACATCCGGGAAATAGAGTAGAGAAATTGATTGAGAGACGTGTTGTGTATATTTCTTTATCCAGCTATGCTATTTTTACGGGTTTTTTTTTTTTTACTAGATCCCAGAACTTCTGCAGGCAGTGAATATAATGACTCTTTATCTTTTAATAAATTACTGCTACTATGAAAGCAGCAGTTGAGATTAAATCATTGCTTATTGTCATCGAGCTTTAAAGTTGGTATGCCAAATCTAATGAAAATTATTTAATATTTACTTCTTATTTTATTTCCGGTAGGAGTTAATTAAATTTCAGTTTGCTGTTTCAATATGTTTGTTATGTATTTATCAAAATTATTAATTAATATATTAAGAGTTAACTTTGCCTCTTTGTCCAGCATGATCTTTTTTCAGACACGTTTATTGAAACATCATCTACTACTTGTATGTGGACTAACAAATAAATAATTTATTCATTCCTTTCTTCTATATTTCTTTTAAACGATTTTTCCATCTTTTATTTAAACAATATAGCGAACTAACTAAACAGGTAATATTCGAAAACCACAGAAGGATTTAGAGACAAGCGCGGATCCAAGGGGGGAGGTGGGTAATGGGAGTCATGACCCCCCCCCCCAAATATTTCTATGGAATAATACATTTTTTTAATATCAGTGTGTATTAAAGGCCCTTTTTATCCTGCTTAAAAATTCTAATATTTCTTTTACGTTCGTGGAATTATCTATTATATATATAAAATCCAAACGGAAATTTCGTTCCGAACGCCTAGATTTCGAGTTCTACTGCATGGATTTTTACGGATCCGATGCATGGATTTTTACGGATTTTTACTTATACCGTTAGATAGGTGTCGTTTCAGGGAAGGTTTTAAGCTATAACACATCATTCGACCTATATTAGTTAAAGAATTATGACGGAAAGTTCTGTTATTTTGGACGACAAGGTTTACCATTTTATTTCTTGGCGAAATTTATCGTTGATAAAAAAATTGAAACAGCTATTACACCTCGAAACATAAAAGAAAAAAACTGTTGCTAATTTTAATTAAAAAAAAAAAAAAAAAAGAAGGAAGAAAAAAATTCGTTTTAATGAGTGATAATATTAAAAATCGAAAATATTTAATTTAAACATGAAAGGGAATGTTCGTAATGCTTAAAAAATTACTCAGTTAAAATATTGCAATTGAAATAAGATTTGGCTTTTTATCTTTTGCGTCAGGTTAAGAAAAATGCATCTGAAAAATTGATAGGATGATATCAAGGAAGTTTCGATAAGTGCATGCTCAGAAATATTTGAAAAAATTATATAATATTCTTCTCATGAGGAATATATAGAATATTCTTCTCGTGACATATAATATGTTTATAAAAAAAAATCCGCAGAACCTCGATTTAGCGTTTGTAAAAAAATAATGAAAATTTAATTTTTTTGGCGATTTTATGCTGGTTGGCGGCACAATAAAATTTTGAATTATACTTTTTTTTATGATAAATAATTTTTAAGTAAAACCTTTTTCTACTCTTCATACGAAGATAGTTGGATTAAGTTTAACGTAATAAATAAATTTTTATTACTACAGTTTTGTCATATACCTTTATATGTGTATAAAAATTTTATTATCGTAATTATACGGTTTAAAACAAAATTTCAGTTTATTAAATTTTTTCCAAATTCAAAATTAATGTCCGATTCGGAACATTGGGAATTTGACTTCGATATTGTTAGTGTCAGAAACAAGAAATGAAGGTTATTGTTGCCATGGAAACAAGTATTTAATATAAAATGTTTAATAGTAGCATTTTTAATTAGCCAGCTACTTTTAAAACAAATTTAAAACGGTACTACTTGATTATCCCGTCGACAAAATAACTATCGCCAAACTATAAGATAAATGCCAATAATAGCTGATCGTAAATTTTACATTCACTTGACATTAAACACGGTACACGTGTTTGTTGCGTCATCAAGTGATTTTTAATTTCACTTCTATTTGTAATTTTATTAATGTTTACAAATTTATTTATTCTTTCGTTGTTTAAAATAAAAATTTTGTCAATTTGTATAATTTGGCAATTTATATAATTTGGCGAAGCGTTTGGCAATTTATATAATTTGGCGAAATTGGTTGAATGAATAATCAAATAGTACCCTTAAAACATTTCCAGCCGGTGAAGCCATGTAAAATTAAATAACTACTGCAACACGCAATTTGTATATATTATATACGCTTAAAGATAAAAAATAATACGCTAATCCTTCGTTTAAGTTTAAATTCATTGAGTTTTAGGCATTTAAACACTTATTTAACAAGCAATTTTCAAATGCATTTAAATATCTTGCATTTGGGATGGAAATGTGTTGGCTAGCCAAATAGCGTGGAACTTTCGTCTTTTTTTGCGCCAAATACTCGAATATATATATATATAGATTTTTTTCATATTTTTACTGGGATTCCGCTTCCAAATTTGACTGATGTTTTACTACACACATGAGTATTTTTAAAAGCCTTTTTCTTTTCAAAATAATTTGAGTATGCTCTTTAAGGGGACCTTCCTTGTGGTAACAATTTTGTTTTTGATTTGTTTTTTTTTTTTTATTTCTAACTCTTCCATCATGTGACTTACAGACGAAACTAGCAGATGTAATTGTAAAAATGATGGTACTTATGATTTACATGTTATATGTTTATTTGGGATTTTTGAGTTCACTTTTGTCGCCTAACAATTTGATTTTAAGCCAAAAAGATGTAAGCGTGAATTGGGTTCAAGTGATGTTTACAATAAAGGTGATTTTGCAAGTGTACGAAAGCATTTTTTGAGTATTTTTTTAAATTCAAATGTACAATACATAAATAGCAATTTATATTTTAAAAATGGAGTCAGATATTTTAATTTTAGTATAAATGTCTCCCACACACGCACATACATACTGTAAAATAATTTAATTTTAGACATTTAAAAAATTTCTCATCATATTTTATTGCGAAAGCATGTCGGTTTGTTTTCCCCAAATTTGTGACTTTTATAACCTCGAAGCCAGATTAGCTAAGATTGTCCATTCTTTTTTTTAATAAAAAAACATATCGCCAATTTCCCTTATACAAACGTTCAATGCTTGCAATGTTAGGTAGTAAAGATTATTCTTAAGAAAATGTAAGCAATTATGCGTTATTTCTATCACAAAAAAGACATTTTGCAATAAAAATTGCTTTCTGAAATCACTTTTCGATATTTCATTCAAATTCGTCATTTATTTTTTTTTTCATATCTTCCCTTTTCTTAGAAATGTTATAAAAAGATATTGGATGAATCTTCCATAATCAGCCACCTTACAATTGGCGAATTTACTGTATAGTGTTGGAAGATTCGTTTATATTTGAAAGGAACCGTGGACGGTAAATCCGATTTCAGAAGATTACGCGAAATTTGTACTTTTAGTAATTAGCGATTAGTAAATTTATGTTTTTTTAGTATGGAGCAAACGGACAAAAGAAGATTTACTAATAGATATTTTTCGTGTGCAGTTACTTTACTACCATTAAAAAAGCATTAATTTGAATGTACAAAAAAAGTTTTTCAAATGCCAAAGGTGGCCAATGGAAAAATATTTGTTCATTTAGCCTAGGTTTTTAAAAAAAGTACCTCAAATTCAATTAAAATTTCAATCATTATAAAATTTTGGCTGATGCAGCTGATCGTAGTGACAAATTTTAGGTTTATTTTACTATCACTAAAAAAGCATTACTTTGAATGTACAAAAAAAAAAAAAAAAAAAAAAAACTTTCAAATGCCAAAGGTGGCCAATGGAACAATATTTGTTCATTTACTCTAGGCTTTAAAAAAAAGTACCTCAGATTCAAATAAAATTTCAATCGTTATAAAGAAATTTTGGCTGATGCACAGCCCGAGCAGCTGATCATAGTCACAAATTAACGTTTTTAGTTTTATTTAGGCAACAAACTGATGAATAATGACGTCTTGAAAATAAAAGCATGCTTATTTCTCCGTCTTATTACGCTCATTAGAGAAATGCGAAAAAAATCTTCGGTTTGCCAAAAAGATCACTACTAAAAATTTTGCATAACTAACTTTACTTATCATTTGCAAAGAGTTTTGATAGTGAAAGATTTAAAAATCAATCAACAGCAATTTGACATTATTTAATTGAATGTAGTTTGGAGCGTAATTAACCCTGTTTTGTAGCTAACTCTGGTACATTTTTAGCCATACCTTTACGAACATTTCTAACGTTTCACATCAAACTTGATTGTGGATCCGATTACGGATGATTGGGAAGATTTTATTGAAGGAAAACTAGAGGTTTAGTTTTCTATTTGAATTAGTTATCGAGGATATATTCCTAGGTTAATAGTTGCAGGATTAAAACTGGTATGTAAAAAGAAACGGCAGTTAAAATGACATTATTTTAATTTTATTCACACAATTCCGCTTTAAATATCCACTTTTACATGATTCACATATTTTAAAATATAAAAGTTAAACACTGTTTTGATTGTATTTACTCTACTGGAAATCGAATATAAGAAACTGTAGAGAAAACCTGCCAAAAGAAGACGTATATTACCAAATATAATGTAACGTAGAGAGAGATTGTATTTATGTTATCAGATCAGGACAAAGTACCAAGCTGAGAAGCCCAGAGTAAAAGACCTAACAAACGAAAGTGAATAACCCGAACATTCTTTAAGTTAAATGGTCAATCTCTGCGGTCATTGTAATTCTCTCTTTTTTACCAGTGTGGTGATATGATCGTAGTGGCCGCATTTCCCTCACAAACTCTACATGATGTACTAAAGAGTTGCTTCTGAATTGCCCGTATTTCGTCTAACGCATCAGATAATATAATAGCGCAATTGCGTCCGATGCGTATTCAGAAAATGCGGAAGGATCTTCCAAGTGAAGGTCCATATTAATTTAAAATACAGGGTCGGATTTTCCATTTCGTTTGATTGAAGGCTTATTTGAAAAATGGTCCAGTGCAGCGGGCTCAGCCTGCTAGTTGTTATATAAAAATACATGAAAATTGCAGGCATTATTGTTTAAGCACTAAAGAATCGAACATAATTTTTAATATTTCTATAAATACCGAAATTCAAATTTTAATTGTATTTGGTTGCTCCCTCAAAAGTATATTTCCACGATTGCTGAGCCCCGAAAATCGGCTTAAATATTGCGAACTTTGAGAAAACTTTCTGCTAGATTCTTTGATTTTATAAGAAAATAACAAACTCTGATTTCTTGGTATCTAAATAAAACATCCGAATTTTATACATTTGCGAATAATCCTGAAAATGTTATGTATTTACGAAAGAAAGAGAGTTCGGGTATATGTCAAAAAAAATCCCTGCCGGCTCGGGCCTACAGGCGGAGATAGATTTCGATGTTAAGTACTAAATTCTCCAACAAAACTTAAATCAAGATTAGAGATAAAACCCAGTTTCTTCACAAAGAGCGAGCTGTGGGGAGCTAAACTTTTTGTAAAAATTGTAATATACACCAATGCACACACACATATATATGGAATAGGTTTAAAAAATGGCTACAAAAAATTCAGAGAACCTTAAAGTGTTAAAATATGTTAATATTTCCATAGTCGGGTTTTTATCATGTTTTAATACGTTTCTTCAAACTTACATGGCGTTACATATTCACCTGCTGAGGTCCATTATATTTCCAATATGACACAATATACATATTTTTTTAATTCGTCAAACTATTTATTTTGAGTTTTCATGCTGAAATCTTGCTCTAGGAAACTTATGACGTAATATTCAATTTGTTTTCAATTTGTCAAACTATTTAATTTTACACGTGAAAATTTTGCAAAAGAAAAGTAATTGTTGTGGTGAGAATTTTATTATTTGTTTTTTTTTTTAATTGTTGGCAACTGCTATAAATAAAAACTTTTATTTTTTTTCCTGCCATTGTTGTGTAAGAGCTGGTTTTATCAGAATCATGTTAAGACAGTATTCAAAATTTTGAACCCTCCCCATTTCCACCCTCTTGGGCCGATTTCGCCCATTTTCAATCCCCGCCGAGATATTAGCCATCTCAAAGTTGTTGGCGAGTTTGAAGATGATTCGTGCATAATTGCGACTTTTATCGTGCGGACAAAATTTAGTACATACATACATATATATATATATATATATATATATAAACTTTTTAGGTGGGGGTGGTTTTGGGTTCCTGGGGTCCTATAATGAAAAGTTATGAAGGAATTTTTCAAAAGTCGCACCATGGTAACGACTGCAATAGGTAGTATTTCTTACGAAATCTACCTAAAATAGTCAATTCGGATCCAAGATATAAAAATTGTTAATGAAGGCATGTGACACCACACCCAAATATAAAGACATGATCCCTCTAAATTGAGGGCTGGATTCGCCTTTGTTTAGAGACAGAAAACGAAGAAGGCAGAGAAAAAAGTGGACTGTCGGAAAGATGTCAGCTGAGTATTTTATTTTCGAATGAAATGCTTATAACAACTTTATATATATATACAGGGTGTCCCAAAAGGTCGTTTACAAATTTAACCCGCTGGTCTGTCATATCGTGATAAACAAGATTTACATAGGAACTTGTGTTCGAAAATGCAATCCACGACCGCTAGAAGGCGATGAGCACAGGGTTACGGGAGAGTGGGAAGCGTAATCATTTCAGGCGAGGACGTTGCAGGAGAAGGATAAATCGGTTTATTAATGCAGAATTGGCCGATATGCATTACGTATATGGCGCCGCGGATGAAAATTCACGAGCTGCGGTACGGATGTACCTTGAGCGCTCCTAAACAGACGTCAGCCAAATCGTGTTTTTTTTTTTGGAGAATTGCATCACAGATTACGTGATGAAGGAGTTTTCCAAGTAAACAGCCACACCGGACGAGAACGCACTACACGCACACCTGTCGTAGAGGAAGCTGTGCTACGGGAATTTGAGAGGAACCCACAAAAAGTCTTTCTGGATGTACATCTTTCCAGCATCATACGCATATTGCACAAGGACAGGCTACACCCCTAGCACGTCCAAAGAGTACAGGCATTGTGCGATACCGATTATCCTCAATGCGTCGCATTCGAACGCTGGTATTTGGAAAAACGGATCGTGGAAGCGGCGGCACGTGTCCGTGACACACCTGCGCATTTTGAATGGATCCGTGAATCCATGTATCGACGTTGTGAAGCATGCATTGGGGCGAATAGAAGGAATTTTGAACACCTTCTGTAAATTAAACCATGTTCTTTAATAAAAGTCATATTAATACCTCTTTTGATATCTTTTCTTTCTCCCCCTCCATACCTGCATTCATCGTCCTCTAGCGGTCGCAGTTTGCATTTTCGAACACAAGTTCCTATGTAAATCTTGTTCCTCATGATATGACAGACCAGCATGTTAAGTTTGTAAACGACCTTTTGAGACCTTTTGAGTATATAAAGATACTTAAACAACTTACACTTAAACAATACACTTAACACTACACTTAAACAACTACACTTCAATACACTTAAACAACTTTATATATATATATGTTAGATTATTCTAACATTGGAAGGTTTTACTAGTGAACGAAATAACTGGTTGTTATGTTACCAGTAGTGCAATGTTGAAAATAATAGAAAGACGGGTAGAGTTGAATTCTCGTCGACAAATATAACGAATTTTGAATTTTAAAGAAGAGAATGTTTCGTAGTAAATCAACATGGATATTGGAAAGTAGTTGCAGTCATCGAGTGGTAGGCCAGGTAACACATTTATCCAGTGTAGGTTTCTCCGGAATAATTGTGACAATGCATAATTTAACTCAGGATTTTATTGAAAGAGCTTTCGGCGGTGCAGTTTCCACCAATTCATTTTAATCGAGCCATCGCTACGTAGTATTTAATTATGGGTAAGCAAATTATAGATAATAGAAAATATCAGACGGCGACCAGGGGAAGTTATCAAAGTAGAAATACGACAAATTCTGATGAAACACAGTATCGACTTTTTATTCCTCAAGTGTAAGAATACAAATATGACGTAGATCGCGCTTTTAACCAATGAATAATAAAGAATATCACGTCATGAAAAAAGTGCGGACAGAGCAAGCGGATGATTTTGAAGGGAAAAAGAATAACCTCAGAAATGCGCGGGAAAGTAAAAATGGAAGCTAAAAGAATATTCTAGAAAGAAAAAAGCGCGGAAATGAAACATTTAATTTAAGAATACTAAAAGCGTAATATTTAAGCAATTTAGACAAGTGAGACATTAAATTAAAGGAAATTTAACAGAGTTAGCGATAGAGATTATTTAAGGATAAGGATTTAGTGAATATAAAGTAGTAATTTAGAATAAGATAAGGAAATCGCGGAATTAGATCTAATAATGTAACATATATATATAGTATATATACATATTTTTTTCTTTTCCCGGACTGACTTTATTTACCCATCCACTGTATGATTGAAAATAGTTTCCGTAACATATAATTCTTTCGTGTTTCTATAATTCCCTTTTGAATTTTCCATAAAACCATAAAAATTAAGAACCTAGAAAAATATTTATTTTCTGTTCAAGACTTGTATTACCAGGGATACATACTTTCATATATCTTTAATACTTTAGATTTTATTGTTTTAAAATCAGCTCCTATTATGTTATCTTCCACAAAAGCTTCGATCTTTATTGAATTGCATGGTTAGACATTACTAGGGTGAACTAGAGGTCTGCACGGGCCGGAATTTCCAGGCCCGGGCCCGGCCCGAACGAAAGCTATCTTGGCCCGGCCCGGTGTAAAAATTGAAAGTTCGGCCCGAGCCCGGCCCGGCCCGTTTGCATTTTTACAGTTCTCGGCCCGGCCCGACAAAATTTCTACAAAAAAAAAAATCCGTTTTTCCTCAACATACAATTAAGATTCTTTTAATGAATACTACATGCATATTTATGGGAACATTTTACAGTATATTTTAGATTACTATCATGTTCACAAACAGAAAACACACAATAGTAAACATTAACGATTACTTACAGTGTTTTAGTCATCGTGTCTACAGACATTTCAAAATTCAAATAACGATTCATTAAAAGATTAATGTAGTTCAGAATAAAAGATTAAAAACATGAAAACTTTTGAAGCTGTATAATAAAAAGTAGATTTGTGAAAATATTTTTCTCATTTTTAAGGCTTTTCTCAAATCCAAAGGAGCTGCATTTCGACACATTTATGAGTTCATTTCTTTTCGGAAACGCGTAAGATTTGCAGGTATTCTTATTCAGAAGCTATGTAAATGTCGGGGTAAAAGCAATATATCTTTCTGAAAATACTGCCAAAGTTAGCGTTTTCAATCGAATTTCCGGAAGCGATAGCACAGGAAAGGAGAAGAACGTACAGTCACGTGACAAGAATATCTGTTATCTCTGTAAGTAATTTATCAAATATGGAAAAAGCTATTCGTTTCCAAATGCCTTCAATAGCCAGGCCTGTCAATTTTATGCTTTTATAGTTAAAAATGAATCAGAAAATGTGTCTGAAAGTTGCGCATTGTTGATCAGTGAATATGAGAACCACCTTAAGGTATATTTCCAAAGATACTGTTAAGAGAAGTTCATTATTACTACTAATACTACAAAACATAATGACTGTCCTACATATCATGAGATCGATTAAGACCAGAGTTCCGTCCCGGCACGAGTCTGCTGAAAAAAATTAAACTCGGAATCAGACATGTTGTAACTGTACGATGCCGATCTCTCCGACGGACATGTTACATTTCTATATTGATGTTGTTAAACTCGCATCGGCTCGTGACGCACGTTTATACGTCTCGTGAAAATTATATTCATTGAAAATGGCTCGTATTTTATCTGCTTCGCTTGAATTCTTATATCGGGCCGATAGGCCCGATTAATTTTTTTATCGGCCCAGCCCGGCCCGGTCCTGCAGACCCGTTCAATCTTTTCGCCGGCCCGGCCCGATCCGTTTATTTTGTTAGTCGGCCCGGCCGTTTGAAAATTCGCCTTCATTCCGCCGGCGCGGCCCGGGCCTGTGCAGACCTCTAGGGTGAACCTTCCAGTAGTTGATCAAATTTTTTAAATACTGCACCACTTTAGGCGTAAATAAGTTTTATAGTACATAGAACAGACATATTTTTGTTTGAATGTTATTGCATCTGTTGTCACATTATTGTCCACTGTCTGCTGTAAGAGAAGCCATTTTATGAATTTTTTTTTTATTAGAAAGGGTAAATATTTAGTTTTTGATTAGTTGGGGACAATTATTACGGTAAGTTAAAATAATCCGCTTCCATCTTGCTTATTTCTACTAATATTTTTAAAAAAATTATTGTTAATCACAGTTCAAGAATAATACTTTAAAAATTATTTTTTTGATTTTCGATTGACTTGTTTCGCCTGATCAACGTCTGGGATGATGGCAATTAAAGAACTTCTTATTTATTTATAATTTTGCTGCTATTTAATTTTAGTGGGTTTAATTTTTGTCCATTATAGGTCAATCATTAAGGGTTGTAGCAATCATGTTAGTTTACTTCTAAAACTTAAAAGAAAGCAAATACTAAAAAAAAGAAAAAAAAATCCCGTAGCATTGGCTTTATTTGATCAACTACTGGCTGGGTCACTTTATTTAATTCAAAAGCTACTACTACATTATAGTAAGACTCAACCGTTCAAGTTCTTTGCACGCTGCTTCATGCTTCATCCGGTACGTTTGCTTTCTCCTGTACATTGAATCAGCCGCGAACTTTAAAGGTAGCGTCCAGATGGCGATAGTCATAGATAAATATTACAATATTCATTATATTTTATTTTATATTATACTAGGGGGGCTCTGCCCCCTGCAACCCTGCAAGCTACGCTCGCCAACCCCCGTTCAGACACTGCAGAATCTAAAAGCATGCTAATCTGATCGCTTTTAAAAAAATCAGAGAAGATTGAATTATACTGAAAAAAAACTGTAGCGATCTCCCTGCAAACGGTTTTCCATTCAATTCTCTTTCAGAAATTTAAGGCAGAATCAGTTGGTGTTAAGACATCCAATGGTTGTTTTCGTGTTTGATTCACAATCTGTTGCCTGTTATATCTAAAATCTGTCGCCAAACTATAAGATAATATATACTGTTAATAATGCTTAATAATGCCAATAATAGTTGATTGTAAATGTCACATTCACTTGACTTTAAGGAAGTTACACGTGTTTACGCCATCAAGTGATTTTTATTTCGACGTTTTATTTGTATTTTTATTAATGTTACACTAATTTATTTGTTCTTTCGTTATTTAAAATAAAAAATTATGCCAATTTGTATAATTTGGCGAGTGGTTTGGCGATTTATATAATTTGGCGAAATTGGTCGACGGGAGAAGTAGTACCATTAAAACATTGCTTTGAAGCTGAAATTAAATGTCATGATTTGTTGTATTGTCATAAGCGCACCGGGTTTGGCGTGCATTTTTTTTTTTTTTTTTTTTTTTTTTTTTTTTTTTTTTTTTTTTTTTTTAACTACAATTTGGCGAAAGCCTTGTTTGCGAATACCAGTTACATATGTATTTTTAAATTATTTTATGTTATTTTTAAAATGTAACAACACTAAATAAAAAAAAGTTTAATTAATAACTATAGAACAAAACAATTTATAACATTTTTTGTAAATAAAAAGAAAATAAATTCAAATACACATTTATTAATAAATAAGCAACAATAGTCGGATTACCATGTCAGGCAAAATAACGCCATTTTGGCACCAACTAGGTACAGCGTTGCGTATATGACATCTGTTCCTAATATTTTTCTTTTCGTTTCGTTTAAAAAAAAAAGAAAGAAGTGAAAACCATTTATTTTAAATGTTTCAGTTTTAAATGAAAGTTTTGTATTAAATAAAATGATAATGAAATACAAATTGAATTATGAATAAAAGTAACATAATACATTTCTTAGCATACATTTAAGGGAGGCCAAACTACTCGCCAAATTAGTTTAAAATAATAACCTTTTCTAAAATATGAAGAAAAAAAATCTGTTATGATTAAAATTTGATTTGCCATCATTACAGAAAAGTATATAAAATTAGAAAAAAATTAATATTTCGAAAACTAATTCGAATTTAAAAATTCTAATACCAGTTTTGAGATCTGCGGATCAATACGGATTTTTTGTGTTTGTTTCATCGCAAAGTATTCCGTATTTTAGGTGAAATCGCCGTGAAACATAATCAGTTGTTTAATCAGTCGTTTCATAGAATCGTTACATTTCAGTCGTTTCATGAAATCCGTTTCATTAATTCGTTTCAATAGGATTTTATATATATACTAGGGGGCTCTGCCCCCTGCAAGCTACGCTCGCCAACCCCCCTCCAGACACCGCAGAATCTAAAATCACGCTAATTTGATCGGTTTTTAAAAGATTATAGAAGATTAGATTATAATGAAAAACCTACAGCGATCTCCCTGTAAACGGGTTTTCATTCAATTCCCTTTGATGGCGAAAATTTAAGGCCGAATCAGTTGGTGTTAAGGCATCCAATTGTTGTTTTCGTATTTGATTACAGAAGAACAGTTAAACATTTGAAAAGAAGCTAAAATAAAATGAATTAAGTAAACAGTCTTTGCCGACCGGTATTTTTTAACAGCGTTATAAAACGATTGACATAATACCATTTACTACAATTTACAGCTTTAACCCCTTCAATGGCGGTGGTTCATTTTGGACAACTTAATTTTAATTCTTAAATGCCACATTGCCACCAGAATATTGGAATGAAAATTTTTCCTTTTATTAAGTAAGCGAACAAAAGCATTTTCATATTTCGAAATTTGTTTGTAAATTCCGGTGCCATTCACTGATTTCAACATTTTACGAATAGACGTACCTTCCCCCTAAAAGGGTTAAACGCATATTAATGTATTTATTATTTTAATGTTTCCTTTCTCTTTTAATATTCACGTGTAAATACAATTTTCAAGACATAATTTTCAATATTTTCCTGTTTTTAACACGTATTCATTTAATAGTAACTTTAAAGTTTTTTTTTTTTTTTCCTGTTTTTAATAGCCAAGTGTAAATAAATTTGTAATCGTTAGGAAATATTATTCTTTGCGCTGTTTTTAGAATTGAAAACAATCTCCATAATAATAGCCTAAGTCATGTGACTATCATCAACAGTTCCTTTGCTTTTCATAAGAAAGGTTTCCATTTTGATTAAAGTATCAAAGTTATTTTTTCGAATAAAACTACATAAAAGTTGCCATGACCGCAAAGAATTCTTGATACTTTTATGTTAGCCGGGTTCAAGTCTCGCCAATAGTTTTTTTTTAACTAGTAAGTTAGCATTTTTTTTCTTTTTTTCGAGTGGTAAATTAAAACGGTGCTACTTGGTTATGCCATTGACCAAAAATCTATCGCCAGAGTATAAGATTAAATGCCAATAATGGTTGATCGTAAATGTCACATTCACTTGACTGTAAGGAAGTTACACGTGTTTACGTCATCTAGTGATTTTTATTTCGATGCTTTATTTGTATTTGTATTTTTATACTAATTTATTTGTTCTTTCGTTATTTAAAATAAAAATTACGTCAACTTTTATAATTTGGCGAGTGTTTTGGCGATTTATATAATTTGGCGACATTGGTCATTTGCTTTGAATTTGACATTAAATATCATGATTTGTTGCATTATATAATATTTAACACAGATGTCATATAAGCACCGGGTTTAGCGTGATTTTTTTTTTACGACAATTTGGCGAAAACCTCGCTTTCGAATACCAGCTACATATATATTTTCAAATTATTTTCTATTATTTTTAAAATGAAATAACAATAAATAAATAAAAAATTAATTAATAACTACAGAACAAAGCAATTTATGACTTTTTTTTATTAAAAAGAAAATAAATGTAAATAAACTTTTATTAATGAATAAGCAACAATAGCCGGGTTACCATGTCAGGCAAAATAACGCCATTTTGGTGCCAATTAGGTACCCCGGTGCGTATATGAAATCTGAGCCTAATATTTTTCTTTTCGTTTTGTTAAAAAAAAAAAGAAAGAAGTGAAAGCCATTAATTTTAAATGTTTTAGTTTTAAATGATAGTTTTGTATTAAATAAAATGATAACGAAATACAAAAAAAAAAGCATTGTTCTTAGCATAGATTTAAGGGATGCGCCAAACTGGTCGCCAAATTAGTTTAAAATAATAAAATTTTCTGAAATATGAAAAAAAAAATCTTTTGTGATTAAAATTTGTGTTGCCATCATTAGAAAAATGTATTTAAAATTAGAAAAAAAATAATATTTTGAAAACTAATTCGAATTTAAAAATTCTAATACCAGTTTTGAGGTTTGTGGATTAATACGGATTTTTGGTATTAATTTCATCGCAAAATATTCCATATTTTAGGAGAAATCAGCGTGAAACATAGTCAGTTTTCAGTCGTTTCATAGAATCGTTACATAAATTCGTTTCAATTCAGTCGTTTCATTAGGATTTTATATATAGAGAGAGTAGATATAGGGTAGATTTAATTATAATATTTATCTGTAGCGATAGTTTCGTATTTTCGGAGGCGCACTTCTTATCTATTCTACTTCTTTGACAGACACTTCGATATTTAATAACAGAAGAAAAAACAATTGCTGAAAATTTTTAGGAAGAATATTTAAATTATTTTAGTTTTGCACATCACATACATGTCCAATAAAGTGTTACTTTACTTTCATTTATGTACTATATGTTTTTCATGAATTTGTATGATGTCATAATTTTATACGGAAGAAATTATAACACAACTATTGTGGTTATACCGCCAAGTTTGTCGCCAACTTGGCGATATATCGCTAAATTTGGCGGCCAAAATGAGTCGCCAAAAGTGACGCCAACTTGGCGATATCTCTAATATTTCGCCAAATTTCCATAGAGTTCCATTGTAAACCTACTTGCTTATAGAAAATCAACAAATTGAGATGTTTTAAGGCAACAAAAACTAATATTAGCTTAAGGGATTATATTAAATTTTTCTTTGATGGCCTAAGTAGGAATTGACTTTAAAAACAAAATTTTTATATTACTTGTTAAATATTTCTTCCTCGCTTAAAATGCTTAGCTCCTTTATTATCATGATGTCCATGGGTAATTAATATACAGATGGCACAATTGGTCAGTATGACCATAGTTTGGAAAGAAATCTGTGGTACTGGGTTGTTTGCTGTTTACCAAATTTTTTTCTTGGGAGAGCTCGGTTTCCAGTTTTTCAATAACGCTTAAGTTATTTTGCACACATAATTAATTACTTTTGATATTTCTCATATTGAGATTTATTTTATAAGCACATAAAGATTTTTATTATTTGACCTGGTTTATGCATATGCTTATTTTATAATCAGTACATTTGCGGAAATTATCTACCAACAATTTGCATGATCTGTTACTCATCTTAGTCACAATATTAAATTAATATTATCAGAAGATGTCTCATTATAGACGATGGAAAGTTACAAACATTAACAAATAAACTATGAAATGATATTCAAATAAAAGACATTTTTAACTTTTATTTGGCAAAAATAAGTTTATAAAATGCAAATTTTAAAATAATAAAATCAGATTTATTTTGTGGCTTTGACAGAAAAGTATGATATATAAACATAATTTAAATATTTTAACGTGATAAGTTTAATATTTCGAATGCTTATGTAAGTGCTCTGGTATGTAAATGAAACCTGCCAACGAGCCAGTTTTTATTCTACTCTACATCGAGATGAACAGAATATTCGGTATGTATTTGGAATTGGGGCCTTACTAGAGAACATTCGGTTGGGCCAAATATTGAACTATTTGGTCTGCCACAGATTGCACACCCTCAAGAAAAGTGATGCATCTCGTAAAAATTCATTTTCCCTTTTATTCCACTAATAGGTATGTCACAGGTGCGTCTTGCTACAGTGAAAGTTTCATAAGTGTAATTATCTGGAAAATCACTTTATTACGCTATATGTCCATTCGTGACCACAAAAGGGAGGGGATTGCATGGGGAGGTAAAAGCCCTTAACACTCCAAACCTCATCTATGTCTTCATTCTTAAGGGTTTTATGCTTTTTATGCACATTTTTACTGCTGCATGCACACATGCACAAGTAAGTGCTATAATTTCATGTTACAGTAAAAGCATGCAAATCTTCTTTTGCCTCTTTTGTGAAATTTACTTTAGTCAAGATGTGTCACTTTTCTTGTGGGTGAGCAGTATTACGTTAGGCTGAATATCAAATCATTTGTTCTGTCAAATATTTGGTTTGGCCAAATATTGAAAGCTGTTCAAAGATTTTAGGACTACACTGCATGCTTATATCTCCAAAATAATACTGATCTCTGATACATTAAAAAACTCCCTTGTAAATCACAAAGAGCATGAAATTTATTCGTGCTTTCAGTCATTTAAAAAGCTTTTTTTTTTCTTTTTTTTACTTTAGTCCTTTCCTCGATGGGCAGGTGGTGAGAAACAAAGGAAAATTAACTCTCCTAGATCTTACAATTGACAAAAACATGAGCTGGATGGCTCACATCAACAAAACTAGAGAAAAATTAACTACATTACATAATAACTCTCGCAAACTCACAGGAAAAACTTGAGGCATAAAGCACCAAATGCTTAAGGTCTAGTACCACACCATAGTGGAACAGGTAGTCTTTTACTGTGCAGGTATCTGGGGAGGAAACCTCACCAAACCGGTGCAGGACAAGCTAATCTCTACTCAAAGGATGTTTTTACTCCAAATGAGTAGAGGATACAAAACGATCTCCACAGAGGTTCTCGCAGTGATAACGGGAATCCCATCCCTCTCATTACCATCACACTAGATTATGAACACCTCAGAAATAAAATATTTCAGTTACAGCACCACACAACACACACATTCTTCCCAAACACAGACATACAGACGAAAGTTAGAACCAACCAGAGATCCAACCGTCTACACTGATGGATCCCGAACCGAATCAGGCATGGCAACAGCTTTCTGTGTCATGAGCAATAGGGAGGTGACCCATCAGTGGGCCAGCAGGATTGGAGATCTTAACACCATATGCCAAGCAGAGTTTCTCGCACTCCTGCAGCCACTGGAATGGATATCTGAGCACTCTCTTCCATTCGTTAAGGTCTACAGTGATAGTCTCTCCAGCATACAGGCAATATACGCACACCGCACACCACACAAAGTTCCCAACAGTCTTAAAAATAAAGCAATGACTCCTATTACTAATCCATAAAAACTCCTTTGGTCACATATTGGGCCACATTGGCATTGAGGGCAATGAACGGTCCGATGCTCTGGCCAAGGCTGCAACAGAGAACTATTCAACAGATTTCGTACTCCCGGTTCCCCTCCCCCCCCCCCCCCCCACCATGTCAGACGAGTCCTAAAAGGTAGAATTCTACTGGCTTGGCAGGCCAGGCGGTATAAGTCTGACAAGGGATGCAACACCTATGATATAATCCCCAAAGTCTCAAGAGATCTACATTTCCTCTCCCCACCCACCACTGCCTTCCTCACAGGACATGGCCCATTTAAAGAATATTTTTAAAAATTCCATTGCGCCTCTTTACCTCTCTGCATGTGATGAGGTAGGTTTCCCAAATCACATGTGCACACACAATCAGTCACAATCAGTGTGCCCTGACCGAAGTCTGGCATTTAAGATATTTCCCTTCTCCAACCCCTCCCCCTCCAAATCCTGGCTTCTTAATATACTTTCTCGTCCAGCACTTCTGGCAAAACTAAATAAAATTTATAAAATCTCATGGAAATTTCCACACTCACATCCTAGCAGTCTGGCATGACGAGCATACTGCTGCAAGAACACAAAGCATGCGTCTAAACGCCATTACCAACAACCATAAAAATTCTGGACTCTTGGTGTGTTCCAGCACACATTTGCACCACGCTTCATTCTCCTCCCCCACTTCTTGTCGTGAGGAGGCTCTGCCCCAGCGGGCAGAGCCTGTTGTGTTACATTGATCTTTTCTTCCTTAGTCCTGCCCTCTGTCGTGTGAGGCTCAGGTCTGGAGGACTCAGCTTCGGCCAAGTATTGACTGAAAACTGTTTTTCTTTTTTAAGACCTTAATAAAGGCGACCAGGAGGGACAATATCCTCTACAGACTTGATTTCCTAGTCTGAACAGTCCTTCATAGGCAATCAAATAAACATTATATGACTGTAAAATTTTCCTTCTAATCCCATCAAACTTTCTCTTTGATTGTAAAACATCTAAGGTTTATTAATTAATAAAGTTTAAAGATGATCTTCTTCTTAAATATTAAATAAAAGCATAGGGAGGGGGGGGTTGCTGTAAAAGTTACTTGTTAAAAGTTCTTGTTCAGCAAAATAGAAGTGTTTATGTTAAATATGATGTAACATTTCTTTAAAATTTAACATTTAAATAACTTTAAACCCTGAAATGTAGGTGAAACAGCACCGAAAAAAATCAGCCAATGTAAACATATGCCCGGACACGTGATTACATAGGCTGATGATGAGCTGTTAAAATTTCCATCCTGAAACGTGTCCTGTGTGTTCTTTTGTTTTATAATGCTTCATTCAAAGTTTTACTATTTATTCCTGAAATATAGAAGTCAAATATCCAGTATTCAGCCGAATAGTTACTATTAGGGCAACCAAATATTAGGTATTCAGCTGAATGGTTATTTGGCTAACTGAATATTCAGTATTTGGTTCGTCTGCTAGCTGAATATTCGATATTTGGTTTATATGTTTGCTAAATATTCAGTATTCAGCCAAATTCACTAATCCTCACTAATTTACACTAACGAATCTCACTAATTCAAAAATCTATAATCTGTATTAGATTTTTTACATATAATTGCATCTAAAGAACAACAAGGTTTTCTTTTTTAAAAGCATGTATACATTTTTTGATGGGATATATAAAGATATTGCAAATATTTTAAGATGAGGAGTTTGATATTTTGAAAGCTTCTACTGTTGCACATTGAATAGTAGCAGATTAAATAATAGAAACATGTTTTCACTCTTCTAAAATCTCTTTTCTAATTTTGCACAAGGATGAAAATATAGTGGCATATTTTATTTGCATGTGAAAGTGATAAAGATAAATGAATAATTAAAATGCATAGCTTTTAAAATAATGTTATTTTAAATATTCTTCAAAATATTTCCTTTACAGATATCTATATTATAAAAAAAGTACACATACCTCCAAATTTTAGGACTAGAGGTTGAAGCTAGGCATTAATATGCCTGCCATCTCAGTTGTATGATTTATGCCAGAGGCATAACAAAAGGAGGGATTCATAGGGCTCAGGCCATCCTCATTCAAATGAAGACAATTGTTTAAGTCACATGAGCTGCCCTAAAGGTTATTTTCTGGGTTTTAGATAGTTCAACTGTACATAAATAGAACACTATAAATATTGATTAACCCCTTCGCGACGACAGCCATTTGCTTAATTTGTAATCTTTTTCCACCGTTTTTTTCAAAGCAGAGAATTTTCTGTAATTGAATCAATAAATTGTGCTGATTAAATAAAGTAAACTTTACAATTGAAAATAACTGGTGGGAATAATGAAGGATTCTGAGCACTTTAAGTGACACATATACCAGTCACTCATCCCCAAGGGGTTAACATAATTTCTGGCGTACAAATTGTGGCTAAGATAAGCCTGTTTCAAATCAGAAATTTGATTAAAAAAATTAAGTCAAATAAGTACTAACTAGTTATGTTGCATTTGATTGTGCTCATTCTGCATGACTGTCAACACTTTTTTTTCTCGCAGAATATTTAACTCTGTCCTTAAAATTAAATTGTAGCTCTATCCTTAATTTTTAATTGCAGTACACATTTAATACTACTGCTAGACTTTTTCTTCTTGACACATTAAGATGAGTTATACATCTTACTCATTGCCAGGGTGTATGGAGTTGCTTAGTAATTAGGAAGCCACTGAACTCATCCATTGTTGACTGTTCACTAAGTTACAATTTAAATATAAGAAATAAAATCTGGTAGGAAACAGAGTTATTTGAGCTACAGCATGTCGAAAATTACGGAATATTTCTAACGTGTAAATCTGCACATCGATGAAAATCAGAAATTTCCACAGGACTGAAATATACTAATCTGTTTTCATAGCACTCAATATAAAATAAGTGAAATTCATATACAATGTAACACTCACAGTAAAGTCAGCTGTTTCTAGTCAAAAATGAGTAATTTTTGTCTCATTCCATTTCCCCAAATATAAAAAATACGGAATTCCATCACAGGATGGAAAACTTTCTTCAATGATCTGCATATTATGAGTCTCAACATCAGCTCTGCAAATCACATTTTTATTTTGAATTCATTTTATTTAATTACTAGCAGGCTTCGCCTGCTACACTTGCCAAACGAACCTTGAATCAAGTTAAATATATCAATGAATTTAGCCTTGTGTTTTAAAGCAATATGAAGCTTTACATGCAGTGTTCTTCCACATAGCTTAAAACAATAGAATGCCATTGTGTTATTGTATTTTCTAATGTGTTGGACAAAATTTGAGCTGTTAAGGATCAACTCTTTTAATTCATCATTTACAGTAGGATTTCATAAAGAATGATAGAAAGATAATAAATGGGCTCTCCTGATTATAGAACTTTCATCTATAATTCTATAACTAAGCAACATAGAATGATATGTTATAAGTTAAAACCTTCACTGGAAAATTATGTAACAGTGCAAGGTCCATCGAAATCCATTTAGCAGGAATTTTTTATATAGGCTAATATTTCATAATCAGTTTTACCTGATTACAGAACGTTGCTGCATAGTTATATAATTAAGCAATGTAAAACAATATGTTATATACAAAAAACTTCCTTGAAAAACTATGTAACTAACAGTGCAAGTCCCATCAAAATCTATTTGGCAGAACTCAAGTTATAAACAGTCAGAACAAAATTCCCATTTGCATTTTATATATACAATAGATTTGAAATTATCAACCACTAGTTTTATTTATTTTTTTTTTTTTATGTTAGTATCACTAAGTAGTTTCAAAAGATTTAACTCTTGCATATTGAAATCCGAAATATGACAACTTGCTCTGATACACAAAGATTGATTATTTTCAGTAAAAACTTTTTTTGTATTTCAGAGAACTTTGCTTTATTGAACCCCCTTGTTGTCTCATTAATTAGATAATTCAAAAATCATTATCAAATCCCTTATCTTAATAACTAAAATGTCACTTAATATTTCATGAGAAGCTTTGGTACAAAAATTTTTGAGATATATTGAATTTTGAATATATCATTTAATGATATATTTTTGCATTACTTTCTAATTAAATGCACTTTTTAATCAAACAATCTACTGTAGATATAAAATGCAAATGAGAATTTCATTCCAGCTTCTTATAACTTGAGTTCTGCAGAATAAGACTTGCACTATTAGTTAGGGTCTAAAATCTGTCAGGGATGGTTTTAGTATTTTTCGTATCATTCTACTTTCCTTATTTACACAATTAATAAGGAAAGTTTTATAATCAGGTGAACCTCATTAAGAAATATTATCCTTTTTAAAAGTTCTACAGGACAAATTTTGATGAGACTTGCATTGTTAGTTAAACTATTTTTCAGGAAACAGTTTTAGTATATTGCAAATCACTCAATCATTCTTTACCAAATTGTACTGAAAATGCTCAACTAAAAGAGTTGGTTTTTAACAGACCAAATTTTCTCTGGTACATTAGAATATGTAATAGCGCAATGGGGTGCGTATCGTTTTCAGAAATGCGGAAGGGTATTCCAGATAAAGATGGATATGGTTTTAAAACACAAGATCAAATTCACTGATATATTTTGTTTGGACATTGAGAAACTGACCAGTGCAGCGTAGGAAAAAAAGCCTACTAGTTCTTTAACGAAATGTCAGTTTACTATGTCAACAGCCTGTTCAAAAATCTTTCATGGGAAATTACAGCAATCTACTTGCTAGTGTGAATGTATTTTCTGATGGAGAGAGTGAATCTTCTTGAAATAAATATCGATGAAGCAGCATTAGAGGCTATTGACCCACACATTTACTGATTATTAAACATTCCCAAATATACTTAGGAAAAATATAAAGGGGCTAATTAAGTTACTTGAAGAAAAAATATCTTTTCTTTGTATATTGTGTGGAGTATCATGTGAAAGCTTTCGCAACGCTGAACTAAAAAAAAAAATTCTTCTAATTTTAGGTATTATATTTTCAAAGATATTGTCAAAAATGTAGCGCAAAGTATGTTCCTCCTCTCTATTTCCAAATCTACTGAAAGTAAAATTATGAAAAAATTAGAGATAGAAGACGTTAATTTAAACCTTGCAGGAAAACTATAGTGATTACCCTAGGTCACATAGTTTTCGAGAAAAACACATTTTTTTCATGACACATAAATTATAATTTGCGGTCATTCAGCAAAGGTTTTGAGGAGCGCTGGGGTTACTTGTTGTAGTAGAAATATAAAAGCATTGTTGATAATGATTTTCGAAAAAAATCGTCGGTAATTAGCCAAGATATTAACACTTCTAGACACGGACAGTTTGGACATGCATAATGACAAAGGCGGCATACTCTATGTACCATCAGCTTTTAAAGACTAGATAACAACTTTTAATGTGTGTAATGCAATGCCCAGTAGCAGTATAAAAGCAATAAACATCAAATTGTTAAAAACAGACTAATTTAATTAGAATCAATCACATAAATACTATGGGATTTGTGACTAGTTTGCATTGGGAAGATTTCTCAATACATCTCCCGTGTCTTTAAAAGTTAATTAGAAACATATCTGGAAAAACGTGGCATCGACTAAGGCGGCATTGCAGCTTGGTAACCTCCTTTCAAAGCAGGCTTAGCACAACTCTATGGGAGAACTGGTGATCACGATTTCAAAATGCATTTGTGTGAAGGTCGACAGATTTTCTGTTGATGGGCTGGCATAATAGACAGAATGAAAGAAGCTCGTCCTTTTGTGAATTAATATCATGGGTAATTATCACAAAATGAAAAGTCTTGAGTTTCAGGCTCATTTGGACTTGACATCATCTATCCTCATCCAAATTTTACCTCTATGGGAGAATTTGACCTCTATATGGGATATTTCCCTAGCCATTCCTACCAACCACACACATACACAAACAAACATCTTTCTTTTATTAATATTGATGACTAATATAATAATTAATATAGAATATATAGAAAAATATTTTATAAAACTCTTGTTATAAAAATATATTGTAGTGAATTATTTTTGAAGTTGCATACATCTTTATAGCATTTTCTTAACTGTATGAATGTCGGATCTTGCTAGTTGGTACAAAAAATCCTTGGCTGGTACGATTTTCTGAAAATTCTCCATTCCTGCAAACGATACCTCATTTCTCCTTGTGCACTTTGCATGTACATACAAAAAGAAATGTTGACATCAGAAAGGATATATAGGATGGATATTGTAAAAGTGGCATCATATGTATATTAAAATGGTAAAGTAAATTTTCAGTTCAGTGCAAAATGAGCATAAATGCACATGCATAAATCTAAAACCTGTTAGGAAAGCAGAGCAAGATCCGCTTAGCCAAATGGTTAAAGGCGTCAGTTTAAAACTGTGAATCTCTATAGCGAACATAAGTTCTATCCCCATGCCCAGAAAAATTATTTCTGTAATATTTTTTAGCGATAATTCATTAGAATAATATCATATTTTATTTCAAGAGAAGAAGTTATGTGATTTGTATTTATTTTATTATTGTTATTTGAATGCTTTATAATTAAATAAAATTTAACACTCAACAATATTTTTTAAAAATACCAATTTTATATTTAAAATATTTAAGCTAAAATATTTTACATGCAATTATCAATTAGATAAAATGAACTGATCTGCAATTTTTTCTCTATTTTATGATCATTATCTAGAATATATATGTGTGTTTGCACAAAAAAATGTTTGTCATTTGTTTCCATAAAAAAAGAAAACAGAAAGAAAGAAAAATAATCATATAAAAACAATAAACAAAATTACCTTAATATCCATTGTTTAATAATTAAAAAATGTATGAAAATGTAAAATAAAATTCAAATAAGTAAAAGATATGTATTAAAAAACAGCTGCTAACATCAAGTTTTAAGATTAAGGTTTTAAAATGAGACTGATAAAAATAAAATTGACGAAAACTCTTAATTGTCATGTAGTTAAAGGAAAATTAGAAAAATCTAAATATTGTTATCTTTTCAAAAAATTTGAGACTGTAGTAAGTAAAAATAAATGTTCTATCCAATATTTTTAGTTAAACTACTGGTAAAAAGCAAGCAAAATTGCTATTGTATATAAATATTGTACATAATTGTATGTAGATACATATTGTATATATATACTGTATGTATATAAATATTGTATATAATTGTATATAAATTACAAACTTTACATTCTTTCACTTCATTGAGTATGTTAGTCTGATAGTGCCATCTATTGCCTTAAATCTATACAAATTCATTTATACAATATACGAAATTCATCAAAATTTTAATACTAAATTAATTTTAAAGCAACTAATTAAAAATTCAAACATTTTTTAATGAAACATTCAAGTTTTTTGTTGTCAAATCTTAATGTGTACTATCTAGTTAATAATTAATTTGGATTACTCTCATAAATTACTCATTCATTTTATTACTCTCAAAAATATGTTATAAATTACTGATAATCCTAAATGACAAGTTTATTTCAAAAGGACAACTTGAACATCTCCTATAACTTTTAAATTGTTATGCCTCTGGACTTTGTTATCACTTGCCTTACAAATACCACCATAATTCTATAACAGAACATCATATAAAGAGATTGATAACATATTCTCACAATTACCTAGCAGTGTAAATGCTTTTCAAATTCTTTCAGAGTAGAAGTTAAATTATAAATTATATTTATGATTTTTCTATGACCAGCATTTAACACACGAGTCTTTTTTAAACAAATAAAAGTAATAGTGACTGTATGTAATTTCAATTGGCTTTTAAAGGATAGCCAATCTCCCCACTTCATCCATTCGTTGTCATGACACTAGAACATACATAAGATACAAATAAATGTAAATACATTGCTTAAAGGTACGTCAAATTCAATAAAATCCTTTAAAAAGACATTAAAGTCATTTTAAAAAACCAAAATGTTTTCAATCGGCACTTACTCGGCCTTCATCAGTGAAAAAAGAAAAAAAAAGAAAAACTTTTTTTTTTTTCCCTGATGAAGGTCGAGTAAGTGCTGGTTGAAAACGTTTTAGTTTTTTAAAAATGACTTTAATGCTTTTTTAAAGGATTTTATTGAATTTGACGCACCTTTAAGCAATGTATTTACATTTATTTGTATCTTATGTATGTTTAATATTAATCAAGGTGAATTTTGCACTGAAATTTTAACTTTTTTATTGAATGAAGATGAAAGACCTGGTTCCATTTTTCCCACTGATATAATCAAGCAAAGGACTGATCTCAAGAAAGGTGGGGGGGAAAAGCAGCCAGTCAGCCAAATACAGTATTACCATAGTTACTGACCTAAGATAAGTTCCAGGAAACTAATATAATTTTAATGTTTCTTATACATGTAATTTATAGCATTATAATATAATATATAAAAATTATAGAATGCTTCTATAATTTGAATGCTTTTATCATAAATGATACGAAATTTTCTAAAATTGAAACATTCTGCTGTTTAATAAAGATCAAACATGTCTTGTGAGTCATGATAACATAAATAATCTTATACAAATTAAAGGCAAAAAAAAATTATGCGAGTTAAAAAAAAAATGTCGGAAAAAATGAGAACATTTAAAATCAATCCATGTACAGTGAAAAAAATATAAACCATACTCGGGAATAAATATTAAAAATAAATATTTTACTTAAAATCATTAAAATGCAAGAAACAAATGTCCATTGTTTAAGAGAATAAAATCAGAATAAATCAATGGAAGATAGCGATACATTTTAAGAAGAATTTTTCTGTCTTTCCATTTCAATAATGTGCTTCACACCAACCATCCACTGCTTCACCTGGAAAAAAAAAAAAAAGAAAATGTACATATTAAAAGTTAGTTTAAAGCCCCTAGTCAACAGAACTTCGCTCACGACAAATGGGAAAAATCCTTCTGCAGTTATTTTTCAGGGAAGTTTTTTGTAAACAGGTTCAAAGCAAATTGGCACACTTAATATAATTGTTATAATTCTCATACAGTTAAAATAATGTTGCTCTTAGAGGCATCAGTTTTGTTTGACTACAACCTTGATCTGAGGATCTGATATGGAATATGAGCTATCTTTCTGTGTGAAGAGCGGGTATAAAATACTAAATTGTTTCATTTCACATACCATATACTCAGTGGTTGAGTCATAAAAAAAACAGAAACTATAGACAGTGGGTGTACACCAGACAGTACACCAGTATCGGCTGGTCTGAGACCACCAAAAATTCAATCGGACCACTAATTCGAAAAATTTAATGATCCGCAGGACCAATAATTTTTCTCTCCTCTCTGACAAATAAACGTAAACTTTCCTGTCCCTGAGAAAACGACAACTAAACACAAATCACATAATTATAATTCATTTTTTAAAAAATGCATTAAACTTTAGTCAGTTGAAATAAATAATCTGAATAGAAATATTTAATTAATAATTTTATAGTTTTTCTTTATGTACTGTTTAATTTTTAGCAAATTATAATTTTACATTTTATTATGCTGAAAATTTTGGATAACTGCAAAGGAAGTTTGGTTTATATTCTAGGGGGGGGGGGGGGTCACTCAAAGGGTTAAAGGGACTTAATAGAATTTTATGTAGCAGTCCAGTGATGATTAATGCAGACCAGTAAATTCTTATGCTTACTAGTCCTTGGGACCATTGACTTTTTTATATCAATTCTATTGCTGTATATGCTATAATTACAGAGAGATTTATCCAGAAGTATATAGCATATACCATCGTATACCCTCCATTACATTCCTGCACACACTATTTACAATATTTTTTATATTGTTTTTTACTTTTGGCAGCTCTTGTTCTCTTTTTTTGCTTTCTGGAAAGTTTACTGTCTGTGCAAAGAGTGGTTACTGTGCATGAAAACGATTTTTACCACAAATGATGATGACACACCGACAGATGCATTTCAAGGCAAAAAAAAAACTGATCTGTCAGTTTCATCAAAATCAACTGATGATGAAACTGGGTTTCTCAAAAATGGTAGTTTTCGAGAAATCCAGTAATATTATATTATAAGTTATATATATTATATAATATTATATAATATATTATATATAAATTTCAGCTTTTAGCTTTTTTTCTTTACAGAAAACGACTGCCTTGCTTATATATGTGAATTCTGTACCCTTGATAAAGTAATTCAATATATAAGCATTACATTTATTTTTATCAGTATCCATATTTTTCTTTTTTTTTCTTCCATTTTAATACTCATAAGATAGTACAAGGGATTATACTTTTTACATAACATCTGGTATATATATTTTTTCATTTCTGTTATTCAATTTCTGCTGTTTTTTACAATGGTTTTGGAATCTATGTTAAGTGTGTTGGAGGGGAGGGACTGTATTTGTTAATGTCATTTTATTCATAATTTCACAGTTTTTGTTGGTGGTCGGTAATGTTTATTTAATGGTTATATATATATACAAGAATTTCTACCTTAACAGTATAAGATTTCAGTTTTTAGGAGTTCTTGTACATTTTGTGCACATTCTTCAACTCTTTGCTTGAAGAAAGTTCAGCAACTAGGTTCAAAGTCAATTGGCTTAGTTTAGTAAAAAATTTAATTTCATTTTTGTAACCATTGTTGCAATTCTCATACAGTTAAAACTGAATGTTGTTGCCAGCATCACTCTTCGTTTGACGCCCATCTTGGCTATGGATGCGATAATAAAAAAATTATCATTTTACAATTACAAATAGCGGGCATACCATAAAAAATTGTTTTATTTTGTCTACCACATGCTATTTGAAATATTTTTATTTTTCATTTCTATTTTTAACATTTCTTGTATGCTTTTCACATTGTTTTCCACCATGGGAAAAGGAGATATTGCATGAAAACAATTTTTTCCGAAGATGACACTCAGAATGATTGATTTCTAGAATCAAGAAAACCCTATTCCATCGTTTTCATAAAAATCGTTACAGCTGTTTTAAAGAAATAAAACATATAAATACACAAGAATTGTTCATTTAATAGCACAAGTTACATTAAAATATTTCAATAAAATGCTACAGAGAAACATGAAATATAAATATATTAGAAATTAATACAATATGAAATCATTTATCCAGAAAACTAGCTATGTAAAATCATATTTCCCATCGACTGACTTAAGAATCTTTAAACAAGAAAGTGCCATAGAAAGTCAGTTTGACATGTACAGTCGTGGAAAAAAAAAAGTAAACACCCCCTACTAACTCCTCAACAAATTACCGTAGAAGAAAGTTACTGGTACCGAACGATTGGAAATAAAGTCTACTTTTAAATGATGTATATAAAATTTGCTTAGGGGGCCATCTACATATTAAAACGAACCATAACTTTGTTTTTTTCAATAGCAGTACCCAATTCTAACAGCATAAATGAACTCTACACCCTTCAATTAGCCTAAAAACGAATTTTTATGCAATTCGTACCATAAGTTTCCGAGAAATTAATTATTTTAAAACGAGCGTATTTTAAGGGCTGTATCCAAATTGAAGTTCCGTACTGGATTGTTAACCGAGAGAGCCCCTTCCTTGATCAAGGCACCTTAAACGCCACTCAAGGAGTCAATGAAGTGTGTTAGATTACAGTACAGCAGAATAAATTTCAAAATGTCTACTCACTTCCATCATAGACGGCCCCTTAAACCATCATTTTGCCGTTTTTTAAGCATAATTTGAAAACTACTTGGAAGAAAAATGTGAAATTTTTGAATTTCCATGAAACAGGACTTAATAAATCTAAATCCATCAAAAAAATTGTAGGTTGCAATTCATAATTTTTTCGAATATTAATTTAATAATTCATAATTCATATCATAAAATTATAAAACTTGCAAATTCAGCTTATTTATGTTTGGGTATGTTAGTATTATTACTACAAAAAAAATTAGCACATTACGAGCATAATTTCGGGAGATATAAATAAAAATATGAAAATGTAATTTAACATTAGACGGACTAAATTTTGAATGTTCATAATTCAAAAACTTATCATTCAAATGACTTGAAATTTGGTGTCTAGGCATAGTTTGAACCGAATATTTGAAATATCTCGTTAAAATTGGGTATTGCCATTGAAAAAAATTAAGTTTGGATTCGTTTTAATATGTAGATGACCCCCTAAGAAAATTTTATATACATCATTTAAAAGTAGACTTTATTTCAAATCGTTCGGTACCAGTAACTTTCTTCTACGATGATTTGTTGAGGAGTTAGTAGGGGGTGTTTACTTTTTTTTTCCACGACTATACACTGCGTAATACATTACCACATCTTTTTGTTGTTTGAAAGGTGACACCTAAGACAATTAATTATTAACGACGATATTCATAAAAATCAATGCTGTTTAAAAAGAGTTTTTTTTTTTACATATAAGCAATAATTCAACAAAGGCAATTGATGATGAATAAATGAGTATCGTCTATTAACAGTCTGTTTCATGCTTTTTCACATACAAGGCATTTCTAAAACTAATGAAAGAAATTTTCAGAAATGGTGATATTAAAACAGACAGTTTCAATATGGGATCCTATTTTTGTATAAGAAAATAGGATCACATCCACTTATTCAATCAAAAATACAGAGTATCTCACTCAAAGCCAAACTCAGATTTTTGTTTCTAACTGTAACAATATAACGGTATTGAAATGGTATTTTCTGCAGATTTGGTTTATTTAATGTAAATATGATATCAAGAGAAGCATTACAAATTGCCACCATTCACAGCCAAACAACATTGAGCTACAAGTCTTATAATTCGGAATGTAGCTAAGAGTATATACTGTGTCACTGACCAAAATTCGGTGAACTTTGAACTTTTAATGATGTCATAACATCTATACAAAGGAAAGATAATCTGATGAAAATCTCTTCAAAATATCTTTGTTATTGTTAAAGTTGTGAACGAAAATTCGGATTTAGCTTCTAGCAAGAAATATTTTTGACTGAATAGGTGGATTGCAACCTGGTTTCCTAGGGGAAAAAAAATTGCTTGTCATCATGTGCATTATTACCCTTGAAAGTTTGTTCCATTATAGTGTAGAAACATCTTGTATGTTTCTAACCACTAAAAATTGATTGCTAGTGGCCTTAAAATCTTTCTTGATAATTCAATAAGAGCATGAAAATTATTCTTGTTGTGTTGCCTTGCCATCATTTAAATAGACTATTTCTTTGTTTTGTTTTTCCTTTAGTTCCTTCCGGATAAATAAAAACTACATGACAATAAAATTTTCCTTCCTTAGCCAATTAATTAGCTTAGACAGAAAATAGGAAGAATAGTTCATGAAAATTTATTGGGATTTCAGAAAACCAAAAATTCTCTTTGATTTAAAATTAGAATTTTTAGGTTATAAGAAAAGTTTATTCATTTACTTTAATTCCCCGAGAATACCAAGAGATTTAAAGTTTTATTAGTTAAATAAATTTTAAGTTTATCCTTTAAAACAGCTATACTCAACCTTTTTTTCTTGTGGGCTGCAAACATATGTTTCAGAAGTTAGGTGGGCTGCAACACACTTATATAATAATGTAAAAAAGAGGTAATTAAAATAGTAAGACAGCAAATAATTGTAACAAGGTTAATATTATTAACAAGGTTGAAAGTTTGTCAAGGAAGAAATGTTATGAAACATCTTAACACCACTATTTATCAAACAATATACTTTGTGACATACTTCTATTGCAATATTGCAAATGTAGAAATATTCTGTGAATATTTTTGTTTGCAATTAGTGATTTAAAAAGCTTTGGTGCCTTTTTTTTTCTTTTTTCTTTTAAACAAATGTTTAAGCCCAATAAATAGTATTAGCAATATAATAAGCATAAAGCATAATAATATAACAATGAAGAATTTCCAAATTCTAAAAAAAAAAAAAAAAAAAAAATCATATTTCCTGTAATAAACCAATTTTTTGCTTAGTGAAAAAAATGATTCTTTTTCAATGTAGAAATATATAGTGCAAATATAATTTATTTAAAATAATGTTTAATTGAAAGATTAAGAAATGTATATACCACTGTAACGCAAATAGTAGATTATATGTAAAAAGAACTTTTGACTAAGCAAATGTCATTAAAGATGTTTTAATAATTTCAAATTACAATACAAACTTTGTCAGACTATGAATACACAACACGACAGTTCAGTTCATAAATACCATTTATGCACATCAATTGATTTTATAAATATGGATTAATGATTATATAACTCAGGCCGCACATAAAAGGTCACCGAGCCACATGCAGCCCGTGGACTGCAGGTTGAATATGGCTGCTTTAAAATAATAACTCAAAGCATACTTTTTTTTTTTTTTTTTTTTTTTTAAAGGTATAAAGACATAAAGTTTATTAATAAAAAGTTATGTTCATCAAACTGAAAATATTTATGTTGAATATAAACTTAAACTTTTTTTTTTATTTAACTTTTTAATGTCTTTAAATCCTGAAATATAAAAGTATTCATTTGGCTGAATAGTTATTATTTGACTAGACAAGTATTTGGTTTATCTGTGTGCCGAATATTTAATATACGATATACAGCTAAAATCACATTATTCATGCATACCTAATTAGTATGATCATGCTTCTTTAAATTAATTTGCTAAGGAAATGAGCTATGAAAAGGAACCTATGTGTCCTTTGCAGAAAGAAGGATTTAGCGCTAGATATTTTCTACACAGAATAAGATTTAATCAGTCACGAGTGACACTGTTGTTAAATAAAGTGGAAAAATAAAACAGGCAGAGGCAGTAAGAAATTGAATATGATGTAAAACTGTTTTTTTAATTTCACTTTTTGATGCTTTTAAACCCTGAAATATAAAAGTATTCATTTAGCTGAATAGTTATTATTTGACTGGACAAATATTTGGTTTATCTGTGCGCCGAATATTCAATGTATGGTATTCAACTAAAATCACATTATTCATGCATACCTAGTTAATATGATCATGCTTCTTTAAATTAATTTGCTAAGGAAATGAGCTATGAAAAGAAAACTATGTGTCCTTTGCAGAAAGAAGGATTTAGCACTAGATTTTTTCTACACAGAATAAGATTTAATCAGTCCTGAGTGACACAGTTGTTAAATAAAGTGGAAAAATAAAACAGGCAGAGGCAGTAAGAAGTTGAATATGCGGCATCAAAATCCATGTTTGCCCCGGGTGGAAAAAAGGCTAGTCTCGGCCCTGGGTCATTGAATGACTGTAGTTTTCAACAACATTGCGTCAGTTACTGCAGACAGTTCTCAGCCAAAAATATGCATCAGTTACTGTAGCCTGTAGTTTTAAACCAAACATGTATCAGATACAGTAGAATGTAGCTTTTCAATAAACGATACATGTATCAATTTCTGTAGCTTCATTTTTCAATAAATGATATAGGTATCAATAACTGTAGACTGAAACACACATACACAAATAGATTTTATATGTTTTGAAGTTTTAAGAGTTGCATGCAAGCTTTAATGCTGATTTCCCTACTATGGAAAAGTAGTCGCTAATGCATGGTGTGACATATATGGCATGAACTTAAATTGGTCTTAAATTAAGGTGGATTTGAAATTTTTGAATTTTGAGTGATTTTTGATCATGTTACATTAATATTTAGCAATCTTTAAAATTTTTTTGCCTGTAGGAAAAAAATCATGCAGGAAGGGGTTAAATTAATTTGCTAAGGAAATGAGCTATGAAAAGGAACCTATGTGTCCTTTGCAGAAAAAGGATTTATCATAGATCAGGGTTGGCGAACCTATGGCATGCATGCCAAAGTTGACACGTAAAAAAACTTCTCAGGCATGCGAAAAACTTAAATTTGATAATCAATATACAGATAACATTAATTTTTTATTTCTGTTTTAATTAATAAAATTTTTCTCTATATGGACAGACTATCACAAATAGTGCAATTATTTCTGCATGCATTGACTCATCAAGAGAATTTTCTTTTCTTGTGCTATGCAGCGCTTGCGACATGTATTTTGCCTTTCTATATTACTTTAAAAAGGCTGTATTTTTCAAATGCTTTCATTAGAGAGTCGCTCTAACAAAATGGAAACCGACCTAATTAAATTGTGTATACATTCATGCCCCGATTTAATGAATTTCTCGATTTAGCAAATTTTTTTATAGTCCTGACGAAAATGGAACAAAAATACTTCAATTTAATGAATTTATAATCCCGATTTAACGAATAATTTACGTTGTCAAAAAAATGAAAAATTAAAGAAATTTTCTAATATTTATTATAAATTTTCAATGTCTCTGACTGTTAATTTTCCATATATGTATCTTGTAATGCAGAAATATCTAGATGCGAAAGTGCACATTACACCAAGGTCATTAATAGCAGTTAGTAGTAGATCAGATGAAGAAGATGAAATAGAAATGAAGTACGTAATGTTCAAAAAAGCAGTTAGCAGTTTGGATACTTTGAAATGGTAGTTGATGGCTCATGATGTTGGTGACACTGTTTTCACAGCTTCAGAAAAAAATCGATATAGAAGTTTGGAATACAAAATCGAAACAAAGCAAAGAAACATCTATAAAAGATGTCTTATAATTTATCAATAAATTTTGAATAAATGAGATTTTTTCTGAATTACAATGTTTTTCGATTTAAAGTAGTACATTAAAAAAAAAAGAATCCATTTTTATACAGAGTATTTTCTTAAAGCAACAAATGTTTAATATCATTATTAAGGTAAGTGACCATTGTTTTCCTTATTTATTGCCACTTTTTAACTTGTTCTGTTGTATAAAAATATTCCTTTGATTATCCCGATTTAGCGAATATTCTCGATTTAATGAACAAAGATACTGGTCCCAAACAATTTGTTAAATCGGGGTTCGACTGTATTTATAAAAATAATAAAATATGTACCAGGCATAAAACATTCGCCATCAAACATAAAACAGCATTGAAGCCACCGATACATTATAATTGTACTGTTTTGTATAATTAAGCGTAATAATTGTACAGTTTTTCAACTTTCATAATTATACCTAAGATATTGTATTAATACTAAGTCAAAAATTATTAAAATAGAAATTTGAATTTTTTTGTCCTTATTAAACTACGCACCACATAAATTAATCTTATTTAGGAATTGAAATTTCGTTAATTTAATTTCTAAATCCAATATAGAGAGAAATTGCATTTTGATTTTTAATATTTTTTAACTATTAATTATTACTGCATAAAAGCAACTGATTTTCTAACCAGTAGTTTGTATAAACATCGTGTGCTGCAAAAATTACTTTATGTAAAATTTTAGCACTTCACATTGCTGATAGAAATTATTAGTGAATTTTTCGCTCGTAAAAAGGTTCGCCATGCATGCACTAGATATTTTCTACACAGAATAAGATTTAATCAGTCCTGAGTGACACAGTTGTTAAATACAGTGGAAAAATAAAACAGGCAGAGGCAGTAAGAAGATATAAAAACTATTCCTGGAGTTGAATTGAACAGTGGGAAAGAATTCTTGGATGCAGAGTTCCTGCTGTTACTCACCAGTGTGCCAAATCACAACAAAATGTCTTAATTAGCAAGAAAACAAAAGATTAAAACCACCAAATTGTGAAAATTGCAAGAAAAAAAAAAACTTTTGCTTTTTATTTTAGAAAACTCTCAATTACATTAATGAATGAATGGATTTGTTTTTCACATTATTTTGATTTTTAAAAAACTCATTATTCTTTCTTTTTTATTTAACATACTATGCTGAATTCTGAGAACTATAGCTTTGTTTCGTAACACTATTTACAGATAAATCGAAGTAGAATTTTTTTTTCCTTTGTGCAAAACATTTAGAATACTGAATATTTGGCCAAATTTTAAGCAGAATGTAATTTTTTCTAAAGACACATATTGGTTAGAATTTATTTTGAAAAAACGGATATAAAATTAAAACTCAAATTAAAAGTGACCTCTGAGAATTTGTATCTCTCAATTCTAAAAAAAAAGTAACTTACGCTGTCACCGCCGCCACCAGTTTTGAATTTTTTGTGACCGGAGGTCTTTCTCCGTTAATATTGAGAAAAATACTGCATGCAAAAATATGAAAATCGGCGGTATTATAGAGAAATGTTTGATAAACACGCTGGTGCAGACAGTTTTCAAACCGAATAATTATTTTAAGATATATTTAATGCTAAAGTTGGACAAAATCGTTCCATTAAAAAAGTTTTATAGGAGCAAAAACTATATATGGGAATTAATTCATTTTTAGATCATTTTATACGTTAGAATTTCCCGGTGTGCAGACTGCATTCACTTTTTTAATTTGACTCATTTTTTGAGTTTTTATTTCTATTTTAAATTCAAATTTTCAGCATTTCGAGAGATATTTTTTACTTATTTTAGAAATTGGTATGAATTTATACTGTTGCCAACTGTATAAACAGCGCAAATAATAATGTTTGCTTCAAGTTAAAAATTTATTTTACACGTGACTATTATTATTAACAGAAAAAAAACTTTCAAATTAGGATTAAATAATTACGTATGAAAAGCAGGAACTTATTGAAAATACTTCATAAAAAAACTATACTTACATGTGAATTTTAAAAGAGAGAAGATATTGTAAAATAATAAATTCATTAACATGCGTTAGAAGTCTTAAATAGGAGAAATTACGTCACATTACACTTATTATGTAAAATGAACAAAAAGTAATATTGCAAAACAGTTTAAATTTAAAAATTGCACGAGACATTATTTTGATATTTTGAGATTATATTAATAAGATTAATATAAATTTTACTGAACGCATTTAGACTACTTTCGAGCGACTATTTAGTAATTTAATAAAAATAAAAAAGATTACAAGCTGAAAATGAAGTGTCATCGACAAAAAATATGATTTGAAAGAGAAAAATCTGTGAAGCAGAAAATAAAGAAATTGCTTAAATGGTTTAGTTAAGATTCGTTAACTTTCTGTGTCGTTTCCGTCAAAAGGAGGCATTGGTATTTGTGAAATATATTTGCATTTTGATGCAGATTTGCTTATTATATTAGCTTATTTTGAAATGATTAACTGATTTTATTTAATCAAAGACGAAAACAGCCATTGTATCTTTTAACAGCAGCTGATTTTTCCTTAAAATTCCCCAATCTAAGAAAAATGAATAGAAACCATTTATAGGGAGATCGCCACTGTTTTTTAAATGATAATTCAATCTTTCAAAATCTGTTTAAAGCCGATGAAATTAGCGTGCTTTTAGAGACTGCGGTGTCTGAACAGGGGTTGGCGAGCGTAGCTCGTAGGGGGCCGAGCCCCCTAGTGTTTAAAAATTTTAACAGCTTTATGTATTTTTTTTTTTTTTAATATTTCAAACATCTTGATGCTAATAATAAAACATAACTATTACTAAATGTAAATTACCAATAGCTTAATTTCATCTGTAGATATTTGTAATCCATATACATTTTAGCTGAAATAGGAACTCATTATTACCACTGTTAAACGTTTGTTTAAGCCCTTCGCAACGAGCGTTTTTTTACAGAATTTTTAATCTTTTATCAACGGTTTTTCAAAACAGAAATTTTTGCTTAATTTAATTGGGAAAATGCCCTGATTAAATAAGGCAAAATTTATAATAAAGAATAACTGGTGGGAATAATAAAGGATTATGAGCAACTAATGTGGCACATATATGTGATGCTCGTCCCCAAGGGGTTGGTTAAATATATTTTGTTGTTGTTGTTTTAGGAAGCTTATTTCAGGAATAAAAACAATTGAGAATTTGTATTTTATCTGTTTATAATTAGATAATATATCAAACTGATTTTCTGTAAGTGAGAATGATAAGTAATTTCCACTGAAATATAAAGAAATTCTTCATGTCTATTATGTAATGATAATTTTACCCATTCTTACATTTAAAGTTAATGAATCCCTCACAGGGTTCATAACTATCATATTTTCAGAAATATGAAATCCAATATTTTAATATATATCCATTATTTTTTTTATATATCCAGACCTGCCAACCTTTGAAAATGAGAAATCGTAGCACATAAAATTAAAATTAATCTGGAGGTTGGTTGGTTGGTTTTTCGTGTTTCGAAGCCATCTTTTTACATTTGTAAAAGGAATAAGGTTTCAGTCTTTCAACTCAATATAGTAAATTTTTTCTTCTGAAAATTTTTACACATGATTTTACACATGAGTTTTTTCTCATTTCAAAGCGTTTTTTTTTTTTTTTTACATTTGAAAAAGGAGTTTGGTTCCAATTTTTTAGCCCAGTGCAGTAAATTTTGACAAAATTCGCGATTTGTTTTCCTGCGATCATTTCAGGATATTCACAGTTTTTTCCCCACAATTGTAATTCACATTTTTCTATCACGATTCTTTGTTGAAATCCGCACTTTTTACCACGAACTTTTAACGAAATTCGCATTTTTTTACTACGATCCTTTGACGAATTTTGCGCTTTCTTTCCGCGATCTTTCTGTGAAATTTGCGTTTTCTTACTGATCTTTCGATGAAATTTGCATTTTCTTACTGATCTTTTGACGAAATTAGCGTTTTCTTTCTGCGATATTTTAACAAAATTCGCATTTTTACCACGATCCTTTGACGAAATTTATTTTCTTCTGCAACCAATTAACGAAATCAATTTTTTTACACGGTCATTTGTCGAAATTCGCGATAGTTTATCGCAACCGATCGGCAAAAGTTTCGATATCTTTTCACGACCAATTAACAAAAATTCACTGCTCGTTTCCGCCACCTTTTGACGAAATTTGCAAAATTTTTCCCTGGATAGTTTACCAAAATTCGTGATTTCTTTCTGAACTCTTAACGAAATTAGAGATTTTATTCGGCGACCAATTGAAGATAATTACTATTTGTTTGAGATCTTTGAAGAAATACACGATATTTTTACACGATAATTTAAAGAAATTCTCAACTTTTTCTTCAACCGATTCATGAATTAATTTAGGGAAATTCCATAAAAGAAAAAAAATTCACGAACTTTCAAGAAATTACAAAATATACTTGCAAAAGAATTATAAGTCTGTGGAAGAATTTGCAGGGGGAAATACTGCACGGCATTTTCCATTATGCAGGACTTTTCTTTTCCGTGTGCAAATCGTGCGATTTTGCACACTATTTCAAACCTTGCCCCTCAAAGAACCACCTCCTCACCTTCAGAAATTCTTAACATGGCACCCCGTTTCTAAGGAAGAGAATTCCTGTATAAATATTTACAGAAACATGAATCACCCGTGGTTAATATATACATAAAGAGGGTTTTATGTTAAAAAAGTTTGTTTTGCAGCACAGATTTTTTCCCCCTCGTGAGCATTTTTTAATGCCCGAATTTTTGGACTAATGACCATTTTTTTAAAACTTTCAGAAATGAATACTTTGAAATTTCGGAACAGAATTACTCTTGAAAAATATGTTGCGCGGGATAAAAATTGCAACTAGAAACAAAAAGTGCGTTTGTGTTTTTTGCAAAAAAAAAAAAAAAAAAAAAAAAAAAATCGTAGTTTAAGATCGATTTTCGTAACATCGTAGTTTATAAGTCCAAATCATAGAAACTACGATTTTTTCGTAGCAGTTGGCAGGTCTGTATATCCGATATTTTCAAAATAGTCAATTTATTGAAGATTATAAATATCTTAAGGGGGTGTCAGGTTTAAAAACCTCCTTTATTTATTTAAAGTTCTCAACACTTCCTAAAGTTTAATTTAATAAAATCTACTTTAAAAGATATTTATTACTTCAATCACTTTTTAAATATATTTATTGTTAAACTTACCTATCTTTAAAATTCTTTTATATTTCATTTAGAACTTCCTAGATAAATTGTTTGAATCAACTTAAACTTCTTTACCTTTTTGTGGGTGATATAAATTGCAAGCATCATTCTCCCCACTTAGATGATCATGTGCTTTCACTTTTCACTTGGATGATGACGTCATACATCCATACATCATCATACATCCATACATCGTACACGCGTGCAGGAAGTTAATTAATATTCATATTTCTCAGCTGTTGACTGAAGAAGGTGTTGACTTCCTGTTCTAGGTCATTCCTTCACTCCTTAAATACAGTGAGTGAATGTCACTGATAGCAGCTCATTTTCCTGATGTTTATTCTGTGGCTAGCAGTCCCATGAAGGTGGGGAAAAATTGTTTATTTTACTGAGAGTGAGATATGATTTTGTGGTTTGACACTATGATTAAATGAAACAACAAGCAGGTACTTTTTCTGTTTTAGTTTGATACAGTGCTGAGTTAGAATAATTTATTAATTTGATACCCATTGGAAATATATTTATATTTTGAATGTTGTCTTTTTCATATGGAAGTATAAAATGTGCAAGTTTAATGTATCAAGATTGCTTCCTTGCATTTATTTAATCAAGATTGTTATTTTTATGAAGAATAAAAGTTGTTTGTTTTTAAACTTCTTCTGTCATGTTGTTTCAAAAACACAGTAGCTTATTTATTTCCTATGAAGCAGAAATTATATCTATTAAGAACAGAATTACAATTTACAATAAACATTACCCAAATATGGTGCTTTACACTGGGCTTAAAATAACTCTGCTATAAAATAAATTTGTTTTAGATCAGTTTGTTTTTTCAAACTAATAGGGCGGTCACTCAGCGTCAGAATTCTCATCCGTAATGTTAAGTCTATGGACTTTAGATGCATTCGTATATTTAAAATATCTTCTCAGGATATTTATATTTTTAAAATCCTTTTTTTGTGTGCTCTTCTTAAAGGATGTCTCTTTTTTTCTTAGCTATCGAAATATTTCTAAAATCTATGCTTAATTTAATATTTTATGTGTTAAAAGCAGGCGAACTGTGAGTAAGATTTTAACACTTCATATAAAATTAAGTCTATACTTTAGAAATATTTTGAGAACTAACAAGGGAACCACTTTAAGTGTTGCTCGCACCTAGTATTGAAACCTGGTGCATTTTAAAGCTCTATATTAGGAAGTTTGGGAATCGATAAAATTTTTTTGTTAAAATAATATTTTTTGATTTTACAGCAGATTAACTTTCTGAAAATGCAATTTTCGAGACCACTTTTCGGGCTGTTAAAGTAAAAGATTTTTTTTTTTAAATAGTTAAAAATATAAATTAGTCAATAATAACTATAAAATGTTGAAAAAAGTTTTAAAATTCCTTCAAGAACCTACGAATTTGATTTAAAAAAAATACAATATTATATTTACATATTTGGCGGGGAAAGATTGGCGTCTTTTTCGTCCCGTACAGTTTTCCGGCAACCCTAGCTCAGTATTTTCGCTACGCACCGTGTTGTAATGTTTTGGACGTAAACCTATTACAAGTACAAAGCTAGTGAAAATTTTGAAGTGCCATATCTGGCGACTTAACTCTCTTTTGGTGTAAAATTAACAAATAAAAATCCAATAATAAAAAATTATAAATATAAAAAAATATATAAAATATGATTTTAACAAAGAATTTTTATCGGTTCTCTAACTTTTATGCATAGGGCTACAAAATGCACCAGGTCTCGATTCTAGGTGCGAGCAACACCTAAAGTAGTTCCCTTGTAAGAGAAAAAGAGACATCTTTTAGAAAGTGTACACAAAAAATAGAAGTTAAAGATATTAATTTCCCGAGGAGATATTTTAAATATACGAATGCATCCAATGCCCATAGACTTTACATTAGTGAGGGGATATCAGAAGCTGAGTGACCAGCCCCCTTAAGACTTAATATAAATTAATAAGTAAAGCATACTGCACTTTGCATGAAAACTTATTAAAATAACATTCTAAATGTCTTTTTCTTTATGTAACAAAACTGAAAATCAACTAATTGAAAACAGGCACAATTTGCTTTTTTATACTCACAAAAAACAATTTTTATACTCAATTAATTTTATGTTTAATGTAACAAAATTTAAAATAATATAAAATAATTTGTTTTTATTGAACGATTTTAATATAAGAGTAAGCTTGTCTGCTTTTTTCATTCTCTAACCTGTTGTGTAGTTTACACTGAACTAAACCAACACCACGAAAGATTATTTCTAATGAAGCTTTAAATAACTTATTATCTAAATTAGACAAGTTTTTTTTTTTTTTTTTTTTTTTCAGATTTATGATTTCAATATGAATTAAAGCAAATAAATAGAATTAAAGCATAAATAAAGCAAAAAAAAAAAAAAAATGTACATAAGTTAGTTAATACATTTGAATGTCACAGGTCTCCATTTCTTCAAATCTCAGATTTAAACACATAAAAATAGATAATTCATAACAAACCAAATTAGATAGAAATGATGAGTAAAAACTTAAGACAGAAGAATAAAATTTACCTCTCTCAGATGATCAACCATCAGAGCACACTGTATTTTTAATGCTGCTTCTGCATTTCCTTTTGATAATTCTGAAAATAAATATATAATTTAAATGTATGTAACAAAGATTTTTTTTTTTATTATTCCTAAAAGTTATAATTATTTTTAATGATTGTGTTGAAATAGGAACATTTCAGGGATGGAAAAAAAATGCCTTCAGCAGGGAAGTTTACTTTTTTCCTCTATAAAATTGACAAGTGATTATGTATTAAAATCAGAGTTTTAAAACCTGTGTATTCTGATACTCAAGTACAATAATACAAATACACAATAACATGGGGTTATTTTAAAATGCATAGAACAAAATTTAAATTTTACAATGACCTGGAGCAGAGGTGGTGAACATTTTCATGTGTGTGTTCCAAAAAATTCAAAAACAATACCTATTAACATTTTAGTGTGCCAAAGTTTTGCATAAAAAAATATTGCAACATACGCTGCTTTTATGAAACAGTGGTTAATAAGATCAGTCCCTTTCATGCATTAAATAAATCCAAACAAAGATCTATATTGTAATTAGCCATTATTTTACTTAAATTTTTATTCAGCAATATGAACTATTAACATCATCACACTTTAACTTATGAACTAAGATCACAGTCCCAGAACACACTGAAAAACTCAAAATTCACATTTAAATAATCAGTGGTGCCTACTTATATGTATGGCACATATGAGTAGTCTTGAAGCCTGTTGTGGTTACTTACAACCACTGCCATATTTTTATTTAATTTCATTTAGAAAATATTTTTATTAATCTTGTATTCATTTAATTTTAATATTCGCATTCTAAAATTATTTTAATTCCCTTTTTTTTTCAAACTTCCCCTGTAAGTTTTTCTTTCTGGCGTTGCATTTCGTTTATTTAAAATCATAAACGTCGTTTTGAAATCTGTACTTCTTCCGGTAAAAGAATTATCTGGAAAATTCCATAACTTTCTATTTGTGAAGTAATTTCTGTTTGTAGCTCCGCCCCTTAGCCAATAATATTTAAATCAGTTTAATACGTAATTTAAAAATTCTTATCATTTTACTACTGTTATCTTATCTTAGTGAAATCTATAAAATTTCCTCTAGTTTAAAGCAGTTTTTATATGCTTTAGCATTGCATTTTATGCCAACGCAGGGCGCTTGTATATTCGTTCTGCCAAAGTTGGCGTGTTTTAAGTATTATAGCGACCCCTTTACTCCTCTTCTACGGAGAGCTCATGCGCAGTCAGTCGAGTTGGGATTTCAATGCAGAATGGCTCTTTTTTTGCCATTCTGTGAAAATTCATGTGTGCACTAGCAGGAAAGTGGTTTGGGTTTTAATGTAGAATGGTGCCTGCCCTTTTTTTTCCTCTGCGAATAATCTTGTGTGAGTAAAGAAAGTAGTAAAATGAAAGGAATATTTTTTAGAAGGAGTGATCAGCTACTTATTTTTCTTCTGTTTGAGTTCAGATTTGACAACGGTTCCTCTAACCGTGATGCATCTACGATTCTTCAGATAATAAAAGTGGATAGAATCTTATCATATGTCTGCATAGCATGTGCTACTAATATTTTTTTATTCAACTGGTGCTTGTGTTAGAAGTTGTGGTATTCAATGCTAAAAAAATCTTCTAAATGCCTTGTTCTTTTTACTTGTGCCTCCACACTCCCCAAGGGAAAAAATTATTATATTTTCTTTAGTAAGAGCGTAGAATAAACGTCGATTGTATGTGTTCATCATAAAAAAAGAGTACATCTAAAAGAATAAGAGGTGTACTCTACAATAATGCTCTATGTTTTAAAGAGAATTTTCTTTATAAATAAAAAATTTTCAAGGATGATTTGTCATCTGTATATTTCCTGTCTATAATGCGTCCATCATTTCTGTTCTTTCAGATCAATGCAGGTAATGCTTTTACCTTTTATTTTTTGTTCTCAATTATCAAATATATGATAAGTAAATTCAGATTTTTTTAATTAATGACTGTTATGTCAAAGTGGTCTTTTGTGGCCACAGCACAATGTTAAATATGCACTATACGATTGATCACAAAAGAATGATTTTTAGGATTGTTAATTAGAATTTCAATATTAAAAAATAACTTTACAATATTATTCTTTCACCTCCTACCTCCAAACACAACAAAGCCAATCAGTAATTAACTCTCCAAGCTCATCCAATTTCTGTTTTATTTATTTATTTATTTTTTGACTGTCCAAAAAAAATTTCATTTTGTTGATCTTCACAAAATTATGTTGTTTGATAACCATAAGGACATTGGTGATAGGTACACACAAGCATTAACCCTTTAGTGCACAGCTTTGCATATATGCAAACAACAGTGTTTTGAATTTAATAATTTTTTTTAATTTGTATATACCTAATTCACACCAGAAAATTAAAATAGCAATAGTTGCTTTAATAGCAGACATTCTATATTTAAATAAAGCGAAATTAACTATTGAAACTTTCTGGTGTAAAGTCAGATTCTCTGAACTATGCAATTTCTAGAATGTATTCTATCATGGGAATTAAAGAGTTAAATCTTAAGTTTTATAAAATAAATTATTGTATAAAATAAGGTATTTGGAGACATACTTATTAAAATATTTACTAATTTGCAATATTTTAGTGTAAAACAGCCACACGACAGTAGTTTTTACTTGTATTGCAATGTGCAACAGAAAAAAAGATTGACATATCATATGAAAAATGTATCTGTTTTTTTTTTTTTTCATTATTTTTTCTGTATAATAAACCTTTCAGAGAATCATATAAAATTTTTTCCAAACAAAATAAAAAATCATTAAACCCCTCATTTAATAAAATATCAAATCAAGTTGATAAATTGAAATTGTTTAAATAAAACAAAATGCCCTGCTGACGCTGAGATACTAAAAACATAAGTTACTCCTGAGACATAATTAGTTATCAGACATCTTGTTTGTCCAGCAGAGATACAGGAGATATTAAAATTAAATTTAGAATTAACCAAATCACTTTTACTGAATGAATTTTGAAAACCTTAGAATTTTTCAGCCCAGAAATCAAATTTTAAATTGTTGTATATGCCACTTCGGGAATGTGTGCATTGGCTCACCATCCCTGACAGTCATGTTAATAAATTTATTCTTACTATTTGTGCTAAATGAAAATATGCAATGATCATAACTTAAGTACTGTAGCATTTTGAAAATTCCGAAGAAATGAGTTGTGAACAACTTTAAGAACTTTGAGAAGTAACACTAAGATCGTATAGGATAATATTACATTGTGATTGTACCAGAAGAAACTACCCAAAGCAACAATGTTGCATTCTTTCTGGTCAGTCACTTTAGGAGAAGAGAAAGTAGAATAATAAAAATGGATCTCACTTTAGTAACTATAGAGTCAGGGAGAGTAAGTAGACAATAACAGAGGAGACTTGAATATAGTTAAATTCTTGTTTATTTAAAATTTCTAAAGGAAAAGGAAATTTTTATTTTCCTACTTGATCACTGTACTCTTAATAGAAAACTCCAACTTGAGAATCATACTGTAGATTCCGAAGGAAAGAATTGGTTGGCTAAATTCCTTTAAAATCTTGAAAATCTCTCTATTCTAAAAAAAAGTAACTACCGCTGTCACCGCCGCCGCCGCCGGTTTTGATTTTTTTGTGACCGGAGGCCTTTCTTCGTTAATATTAACAAAAATAATGTATACAAAAATATGAAAATCGGTGGTTTTATACAGAAATGTTTGATAAACACGCTGATGCAGACAGTTTTCAAATCGAAGAATTATTTTAAGAGTTATTTAATGCTAAAGTTGGACAAAATCGTTCCACTAAAAAAGTTTTATAGCAGCAAAAAGTATACATGGCAGTGTAATCATTTTTAGATCATTTTATACGTTAGAATTTGCCGGAGTGCAGATTGCATTAATTTTTTTATTTTGACTCATTTTTTCAGTTTTTATTTCTATTTTAAATTCAAAATTTCAGCATTTCTAGAGATATTTTTTACAGATTTCAGAAAATTGTACTAATTTAAACTGTTGCCAACTGTATAAAAAGCGCAAGCAATAAAGTTTGCTTCAAATTAAAAATTTATTTACACGTGACTATTATAAACAGGAAAAAAACTTTCAAATTAGAATTAAATAATTACGTATAAAAAGCAGGAACTTATTAAAAATTACGTCATAAAAAGTATACACGTGAATTTTAAAAGAGAAAGGATATTGTAAAATAATAAATTCATTAACATGCGTTAGAAGTCTTAGGAGAAATTACGTCATATTTACGTCACATTATAGTTATTACATAAAATGAACACAAAATAATATTGCAAAAAAGTTTAAATTTAGAAATTGCGCTAGACATTTATTTGATATTTTGAGAATTAATTTAAAATGTCTCATTTAAAAGAACTTTCTTTTCGCTTTGTTAAAAAATACCAGGAGACAAAAACTCTTTTTACTTAATTCCTTTTATATTAGCTTATTTTGAAATGTTGTTACACGTGTATACGTCATCAAGTTATTTTTATTTCGACGTTTTATTTGTGTTTTTATTAATGTTGTACGAATTTATTTGTTCTTTCGTTATTTAAAATAAAAATTATATCAATTTGTATAATTTGGCGAGTGGTTTGGCGATTTATATAATTTGGCGAAATAGGTCGACAGGATAATCAAGTAGTACCGCAGCGGATTTGGCGTTAAAATTCCCCAATCAAAGAGAAATGAATAGAAATTCGTTTATAGGGAGATCGCCACTGTTTTTTAAATTATAATTCAATCTTTCGAAATCTTTTTAAAGCCGATCAAATTAGCATGCATTTAGAGTCTGCGGTGTCTGGACGGGGGTTGGCGAGCGTAGCTCGTAGGGGGCAGAGCCCCCTAGTGTAAAAAAAAAAACTTAAAAAAAAAATCAGGTTAAGCTCTTCAAAATTGGTAAATAAAATTAGGACATCACTACATGGCAAGGCATTACTTTGCAGTAGGGCATCAATCACATCATCTCAAATTTATGGAATATTTAAGAATTCTTTGAATCAGCATATTTAAGTTAGCACAGGGGCTTTTCACTGATAACATCTTATTATCAGCGGCGCCAACTTTTGAAAAATATTGGGGTCTTAACCATTTTTGAGTAAACTTACACAGCATTTTTTATTTGAAAGTATGGAAAATGTGATATTTCAAATTATGAAAAGTCAAGTTAAAATTTTAGAGCAGAACATAAAGTTGCGATTTTATTAAATTATATTTTCATATAAAGATTTATGAAGTCTTCATTTTATGCACTCTAAAATTTACTATTATAGCATGAATATAACTACAAATTAAAACACAAATGATTAGACAAATAATAAAATGGGCATTTAATGGAAATGCATTGAAAATCTTGTATAACTACTACTATTTACTCAAACTTTAGAGGGGGATATCTCTTTCACCGCTGATGACAGAAATATGCTTTGAATTGTAAAAAGTATATAAATTGGGTATGATAGTTTCAGATTTGGAATTTATTTAACAAAGGGCTGCCTATACATTAAAATATGAAATGTAATTTTTATACGGCCTCTTTTTTGTATAAGTTATATTTAGAAAAACTAGTCGAATGTGACAATCCCAAAACTTTCTTCTATCTGATGCATGTTAATACTCCAAAATTCACTATCACAGTACCAAAATTATTCTATAGATATGTCTAATAGACTGATTTCAGAATCTTTGACGAAAAAAGTATCATACACTGTAAGTTTGAGGACATATGCATTGCTTGAAACATTGCAAGATGCATGATATAACTTGATGCCAGCATATAGAATTTGAAATGGAAACATATTTAGTTACATATTAGATGTTTTTATCTTTATGCAGAGGAAACAGAAATGTTTTTGTTTCCAAGGGGTTGTCCCTATAAATTACCTTCTTTCAAAGTCTGATTAATTTTTGATCTTGTTTGGATCTGGTTCTTAATCTGGGTAATCTAATGATTAATTTTAAATCAGAAATAATATTAAAACCACATACATTCCACAAAACTTGTCAAATGGATGTTGCTTTAATGCCCAACCAGTTATCCAGAATACATCTGACATCAACCATTCTGGATAAATGGTTCTGTACTCTAGATTATTTTGCTTTTTTAAATATGACAGAACATTTTCTTTGCGGAGCAATTAAAAAAACATACATTTCTTTTATATGTTTTTTTAATCATCATAATTTAAGTGTGCTGCGGAAATTTAACTATTGTTTCAGGTATACCATCTGATTTAAAATGATAAAACAATGCATTAATATTACATATAGTTAAAAATATTAAAATATTTCACATGATATTATTAAAAATTAAAAATAATTAAATTTATTACATATTATTCAAAACCAATAAAACAATCATTTATCATACTAGGGGTAATTACCCTTTATGAGCTACACTCGCCAACCCCCATTCAGACACCACACCACACATTTTAAAAACATGCAAACTTGATTTGCTTTAAAAAAAATTATGGAAGAATGAATTATAAGTAAACAACCAGTGGTGATCTCACTGTAATTAGGTTCACTTTGATTAAGGGATTTTAAGACCGAAACAACTGCTATTGAAACATCTAATGACTGTTTTCGTGATTGATTAAATAAGATCAGTTAAATATTTGAAAATCAGCTTAAATAAAGTTAACTAAGTAAACAGTGTTGTTGCCAATTAAATTTTTTAACAATGCTATCAGGAAGTTGTCTTAAATAAGATATTTCAAATGTATCATTTTAAATCTGAGTAATTTTTACCAAAGTTTCCTTTCTCTTTTTAATATTCAAATGATAGTACTTTTTTTATTTGAAAGGAAATATTATTTGCCCTGTCTTAGAATTGGCAATAATAATTAAAAAGACCATCTTGAAATATGATATAAATCTCTCACATAAATATACTTTTAAACTGAAACAGTTTGGTAATATTATCATTTGGCCCATTTTAAATATGACATAATTTTTCCAATTTACTGCTTTGAACACATAATAATGTATTTATTATCTTAGAGTGTTCTTTTTTTTTTAATATTCATGTGTAAATATAATTTTTATGACATAATTTTCCTTATTTCTTGCTTTTAACATGAGACCATTCAATTATTATTTTAAAGCTTTCTTTCTGTTTTTAATAGTCACAAGTAAATAAATTTTTTAATTGAAAGGAAATATTATTTTTCGTGTACAATTTGGCAAAAATTTAAAATAATGATCTTTTCTAAACATTAAAAAAAATTCTTCTTTAAATGATAAAAAATTAAATGAAAAATTAAAAAAAAAATTTTTTTTAATTGGTCAAATTAGAAAAATAAATACAATCTGCACACTGCAAACTTGTAAATTATGTCCCTAGAAAAGATGATTAAATTCCTATGGATAGTTTTTATTCCTATAAAACTTTAACAAATCTATTTTGACCGACTTCAACATTAAATAGCTCTTAAAACAATTGTTAGATTTAAAAACTGTCTGCATCAGTGCGTTTATCAAACATTTTTCTATAATACTAACAATTTTCATATTTTTGTTGTAAGTTATGTATCGTTCTTTTAATATTAACAAAGAAAGACCTTCGGTCACAAAAAATTCATTTATGGTGGTGACAGGATTACTTACTTTTTTTTTTTAGAATAGCGAGACAGAATAACATATTTAAATTTTACAGTGCAATATCAAAGAAAATCTATTAATGTATTGTGTTTACTCTTTATAGAAATCATTAAAAACAGTTTTTAAAATCATTCAAATTTACAGCAGAAACTCATTTTTACATTTCTGTTGTGATAGAAGGAATTGAATGTAAACAAGTTCAAATGTAAATAAAGAGAAAATGTAAGCGTTGGAAACCACAATTTTTGGAAATGCTTAAAAGGAATTTTACTGTGATAAAATTTGCTTCCAATCAAAGTTTAAACATTTTTCTAATGGCATAATTTTCAATTGATTTTTCATTCCGCACATGCTGAAAATAAGGTCTATAAATTAAAAAAATAAGAAAAAATATTTTACTAAATTAAGCCATGTTCTGATGAAACATAGTTGTTGATCAATGTAAAATTAATGTGAGAAATAAAAATAATTTAACTGAGATAGATAAAAGAGAAAATTTACAGTACATATACATTTAACGACTGAATTTAAAAACCATTAAAACACCAAATAAAATAAATTAAGACAGACTTGAGCACAGTTAAAAAATAAAATTTATAAAGAATATACTTAAAAACAATTAAAAATACAATATGTAAATGTTTCGCCAAGCGACACGCAAGGCATCATCAGTACAAAAATATCCATTGCATTTTAAACAACAGAACAAATCAAGAACAGTTAAAGTTAGTTATTTTAAAAACAAACAATATTCACTACGGACAGAACGAGCATCATTCAAAGTCTGTGATCGCAATTAGTGAACCAAGCCTCAAGGAACAATCTACCATGGTAGTTGTTGCAACCCGATTTCAAAATGCTGGCGTTATTTGAATTCAAATATGGTCCAGCATTCACTTCAAACGAGTCACATTCCGCTCATTGAGAACGCCAGTATTTTGAAATCAGGTTGCAACAACTACCATGGTAGATTGCTCCTTGAGGCTTCGTTCACTGGATTGCGATCACAGAGTTTGAATGATGCTCGTTTTGTCTCTAGTGAATATTGTTTGTTTTTAAAATAACTAACTTTAACTGTTCTTGATTTGTTCTGTCGTTTGAAATGCAATGGATATTTTTGTACTACTGATGATGCCCTTGGCGAAATGTTTACATATTGTGTTTTTAATTGTTTTTAAGTATATTCTTTATAAATTTTATTTTTTAACTGTGCTCAAGTCTGTCTTAATTTATTTTATTTGGTATTTTAAAAGAGAAAATGTTATCAGTTATCATCACAAAATGGTTTGAAAAAGGTTTAGATACCAAACCCATTAGTTGATTTCTTTGAAAATGAATACAGTTCTTGTGACAGTGGTTTATAACATATTCACCAAATTGGAGTGAAATTGAAAGCATACATTTTACTTCAACATATCATGAACAATACATGAGAAATTTTAAGTCAAATATTTAATATCGAATTGTAGATAAATCTCTAGGACTAAAACTCAAATTAAAAAAAAAAAACTGTATTGACTATTTTTTTACATAGTTCAATAGACAATTAGACATATAAAGAAATACAGTTATACAACTTTTTAATTATATTAGAAGAAAATATAAATTGTACCTTTAGCTAAAATAAACATCTTTTGTTTCACTGCAGAACTTATTTTCAGATCCCAAGATTCCTTCATAATTTTTAATCTTTGATTTATTTCTTCAATTCGCTTTTTCTATTAATTCAAAAAAGGAAAAATGCAGTTAGAAAAATTGTTTTCACATATCATTAATAAAGCAAATATAATTAAAATATCTAATGAAACAATTCTAAGCTTGAATAATTTTTCCAATAAATTTCAACTACAGTAAAAATATGCTGATAAATTACCTATGCAGTTTAGATAGCATAAGACTAGTAAAATTATTTTAAAAATAAAAAATAAAATCCATTTCCAATGTTATGCTTACTATTATAAAAAAAAGTTTATCGTAAATAATCAAATAAATAGAAAATCTGTGAAAATAATTCTATGTTTCATTAATTTTTTAATACATTACTTTACCATTTAGCCAGTTTGACTTGTTTAATTATATAAAACTAAAAAACATTTTTAATCACAGTAGAAATAACTGAAATGGGGTTGTAGATAAACAGAAGAAAGTTATGATTTAGACAGGTCACACAAGGAGAGGGCCAACCTTGTTAATCACAGATTTTGATTATTTTAATATATGTTGTAGGATAGAGACCCCTTAGTCTCAGGTTCAACGGATTTTATCCAACGCTCCTTAGTTCTTGAGAAACCAGGGAGTCTACTAGTAGCACACAACTTAAATACTTACTTTGTAACTAAAAGGATAGGTTGGTCGTAGCTGAGTTGGTATGGCATTTGCCGGCTGATCCGCAGGCCCGAGTTCGATACCAGGACACGTTACATTTGTTTTTCTCATTTTTTGTTTTATAAATATATCCATAAGTATAACTTAATAATCTCATTGTCAATTAAAATGTATAATATTGTATATCAATTATAATTTTAACCTATTTAATTTTTTACTTTTAACTAAATAGTTGTATAAAACATCATAAAATTGTTAATTTTTTTAAAATCACTTTTAAAATGTATTTCATAAATTCTTTATCGATGCAATGATATTGAGCAATTGTGTCAATTCGTGATTTTAAAGAAAATCATGTATGCATTGCTTTAACAAAGGAAGTCAATGCGATAATACTATTATTCAGTTTTTAAAGTAACAAGCATAATTATATTAAAAATTAGCATCAGAATTAAATTACAACCGATTTTTTTAATATTAAAGATTTTTAAATTTGTAATAGGTATGCTTGCACTTTCAATTATTTTGCCTTCCCTTTTATCTTTTTTCTGCTTTCATTTTCATTCTATTTGAATTTTATTTTATTTTATCATAACTAGATGGTGCCACAACAGGTTTTGTCACGATTTTGGAATTTTCATCATTCAATAATAGATCCAATTTCTTTTTAAACCTCTTTAAAGGATGAGAAATAATAGTTTAAAAATAAAAAAATGATAAATTTAAATTTGTTAACATTATAATTAATATATGATATTGAAATTTTTAATTTAAATTATTAAATTATACACTGCTCAAAACAATTAAAGGATATTTGAAGTTTTATATAAAATAAAGATATAAACGAAATTTTTTTGCCGAAAATAGAAGAAGAGAATCACAAATGCAAATTTTTCTGGTTTTCAAACTGTGGAGTATGCAAATTTTGAGTTCGACGTCAAAAACGTCGCTTCAGCGGCAGCAAATGAAATTTGACTTTCAACTGGATAAAAGAGAATGAAGACAAGGATGATCGGCATTCAGTGATTGCTTTGTTTCGATGAGTACGATGTCTCAGCGAAGTCATTTGACAGATTCAGAAGCTTTGAGAATTGTTGGTAGGTTAGAAGGGGGCCAAACTCAAGCCGAAGTAGCGCAAGCCATTGGAGTGTCACAAAGTGTCATTTCCAGGATCTGGAACCGTTTTTTGGAGAGTGGATGTGCAGGCCGAAGACCAGGGCAAGGTCGTAGACGGGCAACAACGCCCAATGAAGATCGGTATTTAGCGTTAACAGCTCGGAGACACCGAACCATGAACGCTACTCTTCTCCAACAACACCTTCGCTCGGCTACAGGCCCCACGATTTCAACTCAGACTGTCCGAAACCGGCTCCATGCTGTAGGTCTGTATGCTCGCCGACCGATGGTATGTGTTAGATTAACATCAAGGCATCGTCGCGACCGCAGGGAGTGGGCAACCGAGCATGTCAACTGGAGGAGAAATGAATGGAGCAATATTCTGTTTTCTGACGAGTCCCGTTTTTCTGTGCATCCGGATAATAGGCGTATTTTCATCTGGAGGGACCGTGGCAGTAGGAATAATCCTGCGTTCATGCACGAAAGTGTCAGATTTGGCGGTGGAGGAGTGTTGGTGTATGGTGGCATCTCCATTGACGGGCGCACTGACCTCTACATCATTCCAGATGGAGCTCTGACTGGCCGCCGATATAGGGATGAGATCCTCAGACCTATTGTAGTCCCTTACACTGCAGCAATCGGAGATAACTTCATTTTAATGGACGATAACTGCAGGCCACATCGTGCAAACCTGGTGGAGGATTTCCTTTTCGAGGAAGGAATCGTTCGAATGGAATGGCCAGCGTGTTCTCCAGACATGAATCCAATCGAGCACGTTTGGGACACTCTAGGAAGACGAGTTTCTGGCCGCCAAAATCCCCCACAAACTCTCCAAGAACTGGAAAGAGCTCTTCTGGAAGAGTGGGGCAGAATACCCCATCTCGTCATTAATAGCCTCATTGAGTCCATGCCTCAAAGGTGTTCAACGTTGCTGGCCGCCCGTGGAAACCATACCCCCTACTGAAAATGATTTTTTTTTGAAGAAAACACCTTTTCTTATTCTTTTTTTCTCATATGCACAATTTGTGTTTTTTTCCTTTAGTACACAAATGCGCAATAAAATGCATTTTTTTCTGCCAAACATGTGTAATTTATTCTCATATAACATACTATGTCTGTCGATCATGTATCAATCAGCTAAACAGTTTACCAGATACAAAATCCACCTAAAACTGCAATATCCTTTAATTGTTTTGAGCAGTATAATTACAAGTATATTTATAAAACACAAAAGAGAAAAACAAATGTAGCGAGTTCGAGTACCAAACCCAGGCCCGCAGATCAGCCAGCGAACGCCGTACCAACTGAGCTACGACCAACCTGTCCTTTTTGTTACAAAGTAAGTATTTAAGTTGTGTACTACTATTAGACCCCCCTCCCCCCCCCCCCCCCGGTTTCTCAAGAACTAAGGAGCGTTGGATAAATTCCATTGAACCTGAGACTAAGGGGTCTCTACCCTACAACATATATTAAAATAATCAAAATCTGTGATTAACAAGGTTGGCTCTCTCCTTGTCAGTAAGTAAACCAACTCTTATAATTTTATACTGTTTTTCTAACCTGGGCCATAAAATTTTATGTTTAAAACAGGATTATAGATTGTATTATTTAAGTATTGCGCAGCAGCGCCTTGGTGATCATAACTTTTTCATTTTTTTTTCCCCACCTTTTTGTCCCTGATGCCACTCATTTTTTATTCTTCACTAATTCTAATGATATTATAAATTTAAAGTGTAAAAACATTTGCCTGATGTCAGGGTCAAAACGAATGGTAAAATGCCTTGGCATATGGGTGAATTATAACCCAGAGAGAAACATGGGCCAATTTTTTTTTTCCTTATTCAAATATTTTTCTTAATAATTCCAATTTTCGCTTTTTTCATTGAAAATCAACAGACATTTTTCATAGAAAATGTAACATTTTTACTTCATTGTTGCAAAAATTTCAAAAGTTGTAATAATAATTTATTTTTTTTAGTTGAAAGATTTTCACGTGAAATATTAAATAGAGCTAGTTTTTTTTTCCAAAAATTAAAAAGGTGAATATGGCGTCATAGTGGAAATAAAAAGGATATTTTCAGAATAAGTTTTTGCTTTGGTAAAGTTTATATTTTAGTAAAAAGTTTTTAACGTTTAGCTATTTTTACGCAGGTAGCGAACTTAGTGGGGAATTACATAACTTAAATTTTAAAATGTATTTTTTTTTCCGAGATGAGAACTATTTATACCCCAAGTTAAACTTAGGTAATAATTTTCTGATCTGTTTACATCACCCCTTGGGAGAGAATAAGGTTTAAAAATTTAAGTAAAACTTTTATTTTTTACGTTTTACTGTATCACAGCTATAATATTCTTAAATATTAGCAGTAAGGATTCAACACAATTTACTTTTACATTTATAGCGTTCCTGAGTGGGAAATAGGATATCTAAAATTGGCACAGATGTCATATATGACGTGTGATACTTGATATATTATACATATGATACATTATCTATATGATATATGATTATGTATATGATAATGTATCATATATCATATGATACATTAATACTTGACATATTAAACAAAAACATAATTTGAAGAACAAATTAAAAGAAACAAAATTTATTTCCTACATTGTTTAAGCCCGAGAAGGGACAGATATTAATTTATTTCATTCAATTAGCTCTACATTTAATGTTAAATTTTTGTAACAAATTAGTTAATATATATGACGCCTATGACATAAGATACGAGTTAATATATATATATATATTGGCGCGATTTTTTTCTGACACCAATGTCGCATAAGCACCGGGTACTTAACTGGCGCCAAAGTGTTGTTATTTTGCTTGATATGGTAACCCGGATATAGATGATATGGTAACAAGGTTTCCGCCAAATTGGCACCGGAAAAAAAAATCGCGCCAATATGGGGCGATGTATATGGCACATGTATATGACATCTTTTCCCTAAATTTAAGTGAAGTTAATTTTTTTATGTTTTGATTATAGATTTTTTACTTTCAGATTGGAAGTGTTTATCCAAACTACCACAACCTGCATTACTACAGAGGTGAAATATTTTGAATTACACATTGGTAAACTGCATCCCACATTGTGATGCAATACCGCATACATCAAAGCCTGATGATGATACTCTCTATTAATTTTGAAATGCATTTGTCTGAGTGCATTAGTTATTAAAAAACTTGACATATTAAACAAAAACATAATTTGAAGAACAAATTAAAAAAAAACAAAATTTATTTCCTACATTGTTTAAGCCCGAGAAGGGACAGATATTAAGTTATTTCATTCAATTAGTTCTACATTTAATGTTAAATTTTTGTAACAAATAAGTTAAGCCAATGGAAGAATAAAAAATAAAAATAAAATTCATACAATATGATACTTAAAACACCCTAAAAAATTAAATTCCGTGCAAATGAAATCGAAATAAATCTTAGACTTTTTTTTAAGTTTTGTATTTTGTATGCATCTTATCATTTTATGCACAATTGTTATAAACATAATACAAAATCTGCAATACAAATATTTTCAATTAAAAATGAAAGAAGTCTAAGAATTATTTCGATTTGATTTGAGCGGAATATAATTTTTTAGGGTGTTTTAAGTATCATATTGCATGAATTTTATTTTTATTTTTTAATCTTCAATTGGCTTAACTAATTTGTTACAAAAATTTAACATTAAATGTAGAACTAATTCAATGAAATAGCTTAGTAATAAATTAACCCTTCTCGGGCTTAAACAATGTAGGAAATAATTTTTTTTTTTTTTTAATTTGTTCTTCAAATTATGTTTTTGTTTAATTTATTATTATACAGGAATGTTAGATGTCTTTTTTATTGCAAACTTTATTTAAATGAAAATCCAAATTTGATGCCCTGAAATTTAAGGGGGTTTTTTTCAGATTTTTTTTTTTTTTTTTTTTTTTTATTTACGAAATGCGAAGTGTTTTTAAAAATCTATTTACAGTAATTTATTATGCACACATTAAAGTATAAAATTATACTTTTTTTTTGCTGTTGTTTTTTATTTGGTAAAATATCTCACCTTGATAGCTGATGGGTAGGGACACTTCTAAAAAAGAGAGGGGGATCAAATGGGCACAATAACCCATTGAAGACTTGACCCAGAACAATTAATCAAAAAAGTTTTTTTTTCTTTTTTGTCCAATGAAATATGTAGTGACGAATTAATCTGATGAGCGTTTGTGTGATGTGTTGATGAGTGTGTTTGCTAATGAAATATGTAGTGATTTTTAGTGAAATGACATCGATTAAAAATAAAATCTAACTTTTCAACCAAAAATTTCATTACTTATAGTTACACAGAAAAGCAAGATATCATATTTGGAAAATATTTTATATATTTCAACAGAAAAATGTGACGATAATTTTCAAAAAGATCCAAGTTGACTGATTGGCAGAAAATTGGCAGAGCTAGAATGCCGATCAGTTTTTAAGATGTTGTTCTGAGAAAAACATGCTTAAAATTTCTGTTATTGTTTAGTATACTTTAGGCATACTCTAAAATTAACCTTTCAATTTTTATATAGATCTCAAACTAATAAAATATGACTTTCGTAAATATAAATTCTAAAGAGAGAAATGAGAGTAAAAAAAATTAAACTTTGAACTAGTCATAGTGGTGTTACCCCTTAATTATAGTACTCATTCAATAAGCTCCTATCAATCTATCATAACTCCTATCAATCATGTGACATAGTGATCCCGTTACCTTTGAATTAGTACAGGGTAGAAAGCAATAAGTTTGCTATATTTACAAGTTTTGTGACATTTTTTGCACAGTTTTTTATAGTTATTTTTTCATTTATGGAGGTAATTCCCTTTCTAAGCAAGGTGGTCAAAGTGTTACATTATTAAATTATACTATATTACGTCTAATTACAACAAGATAATGACAAGTAAAGTTATCACTAAGGTGATATTTAAATATTTTTATTTCAAATAAATTCTATTAATAATTTTTATTATAAAAAATCATTAAATTAAAGGGTGAAAAAAAAAATTACTAAATTAAAGGGTGTTTTAATATTAAAAGAAACAACTATGGGAAATTAAAATTTTGCTTTTTACTTTTTTGAATTTAAAAACGAGAAACTAAAAGAAAAAAGTATTCTGCATAAAAAATTCCAATAACTTCTGAAAAAATATACTTTTTATTTCAAAAATTAATTTATGTGAACGTAAATAATATGGAATTCATAAATTAAGGAAAAATATGCATTGGATCACTGACCCCTATATGAAAGAATTACAAAATTACTGGTCATTAGTTAAATTTCCTATTAACCCCCGATACAAATGCTATTTCTTTCTCCTAGCTTATTTTGTGTCGTCTGCAAAAAATAACGTTACCTTACAGAAGCCAGCCGTAAAACAAAGCAGTACAATTAAATACTCTATAGCAATTTTTTTAACTTCCAAGCATCGCACATTTTCAATTTTTATACTGTTGTATTGAAAAAAAAAAAGTATTTTTAAATGCAATTTGTTTGAAAACTTCATCTCCATTTATTTTTGAAAGATTAATTTTTTTGTAGTTTTTAGAGCCATTTGCTTAATATTGGCAAGGGTAGCACTCCATTTCTGTAGAAAGTAAAGGAAAAATAGTTGTAAAATATTAATTATATATTTTTGTTGCCATTTTTTTCATAACAACCGAAAGAAAATGTAATTAAAATATGTGCTATTTTGAAAAAATATAAACGAATGATTTCTGTTAAAACATGGAGATATGAACTATATTTAATTTTAAGTATCTATATTAATGTTACAAACAAATGAATCATTAGACAGCCCTTTTTTTTGTTAAGTTTCTTTAATGATGGCATCTTTTTGCTGCGTGTGTGTATTATTTCGCGATAGTGACGTCCTATGCATACTTTACTGTAGATGTTTAAGAGTGGATTGTAAATGTGGAATTCTTAAGCGAATGCGAATGACGTCAGTTTACATAAAATAAGTATGTGCTGTAAGTCTTAAAATTGAAATATGTTTTATATTATTTATATATATGTATATATATTTTTTTTCATTGGGGGCGACACTGAATTCTGAAAGAGCAGAATTCCTGTTTCCTAGTTTATACATTTCATTTTCACAATAAAGTTGTTGGACCTAGTTTTGAAAGTCGTGATGATAGTTTTGCAAATAAAAAAAAAAAAAATGCTAAGGTATTTTTAAAGTATAAATAAATAAAAAAATACTTCTTTGCAATTAAAAACAAGTAAAAAATATCAGTATAATTATAATAGTTTTTTATGCAGTTTTACTTTAGAAACAGAAAGTATAAAGAGCTGCCAGCACTTGTGAGTACTGTAATGTGTAGTTTCAAACTCAGAAAATATGTAATTTTAAGGTGTTACATGTAATCACTAAAATTATGAACATGCTTAAAGTTTTAAAAAAAAATCTAAAAGATAATATTAAAAAGAAATTTTATTAATGAAGCACATTAAAGTATCAAACGTTAAAATCTCAATATGAACATGAAAATAAAAAATTACAAAATTACAAAGTGTTGTAAAGTTAAAAATTAAATAAACATTAAAATAAAATTATAAGAATGGACATTTCGGTCATCATCTATGACCATCTTCAGGAAAGAGTTGTTACATTGCTTTTAAAATTTTAAAGAACAAAGTCAAGCCATCTTGAATTTGAGAAGTTTGTTAGGTTTCCAATCGATTATGGCTTTAAAACACTAAAACACAGACGATACTTTAAAACACTTTGCATACCCCATTTAGTAAATTTGTGTTTTTTTTTTGTTTTTTTTTTCACGTTAATATTGAACTTTTCATGGTGTAAATGTCCAACTCTTTTATTATTAAAACCTCACACAGCACATGAAAAAATTTCACTAATAAAAATACAAAAAACTTATACAAATAAGCATATCTTCATTATTATTATTATTATTCTAATGTAAAACCATCTTGTAAGTTAAAATGCCTTTTTTTAGTTAAAATCCCTAAAAAATTTTGGCAAAAATATCGATTTTGACTTAAAGTATTACAGTATACAAAACCCTGGATTTACACATTTTAAATCATAATTATATTTAAAATGGGAAACTTATACATGTGGAAAAATGAAAAAGAAATCAGGAACATAACAAGACAAGAGCATGTCTTATTAAAAAACAAATTGAAAGAAAAAATTTAATTTTCAGTAAACAGTGTGTAATGTGTAGCAGTTGGCAGCCCTGAATGTACAGAATTTTTTACAAAATCCAAAAGTTATATAGTGTATACCATTGTGTAGGCCCCCCTCCCACCACAATAGCCCTGACTAATGGAGGGAAAAGAGGCTTCTGCATGAAGCATAGAATTCTAATATAACTGGACACAGAAATGGTAAACTTTTCTTGAAGCCGAGATCATGCTTCACCATCCATCATCGCCACGTGACCTCCCACCATCACTGTCACATGATGGTGGGAGGATACCATGCCAAACCGGTTTTCCCCCTCTAAAAACTGTCATTGGAATTGCTGCTCCCACCGAGACTGGTATGTCGTTTGCATACATCCAGAGTTTGTCAACAGAAACAGAAATTTGCCAACAAAGGGATCACCTTTGGCAATGAAATTGGAAACATGTTGGATTCAAGTATCTGCAGAAAGAACAATGGGATTCGTTCTCTATGTATTCCTCCTCTAAGGCATGAAGCAAAACACCAGTAGAAATTACTGGAAAGCAACTTATTTCATTGTAACATCTTATCCTTAGTAAATGCATGAATTCAAGAGGTGGGCTCTTATTTCCCTCGCCTCCCCCCCCCCCCCCTCTTAAAGAATCTCTTAATATATCTTCATCAAAACAGACTTTTCTGAAAGAAAGAGTTCTCAAGTGGCAACTCGTGAAAGGTGCACTACAGTTAAAATAATATACAATAAATAAAGTAATTCAACGTAAAAAATACAAATTTAATTAAATATATATTTGCTATTTTAAAATTCTCTTCATATGGAAAAAAATAATCAAACATTGTTTGTTTGTTTTTTATAACAAAACATTTTTTTTAAAGTTATTTTCAATCGATTTTATTATAAAAATCAAGTTATTACATATTTTCTTAAAAGCTAAAGACGTTAACATAAAATAAAATTATTAATTTGTAATTAAACAAAGCTTTATTATCATTAAAAACATTTTAAGAACATTCAAACAATGAAAGGATATATTAATTTACCCCTTAATTTCCCCATGACCAAACACAGTATGTCCACAGTATTCCTTGTTTTTTCCTTTTTACCAATATAAAGTCTTTATTTTGTACTCCAAAAATGTTTTTAGTTTATAAATAAAACATTAAAATAATTATGTGAAAATCAACACAAATATAACATAGGAATTATGAACGAAAGCAAATTTAAGTCTATACTTTCAGACTAGATCAGCCATACTCAACTTGCAGCCCGCAGGACGCATGTGGCCCAGCAACCTTTTATGTGCGGTTTGAAAAATATAATTACTAATCCATATTTATAAAGTTGACTGAGATCTGCATAAAAAGTATTTAAGACCTTCACTGTTGTTTTATATATTTTCATGGGAAGACAAAATCTTTCCTGTTATTTATTATTAATTTAAAATTACTATGTTAAAACATCTTAAATGCCTTTTATTAGTTAAAAGTTCTTTTCCCATGTAATCCTATTTGTTCTACAGTTTTGTATACATTTCTTAAATCTTCAAAACTAATCCAACATTATTCCAAATTAATTAGATTTGTATTATATATCTATCTCTAATTTAAAAAATAAAATTTTTGCATTGAGGAAAATATTGATTTATTAGAAAAAATCTCATGATTTTTTTTTCTTTAACATGTGTAAATTTTTTATTGCTAAATAATGTTAGCCAATACTGCTTTTTAGGGTTGAACATTTGTTACAGAAAAAACTGCCACCAAAACCTTTTTGCACTAATATTACCAAACAATAAACTTTGTAGCCTATTTCTACAACATTTCCAATAGAAATATATCACAAATTTTGTTTTTGAATTAGTAGCATTAAAATTTTTTGGTAACATTTCTCCCACGATAAAAGTTCAATCCTAATGATAAAACTGACTTTGTTATATTACTATTTTAATTACCTTCACTATTGTTTTATATATTTTCATGGTAATACAAAATTTATCCTGTTATTTATAATTAATTTAAAATTGTTAAAACATCTTAAATGCCATTTTGTTAGTCAAACATTCAACCCTATTGATAATATTAACTTAGTAATATTACTATTTTAATTACCTTCAGTGTTGTTTTATATATTTTCATAGGAAGACAAAATCTATCCTGTTATTTATAATTAATGTAAAAGTGTGTTATCATCTTAAATGCTGTTTTATTAGTCAAACGTTCAATCGTACTGATAATATTAACTTTGCAATACCACTTTCGTTACCTAACTATTTTAATTATTCCCTTTTTTAAGTGTGTTGTGGTTGAGGCCCGCCTAATGTTGCAAAAACATTTTTGCGACCCATGAGAAAAAAAAGGTTGAGTATGACTAGACTAGATTATTTAATCCAGCTTATCTCACATCTTTGAGATTATCTGTGCACTGTCAATCTGTGAACATTTCTTGAACAAATGATGTTTTAATCCCAACTTAGCTGGATTAAAACATCTGAATTGAACAAGATATCTGACCTACATTATAAACTAAACATAGAAAAAACAAAATACATGAAAACCTAATATTAAAGAATGAACATAAGAAGCTTATTATAAACTGAAGATAGAAAGGTTAAACACAAGAAAAGCCTAATTTTAATGAAATGACTTTACAAGAAAGTACCGTAATTTCCGGCCTATAATCCGCACCGGCGTATAATCCGCAGTCGCAATTTTTAGTCCTTATAAAAAAATTTGAGCAGATAATCCGCATTGGTGTATAATCCGCGGACTATACGGGGATTACTCATTTTTTTCAACATTCGAAAGTACCACTAATAAACCACCTCCCTATGTATTTAGTTGCTCTATTTAAATGATAATTGTATTAAAATAATTGAAGAAAAATAACAATAAAATAATTAGAAGTTAAAAAAATACAAAAAAAATTTCCATTGAATCTTATATCTAAAACGTAGAATGTCTTGTGATCGATTTGGCTGTAGATTTATGATAATAATCGACACCTATATCGATTTGACTATAGATTTATGCTTAATTATTTTGTAATTTTATGGTATGGTTCAAAACAGCTGAAACCAATGACTAAATCTTCTTATCTTTCCAAACAATGACTCTTGTAATAGGCATACACGAGGGAATACATGTCTATATTGACTCAAACAAAATCTAAATCATTTCAGAATAATCGAGCTTCAATCGATATTTGTAATCGAATCATCGAATGTTAGTTGTTTTCGTTGGATATGATTGATGTGGTGTATTAGTATATTATACTATTTTTAATTTTATATTTTTTAATCCCCAATAGCACGTTAGTATCTAAAATAATGCTTTTATGTTATTACATATATTGTGTCGGATTAAATTCTTATTGAATATGTAATCTAAAAGATTATTAACACAATCTTAACAAGTTATTTTGAAAAGTATTTCACAAAAATTGACCCATTGAAGCAAACAAAAAACAACTGATTTTAAAAATAATAACGTTTATTTTTTACTGTGATTGTATATCGTAACCTTCAGCGCGTTACAGTTTAAAAAGCTTTTTCATATTTGACAATAGATTTATGCTAATTCCGATACCTATATCGATTCTGGGCCTACATTTATGCTAATTGCGATACCTATATCGATTTGGCCCTATGTTCACCTAATTCTGATACCTATATCGATTTGGCTATAGATTTATGCTAATAATCGATACCTATATCGAAATCACCTTCCACTTTTTAAATAACATTCAGTTTAAATTCTGTAGTTTTAAATAACACGTTTTCTCTTAGACATTATTATAACTTTCAACTTCATAACAATACAATATTTCATAAATGATTGAGATTGAAATTTTTGAAAGAGATGAGTTGAGAAACGCTTTTTTCATCATCGAAACATTTTGCCAAAAGGCTAAAAAAAATAACATAAAAATCAGAAGCCACTCCCACTAGCATGCACGTCATATGTGAACCAATCAGGAGCAACTCCACGAACAGTCGACAGTAGACAATCATGCGGTAGAATCTGGATGTCTGACGTGAACTTCTGCTTGAAAAAAATTTCAACAGATAATCCGCACCGGTAGATAATCCGCACTTAAATTTTTTGAGGTTTTTTAACAGATAATCCGCGGATTATAGGCTGGAAATTACGGTAATTAAATACAGATATTCAAATCTTTGTGTAGGATCACATAAGAGAAGCATACAAAAGTGATTTTAAATGAAAGGCTATGATGAAAAATTATTAAAATGAATTTAGGAAATGATCCATGGTGGGGTTGAGCATTTCCTAACTATTTTTCCAGGATGACTCGAAATTTTCTACTTAATAATTGCTAACAGTAAAAATTCCTTCTGAGAAAAAAAAAATCTAAAATCAACCTTGATGAGAAATGACTCTAAAAGATAAATATACGAGGTCTGTCTGATAACTGTCTGACCTTGACTTTTCCCACGTGCAGTAAGGATTCTAAGGTGGCGACACTGTGCACATTGGAAGGAGAGAGCTTAATATGCATGCTTGAATTTTTTCCCCATTTCCAGTGTGCCAACCGTTGCCTGCTGGCCTCCGTTGCCTGAGACGCTGTCATATGTGTTTTCGGGATTTTGATTTCTGTCTCAAGATGACTGAACAAGTTGGGCAAAGGTACTGCATCAAATTTTGTCAAAGATTGGTGCTCATTCATTGCACCTGATTCAGACTTCCTTGGCGAAACATGGAATTCCAGTCGTTCGCCAACCTCCCTACTCTCTAGACATTGTCTCCTTACAACCTCTGGTTGTTTCCAAAATTGAAGGCACCATTGAAAGGATCCCATTTTAAGAATAGAGATGGGATATTCAGAATGTGACGGCAAAGTTGAACATCATTCCAAAATAGCCTTCCAGAAGTATTTTCGGTACATGTAGAAACAGTGGCCTAAGTGTGTGGAGGTGCAAGAAGTCTACTTTGAATGGGATTAGGATCCCAATCCTGTCAGGTAATTTATACATTTTTTTCGACCAAAGGTCAGATACTTTTCAGACAGGCCATGAATATCAGACTGATCTTATATCAAGGTTTGACTGTATATAGATGAAATTTGTTTTCAGCAGAATATGGCGATGTGTTACGGTAAAACGCTTATAATCCTTTTAACATAAAATAATAAAACGTTGAAAGAAATGAAAATAAAATCCTGTATAAAATTTTAACATACAATCTTTTTTAATTAACTAACCTCATGAGTGTTGGAATTTTCGGATAAAATTTTTTCAAATGTATCATTCACAAATGGTAATATTTCTTCTTCTTTTAAATTGGTAGATTCTTCCACAGATTTTTCTCCTCCATCTTCATGAGTTAGATTATTTAAAACAGGATTTTGAGTAATAACATTAGGACTCGATAAATCACTTGGTTCTTTTCTAACTGAAAATAATAATGATAATATTTTAGAAATTTCAAATAAATGGTAAAAATAAAAATTTACACCTAAAAATTATATAAGGAAAATCACTTATTATCATTAACACAAAATATATATGCTAAAAATGATTACAGTACTCTTAAAGGCTTATAAAAACCTTTTAATAAACAGATGTACTAATTTTGTACACACAACCGGTGACCTTCTAAAGAAATTTTTTTTATGAACTTGATAAGCAAAAAAGACAAAATCAGAGGTATAATGAAAATGCTCATCTGTAAATGTAAATTATTTTATCTTATTGTTTTTCAATTTACAAAACATTTCATGCCAAGTTCTACTCTCCTCCTTTCAGTTACCTAGAATTTGGCATGAGATACTTTATAAATTAAAAAACAATAAGATAAAATGATTCACATTTATGGACGACCTTTTTTATTAACGCACCTTCTTTCATTATACCTGTTATCTCGTGTTTTTTGTTTGATAAGTTCATTTTTCAAAATTTGTTTGCAAAAATAGTTTATTTTATTATTATTGATCTTAAGAATGTCACTAACTGTGTATACAAAACTAGTAGATCTTTTATAAAAGGGTTTTTATGAGCTATTAAGAATACTGTAATCACTTTGAGTATATATATTTTTATTTTTAATCTTAAAAAATGAACAAAATAGTTATAAAAATCTAAAACTAAATTGTTTATGTAACAGTTCTAATTAATCTTCTCTTTCAGATTAGCCTTTCAGCAAGAAAGCTGTTGTAATATTTATGATCACACGATTTTTTTTTCAGAAATGGCACTGAAACTAAATTTTCACTACTAATATGCATCTAAGTTGCCTCTTTTTACTATTATGAAATATTTTTCATTTTTAGTAGCATAACTATTGTGAAGAAAAACTACAACGTGGAACTATTCATGCAAACAAATTATAGGAGTAACAGTTTTGATTAGATTCAACAGTATACAATATGTTAAAGCTCCAATCCAAATTCACTATTTTCTGACACAAAAAAGTCATTTTAATATCTTATTCAGGTTCCAAAAATTTTTCAAAATTACTGTCAGATTTGATATTTTGGGACATGGAAACCACGAAAACTTGAATCATTTAGCTAATCCAAATCAATAATCAAAAGTAAAACAGGAATGATTCAATAATCTTAAATAAAACTTTATTCATGATAAAAAGTCATTGGAGTGGGAGGGGGGGGGAGAGAGACCAAAGAGGAGGATACATAGCAAGCTCAAAGTTTTTACTAAAATGAATAAAGTAAATTATCTTTAAAAATGCTTCTTTTTACTAACTTCTAAATGAGGAGATTTTTACAAATTTTTGATAAAAATACAAAAGAGAAAGGAACAAAATTCTCACATATGTGCGTGTATGTGAATAAAACATATATATATTTATGTACAAGACTGCATTTAGGCAAGTGAACAGAAACACAAGCAACAAAATATAGCAAATAACATATAAAAAAAAATAGCAACAAAATAGGTTTTTTTGTGTCATAGTATCCAAATTAAGTGAAATGTATGCAAAAAGTGTGACGCAAAGAAAACATTTACACAAATTTTACTTATGTTTTTTGGATAGCATGACGCAAAAGATAAATTGATTTATTAAAATAAATACATTTAATACATAATATAAGCTCAGTGACAGTGTGATGTATTTGACAGTATATTGAAAAATACAAAATATTGTTTGTGTTTATATATACTTCAGAAGACAAAACAAAAATAATTGTAATGGAATTTTAAAACAATCTTTTAAAGTCACATCACAGCACCACACGAATTTTGATATAATTTCTTTTAAAATCCACATTTTGAATTCATGAGAGGTGTGAACAGTGTTGTAGTCATAAAAAAAGCAGAGAGTATATGCTGGAGTCATGGACATCCATGGCTATGGTATATGCTATAGCTTTATTTGAAGCACAAAGAGTATTACAAAGCTTCTTAAAAAAATCCAGAAGGTATAGGGTTTAGACCTACGTATACCTTCCACTACACTCCTGGGTGTGAATGAAAAAGCATTAGTGAGTAAATTTTACATATCTTTTCATGTTGAAAATAATGTTTATACTGTAAATCGAATAAAATAAATAAATAAATAAGTATACAATGATGAAAGGAAAAAATATATATATTTTTTAATTAATAGCATAGTATCACCCAAAATTTGATATCCTTATTTTTAAGACCCATATTTAAAATTCTTAGAGCATCCCATAAGATAAAGTGCTGTGTCACAAACTTATAATCCGTTAAGGGTTTTATTATAGATACTAATTACAGTAACCCTTATTTTTTAATTCTTCTACCCTGCATTATTTAGCTAACTAGATTTCAGTATTCAACCAACCAGATATTTAGCAAAAGGACGAAATACCGAATAGTTGTCACATCCCTTGTAAAATCTACTATCATAAATGGGAGGGAAAACAGAGAGAATAAAAAGCTGGAACAGTCAAATAGAACAGATATTCAGATTTATTATGAAAAGACCAGCATTTCTTAACATTTATGAGAATTGCAAAAGTAATATTGATATCAAAATTCAATGACTAGTTAATGATTATAACTTGTGATATACAAGTGAAAAAACTCTTTCAGCAGCTACAGTCTATAGACCAAACATTAAACAACCCCCAAAATGATAATGCAATACTAGCAGATGTTTGTTTTACATGGCTAAAATTAGCAAATTTTGCTGAATTAACCACACATAAGAATATGGTTAAAAAAATGGATTTGGAAACACGGCCCTTTTGCTTTTTGGCATTTAAAATTGATCCAGTAGACAAAAATGATGAAATATAAAGTGAGAAATAGAAGGAAACAGCAAGAATATTGCTGATGAATCTTGTGTCAAATTCTCTTCCAGTACTTTTAACACATGAAACAAAGAAGTAGAACCATTTCCAAAACATATGATGTGAAAGCCAAAGTTTGGTGGAAAGCCTTGAAAAATAAAGAAGAAATGTTAGATTAGAAGTAAAAGTATAAAATTTAAGAATGTCTTCCTTTTTTCCGTATAACGAACAGTTTCGTTGATATACATTCAGATTTAAGACTTAAAATACACACTTTTATTTTATATAAAATGACATCATTTGCATCAGCTGAAGAATTCCATATTTACGATCCAGCCTTAAACAATATCTATAGAAAGGTATGCATAGGACTTCACTATCACGGAATAATACACAAACCCAGCAAAAAGCGATGTCGCCATTCAAGAAACTCAACAAAAAAATCGGGTATCTAATGATTCATAAGCCTTCACTTGTTTATAACATCAATATGGATACTGAAAATTAAATATAGTTTATAATAGCTCCATGTTTTATCAAAAATCATTCATTTATATTTTTTCAAAATTCGGAAAATATTATTGCACAGGGATTAATAAAATTGCATTCTTTCAGCTTTTTGATAGGATTTAAGTAAATGGGAAGAAAAAAAGACACATATATACTTTAAAATACATTTTTATAGCAGACGATACTCCTGACATAGCACATTTTTTAATTGCAATTTTTTTTCAGTTTTTATGAGAAAAAGGCAACAAAAAGATATAATAATGTACTATTTTCCCTTAATTTTCTAAAGAAATGGAGTAGTTCAGTTGCCACCAACACATGAATGGTTTTAAAAACTACAAAAAATTAATATCTGAAAAATAAATTGAGATACAGTTTCCCAACAAATTGCATTTTAAAGTACTTTTTTTCTGGTGTCTAGGTTTCAACGGTCTAAAAATTGAAAATGTGCGATGTTTATCAGTTGAAAAAATGCAGTGGATATTATCAGTATTTAACCATACAATGGTACATCTGCTTCATTTTATGGCTGGCTTATATAATGGAACATTAATTTTTAGGGACGGCACTTTAATTGTTGAAAAAAAAAACCCATTATCAGGGGCTGAAAAAAAAAACTTTTGTATGAGTTTTTAAGTAATATCTCAGCCAATTATCACAAAAGAAAAATCTAAACTTCAGGTGGATCAGGACACCTTGGACTTTCCTCACCCAAATTTTCAGACTTCTAGGCATGGTAGATTTCATTAGCCATCGACAACAAACAGAAAAGCAAAACTTTCTTTTATTAATACAGATATCTATTTGATTTTATACCTATCTATCTATATCATCCAATATCTGCCACAAATTGAATCAGGGATGGCCCATGGACTTGTTTCAAGTTGATATTCTTTCATCACACTGGGGCCAAACCTGGCCTCAGTTTCTCAGCAGACTCAGACTGGGATAGACCTAATTTTTCTCAGCAGACCCAGACCATGTAAGGCAGTTCTCCTAGTACCACAATCTATAATAATTAAAAATAGATGCCTGTTTTTCTGTCAGTGTATGTTGCATTGGTAAGAGATTGCTGCACACAGGGCTGCAAGATTTGGCAGGAAGGCCATGCATGTCTAAAGTTAAGCATTTTGAAGCCAGTTTTCAGATTTTTTTATAATTAGATGAGATATTAATTAAAAACTCTAATAAACAGGGCAGGTGCAACGTTGCGTGGGACCCTGGCAAAGCAGTTAGTGGGGCCAATGTAAACATCAATTCTAGATTAATAAAATATATAGCATAGAATACATCCTAATGATCATTGTATATATCATAGAAAAATATTATACATTATACACATACATTATATACATATGTATTATACTATAGATAATAAATTGTATGAAAAACACCCCTACTTTCACATTTAATGTGCATGATTATTTTTAATTTCCCAACATCTTCTATCCTGTACAATATTTTAAATATTTTTTGCATCCAGGATCATCAAATCTATACACTCTATGACAATTATTTATATCAAGTTTATATCTAAGAAATAAAGTTAATACTAACTTTTTTCTCACATTTAAAAACAAGCCTAGAGCAAAATTATTTTTTATTTTATAGAGAGGAAACATTTGGAATTATATAAAGAGACTAGGGGGTCCTAAAAGGACCCCAATTCACACGGCCCACAGCAGTCGCACTGTTAGTCCTATGGCTGTGCCAACCCTGCTAATGAACACTGCAAAATGGTAAGCTTCCATCCTGCCATATTATCATTTACTATTTTTAAAAAAAACATTTTTCTTGGAGCTTGATAACGATACTTGATTTTCTCTTTTTGTAGTTTTACACAATACAAAAAACACTCACTTATTCAGTGTATCTTTACTATATCAAAAAAATAAGTTTCTTTTTTCCAAAGTTCGATTTCAAGTTTTCTGATTTTTTTCACATTTTCTGGAGTTTTTTCTGTATTTTGAAACTGCCAACATGGTTGCTCCAATGGAAAAAAAAATTAAAAATAAAATAGTAATGTATTCAGAATATTTTTTTGGTTCTAATGGTATCTTTCATTAAAAAAAATATTAATATTTACTATTTCAAAAAAGTATATTTCTGTGAGATTGATTTCAAGTTCATTTTCATCTTTTCTTTTCTTTTCTTTTTTTTTTCAGCTTTAAAATGCCATGGTGTTTCCCTTGACAGAGATTTTTAAAAAAAACTCATTCATATGTGATATCTTTCCAGTTTTAATATCATCTTTGTTTTAAATAAATATTAACATTTACTTTTTTTAAAAATCATTTTATTAAAGTCATTTCAGAAAATAACGACACACCTTTTTTTGTGTGTGTGTGTGTCTTCCGAAACATTATTCTGTGTTTTAAGAAAATTATGTTTTTTGGACAGGTTGTCAATACTGATGATACCATTCCACATTTTAAAAGAGTGGGGGCAGGGGTGCATTTTTTATTATTCAAGTTTTCTCAGAAATTTTTGGTGAGAACTGACAGTTTAAGATACCTAAATAACAGAAAATAAATTGGTAATCAATATAGCTGGGACTCCTTGGTTCATTTAGAAAGATTTTTCTTTAACATGTTTGCTGCCATCTACAAAAATACTTGTAGTTGGAAAACTGAATTTCCTTGCCAGCTATGAGATAATTCATTATTGATGATCTCTTTACCTAAATCACTGATTAGGAGTATTGCCATAGAAAATATACACAATGTTTAAGTGTTTGATGCACAGGAAGAGACTAAATAATACACTTGGTGTACTGAAATGGATAATTTATTTCTCAAAACCTAGATATAATAACTAAATATGTAAGACAAAAAACATATCCATTCACAGTATATTTTGAAGAATATAACAAATAAAAGTTTTTTTTTTTAAATATTATGTTGAAATTTTAATAGGTATATTGAAACAAAATTATGTATGATGTTTTAAAACAATTTCCACACAAAGTGCTGGTTTTTCTTCATGAACTGTGCCAAAATAAGCAGCTGTGGATCTTGGCATGTGTGAACAGATGCGCCATCTCAGCTTTGGCAGTGAATATATTAATAAATATAAAAAGCTAACAAACCTTGAATTTGACTGGAATGTTAGCTACTAAAGGCAGTAAGTAATCCAAACAGAAAAACTACCTTTGCTTAGTTAAAAAATATCTGGCTAATACCTATGCTACTCTGAAATAAACAATATTTCTAACTATATGTTTTGTAAGTTTTTATTTGAAGAAGGCAGTATTGCTTATGATTATGCATTAAAAAATACTTGACATGCATCAGCAAAAGCCATTATTAATTCATTTTAAAGAAAAACTATATTTCTCGAAAAGATAATAGAGGAAAAAAACTTTAAAATATAGCTGATTTCAACTGTTGATTGATTTAATGACTTATCAAAAGTAGGCAGTTAACATCGTCTCTATTTTTTCACTTGGGAGGGAAATAATTTACCTGCATTTATGTTTGATCGCATATTCCCATTTAATGGGTATTTAATTAAAGTTATATAAAAATACGGTAAGTTTTTCGAACATCCAACCAACTAAATGTGTACAATACGTGATTAACATTATGTTCTTTTGGAAAGATTTTTATTTAAAAATGTAAAATCATAAAAATTACACAGTCATTTGCAAAAACAAACTGTTGCATGCTTTGCTTAGCATGCCCGGATGTACAATGCTGATGGCAGTGCCCCCCCCCCCCCCCTCCCCCAAACATTAAATTTCTCTCGGAGAAGAATGTTTGAATTTTATCCTTTTTTAAAAGTATATTTAAAGTTATTATATTGGGCCCAGGTGGGTCAGCTAGTAACAAAAGGAGAATTTTCTGTGTCAGTCTGCAGCAAACTAAAATTTATCTGTGACCTAATAAGCCTGCTATCATAAGAAATAATAGAAACACTTAAAGTAAGCAAAATTTCCATTTATAAAGAAAATATAATTTAAGGATACAACAAATACCATAAATCTAGAGACTTAAAGCAAATTTGAGCTATTTTTTATGCCCAGCATTCCTTTTTAAGTTTGTGGATTAATCTGCAAGGTTTAAAATAATCTGCAGCGCCCGCTGCCATGCTGCACTGTTTCTGCTACTGGGAGCTACTAAAATAGTAATATAATGTAAATTATCATACAAATTGAATATTTCTAACTGAGCGAAAAAATGTCTCAGCTGGGAACTGAACCCAGATCCTTGGCTTTCAAGGCCAATACTTTACCGTTTAAGCTAGCTGGGCGGACAACCAGCCAGCATATTTCGCTCAGATAACCTGATTGGTCTGTACCTTATACATCTGGTCTGTCATGTAGACAACTCAACAAAATAAACCGCACGTAAAGGACCATATAAACAATGGATACTTAGATAGACCAGATGTTATTGATGGCCAGATGTGTACAAATAAGGTTATCTGAGCGAAATATGCTGGCTGGTTGTCGGCCCAGTTAGCTTAAATGGTAAAGCATTGGCCTTGTAAGCCAGGGATCTGAGTTCGATTCCCAGCCTAGACATTTTTTCGCTCAGTTAGAAATATTCAATTCGTATGATAACTTTACCAATCAGTTTGATTCTGTTAAAATAATAGTAACATAAATTAACTTACCAGGTTGAGGTGAAACTGTAGAAGAATTCAAAGGAAAAGGGACTCTTTTGTTTAATAAATTTCTTTTACCAGATGAACTAGATTGTGAAAAGCTTAAAGCAGGAGGATCATTCCAACCTGAAAGACAATTATGCTATTAAAAGAGATGAACTACACAAAACATTTTCAAATATAAATACAGCATTTTCTTATGCATAAATTAAATTTTAATAAAATGACTTGTACATAAATTATAAAAAAGAAAAATACAGAATGGATTATATCAAAAAAAAAACTGTAGATTATTTTATCATTGAGTACAATTGCTAACAATCCTTTTCATAAATCCTGTTCATAAATCATGTATTTTAGTTTCATTATAGCACAACATAATGCAAGTTAAATATTCAAGATGACAGCAAATAAAATGTAAACAAATATAATTCCTATAGGAAATACAATTTTTTGGTACTACTTAGTTATCCCGCTGACAGTGATGGAACAGCATGGATCTCATTTTGGAGAAGTAAAAAGCCATTTTGGAGCAGCAAAAATGCTCATTTTGGAGCAGAAAATAACGATTTTCGAGCAGCAAAAATGCTCATTTTGGGGCAGAAAGTAACTATTTTGGAGCATTTAAATGTCATTTTCGTATTCTTTGACAAAATTTGTGATTTTCCTGGAATTCTTTGGCGAAATTTGCGTTTTTCTTCAATTCTTTGACGAAATTCGCATTTTTTTCGCGACTCTTTCACAAAATTCACATTTTTTCGCAATCCTTTGATGAAATTTGCACATTTTTCGCAATCTTTTGACAAAATTCGCGTATTTTTAACATATTATTCGGACCCTTTGTTGAAATCAGCATGTTTTTCGATATCTTTTGACGAAATTAGCATGTTTTTCGAAACCTTTTGACTAAATTTGCGGTTTTTCGCGATCTTTTGACAAAAGTTGTGGGGTTTTCCGCGATCTTGTGCGAACTTCGGAAATGTGGTAGCGAGCGGGTTAAGACTTGTTACAAAGGAGAGTAAATCAGATTATAACTCAATTGATGAAGAATAAAAATGAAATTTATTAATTTGAATAACAATAAAAAATTCTCCTGATTTGAGTTGTTCTTGAATACTCCTACACAACAATAATTGTTTGCGTACAAATTTGAGAAAGTCTTAGGTTGAAGGTGGCAGCCTTAAAACAGAGTTCAAATATTGTTCGTTAGTAGACTGTCCAATCAGACCACTTAGTCTATTCGATTCTCGATGATATATGGTGAAAATGTCGCCTCGGCTGGGAGATCCAATCTCCCGTTGTAAATAAAATGCAGCGTACTCCCGGTCTAACCGTAGTACCTTTTGTTTGTCAGGAGGCTAGTTGTTCACAAAAGAACGTGTGGACCGCAGACCCGGTCTGCTCGCTGCTCTCAGGGTGAGAGGCTTAATGAATCCTGGAGAATCTATTTCTCCGTAAAAAAAAAACTCGGCGGAAACCTGCAAGTCCAACTTGCTATATCGCCTTCATGTCATTAACTGACTATTCATTAAGGGCTTCCATCTAAGTACAAAAATTGTTTCTCTTGGGCGTCGGCGGTTCAGCCAATCCCTGTTCTCTCTATTTCTAACTCGCTCGTGTGATTTCAGGTGGGCTACACACTATTTTCTCACGCTTCCGGGGACCATATGTTTCAAAGTGAAAGTCGGCTGATCACAGGAATAACTTAGAGGCTTGCGAATCTTTCACACCTTTCACACGTCCTGGCACTGAAATTGATTACTGATCAGCCATCGCTCATCTGATTTCCGAAGGACATCTCGACTAAGTGCTTCTGTCACAGCTGTCGAGTCCATAGGATAGATTGTGATCTATAGAAACTTCAGATGTCTTCCGGGGATTAGTGGACTTAGAGAATATGCAGAAGTTTGCACAATCTTAACGAAAGTCGCGTTTTTTCAGAATCTTTTGACCTCGATTTGTTCGTTTTTGACGAAATTAGTGATCCTTTGACAAAATTCACGTTTTTTTCGCGATCCTTTGACAAAATCAAATGTTTTTTCGCATTCTTTAGACGAAATTCGCATGTTTTTCACAACCTTTTGATGAAATTTGCGTTTTTTTTGCGATATTTTAACAAAATTAGCGTTTTTTCAAGATCTTTTGACAGTGTTTTGTTTGTTTTTTGATGAAGTTAGTTATCCTTTGGCAAAATTCCCGGTTTTTTTTCCATGATCCTTTGACGAAATTCGCGATCTTTTGACAAAATTTGAGACAAATTTGCATGTTTTTTGCAATCTTTTGAGAAAATTCGCGCATTTTTCGCGATCTCTTGACAAATTTGCGTTTCTTTGCAATTTCTTAACAAAATTCGCGTGTTTTTTTGCGATCATTTGACAAAATTCGAGTGTTTTTTGAGATCATTTGACAAAATTCGAGTGTTTTTTGCGATCTTTCAACAAAATTTGCATATTTTTCGTGATCTTCTGAAGAAATCTGCATTTTGTTCGCGATCTTTTAACGAAATTGTGATCTTTTGACTGTGTTTTGTTCGTTTTTTGACGAAATTAGCGATCCTTTGACAAAATTCACGATTTTTTTCATGATCATTTGACAAACATCGTGAGTTTTTTGCGACCTTTCGGCAAAATTCGCGCATTTTTTGCGATCTTTTGACAAAATTTGCGTGTTTTTTACGATCTTTCGACAAAATTTGCGTGTTTTTTGCGATTTTTTGACAAAATTTGGTTGTTTTTTAAGATCTTCTGACGAAATTTGTATTTTATTCGCGATCTTCTGACGAAATCACATTTTTTCAAGATCTTTTGATAGCGTTTTGTTCGTTTTTGACGAAAGTAGCGATTCTTTGACAAAATCTACTTTTTTTCATGATCATTTGACAAACATTGCATGTTTTTCGCGATTTTTTGACCAAATTTGCAATCTTTTCGTGAAATTCGGGTGGAAAATGATCGATTTGGCTCAATTATTATCAAATTGGCACAGTTGGGTGCACTTTTGTTGAAAAATGATCGTTTTGATGCAGAAATGTGCAGCATTATCGATTTGGCGTGATTGGCACAGCTGTTCCATCACTGCATTGACCAATTTCACCAAATTATATAAATCGCCAAACCACTTGCCAAATTATACAAATCGACATAATTTTATTTTATAAAACGAAAGAACAGATAAATTGGTATACATTAATAAAAATACAAATAAAACGTCGAAATAAAAATCACTTGATGGCGTAAATACGTGTAACTTGCTTAGAGTCAAGTGAATGTGACATTTACGATGAACCATTATTGCCATTTAATCTTATAGCAGAGACCCGGAGCTGGAGCTGGAGCTGGAGCCGGAGCGCTCCGGAGCTGTGTTTTCCCTGAGCTGGAGCCGGAGCTCTAAATTTTCTCCAGCTCCAGGGCTCCTTTAGTTTTTAATATTCTTTTAAATCATTTTTTTTTTTCAGTCTTTTAAATTTCCAGGCTAAAAATATTTTAATTACATCATTATTCAGTACTTTAATTATATCATTTTTAGGGTTTTTTTTTTTTTTATTATTATTATTATTAGAGATGGAAAACTTCTCACAAAAACAAAAACAGAGTAACACTACTTCACTTCTACTTTCTACTTGAGCTAAGTGACAACACAATTTGAAAACAAATATGGTCGCCTGTTGTTTACATGTGTAATTGTACAATTTTGGTTGTTTGAAAAGTGTAGAAGAAATTTAAGATTTTTGTGTTTAAAATTCCACCAAACTTTTTATTTTAAAAGCAAAAGCTAAAAGATGTCATATTTTCTGAACAAGCATTTCAAGTTTGATGAGAAGAAAAATGCATTTTGTCTGATCTTTTATGATGGTAAAGGAAGAAAGAATTTGTGAGCAAAAAATTAAATGTGTAAATTAAAATCTGTAACTCAAAAGAGCAAAGTCGGAGCCGAGTTGGAGCCGGAGCTGGAGCCACAGTATTTTATCTAGGAGCGGAGCTGGAGCTGGAGCATCAAAAATTGTTCGGCTCCAGGTCACTGTCTTATAGTTTGGCAACAGATTTTTGGTTGACATGATAACTAAGTAAGTAGACTTCCTTAAATCCATGAACACCTAAAATCTGTGTATTTTTTCAGATGTAAACAATGAAATTTACAGTTAAGTTGCAAAAACAAAATTCAAGATGGCGCAAAATTAGCGACTACCGCAATGTTTTTTTTTGCTAAATTTTTTGTGAATCATTCTCTTTTGGTTATTACAGCTGATTTATTACTAAATAAATTTACATTACTTTTGATTTTGATATAAATTAGCATATCTATATGATGACATATCGATTTTACGATCGCTTTACCAGTAGATGGCAGCATAGTATTTCATCGGTAATAATTTAATATTTTTCTAAATTTTTATTTTTCATAATTATTTTAATAAATACTTACGTTTAAACTAATAAATTATTTTCATATTTTATTTTAATGTTTCACTTTATTGTTGCATTTATTATAATTTCCCTTGCTTAACTACCAATCAAATTAATGTTTTAAAAATGTAAACAAATCAATGACCAGAAATCCGCAAAATTCTAAAATCCGCACAACCTCTGGTCCCAAGCTGTTCGGAATTTGAGGGAGTCTACTGTAGTACCAATTTTTTAAATAGCACATTTTTAAAAGCTGTTTTTCAGTTGTCGATGGATTTAATAACTTTATCAGAATGGAGAACTTTGAAAGAACAGCTGATAAATTGAAACAAAAAACAATAATAGTTTCTAGAAAAATTGAATGAATGCATTTCAGACAGTAGTGTAGCATACATGACAAACTTGAAAATTTCCTAGGAAAAGGGAACATCAAAGCAATCAAGAGCCATTTTATGCCCGTGAAGCTTATAAAGTCTATGAAGCTAAAGATAGTGCAATTCAAATTGACGCTACTGGGAAAACTGTATCCTTACAAAAAGAAGCGAAATCCCATCAAAAACATCTCAATATAAAAAATAAGCCAAGTCTTGTTACTCTTTAACCGTAAAAAGTTTCTGAGATCATGTGTAGAGCCAAGTTTAGCTCTTTTATTAAGTCTAACATTTTAATTCACAAATTACCCTTAGTCTCTATACCTTTAGTTAATGATTACTTTGAGACTTGGGAATTAGGTGGTACAAGAATGTATCGGCTATTGTTTACATTTTAATATTAATGTTTATTTATAAAGTATTGCATAAAATAGTATTTGTAAGAGCACTAATCTTATATGTCCGACATAATTTTATATAACATCGTACGCCTGGATGCGAAAACTCTCTCATGATAGAGCTAGATGTCCAGAGTTTCGAGGGACTTTCTTTGTATGTAACGTGAATACGAGCCCGACCCCTCTTTTAAAAAGACATCCAACCGATGCATCCCTCCTTTAGGCTTCTATCCCTCACGTTTACATTCAACTTTAATCAAATAACCCCATCCTAACTTAAAACATAGTAAAGTGCTGACGCAATAACTTTCTTGTGCTGCGTAGTTCCCAAGTCAAAAATTAATCATTAACTAAAGGTGTAGATGTAGAGGCTAGAGTACATAGACATTGACGTCCACCGTAATGGAGAATGCTTTGGGGCATATAGTAAGTATGGCTGTTTGCCTCGAATGATCCTAAACACAAATCACAATTTTTATTTCCTTTTTCCATTACATACAAGGGACTAGAGTAATTTGTGAATTAAAGTGTCAGAGTAAATAAGAGAGCTAAACTTGACTCTACATATGATCTGAGAACTTTTTACGGTTAAAGAGTCACGATACTTGGCTTAATTTTTACAAAAGATGTTTTTGATGGGATATAATAATACAAAAAACATAACTGAGTCCGGATCCGTTTCGGAGTTTGTAAAAATTAAAGTCGCCAAAAACCCCTTTAAAACAGTAAGTAATTTATATTTAGTTAAAGCAATAAAATTACACTCGGAATTTAAATGACAAGAAATGAAACATATAAACGTTCTGACTGCTGATCCAGAAGTCATGAAGACCTTCTTTACTCAACTTCGAGCTCAACATGCTGAACAGAATATGTACCGAAATTTTACATATACATACTTATATAACTAATTGCAATCCTTCTAACATCGTGTAAAAAGAAAATAAATATATTTTTACCTGGAGGGTAATCAGCCATTTTAATGCTACAGCATTTTATTTTTAAAAGAGATTATAATCTAAAAGCAAAACCAAACGACGTAAATATTAGTAAATATTCGGATACATTCGAACGTATTCGACAACTATAAATCCACCAAACCAAATCGCACCCGTATTCTCGCTTCGTCCGAATGCGAAAATTTGGCGGAACACGCCCCTTCGTGACATCACTTTGACGTAATCGTGGTATACAAAAGGGAAAACTGTATTCTGGAGCACTTCTTTTCGTATTTGGCGAAAAGTTAGATGCGAAAATTTATTTCGAATGTTTACATTTTTTCGGCTGCTCTTTTCGCCATCTCAAAGTAGGTGAAAAGCATGTGAAAAGCCCATTTCGGATGCAACTTTTATGATTGTTTACAAACGATAGGACATTTAAATAAGTAAGTTTCTAGTATTTTTCTGTGTTAGAGCTTCTTTATTGCATTTGTGAAGAATATTATAGTGTATTTGGTAAAAATTTTGCTAAAAAAATGAATATTTATTCTGTTATTTTGATGTGTGGAGGATTTGTTGATATTTTGCTTGCATTTATCGACGTTTGATAAATATATATATATATATATTATTATTATTATTTAATTATTTTGAAATAAAATATTAACATTATAAAAAATACTTTTATTTAAAAAAAACAGATGTTAGGAGACGATTTTAAAGTTGTAGAATTATTTTTAAATGGAGATAAATCATGGATTGAAATGCATACATATTTATAAAATAAAAAATGTGTGTGTGTTTATAGGCAATTGCTTGAAAATAATAAAGTTTTTTTATACATTTAAGGGCGATAAATATGAATTGAAAGAGTTATATAGAAATATTCATTTAAATATAGAATATATCTTCATAGATTATTTTTAGCCAGGAAAAGATTACATTGATGTCATAAATCGGTCATGACCATTTGAAAATCTCATGTTACTTACAGTTTTATGATACATGAGATTAATTACTATCGAACGGTCGTTTTTTTCGCCACCTTCAATTTAATCTTGTGAGATAATAGTATACAGTACAGTTGAAATATACAGTTATTAATCTATTTGAAAATGCCTATTGGCAAAATAGTTTTTACTACTTGTTAAATAATATGAAGAATCTGAGAAATTCTGATGGCATTGGTACCGTCCGATCATAATCCAAGAGAGGGGAGAATTTTCAGCAAATTGGTGATAATTATTATAATAAATAAAAGCACTTTACTTTCAATCATAACTGCTTTATCTATATTTAATTATTTTAAGTCAAATGGGTAAACTCTTTTTTTTCTCCTTTCTATTTAATCATTGAAAAAAATAACTTCAAAATTCAAGGGTTTGGAGTTGATGCTTTCCTACAAATGCAGTTATACAAAGAGTATAATAATTTAATTGTTATGTGTTACATAGTTTTAACTATAATACTATCTCAAGAAATACATGCTATTAATGTTTGATTTTATTTATTTATTTTACATATAATCTTAGGTTTTGATGAATGCTTAGCTGAAAATGTTTTCTATAGTGCACCTCTTCCCATTGAAGTTGCCAAGAATATGAAATAATCTGTACTGAGGTGTACATTAAACTGGTTGAAATAATTTTTAATATTAATATAATTTTTCAAAAATGTTATATCTATGTTCTCTGTGTAAGAAAACTGCATACCTTCTTGTATTTTTGAAAAATGGTGAAGAATAAAATGTTTTTTTAACTTCATTTTAATTATTTATTATTGTATGTTACAATTCTTTTTTCATTAATTAATATGAAAATAAATAAAGTTCATGAAATTATCTTTTCAAATATAGTAGTAATTTTATTTAGCACTATTATTATTAAATTTGAATGGCTTTGTTACTAAATATTTATGCATTTCCAATAATATTAATATAAAAAGGCAAAAACTGAATAATAAACACATGGTAGACTTTAATTATTGAAGTTCTTTTCTTTAATATTGCATATTATATAGTAATGATAATCTAAAAGTTAAAATACCAGTGAAAAGATACTCAAAAACATAATTTAGATAATCTTTTTTAGTACAGTTACAAAATCAAATTTATACATGCAAGAATAAAATTTTCAGACAAAAAAAAAAAAAAAAAAACTATAAATGTTATATAAGCAGCTTTGATTACTTCTTTTTTGTGGTTTATATTCTTTGAAAACTGCTTTTATGAATTTTTTTTTCTTCCCTTTTTGGGAGAAATTTTTAAAAATGTTTATATATTAGGAATGTGAAACTTTTATTCATGTGTTTTATACATTAATCACACATATAAATATACAAGAAAATATTTTGATTGCTGTAAAAGTAGAAAGTTTGAACTTAAAAAAAAAATAATAGCAGTAATTTTTCTTGATTTTATAAAAATTGTTCAAGTAATATCTAAAGCAGACAAATGACTTACTTGCATGTACTTATCAACTGCATAGTAAATGTAATACAGACGAGTAAAGTTCAATAAGAGTTTTGTTTGCAGTTGAAAATGTATTTCTTACATTATATAATTTTTTATAAAAAAGAAGGTATTAAGCTTTTGAAAAAAATATGTTTCACTTTTTAAAATTTGCAATCATTATTTTAATAACATGCATGATAAATAAATATTAATTGATGTTCCTGTAAAAATAACAGAAAAAAGAAATGCAGGTTATGATGTGTTGCTATACTGAAATAGTGATTGAAAGTTTTAAAAATTAAATTTGCAGGCATTTTATTTCACGTAGATATATTTTGGGAGATTTAGATTTTTCTTTACCCTTGATTTTTGAAAAATCCTTGAAAAATAGAAATTATAATTTTTATTTTCATCAGTGTTGAGAAAAAAAAAACTTTATTATTATTTTCTTTTGCAAATAAATATTAAAAATAAAATACATTTCTTTATTAGATGCTTTTATTAATGTACTTAAAAAAAAAAAAAAAACAGAGAAAAACATGAACTGCTGCAAAATATTGTATTATGCATATGAAAGATAATGTAAAAATTACATTACCAGTGAAAACAAATAATAACTTGAAAGCTTCTGCTAATTATCTCTGCATAAAGGATAAAGGTAAACAGCTCTGACACTTAATATAAAGTTAAATTTCTTGGAGGTTTTTAAAACCATTCTTTTATTTTTTTACAATTGGAAATATGCCCTTTTAGTGGAGTTATATGTATATAAAGCTAAAAATAAGTTGCAGTAATGAGTCTTTTGACTTTCAGAACTATCAATCACTATTTTAATAAGATGAAAAGGAATGAAAATTTTCTTTTTTACATCTAAGTACAGTAGAAGATCTTTATAACGCAATTCTCTATATAACGCACAACTTCTCAGATGTAAACAATGAATTTTGCAGTTAAAAAGCACCTGCATTTTCACATTGTAAAAATATTGCTACTCTCTAGAGAACTAAATTTGATACATTAGTTCAACTTTATCTCCTAATTCAAGACTTTTTTAATGAAAAAATGCTATTAGTACAATAAACATTTTTGAAAATGTCTAATATAAGGGATAGTTGTGTCAGTTATATTTGGATCATGTTTATTAAGTAAATTTAACAATGTCTGATCTATATTATGCAAAAATTTATAATTTGAATAACTCTTGGTAACAAGGAATGCAGTATAAAGATATTCTAATGTATTTTGATATGTTTCAGACATATTTGGCCATATTTACAAGGTAAATTTAATGATGTGATCTATATAACGCAAAATTCTGTATAACGCACAACCTTGCGTTTTTAGGTTTGCGTTATAAAGATCTTCTACTGTATAATGTTAGGCTGGTAGGGAGGGTGTGAGTGTATGTGTGTATGCTGTAATATTGAAATAATGATTGAAAGCTTTCTAGAAATCTAACTTGCAGTGTTAATGAAATATTTAAGACTCAGAATTGTATTCTGTGGTAAGGCATTCTACTCACCATGTAAATGTTTTGATTCTTTAAATATATTAATCATCCTGATAAATTTATTAAAAGAATTTAAAAAAAAAATGTTTCTTTTACTCTCTAAGCAGGATTTGTGATTTTTTTAAATAAAAATTGGTACTTTTTGGTTAGCCGGGCACCAGTGTTATACATACATACATACATATATATATATAAATATATGTATATATACATACATATATATGTATATCTATATACATATGTATGTATACGTATGTATATATAACACTGGCGCCCGGCTAACCGAAAAGTACCTAAAAATTTAATTTAAAAAGTATAATTTTAAAGTAAAATACCCTTCACTAAATCATTAAAATTAAATTAATTTGAAAAGCTTATGAAAAAAAAAACTCATCACCTGGTTAATTGGAAATATTAAATATTTTTTATGAAAGCCTTAATTGATTAATCTTTTGTGTATTAAGTCTGCTAACACATTGGTAAGAAAACAATAAAAATTTGATCTGGGAGACCTCTCTAAAATTTATATTTTTTAAATAAAATTCTGAATTGATACTTAATAAGTAAAAATGTATTAAATAAAATAAAATCTCTTTTTAGTTATCATTTTATAAACTAATTGAATAGAATAACAGCTCTTCTTCGTTCATCTTCTTTTTATTTTATTTTTGTAGAATTTAACATGTCATGGTTTGATGACCATATTTTAGCAGTAAAAATATCACAATGGGCTATGTTATTACATTTATAACTATTTAATTTAACTTATTTTACAAAAAGCGTAAATTAATAATTTATGATTGATTATAAATTAGAATCTAAGAAATTTAAATGCAAAATTAAATTCTACAAATTAATTTTATACAACTAGTTAAAACAATTCTCGTATGTAATTAATATTTGATAGTAAATTACAAGAAATATTTTTCCATCAAATACAAGGATATAATTGTATTTTATTATTCTATCCATAGAGGGCAGCAGTAAAAATTATTTCGATTAATGATTGATTCCCATTGGTTATATCGTAATATCTGGGCGGAGCTATTTCCGCCTTTTCGAATGGCATCCTGCATCCATAATCACTTTCGAACGTACGGAAACCTGATCCCAGAATAGCACTTTTCGCCAGATGCGAAATGGCATAGGATACGAAAGAGTGTTTTCACCTGACGTCACAATTCGCCGCAAATTCGTTTCGCATGTTGCAAGAATACGGGTGTCGGAATCCAAGACGGGTTGCACATGATGTCACATGTTTGAAATCGCTTCGTATGGCGCCCAAATATAAGACAAAATGGTGCTCTCCATTTGATTTATTAGACTTATTTGCACTATAATAATAAAAATAAGGAAGATCTAAATTAAACAGAAAGATAACAGGTGCTTTTAACGGCAAAAATGCAGTTCTGTGCTCCAGCTGCCATATAGCATCAGTCATTGCTAATAGCAGCGTGACGTCAATGCAAGGGGTCTATAGGGGCGAAAATCCCTCGGAAAATCGACGAATCGAGACGAACACTGGAGATTTCAAAGGGTGTCGTTTTTTTGGCGGTGATCTCTTTGTTGGCCAATGGACTTCACCCAAATGACGTGAGCGGCGGGTCGGAGGGTATATTCCCGCAGAGGCATGGATGTTGCCATTCGTGGGTAAAGTCCATTCCTGTTTTTCTGTCAAGCTCCGGATGCACACAGATGACATACCGGTGTCGGTGGGAGCGGCAATTCCAATGACAGTCTTTGGAGGGAAAAAACGGTTTGGCATGCATTCTTCCCACCATCACCAAGGAAAGGTTGCTATTTCTGAGTTCAATGCACTTTACCCACGAATGGCAACAACCACGCCTCTGCAGGAATATACCCTTTGAAAAAGACTGTTTATTGGATGAACGGGAAGCAGTGTTAAAATGTTCTTCACGCCTATTGGTGTTTTTCTTCTGTTTACCCGCGGCTGACGTCACATGGGTAAAGTCGACCGCGGTGCATCTCAAATGTCTTTTTTTACAGACATCTAGAGTGACGTGATGCTCTTTTCATGCACTTGCATTGGTGCATCCGAGCATCACGTGACTCCAGTGGTCTGTAAAAAAAGATACGTGGAATGCACCGCGGTAGCCTGTATTTTTCGTTAGCCTCGGGTAAAGTCCATTATATTAGAAGTCCGCCAAGCACCTCATTGGTCATTGAATCAAGCATACTTTCCAGGGAAAAGATTCCGATTCAGGAAAATCTCGTGGAAGCACATTGCATAAACCCTTTCAGTACAGCGCCTAGAATACACATATATATGCGAATATATATTCTAGACGCTATACTTTCAGATTTCATGTGACATTTGGAACTTAAAACGCCCTAGAGGCGCTGATCGCAGCCGGCGGTATAGATCCTTGCATTGACTTCACGTTGCTATTAGCAACGACTGATACTAGCTTCTGGAGCACATACGTGGAGCACAGAACTCCCCATTTGCCGTTAAAAGCACGTGTTATCTTTCTCTTTAATTTAGAGCTTCCTTATTTTAATTATTATAGTGCAAATAAGACTAAAAAATCAAATGGAGAGCTCCAAATTCGCCTTATATTTGGGCGCCTTAGGAAGCGATTTCAGACATGTGACGTCATGTGCAACCCGTCTATAGGGAAATTGTCCCTTGAAAACTTCAGATATTCAAATTAGGATAAATTTTAATTTGTGATATATCACACAACACAAATATCACAAGAAATCTGAAATTGTGCAAAAAAAAATAATTATTCTGAACAAATTAAAAGTACCGGTAATTCAATGTGCTTGCATAACAAGCTCCTGAAGCAATAAGTTATATCTTTTCTTCATCATATGGCGTGTTTGAGCGCTTAAATCGTCATTTTTAATGTATAAAACTTTCAAATGCCTTTACATTAAATAATGATTTCAAGCACTTTAGCGTTAGTTATAGGGACAATTTCTCTTGCATTCTATTGTACCGTCAACTGTGATTAGCGCCCTCTATAGGCCTTTTTAAGCTAGCTGTAATAACAATTGCTTCAAATGGAGGATATTCCATCTACGTTTTGATCACGTGGTCAAGGTAAAAACTTCTAGCGTAAAGAAGGAAAGGCTCTGTAGACTTAATGAAAAACCCTCGCCAGCCAGTGAAACAGTTCATGCGGAAAGCAGTAGTAGCCTCCTTTCTTAGCAGTTAGAAGTTCTTTGAGTAAATTACCGGTATCACGTGACTTTTTTCAGCCTCGACCCCAGATTTGGAATAAAGTCCATTGTGGACATGAATTTTTGTTGGAAAAAGGAGTCGGCGATGTTTTCACAGAAAAATTACTCTCTGAAAAGTGTGCGAGTCTTTTCCCCACCGAGGCTAACGAAAAAGACACATAGCCGACGTTACTATGGCCCGGAAGCGAAATCGAAACTAGAAGGTCACGTGACCCAGATAGACGAAGAAGTCGATGGTCGAAGCATTGCTTGCGTTGAAAATTAGCTCGGCGCCGGATGCGATATTTATTACAATATAAGTACTTTCATAAACATAATTAAAGTAACTTCCGGCGGGGGGGGGGGGGGCAGCCACTCCTTTTCGACGAAAACTTCTTAATTATATTTTCTGTTAGTGTTTAATAATTTTAAATCACTCAGAAATAATAAGTTTTAATTTTTCTTTTTAAATCCCCAGAGAGAAAAAAAAAGTTTATTATTATTTTTTTTAATTTAGGGAGAGGCAATTTACTTCCCCCCCCCAAAGGTTCCATTTGGGAGAAGTTACAGTTGGGGGGGAGGGGGGGTTCTCCTCTAAGGAATCTGGTATTTCAAAATACATCTCATCACAAATCAGCCACAAAAGGTGGGGGAAAAAACTTTTCAGAACTTGGTTGCACAAAAGCTAAAATGTCTATCCAGGGTTGTTTTATTTAAATCTATTGTATTAAATCAAATAGATTTTTCAGTGGAGAGTTACTTCTCCTAAAGAATTCAGAAGTTTGTTTTATGTTTTGTTGCTTAGACCTGCAAATTATAGTTCCCATATGTTTATTGACAGAGGTATTGATTCAATAATATGATCAATATTTGGAGTATTTTTAACAAAATAAATATTTAGACTATTTACCTAACATAGAATTGCAGTTTCTTCTAACATGAAGAAGATAAATGAGGAACATTGGAGTCATGACTCCAATGTTTTAACATCTTGATTGTTTTTAGAATTTTTTTAACATTTGTATTTTAGCACCTATTAAGTAAAAATATATATTGTGAATTTGATATTCATGTTTCTCATTTATTTTATTAAGGTGAATCTGTCGTTCAACTTGAAATATAGTTTTTCTATACGTATTTATTATGAAGTAGATATCATTGAAATCATGGAAGAAGTGTTTTCACTGTCTTAGATATGAAATTGATAAAATATATCATGGAAATTTAATTTGTTGATATTTGTATAGTGTATTTTTCTTTTTATGTCTCCCCCTCCCCCCCCCCTTTTGTGTCTGAATTTACTATTTTCTATCCACTAATATATTTTCATTCCTTATGCCGCTGTAACTTGGGTAATCATATTTATACATTTATTTACAGGTAATTTACATATTATTATCTACATTTTAAGGTTTAAAATTTCCACTTACATTTTAGCAAGATATAAAATACCTTAATTTTAAAAGCAAACCCTCCTACCAAAAAAAATGGTTTGTGATACAGTAGTTTCGTTACTATATTTTTATTTACCAGAGTGAAATCTAGTAAGAATCAACTATTATTTTTACAGAGAGGATTTTGTTGCCAACCAGTGTAATCAAGTATGATTTCCCATTCACAATTAGCCTGTTTCTTCGCAAACAAACTAGGCTCTTTGCAAAAGTCGAATTTCTCAATCAGCCGATGACATGTATAATAAATATTATTTTGAAATACATCTTTCAGAAAATAGTAATTTACCTTATACATTTTGAAATTACAATATGTTTTGAATATTTGAACAATAGCAAATTTTGAGTATTCATAAAACATTTAAATGATCTGAATTATTTAAATAATTATTTAAAATCCTCTTAATTTCAATTTTATATGATAATATAAAAAAAAGTTTAAACAGCCTTAGATAGGATTGGACATTTCGTCTCATTTGCAGCATCCACTCATGTCCCTACAAACTTGGGAAATGAAGGGAGGGGGGCGGTGGCAAGGAAGAAAAATAAAAATAAGAATATTTTCTTGCAGTCAAAATTCAATGAAAATCCATAATTTTTTTTTTTTCTTATAAATATATAAACAACTTGTAACTATCAATTAGGTTGTGAAAAGTAATTCATTATGAAAATACATTTCATTTCAAAACATGAAAAGCAATAAAGAATTACTTAAATATTTTTTAACATGAAAATTAGCAGATAAAAACAAACAAGGCATTTTTTTTAATTTAAAATTATTCAAAAGAATTCAGACTATTTTTAGCTATAGTTGGTTGAAGAAGAGGGTTAATAAAACGTGGACTCTTGATAATGATTGTAAAAATAAACTAAATATGTACTAAACTGGGAGCTATTAACCTATGAATTGAAACAGTTTATAGGAAAAAAAAATTTTTACATGGAAATATTAACTGAAAGTTGGTCTTTCAGCTAATATCTTTTTAAGTATATATTTAGAAGTAAAAAATTAAAACTTTGTCAATATTTAAATGAATTTTCCATGCTTTATACTTTTACTTTGATTTTAAAAATATTTATAAAATTCAATAAATCATCTTCCAATTAAAAATAAACATGAAATATCATATGGAAAAATATTGAACATATTTCAATATATTGTTATATGCACATAAAAAAATGGATTAGAATTGTATTATCAATAAATATTGAAGTATTTAATTATTAACCGGTATTGTTAAAGTGGAAAATATTTAAAATAATTCAATCTAGATATTGTGTTATTGAGTAAAACTTGCCAAAGAAGCAATTCTTTTTCTAAAGCATACCTAGATTTAAAAAAGTAGGATACCTAATAATAAAAATACATAACTTAACCCTTTCAGGGGCAAGATATTTGTATTCATAAAATGTTGAAATAGTTGAATGACACCAGTATTCACAAGAAAATTTATTTGTAAACAAGTATATTTTCGTATACTTCATAAAAGTGAAATTTTCATTGGGTTGATGCCTTCACTGCTTTACCGCCCTTCAAGGGGTTAAAAACAGCAGCAATACTAAAATTGATGTTTTCACTTGCTATAATAAAACATGAATGGGGATTTAAAAAAAAGGGGGGGGGATCAATAAAACTTTTAATGTAGGGAAACTAACTTCATACATAAAATTTGCTATTTAGCAATAGTTAGAAAAGATTTAAAACACAACATGTGCTTTGTTTCTTTATTAAACACTAGGGGGCTCGGCCCCCTACGAGCTACGCTCGCCAACCCCCGTCCAGACACCGCAGACTCTAAATGCACGCTAATTTGATCGGCTTTAAAAAGATTTCGAAAGATTGAATTATAATTTAAAAAACAGTGGCGATCTCCCTATAAACGAATTTCTATTCATTTCTCTTTGATTGGGGAATTTTAACGCCAAATCCGCTGCGGTACTACATGATTATCCTGTCGACCAATTTCGCCAAATTATATAAATCGCCAAACCACTCGCCAAATTATACAAATTGATATAATTTTTATTTTAAATAACGAAAGAACAAATAAATCCGTACAACATTAATAAAAACACAAATAAAACGTCGAAATAAAAATAACTTGATGACGTATACACGTGTAACAACATTTCAAAATAAGCTAATATAAAAGGAATTAAGTAAAGAGAGTCTTTGTCTCCTGGTATTTTTTAACAAAGACAAAAGAAAGTTCTTTTAAATGAGACATTTTAAATTAATTCTCAAAATATCAAATAAATGTCTAGCGCAATTTCTAAATTGAAACTTTTTTGCAATATTATTTTGTGTTCATTTTACGTAATAACTATAATGTGACGTAAATATGATGTAATTTCTCCTAAGACTTCTAACGCATGTTAATGAATTTATTATTTTACAATATCCTTTCTCTTTTAAAATTCACGTATATACTTTTATGACGTAATTTTTAATAAGTTACTGCTTTTTATACGTAATTATTTAATTCTAATTTGAAAGTTTTTTTCCTGTTTATAATAGTCACCTGTAAATAAATTTTTAATTTGAAGCAAACATTATTGCTTGCGCTTTTTATACAGTTGGCAACAGTTTAAATTAGTACAATTTTCTGAAATCTGTAAAAAATATCTCTAGAAATGCTGAAAATTTGAATTTAAAATAGAAATAAAACCTGAAAAAATGAGTCAAAATAAAAAAATTAATGCATCATTATCATTAACAATCATGCATCATTATCAATTATCATTATCAGATGACAAAATGTTTCTCTTTTCTGGAGCGAATTTTTTTTTCTTCTCCTGAGCACCTATTAATTCCAAAATACTGATTTTGTAGAATGGACCTTATGCACGCGACCTGAGGTCGAGGGTAAAATTCGTCTGCTGGCAGTATTTACTGGCGGTGTTTAGCATAGCAGTCTATGGAGTGTGAGTTATTAATGCTTGTTTGTTAAAAATACCGCAAAAGAATTCTTTGATGCAGCAGCATATACTTAATATATTGTAATCTAAATTCAAAATGTTGTTCTGTATGCGAGAAAATTCTTTAAGTTTGCAAATTTTCAGTTAAAATGTATGCACTCAACCTGGGTCAAGGCTAAAGTCGTCTGCTAGCGGTGTTTGCGCCTGCGCATACTGGTATTTTGCCGGTGCAGTAACTAGAATAACAGATCATCATACCGCCAGCTCTGGCGTCTGACGTCACCTGAATAGAGTCCATTTTACAAAAATAAATGATTTGCGGAATTCCGCGAAAATATGTACAATATATATATATATATATATATATATTCGCAGAAAAACATGACTGTTACTGCTATAGTAAAAAAACTCGCGAAATTTCAGGACAGGTTACTATATTTTAGGACATTTCAGGACGTTTGATTTTTCATTTTTCAGGACAAGTACGACCCCTGGCAACGGTTACTAGTCCCAGGATATACTTTTTTCGATATTTCAATACACTACTTTTTTCTACGATTGTTTGACGAAATTCGCGATTACTTTCTGCACTTTTGGCGAAATAAGCGACTTTTTTCGCGACAGATTTACAATTTTTCCCCCGACCAACTATGAAAATTGCGAATTTTCTCTGTGATCGCATGATGAAATTAACGATTTTTTCTGCTATCGTTTGCCGAAATTCACAATTTTTTCGTAATCTTTTGCAGAAATTCGGGATTTTATTTCGCAATCGTTTCACGAAACTCGCGATTAATTTCTGCACTTGTTCGACAAAATGTGCAATTTTTTACGTGACCTCTTGACGAAATCGCGATATATTTCCGCAATCGTTCGACGAAATTTGAGAATTTTTCCATGATTGTTTTACGACTTTCACGATTTTTTGCTCGAATGATTGGTTGGAATTTACAATTTTATTCATGTATTGTTTGACGAAATGCTCGGTCTTTTTCGAGGCGCACATCAAAGCGCTTTTTTTTGCAATTCCGCGGAAATCGCTGATCGATTTTTAAAAAAGAAAAAAAAGCGATTTTATGCCTTATCTTAAAAGTAACGACCATGGTATATTTCAAGTTTCTAGCCCTAGCAGTATCACAAAAATCGGATATTTCGAACGTTTTTCTTGAGAATTCATCGAGCTTAAACAACTTAAATTCAAGCCAGAGCAGAGTAAACGCAGTGTAGACAGTCATTAACAGCTGATTATATACTGAAGACACGTCGAACTTTTTATAGTTTTATTTAAAATAAAAAAAACAGATATTATTACTTCGATGTTGAAAAACTTAAGACATTAAATATTTAAAAACAAAGTAACTGAGATAGACATGCTCTTAAACGGCTTAAACTTACATAATCCTTTATTTAAAAAAAAAAAAAAAAAAAAAAAAAAACAGAGCCGTCTCTTATACCTCGACCACACAATATATACATTCAGTTAAACCGTTATGTCATACCACACATTTGCCGAAAAATTTGCATAAAGCAAGATGCTTGAAATAATCAGTAACAGAAGAAAAACTCCCCGCATTCAGCCGTACACGAAGATTTCGTAGAATGCGAAGTGACTGACTAAAAGAGCTGGAAAACCGGCAATGTGTGGATGCAAACGATTTTTGCTCGTAGCTCGGGACAAGGTATTGGCAGGAGGATTAAAAATAAGTTAAACACACTTAACTTGCGAAAAACTCGCATACCTGCCTGTCATTTCTTCCTACACTCATTTGAACTTCGATTTTTTTTTCTTTTTAATGTTCTGTTCGTGGATGTACGTCTTAACAGTAACATCCATATCATATTTCCAGTTTTTATCCTTAACAATTCCATAGAAATCGCAATTTAGAACGCTTTTCGCTCATTTCACCGTTTTAAAATTTGTATTTTTTTAAAAAAACTGTGCAAATATTTACGTCTTAAAAGTAGCAGCCATATCAAATTTCGATTTTCTGTCTCAAACACTTTCATAGAAATCGTAACTTAGAATTTTTTCGCTCATTTCACCCTTTTACATTTCGATTTTTTTTTAGATATCATTCTTAGCGAGGTTCTTAAAAGTAACCATGTGAAATTTCAAGTTTCTAGTCCCTTCAGTATCAGAAAACTCGTAAACTTAGGTTTTTTTGCCGGCAGCCTTTTAAATTTCGAGGGAAAAAAATGTAAGTAGTTATATTTTGCCGGTTCTGCGCCAGCGGCACGACCTTGAATGACCTCTGTGAGTTATATTTTGCCGTTCTGCGCCAGCGGCACGACCTTGAATGACCTCTGTGCGCCTGTGAAGGTTATGCGGCGTAGGTGAAGGTCATACTCTGGGAGGAGGGGTCAAGGTGATGCGTCATCTTATAGTACGAGGGGTTATTTTGAGTTTGATTTTTTCATTTATGATAATTAATTAAGAAATTTTAATTGGGGAACTTTAACTTTTTGGGGGAAATTTTTGAAGATAGAAATTTTTAGAGATTGATTTTTTTTTCGTTGTTATACAGTACGATGGGTTATTTTGAGTTTGATTTTTTCATTAATGATAATTAAGAAATTTTAATTGGGGGACTTTAACTTTTTTCGGGGTAATTTTTGAGATAGGATTTTTAGGGGACATTGATTTTTCTTTTCGTCGTACATCAGTACAAGGGGGTTTTTTACATTTGAAAAATTTGTTAATGATAATTAATTAAGAAATTTTAATTGGGGGACTTTATAACTTTTTTCGGGGTAATTTTTGAAATTTTAGGGGGCATTGATTTATTTTGCCGTTGTATAGTACGAGGGGATATTTTGAGTTTGATTTTTTCACTAATGATAATTAAGAAATTTTAATTGGGAGACTAACTTTTTGGGGATATTTTTGAAGATAGAATGTTTGGGGGACATTGATTTTTCTTTTCGTCGTACTACAGTACGAGGGGTTATTTGTACTTTTAAAAAATAATTTAGAAGTTTTAATTGGGCGATTTTAATTTTTGGGAGTAATTTTTGAGATAGATTTTTTTTTTTTTTTACGGACATTTATTTTTTTAGCGCATTTGAGTTTTCGGTGTTATTTTTAGGGGTGCAATTTTTGTGTTAGAGTTATTACTAGTGGCGATTTTAATATTTATTTGGGAACTTTCAAATATTTTTTTTTTCTTTTTCGCGATTTTCCCTTAGCAGTCGAATTTTAAACATTAATTAAACATTTTAATTGGGAGACTTTAAAAATACATTTTTTTTCTTTTCACGAATTTTTATTTGGTAATAAAATTTTAAACATAAATTTGATGAGAGGATTTTACGCGATTTAATTTAGTGACGTATGCGCTCGAATATTTAGTATTAATTAAAATTTTGAATGAGACCACATGTGAATTTTTGTTATTTAGTGTTAGAATTTATATCTGCGAATTTTTAAATAGTACTGCCCCACCAGTGGCTGTGAGGTTCTGCTCACGAAGCTGGTAGACGTGAAGTGTTGGGTTTGATCCCAATCGCGCCCGTCGGCCTAATCGTTCGGAGTTTCCGTGGTTTTCTTCGAACCATGGATTTGCATGCGTAAATTCGGGTTAGGTTCTCTTGGAAACACCCCCCACGAAGGGCACTCCCCCCTATATCCCTAGTGTAGATAATCGGCCGTCAAAATCAACCCACCTTTTAAATAGTAGTAGTAAACTTTAGAATTTTTTTTACTGAATGCGTGTTAGATCAGTGGATATTTTTTCGCGGTTTTAGACAAAAATAGAAATTGGTAAGATATTTATAAGGATATCGGTTTTTGGTTTTCAATTTGTTATGCAATGTTTAGGTATGTATTAGTGATGGGCGATTCTCGAGAATTCGACAATCGAGAAAAATCGTCATCGTAAAAATCACAATCGATACAGCCATCGATTAATTCCTAGAATCTACAATCGAGATGTTTTACAATCGATTATAACGAGAAAAGCTAAAAACAGTTATTGAAAAACTTAGCTATTATTCTGGCCGACAATTTCATAGTAGTGATAGGGCTTAGTGATGGGCGATTCTCGAAAATTTACCAATCGAAAAAAATCGTTATCGTAAAATACACAATCGATACAGTCATCGATTACTTTCGAGAATCTACAAAGAAGATGTTCTAGAGTCGATTATTGAAATCATTGTTTTTACATATATATAAGGCAGATTTTATTAAATATAGGGTAACTAAATACAGATGGAATGAAAAAACAACAAACCAAAGGGAGGGAGGCTATAAAGGAGCCATAAGACTGGGAAAGTCTTGTAAGGGTGCCCCCTGGTTGAAAAAAGCTGAAAAAACGCGAGTAGCTATGAAGCAGTAAGGGGAGTTTAAGTATAAAAAATTAGAATTTTTCGGCAATTAGCACCAAAATGACCAAAGAAATAAGAATCAAAAGCACCCCCTAGTGGCAAAAACATGAACTAAAGGATGATAAAAGGGATCAAAATTTTTTACTGATTTTTCTACGTCATTTGAGATTGGATCTTTAATTTCCCCATTTTTAGAAATTCTTCGACTGGAATACATTAAACGAACCCCCGCGGGGAGCAAAGTAGGGGGGAGGGGCAAGAAAAGCGCATAATATGAATAAGTGGTCACAGGACTTTCCAACGATATGTCACATGAGGGATGTCGGCTAAATTTGTAAAAGTGCCCCGCGCGGAGCTAAGTAAGGGGAGGGGCGCGGGCGATATATAAAATGAAATAATAGTCACAGAGCTTTCCAATGATATATCACATGAGGGGTGTCAGCAAAAGATAGAAAAGAGTGCCAACTCCCAGGATTCCAATTATCGTGCCCCCCCCCCGAAATATACCCTGCCCATCCTTCTCTTTGAAATTTTCATATATTAAAAATTATTTATCGGAGGACTCCGTAAAAAAATCCGATCTAAAATGTTTAAAAACGCTACGATTTCAAAAAAGTTCGAAAAGTGCCTCTCTCGGAGCGCCAAACTAGGGAGGGAAGAAGAAATGTTCATAATATTAAAGAGTAACTTTCCGATGATAACCGAAAACTTTCCGATGATATATCAAATGACTGGTCCAAAAAAAGTTTGAAATCTACCCCTCCCACGTGGGTTCCCTCTTTTATGCCAGAATATACCCGGAAATCACGCAGCCCCACTTTTAGAATTTTATATTTAATAAATAATATTTATCGGAGAGCTCCATTAAAAAACCTCATTTAATGATATTTATTGTAGAAATCTCTACAATTAAAAAAAAAAATCACCCCCACACCGCTCCCCTCCCCCTTCCGGAATTCAACTTTGGGAGGAGAAAGGTTCATAATATGAAAGAGTGGTGAAAGGACTTTCCGATGATATGTCAAGGAGAGGTTTGGTAAAAGTTTGAAAATTACCTGCCCCCCCCCCCCCTTTGTCCTCTCTCGCGCCCCCCAGAATTCACTCACCTTCCTCTTTGAACTTTTTATATTTAATGAATAGCATTTATCTGAGTCTCCAGGTATGGGGCAGCTTGGCAGAGCTAAAATAAGAGAAACATTGAAAATTCGGGGCAAAATGACACTAAATTTAACAGTAAAGTTTGAAACTAGGACTATACAGAACTGAATACATAAACCACTATGCTTCATAACCCACATCGGTTAACAGCAATAAAAAGATAAGTGCCAGTTAAACTGATGGCATTGAGCTCACATGTTATTCACACTAATTGAATATTATATTCTTATTTCAAAAAATAATGTCCCTCAAAAAATAAATGAAAGGAAATATCCCCCGTTTGCCCCTTTTATACTTAACCAATGAACCTCCAAATCTAATCAGGGAAACTCCTTAACTATAATAAATCAGTATATCAAATTTGAAGCAAATCAGATAATTCTGCATGAAAAAAAGAAACATATCGCTAAATTAAGGGTGGTCTAACCCCTTTAACCCTTTTATACTTAACTAATGAACCTCCAAATCTAATCAGGAAAGCTCCTTATCAGAACGAACATAGAAAAAAAAAAAAAATAAAGTAAATTGAATAATTCTCCATGAAAATCCATTTATCTAAATTAAGGGGAGGGGACTTGCCCCCTTTTCGCCCTTGTACACTTAACCAATGAACCTCCAAATCTAATGAAGGAAGCGCCATATTGGAATAAATCGGTATATTAAATTTGAAGCAAATCGAATAATTCTGCATGAAAAACCTTTTTATCTAAATTAAGGGGGAGACTAGCCCCTCCCCTTTATACTTAACCCATAAACCTCCAAATCTAACCAAGGCAGTTTCTTATCATAATAAACCGGTATCCCAAATTTGGAGCAAATCGAATAATTCTGCATGAAAAACCCATTTATCTAAATTAAGTGGGGGACCAACCCCCCTTCTCCCCCTTTATCCTTAAACAATGAACTTCCAAGTTTAATCAGGGAAGCTCCTTAACATAATAAACCGGTATACCAAATTTGGAGAAAATCGAATAATTCTGCATGAAAAGCCCATTTATCTAAATTAAGGGGGGACCAGCCCCCCTTCTCCCCTTTTATACTTAACCCGTAAACCTCCAAATCTAATCAAGGCAACTTCTTAACATAATGAACCGGTATACCAAATTTGGAGCAAATCAAATAAATCTGCATGAAAAACCCATTTATCTAAATTAAGGAGGGGGTCTACCCCCCCCCCCCTTCATATTTAACTAATGAACCTCCAAGTTTAATCAGGGAAGCTCCTTAACATAATAAACCGGTATACGAAATTTGTAGCAAATCGAATAATTCTGCATGAAAAACCGATTTATCTAAATTAAGGAGAAGGGGGACCAGCCCCCCTTCTCTCCCTTTATCATTAACCAATGAACCGTCAAAACTAATCAGCGGAACGCCTTATCAGAATGAACATAAAAAAATTGAAGCAAATCGTACGTTTTAATCAAGAGTTATCGCGTTACGTACATGCATACACACAGAACCGACGGGTACTTTAGCTCTCAGGCTTAGATAGCCTGTGAGCTAAAAAGAGATTGGATAAGCAGATGGACTCCTTTGAGAAATTATGACTTAAACGAGAAATGCGGTAAGTTTGACTCTGAAAGCTTCATTTCCATCTCGCATTTCGGCAAATCTCATCTCGATGATTTTTCCAGCATTTCGACGCTTCCAGATGGGAAGCTGCTCGATGGATGGTTCTCTCGTGGTTTTAAACCTTTCGGAATGGGAAGTCTCTCGAGAGTTTCTCTCGCCCTTTTCAACCTTTCCCGATGGGAAGCCTCTCGTCCTTTTCGAAATCTCCCAATGAAAAGACTTTCGAGGATTTCTCTCGCGCTTTTCAACATTTCGCTATGAGAAGCTTTTCGAGGATTTCTCTCGTCCTCGGCAGAGAAGAAAAGTAAGAAAATTTATCGAGAGTACCAAGGGACGAGATAGAGAAAAAGGCATGACAATGAGCTGTGAAATGAAGCCCTAATTTTCAAAGTTTCTCTTATTTTAGCCCTATCAAGATGTCACATACCTGGAGCCCTCCGATAAAAATTATTTATTAAATATAAAAATTTCAAAGAGGAACATAACAACAATTGAACATAAAAATTTTAAAGTGGCGGCTGTGTGAATTCCGGGGCGAAAGAGTGGGCCCACGACGGGCGGGAGGAGGAGCAATTTTCAAACTTTTTTTGGACCAGTCATGTGATATGTCATCGGTAAGCTCTCGGATGACTCTTTCATATTATGAGACTTTCTTCCTCCCCTCCCCAATTTGGTCCCCACTGCGAGGGTAGTTTTTTTCCGTTTTTATCATTTTAGATCGGATTTTTTTTATGGAGCCCTCCGCTAAATATTATTTATAATATATGAAATTTCAGGACACTTTTCCAAATTTAGCCAAGACCCCTCATGTGACATATCGTTGGAAAGGTCTGTGACTACTTATTGATGTTATGCACTTCCGGTGACAGTCCCCCCCCCCCGGGGGACACTTTTTCAAATTTAGTCAAGACCCTCGTGTGAGACATCGTTGGAAAGGTCTGTGACTACTTATTGATGTTATGTACCTACAGTGTCCCCACCACCACTTTGCCCCCCCCCCCGGGGACACTTTTCCAAATTTAGTCAATACCCCTCTTGTGAGATATCGTTGAAAAGGTCTGTGACTACTTATTGATGTTATGCACTTCCGGTGACAGTCCCCCCCACTCTTTGCCCCCCCGGGGGACACTTTTTCAAATTTAGCCAAGACCCCCATGTGAGATATCGTTGGAAAGGTCTGTGACTACTTATTGATGTTATGCTCCTCCGGTGTCCATCCCCCCATTTTGCAACCCCCCGGGGGACACTTTTCCAAATTTAGCCAAGACCTCACATGTGAGATATCGTTGGAAAGGTCTGTGACTACTTATTGATGTAATGCACCTCCAGTGACCGCCCCTCCACTTTTCCCCCACGGGGGTGTTTTTCTAAATTTAGCCGAGACCCCTCATGTGACATATTGTTGGAAAGGCTTATGACCACTTACTCATGTTATCCACCTCCCGCACCCCTCCCCCCTTTGCACCCACGGGGAGGGCATTTTTATAAATTCAGATCCAGACTTCTCATGTGACATATGGTTGGAAAGGCCTAAAGACCTGTGACGACTTAATCATATTATGCAGCTGCTGTGCTCCTCCACTCGCTTTGACCCCTCCCCCAAGAGATCTGGTCCGAGGTTCATTCGTTTCGATATTATATTTTTTACAAGATTTTGTAGTGCGTGCACACCACACCCGCCTGCTATCATATATCAGGGCCGTATATAGCGGGTAACTTGTTCGTGATTTCATATTACAAGATTACGTATAAATTAGGGGCCTCGATTAAAGGAGGTACCCGCTAGCGGTCGAAATCACCTAGTCTTTATTAACATCGACTCATTCCAGCTCACCCGCAGACGATTCTTGATAAATGTATGACGTATATAATACATAATATATGATTTATAAAAGAAATTTGCAAACTGTAGTCATCGAGAAAAAATTTAGACAATCGAAAAATATCGAGATGTCCATACAATCGAGAAAATCGAGAAAAAATCTCGTTATCGCCCATCACTAAGTATGTATTGCTTAATCCATATGAAAATACATTTTGTGAAAAATGCAGAGAGTCCTTTTATTAAGGTGTTAGGAAATTTACGCCCCCCCCCCTTTCTGAATCCGGAATTCGTGCAGGGATTTTTGAATTTTTAGCAAATTTTTTATGCGGATATTGAACAGCGTGTAATGCATCTCCATACCTATAAGGGGGGGGGGGGGGGGGGGGGTTGCCGTAGGGGGATCCAGTTCTATCGCCAAATAACGCTAATTTTGTCGCCAACTTGGTGATATATCGTCAAATTTGGCGACAAAAATTAGTCGCCAAAAGTGACGCCAACTTGACGATAACTCTAATATTTCGCCAAATTCCCATAAACTTCCACTGTAAAACAATAGGGTTTACTTGCTTACAGAAAATCAACAAATTGAGATATTTTAATGTAACGAAAACTAATATTAACTTAAGGGATTATATTAATTATATCTAAGGGAGTCCAAATAAATTAATTAAGAAAAAAAGTAACATGATCTAATGCTTAGCATGATTTCCAAAACATAAATTTTAAGAGAGCCCACAGGTCAAAGGAATTAGATTTGAAACTTTTATCCAATTATAATAAATTTTGACTTTCGTGATTTTTGAACTTTTTGTGATTATTAATGCGATTTTTACGTTTCTTCGCGATCTGCTGCAATTTTTTGACATTCCATTTTTGACCTAAAGTACATTCTGCCCTCATTTCAATAAACTTTATTCGGGAATTTTGTATGTGATTTTTAGTGTATTTTAGCGATTTGCGACTATTTTTCCATATTAGTGAAAGGAATCGACTTGCAATCTTCGAACACAATATATATATATATATATATATATTTTTTTCTTTTCAAAATTTGAGAAGCGATTTAAAAATTTTTTGCGATATCTTATTGTGATTTTCAGAGCTTTTTCGTAATTCCTGCTGTTTTTTGACGTATTCAGGCAACGCCGGGCAAGTTCGCTAGTATATATATATTTGTAAAATATGGGGTTGCCTATTAAATGGTCCGTTTGAATTACCAATGTCCCTTAAAATTTTATTGACGCATGTTTTTGAAAATGTATCTATTTTTTAACAGTGCCATTTTAAATTATCTAGATATATTTTTTAAAACTAGAAAAGCGATTTTTTGAATATACACTTTTTAAACTTTTATACCTTTTAAACGTTTCTATTAAAATACTTTGAATTTTTAATAAGATATTGGGAAAAAACGCACTTTTTACAAATTTACGCTAATATTGCGCTTTTTAGAATAAAACTACTCAATACCTAAGTTTAAAACACTATTTGATGTTACATATATTTTCGAAAAAGAAAACACACTTACTTAAATATTTTTCGACAGAGGTAAAATCTCGGAGCCTTCGAGAAACGCATGTGATAAGTTCCACTATACTGAACTGCCATTATCTTGCGAACACTGAGAAGTGATTCACTTTATCTAGATAAGGGTTTTTCCTTTCCACAGTGAGTAATTTGATACTAGATTTTAATTTCGATTGACTAATGGGGGGCAGAAATTAAGATTAGCTTTTAAGAGTTATAAATTAATGTGTAGCGTAATTGAGTCTCTTTTTTTTTTTCAAAAATATATTTCAAATAGCAACACTATTAATGATTGACTTATGTGATTTAAACATTAATTTTATATTGCCTAACTCATAACGAATAAATGAATGTATAATTAAGATTTTCAAATAATTAATTTAAGATTTTTTATTACCTGTCTCATAACGAATTTAATTTATGAACGCATAATTAAGATTGTGCCACTCATAACAAATTTAAGTTATGAACACATAATTAAGATTTAACATTGCGTCACTCAAAAACGAATTTAATTAATAAATGCATAATTAAGATTTTTTATTATCTCACTCATAACGAATTTAATTTATGAACACATAATTAAGATTTAACACTACGTCACTCAAAACAAATTTAATTAATGAATGTATAATTAAAATTTAATATTGCCTAACAATTTTTGAATGATTTTATTAATATAGAATTTATATCAAATTGGGGGTCATTTTTTCTCATCGATTTATTTTAAATGGAAATATTCATTTACTAATACTATTTTAGCAATTTAATGAATGTGTCACATTTATTTAGGATTTAACTATTATATAATTAGACCTTTTAAAACGGATACTTTTTTAATTTATTCATTTACTGTGGGAATACTCGTCACGTCATGAATGAGTCATCGCGAATAAGTGAGTTTAAACTTGTAAACATGAAGTTTAGCAGAAGGTTTTAAAAAATAGTAATGTTAGTAACACTCTTTAAAATTTATTTAATATTTGAAATAAACAAAAGGCGCAGTGAACTTTTTAGACATACATTTTAAAATTTAGATCTAGTTCAAATTTTACTAAGTTAACACGTTACGTATTGTAGGTCACGTGATTTTCTCACCTTTCTAACATATAAATATCTTATACGTATGCTATATTAATTTTGATATAGTTTAGCGCATATAAATTTTAACTAATATTTTTTAAGTAGATATAACAATATTCGCTAACATTTATATATATATATTTAACATTATTCAAATTTCGCACAAACCTTTTAATAATGGAAAAAATATTTCATTTTTAGAAGATTAACAAGAATATTAATTTTAAATCTCTTAATTCTTTTTTAATAGAGGCAGTACGATAGAAAATTAATATATTCGACACAATAAAGAAGTTACTAATTCATATTAAAAATGATTTTAAGCATTATGTTAAAATTCGAGATATTTCATTTATAAATAAAACATTTAGAAGTAAATTGACTTACTTTTATTAATAATATTTCATCTAAATCCAAAAGGCTTTCAAAACAGTAGCAACACATCACATACAGTTTTGTGACACTATATGGAATGAATCAGAATTTTGAACCCCAATCTCTTATCTCTGGGGTAATTCCTAGAACTGACACATGAGATAAGCACAATGTCACGTCGTTATTTGAATATAAGAACAGCGTTAGTGAATTTAATATAATACGTTATTAATAAGGGATTAAATATAATGTGTAATTAATAAGGGATTTAGTTAATTTGTTTCGTTATTAATTAAAACCTGAATATAATTATGTCTTTTTAAGTCTTATTTAATAGAATTGGAATACTTTTCAAATTTTCAGGAGGTTTTTTTCAGAAACACTTTTTAAGAATATTTTTCTTAATGAATGTGTAATTAACATTTTATTAAATTAATTAATTAATGCGTAATTAAATTTTCAAAATTAAAATAAATATAAAATAGAAGAGAAATTCTTTTCAAATTTATTAAGCAACATACAAGTTATTATTAGGTAATATTTCAAATTGCTGCAAACTTTAAACATGTTGAGTTATCACTGAGAACTTAATATAGAGGTATTTGAACAGTAATGCTAATCAGAATTTGAAAAAAAAAAATAGTAAAAATAATTTTGATATTAACTAACTTGCATAACTTGCTACAAACACGACTTTCTTTTTTGAACACACTAGAATGGGATTGAACTTTTAAAGACATATTTATCTCACATATTTAAACTAAAGACTTGTGCTAAATTTTCAACGAAAATATTTCTCATTTTAAAGTTAACTTCTTTCATTGAAAAAGTTCTATACTTGGAAATTTCACATACAAATTTTTCTCACATGGAAAAAGACTTAAGTAATTGTATTAGAATAAAAACTAATCATATGAAAATTTAACTTTTGCAAATTATATCAGAAAAATTTAACCTGTGTCAAATTTTTTAAAACAACATTTAAAAAACAAAAAGATAAATTACAGTTAAATTTATTAAGCAGAAGTGTTACATGTCAAAAACAGTATTTATATGATTTATATATATGTTAAAATCCATATATGCAAAAAACGTGTGTGTAAACCCACATAGACATTTTTCCGCGAGGTAGTTCACAAATTCTTGTACATTGAAATTAAGCAAGGCGTTTTCACTGCATAAATTAAATTGTTGATACATAGAATATTTTCTACATTCGTGAAAGTTTTCATATGAATATCCCATTGTACAGGAATTACAGTCAAATTCGTGGCGCACAGATTCTTTTAATTCACGAATGAAACATGAAAAGAAATGTATTTTAGAGTCTTCTATATCCAAATCTGAATGTTCACAGTCTTTTGCACGATTTAAAACACAAATAGGAATGACTTTTAAAAGTTTGGTTTGGATGAGGTTATCATTAATCTCATCACAAATGTTTTTTAAATTTAAAAATTGTTCTTTTGATAAGTGCACACACTTAGGTTTGAATGAATAATCAGAGTTACTTGACTTGATCAATTCTTGAAGCACACAAGAGCGTTCATCTATGTAGAGTGTGAGAATATCGTTATTAGAGACGAAACTGTCTTTTTTAGAATAGAAATGAAAGTTTTTCATTTGATTTTGAAAAGAGTCAAACGTTTCACAGATTAATGTCACATTTTCTTCAGTTGGGAAGATTTCACCGTAAGCTCCTTCAAAATATTTCGTTATGTGAACTTTTAAATCGCAGTTCTGCTCCATCACTATTTCGACAACTGTACAATCTCCAATGGAGCGGAAGAAAGTGAACTTTAAATTATAATGTAATAGTATTTAATATTTTTAATAATTTGTAATAGTAAGAAAACTGAAAAATATAATTTTAAGCTTTGTGGTTTCATTTCATGACACTAAGTTTAACTAAAACATTCTTATAATTATATTTTTCAGTTTTCTTACTATTACAAATTATTAAAAATATTAAATACTATTACATTATAATTTAAAATTCATTTTACAATAAAAACATACAAAATTATACTTATCTAATACGGCAGCTAGTTGAACACACAACCATCTTGTACAAAAACTCCACGAGAAATGAATAATTCTAAGTCCTTATCAGCTAATCTTATCACTGATTAGATTATCACAAGATCTATGTGACGTCACTGGTCACGTCACAGCTCACGTGACGTATATCACATGATTAGTTATGCCTATTCTAAATTTCGTAATTAAAAGGTCTCTTTTCTAATTGCAATTAGCACATTTCCTCTAATTGGTTTTTCTAAAAATGCGTTTATTAAATTAATTATTACAATTAATTATTATAATGAATTATTTTTATAATTAAATATTTCTTAGTATAAATACTATGTATTGTAACAAAGCGTAGCACGTATGAACTAAGAATACATTTTAATTGTAATTAGAAATTGTAGCTTTTAGCAAAATCTAACATAGTAGTTAAAAGAAATTATCTACTCCTAATCAGTGACGTCATAGATAATGGTGATCACGTGATTTTGGGTTTTACCATATAAACGATACGTTATCAGTCATTCCCTTCGAAGCCAGCATAGTAGGAGGTTGAGTTTTATTTCATGCAAGTTAAGTATAGAAGTATGGCGGTTTTTAGGTAAGAACAATTTATTTATGTATAATTTGTAAATGATTTAAAAGTTTTTTTATGTACTATGAACATAAGTGAATGCTAAGCATAATTTTTAATATAACAATTTAAAGTTAGCTGGATATATTTCATGACACTAAGTTTAACTAAAAATATTCAAAGGTTTGTTAGACACATTAATTTTCATGTTTAATCTATAAACATATTTTTAAGTCTAAATACTACTAACCCTAGTTAGCAAAAAAATTACTTATATTGCAAACTTGTGAAAAATAGTGATTATTTAATTAAAATATTTTGTGTTACGTGTTTTTAAATAATAAAAGTGAAAACTAACTTAATTATAAGCATGTTTTTTAATAGTAGCAAACTTTTTTGGATATATTTTAGAAAACTATGATGAGAGATAACCAAACATGTCGATTTTTATATAAAACCTACGAAAATTATTAAGTTAGTATAGTGAAAACAAGTTATCATGTTATTTTTACAAGTAATGACATATTAATAGCTTGTTTAGCAATGTCACATAAAAGGTATAATTCGAGTTATGACATAGCCTATTTAATTAGACCTTTTATACTGAATCTTGAAACATTTTATACAAAGTTTAAAATAATTTATTATTAGCTTTTAATTTATTTACCATTAAAAATTTTCCCACACTACCAAATACACACACACACAAAGACATGTATATTAAGAACCGAGTGAATGGGTCATGCATGATCTTACTGAAATGACATGTTCGTTATCTGGAAGTGATTAGCGTTTTCTGAAAGTGATATTACCAATGCTAGCGGTGAAATCACTGTGAAAATATCACTGAAGTTCTCCGATCTTATCTATGAGCTTATATACTGATAGGGTGATAAGGGATAGTATTTATCGACTCACGCTAGGTGGTGCGCATCATTCTATGCTTGTACCTACCTAGTTTAACTTCGTCTCTCGTTTGGATTATACCCTTCACGTGTGTGTTGTTTTGTCTCTGCGACTCGCTAGCTTAACCACGAATACAAGTTTACTACGTGATGCTAATGAAAAAGGTCTGTTTTACTTAACGGATAATCCTGATTGCAAGTTTCCTCAAAACGGGTGGTTTACACGTCTGTTTAGTCAATCTGGTTCATATTGTACTTTCTTCCGCTGCATTGGAGATTGTACAGTTGTCGAAATAGTGTAGCAGCAGAACTGCGATTTAAAAGTTCACATAACGAAATATTTTGAAGGAGCTTACGGGGAAATCTTCCCAACTGAAGAAAGTGTGACATTAATCTGTGAAACGTTTGACTCTTTTCAAAATCAAATGAAAAACTTTCATTTCTATTCTAAAAAAGAAAGTTTCGTCTCTAATAACGATATTCTCAAACTCTACATAGATGAACGCTCTTGTGTGCTTCAAGAATTGATCAAGTCAAGTAACTCTGATTATTCATTAAAACCTAAATGTGTGCACTTATCAAAAGAACAATTCTTAAATTTAAAAAACATTTGCGATGAGATTAATGATAACCTCATCGAAACCAAACTCATGAAAGTCATTCCTATTTGTGTTTTAAATCGTGCAAAAGACTGTGAACATTCACATTTGGATATAGGAGAATCTAAAATACATTTCTTTTCATGTTTCATTCCTGAATTAAAAGAATCTGTGCGCCGCGAATTTGACTAATTCCTGTACAATGGGATATTCATATGAAAACTTTCACGAATGTAGAAAATATTCTATGTATCAACAATTTAATTTATGCAGTGAAAACACCTTGCTAAATTTCAATGTACAAGAATTTGTGAACTACCTCGCGGAAAAATGTCTATGTGGGTTTACACACACGTTTTTTGCACGTATGGATTTTAACATACATATAAATCATATAAATACTGTTTTTGACATGTAACACTTCTGCTTAATAAATTTAACTGTAATTTATCTTTTTTGTTTTTTAAATGTTGTTTTAAAAAATTTGACACAGGTTACATTTTTTTCTGATACAATTTACAAAAGTTAAATTTTCATATGATTAGTTTTTATTCTAATACAATTACTTAAGTCTTTTTCCATGTGAGAAAAATTTGTATGTGAAATTTCCAAGTATAGAACTTTTTCAATGAAAGAAGTTAACTTTAAAATGAGAAATATTTTCGTTGAAAATTTAGCACAAGTCTTTAGTTTAAATATGTCTTTAAAAGTTCAATCCCATTTTAGTGTGTTCAAAAGAAAGTCATGTTTGTAGCAAGTTATGCAAGTTTGTTAATAACAAAATTATTTTTACTATTTTTTTTTCAAATTCTGATTAGCATTACTGTTCAGATACCTCGATATTAAGTTCTCAGTGATAACTCAACATATTTAAAGTTTGCAGCAATTTGAAATATTACCTAATAATAACTTGTATGTTGCTTAATAAATTTGAAAAGAATTTCTCTTCTATTTTATATTTATTTTAATTTTGAAAATTTAATTACGTATTAATTAATTAATTAAAAAAATGTTAATTACACATTCATTAAGAAAAATATTCTTAAAAAGTGTTTCTGAAAAAAAACCTCCTGAAAATTTGAAAAGTATTCCTATTCTATTAAATAAGACTTAAAAAGACATAATTATATTCAGGTTTTAATTAATAACGAAACAAATTAACTAAATCCCTTATTAATTACACATTATATTTAATCCCTTATTAATAACGCATTATATTAAATCCCTTATTAATAACGCATTATATTAAAGTCATTAACACTGTTCTTATATTCAAATTACGACGTGACATTGTGCTTATCGCATGAGTCAGATCTAGGAATTACCCCAGAGATAAGAGATTGAGGTTCAAAATTCTGATTCATTTCATATAGTGTCACAAAACTGTATGTGGTGTGTTGTTTCTGTTTTGAAAGCCTTTTGGATTTAGATGGGATATTAATAAAAGTAAGTCAATTTACTTCTAAATATTTTAGTTTTCAAATTATTTATAAATGAATTACCTCAAATTTTAACATAATGCTTAAAATCATTTTTAATATGAATTAGTAATTTCTTTATTGTGTCGAATATATTAATTTTCTATCGTACTACCTCAATTAAAAAATAATTAAGAGGTTTAAAATTAATATTATGGTTAATCTTCTAAAAATGAAATATTTTTTTCAAAATTATTTAAAGGTTTGTGCGAAATTTGAATAATGTTAAATATATACTATATATGCTAGCGAATATTGTTATATCTACTAAAAATAATATTAGTTAAAATTTTTATCCGCAAAACTATGTCAAAATTAATATAGCATACGTATAAGATATTTATAATGTTAGAAAGGTGAGAAAATCACGTGACCTACAATATGAAACTTAGTAAGATTTGAACTAGATCTAAATTTTAAAATGTATGTCTAAAAAGTTCACTGCGCCTTTTGTTTATTTCAAATATTAAATAAATTTTAAATAGTGTTACTAACAATACTATTTTTTAAAACCTTCTGCTAAACTTCATGTTTACGAAAGAAAACTCACTTATTCGCGATGACTCATTCATGACGTGACGAGTATTCCCACAGTAAATGAATAAATTAAAAAAGTATCCGTTTTAAAAGGTCTAATTAGATAATAGTTAAATCCTAAATAAATGTGACACATTCATTAAACTGCTAAAATAGTATTAATAAAACAATATTTCAATTAAAAATGAATCGATGAGAAAAAATGACCCCCAATTTGATATAAATTCTATAATAATAAAATCATTCAAAAATTGTGACGCAATCTTAATTATGCGTTCATTTATTCGTTATGTGTTAGGTAATATAAAATGAATGTTGAAATCACATGAGTCAATCTTTAATAGTGTTTCTAATTTAAAGCCCTTTGATAGAAAAAAAGACACCCAATTATTTCTAACTCTCATTAGCTTATCTTAATTTGCGACCCCCATTAGTCAATCGTAATTAAAATCTAATATCATATTACTCAGTGTGTTAAGGTAAAACCCTTATCTCCTTATCTAGATAAAGTTAATCACTTCGTGTTCGCAAGATAACGACAGTTCAGTATAGTGGAACTTGTCACACGCGTTTCTCGAAGGCTCCGAGATTTTACCTCTGTTGAAAAATATTAAAGTAAGTGTGTTTTCTTTTTGCTAATTTTATGTAACATCAAATAGTGTTTAAAACTAAGGCATTGAGTAGTTTTATTCTAAAAAGCGCAATTATTAGTATTAGCGAAAATTTGTAAAAAGTGCGGTTTTTTCCAAAAATCTTATTAAAAATTCAAAGTGTTTTAATAAAAACGTTTAAAAAATCGATTTTGTAGTTTTAAAAAATATAGCTAGATAATTTAAAATGGCACTGTTAAAAAACAGATACATTTTCAAAAACATGCCTCAATAAAATTTTTAAGGGACATTGGTAATTCAAACGTACCATTTAATAGGTAAACCTATATTTTACAAATATATATATTCATTTAGGGGGGGAGAAAGGGGGTGGTGTGGTGTAAATTTTCTAATACTTTTATAAAGGCCACTCTATAATTTTCTCAAAATATATTTTCACATGGATTAAGCTTTACATACATAACTAAAAATTGCATAACAAATCGTAAACCAAAAACCGATATCCTTAAAAATATTTTACCAATTTCTATTTTTGACTAAAACCGCGAAAAAATTCCCTCAAATATAACAAGGATTCAGTAAAAAAAATTCTAAAGTTTACTAGTACTATTTAAAAGGTTGGTTGATTTTGACGGCCGATCATCTACACTAGGCCCGAGGGGGGAGTGCCCTTCGTGTGTGTGTGTGTGTGTGTGGGGGTGTCTTTCTAAGGGAAGCTAACCCGTATTTATGCATGGAAATCCATGGCTCGAAGAAAATTCCGAGCGATTAGGACGACGGGCGCGATTGGGATCGAACCCAACACTTCACGTCTATTAGCTTCGTGAGCAAAACCTCTCAGTCACTGGTGGAGCAGTACTATTAAAAAATTCGCAGACATAAATTCTAACACTAAATAACAAAAATTCACATGTAACCTCATTCAACATTTTAATTAATACTAAATATTCGAGCGCATACGTCACTAAATTCAATCGCGTAAAGTCCTCTCATCCAATTTATGTTTAAAATTCCATTTTTATCTAAAAATTTGCGTTAAAAATAGTCTCCCAATTAAAATTTTTAATTAATGTTTAAAATTCGATTGCCAATGAAAAATCACGAAAAAGAAAAAATATTTTAAAAGTGTCCCAATTAAAAATTAACAAAAAATTTTTACCTCTAACGCAAAATTGCGCCCCTAAAAATTTTAAGTCTCCTCATTAAAATTTCTAAATTATTTTTTCCCATAAATTATTTTTAACAAGTAAAAATATCATCAAAAACTGGAGTGCGCTAAAAAAACAAATGTCCGAAAAAAAAATTTCTATCTCCTAAAATTATCCTCAAAAAAGTTAAAGTCCCCCAATAAAAATTTCTTAATTATCATTAATTAATTTTTTTTTTTACAAGTTAAAATATCACCAAAAACTGGAGTGCGCTAAAAAATTAATGTTCGTGAAAAAATTCTATCTCCTAACATTATCCTCAAAAAAGTTAAAGTCCCCCAATTAAAATTTCTTAATTATCATTAGCAAAAAAATGTCCAACACAAAATATCCCCTCGTACTAAACAACGGTGAAATAAATCAATGTCCATGAAAATTTCAATCTTCAAAAATTACCCCGAAAAAAAGTTAAAGTCCCCCAATTAAAATTTCTTAATTAATTATCATTAGTAAAAAAATCAAACTCAAAATAGCCCCTCGTACTGTAGTACGACGAAAAAAAAATCTATCTCAAAAATTATTTCCTAAAATTAAAGTCTCCTAATTAAAATATCTTAATAATCACCAATTTTTTTACAAGTTAAAATATCACCAAAAACTGGAGTGCGCTAAAAAAATAATGTTCGTGAAAAAAAATCTATCTCCTAAAATTATCCTCAAAAAATTTTAAGTTTCGCAATTAAAATTTCTTAATTATCATTAATAAATTTTTCAAATGCAAAAATACCCCTTCGTACTGTAGTACGACTAAAAGAAAAATCAATCTCCCGAAAATTTCTATCTTCAAAAATTACCCCCAAAAAGTTAAAGTCCCCCAATTAAAATTAATTATCATTAGTGAAAAATCAAACTCAAAATAACACCTCATACTATAAGATGACGCATAACCTTGTCCCTCCTGTAAGAGTACGCCGCATGACCTTCATCCCTCACAGCAACCACCGCTTATGTAGAACCTCCTTTTTATAACTACTAATGTAATTTAATAGATTACAACGACCATTTGGAATTTATTTCATCCACCAAATTCCGTCGCATCCTCTTCAACAACAGATTGCAAAGATCAAACTTCAGACGACCAAAACCTTCATTGATAAACTCTCCAAATCCCGTTTCGAGAAGAAAAACAGTTTACAAATTGAAAGCAGTTCCACCGAATCATCCACAGATTGCGATTGCTACAAATTACCTACGTTGCGCTCAATTTTTCCCGGTCACCGATTGTAAAATGCCGTGGCTAGTGGATTGGAGCCCCTCGAGACATGGCCTTTTACTATCAACTGATTAAACATTAGATTGTTTCCTTTTTCGCGTTCGTATTTTATTCTGTAATCGATTCTCATGGGCTACATAATCAGTTGAAGACCTCGATTTTCATGGGCTACATAATCAGTTGAAGACCTCGATTTTCATGGCCTACATAATGAGTTGAAGACCTCGATTTTTGCTTTGCAAGACGATTTTCATTTCGGCGTCGCTCTTTGCCTTTGGATTTTCTCATATCATATCTGATAATTTGCACCTACCCATTTTGTAACTTTTTCATTTTTTAACGAATAAAGGTATATATAAATATTATACAGACATACAAACAATAAATACAATAAACCAAACTGGAGTGAAAAATTAGCCAGAGCCAGGAATCGAACCCGGGACCACAGTATACAAGACTGCTGCTCTAACCACTGAGCTACTCCGGCCGATGCCCGAGTCTGCAATTTCTCACTAATAAACCATGTTGGGGAAATCACCAGCCATCTATACGACAGCCTTGGATGACCGGACAACGATGCTGTCATATCCAAGGCTGTCGTATAGATGGCTGGTGACTTCCCCAACATGGTTTATTAGTGAGAAATTGCAGACTCAGGCATCGGCCGGAGTAGCTCAGTGGTTAGAGCAGCAGTCTTGTATACTGTGGTTCCGGGTTCGATTCCTGGCTCTGGCTAATTTTTCACTCCAGTTGGGTTTATTGTATTTATTGTTTGTAATGTCTGTATAATATTTATATATACCTTTAACTGTTGAATGCAGGCGTTATTTATGTGTGTTTTAATATATATTGTAGTATGAGTGTTTTATTATAATTTTTAACGATTTTATGCCATTCTATTACATATTCAAATAAAAATTCTTCTAAAAGTAATCATCGTTGAATTTCTTAAAAAAAAAAAAAATTGAGCATTATTTGGCCCCATCCTCGACCAAAAACAACAACCATTTCCAAATGGTTAAAAAAAACGGTTCTGTGCATGTGCACTTGTATCTTAAAATTAGCAGCCTCAGCCGCGTCAAATTTAACGTTTCTATGCCTAAGAATTCGATAGAATTCGTAATTTAGAACGTTTTTAGAATACTTTCCACTCATTTCATCCAAAATTGGGACGAATATTTTTATAAGCCATTCTTAATGTGCATTAGCGTCTTAAAAGTAGTAGCCATGTTAAATTTCAAATTTTTATCCGCAACAATTAATTCCATGGAAATCATAATTTGGAACGTTTTTCGCTCATTACACCCTTTTAAATTTCGAACTTTTTAAAAACAATTCATAGAATGTATTTAGACCTTAAATGTAACCACCACACCAAATTTCACATTTCTAACCCCAACAATATCACAGAAATTGTAAATTTAGAACCTTCTTTTGCTCCTGCACCCCTTTGGGGGGAGTTGTACTGACATAAAATGTAGCCTATGTTGGAGAAGAGATAGTCACCAAAATTTTGCTACCATTATTATTATTATTATTTTTTTTTTTTTATCGGTTTGGTAGTTCCAGAGTTTACGTCCTATAAACAAACACACAAATGTAAATACTGCTTATGGCGAGTTTGAAGCACGGCTAACATAAAAGTACCCATTTTTTAGTTTTTCCCCAGGAACAAATAACCCTGATAGCATGAACATTAGCAGCAATTTTGATTTTTTCTTACATTATCTTGCCGTGACAAATTTGAATTGAGAAATTCGCAAGAAATTTCCCGCAAGGTGTACCATCCCCTACTTGCATGAGTAGTTTGTTGTGAAACTGATGGCAAGACCGTCTTTAATTCACAAAAGTGACGAAATCCCTCAATCACAAAAATCCCTCTGTTGAGAGAATAGACAATCAGCACATATGCAGAAATTTCATTCGGTTGGCACCGCTTTTTCTAAACGCTATGCTTATCAAATACCAAAAAAAGTTCGTATTACCTTAACTTGTTTATGGTGATGAAAACGATGCATGCACCTTCTGACGGTGTGTTCGCATCGATAGACCCCTCCGAAGAGGTTGAACTTATAGTGTGACAGTTGTAAACAGATAGCGGGGCGTGGAAAGATTACTACTCTGCAGTAAATTTGATACAGCATGAATTTAACTTGCATGACAAATTAGCTGCAAATTCAAAGTGTGGTGACTTCGGCGTTTGCGTTATCTTGCTGCAACTTTGCAGGTTTTCAAAGCAAGACTGCTGCAAATTTTCTGAAAATTAAAAATGCTATCTGGGAAGCCACCAAATACTGTTTGAGTTCGAATTGTTGAAAATGCAAACCTTTTTTAATCTGTAGAACCATTGTTTTCATGTTTAAATTAAATATTTTCGTTTTATAGCGGTACTAATTTCTGAATAAACCTTTTTTCATTGTATTTTAACAAAATCAGTAACAGAGTTTTTTATTTTATTTTATTTTTCAATGTGTTTGTAATTTTTTTTTCTAATATAGTTGTTTTAATTGTTTAATCAAAATAATTGATTAACAAAAAGATATACTAATTTGAATTTCTTCCGCTGCTGTAGTAACGGACGTATTTTAAGAAAGTATCACTTGTAATTTTAGAAATTTTGGTGCCAAATTAAGAAAATATAAAATAACTCACAAACCATTAGACTTAAAAGAATTTACTTAGTACCATTCGATTCAGCATACAAAAATACACTAAAATATGTTATCATTTGACGCATAACTATATCATCTGATTTTTAAGGAATTTTTTTAAAAATTTGTTCGCTTTTTATCCCCACTTGAGGGAGGAGTTTTAGAAAATCCTATCTTAGCCAGAGTTGGGCAAAATACATGCAAAAATCCTTTTCGATACAAAATACATTGGTTTTAGAACCTAAAATACAAAATACTTTTCAAAAGTAAAAAAATCAAAATACAAAATACATGTATTTTCAAAATACATTTAAAATACAAAATACATTTTGAAAATTAAGAATTTTTTTTGTGTAAATTACACTACACAAATGCAAAGTGCCTCCTAAAACCGATTAAACTTTTGAAATTATAAATTTCCAAAATAAAGAAATAAAGCTGATTAAAAAAAATAATAATAAACCAGTTTATAACAGAACTTGTTTCATGTAGTAAAGAAAGAAATTTTCCGGGTGACTTTAAAAATATGTGTTCAGAAATATAAAAGTTTTCATGGATATAATTCAGATTCATTTAAAGCGTAAAAAAAAAAAAAAAAAAAAAAAAAAAAGTAATCTTGAATATAAAATTATGGAGGGAAATTATTATTGGCCTTCAATGCAACACATTTCCGAAATTGAGAATTGAAATTTAAATCTCATTTTGGTAAATTAATGTTTTTAATTTATAAAAGAAAAGTCTTTCGACCGGAACTTAAAGAAGCTCATATTAAACTTAAAAAGGGGTTTCTTCATGGCAGGTATGAGTTCAACATTTTCAAATTAATCGATTTATCAGTTAAAAATTGCAATATTTCAAGTTTTACAGCACACTGAAAGCTTTATGAAGATGGCGGGCAGTATATATGAGCCGATCATCATCTGCTACAACAATTTAAAGAGAAATATAACAACATGGTGTAAATACATTTCACAAATATTATGGTGTACGAAAAGTATTATGGTGTGATATACAAAGTATCGCGACACCGAATAATATTGTTCTTTCAATCTCGATTTGTTTTCTTTTCTATAAAAAGGAAGACCATCCCCTTCGAGCTACAGTCGCCAACCATCGTCCAGACTTCACAAACTCTAAAAACGGCTTATTTGTTCTGTTTTAAAAATATTACCCGGTTACGGAAGGTTGAATGCCATTATTAACATTAGAAGAAACCAGTGGCGATCCTCTGTAATCGGTCTGCTATTCATTTGCTTTTGACTGGGGTATTTTTAGGTTTCCAGGGCCGCATCCAAAGCTGTTGCGACAGCTTACGGCAGTTATTGTGATTGATTAAGTAAGATCTACCACACATTTAAAAATCAGCTTCTATGAAATAGTTAAGTAAAAAAATGTCACTGTCTCTCGGACTTTATTATAAAAGTTTTGTTTTAGACGCTACAAAAAATAATTTTAAATATGTCTTTTTAAATATATTGTTTAGAAGTGATGTAGTTTCCCCCCTGTTTCATTCTTTTCGCACGTAATAATTTAATTATTTTAAAGTTTTCCTTCTCTTTTAATATTCATGTGCAAACATATTTTTCAATTGTAAAATGTTTGGAATTATTATTTTCGCTTTTTTTATAATTTGGGAACAACGGGTTAAAAAAATTAAATATGGAGTAAATCGTTACTATGATACTGAATTTGTGAGCAAAAAAAAAAAAAAAAAAGAAAAAGAAAAAGAAAAGAAAAAACCAGCTATACAAATTTAAAAAACGGTTGGACATTGTACACCGCAATCTAGTCCTTATATGCTTGCAAAAGATGGGTTAAATTGTCCTGCATATAGTTTTGATCATATCACACTGATTTAACTGAACTGTTTGACCAATTTGAACATTAAAGAGTGCTTAAAATAATTCTTGTATTAAAAAGATTCAAGATTTTTATCATATATTTTTCTATAAAACTACTAGTTTCATGTTTTTATACGCCATACTTTCTTTTATTATGAACCTAGAAAGGGTAAGGCCACAATAAATTAAATTACGGCAGAAGCAGTGACAGCGACAGGCAGCTATAATTACCCTTTTTAGAATAGAGAGATACACAAATGTATAATAAATAAAAACATAAGTTCTTCCCACCTATGAATTCTCTCATTTAGGTTCTATTTTAAATAATTCCTTCAACCATGAATAAATTAATGAATTTGAATTACTTAAACAAACTTAACGTGATGAATATTTTCATTATTTATATTGTATTGTAAAACTGGACTTAAATATGTACGTACTATGTTTATAAATTTCTTTTGAAATAATTAATTGTAGATTAAAAATGTTTACTTATTATTTTTTTAAGAATGGACAAACAATATTCTTAGAGAATATTTTTTTAATATTTTTTTATTAATTTAAAAAGGAAAAAATAAACATTGAATCTCTCTCTGTATAATGAACAATGATCTCGATTTTTGAACTTTCAACATATAAAGAACTACATCCGTTAGTAACGAATAAAGGCATTTGATTATTAGTCATAAAAAAATACAAAATAATAATTTAATATTATTTTCTATTTTGTTTTAAACAAATATATGCACATACTCGCATTAATATAATCATAATTGTTTTTGTATGGTGGAATGAGTTTATTAAACTATTTAAACTAAATTAATAATGTATTTGTATGCATACTTATATTAATAGCTTAAAATTTCCTTCTCAGAAAGTTTCGTTTTCTCTCGGAATTTGAAAAAGAACCTAAATTCACTTTACACTTGAAATTGAAATTTTTTTTGGACCAGACACTAGTTTATATCTGCACTGTGTTAATTATTTCATAAAAACTATAAAATAGAAACAGAAAGGAGTTGAATTTTCCTTTTTCAGAGTCACGGCAGTTTGGTGAAAACAAACCCTTAACAAAAAGTCCTATGTTTAATATACACAAAGATAAATATAGTTAATGAACATTTCAATTCTGTATCAATACATAGAACTAGTTTTATAATAAATTTTCACCTTCAGTTAACCTAATATCAAGGGTATAAAAAAACACACAGAAACCTTAATTCTGTGAATTGAATACCAAAGGACTAGAAAAAAATATTGTAAAAATAGATGTTTCACGGTACAAAACTAAAATCTTAACTTTTAATGAGTTAAAAATGTATCTTAACTTTAAATTCCACATATAACCGAACTTCTTGTTTAAAACAATTGACATTTTTCCTTAATTTTTCCATTTCCATCAAAGGATATTATTTTGAAATATTTCATGCCTAATATTGCACAACGTGTATTGTCACAATTAAATTATTATCTTGGTATACTTTCATCGGGAGCTTTAAAAGCAGTATCCAACATTTCACAAGCCTTTATATTAACTAATTGCATTACATTTCTAAAGTACTTGAAAGAAAGAGAAAAAAAAAACGCAATAAAACTTTCAATGATCCTTCCTGTCTATCCGAGAACATTTTTTTTTTATTTTTCTAATTCTCACAGCAATGCTAAAAGTTATAGAACAATTTTGCAACTATTCGGTATATATGATTCTGAAGAATCTATACATCCTGTTCATTAACATATTGTACCATTAGTTGAAAAAATGTGCCTATATTAACTTCCAGAAACGAATTCGAAGACTAAACAAAATGGACTGGCATCTGTTTCCCTGCTGTGAAACGCTAATTTGCGGTTTACACGGCAATTTCAAATCTAATAAAATGTATTTTGAGTATTTTGAAAATACAAAATACTTGGAAAAAGCACTACAAAATACATTACCAAAATACATTTGTTTTGTCGGTTTAAAATACAAAATACAAATGTATTTTGAAAATGTATTTCAAATACATGTATTTTCGATACCGCCCAACTCTGATCTTAACATATGCCTGCAATATAAGAAATATTTTTTCCCAATTTTCATGTTTCAAGGTTCAGTAGTTCGAGCTGTGTGTTGATTAGACCCCACCAATCAGAACTTTCTTTTAGATAGATAGATATATTCACAGAAAAATCATGACTGTTAGTGATATACAGTCGAACTTGGTTATAGCAAGCACGATGGGACCGTGATATTTGCTTGTTATAACAGAGCTCTCGTAAAAAACGGGTTCGTAAAAAATTACACAAATACATGCATACTTACTTCATTATAAATACTTTATTTAATTTTATTTCTGTACGGTACAAAAGAAGTTGGTTAATTTGTTCTGAACTGTCTTATTGTCTCTTTCTTGTGTTATTGTTCTTCGAAGATGAATCTTGGCCCAAAAAACATCGTCATTAGAACCCCTGGCTTCGAAAAAAGTTTAAAGTTTTTTTGCACACACAATTTTTGTTAATTTCGGAATGTTAAAGGAATTTTTCCAAGAAACGTTATCTGAGCTGGAGAGGCGGACGTCAATAGAAATTTTATGAATCACAAAAATATTGCTCGCTATAACTGGGGTTTGCTTGTTAAAAGCGAGCTATGCTCCCATAGACTTAACATTGTATCAACCAAGTATTTATGATTTGCTCGTTAAATCCGGGCTCGTTATAAGTGAGTTCGACTGTAGTACAAAACTTGCGAAATTTCAGGGCAGGTTACATTTTTTAGAACATTTCAGAACGTTTTTTCATTTTTCAGGAATTTTAGAAATTAGGACAAGTACGATCTCTGATTACTGTGGATCTTTGGATCAGCAGAAAGAAACACTTCAGAGGTCAGAGGAAAGATCACCAATCCGTTCTTTAGGACTCCTAATCTTTACGTTGCCAAGACAATTCCTGCAATGATTGCTATGACAAAAATGTAATGGTAGATTGGTTGGCGGAAGCGTTTGCTTGTAAACATGCCCTTTCCCTTTATGGATGTGCATGTGTTGCATCTTTTTAGTCTTTACCCAAGTGTGATATTAGTAATAGTACTAATATAATAGTAATAGTACTTATATCAGTAATGAATTCCTATGTTATTTGTACGAACTATAACTAATTAAGCTTTAATTTATCTATTTTATATTGTTTTTGTCATGTTTAGTGTTTGAAAAAGTTTAAAGGTGAAAAACAAGAAATTATATAATCCAAACTTCCAGAATATAAATTACTTATTGTGTATTTAGTTCAGATAGATTTTTCATTTGAAATATTTAAAAGGAAAATGGAACATACTATTCAGCAGTGGATAAGCAATGAGTTGCACACCTTACTTGGCTTCAGTGATAAATATGCTGCTGAATTTTTGTATAATCTTGCTACCAAAAGTTCCAGTGTGGACATGCTAATTGATAAGATAAAAGATACTGGAACATTATTAATTCACCTGTTATTCAGCCTGCTAATGACGTGGAATAAAGTACCTCTGGAATAGAGATTTTATCTTTTAGTCATGATTGACCGTGAAAGCAGATGCAATAACCACCAGTTCAAAAAAAAAAAAAAACTCCAATCTGGTAAACGAAGATGTTTATCCATCATAAAAGCAGAGGGGGAGAAGTACAAAAGGGGAAGCAAGAAGACACTTCCTAGTGTCTCATTCAGACACAAGCGTCAGAGTAGTAGTGAGTTGAATACGCCACTACAACTTACCTGGTTGGCAGAATACAATATCGCCAATTTAAAAGTATTCGCGCCATACACAAGGGGCCGAGGAAGACATTGGCTACTATGAATTCGCCAAATACATGCGGTAGACTTATTACATATTTGAATTGGGAAGGGTTCCCAGATCGTGGGTTACTAAAATTCCTGAATCGTGAGAAGTGGAAAAGCAAGACTGTACTTTGATACAATTGCGGTTAAGTGTAAAAATAAAAATGTTTCTGGATAAGGACAGAGGGTTGAAAAAGTTATTGAGTTATTAGTCGAAAAAGCCATGAGAATGTATTTTCTAAACCAGATGTTAGGGTAGGGCAAGGATTAGCAGCTTGCATTGCCACAAAAATGCAGCATTCACATATGAATGAATGTAACGGTCTGAAATATTAAAGTGCAGTACGAAAATAAATCTAATGAATAGATTACATGTTAAGTGATTCTAAATGATGAGTTATATTCATGCCCAAATAAGGAAGTGACCGAAGTTAAAATGCTTTTGTTACTAACAGTCAGCAGTAACGTTTTTCTACAAGGTTAAATCGTATGTATGAGAAACTCTCAAAGTAAAATTGAAGACTGAATCACTGATTTTATTTTATTAAAGAGATGAGTAACTACAATAATTTAATTTAAATGTGAAGGGCTATTAATACAATCGATTTAGTTTTTAAATGTTAAATTTAATTTAGGGGCTGCATTGTTTGACTATAGTGCACTAAAATAAATACATTATTAAACAGAATTTTAATTGAAACTGCGGGGGGGGGGGGGGGGGGGGGGAATCGAACGCAAACATATATAACGGGATAGCCGTTATATATATCACCTGGGACACTGCAAAAAAAACTTTTTGTTGACCCGTGTGCATGGGCAAAACAGCAAGAAAAATAGTTACACATATAAATATATTTTCCAAACAAAAAGTTTTTTTTTTTTAAACAAGTTGCTGTCATGAACAACAACAAAAAAAAATCTCTTTCATCAATAGTTCGACAGTCCTAAGAGATTTTATGAATTGATATTTTCTAAATTGACTTTATGGATATCCATCTTAACTAAAATTTTCTTCAAAAATTGTGTACCATGTTTTTTTTTTTTTTTATCTGAGTCGACTCTGACAGCAAACATTTAAGCAGCATATAACTATTTCAGTGACTGCTTTTCATCAAAACAGTGATCCTGATTAAGATCAATTTATGAAATAAACAAAACACAAGTACTAACAAAAAGAAAAATATAATATTTAAACACAAATGCAACACTAGAAGTAATGAGTATATGGTAATACATGAAATATGTGTATTTGTAAAGTGATAAGCAACTATAATATGATTTAAAAGCAATTGAATATGATTATAAAAGTAAATTAAACTAAAAATATGTTTATGCACGCAGCATAGGATGACAAAAAAGGGGTGCATCGAGCACGCCCATGAAAAATGTGTCACCCTGAATCTTGTGTAGACCACAAGAATTATGGCGTCGGCTTAGGGATTCGGCCATAGATGAGGAGGGAGTTTTGAGACTCATACAGCACCCGCTTATATGTGTTCCTGCTCCTCCGAAGACGCTAGTGGTCCACTAAGGGAGCACACGTCGGTTTACAAGCAAAAATTGATTTTTTTGTGGATTGGAACACCAATTCAAAGGGGTTGTCTCTCAACACAATGAAGTTTTGGACCCTTAGGGCAATAATTTTGAATTGGAACAAAACTTTCAAAGGGGTAAATTAAAAGTAAAAAAAATAGATATATGTCACATACATATCAAATCAAAAAGGGGTAGACAATCCTAGAGTGAAGAGAGACATAAAAATATAAAAAGTCATAATCAGGTTAAATAATGCACAAGTCGTATATTTAGAAGGTAACTAACTGGTTGACTTAAAGAAAATGATCAAGTTACATGAGAATTTTTTTTTTTTTTTTTAAATAACTGCAATTATTAAATGTGTTAGTTATCACTGTTAACTAAAATGTAACTATAAAAGAACAAAATGTAAAATAAATGTTAAAAATGTAAATAATAGTTAAGTGTATGTAAATAACATAAGAGTGTAAAGTAAAATGAAAAGAGTGTAAAGTGATTCAAAATATTGTTCACAAGAGATCTTCGAAGCAAACAGTCATGGGCCAGCCATAATGTTGTCAAAGATCTGTTGTACGCAACATACATACAACCTAGGCCTTTGGTTGCACACTTAGCTTCACAATACATGTCATAAGAAGAAAAAATGTAAACGATAGTATATTATTTTCTGTTTCTCAGATTATACGTATGTGGTTGATAAACATTAGGGAAGTTGTTATTGTTTAAAAGACTTGTAGCATCGAATAAATGTCCATAACGAGGTGGTTGTCAGGTTCTGAGAAACATCTGCTATTAGAACTGAGGTTCTATATTATTTTTTTGTCTTAACATATTATATATTGTATGGGCTGTGTACTGAAATTTCAAAATAACAGTCTTTCCTTATCTAAAACTGGATCTAAGCCGGTGAAAATGTATAGGTGGAATGAGGGGGAAAAAAGATAGTTTGAGAGGGGCGTGCCCAACCTGTTGAGATGTCTGTGGAAGATGGGGAGGCAATGGGAGCCAGGTAAAAAAGCTCGGGAGGTTTTAGATTGAGAAGGAGCAAGGGGTTGCTGGAGGGCAGTCTCTTAGGCTGGGATAGTCAGTTTGAGCGTAGCTCGCGAGGTGGACGGGTGTTCCTTGGATAGCTCTGAGAGAGTGCGTAAGGTTGAGAGAGGCTCGGAAAGCTTATGCTTAGAGCCCATTGCCCATGTGTTGGGAGACAAGAGATAGATCTCCGGAAAGCTAATTTAACGTGTGTAGAGTGAGATTGATTTAACGTAGTTTAACAGTACACAGCCAGCATTTGCTGTATTCAATTTAATGTTGAACCGGATCATCTATATCCGAGTTTGTAAGTGTAAATAGCGTCTTGTTGTTGTGTAAATAGTGTGTAAATAAACTGTTAATTTAGTTAATTGAAAGCGTTGGTTTTCATTTAAACAATCTTCTCAGTGCGTGACCGATATCACGTAATCATATCGGGGGTGGCAGCATATAAATAATAAGGATTTTCTTTGAAGTTGTGCGGACTAAGAGGAAACTCCGACAAATTGATGGCAGCGACGGGATAGAATCGTCTTGGACCAGTGACCAACAAGCCGTGTTGCAGTGTGTTAGTGCCGGAGCACCCAGTGGAATTCTTGCGTGGAAATACCGGATCGTCGAGTGGAATTTTAGAGAGATAAAAACAAAGCGTCGAGCAGAAATACAGAGTGTGTGTGCCCTATCATAATTACAGCGAAGCGAACTAAAGTGTTGTGTCCTATCATCGGTACAGCGAACCGAACTAAAGTGTTGTGCCCTATCGTTGTTGCAGCGAACCGAAATAGTGTTTGTGCCCTATCATCGCTACAGTGAATCAAATTACGGTGTATTACAGCCTGAGTATTGAATATCATCAAAGTGACTTTAAAGTGTGAAATATTGAGTGTATCGCGGAACTACGTGTGAGCAGCGGAGTACCCCAGCAGATAAAGTATAAGGTAAGGTGTTTTGATCATTTCTGTCTGCTGACATTCTCGAACCAAATGTATTTGTTGTTGTATAATTGATAGTAATTTAAGATAAATTGTTTAGGTAATTTATGTGCAATCAAATAATTGTGTTCAGATAGGTAGGAGATTTTAATAGCCATATTTATTATTGTTTTAAGAAAGGGTCATAATAACTTGTGCTAATATTGATTTTCTATGTTTATTACTAATAATGGTAGTGAACAAAATTAATGCATTGTGTTAATAATAGTTGGAAGGAATAATTGAATTTACTTAAATTTAAATTATTATTAAAGTAATATTTAAATGAAGCAATACTGTTTTAAGTTTGAAGAGTTGATAACAAACGAGTAATGAACATTTGCTTAGAATTTTAATTGGATAGAAGTAAATTTCGAAAAAAAAAAAAGGCTCGCAGTGAGGAAAAAAAAAATAGAAGGTTTTGATTTTATTTGTTTTAAATGTGAGAACCATTGTTGAATTTGAAAATATTTTATTGAGGATAATTGTAGGAATTTATATGTGCATGGTATACAATTTTTCTTTATGTGGATGTTTCTATTGACATCAATACTTTTATTCAATTTGCAACGTATCAGTATTATTATGAAAATTGTATGTTATTATCTAATTGTATAAAGTGGAATCTGTATTGCAAGTAATCAAATCGAAATTATTGTTTTACCTTTTGTTTTATTGGAAGTAAATTGTGTGATGTAAATGGTTGAGGAAAATCAGGTTATACAGTAGGTTAATTTAGAAATATAATACCTCGATTATCTGAAATGTATTAATTAGTAGAATAAGTGGAGGTAACTGTGCTAAAGTAGAAATTTAGGGTATATTAATTTAGCAGGTTTAAATATTATTGTCGAGTGGTAATAGTAATCGGTAAAGGTATGGCTTTCTTATTGAAACTAAAAAGGGTGGATCTTCAAAGATGATAGCCGAAGAGTTTGGGGTTGAATTCACGGAAGATACCAGATTTCAGCTTAAGAAAAAGATAATGGACAGCGATGAATATGACGAGGGGGCTGTTATGGAATTATCTAACACTATTGTTGTGGAACGATTGGAGCGCGAAAAGTTAGAAAAACAGGAAAAATCAGAGCGCGAAAAGTTAGAGCACGATAGAGAAGAAAGGGTTGAAAGGGAAAAGTTAGAAAGAGAAGAGAGGTCTGAAAAATTGAGGATGGAACATGAATTAGAAATGGAGAGGCTAAGGATACAAGGTTCGACAAATAACTCTAATGGGTGTAGGGAATCTAATAATGAAAGTAACATAGAAAAACTGATCAAAAGTGTTAAAACTCTGTCTATCAAAGTACCAGAAGGGACTGAGGGATGGAATTTATTTTTCAACAGTTTAGAAAGGGCATTCAAAACTAAAAATGTACTGGAAAACCAGCAGGACAAAATTCTACTAAATATGTTAGGAGATAAGGCAGATAATTTGTTAATTTATACCACTAGGGAACAAATTGAGAATTATGAGGAATTAAAGGAGTTAGTTCTAAGGAAACATGAGCCGACACCGAAGGCGTGTTTGGAAAATTTTAAGAAGGCTAGGAGAAACCAGAATGAAACTCATGTATTATTTGTATCGCGTTTAATAGCAACATGGGAAAATTATTGTAAGATTAGGGGAGCAGACTCTTATGAAAAGGTCAACCAGTTAATAATTACGGATAAGTTATTAAACACGTTAGATGAAGAAACCGCATCATCTATTGGGTTAACTCAGCAGAGTAAATGGTTAGAAGCTTCTAAAATTGCTAAAGAATGTGACAATTATTTTGACGCTAAACATAAGTCTTATGCCATTACGTATAAAAGTTTTAAGGGTAAAGATAGGTATGTAAACAATGAAAAAGTGAGACTTAGGGAGGATAGTAAATTTAGTGGTAATTGGAGGCAAAACGGAAATAATGAGATTAATTCTTTTTCGGAGAGAAAAACTGAGTTTAGGAGATATAGTCCTAGATGCTTTAAATGTGGTTTAATGGGTCATTACCAACGTTTTTGTAATAAAGTGGGTAATGAGGGAAATAATAATGCTAGTAAAGGGCGTGAACAGAAAGCGGGGGTAAATAAGATTTTCGTGAAAGGAAATAAAGAGTTACCTAAAGGAGCTATTGCGGCGAGGATATCGGCAAAGGCCAAACAGAGAACTAATGTTATTGGTGAGAAATTAAATAAACTTGAGAAAATTGAAGTTAGTGTAAATGGGCAAAAAGCAAAAGGATTGGTCGATTCTGGATGTGAAATTAGTGTTATTCATAAAGATTTGGTATCGGAAGAGAAATTAAAAGGAGCGGGTAGTATTTATTTACAAGGATTATTTGGTGAAGCAGTTAAATCACCGTTGGTTAAATTACCGTTAGCTATTCCGCAATTCGGACAAACTAATATAATTCATCAGGAAGTACTTTGCGCAGTGACCGATAATATTAATGAGCAGGTAATTTTACATCCCGAGGTGATTAATGAGTTGTCAGGGGTCAATTGCGAGGAGTCATTGCTAGAGTCTCAAGAATTAGAAAGTTCAGAAAGAAGTATTGATAACTCGAGTGAAAAGAAAGGTATGAGCAGCGATAATTGTAATGTTTACACAATAAAAGCGAGATCGGAAAATTTACAAAGTCAGAATGCAGAAAAAACGGAAGTGGAGAAAAATGGTAATGTTACGATAAGCAAATCAGATATATTTAAGAAATCCCAATTGGAATGTAAAGAGTTAAAGGGAGCTTGGGAATTAGCTAAAGTTGATAAAGGGGGTTATTATATTGAAAAGAACTTATTGTATCATAAAGATAAATTTATAGGAGAATCTATATAAGCTCAATTAGTAGTGCCTGAAGTCAAAAGAGAAGGAATCTTACAGTCAGCGCATGTATCTAATAAGGGAGAACATCACGCGGCAAAGAAAACCTTAGAGAGAATTAGGCAATCTTTTTATTGGGAAGGTATGGCTAAAGAAGCAAAAAAGGTTTGTAAATCATGTCTAGAATGTCAATTATCTAGAAAAGTGAAAGTGCGTGATAGAGTTTTAGTTGATATGGCGGATGGTAGCAAAAAGTATGTATATCAAAATAAAGGGGAATTTATTGTCAGGTGTAACATAGTCAATATTGTTTTTGAAGGTGATGAGGAATTTGGAGAAGTTGGGGAAATTCCTATTTTAAACCGGGAACAAGAGGTAGAACGGGACATAGAAAGGTTTGAAATAAAAGGGTTATCTAATAGTCAAGTCAAGGATATAAAGTCCATTTTGAGGGAGAATAAAGAGGTATTTATGGGTCCTGTGCGACCAGCGGAAGTAGGGGAGCACTGTATTGATTTGAAACCGGATGTGGCAAGGAAAAAGCCAAAGTTATATAGTGTACCTGTTGCTTACAAAGAGGAAGTAGATAGACAGATTCGGGAGTTATTAGAATTAAATCTAATCGAAGTATCAAATGCAGAAATTAGTCATCCAATTGTTTGCGTGTCGAAAAAAGACGCAACTGTTAGGCTTTGCATTGATTATACAGCTTTAAATTCAGTAACGCAGGTCCCAACATTTCCTATGAAAGATTCGCAGGAAATCATGTATACTGCGGGGGCAGCTAAATATTTATCTTCGATTGATTTATTGAGGGGTTATTGGTAGATTAAAATGGCGGAGGAATGTAAACATTTGACAGCTTTTACAACTCATAACGGGACTTATCAGTGGCGTACTATGCCTTTTGGTTTATCAGGGGCGGCTGCTACATTCCAAAAAGATATGAATGAGGTTCTTCAAGGTCATCGGAGGTATGCACAAGCATATATTGATGATGTCATCATTTTCTCCGACACCTGGGAAGAGCATTGTGAGCATGTTAGGTCTGTTATAAAAGAACTTAAAAATAGAAATTTTACGATTAGGCTGGACAAATGTAAATTTGGAGAGAAATTGACTAAGTTTTTAGGTCATGTAATTGGGGGTGGAACGCATGCACCTGATGAGGAAAAAATAGGAGCAATAAGGGACTTAAAGAGACCGAAAACTAAAAAGGAAGTTAGATCTGTTTTGGGATTAATGGGATTTTACCGATCTTATATTCCAAATTATGCAGAAATTGCTATACCTTTAACGGAATTAACTAAAGGGAAAGTTAAAAATACTGTACCATGGGATGAAAGGGCAGAAGAAGCATTTAATACCCTTAAGGATGAGCTATGTAATGTGACGCGTTTGGCTACACCTACCGTAGGCCGGGAATATCAGCTTCACGCCGATGCTTCAGACATGGCAGTAGGATGTTGTCTTACACAAAAAGATGAAAAGGGTCAGTTTAAACCGATAGCTTTTGCCAGTCAGAAATTATCAGGGGCTCAGCGGGCTTGGAGTGTTCTCTTCGGATTGCGGAAGTTTGAAAAGTGGACATATGGATCTCAAATTGAAATCATAACGGATCATAATCCATTAAAATTTCTCACTGAAACAACCCCAAGGTCCCCCAAACTCACTAGATGGGCTCTTGCCTTGCAACGCTGGAACCTGAGTATTTCTCATCATCCAGGAGCTCAACATTTAAATGCTGATGCAATTTCCAGGCTACATAGGAAGAGCTGGGAAGAACAGCCAATTGCTAGCCTATCGGCATCAATGACTAAATAGTGGACAAAACTTAAAGGGGTGTCATCACGTTTTAATTTTTTTTTGTATATGTGTAATTGTATTTGAATTTTGTGTTATAGTGTATTAGCATGTGTAGATTTTCTGTAATAATAATAGTAGTACACAGTTCATTAGAGATGTCAGTAGAGAATGTTCAGACACCTTGATATATATATGTAATAATAATAATGAAGAAACCTGCAAAGAGACTATTGAACTCTTCGGTGATGCTACTATATGTTTGGGGGAAATTAGCCCCTAAATGGCATATTTTCCGCTAAGGTGGGGGGTGTCAGGTTCTGAGAAACATCTGCTATTAGAACTGAGGTTCTATATTATTTTTTTGTCTTAACATATTATATATTGTATTGGCTGTGTACTGAAATTTCAAAATAAGTCTTTCCTTATCTAAATCTGGATCTAAGCCGGTGAAAATGTATAGGTGGAATGAGGGGGAAAAAAGATAGTTTGAGAGGGGCGTGCCCAACCTGTTGAGATATCTGTGGAAGATGGGGAGACAATGGGAGCCAGGTAAAAAAGCTCGGGAGGTTTTAGATTGAGAAGGAGCAAGGGGTTGCTGGAGGGCAGTTAGTGATGGGCGATTCTGGAAAATTTGAGAATCGATTATAATCGACATCGTATAAAACAGAATCGATCGCAATAAGAATCGATTCCCAAATTCTAGAATCGATACTTTAATCGATATTTCGATGTTGACAGATTCACACAGATAAGCTGAAAAATAGTACAGTAAACTCTGTCTAAGGCGGAATCGGTCGGGACTGAGAAAAATTTCCGTGGTAGACAATATTCCGGCTTATGCAAAAAAAGCTCACCCCCCCCCCCCCCCCAAAAAAAAAAAAAAAAAAAATCCCTGGAAGATGACGATCTTTTATTGATTCTCCTGACTAGAAAATCGGTTGAAAACTGAAATTCTGAAAGATCCTTTGTCTTTTTAAAGATAAATGAGAAACTTTATTCAATTTCTTAGTACTGCTGTAATACATTCATATTGGAAGTTTATACACACCAAGAAAAAAAAAAAAAAAAAAAAAAAAAAAAACTTCGAGAATGAGAAAGAACGCTATAATTTTGAATTTGAGTACAATCTTAAAGTATAATATATTGTACTTTCGAAAATACGTAATCATTTTCATAAATGTTCATTTTACTAGAAATATTAACTTTTAGATGCAATTTTGCATATGAAAAAATGGCATAAGCATAAATTCCTTAAAATTTAAAGTTTCTGTTCTTTTGAATTAACTTTTTTAAAAGCTTACGGAATTTTAGCTAACATGCTCAACATTGAGTTATTTGACTTATCAGTTTTAAAGTTTAATAAACAAAACGCTTTTCATTTTTAAATTATCCCTTTTCCGCCTTATGCAAAATTTTGGTTTCGGTGGGACCTTAAAATCCTTTCCGTTTCTGCGTCAGACAGATTCCGCCTTCCCGGCCAGACCGCCCAAAACTAATCAGGGAAGCGCCTTATGAGAATGAACCTAGAAAAAAAAAATTGAAGCAAATCGGATATTTCTATCGTGAGTTATCGCGTTACGTATGTACGTACATACATACAGAAACTGCGGGCACATTAGCTCTCAGGCTTTGATAGCCTGTGAGCTAAAAAGAAAAGTGCCCAGTTAAACTGATGGCATTGAGCTCACAGGCTATTCACACTAACTGTATATTATGCTCTTATTTCAAAGAAGAATGCCCCTCGAAAAATAAACTAAGGGGAGGGGGGAATTGCCCCTCCCCTTTCCCCTCTTTATATTTAACCAATGACCCTCCAAATGTTATCAGGGAAGCGCCTTATCGAAATAAATCGGTATACCAAATTTGAAGCAAATCTGATACAAAAACCCATTTATCTAAATTAAGGGGGTATTAGCCCCCGTTTTCCCTTTTATATTTAACCAATGAACTTCCAAATCTAATTAGGGAAGCGCCTTATCAGAATAAACTGGTATACCAAATTTGAAGTAAATCGGATAGCAAAACCCATCTATCTAAATTAAGGAGGGTATTATCCTCTCGTTCCCCCCTCCCCCCTTTAGACTAACAATGAACCTTCAAATATAATCAGAAAAACTCGTTATCAAAATTAACCGGTATACCAAAATTTGAAGAAAATCTGATAATTCTGCATGAAAAACCCATTTATCTAAGTTAATGGGGGAGGGGACTAGCCCCCGTTCCCCCCTTTATACTTAATCAATGAACCCCCAAAACTAATCAGGTAAGCGCTTTAGCAGAATGAACCTAGTAAAAAAATTGAAGCAAATCGGATATTTCTATCAAGAGTTATCGCGTTACGTACATACATACATACAATACCGACGGGCGCATTAAATCTCAGGCTTTGATAGCCTGTGAGCTAAAAAGTGCCAAGAGCGTGAATAAAATAGAACGAGAATTGGTCATTTTTAAAATAGCATGCATATTTTGAATGGCCCTGTAAATTAAGATTGGCGAGGAAGGGGGTGGGGGGGCGGAGAGGATTAGAAGGGATGAACTTGAAAAATACAACATAATAAATTAGTAACCCGAATAACTAGGCTTCTAAATAAAAGTATAGCGATTTAACCTAGTATTGAATTCAGGGGGTGATCCGGGGGAACATTGGAATGTCCCTCCCGAAAGTTTTGAGATTTTATGCTTTTTAGTGGAAAAATGTGCATCCCCCCTTACGGAACTCTAAAATCCCCCCCCCCCTTCATTTCGACCGGAGCAGTCAAGAAATCAACCCGCCATTCAACACTGAACCTAGGAAAAAAAAAAAAAAAGGCTCTTATACAAAATTTTACAGCAATTCTGCCACTAAAACAGTAAAATTGGAGGGATTTATTCAACCCGAATCGTGGATCATGCGCGATGCGATTTGAATTGAAGTAAATCAGAATATAACGATTTCAGCCGCATCTAAAAATCGGCATCGAATCTGAACTGAATCGATTCGCCCGAATCTAAAAAATTGAAGTAAATCTAAAATACAGCGATTCTGCCCGCATCTAAAGATCGACATCGGCATCGAATCTGAACTGAATCGATTCGCCATTTCTGATCTTAATTTACGGGCAGAATCGATGCGGTCATTTTTTCTTGCTTTCTTTTGTCTTTAGAAAAAGAAAGCGTTGGATTCGTGAAAAATTTCGACTTCCGGTTTTCGAAGAATTTATAGTTTTAGAAGATCTTGTCTGGAATACGATTTGACTATTTTTATACATTGTCTGTCTGTCAGTCTGTCTATTTGTTTGTCTCTGACAAAAAAATTGTGGGAGGTCTATTTCAAGAACTAATGCATGGAATCTGTTGAAACTTTAGATTCAATTAGACTTTCATATAAATTGGTGCTGATTACTTTTTGATGTAAGTCTACCGACAGGTGGCGCTGCTATGCTGCATTTTTCCGATTTTCGCAATAGCTCTATCTCAAAAACTAATGCACGGGTTTTCATCAAACTTCACATTCAGTTAGACGTTGGCATAAATTGTTGCATATTAGATTTCGGTGTAAATCGCCCAACAGGGGGCGTTGTTATACAGATTTTATCAGCAGTGTTGAATTCAGACAATTTTCTCCGGGAGGGATTTCTGCGGATCCAAAGAGGGACAGTTCAGAGGGGAAGGGGATTGGACTTTTGTACATTAAGCATAAAATCTCAAACCTTCTGGGGGACATTTGAATGTTGCACGGGAGGGGGGGGGGGGGGGGGGGCATGTCCCTCCGGACTACCCCCGGAATTCAACACGTTTTTCTGGATTTAAACGATTTTAGGGATCATATCTCAAGAACTAATGAACGGAATTTCATCAAACTTAATATTCTGTCATAAGTTGTTCATGATTAGGTTTTCGGGTAAATGATATAACAGGTTGTGCTGCCATGCTGCTTTTTTTTAGCAGTGTTGAATTCAGACATTTTTTTTCCGGGAGGGATTTCTATGGTTCTGGAGAGGGACATTCTAGAGTTTCGGGGGGGGGGGGGGGGGGGGGGGGATTGGACTTTTGTCCCTTAAGTATAAAATCTGAAATCTTCATGAGGGAAATTTCAATGTTCCGTGGGGGCGGGGGGGTCCACCAGTACCAGCCCCTGAATTTAACACTGTTTTTCAGAATTTACAAGATATTAGCGATAATATCTCAAGAAGTAATGACCGGAATTTCATCAAACTTAATATTATGTGTCATTGACATAAGTTGTTCCTGAGTTTTTCGTGTTAATCATGTAACAGGTTGCGCTGCCATACTGTTTTTTTGCATGATATTCGTGATAGCCATATCTCAAAACAAATGCACGGAATTTAATCAAACTTCACATTCTGTTACACTTTCAGATAAATAGATCCTTATTAGGCTTGGGTGTATACTGCCCAACAGCTGTCACTTTTATGCTCTTTGAATTGGGATTTTCCGTTGCGGACATCTAGGCTAATATCAGAAGAACGTCTTTTTGCACGCTTTTTTTTCGCTCTTACATCGTCCCTACACATGCTAGCGAAGGTGTAGGGATGGCGTAAGAGCGAAAAAAGCGTGCAAAAAGACGTTCATCTGACATTAGCCTAAGAGGGTGTGAGCCGAAATTCAATGACTTGTTAGGAAAATGCAATGTTTATATTTTCTTTTAAAAGGCACATACTTCAACGAACCTATGCTTTTTGAATCCTCATGATGCACATATGTTATTTAAATTTGACACCGTGATAGCGAATTTTGAAGTTTTAACATTTATGCGGCAGATGAAAGTTTTGGGATTGGCACATCCAACTACTTTATCTTCAATTTTTGAAGGAAAATGAAAATGATATTACCTTATTTTGTCTTAGAGACATCGATTAAAAAATTCATAGTATCGATTAAATCGAGTTGGCCATAGTATCGATTAAAAAAATCGAAATCGCCCATCACTAAGGGCAGTCTCTTAGGCTGGGATAGTCAGTTTGAGCGTAGCTCGCGAGGTGGACGGGTGTTCCTTGGATAGCTCTGAGAGAGTGCGTAAGGTTGAGGGAGGCTCAGAAAACTTATGCTTAGAGTCCATTGCCCATGTGCTGGGAGACCGAGATTGATCTCCGGAAAGCTAATTTAACGTGTGTAGAGTGAGATTGATTTAACGTAGTTTAACAGTACACAGCCAGCATTTGCTGTATTTAATTTAATGTTGAACCGGATCATCTATATCCGAGTTTGTAAGTGTAAATAGCGTCTTGTTGTTGTGTAAATAAACTGTTAATTTAGTTAATTGAAAGCGTTGGTTTTCATTTAAACAATCTTCTCAGTGCGTGACCGATATCACGTAATCATATCGGTGGTGGCAGCATTTAAATAATAAGGATTTTCTTCGAAGTTGTGCGGACTAAGAGGAAACTCTGTCAGTGGTGCAAGAAGTAATCCATCAATGTGCACACAAAATGCTGTATTATCAGCAGCATACAACCTCTTGATCGAGAATGACACAGGTGAATGTTTGAAAGTTACAATGTATGGTCCAGTGTATTTAGGTTTGAATCTATCAACAGATTTTAAGTACACAATATCTTTTAGACAAATGGTTCTTAATTTAGCTTTTTGACCATAGTGTTTATATCTTTTATCCTGAGCTGTTTTAATTTTATTGTAAGCCTTGTCATATATTTTGTGTAAATCTTCAAGTAGTTGATGTACTTCCATATGTTTATCTAGAAAAGGTTGATTGCTATTCTGATCAAAAGTGTCAAAAATCAATGAAAGTTCACGTCCAAAGTGCAGAAGATTAGGAGTGAATAATGTAGTTGAATGTTTTGAACCATTATAGAGTGACTTGTGTATAAATATTGCATTTTTAAATGAGTGACCTTCCGTAAGAGTATATTAACAGAGTATTTGATTGATTTATTTATTCTCTCCGAGAGAGAATTACTTTGAAGTCTGGAAACAGAGCTGTGAAGTACCTTAATGCCTAGAGTATCATTAAAAATGTTGTATACTTGAGAAGTATATTGGGATCCTAAGTCTGACAAGACAACAGAGGGTCTCCCAAAGGTGGTTATATAAGAGAATAAACATTTAACGACTTTAGCTGCAGATGTATCATTAAGTGGAAAAAGTTCAACATGTCTCGAAAAGTGATCTGTAATAGTTAAAACATGTTTACCATTAGAAAAGGGTCCCACGATATCTGTACTGATAGTATGGCCAGGGTACCTGGGGCGTGTAGGTGGGTTGTAAGGGTGCAGGAGGGGTTTGATGATGTTTACATTGAAGACTGACACATGAAGCTACAAAGTTTAAAGTGTCAACATACATGCCTTTCCAAAAGTATCTTGAAGAAAGGATTCATAGGTTTTATTAAAACCAAAGTGAGATAAATGAGAGATTGTTAAAACTTTGCTTTTAAGAGAATTGGGAACAACAATGTGATATGAAAAAGTGTTGTTAAGATTGTTTTCCTTCTTTAACATTAAAACTTTCGAATCAGGGTGTATAAAATAATTAGGATATTTCTGAGAAGGTCCTTTCTTTAGAATATCATTATAAACAGTGGATAAAGTGGTGTCTTTTTTTGTTCAGTGCAGAAAGTTTCATTTGAAATTTCCAATAAAGGATCTGGATTTGTTTGTTTACCAGATACAAGATAGTTAACGTACTTCATAGTGGCATTTGAACATGAATTATTACTGTCTGGTGTATCATAGTCAACAATAGGTAATGATTGAGGGTCATGGATCAGTTCAGGATTAGTAACAAGAGTTTGTTGATTGTTTTCAAAAGTATAGCGAGATAAATAGTCAGCAAGAATATTTTTTTTACCAGGGATATGTTTGAATGTGTATGAGTACTCTGAAAGCTCCATGAGCCAACGAGAGATAATATCAGCTGGATTAGTAGTCTTGTTATATTTTTCCAAGGGTTTATAGTCAGAAAGAATTACAAATTGTCTGTTATATAAATAATATTTGAAAGCAGTAACAGATTTATAAATTGCCATGAGTTCTAATTTAAGTGCAGGGTATTTTTTTTCTGACGCCTTAAGAGATTTAGAAAAGTATGCTACTGGTAAAAGTTGTTGATCATGCTCTTGTAATAAAACACCAGAAATAGCAACATTTGACGTGTCAGTGTTTAAATAGAATTTCTTGTTCCAATCTAGTAATCTAACCATGGGAGAATTAAAGAAAATTTTCTGTATTGTGTCCATGATTTCTTGATGTTTAACTGTCCATTTAAATTTAACTTTTGGAGTAGTTAGGTTTATCAGTGGCTGTACTAACTAACTCAGAAAATGATGGAATTAGAGACTTATAAAACGTTATAACACCAATGAGTCTTTTTAGTTGCTGTTTAGTTGTGGGTGTGGGAAAAGATGTTATTTTTATGATATTTGACTGAATTGGGAAAACAGACTGATTTTCTACATGAAATCCCAAATAGCCAATGCTAGTTTTATGAAAAGTACATTTGTCAGGAGGCAGGGTCAAGTTATATTTGGTTAAGATAGAGGGAATTTTTTTTAAATTTATTACACATTTCATCAAAAGATTTTGCACCTACAATGAAATCATCCTGATATGTATATACACCATCTAATTGTAATTCATCAAGCAAAGAGTCCATTAAAGCTTGGAAAATAGAAGCGCTGTTTTTTAATCCGAACACTAATCTCTTGTATCTAAAAGAACCAAACATAGTAGTAAATGTCAACTGATTTTCGAACTTTGCTGGCAAATCAATTTGATGATATGCCTGATGAAAGTCGAGAGAAGAGAAATAGTGGTACTAGGAAAGGTTGGAAATGATGGTTTGGATTTTAGGAAGGGGGTAAGATGAGCCTTGAATTATAGTATTGACCATTCGAAGATCTAACGTGAGGCGGAATTTTTGTTTACCAGTTCCGTCTGGTTTCTTTTTGACTAATAGCATGGTGCAAGCCCATTCTGAACAGTGACGTTCAATAATTTTGGCATCAAGTAGTTCTTTAATTTGTTCCAAAGCACCTTTTTGCAAAGATTGAGGAAGGGGAAATGGAAGTGTTTTTATAGGGTAATCATTAATGAATTTCAAGTCAGGTACAATCTTATCAGTATGTCCAAGTGTATTTAATGATTTTGAAAAGGCAGGGTAATACTTAAGTAATAATTTAGTCAATGTATTTGCTTCATTAGAACTTAAATGAGAAAGATTGAAATCTTTAGCTGATAAATCATTTTTCCTTTTTTTTAATATTTCATTAGATGCCTGGATAAGATTTAGGAAGTGTTGTTCTGAGTTATGATGCTTGTCAACATTATCAGAGGGGTACTCAAGAATTTCCTCAACCTCAGATAAATGTCCCATTTTTGTGTGTTTAGGGAGATGAATGGTAGTGTCAGAATTATTTTTAAGTGAAATAGAAAAGAAATGATGTAATTGTAAAGGCTTCTTTTTGCGTTTAGACTTTTTATCCATTTGAATAATGGCATCATGACCTATTAATCCTTTTTTATCTGCCAAATATTCAAATAGATAATTTATGTCATGTTTGACATTATTGTTTGTGTAAACTGAGCACCATGTTTGCTCTTGGGGTTCTAGAATGATTTTACGAGTCAAGAAAACATTTTGATTTGTTACCACATCACATAAGGTGTTACATTGATTACTTTCACTGACTTTTGACTTAGTGTGAGATGTTTTTAGTGGAATAGTCAAGCTGTTGTTAATGTGAATGCATTTATTGAAAGTATCAATGATAATGTTAAATTTACTAATGAAATCGAAACCAAGAATGCATTCAAAACTGGAGGATTCTGGAATATCAACAATATAGAAATGATGCAAGAAGGATTTCTTTTCTAACTTAATGGATGCTCTAATACACGAAGAAAAAGAGACATCCGAATTGACAGTTTTAATACTTATGGCTGTTGATAGCCTTTTGTATTTTAATGTAGGCTTAAGTTCATTAAATAATTTTTGTGAAAGCAACGAAATGCTACTTCCAGAATCAGCCAATAAGGTGATATTATGGTTTGCAATAGTGGCCTTTACAAGAGGGAATGATGGAGAATGCGTATTAACACTACAAATGATGTGAACATTGTTATCGCCTTCATTTTCTGTTTGAGTAGTGACATTATTTGCGATTGTAATGCTATCTGAAGTTTGTGAACCGATTGAATTAACTAACCTTTCTTTAGAAATTTTTGGTAATGTAGGGTCAATAGGAAATGTTGCTGATGTTAAGTCACATGGTTAAGACACAAAATCATCAGCATAAAAATTGTGTCTCTCTTCTAGTTTTCCTGAACATGGTAATTGCTATGTTTGTTAAAATTTTCCCTTCTCTGTGTGTTAGCTCTTTTCCATTTAAAACACGATTGGGCATGGTGGCCATTGCAGAAACAGAGTTGGCATGTCACAACTTTTCTTTGTGGAAATTTGTGAGGTAAAAAACGTTTGGGAAAATTTCATGTTTTGAAATTTTTCCTATAGCGTATCGCATTCGAGTTATATTTTGGCCTACCTTCATTTTTACCTGCATAATCTCATTTTTTTCTGTTTCTGTTTTGGGTCCAGGCGGTGCAAGTGTTAATGCATTTATTTTTTCAGAGAGTTCCTTCAGTTGTTCTTCAACGTTATTTTGAGATTTACTGACAGAGGGCAAGGAATGTAGAATCTTTTCATTATGCAGAATTTCATGCAAAACCTGTGCTCTTTCAACAGCAGCCCTATACTCATTGACGCCCTCTTCTTGTAATTTAATTCGTATGTTAGCTGGCACAGCCTCCATGAATTTTATAAGTTTAATTGTGTTACGGGCATTTTCGTCGTTAATATCAGCATACATGGTTGCGGCTAACACATTTAATCGGTGTGCCAGATTTTTAATTGACTCCGCTGGCAGAAGAGATAAACTCGAAAGTTCAACAGCAGCCACACACTTGCTCGGGGTGAGAAAAACGCTGCAAATTCTTTTTCAAGCGTATTTAGATCGTTGATTTTTTTAAGTTCCGGATTTTGTGCATAAAATTTTTGTGCGGGTCCAATTAACTTTCCTACAGGTACAACAATGGTAGTCTGAGGGCTGTATTTGTTAATTTCAGCAACCGACGTAATTTGGTTAAAAAAGAATTTAAGCAAATCCGGATCTCCATCAAATTGGATAATGTTGATTGGAATCTGTTTAGCGGACATGGTCAACGGTTAGCTTAAACAAGTTCCTTAATCAAAATTGTTACTGAGATTCTGCATAATACATATAGCAAATAAAGTAATGAAATAAAATAGTATAATAATCACATTAAAAAAAATAACACACAACTTAAAAAAATAAGCTAAAGGTCTTATTTAAACCTTGTATAGAAAAAAATGGAAAAAAAAATCTATCCGGAGATAAATTGGGTTTGTCACAGCAAAAAAAATAATATCATTGATTATTTTAAGCAAAATACAGAGAAACAAAAAAATTTCACAATAGCTTCCTTTTTCTTTTCTTTTTTTAACGGATGGGAACTGTACGTCTTTCAAAACAAAGCCACTAGGAGCAAGCAAGTAAAAAATGAATACCTATTTTATCTTTTTTTTAATAGAGAAAAATTGCTATCTGTCCTTATTTCTCTACAAGGACAGAAATTAAAATTCTCTCAGATTAAAATATTTTCAAGCCGGAAGGCAAACTTGAAAAATCTTATTTTAACCTTAGCAGTTAATAGAAAAAGGGAATAAGTATAATCCTCCTTAAATTTTTTGAAGAAAAAAATTTCTATATATTTTAATATCCATTAAGAGTTAAGCAGGGGAGGATGTATTTGATATTAACTAAGAATATTGGAAAATTCCATGCAATGCGAAAAAAAAAAAATTTATAAATATTATAGTAAACTGCACAAAATAAATCACAAAATATTAAAAATAGCAATATCACTGTGTTTTCATATCCTGTACAAAAACACAATAATATGAGTATATACTTTTCAATTACTAAATAAGTACCCGTGAGTACCCATTGAGTGTGAAAGCAGATAAAATGGAATGAAACCTGCTGGGAAATTTAAATAATATTTCAAGAATTAACTGAAAAGAAATTAGAAGAAAAAAGCAAAGGGGGGGAGGACCACTATCCTCTGACGAAATTAGTGTTTTCTTTTCGAGAACTTTCTGTGAAATTTGCTTTTTCTTACTGATCTTTCGATGAAAGTTGCATTTTCTTACTGATTTTTCGATGAAAATTGCATTTTCTTACTGATCTTTTGACGAAATTTGCGTTTTCTTTCTGCGATATTTTGACAAAATTCACGTTTTTACCATGATCCTTTGACGAAATTTATTTTCTTCTGCAACCAATTGACAAAATTGATTTTTTTTACATGGTCATTTATCAAAATTTGCAATAGTTTATCGCAACCAAACGGCAAAATTTTTTATATCTTTCCGCGACCAATTAACAAAATTCACTACTCGTTTCCGCGACCTTTTGATGAAATTTAATATTTTTCCTTTGATAGTTTATCGAAATTCGTGATTTTTGCGCAATCTATTGACAAAATTCGCAATTTCTTTCTAAAATCTTTGACAAAATACCCGATATTTTAACACGATCATTTGAAGAAAATCTCATTTTTTTCCGCGATTGATTCACAAATTAATTTGGAGAAATTCTGCAAAAGAAAAAAATTCACGGACTTCCAAGAAATCTTAAAATATACTCTAAAAAGAATCATAGGCCTGTGGAAGAATTTGCAAGGGGAAATACTGCACAGCATTTTTCATTATACAGGACTTTCTTTTTCTGTGCGCAAATCGTGCGATTTTGCCCAATATTTCAAACCTTGCCCCTCAAAGAACCCCCCCCCCCCAACAAAAACTCTTAAAATTACACCCCTGTTTTTAAGGAAGAGAATTCCTGTATAAATATTTGGAGAAACACGATTCATTCGTGGTACATAAAGAGGGTTTTATGTTAAGAAGTTTGTTTTGCAGCCTAGATTTTTTTTCCATAAGGATTTTTTAATGTCCGAATTTTCGGACTAATGACCAATTTTTTAAAGCTAACAGAAATGAATACTTTGACATTTTGGGAAATTTCGGAACAGATCCACTCCTGAAAAATATGTTGGGAGGGATGAAAATTGCAACAAGAAACAAAAAATGAGTTTGTGTTTTTTGCAAAAAATCGTAGTTTGAGACCTATTTTTGTAGCATCGTAGTTTATAGGTCCAATTCGTAGTAACTACGATTTTTTCGTAGCAGTTGGCAGGTCTGTCTATGGCACAAAGAGCTGTATCATGAGTTGCATCATCAGCTTTTCCAATCAAGATATCCTCATTTCAATTTTTCAAAATTCAGTAAAATGCTTTCAAAATGAGGACATCTGGTGATCTTATGTATACCTCCACCCTCTTATAAAGGTGCTCTATTACAAAGATATTGGCAAGAATCTAGACAGATTTTTTACTATTTTGGAAAAGAGGTTGACCAAACAGAAATCTGCATTTTTGTTAAATTTTGCAAAACATAGGTCAATATTGTTTTTTAAATAATGAAAAATCTATTTAGATGTCTGCCTTAATGTCTTAGGTCTGGCTCATACTTTCCAAATTAAGTAATCCTTTCTGCCCTATACAGCTTAATTCTGTAATCCTTCCTATTCTCCATGCTGTATGTAATTCTGTCCAATAGATCATCTGTAACAAAGATCGTCAATTCGTGAAAATATGTAAAACGACTTGAGATTGGATTATATGGCATTAATAAGTCAGGATCATTTATTATGTAATAGAGATTTATTATCAGGATCATTTATTATGTAACATAGATCATTTAGGACAAAAAGCCTTGGTAACTAAAGGTCTCAAAGCAACTCTCCAAAATTTTAAATCATAACGTCATAAGCATAGATTTTCACTCATTAAAAAAAAATACTATAATTGCCTCAAAATGATCTAATTTTTTCACAGAATTTTCATTCTATTATTTTGCGTTTAATGCCTCTATTTCATTTGGCAAGAATACTGATTATGATAATTCTTAGATGATCTTCTTAAAACATGAGTTTTGCTTTATAAGATAATATCAAGCAACCATGACAGTGCAAACATGAACTTTTAATCAGTGTCTGCTTCTTTCTCTGGTAAAAGTGGGAAAAATTAAGTATGAGGACACAAGAATAACAAGTTAAGATTGTTTCTATCCTAGACATGCTTATTATACAATAAAGCTTAAGATCTCAAATATATCATAAAGTAAAGGACCATAATTCCAAAAGCAGAGAAACTTTGCAGCTTCACATATCTATTGTTATATTTAAAGGAAACTTTTGAATGCAAACATAAAAATAAAAAATTTTAAGCTGCAGCATTGCACAATTCTGTCAGGATCTAAGGAACCTGACTTTAACGAAATACAGTTGAATAGAACAATATACGAGGACATAGTTTTAAAACTCGCCTTACCCAAAATTTAAAAAACTGTGTTTTCTTTATCAATCTATTTATTCTACTGGTAAATCTGCACTGTAAAAACACTAAAAAAAAAAAAAAAGTTTTATACTGTGTTTCTGGCATTGTAAAACCTTGGTTTACAATTAAAACAAATGGGCGTACGCAGCTAAAGGTTTTTCACGATTTCCCCAAATTTTATTTTCTTGGTAAGGCAAATTTTGAAACTCCCGTCCTCATACACAGGGTTATTCAAAATGATGTACTGTACTTTTAAGTGCTATAATAAACTCATTTTGAAACACACACTTGCCAGAACTGGTTTAAAATGAAAGAAAACGCAAACATTTTCATTTTATTGCATTATATTATATTATAATGTTTTACATGACTTCCCCCAGTCACAAGAACAATGTCCAGACGATAGTCAGTTCATGCCAAACTTGTTTAAGCATGTCTGGTGTTATTAGGTTCAAACCATTACATATGAGTGTTTTTTAGGTCGTCTAAGTTGTGTGGTAGTGGTACCACATACACATTATCTTTTAGAAAGACCCAAAATAAATAGTCACATGGTGTGATAGTTGCAAAGATACAAGAAAAAGTCACATGGTTGCAAAGACAGCCTGTTTTTTTTTTAAGTTGGTGTTACCATTTACGAATGCTTTTGTCAGTAGAAGCATCTTTTCCAAAACGTCTATGAAACGCATGTTGGGCTTTGAAATCACAGATTCCGTTTTTGCGTACTGCAGAACACGAAATGCCTTTTCTTGCTGAGAGGTTATTTTTTATTACAGCGATAGTAGAACAAGCACAACTTTCATAGCACTACTAGCCAAGGAGAATGGGAAAATGTTTGAGTTTTCCTTCATTTTAAATCCGTTCTGGTAAGTGTATGTTTAAAAATAAATTTATTATAGTATTTTAAAATACCATACATCATTTTGAATAACCCTGTATATTATGTGCTAAGATTCAGATTAACAAAATAGTCAAGAAACCCATTACTGTGCTACTGACATCTATTGTTAATATGAAAACATTTCACAAGACATGAGATTTCTTTAGTTAAGAAACTTTATTTGAATTTTGACCATAAAAGATCATCTTCTGTTAATAAAATGGATTGCTCAACTGAAAATTTTAGATGAATCTAAAACTGACTTAATTTAAAGGCCGAGTTTGAACTTCTATTGATTAAAAAAAAAAAAAAAAAAAGATTTTATGATAGCAATACCTCCCACCTAATTTTTTTTTTTTACATCAGCTCCATTATTCAAGATAGAGGTCTAAAGTATACTTATAGACAGTGGTCAAAATTAGGCAATCAAATCACTTTTTATGTGATCATCTTCAAGAATCACTTTTCAAGAAATGGCACTGTTAAAAAAAAAAAAAAAAAAATGATGATCATCAGAATTTCATCAGCAGTTATCACAAACGAAAAGTGTTTTGTCTGTACCTTAGAAAAGTTCAGAATTGGGTTCATAGTTTGCAACAAAATAATAATAATTTCTTTAAACTTATTACACTGCCTTTTCTTCAGATAGACTACTGACTTTCTATTTAAGTGGACTGGACACCGGTTTCCTTTGCATAAGCACCTCAACCATACTAGATTTTATCAGGCAATTGCAACATTTGCAAATGTTGCATGACTGGCTTTTACGCAAATATCCATGCTTAGATTGCATAAAAATTGGTGACAAAATTTTTATGCTTATAAAAACCATAGAATAAATGTACCTTTAGTTTGATATTTCATATTATTTTACTCTCCTATCACAATCTTTTCACTAATAAAAAATAATTAATCAGAATCCCCTTTGAAGCATTTCAAAGCAGTTCTAAACATAAATTTGATACTTAATGAGAAATTTTGAAAAACTCTTGGTAAGTATACCCTAACTCAACCCCAGTTTCAAACATTATAATTGCATTTCAAACAAAAATCATTCATTTGCGATAATACATTCCAATATTTTAATAATAAGTAGAAAGGACAATTATAGATTTTTCTTTTTTTTTTTCCTTGAGTAAATGTACCACTGTTGTGAACAATGGCAAGTCAGTAATACTTTCTGAGGAAAAGAAGGAGGGTCTACTATTTTCTATTAAGTATTTTAGGATAAGAAAAAGAAGAAATAAAATGCAGTTTATATTACTATTGAAAATCTATAATGACCAGTGTGACAAATTTGCAATTAAGGCAAATAGATAGTAGAATCAAAATAACCAGTAGGTCTTCATTTTTTTTTTTTTTTTTTTTTTTTTAAACATGCAGATAAAAAACACCCTGAAATCACTTTTAAGCAGAAGAAAAAGACTTCATTCAGTTGAACACACGGTAATGGAAAAAGTATTCAAAATTTCAAGTAAATAGTTAACAACTGGAAAGAATTTTTTCCCACATGATGACAAAACATCCAATGAATTTATAAGTTTTTTTAATTTTTCACAGACCTATTTTTCTCACCTACATCCTTTTCTAAATTCATCTGGATGTTTTGCTCATCATGTGGGAAAAAATTCTTTAGAGTTGTTAACTAATTATTTAAATTCTTGAATTTTTATTAACGTGTGTCAACAATGAAATCTTTTTCTTCTGCTTAAAAGTGATTTCAGTATGTTTTTTATCTGCATGTTTAAAAAAAAAAAAAAAAAAAAAAAAAAAAAAAAAAAATTACATAAAGATATACAGTACAGGATCTATCAGCCTGAATCCTCGAAACTGAAGACTTTCTGGATTTCGGGTCTTCCCAAATTTCTGAATCTTGCCTCCCCAAAACACGGTACTTTTCAAAAACATAAAAATAACAAAACTTAAACAAACCTATGTAGAACATGAATAAAACTTATCCTTTGCTTTTTTTTTTTTTAAATTATTTAAACAAAAATTCCTGCCCTATTCAATGGTAAGAATGAATAAAGAAAAAAAAAATGGTAACTAATATTTTTTACATCTACAAGTTCTACCCTTTTTCTTTACAGCTACATAATTTACATAAAAAATTTTGATTGATATTTTTAATAAATCTTATTTCTTAAATAAATTTGGAACCCCTACCCCCCTGAAATCCGGAGTGAATAAAACTTATCTTTTGCATTTTTTAAAATTATTTAAACAAAAATTCCTGTCCTATTCAATGGTAAGAATGAATAAAGAAAAAAAAAATGGTAACTAATATTTTTTTATCTACAAATTCTACCCTTTTTTTCTTTACAGCTACATAATTTACATAAAAAATTTTGATTGATATTTTTAATAAATCTTATTTCTTAAATAAATTTGGAACCCCTACCCCCCTGAAATCCGGAGTTTCGCCTTGAAACAACCACAATGTAAGACATGAATAAAAACTTGCCTTTTGCTTTTTTTTTTTTTTTTAAATTAAACAGCACTAAAAAATAAAAAAATAAAATTCCTGCACTAATCAATGGTAACAATGAATAAATAAATAAAATCGGCAAATTATTATTATTTAATCTACAAATTCTACCCCATTTTTTAATTACATAATTCATATATAAAATTTTGATCAATATGTTTAATACATGTTATTTCTTAAACAAATCAGTCAATTTCACAGATAAACATGATATGCGCTTCGTTTACAAAATTGACAGATAAATTATTTTTTCTTATTTCGAGAGAGGGGAGGCTCTATGTTACCCCACCACTGAAGTAACATATTTTAGTGGTTACACATTGAAACAATGGATTACGAAACAAATTAGGCATCTGTAAATGTTCTGAAAAATTTCAGAAATTGCAAGACTTTAGTAAAAATTTACAAATTTAGAAAATTTTTGAATAACATTTTTCTTTTCTCCAGATTTCAGAATTCTGGATAATACGTCCTATACTGCATACATTTTGATGGGAACTGTAGAACATAGATTGAATAGACAGACAAATTAAAAGTAATTAACATTTTTCAGCTAACCTATAAAATGTAAACAATACAACATTACAAATTTAAACAATACAACATTACAAATTTAAACATTCCAAAATTGTTATTCTGTACATTTTTAAAGTTGCAATGCACCATACATGGAAACTCAGGCTATTTAGAAAACACATGATTTTTCATTGACGATAAACTATTTTAAATTTATTCAACTGAAACAGTAATAAATTCAGTAAGATGCATGATGTGTTTTTATCAAACATTTATTATGGCAATAAAAACATCTATAAAAATTAAACAGATATGCAAGGAATGTTGTAGTCTTATTTTTAGATTTTAATAAAATGAGTTTAATATAAATGCTGATAATCATGTTGTGGATGGTGAAGGATTGAATTAATTGTATGTTTTAGAACAATATTTGACACTAAATGAAGTGATTTTTTTTTTTTTTAATTTTACCATTATGGGCACAAAAAATTGCGATCAGATGCCAAAATTTGTGATTAACTGATGAAATTCATGACTTATTCATGAACAGTAGCCACTCTTCTACAACCCTCATGTCCCCACCTTTTGATTGACGATAGCAATTACAGACAGAACTTTTTTTATGAATAGAGCATGAAATTTTCAAGAGTATTTCGTGACAGCTTAAACAAAATGGGAGATTTTAGTATTTTTTGGAAGTTTAGAAGAATGCTTTGAAATTTACGAGTCTCCCAAATTTTTCTGGAGTGTTGGCAGCCATGTTACATTGAGCTAGGCATACCTCTGGATAAGCCTAATAATAATTATTAATATAGTATAAAATTAAAATATGAATTCAATCATATTCTAAGAAAACTAGAAACAAATTAGTTCAACAGAACAAAAAATAATTTTATTGTAAATCTTTTCCTGTGGAACAGTAGCAACAAAAATATTGTACTATAAAAAAAGAAGTTTTTAAATGACATTCTTGGAATCCACTATTCCGAGTACAATAAGTAAAAAGAAACAAACATATATAGCAAACAGAGTTATAAAAACACACACACAAACAGTCTTGTTTCCTTATATAAGGAAAAAGTTTTTAAATGACATTCATGGAATGTATTATTCAGGGTATATATAAAAAAAAAAAAAGAATTATACACAGTATATACCATACAGTGTTACAAGACACAAATAAACAGTTCTTTGTTTCCTTAACTATCGACTTGCATGGGTACATCCAGTAGCTCAGAAACAGAACAGGCTTTTTCAAGAATCGCTTTCATTTTTTCTGGTGAGCATTCTGGGGATGAAATATGAAACATTTCAATATTGAAAAGGATATATTAATTAAAGAAAACTTTTATTATAAATTGGAATCACATCATACTAATGATTTTATTTAGTAAACCAAATATGTTATACATTAAAAGCAGCAACTGCATCAAAATATTTTAAAATAGCATACAAGCTTAAGAAAAGCTTGCTAAACATTTGATTGCAAAATATATTTTAAAAGAAATAAAGAGATTTCCCAATTCTCATTTAAACATACATAGCAAATTTATGTCTAGACAATTCAATATTAAAAAAACTCAAAATAAGCATTGGTGTTAAACAACAGAATAATGCTAAAAATTAGGGTACTTTTCCAGTACAGGGGCCTTGGCAAGAGAAGGTAATTTGTCAACATATTTTCTAGTTACCTATTCACTGTTTCATATACACAAGCACAATTTTCAATATTTATGTAATTAATTTAATATTAAAGAAGCCATTCATCTATTTTTATATATACAAACAGAAGTAAATTGTATATAAAAGACAATAATATATAAATAAAATGTATATAAGGATAAAAATAAATAAAAATAAGCACTTTTTAAAAATAAAATAAATCCTTTTTAAAATTCTGAAGTTTAAAGTTTTAAACTTAAAATCAGAAAACCCAACTTATTTTTCACAGACTTCTAAACCAAATAATTAAAACTATTTTGTTCAACATATAAAATCTGACACTAATTAGTATTTATACAGTAGATTTCAAAGAAAAGAAATTGACCCTTTTTGTAACAATGTTCACATATAGTCATCATATTAAATGATCTTAAAATTCTTATAAAAGTAATATATCTCTATTATGAGCAAAGAATGCAATCAAATTAGATACTTCCTATCAGAATCAAGAATTCCATCATTGTATTTCCTAGCATAAACAAACTGGGATTTTCATGTTATGCTAGATTATTTAGGAATCAAGTTATAAACAATAAATGATTATCCTAATCCAGAATTACATTTAAATCACAAAGTTTAATCAATTTTCCCTAGAATGACAGTAATTATTTTCAGATCAATAAATCAAAGTACAGTAGAACCTCTTTTATACAAAACTCTTTTAACCGAAACTCTCAGTTAACCAAAATCCATTTAGAAAGCTTTTTTTTTTTTGACTATCATATTCCTTGCATGCAAGAGGTCCTTTCCAAACTAAGAGTACACATAAATATTTTTGATCCCCTTTCTTAGAGTTCCTTTGTTTTGAGTCCAACTTGAACTCCCGTAAGCTGCGGAGTGGAACAAAGAAAACGAAAAAATTAGCAATTCTGATGCCTTTGAATGTTTTGAAAAAGGTTTGGCATGGCTGAAGCAGCAGAAAGTCTGTGTACTACTGAACTAATAATGTAAAAAAATTCCGTGATAGTTTCAAAGCAAAGGAAATCGAAACTGCGACAAACAAAAATATTTTTTCAAACCCTTGTGATATATGTTAAAGGTTCTTAATTTCAAAATTAAAATTCAGGTAATTTATTCTTGTTTCTATTTTGCTATTGCTTTATTTTATAAAGCACTTGTTAGCATAATAAGAAATATTGCATATCTTAAAATTGAATTATTCTAGATTATACAAAAATTTTGATTTTCTGAAAGATGGTTGGTCCCAATTACTTCGGATAATCGAGGTTCTGCTGTAAATAATTACGTTTAAAATAATATAAATTCAAATTACTGACAAAATAAGAAATTGATGATTACATTGTAGGATGTAAATCATAATCAGCTTTTGTCTGTTTAACAGTTATTATTACGATTAGTTCATAAATAACATTTAATACCAAATTTAGAATTAGCTTTTGGTGGCGCAATCAGATTTGAGTCAAAACCACAACAATAAACTGATACTGAACCAAAACAGGAAAGAAAAGAACCCTCCCACTTTGATAAAAGCGGACTGCACAAGCAAAAAGGAGGGTTTTCCCAGCAACTAGGAAATCCATTAACAAGCCTTACACTATTCCAAAAGGATGACCTGATCCTGACCACCTGTTCCTTGTTACGCTCTGATAAAAAAGCTTTTGCTCTGACCATCCTAGGCATTCCGGCATACGGTCCAGGCTCAAGCCAGAGGGTCATACTTGAAAGATGCAAACATGTAATCTCAAAGTAAATAAAGAATGGTCCATGACTAAACTTACACTTCTCATGCCACAACTACACTCAAACCTGAAACGACACCCAGATTGGAGTGAAAACTATGGAAGTTACAATGTTAATACAGCACTTTACTACTTTTTATCTATGCACAAACTATCTCACAAGTATACTGATTCATCAGGTCCGTTTTCATAGCTTTATATCATTTGATGATAAATCTCACTTTCTAAACCCTGACTTGTGCCAAGCTTTTAAAAAAAAACAAAGGTCAAGGTCCCTATACTGGAAAAGTACCACAGTGAGGCATTTATGTGAAAAGAAGGAGGAAATGATGTATAGAAAATAAAAATTCTATTTTAGGAAATACACATATTTACTTACTATACAACAAGCGATTGTAAATTTTAAAACCAGATTTGTAGTTCAAATAAATAAAATCAGACTAAAATTAATTTTTACACACAACACAGACTATATGGAAATTGTTTTTTAACTGTTTTAGTGCACAATTGCATGTATACACAAAAGTAGCTAATGTTAAAAGAATAACAATTAGCCATTTGAACAATTAGCCCCTTTGTCCTCAATGAAGATAATAAGTTTCTATACCTTTTTTTCATGTATCAGAAGTCAAAGACAAGAAATTTCAACAGACAGTAGATTTTACTACAAAGGCATAGAATATGGAGAAATATGTCAAAATGGTTCCACTGCTTTGCAACAATAAATTTTTTATATGACTTTTGTTTGTTTACCTGTTTCAGTGCACAACTGCATGCAAACACACAGATAACTAAAGTTAAATGAATAGCTGGGAACCATTCAAAATTCAGTTTCTCAGTCACCAAGAAGGGTAAAAAGTTTCTATATGTTTTTTATTTATTATTTTTTTCCTGTATTTGAAAATATGTCAGTGACAAAGACTAGAAACTTCATAGGGCAGTGGGGTTCATTGCATAAAATAAGATATGGAGAATTCTGCATCTGTCTCCCTGGAAGCAAAATAGGAGTCTAAAGACAATAAAATTTACAAAATGTTTATCAGAGTACAGAAACAAGATAAGGAGGAATATATATTTTTAAAACTCAGCTCTTGATTGGAACAATGAGTAAGTGGAATGAAAATTCTTGTTCATTTTATCAAGTATCCAGGATTTCAATGAAAGAATATAAGATTCAATGAAAGAAGTCCCCAAATAAAGAAACTCTTCAGGACAGCAAGTACCGGGACCAGGGGCACCATTTTTACAGCAGTTCAAAGATAACTAAACATTATCTAACAACTAATTGTTTGGTAAGAATTTTTGTATTTGACGACGCAAGAAACAGGCATGTGACACTGCTGCAGCATGTGCATACATTTTTGTTCCCATTCGGAGGTTTACTGAAAAGTTTTCCAGTTCAACAAATTCCTGTAACTTATCACTGCAGCTGTTGTGAGCTACAAACTTAGGTTTCTTAACAGATTACATACCTCCTATCTAACACCTAAGGATAAATTGCTATATTCTTTTTTACTTTGAATTCATGCTTTGAAATGATTTTTTAACAGAACTTCGCTTTCAATTAAAAAAATTAAGGAACTAATGCTGAAAAAGTGATAACATTTAACAAAGTATTGCTCACATAAATCAATGTTTTTACTATGAAGCTGAATACAATGGGTCGGGACATAGTAATTTTGATAACATTAAACGGCATCTACTGTAATAGAATCTGTTAGAACAATACATGTGAATTCACATTTACACATTACATGCAAAGAATAAGAAATTGTCAAAAGTATACTTCACCATAATTCACAGAAGGGGAGAAATTTTCAAAAGTTTCAACTTTTGATGGAAATTCCATATACAAATCGGAAAAGATTGTATATTCCTGCCATTTTTATAATTCAAATTATTTTGTTAGGTTAATCATTCAAATACTGCTTTCATAAATTCTGAAAGACTAACATATTTTAAATCTATATTTTTTTTTCTCAAATTTTATTATTATGTTTTTAATCTATTAGCACATTTAAAGTAAGATGTATGTTAAGGGACATGCACACACACATGCATTATTATTTTACTGCAGTACATCAGTTCTATTTCACATATCTATATGAAAAAGAAAATGTGTGAAAGCAAAATTAGCATAATACAGTTAAAAAATAGCAACAAGAAAAATTTTACTTTCCGTTTAAAAATAAATATTATACAATTTTTTCCATAATGCTTTTTTTTTTTTTTTTCAGGGAAACTAGCGTTACGCACAAAATATCACTTGTTACAAAAATTATATGTAAGACAAAAAGCAGAACAAAAGAGATAAAAATTAATATTTTAAAATTGAAAATATGAAGACGTATACGATGAATAACTTGTTCCTTTTGAATTTACCTATTTAACAAAGAAGCACCATTTAACTTTGGATTACAGTACCATTATAATTGTATCTGTATCAAAATTTGCAGTACATCAAACCATCCTACATAGAGCATATAATACTACATATAGATATGAAAATGACAAAATTACTTGCAATGTTTATATATGTAAAATCCTTTCCTAAAACACTGGAGCTTTCAGATTGTTTTTTTTTTCCTTTTAATAATTTAAATATTAAAAGTTCATTGTAAGTATTTTTAATTAAATTAGAACATTACTGTTCCAGTTTCCTACATTTTGAAGAAATATAAATTAAAGGAGTTTCAAAGAAAAATCATTAAAAGTAAGGAGTGTTTGAGAATTTTTTTGTTCCAAACCATTAATGAATAAAAATCTATCTACAAGTAATATTACAGTGTACTCTCGATTATCCGTGCTCATTCCGGACTCACAAAAAAACATTGTCACGCTTATCATGCCTGTAAAATCAATGTTGATGTGAATTAGAATCTTTTCCAGTTCAGTTGATAGTATCCTGAAGTATGTAGAGGTAAAATCGGACGCTCTGGAACCTATTTGACGGGTAGGGTTAAAGGGGAAGGGAGGGCATGTGAGCCTGGCTTCCAGTATTTGACAGATGAAGACATCGTTTCTAACTGTGTTGTTAAATTTAATAGTGATGATAGTACTGATGCAGAAGATGTATTAAATGAGGGAAATACAATTCCTCATTCTAATGCTCTACAATCGTAGAAACTTTGTTAGACTATATGGGAGAAAGAGAATTTGATTACGGTGACATTACTTCGGTTCGTAAAGTATGTGTTGATATAAGACAAGAGATGAACAAACAGCAGAAGCAAAGATGTATTACAAATTTTCTTAAGCAGTAAATATTAAAAGGAAAATTCTAGTTTAATGTTATATAGCATGCAAATGTAAGTAATTTTTATATGTTTGTACTGATGTTGATTTTTTCTTTAATAAAAAGGAGTTTTCGGATTATCCGTGTTTTTCGATTGTCCGTGTGACCTCTCCCAGTGATTAACCCGGATAATTGGGAGTTCACTGTATTCTCAACTGCAGTTAAAATTTTATGTTGTAATTGAATGTTGAAAACATGGCCCTAAACCAAAGAATTACAATATAAACAAAATTATTTCATTATATTTATTTATTAAAAATATGATTAAACTTTGGGATCTTACGTATTTTAAAAGTAGAGATGCCAATTTGACCAGATACTGGATATTTGAAGTAATATGCAGATGGATGCCCAGCCATCAGTCATTTATTTTAAAATAAATTAGGCATAGGTTTAGATTAGCCTGCTAGTATTTTTGTTTTGATCTTATTTTTCAATTAACAATTATTTTTATGATTATTTCAGTTCTTTACCAATATTATAATTGTATTATTTTAAATCATTAGTATATCAGCAACAGCTAATTAGTTTAGTAATAGTAAATTAATTTTATGCAAAAAACTTACAATTGAATACACCTAACAGAGAATATTTAGTACTTTTATATTCATTTTTGCTTTAACAGACCATATTCAGGCTGCAAATTGCTTCATTAACTCTTATTACTTTACTACTTTAAAACAAGTTTAGTGTTGTAATAGAAGAAAACATGTTTTTGCCAGCTGCTACTAACTTACAAGGAAGGTCTCCATAAGCACATACTCCGAAAAATTTGAAAAAATTACAGAATGTTCTAGTCATGAGGATATATATGACTGTAAAAAAATGTCCTGCAAAACCTCGATATACTGTCCATAGAAATATAATGAAAATTTCGTTTTCTTGGAGATTTATTGCTTGTTGGCGATACAATGAAATTTAAAGAAAAATATGTTTTTATGATAAATACTCTTTAGAGATTTTTTTTTTCTAATCTTCATACTAAACTAGTCTGAGCAAGTTTAGCTTAAATAAATACACATTTATAACTATAGTTTTGTCAAATACATTTATATGTATGCATAATGAAACTTAACGATGGCTTAGAGCAAAATTGAAATTGATTAAAATTTCTTCAAACTCAAAATTAAGCTCTGATTCTGAGCACTGTGAATTCGACTTTAATATTGTTAGCGTCGGAGAAAACAACAGAAAAGTATTGTTATCATGGAAAAGACTTATTCAATATCGAAATGTACAAGGAAAGCATTCTTAATCGGGCATTTACTTTAAAAATGCACTTAAAACTTATCCAGCTAGTGAAACTGTGTAAAATAACTTCGGCAACATGCAACTTGTATATAGTTTTTAAGCTTATAGAAAAAATAATAAACAATTTCATCGTTTAAGTTCACTAAGTACAGTGCATTTAAAACACTCATTTAACCAGCAATTTCCAAATGCAATTAAAATTGCTTGCATTTGGAGAGGAAAGGTATGGCTCGCCAAACTGTGTGGAGTGTTTGTCTTTTCGCACCAAAATATCCGAAAGGTTTTTTTTTTATTTTTTTTTTATACATTTTCTACTGTGAACCCAAAGCTAAATTTTACTGACCCTTTATTATGTACAGGGCTATATATTAGCATGAAACTATATTATAATTACAACTAGTATGTTGTGGCCATCACAAAACTTCCTTCTATATAACTCACATCAATTAAATCATTTAAATAGTACAAGAAATTAAATCAATTTAGCACCAATTCATATCAAAGTAATTGATGAAAATTCACGCATTAATTCTTGAGATAGAGCTATAGCGGAAATCCTGAAAAATGTAGCATAGCAGCCCCACTTGTTGAGTGATTTACACCAAAACATAAATAGCACCCCCAAAGCAGAATACTTTGCAATGTTCTGCAACGGAATTTCAGATGATCAAAAATATTCTGCAAGCGCAATTTAGGGGAAAAAAAAAAGGGGGGGGGGGACGTTTATATAGGTTTTTTCCGCAATCTTTTGATGAAATTTGTGTTTTTTCCGCAATCTTTTCGCGAAATTTGCGTTTTTTCACGATCTTTTAACGAAAGTTGCATTTTTCCGCGATCTTTTCACGAAATTTGCATTTTTCCCACGATCTTTTGACGAAAGTTGCGTTTTCTCCGCGATCTTTTTTCTAAATTTGCGTTTTTCTGCGATCTTTTGATGAAATTTGTGTTTTTCCTGCGATCATTTCTCGAAATTTGCGTTTTTCGGCGATCTTTTGACGAAATTTGCGTTTTTTCCACGATCATTTCTCGAAATTTGTGTTTTTTCCGCGATCTTTTCATGAATTTTGCGTTTTTTCAGCGCTCTTTTCACGAATTTTGCGTTTCGCGCGATCTTTTCACAAAATTTGCATTTTTCCGCGATACTTTGAAGAATTTGGTGATTCTTTGTGAAATTTGCGTTTTTCCGCGATCTTTTCACGAATTTTGCGTTTTATTCGCGATCTTTTTCACGGAATTTGCGTTTTCCGCAGTCTTTTCACGAATTTTGCGTTTTTTCTGCAATCTTTTCACAGAATTTGCATTTTATTCGCGATCTTTTTCACGGAATTTGTGTTTTCCGCGATCTTTTCACGAAATTTGCCTTTTTCCACGATACTTTGAAGAATTTTGTGATTCTTTTTCGCGATTCTTTGTCGAAATTTTCGTTTTTTTCCCGTGATTTTTTCACGAAATTTGTGTTTTTTTCGAGATTTTTTGACGAAATTTGCGTTTTTCCATGACCTTGTCACGAAAGTTGCGTTTTCTCCACGATCTTTTTACGTGGTCCTTGGGCGAAATTCATGTTTTTTTCCGCGATTCCCAGCTTTCAAGCTTTAGTGAAAAACTTTCCCAGCTTCGTTCTTTGCACATGTGCGGAAGGAAACTCCCATTCGGAAAGAAATCGCTAGTTATTCAGAAAGTAGGTGAAATAGGAGGGAGGGAGAAAGATTGATTGACGTGCGACATTCCTATTTCTTCCTGAATAGATTCGAACACAACCAAAGTAGTACCCCCCCCCCCCATTCTTTTTGCTTTCAGATCAATATGCAATTTTTTTTACAAAAAAAAAAAAAAAGGTAACATTTGTCTTGAAATGTTCTGCAGCACATCTCATTGTTCTGCGACGTACGTCGCACTTTTAAGCATATTCTGCTTTGGGGAATAGCACTAATTGATATCAAGGTATACCAGAATCTGAAGTTTGATGAAAATTCGTGCATTAGTAATTGAGATAGAGCTATAGTAGAAATTCTCAAAAATGCACCATAGCAGTGCCACCTGTTGAGCGATTTGCACCAAAACATAAACAGCACTAATTCATATCAAGATATACTTAAATCTGAAGTTAGTTGAATATCCAAACATTACAGTTTGTTACAAAATTATAAGACCACTTAGAATTTCACCTTTTTTCAACAAAGAAAATATTAGTTTGAATTTAAAAGTAGTTGTATGAAAAGAAATAACCCTATAATGTTTATTCAGCCCAGGAAAAAAAAGTTTGAATAATTTTTTTGTTTCATGCCAAACGATTTTACGCAAACCCGCTGTTTCATAAATATAAGACCACTCTTATATTATTAATAAAGCAGACAATTTTATTTTGAATTCAGAATTTAACTGTAACCTAAACAATCTGTAAAACTTAAAAAGAAGAATAAAATGGAGAAATTCTGAATAGTATCTGATTCTTTGAATTTATTAGTAAAATGCCTTGTCGGAATGAGCTGTCTGAAATAGAAGTGAGAAGAGTTTGGTTCTACAAAGGAAATGGAAAGTCTGAACGTGAAATAAGTAAGATTCCTAATCGTTCTAAAACTGCGATTAATAATGTTTTAAGTAAAAAAGAATTGTATGGAACGCATAAACAATCTGGTCATAAAAAGAAGTTATCAGATCGTGATAATAAGCGGATTGTCAAACTGGCAACGAAAAAATACCAGCCGAATTGTAAAATAGCACAACAGATGACTAAAAAGGGGAATCACATGCAACCATGTGGCGAAGTTTGAAATCTAATGCTGGTGTTATTTGTCACAAATTAAAAAGTAAACCACTACTACTGAAATGTCACAAAGAAGCTCGTCTTAAGTGGGCAAAAAATGTCATGTGCTGGAACTCTGTATAGAGAAATATATTGTTTTCAGACGAGAAAAAATTCAATCTAAATGGTCCAGATGGCAATAATTACTACTGGCATGATTTAAGGCAAAGATCTTGCGAGTTCTTCAGTAGGCAGATGGGAGGCGGTTCCCATTATGATGTGGGACACATTTTCATATGCAGGAAAAGGCGATCTCCAAAGAGTTGAAGGGAAAATGAACTCTGACAGTTACCAACGAATGCTATTTCGAAGTCTGATACACTTCGGACCACTTTTAAGAGGTGCAAAATGGAAGTTTCAACAAGATAATGCTCCCAGCCATTCATCAATATCAACAAAAGAGAAGCTTAAATGAGAAAAGATTGATGTTCTACCTTGGCCAAGTCGAAGCCCTGACACCTAAACCCCGTAGAAAACTTGTGGGGTTATTTGTCTCGCCAAGCGTATGAAAATAACAAACAATATAATTAAACATATGAATTAGAAATGGCCATTATGGAGAAATAGGACAATATTCCCGAATCTTTCCTTATGTTATGGCATAAATGCCCTCAAATTTATTTGTTTATAATTTAACTCTGTTTATCTTTCATATTGCGAAACATAATTATAAAACTGATTTCTTGACAGAAAAAATCTAATTTGTTTATCTAAATTGTTTATAATCCTGAATCAATATTTATGAGTAAAATTATGATTTCAAGGTCATGTAATATAGATTTATTTACTTTTATAATAATTTTGAATTGATGGTGATTTATTAGTTTTATAATTACTTGGATGTCATTTCAATGAATATTATAGCTATGAAAATAATAAAACTTTGTAAAAAATCACCATAAAATTAAAACAAAACACAGAACGCGTTTCGAGCTAAAAACATAACAGCTCGTCATCAGCTAAGCATACACGTGTGTGCATGACGTGTATGCTTAGCTGATGACGAGCTGTTATGTTTTTAGCTCGAAACGCGTTCTGTGTTTTGTTTTAATTTTATGGTGATTTTTTACAAAGTTTTATTATTTTCATTGCTTCATATCGCCAGTTTTCGGTGCTGTTTCGCTGAATATTATAGCTATTTAGAAGATTTATAACTGCATATTGTAATTTTTATTTTGATGTTTATTTTATATAATATGTATCATTTTTAAAATGGTTAGTCTTGACTCTGTAACCAAGCAGAGAACATGTAACATGTCCTGACTCTGTAATCAGAGATGCAAATTGTTAAATCATGGCTCTGTTTAATGCAAAGTGTATAATGGAAGTCCTGACTCTGCAACCAAGCAGAGAACACTTTTTTTTTTTTGTATTGGCTCTGTTAAATAAAGAGAATTACTATTATGGAACAATTATTAACTTCTAATGATGAATAGAATTTACATACTATTTCAGTTTTATTTAATAAACTATTTAATCTAATTGCTCTCCCATCTCACTTGGATTTTGAAAATTTATTTGTCATATGAAATTTCGGCACCACATATTTTTTTTTAGTGCCTCGTAACCCACAAAACATTTTTTTGGAAAGAATAGTGAGCTATTTTTAAAGTGATTTGTGATTAACAACTGTGCACTGTGCTTTATGTTTTAATGTGTGATTTTGGATTGCAAGTATTCTTACGTTTGGATTACAACTGGACATCCGGTCATGCCATCTACATTACCTGGAATTAACAGGTAAGAAAATATTTTTTTCATTTTCTATGAATGGTTTATGTTTTAAAATAAGAATTATTGTTTATTTAAAATGGAAAATCTTGAAAAGCTGAAAGCAAAACGTTCTGTTGAACGAACGAGTTTCACGAAATTAATTACAAAATTAGAAACATTATTAAATGATGACATTGATAATACGAAAACCGATGAATTATTAGAGCTTCAAGAAATATTCCTCTTAAAAGAAATGGCTTTCCAAAGTTTGAATCGTGATATTGAAGCTCAAATATCCGACTTAAAAGAATATGAAAAGGACATTGCTAATAGTGAAAAGTACACTGACCAATTGATCGGTGCTAAATTTAAAATTAAAAATAGATTAAGAAAATGTAAAAAGGATAATGTTTCTATGATAGCAACTAGTCATGTAAATTCATTGAATGGTTCTGCTAGTGGAACAGAAACGAGTTCTGCCATGAAATTGCCTAAATTAAATGTTACAAAATTTTCTGGTGAAATCGAAGAATGGGTCGAATTTTTTAACTTTTTTGAAACATCGATACACCAGAATAAATCACTATCTAAGATAGAAAAATTCGATTTTAGATAACTAAAATCCTTGTTATGTAATCGGGCCTATAATGTGGTAGAAGATTTTCCATTGACAGAACAAAATTATGATATTTGTATTGATTTATTAAAGGACCGTTTTGGTAAGGTTGATGTTATTATTAATAAACACATGACTAATTTATTAAATATGGAATCAGTTAAAAATTGTTCAAATTTAAATGCATTAAAAAGATTGCATGACATGTGTGAAGTTAATATTAGAAGTTTAAGAAATTTAGGGGTAACATCCAGTTCTTATGGACAATTGCTAAAGCTATTGCCCCATGAATTAGTGATTGAATATCATAGAAAACGTGATACTAGCAAAGAGTCAGATGTAACCGATCTAATTGCCTTTCTGAAATGTGAAATAAAATGTAGAGAAAAGGCTTTGTCAATGACAAGTTCTAAAAATGATGCATCCTCTTCTTTTGTACATAAAAATAAAACTGAATTTCGTGAAAAGAAAACATCAAATAAATATCAACATGCTAATACCTTAAAATGCTAATATTAAAGTTTTTTGTGTATTTTGCAAAGGTAATGATCATTTATCTTCCGAGTGTAAAAATTTAGCTGATGATAAGAAAAGATTAATGTTACGTAAGGAGGGTAGATGTTACAAATGCTTTTTGAAATCACATTTATCTCTGCAATGCCGCATAAAATTAAAGCCATGTCTGAATTGTAAAAGCACTGAACATAACAAATTATTTTGTTTTAAGAAAAGTTTGAAACCAGAAATTAATGAAAATCAAAATCAAACAGTTGTATCTAATTCTCATTGTAATTTTAGAAATTCTAAGCATGCTGTTTTATTGCAAACATGTTGTGTAACTGCTCAAGATAATTCTAAATCAAAGGTAGTTCGATTATTACTTGATTCTGCAAGCGAAAAAAGCTTCATAACAAAAGCATTAGCTCGTGAATTAAATTTGTCTGTTTTAAGAAAAGAACATTTAACTGTATTTGCTTTTGGCATGGATCAAGGTCGCGAAGAAGAATATGTTTTTTTTAAAAATTAAATTGCGAAGTAAAATGAATTATCATCGTTTTATAGATGTTGAGGTGTTAGCTACCGATTTGATTAGTGCAACAACATTGAAGGTTCCCAATTCTGACCCTCTAGTTACAAAATACATTGAAAGTAAAAGATGGAGGTTAGCCGACCCTACGCCCGAGGAATCCGAAGTACAAATTTTACTTGGAGCTGATTATTTCTGGAATGTTCAGAGAGGTGTCGTTGAAGAAATTAATGACCATTTATGTGTAGCTAATACACTTTTTGGGTACACAATAGTGGGAAAAAATAAACTCTGAAGGTAATGAAACAATTAATGCTCATCTTGTATCTGTTAATGAAATAGAAAATTTTGATTTGCAAAATTTTTGGAAACTAGACGCTTTGGGTATTTGTGATAGTAAAAATGATTTATTTTCACAAAAGGATTTAGATGCTCTTGATTTATTTAATGATAATTTAAATTTTGTAAATGGAAGATATGAAACTAAACTTTTGTGGAAAGTAAATAAAAATGAATTGGAATCCAATTTTGATGTAGCTAAACATAGACTTTGGGGATTAAAATCGAAATTGTGCAAAAATGAATGGTTACTTAAGGAATATGAGAAAATATTAAATGAACAATCTTGTTTGGGTATAATTGAAGAATGTGAGTTTAATAAAGATGAAATAAACACGTATTACATGCCTCACAGACCAGTAATAAGGGAAGATAAATCAACAACTAAAATAAGAATTGTTTTTGATGCGTCATCCAAAGATAAGGGGGCAAAATCTTTAAACGAGTGCTTATTTCCTGGGCCCAATCTAAATCCTAACATATTGGACATTATTTTAAAATTCCGTCTCCACAAAATTGCCTTCTCGGCAGATATAGAAAGGGCATTCTTGCAAATCCAGATACAAGAAGAAGATAGAAATTTTTTGAGGTTCCTGTGGTTTGACAATATCACTAGTATAATCCCATTTTGAAGGTTTTTTGCATGACCCGTGTAACTTTTGCTGTAACAACTTCACCCTTTTTCCTTTCTGTGACCATCAAACATCACATTGAGGGGTATAAAGATTTGTTTGGAAAAATAGTTAATATGCTGGATACTTCCTTATACGTTGATGACCTGTTTCATGGAGCTGATTCAGTAAACGAAGCTTTTGTTTTATCAAACGGTGCAGAGAAGATATTGAGTGAGGCCAATATGAAACTCAGAAAATTTAAATCCAATTCTGCAGATTTAAAATTTTTATGGAAGGAACATGGAATAAACTTTGAGGAAGACACTTTTGAACAAAATCTTTCGAAGGTATTGGGAATTATATGGATAACAGAAAGTGACACCTTGAAAATAGACATACAACCACTTTTGGTAGAATTTGACCATAAAATTATTACCAAACGTATTGTTTTACAAACTGTGGCAAAAATTTATGATCCTATTGGACTCATTTCCCCTTTCGTGATAAGATAAATTTTTAATGCAAGAACTCTGGGAACATGGAATTGACTGGGATTCTACATTACCAGATTCTTTAAAAGTGGAAAATTCAGAAAATGGCATAATGAAATAAAAGACTTGGTAAATTTTGAAATTCTTAGAAAATATTTTGTAACTATCCCAAAATTAAATCCTGAAACCGCTCAACTTTTCATATTTTCTGATGCTAGTTTAAAGGGGTATGGGTCAGTGGCTTATCTACGTGATTCTTCTTCTTGTGAAACGTCATTTGTAATAGCAAAGTCGAGAGTAGCGCCTCTCAAGAAAATTACATTGCCGCGCCTCGAACTTCTTGGAGCACTTACGGCTGCAAGATTAGCGAAATATTTAAAATTGTGAATGAAAATATATTTTGTCTAAGTGACTCCCAAATTACCTTGCACTGGATTAAAGGTAGTGCTAACAACTGGAAGCCCTTTGTGGCAAACCGTGTACGCGAAATTCAGGAACTTGTTGCTCCTGTACAATGGAAATTTTGTAAAGGAAAGGAAAATCCTGCAGATGTTCTCTCTCGTGGTTGCTCTGCATCTGAATTGATTAATAACGAGGTATGGTTACATGGTCCTAGCTGGCTGAAGGAAGAATCGTTACCAGTATTTCCCCCTGAAACTCAACCTGCAAGAACAACGTAAAACGCTTGTTTGCTCCATATCCCAAAATATTCCAGAATTTGAGCTTTTATTTAAATTTTCATCCTGGACTAAATTAAAACTAATTACGGCTTGGTGCCTCAGATTCATCAAAAATAGTTACATGCCCATCTGAACGAGTCTATGGTTTTTTGACTGTTCCAGAACTTGAAAGGGCAACAAATGCTATTGTAAAATTAATTCAAAATCATGAAGTCGGAGACGAACTGAAAATTCTAAAATCCAGAAAGACCCTAAATTCTAAAAGCAAACTCCTTCCTTTACATCCATTTCTTAACGAAAATGATATTCTTCGTGTTGGAGGTAGGCTAAAAAATGCAAACTTGTCTGAATATCAAAAACATCAAATCATTCTCCCTAAAAGGCATCATGTTACAGACTTGATAATAAAGTATTTTCATGAGAAACATCTTCATAGCGGGACTCAATTGACAATTTCAGCAATTCGACAAAAATTTTGGATAATTAATGCTAAAGAAGCTGTGAAAAGAGAAATAAGGAAATGTATGAAATGTTTCTGAAATTCATCACACCTTTCATCTCAGTTGATGGGAAATCTGCCATCAGCACGTGTGACACAAGCTCGAGTATTTTCAAGAGTAGGAGTCGACTTAGCCGGCCCCTTTTTGATCAAACCTCGTAAGGGATGTGGTGTGAAACCCTTTAAACATTATGTTTGTCTGTATGTTTGTTTCGCAACAAAAGCTATCCATCTTGAATTAGTCACTGATCTTACAAATGAAACCTTTCTAGCCTCATTGAAAAGATTCGTGGCTCGACGTGGAAAGCCTCTAGAAATATTTTCCGACAGAGGTACAAATTTTGTAGGGGCAGACCGCGAAATAAAGAGAATGATGTCGAAAATTGCTTCTGATGAAAAAATGCACAAGTATCTTACCGACGAAATGATAGTATGGAAATTCAACCCACCTTCTGCCCCTCACTTTGGAGGCCTTTGGGAAGCGGGAATAAAACAAATGAAAAATCATTTGAAGAGAACAATTGGTGATCAGATTTTAACTTATGAAGAATTTTTGACTTTAATTGCACAAATTGAGTCATGCTTAAATTCAAGACCGCTTGTGGCTGAGTCTTCTGATCCAATTGACTTTACGGCTCTGACGCCAGGGCATTTTATTATAGGAGCACCCTTGACTTCCTTACCTGAGCCTGATATCTCCTCTACCTATGTAACTCCTTTGGAACGTTGGAAATTGCTACAAAAGATTTTCCAAAGTTTTTGGAAAAGGTGGTCGTCAGACTATCTCTCACAATTGCAGCAACGTACAAAGTGGTTTAGAAGCAACCCGAACTTAAAAATCAATGACTTGGTGTTGATAAAGGAAGAAAACCAGCCCCAATTATGGTGGAAATTGGGCAGAATAATTGAACTATTTCCTGGTGATGATAACATTGTTCATGTAGTAATAATAAAGACTTCTACTGGTGAACTGAAACGCCCAATCACAAAACTGTCTCTTCTACCGATGGACTAGAACTTTACTTTATTTTAACTAACTTTATTTATTTTTTATTTTATTTTTTTTTTTTTACATGTCTAATTTTTGTAATTTTCTGAACTATTTTGTATATTAATGTCTTTTTCTATTTTTAGTTGTTCCAGAAACTGTTTTTCTTTTTAGAAGTAGTAGGATTTAATTGCATTTCATTTTAGTTATACTTGACATTTAAGGTAATATTTTAATTTTGTATTTAATATTTGACTGCGAAACAAAATTATAAAACTGATTTCTTGACAGAAAAAATCTAATTTGTTTATCTAAATTGTTTATAATCCTGAATCAATATTTATGAGTAAAATTATGATTTCAAGGTCATGTAATATAGATTTATTTACTTTTATAATAATTTTGAATTGATGGTGATTTATTAGTTTTATAATTACTTGGATGTCATTTAAATGAATATTATAGCTATTTAGAAGATTTATAACTGCATATTGTAATTTTTGTTTTGATGTTTATTTTATATAATATGTATCATTTTTAAAATGGTTAGTCTTGATTCTGTAATCAGAGATGCAAATTGTTAAATCATGGCTCTGTTTAATGCAAAGTGTATAATGGAAGTCCTGACTCTGCAACCAAGCAGAGAACACATTTTTTTTTGTATTGGCTCTGTTAAATACAGAGAATTACTATTATGGAACAATTATTAACTTCTAATGATGAATAGAATTTACATACTATTTCAGTTTTATTTAATAAACTATTTAATCTAATTGTTCTCCCATCTCACTTGGATTTTGAAAATTTATTTGTCATATGAAATTTTGGCGCCACACCTTAAAAGATTAATAAACGCTATGCCAAATCGTGTGTTTGAAGTTATTCAAAGAAATGGTGGAGCAACATCTTACTAAATTTGAGAAAACTGTTCTTTACCACAGGTGGTCCTATAATTTTGTAACAGTTCTTTTTGCCCTTTTTTGTTATATTGATGTTTTATTTTTTCTGAATTAATTTCATTTCCCTAAATTGCTATATTTTACTAAAAACTTGATGTACTAACATAAAATATTCTTTATTTTGATTGAAATATTTCTTTAATTACCTAAACAACAAAATATGTTGTGGTCTTATACTTTTGTAACAGACTGTAGTTCTTGAGATAGCGCTACTGCGGAAATCGCAAAAAATGCAGCATAGCAGCAGCACCTGTTGAGCAATATACACCAAAATGTATAAAACGTCAATTCATGCAAAGGACTAACTGAATCTGAAGTTTGTCTCAAGACCTAATGCACAGATTTTCATCAGAGCTATAGCGGAAATTCTGAAAAATGTAGCATAGCAGCACCATTTGTAAAGCGATTTACACCAAAACATAAATAGCACTAATTGATATCAAAGTATACCGGAATCTGAAGTTTCATGAAAATTCATGCTTTAGTTATTGAGATAGAGTTATAGTAGATATTCTAAAAAATACTGCATAGCAGCGCGACCTGTTGAGCAATTTACACCAAAAACTAAACATAACTAATTCATATCCAGGTATACATGAATCTAAGTTTGTTGAAAATACAAGCATTAGTTCTTGAGATAGCACTATTGAGGAAATCACAAAAAATGCAGTGTAGCAGCGTCACCTGTTGAGCGATTTACACCAAAATGTATAAAATGTCAAGTCATGTCAAGGACTAACTGAATCCGAAGTTTAATGTGCAATTCTGGAGATTGAGCTCTTGTGGAAATCATGAAAAATGCTGCATAGCAGCACCAACTGTTGAGCGATTTACACCAAAAAGTAATCAGCGCCAATTTATATCAGGGACTAACAGAATATAAATTTTTATTAAATTCCATGCATTAGTTCTTGAGATAACTTTTGTCACATACATACATACATACAGACAGACAGAGTCACAGACAGACGTTTTATAAAAACATGTTTTTCGGAATATCTGACCCCTAAAACGTGTAAAACTGTTGAAAACCAAAAGTCGAAAATTTTCACGAATCCAATACTTTCTTCTTGTAAAGATAGAAGAAAGAAAAAATACATATGTGAATTTGATTGTTTTTTCGCATTCCACAGTCAGATGCCACATGCATATGCGATTTTCAGAGCTGTTTAACATTTTGAGCGATTTTTGGAAAATCATAAAATAAAAATGAGATAGTTCTGCATTTTTTAAATCAGATTTTTAAAATACTCTATGCGATTTTTTCAAATTTTGACAGTCTTGCTTCATTCTGCAGCACTTTTCGACCTTCATAAAAGGAATCCACTTTTAATTTTTTTGTTCAAAATTGTAAATTTTGTCCTCTGCTATGTATTATTTTTTAAGATTATTTATAGGCCAGGCAATGAACAATAAAAGCATAATATGGCCTTATAATTTCTGAATGGATAATGATGATATTTGGCTACTGCAAATTATCTATACTGCCCAAATATAGTATTCCCAGATATACAAATCCATTGCATCTCTATTTAAAAGGTTTGAATTTTGTACTAAAATAAATAGTCAAAAGGCTATATTATTAATTTGTTATTTACAGTTAAAATAAAAGAGAGTTTGAAAAAAATTACAATTGGTTTCTTGAAAAATCTAGTTAAGTAATGCTGCAAGTCAAGTAATAGAAGAAAAGCAGAATAAATTCATGCCAGAGGACTATCATACATGAATAATTAGAAATGAAAAAAATATGAAAATATATAAATAAAACCTTACCAGGAGGACTTTCAAGCATGTAAGGAGTCGTCATCATTTCTGATGCTTTCAATCTATATATGATAAGATGAAAGGAAATTAAACACAATGTTGCTACAAATGTCTTATATTAAAATCGCCTGATATTTCCAAATAAGCATTAAAATTTCTATGACAGTGTTAAAATAATGCAATTTTTACAAGTAATCCTTTATGAAACATTATTATAATAAATATAGTCATTATTTAGTAAAAATGTTCAGTAAAAAAAAAAAAAATAAAACAATTAAAAAAAAATCACACTACATTTAAACAAGAATCAATAAGAGGTTTCTTTTTCATTTTTCTAGAAATCATACTTTAAATTTCAATTTTTCAGGGAAGAGGGATCACAAATACTTTGGATCAAAATTCCATGATAATTGTAAGTTAGTGCTAAAGTTTTACTGATAATGACTATTTTGTTAGAAATAACATCGCTTTCATGCATACTATCATAATTTAGTAAAGATGATATTAAAAACGTCTTCACAAGAGCAAAGGACAAATGATTTCATTTTTGAAAATATACACTTACAATTATACAGCAATGTCCACTCTCAATGGTATCCAATGGCTAATTCCTAAACTGTTAGTCATAGACATATAGTTCCACTTACAAAAATGTTTTAAATAAGGTAAAGAAATATTTTAAAAGCGATTTGGGTCAATAAAAACATTTCTTAAAAAATTACGAAATTTAAATTTTTATATGATCCCCCGGTTCTATAAGTTATATTTAGTAAAATTTTTCTATTACACTGACAAGTAAGACAAGTCCCGTTCATATAACACTAAAATTGACTGAGTTATGAATCTTTAAAAGTGCATGACTTATACCACTTTTCTGCATTTGAACACAAATGAGTTTGGCCTCGTTTGGAGGGGTCATATACCAAGTGCTTAAAGAATTCGAAGAACTTATTTCATGTGTATCTGCACTTTGAAAAAAATCGTACAAAACATTTATTTAGGTTTCAGATTGGCTAAAATAGTTGTATTTTAACATATGTTTCATTTTGTAAGGATATGAGACTTTCTTTTCAAGATTTCTTTTAACAAAAATTATGTTATTTTTATAAGTTTTTATTTAACTTTAGCGATCACATGTATGTTTTTCCAGTTCAAAATTTGTACTTTAACTTACTTTTAAATATCCGATCGAGATTAAATTTTACATACTGACATAAATGCGATGACAATCTAATAATACTATGATTTTCAGCAGTTACCATTTATACTTATTTTACAGGATAACACAAACAATTTCAGATAGATTACCGCCAAGAAATTTAAGAAAAAGTTTTAGATTAGATAACACAAGACTGCAATGATTATATTTTTAACTTATGTATTTTTTAGCATTGAATCCAAAAATTTCTTCAATTTTTAACCATAGTGTCAAGATTTTTCGCATATCATAAATTGTCAAAGTTAAAAAATAACAAAAATCAGATACTATAAAATAGTTCTGTGAGATGGCTGTGTTATTTGACATTTGATAATTGATTTTTATGTACTTTTTAGCACTGAATCTGAAAATTACCTTAATTTTTAACCATCATGTTAGAATTTTTTTTTACAAATCGTAGTTCAAAGTTAAAATATAGCAAAAATCGGATACTATAAAACAGATGTAAAACTTTTTTATTTTATTTTATTAAATTATTTATCCAATTTTTTGGCTTATACTGGGATTCTTACAGCTGAACAGCTGTGGGGTCCGATGAAGTGGGGGAGGAGGTTCAATTTAAAAAACTTTTTAACTTTGAAATTTACAATTTGCGAAAACTTCTGACATGATGGTTAAAAATGAAGGTCATTTTTTGGATTCAGCGGTAAAAAATACATAAAAATCAATTATCAACAGTTAAAAACACAACAAACACATCCATTTTATAGTATCAAATTTTCACTTTTTTTTTCTTTTTTTAACTTTAAAATCTATGATTTGCAAAAAATCTTTACATTATGGTAAAAAAATGAAGCTCAATTTCGGATTCGGCAGTACAGAATACATAAATAACCAATTATCAAAAGTTAAAAATCATAACATAACCCAACTTTTGCAGGCTAATGTAATCTAACAGCATTAAAAAATATGTATAATTTTGTAAAGAATTGATGCTGTTAATTTTCATCATTTTATTTAACAAAAATTATGTTTTTTTTTTCTTTTTATATGTTTATTACAAATTGTATATTTTGCATTAATATGTCAAAGGATTAAAGATTTCAAATTTATATTGCAATGTTAATTTTATTCTCAACCATTTTTTACATACACCTGACGAACTTATATTTCTACTAAATTTGTGAATGACCCTAATTTGCAGCAAAAAATATGCTCCAACTTTAAACAGCTATTACTCGTTCAATTTTAATTGTAGAATAATGGGACTTTTTTTTTTGTCTTACTTGCCAGTGTAACAGTTTAGGTTTACTAAATATAACTTATTGGTCCGGGGGACCATATAAAAATTTTAATTTCATAATTTTTTAAGAAATGATTTTATTGACCCAAATCACTTTTAAAATATTTCTTTACCTCATTTAAAGCATTTTTTTAAGTGGAACTATATGTCTATGACTAACGGTTTAAGAATTAGCCATTGGACACTGTTGAGAGTGGACACCATGTACATATTATTTAAAGCAGTATTATATTTTAACTGAGAATGACTATTTCATTAACTGAAATACATGTAATCACTATTTCAGCAACAATAATAATAATAATAAAAATTATCACATTCATTATTTATTATTATTTTTTTGGGTAGGAGGGGGGGGGGGGGGGAGAATGGAACATTTTATACCACAAGGAAACATTATCAAAAAAATTAATGGAATGGAAAAGTTAAATATTATCTCAATTCTGTGGGGCACAGGTAATGCTGATGCTGATTAAATCAGAAGATCAGGGAGCAAATTGCAAAACATGATGAAACTACAGATAAATGCATACCACACTAAATAATATGAAAATGTATTAACTACTTTTACAGACAATTTCTCAATCAAGAATCTCATTCATGTAAAACAGCTCCAGCATCAGCATAGAGAGGAGCAGTGAATGTACACAAATTCAATACAGCATCAATTGTTGCTAGGTTGAAATCTTCCCCCACTGTAATTTATTTTATAATAGTCAAAAGTTAATTCAGATTCTTGAGTTATCATCATCTTGAGATGTCATTTTTAAGCAAAATTTGTAATAATGTCACAAAAATAGTGTACTTTTACATGCTTCTCTTCTGCCCTCCCAAAATACAATTTTTTCAAAAAAATTTAAATTTGTACTACTTGTATTGTATCCTTTTAGAATGAGCATGATGTATGCATTCCATATATGGTGCATATTGGCCTTATTTTTGAGTTTCACTATTTTGCAATAGTAATGTTTGCCTTAATAAATAGCAAAATTTCTGCAAATAAATTAATATTACTCTGTAGAAATACAGTAGACTCCCTCAAATCCGTAAACGCCTAAAATCAGTATATCAATGCAGATGTAAACAATGAAGTTTTCAGTTCAGAATGTGGGGGGAAAATTACTTTTTTTTTAAAAAATCATTCTGTATGCATTTTACAATGTAATTATTGTTAATATGACAGAACTCATGCTTTTTCATGAAGGAAGTATAAATTTATTTCTGAAAAATTTAAGACATTGCTGATATCACTGGTGGTCACAATCCTTTTACCAAATATATTTATGTAATAATCAAGCTTTTCTGGTTATTAAGCCTGGCTAAACCTGAAATAAAACTTCCTAGTTTTATGATTTTGATGTAAATTAGTAGTGTACCTTTATGAGGCAAGTTTCATTGAATAATTCTAGAAAAAATTAACTCATCTTTATTATACATTATTAGTTGTTTACTTGACTTTACTTTTAATAATTTTTAAAACATCTTAATTTTTATTATTTTACTTTATTTTTTACTTATTTATTTTAATATTTTACTATATTGCAGGCATTCATTATAATTGATTGCATTATTACATTCAAATTACTGTTTTAAAAATGCAATGATCAGAAATCCGAAAAGTTCTAAAATCTGCACAACCTCTGATCACAAGCTGTGCAGCTCTCAGGAAGTCTATTGTAATAATATTTGAAAATAAACAGTCATATATGGGGCACTCATGTTAAAAGAGTTAGTGATTTCAATGTTTAATAGGATCAAAAGAAGGCACAAAAACTGATATAAATATTAACATGAATCCTTTTGAATACCTCCAAAACTCATGAATTTAATTTGTATCTATGACTAATTCGAAAAGTTATGAAAACGAATTTTAATTGCATTTTACTTAAATTGGGGGTGATTTTACTTTTCCCAAGGATTCCTACATTTAAAAAAAAAAAAAAAAAAAAAAAAATCTAATAAAAATATTTTAATCAAATAATTTTTGTGATCATCAAGCATTTATAATTTCACATTTCTGCACAGAGATAAATGTAAGTCTAAATGATCTGAACTAAAAATCCCATTATTAAAGAAACCAAAACAAAAATATTTTAGTTTATCTTATCTGGAACAAAGAACATTATGATTCAAAGCCCTGTTATACAAATCAGCTACTAACCAATTGCTACTAAAAAAAAGCTACCTTAATTTTTTTTTTAGAGGTTACATTATCAACAGCATAGCAAGCAATATTGTATGGAATAAATTAAATTGGGTTCACAAATCATTTTCAACACTGTATCACATGAATAAAATGTAATTTACACACTGTTAGCAGTTTAATAATAATAATATACACTTACCTGGCAGATGGGTACCATACAATCAGTGTATTGAGAAGTTGACTACTTAGTTCTGCTGTTCCAGTTAAGACATTTTTAATGTCTGTATATCTAAATTAATAAAAATACAAACAAAACTATAATGAAATACAATTTTCATAAAAAGAAAGGAAATAATAATAAATTTTGATATATATCTGATATTTTCAAAATTGTCAACTTATTGATAATTATAAATATTTTCAGACTAATATAAATTAGAAACTAAAACATATTGCATTTAGTATGAAAACTTAATAAAACAATATTCTAAATGTTTTTTTTTTTTCCCCACTTACGTAACAAAATTGAAGAACAACTAACTGAAAACAGATGCAATTTACTCTTTACACTCACAAAAAACAAACTATGGGATTAATTAATTTGAATATAAATGTAAGCTTGTGTCCTTTTCAGTCTCTAATTTGTTGTGTAGTTTAAACTAAAGGAAACCAAAACCAGAAAAGATTCTATGAAGCAGTAAATAACTTCTTGAAATTAGACAGTTTATCTTTCAATAGCTGTTTTAAGTAAATATTGTCCCACATAATTATTGGTTTTACATTCTTCATTTAAAAATTCAGCTTCAAATGTAAAGCTGGGAATAGATTTTTTTTGTGTGTGTGGAGGGGAGGGGGAGAGCTAAAAAGGACCTGCCAAAGCAAAAGTTCTTACCTACAGAATGACACATTATGAGTTAAAAAATTCATTTACACTTGCTTTGACTGAAAATATCATATACAATATTTTGAAAATTAATGTCAAATATATCGCGGTGTTATATATCCATTGATATATATCACCGAACCCTGTGTAAAATGTTACAGGGATAAAACAAACAACCACATTATAATCATTAATTTAATACTTAAAGGATTAAATTTGTTTTTACAAAAGTGATAATTCAACATTTTTACTGACTTACTATAACAGGTCCTTTCTTTCACATTATAATCGAGTTTGACAGTAATCCCTTATAGACCAGGAGCCGGCAGCATAGACAATCACCTCATCGAGTTCACGAATGAAATTCTAGGATTAGTTAAATCTTGATTCGCATATTAAAATGCAATTGGTCTGCCAAGTCATATCTTGGTGGGAAAACACCCGAAAACTCGATTTTAACGGCTGACTTGTAGGTTTACCATTGTGTTTTCCTGCACCCAAAAGGTATGAAAACATGGAGGACTGGGAGCAGGAAGCCACAATGGTAAACCTACGAGTCAGCCGCTAAAATCGGGTTTTCAGGTGCTTCCCACCAAGATATGACTTGGCAGACCGATTGAGTTTTAATATGCGAATCAACTTGTAACTAATCCTAGAATTTCATCCATGAACTCGATGAGGTGATTGTCTGTGCTGTTGGCTCCCGGTCTATTAACATTTGCAAGGGTTAGGTTCGCGGAAACTGCCGCAAATGTTGGGACTATCTTCCTGTGCATAAAAAGAGGTTAGGTTTTAAGATTTTGTTTTAAAGGAAAAAAGCAATTGAAACTTAAACTTAATTTGAAACTTAAAAATATAATTATTAAGAATTAAAAAGCACATGCTGTTAATAAATTTGAATAATTATAAACATGTTACACAAAGTTTAGCTGCTAGTTGATGGCTGAAAAAAAATTATTCATATATGATTATTTGGAAGAACAACTTTTATTTATGAATTTCCATATAAGGAAAAGTTGCGGTCCCAATTTCTCTTTTAAGACTCCTCAACAGTTAAGGATTGCATTCTATTGCTTTCTCAAAACGTTGTTCTTGAAGTTTTAAAATTTCCCATACAAAGGACCATGGTCCATTAGCCGTGTTTTTGGCCCATGAAATAGACTAAAATTCTATTACGTTATACTGACTTAATTATTTCACTTTTTAATATTAGAAGGTATATATTATACAATTTATATGACTTACACAAGCTCAAAATTCGCATAATTCGTAGTTTTGATGAAAAAATATGCAATACTTTCTTCTTGACATATATTATAAAATACATCAAAATATACAAAATATGTTAAAATAAAAGTGTTGAAAAACTGCGCTCATAGCAAAATATTAAAAATAGAATGTAAATTGAGGTAAAAATAGCAGAAATTGTATATTTTTCATCAAAATTACGAACTATACGAAATTTGAGCTTGAGTAAGTCATATAAATTCGAACAAAATACAAAAACTACTGTTAAAATCGTAGGTACAATATATACCTTCTAATATTAAAAAGTGAAATAATTAAGTCATTATAACATAATCAAATTTTTGGTCTATTTCATGGGCCAAAAACGTGACTTATGGACCCTGATCCTTTCACAGAAAAATTTTCAGTCGCAATAAAAATTTTGAATTTTAGAAAATTTAAGATTTTTTTATTTTTAGCATCAAGTTGTTTCAGGTTTTTCGGAATTATTGATCTATATTTCCTCAATACAAGGGTTAAAGTTCTCGGAAGTTAGGCCATACAGTACAATGAGCTGTCCAGTGTCAAATAGTTTATGCAATTTGTAAAACAAAGTGAGTTTACTTTGTACAAAAAATATTCTTTATAAAGCAAAATTTGCGAATAACAAAGTTAAGTATTCACAAATGTTGAAATATTCTTAATTTTTTATTTCGTGAATAATCAAAACTCGTGAATGTTGAGGGATTACTGTAATTTGAAATTTATCACTGAAAGTGAAGATCTGCTTTCTTGCATTAGATGATTTTAAATTTATTTTAGAAAATACCAATTTATTTTAAAAGAAAGGCATTTAAGGCACTAAAGCATAAAGGCTTTTAATGCACTTTTCAGTCAGCTGGCTGCAGATGATAAATCGCCAAATAACCTGTAAGATTGCAACTTTACAATTGTTTACAAGTTACAAAAGCAATGGAGTCGCATGTGTCAAACCACTCTCTCCAAAATATGCTGACTGACTGTGAAACTGCAACAATAAAATATTTTAAACACTAAAAAGTGGAAAATATAAAAATAAAGAGTGTGATAATAATAGTAAAAAAATATTCTTTTATCATTTAATATTAATTAAAATATGATTATGCATTAAAAAAAAAACAATCTAGAAATCTTGAACAGATAGCTTAAATGATTTTTTTTCTTTACTGTTGCCATAGCTTAGAAAAGGAACAGATCAAAAAATATAATTTCTTACACAAATCCACTAGTTCACACTTTGTAATGTATAAAGCATAAATCAAAGCAAGGTTCATACTCTATTTGAATAACAAAACTCCCTGACTTTTCCAGGTTTTACAGATCATATTTCCTACAATTCCCTGACCACGAAAATTAACGACATTTCTAGAAACATGAGTTGCAATTCTGGATCTTAATGACTGAACTTATACAACAAAAGAGAATATACACTGATCCATTAATAAGAGTAAAATGTAAACATACCCCTGAAAACGAAAATAACCTATAAAATTTAAACTAAAAATGTATATAATTAGACCGTTCTGCTATCATATAATTTTATTTATGTTGTTTCAAAAGTATTTTTTGTTGTGTAAATTAAAATTTTTTTTGTCTTTTAACATTTTAATTTCAACAACAGCTTTTTTTTTTCCCCCTTTTCAAAATTTAAATATTCATGATATCTTGACAAATTTGTATAGGTAAAACATATCCATGTTAAAAATGTGAATTTAGCGAAAATTCTACTTGCAAGTGAAAAATCTGAATTTTTTTTTGCAGACATACCCCTGAACTATGGAGAATCTTCACACAATAGCGCATTAAAATAAATAAATAAATAAATAAAATCCCAGACTTTTCGAGGTTTTAGAAGAAAATTGTAATTTTCCCTGATTTTTAAAGTACTTGTCATTTCTCCTGACAATTCCCTGTTGTCCAGTTGCGTAGGAACCCTGTCAAAGTGGTAAATTTTCAATAATCGGGATTTTAACTGAAATTGCTGGTAACTACACAAATTGCTGTCACGAAATTAGATGTACTTTAAAGATAAATACTGAATGTTTGTAAAAAGGTGTTTTTTTAAATAAAATATTTTGACTTTTTTTTACCTTTTATTGATGATCCTGTGAATTATGTCACATAAGTAATCTGCATATATGGGATGTTTCTATATATGTATGAATAAGACGTTTTATGCAAAGTTTTCATTTCTAAATAACAGGGAGCCCGAGCAAAGGAAAAATGCCAATTTTGGGTGGGAAGAGAAATCTTCATGATTGATTATTTATTGTGACAATAAAATGACAAATAGAAGTTTTTTTTTTTTTTTTTTTAATTAAACAGTTTTAAAGTTTTTAAACTGTGAGTACTGTGTGTGTGTGTGTATGGGAGGGGCAGGGTTCATACGGAGTTGGGAAAAAAAAATCCAAGGAGTACCGGAAAAATCCAAGGAGTGCAAAAAATTTTAAGGATTTGCCATTTTATGTTGCATTTATGTGCTGCATCGTTATGTGGTATACACACTCCAATTTTTAATGCCCAATTTGGAGACAAAAACAAATTTTACTCTATTAGAATCTAATTTTTAGTTATGAAATTGTACAGTATTCACAACATATTGCTTACTGATTTTGTAAGATTAAATACAAAATAGACAATCAACTTTCTGATGCAGCGACCAATGGTCATATAAACAGAGATTAGTCAAACCCCAAACATTTATTATGTATATCACATACATGATACATCTTAAAGAAAATTTTAGGAAATTCGCGTTTTTTCGCAATCTTTAAATGGAATTCGCGTTTTATTTTGATCATTTGACAAAACTGACGTTTTTCTCGCGATATTTTGAGGAAATTCACGAGTTTTTCGCGATCTTTTGAGGAAATTCGCGCATTTTTCGCAATCTTTTGAGGAAATTCGCACGTTTTCATGATCTTTTGAGGAAGTTCGCGTGTTTTTTGCCATCTTTTGAGGAATATTGCGTGTGTTTCGCGATCTTATGGGAAACTCGCGTTTTTTTTTTCGCGATCTTCTGGGAAAAATTAGCATTTTTTCACAATCTTTAAATGGAATTCGAGTTTTATTTCGATCGTTTGACGAAACTGAGGTTTTTTTTCGCGATCTTTTGATGGAAACTGCGTGTTTTTCGCGATCCTTTGACGAAATTTGTGTTTTTCGCGATCCTTTGAGGAAATTCACATGTTTTAGCTATTTTTTGAGGAAATTCGCTTGTGTTTCGCGATCTTTTGAGGAAATTCGTGTGTGTTTGTCAATCTTTTAAGGAAATTCTCGTTTTTTTCGTGAACTTCTGGGGAAAATTCACGTTTTTTCGCGATCTTCTGGGGAAAATTCACTTTTTTTTTTTTTTTTTTTTTTTTTTTTTGCGATCTTCTGGGGAAAATTCACGTTTTTTTTTTTTTGCGATCTTCTGGGGAAAATTCACGTTTTTTTTTTCGCGATCTTCTGGGGAAAATTCACGTTTTTTTTCGCGATCTTCTGGGGAAAATTCACGTTTTTTTTCGCGATCTTCTGGGGAAAATTCACGTTTTTTCACGATCTTTTGAGGAAATTACACATGATTTTCGCGATTTTAATAGGAAATTTGCATTTTTTCGCGATCTTTTGAGGAAATTCGTGTTTTTGCGATCTTTCGAGAAAATCCGCTTTTTTTTCTCGATCTTTTAAGGAAATTCGCGTTTTTTAGTGATCCTTTGAGGAAATTCGCGTTTTTTCACTGTCTTTTAAGAAATTCGAATTTTTCTGCGATCTGTTGGAGAAATTCACGTTTTTTCACGACCCTTTGACAAAATTTACGAATTTTTTCCGTGATTGACTGACGAAATTTGACGGTATTTTTTGGGAGATATTTGCGAAAAACGCGATTTTTTCGAGATTCTTGGCTAAATGCCAAACATTGATAAAATTTAAAATAAAGATCGGTTAACAGTGTTGAAAAACGGACTTTACGGACCTAATAAAAACGGACCTAGTGGGAGATTATCCTAACCAATCAATGCTGTGCATAAATGATTTACCGTGCGTTTTACAATCACGATTTTTTCCCTCGGCAGCAATATCGCTTGCGTCCGAAGCCGCAATTCAATTTAAGGAGTTTCTAAGGAGTCGTTTGCTTATCTAAGTAGTTCTAAGTACTACTTGGGAATGTTTTCATTTCTAAGGAGTTTCCAAGGAGTCTAAGGAGTCTGTGCGAACCCTGGAGGGGGGAGACAAAAATGGGGAAATGAAATTTTGAAAGAGTGACATTCAGATGAAATTTTAATGAATTGTCAATGAAATTTAAGGCTGATTATTTATTCACTGCAAAGTAGAGGTCAACGATTTTAATCAGCAATTAAATCATGATTTTAATCAACCGATTTTTTAAAAAAAACATTGATTTAAATTAAAAATTTTCTAAATGTTTAAAATGCCAAAAAAAGTATTAAAATCTAACATGAACATAATTTGAAAGTTTCTACAGTTATTTTGACTTAAGAATGACATCTGCTCAACAGCTAAATTGTAAATGAATACATAAGAGAAAAGAAATAATTGGTATAAAAATACTAAGTACAGCAAGAGCTGCTTCGGTATAGGTTGAATATATATATATATTTTTTTTTTTAACTTTGTAACTCATGTATACTAACTTAAAAAAAAATTAATTAAGGATTGAAAAGGCAGCAAAACTTTTCTTAAAAAGAAAAAAAAAATGAACCATTGAAAGCTAATAATCCACACTGAGAGGTAATAATGCTGTTACTTAAATATTTTGAGGATTTCAGATATAAGTGGCTAACTTATATTTATTCTATATGAATGTGTTTAATTCATTTTCATAATTTTTCTAGTTAGCATACACATACATGTGTGTAAGTTTAGATTTTGGTGGTGTGCAGTAATTTTCCTAAATACAAATGCAAAACGGGCTGCAAATAATATTTGTTAGTTTTGTCATTTGTGCTAACTAATGAAATTACTTATTTGCAATTTTTATTAATTCTGTAATTACAGTCATTATTTGTTATATGGTCACCCATGCGGTCCTGAAAAATATGACCTTATAAGCAGGGTGACCTTATATGCAGTGTAAGCAGGAATTTTATGTTAGACAATAAAATATTATTAATAAGTTAATTATATTAGTACAATAATGTATAAAGAAGCTATGAACATATGATTTATAACACAAGATGTATAAACAAGAATTGCTTTACACTTAAAATTTCGAATTGATGAGTATATTCGTAGTAGTAAAAATAATCTTTTATGCAGGTTTGTTTGTTTTTTATTGTAGTTGTTAAAACTACTTTTTCTTATTCACGATCAGCTTTAAAATGTTCCTCAGTGCCTTTGGGATTGGTAAAAAAATATCAATGTATTCAGTGCTTTGAGAGCTTCTGCTCGCGTTGTCAGTTCAGCTTCGAATTCACTGTCATTATCTTCGTTTCCACCAATGTTTATATTTAAAATTTCCGAAATTATTTCCAGTACTTCACCATGGACTTTACCAATGCCATGTCAGCTGCGGATATCTAGAAGGAAAACACCAATAGGCGTGAAGAACATTTTAAGACGGCTTTCCCTTGTGTCATACTGGTTCAGTTTGGAGGCAAGAAAACAAGTTCAATCGGATTTAAATTGGGAATCATTAAATGGGCGGTACAGTTGTCTGCGATTATAGCCCCTTACCTGTGCAAATTTTACCTAAAAGCCGAATTTCTTTTTCCCACTTGTTTATTGTCATCCAGGCCTTTCGGTTTGCATCGTAAAATACATGAAAGATTTGCGGTTTTTCAAACAACGAGGCAAAAGAAATTTACCAATAACTAATGGAGTCAATTTCTCCGAGTCATTCATCCATATTCGCTGCTTATAAAACGGCCAATCTTTTTTTTTTGCTTACCTTCCCACCACTTCATTTTTCGTTCTTATAAGTAACAGTTTTATTTGGCAAAACATGAAAAAAAACCCAGCCAAATTTTATCAAAATTAAAAGCATCACAAAGTCTGCACCTATTGAGAATGTCACTTAACAAGTTAACAGCCATTCCTTTGATTATTTTGCAGTAAAATTCAGTTTTCCTAGTTATGCAGCAATTTTCAGAGATTTTCCTTTTACGACAATCCATGTATAGGAACATTCTACAATCTGGCATATTTTATCCAAGTGAAAAGATCTTTCTCAAATGTTGAAACATGTTCTCGCTTTCTCTCTTGGTTGATCACACCTTCTGTATGAGAAGATTTTAACCCTAAGACGTTATTCAGTGTCGTTCTCTCTATTCCATCAGACAAAGCTCCTTTCGATACATTCGATTTTTCAAAGTTTTCCACCAATTTTGTTTTCGGCAATTGTCAAATTTTTCGTTTTGCTGACATTTTGTATTAAAAAAATGAACGAAGACTTTACACGCAGCAACAAGTAATGAAAAATACAAAAACTGAAAATGCGGGATTTAACTTTTCTCTGCATGGAGGTGATGGCATATTTTCCAAGGATCGGTATCTAATGCAGCAGTTGAGGGAGAAATCTTCAGAGCTTTGGAAACTCTTACCGACAGGAAAGAGTTTCTCTTATAGGCTGCAACCGGGAGGAGGAGATCCCCTCCCCCGAGTGTCGATGCACATCTAATCATGTGGCATGCATTATTATCATGATCGCTAAGGCTCCATTTGCAAAGGAAAATGTCTCCTCTCATTCTAAAGCTATAAAAATGCCAATGACACTTTCTTTACCATACGGAAGTTCGTACTTGTGGATTTTAGCAAACGCACGGGAGATTCAACGGCGGAAAAAGGGGAACATTGACTAGAAGTAAAGAAGTTCCTCCTTCAGGATGTCTATCCACTTCTTTCTAAAGCTATAAAAATTAAAAGTACTGCATGACCAATACAAAGAGGCCGATAGTTCAAGATATTTGAATATGAATGCTACGTCTATTCGGCACTTTAAAACCTAAAAAAGGGAAGGAAAAGCATAAAACTATAAGATATTTTGTAATACAAAGGGAGACAAAAGAGGACCATATGACCATATATCCGATAGTGCCATTGGAAACTGACCATATAGGCGGTGTACTTTAACACGTAATACCTATTCAGCCATTCGGGACTTACGAAAAGTGACCTTATAAGCGGGTGACCATATATCTGGTACTGACTGTACTTATACTGTTTCTTCAAGGCCATTTTTTTAATGGTGCCATACCATGCCTCTTTTGAAATTAGCAAAATGCACCCTGCCTTAAAAAAGAATAGTTGAAATTCACCTGTAGTTGTAGCCAGAGATTTCATGTAAAAAACTTCCCCATTCAACAGCATTTCTAAATTCATGTGGCCAAAATCTTGCAAAACTATAAAACTTTATTTCTTTAGAAAAAACAGGATATTATTAAAATATGTTATTTAATTGTATTTTTCAATTTTTTATTCATAAAATTATTAAAAATTCAGGACACTTTATTTATCATACTAAAAATTATTCTTTTTTTTCTTTTTTTTTTCCTATATCATTACTAAACACATTACTAATATATTTCCTCATGAAATAGTGCCCTTTTTTGGAACTAGCATCCTGTCCCTTTTTCTTTCTAAAAGGAATACTACATTATTATCATTTTAATAATTAAGGCTATAAAGTTTTACATGAAACTACTAATTTGCAGTTTTTATAATTTCTGTAATTACTGACTAATAATTATAATTTTATTACCATATATACTCGCGTATAAGTCGAGGAATTTCTGACAATTTCGGTGAGCAAATTTGGGGGGTCGACTTATACACAAGTCAGTTAAAAAAAGCAAATACAAAAACTTTGAATACTGCAAAATTATGGCTTTTTATGTGTATGAATTAAAAAATAATAGATAAAATATACAAATAATAATAATTTATCATTTTAAAAAATTTCAATGATTTGTTTTTGTTTACTTACTTCCTTTTTGCATTGGCAAGTGAAATCTTTGGTTTGATTTTGTGCAAAATTGAAGTAAAAAGCTAGGGGGTCGACTTATTTCGAGTTTTTGATTTTTTCCAGAATTTGCATTCGAAAGTTAGGGGGTCAAATTATACGCGAGTATATACGGTAATTAAAGTGTAAAAACATAGATTATGTTAGCAATTAGTGATTTAATTGTTTTGGAAACCTAACACTCTTGGTAGCTATTCAGTATTTGAACGCTGGGAAAAAAAATCATAAAAATCAGATTTAAATTTTAAAAAAAATCCGATTTTTTTTATTTTTTTTACAATTTACTATAAAGTAACAAACAGAGTAGACAAAGTTTACAAAAATCAAGTTTTAAAGATGTTAAAGTTTGGTATTGTGGAGGAATGAGCTAAAGGAGGAAGTGAAATTTGGAAAGTAGAGGCAAGGGGGGATTAAGATTGATTTTTAAATCAGAAATTCAAAGAAATGTAGAAGAGTTTCACCCCTGATTAAAAAATAACATAAGAATAAAATTAAGCACTGTTTGCAGATTTTGCATGAAAATAAGCACTTTTAAGCACTAAAAATTCTATTTGAAAAATATAAGCACTTTTAAGGGCTTACAAGGACCGTGTACGAACCCTGCAAAAGATACTACAATTCAGTAATTCAACTCAAGCAATAAACTCCTATTGAATGACACATCTCCACCACACTAGATCTCTAATGGCACTTCAAAGCCCATTAAGATGATGGAACATGATGTTTTAAACTTTACCCACTTTTCCATTGCATGTGATCTGATGTCAAATCCACTGCCCAAACGCATAAGAGTAATTTGGTTTTAGGAGTTTTCTCCCGATTAAAGGATGGTTGATTAGTTCATTTCATGCAATGATACGACACTTAAAGCCAAAATAGCATTATTTTATAGCATATAAAAAAATTCGGAGGATTTGAAAATATGTGAAAATTGCCAGACTCAGCAAGGCGACTATACCTATTCTATATCATTGTTTTCTTAATAAGAAACACTTCAAAATGATTTTAAAATCTTTTTTATTTTTTAGGGTTCAATTGCATTCTAACAAAAAATTTTATCACAGATAATTCTATATAATTGTTTTCTTAATAAGAATCACTTCATAATGCTTTGAAAATATCTTTTATTTTTTAGGGTTCAATTGCATTCTAACAAAAAGTTTTATTACAGATAATTCACGTAGTTTGACTCTGTTTGTTTGTCAATGAAGAAATAAAACTAAGATTTAAATGCCTCAAATGTCATATTTTTATAAGTCTGATCAAGAAATTGGAGTTTACTAATTGGGGACGCAAGAAACATTTACGTATGTACTTGGTGTTTGGCCGTACTACCAAACATCAAACTATTCAGAGGATGGCCAAATATAAAATTTTTTGGTCTGCCAAATATTCGATTTGGCTCAATATCAAAATATTCGGCCGAACTGAATAAAACTTTAAAAAATACCACAATTCTACTTTTAACTGTCAATTAATAAAGATATTCAGAATAATTAATATAATAAACAGAATCATTTAAATAAAAGAGATTGCCTTTACATAATTTTTTTGCTTTTTGAAATTTTGAAAAACATTTAAGAAAATTAACCCTTAATGATGATCTTCTTAGGAATTAATTATGTACAAATGCAAGTTTCTGAATGTTGTCTGGTAATAATCTCTTTCTTGCTTTTCCTTAAACAGGATGTTTCTAAACAAAATGGAACTAACTTTCAAGGGTAATAACAGATATTAAAAATTTAAGGTGATCTAGAATAATTAATGAGCCACTAGGCTAAGATATCTAACCTAAATAGATACACTGCCTGTGCCAAAAACCCAGTGCTGCAAAGTCAAGAGTCAGACCCATTTTTAAGCAACAGAGTCTGAGTCAGAGTATCTAAAACACAAACCTACTCTGACTCTAGCTTTTTTTGTTTAACAGTTTGAAGTAAAATTAAACTGATTATATGTAATTTTAAGTCATTAAACAAATTATTATGGCTATTTTTGGGCTATACCAAACTACCCAAGTTAAAGATGCCAGCCAAGTTACTGCCTGGCTCACACAGTGGATAAAAACAGTTTTTAACTGAAACTAGTGGATATTTTACATTTAGTATACAGGTACTATACCTGATATTTTTTGTTAAACCGAAGTAGAGAAGTAGTGTACAAGGGCCCAAGGCCCGCAAAGTAAAAGCAATTTTTTAACGGGCCAGTTGAGCAAAATAAAGACAATTTTTGTTAATGGTTTGAACCAAATAATAAAACCCGGTAAAAAAATAAGCAGGCTGACCAACCCAATACAGTACAGTCTCAAAAATCCACAATCTTCTGAAATCCGCATGCATTTCAAAATGTAAACAATGCAATTTGCAATTAAGAAGTATTCTTTATAATCTTTAATCCAAATAACAGTAAACAAAAATAAAATAATTTTTAATGTAAAGTTATGGGAAAATAGTAATGACACAGGATATTACACAAATAAAACGTTTTCATTTCACATAAACTTACATACAAGAAAATGTAAAATAATAGAAATTGACAAGAGATATAAACAAGTGCAGAAAAGTTTTAGTAGTGGCACCATCTATCGTCCGCTAAAGAAAATAGCGAATTAACTTATTTTATATTTCAAGCAATGCTTTAATTAATGCATGACATAAAATATGGCCTGGTTCTTCATTTATCCAAAATGAGGATGAAGATAAAGATTTTTCACTTAACCTTACCAGAAACTAAAGCCAAAAGAAAATACCAAAAGCTAATTTTTGAAGAAGGTTTGGTTTTAGGTGAAGATTTTTAAGTTCTTGAAGCATCATAGTTGTATAGACCAACAGAAAATAATGGCTATTTACAAACTTCAACAAGAGGAAATGGAAGTTCTCAATCAAAAGACTATATAAGAAATGTTTAAAAATTGTAACAAAAAATAATTTTTGCTATTAAAATGACAATGTACAGGTAAATAAGATTCTAGTTTTGATTTTGCTTAAATTGAATTACTACATGTTTTTCTTGGAAATAAAAAAGTTATGTTAAAAAAAAAAAATCATTTAATCCAGAATCTACAAAACTCTAAAATCCGCAAAATTCTAAAATCTGCACAGTCTCTGGTTCCAAGCTGTATGAATTTTTGAGACTCTACTGTATAACAAATTTGAAATAATCAAACCACGCCGATAAAATAGGGACAATTTCCAAAGGACATGGCTGGAGGGGGGGGGGGGGGATGAAAATAAGTACAAATGTACTACATGAATTCAGAACTTTTTTTCTTTTGGCAGGAATTTCTGTAGCTGCAGTTGTGAATAAATGCATGACTAGAACTTCTAATCTAGGACTATTATTAAATTCTAGATGTTTTAAAATTCTGTGGGAAGAAATTGGGAGTCAACACAAACAGTTACTTTTGCATACAGAAATTAGGTGGCTGTCCCAAGAAAAAGTTTTAAAGCAATATTTTGCACTGCGTGTTAAAGTAAAGTTATTTTTATTGGATTCGAAATGCCATTTGAAAGAATGTTTCAATGATTTCTCCTGGTTTGTCAAGGCGGCATATTTGATAGACATTTTTAGTTTTCTGGATGAGCTGAATTTAAACTTACAAGGAATATCGGTACATATTTACCAGGACAGGACAAAGTAGATGCAACAATTAAAAAAAAAAAAAAATTGATTTATTAACATTATTCGACCCCACATTATTCGATTTCTTACAAACCTCTGGCAATACAATTTCCATTGATATTGTTCAAAATTTTCTTGACCTGAAGAACTTGAAAGAAGCTTTCCAACATTATTTTCCTCCCTCACAATCAGAAAATGAGTGGATGAGGGCTCCATTTCGTTTCCAAGATATTAATGAAAGGCAATCCTTAACATTCTTAGAGCAGAAACAACTTGCGGAGTATGTGATGATTCCAATAAAATTGCTTTCCAAGTGAAAAGCCTTCCTAATTTTTGGTTGTGGGTATAGGTGAAAATTGGCGGTCGCCACTCGCCATGTGGCGATTAAAGTTGTAAAAATGGCGATTAAAAAATCGGCCATCGATCGCCACCCTAGTCGCCACTCGCCAAGTGGCGATAAAAAATCTGTTATCGATCGCTAAGTGAAATATAGCTTTTTTCATAGAAATATGCATCTCTACTTTGATTACATCTAATTAGCAAACTGCTTAGTTCTATTTCCTACCGGATGCAAGCAGATTACAATGATTTAGCTGTATTTTCAATATTTTGGCTTTTTGCCATTGCCCTTCAGTTGGATTATTTTTTCAAGAAATGCAGTTTTATTCTGCAAAATATGTTCATCAGCTTTGATTCCACATGCATTTCAAATAATTTATTCCTTCCCCCCCACCGGTTGCAAACGTGTTTTAAGAACATTGCAGTATTTTCACTATTTCGACTCCTGCCACATGCTCACCAGCTTAGATTTCAGCCCCATGTAATGTGTGTAGTATGTTAATAACACATTTACTTATTAAATAAAATTCAAATAACACTTTATTGGGATTTATTAATTATTTTTTTTATTGTATACACCTAACTGTTGGAATTTTGATTTAGTTATTTTTTATATAAAGAAAGTAATAGTAATTTGATTGATAATAGAAACATGAATGAACATATACAAATAATCTAAAAATATATTCTTAAAAAATCCATATGATAACAGATTTTGTTGTTTTAAAGTAATTTTCTTGAATTTTGAAAGCTTCCCTATTCTTATCATGAATAGTTGGCTGGTATAAAACTGACTTATAAAAAAATTATGTATATATACAACAATTATAGTTTATGTAGATGTCAAGAAAATTTAAAACATTATAGTGGCCACTAACTTTAAAAAGTGGCCACTAATCAAACTGAGTCTACCGGCCACTGGCTACTAACTGAATTTCCCAGTTTTCACCTATAGTTGTGGGTGAGAAATACGTATGCAGAACTAGCAGCATTAATATCCAGCATTTACGTGCTTCTGTACAACACATTTGTGTGAAAAAACTTTCTGCAGCCTTGTGCACATTAAAAACAAATATAGAAATCGACTGAATGTCAAAACAGATTTGCGAATACATGTTTCGAACATTGAACCAGAAATTGCACATTAGAGATTTGCACGGCCGACCCGGCTCGGGCCTATTTTCATTCACAGCACTCGGGCCGGGCCTAGTCACTACTCTTTATGGGCCGGGCTCGGGCCTTACTTCTTTCCTGAAGGTTCGGGTTAAGCATTCAAATTCATTCTTTTTAAAGAATAGTAGATTTCTACACTTTTTAAAATATAGTTAAAATATAGTAAAACACGTGAAAAAGAACCTGTCTATGATGGAATCTTGTTTTAAACTGAAAAACTTGTTGATCCATGCAAAATTAATATACTACTACGTAAGGAAGAATATATAATACATTTACACTTGCTAAGAAGGGAACTTGTCTATAACGCATTTTTTTTTCTATGCAATTCAGTCTTAGATTTTACTGCATCGCATTTTTCAGATTTTTAACACTTCAATACATGGAATATGGATTAACAATATTAATGATAACTGGAACATTTACATACAAGAAATAGAGATTCATTTTAAAAAATAAATATCGCTCCCTGCGGAACTTCTATAAAAATGAAGATTATAAACATGAAAAGAAAAGCTAAGATAAATATTTTTGGCTTGAACTCCTCATACGAGGCAAACTTTTAACCAAATCGATGTAAAAATCAATGTTTTGTAGAAATTCACTCGGACCGGGTCGGGCTCTGGCCGAGATTTTAACTTTTTTTCGGGCTCGGGCCGAACTTTTAACTGTTATACCGGGCCGGGCTTTTAACTTTTTTACCGGGCCGAATTTTTTTTTCTCGGTGTCGGGTCAGGCCCGGGCCTGGAAATCTCGGCCCGTGCAGACCTCCATTGCACATTTCGTAGAAAAAAACAGCAGCATACTTCTCATGTGAAATAGTAGTGTATAGCTTAGCGATCTTAAAATATGTGTCTTTTTTTTTTATTAATGGAACTGATTTTTTCAACCATTAAACACAGAATATCTCTAATGAGAAATAAATAAGCTCTATAATATAAATATATATATATTTTTATCTTACATTAACAAAATTTTTGTTGGGGGCCCCCGGAATGCATATCATATCAAAGGGATCCGCGAGATCCTAAAGTTTAAGAAACGCTGTACTTGATCTGATGAAAGATCTGATGCTTGTTTGGCAACATCAATACAAATACATAACATATCCAACTTAGAGAATGGCATCGGACAGTTAGATTGTGTCTTAGCACGAGTTTAAATTTTTTCAGCAGACTCGGGCAGAGCCATAACTAGACTTAATTATTTCAGGACTTGTTGGATGCAGTTTATTTTCTAAAAATAGAAATATATAGAATTTCAGTTGATGGAATTTTTTTTAAATTAATAAATCGGAAAATATAATTTTTTTCTCCTTTTTTTCTTTCGAAGCCCAAAAGAACAGAATTAATCCCGAAATAGAGAAATTTTCACTTTATTTTTCTTGCGTTCCCTCATAATTTTAACCACCAGGCAACACTAGTACATTAGACAGCCCGGAGTCGGAGTTCTTAAAATTTCTGAAGTCTGAGTCGATCATTTTTCCCACCAACTACGCAGCCCTGTCAAAACCTCTGTTTGGGAAACTTTTCCCTAACTCTAGTTACCTCAATCTTTAGTTCGTTTGGGTTATGAGTAATTTTCTAAATAATTGAACTTTCTTTAACTTAGAATCTGGGCCTGCATCTTTCACAAAAAACAAGTATATAAGTAGATTGTATGCTAAAAGACGACAAATATTAGTATTATGAACAAGAGTACTTAAATATTGATAGTAAGTATGAGCAAAGTTTTTGTGAAAAGAACTCCTGATTGAGCCGTAATCACCAAAGAAATATATAAATATCTTTCATAAATTGTCACTTGGATAAAATACTTCTTAGCTAAAGAAAATATATAAGAAATTTTATTTACAATAGCCAAAAAAAAAAATTCCAAGTGGTGCAGAAAGCATGTTGAAGAAAAAGAGATAAAGTTCATTCCAATCTGGTTTATTACCAATGAGTATATACATGACGAATGATGTCGAACACAAAAATTTCAGTCTGATACTTCATTGTTAAACATAAAACGACTTTCAAATCTTTCATTAACAATAGAAATTTTACAATTGGATTTGATAACATAACATGTCACCTTTACTGCTTTTTTAGACTGATAGAAGTTACCAAAGTTACTTATTTGTTAAAAAACTTCAGTCAGCAAAATTTGCTGGAAAACATTACATCATCCTCACACTGCATCAGAATAAACTGGAATTGCTTGGATGCTTCAAATCACTGAATGGTGACAAATACTTTTACAAAAGTTTACACTTGCATAAAACAATTGATATTATCATAAAACACTGCACTGGTGGGGTAAAGTTTGCATACTTTGACGAAAGAATAATTAAATAAAACTATTAGGCAATCAAAGTTCATTAAAAGACTGCACTGGATAAAACAAAAAACTTAAAATTCATATAAAAAAACACAAATAATAATAAAGACCCCATACTGCATTATCAAGACTAGCTCAAACTCAACCTATAAAAGTAGATTTTAATCAATCAAAAATTATCTTTTGTACAAATAATTATCAGGAAGCCATTATATGAAAATCAATTGAAATAATTGCTCGTAAAGATACAGTTTGTAACGATGTACTATCATACGATATCCATGGAGTATGGAGAGATTTGCTGCATAATGAAAGCTTGTTTTGCTGAAAATTTGAATAACTTTATCTGGCAACTCATCTGATGTACAACCTTTAACAGTAGAACGCCCGCTACCATTTTCCCCCTAGAACGCCCGCGGGAGTCGCTTCGACTCCTGTCTGTTTCAAAAGAGAAAAAATAAACGAAACGCATAGAAATGAATAAAAGACTGTGAATATAATATTTATATTTGAATTAAAGATTCATATATATATATTACAATTGAAAGAACAATATTTATATACGCATTTTTAAGAAATTGGAAAAATATTTTCAAAGGAAATACTCACAGAATCGTTTCGAATTTTCAATCTGAAATACAGTTTTTGCAACTGTAGTCAGTTTTGGCCAAGCATTTTCCACAAACCATTTTCTTCCATGTTATGCAATCATTGAAAGTCATGTTGCCTTTACATAGTTTTACTTCGCCTTTTCTTCTCTTTAGGGATTTTTTTTCAGATGATGTATCAGCGAGTCTTTTTCTTGTTGGTTTATTTTTAGCAGGTGCATAATTTTGACGCAATTCATCTGCTAATAACTGAATAAATGCTTGTCTGCTTATTTTTGTTTCTCCAGTAACTTCTTTATAAATGATCCAGGCATTTATTGCTGCTAAATCTAAGAGATTGTAAAAAGTATGCACAGGCCATCTTCTGGAGGGCGCCTTCACTGAATATTTCCTAGCCATTTGATCAATAACGTCAACACCACACTTAGTTTCATTATAAAATCTAACAGTTTCTGGGGTTTTCTTTTCGTTGTTTTCAATATCAATGAATAGGTGGAGAGTGCTAAGAATAATAACATTTTTCTTTCTCTTTCCTTGATACACGGTTAGAGTAGTGCCGGTTTCTTCGTGTTTTAGAAATTTTGTTTCGTATAATTTATCTTTCGAATCTTTCAAAGTTTTTGGAATTTCTCTCCTAGTTTTTCTCATAGTGCCTACTAAACTAGTACCTTTCTTTTTCAGTTGTTCAGCCAAACGCAATGACGTGAAATAATTATCAACCATGACGTTAATGCCTTTGTTTAGAAATGGCTGCATCAATCGCATAACTACACATTCTGATAAAGTTTGATCTGAAGGCCGTTCTTCACATTTGCCTAAATAAGGGAACGCATTCAGTAAGTACTTTGTTCAAAGGTCTACTGCAAGCCAAAACTTTTGTCCGTATTTATCCGATTTTGAAGGTATGAATTGCGTGAAAGGACAACGCGTTTTGCTTGGAAATAACTGTTCATCTATTGTTATATTTTCACCAGGCTTGAAACAGGCAATACAGTTTTCAGTGAATCTATTCCATATATCAGATATCATTCCAAATTTATCTGTTTTTAAGCGTATAGATCTGGTAGATTTCAAATCGAATCTCAAAAAGCGTAAAATTTCACAAAACCTATTTCTTCCCATAGTTTCAGTGCAAAAATTCAAACCCCATGAGTTTGACCACAAAGAATGAATATCAATTCCATTTGCACCACATGCACCTCGGGCATACAAAATTCCAATAAAGGCATACAGCTCGTCTAACGTAACTGTCCAGTTATCTGTTTCAAGAACACGTCTTGCCTCTGTTTCTGTGCATCTTTGTATTTGTTCCAGCATTTTTTTTTATCTACAAATAACAGCCATGCACTCAAAACGCTTTCAGATTTCACAAATTTCTTAGCATAAATAGTTGGTCCAGTAGTCTGACACATGATATTTTGCTTCGGATATCTTCCAGAAATTTTCTTATTTGCACAAATTTTCCATTGTGTGCCATCTGGAGCGACATGAATACCATCTCTTTCAGATGCAATAATTAGCGCATCTTCATTTGTATCGGAATCTGATGAAGAATTATTTCCAATACTAATTTCTTGAATTTCGTTTTCATTTTCTGATAACTCACCACCTTCAGATTCATTATCTGAAAGCTCTCGTAATAGAACAGTTATTTCGTCCGGTTTTAGAAATTTTTTCCGTGACATTATGTTTTATTTCTAATAAAAAGGAAAAACGAAGTTGCTTAGCTATGATGAAACACAAGACTGATAAAAATTGAAACAAAAATTCAATTCGAATGATACAAAGAATTTCGCAAGCAGTACGCAATCATTTCAGCAGGTGCATGGAACTAACCATTTTTCTCAACAAAAGGGGTGTAGAGAAAAGAAGAGCAAAAACATTTACTTTCCTGATAACAGATAAAAATATTATGAATCCAAAGGTCATGTTACGCAAAAATAATGAAAGCATTTTACAAATCTTACTTTGGAGTCGATTCGACTCCTTTGGGCGTTCTAGGGGTAATGCCTCATTATCAATTTATTAAATGTGCAAATAATTTATAAATTTCAGAATAAATAGAGATTATAAAAATAATAAAAGTCAAGGAAGCGGGGGGAAAAAAATCAAAATTTCTCAGAGATATGGGTGTTTTAGGAGCATTTGGAGTCTAAACGACTCCATCGGGCGTTCTAGTGTTAAATTACAATGATTTTCTTCTAGACATTTCTCAAATAAGTGCAAAGAAAATAATAACATTTAAATCCCACTGATGACAGCCTTGTAATGGTTGAAAACGTTCTGGGTTTTTCTAATTATTTTATGATATTTTTGATGTATTTTAAATAATTTTTTATATGTATGCACCTGAAAGTCATTTTTATACTTTTATTTGCACTTTTATATATAAAATTTAATTATTTAACTCAAGGTGAATTAAAAACTAGAATTTTAACTTTCATTTATTAACAAAAAACTTATCGCATAAACAACTGAAATCGAAACCATACTTTCTCTACTACAGTACAACCCCGATTATCCACGGATAACCCGAAAAAGACTGAAAACGGGGTGCAAACACGAAAAAGAAAATTCAACATAAAAACTATGTTTTAGTGTACAAAAAACATAATAAAATGTTTAAAATACGTACATATGCACAGTACATCAAAAACCTTTGCTTTACATTTAAATCACTAAAATAAAGAACAGTAAACAAGAAACAATGCCATACATACTGCACAAAAATGAGCTGAGTTGCACCTTTAAAAAAAAAAAAAAAAAATCAGTAACGTGTTTTTGCTTCTTACTTTGCAATCACCTTTTCTTTATTCTAAATTGAAGAGCTGAGTGGAAGAACATGTTATGCTACATTTTCTTAAAAATTGTTTTATCTTTTGGGCGAAGGTGTTATCAGGTATTCTATCACATGGTACAGCTAAAATACCAAAGTTCCATTTAGCCTTGAAGATTTAAGACATTATCAGACCTGCCAACCTTTGAAAATGAGAAATCGTAGCACACAAAATTTAAATTAATCTAGTGGTTGCTTGGTTGGTTTTTCGTGTTTCACAGCCATCTTTTGACATTCGTAAAAGGAATAAGGTTTCCGTCTTTCAACTCAATATAGTAATTTTTTTCCTCTGAAAATTTTTATACGATTTTTAGAGTTTATTTTTGTTTTGCAGCGTTTTTTTAGTTTTACATTTGTAAAAGGAGCCTGGTTCCAATTTTTTAGCCCAGTGCAGTAAATTTTGACAGAATTCGCAATTTTTTTCCCGCCATCACTTCAGGATATTCACAATTTTTCCCCACAATCGTGATTCACATTTTTCTATCACGATTCTTTGTTGAAATCTGCACTTTTTACCATGAACTTTTAACGAATTTTGCATTTTTTTTACCACAATCCTATAGGTGAAAATTGGCGGTCGCCACTCGCCATGTGGCGATTAAAGTTGTAAAAGTGGAGATTAAAAAATCGGCCATCGATCGCCACCCTAGTCGCCACTCGTCAAGTGGCGATAAAAAATCTGTTATCGATCGCCAAGTGAAATATAGCTTTTTTCATAGAAATATGCGTCTCTACTTTGATTACATCTAATTAGCAAACTGGTTAATTCTTTTTTCTACCGGATGCAAGCAGATTACAATGATTTAGCTGTATTTTCAATATTTCGGCTTTTTGCCATTGCCCTTGAGTTGGATTATTTTTTCAAGAAATACAGTTTTATTCTGCAAAATATATTCATCAGCTTTGATTCCACATGCATTTCAAATAATTTATTCCTTTTTCTTTCACTGGATGCAAGTGTGTTTTAAGAACATTGCAGTATTTTCAATATTTCGACTCCTGCCACATGCTCACCAGTTAGATTATTTTTCTTCAAGAGATATTATTTAATCCTGCGAAATACACTCACCAGCTTAGATTTCAGCTGTATGTAATTAATTTGTGTAGTATGTTAATTACACATTTACTTATTAAATAAAATACAAATAACATTTTATTGTGTTTTATTTGATTATTTTTTTATTGCATACACCTAACTGTTGGGATTTTGATTTAGTTATTTTTTATATAAAGAAAGTAATAGTAATTTGATTGATAATAGTGTTTATGAACATATACAAATAATCTAAAAATATATTCTAAAAAAAATCAATATGATAATCGATTTTGTGGTTTTAAAGTGTAATTTTCTTGAATTTCGACTGCTTCCCTATTCTTATCCCGAATAGTTGGCTGGTATAAAACTCTGATTTATAGAAAAATGCGTATATATACAACAATTATAGTTTATCTAGATGTCAAGAAAGTTTGAAACATTATAGTGGCCACTAACTTTAAAAAGTGGCCACTAATGAAACTGAGTCTACCGGCCACTGGCTACTAACTCAATTTCCCAGTTTTCACCTATACACGATCCTTTGACTAAATTAGTGTTTTCTTTCTGCGATCTTTCGGTGAAATTTGCGTTTTCTTACTTACTAATCTTTCGATGAAATTTGCAATATCTTACTGATCGTTTGATGAAATTCGTATTTTCTTTCTGCGATATTTTGACAAAATTCACGTTTTTACCACAATCCTTTAATGAAATTTATTTCTTCTGCGACCAATTGACAAAATTGATTTTCTTTTCACGGTCATTTGTCGAAATTTGCGATAGTTTATCGCAAATCGTGCGATTTTGCACACTGTTTCACACCTTGCCTCTCAAGGAACCCCCTCCAGAATTTTTAAAATGGCACCTTTGTTTCTAAGGAAGGGAATTCCTGTATAAATATTTACAAAAACATGATTAGAGTGCTTTATGTTAAGAAGGTTTTTTTGCAGCCCAGAATTTTTTTTTTCTCATGAGCATTTTTTAATGTCCGAATTTTCGGACTAACAGCCAATTTTTTAAAACTTTCGGAAATGAATACTTGAAAATTTCGGAACAGAATCACTCATGAAAAATATGCTGCACGGAATAAACATTGCAACTAGAAACAAAAAATGCTTTTGTGTTTTTTGCAAAAAATCGTAGTTTAAGACCGATTTTCGTAGCATCGTAGTTTATAGGTCCAAATCGTAGCAACTACGATTTTTTCGTAGTAGTTGGCAGGTCTGCATTATTCATTAATATTTAATAATGCAAATAATATTAATACTTTTTAATATTTAAAAATTAAATATGAATAAGTTTTTTTTATAGAGTACCACACCTGTTAATATTCTAAACACATGGTATGAAACAGAAAATAAATCATTAAAATTAACAACAAAAACTTTCACATCAAATTTCTTCAAATGTAATTTTTTGTTACTTAACATGTTCTCTCACTTAGTTCTTCAATTGTAAACTATTGTTTTTCTTTTAGTATGGAATAATTAGTTTGGTTAATAAAATCAAGAAAAGACATCAAGACTTTATATCTAATATTTCAAACATGGCAACCGAATCTAGAAATATTCTTCTATTATTTTCGAATACATGAACTTTTCTTATTTTATATTTATTAGTAGGGTTTATTGTATTTTCCTTGCTGTTGGCTTGAATAAAAAAAAAAAAATCACTTTGCAGATAAACCGCACCGCACATCATCGAGGCTTTACTGTACTTCTACGAAAGATGCTGACACTGCCAAGACTTTAAATTGATGCCATGTATGCATCAGCCAATCAGAATCAGATCTACAATTAGCGTGTCATCTGCAAAGAACTTTTTTGAAACTTAAATAAAATAATTTTTTATTTAAATAGATTAAATATAAATTATGGAGGTGAAATTTTGTAAACTTGTTAGTTGCAATCACAAAGAAAATGGCCATATATGAGTGCACCACCTAAATAAATCATCTACATTTTAAATACAAAATAAACGACAAAACATGATGCAGATAAGCTGAAATATGAAAATTACTTACTAAAAAAAGAAGCTATGAGTCTGGAAAATAAAAGGTATGAAACATAAAAGAAACAAATGGGAGGGAGTGGAAAATAGATAAACCTGTCCAACAGACATCCCTTTTTCCCAGCCATTTCCATTACATAAATGTGCTTAATTTTTCCTTTGTATATGGCTAAGCAGGGTCCTCATATTCAATTTAAAAAGAGTTTTAAGACCAAAAACTACTTTTAAAAAATTCAAGGACTTTCAAAGTACTGTAGTACTTACTTGTGTTGAATATTATGTAAAATCATTTTAAAATTCATCTTTTTTAATACCTTTAAATTCTGAAATAAAAGACTATTTGTATTTGTCCAAATAGTTACAATATGGCTGGCTGAATATTCAAGTTAGAATTCAGTTTACCTGTGTACTGAATATTTGGTACTCGGTCAAAATCATTATTCAGTGCACCTCTATTACTAATGGGCTTAATGAAATAACCGTATATATATTATTCATTGCTATTTACATAATTTTTTTTTTAACTTTCTTAATGCCATACTAACAATCTGGTTAGGGGAGAGATCTCGCAATAATCAATTATGGAGATGCTGCTGTAAAATCAAAAAACAATTTTTCAAAAGAAATTATAAAAAATTTAGGAAAGTTGACAGGCATACATTTGAATATAATAGAGTATGGAACCATTTATCCAGAAACCAATTAACCGAAAAACCAGCTATCCAGAATGAGATTTCTAATTGACCGATTTGGAATTTTTTCAGAAAAAAGTGCCATACATTGCCTGTTTGATATGTGCATTGCTTGAAAAGTTACATTATGTATCAAATAACTTCATGCCAACATCTAAATTTGAAATACAAGTCTATTTAATTAGATATAAGATTATTTAATTAGACATTTTAATTTTTATTGAGAGGAAACAGGAATTTTAGTTTCCAAAGGATTCTCATAAATTGCCTTTTCTCAAACTCCGAATAATCTTACTTTGTTTGAGTCTGAGTATCTTACCTTGTTTGAGTCTGAGTAATCTAATAATTAATTTGAAATCAGAAGTAATTCCACAACCACATATATTCTAAAAATCTGATCAACTAGATGTTATATGAATGTCTTACCAGTTATCCGGAATACATCTGACCCCAACCATTCCGGATAAATGGTTCTGCACTGTATTCTTTTTTTTTTTACATTTTGAGAAAATTTCCTTTCATTTTTTTTTTGTGAATTAAGTTTACAATTAATTAGATAAAGTAAAAAAATAAAATAAAATACATACGGCTGGCTGGTTGACAGCTCTTTTTGATCGTCACTTCCTTTCTGAAGAATGTCATTAAATCCCTAAACAGAGAGAAATGTAATTTGTTATTTTGATCAAAAATGCTAATAGCTTATATAATTTGCTTTCTAATCCTTTGAGGAGTATGTTTTTTTCATTGCATTACATACTATGGGAGTGAGTTATATAAATTTTAATTTTATTTCAGAATATAAATGCATATATGGGAGAATATCACAAAATGCGAGATTTTGAAAACAAAAATTTGAAAATTTAAATCGTTTCAAAGCTTCAGATTTTTTTTTTTAAATGTTGGTTGAACAGCTGAATAAAGGAATTTATATTGTAAAACTGTTCAAGTTTGAAGAGCTTAGGTTTATTTTTATGTAATTATAATTATATGTCATTTTCTTGGCATATGTATGCCAGAATAATGAAAATTTCATTGTAAAACATTTTTCACACTCTTGTTTATAGATTTAACATTTTAATTTTGTTTAAAGGAACATATTTCCTCTATAGTACCTCAAATTCAGTGTAATGTTTTGTTTTATTTCTATTTTATAGAAGCCAGGAAAAGGACATAATAAAAGTCTACTCACTTTTTACAAAGCCTTTAAAAACACATTATTTTTATAGAAATATCTAAAAGATCTTTATGGTAGCAATGATTTTAATACTTCTGACTTGAACTATGTCAAGAACAAGAAGAATTACTTTGCAGCGCCATCTTTATACCTCATAAAGAACTAAAATGAGCAGGCCAGGGCAATGACATTCATTTTCAGTGACAATCATATTTTAATTATGGAAAATTATTTGTAAAATACAGAACTTGTTACTTTCCACATATATATGTTATATAAGGTATAATTATTAATTAGAAATAAAAAAAAAAAAATAGAAAAAGATATTTATTTGTACATGACAGCAGAAAGTCTTTTACTTTGCACACATCACAGTATGACATGCCAAGAAAATGACAATCTGAAATTTTAAGTCTTTTAATTGCTTTATTTTTGCATTTTTATGAATAAAATAGCTCTTGAAAATATTTCTAAGAATATTTTTTATTCGAATGTAAAAAAGAAAATTGTATTATATACAGGCATGAGAGTGGGTAAAGAACAAAAAGTCTGAAAATACGCGTCAGCTAAAATTTGGTAAGAAACTAAAAGACCACGCGCGAAATCCTATTTTGCACAAAACAGGCAAAAAACACAAATTTTGTCAAAGGGCTCGAAAAAAAAATGTGGATTACGTCAAATGGTCGCTGAAAAAACACGAATCCGTCAAAAGATCGTGGAATTTCGTCAAAAGGTCGCGGAAAAACGCAAATTTCGTCAAAAGATCTCGGGGGGAAAACGCGAATCTCGTCAAAATATCGCGGAAAAAACGCGAATCTTGTCAAAATATCGCAGAATAAACGCGAATCTCGCCAAAATATAGCGGAAAAAATGTGAATCTCGTCAAAATATAGCGGAAAAAATGTGAATCTCGTCAAAATATTGCGGAAAAAACACGAATTTCGTCAAAAGATCGAGGAAAATATGCGAATTCCGTCAAACGGTCAAGGAAAATACGTGAATTCTGTCAAAAGATCGCGAAGAAAACACGAATCTCGTCAAAGAATCGTGGAGAAAATGCAATGCAATTCTGGCGCGATATGTCTCATTTGGCACATTTTTTCTCTGCCGGAAAGAAAAAAAAACTTTTTTTACTCCCTTACAGATAAAAATCAAAAATCTTCTAAAAAATTTATAAAAAGTCAGAAATTCAGATAAAAGTCGGAAGAATCTTATCCCTGTATATAATATTAAATAAAAATTTTAAAAATTTTATTGTGCGGACTGCAATTTTCATATTTTGTGATATTGACCCATATATCAAATACTTTTCTCAAATTCACATTATTTACACTTTTAGTAGATAACAGTTAAATTGTTGTTTTTACTCCTCATCAGGGTTCGTAAATATCATGATATTTTCGAAAATATAAAAAATATCTGATATTTTGATATATATCCAATATTTTCGATATATACCCGATATTTTCAAAATAGTCAACTAAATGATAATTATAAATATTTTCAAACCTAATATAAATTAGAAACTAAAACATATTGCATTTAGCATGAAAACTTAAAACAATATTTTAAACGTATTTCTTTTACTTATATAACAAAATTGAAGATCAACTAATTGAAAATAGACACAATTTGCTCTTTACATTCACAAAGAAAACTATGGAATTATCAACTTTCCAGAAAATTTTGTGTTTTATACAACAAAATTATATACAATATGCTTTGTTTTTATTGAAAAAATTGAATATAGATGTAAGCTTGTGTCGTTTTTCATTCTCTAACCTATTGTGCAGTTTAAACTAAAGGAAACCAAAACCAGAAAAGATTCTATGAAGCAGTAAATAACTTCTCAAAATTAGACAGTTTATCTGTTTTATACAACAAAATTATATACAATATACTTTGTTTTTATTAAAAATTTTGAATATAAATGTAAGCTTGTGTCTTTTTTCATTCTCTAACCTGTTGTGTAATTTAAACTAAAGGAAACCAAAACCAGAAAAGATTCTATGAAGCAGTAAATAACTTCTCAAAATTAGACAGTTTATCTGTTTTATACAACAAAATTATATACAATATACTTTGTTTTTATTAAAAATTTTGAATATAAATGTAAGCTTGTGTCTTTTTTCATTCTCTAACCTGTTGTGTAATTTAAACTAAAGGAAACCAAAACCAGAAAAGATTCTATGAAGCAGTAAATAACTTCTTGAAATTAGACATCTTTCAATAGCTGTTTTAAGTAAATGCTGTCCCACACAATTATTGGTTCTACATACTGCATTTAAAAATTCAGCTTCAAATGTAAAGCTTGGAAATTTTTTTTTTGTGTGTGCGTGGAAAGGGGGGAGGGGGAGCTAAAAGGGCCTGCCAAAGCAAAAGTTCTTACCTACAGAATGACACAATCAATAACATTTAAAAAATTCATTTACACTAGTTTTGACTGAAAATATCAAAAATATCATATGCAATGTTTTGAAAATTAGTGTTATATATATGAAAATATCACTTCACTATATTTTAAAAATAAATATCGGATATATATATCTATTAGTATATATCACCGAGCCATGCTCCTCATGCAGTAAAGTATGAAAATATATATATATACGAGCATACTCCTTAAGTCACAGAGAAACAGGAGAATATATAAATAGAGAGAGATATAATATATATAAATAGAGAGATAATATATAATATAGAGAGATCTATATATAAACTAGGGGACTCAGCTCCCTGATCACCAATCCCCATGAACTGAAACGCAATTCACCACATTCGAGCTTGGATTGAGTAGGGGAGACTGGGTACAGTGGTCCACTTTTGTAGTTAACATTTTTTTTTTCTCTTTAACGGAGAGACCAATCTACCTGAAAATATTTTTGAATATTCTGAAAACCTTTCTACATGCCTCATAATTTTTTCAGAACATAAGTTCCCAATATATTTAAAAAAAAAAAAAAAAATGATATACACTCGTAAAGTGAACATGTGTGCCCCGGAAGCGGGATACACTGGTCCACCCACTGTGGCACAGAGGTCCGCTATTAGTTATTGTCTAAAGTACAATATAAATCTAATTCTTTTTTATTTCCCCTTTACCTCCAAAATAATATAATAATACAAATTTGTAAGTAGCATTTTGAAACAAAAAACTAAAGAATTATCAAAAAATTTATATTTTGAAAATAACAAATATAAGATAGTAAAGTGATTGCAAATAAGTTATTAATTAAGTACAAAAAAAATCAGCAAACATTAAGACAAATATGATAATGAAAAATTTACTAGAAGCTCAAAATAGTCAGGATAAAATAGTTCATTATGAGATAACCATGTGCTCTGAAGCTATAAATAACCAATTAAGTGTGGTTATCTATTACTCATTAGGCTACAGTTATATTTTTCAAAGGCAGTAAATACTAGGGATGCAACGGATATCCAGCAAATATCCGATATCCGAATCACAATCACCGGATATCCGACTTCTCTGCAGGATATCCGGTTTAGATCCGCAAAGCGAATATATAAGGATAAGAGAAATCGTTTGACCCAAACAATGCCGAACAACTTTGTTTATAATACAGAATATGAAAGTAAGTTCACTATTCATGAGTAAAAGGTAATTCTCAAAAATTTAAAGAATTGCCAGCTTTCCTAACATTGATATTTGAACTCTTTATAATAAATATAAAAAGTTACGTTTATATCTTTTAGAAAATTGTACCTTTACTTTCAGAATGTAAAACAAAATTTGATGTTTATTAAAGTATGACTATTAATTTTCTTTCTTTCTTTTAACTTTAACAATGAAACAGGCCTATTTTTAATTTCTTCTATCTTCACTAGAAGAAAGTATTGTAATTGAAACTTTTTCGATTTCCGGTTTTTGACGGATTTAGATGTTTTAGGGGTCAGAGATCCCAAAACATGTTTATATAAAATGTCTGTCTGTCCGTGTGTCGCCATCTTACCATCAAAAAGTATGAAATTATGCATAGAATTGAACCAAATTTTTTGTGAATGTTTTTGGCTATAGCCATCTGGCCCTCCTTCAATATGGAAAAATTTCCACTGGAAGGGGCGCTGTAATTGCGATTTTTTGTGCCATTTTCATTATTGTACCATCGAAAAGTGTATGAAGTTATCCATATAATTGAACCAATTTTTTGTGTATATTTTTGGCTATGGCCAGCAGTTTGTCCTTGAATTTGGAAATATTCTGCCATAAGGTGACACTGTAACAGTGATTTTTCCAAAATTTTCTCGATTTTTCGCAGTTTTTGTACTGCATATTGGCATTTCGTGAAGCGAAGGGAACTTCACATCCTACTAAGCTGGCTATTCACAAACAGCTGATGTACAACAAAATAATGAAAACATTATTGATCTTAATAAATATCATGATCGAGATTAACTTATTCTTATTCTGGTTAATTGACTGGAGCAGAAATTTTAGATCAAAATCAAAGTTGTTATAATATTGAACTAATAATATTAACATTTGGAACTACTTTTTGAAATATTAAGATGTATGAGATAGAAGAAAGTTTTGGGATTGGCACATCCAATTAGTTATTTTTGTAACTTCATTATAAATATTTAAAATTAAAAATAATTTTCTTTTTACTTATAAATATCAAAGTAATTTAATTTAAAATAAAACTAAATGTGACTTAAAGTAAAACAGTATTAAATAATTAAAACAGAAAATCGGCATCAACTAAACCTATGTTTGGAGAAAATAACTCTTTAATCATGGGTATATTACTAGATATTTTATGTGTAAATTATAAAATGAAAGTATGTATTTCTTTGTGAAAATATTCTACAATTATATGCATATTAATTGGTTAAAATTTGTTACACAAATTATCAGCCTTTCATTGTACAAATTAATTATTAGCAATTATCAATATAGTCAATCCCGTATCCAAATCCAATAGCAATTATTAGCATTTCATTGTACAAATAAACATAATATTTTAATGTTTAAACTACATTTTTTATATAACATTATTAATATACATTACAGGGCTTGAATTTCGAGACGGAATGGTAGGATTCGTACAATAAAGAATATTGGGGTGGGAGGATCCTGTTTCTAAAAAATCATTTTCCGAAAATGTTTCTTTGTTAAACAACGATCAAGTCTCAGGACCAACTGACAAATTTCGTGATATTTTCCGCTATTGGTTGGCAGATTTCACAGTTTATTCTTACAACAAATTGACAAAATTCCTGTTTGTTTTTCTGCATCTGACCGAAAAATTTTGCACTTTTTTTCCACGACCCACTGACGAATTGCACGATTTTTTCTGGAGACCGATTGGTGAATTTCATAAATTTTTTTCTCGCGATCAATTGATAAATTTGGCAATTTTATTCTGTGGCCGATTGGCAAATTTCCTTGTTTGTTCTTGCGACATACTGATGAAAGTAACGATTGTTTTTCTGCATCCAATTGAAAAATTTCGTGTTTTTTTCTCTGCGACCGCTTGAGGAATTTCACGATATTTGCTCGTGATGGACTGGCAAATTTCACGATATTTTTACGTGATCGATTGACGAATCCTGAGATATTTTCCCGCCGCCGATTTCCCACGAATTTCAGTTCATTTCTCGCGACCGGTCGACAAATTTTTTAATTTATTTTCACCATGATTGATGAAATCAGCAATATTTTTTCCTACGGCTGATTTACGTATTTTGCAATGTTTTTTCTGTGTACCCAAAGTAGGAAATAACTAAAAGGGCAGTAACGGCCACTGAAGACTGAGCTCTACCAAATTGGCCAATAATCAGCTCTAAACAAAATGAGATTACATTTCTAATGCACATGAAAAAAAAAAAAAAAAAACTTTGGTGAACTTAAAAAAAAAAACATATTTAGAAACAACAAACTAGTTGATTCTCGCAGTTCACAGAAATTAGGACATGGTTTTTAAAATCAACCTTTTCTCGTGTAATAGGAGAAATCGATTGACTATTCCCTTTTCAAACTTTGGATATGGATTTAAAATTCCAATGCATAGAACATTCGTAATATATTCATAAATAGTTCAATTAACGAAAATACCAGGGATTACGGTTCTGACATAATTCCATTAAGGATATAATAAAACAAGTTTGTTCAGGAGTGACATACAATCACTGTAGGATATTGACAATACAATCACTAGCCACATATGCATTATTTATGCAAGTAAGTTAAAAATGAATGCACATCAGATTTTGCAAAATTTTCTAAAATTTTTTAACAGAGCATAACCATGTGTTTCCAATCATTTTAAAAGTTATAAAAGTTGTTCTGTGCTGTTTGTCAAAAGTATAATTTGTGAAAGAGGCTGAAACATGCAAAATGGAATAAAATCTAAATTAAGAAATTCATTTTGCAACCCAACCCAATTGTTAATTGCCCATAACATTAGGTGAAGGTTGAAAAATAGACATGGTATGTATAAAGCTTGATTTTGTTCCTTTGCTTTAATAAAATAAAAATTTTGGATAATTATCTTGAGTTGTTAATTTAAACTATTTCAATGGTATTTTGTCATGTCTGTATAAATGTAATTCTTTAAGTGACACATAAAAAATAACAGGGTGTAAAGATTTTTTTCACCTTTCTAACAGTTCAACTCCCCTGCATTTATAAATGTTGGGTAGGAAATTCCCCTCATGCTAAAACTCGAATTTCAAACCCTGAATATTAAAAGAGATATAGTTTTTGTAAATTATATTTCAGTACATTTAAAAATTTTTAATAATGTGTGAAACATGTTTTTAATTTATTGCTCTGAGATGGCATTATATAAAGGGATAATTCACCATAAAACTAAAAACATATCTAGTGCCGGATATCCGAATCCGGCAGTCAAAGGAGTTTCAGATATCCGGCAAAATCAATATCCGGTGCATCCCTAGTAAATACAAAACAAAATATTTCTTAATATGTTAACTCTACAATGCATGATTTTCATTTCCTCCTTCTCCCCTCCCACACACACACACACACAAAAAACTGCTATATTGAACAAGAAAACTTATTTTTAAAATCACATGTGAACTGTTATCCATAATTTAGGAGAAAACTAAAGTGTCAGATGGCTACATTATAATCTGAACAACATATAACATGAAATTTACAGTGTGCCAAATGGCTACTCTATGCATTGTAGGGTTAAATAAATGTCATTTTTCTTTGTTTATTTTATAGTTAAATAACTATTTTAAAACAATATTTCTTTATAGAGAATAAGCAATTATTAAATATTTTGAAAATTCTTCATTACAGGAGTAGTATTCAACTGTACCCCAGCCACTGGAGTACCCAGACCACTGTACCCCAGCAGTGGGTGGTCCACTGTCCCTCATGTTGAAGTTCAATACATACCCATAAAAATATTATTTAAAGTTTTCTTTTAAGCATATAAAATTTTAAATTAAATAAAAACCAGTGTTTTACCTTTTCAAAAAAGTTGTTTTATCTTATTTATCCATAACCTTTAATTACTCAATAAAGAAAAGTATGATGATGAAAAATTTTACTTTTAGGAGCTCAAAACAACCAGTCGGGATAAAAGGGTTCATTCTGAGCTAACGATGTGTCAATCTAAAGGCTACAAGTAATCAATCCACTGCTGTTATCAATTAGCCTAAAAGAAAAGCTTTAAAAATAAATAAAATATAAGGGGTGGTCCACTGCGTACTTAGGTCCACTGTACCTGCTCTCCCCAACTCATAAATCATTTTAACAAGGAAATTTACGAATATTGTTAATGTATGAAAAAAGTAATGGAAATCTGCATTGCAAATGAAAATAATTTCTTCACCTATAATACTGCAAAGCACGGCTTAAATTAATTTAAAATTCTTTGAAAAACACTACAGAAATGCCGATGCTAATGAAATGTAAACAAAATGTTTTCTGATGCGTCTAAAAGACAATCTTATCAAAAAGCTGATTTGCTGAATGCACAAGTCATCGTAAAAAAAATAATTACTAACTGTCATTAGTTAAACATAAAAATTTAATTAAATTGGTTATTAATGTGTGCTCATTTCACCTACATAAAAACTGCTTAAAAGATTCAGATGAAATATCCACACTTACGGGCCATATAGCTTCAGATGGAGTTCCAAGAATGCTGAACATCGATTTCAAAACTGCTAATTCAGAATCACCAGTAAATAGAGGTTTTTTCAACAACAAATATGCAAAGACACATCCGGCAGACCTGCAAAATAAGGGTATAATTATAGCAATTTATTCAGTTTACTAAGCTGATATGCTGCAGCATTTTCAAAACAAGGAAAAGCATATCTCATACTTAATTTTGGAAACAATTATTATTAATACTGACAATCCTTTTCCATAAACTTTTTTTAAGCATGCATGTCAGACATTTGAGGTTTCCTTTTTAAAATTTCATACACAAATAAAATAATAAAATTGCATCTAATCTTATTTTAAAATATAATAGCTCAAACAATTGCCAGTAGTTTTTAATATTTGTTAGAAGTAGAAGTTAATAAATTCAAAGGATATATTTTCACAGACTTATATTACATATACAATACAGTATATACAGGGTTTAATTTTTAAAAATTATACCTATACATTTAAAGTTGCCATACTCAACTTGTGACTCGATGACCTTTCATTTGTTGCATGATATGCACAGTCATTAATTTAAATTTACAGAAACTTGAGATAAGTATAAAAAGCATTTAAAACATTTGCTATTGCTTTTTATATCTTTATGGGAAGACAAAAATCTGCCTCGTGCAAAAATTAAGGATGAAGCAGATAAATTAAACTCTGAACAAGGCAACAAAACGGATTGTTTAAATAATTTTGCTAACTTGTATCATATTTTCACATCTTGGAGATCTTATGGTATTGATGTGGAAAACTTCTGCACGATGATACATTCAAAAAACCATCTCGTCCTTAATTTTTGCACACGAGTGCATATAATTAACATTATGTTAAAGCATCCTAAATGTCATTTCCTTAGTCAAGAGGTTTTTTTTTTTTTATATGTAGTAAGTCCTATTTGCATTACATTGGTGTATATGTATTTTCATCTTCAATACCAATCAAACATTATTTAAAATTAATTTAAGTATTGTGCGGCAGCGCAATACTTATTTATTTTCAGTGTCACTTCTCATTGTTAATTTAACATAGAAAAACTTATGGAGATCATAACTTTTTCATTTTTTCTTCCCACCTTTTTGTCCCTGATGCCTCTCATTTTTTATTCTTTACTAATTCTAATGATATTATAAATTTAAAGTGTAAAAACATTTGCCTGACGTCAGGGTCAAAACGAATGGTAAAATGCCTTAGCATATGGGTGAATTATAACCCAGAGAGAAACATGGGCCAATTTTTTTTACATTAATCAAATATTTTTCTTAATAATTCCAAATTTCGCTTTTTTCATTAAGAATCAACAGACATTTTTCATAGAAAATATAACGTTTTTTCTTCATTGTTGCAAATAATTCAAAAGCCGTAATAATAATTTATTTTTAGGTGCAAGATTTCTACGTGATTTTTTTTTTTTTTTTAAGGAATTAAACAGATGAATAGGGCACTATAGTGGAAATAAAAAGAACATTTTCAACCATTTGTAAATAATACAAAGAGTATTAATATTAGTAAATACAGAAAGCAGGTAAAAATGACATCAGATTTTAAACAAAAAATTGAAATGTATTTTACCCATACTGATTTTAAAACATGAATATCATTTACATACAGATAAGCATATAGTTCGATTAAATAGCTGTTAACTTTGTGATTTATTTATGTTTTTATTTTATTTATTGATGAAGTTTTTATTTGGAATCGATTATGTTTGCTATTAAGGAATCAAAAATCAACAAAAAGGATTTTGCTTTGTCACATCATAACACCCCCCCCCCCCCCCCCCTGAATAAAATCTGAACCTTATGTCATTTTCACATTCTCAAAGTTTACATAGGCACCACTCAAATCCATATTCACAATTTAAAAGTATTTTAACGTGCAATAGGTTATCAATGAATATATTTCCAAACTTTAAAATCATGTTTGTCCGATACAAATTTCCACGTGAACATTATCACAAACTTGATTCCAAATTTCGCTTTGCCATTGAAAAATAACGGACATTTTTCCTACAAAATTCAGGGCTCCCAACACATTTTAGTCCTCAAAAAGGGGGAAAGGGGACCATTTTTATTTAAAAAGGGGACTTTGGGGGACCATTTTTATTTAAAAAGGGGACTTTGGGGGACCATTTTTATTTTAAAAGGGTACTTCGGGGACCATTTTTATTAAAAAAGAAGACAAAAAGGATCATGAGTAAAAACATTGCACTAATTTTCCTAAATATGCAAGTAAATTTTTAAAATTACCCCAGAAAATATGTTAGATTGTTTAATGACATGTTATAAAGATAACCATGTACACAGTTTTATAGAAACACATTTAAATATCAAACTGCAAGAATATAGAAAGTATTCAATATTTCAGCATTCATCTTGATATATTTTTTTAAAGGTAAAAAATAACAGTGATCAGTGAATAAAAAGAGCACAGCATAATAGCGATTTCTGTTGAATATTAAAATTTAAAATTAGATTAATATATATATTATTATTTTCCTCAAACATAAAATTTAGTTTCTTTCTACACAAAAGAAGCTAGGATAAGCTATAATGTTCATTGGGAAAAGCCTAGTATGGCAAAGCCCTGTGGGGAGTGAGCAAAACCAATGTTGAATCATCAGTTATTCATAATCATCTTACATATCAAATCTGGTGAAATTTAATCCCAAACATGCCGCAATCTGGCTTTCACAGAAATCATTAAAATTGTAACCCAGTAGTCCCTGCCACCTGTCATGAAATACACAAAATCTAATCAGTACCAATTTATGTCAAGGATTAAATGAATGTGAAGTTTGATGGAATTTCACCCTAACGATGCTAAGGTATAATTATCATGTAAATTGTGAAAAATATAACATAGCAATGCCATCTGTTGGGTCATATGCACAAAAACCTAATCAGCACCTATGTGTGCTGAAGTCTAATTAAATATGGAATTTGATGAAATTCCATGCTTTAGTTTTGAGATAGAGTAGCTACAGATTTTGTATCACAAATAGAGAGAGATTTAAAAAACAACAAAAAAAAAAACAAACAGTCAAATCGTATTCAGGTCAACCAAATATGTAAATCCATCAAAAAATGAAAATTATTTTCATGATTCCAATAATTTCTTCTGATAAACTAGGGGACTCTGCCCCCTACGAGCTACGCTCGACAAATCCCATTCAGACACTGCAGACTCTAAAAGCACGCTAATTTGATCCACTTTAAAAAGATTATGGAAGATTTGAATAATAATTAAACGACCAGTGATGATCTCACTGTAAACAGATTTCCATTCATTTCCATTTCACTGAGGGATTTTAAGGTATAATCAGCTGCTGTTCAAACATTTAATGGCTGTTTTCGCAAGTGATTAAATAAGATCAGTAAGCAGCATTTGAAAAGCAGCCTATATAAAATGAACAAATCTAACAGAGTCATTGACTTTTGGAATTTTTTTAACAATGTTATAAGACAATTGTCTTAAATAACACATTTTAAATATATCGTTTTAAATCTGACGTAATTTTCACCAAAATTTTATTTCTCTCTTTAACGTTCACGTGAAAATACATTTGTTGTTTGAAAGGAAGAATTATTATTTGCGCTGTCTTAGAATTGACAATAATAGTTAAAAAGACGACCAAAAAATACTAAATAAATCTCATGTAAATATATTTTTTGTTTATAAACTGTTTGGCAATATTATTATATGTGCATTTTAAATGTGATGTAATTTCTCCTATTTACTGCTTTTAATTAGCACATACAGTAAACTCTGTCTAAGGCGGAATCGATCGGGACCAAGAAAATTTTCCGCAGTAGACAATATTCCGCTTTAGACAAGTTTTACTCTATGTTTATGGTTTCGCAGGAACTTGAAAATCTTTCCGAGTTAGACAGATTTTTTGTCTTACACAGAGCCCGCCTTACAGAGAGTTTACTGTATTAAAGTTAATTTTTAAAACTTTCTTTCTTTTTTAATATTCTCGTGTAAATACAATTTTTGTGACGAAATTTTAAAAATTTTCTTCTTTTAAAACGTGATTTTTAAATTCTTATTCTGAAGTTTTCATTCTCTTTTTAATAGTCACATGCAAATACATTTTTAATTAAAAGGAAATAGTACTTTTTGTGTTGATTTTACAATTGGAAACAATTTAAAATAATAACTTTTTCTAAATGTGAATAAAAATACCCATTAAAATAATGAAAATTTAAATAAAAAATCAGTATAGAAATAAAATAAAATAAATGCAGTCTGCATACCACAGGCTTGTAATATATATCCTTAGATAAAAGGATTAAATTCCTATGCATAGCTTTTGTCCAGCTATAAAACTTTTTTAATGGAATGATTTTGACCAATTTTAACACTGAAACCAACTTTAACATTGAATATCTCTTAAAAGGATTCTTTGATTTAAAAACTGTCTGCACCAGTGTGTTTATCAATCATTTCTGCATAATATGAGTACTACCAATGCTCATATAACTCATATAAGACTCATATGCTCATATAAGACATTGTAATTAAGAGTTCCTTTAATAGATTGGATATAATATGCTTCTCCATCAAAATTGAAAACAAAACGACATCTATAATAATAAAGGTAAAAGTTTGTGTACTAAACAGATTGTTGCATGTAGAGCTACAAGATTTGGTAGGAAGATACCACCTGTATATCTAAGTTAGTTTTTGGATTTTTTTTTTTTATTAAATTTTTTTTTTTTTTTTTTTTTTTTGCATTCTGCGGTAATATTTTTTTGACATTCATAAAAGAAATTCAGTTTCAAACTTTTAGCCCTAATGTAATAAATTTTGTCCTTATATGATTGCGTCGTCAGATTTCAATTTTTAACGAATTTTAGACTTTTTTTTTTTCTTCTTTGTACGTATATATGTGTGCTCTGCAACGATTTTTTCCACATTAGTAAAAGGAATCTGGTTTCAATGTTTTAGCCCAATATAGTAAATGTTGTCCTCCTTTTAATGAAGTTTATTCAGAATTTGTACAGCAATTTTCAAATTTTTATGCGATTTTTTAATTCATAAAAGGAATCCAGTTTCAATATTTTAGACCAGTTTAATAAATTTTGTCATATTTTGAATACAATTTATCCAGAATTGGTACAGCATTTTTTTTAAAAATTTATGCAGTTTTTTTTTTTTTTTCATTTTGTGATAATTCTTTCACATTCAGTTTCAAAAATTGGTCATGTGAGTAACAGGTCTAGCTAAGACAAGTCTATCCTTGATAAATGGAAAGTGGGTAGTAATAGAGAAGTCTCCCCTACCTTTTGTCTTGTGGAGGATAAATAGGTGAATTCTGACAATTTTGTACTGTTTCCAAGAACATAAAAAAGGATTTTGCTTTTTATGAGGTAATAAGCATTCATTGTAGATCAAGATTTTACAAGGGCTGAAATACAAGATAAAACTAGTTTTTTTTTGCAGACTGTTGTGTTTTTTCAATGCAAGAATAAATTTATAGAGAACACTCGATTTTTTAAATTTTTGATAAGGCGAGTTTTGAAACTCACGTCCTCATATAATATAGATAATAAATGTACCAAAATGCCACTAATTTCACATGTGATATGCATAATTATTTTCGATTTTGAAAAATCTTCTATAATTTACAATACTTTAAATATTTATTTTTTACATTCACAGGTATTTTCACCAAATCTATACATTCCCCTAAAATTATATCAACTTTGCTTGTAAGAAATAAAGTTAATACTCACTTTTTTTTATCATGATAAAACATTTCAAAACAAATGTAGATAAAAAAAATATACCAAGGAAACGTTATTTCGAATTCTTTAGACTTGGTGTCCTGGGCAGTTGCCCCATTTAACCGATGCTTGCACCGGCCCTGGGTAATAGTACAGAAAATTTTTAGCTTTCTCTTTGAAGGAAAGAATATCTTTAAACCAAAGAAACATGTTATGATAATTTGGATGTTTAAATATGTATTGTAGTATTGTTTTCAGCTATAAATTACACTATTAAACAATTTTAAATGGTATGAAAAATAAAGAGAAAGGAAAAAATATTTTAATTCTTGATTCAGCTGAAAGTTTTCTGTAGAGTTATGTCATCTTGTTTGAAAGGAATTGCATTCCAATAATTAAAAATATGCAAAAAAGCATTTTACTCTAACCATTTCCTTTTAAATGATTCAGAGTTGTGAGCTTTAATTTTTTTTTTTTTTTAATCTTTTGTCTCCTCCTAATTCAACGCTTCTCTCCATTTGACACGTTGTATTTTTTTTTTTTTTTTTTGGCATCACACAAAGGTCTGTCTTTGAAGATTGGTCAAGCAGTAGCTTAACATAGTAACTTTTTGTGTTCTGCAATAGTTTAATTTTTAGGATTTTAATGAGATTTCTTAATGAGTTTCTTAAAATTTGTCCGTATTCCATGATGATTTTTTAACATTCGTGGAAGGATTCCAGTTACAACACTTTAGTCCACTGAAACAAATTTTGTCCCTTACGATTTTTGAACTTTTAGCGATTTTTAGAATTTTTTTTATTTTGCGGTGATTTTTTCAGTCACCGAAAAGGGGACTTGGGGGACCAAAAGGCATAAAAGGGAACTAAAGGGGACCTTTTTTTAAAAAGGGGACTTTGGGGGGAAAAGGGGGACCATTTGGGAGCCCTGAAAATTTAATGTTTTTTCTTCATTGTTGCACGTAATTCAAAAGCCATAATAATATATCTCTTTTTACTTGAAAGATAAACATGTGAAAAATTAAACTTAAATAGTTTTTTATTTAAGGATTAAAAAGATGAATATGGCATCATAGAGGAAATAAAAAGCACATTTTCAGAATAAGTTTTTGCTTTGGCAAAGTTTGTGTTTTAGTAAAAAGTTTCAAAAGGATAGCTATTTTTACACAGGTTGCGAACTTAGTGAGGAATACATAATTTAAATTTTAAAATGTATTTTTTTTTTTTTTTTTTTTTTTTTGAAGATGGGAACTATTTATATTCCAAGTTAATCTTGTTTTTACATCACCCCTTCGGAGGAAATAAGATAACAAAATTTAAGTAACTTTTTTTTTATTTAATTTTTACTGTATCACAGCTATAATATTGTAAAATATTAGCAGTAAAGATTCAACACAATTTATTATTGCATTCATAGCGTTCCTGAGTAGGAAATAGTGTATCTAAATTTAAGTGAAATTAATTTTTTATGTTTTGATTATATATTTTTTACATTCAGATTGGAGTTTTTGTCCAAACTACAGGAACCTCCATTACTGCAGTGGTGAAACATTTTGAATTACACATTGGTAAACTGTATCACACATTGTGATGCAATATTGCATACATCAAAGCCTGATGATGATATTCTCCATTAATTTTGAAATGAGTTCATCTGAATGCAGTAGTTATTAAAAAAAATTGACATATTAAACAAAAACATAATTTGAAGAACAAATTAAAAAAAAAAAAAAAAAATTATTTCCTACATTGTTTAAGCCTGAGACGGGACAGGTATTAAGATATTTCGTTCAATTAGTTCTACATTTAATGTTAAATGGTTTTAACAAATAAGCTAAACCAACTGTAGATTAAAAAATAAAAATAAAATTCATACAATATGATACTTAAAACATACTAAAAAAATTCCCTTCAAATGAAATCGAACTAAATCTTTGACTTTTTTAAAAGTTTTGTATTTTGCATGCATCTTATCAATTTATATACAATCGTCATAAACATAATACAAAATCTGCAATACAAATCTGCAAGTCTAAGATTTATTTCGATTTCATTTGAAGAGAATCTAATTTTTTAGGGTGTTTTAAGTATCATATTGTAGGAATTTTATTTTTATTTTTTAATCTTCAATTAGCTTATCTTATTTGTTACAAACATTTAACATTAAATGTAGAACTAATTGAATGAAATATCTTAATAGCTGTCCCTTCTCGGGCTTAAACAATGTAAGAAATAAATTTTGTTTTTTTAATTTGTTCTACAAATTATGTTTTTGTTTAATTATAGATGGACATATCACTTCAAAAGGAAACACACCACTCTATACTTTAGTAGAAAGTATGTTTAATGAAATTCTGTACTACAAGACATATTTCTATTTACAGGATAACTGTACGTATTTACATAATTTGTAACTTCAGAAGAAATCTCTCGAGGAAATACATTTTCACCTTTCTTCCCTCTGCCTCTTATATAAACTCTGCGAGGAAATCTAACACAAGACTGCGTGCATTTTACAACCTATTCATCGTGCGTTGTAGAACTCTCTACGGAAAACTTATTGCAGGGGATCACGGGAAAATCTGACAGTAGCTAATCGTTGAAATTAGGGAATGTCGTCTAGTGCTTCCACCTAGCGGTATAATCTTTAAATATTTGTTACAAGTATATATTTTTATGCATTGTACAAAAAACTAGTTGGATGTGCCAATCCTAAAACTTTCTTCTATCTTATACATACTATTTCAAAAATAAGTTACGCATGTTAACACTTCAATATTTTTAGTTCAATGCTATACCAACTTTGATTTTCATCTTAAATATCTCCTTCAGTCAATTAAACGGACTAAAAACGACTTAATATCATGATATTTCTTAAAATTAATAGTTTTTCCTTATTCTGTTGTTATCAGATGTTTGCGAATAGCCGGCTTAGCAAAAAGCGAGTTCCTGCCTCTGCACGAGCCGCCGATGGACAACAGGACTACAAAAAATCAAGAAAAGCATACAAAAATCGCTATCACAGAGCCCATTTACCGCGCAATATTTCCAAATTCTTGTTGGCCAAAGCCAAAAACATGCACGAAAAAATTTGGTTCAATTGTATGCATAATTTTATACACTATTTGATGGTACAATAAAGAAAATGGTGCAAACATCGCTATTACAATGCCCCCCTTCCGGCAGATTTTTTTTTAATTCAGGGAGGACTTGTTTGCAATCGCCAGAAACTTACACAAAAAATTTGGTTCAATTCTATGCATAACTTCATGCAATTTTCGATGGTACAATAATGAAAATGGTAGAGACATCGCAATTATAGCGCCCCCTTCCGGCAGAATTTTTCCAAATTCAGGGAGCACCTTCGTGCCATGACCAAAAACAAACACAAAATATTTAGCTCAATTCTATGTATAACTTCATACATTTTTCGATGGTACAATATTCAAAATCGCACAAAAATTGCTATAACAGCGCCCCCTAGCGGCGATTTTTTTTCCAAATTAAGGGAGGACCTGCTTGCCATAGTCAAAAACTTAAAATAAAAATTTGATTCAATTCTATGTATAACTTCCTACACTTTTGGATAGTACAATATTCAAAATCGCACAGAAATCGTTGTTACAGCGCCCCCTACCGGTGGTTTTTTCCAAATTCAGGGAGGACCTACTCGCCATATCCAAAAACTTAAAGTAAAAATTTGGTTCAATTCTATGCATAACTTCATACACTTTTGGATGGTACAATATTTAAAATCGCACAAAAATTGCTGTTACAGCGCCCCCTACCGGCGATTTTTTCCAAATTCAGGGAGGACCTACTTGCCATATCCAAAAACGTAAAATAAAAATTTGGTTCAATTCTATGCATAACTTCATACACTTTTGTATGGTACAATGGCGACAGACAGACGGACAGACATTTTCTATAAACATGTTTTTTGGGATCTCTGACATCTAAAACGTGTAAATCCGTCAAAAACCGGAAGTTGAAAAAATTTCGATTACAATACTTTCTTTTATTGAAGATAGAAGAAAGTAAAAAAAACATGAGCAGAAGGTTGATTTATTAAAAAAGTTAATTGCTCACTTTACTTCACTACTTGAAAATTTTGCATTATATTATGTTTTATACTTATATAGGTAATTATTGATTATATAAATTTTGTTACATTGCTATTTTTAAGACTCCTTTTTTGCACATTCTTTTCTATAAATATAGTATGTTACAACCCACTTGAAGTAACAGAAACGATCTATGTTTGTAGCCTTCAAGAAAAAAAAAATTGAGTATGGATGTAAAGAGTGTAAATGTGAAGTATCTATGCGTATACAGCTCATAGTTTTTTTTTTTAACAGGGCCATTCAAAAGAATAGGAATACAGTCGAGTCTCTCTATAACGAAACTCCATACATCAAATTTCTCATTATAACGAATTTTTAGTAGGAACGGTCCCCTTTACCCATGATCTCATTAAAAATAGTCTCCATATAACGAAATATCTATCTCCATATAACGAATTTTTTCATAAAATGTTCTTTATTTATTCACTTTTAAAAAAGCTTCCAAATGACATGGAATCAATTTTCCATCATTGAATCCTGATTTATCGTTCAGAGCTGAGTTTTTTAACTTACTTTTTCTACCTTGAATCTCCTATATGTCCAAAGAATTCATCAGCCCCCCCATCCCCCACACACCTTCAAACATCCTCCTTAAAACAGTGTCAATTGGATTGTTATACATATAAGAGCGGGATCAGACAGATAATTGAAGTGAATGGGATCGAAGATCATTCAGAAGGTTAAATTAGAAAAATAAACTATCTTTTAATCAAGCACAACAAGTCGATATTCATAATACACACTGCCAGAAAGCTCCCGAGATCCACTGACATGACGCGTGACCCGATGACTGCACAAAAAAGCAGGCGGGGAAGAAGGCATAAGCACGCTATTGGTCGAATGGAAAATTCGCCCTCGATAGCTGCAGCCGCGAGAGGAGATCGCTGTCACCATTTTGAACACGTTTTCATGTATCCAAACTAAGGCTCTCAACCCTTACTGTTAGAGTAGATGTTTATTGTTTCTGGCTTTCTTTAGTGTGAAAGATTCACATAACTTAATCCGTTTTGAGTGAGTTTTTTTACTGCTTCTGCAAAAAAATGTCTCCTAGGAACTGCATAACTCTCTGTGATAAAGTGAAGTTTTTGAATGAAATCGATAAGGGATTGAAAAAAAAAAAAAAATGTGTCAAAACAGTTTGGGATTCCGGCAAGCACTCTGTCAACAATCATAAAAAATAGAGAGTCAATCACCGAGCAGGATTTGGATCTTTGTTAGGCACAAAAAAGAAAGAGGACATGCTAATACGAGGACTTGGACGAAGCAATGTTTAAGTGGATTAAAGGGATAAGGGACTGGAATCTAACACTTTCGGGACCAATGATTTTAGAAAAGGCTCTAGAATATGTTTCAACTATCGGGCACTAACTTCCAAGCCAGCATTGGTTGGCTAGAAAAGTTCAAGAAGAGACATGGGTTATTCCAGAAAACTATCTGCAGTGAAAGTGCAGATGCTCCGGTGACAGCATGTGAGAACTGGAGCCTTAAAGTAGCAGAAATTCTAAAAGAATTCGTTTCTGGGAACATTTTCAATTCTGACGAAACAGGTCTGTTTTACAAGTCTCTCCCAAACAAAACTCTGGCGTTTAAAGAAGATAAATGTTTTGGCAGCAAACAAAGGATTAGTATTCTGTTGTGTGTTAAAATGACAGGGAAAGAAAAATTAAAGATGCTAGTCATTGGGAAAAGTATATTTCCTGGGTGTTTTAAATGCGTTAAACCCTTAGAAGTGGATTATGATTTTAATAAAAAGTCCTGGATGAACACTCACATTTTTGACAAATTGTTAAAAGCACTTGACAGTCAAATTAGAAAACAATCCCAAAAATTTGCTTTGCTTACAGATAACTGTCCAGCTCACTAGGCCTGGGCCATAAATCGTTTTAAGTCTTAAATCGATTTAAAGCTTACATCGACAATCCGATTTAACCATTGGTCTTAAATCGATTTAAGCTAACATCGAAAATCGCGATTTAGCCATTGTCTTAAATCGCGATTTAGCCATTGGCTTTAAATCGATTTAAAACAAAATAATGATTCAGAGCCAACATCAGAAAAACGATTTATCTACTTTGATGTATCTACTGCTTACATGGCAAGTTGGTGCTAAATCGATTTAGGAGGATCCGATTTAAGCAAACATCGCAAATCTCAATGCTTTCCGATTTAAGAAAAACAAAGCAAGCTGGTGTTAAATCGATTTAGCAGGATCTGATTTAAGCAAACATCGCAATCCTCAATGTTTCCTGATTTAAGAAAAATAAGGCAAGCTGGTGTTAAATTGATTTAGCAGGATCCGATTTAAGAAAAGATACAGGCCTCAATGCTTTCCGATGTAAGGGAAAGGCGATTTAAGAAAATGACGATTTAAGTAGAATTTGATATTTATTTATTTTGTAAACGAGATTCAGAGTTTGAGACTGGATTTTTTTTTTTTTTTTTTTTTTTTTTTTTTTGAAATTAAGCACTTAAATGGTTGAAAGTTGAAAGGTAAAGTTTAATTCTTAAAATCCAAATTAATCTAATTTCAGCTTATATGCTAATGCAATCTTTAGATGAAAAATTAAGTTTTCACATATTTGAGTAACATTTTAATACATATTTTTTATTTTCTATTATTCTGTAATTAATTAAAATACTTTAAAGTAGAATCCTGCATCAAGATTTTTTTTTTCTGACAATTGAGCATTTATGGTTGAAAAAAAGAATAAAGTTTCATATTTAAAATCCAAACTCATCGACTTTCAATTTATACTTTTATGCATTCTTATGATGAAAAATTCATTTTTTACATGTTTTAGTAATATTTTAACATATATTTTTTATTTTCTATTATTTTGTAATTAATGAAATAATTTTAAAGTATAGATACTCATGCATTGTTTTGTGTGTTCCGATTTGGCCGTGATCCGCATGAAATATTTTTCTTTTGCTAATAAGATTTTTTTTTCTGAAATTGATTAAGTATTTATTATTAAAAAAAAAAAAAAAGGAATAAAGTTTCATATTTAAAATCCAAATTTATCTAATTTCAGTTTTTATTTTTATGCAATCTTTTAATGAAAAACTCATGTTCCCCTTGTTTGTTTAATATTTTAATATATATTCTTTATTTTCTATTATTCTGTAATTAATTAAAATATCTTAAAATACTAATCATGCATCAGGTTTGACATCCGATTTCAACACCAGCCGTGTGGATTGACTATCTTGCTGAAATTGATTCACTATTTATATCCAAATTCATCCAATTTTAGTTTATATTTTTAAGCATTATTTTGATGAAAAATTAATTTTCATATGTTTGGGTATTATGGGAATATTTTATTTTTAATTTATTATTATTTTGTGATTAATTAAAAATACTTTAATAAAGTTCTGTAATGAGTCAAGTAACTTGATTTTTACAGCAGAATGGAGGGGTGGAGGGGGCATTCATTAGATTTTTTTGCAGATCTGCAATTTTCTGCTTTTTTAACATATTGTTATCATTAAAAAGAGATATTTTTTAAGATTACATTTTATTACTAATCTTACAGGGTGCCAACAGGCACGAAAAAATCAGCAATTTCAGTAATGTGCTCCAAGACTCAATCCTTCTGCATCCACTACATGAATGTCAGCATTTATGTTATACATATCTTATTATAATCTAAAGGTTAAAAATATATAAAATTGCACCTTATTTTTCATATCTCCCCCCCCCTTTTTTTTAGGGTTTCGTTCATCTGACGAAACCCCATTCGCCTCGCTCCTCTGTCTGTCCATCACAGAGTCTGTTCTCAGAAACTATACATGTTGGAGATTTGAAATTTTGCATACTTATAGCTGAGCACCACACATCATACGACAAATCATAAAATTTTGAAAAAGTCGTACATTTAACCCTTTGGGCTCCCACATGTGCATTTTAAACAATTCTTTCTATGTGAGCCTCTAATTAGGTTGGAGGTGTGAAATTTTGCATACTTATAGCTGAAAACCATCATGCGACAAATCATAAAATTTTGAAAAAGTCGTACATTTAACCCTTTGGACCCCCACATGCGTATTTTAAGCAATCCTTTCTAAGTGAGCCTCTAATTACGTTGGAGGCGTGAAATTTTACATACTTATAGCTGAACCCTCACATCTAACGAAAAACTATAAAATTTTGAAAAAGTCGTACATTTAACCCTTTGGGCTCCCACATGTGTATTTTAAACAATTCTTTCTAAATGAGCCCTTAATTAGATTGGAGGAGGGAAATTTTGCATACTTATAGCTGAACACCTCACATCAAACGACAAATCATAAAATTTTGAAAAAGTCGTACATTAAATGTACGACTTTTAATGTACGACAAAACCCTTTGGGCTCCCACATGTGTATTTTAAACAATTCTTTCTAAGTGAGCCCCTAATTAGGTTGAAGGCGTGAAATTTTGCGTACTTATAGCTGGACACCTCAGATCAAACGACAAATCATAAAATTTTGAAAAAGTCGTACATTTAACCCTTTGGGCTCCCACATGTGCATTTTAAGCAATTCTTTCTATGTGAGCCTCTAATTAGGTTAGAGGCGTGAAATTTTGCATACTTATAGCTGAAAACCATCATGTGACAAATCATAAAATTTTGAAAAAGTCATACATTTAACTCTTTGGACTCCCACATGCGCATTTTAAGCAATTTTTTCTAACTGAGACCCTTACTAAATTGGAGATTTGAAATTTTGCATACTTATAGCAGAACACCTGAGGCCAGGCGATGAACCATAAAATCTTGAAAAAGTCTTACGTTTAACCCTTTGAGCTACCACATATGTATTTTAAGCAATTCTTTCTAAGAGAGCCCTAATTAAGTTGGAGACATGAATTTTTGCATACGTATAGCTGAATACCTCAGAACCCCACGACAAATCATAAAATTTTCAAAAAGTCTTATATTATTTACTCCTCCGGGCTCTAACTTGTGTATTTTAAGCAATTTTTCTAACCTCTGCCCTTTCACCCGCGGAGCACTTTTCCAACTTTTGCCGACACCCCTTTGACCATTCTTTCATATTATGCACCATAGTAGGGATGCAACGGATATCCGGCTGATTTTTCAATATCCGAAATACCGTCGGATATCCGAAATACCGTCGGATATCCGAATCACAATCACCGGATATCCGACTTCTCTGCCGGATATCCGGCAATACGTAGCAAAGCAAATATATAAGGATAAGAGATCGTTTGACCCAAGCAATGCCGAACAACTTTTGTTTATAATGCAAAATATGAAAGTACGTCCACTATTCATGAGTAAAAGGTAATTCTCTAAAGTTTAAAGAATTGCCAGCTTTCCTAACATTGGTATTATTAGAACTCTTTATAATAAATTTAAGAATTTATGTTTACATCTTTTAGAAAATTGTACCTTTACTTTCAGAATGCGAAACAAAATCTGAATTTGTTTATTAAAGTATGACTTTATTAATTTTCTTTCTCTCTTTTAAGTTTAACAATTAAACAGGCCTATTTTTACTTTCTTCTATCTTCAATAGAAGAAAGTATTGTAACTGAGATTTTTTTCGATTTCTGGTTTTCGGTGGGCTTAGACGTTTTAGGGGTCAGAGATCCCAAAACATGTTTATACAAAATGTCTGTCTGTCTGTCATCATACCATCAAAAAGTGTATGAAGCTATGCATAGAATTGAACCAAATTTTTTGTGAATGTTTTTGGCTGTAGCCAGCTGGCCGTCCTTCAATATTGGAACATTCCACTGGAAAGGGGTGCTGTAATCGTGATTTTTGTGCCATTTTCATTATTGCACCATCAAAAAGTGTATGAAGTTATGCATAGAATCGAACCAATTTTTTTGTGTATGTTTTTGGCTGTGGCCATCTTCAATATGGAAGCATTCTGCTGGAAGGGAGTGCTGTAATTGCGATTTTTGTGCCATTTTCATTATTGTACTATCAAAACGAAAAGTGTATGTTAAATATGTAATGATAAGTTATCCATATAATTGAACAAAATTTTTTGTGTATGTTTTTGGCTATGTCCAGCAGGTTCTCCTTTAAATTGGAAATATTCTGCCAGAAGGGTGCGCTGTAATAGTGATTTTTGTGCCATTTTCATTCTTGTACCATCGAAAAGCGTATGAAGTTATGTATAGAATTCAACCAATTTTTGGGGGTATGTTTTTCGCTATGGCCAACTGGTCTTCCTTCAATTTGAAAATATTCTGCTTGAAGGGGGCGCTATAATAGTGATTTTTGTGTTATTTCCATTATTTTATCATCGAAAAGTGTATGAATCTAAGCATAGAATTGAACCAATTTTTTGTGTAGGGTCACTCGGAGTAATTCCTGGTCAGCAAGTTTCTGGGGTAATTCCTGGTCACAGTCCTTTTTATGTTTTAAGAACGCTTCACCAAAATGAAAAAAATCATAGAGGTACTCTGAACTATCCTCATTGGAATTTATTACTTAATTATGAGTTTACTGTTTATTTATTTTGAAAAAAAAATCTTTTTGTAATGGCTTGTTAAATTTCTGTAAAACAACATTGGCCTTAGTCATGATACATTTTTACAAAGATCTTTATCACAACTCAAATTTTAAATATTTTTCTTTTCTTTCTTTTTGGTTCAATTACCAACTACTTTAGCTATTAGAAAATAGTCTTGAAATTTTTCATACTATTTTAAATAATTTACAGAAGTTGGTCAAATATTGCCCATGTATCTGGGGTAAATCTTGGTCACTGGGGTAATTCCTGGTCAATGTTTTAATCATCATTTAATTCCTTTTTATTGTCATATTTAGTGATTTTTATTTTCACAAACCCTTTGAGAATTAACTGCAACCACACTGTTCACCACATTTTAGTTAATTGTGGTTCTTAATAAAGTAGAGTCACCCGTGGTAATTCCTGGTCACTGAGTTTCTGAGGTAATTCTTGATCATTTTTGCTTTTGTTATAAAAATAACAATTTATGAAACTGTAAAAAATCTCAAAGATACTTTGAATCCTTTGCTTTGAAATATATGCCTTAATTATTCATTTAGTTGAAATTAAATATTTAAAAAAAAATTATGTTCAAAACTGCTACTCGAATTTCTGCAAAACATCGATCTTGATTGCTACACATTTTACAACAGATCATTGTCATTCTTGCAGTTTTAATTATTTTATTTCAACTAATCACATATCACAGTCTTTTAAAAAAGATTATAAAATTTTCCTCTACTATATTAAACACTTTTAAAAGCAGAAAACAGTAAGTGCTCAGAGAATAAGACACACTCTATGACTGAACAATTTAAGTAGAAATAATATCTCATTGCAAAATGCCAAAATGGTGCATAAAAATATACATAATGCAATAGAGGAACCTAATTATTATGCTGTGTATTATATTAAAAGTCTGTATTGAAACTTTCTTGAAAGGGAGCCGAAAACTTCCGTTGGCCTAAAAGGAAAATAAAATTGATAACAAACATTCAGTTATATTTCCTATGGACCAATAAATTTGCAAGTTATTAATAAATCAAATTCACAATGGATACTAATGAAGTAATAAATACTGCTTATAAATGTTGTAAAAACGCATAAAAATTCTTTGGCTAATTAATGTTTTGTAAAATGTACAAGAGTCTTTTACACATCAAATAACTTAGTATTTATGCCCAAAACAAAATCTATGCTTTTTTATTCCACAATTATGAGATGAACAAAACTTTTAGAAGGTTGATTCTACTTATTTTATTACTCAGTCATAAAAAAATTAACTGTACTACTTAATTTACATGAAAAAGGATGCTGACCGATAATTACCCCAGAGGTGACCAAGAATTACCCATGTCCGGGGTAATTCTTGGTCATTTAAAAATTATAATTATTTTAATTATAAGTACATATATATTTAAGTAAGCATTTTATAATATAGCCATCAGAGGCGGTTTATTCCACAAAAAAATTGGGAACAATACCTTTAATAGTTTTTATAATAATTAGATGTTGATGCTTTTTGGCCAGGAATTACCCCGGGTGATCCTATATTTTTGGCTATGGCGGGCAGTTTTTTCTAGAATTTGGAAATATTCCGCCAGAAGGTGGCTCTGTGACAGCATTTTTTGTAAAATTTTCTCAAATTTTCGCATTTTTTTGTACTGTATATTGGTGGCTCGTAAAGCCATGGGAACTTCACATCCTGCTAAGCTGGCTATTCACAATCAGCTGATGTACAGAATAACGAAAAAAATTATTGATTTTAATAAATATCATGATCGAGATTAACTTATTCTTATTTTGATTAATTGAAGAGCAGAAATTTTATATCAAAATCAAAGTTGGTATAATATTGAAATATTAACATTTGGAACTACTTTTTGAAATATTAAGATGTATGAGATAGAAGAAAGTTTTGGGATTGGTACATCCAACTTCATTATAAATATTTAAAATTAAAAGTAATTTTCTTTTTACTTATTAAATATCAAAGTAATTTAACTTAAAATAAAACTAAATGTGACTCAAAGCAAAACAGTATTAAATAATTAAAACAGAAAAAAGACATCAACTAAACCTATATTTGGAGAAAATAACTCTTTAATCATGGGTATATTAGTAGATATTTTATGTTTAAATTATAAAAAGAACGTATGTATTTCTTTGTGAAAATACTCTACAATTATAAGCCTATTAATTTGTTAAAATTTGTTACACAAATTATCAGCATTTCATTGTACAAATTAATTATTAGCAATTATCAATACTAGGGGATCGAACCCGAGCTCCTCGGGTTACAGAATATAGGTGAAAACCAATTTTTTTTAATCTAATTACTTTTTTACATGTAATATATATTTTTAGATTAACCACTAACATCAAAAAGAATTTTTATATGAAAAATATCAATTATGCAATCAAATAAAGTTTTGAAATTTATTAAAAGCGATACTTTCACATGTCACTGCATGCCAGGAGTTATTAACCCAAGATTTTGCGACTTACGTCAGTCTTTCCGATCATTTCGGTGCATAAGCGCGTGGTTCAATCACATGTCTGTTAAATTTGTTTCTTATTTACATTAAATTATTTATTTTTCTATAGAGGAAGTTTTAACTTTGTTATGGAACATTAGACGAAAGCATATGCTGAACTTTTTACATTGTTTTAAGGTCAAGCGGATTAACCTTCCGTAATTGAGCTACACGTGATAGAGATAAATTAAAAAATAATTTATGCTTGAAAATCTATATATATATTACGCTATTGTACGTGGCACAGAAATCGCGATTAATTGTAGGTTAATTGTTCAATTGGTTAATTGTAAATAATTGGCGGTTAATTGTTTAATGGCAACGCCCAAATTAAACGCATCTCATTGGTTATTGTGTAATATTTTAAAAAAGTGAAAAACAATAAATAAATAAAAAGTTTAATTAATAACTATAGAACAAAACAATTTATATAATTAAAAAAAAATAAAATAAAAGTAACTAAACAATTTATTAATAAATAAACAACTACATCTGGGTTACCATATCAAACAAAATAATGACACTTTGGCGCCAGTTATGTACCTCGGTGCGTATATGACATTTGCATCAGAAAAAAGTCGTACCAACGTAGCGCGTATATGACACCTGTGCCGTCTTTTATTTATCTACTTTAAACTACAATAAATAAAAAAATAAATGAAGGTACTTTTCCAGTATAGGTACTTGGCGAAAAAGAGAAAAGGTCCATGGCGAGAAAAGAAATTTTTTTCTGGCAACCGATTTAATCCAAATATTTTTTTTCAAATAAAACTACATAAAAGTGTCTATGACCGCAAAAAGTTCGTACTTTTATGTTAGCTGGGTGCAATTCTCACCAATAGCATTTTTTAACTCGCCATTGGCATTTTCTATTTCTCGAGGGGTAAATTAAAACAATCTTTGATGTTGAAATTAAATGGTTTATGGTATTATTTATCCTTTTTCTTTTCTTTTTGTAAAGAATTTTTTTTTAAGTGAAAGTCATGAATTTTAAAAGTTCTATTTTTAACTTAAAGTCATCCATTCTAAATAACATAAGTGAAAGGATTATATTTTAAACTGAATTAACGAAATCTGAAAAAAAATGTGACGGGTACAATGTTTGGCGATTTATCACCTGTGCCCGACTAACATAACTTTAGCGAGTTCTCGACTTCTCTATCAGAATCTTCAAATTTGGCGAAGGATTGAGCAAGTAAATTAAATTATGAATAAAAGTAACATGATACAATGCCTAGCATACATTTAAGTAGGGATGCAACGGATATCCGGTAAATATCCGATATCCGGCATATCCGGCTGAATTTTCAATATCCGAAATACCGTCGGATATCCGAATCACAATCACCGGATATCCGACTTCTCTGCCGGATATCCGGCAGAGTGCAGTAAAGCAAATATATAAGAATAACAGTAATCGTTTGACCCCAAACAATGCCGAACAATTTTGTTTATAATGTAAAATATGAAAGTAAGTTCACTATTCATGAGTGAAAGGTAATTCTCAAAAGTTTAAAGAATTGTCAGCTTTCCTAACATTGATATTTGAACTCTTTATAATAAATTTAAGAATTTACGTTTACTTCTTTTAGAAAATTGTACCTTTACTTTCAGAGTGTAAAACAAAATTTGAAGTTGTTCATTAAAGTATGACTTTATTAATTTTCTTTCTTTCTTTTAAGTTTAACAATTTAACAGGCCTATTTTTAGAAGAAAGTATTGTAATAGAATTTTTTTCGATTTCTGGTTTTCGACGGATTTAGATGTTTTATTGGTCAGATATCCCAAAACATGTTTATACAAATTGTCTGTCTGTCCGTGTGTCGCCATCGTACCATCGAAAAGTGAATGAAGTTATGCATAGAATTGAACCATTTTTTTGGGGGGGGGGGGAATGTTTTTGGTTATAGCCAGGCGGCCCTCCTTCAATAAGGAAACATTCCACTGGAAAGGGGGGGGGGCACAGTAATCGCGATTTTTGTGCCATTTTCATTATTGTACCATCGAAAAGTGTATGAGGTTATCCATATAATTGAACAAAATTTTTTGTATTTGTTTTTGGCTATGTCCAGCAGGTTCTCCTTAAATTGGAAATATTCTGCCAGGATGGGGATATTTCCAATAATAGCGATTTTTGCCATCGTAATGAAGTTATGCATAGAATTGAACCAATTTTTTTGTGCATGTTTTTGGCTATAGCCAGGCGGCCCTCCTTCAATATGGAAACATTCCACTGGAAGGGGGGGTTGCACTGTAATAGCGATTTTTGTGCCACTTTCATTCTTGTATCATCGAAAAGTGTATGAAGTTATGTATAGAACTGAACCAATTTTTCGGGGGTATGTTTTTGGCTATAGCCAGCAGGTCCTCCTTCAGTTTGAAAATATTCTGCTGGAAGGGGCTGCTATAATATGGATTTTTGTGTTATTTTCATTATTTTACCATTGAAAAGTGTATGAAGTTAAGCATAGAATTGAACCAATTTTGTGGTGTATATTTTTGACTATGGCCACCAGTTTCTCCTTGAATTTGGAAATATTCTGCCAGAAGGTGGCACTGTAACAGAGGTTTTTGTAAAATTTTCTCGATTTTTCGCAGTTTTTTTTTGTACTGTATATGGGCGGCTCATGAAGCAAAGGGAACTTTGCATCCTGCTAAGCTGGCTATTCACAAACAGCTGATGTACAACGGAATAACAAAAAATTTTTTGATTTTAATAAATATCATGATCGAGTTTAACTTATTCTTATTCTGATTAATTGACTGAAGCAGAAATTTTAGACCAAAATCAAAGTTGGTATAATATTGAACTAATAATATTGAAGTATTAACATTTGGAACTACTTTTTGAAATATTAAGATGTATGAGATAGAAGAAAGTTTTGGGACTGGCAAATCCAACTAGTTGTTTTTGTAACTTCATTATAAATATTTAAAATTAAAAGTAATTTTCTTTTTACTTTTAAATATAAAAATAATTTAACTTAAAATAAAACTAAATGTGACTTAGAGCAAAAACAATATTAAATAATTAAAACAGAAAAAGGGCATCAACTAAACCTATGTTTGGAGAAAATAACTCTTTAATAATGGTATATTAGTAGATATTTTATGTTTAAATTATAAAAAGAAAGTATGTAGTATTTCTTTGTGAAAATACTCTACAATTATACACATATTAATTGGTTAAAATTTGTTGTACATATTATCAGCATTTCATTGTACAAATTAATTATTAGCAATTATCAGCATTTCATTGTACAAATAAACAGAATATTTTAATGTTTAAATTACATTTTTTATGCAATATTATTAATATACATTACAGGGCTTGAATGGCAGATACAGGGCTTGAATTTCGAAGCGGGTTGGCAGGATTCATGCCCTATTTATTATGTCCTATTGTGAGCGGGCGGCTCCTGTTTCCAAAAAATCACTTTCTGAAAATGTTTCTTTGTAAAACGACGAGCAAGTCTCAGGACCGACTGACAAATTTCGTGATATTTTCTACTATCGATGGGGAGATTTCACAGTTTCTTCTTACGACAGATTGACAACATTCATGGTTGTTTTTCTGCATCTGACTGAAAAATTTTGCGCTTTTTCTCCACGACCAACTGACGAATTTCACAATTTTTTCTAGAGACCGATCGGTGAAGTTCATATTTTTTTTTTTTCCTCGAGATCAATTGATAAATATAGCAATTTTATTCTGTGACCAATTGGCAAATTTCCCTGTTTGTTCTTGCGACATACTGATGAAAGTAACGATTGTTTTACTGCATCCCATTGAAAATTTTCGCGTTTTTTCTCTGCGACCGGCTGAGGAATTTCACGATATTTGCTCGTGACAGACTGATTGACAAATTTTGTGATATTTTCCCGCTGCCGATTTCCCCTGCACTTCAGTTTTCTTCTTGCGACTGGTCGACAAATTTTTTAATTTATTTTCACCATGATTGACGAAATCGGCGATATATTTTTGTATGACCGATTTATGTATTTTGCGATGTTTTTCCCTATGCCCAAAATAGCAAATAACTAAAAGGGCAGTAATCGCCACCGGAGACTGAGCCCTATCAAATTGGCCAATAGTACTCAACAAAATGAGATTACACTTGTGGTGCACATGAAGAAGAAAAAATTTGGTTGAACTTAAAAAAACATGTTTAGAAATAACAAACTAGTTGATTCTTGCAATTCACAGATTAGGACATGACTTTTTTAAATCAACCTTTTATCGTGTAATAGAAAAAATCAATGACTATTTCCTTTTCAAACTTTGGATATGGATTTAAAATTCCAATGTGTAGAACATAGTTCAATTAATGAAAATACCAGGGACTACAGTTTTGACTATAATTCCATTTAGGATATAATAAAACAAGTTTGTTCAGAAGTGACATACAATCACCGTAGGATATTGTCAATAGAATCACCGATATGCATTATTCATGCATTTTTAACTTACTGTTAAAAATTAATGCCCATCAGATTTTGCAAAGTTTTCTAAAATTTTTTAACAGAGCATAACCATGCATTTCCGATAATTTCTAAAGTTATAAAAGTTGGTCTGTGCTGTTTGTCAAAAGTGTAACATGTGAAAGAGGTTAAATCACGCAAAATGGAATGAAATCTAAATTAAGAAATTCATTTAGGAACCCAATTGTTAATTGCCCATAACATTAGGTTAAAGTTGAAAGATAGACATGGTATATATAAAACTTGATTCTGTTCCTTTGTTTTAATAAAAATAAACATTTTGGATAATTATCTTGAGTTGTTAATTTAAATTATTTTAATGGTATTTTGTCATGTCTGTATAAATGTAATTCTTTAAGTGGCACATAAAAGATAATGGGGTTTAAAGGTTTTTTTTTCCTTTCTAACAGTTCAACTCCCTTGCATTTTTAAATGTTGGGTGGGAAACTCCCCTCCTTGGGAAAACTTGAATTTCAAGCCCTGATGTTAAAAGAGATATAGTTTTTGTAAATTATATTTCAATACATTTAAAATGTTTTAATGATTTGTGAAACATGCTTGTAATTTATTGTTCTGAGATGGCGTTATATAAAGAAATAATTCACCATATAACTAAAAACATATATAGTGCCGGATATCCGATCGGATATCCGGCCGGATATCCGAATCCGGCAGGCAAAGGAGCTTCGGATATCCGGTATCCGATATCCGGCAAAATCAATATCCGGTGCATCCTTACATTTAAGGGAGACCAAATTGGTCGCCACGGGCGGCTAGTTATTTAAAAAAATAATAACTCAGTCAATTAAGATACAATTTTCAAACAAATTGCATTTGAAAGTAGATTTTTTTCTTTATTTGACGGTTTAAAAATTGAAAATGTGCGATATTTAGGAATTTAAAAAATCTCTGACATAGCACGTATTTTAATTTCAATTTATTTTTTCAGTTTTTATGAGAAAATGGCAACGAAAAGGTACAGTAATATATTATTTTCTTTCTTTCGTGATTAGTTTCCCATTACTTTCAACCCTTCACGACTTTCAACAGAAATGGAGTTCTTCAGTTGCCACAATTACAAAAAATGTATTAAAAACTACAAAAAAATTAATATCTCAAAATTAAATTGAGATACAGCTTTCAAACAAATTGCATTTAAAAGAGCATTTTTTTCCTCATACGACGGTGTAAAAATTTAAAATGTGCGATGTTTAGAAGTTTAAAAATTTACAGTAGAGAAAATTGCAAAACCAAAATTTCATTTCAAATTTCAAAGTGTTGCCATTCGCAGAATGACGTATGCGTTACGCACAGATATGTTTGTCCTTTATAATATAGATAGTCAATCCCATATCCAAATTCAGTAGCAATTATCGGCATTTCATTGTACAAATAAACAGAATATTTTAATGTTTAAATTACATTTTTATACAACATTATTAATATACATTACACGGCTTGAATGGCAGATACATGTCTTGAATTTTGAGATGGGATGGCAGAATTCGTGCCCTAAAGAATATTGGGGGCGGGAGGCTCCTGTTTCCAAAAAATCATTTTCTGAAAGTGTATCTTCGTAAAACGACGATGAAGTGTCGGGGCTGACTGACAAATTTCATGATATTTTCCACTATCGATTTGCAGATTTCACAGTTTCTTTTTACAACAAGTTGTCAAAATTAGTGTTTGTTTTTCTCAGGGTTAGAAAAAACCCGGGTTTTTTCGAAAAAACCCAGTCCACTGGGCCCACTAGTCTAAAACCCGGGTTTTTCTGATAAAACCCGGGTTTTTTCGGGCTTTATTGAGTTTTTTTGGAGAGCACTTTAAGCTTCTAATTTGCATATACATAATACCTGAATTCTCCATTTATCAGTGAAATTTGGGCATAATTTGCATTAATTATGAATTAACAAAAAGTATATAAAAAGAAAAAAAATCAAATTAATTTAAAAGGTACATCTGTATCTCATGGGACTAGTTTGCTGAACTAAGCATATATTAAGTGAACCACAAATAGATTTCTTTATATAATTCTTACCTTAAGTTAAACATGTTAAGTTTATATAGTTTCTTTCATTCACTTCAAATCAGAAATCAGTTGAAGACTTTTTTTTTTTCTTTTGAAAGAAATGGGATTCACAATAATATATTTGAAAATTTTAGCAAAATTTGCTACATATATATTGCAACAGTATTAAATGTTAAATTAGATTGTCATAGAAGTCAGTAACATTTGTAAATTTCTATCACAAATGGCGATACACTTATTACTAGCTTTGCTGCTTTATCAACTCCAAAATGATTACGTAACTTGCTCCAAACCAGACCAAATGTGGAAAAGTATTGTTCGATTGAAGCAGAGGTAGCTGGTACTGAATGTAAAGAAAAAACTCACAAAATCCAGGAGGAAACTTATCTGTTTCACTCTTTTTTGCCATAATCTGAACCATTTTTGTGTGGAAAACTCCTATATAACACTTTCATTGAGCATTGAAGCAGGATAATAAATGGGATGATTAATCTTAAAAGCTATAACAATGCAAACAATCAGGATGGTGTTCAAGTGCAATCTTTTTGCATGCATTAAGATTTAAAGCATTTGAATACATTTTAGATTACAGGCATGAAAATCTTCCTTCTTTTTTGGTCATTTTATCTCTGCTTAGAAATTCCTTTAAATCTGGTTCTTTTGAAATATATTTAAATTGGCCTTTATCTTTGCATTCTCAAACCTTAGATTAAATAATGATACAGTTGTGAAAGCACAAGAAAATTTGAAAAAACCCACAATGGGTTTTTTCAATGCCCGTAAAAACCTGGGCGTGTTTTTCGGGCTGGGCCCACTTGGGCAAACCCTGTCTAACAGCCACTGACTATTAACCCAATTTTCCAGTTTTCACCCATACTCATTCCTTAGATTAAATAATGTTACAGTTGTGAAAACATGAGAAAATTTGAGAAAACCCACAATGTTTTTTTTTTTTTTCAAGTGGTCCTGCTCGAAAAAACCCTCAGATTAAATAATGTTACAGTTGTGAAAACATGAGAAAATTTGAAAAAACCCACAATGTTTTTTTTTCAAGTGGTCACTTGGGCAAACCCTGTCTAACAGCCACTGACTGCTAATCCAATTTTCCAGTTTTCACCCATTCTCATGCTTTATATTAAATAATGTTAGTTGTGAAAACATGAGAAAATTTGAAAAAACCCACAATGGGTTTTTTCAAGTACGCATGCCCTAAAAAACCCGCAGATTAAATAATGTTAGTTGTGAAAACATGAGAAAATTTGAAAAAACCCACAATGGGTTTTTTCAAGTGGGCCCACCCGAAAAAACCCGGGTGGGTTTTTTCGGGCGGGCCCACTTGGGCAAACCCTGGTTTTTCTGCATCTGACCAAAAAAGTTTGCGATTTTTATCCTCGACCGACTGACAAATTTCTTGATTTTTTTCTGGCGACCGATTGATAAATTTCATATTTTTTTTTTTTCGCAATCAATTGACAAATTTAGAAATTTTATTCTGTGACCGATTGGCAAATTTCCCTGTTTGTTCTTGTGACATACTGATGAAAGTAACGATTGTTTTTCTGCATCCGATTGAAAAATTTCGCATTTTTTCCCTGCGACCGACTGAGGAATTTCACGGTCTTTGCTCGTGACGGACTGGCAAATTTCACGATACTTTTCCATGATCGATTGACGAATTTCGTGATATTTTCCCACTTTCGATTTCCCATGAACTTCAGTTTTTTTCTCGAAACCAATCGACAAATTATTTTATTTATTTTCACCATGATTGACGAAATCAGCAATGTTTTTTTCTATGACCGATTTACGTATTTTGCGATGTTTTTCCTGTGTGCCCAAAATTGGAAATAACTAAAAGGGCAGCAACGGCCACCGGAGACTAAGCTCTACCAAATTCGACAATAGTCAGCGCTAAACAAAATGAGATTACACTTATGGTGCAGATGAAAAAAAAAACTGATGAAATTCAAAAAAATATATTTAGAAACAACAAACTAGTTGTTTCTCGCAATTAACAGAAATTAGGACATGACTTTTTGAAATCAACCTTTTCTTGTGTAATAGAAGAAATCAATTGACTATTCCCTTTTCAAACTTTGGATATGGATTTAAAATTCCAACGCATAGAACATAGTTCAATTAACGAAAATACCAGGGATTACAGTTTTGAATATAATTCCATTAAGGATATAATAAAACAAATTTGTTCAGAAGTGACATACCATCACCGATATGCATTATTCATGTAAGTTAAAAATTAATGCACATCAGAATTTGCAAAGTTTTCTAAAACTTTTTAAGAGAGCATAACCATGTGTTTCTGATAATTTCTAAAGTTATAAAAGTCACTCTGTGCTGTTTGTCAAAAGTGTAACTTGTGAAAGAGGCTAAAGTACGCAAAATGGAATAAAATCTAAATTAAGAAATTCATTTAGCAACCCGATTGTTAATTGCCCATAACATTAGTTGAAAGTTGAAAAATAGACATGGTATATATAAAGCTTGATTCTGTTCCTTTGTTTTAATAAAATAAAAATTTTGAATAATTATCTTGAGTTGTTAATTTAAATTGTTTCAATGGTATTTTGTCATATCTGTATAAATGTAATTCTTTAAGTAGCATCACATAAAAAATAACGGGGTTTAAAGATTTTTTTCCCCTTTCTAACAGTTCAACTCCCCTGCATTTATAAATGTTGGGTATGAAACTCCCCTCCTGGGAAAACTTGAATTGCAAGACCTGATATTCAAAGAGATATAGTTTTTGTAAATTATATTTCAATACATTTAAAATGTTTTAATGATGTGTGAAACATGTTTGTAATTTATTGTTCTGAGATGACATTGTATAGAGAAATAATTCACTATATAACTAAAAACATATCTAGTGCCGGATATCCGAATCCGGCAGGCGAAGGAGCTTCGGATATCCGGTATCCGACAAAATCAATATCCGGTGCATCCCTACACCATAGCCTTACATATTTTAGTTTCACCTTTTACCACCAGGAGTGCCTACTTATCTTGGGTGCTATGGGCCCAATCCCCTCGACTAATATATCTACAGATAGTATGTAAAATGGAGTTTCGTTCGGATAGAGGTTTCTTTAGAATAGAGTGGGTCCCTGGTTGCGAAATGTGGAACTAACAGATTTTTCAAAAGGATAAAGTGTTTTGAAACGAATATTAAACGAAACCCTCTGTATGATCTGTGATCTCACTTACCCACTTGTTTTTACTACTTTTCTCATCATGGTAAATGAACAGTTAAATTCATCATTGAATTCTTTGAATCTGCTTCTGTTTTACCTCAATAACTTTTTAATTCTGTGTCTGTAAAAGAAAGTGTGTGTATGTTGTTAGCAATGAAGTGCTATTTGGGTGGGCTAGGGGAAGTTGTCGCCCCCTCCCCCCAGAAGGAATTTAGATTGTAGCAGGCATAACAAGTCAGACCAATATATATATATATATATCATTTTCTTTTCCATTACTTCTTAAAGAATGAGTTTATAAAATGTATTAAAATAGGTCACTAATTTTTAAAATGGAAAAAAACTAGTGTTTTAGGGCATTTGAAGATTTTTTTATGTGTAAAATATACCTCTTTTCAAAGGTATTTGAAAAATTAAAAGCTAAGTATACTAAATAATACAGGAGGGGGAAGGGGGATGCATAGATCGTATTTTGTTACTAAAAATTAAAAAATAAGCGTCCATATTCTAAAATGTAAAATCGGTGTTAAATCGCGATTTAGCACTAAATCGCGATGTTAGATGGATGATAAATCGATTTAAGAAATTTCTACATCGCCCAGTCCTACAGCTCACTCACAAAACAGTGGAGAAAAACTGCAAAATGTTGAAGTTATTTTCTTACCACCAAATTGCACATCAAAACTGCAGCCTATGGACTTGGGAATAATAAAAAATCTGATGGTGCGTAATAAGAAAAGAATTCTTAAAGAACTGATCATAGCTACTGAAAAAAAGGATTCCACCCAAGACATCATTAGTCTTAGAAAGTGTATTGCAGAAATTTATAAAGCTTGGAGATTTGATGTAACTCAAAAAATTTTTTACAGTTGCTTCAAAAAGGCCGGCTTTTCTAAACTGGAGAATAATGCGGATTCTGAGGACGAAGACGATGTGGCTTTAGCAGACTTAAAAGAGAAATGGACGTTAATTAAGGAATGCAGAAATGGCGAAGAAAATATTACTCTCTCTGATTTTTTGGAAGTGGATGAGAATCTCACTATTGTGCAGTATCCTACTGATAGCGATATTTTAAGCAGCGTTATGAACAATGATGGTGAGAGTGACAATGAGCCTGAAAACTAAAACGTACAACAAGAGAAAAAAACATCACACAGTGAAATGAGTTCTTTTGATCTTATAAGGAGAGGACTTCAAATGAAGGAAAATGTTCCAGATACAATTTTTCATTCCTTGCTAAAGTGTGATTATTTTTTCGAGAGTGTAACAATTTTAAAATCAAAACAGCAAAAAATTACAGATTTCTTCGTCTAAAATTAATGTAAGTTTTCTTATGTGATTTTTAGTATGCTTTCAAATAAATATCTGCTCTCTTTTTGAAACTGTTTAAATAATTAAGTAATAAAATATTAGGTTATATTTATAGTTAAACATATCAAATTCTTAATTAAACACCTCAAAAACAATTTCTTTTTCAAAATTTACACATTAAATAGGAATTTTTACTCATTCTCTATATAACGAACTTCTCAGTATAACGAATTTTTTACTGGTAGAATGGATTTTGTTATATAGAGACTCGACTGTATATGTTAACACAGCTTTACCAACTAGTATTCATATTTTAAACAGAAAGCTCCTCCAGTGGGCATTACTCCAGCATGTTTTAATGTATAGTTAAAATTTTCGTATTTATATTATAAATGAATGTACAGTGTACTAGAGGTCTGCACGGGCCGGAATTTCCAGGCCCGGCCCGGCCCGAAGGAAAGCTATTTTGGCCCGGGCCGGCCCGGTGTAAAAATTGAAAGTTCGGCCCGAGCCCGGCCCGGCCCGTTTACATTTTTACCGTTTTCGGCCCGGCCCGTACAAAAAGCAGTAAAAACAGGCCCGGCCCGGCCCGACTAAATTTCTACAAAAAATTCCGTTTTTTTCTCGACATAAAATTAAGATTCTTTTAATGAATACTACATGCATATTTATGGGAACATTTTACAGTATATTTTAAATTACTATGTGTTCTCAAAATAGAAAACACACAATCGTAAACGTTAACGATTACTTACAGCGTTGTAGTCAACATCTCTACAGACGTTTCAAAATTGAAATAAGGGTTCATTAAAAGATTATTGTAGTTTAGAATAAAGGGTTAAAAAACATGATAACTTTTGAAGCTTATAATAAAAGGTAGATTTGTGAAAATATTTCTGTCATTTTAAAGGCTTTTCTCAAATCCAAAGGAGCTACATTTTGATACATTTATGAATTCATTTCTTTTCGGAAACGCATGAGATTGGCAGGAATTCTTATTCAGAAACCATGTAAATGCCGTTTTTTTCTTAGATAAAAGTAATATATCTTTCAGAAAATACTGCCAAAGTTAGCGTTTTGAATCGAATTTCCGGAAGCGATAGCACAGGAAAGGAGAAAACGTACAGTCACGTGAAAAGAATCTCTGTTATCTCTGTACGTAATTTATGAAAAATAGAAACGCTATTCGATCCCAAATGCCTTCAATACTCAGGCCTGCCAATTTTATGCCTTTATAGTTAAAAATGAGTCAGAAAATGTGTCTGAGAGTTTCGCATTGTTGAGCAGTAAATATGAGAACCACCTTAAGGTACATTTCCAAAGATACTGTTAACAGAAGTTCATTATCGCTATTAATACTTCTACAAAACATAATGCCTGTCCTACACATCCTAAGAACGATTAAGATCAGTTCCGTCCCGGCACAAGTCTGCCGAAAAAATTAAACCCGGTATCAGGCATCATGTAACTGTACGATGCCGATCTCTACGATGGACATGTTACATTTCTGTATTGATGTTGTTAAACTCGCATCGCCTCGTAACGCACATTTATACTTATCGAAAAAGTCATATTCATTGGAAATGACCTCGTATTTTATCTGCTCCTCTCAAATTCTTATATCGGGCCGATAGGCCCGATTAATTTTTTTTATCGGCCCGGCCCTGCAGGCCCGTTCAATTTTTTTGCCGGCCCGGCCCGTTGAAAAAATTGTCCTAATTCTGCCGGCCCGGCCCGTTTGAAAATTCTCCTCCATTCCGCGGGCCGGGCCGTGTACGGGCCTCGGGCCAAGCCCGGGCCCGTGCAGACCTCTACAGTGTACTCTCGATTATCCGTGCGCGGATTATCCGTACTCATTCCGGACTCACAAAAAAATAAATAAAGACAAACATTGTCACGCTTATCATGCCTGTAAAATCGATGTTGATGTGAATTAGAATCTTTTCCGGCTTAGCTGATAGTATTCTGAAGTACGTAGAGGTAAAATCGAACGCTCTGGAACCTATTTGACGGGTAGGGTTAAAGGGGATGGGAGGGCATGTTAGCCTGGCTTCCAGTATTTGACAGATGAAGACATCGTTTCTAACTGTGCTGTTAAATTTAATAGTGATGGTAGTACTGATGCAGAAGATGTATTAAATGAGGGAAATACAATTCCTCATTCTAATGCTCTACAATTGTAGAAACTTTGTTAGACTATACAGGAGAAAGAAAATTTGATTACGGTGTGCGATTCGTAAAGTGTGTGTTGATATAAGACAAGAGATGAACAAACAGCAGAAGCAAAGATGTAACAGATTTTTTTAAGCGGTAAATATTAAAAGGAAAATTCCTAATTTGATGTTATATAGCATGCAAATGTAAGTAATTTTTTTATGTTTGTACTGATATTGATTTTTTCTTTAATAAAAAGGACTTTTCGGATTATCAGTGTTTTTCGATTGTCCGTGCGACCTCTCCCGGTGATTAGCCCGGATAATCAGGAGTACACTGTATATAATAATGGTATTGATTCTAATCAAAGTATTCATATGCATTTTTTGTCCCCATCTTTATTTTAATTCTCATATTCTCCGATACAGGGCTATTTTCTCTTTCTTTCCTGCGTTTTTAGCCTCCGGTACGGTATGCTATTTCTTTCTCCCAGCTTATTTTGTGTCCAAAAATTAACGTTATCTTACAGACACTAGCCGTAAAACAAAGCATTACGATTAAATACTCTTTAGTAATTTTTTAAACTTTTAAGCATCACACATTTTCACTTTTTATACCATCGTATTGGGAAAAAAAAAAGTTCTTTTAAATGCATTTTGTTTGAAAACTGTATCTCCATTTATTTTTGAAATATTAATTTTTTTGTAGTTTTTGGAGCCATTTGCTTAATATTGGCAACGGCATTTTATCCATTTCTGTAGAAAGTAAAGGAAAAATAGTTTAAAAATAGTAATTATATATTTTTGTTGCCATTTTCTCGTAACAACCAAAAGAAAATGTAATTAAAATACGTACTATTTTGAAAAAAATATAAACAAATGATTTCTGTTAAAACAATGGAGCTATTATATAGTATATTTAATTGTAAGTATCTATGAATCATTAGGTAGCTGTTTTTTTTTTCTCGATTTTCTTGAATGACGGAATCATTTTACTGCATTTGTGCATTATTTCGCGATAGTGATGTACTATGCATGCTTTACTGTAGATGTTTAAGAGTAGACCGTAAATGTGGAATTCTTAAGCGGATGCGAATGACGTCATTTTACATAAAATAAAACGTGTGCTTTAAGTCTTAAAATTTAAATATGTTTTGTACTGCAGTAGAGTCCCGCTTAACAGAGTTATTTTCTTCTGATGGACTGGTGGCTTCTATTATATACTATATTTAATTGTAAGTATCTATGAATCATTAGATAGCCGTTTTTTTCTTCTATTTTCTTGAATGACGGAATCATTTTGCTGCATTTGTGCATTATTTCGCGATAGTGATGTACTATGGCATGCTTTACTGTAGATGTTTAAGAGTAAACCGTAAATGTGGAATTCTTAAGCGGATGCGAATGACGTCATTTTACATAAAATAAAACGTGTGCTTTAAGTCTTAAAATTTAAATATGTTTGTACTGCAGTAGAGTCCCGCTTAACCGAGTAATTTTCTTCTGATGGACTGGTGGCTTCTATTATTATGAAACAGCCATTATAAATGAAGTGTTAGGTGAAGATGAAAGAGCATCCGTAAAAAACAATTATGGTCACCCCCCCCCCCCATTCTGACCAGAAAATCAGAGTTCTAACTTTTTACGACTGCTCTTTCATATTCACATAATACTTCATTTATAATGGCTGTTTCATAATAATAGAAGCCATCAGTCCATCAGAAGAAAATGGAGTAATGGAAATGCCGGAGGCGACACTAAATTCTGAAAAAGCAGAATTCCTGTTCTTTATTATTTTTTTCCTTTTCTTTCATCTGTTGCCTAGCAACGTATTTGGTCCTAATAATATTAGTATAATTGCGTGTATAATGTTTGAAAAAAGCCAACGTCACAACGGAGGAATTAATGCATTTGTATAGATGGATTTTAGCCCAGAAATAAAAATAGGCAATATTTTATTTTTATTTATTTTTTTTTTAACATTTGGTATTGTAGGGTTAAAGTTATATTTTTGTTTTCCCAGCTCTTCTGTGTTTTGTTTAAGTATTTAAAAAAAACATTTTTTTTGTAGCCACCACCATTGAAAAGTTTACTTCTGTTTAAAGTTTAATTTGTATCCTAAATAGTACTTATATCTTATAGTTAATCATTTTTAAAGTTTAAATTCAATAGTCTAGCACTTACAGCAAGTGTACATGCTTGTTTACCTTTTTCAGAATATGACTGGGTAGTGAAGTTAATTTTCTGTTACTTTTTAGTTAACCCTTTTCTAATCTGTTGTTTTCTGTGATGTCATTTTGTTCCAGTGGGTGTGTCCTTCACTTATTGAGACTTATGTTTATTAATTTTCTTGTATCAGAAATTACTTTTTAATTATAGTTTTCTCATTTGTTTTCTTAAAGTTTCATCATTGTTTAATTTGGTTAATCAATTAAAAAATATCATGCTGGCATTTTATTATTCCCTATGCATTTAGTATTTATACAAATGTCATTCACAATTAACTTAAAATTGTGGTTGATCTTCAGCTTTAAAGTTATCTTCAACATGTAAAAAAAAGGAATTTTTATCTTTCGGCAGCCTTGGGGTCGGACGGATTTTAAAGGTTTTTCCCTTTTTAAAGTCTCTATTTGGAGGGAGGGGAAGTAGAAAAAAGAAAAAGGAAAGAAAGACTTTTTTGTAAGTTATTTCAAAAAGTCAAGAGTCGAAAAACAAATACAAAAACATTTCCCACATGTAATAATGATATTCAAATTAATTAAATATGCTTTAACAGTTTTAGGAAACACTCGTTTAATTATTAATTTCATTCATATTTATGAAACACATGTTACTCATTAATAAATACAGAAAAGTTATAAGGGAAAAAATGTTAGGTTTGTATACCAGATATCTGCGGGAAGTCCATATTTGGATTTGAAAAGCAATTCAGGAGCTCTATACCTAATAAAAAGAAACAAACAAAACATTTAAAATAGATAGCAAATTTTTAATAATTCAAAACTTATATAATCCATTTGAATGATTAAAGGCTTTGATGTTACTTTTTATAAAAATGTTCATAAAACTCAAATTAACTAAGACGCCTTTCATATTGTTTCATTTCAGATACTTCTTAGAACACAATTCTGTTAAAAAAAATTTTTTTATAGAAAACTTACAGAAAAATGCGCATCCATGGAAATGTCTTAAAATTCTTTAGTTTCACCCTGCATGTAATCTGTCGATTTTCTTACACATAAAACAATATGTTAAAGATAAATTCACCATGAAAAGGCATAACATGGCTGAAAATGCTTTTCCAGAAACAAATATCCATAAAATGTAATGCGTCCATATTCTTTTGTGCTACTCTTTATTGTCTGTATATAAATTTTATACTTTACTCACACCATTTAGTATAACAGGAAGTTTTAGTTCAGCAGTAAATTTCATCCATGCAGTTGAAAACACATTTTCAGCAATTCTTACCCACAAATGGCAATGTGTTCAAAATCTTTTGGGCAGCCTTGTATATTACTATAGATATTTGTACCTATCACATAGTATATTAAAAATTTAATTCAGCTAGAAAATGCATAACACAATGGGAAATGCTTTTCCAGAAATTATCATAAATAGAAAATCATGTATCTATATTCTTTTGTGTCGTTCTGTATATGAATTGAACTCACATCACTTTGTACAGTAAAATTTAGTTCAGTTGAAAAATGCATAACACAATTAAAAACAAATTTTGAGCAATTCTTAACGATAGACGTTGCTATATTTGGATTATTTTTTGAAGCTCTGTATACAATCTATATAATTTAGACATCATGATCTAATAGATTTATTTATACAATTTCTAATAGATTTCATTATACAATAAATTTTGTTTAAGCTTGAAAACACATAACACAATTGAAAAGATGTTTCCTGTAATTATCTCTCACAGACAAGAGTGTATTTGAATTATTACACAGCATAATTAAAGTTTATTTTACATAATTGCTCCAACAGTCAGTCAGTATATCAAATTTTTGTGTATTCCTGTAAATGAACAATAAATGCCATACACACCATTTTCTACACAAAGCATGTTGTAGCATATAACAACAGATATCAATTTCTTTATACTTGAAGTAGTGTAACATGTCATTAAAATGTACTTTAAACAATTAACCTTCATAAACCATAACATATCTGAATTCTTTTGAATGTCCCTGTAAACAAATGAATATCCCAAACTATACAACATAGCTAATTTAGAGTACTTCACTAACTCATATCACGTAAATACAGTGCTCAGCAAAAGTTTAGACAATGATCGATTATGCTTCTGTACTGAGAAGTATGTAACGAATTGTTGTAACTCAACTGTCACATATTACTGGGACTTATCTTTCATACACAAACAACAAATTTTAATTTATACACTTTACACAATATATGACAAAAAAAAAAAAAAAAAAAAAAAAAAAAAACGAATTTAACATTGTGGCAAAAGTATAGACAATCTGTCTGTTAACAGAAAAATATCCATAAATTAAAATCGAACTGCACCTACATTGTATGCTATTAATGCAAAAATGTGACTTTCCATCGAAGAAACTAAATCCTGCATCAATTGGGGTCTATTTCATGCCAAACATGTTCAACAGCAGATCGAAGTTCATTTACAGAGCAGTATTGTCAAAAAATTGCATAAACCGTATGAGATATTATGCCAGAAAAGTTTTCGATTGGGTTCAGATCAGGGCTACACGCGGGCAAGTTGAGAACAGTAATATTTTGAGAGTTAAACCAATTTTTTGATTTGTATGCAACATTAATAGACGCATCCTGTTGCTCAAATACTTATTTTGGAAGAGCTAAAAGTTCACTAAATGGCCGTAAATTGTTTTCCAATCTATGTATGTAGTCTTACGCTGCTTGGCGACCATTGAGAAACTCCAGAGATACATGAGAATTAAAATAAAGTGAGGCCCAAATCATTAATGCTTTCGAGGGCGGTGTCCTTAAAAAGGACACCTAATTTTAATTCCAAAACTGACAGACGGCACCAAGTATATTTAATTAAAATTTTCATTTTATAATGTACGTGAAAATAAGCAAGTTCTTATTTTCTAATAAATTCGTTTATGAATTCTGGTTTCAGTGCATTATTTTATCAGTTTTATAAACAGAATTACTCCGCGACAGAAAGGGGTCAATTTGTTGTGATATTTCAAGGCTGGTTGTTTTATCATTTTCATGCCAACTAATGTACATCTTTCTTTAATTCCTCTACGAAATTATCCGTTGGCACAGAAAGCTCTGACTCACTTTTAATGTGATTAGCAGTCATCATTTGTCTTTATGCCAGTTTCTGGATCCTTCTATAATTTTGTTTTCTGGCCACACGAGGACTTCCAAATCTATATTTTGCTTTGAAAGAGTCACCCTTAGACACTACTTAATACAGACTTCTTTGGATGATTCAAAGTAGCTGAAATTTCTGCAACAGTCTTCCCTTTCGATTTCAACTTCCATGCTTTAATTACTTCATCTGACTAAAAATTTCTAGCTCGCAGTATCTTCACTAACCGATACTATCGCGAGGTGCACTTAAATACTTCATGCATGTTACGTCATAAGTTTGAAATTTGCGTTTTTCCATAAACAGTTGCCAAAAAATCACAAAAGTGTCTAAACTTTTGCAATATGCGAATTTCACTTTTTTCAGTTAAATTAAATAATATCCTACATTAAAACCATTATTTCTGTCCTAAAACATTTAAAATATATTTAAAAATAAGTACAGCCATTTGTAAAACCCAAGGGTTCGTATTTTTTATTTAAAGGTTAAAAATCACCAGTGTCTAAACTTTTGCTGAGGACTGTAGTAACCTAATTGTATGCTTTTTGTGGCAGTTATTGTTAGAAAGACATACATAATGCATATAACAACATTTTGTGTCTACACAGTAAACTTTTAATTGATGTTTCAGCAATTAAATTTGCTCATTTATTAAGGAAATTTTGGAGATATAAATAAATATACTTCTAAAAATAAAAATAAAAACATTTATAGCTTTTTAATTATAAATACTAAGCACTTTCAAGTAAAAGTTCCAAATTCCTGAGAGTTTTTTAAAACCCTTTTAGGGAATAGTAAATCTGTTCTAAAAATGTTGAAATCTTAACAGAATTTTAGAACAATTTAAACTGAAAACGTTAACAATTTTGAAATTATTTTCATGTGCACAATAATAAAAAAAAATATTCAAAAATTTTGGTAGAAATTTTAATTAAAATTAAGTGGTATAAATAATATATCACCACCCTTTAAGCAGTAAAAGAACCAACTTTGGATTTTATATAAAAGTGTTTGATGAAACTTTCTGTAGTATAAAACTGGCATTTTAAAATACTTATAACAGAAAATTCTTTTACAAATATCATCATATGGACAAATATATCCTTTTAAAATGTGAGCTGAAATGAAAGTTTTTCAGTAAATACGCAGAAACAGAGAAATCTGACAAGATAATGTTAGCTTACAATAAGAAAATATCAAAATTAAGACAGATGTTTTTTGTGTCTGTTCGAAGTTCTTAGGAGACCGCTGCACACAGAGCTATACAATCTGGCAAGAAGGTACATAAATGTCCGTATTAGGCCATCTCAAATGCAATTTTCTAATTTTTTAACTAATTGATTAAATAATTGAAACATGCCACTTCTGTTGATTGATTTTGCATTTACAATCTATATCGATAGATGGTGCAACATACATATTCACAAAGTGATTCAAGAAGAGTCATTCCTTTTATTTCTTAATTGCGATTTTTTTTTTTCATTAAGAAATAAAACAAAACCTACAAAATGAAAAAAAAAAAAACTTCAAAATTTATTATTTTTATTCTCTGACAGCTCACCTGTACACGCTGTAGATCAAGAGAAAATCTATTTCAAAGTTAACCTTCTAATCTTTGAAAAAAAGCAAATAATAAGTTGAGTTGTTCATTGTTCTACAGATAGGTAAAATAAACCTACCACCCACACTAAAGTACTTTTATAAACAAGTGTCAATATACATAGAAGACAGTATCTTCATGTCTAAAGAGGGCAAAAATAGAAATGCAAGCACAATTCAGTTTTAACTTTTGTGGTACATGTTTTTAATTAAAGGATTGGTTACCATTTATGAATATGCAATAAAATTTCTGTTGCATTCGGCTATCACTGTACAACTGACTCTGAATTTGTAAAGCAATTTTTGAATTTTTCACAGATCAGTATTATGTAATTTTTAGTGTTTTTCTTTTCACATTTTGCCGAAATTTTTAGATTAGATTTTTTTTATGGAATTTTAGTTTTGTGCTGATTTTTTCACATTAGTAAAAGGAATCTGGTCCTTAGGCATTAATCTTTTAGCCTAATATAGTAAATTTTGTCCTTTTTTAAAGTTCTGTACTTAAAAAATAGAAATGGAACCATTATAAGATCACTTGTGTGTCTGTCCATAGCCGTTTTTCTCATAAACTATGTAATGCAGAAAGTTCAAATTTGGCAGAAGCAATAAAGGTTATTGACATCCACATATTTATAGATTATTAACCATTCACAAATACATTTAGGAAAAATATAGGGGTACTAATAACGTTAGTTCGAACTAAAAATCTTTTTTTCCGTATATTGTGTGGGATACTGTGTGAAAGCTCTCATAACGGCAAACTCAAAAATACATTTTTTTAATTTTAGGTATATTTTCAGAGATATCATCGAAAATGTAATGCAAAAATATGTTTCCGTCCCCTCTATTTCTGAATCTCCTAAAACTAAAATTATGAAAAAATTGGGGGTAGTAAAAGTTTATTTGTATCTTGCAGGAAAACTAAAGCAATTACCCTATGTCATATAGTTTGAGAAAATCGCATTTTTCCATTACACACAAATTTCAATTTGCAGATGCTCAAGAAGGGAGTTGAGGGACGTTCAAGGCACCTATAAAGTTTATTTGGAATACATGCAGCAATTTTTGAATTTTTCGCAAACTTTAGCTTTTTTTTTTTTTTTTTTTTTTTTTTTTTTTTATGGTGATTTTTGAAACATAAAATAAATCCAAGGCAGTTTTTGATTAGGTTTAATTTAATTTTGCATGTAATTTTTATCATTTTTTGGTCAACATTTATAAAATAATCCACTGGTTTGGAAAGATTTTCGCCCAAAAATGAAAAATCCGAATAATTCAAGGTTCGTTTGATACAAGACCAGAATAGGCATTGATTGTCTGGTATATGCTGCTGAAGGTAGCGATGTCTGCAGCCTGAGATTTAATTTGGGGGGGAAAAAAGAAACCCAGAAAGTTCCACTAGTTTTAAATTAAACAGAAAAGGTATTTTGAATGTAAATTGTTTTTTTTAGCATGAATTAGCAGATAATATTAAGCAACAAAAACTGCTACTTACGTCAGCTCAGTCACTGCAGGAGTCATATTTTCCTTGTCATAAAATCTTGCTGTTCGAAAACCACCTAGTTTTAATGAAATGATCATTATTAAATAAAACTGATTTACAAAAAAGATGATCACCATCACACAAACATAAAAACTTTTGTAAAAACAAAGATAGAAGACATTAGAATAAAAACAAAAATGCAAATATTTGTTATAAAAATAATAAGAATGTTTCTATAAGAACAACCAATGAAAAAAAGTATGAAACATGTACTTTTTTACACAATATTGTTTTTAGATCCAGTAAAATGTCCAATTAAACAAAAGATTTCATTATAATGACTCATTTACCAATATTTCCTTGAGATTGTTTGGTGATAAGAAAAGCTTGAAGAAAAGATAAAAATGCCCAGTTTTTCAAAAGAGAGAAAAAAAATACCTTTCCTTCTTTAATTTAGCAATTCTTTGCTTATTCATCAGTTAAAAATATTGCAAAAATATTATTTTCTGATATACTTTGCAATATATTTGTAATTTAATAAAGAATATTATGAAACTAAAGAAATACTTATTTAGTAGCTATGTATGTATAGCTGGGTGAAAATTGGATTCTTAACCATACTTGCATTCAAGGAATAATTGGGAGAAACTTTAAAATTGTACATTTTCATATAGTTTTTATATAACTTTCCCAATAATTATCTTATTTTAGAACTGTTATGCAAGGAAAAATGGGCAAGACGAGTTTATTTGTCTTAAGGACTTAACAAGTAAAAATTAACTTAGATATTTTGGCATGTAGACTCTTTGTCATCGCAAGAGAAGAGGGTAACTGCTCCCTTTCTTTCCCTTGAATCTGTACTGCTAAGATGGCAGAAAGTTTCTAATCGGTAGTTTTTATTGAAATGAAATTTACTGTGAAGAAAATATTGAAAGCTCATTCTCTAGATTTTCTTTTTTTTTTTTTTTTTTTTTTGTATGTTTGTGCGGAGGCCTTTTCCTCTTTTATTATTATAAACTCCTTCAGTCAGTTCATACATTCAGAAGTGGGAATTCAGCTTACAGGTCACCCCATTTTCTGTCATTCCAGGATTTCTACAATTTTTTTATTCAGCAAGTCAGCATAGTTATTCAGTACTCTAAGTTGAATAAGGACCAGATACTAATCTTTCTATTATATAGATTGGAATTTTGCAAAGCGGCCACAAAAAACACCCTAATTTTTGAGCCATGAATAGATTCCAAAACTATATGAAGGATAAACATTTCCTCTTATTTCTAACATCACAGCAGTGGTTTAAAAGTTTTTGACTTCAAGAATACTTAAAATCACTTAAAGGTTTCCTATTTTATAACTGTGCAGTAAAAAGAAAAAAATTGAAAGCAATGCCCCCCAGGTTGTTAAAAGATTCCCAACTTCTACTCTAGATGACAATTAAATGACTTCTTTGTTTTAATGTGTCCACAACACACACACTGCCGACCTAACTTCAATCAAGTATTCAAACCATGGAAAAGACATCTTTCTAAAGAAAGCTAGCCAAGATTGCTGTTCACACCCAATAAGACGGCATAAATATAATTTATATTGACCGAAAAATAACTACCATGCAATTTCAAGCACAGATGTCACCCGCCATCTAGAACAGCCATACTCAATGTTTTTTTCTTGCGGACTGCAAACATGTTAATTAAGCATGCAATGTTAAGCGGGCCGTAACATACTTGAAAAAAGGTAATTATAAAAGTAAAATAGCAAAAGTAGTATAACAAAGCAATATAACAGAGTGAATTTAAGTAGGTTTGAACATTTGTCCCAGAAGGAATGTTATTAAAAAGTTTTAACACCACTATTACCAAACACTTTCTGATTGATTTCTAATGCAAATGTTGTATAAATAGGCATCAAAGTTTGTTGTATGGAAAATAGCAGTGTAAAAATTTTGTATGAATTTTTTTTTCACGACAAACATTCAACCCGAAAAAGCCGTAATAGTTATATAATAAGTATAAAATGTTATAATAAGAATTTTTAAGTTCTAAAGAAAATAATCAGGAGATTTTGTCTAATTAATTAGTTTTTTGTTCGATCCAAAAACTTTATTTTCATTTAATTGTAGAAATACATAGTGCACATTTTATAAACCTGGAATAAAGTTTAAAGAATGTATTCAACACTGTAGCACAAATCGGATAGCATGCAAAAAGAACTTTTGACTAAGAAAAGGGCATTTAAGATGTTTTAATACAATTTTAAATTAATTATATATAGCAGGACAGATTTTGTCTTCCCATGAAAATGTAACTAACAAAAGTGAAGTTCTTAAATACATTTTATACTGAATTAATGATTCAAGTATCTCGGGTCGCACATAAAAGGAAGCCGGGCCACATGCGACTCGGAGGATGAGTATGGCTGTTCTAGAATGATCTGAGGAAATATATAATGGTGACAAACAACTCAGGAGAGAAATACAGGCAAGCCAGACACAACTGTGGAGAAAAATGCAGGTAAGCCGGACACCTAATGCCATCTGTTGACGAGCCACAATACCACTGCAGAATGTGTGTGGTCCAGATAACAGATGGGTGATAAAGAATTAATTCTCAATGTACATGGGAATTAAAACACATGGTGGGTGAAAATAAAAGAGACTATACAGGTTTAAAATATAGAGAAATGAAGACCAGCCGAACTAGAAGGTAGTAGATAATTAAAAGATTAATAAAATTTTTATTTTACAAAACTATTACCTTTTACATGCAAAGCATTAAGACCGGGAATATCTATAAGAAACTAATATATGCTTACAAAGTGCAAACAACATCAGCACGGGGTCGCTCGTCCAAGGGGTTAACAGTACACTTTGAACTTGACATTTTTGCAAATATAAGTGTATTTAATAGCATTATACAAAAAGTTCACTGTACATCTACACTGTACGTCTAAGCATCATTTACACTCCTATTCAGACCATTTATAGATGTAAATGACTGGAGAACACATCTTGGTTATAAAATTTAAGTGTGCTCACTATATTAAAAAGGTCTGAACTTGTTATCATACAGGGATAGCAAAGATTTGATTTTGCACAAACCAAAGGAAATAACAATGGAATGAACTGCAAAAGAAAGGAATTTGCATCAATCGATGGCAAGTGATTTTACAAGATTTTTTTTTTAGTATTCTGTCTAGTTTATATTTTGTCGACAGACTAAAGAAGGGTTTTGATAACCCTGAAACATGTGTTCTATTTGTCATAGAACCAAAATTTTTGCTTCTATGGAATGAGGCATGCCAATTGACTAAATAATTAAAGGTAAAGCAGAACATGATAAATAGGCTTTTAGTAAATGCATTTTAAAAGTACCCTTTTTAAATTCTTGTTCAGCGCGAATCTTATGACAAGGCAACAGAAATAAGTAATAATCAGATTTTTATGAGGTTTGCTGCAATTTTTTTTTTTTTTTTTTAATGAGTAGTCTAAAACTTTAAAGTTTCATGTAAAAATATGAATTAGTTTTAGATTTATATCAGTTTGAAGTATTGAATTCCTATAGTAACTATAGAACAACAAATACTAAATGGTTAACTCTTGTCAAAATGGTCATATACAGGGCGATTCAAAAAAGATGGAAAAAATTTTAAGAGGTGATAGTACACACCCAAACAAACTTTTTGTATCAAAGAATGCATGATGGAAAACTAAACGTAAAAAAGTTAGAGGGCGCCAAAAGTTATGTTCTTATATGAGGCAAAAACACACAATGAACGATTAAGTTAAGTTATGAAAACAAATTTAATGGCATTTGATTACAATAAGTGCTCAAAACATTGACCGGCAGCTGTTATGTACGCAGTACAACGGCGAAGAACAGATTGGCGAATTTTCTGAAACACACCAGGCACCACCGCGCTCGCCAGATCTTTCATGTCTCGATTTTTTTTTTGTGGGGACAGCTAAAGGCTCTTGTGTATGAGACTCCCATTGAATCCACAGAAGAACTTGTTGCCAAGATTTCGGCTGCGGTAGGGGAAGTTCGCGATATGACTATATTAAAAAGGTCTGAACTTGCTACCATACAGGGATAGCAAAGATTTGATTTCACACAAACCAAAGGAAATAATAATGGAATGAACTGCAAAAGAAAGGAATTCGCATCAATCGATGGCAAGTGATTTTACAAGATTTTTTTTTTTTTTTAGTATTCTGTCGTTTATATTTTGTCGACAGACTAAAGTAAGGTTTTGATAACCCTGAAGCATGTGTTCTATTTGTCATAGAACCAAAATTTTTGCTTCTATGGAATGGGGCATGCCAATTGACTAAATAATTAAAAGTAAAGCAGAACATGATAAATAGGGTTTTAGTAAATGCATTTTAAAAGTACCCTTTTTAAATTCTTGTTCAGCGCAAATCTTATGACAAGGCAACAGAAATAAGTAATTATCAAATTTTTATGTGGTTTGCTGCATTTTTTTTTTTTTTTTTTTTTTTTTTTTTTTTTTTTTTTTTTTTTTTTTATGAGTAGTCTAAAACTTTGAAGTTTCATGTAAAAATATGAATTAGTTTTAGATTTATATCAGTTTAAAGTATTGAATTCCTTTAGTAACTATAGTACAACAAATACTAAATGGCTTAACTCTTGTCAAAATGGTCATATATACATCTGATATTACAATATGTTATTGCAATCAAACTCAGTAAGTTCCCTATTGTAAAGTGACAGTGTAATATTTACGGTTTATTTACAAAGTCACTCAAAAGATCTTGAATACATTGCATTTTACGGATTATTACTGAGTGAAAAGTATTTTAATGACTTTATACTATTGTTTTATTATGTTACTTGAAAAGTCTACATTAATTCAGCGTTTTCGCCTTATGGTCTGATAGCACATTCATCCAGGCTTCCACTTTATTAAAGATTCTCCTATTGATTTGAACACAAACCCTTTTGAAAATCCAATATTATACGGATTTTTGAATATAAAATTTATATAACAAATAAATGAAATTGCATATTGCTATGATTATTGATGGAGATACTATAGACAATTTAATCATTGTGAAATACCCAACCCATATTCTAAGAGAAACCTGATTATGGACAAGTACAGACATGGATTACAGAAAGAGTGCCAACAGACTAACTACAGAGAATCACAGAACATACTTAGAAATATACCAACAACATTCTAACGACCTTTATGAGATACAGTTAGCTTGACCCTGACCCATTATCACCAAAATGACCCACTAATAGAGTTTTCTGGAGCATGCGACCCAGCCCAATGGTTTTATCTTGTCCAGAAACTGTGTAATACAAAGTTTTGTCAAAATCGTTTGAGCCATTTTTTAGGTACAATTAGCTTGATCTTGATCCATTAGGACCCAAAATGAACCACTGATTCAATTTTCTTGAACATGCTACCCTGCCCAATGGTCTTATCATTCTCAGAAACGGTATTACACAAAATTTTGTCCAAATGTTTTGTACTGCTTTTTAAGTACAATTAGCTTGACCCTGACCTATTGTGACCCACTAATCGAATTTTCTTGAACATGCAACATAGCCCAATGGTTTTCTCGTGCCTGAAAACGGTGGAATACAAAATTTAGTCAAAATCGTTTAAGCCGTTTTTTAGATACAATTCGCTTGACCATGACCCATTGTGAACCAAAATGACCCTCTAATCGAATTTTCTCGAACAAACTATAGGACTTTAGGATAAAAATCAGGTGTCTTACCACTGCGTTGAAAATGTTCAACTCAGGGTTAGTTGTTTATTTACAGGATTGACAAAATAATTTCAAATAGATGAATACTACGGACAGTTATAATTTAGAACAAATTTTAATAATATCATCTTTTCGGTTCCAGCTACAAAGCAAACACAATTTAAATGGACAGTATCTCAATTACAGAAGACTGCTACAGTAGCTGTAGTAATTTGTTATCTAGGTACCATTGATCAGGCTTTGATTTTGGAAAATTATGTCTCCTAAGATTGGATCCATTGTAGTCAAGATGGGGTGTGTTCAAGATGCACGCGCGCGAGCTCAGGAGACAAGAATATGGAGAGGGTCTATATCATAGATGGAATAACACGTAGAGTGTTCAGGAACAGATCATGGATTGGATTAATTATGGTGCTAATTATAAAGCTATTTTGTTGCAAAAGGAACGTGTGCTAGATGGCTGAATGGATACGGCAGTGAATTCGACACTAGGAATTCTGGGTTCGAATCCTTCCAGTCCCACATTGTGTCATAATTTTTTTTTTGTTGTTGTTATTGTTTATTGGTTGTTTTATATTTTTTATAATGAATAAGATATTTTTGATGAAGATATATTTTTTATTTTTATTATAATAATAAATTACTTATTTAAATGTGAGAAAATGAGGTATTTCGAGGTGAAAGTTTTACATCTGAACACCTTTTAAATATTCAAAGTTTTGTTTCTAAGTGATTATATATGTAGTATGCATATGTATAATGATATAAACATTAAGCAAATCTAAATGAAAAAATAATATATATTGTGCGAAAATATCCTTTTGCGCGTAGGATAATTCCTTGATTTTTTTTTTTTTTTTTTTTTTTTGAGTACTTTAGGAGTGAATTTTTATCGGGACTAGGCTGGAAATCATATTTTACTTTGAACATTATAAAAATGTAATAGTTGTAGATTATTTTAACTAAAAATATCTGTACATATATTTTTTAAAGAGATAAAATATATAGGTTTGCTGTCTAGTTTTGTAGTGAATAAAGTATGATTAGAATGTTTATAAATTTTCTACTGAAAGTATAAGAAAGTATTTTGCTTATACTAACAGAATTTTGAATGCCATTTATTTCTCGTGTTTTATGATGTATTTTGGTCTGTTATCCACACGGTATTAAAATATGCAATTATAAAATAAGAAATATATATATATTAAAACCTTCTCTGAAAAACTGTCTAACTAACAGTGCAAATTCCATTGAAATCCATCCAGTATAGTAGATTACAGACAAATCTCATACATTGATATCACAATCTTGGTTTACTAACAGCATTCTATTTATCACGGAAGATATAAATCAACTGATAAATCATTTCTAAATAAATAAAAAGAACATTGTTAAAAAGTTAAAATTTTTAGATCACCAATGTCATCAAAAATCAAGCTACAAAATTTTTCAATAGCATTCCTGACATTCCTAACCCTATTTTCCATAATATTTCTGTATATGATGAACGGGCCCGAAGGCGTAGAACTCGTGCCACTCTTCCTCTCCCTGAGAATATCGACCCTGGTTAGGCCACCACTGTTGCTTTGATAGGGTTATTTTTCCCTGGTTGCTCACTACTTAACTTCTTGTAAATTTTGTTTTTATTCTTATTTGTAATTATTTCTTTTAAAATATCTTCTATTACAGTAGACTCCCTTAAATCTGCAACCCTAAAATCCGCGTATTTTTTCAGATGTAAACAATGAAATCTACAGTTAAGTTGCAGGAACAAAATTCAAGATGGCGCCGAAATCAGCGACTACCGGGATGTTTTTTTTTTTACTAAATTTTTTGTTAATCATTCTCTTTTGGCTATTACAGCTGATTTATTACTAAATAAATTTACATCACTTTTGATTTTGATATAAATTAGCATATCTATATCAAAAATTTCAGGGTTCGAAATGGAAAAATCCACGTTTTGGAACGCTATTTTTAAATTATTGTTCGCAGATTTTTTTCTTTTTAAATTATAGACAAATTTATTTCTAAACATACAAAGCAGTATAAGAAAAGCATTCAAGACTCTAAATAACAATGAAAAAAGTTACTAAAGTTAAAAGTGCTAAGAACGAATAATGACGTATTGATCGTACAATCGCTTTACCACTAGATGGCAGCATAGGACTTCTGGAATCGAATTGAATCGATTTCATCCCTAATAATTTAATATTTTTCTAAATTTTTATTTTACATAATTATTTTAATAATTACCTACGTTTAAACGAATAAATTATTTTTATATTTTACTTATTTTAATGTTTCACTTTATTGTAAGCATTCATTATAATTTCCCTACAATCAAATTAATGTTTCAAAAATGTAAACAAATCAATGACCAGAAATCCGCAAAATTCTAAAATCCGCACAACCTCTGGTCCCAAGCTATGCGGATTTGGAACTATCTGCATCTACTGTAGGACTACTACAGGGAATCTACTGTATTCCTATTTAATTTCACTAACCTTTATTTTTGTATTTTTTATATCTTTTGTTTGGTGCCTTTAAATGGCCTTCTTTTTTTAAAATATATATATATTTATATTGGGGAGGTTTTCCTTTACGTGTTTCCAGATGTTCTGGACATTGGCTATGGTTTGAATGTTTCTACCACAGGTTACTACCGGAGGTGCAGAGTCGCTGATTCCTGGTACTCCTCTCCATATCTCTTCCAAGTCCAAGATCACCAGTTGAATTCTTAAATTGTATCAATCAACCTACCAAACAAAGCACAACCAATAAAACATAAGCACAATCATGTGATCAAATCGCCCACACAATTTTTTTGAGCAGCTCGCGCGGAGTTTGTGTGCGGTTGGTTAATTAATTTTAAATTCTAAATGGGCTAAAGTAGATAAAGAAGGTCACGTGATGTTTTTCCCGACTATTTTAGATTTTATCTGAGTGAACATAGGCATGTATTTCACGAAGGATAAAGAAATATAGTCGTTGGTTTTATCTTTTTTGAACCATAAAAATAATGAAATAATTGAATTATTTTAAAATTCCTTTCTTCGATAAGACCTACTCCATGGCATAAACTTCTGAGCGTGCGTGGGACGAAATGCACTTCTAAACACACTCATGGTTGATGGCTGATTTCATGATTGATTTAGTAAGATCAAATGCATATTTGAAAAATCCGTTTGTATAGCATCACTTTAAAATAATGAAAGTATATTTTTTATTACACTGTGTATTCATTATTTATATTATTTTTTCTACTTTTTTGTGTTTAAAATACTTTTTCCTTGTAGTTTCCCTTAGTGAGTGTGGTTTGGTACATAATTAGCTTCATTTTTGATGTAACTCGTAAACAATTGTAACCATAAAGACTATAGGACGATTTATTACCCGTGTCAGGTTTACAGAAGAATGTGTTTAAATTAATTTATTAGCTAATAATTAAGTTTTGTACTGTTATCGGCAAAACATATTTCTCTACAATTCTAGTATATCAGGAAATTAGTTTATAATTAAGTTTTGTACTGTCATCAAAAAACATTTCTCTATATTTCTAGCATATCAGGAAGTAATTAAAAAATTTATTACAAAATTCCGACGTTACATAACACGAACCAAGTTGCATTAAATAAAGGACTGCCACCTCCCAGAGTAGAATGTTTGCCATCCATCCAATCTCTGACTATCATGGCTATAAAATCTGACATAAAGCATAATGCAAAGGGAAAAACTTCTTAAAAATACCACAAAAATTTAAAATGCACAATTTTACAGGTTTTTGTGTTCATTTTTCATTCTTACGGCTTCTTAAGAAATTTATCTTTTGAGGACATGAGTTTCAAAACTTTCCTCATCAAAGAAAAAAAAAATGTGTTTTCTATATCAATCTGGGGAAGGGAAAAAAAAAAAAATAATAATAATAAAAAAACTAGTTTTATCCTGTATTTCTGGGTGCCGACATTGTAAAATCTTCATTTACAGTGAAAATCAATGGGGCATTTAGAAGTTTTTTTGTGATTTCCTAAAATTAGATTTTCTGGACAAAGTTAGTTTTAAAACTCACATCCTCATTTGCAATTAGTAAAGAAAAGATACTCCTCTTTGATTTGAGCACGTTCCCTTTTATAAATCTAAATTGCAACTTATAAAGTATTAAAACAAAATTTAAATCAAACTACGATATGGTGTTAAAAGATCTCATTAAGTCATTGAAAACATTTATTTTAATCTTTGTAGTTCATTTAAAAAAAAAAAATGGAATACATGGCATCCTATGATCAATTACTATTTCAAACACTTTTAATGGTTTATACTTTAGCAAATATTGAGAAATTTACATATTTTGATTCCTTGAAATGCTGTCAGTGCAAAACTGTAACAATTTAAAGACAAATTTTAAGGAACTTAATAATTTTTTTAATTAATAATTAATGTAGGTAGTTTGATAAATCTCTAGAAATTTACAGTGGATTATGATGGTTCAGAAAACTTTTAAAAAAAAATGAAATTAGTTAATTATTCTACAGAGAAGAAATCAATAAACTTATTACTGACCAAAAAAAGAAAAAAAAAGTGCTGATATATTTTCTACATTTATTTGAAACTGCAATTTTATGTCTTAAATAATTTGCAAACGGTAAAATTTGTATGAATTAATTAATTTGCCATAAATAATTTGATATTTATGGGAGGTTGGTATAAAATTTTATCCATTACCCCTATGACAACTAATGTACATTGGAATAGATGAAAACAGAATGTATTAAGCCTGATATATAGGCAGACGATTAAGAAAAAAAAAATAATAATAATGATCTGTTGATACATTTAGAGAAAAAAAATATCACATTTTACATTTTATAAATAAAATAGATATGAGTCAATCCATGTGAAATCATCCAGAAAAAGAAAAAAATGTTGCTCAATATTTTTGATTTTTTTTATTCTTGACCACTTAATTTACTATACTTTTAGGAGTCTAAAACAAGGATTAAAATTTTTTTAAACCTTTCGAATTTTTTTTTTTGGCATCAATTTTTTGTCATGTCATAAGTGGTTTTTCATGGAAATAGTACTTTACGGAAACCGTTATAACTTTTTTATTTCTAAACATATCAAAATGATTTAAAAACTATTATATTAAGTAAAGAATGAACTAAATTTTGATAATGGGTATTTTTATGATAAGGATTAAAAAAATTGCATAAAATAAGATTAAATGTATCATTTTTACAGTGAAAAATTGAATTTTTGACATAAAAATTTTAAATGGAAGAAAGTGAAACTCACCTTTACATTTTTTTTTTTTTTCTGAATATATACCTTAGTGAGAAGAAATATAAAGCATTTTGAGATATTCCTTCTTTTACTATAATTAGTCAAAGTTGGCATCTCAGCGCCAAAATGCTAAGTTTGAAGTTCTATACCTAAAAAAGGACTGGATAAAATTTTACGAAAATTTAGCAGGATAACCTTCTTATAGATGTAAACATGTAGCAAAAATATTATGAGTGATATTTATGTAGTTTTAGAAATATGAAACTTCGAAATTGGCTTGAAAATCATATTTATTTACACAATTTTTCACAAGAAGTACTCTTAATGCATAATTTGTTATTCTCATTACTTCAAATGCTGCTTTTTAAGGTATACATACTTTTTCTTACATAGAACACATAATATACTTAAATTTATTTTACACTCATAGAAATAAATATCTGAGATATTTCATTTCAAAGTGTCTCGGTAATGTAGCTGCGTCCAGTGACTGTAGTTAGTTCCAATGGAGTTACTTTCTGAAGCACGTTACTTACTGGTAACCCAAATTGTATCATTTTTGGACAGTTGCAAAGATATTTTTGGTCCATATGGGTAAAAAAAAAAAATAGTTCATTGTTTTCTTCAAGCATTTTTCCAACCAACCACTTTTTACCATAAATGCATGCAATATAATCATTTACTTTGAATGATAGTGAGCTTTCCCAAATTTTTCAAATATTGTGATCATTATATTGTTCACATGTGGATGTTACAAAGCATCTGATAACACTTTCCCTTAATGGTATAAATCAGTGATACGCACACGTTCCTGGAATCCGTTGGCAGAACTGAATCTATTTTCTAAATTTTTCTTCGATTTCTTCTCTTGAAATATATAGATAAGTAACTCCAGAAATGTTTTGAGAGCAGTAGTCAAACATATACATTTTGGTGTTAAAATTTGGTTTGTGTATGGTCGCTGTAAGGAAATTCTTGTTATCTCTCTCTTTGTCGTTCCACCTATCCCATCACAGGGATTTTTTCCGTGGGGAGAGGCAGAGAAATTAGATTCTGATTTTATCCCAAAATCCTTGAAATGATGACATACATTCACAAAATTCTTTTTGTTTTTAATTCTTTTGGCTATTTGAACCATTAGTAAAATAAATAACTTTTTCAATGACAGAAGGTGCAATGTTTTTGATGTCGTCAATTAAGTGTTTCTGAAAAGTGTGAACTGCAATTGTATCATGTACCAAATGATCGCTAATTATGCATAGATTTTTGCTAAAAACTTTTGAGTCATTTTTGTAATAGTATATAAATGAGTGTTTTGTAGCCTGTTGATTATTATTCCAGTGGTAACTCCGGATTTCATCTTGAATCGTAAATGTATAATTTTCAGCAAAATCTGCTAGAACAATGCATTCTTTTGAAGTTAATTTTTTTTTTTAAACTCCTGGAAGTACTGAAAACAGAAGTTTACAAGTTAAGACATGGTATGATTTGTAAATTTGTTCTTAATCAAAAAATTAATACTTACCTTCAATTAATGCTAGCTTAAAATTAAATGAATTAAATTTGTGAGCATAAATTAAGTTTTAATATTATTATTTTTATGTAAAAAAAGTTATTTATACTTTAAAAAGAGGCATTTTAAGTAATGAGAATAATAAATTATGCATTAAGAGTACTTCTTCTTGTGAAAAATTGTGTAAATAAACGATTTTCAAGCCAATTTCGAAGTTCCATATTTCTAAAACTACATAAATATCACTCATAATATTTTTGCTACATGTTTACTCTATAAGAAGGTTATCCTGCTAAATTTTCGTAAAATTTTATCCAGTCCTTTTTTTAGGTATTGAACTTCAAACTTAGCATTTTGGCGCTGAGATGCCAACTTTGACTAATTATAGTAAAAGAAGGAATATCTCAAAATGTTTCATATTTCTTCTGAGATTAGTTCACTAAGGTATATATTCAGAAAAAAAAAATGTAAAGGTGAGTTTCACTTTCTTCCATTAAAATTTTTATGTCAAAAATTTAATTTTTCACTGTAAAAATGATACATTTAATCTTATTTTATGCAATTTTTTTATCCTTATCATAAAAATACCCATTATCAAAATTTAGTTCATTCTTTGCTTAATATAATAGTTTTTAAATCATTTTGATATGTTTAGAAATAAAAAAGTTATAAAGGTTTTCGTAAAGTACTATTTTCATGAAAAACCACTTGTGACATGACAAAAAAAAATTTCGAAAGGTTTAAAAATTTTTAAATCCTTGTTTTAGACTCCTAAAAGTACAGTAAATTAACTAATAAAAAATAAAATAAAAAATATTGAGCAACATGGTCTGGATGATTTCACATGGATTGACCCATATGTGGAAAAAATTTTGACTTTTATTCTATCAAAATTACATTAGAATTTTCAGATTAATTGCTTGTGCATTTTAAAGTGAACACTAGGTTGACTTCTTCATTACAACTCCTTTACATAATGGAAAATTCACGAACGATATGTTTTTTCTTTGGAGCTATTAAACAATAAGACATCATACTTTTAGAAACTATATTCCTTTAAAATTGTAAAGACAATTACAGTTATTTGTTTACACCAAATAATTAAATAACGTAAATGAACTTAATTATAATTATGAATAAAAATTTAGAGAAAATGATATTTTTTAGGTTGAAATATTTTACTTGTTTAAATTAAGGGGAGTTGGAAGGCCCAATACCAACAATGTTAAATTAGTGCATCTTTCCTTAGATAGAAACTACTAAAGATATTATATTAACTTGAAATTTTTCATATGCATAACTAGGGGGTTTTGCCCCCTACAAGGTATGCTCGCCAACACCCGTTCAGACATCGCAGATTCTAAAATCACACTAATTTGATTGGTTTTAAATTTGCAGAAAATTGAACTATAATTAAATAAATGGTCAAGTGTGAGTATTACTCGTGCTCAGAGGGTGCCATACAATAAATTTATGAATTATTAACTGTATTATAAAAAAAAAAATCGTTTCTAAAAGAATAATAAGACTTTGTAAAAAATTATACAACGTAGGTTTGGGTATAGCTGTATATACTAGAAAAATATGAATGGGTATACCATAAAAGTTCAAAGAGATATGAAGCCTAAATAATATCAAATATTGCTAATCTGTATATGATGAACTTAATTTGATACTGACAATAAAAGTAGTGCATATTTAAACTTCATCTGTCCTTTCATTAAACTGAATTCAGCATAGTGATAATATTTTGTTTTTACAGTGTAGGTAAAACAAAACCCTTGTTCAAAGTTTAAACTTGGCATTGTGTTAAGCGTGCTTCGAAAGGAGGTCGCAAAGTTGCAACACTGCCTTGGTCTGTGCCGTGTTTTTTTCAGATAGTTTTTAATTAACTTTTAAAGACATGGGAGGCATATCGAGAGATCCACTTAAGGCAAACTAGTCGCGAATCCCATAGTATTTTTGTGGTTGATTCTAATTAAAATAGTATGTTTTTAACAATTTGATATTTATTGCTTTTATACTGCTACTGGGCATTGCATTACACAAATATATCATTAAAAGTTCTTATCTCGGCTTTAAAAGCTGATGGTACCGTATTTTCCTGCGTATAGTCTGCGGATTATCTGTAAAAAAAAGTCAAAAATTTTAAGTGCGGATTATCTGCTGAAATTCTTTTTAACAAAGTTACAACATTAAGTTAACAAAATGTAAACAAGGTGTGTTCTGATGTGTCTAAAAGAAACTTTTGATCAAAAAGCTGATTTTCTGAAAGCATCACGTGACCTTACAACAACCAATGGCCATTGCTATTCTTACATTTGCCAAAAGATCGTACTGTGCTTAAAAAAAGCTCCTGCTCTGAATTTAATTTGCTGAATTACATGTAAAGGTCAGTTAATATGATGTCATATTGACAAAACATACTAAAATATTTCAGTTTTATATGACTCTAAAGCTCACGATGCCATTGACAGTTCCTAACAAACTGTTCCTGTGCATTTCCTGCTCTTTTTTCTGTGAGGTAACTCCCTCACACTATGAAAAACTTTCCCAGAAATCAGTTGTTTGTTTGAAACAATTCTACCGTGTGCCATAATACTTTTGGGGTTCATATGAGAATGAATCCTTTCTTTCAAATATAGTCGGACTCCGTTATCCCAACACCCAGTTTTGACGTCACTCCACTTATCACATCAGCTTTTCAAAGTCTTGATTTTCTGTATATGATTTTAATGTAAATAAGTTCCGTATTTTATGTCATTGAATACTTTTCAACTCCGGATATCCCAACGGTTTAGGAAAATTGCCCATTTTTCATAATCCATCTTATAAGCACGAAAAGTAAGCAGTAAGAAATGTCTTAGCCAAACTTTTCACAAAAGTGTTTAAAATACCCATTGAGATAAAAGAGAAATTTTACTTGAATCTTTTATCTGAATAATTAAACCCACACTCTATGAATGACCCACTTAAGCTCCAGATAGACGCATCAGTCTACTTGCGGTCTTTTTGTTCTGGTCAGGCGGCGCTTTCTTGTGGTTACACGGCGTTTTTCATCTGGCTAAAACCGAAGCATTGCATGGCATTGAAATTATCAGAAATTATTTAACATCCATTTCTGAAACAACGAATATTGATTATAATTTACTGTATAATATTGAAAAAAGAATTGTAGAAAGCACATCGAGGGATCAGCAAACCTTAATTCATCAATATTTCATTTAACAGTAAAAAAAAAAAAAAAAAACAAGTCATCATAAATCTAATTTTCATTCTTTTCAGTTTTGTTTTTGTGTTTATTTTGTTTAATAATAATGTTTTATTGCTTAAAACTGCAAAAACAGTTATGAATTTAAAATTGCTTGAACTTAATTAAAAATACAGCTTTTTATAAACATATTTTTCTTCAACTCCGGTTACCATGACACTCTGCTTTATGACAACACATTTTCCTGGCCATTAGAGTGTCGGGATAACGAGGTTCGACTGTATAACATCATTTTCATTATCAAACCCATTCATCCCTTCTGATATTAAAACGTCATTTAAGTAACTGTTTTAAAATTCCTGAGTTTCATTAAATATTCACTTTAATTGGAAATTATGTAATTTTCAGAAATATTTTATTTTGTGTATACCAGCCATACTCAACTTTTTTTTCTCGCAGGCCACAAGTGTATTTTTGCAATGCTAGGCGGGTCGCAACATACTCATAAAAAGGCAAAAAGAGAAAAAGAGTAATTAAAGTAGTAAGATAACATTAGTAAAACAAAGCAATATAACAAAGTTTATTTTATTAGTATGTTTGAAAGTTTGTCAAAGATGAAATGTTAGCAAAAACTTTTATCGCCACTATTTCCAAATGTTGTAGAAATATACCACGAAGTTTGTTGTTTGGAAATAGTGGTGTAATTTTTTTTTTTTTTGTCTTTCTCCACGACAAACGTCCAATCCTAAAAAGCAACATTAGCTATATACAATAAGTATAAAACATAATAGTACAACAATGCAGAATTACCAAATTCTAAAAGGAAAAAAAATCAGGAGATTTTCTCTAATAAATCAATCTTTTGCTCAATGCAATTTTTTTTTTTTTTTTAAATGTATAAATATATAATGCTAATTAAATTATGTATAAATATATAATGCTAATTAAATTAATTTGCAATAATCTTTTATTAGCATTGAAATTGAAGAAATGTGTACACCACTGTAGCACAACTAGAACTACATTTAACCCTTTTATGGGCAAGTAATTGTATTTATCTAATGTTGAATTCACGCCAGATTTTTCAAAAAAAAAAATTATTTCAAAATAAGAAAATGGAATTTTACAGCCTTTGCCCACCAAAGTTATAAAAGTAAAATTTTAATTAAAAATTCTGGTGTGATTCTTGATTAAAAATAAGTGTGATAAAATATATTCCACTGCCCCTCAAAGGGTTAAAAAGAACTTTTTTACTAAGCAAACAACATTTCAGAAATGTTAACATAATTTTAAATTATGAATAACAGGGCAGATTTTGTCTTCCCATGAAAATAAATAAGACATGTAAGGCCTTAAATACTTTTTATGCACATCAATTAATTTTTTAAATAGGGATTAATGATTATGTATCTCGGGCTGCACATAAAAGGTTGCCGGGCCACATGCGGCCCGCAGGTTGAGTATGGCTGGTGTATACCAAGGATCTTTAAATAAATAGCAAGAGTCCAGTCTATGTATGTATAGGAATAAGGATCAGGAATATGACGTCATCACTAACACAGTTACAGTAAAATATTTTAATTCATGGATGAAAATGCATATTTTGACATCATTATCTGCATCGGGAACATTTCGTTTTCCATATTGCTATTCTATGAAAGATTATTCATAGTCATTTTATTTACACAGATTACTTAATATTATTTCTCAATAAATAATCTGTGTTCTGCTCTTAAGCGATTAGTACATAATTAAACAGAATCATTTTAATATGTTTACATTTTATGAAAACCATAGAATTTTTTCTTTTAAATGTGAGGAGAGTTTAAATCGTGAAATCACTCTTTTGATTGATGGAATGTAATAAGGCAAATTAATTGTGTTACTGCGGTTGTTGCCAAATGGCAAGCTACAAATTCAACCCTATTTTAGCACCACGCAAGAGAAATATATAGAGATAGATAATTAAATTTAGAAAAAAATTAACATTTCGAAAATTAATTCAAATTTAAAAATTCTAATACCATTTTTGATGTACTAAGATCAATACAGATAATTTGCGTTCATTTCATCATCAAAAGTTTCATATTTTAGGAGTAATAGCTGTGAAACATAATCAGTTGTTTAATCAGTCGTTTCATGAATTTGTTTCATTAGGATTTATATATATATAGGGTAGATATAAATAATTCCTAATAAGGTGAAGCTAAATTTATGAACACATTCTTTATTCATTAAAAAAAGAAAAAAAAAAAAATCTGGAATAAAAATTCCTTTTAACCACTTCACCAGTGACAGGTATGGGGAAACAGTGCTCTTACCCCCGACTTACCTCGGGGCAAACGGTGAAGTGGTTAAATAACAAAAAACTGAATTTTTCCAAAGAAAAACTTTTTCATAAAATTTTTGTACATATGTTAGTAACAAAAGTTCACTCCAGACTGAACAGGAATATGCGTAAAACATTCAGACAAATATGTGTTAAACATTCAGACAAGATTACAGACAATAAATAAGTAGTAGTTTCTATAAAAAAAATACATCAAAGATCAAAAAACATTTTGAGAAAATTAAAGTTTCTGTATGTAATGCTTATGTGTGATGTAAACAAACGGAATTACTTAAATTTATTAAACTTCTCATTGAAGCAAAAGTACCAAACCAGTCAAGAACTTTCTTTTTTCTTTATTCTGAAGTAAACTGGGAGTATAATGTAAATTACTTTGCAAAAAGAAGTGATATCTCATCAGAAACAACTCATTGTAAATGGTATGTACATGTTTTAGAGAATTCAGACTCTACTGCCTTCAGCAGCGAACATTTGGATGTGCTACACACTCCGCGGCCTGTTCTTACAAGCAACACTCGAATTTGTATGATTTTTACTTAAAAAAAAAATGTATCCAAATGAACCTACAGCTTGGTACATGACATCCTTTTGCAGCATACATCCAGGTGTGCAACATCATGCTTTGAATTGCTTTTGCAAATGAATCTTGGTTTTGTAAGATTCCACATTTTTAACACAGCAGGAAAAAAAAAAAATATCTTAATCTTTGAGTATTTTTTAAAATGCAAAATGATATCTGCAAGTGTTGAAAATGTAAAAACAAAAAGGAACGAAAAACTCTGGTACAACTTCAATGTACCAAGATGAAAAAATATATATATAATAATAAAGTATGTGGTGATTGTAATAAGACTTCAAGAAAATAATTTATTTCAAAAATATCATTATAACTAGAAAGGTATCACAAATAAGTTTTTTTTTTTTTTTTTTTTTTTTTTTTTTTTTTTTGCATTCAGCAAATGGAGATTTCAGTTTAAAACTGGGGAAAAAAAAAAAAAAAAAAAAAAAAAACAGAAAGCATGAAAACAAATATGAAATTGACCTACAGATTTATTTAGTTTTTCAATACTACAAGGTTTTTTTTTTTTCACTTCATTTTTGGAAATGGGAATGAAGTTTAAAAAATAAAATAAAGAACCTTCTTTACCCTTTTTGTCTGCTTGAAAACCATGAAAGTGTTCTTCAACACTGATGAACTGCCAAAAATTGAAGCTTGCTCGTTAGGATTTTTAATATCTCGGAAAAAATAAAATAAATCTGAGCCTCAGGTGCATTAAAACCTGTCTTTGAATGCCTTATCCAAATTTTCAGATAACTATGCGCAATAGATTCCCCCTAGTCATCACTGAGGGATAAACAGACACACGGAAAAAGATCTTTCTTCTATTAAAATATAGATATCAAAGTATTCCATGCAAATTATCAAATGTTTTCAAATTCAAAATCTGATTTGTGACCTTTCACTTTGATCTTTTGAGTCAGATTCTTCTTCTTATTTTTAAAATTAATTATCAGCCATTTCTATATTCATACCATACGCTGTTACAATAATTAGTATAAAATAAAACTCTTTATACTTTTAAATTTTATTCAAGTTCATAATCCAATTATGAGGGAAAAATACAGATTAAAAATTGATATTGTAAATAAGTATAACTATAGAATTATGTATACACATATAAAAAAACCAGTAAAATTGAAAAAATATGCATACTTATTTTAAGATTTCCAGATTCATTAAAAAGCAAATTCCGACAAGATATATTTCTATAAAAATAAATTAACTAATTAATTAAATCAAACAACTTTTACAGAGAAAAAAAAAAATCCAATGCTATTACTTCAAATAAATGTAATAAATATTTACCTGTGGACAATCTGACTTTCATGTATATAACTAAGGCCATCAAATAACTGCTTCATTATGTACTTTACCTGAAAGTTAAATTAGCAAATAAATAAAGAAATAAAAATAAAGAAATTAACCAAAAAACAGTATGATAGAGTACAACAGAAAAAAAAAATCAACTTAAAAACTGCAATGATGAAATTTGCTTTTATTTCTGAATTTTAAATAAATCTAATTTTTATATACAATGACTTAAATACCCATTAAGATGATTTACACAGTTTTATGTAATTTGATTGATAAGAAGCAACACACAGTCCATAACAACAGATTTCAGAGTAGCCCAATATTGCATGCGTAAAAAAACATACAAAAACAACATGTGCTAAAATACTTCCAAAAAACAATGTATGTAAGCAATATAAAAAATAATTTTTTAGGTAACTTGAATCTATTTCACAAAACCTTTTGATAAACAAATATATTTTTAAAATTTAAAGATACTATGATTTAAAATAAAAAGAAAAATATTTAATTCTGAGTTTTACCATTTATAATACCCATAAAAAAATTTCGGTTAGATTGGGTGCCAGTGTGATATGTATAATTATATAATGGCTATATATATATAACCATTAATTAAACATTACCGACCATCATCAAAAACCACAATATTGTGAAATGACAGACAATAAAAATGGATACCACAAGCCTATAATATAGAACTGTATGTATAAAATAAAGTGCCTTATACAAAATTACAAGAATTAATATGGAAGAAAAAAAGAAGAATATGGATACCGAAAAAAAATTGAAAAACTTATATACTGAATTACGTTTTCAAGAGTACAGAATTCAATGATATAAGCAAATCGGTTGTTTTCTGTGAGAAAAAAGCTAAAAGCTGAAAATTTTTTTTCTCCTGTACCCAAACAACCAATATGATCAAAAGAATAGCTTCAAGATGAAATATATATATATATACCCTATATATATAAAATCCTAATGAAACGAATTTATGAAACGGCTGAAATGAAACGAATTTATGTAACGATTCTTTGAAACGACTGATTAAACAACTGATTATGTTTTATGCCGATTTCTCTTAAAGTATGAAATACTTTGCGATGAAATTAACACCAAAAATCAGTACTGATCCACAGATCTGAAAACTGGTATTAGAATTTTTAAATTCGAATTAGTTTTCGAAATATTAATTTTTTTTCTAATTTTAAATACATTTTTCTAATGATGGCAACTCAAATTTTATTCACAACAGATATTTTTTTTTTCATGTTTCAGAAAAGGTTATTATTTTAAACTAATTTGGCGATCAGTTTGGCCTCCCTTAAATGTATGCTAAGAAATGTATCATGCTACTTTTATTCATAATTCAATTTACTTGAACAATCTTTCGCCGAATCGAAAGATTCTGATAGAGAAATCAATTCTGACAGTTTTATGTTAGCGAAACGCAGGTGCTAATTCGCTAAAAATTTTGCTCGTCGCATTTTTTTATATTTCATTAATTTCATTTAAAATATAATCCTTTCATTCATTTTATTTAAAATACACAATTTTCATTTAAAATTGATGGCTTTCACTTCTTTCTTTGTTTTTAAAACAAAATGAAAAGTAAAAAATTAGGCATAGATGTTATCTACTCACCAAGGTTCCTAATTGGTGCCAAAATGTCATTATTGTGATTGACATGGTAACCCGGCTATTGTTGTTTATTTAATAATAAATGTTTATTCACTTTTATTTCTTTTATAAAATTATATAAATTATTTTGTTCTATAGTTATTAATTATTTTTTTTTATATTTTCTTTAGAAAATAATTAAAAAATACGGTACTACTTAGTTATTCCGTCGACCAATTTCGCCAAATTATACAAATTGACATAATTTTTATTTTAAATAACGAAAGAACAAATAAATTAGTATAAGATTAATAAATATACAAATAAAACGTCAAAATAAAAATCACTTGATGCCGTAAACACGTGTAACCTGCTTAAAGTCAAGTGAATGTGACATGTACGACCAACCATTATTGGCATTTAATCTTATAGTTTGATGGATTTTTGGTCGACGGGATAACTAAGTGATACCAAAAATGCATTTGAAAACTAAGTTTACGCCAAATTTTCGGTAAAAAAAAAAAAAAAAATCATGCCAAACCTGTGGTGCGTATATGACATCTGGCCAAATATTACCACTCGGGGGGGGGGGGGGGGGGAAGCTAACTGGTGAGTTGAAAAAAAACTATTGGTGAGATTTGCATCCGGCTAGCGTAACAGTACCAAGAATATAATCTTTGAAATGTATAGTATATGTGGGGCTATGTAATATAGAATTTCAAACCACCACTTTGGAGTCTGATTTAATGTATTTTTCTGAATATTATTTTTTTTTTTTCAGACATAACGTCTTCACAGTTGCCTGCTAGTGATTATAAAGACTTATTTATTTGACAAAATTTAATACACATTTATATATTTTTAGTATAAAACAGAATTAAAAATAAATTAATCCAAATTTAATGTGAATTAGCTGTAAACAACCTTTTCTAAAAATAAAAACTGGATTTTTTTTTTTAAGTGGGAAAAAAAAAAAACTTTTTTTTTTTTTTTTTTACTCTTGCTACGATCACCAAACCCCCGCGTAATAGCTTCGCGATTCCATTTGGTATCGCGGTGCAATCTCTATTTTCTGGCCAACCACATGCGTAATTGTTTCGCATTTCCATTCTGGATCGCTTCACGATCCCTTATTTTCTATGCATTCAATTTTTAGATTCGTTTTAATTATTTAAATATCTTTAATTAAAACCTTAAAATTAATAAACTTATTGTACTGTTTGTTTTAGTACAATTTTTTAGACATAATTAAATAAAATTTCTTGTTTAACAAAATAGAAATATAAATAAAAATGATTAGCAAAAGTTGAAATACAAGAAAAAAATTGGTCTTACCACGTCTATTTCATAAATCGAATCACATTTTCTTTCAATTAGTTCATGCAGGGACGTAACACAATAGTCTAACAGCAAGAAATTACTGCAAAAAAAAAAAAAAAAAGTGTAAAATAACAAAACAATAATTTCAAACTGGGAAATACAAAGCTTGCAATCAGAATTCCTATTGTTATAAAAAATTACAGGATACTCATACTATGGAAGATTCTTCAATTTAAATGTACATTTGAAAGTCTTCAGAACCTCATTTTAAGCACCAGGGAAAAAAAAAAAAAAAAAGAGATTGATAGAGATACAAACACTGTATTTCTCATTGCCTCTTATCATCTCCTGTCATAAAACCTCATTTCACAAACTTCATTTTATTTCTAAGTTCATTGTCATTCATTTACTTTATTTATATTTATTTATTTCTTAAATAATGGCAGTAATAAATATTTCTTAAACTTTTACTTACCCTCTCTATTGATTCTAGACAATATCCAGCTGTAATAAAAGTTCCCTGACCCTGTTAACATCCATAGTAATCCATACCATTTTGCCGTTTTTAATTTCATTTCATTACCGTACTTCACCGGCAAAAACTTTCTTTCGACTACGTTTCAACTTCCGTGACGATACTTCTCCCGCCAGATGGCGACTTAGAATATCGTTTTCAAATCGAATCTTTTCATCGAATCTTGCTTTGCATCGATTCGATGCCGTTCTCTGATTGGTTCGTTCGTCTGAAACGACGTTTTCAATCCGACCATTTTTATATAAATATACGATTCCATCTTAATAATACGCACTTTTATCTTCCTTTAAATGGAAGAAGTATTTCAAGTTACTGAACGTGGCTGGACCACGTTCTGGATGTTGTGTTTTAGTTTTATCTGTGTAATTATGTGTTATCTTAAAATTTAGTACTGTGATATCTACAAACAAAAATGTCTGCTCTGAATTGTGAAACATCTTCATCACGATCTACAAAATGTCTGTTTAAAATGAATGCTGCTGTTTACTACTAATGTCAAGTCTGTGTTTGGAATCAAAAATAAACTATTTTTATTTTTTTTAATCTGCATATGTTTTTACTTTGCCTTCATAAAGATCATAATACTTTTTCTACATATTCACTTCAAGGATAATCCTTTCCCAGCCAAAAGTTTCCACATGCGTTATCTGCTCCATTTAATTGCATTTTAACGTGCATAATCATCTTATATTTTAAAGTGTTATGATTAAAGCACATTACTATTGTTATCAAAAATTACAGGATACTCAAAACTATGGAAGATTCTTCAATTTAAATGTACATTTGAAAGTTTTCAGAACCTCATTTTAAGTACCAGGGGAAAAAAAAAAAAACCACATAATTACAGAGTAGTTTCAACAGCGTAATAGCTATTCTCATCAGTGCACAATTTCTATTTTGTACTAACGTACCTTGCAACTATGAAATTAATTTTGATACTTAAAAAGAGGTTCTGAAAATTATATTTTGACCAAGACAGAGCTTTCTTCCAATAAATTTTTGTTGGAGGGGGGGAAAAAAGGTTACACCCCTACTAATTTTGCTCTAAACCATCATATAAAAATGCTACTGCTAGCAATCGATCGGTAATGCCCACCTGTTACATGTTATGCATAGATTAAGGTTTGAGGTCCATCCACATATTAAAAATTGTACAAACTTCATTTTTCATTTCTTCTATCTTTACAAGAAGAAAGTATTAGTGTCATGAAAAAATTTCCACTTCTGGTTTTTGATGGATTTATAGGTTTTAGAAGGCCCTGAAGACGATTTGACTGTTTTTAGAAAATGTCTCTCAGTCTGTCTGCATGTGACAAAAATTTTGTGGGTGCTATTATCTCCAAAACTAATGCACAGGATTTAAAGAAACTTTAGATTCAGTTAGTACCTGATATAAATTGGTGCTGGATAGTTTTTGGTGTAAATCTCACAACAGGTGGCAACTATGTTCCATTTTTTACAATTTCTGCAATAGCTCTATCTCAATAACTAATGCTTAGATTTTCATCATACTTCAGATTCAGTTATGCTGATTAGTTTTTGGTGTAAGTCACTCAACAGATAGTGCTGTTATGCTGCATTTTTTATGATTTCACAATAGGTCTATCTCAAGAACTAATGCACAGATTTTCATCAAACTTCAGATTCAGTTTGTCCCTGATACAAATTGGTGCTGATTAATTTTTGGTGTAAATGGCTCAAAAAGTGGCACTGTTATTCTCCATTTTTCATGATTTTAACAATAGCTCCATCAAACTAATACAAGGATTTTCATCAAACTTCAGATTCAGTTAGACATGGAAATAAATTGATAATGATTAGTTTTTGGTGTTAATTGCCTGAAAGGTTGCGCTACTATGCGGCATATTTCACGATTTTCATAATAGCTCTATCTCAAGAACTAATGCGCAGATTTTCATCAAACTTCAGATTCAAATAGACATTGACATAAGTTGTAGCTGATTAGGTGTTGGTACAAATCGCCTATCAGGTTCAGATTTATTTGATTGAAACCGGATTTTTTTTAATTAATATTATTTGTGTACTTATTTATTTCCAGTGTCACTTCTCAATGTTAATTTAACGTAGAAAAGCCTATGGAGATGGTAACTTTTTCATTTTTTCTTCCCACCTTTTTGTCCCTGATGCCACTCATTTTTAATCCTTGCTAATTCTAATAATATTATAAATTAAAAGTGTAAAAACATTTGCCAGACGTCAGAGTCAAAACGGATCATAAAATGCCTTTGCATATAGATGAATTATAATCTAGAGAGTAACATGGGCTAATTTTTATATACATTATTCAAATATTTTTGTTAATAATTCCAAATTTTGTTTTTTTCATTGAGATTCAACGGACATTTTGTAATAAAATTAAAAAATTTTTTTTTCATTGTTGTAAATAATTCAAAAGCCGTAATAATAATTTGCCTATTTTTCGTTGAATGAATTTCACGTGAAACATGAAACTGAAAGAGTTTTTTTAAGAATTAAAAAGAATATGAATATGACGTCATAGTGGAAATAAAAATGACATTTTCAAGCAGATTTTTTATGTTCAGATTGGAATTTTTCGTGCAAACTACAGCAATATTCATTACTGCACAGGTGAAAATTTTTGAATCATACACAGGTAAATTACATCACAAATTGTGATGCGATATCGCACAAATCAAAGCCTAATGATGATACCCTCCATTAATTTTGAAATGTGTTCGTTTGAATGCAGTAGTTATTAAAAAACTTGACATATTAAACAAAAACCTAATTTGCAGATCAAATTAAAAAAACAAAATTTCCTAAATTGTTTAAGCCCGAAAAGAGGGAGATATTAAGATATTTCATTCAATTCGTTCTACATTTAATGTTAAATTTTTGTAACCAATAAGTTAAACCAATTGAACATTAAAAAATAAAAATGAAACTCATACAATATAATACTTTAAACACCTATATACTTAAGATTCCGTTCAAATGAAATCGAAATAAATCTTAGACTTTTTCCATTTTTAAGTTGTAAATATTTGTACTGCAGATTTTGCATTATGTTTATGACGATTGTACATAATATGATAAGATACATGCAAAATACAAAACTTAAAAAAAAAGTCTAAGAGTTATTTCGATTTCATTTGAACGGAATCTAAGTATATAGGTGTTTAAAGTATTATATTGTATGAGTTTCATTTTTATTTTTTAATGTTCGATTGGTTTAACTTATTGGTTACAAAAATTTAACATTAAATGTAGAACGAATTGCATGAAATATCTTAATATCTCCCTCTTTTCGGGCTTAAGCAATTTAGGAAATAAATTTTGTTTTTTTAATTTGATCTGCAAATTAGGTTTTTGTTTAATTTATGTATGTGCATGTATTTATTTATGTTTTCTGTATAGATTTACACATTTCTATTAATTTCAATATGTTTCCTAGATAAGAATTCAAGATATTTTAAATAAAAATTAAAAATTGTTGCAAACAAATTTAAAAGAATCACTTAAAACTTAAACTTTTATTATTCTACTATTAAATTTAAATTGTTATGCATATATCTATGCATGTTCTGTATATAAATTTCTAGTTAATTTAAAGTTGTTTATTTTTCATTAATGTATTACTCCAATGATATATAAACACACAATAAATGTAAGAAAGAATTTTAAATGTATATGTGTTTTCCATTGCTGATTCAGATTCATGACTGTTATCTTTATCATATAGACTGCAAGTTTCTTTGTGTTATACATTATTGCCATAATCCCCATAATTTTATCACTACACTATTTGCATATTGCTATTATACTTTTTCCAGAAATAATATTTTTTTCTGTAAAATAAAGCCACATTGGATCTTTTCTGAGAACCATTTTTATTATATATCAACAAATCCAAAAGCTCTCTGTAACCATACCTAGTATTAGTAAATGCTAAAATGACATTATTGTTTCAACTTTTGATTCACACTATACTATACTAATCTAATGATTGACAAATTAGTTACCAAATGAAAAATAATCACATAACTGAAATCCTAAATTGTCAGTGTTATCTCCCCAGCCGTAGGCAATTTCAACAATCAATCATGCTTACTGGACAGTAGGAATGACTGCTTAGCTTACAAATAACAGATTTATTTAGGAAAAAGTTGGGTCTAAAATGGCCCTTCATATTTTTTTATATATTTAGACAGGACCCTTCACGTAAATTTTAATTTTAAAACAGGGCCTTTCACAAAATTCTTTGTCTTCAAAATAGACCTTTCCCTAAATTTTTCTGTCGTCAGACTTAAACTTTCACAAATTAATTATTTTAAAATAAGATTTAACCCATCACAAAACAGTTGAAGTCAATGGAGTACCTATTACATACTTCTTTTATATATATATATATATATATAGAGAGAGAGAGAGAGGGAGAGAGATCTTGTTAAAAACATAAACAAGAACCTATATATAATGATTTTTTTCAAATTCACAAAATTGTGATTAGATTTTTCAATAAAAAAACTCCACAAAAACAGGACACATAAATCCTGGACAGACCCATGAATAAGATAGAGTCATATTCCTTATATTTTCAATTGAAGTAAACAATGAATTCTAGGAAAAGAAAGGAAAAAGAGATTAGTCACAGCTATTAAAGTATTTTAAGTTATAGAAGAAAGATGAAATTGGAATTCTATATTTCTGTGTAAATAAATAGTCGAAATATTTATTATGTTATAGTCCAAGTATTGATCATATTATTTGATCAATATTTGAATCACCAACAAATCGGATACAGTAATTTGTAGTAGAGATGCAACGAATATTCGGCCGAAGCCGAATATTCGGCCCATTCGGCCTGTCTGCCGAACATTCGGCTTCGGCCGAATATCAAGTCCATTATTCGGCCTTGGCCGAATAACACTGTAATAAATGTTTTTATATTTACACAGTATAACTTTTTAATTTGACAATTTATATTCATCATGTATAATGAAAATTTTATTTGAAATTAACTAACACTTTTTGTTCCATTAACTTTCATACCCCGAATGGGTTTTATTTACCCATTTTTATATAAAAGGCTAATTTTAATTTAATAAAAAATTTTATGCTGTATCAGTAAGTACAAAAAGTATCTGCTTGTAATAAGCTGACATAATCTGTTAAATTTAAAATTAATCTATTCAAAATTGTTTTAATACAGCTGTACAAGCAAATTCAAATTTTTTTTTTTTTTTATCATAATGGGAAGTAACATTTATCCCTTGTTACATAAAAAAATATTTCTTTCAATAATATTTTGAATTATAAAGAACTCTAGTGCTATCTGCTGACAGCAAAGAAAAAAAAAATAATGATAATAATAAATGATAAAAATTTTTTGTTAATTGTGAGCTTTATAAAGTCTACAATGATTTCTTTCCACAATTTTAGAGGATATTCCTTTCATCCTTTCTATCAGTGGTTTTCTTAAGATATTAAGATTTCTTATTTTTTATTTTATTTCAGCTGAAAGTTGAAACTTATGTTTCCTAGTACTTTTCAAATTTTGTCATTATTTTAAAATGTAACAACAACACACACAATATCTATTAAAATGTAACTAGACAGTACCTGATGAGGAACTTTTGCTAAGAATTTTTTTTTTCGGGGGGGGGGGGGGGGGGATTATATTATTCAGGCAATTTTTAGGCCGAACATAGCCGAATATTTTTTCAGAGTAAAATAATGCTTTAAAAAATTAAAAATTTGTATATAAATAATTTTTTAAAAGAAAACAATACATTTTAATTGTGAAATATACAAGAATTGTACATATAGTGCATGCTATATTTTGTTTTTAGGCAAAAATAAGTTCATTATTCGGCGGCCGAATAGGCCGAATATTCGGCTGTAGCTTGGCCGAATATTCGGTATTCGGTTATTCGGCCAAACCACTATTCGTTGCATCACTAATTTGTAGGTGCAATTAACTAAGCATAAAACCAACTCATGAATTGTGTGTAATCTGCTTCAGAGAAAGTAACTCTGCACTGAAAGTACTATTATACTAAATACAATATTTTAAATAGATTTAACTATAGTTTAAGCATCTAACTTACAAAAATGAACTGATCACTTAAAAAAGAAAATTTAAAAATGAGAGAGCATTTATCAATATTTTTGAGGAATGCACTATGGATTGATAATATTTTTAATACAATTGCAGTTACTTTCATAAAATAATAGTGTTTAGAATTTACAAAAGTTTTATTTCATGTTATTAAAAGGTAATTTTTAATCTGAAATGAATGATGATTTCTCTTATAACATAAATGATGAATTTGTTCTATTTAACATGTAAATATCAATGTTAAAAAACTGATTTAAATCAAACAACACTGATGCACGGATTTTCACCAATCTTCAGATTCAGTTAGGCTCTGATATAAATTGGTGCTGATTGGTTTTTGGTGTAAATCACCCAACAGGTGGCATCACAAGCAGCATTTTTCATGATTTTTATAATAGCTCTATCTCAAGAACTAATGTACAGATTTTCACCAAACTTCAGATTCAGCCAGACATTGACATAAGTTGTTGCTAATTAGGTGTTGGTGCAAATCGCTCATCAAGTGGTGCTGATATATAAGTTGGTGCTGAGTAGGTTTATGTGTAATCATATAATAGGTGTCACTGCTATGCTGCAATTTTCACAATTTTTTCAATAGAATAGCTATATCTCAAAAACTAATGCACAGAATTTAATCAAACTTCATATTGTTACATTTTCATATAAATAGATCTTTATTAGGCTTGGGTGTATGCTGCCCAATAGGTGTCGCTTTTATGGTTTTGGGGTTGGAAATTTTGGTTGCAGACATCTAAGAGGGTGGGTGTAAAAATTCAATGATTTGTTTGAGAAATGCAATGCTTTTGAAATGCACCCAATTCAATGAACCAATTGTGAGATGAAATCTCACAGTACTTAAATCATGTTAACTTTTTTATTTCTTTTGGCCTTACACATTGATATTGTTTAAAATTCAATATATGTTTTACGGGAGCATTTTGTCTGATGCTTACATTAGGCATCTCCGTATCGCACTATTCGCTGATGCGAATGCTCTTTGCTATCTGCCATTATGAATACGTCATCAGTGTGCCTTCTCTCTTGCTCTCGTGATGTAATCGTTACACAGAGGCTGACATCTTGGGAGGCGTGTTTGTTTGATGATCGCCAGAGCAAATTAAAATTAATCTTTTTAAATGTATTTTTTTTTTATCTGCTTATTAAGATAGTGGATAGTATTTTAATTCGCTAATAGATTTCAGATACTTTTGTCGTCCCTGTTACTTACTATAAATTAAAAATTTTGTTATTTTAAATTCAGAATATGTTTGTTGTTGAAGCTGTCATGATTCAGTTTATGTTTTAAAGACAGCAGGATTGGGGACTCAACCTGCCTTCCTACTGATGTGGGTCTGACGAAAGGTATTCGAAGATGAAGTCTACATTTTTAATAACCTTTTAAAATTTATTTCCTGATAGCATGGAAAGGTTTTAATTGAAATTTTCATCAATAGAAAATCGATTTTGTGCTGCACTTTACTTTTTAAAGATATTTCTTCAAGTGGAATAAAGCATTCTATCAGTCAAGGAATTAATTTAAAATGGTGACCATCGGGTGAAGGCCTTTTCTTCTTTTCTGAAATAAAGATGAATAAAGCATTGATTTACCATTAGAAGTCTTCTCATCATTTTATTACAGCAGACACCATTCAAGTAAGATTTTTATTATTTTTATTCTTACAACTGCTTGACCTCAAAGAACGTAATGGGTCATGTAAACACAATGCAAAATAACTGTTTTACAACATAATACTTCCTCTAGTTATTAAAACCACCGAAATAAGTTTAAGCCACCATAACCCCTATTTAATTACACCACACCAATATCTTTAGAATTCTCATGATGGGCATAGATTTTCATTTAATTTCGGCCCGGTGATAGCGAAATTTGACTTATTAACATGTATAAGATCAAAGAAAGCTTTGGGATTGGCACATCACACTAGTTTCAAATGGCAAAATCAATTTTGACACTTTGAGTTCCTCGTACTGATGCAACGAATAGTGCTTTGGCCGAATATTTGGCCAAGTTACAGCCAAATAACTGAGTATTCAGCCGGCAAATATTAATTCATAAATTCTGATTTAAACCAAAATAATATATATCGATATCTTCATACAAATTTATTAAACCTATTCAGCCTTAAAGATAATTAAAAACAAAATTTAAATAATTAATTTTAATTCAAATCAATGGTTGCTCTTAGCGTTTAAACCTTTTGAACAAGTTACAGCAAAAATTGTTCAACAACATCACTTATTTCAGAAGTTATTACGATGATGGAAACTTTATTCAACAAAGCCTGGAGAAGTGAATCAGTTTTTTGGTGTTGGAACATTTAAGACTGCCTGGCTCAAAACATGAATGCACGCTTTAAACATATTCATGATAATGGACATTTTTGCTTTCAACTGTTGAAAGATGTTAGGTTTAAGCTTGCATTTTTTTTTTTTTTTTATATATATAAAGCTGAAGAAAATCATCTCAAGTTAAAATCTCGACTAATTCTACTTATGACTGCTATCTCAAACAATGAAATTCCTGAAACTGAAACAAATGCAAATGTGGCAAAAACGAGCAAAGATATTCATAATGAGTCAAAGACCGTGTGGTGTAATTTTGGGATTGCTTCATGCAGATTTCAGCTACTAACAAAACAATTAACAAGTTTCAGCCCTTAAAAATGATGAGCAACAGTTATTTTGATAAATCACTCTTAGACAGAAATGAAGTCCACTAAACTGGTGGAAAGCAAATTCTATTGAATGTGTAATATTTAAAGCATAATTAAATCATTTTTATAATAAGTAAAATTCAAATAATTAAATTTACTTTAAATTTTTAAATAATACATTTTTTATGTGTTGCATGTTAAGAAAATTCAAGAGATTATTAAATTTATATTTAATATTTGAAATAAATTGTATTATAAATTTAACAAACATTTAAATTTCCTTAATGTGTAACACAGAAATATAAACCTATAGGTATGTTATTTAAAATATATCAATTGATATTATTTATTGTAAATATAAATTATTTTGTTTCACTATTCGGCCAAACCGAATAGGCCAAACACCGAATATTCATTGCATCCCTAGTTCCTTGGATCAAATCAGTCCGTAAAAGTACAGTTTATGCACTTTCTTAAATCATCAGATGATTGTAAAAAAAAAAAAAAAAAAAAAAAATACATTATAGAGCAGTGTGTGAAATTCTGTAAATTTGCAGGAACAGAAATTTGAAACTGGAAACTAAAAGGCAGCATATGGAAATAAACATCTGCTTTCAGAGCAATATTTTATTTGCTCTGACCAAAAATTGATATTCATCTCTCAAGCGGTAAATATCAATGTAAGGGGATACCACAAACTTGCTTTTTTTTCTGCTTCTTCATAGAAAAGAGATTTTCTTCTCTCTTTCTTGATACTGTAATTTATCCTATGGTTATCTAAACAAATGAGATTCTAACTTTTAATTTATAAGAACAAAACTATTTCTTGACCTTAGAATGAAATGCTAATTTAAATTCAATGTTATAGTATCTATATTCCATAGATTTTCTTTTTTCCAATGTAATGCAACTATATGTTGATTGGCTGCTATATCCATGTTTTGTTTTAAAAGTTTTATAATTTTTTACAAAAATCTAAGATACAGCCTGAATGATTTTTATGAAAGTGGTTGTTTTCAACAAAAGAAATCCCCCCCCCCCCTTCCCCAACGACAGAAAACTTTCTAACATATTTACAGACTCTTTTTTATAAAAGCTTTCAAGCAATATTATTGGAGTGATTTGTAATTGAGCACTTTTTAGTTTTCAATAAATGAATTATATCATGAGTATAAGAAACGGCTGTCTTAAGACAGTTTTTTCCATTTTCTCCTCTACTATACCATCTGGTAATTGAGTTAAAAAAGCGAACTTTGACAGCCCCTTCTGAAAGACCTTCATTTTCATAGTAAAATGGTAAAAAACTGTTTCTGAATATAGTTCCTCAATAGGAAGATATGCCAATTTCATGCATTTCCAAACAAAAATGAATTCAGGAATGTGTCAGAAAGTGGCCAGTTTCATTTGAGAGCAGAATTACTTAACAGGTAATGTTTTTTACATTCAATATAAGCTTTTAATAAGTAGTATATACAAGTAAACTGAAATAAATAAATAAATGGCATTTTCAGAGTTAAGAATTTTCAATTCTTATAAAATTCTAGTGACCAGTACTTTTAGTATGTAGCTGCATTTAGACTATAAATTTCGTGCCCTGTTTTAGGAAGAAAAGCTTTTCACCAAAGGTGGCTTGATTGGCTGGCTCTATTTTATGCAATAATAAGAAACAGAAATGACGAAATTTCTGATATAAGTAGAGAATAAGGAGATATTTGGGGGGAGGAATCAAGAAAATGGAAAAACAATTAAAAATCAGCAAACTTGAGAAGTCTGCAACATTTTTTACTTCATAATGTTACGATGAACACATTCCAAACTTATCATTAAAAGATAAACATCACAAACATATTGCTGTAAAGTTTGGTTGACTACCAAAAGTTGCTAGCTTAACCCTTAAATGCCGGGTGTTGCTTTTCGGCAACATACCCAATTTAGGCTCTAAAATACTATTAGAATAATATTGAAGCTATAATGCCTAATGTTGCCAATAAAATACATTATGAAAATATTATTAAATCAATTTTCAACATGTAGATGGCAACACTTGTGCTGTTTAAGAATAAAGAAAAATTTATTTTTTCAATTGTTGCTACTTGTTCTTTTTGTTTTGTTTGGAAGCTTGCGAAATACCCTATTTTGTTCTGCAGTGAGCAAGCAAAAGTTATTTCTTATTATAGTTCCTAAAATTCTTGTGTGTTTAATATTATAGAATTTTATCAAGGGAAATTATTTTTTCAATTAATGACCAGTATTTCCGATTAGTAATAAACTGTTTTTTAGCCGAAAACCATACTTAAAACAAAAAATGTTTTTTTAAGTATTTTTCCCATGATTTATTTAAAAAATGAAAGCCAAAAAATATTATTACAATGATTTTTGTAAAACCAAGCATTTAAGGGTTAAAACAACAGAAGTGACACAAAACAGAAAACAAATAATATTAAAACAGAACAAATAAATATTTTTTTTTATTATGATACCTATGCAGAGATATTGGATAGAGAAATAAATAAGAATTTACCTGTCTAGTTTCTTGCCAGCAACTATTGCATGGGCATTAACAATGTTGTGATGTTTTAAGACTTTTAAAACACTTATTTCCCGCAAGAAGCTTGCAGGCATGCCTAGATAGAAAGATAAAGTTTGATATATTCGTGTTGAATAATGGAAAGAATTCCATTCATAAAATAAAATAAAAAATAATAATTAACATTAATTTAGCCTATTTTTAAGCATCAGTTTAGTGCAAGTACTTAAAAAAATCTTTTAAAATTATGTAAGTCAGAGAGAGGTCATCAACCATGTACCTAAAGGAGCATTTTGTGCACCTGTAGGCACATGGCATATAAAAATTTTACTAATTTATATGCATAAAAACCTATTTTGCACACATTGTACACGCATTCCTAGTGTATACAACACTGATCAAAATTTGATAATTTTTTTAAAGAAAAACCACGAAAGTAAAAAAAATGACAGTCTATACTAATAAAAGAAAGTTTTTCTCTGCCTGTTTGTGCGTGCGTTTGACTATGTGCGATGGCTAGCAAAATCTACGGGACGTACAAGGCTGAAAATTTTTGTGAGGCTAGCCCTATAATGTCACCTGGTCCCGATGCACATGAGACTCAGAATTTTAAAATTCTAATAATTAGTTGAGTTATTAATTAAAAATCACAATTCACTCTCATTAAAAACTCATCTCGGTCCTTGCATGAGGAGGAAAAGCGCTGGTGCACGCACAGAAGGCATATTTATGCATCAGTAGAAGATGAAGATAAAAAAGGATTTTTTTTGCGGTCGTGGTGGTGGTGGTGTGTGTGTGTGTGGGAGGGGGGGGGGGCATTTTGTCATTGTTTATTAACTAAAAACGGAAGACATATTAATTCTGAAAGTCTCTTACGTCTCAAATGCAGCAATCAATTAAAAAAAAAATATTTCAGTTAACCCGGTGAAAAATAATTTTCAAAAAGGGTCGTTTTAACGAAAAAAGTTTTTCTCCTTTATTGCAACTCCTCTGTAGGGTGCAGTTTTAGAAGTATCGACAAACCAAAAATATGTTCTTAAATCTGAAACCTTCTTCTAATCAGCAGTGTAATCGGTTAAAAAAAATATGATTTTTAGTCTGTTCAAATACACCGGCGAACTAAAGTTACTTTGCGCCCCACGGAGGCGATGTTAAGTAGAATTTCTAATTAATAAAATTAACTGCAAAATAACTTGGAATTTTATATGATCATATCATCAATGCAATTCAAAACTTTCTAATGTGAAATTATTTTTATTAGCTCACAGTTTTTTTTTTTTCTTTAGCAAAATCTGGAATGTTAAATAACTTAAAAACAATTTTGCAATCAACTTTTTAACAGTTCTGCATTGTAGTGAAAAATATGCATATAACTTAGTAAAGAAATTCATTCTATTTTTAAAAAATTATATCTATAAAATAAATATTAAAAAAAAAAATTATATCTAAAAATATCCAAAGTTACCGTTTCTCAGCATATCAGGTGAAATGCTGAATTTTTTCAGAGCATATATTTGGTCTTTTTTTTCCTTATCTCGGCATTTATCTAAAATATTAATGAAATTAATTTTTAAAAAACATCAGAAACAAAATTATAATAACACAAAGATTCAAAAACTATGCAGTATAAAAGCCAAAGATTGTACAATCTTTATACAAATCTACATTTTTTACTCAATTTAAACAAAATGTGGCATACATATGTTATAGAACAATGCAAAATACTAGCTACTTTACAAATTTCCCAAGCTATCTTTTATCCCTTTTTTTTAACAATCTGTCGAAAATTCTCTTTAAACAAATCTAGAATTTTAGAACTTAAATGCTATATAAAAACAACTTTTCAAAAATTCCATTTTTAAAGAGGTGGAATGTAAGTGAGACATTCAAAAATTTTAAGTTTAGTATGTACGAAATGCTGGAAAACAAAACCATAGGGGAACTGTCTCAAAAAGACATACTTAAGGTAAAATGACATACCTTATGTTTCTTAATGTTGTCGCTAGAGGCTAGTACTTAACCCCTTTGGGACGAGCGTCTTTTACAGAATTTTTAATCTTTTATCACCGGTTTTTTAAAAGAAAAATTTTTGCATCATTGAATCGGGAAAATGCTTGGATTAAATAAGGCAAAATTTACAATAAAAATTTACTGGTGAGAATAATCACTGATTCTGAGCACCTTAGGTGGCACGAATACCGGTCGCTCGTCCCCAAGGGATTAACAATATTGCAGCTATGTTGTGGAATCGAGCGGCAACTATAAGCATTAAAGGCGAAGGTTTCAAGCTCATATTTTTCATTGTTTACAAAGAAACTATTTGCATCTTCGTCAGAAATTTCTTGGGACTATTTATAGGTGTCAAGAGTTGGGGTTTTAGCCGTCAAAAACTAGTTTTTGACGTGACATATGTTTAAACCGCATTTTAACCGTCAACACAAATATGCAAATAAACTCAGAACAAAACAGAAAAAATGTTCTTAATATAGCATTGTTTTCGTTTAATGATAGCACAATGTAGTTTTAATACACTAAATTGTAATCAAATATGAAATTATAATTTTTTCCTTTGTTTTTGACTAAATTTGCAAGTTATGTGGATTTCTAGTGTGGCCTTTTTTTTGCATACTTGGTTGAATACCTTATTTTAAAAAATATATATTTAGCTTTTAATAAAATATTTTCTCTGCAGCATTAATTGTTTTATTTCTTTTTGCATTTAGTACAAACACAAAAAATAAAAATAACATTTATTTTATTAAAGAGAAATTAATTAAATGTAGAGATCTGATTAAAATATGATACAGTGGAACTTCCTTTTAACGAAGTTTTCTACTTAACGAAATTTTCTGCTGAACCAACTTTGAACGCCATTAACATGTAAATTAATCTCCATATTACGAAAAAATATTCTATATAAACGAAGTTTATTCAGCTTTCGTGCATGTACAACATTTAAAAGGAGAGGTTGCTGATGCGATGGATATATGAACTTATTTCAGCGGATTGTATGAAAATGAAATTACTTATTCATTTAATTATTTGCATTCAAAAGAATAAATGCTAAAAGTTTTCGATACAATAAGAAGGGTATTCCGGTTTCACGAAAATCTTGCAGATGATGTGAAAATTTTTATGAACAGTGTATTTTTTATAAGAACCTGTGCAAAGTAATATTACAGAATTTTTTTTTAAAGTTAAGGATTTGGAATACTAAAAATAAAGCACTGTGCTTCAGTTTTTGTTTATCTTTATTACTATGTGTTTTTCTAGACATTATTCCAATTAATTTTTTCTCATATGCCTACACTGCATAAAAATAAGTTACTGCCCGAATGAAAATGCATTTTTCCAATGTTTCCATTTTATGTGTATTTTTCATTTTATGCATGTATATTTTATTCTACAAATTTCATGAATTTGAATTGATTTCTATTTAACCAATTTTCTTCATAACGAAGTGTTTAAGTGTAACGATGAGACTTCGTTAAATGGAAGTTGCACTGTATTTTAAATCTTTTAACACAAAATTAATTTTTGTTTGACTGACAATCATCTCTTACTGATGAAGTTATTATATTTACGGAATAGCTCCTGAAATTAGAGACAAATTAATAATTCACCATACCAGTAAGAAAAAAAATAGTTTCTTAGCTTAGTTCGAAACCTGTTCCAAAAGTGAAAGAATCCTAATAATAATAATAATAAAAAAAAAACTGTAAGCGAAATCGAAAAATAAAAGACAGCCTTTGTTGAGATCAATATTAACTGGCCAATGCAAAAAAAAAAAAAAAAAAAAAAAAAAAATCATTTAAAAATATGGAAATGCAAAAACAAAAATTAAAAAAAATATTCTCTGATAGAATTTATTAACACTATTGAACGAGTGATATATCGAATGATTTTAATTTTTACTTTAAAAAAAATTATTTAAATGTATGAAATTTCAAACAAGATATTAAAAAACAATCCGTAGGATTAACATTAGCAAGTGGGTGTGTTTTCGCATTAGTGAAGTAGCCCCTAAAGCAATCCCATCCATAAGAATAAAGCAGTTCACATCACATGACTTTTACAGGAGAACAATGAAAAAAGCTGTAGGACACACAAATAGAAAAAGCATTGATAAAGGTAGCGATAGCTGTCCTACAGCAGCAAAAACCTGTTTGTGACGTCACCTTGCACAGCTCTATATAGTACGGGGAAAGCAAGAAAGCTGGTTTTGTAGCTATAGTAATACTGTTTTGTACTGGAAGGGAAATACCTTTTAATTTTCTTTATCTTAAGGAAAGTAAATATGCTCATTTGATACCATTTATGATAGGATTAGTTTTTGCATCTAATCTAGTCACAAAAAAAAATGAAAAAATCTAAACAATTTATTTACCTCTGCAAAATTTAGATTAAACCTACATAATTTTAATAATTTCAAATATTATAATATATAATATATTTCTTATATATGTTAATTATAAATCAAGGTGAATTGTGCACTAAAATTTTAACTTTCTATTAATTTCAAATAATTAAGGATTTATTAACTGTTCATCATAAAACCATGCATTATTCAAATATTTTTTTTTTTAAATCATGCAGCAATCTATTTGCAGTTTACCATATCCTACGCAAATAGGTTTCAAGAGTATTTGTGCGGTTTATACCCCCACAGTTTTAATGTATTTATGCAGTTTTATTTAGAATTTACTTATTAAAGTCTATCTAACTCTGCTAAATAATTCTTTTGATATTATTTTATTAAATCTAGGTTTTTTTCTCTTTTTGACATGATGGTTTAAACCATTGTTAAAATCGGTTTAAACCGTCACATGACAAAAACTTGCCACCCTGATTGGTGTTGATTCATGTTTGTTTCATTTTAGTGATTACATGTCTGAAGTATTGAGTACTTATTTCTTTTTAGAAAATTTATAAATGCATGCGTTCTCGAATACTGCCTCTGTAGATACAATATGGCGATTGTAAGTAAAATCACATGCAGGTTTTTGAAAACTGGAATATATCCTATGAACCCAGAGAGCTTTCCCGATCATGTTTTCTGTGCTTCAGTTGTGACAGAAAGCCCACTGGAAAATATTGAAAGTAACGACAGCAACACAAGTTCTACAGGTAACAGCCTATCTAGAATTAATATGTCAAATTTTGATAGTTTTAATGTCACCTCCTTCAACTCCGGCACCAGAAACTCCTGTTTCAGGTACTCTGAAAGTACACTGTGTATCTTTTCTACCAGTAGCATCTTCAATTATCGGACCACTTGATGTATCTTCACTTCTTTGTGCACCTCATGTTAGATCATCCTCTAAAAAGAGGGAGCATGAAGGTGTGAAAGTCATAATATTGCCAAAGCAAAGGTAAAAGCTGCTGAGAAACAGAATTCACAGTCAAGACGTGCCGCTCTACAGGCTAAGAAGAAAATTCACTTTGTTACAGGGTTGGTAAAAAAATTGTTTCCCCCCCTCCCCCCCCCCCCCCCCCAAAAAAAAACCCAAAAAACCTGTTTTTTTTTTTTGTTTAAACCGGGTTTTTTAAAAATATATTTTCCTATTGCATATACATGCATATTTATTGATAAAAATAAACATTGTTGGATATATAAGTAATATAACTTCATTTAAAAAATAATTTAAATTAAATAATTATAGTAATTATGTGGAAAATTGAAATAATTTAAACATTTTTGGTAAAAGCTATGTCTTATGTTTCATGAATAAAATGCTCAACATAGTGAAACATTGAAAACCTTAATAAGCAATCTTTTGATTACTATAAATAAATATATGGTGTAGTTTCATAAATACAATATACTTTCCCATGGCTATTCAAAATAATTTCTTTGAAATATTTGCAATCATAGATATCTGATTTTTCTGTTATAACAACACTACATGAACAACTATAACCTTTTATTGAAAGTAAAGATTTTTATAAAGAATTCCTGGAATGAATTGAATTTAGCAGTAGAGTCTTTACACGTTTCAAGAAGTATTGTATATTGTCATTTGACACTTCTCAGAAACTGCCAGGTAAAAAGAAGGAAAGAAAAAAAAAGGCAATAGTAAAATAAACAGAAATACCTATTTACCAGCTTTTTAGACTACTGAAAACATTGATCTCAAAATGAAAAGTAGATTTATAAAAGTTGTCATCCACTAAAACATTTAAATAGCCACCAGACACAATACACAGGCTTTTTTTGTAAGCTATGATATAATACATATTACTTTTAAATGTCTAAACTAAAAATTAATAATACCTTTTAATAACCCTTTTAAGCGTTTTTATGAAACTTTTTTCTATTATGTCGACATATCTCGATTTTCTCCCATTCTTTTTTTTTTTGTCAGATCAAAATTGTGGATTCAATTATGCAATAGACGATTTAAATATATCTTGTTGCATAATTTAGTTAAAAGTAAACAGGTGCTTCGCTAGCTTCCAATTTTTCAATGTCCTCTTATTTGACTTCATATTTTGAGTTTCTTTTTTATTATTAAGGCTGTTCTCAAATCCGAAAGGGCAACTTTTTGACATAAGTTTTAATTTATTTTTGTTTGGAAATGCATGAAACTAGCAGATACTGTTGTTTAGGTACTATGTAATGGAATTGTGTTTTCCGTATTTTTGCAAACGCAATAGATCTTTAGAAAATATTGTCAAAGTGGGTGTTTTGAAGTGAATTACTGCATGAAAGAAGAATAACCACTCAAGGAAGGTTAAAAATATCTTTGACACGTGATCAAAATTGCTTATAACTAAATAGGTAATTTACTTATCAAAAATGGAAAACACAGTTTGATTCCAAATCGCTTCCATAGTTAGGCCTTCCGATTTTATATCTTTCCGTTAAAAAATTAATTTGTAAATGCGTCAAAGCGTTTTGCCCTTCTTGAGTAGAGCAGTTGAGATCAGTCTTAAAAGATAATCTCCCCAATCAAGAAAATTTTCTTTTACAGCTTGACTGAAATCTTAAAGCTCATTTTATGTTATTAATTGAAAATAATCTGTGTTTCTCAAAGGAAAATATTTTATTCAAAATATTGGATATTTTTAGTCTACTTTATCTTTGCTAAATACACATGTTTTAAATTTTTTCTTTAGAGCTTCAGATATGTTCATCAACACATGCAATTTGCATTCTACATGCATACAAATTAACTCACTATGTCTCACGGTAACTGCTGGGATAAGACTGTTAAAAGTAGTATTGTAGTTGTAAAAAATGCAGAGAGTATACGCTATAGGCAGAGGGTATACGCTAGAGTCCTAAATGTTCATGGTTACGGTATACACTATAGCTTTATTTGAGAAACACAGGGTATACGGAGCTTCTTAAAAAAATTCAGAAGGTATATGTGTATATACCTGCATATACCCTCCACTACATCCCTGGTTAAAAGTAGGGATGCAACGGATATCCGGCTGATTTTTCAATATCCGAAATACCGTCGGATATCCGGATCACAATCACCGGATATCCGACTTCTCTGCCAGATATCCGGCAGAGCGCAGCGAAGTGAATATATAAGGATAACAGAAATAGTTTGAACCCAACCAATGCCGAACAATTTTGTTTATAATGCAAAATATGAAAGTAAGTTCACTATACATGAGTAAAAGGTAATTCTCAAAAGTTTAAACAATTGCCAGCTTTCCTAACATTGATATTTGAACTCTTTATAATAAATTTAAGAATTTATGTTTACTTCTTTCAGAAAATTGTACCTTTACTTTCAGAATGCAAAATAAAATTTGAAGTTGTTTATTAAAGTATGACTTTATTAATTTTCTTTCTTTTTTTTAAGTTTAACAATTAAACAGGCCAATTTTTAGAAGAAAGTATTGTAATAGAAATTTTTTCGACGGATTTAGATGTTTTAGAGGTCAGCCTCCTTCAATATGGAAACATTCCACTGGAAGGAGGGGAGCCACGTAATCGCAATTTTTGTGCCATTTTCATTATTGAACCACTGAAAAGTGTATGAAGTTATCCATATAATTGAACAAAATTTTTTGTATTTGTTTTTAGCTATGTCCAGCAGGTTCTCCTTTAAATTGGAAATATTCCGCCAAAATGGGGCGCTGTAATAGCGATTTTTGTGCCACTTTCATTCTTGTACCACCGAAAAGTGTATGAAGTTATGCATAGAATTGAACCAATTTTTGGAGGTATGTTTTTGGCTATGGCCAGCAGGTCCTCCTTCAATTTGAAAATATTTTGCTGGAAGGCGGCGCTATAATACGGATTTTTGTGTTATTTTCATTATTTTACCATTGAAAAGTGTATGAAGCTAAGCATAGAATTGAACCAATTTTGTGTCTATATTTTTGGCTATGGCCAGCAGTTTCTCCTTGCACTTGGAAATGTTCCGCCAGAAGGTGGCACTGTAACAGTTTTATGTAAAATTTTCTCGATTTTTCGCAGTTTTTTTTTTTTTTTTTTCTGTATATTGGCGGCTCATGAAGCAAAGGGAACTTCGCATCCTGCTAAGCTGGCTATTTACAAACAGCTGATGTATAACAGAATAACGAAAAAATTATTGATTTTAATAAATATCATGATCGAGATTAACTTATTCTGATTAATTGACTGGAGCAGAAATTTTAGATCAAAATCAAAGTTGGTATAATATTGAACTAATAATACTAAAGAATGGTAACATTTGGAAATACTTTTTGAAATATTAAGATGTATGAGATAGAAGAAAGTTTTGGGATTGGCAAATCCAACTAGTTATTTTTGTAACTTCCTTATAAATATTTAAAATTAAAAGTAATTTTCTTTTTACTTATAAATATCAAAATAATTTAACTTAAAATAAAACTAAACGTGACTTAGAGCAAAAACAATATTAAATAAGGGTCATTCCATGTCAAATCACCCAGAATTTTCTAAAAATGACACCCACCACCTTCAATTTTGATAAACTTTGGTGTATTTGTAGAATTTTTAATGCTGATTCCAAAAATGTCAATCATATTGAAATTGATCAAACGGTTTGTGAGTTATGAGCTTTTAAATGTCTTCCAAGATGGCCGATTTGCCGCCATTTTGAATAGCACATGTGACAACGTAAAGGTCTATAACTTCTTTCAGGTTTAAGCTAGAACTTTCAAATTTTTTTTGTTCTGTTCAGAATAAAGTATACTTTCATTTAAACTGATTTTTGTGCAGCTTATTCCATTAAAATGTTGTCAGAAAATGATTTTTTGCCATTTTTTTAATTAAAAAAAGGTATAACTTCAATGGCTGATTTCCCCCATTGTTCCCCCTTCAATTTTCATCTAATTGCATAAATAGGCAGCTCAAAGTGTGTTTTGATGCCTAATAAGAAATTTTTAATGGGCAGTTCACAGGTGTTTTGTTTAAAGAAGAATTTCAATTTTACTGAACTTCCATAAGTAACGGAAAGTACAAGGTAATGTTGATATTTCTTTCATTACCAGAAATATCATACATATTTACATCTAAAAGTTTGATAAGGCTTTATCTTACATAAACATATACATACTTTTTAATGTGGATATAAAGAAGGGGAATCCCACAGGAATAAATAGGAATGCTAATAATGAATTGCTGCAAGACATAGAAGTATTTTCCAAACAAATTGAAATCTATTGCAAAGTTTCAGTAAATTATAAGTAAAAAAGAAATAATGGGAAAAATTCTACAAATAGTCACACTTTATAGCAAAATCATACTTGTATATAATACAAAATATAATTAAAAAAAAATACATTAAGTAATATAAACCTTAAACCTTAGTAAATAAGCTGTTGCGCTTTGTCTTGCAATACAAAAGAAAAGTTCACTAAAATCCATTTGTATGAGAGCCTCATGACTTGTAAGATCTTTTTTTCAAATAAATACTTTGGGACTTGGATATGTGTGTATGGGATACGAGCTTTTCAGTCTTTTTAAGAATAAGATGGATGAAATTGTACAGAGTAGATGGATGTGATGTTAATCGTACTCTGTCAGTTGATACCCACGGTTTATATTCAATTGCATCTTCACGATCAAAATCCGGAAATTAAAAAAAAAAAAAAAAAAAAAAAAAAGCAATTTAACAAATTACAACGACCATTTGGAAAATTATTTTTTCAAAGACTAAAATTTAAGACAAAAAATCGCACAGAGCTGATCATATATTACGTATGCCATGGATTACATTTTTCGGTACTGTAAATTTTTAAACTTCTACGGAGCTGGTCATACATTACGTACGCCATGGATTAAACACTAATAATTCCTGGACCCATTTTAAATGAAATTTCATTCTTAAACTTCTAAACATCCCACAATATTACTTTTTACACCATCATATAGAGAAAAAAATGTACTTTTAAATGCAATTTATTTGAAAGCTGTATCTCAATTTGTTTCTGAGTTATTAATTTTTTTTTGTAGTTTTTATTACTTTTTTGTCATAGTGGCAATAGAAGTATCCATCTCTGTTGAAAGTAAAGGGAAAATACAGATTACTGTATAGACCAGGGTCGGCGAACCTATGGCACGCGTGCCAAACTTGGCACACAATAGAATATTTTCGGCACGGTGTTGATTGAAATCCTAAAAACAAAATAGAATGAAGTTAAAGAAAACACGAAACTAATACAAACCGGGCTTTTCTTTTTTTTTATTTTATTGGAAAGCATCTAATTGAATTTCTAAATTATTCCAATGTGGGCTCAATAAGTTATTATATTAAGAGAAGGTTGGGAGGGCGAACATCAAAAAGAAAAATATCAGGCATTATAAGTAAAACTCACTGTGATGAAACTAAAGAGAGTTGGTATAAAATATGTAGTTTTCACAATTGTTCGCTCTATTTATTCCTTCGTGTCATTATTTTTGGAAATGATACGAAAACCTTAAATATTAGAAACCCAAACCACTGTTTAGATAACTCGAATTCAGCTTGCATCCTTAAAAGTAGGTTGAACACCATATTGATATTTGGCATAACCGACATCGCATTCACCAATTTATTACTTTATAATATATGTTAATATAATTATTAGATGTAGATTGCCCCATATTTTAAAATCTCAATGAATAAGAATCCAGAAATACACTAAATTATTTTTGGTGCTTGGCACGCAAAATCATGCAAAATCTTTTTTGAAAAAAATTGGGCACGCGGGTGTAAAAAGGTTCGCCGACCCTGGTATAGATCAATCAGAAAACGAATAAAATGCGGATTCAACTAATAAAAAGCTTCAGATATGTTTTTGATTTCGTACCTTGACCGAGGACAATAACCATTTTTCCAAATGGTTAAAAAAATCTTCAAAAACATCTTTCTTGGGACATTTGCTGCGTATATGTAACATACAATTTGTACTGTTAGAACTGCAAACCAATTTCTGGATTAAATCCTCATATTTTTCTTCAATCCCTGTTGCTGCAATAAGCGACTGAACTTTCTGATGTATTGTATATATGCAGACAGAATGTATGCCAGAACTTTCAACTAAGACACAGTGCTTAGATCGCAGGTCAGCAAATTTTGAAAACCTAATTTTATTATTGGTAGGAAATTTCAATCGAAATTGGATATACGGTTAATTCAGATTACAAAGAAGAAACCTTTTTTGAACATGGGCGGACATTTTTTTATGCTGACTGTATCTCTCTGACCAGGCATGAGACATGAAAATTCATTATCTTCATGAAATTCTTTCACAGATTTTATAGTGTCTTCCCAAGTAATAAAGTCTATACTTGGTACTCAGTTACACTAAAGGTTTCAATTATTTTCTTTCTTGACCATCATGACTCAGGTATCAAAGTTAGCAACTGAATTTTTTCTCTGGGACTAATTTGTGGAAACTTTTCTTTCACCATCTCCATTAATCTTACGAATTCTGAAGCTTTTCTTTTGATTCACATTATCTTCATCAGAGCTACTGTTTTCACTCTGAAGAAGGTTCTCTTCCAAATCAAGGATGCAAGCAACCTTCTTTCGCAAGGCAATTTTCATTTGCTGTAATTTTCTTTCTCCAGCAGACACTTTCCTGTGTGCAGAAATTGCATGTAACCTTAGTGGTGAACTTCCATTAAGCTTTATGTGATATTTTTCTTTCTGATCCATGTTTGATGTAATTTCTTCAGAAAAATCAGTGGGCTGACGCAAGTCTTTCTGTTCTTTCACATATACTTCCAGCAAAGCTCTTGCTTTTTTCCCTACAGGTTGAACATAGTTTCTTACCAGGAATGGTATCATTATGTAGCTTATGCCTGTAATTCTTAGCTTGATCCACACTTATCACATGTAAGGATACTTTTCTTGGTCTTGTTAGGATGAAGATTAACCTTTAACTGATGTTACCGGTCTCTCAGACCGCAACTTTTTTCAATTATTATAGTTTAACTTGCATTTTTCAGTTTAACTACAAACACTACCGAAATTTTGTTCTGCTTGGAACTTTAGTACTATTACCAGAAACTTTTGAATAGGTGAATTTTAATTACAACAGTCCTGTGCAAAAAGTTTAGTACAAAAACACCATCCTATGAGTTAATCGTGCCTTTTATTCCTCTTTCATTACAGCGGTCTCAGAGACTGCTTCACACTAGTTATGTGACAATTTGTGTGACATCAGTTAAAGGTTAAATAAACGAAAACATTTCTTTTGCTGAATTTACATATGCAGAAAGTGTTCTCAGTGAGCAAAGCATATTGTTGAGTTTTCGCTATCTTAATGCAAGAAGTTCTTTATTTTTGGTGGATAACTCATTGCGATGGTGGATAGTTTGAGGATTATTTAAATCACAATTTGGATTATTAATATTTAAACTAATATTGTACATTTTTTGTTTATCCATAAGAAAACATCTAACTTAATACAACAAAGCAGCATCATTTATAGTTATAAAATCAAAAGAGAAACTTTAATCTTTTTTAACAGATTGGCATAATAAGTTGTAAAATTCTGCTTAATCTGGTTGGTTGAAAAAATCTTCTGGGAAGTAATTTTAGTCAGAGTCGTTGAAAATCTCTTTCTGGTAAGTACATCTATCTGGTTGGTTAAAAAAACCCCTTCTGGCAAACCAAAGTGATATTATTGGTTAAAATTCTGTCTTCTGGAAAGTTCTGGTAATAAATTAACCCAATCAGATAATTTTAGCAATTAATTAGAAATTTCATATTTTGGACAGCAATTTTCGATTTATAATTCAACAATAATTACAGCTTTAATGTTATTTACATTTAAAAAATGAACCAAAATGAAATAAAGTATATAATTTTTTTTATTTTGAACTAAGTTTTAAATTTTAAATCGCCCATTAAAAATTTTGTAACAGGTATCAAAACACACTTTGAGCTGCAGTATTAATACAACAGAGTTAATTTTTTTAAGTAATTATATTTATTTTGAATGTAGATATATTTTTAATAGTATTTTTACCATGTATGTGCTAAATGTTATTTTGTATAATTTTGAAGTACAATAATTTTTATTTATTGTATTTAGTTAACAATTGTAATTTTATCATTTTGTATAATATACAAGTATGAATTTTCTATAAAATGTGACAATTTGTAGAATTTTTTCCATCATTTATTTTTTATTTAAAATTTACTGAAACTTTGCAATAGATTTCAATTTGTCATGAAAATACTTCTATGTCTAGCAGGAATTCATTATTAGCATTCCTATAATTCCTGAGGGATTCCCCTTCTTTTTAGCCACATTAAAAAAATATGTATGTTTATGAAAGATAAAACCTTACCAAACTTTTAAATGTAAATATGTATGATACTTCTGGTAATAAAAGAAATATCAACATTATCTTGTACTTTCCGTTACTTATGGAAGTCAGTAAAATTGAAATTCTTCTTTAAACAAAAAACCTACAAACTGCCCATTAAAATTTTTTTATCAGGCATCAAAACACACTTTAAGCTGTCTATTTATGCAATTAGATGAAAATTGAAGGGGGAACAATAGGGGAAATCAGCCATTGAAGTTATACCTTTTTTTAATAAAAAAAAATGGCAAAAAATCATTTTCGGACAACATTTTAATGGAATAAGCTGTACAAAAATCAGTTTAAATGAAAGTATACTTTATTCTTAACAGAACAAAAAAAAATTGAAAGTTCTAGCTTAAACCTGAAAGAAGTTATAGACCTTTATGTTGTCACATGTGCCATTCAAAATGGCGGCAAATCGGCCATCTTGGAAGACATTTAAAAGCTCATATCTGACAAACCGTTTGATCAATTTCAATATGATTGACACTTTTGGAATCAGCATTAAAAACTCTGCAAATTCACTGAATTTTATCAAAATTGGTGATGGTGGGTGCCATGCCCTGGGTGATTTGACATGGAATGACCCATAATTAAAACAGAAAAAGGGCATCAATTAAACCTATGTTTGGAGAAAATAACTCTTTAATCATGGGTATTATTAATAGATATTTTATGTTTAAATTATAAAAAGAAAGTATGTAGTATTTCTTTGTGAAAATACTCTTCAATTATATGCATATTAATTGGTTAAAATTTACTATACAAATGATCAGCATTTCATTGTACAAATTAATTAATTATTAGCAATTATCAATATAGTCAATCCCATATCCAAATCCAGTAGCAATTATCAGCATTTCATTGTACAAATAAACAGACTATTTTAATGTTTATACAGTAGAGCCTCGATCCATCGTTTTTCAAGGGGTGCGTGAATAAAAACGATGAATGTGGGAAAACGACAAATGCGGGTTAACGTAAAAACATGAAAAAAATAATGTTTATGCATTACTAATACATTCAATGTGTATAGTATACTAATAAATACTAATCTGCTACTTTCCAAACTGTAAAATAAAAAAAATCGAAGTTGTGGAATATTTATATTTATTTAAAAAACAGCAATTTTATATTGGGTTTTTCGTTTATTTTTTAAATTAAACAACAAATTTTCAAGATGTAAAACCTTTTTCTGCAATTTCAAGTATATGTATAAAAGTTCATACTGTTTCAAATGCCGTTATTACATCAGACAGACTCGGCACTGGTGTAGGGCATGAACATTATCCACTTCATCCACATGAACATTATCATCTGCTTCTTAGCCTTTTTTTCATCATCACACATTTCTTATATGATTAGGACACCACATGTCGCAACATCTTGATCAATGGAAATATAATTGCTAAATTTCACACCCTATAACATCCTCTGCTACACGCAACCACTCTTCATCTGCATTATCGTCACCACCATCATTTTCTTCCGCTTCTGTTGACCATTCTTCAGAATAGCCTGCAAAAGGTCTATTTTTGGAGTGGGTTCTTTTGCTTGTTCTATGAAACAAAGATCTTTTCACTAGCCTTCTCCTGTAAAATTTCTTGAAACAGTTGATTACCCCGGCATCAAGAGGTTATACGACAGATGTACAATTAGCTAGGAAAAACTGACTTTTATATTTTTCAAAGACGACTTATTTGGTGAATGAGCTGAACAAATGTCAATAAATAGAATATTTTTTTTCTTTTTAAGCGCTGATTGATCCATCAAAATCTTGAAGAAATTTTGTAAAAATATCACTTTTCATCCATGCTTTGGCATTCAAATGTTAGACTACTGGCAGTTTCTTTATATTTTTGAAGCATCGAGGTCTAGCAGATTTACCAATAACGAGGGATATTCGTTTATCAGAGCCATTCTTATTTGTGTATAGTAGTACTGCAAGTCTTTCTTTGGAATGTTTACACCCTGACAAGACTCTCCTTTGAACGCTAGCATTCTCTCTGGCAAGCATATATAAAACAGGCCTGTTTCGTCTGTATTATAGATGTCACAATCCTTATATCCTTCTAGTAATTACAGAAGTTTTTCGAACCACAGTTCTAAGGTATCAGTATTTACTACTGGGGTACTTTCACAGCATTATTTCCTCGATACCAATCCATGGTGAATTTTAAAACTTGAAAATCACCCATTTGTAGAAAAGGTATCCATGTTTTATGATGCAGCTATTTCAAGTGCCTTCTCTCGAAGAATATTCCCATCCACAGGAATATTTGACGCACGAGACTGCTCGTACTAAGCAAAGAGAAGTTTTTCCAAATCACTGTAAGTAGACATTTTGTTAATTTTTCTCTTTTCTGGAGAAGTTCCATATTTATCAACCTGCTCTCTAATTTCTTTCTTTTTCGAAATTATCGAATTTAGGGTGGATGGCGATATACCTAAACGTTTAGGGATGTTATTTTTTTTTCTTAAAAGGATTCTTTTCCACCTTATCTATGATGAGAAGCCTTTCTTCTAAAGTTTGGATTTGTTTTGTCATTCTTAAAATTCACAGAACGCATCAAATTGAAAGCTCATACTCTTGAAATTAAACAAGTGAACTGCACACAACAGATTAGCCAGGATTTTGAAAGAATGTGGCAGCTGGAGCTGGCCGAAGTGGATGCATCCATCCTCCCCTTTACACAGCATAGAATACCCATTCTCCAAACAAGAGCACCTGTTCCGCATTCATTTATTTACACATGTCACAATATCAGCGCTAATCGCTGTATTTCCCCCTAAAACAACACAAATGAGTTATTTTAGGATAAAAGAAGTAATTCCAGTTTGTATGTCGTATGGATCCGCTTGATCTTCAATTTCATTTAGGTGATGGAAAAATTTTACAACGATGAATGCGGGAAAATGACTTTTTGAAGAACGATGTATGCAGGTTTCGTTAACATTATTTAAATATAATTTATGCAGGAAACATAGAAATAAAACGATCAATGTGGTAAAACGATGGATTGGGGTTTCACTGTATTACATTTCTTATGCAATATTATTAATATACATTACAGGGCTTGAATGGCAGATACAGGGCTTGAATTTCGAGACGGGATGGCAGGATTCGTGCCCTAAAGATTATTATTGTGTCCTATTTATTATGCCCTATTGTGGGCGGGCGGCTCCTGTTTCCAAAAAATCATTTTCCGAAAATGTTTCTTTGTAAAACAACGACCAAGTCTCAGGACCGACCGACAAATTTCGTGATATTTTCTACTATCGATTAGCAGACTTAGATAAAATGTAAAACTGCCTACAAACGCAAATAATTTCTTAAAAATTTTCTGCAGAAAAGCCTTTCCTGAGTCCTATATCGCCGCTATTAGTAAAAATTAAAAAGTCCTCTTTCCAATCCCTCGCATTACGTTACGTGCACTCAATCCCCCCTCCCTCCAGTTTTCTGAATTAGACTTTATTGAAAAGAGGATAATATTTACTAAGATATTAAAACTGAATTCCCCTTTTGAATGTAAAAAAATCACCACAAATCGCAGAGAAATGCTAAACAAGTGCATAAACATTCGTTAAAATTTCCAACCAAATAAACTTTATTTAAAAGAGATCAACATTTAACATTTACTTTTTAACACAAAATTTATTTTTAATCTGTTAAATTAATCTGCAAAGCCTAAAATAATCTACAGCACCTGCTTCGGTGATGCACTGTTTCTGCTACCGCCCACGGCAGGAGAAAAAAAAAAAAAGCAATATACCTGCCGTTTCGGCATAAACGCCGCACTTACAATATTTTTAAGTTTTAAAAATATATATGCCACGGCACTTCTTCCAAAAAATATTGTACCATGGTACATGGCAAATAATTCCTAGATTTCTTTTTTTCCCTCCAGTTGAAAAATAGTCTGCTCACCTTCTCACGAGTCTGCGACAGGCCTCGCACCGATTCTCCACCCGGGGTCTTATTAATTTTTTCTCCACCCGGGGTCTTATTAATTTTTTTTATGCAGAAATTAAAAAAAAAAAAAAAACATGAGAACTGTCTGCAAACTTTGAAAATTTTCTGCGAACGGCGTTCGCGTGTTCGTCTATATTATCTGACTCTGTCGATTAGCAGATTTCACAGGTTCTTCTTACGACAGATTGACAAAATTCATAGTTGTTTTCCTGCATCTGAATGAAAAATTTTGTGCTTTTTCTCCACGACTGACTGACGAATTCCACGATTTTTTCTAGAGACCAATCGGTGAATTTCATAATTTTTTTTCTCGAGATCCATTGACAAATATAGTAATTTTATTCTGTGACCGATTGGCAAATTTCCCTGTTTGTTCTTGCGACATACTGATGAAAATAACGATTGTTTTTTTGCATCCGATTGAAAAATTTCGCGTTTTTTCTCTGCGACCGGCTGAGGAATTTCACGATATTTACTCGTGACGGACTGGCAAATTTCACGATATTTTTCCATGATCGATTGACGAATTTTGTGATATTTTCCCGCTGTCAATTTCCCATGAATTTCAGTTTTCTTCTTGCGACCGGTCGACAAATTTTGTTATTTATTTTCACCATAATTGACGAAATCGGTGATATCTTTTTTATGACCGATTTATGTATTTTGCGATGTTTTTCCCTGTGCCCAAAATAGGAAATAACTAAAAGGGCAGTAATGGCCACCGGAGACTGAGCCCTACCAAATTGGCCAACAGTCAGCACCAGTGACCCGGAGGCGAACAATTTTTGATGCTCCAGCTCCGCTCCTAGAGAAAATAGCGTGGCTCCAGCTGCGGCTCCAACTCGGCGCTTTTAAGTTGCAGATTTTAATTTACACGTTTAATTTTTTGCTCACAAATACTTTCTATCTTTATTAAAAGATCTGACAAAATGCATTTTTCTTCTCATCAAACTTGAAATGCTTGTTCAGAAAATATGACATCTTTTAGCTTTTGCTTTTAAAATAGAAAGTTTGGTAGAATTTTAAACACAAAAATCTTAAATTTCTTCTATTTTTTTCGAACAGCCAAAATTGTACGACTACACATGTAAACAACAGGCAGCCATATTTGTTTTCAAATAGTGTTGTCACTTAGTTCAAGTAGAAAGTAGAAGTAAAGTAGTGTTGCCATTTTTTGAGAAGTTTTCCTTCCCTAATAATAATAAAAACCTAAAAAATGATATAATTAAAATACTGAATAATGATGTAATTAAAATATTTTAAGCCTAGAAATTTAAAAGACTGAAAAAAAAAAAAAAAGATTTAAAAGAATATTAAAAACTAAAGGAGCCCTGGAGCTGGGGAAAATTTAGAGCTCCAGCTCCGGGAAAAACACAGCTCCGGAGCGCTCCGGCTCCGGGCTCCAGGTCCCTAGTCTGCACTAAACAAAATGAGATTACACTTGTGGCACACATCAGGGGGCACACATTTTTCGTCCATTTTGCTACTTTTCAGCATGGCTTTTATAGCATCTACTGCTGTGTAATTAAATCGTTTTGCGAGTCCGTTTTGTTCTGGTGTATATGGATTAGTCTTCTGGTGTTGTATGCCCTCTTTTTCTAAATGAACTTTAAACTTATCGTTGACAAATTCTTTACCATTGTCAGTCCTTATAGCTATTACTTTCTTCCCTAAAAATCTCTCATTCCTTTTCTGAAATTTTAAGAAACAATCAAATGCTTCACTTTTATGTTGAATAGGATAAGCAGTCACCTTCTTTGAGTAATCATCTATAATCGTTAGAAAATATTCAGATCCTCTGAGTGAATATGTTGGCATTGGTCCACAGACGTCCATATGTAGTAATTGCAGCGGTTTGTTTGTTCTTCCTCCTTCTTGAGATTGGAAAGATACTCTTCTTGTTTTGGCAATTTTGCATGATTCGCAGCCTAATTCCTGATATTTCAACTTCGGTAATCCTTTTACCTTTTCATGCTGAGATGTATTGACAATGTACTGGTTATTTATGTGGCAGTATCTCTGATGCCATTTATCTAGTTCTGTTGCATTCGAAGTTATAGCATTATTTTCGACATAAGTGGCAGATTGTGGGTATGTAGGTTTTACGCTGTACAGTCCATTTTTTCTATACGCTGAAAACATTTCTTCACCTTTTTCGTCAAATAAGGTTATTTTGCCATTCTTTCCTACAAATTTAGAACCCTTCTTCTCACATACTGCACCTGAAATTAAGTTTCTTCTTAACTTTGGAGAGTACATTACATTATGTAATCGTATTTCATTAACTCTTCCATTTACTCTGAAATTGACATCTACGCTTCCCATTCCTTCAATAGGACTAGTTACTTCGCCTACAGCGAGAGTCATTTTAGTATTGTTAACCGGTTTGTACATTACAAACAAGTCTTTGTTGTTACAAAAATGACTTGACGCACCGGTGTCAAACACCCAATTGAATTTATCTTGAAAGTTGTTATTCTGACCAAAATTAGCTTCTGTCACGTAACTTTTTCGTTTTGCATTTTTAGGGTTACTTCTACAATTAACAGCCCTATGACCTGGTTTGCCACATTTGAAACAATTCTGATTTTGGTGTTTATCTCTTTTTCGGACTTCTTTGGGTTTTATTAACTTTATCTCTAATGCCGATTTTTCCCCTTTAAGCGAATCTTTTCTACTTTGCTTTAAACGATCCTCTTCTAATATTAACTCATCTAATACCTTGTTAAAGGTAAAGTCTTTTTTATCCCATCTATAAATGGCTTGCACGATACCAGAAAAAGTGTCTGGAAGGAATCTAATCAGCTGGTAAGTTTTGACAATTTCGGGTAATTCTATTTCCGTATCCCCCATACTTTCTAAAATCTCTTTAAGTCTTGCTCCATACAGTCCTATCGCTTCGTTGGGATCATAAGTACAATTAAAGTAGGCATCTAAAATACCAATAGATCTTCCCCGCGTTGCTGGCTGGAAGTGAACTTTAAGTCTTTCCCAGGCTTCTGACGCAACCTTAGTATCACGAATCAGTGGCTTTAAATCTTTACTAATATTTAAATATATTGTACTATAGGCCTGATTCTTTTTAATTTCAAAATCGCGCTTCTCTTTAGGAGTTGCATCTTCTTTAACTTTTAAATCTTTATTACTAACATGTTCATATGCCCCTTTGTCCATTAAAAGTGCTGTCACATCATCTTTCCAGGTGGCATAGTTATAATTGTTAAGTTTATCTATTTCCATCTTTAGTTTTTAGAGCCCCCCTATCTTTAAGCTTTTAGAACTTTTAACTTTAACACCATCTCTAAATTAAATACTTAATATGGGCAAAAAGAGTGGCCCATAACCGATGTTTCCCAAAATATGGAAAAACATACTCTTTCTACTCATAAATTATCTGAAAAATGTAAAGTATGAAAGGTGAGATGTTGTTGATTAATGACAAAGATTTTAAAAGCAAACACATTTATTAGAAACTAAAAGAGACATTAACTTTAGACAGAGCTCTACTAGAGCTAAGAACATTGTTTCAAAAGAATACCCATTACAATCTAATGTTCGTTCAAGATGAGAACGAACTGATACTTGCATGTGAGAGCAAGCACACATCTCTGAAATTTGTACAGGTATATATACACCTCAAAAATAAGACATTTGCATAAAATACCGCGAAACGGACAGTTAATTACCTGGACGAATCACAGCCTAGCAAACGTCAACTAAAGACGAAGCGTCGTGCATCTCCGGAACGACAGCGCCATCTATAGAACCTGAAAAATGGAAGTTTCCTTCCAAAGAGCAACCGTGAGATAACTCAACTCGCCGATTGAGAACGTAAACATCTCGACGGTCGCCGGGAAAACGTGTTCTCTGCAGGGTGGACGACAAGATGATGAAATGGGGTTTTAAAACTTAAAATAAGCAGTTGGTATGCTAAAAATAACTTAAAAGAATTAAATATTTCCAACAATATTTTAATGGAATTTTAATTTTATTTCGATCGTTTGACGAAACTGATGTTTTTTTGTGATTTTTTGAGGAAATTCGCATGTTTTTCGCAGTCTTCTGGGAGAAATTCACGTTTTTTCACGATCTTTTAATGGAATTCGCATTTTATTTCGATCGTTTGACGAAACTGACTTTTTCTCGCTGATTTTTTTTTATGGAAACCGGGTGTTTTTCGCGATCTCTTGAGAAAATTCGAGTGTTTTTCGAGATCTTTTGAGGAAATTTCCGTGCTTTTCGCGATTTTCTGGGGAAAATTCACGTTTTTTCTTTCGCAATCTTCTGGCGGAAATTCGCGACCTTTTAATGGGTTGGGTTGATTTTTGACGGCCAATTATCTACACGGGGATATAGGCCAACCGACCTTTTAATGGAATTGACGTTTTATATCGATCGTTTGACAAAGCTGACGTTCTTTTTGCGATCTTTTGATAGAAACTGCGTGTTTTTTGCGATTTTTTGAGGAAATTCGCATTCTTCACGATCTTTTGACTAAATTCACGTGTTTTTCGCAAGCTTCTGGGGTAAATTTGGCTTTATTTTCGAGATCTTCTGGGGGGAAATTCATGTTTTTTCGTGATCTTCTGGGAGAAATTCAAGTTTTTTCGCTGTCTTTTAATGGAATTCGCATTTTATTTCGATTGTCTGACGAAACTGATGCTTTTCTCGTGATCTTTTGATGGAAACCGTGGGATTTATGCGTCTCTTAGACGAAATTCGCGATCTTTTGAAAAAGATTCGCGTTTTTCGCGATCTTCTGGAAGGAATTTGCGTTTTTTCGATATTTTCTGGGAGAAATTCAAGTTTTTTTCGTGATCTTCTGGGAGAAATTCACGCTTTTTCGCGATCTTTTAATAGAATTCGCGTTTATTTTGATCGTTTGACGAAACTGACATTTTTTCGTGATCTTTTGATGGAAATCGCGTGTTTTTCGTGATCCTTTGACGAAATTTGCGTGTTTTTCGCGATCCTTTAAGAAAATTCGTGCGTTTTTCGCGATCCTTAAAGGAAATTCGCATGTTTTTAGTGATCTTTCGAGAAAATTCGCGTGTGTTTCGCGATTTTTTGAAGAAATTCGCATTTTTTTCGCGATCTTCTGGGGGAAATTCACGCTTTTTTTCACGATCTTTTAATGGAATTCGCGTTTTATTTCTATCATTTGACGAAATTGACGTTTTTTGCACAATCTTTTGATGGAAACCACGTGTTTTTTGCGATCCTTTGACGAAATTCGCGTGTTTTTCGCGATCCTTTGACGAAATTTGCGTGTTTTTCCAGGGTTCATACAGAGTTGAGAAGAAAAAATCCAAGGAGTACCCAAAAAAATCCAAGGAGTCCAAAAAATTTTAAGGATTTGCCTTTTTTTTTTTTTTGATGTTTTTATGTGCTGCATTGTTATGTGGTATGCACACTCCAATTTTTAATGCCCAATTTGGAGAGAAAAACATCACAGAAACAAATTTTACTCTATTAGAATCTAATTGTGAGTGCTAAAATTGCACAGTATTCACAATATATTGCTTATTGATTTCGTAAGTTTAAATACAAAATTGACTATCTACTTTTTTATACAGTGACCAATGGTCATGTCACAGGGGCGATTCTGAGTAAAAAAAAAAAAAAAAAAAAAAAATCTAAAATTCACAGCAAATCTTCTGAAAAGTTACACCAAAGAGGGGGAGGGGGGGGGGAGGCCTTCTACTCCCGACACTAGCTGTGTGTTTTCTCCGTGGCTCTTTGACGAAATTCGCGATGTTTTGAAGAAATTTGAGGGGTTTTTTTGCGATCTTTTGACAAAATTTGTGGGTTTTTATGCGCTCTTTTGACGAAATTTGTGGGGTTTTATGCGCTCTTGACGAAATTTGTGTTTTTTTTTCGCGATCTTTTGACGAAATTTGTGGGTTTTTATGCGCTCTTTTGACAAAATTTGTGTTTTTTTTCGCGATCTTCTTACGAAATTTGCCGTTTTTCCGCAATCTTTCGACGAAATTTGTGGAGTTTTTCGCGATATTTCGCCGAAATTTATGGGGCTTTTGCGATCTTTTTGACGAAATTTGTGGGTTTTTCGCGATCTTTTGACGAAATTTGTGGTTTTTTCGCAATCTTTTGACGAAATTTGTGTTTTTTTTCGCAATCTTTTGACGAAATTTGTGGGTTTTTTCGCAATCTTTTGACGAAATTTGTGGGTTTTTTCGCAATCTTTTGACAAACTTTGCGGGGTTTTTCGGGATTCTTTGACGAAATTTGCGTTTTTTCGCGATTCCTTGACGAAACTGGCGATTTTTCTGCAAACGATTGGCAAAATTAATTTTTTTCCGGCAACCATATGTCCGAATTTTCGGATTGGTGACAGATTTTTTTTAATTTTCGGAAATGAATGCCTTACATTTTCGGAAAATTCAGACTAGAATCACTCCTAGGTCATATAAATAGAGATTAGTCAAACCTCAAACACTTATGTATATCACATACATGATACATCTTAAAGGAAATTTTAAATGACAAAAAAAAAAAGAATGCTAAATGCAACATACAAGAAAAAATATAACAAGTTTTGAATTTATTCTTTTAGAACAGCGGTAACCGCTTTTTTTTAAGGTGAAATTTTGACAATTTCGCATTTTTTACGCGATCTACTGGGGGAAATTCGCGGGTTTTTTTCGCGACCTTCCGGGAACGATTTTTTCGCGATCTTTTAATGGAATTCGCGTTTTATTTCGATTGCTTAACGAATCTGACTTTTTTTCACGATCTTTTGATGGAAACCGCGTGTTTTTCGAGATCCTTTGACGAAATTTGCGTGTTTTTCGAGATCCTTTGACAAAATTCGCGTTTTTCGCTATCTTCTGAGGAAATTCGCGTTTTTTCGCTATCTTCTGGGGAAATTCGCGTTTTTTCGCGATCTTCTGGGGGAAATTCGCGTTTAATTTCAATCGTTTGACGAAACTAACGTTTTTTCGCGATCTTTTGATGGCAACCATGTGTTTTTCGCGATCCTTTGAGGAAATTCGCGTGTTTTCGAGATCTGTTGAGGAAATTCGCATTTTTTTGCGATTTTTTGAGGAAATTCGCGTTTTATGCGATCTTTTGAGGAAATCTGCTTTTTTTCTCGATCTTTAACGAAATGCGTGTTTTTTCGTGATCCTTTGAGTAAATTCGCGTTTTTTCGCTGTCTTTTAAGAAATTCGCGTCTTTTTAAGAAATCCGAGTTTTCCCGTGATCTGTTGGAGAAATTCGTGTTTTTCACGATCATTTGACAAAATTTACGAATTTTTTCCACGATCGATTGACGAAATTTGACGGTATTTTTTTGGAACATATTTGCGAAAAATGCGATTTTTCCGAGATTCTTGGCTAAATGCCAAACATTGGTAAAATTTTAAATAAAGGTCGGCTAATAGTGTCGAAAAACGGACTTTACGGACCTAATAATTGAAAAATGGACCTAGTGGGAGCTATTAAGATTACCCTACCCAATCAATGTTGTGCTTCAGATGAATGACATGCATAAAGGATTTACCGTGCGTTTTTCAATCACGATTTTTTCCCCCTCGGCAGCAATATAGCTTGCGTCCGAGGCCGCAATAGAATATAAGGAGTTTCTAAGTAGTGGTTTGCTTATCTAAGTAGTTCTAAGTACTACTTGGGAATGTTTTCATTTCTAAGGAGTTTCCAAGGAGTCTAAGGAGTCTGTGCGAACCCTGTTTTCGCAATCTTTTGGGGAAATTCGAGTATTTTTTACGATCTTTTGAGGAAATCCACTTTTTTTCTCGATCTTTTAACGAAATTCCCGTTTTTTCGTGATCCTTTGAGTAAATTCGCGTTTTTCCGTTATCTGTTGGAGAAATCGGAATAATGAACTTTTGATAAAATTTACGAACCTTTTCCGCGATCGATTGGGGAAATTCGACGGTATTTTTGGGGGCATATCTGCGAAAAACGCGGTTTTTCCGAGATTCTTGGCTAAATGCCACACATTGATAAAATTTAAAAGAAAGATCCGTCAACAGTGTTGAAAAACAGACTTTTCGGACCTAATAAGTGAAAAACGGACCTAGTGGGAGTCCTGCTATAAGATTATCCTAACCAATCAATGATGTCCTTCAGATAAATGACATGCATAAAGGAGTTACCGTGCGTTTTACAATCACAATTTTTTTTTCCTTGGGCAGCAATATCGCTTGCGTCCGAAGCCACAATACAATTTAAGGAGTTTCTAAGGAGTGGTTTGCTTATCTAAGTAGTTCTAAGTACTGCTTGGGAATGTTTTCATTTCTAAGGAGTTTCCAAGGAGTCTGTGCGAACCCTGCTAATCAAACAATCTAAGTACTAAAAGTGTATTTTTAGCTGAAATCTGCCATTTTGGCTGTTTTTAAAAATAAAAGGCTTGAAAAACAAGAAGAAAGAAAACTAAATACTCCCTCCCCCCCCCACCCCTCAGCAAATTTTAGAAAATATAGTTAGTCTGCCATGTAGATTTAAAGCTTATAAGAAAAGTTTGATTGACTAAAAATGTTTTGTCACCTTACAAGTTTATTAATTCATCATTTTTCTAAAGTTTTGCTTGTAGCTTCTGCATAACTTAGATTTTGCATTTTTCAATAATGTGTAAAATAAATAAAAACATTAGGGGGTCATTCCATGTCAAATCAACGTGGGGTCTGGACCTCAACATCTCAGATTTCCATAATTTTTGGTTTATAGTTTGTATCCATGGAGTATATGAAAAATCTAATTTTTAAATTTTTTTTTTCTTAGCGGTTTATTTTTTACGGAATTTTAAAAATGGTCAAAAGTACCAAATTTAACCAAATTCTCAACCACAAAATCTTCTATAATTCTTTAACAAATTGGGCTAGAGAGTTAAGTTATATCTCATTTGAAAGCTCTTTTTACGGGCTTTAATATGATATGCAACACTAACAATTTTGTGTATAATAAATTTTTTGACAAATTTTCAAAATTTTTGAATTTAAATTTTTCAAAAACACCATCTTTAATTTTTTTCAAAAAAATATATGTTAATCTTTGACTTTTTGGCTACAAGTATGCCAAATTTCAAGATGGAGAAATGATGGGGTTTTGAACTATTAATTTTTAAATATGAGTTATACATGAAAAATTTCAAGTATCAGGGCAAAATTAACAATTGTACAATTTCTTTCCATATATAATTCACACTTCTTTTTCATTAAAAATTTCAGAGTTTGATGCTAAGCAAATTTATTTCTAAGGCATGAAAATTTTCTAAAGCATATTTCTCAAAATATAATTATATAATTTGCCCATAAGGGGACTCTTCATTCACTTGAAAGCACCTGATCGGTAAAGTTAAATCTATGGGCAGGTTGTTTTCGAATTTTCCATTTAAATTTGAATATTTTTAAATGATTTTTTTTACATAGGATAGTTGATGTCGATCTCTCATATGTCTATTTTTTACTTTTTCGAGTTTGGTTGCAGATTTTTTAATAAAGGTACTTTCACTTTCGGACCGGTTTCGAAAGTTATAGTACCTTTATTAAAAAAATCTGCAACCAAAATCGAAAAATTACAAAAATTCCCTATTAAAGATTGACCTCAGCTATCCTATGAAAAAAAAAAAATTGTTTAAAAATATTCAAATTTAAATGAGAAATTCGAAAACAGCCAGCCCATAGGTTTAGCATTACCAAGCACATATTTCAAGTAAGTTTGCCATTGACCCCTTAAATAAGTCTATCGAAATGCAGAAGATTCTTCCCTTTTCTCACCCATCCTCTCTACTTTCATGGTTTTCACCAAGCACAATTCCTGCTAAGAAAAGTCAGAAAGCTCTGAATAATCAGATGCATTTTGAGATACCTGAAGCAGATTTTCATTGGTTCATTTCAAAGTCGTTTCGCACATTCCCAAATCGTTATAATTTTTTTTTCTTTTTTTACATATAGAAGGATAATTATTTAATAAACAAGCTTCATTTTACTTTAATCAAATGCTTTAACAAAGAAGTCTTGAATTACTACTATTAATGATGTCAGAAGATAAGAAAGACTGGGCATTATTTTCTGTTAAATGCTGCAATCCCTATAAAGGCTGGTTGTATTGAGTTTTATTGCACAAAATCCCTTTAGGGACATGCTGTGCCAAACAAAGAATAAAACAAAAGTGAGTTTAAGGAAAAGACATAATTAAATGAGTTAAAATGGAAATAGAAAAACTATATAGATGAGGTAACTCATCCAGATCAATCCCTATAAAAAAAATAATTCATTCAAAATCAGGAAAACTTAGGAATGTAACAACTTGGTAGTGCAGTTTAAGATTTAATATTCAAAAGGGCATGAAAATATGTGATGGCTGTAGAATTAAACTATCAAAAGATAGAAGTGCCAGGTCAAAACACTCTTCACTTACTTGAAATATGTGCTTGGTAATGCTAAACCTATGGGCGGGCTGTTTTCGAATTTCTCATTTAAATTTGAATATTTTTAAACAATTTTTTTTATAGGATAGCTGAGGTCAATCTTTAATAGGGAATTTTTGTAATTTTTCGATTTTGGTTGCAGATTTTTTTAATAAAGGTACTGTAACTTTCGAAACCGGTCCGAAAGTGAAAGTATCTTTATTAAAAAATCTGCAACCAAAATCGAAAAAGTAAAAAATAGACATATGAGAGATCGACATCAACTATCCTATGTAAAAAAAATCATTTAAAAATATTCAAATTTAAATGGAAAATTCGAAAACAACCTGCCCATAGGATTAACTTTACCGATCAGGTGAAGTGAAGAGTGAAGAATCAGTGAAGAGTCCCCTTATGGGCAAATTATATAATTATATTTTGAGAAATATGCTTTAGAAAATTTTCATGCCTTAGAAATAAATTTGCTTAGCATCAAACTCTGAAATTTTTAATGAAAAAGAAGTGTGAATTATATATGGAAAGAAATTGTACAATTGTTAATTTTGCCCTGATACTTGAAATTTTTCATGTATAACTCATATTTAAAAATTAATAGTTCAAAACCCCATCATTTCTCCATCTTGAAATTTGGCATACTTGTAGCCAAAAAGTCAAAGATTAACATATATTTTTTTGAAAAAAATTAAAGATGGTGTTTTTGAAAAATTTAAATTCAAAAATTTTGAAAATTTGTCAAAAAATTTATTATACACAAAATTGTTAGTGTTGCATATCATATTAAAGCCCGTAAAAAGAGCTTTCAAATGAGATATAACTTAACTCTCTAGCCCAATTTGTTAAAGAATTATAGAAGATTTTGTGGTTGAGAATTTGGTTAAATTTGGTACTTTTGACCATTTTTAAAATTCCGTAAAAAATAAACCGCTAAGAAAAAAAAAAATTAAAAATTAGATTTTTGATATACTCCATGGATACAAACTATAAACCGAAAATTATAGAAATCTGAGATGTCGAGGTCCAAAAATTGCATTTTTCTCGTTGATTTGACATGGAATGACCCTAGGGAAAAAGAGAAAAAAAACAGATGAAAAAAACCCAGCATGGTTTTTTAAAAAAAACTTTTTGGTTTAAACCAAACAACCCTGCTTTGTTATGTTCAATGATGATGAAGACAAAGATATGGATCTTTCTGCCGATGATGATGATATAGCTTCTCTTTACTGCAATGATTTATTCAATCATTCAAATCCGAAGTGGAAGTGGATAGAATGTGTCAAGTGTTCAAACAGGGCAATAGTAAATATGCATGTTTCTTGGTGTGCAAAAAAATTCATTTGTGATGTATACAAGTAAAATTAATAGCAAATTATGGGTGTGTCATTTTAGGACAGCACTGTAGATACTCGTAAAATGACATAGTGCAGCATTTTATATAAAACATTATTATGGACGTTGTAACTTTGTCTCTTTTTAAAAGGCACCATTGCATTTTGTATACTTCGCAAAGTTAATTTGTAAAAAATAAATGTCATGAGAAAGACTTTGTATGAATAGAAGCATTTTTCCTTTAGCGTACATTATTTTAGGAAAGTTTCCCCTAAACTTTGAATAGAAATACTTCTGGCCCAGATGAAAAATATATGGTACTTTTTACACTATTTTATCTAACTTTGTTCGTGTATGTAAAGATGAAATTTTGTAATCCAATTTCCACTCACTTCTTGATCAGAATTAGATTCACCGGTGTGTTTCTGATGAAAATATAACATTTCAATATTTTTTTTTAACTTACATATAAATTAATTTTAAAGCATTTATCTTTTTTAGTACAGATGATAAATCACCATCTATTCTTTAAGGTCATAACTGTTTACGAGTTGATACACCAAATCAAGCTTGCTAAAATAGGACAACTATCTGTGAAGTATTTTAAATACTAAAAACAGCAGAAAATAAAATATAAATAAAAAATAAAAAGCATAATTTTCTTAATGGCACTTTTATCAATTTAATAGTTTAATATATCTTTTAAAAAAAAGAGCAAAAATTATAATTTTTCAAATAAGTTCACTAGTTTGCACTTTCTACCAAAAGCAAATCAAAACAACGAATTTTCCTTCACCAAGTCCCACTTCAAATTAACAACATATTATAATAGAATTTTTTTAAGAGAACATGAATTGCAGTCATAAAATTAGAAGTGATTTTAAAAATAAGTTCACTAAGTACAAAGCAAAACATCAAGTTTTCCTTAACCAAGTCCCATTCCAAATTAACATATTATAATAGAATTTAGAGTTGTGAGAAAACAGCTTTTCCAATTAAACAAGAGAGCCTCAGAACATCCAGGGGCACAACTAAAGATGAATATAAGCACTCGCCAGTTGCCACTCGGCGACTAAACGTGAAAACTGGCGATTAAAAATATCGAAAGTACCAGCCAAATTCAAGATTTTTCAAAAGGGATTTCGTCAAAGAATCGCGGGAAAAACAGCAAATTTTGTCAAAAGATAGCAAAAAAACGCACATTTCGTCAAAGGATTACGAAAAAAACACAAATTTTGGCGAAGGATCAGGAAGAAAAAAAAAAAACATTTTCAATACATCGCAAAAAAAAAAATGCGAATTTCGTCAAAGAATCACGAAAAAAAAAAAAAAAAAAATCAGACTCTTCAAAAGATTGCGATAAAAACAGGGTTCGCAAGGCTGGGCCCAGTTCGAAAAAACCCGGTGGGTTTTTTCAGAATGGGCCCACTTGAAAAAACCCACTAAAAAACCCATAATGTGGGTTTTTTCAATTTTCAGAAATATTTAAAATTTTAAACATATACATTTAATGAATTTAAGTCATTTCAGTTAATTTTGAAAAAAATTAATATATAAAAGCTATTAAATAAACACCCGAAGTAAAATAAAAATGTATTTTAGCACACTGAAATACTTTTCTAACAAACATAGAACATAGTAGGCAACATACATACATACATAGTACATAATTATAGGTAAAGGCAATATCATAAGAATGTCTTTATATAAAAAATTCAAATGAACTATATTCATGAAAATAAAAGATATGTATTTTTACTTTCTTCTATCTTTACAAGAAGTATTTAATTTGTGAAAAATTTCAACTTCCAGTTTACGACGGATTTATACGTTTTAAAAAGGTCCTGAAGACGATTTGATGGTTTTTAGAAAATATCTGACAAAAATTTTGTGGGTGCTGCTCTATCTCAAGAACTAATGCACAGAATTTCACAAAACTTTAGATTCAGTTAGACCTTGATGTACACTGATGCTGACTAGCTTTTGGTGTATAATGCCCATTAGGTGGTTCTGCTACGCTGCATTTATCTCAAGAACTAATGCACGGATTTTCATCAAACTTCAGATTCAGTTACAAGTTAAGTTGTTGCTTATCAAGTTTTGGTGTATATCGCCCAACAGGTAGCGCTGTTATGCTATTTTTTTTTTCATGATTTCAGCAATAACTCTTACCTCAAGAACTAATGTATGGAATTGAATAAAAATTTAGATTCAGTTAGACCTTGATATAAACTGGTGTTGATTAGTTTTTGATGAATATCACCCAACAATGGCTCTGTTATACTGAATTTTGTATGATTTCCGCAATATCTCAAGAATTAATGCATGGATTTTCTTCAAACTTCAGATTCAGTTAGACGTTGATGTAAGCTGTTACCAATTAGGTTTAGGTGTAAATTGCACAGCAGGTAATGTTGATATGCTCAATTTTTCATGATTTTTGCAAAATCTATATCTCAAAAACTAATGCACATAATTTAATCAAACTTAATATTCTGTTTCATTTTCATGTAAATAGATCCTTATTAGACTTGGATGTAAATTGAACAACAGGTGTTGATTTTATACTGTTTGGGTTGGAAATTTTGGTTGTGGACATCTAAGAGGGTGGGTTCCAAAATTCAATGATTTGTTTGAAACAATTGATACTTACATCTCCTTGTTAAATGCATCCAATTCAATGAACCTATATTTTACAATCCTCGTGATGGGCATAGATGAGGCACTGGGATAGCGAATTTTGAATTATTAACATGTATGAGATAGAGGAAAGTTTTGGAATTGTCACATCTGACTAGTTTACCCCTTTTTTTCTTCCTACTTATATATTTTAAATATTAATATTCTATTCATTATTTGATTTTAAAGCAAATTAACAATTTTTTATCTTCTATTATATTTAAAACTAATTTGTGAGAAACACTGACACTTAATTTAAATTCATATAATTTATGCAATTTATAACTTGTAAAATAGTATTACAATTATATTGTATACAAGGGGACAATGTATAGTAAATATAATATATAAATAATATAGAATACATATTACATATATTGTACTTTTGAAAAAACCCGATTTTCCCCGGGGAAAATTGGGTTTTTCATGAAAAAACCCGAAAAAACCCATGTGGGTTGGGTTTTTTCAAAAAAACCCGGGTTTTTGCGAACCCTGGATAAAAACCACACACTTTGTCAAAGGATCGTGGGGAAACCCCGAATTTCGTCAGAGAATCGCTAAGAAACCCAAATTTCATCAAAGGATAGCGGAAAAAAATGCAAATATCGTTAATAAATAGCAAAAAACCAAATTTCGTCAAACAATCGCGAAAAAAAAAAAAAAAATTGTAAAAAAACGAGAATTTTGTCAAAAGATCGCGAATAAAACAGCACATTTCGTCAAAGGTTCGCAGAAAAACCCGAATCCCGTCTAAGGATTGCAAAAAAAAATTCAAATTTCCTCAATGGATCGGGGGAAAAACTCGAATTTTATCAATAGATCACAGAAAAAACACTAATGTCGTAAAAAAAAAATCGCGATAAAAACGCAAATTTTTTCAAAGAATCGTGTAAAAAAACGTGAATTTCGTCAAAGAATCTAAAAATTTTTTGTCATTTGCGAATTTTGTCAAAAGATCGCGGAAAAACGCGCGAATTCTGTCAAAAGATTGCAAAAAAAAAAAACGTGCGAATTCTGTCAAAAGATCGCGAAAAAACACGCAAATTCTGTCAAAAGATCGCAAAAAGATGAGCGAATTCTTTTAAAAGATCGCGAAGAAATGCACATTAAATCAAAGGATCACAAAACAACACGAATTTCGTTAAAGTATCATAAAAACGCATAATTAGTACCAGGAGGGACCTCCCCCCATTTACATTTCCGAAAATTTGCTGTCAATTTCAGATTAAAAAAAAAAAAAATAAAGTACCTGAGCATAGTTGGACTTATGTAGTTCGCTATAAGCGTGTTGCATATAACTTTGCTGTTAAATTTATTTAAAATAGATTGGAAATTAGTATCCCAAGTTTATTCAAAACAATATGAATTAAAATATTTTTATTTAGTACATAAATTACTTATTTACTCTAAACTCATATATTTTTTGGCTTAGATGTGTTTTTGGTCTGCAGAATGTCTCGAAAAAAAAAACTTGCCAAACGTGGCGATAAACTCGCATTTCTAGTAACCCTGCCAAAACAAGTGCCAAATCTCGTTTCTGGCAACCCTTGGCGCAGCTTCCGCGGAGTGATGCGAGGGAGAAATTTTTTTTGCTCCTCCGATGTCATTTTATTACACACCTGCACTGTTTGCCCTTTTTTACTTCTGCGCAACTGAGCGTCTTAATTCAAACTTGAATTATCTAACGAAACCTTTCTGGCGTTCATTTCTTCTGTGGCATCACGTCAGCTATGGCTGATATTATTTTGCGAGATTCCTTGTATTTTTTTTTATTATTATTACTTTTTTTGATGTATTTTTGATAATGGCTTTATGCCCATTTTATGTTCAGGTGGATTTAGGATTCACAAAACGTGGATCGATGTTGATTGCAAAGATTGGCATATTGTTTTGACAGAGGCAGCTGAATGAATCTTCGGTTGTTTTTTACCGCACGCAAGGTGTATATAGATTTTTTTCTATAGAATCCAAATTATTCTACTCTGGTTTTTTTATTCTAATTTTCTGGTTTTATTCTTCAAAATTTCAAGGAATCTGCAAAATGTAAGTACTATTTTTGTTTTATTTGTATTTTTTCGTGCTAAAAATGTGTTTTCGAAAGTGATTGCAATTCTGAAGCATCAGCGAAATTCATTTTCAAATATGGCGATTACTTTAAATAAATAGTTAAAAGCTTTTAAATTTATCTGCTAAAATTGTGTTTTTATATTTTTTTAATGAAATATATGTCGGCAAAATTTTTCTTCCTGAAAAAATTGTTGTTGAACGGGGGGTTCAGGGGGGCTGGCCCCCTGAAATAGAAATTATTAGTTTTAAATATTTATTTCCGTTGTTAAAAAAAAAAAAAAACACTGATTTTCATGAGTATTTAATGGCAAAATTTTTCTTCCTGTAAAAGTTGTTGTTGAACGGGGGGTTCAGGGGGGCTGGCCCCCCTGACATAGAAATTATTAGTTTTAAATATTTATTTCCGTTGTTAAAAAAAAAAAAAAACACGGATTTTCATGAGTATTTAACGGCAAAATTTTTCTTCCTGTAAAAGTTGTTGTTGAACGGGGGGTTCAGGGGGGCTGGCCCCCCTGACATAGAAATTATTAGTTTTAAATATTTATTTCCGTTGTTAAAAAAAAATGCGGATTTTCATGAGTATTTAAAGTGATAGCTAAATTTGAAAATAAATTTCTCTCCTGGTTTCAGTTTGGCGATCACTTTCGAAGACAACATTTTGGCGCGGAAAAAAATCGCCAAGCTTTTGGTGCAGACCACAGACACATCTGTTCCTCTTTTTTAATTAAATATTCAGTGACATAAATGTATTTACTGGCTACTAAAGAAATTATTCTCACTAGCCAGTAACTGGCTACTAAAAAATATCAACCTACCGGCCAGTGACTACTAAGCAAAATTCCTTATTTTCATCTTTAGGCACAACACATCAATTAAATTTGATGCTCAGAAGATTTCAGAATGAACAGCATAATTATTCAGGTGCAACATTCAAGTGTACATTGAAGTAATTGATGAACTTACATAGTAGAAATTTAATCTTGGAGTTTCACTTAAAAACTGAATAACTATATTCCATTGCAAAGCAGGCGTATTTATCCAGTATAAAGATTCCCAAACTTCTGAGAATCATGTCCCCGTTGGCGAATACTTATCCCTATATTTAAAATTGTAAAAACCATATCTACCATTCTGTATCTACTCCGAATTCAATCGTTCACAAAATATTCGCAGTGAAGAAAAATTTTTTTGAAACCTGGGCTGAATAAAGCTCCCCTTGGCGAATACTTACTGTATCCCTATATTTAAAATTGTAAAAACCATGAATGGAAGGGGGAAAAAAGGAAAAAGTCAGTTCTGTACTTTCACAAGCGTGGTACCGCTCGAAAGCTCTTGTCACGAAGATCAAGAAATGTGCAGGAACTTTACTTCCAAATTCAATAGTTCATAAAATATTGACAGTGAAGAAAATTTTTTTTCAAACCTGTTTTACGAATTAGTGGGCAATAAATGCAAATATTAGGTGCAACATGATTAGAAACAGGAACTAACTCCTTGCCTGACCCTATGGGATGAAAAGAGGGCATGAGCAGAGCCTAGGTTAGTTACAGGCAGGGCTGGCTATTTGCCGAAAAAAAGGGTTTCTGCCTTGCCAGTGGCAGAAACTGGTTATAACCGGTTTTAACCGGCAGAAACTGGCATAAACATATTTCATGACATAATATGAGACTTTTTTACTAGTATTAAATTCCTTAAGTACATTTTATTCCGTATAAATAGCAAATGAAATATTGTGGGTAGTTTTAATTAAAAAATAAATAGATTTGTATTAGAAAAAATGAGTAATGTAACAGATAAAATTTTTGTTATAGTATAGTTATATAATTTTATATGTAAACAATTATTAGAGTATTTTAAAATTTCAGTTTAAAAATCAAATACAAAACTATATCCAATACTTATTTTAAATTAAACAATGAAAAGAAAAGAAAAATATTCAGTACTTGCTCAAAATAATTTTCTGCAATTTAACGTATTAATTTAATAATAACACTATAAATTATCTCTCATAGAAATGTTATAGTAATATGCAGATCTTGTAATTCCATGAATTTAAAAAACATTTCATTTAAATACAGTATTCAAAGGAACAAATCTGACTTTTTTTTTTTCAATTTAAGACTGTTATAAGCATAGATCAAACTTTGTGCGAATTTTAGTAAAAAAGCTAAAATCTTTAACAATGATTTTACGCACAAATAACGTACAGACACGACAAAAAACGATTATATGGGATATTTTTGTCGTGTCTGTATGTTATTTGTGCATAAAATCGTTGTTAAAGATTTTAGCTTTTTTATTAAGACTGTTAGTTGAAAATGTTCCAACCACATTTTGCACTTACAAAACAAACGACTACAAAGGTTCAAAGCAGATTTGATACAGTAATAACCGACTACCATATGCTAACTTATTTACTTCATCCTAAGTATATGGGATCAAAATTGACATATGAGCATAAAGAAAAGGCAAGGAAATTGCTTTCTGATATTAATCTCAATTTTGTGCTACATATAATATCCTTTGAAGCAAAATCGATTCCTGCCTCAGAAACATATTTCTTCTCCAAGGAAGCCCTAGAAAATGTCTTGCCCTTACCTTCTATGTGGTGGTCATCTTTAAAAACGAATACTGGTGAAAATGAGGATTTTTCAAATTTGCATCCTCAATAATGACATTGCCAGCAAGTAATGATAGTCTTGAAAGAATATTTTCAAACTTTTCTTTCATTCAAAACAAAGAAACAGTGTGTTCAGAAAGATTAGCAAAATTTTGTCCTATGCTATGGAATGTTCTGTGGAAAAAGTAATAATAGTATATTTGAGTGGCAATTTTGTTCTTTCAATATTGTAAAATAATTGTGCAAGATATTTCATTAAAAAAAATTTTCTGTTATTTATTGTGCTTCAATTATTTACTTAGTATATATTTTCAAAGGAATCATAATCTATAAGTTATTGCATTGCATTATTTATTTAAAAATACTCTGAAAAATACATTTGTTAAAATATCAGATTTTTTTGTAAATTTCGTTTTTTACTTTTAAATAAAAATTCAACTCTAAACAATAATATAAAATAGTTAAACTTGTACAGCATCAGACTACCATTGAAAATTTCTGTTTTTCAAGTGAAAAAAAAATTAGTACCTATTATTATATAAACAAAGTATATTTATATGATAATTTTAAAACTTTTTTACAACTTTGATTAACATTCATAATCTTTAATTTTAATTTTTAACTTAATTGTTTACACATCAAATACATGTATGAATTAAGAATCATTGCACATTAAAGTTCTTATTAATATTATTTCTGAGTTTCTGCCAGTTTTTGCCACTTACTGGCAGAAACTAGTTTCTGCCATGCCTGTTTTAACCGGTTATAACCGCTGGTTTTAACCACTCTGGCAGAAACTTGCCAACCCTGGTTACAGGAGTCGATCAAAACAACGGTTCTACTATGTCAAACAACAATACCCTTTATTGTGAGTGCCTGGTGTTGGAAACATTTTGTATTTTCAACACTTTATGTAGAAAAACATTATCATGATTTATTATGGCAAAATTAAACCTTCATAGGTTATCTCAAAATGATATTTTCAGATATTATAAAAAATAAATATAACAGTAATAGATATTAAAAATAAATAAAATGACTTATTTTTTAAATGTTTGACCTAGAAAGTAAAAATTCAAAAAATATGTGCACATGATATATATGAAACCTCAATTCAAACAATTTCTAATGAAACAAAAAGTAAATCCAATTAGAGGACAAAATATGACTACATTTGCAGTGCATATAATGCAAAATCTATGATTTTTGTCCATCTTTGAAGCAAGAAAATTAGAAGAGACAGGGATTTATCATTATTTATTCATATAATCATTTCTCTATGATCCTAACAACTGAGGTTACATTCATAAATTTCTGAGGAGGTTAGGTAAAAAATGCCATTTTTTTTTTTTTTTTTACCTTCATTTGACAAGGAATGAACCCTCTCCTTCATATGGAAATAATTGCGTAAGTAGAAAACTGAAAATGTGGAGGATAAAAAATATTTAACAGATGATGAAGCAAAAATGCAAATATTATGACATCTACACAGCAGATTTAAAACATTCTTTCTTCTTTGTAATTTCTGAATATTTTAACAATAGTTACACACAAAAATATATACTTACACACAGTTCCAAAATTGCCTTCATATATCGTGCCCAGCTTTTCAAATTCGTCTCTTAGACGGCAACTTCCATACTAAAAACAGTAAAACAATTAGAAAGGAGTAAAATTCACTAACAAATACTTTGAATATTTAAAATTTCAAAAACTAAAAATGGATAATCATATACTGTAAAATCTCTAAATAATGGACACCTCGGGAGCGCAGAAACTGTCTGCTATTGGGAAAACCTCGGAAATTCAAAAATTGCAAAGAAATTCTTAATATTTCATTAATTGACTTTTATATGTCCTAAAACCTCTATTTTATGATTAATCATAAATTAAATTATTTTTTAAGCAATAAAACTGAAATGAAATTGTGAATACCTTTATCCACTATTTATTACAATCTTACGAAAATACAAATTTTGCTTTTGCATGTGATTACGTGTAATTTGTTCTTCAATGTGAAAGATTAACTCCGTCATTTATACAAAAACTATTTGTTTATCAGAATACTTTTGAACACACACTTCATAGCACAAAACCGAAGTATTCAAATTTACAACTTACCCGGTGCGATTCTGGTACTTTGATAATAGTTCCGGAAAAAGATGGTATTTCGATAACTTCACCACTTTCATCATCAGGTGGAATAAAAGATAATCCTGGAATTTTCGCCATTTTACACAATTTATTTATTCTGAAATCAAAACAATCGAAAATGGCAAAATAGAACAATAGAACAGATTCTATACAAGAAAACAAAACATCTCTATAAAAATGCAAACGGTAGACAGTGTCTGTCGCCAAATCTTCGCCAAAACATTACTTGTTGGCGGTGTCTTTAGGGTTATTATGGTTTGATCCATGAACATAGAATAGGGCATTTTGGTATGACGTCAAAAACATGGACACAAAAATCTCCTATCTGCGCAATCTACTGCCCATCTTGTGACGTCTTGTGAGCATCTTTTTAGTGTATTTCTGTTTACCATATTGGCTTCTTTATCTCACTTGATGTCATTGCCAAGTGTGCTATAATTTATCCACATTTTACGCAGGCTTAAAATTGTCTTGTCATTGTTATATTGTCAGTGTTTTTAGTAAATATCGCGTTTCTCGACTCCTTTGAAGGCAGATGTGGAAGACTATTCAAGAGTTATGAAATTCGGATAAGTATGGTAAATAATCGGATAACAATGGTAAGGTATTGCAAAGTTGTTGGGTGTAATAATAATACTGAAAATAATGGTTTTTTTTTTTGCTTTTCCTGGGATTAGAAAAAGTCACTATGAAATAACGTATAACAGACATTCAAAGTGGTTGGCTGCCTTGAAAATAGATGCTTTAACAGAATCAAAAAGAAAAAATTTCTGGATGTGCATTGATCATTTTATTTCTGGTTTGTTTTAATCTTTTTGTTAGTATTTAATGTGTTATGAAGATACTAAATTGCTGTTGTGCTTAAATGACGACAATTGTCATTAATTTATCATGTGAAGTGGAACACTTTTTTGAAGATCACCATAAAAAAAAATTAGAACACTATGGACCGTTTCGTATTGTGTAAAATTGATAAATTTTCTCCGTATCTTCAAATTCCCGCATTGTTTTTAGTTTTATAAATATTCCTTGTGCTTTTTTGAATAATTGTTTGAGTTTTTTCCCTCTTGAATTTTTTTTATGATCTCTCGCCAGTAAAATGGTGTGAAAGAAACTACAACTCTTAATAGTTTGACCAGTTTTTTATTCTTGAAAAAATTTAATGTGTTCAATCCTTCTCTGTACACTGCACTATTATTTAGCTTTCGTGTTATGCTAACTTAAATAAAATATTAAGGCTAAAAATAAATAAAACAATTTTTTAATGTGTTTGATTTTATAATTTTCATTGCAATGTAAAATTGATGGAAAAAATCATTACTAAAACTCTCACTTTGATCAGATTTAGGAACTTTTTCAGTGTGCTTACCAGCAGTGAGTAGTTTTTCTAAAAAGGCTGGTGGAATTTTACATAGCCTTTATAAAACTGCAGGGTATAGCAGTAAACAGAAGAAAATTGTTAATTTCCATTTTAAAAATGTAACCATGGCTTTAAGTTCTATATTAAACTTTCCTTTGCTGTATAATGTATAGCTATCAATCTTAATTTTTTATTAAAATGTTTCCCTGAAAATGCGTTGTAGTAAGTCAATTATATTTACTGTTAGGGTTGGCACATTCGTCAGGCAAAAAGGGTGGTTGCCCAGGGCCCTGTGCGTATTGGAGTCTTGTTAGGGGCCTCAAATAATGTTTCATCTGTATAAAATAATAGTTTTGCTCTAAATTTGCTTTTAAATCTTTCTTCATCGGAAAAAAGTGAGTATTAAATTTTATTTCTTACAGTCAAAGTTGATTTTATTGATGGGAAATGTATCAATTTGATGATTCTAAAATTAACCATGAGTTATTTAATTAGAAATGCAGATGTTATTAAATAATGAGACATTAAATAAATAAATGTGTAATCCTCCCCCCCCCCCCCCCCAAAAGAAAAATTGATGAGATATAAAATTTAACTTGTGTTAAAATGAACAAACCTGTTTTTAAAATAAACAGTTTTTACTATTAGTTATTAGGTACTATTAATAAACCCCTTACTATTCTTTTTAAAAATTTGAGATGCTATTTTTCTGAAATTTTCTTTAATAATTGTTCAGTAGTAGTATAATTAAAACTGTAAAATCTAGAATATGAATTTTTTTCACCCCTCCCCGCCTTTTTCCAGACCAAGGTTGGCTTAAATTGGAAAAATTCATAATTTTTTTTTTCAGAATGAGTTTGAAAAACTTTCAAAATCCATAAAAGTTTTAATACAGAGTGTCTGGAGAATCTGCTGGTGTCAAGATAGATGCACATTTTACGATGTTTTTTGCTCTCAGGGGAACACAGGTGTGTAGTTCTGTATAATAAGCGACTACCATTTGTGGTCTTCTGCAAGAAAGTGGAATTTCTTCCAATGCCCTTCAATTATGTGCTATTTTTGAAACTCGTCAATCAGGAACAGTCGTAAATGTTTACTCAACCAGTAAGTATTAACTTATTATGACTGACTGTAAGTATGTAATTTTTTAATACATTTTTTGTTCCCTAAGCAAAGGGAATTTTAAAATGCATTCTACATTGTTTATGTTGTTTTAATCAGTTTATTATGATTCTTATAATTTATTTATTTAAATTATAGAATGTTTTCAATGGGACTTTTTCAAGAATTATGCGTATGCTTGTTGATTACTACCTGTTGATCCCGCTTTCACTTTTGTAAATATCCTGTTAAGGGACTTTTTCATGCTTGTTTTTGATGATATGAGTTTTCAGTAATAGGTACTTGTAAGTATGATGCTTGTAAGTAAGTTACTTTTCTAAACACTACATTGTATATTTGTAAATGTTGTTTTACATAAAGTCATGTTGTTTTATATAAAGTCATTTTTCCCATAAAATGGATCTGCATCTTAGAGAATCACTTAAAGCTATGTCAATTTGTAACACAATAATTATAATTAATTTTTTAACCAAGGTTTCTTTCGTATTAGCTTTCAGATTTATAAAATTGTGTTAAATGATCTTTTTTTTTTTTTTTTTTTAAAGCATGTAGTTATGTATAAGCAAGCTATATTTTATAAAAACATTAAGTGTCAAGGTCAAAATTAGCACTAGCTACTGGCCACAGGGCCAGTGAATGAGAAAAAGTGGCTATTAAAAAATCGGCTGTCATCGGCCACATTATGGCCACTTTCCTACAAGGAGAGAGTAAAATTTTTTTGCATTTCATCATGTTATTCTATTTTTTCTGGTTGCAGTATGTTTATATTAGCATATTTATTTGTGCTATTCAATTTTAGATTAATACTAATAAAAATTTTAACAAAAGTTTACTGTTTAGTATTTTTAAATAAAAAAGTGGCCGCTAGTTTAAAGAAAGTGGTCACTTATAAAACTGGTACTACTGGCCACTGGCCAGTAATGAAATTTCCCAGTTTTGACCTTTAATTAAGTGTATGAGCATCATATTAGAGAGGAGCTGCTGTTAATCTCTTGTAAATTTTTTCTGCTGACTTGAGCAGAGTCAGATAAAGCTCTGGAAAGTTTTGGTGGGGCTAATTCTGAATGCTTTTAAGATATTACATAATAAAATAACTGTACTACAGTATATCTTAGTTTTTGTGATTTTTTGGTGTGTTTCTGCACCTGAATAGTTTTACATTGTGTTTGCAATCAAACAATTTAAAGTTTTATTATTAATTATCAAAATATTATGAAGGTTAAAGATAGCAATAAGTTGCATGGGGTATTAAATTTGGTACTTCTTAGTTATCCCGTCGACCAAATTACTGTCGTCAAATTGTAAGATTAAATGTCAATAATGGCCATTAAAACCATTCATTCAATGCTTTATTTGTATTTTTATTAATGTTTTACTAATTTATTTGTTCTTTCGTTATTTAAAATAAAAATTATGTCAATGTGTATAATTTTGGCGAGTGGTTTGGCGATTTATATAATTTGGCGAAATTGGTCGACGGGATAATTAAGAAGTACCTAAAATTTTTAAGTAAATTTTAAACATGCTAATATTTTGAATTTCATAATAAATAAAAGAGAAAAAAAATTGTGTGACAAAATGAATATCTTTTCAAAAATTCTGATTTTTTAAGGACCTATTAAAAAATAATAGTAACTCTTTCATAATTAAAAAAAAAATTAAATGTCTAGTCTGGGAGGGGTTTCAGCTCTCTCGTGTGTGCACCAATGATATCCAGTGCCATAAAAGGCTATAGTTTGAAAAGAGTCTTCTAAATTTTTGCATCACTGAATTCTTTAAAATTCGTTACAGAAAAATTCAATGAAATTGGAAGCCATGCTTTTAGATTTAGCTTACTGAATTTATATTTCCCTATAATATATTTTGCAAGTAAAGGGTAACTTCATACTTTATTTTAAATATATGAATTAACTAAGAAATTTTAAGTATATCACATGACGTTTTTTTTAGCTCAGAAGATTAATTTTGAGATGTTAATGCTAATAGCTATTGAATCGGAATTTAGTTCGAAAGTGTGTGGAAAAATTTAAGTGACCATAGTTGCCACAGATATTCATATAGTTTGGTTATTTTCTTAAGTTGTAATTTGTACACAGTTTATAAGCTAAGTTCAGCATAGAAAATAATGATTCTTATTTGTAACACATATTGCACATCAGCTTTATTATCTCTTCCTACTCCTTAAAAAAAAAAAAAAAAAAAAAAAAAAAAAACTTTATAAATAATTGCATTTTATTCAAGCCTTCCATTTGTGGAAAGCATATTCTCATATTTTTTCAATTTAAATTATTCTACAATGACTATTATACTCATGCTGGCTAAACTATTTAATGCTTATTAACAACTTTAGAGTATTTTTGGTACTTTTATGTTAGTCATACACAAATCTGGCCAATAACAGCTTTTTTTTACTAAATTAGAAACAATATTTTGATGATAATTTTATGGTATTTATTTTTCTCTGTATTTTAATTGAAATGGGTGAAAGGCATATATATTTTAAATGTATGCAACATGTATTTTAAATGAAATGAGTGAATGACTTATATTTAAAATTAAATGGATGCAATGCGAATGATGCTAGTTATGCAACGATGCTCGCAAACTAATATTAAACCAATGGCAACTTTCTTTATAAATTTCTTGTTTACATTTCAATATTTTAAAATGATTTTTGTTTTGCATGGGATATTTGAGGTCAATGTCTAATTTGGTATCTTTTTACTCTTTATTTTAGGTGCAGTTTTTCAGAGGAAAATTTCAGTTTCAGATCCTGTTCCAAAATTAAAAGTGCCCTCAGAGAAAAAAAACTGCACATAAAAAAAAAAAAGTAAAGATATTTAATTAGATATTAGCCTCAGGTAACCTAGGCCTAAAAAAAAAAAAATTCAAAGTATCGAAATGCAGATAAGAATTTTGAAAAGAACACTGCCATTGGTTTAACATTTAGTTTGTGTTCACCCGTTACTACTATCATAGGCTCTTATTGTGAGTCGACTCATAGTCATTTTAACATGAAAACTAGCCTCACTTATGATTTTTCTTAATTTGCATTACATTGTTTATTCAGATGTAGCCCTCTTTTTATTCATGATCTCTCCCCTGCCTGAAAAAAAAGTAAGTTGTACCCGTTAATACTTTTAAATAATTTTTCCTTTTTATTTGTACTTCTTTGTAATTTTTACTGTTTATTTGTACTTTATAATAATTTTCTGATTACAATAAATGAGTCTGTGTTCTTAATTTTGCTTTAAAAAGTTGCAACATGCATTTAAACAATGTTCTGGAGGCAAATGTAAGACATTTACTTCTATCTTTCTTCTTATTTTTTAAAAAATGTCTTCAGGTTATATTACACTTTCAAATACAGTCGGACCTCGTTATCCTGACACCCGGTTTTCACGTCACTCCGCTTATTACATCAGTTTTTCAAAGTCCTGATTTTCTGTATATGATTTTAATGTAAATAAACTCCGGATTTTACATCGTTGTATAATGTTCAACTCTAGATATCCCGACGGTTTTGAAAAATTGTCCATTTTTCATAATCCATCTTATAAGCACGGAAATTAAGCGGTAAGAAATATCTTAACCAAACTTTTCACAAAAGTGTCTAAAATACCCATTGAGACAAATTAGAAATTTTACTTCAATCCTTTATCTGAATGAATGACCCACTTAAGCTCCAGATAGACGTATCAGTCTACTCACGGTCTTTTTGTTCTGGTCAGGTAGCGCTTTCTTTTGGTTACAAGGCATTTTTCATCAGACTAAAACCGAAGAATTGCATTGCATTGAAACGATCAGAAATTATCTAACATCCGTTTCTGAAACAACAAATATTGATTACAATTCATTGTATAATATTGAAAAAAGAATTGTAGGATGCACATCTAAGGATAAGCAAACCTTAATTCATTAATATTTCATGTAACAATAAAAAAACAAGTCAGCATAAATATGATTTTTATTCTTTTCAATTTTGTTTTTATTTTGTTTAATAATAATGTTTTATTGCTTAAAACTGCAAGACCAATTATGAATTTCAAATGGTCTTAAATTACTTAAAAATACAGCTTTTTATAGACATTTTTCTCCAACTCAGGTTACGGCGACACCCCGCTTATGACGACACTTTGTTCTGGTCCTTAGAGTGTCAGCATAATGAGGTTCGACTGTATATCATACTTTTTTGTTATCTCTTGGCATGCGACATAATGAGATATCATCATCAACAACAACAACCATTTTCAATCCACTGCTGGATGTAGGTCTCCCCCAGATTTTTCCAATGTTTCCTCTTTCCTGTGTAGTGCATTAGTCATCCAATTTACACCGGCTACTTTTCTGATTTCATCACTCCATCTTACTTGAGTAAATACAGATACTGAATAATTTTAAGCTCTGTTTAGATGTGTTTCTAATTATATAAATATTTAGCACCAATAGTCCAAAGCTATTTTGTCTTGCCTATATTCTGCCCACACAGTAAGTTTCTCTTATTTATGAGTAGTGAATACAGTATTCTAAATGTATTATTGTAATGTTTTTAGAAATTTTGATGTGTAAACCATAAAGGTTTTCTTTTTAATAGAACAGGAGTGTAAATCACTTGCATTTCTGATGTCTTCAAATCTGCTGATATTCTTAGCAGTTTGAACGAGGCTTATTTCATTTTGTCTCACTAAATATTATTTACCAATTATTGTTTATTTCAATTGATCAACTGAAATTTTCTTTCTTTCCTTTTTTTTTTTTTTTTTGTTTGTTTAAGTATGTCAAGAAACATGCTTTTTAATTTTGATGTACTATTTATTACTTTTTAATTATTATACGAACTGAAAATTATTAATTGATTATCCCACTTCTTTATAAAATAAAACCTGTCTTAATAGTTCACAATTTCGCTAGTTATACAGTCTATTTGGTACTTAATGTGCCAATTATTTCTATCCTGATCTTTGATCAATGAAATGTTTACTGCAATGCTAAAAGATATTTTTAATTTTATACCAGTAGTTTAATATGAGTTTTATTTTATTACTTTATTGTATAACAGTTATTTGTTCATTTATTTTAAGTATATATTGGTGATTTAATAAAATAGTTCTTAAAAGTCTGTAATTTTCAAATGTTATATTTTTAAAAAAGCTCACTTTACTATTGACAATGTTTTTTCTTTTATTTTTCAAATGTTTCAATTTACGTGATTTTCATTTTGTGTCAACTATTATGCTTGGCAACAATGGTGTCCATATAACAGAAAAGTACCGTCTATTTTTACTCAATTTTTACAAATGCTTTATCTTTCTTTTAAATTAAAATATAAATATCTGTTTCTGCAGATCAATAAAGTTTTCTGCAAAGTATTGTGTCAATGTTATTTTATTTATTATACGTAGTAATCATTATATTCAATAATAAATTTTATTATGTAATAATATTTATAATATAAAGAAGTTTTATTTTGTTTCTGTAACTTGTACTGTCAAATAAAAGAAATTTATTAAAAATTTGTTGTTTTCATTTGACTATATGATTTTATTATAAATGGTATTTCAATCACTCAAGCAATTATATTTTTGCTTTGTTTATCATGTAAGAAATAGTTTTAATTATCTATTTATTTTTAATAAGAAAATGGCTAAGATATAAAACAATGAGAAAATATTCTCATTTTTAACACTTTCAACGTGGTTGAAAAGTGTTTATTCAGTAAGTTGAATAGTTTTGATTTGTCTATTTTTCCACTTTCTAACTCTCATAAATATACTGGGATTGCCATGTAATTATTCAATGTTAATGAGGTCCATTGTGTGCTATTTAAATGCAAAATTCAATAAATATAATGCATCAAAAAGTGTTATGGGACCAACAAGTGCTGAAAATGGATTTTTACTCAGTTATGTTTTTTTAAATGGCTCATTAATATATTTCATTTCATTGTATGAAAAAAATAAAAGTTCTTATCAGCTATTGTTGGTGAGAATTTCATAATCTATGCCTAATTTTTCATAATTATTATTTGTGTGTATATTCCTTATACCAGTGATGAAGCCAATATACTTATTTGGAAGGGGTTTTGGAGAATTGTTACTCCTTGCATGATACAATATCTGGCAAATAAAAACCAATGTGGGCTATTTCGAAAATAAATATGTGCATATTTTCTAACATTCACCCAAGTATGAGGAAGAAAACATAGTACTAGACCTAAACTGAAGGGATTAAAATAATTTCCAGTTTTCTCCTATTTAATTCTGAGTTCAACCCCCTGACCACAGGTCTAAAACTTTAAACTGGAATTGGGACCTTAATGTTCAACAAAAATATTAAGTGTAGGTACTCATTTTACTCAGAATTTTAAGCTGTACAACATTTGTACTGACAATGTTTTTGACAGAGTTAGTTGTTTGGAGATACTGTTATGATATGTAAAAAAATGTGTTTTTTGACTGTAAATCTATACATATTTCCTAACGCTCACCTAGTATGAGGGGGAAAACATAGCACATTCATTCTAGACCTAAACTGAAGGGACTAAAATAATTTCCAGCCTTCCTCTAATTAATTCAGAATTCAACCTCCTAACCACTGGACTAAAAGCAGAAACAAACAAAATAAGTTTAGCATTAATGTGTTTAAAGGCTTCATAGAAAAGCCGCTGTAATCTTAAAAAAAAAAAAGAGAGTGGGAAAGAACAATAGAGTAGTAACATATAAAAATAAAAAGGATTTTTAAACATTGATAATGATGTCATTATGGAGGGGGGATGGGGGTGAGGAATGATAACATATGATACTGTAAGTGAGGGGGGAGGGGCTAAAATTACCTAAATATTGCTAACATTATACATGTACAACCCCGTGCACATTAAGGTACCATTTGATTATCCCGTCCACCAAAAAATTGTCATCAAACTATAAGATTAAATGCCAATAATGAATGATCGTAAATGTCATATTCACTGGACATTAAACATGATACAAGTGTTTGTTATGTCATCAAGTGATTTTTAATTCTACTTTTTTTTGTTTTTTATTAATGTTTTACTAATTTATTTTTTCTTTCGTTATTTAAAATAAAATTATGTAAATTTGTATAATTTGGTGAAATTGGTCGACGGGATAATCAAGTAGTACCCACATTAATAACACACTGATAATTACTCCTCACATTAGCCATATTGCTCTTAACTTTTTCTTTCATTAAATTTGTGTTGAAATAAAGATTCCTTTTATAAAGCTTTGAAACAAATGATAAACGTTTTGTGCTACGTATGCTTTTCTTTACATTGGTTTTTACATATTTTTATCGTAACATAAGGTATTTTTAATACATCTTATCAGTTTTTTAAATACTCTGGGAGAAAATTTTGAAATGCAACCCCCTTTTGCTGCTGCAGTGTTTATACAAATCTACATTTTTTGGCTGATTTGCATGATATAACTTGATATAAGGGGTGTGCATATATAATCATTTTAGGTTGGGGGAGAAGTCTGACACTTGGTTGTCATAAGATATTTCTGGGGAAAAGGGTATTGTTTTTTGAAATTGTTATTTATTTATCCAAACAATATATTTTTCTGTTATTTATTTTTTTTTCTTTGCATCAAAATAGCCATACCTTTTAAATAGCAACTATCTCTTTTCGATGTTAATTGATATAAAGTTATTTAAATGTAAAATCATATCTTTATATCACTGCAAACATACAAAAGTAAAAAGAACCCCCATTTAAAGTAATTGTTGAACACTTAAATCAAAAAGAAAAATAGTCTCTGCCCTCCTGGACACCTGTTTAAGGTAATTTTTACACACAAAAAGAAAAAGCAAATTTTATTTTATTTAAATAACTGTTATACAAAATAGAAACATTTGATAGAATTTAGGCTTCATATCTCTTTGAACATTTACAGTATGCCCATTCATACTTTTCTAGTATATATACAGCTACACCAAACCCTATGTTGTATAGTTTTTTACAAAGCTTTATTTTTCTTTTCATAATGATTTTTTTTAATAATAGAATTAATAATTCATAGATTTATTACACAGAATCCTCTGAGCGCGAGTAGTACTCGCACTTGATCGTTTATTTTTGAATAAAATAAGTGAAAGATTTATATTTTAAATGAAATGAATGCAGTACAAATGATTGTGACGAGAACACTATTTGTCAATTTATCAACTGTGCCTAACTAACAAAAAATACAGTTTTTCTCAAAGAACTATTATTATAGTAAAAAAATACAGTCAAGGATCTATAATCCACAATTTTCTATAATTTGCATTGCTTAATGAATGTAAACAAATTTACAAATTCTGGGTCCAAAAACGATTTTTTAAAAGAAATATCTAAAACTTTAAATATAAGTAAATAACAATTAATTTTTTAATAAAAGAATTTGAAAAATGCATTTTTTGAGATAGCATATTAAATTAATTATTATATTTTCCATTTTTATTTTCATGTTATACTGAATACGGAATTAAAACAGTGCCCAGAAGAAAGAAAATGATATATACCATATTTTTGGGAATACCCGCCGCACCGATTAAAATCTGTTAAAAAGTTTATTAACGTAAGTGCCGCACCCAAGGAACTGATATTTGTACAATTTAAATTCCGGAATCATTTCAGCCGTGGCTTTTCCGGATTTTAGAGGTCTGCCCGACTCGCAGAAAAAATTCGGCATGGACCAGCCAGATACAAAAATTAAAAGTTCGGTCCGGCCCGTACAAAAGAAATATAGGCCCGACCCGGTAAAAAATTTAAAAGTTCGGCCCAAGACTGGCTCGGAAAAGTTAAAATCTCGGCCCAGCCCGGCTGAATTTCTACAAAACATTGATGAAGTGCCGCAGGCTGTGATATTTATTTTTTTTAATGAATCTCTATTTCTTGTATGTAAATGTTTCAGTTATCATTACTTTTGTTAATCCATATTCTATGTATTGAAGTGTTAAAAATCTGAAAAATGTTATACAGTAAAATCTGCTAAGACAGAATTGTATAAAAAAGAAAAAAAAAAGTGTTATAGATAAGATTCTCAACACGTTGTTCAGTTTAAAACGGGATTCCGTCATAGGCAGGTTCTTTTCACTCGTTTTACTATATTTTAATTTAGCTATATTTTAATAAGCGTATGAAATCTACTACTCTTTAAAAAGAATATAAATTTTAATGTTTAATTGTAGAATAATGGAGATTTAAAAATGTATGCATTTTTTGCAAACATTTTTGGTCCTGGATGTAGGTCTCCCCCAGATTTTTCCAATGTTTCCTCTTTCCTGTGTAGTGCATTAGTCATCCAATTTACACCGGCTACTTTTCTGATTTCATCACTCCATCTTACTTGAGTAAATACAGATACTGAATAATTTTAAGCTCTGTTTAGATGTGTTTCTAATTATATAAATATTTAGCACCAATAGTCCAAAGCTATTTTGTCTTGCCTATATTCTGCCCACACAGTAAGTTTCTCTTATTTATGAGTAGTGAATACAGTATTCTAAATGTATTATTGTAATGTTTTTAGAAATTTTGATGTGTAAACCATAAAGGTTTTCTTTTTAATAGAACAGGAGTGTAAATCACTTGCATTTCTGATGTCTTCAAATCTGCTGATATTCTTAGCAGTTTGAACGAGGCTTATTTCATTTTGTCTCACTAAATATTATTTACCAATTATTGTTTATTTCAATTGATCAACTGAAATTTTCTTTCTTTCCTTTTTTTTTTTTTTTTTTTTTTTTTGTTTAAGTATGTCAAGAAACATGCTTTTTAATTTTGATGTACTATTTATTACTTTTTAATTATTATACGAACTGAAAATTATTAATTGATTATCCCACTTCTTTATAAAATAAAACCTGTCTTAATAGTTCACAATTTCGCTAGTTATACAGTCTATTTGGTACTTAATGTGCCAATTATTTCTATCCTGATCTTTGATCAATGAAATGTTTACTGCAATGCTAAAAGATATTTTTAATTTTATACCAGTAGTTTAATATGAGTTTTATTTTATTACTTTATTGTATAACAGTTATTTGTTCATTTATTTTAAGTATATATTGGTGATTTAATAAAATAGTTCTTAAAAGTCTGTAATTTTCAAATGTTATATTTTTAATAAAGCTCACTTTACTATTGACAATGTTTTTTCTTTTATTTTTCAAATGTTTCAATTTACGTGATTTTCATTTTGTGTCAACTATTATGCTTGGCAACAATGGTGTCCATATAACAGAAAAGTACCGTCTATTTTTACTCAATTTTTACAAATGCTTTATCTTTCTTTTAAATTAAAATATAAATATCTGTTTCTGCAGATCAATAAAGTTTTCTGCAAAGTATTGTGTCAATGTTATTTTATTTATTATACGTAGTAATCATTATATTCAATAATAAATTTTATTATGTAATAATATTTATAATATAAAGAAGTTTTATTTTGTTTCTGTAACTTGTACTGTCAAATAAAAGAAATTTATTAAAAATTTGTTGTTTTCATTTGACTATATGATTTTATTATAAATGGTATTTCAATCACTCAAGCAATTATATTTTTGCTTTGTTTATCATGTAAGAAATAGTTTTAATTATCTATTTATTTTTAATAAGAAAATGGCTAAGATATAAAACAATGAGAAAATATTCTCATTTTTAACACTTTCAACGTGGTTGAAAAGTGTTTATTCAGTAAGTTGAATAGTTTTGATTTGTCTATTTTTCCACTTTCTAACTCTCATAAATATACTGGGATTGCCATGTAATTATTCAATGTTAATGAGGTCCATTGTGTGCTATTTAAATGCAAAATTCAATAAATATAATGCATCAAAAAGTGTTATGGGACCAACAAGTGCTGAAAATGGATTTTTACTCAGTTATGTTTTTTTAAATGGCTCATTAATATATTTCATTTCATTGTATGAAAAAAATAAAGTTCTTATTTGTTCTTATAAATAAAGTACTTTTTTGTTGAGAACTCTTCATAAGAAACAATTTTTAACCATATCAGCATAAAAATCAGTGTTTTGAAGAAATTCAGTCGGGTCGGGCTGAGATTTTAAATGTCTTCTGGGCCAGGCCAAACTTTTAGCTTTTATGCCGGGCCATTAATTAATTAATTAATTTTTTTTTTTGTACGGGCCAGGCCAATTTTTTTCCCCTATGGATCAGATACTTCACTCAAGGGTAAACGGCTGTTCGCTAATGTTAATCCTATGGAAGAATTTTTTTTAAATACATGATTCGCATTTCAATATGCTTAAATGATTTATTTTTTTTTGCGTCAAATAGTTGAGGTCGAACTCGACCCTTTTTCGATTTTGTTTACAGATGTTTTTTCGTAGCAGACTTAGATAAAATGTAAAACTGCCTGCGAACTCAAATAATTTCTTAAAAATTTTCTGCAAAAAAATACTGCGCCCCACCCGAGTTCTAAATCGCCGCTAACAGCAAAAAGGAAAAATTATATGCGAGTGGAGTATTACTAAGCAACACAACTAAAAGAAAAATATTAATTTACAAGCATTATTAAAACTTAGTCAATAAATGTAGAATTGAATGGTATGCTTAATACAGACAACTAATGAATGAAAGAAAAACTAATGAAAAATTAAAAAAATATATTTATTAAAATGTGAAATATTTTAATCATTAACTTATATAACATATCAATTTATGATTGTTCAACAAAACTGTTATTTTATTAATCTATATAAAATAACTGAAATATGAATAAATGAATGTTAAAATAAAAAAAAGTTATTAGTCCATGAATGGAAGAGATGAACTCTTACTCAAAAGTTTATCTACTGTTTTTGAGACAAACCATTCCTTAATATTGACAATTTCTTAAGAATTTTCAAAAGTATTTTTTTTTTTCCAGTTGAAAAATAGTCTGCAAACCTTCTCAAGAGTCTGCAACGAGCATCACACCGATTCTCAGCTCAGGGTCTTGATAATTTTTTTTATTATAAAGAAATTTGTTTTAAAAAAAAACAATCATCAAAACTATCTGCAAACTTTGAAAATTTTCTGCGAACAGCATTCGCGTGTTCGTCTATATTATCTGACTCTGCTTCGTAGTATACTTTGATTTTCAGAATCAGTTTCGTAAGTGAAAGTATTCTAGTAAAAAAAAAACCTATAAACACAATCGAAAAAGTAAAAATGACTTTTTGTAGAGACCAACCTCAGCTATCCAATGCAAAAAAGATCATTTAAAAATAATGGAATACGAACGACATATTTAAAAAAAAATATCTTTCTTAGGATTTACATTAACGAGCCGGTGTTTTTGCATGAGCAAAATGGCCCAATATTTATGTTGCGGAAGTCGTCCCACTTAATTTGTTATATTGGTCAGGACCGTTTATTTTGTTTATCTCCCAATCTGGCTCAGCAAAAAAACTGTACTAATTCTGCTTACCCAGCCGGTTTCAAAGTTAGGATTCATTTTGTCTGGTCGAGTCGGATACGGCCTCTATTTTAGGGGCCGAGTTTATAGAGTCCGGTACTGAAAAAAAAAAAAAAAGAAAAAATCTTTCTCTCCAGTGTTTTTATTGTGTATTAGGAGACCCATTCTACAAAAGTTCTATGCCTTGATTTGATATTTCTCTAGTTAGAGACCAGTAATTTCACTGAGTGAGCACTCTATGAGCAGTTTTGCTTTGCAAGAGGAAGGAAAGGGGGTTTATTAGAAGAAAAGTTCACGACAGCTGGACATTCCAGTATCCGGAGGGTAAAGTAAAAGTTCTGCTTTAGACAGATATTAATTATTAATATGTTTAATGTTATGGTATTATTTTCGTTGGGGTTTGTGATATTCTTTCATTAGTGCAGGATTTTGGTAAAGACAGTCTTTTCATTACATACAAAAATTTCATGGCTCTGGTGAAAGAAATACCATATAATTATATTTGCTGAGTGAAATCTATCTAAAATGAAAATTTTCCTTCGTCTCTAGCGATTTTGTCTTAACAAGTTTTAGTACATTAGTTTTCTATTAACTTATCAATTAATAATGAACTTTAAAGTAAAATAAATCTGTGAAAACACAACAAACATAATCTGTAAAAACTTTCAAAACATTTTTCAGAGTTTCAAATGTGCCATCAGATTTATTTTAAGAAACATCTACAGCACACATTCAATTTATCAATGTTAATTAATATTAAAAGAATGCTTAATTTTTTAGAGCAGTGATGAGTGCTGTAAAGGAAAAGCTAAAAAGCTGACATTTTATGACTTGTGAATATTGCTAATGAATATTAATATATGCTCAATTTTTTGAATTATATCATTTATTTTAAGTATTGATTTTACATTAGTATTTAATTAGTTTTGTAATTTGATAAATTCTAATACAGTAAAATAAAGAAATAACAAGAAATTTAAATACAATTTCTGTGCGTCATGCTTTTATTATTATTAAAAAAAAAAAATGAATCCTGGTTTGACATTACAGCCTAGTATATTAAAATACGGTTATATATATATATATAATACATATATACAATAGGCGTTACGATTGAAACCTTTAATAAATATGGAAGTTTCCGTTCACAATATGTCAATCAATCGTTATATTTTTTGTATCTTGAGTGAAAAATCATTTTTTTATTATATGATTATAGCTGCTAATGGAACCTTTTTATCCACTGTATATTTAATAAATATTTAGGTGATAATCTGTAACACTGATTTTATTAATATTCTTAAATATATTATCTTATATAATGTTTTTATAAGTTATTATCCTGGTTAATAGCTTCTTGTTTACAATTTTAGCGTGTCAACAAAAGTATACGAGGTTGCCAGAAAATCGCCAAGAAAATCACCAAATCTCCCGCCCCATTAGCGGTGATGACGTCAAAAACATGGAAAAATATGGACATCACGTGACTCGTTGCCATCTAACGAATTGGTCTATAGAGTATCTATTTTATGTTCATAGTTTGATCACATGACATTATTTACAATTTTGTGAAATCGTCTAGCGTCAAACTGCATGATCGTGAAATGATTTTTTTGGCTGGAGAGGTTGGCTGTGCGAGGTGCTCCCTCCTTCTACACGTGGGGGGCGGTGACCGTTTTGCAGCCGGCGGTATCTGAGCTTTCTTTTCGGTGAAGCTTTCGCTTTTACGTTGTTGTGGTTCGAAGTAAGGTGTTTATTTTTCTCTCTTTTCGTGGTGGTCATTAGTGAACTATCTTATTGGTGATTTGGTGGGTGTTTGGTAGGTGTAATAGTTTTATTTACGTCTTGTTTACCTCTACTTTTTGCTCACTATGTCCCTGGATAGTGTTATGGCTTGTTCTGAATTTAAGATTGTGGATATTGATGGAACAGCGGATTCTTCTGTTGTCAATGTTGATATGGTGGAATGTGAAGAAAGTACCTCATCTGACAGCGACAAGAAAAACGGGTCAGAAAACTTCTTGACATGTGACAGCGATAATAAAAATGTGGCGCGGTCCACTGCTTCCACAGAGCTGCTTCTTTCAATGGCTGCCGAGAATGGCGGTAAGTGTTTCAATATTTTTTTACAAAGTACAGATTCAAAATCCATTCCAAATAGAGATCCTAGAGCTGTGCAAGTAGAGATTAAAAAGACAATCCCTCATGCTAATCATATAGAGAATGTCCGTCACACACGTACGGGCAGTCTACTTATTAGCACGAAAGACGTCAACTGTGCTGTTGATATTTGTCAGGTTACAAACTTTTGGGGGGTTCCAGTTAAACATAGAGTTATTTGGGAGAACATTTCGAATCGCTTCTTGGTGTTCAACGTACCTGTCGACATCCCCCTGGAGGAGGTGGGCCAGGAGATAATGATCAATAACAATGTGCAGATCTTAGAAATGCGTCGATTTATTAAGAAAGATTCATCTAGTACTGTTTCCCCTGTTTTAATTACCTCTCTTGGTATTGCTATACCGACTGAAATTAAGTTATGGTTCACTCTTCAGAAGATCCGACAGTTTATCGATAGACCAAGGCAATGTGTACGTTGCTTCAAATTTAACCATGCAACCGGAAAATGTCAGTCCGAAAATATCTGCGCCACGTGTGGCCAAAAGCATACTGGTCCGTGCACGCTAGAAGTCAAATGTATGAACTGTGGGGGGAGGGGGGGGGAGCACAGGTCAGATTATCTCCAGTGCCCCACCCGCTTGAGAGAAATGGATTTTCTCCGCTTCAAAAGTGGAAATTTCCTATCTTTTACTGAAGCTCGACGAAAATTTTCGACGAGGGCGAATTCTGAATCATATGCACAGAAAACCAGTGTTAAAAAACCCGACCAAGATTAATTAAAAAAAGCTATTGAGATCAGGACGAATAACATGTTAAAGATTCTAGTGGATCATTCAGAAAAGCAGTCTGCAAAAATTCTAGAAACTATCAGTGCTCTGAGTAATATTATGAACTGTATGGCTAAACTCAGTGACAAATCCTCGGAGCGGAAACGTGCCTACGTGCATGGTAAAGGGGGATAAAAAAAAAAAAAAGTTTTTGTTTTTCTCTTGTGTTTTGGGTGAGTGTTCCTGCAGGGGGCAGGTTCTTGATTTTTGTTTTGTGTTTGATAGTTTTTCTTTTTTCTGTCTCTTATGGGTATTAGTGTGCTTCAGTGGAATTGCCGCGGTATCTCCAACAAGCTCCCCTTCCTCCAGCTTGAACCTTTCTTGTCGTTGGATGTCTTGGTTCTCCAGGAAACTTTTCTTTCACTGGTGAAGCCTCTGTCGGTGTCGGGCAAAGTGATCTACCGTCAAGCCGGTGGTGGTCTGGCTTTGGCGGTGAACTCTGCTTGGTCGTCTACAAGGTTGTGTTTCGATAACTTGGGCTCAGCTAACGAATTCTTAGGCGTCCGCATTTCCCTTGGTTCTTCCTGTCTCAACATTATCAACGTCTACTCCTCATCTGGGTTGGTGGTTGACGATCTTTTGAAGGTTTGCCGTGATCTTTCTGGTCATTCTCTTATCTTGGGAGATTTTAATCTTCATCACCCGCTGTGGGGATCCCCGGTGTCCTCGCGGGCCAGCGTGCGTTTGGTGGACTGGCTTTCTGATAGCCCCTTCTGCTTAATGAACTATTCTGCTCCTACCCATGTGGCCCCTGGTGGGGTTACTTCGTTAATTGATCTTTCGATCTGTTCTTCTGGGCTTCTTACTTGCTCCTCGATCGTCGTTGAGGATGATCTTTTCGACAGCGATCACTTCCCCATTGTTATCTCTGTAGAGCTTAATCCTTCTCTGCGTCCCGGCCCCATTCTTTACAACTGGGCCCGCATCGCCCAAGAAGTTAACTCCAGCCTACATTTGGCTACCGACATCCAGCCGTCTTCGTTCCAGTCCTTGGTTCGTGGTGCCATGTCGAATCACAGTACAGCCTGTGTTAAGTCTCTGAAACGCCTCCCTGTGTGGTAGACTGCGCGTTGCAGCACCCTCAGCAAACAGAAAAAGTTCCATCTGCGAAGAGCTCGTCAACTAACTTCTGTGGATCACTGGATGAAATATAAAAGGTTCTCGGCCAAGCTCCGCCAGGTGGTCAGGGAAGCCAAGCGTCGGTACTGGGACTCCATTTGCTGTAATGCGAACGACCCTGGCCTTTTATATAAAATTTTTCGTAACCTCAAATCTCGGTCCAGCTCTTCCCCGGATTCCCACCTCTACTTACAACTATCTGACTCGTTTTCTGCTGATGCGGTGGCCCAAGCTGAAGCCTTTGCAGATCACTTTGGTGAGGGAAGCTGCCACGAGCCAATCCCATTTACTTATGGTGATGAGTGTAATGATTCGCTCAACTGTCTGTTCACGATCTCAGAGCTAAAGATGGCCATTGGAAGAACGAGAATTTCTACTCCTGGGGAGGACAGGATTAGTGCGGCCCTGTTCAAGGGGCTAAACGATCACTCTCTAGATTGCTTGTTGAGTATGTACAACAGCATTTGGTGCTCAGGGGACATTCCCTCAAGCTGGACGTCGGCGACCATTCTCCCAATTCTGAAGCCTGACAAGCCGAGACATCATATTTCTTCATACCGTCCGATTGCCTTAACCTCGGTAACGGGTAAAATCTGTGAGCGGATGATTGCCAGAAGGATTGTGCACCACCTACTCTGCCATAAAACCTTGGTCCCTAGGCACCTTGGATTTCTTCCCTTCCGGGATTGCCATACGGCGTTAGCGATTCTCCAGCATGATATCACGTCTGCCAAAAAGGCGAAGAAATATATTTTGGGCGTCTCTTTGGATTTACATTCAGCCTATGACTCTGTCTACATTGATGGACTTATTTATAAATGTGCCCAGGTGGGCATCACAGGACGGGTGCTTCGGTGGATTCATCGTTTTCTTTCTACTAGAGTCGTCAAGGTTGCGTGGAGGGGTCACGTGTCTTCCTCCCGAACTATTGGTAGAGGTGTTCCCCAGGGGGCGGTTTTGAGTCCCATCCTTTTTACAATTTTCATGGCAGATTTTTGAGGTCCTCGTGGGTCTGGGCATCAAGTTCCTCATCTATGCAGACGATATTTTCATCTACTGTGTGAATGATTGTTTGGACACCTGTAGAGTCAGACTCCAAGAGGCTCTTCGTCTTATAATAGTGTGGTGTTCCTATTGGAAACTATCCATCCGGGCTGACAAATGCCATTCGATTAATCTCTCGAGACGGAGAGCGGTCTGTGATTTCCACTTCAGCGTGAACGGTGGACTCATCGAGTGGTGCCCCGTTCTAAAGTTCCTAGGTTTCCTCTTTGCCCGTCGTGGAGGCTTCCGGAAGCATGTAGAATACCTCCGGACGAAATGCTTTAAAAGGATCAACATCTTAAAAGCTCTAGCCCACAAAAGGTATGGGGCTCGTTCACATCATCTGCGGACGTTGGCCCTCTTTTCTATTTGTAATATCATCGAATATGGAGCTGCTCTTCTCACGGCCGCTAGTCTTTCGCTACTGAAGATGCTTGAAGTGATACAGACGAGTGCGTTACGGGTTGCTCTGGGGCTCCCGAAGTGGACGCCTAATATTCTTCTTCTCAAGCACGCTGGGGCTTGTCTCCTAGCTGACAGAATCAGGGTTCTGGCTTTCGGCTTCTGGGTGAAGCATCTTGCCCTTGGCAGCTGGTATCTCCTCTCTTGGACTCTTGTGAGGATATTCTGGTCTCACCAGGAAATCATCTTTCTCATGTCTCTGAGTTTTTTGCCGTTCTGGGCATTGATCTGGGTTTCCTCATCAGATTCCAAGTTCCTCTTTCTCTTGACTCGAACGCAGTGAAATTTTTCACCTCTGATCTTCCTTTTCAGCGTACGGACCTTGATGCTAGCATCATTGCCCCGATGTTTGCTGATTATTTCCAGAACTTTACTGACTCGTGGGATGATATTATTGCTACCGATGCCTCAAAGACAGATTCCCTCACTTCGATTGCAGGCTGCACTTCCTCACACCACTTTGGCTATAGGGTGCAGCATGTCAACTCAGTCTTCACGGCGGAAGCTCTCGCAATAGGCGTGGCTCTCGACGAATTGATCTCGTTATCTCGTCCCGTGGTGATGTTAACGGACAGCTTGTCGGTTCTTTTGGCTCTCCAGTCTGCTAATCTGAAGTCTCCCAGAGTTATCCTTTGGCTCCACAATAAAATTGTTCGGATGCAGCATTTCTCCATTCACCTTTCCTTTTACTGGGTTCCGGGACACCGTGGTATCCCCCTCAATGAAAGGGCCGATGGCCTTGCCAAAAGTGTTTCTGTCTCTGACCCTCTGATTGATTGGACCTCGCCAGAAGATACTATCCGTAGGTTCTCTCACAGTGTTCTGCTGCAGGGTGAGCACGCTTACCGGACTTGCAAGTATTATGCTTCTTATGGGGATATCCCCAATGTCAATCACTCTCGGTGTTGGGTTCATAATCGTAGAGATGATGTGATTGTGTCCCGTCTCCTCTGCAGGATGCTTATTACCCCGGAGATTTTAGCTCGCTTCAACTTGGTTGCAGACGGCAGCTGCCGTGCGTGTGGTGTTTTGAACTCCTTGGAGCATATTTTGTTTTCTTGTGTCAGGTACCACGCTCAACGCAGGAGTTGTTGGGCGGGTTTCGATTTGAGCGATGAGTGTTTTCGTTCATTTGGTTGCTTTATCAAAAAGTTTTGTTCGTCGAGTGTTTTTCGTAATACCCTGTTCACACTGCGTTATCGGAACTATCTTAAACCTCCGAACTCTCTGAGGGAGTTCCACAAACTCTCTGAGAGAGTTTCAACTTTCTTCGGGCTAGAGACAGTCACGACCATTCACTCTCGCTGGATGTAAAGCTTCGCATTAACTGATTGGGTGTTGCGGGCGATTTTATGTTAAGCGCATGCGCAAACAACACAGTGACGTTCACTGAGTTATCTTAAGTGAGTTTTTCCATGTGAACAGGTTTCCAATTCCGGGAGGGTACCACTTCAAAATTAAGAGAGTTCGGCGGCCTAAGATATCTTAAGTATCGTAGTGTGAACATAGTATAACTCTACGATACGGTATATCCATAGTATTGATTGCTTCTAGCTAGGTGTCTAGTGCTGTCTATGTCTGTCGTTTCTGTTTGTTTGGATCATTCGGGACAACAGCCGTGCTGCTTATAGGTCCCAAAGCCCCCCCACTACCTACCTACCTTGTTGTCAAACTGCATGGTAAATGAGAATGGGGTGATGAATTATAAAGCTAATTAGAATCAACACTTAGAACGTATAAATTTATAAATCTTTTGTAAAACTTTGATTTTAAAATTTCACTTTAATAATTAATCTGTTTGAAAATATGAATTTTTTTCATTGCGTTATGATTTTACAAAGTGGAACATGTTAAATCTTATGCATTTTATATATACAGTAAACTCGGGGATTCTTTCGTTTGGTGAACTCTGTGTTATGCGGAATCAATCGGGACCGAGAAATTTTTCCGTAGTAGACAATATTCCGCCTTAGACAAATGTTACTCTATGTCTATGGATCCGCTGGGACTTGAAAATCTTTGCGAGTTAGACAGATTTCCGTCTTACACAGAGTCCGCCTTACAGAGAGTTTACTGTAATATTTATTTTGTGTCTATCTTAAAGAACTTATTAGGTAGCTTTCTTTACAAAAAGCTACCTATTGCAGCCGTTCGGAGGAAAGCGATTTCAAAAAATTTTGGTATATTTTCATCGATCATGACCCCCAAACCCCGAAACCACCCTCCGTTCAAAATTGATATATATATATATATATATATATATATATATATATATATATATATATCAATATATATATATATATATATATATATCTGACCTATGTCACACTGTAACTCTCGTATTTATGAACCGATTTGGATGTAATTCGGTGTGTACATAGTACATACCAATGTCTCGACCGAGTTCGTTGGCCAGCTTCATCCGCCATTTTGTTTCAAAATGGCGGCCATTTAAAAATTTTAAAAAATTTTAAATTTGAAATGTGGTACCAAAAAATTGAAAATGGAAAAATATTTTTTTCTTATGTATTTGACCTTTATACAAAGACTCCGTAGCAGTTTTTGTTTCGTCTATATCTTAAAAAATGGCTGAGTTATAGCATTTTGAATTTCTAGTGAGGCTGACATTTTGAAACGTCCTGAAATTTGTCATGCAATAAAAGGCGTATTTATGAACCGATTTGGATGTAACTTCGTTTATACATAGTACAGACCAATGTCTCGAACGAGTTCGTTGGCCAACTTCATCCGCCATCTTGTTTAAAAATGGCGGCCATTTAAAATTTTAAGAAAAATTTAAATTTGAAATGTGGTAGCAAAAAATTGAAAATTGAAAGAATATTTTTTTCTTATGTGTTTGACCTTGATAAAAAGATTCGGGAGCAGTTTTTGTTTCGTCTATATCTTAAAAAATGGCTGAGTTATAGCATTTTGAATTTCTAGCGTGGCTGACATTTTGAAACGTCCTGATTTTTGCCACGCGATAACAGACGTATTTATGAACCGATTTGGATGTACTTTGGTGTGTACATAGTACATACAAATAACTCAACCGAGTTCGTTGACCAGCTTCATTCGCCATCTTGTTTCAAAATGGTGGCCATTTAAAAAAATTTAAAAAAAATTAAATTTAAAATGAGATACCAAAAAATTGGAAAAAGAAAAAGATTTCTTTGTATGTGTTTGACCTTAATACAAAGATTCCGGAACAGGTTTTGTTTCGTCTACATCTAAAAAAATGGCTGAGTTATAACATTTTGAATTTCTATTGTGGCTGACATTTTAAAACGACCTGATTTTTGTCACGCGATAACAGGCGTATTTATGAACCGATTTGAATGTAACTTGGTCTGTACATAGTACATACCAATGTCTCGACCGAGTTCGTTGGCCAGCTTCATTCGCCATCTTGTTTCAAAAGGGTTGGCATTTTATAAAAAAATGTAATTTAAAATTTAAAATGAGGTATTAAAAAATTGGAAAATGAAAAAGATTTTTTTTTATGTGTTTGGCCTTGATACAAAGATTCTGGAGCAGTTTTTGTTTCTGAAAATTTGTTCTTTTGTTTATATCTTAAAAAGTGGTTGAATTATAGCACTTTGAATTTCCATCATGGCTAACACTTTGAAACGATCTTGTATTTGTCACGCGATACCACACGTATTCGCCTATTTCGATGGAAGAAGGCATGTGGATAGTATACATCAATATCTCGACCAAGTTCGCTGGCCAGCTTCATCAGCCATCTTGTTTCAAAATGGCGGCCACTAAATTAAAAAAAATTATATTAAAAGTGAGGTGCAAAAAAATTAGAAATTGAAAAAGGTTTCTTTCTTAAGTATTTGACCTTGATATAAGGATTCAGGAGCATTTTTTGTTTGTCTTTATCTTAAAAAATGGCTCAGATATAGCAGTTTCAATTTCTAAAGTGGGTGACATTTTGAAAAATCTGATTTTTTGCCTGCGACAGCACTCGTATATATCAACCGATTCCGATATGAGTGAGCATGTGCACAGCAATTACTAAGGTCTCGACTAAGTTCACTGGTTAGCCTCATATGCCATGTTGTCTTAAAATGGCAGGCACTTTAAGAATCGCCGAATTTGGCAGCCAAATATAAGTGACTTTAAATAAAAGCAGCTTGGATAAAGCTGACTAATTTCGCGAAATTCTCATTCATAATGATTTAGTATTGATAAAAATTAGTATTGAATCTCCTACATTCGGTTTCCACTTAATTGAGCTTCGTGTGTTTGAATAATATAAGTTGGCTTTTTGAAAATAAGGAATATGAAAGCTACCTCTTCCTCCCGGCACTGGCCGGAAGGACTTTTTTGTATTTTAATTGTATATCTTTCATAAACAATAGAATGTAAGGTCATAATATAAATGTGCTAATGCACAACTTAAACGACATTTATGTTCTAATATTCTTGAACACACTTAAAATAGTTAAATTACATAATTTTATAAATAAATAAAATCTATGATTAAAATAGAATGTATCAGCGAATGTAGCCCATGGAATAAAAGTTAGCAACAAGTTATATTTTGCTAAAACTTTATTAAATACAATGTCATAGGTGAAAAGTTTTTAGATTTAATGCTATATTATTATAATGTATAATATTCTTTTTTGAGAAAAATAACATAGAAATAAAGTTTTCCTTTTAAATGTTTTTGGTTTTTATATACTCTGATTTAAAAATATGAAGATTGCAAACCATGAAATTGGGAATAGCGCTATATAGAATAAATATTAAATAAGAATGTGCAATTAAAAATTATTTTTTAAATGCAAAGTGTATAATAAATAATAAGTATTATTTTTAGTTCAATCAAATTTTTTTTTTATAAACGCACCAAGTATAAATAATGGGTATTAAAAGTATTTAATGTAAATTGATACTACCTTCTCTAAAATTATTTATTTTTTTCATAATACAGAAATATCATTTTATATACATAATCAAAAACACATAAAATAAATATGTAAAAATATATTATAATAAATTATACTTTGTAAATAAAAAAACTTTCTTATTTATGAACAAATTATCAATATTAATCCTTGTAACTGTAATACGAATATAAATCAAAAAAATACTGCACAGCTAGAATTTGGCTTCAAAGAGAGGTTTATTGATAATAAATCCAGTAATCACTGCTGATTTGAATCACTAGTTAATTGAATTAGTCTTTTTAATAAATGAAATCGTAATGCATAGTCTGTGAAACTTACTTGATTTTTTTCCTTAAGGAAAAAAATGTGTATAGAACCAGAAAATGTATAATAGAATTATTCAATATGTTGTTATTTTTTTTTACAATATTTATTGGATTTTTTTTTTTTTTTTTTTTTTTTTTTTTTTTTTACCTATTATTATTAATTAAAATTTCTGATTCAAGAATTTTAAATTCAGGTAGATAGATGTTTTTTTTTTTTTTTTTTTTTTTTCTTGATTATAGAAACAGCAGCTATGCTGGACGTGGACATGGTTCATTTAAACAGCATTTACTGTATTAGTGTTGCAAAATATAAAGTGAAATAACATAAAATTATACAGTAAAGCACCGAATATACGTCTTTCAGGGGACCATTCTAAAAGGACATACAACTGAGAAAGACATACAATCAAAATAGTGGGGGAGACTTGATCCCTTTTTCAGTTTTTAATTTTTATTTTGGAAAAAACAAAATATTTAAAAAATGTTTCCAGTTATTCTTAAAGGCTCATGTGTCTTTCTTGTTACAGTATTTTTTTTATTTTTGAAAAATTATTTTTAAAATAAAAATAAATAGTTTTCCAAAAAATAAAAAAAAGGATCAAGTCTCCCTGATTGGAGGGAGACTTGATCCCTTGCCAAGGGAGACTTGATCCTCGAAACAAATGCATTGAAATGACTCAAATTTATTAGTAGAAATCAAATTTATTGTTGACTAACAAGGAGAGGGCCAACCTTGTTAATCACAGATTTTGATTATTTTAATATATGTTATAGGGTAGACACCCCTTAGTGTCAGGTTCAACGGATTTTATCCAATGCCCCTTAGTTCTTGAAAAACCAGGGGGTCTAATATTAGTAGACAACTTAAATACTTACTTCGCAGCAAAAATGACAGGTTAGTCGTAGCTCAGTTGGCATGGCGTTTGCCGGCTGATCCGAGGGCCCGGGTTTGATACCTGAATGCGCTACATTTGTTTTTCTCATTTTTTGTTTTATAAATATAGTTATAATTATAATTTAATAATTTCAATTAAAAATTTTAACACCAAACATTAATTATAATGTTAACAAACTTAAATTTATCATTTCTTATTTGTAAACTATCATTTCCCATCCATTAAAGAGGTTTAAAAAGAAATTGGATCTATTATTGAATGATAAAAATTCCAAAATCGTGACAAATTCTGTTGTGGTGCCATCTAGTTATGATAAAAAAAAAAGGAATATTCAAATAAAATAAAAGCAGAAAAAAGAGAAAGGGGAAAGCAAAATAATTGAAAGCGCAAGCATACTTATTACAAATTTAAAAATCTTTAATATGCAAAAAATCGGTTGTAATTTAATTCTGATGCTAATTTTTAATATGATTATGCTTGTTACTTTAAAAACAGAATAATAGCATTATCTCATTGACTTCCTTTGTTAAAGCAATGCGTAAATGATGTTTCTTTAAAATCACGAATTGACACAATTGCTCAATATCATTGCAACGATAAAGAATATATGAAATACATTTTAAAAGTGATTTAAAAAAAAAAATAACAGTTTTATGATGTTTTATTACAACTATTCAGTTAAAAGTAAAAAATTAAATAGCTTAAAATTATAATTGATATACAATATTAAAAATTTTAATTGACAGTGAGATTATTAAGTTATACTTACAAGTAAATTTATAAAACAAAAAATGAGAAAGACAAATGTAGCGCATTCAGGTATCGAACCCGGGTCCGCCAATCAGCCGGTTAACACCATACCAACTGAGCTACGACTGACCTACCATTGCTTTAGCAAAGTAAGTATTTAAGTTGTGCACTAATATTAGACCCCTCCGGTTTCTCAAGAACTAAGGAGCATTGGATAAAATCCGTTGAACCTGACACTAAGGGGCCTCTACCCTACAACATATATTAAAATAATCAAAATCTGTGATTAACAAGGTTGGCCCTCTCCTTATAAGATGTAAAAAGGGAAAAAAACACAATGATCAAAAACATTTTCAAAGCTTGAAAAACCAAATGTAAATGTTAAGATTATTGCAGTTTGAAGAATTCCACCGAGTATGGTTGGTTTGGGTAGTTTTTTCTCAATGTCATCATTATCCACAACACTATTGTCAACCTTTTCTGGATACATAAATTGGTTGAAATTAAGTCCTCGTTTTCTTAGGAAATTGATTTCATATTCAGATGATAAAATCTTCTTTTAAATTTTTCCTGCGAAATGACTAATTTTCTTCTTTCCCAGAATTCACACAATGACAAAGTCATTTTCACCAATCGACAAATATTTTGGATCTTCAATGATTTCATTAGAATTGTCATCAAGTGGATCTGGGTCGGTTGAATCATAAACACTATAACTGCTTTTATAGCTTTCTGAAGATTTGGGTCTTTCACTTTTAGTGTTTTTACTTTTTTTCTTGGGATGAAATGAGTTTTTCCTGACTTTTGTTTTTTATTCAGTTGACGATCTTGTATTTTTCTTCATTCTGTCTTTTAGTTGGTGTGCTTGTCAAAATTTTTGAAGACCCTTTTTTCATTTCTTTAGATTTTCCCATTTTTGATAATGAAACTTTAGGGAAGAATTGTATGTCTGCTGGTGTCACTATGTTTGGTTTAACTGTATTATTTTTACTGCTTGTTGGAGTTAATGGTTGATTTGAGACGAAAGATGATAAAAAATCATCTTGAGAAATTCCTGTTTAAGGGATATTCCAGTGATTTTAAATCCATTTATTATGTTATTTGTCATCATCGCTTTAGGATAGGCAATTCCGATCATTTCAGCAAATTGATAAATTGTTGTTCTTTGAGCAGGATGTTTAGTCGTCCAGTCTTGAACAGCTGCATTAAAATATCTTTTAAATGGTCCATATGCAGTATGATCCAGAGGCTGCAATTTGTGAGAAGTGCGCGGTGATATTGTTAACAAAATTATTCCATTTTCTTTGTCATAATTCAAACTCTCAATGCAATGCTTATATGGTTATCATGATTATTCATTATGATTAACACTTTACTGTTTTGGTTATAACATCTTGCATTCTTTACGAAGTGCTGTAAAAATTTTGCAAAGTTAGACGTATGTCTCACATATGCATTCATCCACCATGTGCTTGCTAACTATCATATATATGCAGCCACATATTAACTTTCTGTCTTTGTCAACCATCTAAAATCAAGCAACCATATTCTAACTAATACAGATAATATCTAAATATCACAACGAGAAGTAGGTGGTTAATAAAATTTAACATTAATTTAGCTTAACTTTGGTTTGGGGAGACTCGATCCCTAGGATCAAGTCTCCCCATACAACAGGGATCAAGTGTCCCTAATGTGCATGTTTGGGGAAAAAAGTTGCTAAATCAAAAATAAAGATATTGTGTTGAATTTAAATAACAATATTTAAGGAGTAAGGTACGTTAGTATATTATATCAATAAAATTAAGTAATTTAGTTATATTTAGCAAAAAATATGAAACACAAACTATGTACTCAAAAAGAAGTTTGATTGTAAGAAAACAGAGATTCCTCTTTTACAAGAAAAATAAAAATGGCTGAATCAAAGTATGTTGATAAGGGATCACTTTATTAATGTTTCCAGTTTCAGAGACTTAATTGCATTTTTTCTTTGGTTTTAGACCTAGGTATCAAGTCTCCCTAGGGATCAACTGTCCCAAATCTCCCCTAGTCGCCAAAGGTATAAAATCTTTGTGCAAATATAATGCTGCAGTCATACAAATTTAATTTTGCTGTTATTTTTGTTGTTCAAGATGCACTATATATTGAAAAAAGTTAAAACATTGAAAAAAAAAAAACATTAAATAGTCATTTCTGAAATAGAAAAATAAAATTGAGTATTATCAATCCTTATATGTTTTGTAGGGGAGAGGGGGTCACATGTGAACATTTTTGACTATTTTTCAAAATTGTTATGAGCTATTGCAACAAAAATTTATTTATATGAATATTTACACTTTGTTTGTTCCTTTGGTAAAACTTTTGGATGCATTTATCAAAAATTTCTAACTGATATCATCATTCTAAGAATTGTCTAAATTTGTTCATGTGTGCCCCGGTGGAGGGGGAGTTGTGAACAGACCTGGGGCACATGTGAACACATGCATAAATAAGACAAAAATATTTTTTTTGTGAATAAAAACTAACTAGATGCCTTCTTTCTAGTTGTGTGAATCAATCAATAAATGTTTCAACATAGATACAAGAAATTATTCGTAAAATTATACACTAATATACCTATTCTTTTTGAGTCAAGCGTAGCAAAACTGTGTTACTTTTAAATAAGTTAATGAATAATTTTGTTATTGTGTTTTTACTTTTTTCTAAATGTTATGCAATGTGTATGAGAAAATTGTGCATCATGGTTTTATAAATTGGTAAAATTGTGATATAAAAAATTGATGATTATCACAGTACTACTTATCACTTTTTTTGGCCAACTAAATTTAACTTTCATAAAATAAAATATCTTACAAGTACTTTATTATGGGCTAAGAAAAAATAAATACATTTAAAACTGGAAATCATTAAAGAATAACAAATATATTGATTTTTACAGAAAGCCACCACTTCTAATTGTTATCTAACTTCCAGTAAATTAAAACTGTGAAGTAATCCTAAAAACATTGAATTTATAGCTCAATGTTTGACAAGGGTAATTAAATTTTAAACTAAAAAAAAAAAAAAAAAAAAAATGCATTTATTGACTTAAAAAATACATTCATAATCTAAAATAGAAAAATGGGGCACTTGTGAACTGTTCATAAGTGCCCCATCTACCAACTTAAGCCTAACTTAAAGAAAAAAGATATTTTTAATTGAAATAAGGAAACAAAACTTTTTGTAGACTTACCTAATTAATGCCACTAAAGAATGCAACACTGAAATTCTACTTTTAAAATGTCTTGAATGAATTTTTAACTCAACATCTTTAAATCATTATTAAACTTTTTTACTTAACATCTTCTAAAACAAACAAATTACAAACAACCGGAAATCAAAATTGCTCATTGTTCTGAAAATCCAGCGAAAAGATGGTACCAATACTGTCATATATTGGTATTTTTTTTATTTCAGATTAACTGAGTGAAATATGTACTGTTCACATGTGCCCCATGTTTAGATCTGCCCCCCCTCCCCTACATCACTTTTTTTATTGTATGTATAAAGAGATTTTATTTAAAATAATCTTTAATCATCGTCTGACATGCTGATTCTCTTTCAGACTTAAGTACAGCATTATTTATGGAGTTAAGTTCCTGGAAAGTTTTCTCACTAATATTGTGGAAAGCAAAAAAGGTTCTAAGTGACCAGACCACCCATTATCCATTCTTTTTATCCCACTCCCTGTTCCGCAAAATTGAAATAACACCTGTAGCAGTTACACTTGTTGCTTGTTCTTCATCTTTCTCTAAATATCATTAGCAGAAAAAAAAAAAAGAACGATGCTGGGGGAAAAATTTTGAGAAAATCAGTTACAGCATGAAAGAAATGATGTATAAACAGAACATTACAACATTAAAATACACAGGGATGAATCAAGACTGCACTGAAATGACGTACATAAATGTAAAAGTACAAATGATACAACGTATAAATGAAAAACGGGTTTTACTGTATTAGATTTAGGCAAAGTGTTTCAAAAGGGATGAGATTAAGAGATGGAAGTAAACAATTGCAAATAATTTTTGTATAGTAGATCAGGGTTGCAATCCATTCTTTCAGTAAAAAATGAATAAAACCCAAGAGGAAAAAATATCTGGTAGGTTATAAAAATTAATTTTCATTCACACTCAAATTATTGTAAAACGTTTGAAAAGCAGAAATCTATGAATCTTATAATGAACTTTCTAGATCAGTATTTTTTCGATTAACTTTCTCTTTCATGATTGATCTTTATAATTATATAGTGCATTTCAGTATCATAGCATAGAATAGAAAGAGATTTAAATAACAAACATTTTAATTCAGAGTAGAATGTCTTAAGGCAACATCGAAATTAGCTACATTTTCGATCGTATTTTTAAATTTAGATATACAGTAGATTCCCTCAAATCTGCATAGCTTGTAACTACAAGTTGTCCATATTTTGCAAATTTCTGGTCACTGCTTTAATTGCATTTTTAAATAGTAATTTGAATGTAATAATGTCTTTGAAATCATAATTAATGCTTACACTGTAGTAAACAGTAAAATAATTAAATATTAGAGTAAATTAACAAAAACTCAGAATATTTAAAAAATTATTATAATACTAAAAGTAAAAATCGAGTTAAAAACTAAATATGCATAATAATGATGATATAAATTTTTCTTCGATTAGTTAATGAAACTCACCTCATAAAGGTACACTAATAATTTACATCTAAATTGTCAAAAAACAAAGTTTTATTTCACGTTTAGCCAAATTTTATAACCATAAAAGATATATTAATGCATAAATTATTTGGTAAAAAGGTCATGATTACAACTGATATCAGTGCTATTTTGAATTTTTTCAGAAATAAATTTATACTATTTTTATGAGAAAGCATGAATTCAGTCATATTAACCAGAATTACATTTTAAAATGTGTATGAAATGACATAAAAATTTAAACAAGAAAGAAAAATTGTGCTGCATCAAGCATAGATTATGAAACATTTTCCAACACTTCCAGAATACTTTTTAAAAACTTTGTTGTTTAATAAGGTAAAGAAGATACCTAAGTAAACTTTTCAGAAAATGCATTAACACATTTGAAGAACAGATTTCAACAATTGCTGCACATAGCCAGAATAGTACTCTAATTCTTTTGTGCAGCTCTGTATATTCTACATAGTATGCTAAAATTTAGTTTAAGTAGAAAATTCATAACACATTTGAAAATTCACCTTTAGCAATTTCCACCAAAGCAAAGATGGAAATGTACTTGAATTCTTTTGTGCATCCCTGCATATAAGACTTTTATACAACCTGCATATTAAGCTGAAATTTAATTGAGGGTAAAGCACATTTAAAACTACTGAAATCACACTTCCAAAAATTCTGTCAATTCTGTCAATAGGCAGCCATTTATCCAGTTTTTTACATAGCACTGTATATGATTTTATTTATATGCTACAAATATCTCTGAGTAAACTAAATGTAGCTGAGCTTGAAAATGCATAACTCAAATTAAAAAAAAACACCTTTAAACAATTCACACACTCTCTCAGTAATGCTTACGAATTATTTTGTGTAACCTTGTATATGGCCTATAGAATTTATATTCACCATGTAGTGTGCAACAATTTAGTTAAACTTTAAGCAGATACCATAACAGAAAACACACTTTCAACAATCATCCCTAATAAACAATACTTCAGATACCTACTGTAGTTGTATCCGTAATCTTTTATGTGTAAATGAACAATAAATGTGATACACATCATATTCTACTGCAAGCATCTTGTAGTAAAGCTCAGCAATGTATATCAATTCCATCAAGTTTGAAAGCATTCAACATAATTAAAATATGCTTTGAACAATTTTTTCTGGTAGATTATTATATAACCGGCTCTTGTGTATGACTCTGTAATTGAATGATAAATGTTTTACATCCCATATTCTACAGAAAGCATGTTTTAGTGCATCTCAGAAATTCATAGCAATCTTATTTATTTGTAAATGGAGTAACATCATTAAAATACACCACAAACGATTTTTCTTTGTAGACCATAATATAACAGAATACTTTTGAGTTCCCCTGTATGTGTACTGTCTGTGCTACAGATAATGTATTCTATAAGTACCAGTGCAACTCAATAATGTATATAAATTTCATTATGTTTAAAATTCTGTAACACTGTTGAAATACCCCGCAAATCCTTTTTTTCCCATAGACCTTAACATAATGGAATAATTTTGAATGCCCCTATAAATTAATTATGCATGCTACACACTCCATTTTCAATACCAAACATGCCATGGCAAAGCTCAATAATGTATATCAATTACATGTCAATCGAAAAATATTTACACGGTTTAGAGCATGGACAGACAAACAAATCAAAGTCATAAACACTTTTCAACTATATTGGAAAGTGTTAAAAATGGTGAATTTTTGCCCTACATTTGCAATGATGTGCAAATTTTAGGCATTTTTGGATTTGAAGAAGTCAACTGTATATTTCCAACATTTAATTTTAACCCTTTCCTGTCCTGCAAAACAAAAGACTCTATTATATATTCCCACATTAAAATAAAAAAACTTCTTCGTCCCTTCTATATGCAATTAGTAAAACACGTAAGATACTTCTGAACTCACAGTGTTTCAGGAAACTATAGTATATACAAATGGAGTCCACTATACAAAACTAGAAATAGCTGTTGGGAAGCTAAGGATCATGAGCAACCAATCAATCGCAAGCCTGGTTTGAAATACATGTTTAACAAGCTCTTTAGAACATTTGTTTTTATTGTAAACTAGCTGACCTGTCCAGCATTGCTCGGGCAAGTGATAATATTCTTAAATCAACCTTAAATTCATATGATTTTATACCTGTTGTGCATGCACTGAGAAATCTGTTAGTTCTGCTTTCCACTGCCAGGGTGGTGCATTCTGTTCTGAACAAAACTCTGACACATGTGCCCGCTTCCTGTGTCACTGCATAGCAGACGTACTTTGTCTGCAAAGTCTGCTAGTTCCAATATCCACCTTCAGATAACGCACTCTGTTCTAAACAAAAATATATATCCGAATGAAACTAAGTTATTCAACCTTTCTGTAGACATATTACTTAAGGGGGGTTGCAGAATCAAATAAGAATTTAAAAGATTTGATTATAATAATATCTGTCATGTGGACTAATTGAGATATTTAATCAAAAGTAGCTGCCTCCCCTCCCCATTCCTGCAAATATAACAAATACAAAAATTTCTTTATAAACAAATTGTGAAGACATTTATTTTTTTCTTCTAAAAATTGATTTTTTTATAAAATAAAAAAGTTATTTATAGATTTCTTGATTCAGCGTAACATTTTGTGCATAGGTGCATTAATTTCAAATTGATAAATGCGGTATTAAAAAAAATTCTATAGAGCTGGAAAATTACTTACTCTTTTTAGTCACATGTTGTTTTGAAATAATATTGGGGGCTGCTTCAAGAACACATCTCATTGGCTGCGCAAATGCTAGACATATGGTCTCCTCGGATCGAGAATGAATCCTGCGATTGGATAAAAATCTATGCTTTAATTGAATTATAAATAATTTGCCATTCTTGTAATTGGGGTTTTTAATTAATAACTCAACTAATTATTAGAAATTAAAAATTGTTTTGTATCAGGTGGCACCAGGAGAAGACTTAGACTACCCTCACAAAAATTTTCAGCTTTGTATGTGCGGTAGATTTCGCTAGTCAGCAGAAACAGACGCACTCACACACAGAACGAAACTTTCTTTTTTTAGTATAGATTGAGGCTGTTCTCAAATCCAAACTGGCTACCTTCTGGCACATTTTTTAATTCATTTTTATTTACAAATGCATCAAATCGGCAGGTGCTGTTATTGATAACCGCATAATCAAATTGTTTTTTCCATTTTTCAGTTAGGACAAAATTTTTCTAAGAAAATTCTATCAAAGTTTGCTTTTTAGCTCACAGGCTATCAAAACCTGAGAGCTAATTATGTTCCTGCATGTTATGTATGTATGTATGTACGTACGTAATGCGATAACTTTTGATAGAAATATCCGATTTGCTGAAATTTTATTTTTAGATTCATTTTGATAAGGCACTTCCCTGATTAGTTTTGGGGCTTCATTCGTTAAGTATAAAGGGGGGGGGGGGAATGCAGGGCCACCTGCCCACCTTAACTAGGATAAATGGGTTTTTCATGCAGAATTATCAGATTTTTTTCAAATTTGGTATACCGGTTAATTCTGATAAGGTGCTTCCGTGATTAGATTTGAAGGTTCATTGTTTAAGTCTAAAGGGGGGAATGGGGGGCTAATACCCCCCCCCCCCTTAAATGAGTAGATGAGAGTTAGATAAATGAGTTTCTCTATCCGATTTGCTTCAAATTTGGTAAACAGGGTTATTCTGATAAGTCACTTCCCTGATTACATTTGGAAGTTCATTGGTTAAATATAAAGGGGGGCGGGGACGGAGGTCTAATATGCCCTTAATTTAGGTAAATGGGTTTTTATATCTGATTTGCTTTAAATTTGGTTACCAGTTTATTTTGATAAGGTGCTCCCCTGATGACATTTGGAGGCTCATTGATTAAGCATAAAGAGGAGAAACTGGAGGGGGGGCTAATGCCCCCCTTAATTTATTTTTCGAGGGGCATTATTCTTTGAAATAAGAGTATAATATACAGTTAGTGTAAATAGCCTGTGTGCTCAATGCCATCAGTTTAACTGGGCACTTTTCTTTTTTATTTAATTAGATTTCCAGATGTGGCAGTGCAAGAAAGAAAAAAATTGTCATCCTAAGACAACAATTGCTTATAAGTCAAGATGTAATTCATTTATCGAAAAATGAAAAACCTGTTTGATTACAAATTACTTGATAATCATATCTCCAAGTATCATGTTTTATTTTCAAAAATGAGTCAGAAAGCTTTCCGTTGTTAAGCAGGAAAAATAATCTTAAATGTGTAAAGAATATCTGTTTTAAATTAAATTCAGGTATTTAAAAGAAAAAATAAATAAAAGATTTGTATTTTAAATGAAATGAGTGCATGTGATTGAAACATCAGAAAGCTTCCCGTTGCTGAGCGAGGAAAATATATGCTTGAGAATCCTCTTAACACATTGTGTGCGGGACACGCTCATTTTCTGACGATTGATACTTGAGCGCGGGACACGTACTAGTATGGGTTAACTAAATTTGCGCGCAATACCCCCCCCCCCCCCCCCCCCCCGCCCGGCACAATTCCGCCGCGAAATGTACCCGCACACAATGTGTGAAAGATATCTATTTTGAATGTAACCTGTACTATTTTAAATGAAAGGTATGTATTTAAAAGGAAATAAAATTAAAAAATTGTATTTTAAATGAAATGAGTGGAATGCAATTAAAAGATACTGGTTGTTGTCTAAGTTTTAACATTAGAGAGAAAATAAAAACCAGTTGATAGCAAAATATTGGAGTATTGGAAATTTCTATATCTGAAAGAAGGGCGAATAATAATTCATGCTCTATCGTAGTCCTTTTAATTAAAATATCTTGAGAGAGGAACCAGAATACATTATAATATTAGAAAGCTAAATATTGTCATGTTTGAAAGTTTGATAGTTGAAAGTTTACCTTCCCCTCATGTAATAGTGTGTTTGTATTACGGATGTGAGATAATAAGACCTCTAGGGGGTGCAGTTTTCAAACATTTTCCGTACTCCTCATGTGATATATCATTGCAAAGGCCTTTGACCACTCTTTCATATTATAAGCCTCCCTTTCACCTCCTTCAAATTCCCCTCCCCCAGGGCTTTTTCTCAATTTTTCCGACATCCTTCATGTGATATATCATTGTAAGCCCTTTGACCACTCTTTCATATTCTGCACATCCCGTCCTTTTCCCCCCACTTTGTCCCCCTTGAGGGCACTTTTCTAACTTTCGCTGACAACCCTCATGTGATATATCATTGGAAAGCCTGTGACCACTCTCATATTATGTATCGCCCGTTTCCCCCTCCCCCGGTGGTATTTTCTCTATTTTTCCGACATCGTTCATGTGATATATCATTGTAATGTACAGCCCTTTGACCATTGTTTCATATTCTGCACATCTTGTCCCCCTTCCCCCACTCTTCTAACTTTTACCAACACCCCTCATGTGATATATAATTTAAAAGCCATGTGACCACTTTTTCATATTATGCACCTACCATCAAACATCCCCCCCACACAATGCCTGACTGGGGAGGCACTTTTCTAACTTTTGCCGACACCCCTCATGTAATATGTCATTGGAAAGCCCTGTGACCAACTCTTTCATATTATGCACCTCTCGTTCCCCCTTCCCCTACTTGCGCTCCCGGAGGCACTCTCAATTTTTCTAACATCCTTCATGTGATATATCATTGGGCAGCCCTTTGATCACTCTTTCATATTATGCAAACATAACCTTGCATATTTTAGTTCCATTTTTTTCCACCAGTGTGTGCTTTCCTGTATCGATTTCTATGGACCCGATCGCAACGAGGTTTGGTTCATTCAATGTGGTTTTCGATAGTCTTCAATATTTCAGTTCCACTTTTTACCATCAAGGGGCGCTTTCCCATCTCGGGTTCTATGGGGCCGATGTCAACAGGGCTCGGTTCATTCAACTTAGTTTTCAATAGCCTTAAATGTTTTATTTCCACTTTTTACCGCCAGAGGCACTTTCCTATATCGGGTTCTATGGGCCCGGCTCGACTAATATATCTACGAATAGGTTGTATAACAGAGTTTTGCTAAGAATAGAGTGCGCAACCTGGTGGTCGAATGTGGAACTAACAATTTTGTAGCGCGTTCCACGCACGCCTGCTATACGGCTCGGCGTCGCAAGTAGCGGGAACCAGTGTTCAGTGATAGTATAAAAAATATTGAGCACCCTGGCGAAGGAATGTGGAACTAAAGGATTTTTCAGCGCGTGCGCAGCATGCCTGCTATACGGTGCCGCAGACAGCGGAGGCACGTGCCGGCGTTTCGCTCTGTAAGTGGTTTCTTTAGAAAAGAGTGCGCCTCCTGGTGGTCGAATGTGGAACTAACAGATTTTTTAGCGCGTGCACGCAGTACGCACGCCTGCTATAGACCAATTCGTTAGATGGCAACGAGTCACGTGATGTCCATATTTTTCCATGTTTTTGACGTCATCACCGCTAATGGAGCGGGAGATTTGGTGATTTTCTTGGCGATTTTCTGGCAACCTCGTATACATTTGTTGACATACTAAAATTGTAAACAAAAAGCTATTATTATTTATTAACCAGAATAATAGCTTATAAAAAACATTATATAAGATAATATATTTAAGAATATTAATAAAATCAGTGTTACAAGTTATCACCTAAATATTTATTGAATATACGGTGGATAAAAAGGTTCCATTAGCAGCTATAATCATATAATAAAAAAATGATTTTTCACTCAAGATTATTTATTATGAAGTAAATGAAAATTTGTAGTTACAAAAAATATAACGATCGATTGACATATTGCGAACGGAAACTTCCATATTTATTAAATATCTCAATCGTAACGCCTATTGTATATATGTATTTTATATATATATATCTATATATATAACCGTATTTTAATATACTAGGCTGTAATGTCAAACCAGGATGCATTTTTTTAAAATTATTATTAATAAAAGTATGAAAGGATTATTTTAGAAATTATCACAACTTATTCTTAAATTTTGCTTCCTTTGCAATTTCTTCGTTTCTACAAAAATTGTTTTTCTCATTATTATATTTAAATTTCTTTATTTTTCTGTATTAGAATTTATCAAATTACAAAACTAATTAAATACTAATGTAAAATCAATGCTTAAAATAAATGATATAATTCAAAAAATTGAGCATACATTAATATTCATTAACAATATTGACAAGTCATAAAATGTCAGCCTTTTAGCTTTCCCTTTATAGCACTTATCACTGCTCTAAAATTAAGCATTCTTTTAATATTAATTAACATGAACAAATTGAATGTGTGCTGTAGATATGTTTTTTAAAATAAATCTGATGGCACATTTGAAACTCTGAAAAATGTTTTGAAACTTTTTACAGATTATGTTTGTTGTGTTTTCACAGATTTATTTTACTTTAAAGTTCATTATTAATTGTTAAGTTAATAGAAAACTAATGTACTAAAATTTTGTTAAGACAAAATCGCTAGGGACGAAGGGAAATTTTCATTTTAGATACATTTCACTCAGCAAATATAATTATATGGTATTTCTTTCACCAGAACAATGAAATTTTTGTATGTAATGAAAGGACTGTCTTTACCAAAATCCTGCACTAATGAAAGAATATCACAAACCCCAACGAAAATAATACCATAACATTATACATGCTTAAATTAATATCTAAAGCACAACTTTTTAAAAATCCCTAGCACTTCCTTCTGATGTACAGGCAAAGTTCTTTAATCTGCAGGACCAAGGGTTGTGCAGATTATGGAGTATTATGGATTATATGCCATTTTCTTTTTTCTGGACACTGTTTTAATTCAATATTTAGTATAACATGAAAATAAAAATGTTAAATATAATAATTAATTTAATATGCTATCTCAAAAAATGCATTTTCAAACTCTTTTATTAAAAAATTGATTATATTTACTTTTATATTTAAATTTTTAGATATTTCTTTTAAAAAATCATTTTTGGACCAAGAATTTGTAAATTTGTTTACATTCATTAAAGCAATGTGAATTATAGAAAATTGCAGATTATAGATCCTTGGCTGTATTTTATTACTATAATAATAGTTCTTTGAGAAAAACTGTATTTTTTGTTAGTCAGGCACAGTTGATGAATTGACAAATAGTGTTCTTGTCACAATCATTTGTTTGTACTGCATTCATTTCATTTAAAATATAAATATTACACTTATTTTATTCAAAAATAAATGGTCAAGTGCGAGTACTACTCATGCTCAGAGGATTCCGTACAGTAAATCTATGAATTATTAACTCTATTGTTAAAAAAATCATTACTAAAAGAAAAATAAGGCTTTGTAAAAAACTATACAACGTAGGGTTTGGTATAGCTGTATATATACTAGAAAAGTATGAATGGGTATACTGTAAAAGTTCAATTTCGAAAGGAGATTGCAAAGTAGGAACGCTGCCTTGGTCCGTGCCGCGTTTTTCCAGATAGGTTTTTAATTAACTTTTAAAGGCACGGGAAGCGTATTGAGAGATCTACTCAATGCAAACTACTGGTGAATCCCATAGTATTTATGTGGTTAAATCTAATTAAATTAGTCTGTTTTTAACAATTTTACGTTTTTTTTTATACTGCTACTGGAGATTGTATTACACAAATGTATCATTAAAAGTTGTTATCTAGACTTTAAAAGCCGATGGTACATAGAGCACGCCACGACTGTCATTATGTGTCCAAAGTGTCTCTTTAAGGGACCTCTTGACTAACTTGACTAATTACCGATGATTTTTTAAAAAAATTATTATCAACAATGCTTTTATACTTCTGCTATGATAGGTACCTTCAGTTCTCCTCAACAACTTTGCTGAATGCCCGCAAGTTGAAATTTGTGTGTAACGGTAAAATACGCTTTTCTCAAAAACTATGTGACCTAGGGTAATTGCTATAATTTTCCTGCAAGGTTTATATTACCGTGTACCACCTCAAATTTTTTCATAATTTTAGTTTTAGTAGATTCGGAAATAAATGGAGGGGGCGGGGGAACATATTTTTACACTACATTTGCGACTATATCTCTGAAAATATAATACCTAAAATTAAAAGAAATGTATTTTTGGGTTCAGCATTACAGAAGCTTACACACGATATACAAAGAAAATATTTTTTTTTTAAGTAACTTTGTTAGCCCCTCTACATTTTTTAATAAAAATATTTGTAAATGTTTAATAATCTGAAAATATCTGGGTCAACAATAGTCTTTATTACTTGACACCTATTTGAACTTTCCATGTTCTATAGTTTACGAGTAAAATGTCTGTGACAGATGGACAGACAGACACACGAGTGATCTTATAATGGTTCCGTTTCTACTTTTTAAGTATGGAACCCTAAAAAAGAAAAATAATACTATAAATCAAGACATTTTATTTCAATATCAAAGCGGCTTAGAGTCAACACTATATATACAAATGCTGCTACCTCACAAAACTAGTTATGTCAAAATTTCAAACTGCTATGTCCGAGATATTTTTTAAGATAAAGATGAAAAAATTTGACAGAATCCTTGTATCAGGGATTCAGGGTATACTTAAAAGAAAAGACTTTTAAAATTTCTAATTTTTTGAGCTCTTTTGTTTTTTTAAATTTTATTGAAATGGACATCATTTTGAAACAAGATGATGAATGAAGCTGGCTAATGAACTCAGTCGAGACCTTGATATGTCATGTACACATACTGTTTTGGATGAGGCTGTACACTTATGCTGCATTTACACTATATGGCCTGTCAGGTCCAAGGATCGAAAAAATTGCATTTACACTACGGCATCACATAAGAACTTGGCTTGCTCCTGCGTATATTTGCAGGTTGGAAGGTGGGGAACAGTCATGTTTGATTGTTTACATTCGTATCGAAATGAATGTACCAGTTTTGTTTGCATGGTAATTTCTTTTGCATTGACATTAATTACACATAAATTAATACAAATAAAGCATTTTTCAAGCATGATTGTTCACAAGGAAAACAAGAAAATGCAATTGCCGTCCCCTGAATTTTCAAAATTTTATTAGCTAAATTTTCTTTTTCTCTGACTGTGAAAAAAAACAATACTTAAAATAGTGAAACACTGAGAAAAACTAAACTACTTTTTTATTAACTGGGGAGGGATATGATCCCTCCTTTCCACAAAATAAAATTTGCTTTTTCTTTTTGTGTGCAAAAATTACCTTAAACGGGTGTCCAGGAGGGCAGAGACGATTTTTCTTTTTGATTTAAGTGTTCAACAATTACTTTAAACTTTCCTTTTTACTTTTGTATGTTTGCAGCGATATAAAGATATGATTTTGCATTTAAATAACTTTATATCAATTAACATCTAAAAGAGGTAGTTACTATTTAAAAGGTATGAATATTTTGATGTAAAGAAAAAAAAATAACAAAAAAATATATTGTTTGGATAAATAAATAACAATTTCAAAAAACAATACCCCTTTTCCCCAGAAATATCTTATGACAACCAAGTGTCAGACTTCTCCCCCACCCTAAAATGATTATATATGCACAGCTCTTATATCAAGTTTCATGCAAATCAGCCAAAAAATGTAGATTTGTATAAACACTGCAGCAGCAAAAAAGGGTTGCATTTCAAAATTGAAATTTCTCCCAGAGTATTTAAAAAACTGATAAGATGTATTAAAAATACCTTATGTTACGATAAAAATATGTAAAAACCAATGTAAAGAAAAACACAAGTAGCACAAAACGTTTATCATTTGTTTCAAGGCTTTATAAAAGGAATCTTTATTTTAACACAAATTTAATGAAAGAAAAAGTTAAGAGCAATATATGGCTAATGTGAGGAGTAATTATCAGTGTGTTATTAATGTGGGTACTACTTGATTATCCCGTCGACCAATTTCATCAAATTATACAAATTTACATAATTTTATTTTAAATAACGAAAGAAAAAATAAATTAGTAAAACATTAATAAAAAAACAAAAAAAAGTAGAATTAAAAATCACTTGATGACATAACAAACACGTGTATCATGTTTAATGTCCAGTGAATGTGATATTTACGATCATCCATTATTGGCATTTAATCTTATAGTTTGATGACAGTTTTTTGGTGGACGGGATAATCAAGTGGTACCTTAATGTGTATGGGGTTGTACATGTATAATGTTAGCAATATTTAGGTAATTTTAGCCCCTTCCCCCTCACTTACAGTATCATATGTTATCATTCCTCAACCCCCCCCCCTCCCTCCATAATGATATCATTATCAATGTTTAAAAATCCTTTTTATTTTTGTATGTTAATGCTATTGTTCTTTCCCACTCTTTTTTTTTCTCTTTGAAGATTAAAGCGGCTTTTCTATGAAACCTTTAAACACATAAATGCTAAACTTATTTTGTTTGTTTCTGCTTTTCATGACACTGGTTTTTATTTGTCAGATATTGTATCACGCAAGGAGTAACAATTCTCCAAATTCCCTTCCAAATAAGTATATTGGCTGCACCACTGGTATAAGGAATATATACACACAAATAATAATTATGAAAAATTAGGCATAGATTATGAAATTCTCACCAACAAATCTAATAAGAACTTTATTTTTTTCATACAATGAAATGAAATATATTAATGAGCCATTTAAAAAAACATAACTGAATAAGTAAAAATCCATTTTCAGCACTTGTTGGTCGCATGACACTTTTTGATGAATTATATTTATTGAATTTTGCATTTAAATAGCACACAGCAGACCTCATTAACATTAAATAATTACATGGCGATCCCAGTATATTTACGAGAGTTAGAAAGTGGGAAAATAGACAAACCAAAACTATTCAGCTTACTGAATAAACACTTTTCAACCATGTTGAAAGTGTTAAAAATGAGGGTATTTTCTCATTGTTTTATATCTTAGACATTTTGTTATTAAAAATAAATAGATAATTAAAAACATTTCTTACATGATAAACAAAGCAAGTAAATACTTGAAATACCATTTATAATAAAATCATATAGTCAAATGAAAACAACAAATTTTTAATAAATTTCTTTTATTTGACAGTACAAGTTACAGAAACAAAATAAAACTTCTTTATATTATAAATATTATTACATAACAAAATTTATTATTGAATATAATGATTACTACATATAATAAATAAAATAACATTGACATAATGCTTTGCAGAAAACTTTATTGATCTGCAGAAACAGATATTTATATTTTAATTTGAAAGAAAGATAAAGCATTTGTAAAAATAGACGGCCCTTTTCTGTTATACGGACACCATTGTCGCCAAGTGTAATAGTTGACGCAAAATGAAAATCACATAAATTGAAACATTTGAAAAATAAAAGAAAAAACCTTGTCAATAGTAAAGTGAGCTTTTTTAAAAATATAACATTTGAAAATTACAAACTTTTAAGAACTATTTTATTAAATCACAAATATATACTTAAAATAAGTGAACAAATAACTGTCATACAATAAAGTAATAAAATAAAACTCGTATTAAACTACTGGTATAAAATTAAAAATATCTTTTAGCATTGCAGTAAACAATTCATTTATCAAAGACCAGGATAGAAATAATTGGCGCATTAGCATACATTTTGGCATGGTGTCCATATAACGGAAAAGTACCAAATAGACTGTATAACAAGCGAAATTGTGAACTATTAAGACAGGTTTTTTTTTTTTTTTTTTTTATAAAGAAGTAGGATAATCAATAATTTTCAGTTCGTATAATAATTAAGAAGTAATAAATAGTACATCAAAATTAAAAAGCATGTTTCTTGACATACTTAAACAAAAACAAGTGGGTAAGTGTGATCGCAGATAGCACAGAGGGTTTCATTTAATATTCCTTTCAAAACACTTTATCCTTTTGAAAAATCTGTTAGTTCCACATTTCGCAACCAGGGGCGCACTCTATTCTAAACAAACCTGTATCCGAACGAAACTCCGTTTTACATACTATCTGTAGATATATTAGTCGAGGGGATTGGGCCCATAGCACGCGAGGCAAGTAGGTGCTCCTGGCGGTAAAAAGTGGAACTAAAATATGTAAGGCTATGGTGCATAATGTGAAAGAATGGTCAAAGGAGCGTCGACAAAAGTTGGAAAAGTGCTCCCCGGGTGAAAAGGGCAGAGATTAGAAAAATTGCTTAAAATACACAAGTTAGAGCCCGGAGGAGTAAATAATATAAGACTTTTTGAAAAGTTTATGATTTGTCGTGCGGTCTGAGATATTCAGCTATACGTATGCAAAAATTCATGTCTCCAACTTAATTAGGGGCTCTCTTAGAAATAATTGCTTGAAATACATATGTGGTAGCTCAAAGGGTTAAACGGGAGACTTTTTCAAGATTTTATGATTTGTCGCCTGGCCTCAGGTGTTCTGCTATAAGTATGCAAATTTTCAAATCTCCAATTTAATAAGGAGCTCAGTTAGAAAGAATTGCTTAAAATACGCATGTGGGAGCCCAAAGGGTTAAATGTACGACTTTTTCAAAATTTTATGATTTGTTGCATGATGGTGTTCAGCTATAAGTATGCAAAATTTCACGCCTTCAACCTAATTAGGGGCTCACTTAGAAATAATTGTTTAAAATACACAAGTGGGAGCCCAAGTGTTAAATGTACGACTTTTCAAAATTTTATGGTTTGTCATTTCATGCGAGGTGTTCAGCTATAAATATGCAAAATTTCACGCCTCCAACCTAATTAGGGGCTCACTTAGAAAGAATTGTTTAAAATACACATGTAGGAGGCCAAAGGGTTAAATGTACACGACCTTTTCAAAAATTTATGATTTGTCGTTTGATATGAGGTGTTCAGCTATAAGTATGCAAAATTTCACGCCTCCAACCTAATTAAGGGGTCACTTTGAAAGAATTGTTTAAAATACACATGGGGGAGCTTAAAGGGTTAAATGTACGACTTTTTCAAAATTTTTATGATTTGTCGTTTGATGTGAGGTGTTCAGATATGAGTATGCTAAATTTCACTCCTCCAACCTAATTAGAGGCTCAATTAGAAATAATTGTTTAAAATACACATGTGGGAGCACAAAGGGTTAAATGTACTTTTTCAAAATTTTATGGTTTGTCATTTGATGTGAAGTGTTCAGCTATAAGTATGAAAAATTTCATGACTCGTACCTAATTAGGGGCTCACGTTGAAAGAATTGTTTAAAATACACATGTGGGAGCCCAAAGGGTTAAATGTACGACTTTTCAAAATTTTATAGTTTTTCGTTTGATGTGAGGTGTTCAGCTATAAGTAGGTGAAATTTCACGCCTCCAACCTAATTAGAGGCTCACTTAGAAAGGATAGTTTAAAATACACATGTGAGACCCCAAAGGGTTAAATTTACAACTTTTTCAAAATTTTATGATTTGTTTTTTGATGTGAGGTGTTCAGCTATAAGTATGCAAAATTTCACGCTTCCAACCTAATTAGAGGCTCACATAGAAAGAATTGTTTAATATACACATGCGGGAGCCCAAAGAGTTAAATGAACGACTTTTTCAAAATTTTATGATTTGTCGTTCGATCTGAGGTGTCCAGCTATAAGTATGCAAAATTTCAAGTCTCCAACATGTATAGTTTCTGAGAACGGGCTCTGTGATGGACAGACAGACAGACAGAGGAGCGACACGAATAGGGTTTCGTCAGAGATGAACGAAACCCTAAAAAAAAGGAATGAAAGAAAATTTCAGTTGATTAATTGAAATAAACAATAATTGGTAAATAGTATTTAGTGAGACAAAATGAAGTAAGTCTCATTCAAACTGCTAAGAATATCAGCAGATTTGAAGACATCAGAAATGCAAGTGATTTACACTCCTGTTCTATTAAAAAGAAAACCTTTATGGTTTACACATCAAAATTTCTAAAAATATTTCAATAATACATTTAAAATACTCTATTTACTACTCATAAATAAGAAAAACTTACTGTGTGGGCAGAATATAGGTAAGACAAAATAGCTTTTGGACTATTGGCGCTAAATATTTATATAATTAGAAACATCTAAACAGAGCTTAAAATTGTTCAGTATCTGTATTTAGGATGGAGTGAAAGAATAAATAACTTTTAACTTCAAACTAATTATAAATTCCACAGAGTTATATGTTATATACAATCATCCTACAGTGGTATCCCAGAGATGTAAAACGGCCAAGAAGATGACCTCAAGTAAGATGGAGTGATGAAATCAGAAAAGTAGCCGGTGTAAATTGGATGACTAAAGCACTAGACAGGAAAGAAGAAACATTGGAAAAATCTGGGGGAGACCTACATCCAGCAGTGGATTGAAAACGGTTGATGATGATAATATCTCATTGTGTCACATATGCCAAGAGATAACAAAAAAGTATGATATATCTGAAAGTGTACCTGAAGATATCTGAAAATGTAATATAACCTGAAGATATCTGAAAGTGTAATATAACCTGAAGACATTTTTTTTAAAAATAAGAAGAAAGATAGAAGTAAATGTCTTACATTTGTCCCCAGAACATTGTTTAAATGCATGTTGCAACTTTTTAAAGGAAAATTAAGAACACACTCTCATTTATTGTAATCAGAAAATTATTATAAAGTACAAATAAACAGTAAAAATTACAAATAAGTACAAAGTAAAAATTATTTAAAAGTATTAACTGGTACAACTTTCTTTTTTTCAGGCAGTGGGGAGGTCATGAATAAAAAGAGGGCTACATCTGAATAAACAATGTAATGCAAATAAGAAAAATCATAAGTGAGGCTAGTTTTCATGTTGAAATGTCTATGAGTCGCCCTACAATAAGAGTTTATGATAGTAGTAACGTGAGAACACAAACTAAATGTTAAACCAATGGCAGTGTTCTTTTCAAAATTCTTATCTGCATTTCAATACTTTGAATTTTTTTAGGCCTAGGTTACTTGAGGCTAATGTCTAATCAAATATCTTTACTTTTTTTTTTATATGCAGTTTTTTTTCTCTGAGGGCACTTTTAATTTTGGAACAGGATCTGAAACTGAAATTTTCCTCTGAAAAACTGTACCTGAAATAAAGAGTAAAAAGATACCAAATTAGACATTGACCTCAAATATCCCATGCAAAACAAAAATCATTTAAAAATATTCAAATGTAAACAAATTTATAAAGAAAGTTGCCATTGGTTTAATATTAGTTTGCGAGCATCGTTGCATAACTAACATCATTCGCATTGCATCCATTTAATCTATTATATATATAAAATCCAAATGGAAATTTCGTTCTGAACGCCTAGATTTCGAGTTCTACTGCATGGAATTTTACGGAACTTATACCGTTAGATAGGTATCATTTCAGGGAAGGTTTTAAGCTATAACACATCATTCTACCTATATTAGTTATAGAATTATGACGGAAAGTTCTGTTATTTTGGCGATAAGGTTTACCATTTTATTTCTTGGCGAAATTTATCGTTGATAAAAAAATTGAAACAGCTATTACACCTCGAAACATAAAAGAGAAAACTGTTACTAATTTTAATTAAAAAAAAAAAAAAAAGAAGGAAGAAAAAAATTTGTTTTAATGAGTGATAATATTAAAAAATGAAAATATTTAATTTAAACATGAAAGGGAATGTTAGTAATGCTTAAAAAATTACTCAGTTAAAATATTGCAATTGAAATAAGATTTGGCTCTTTATCTTTTGCGTCAGGTTAAGAAAAATGCATCTGAAAAATTGATAGAATGATATCAAGGAAGTTTCGATAAGTGCATGCTCAGAAATATTTGAAAAAATTATATAATATCTTCTCATGAGGAATATATAGAATATTCTTCTTGTGACATATAATATGTTTATAGAAAAAAAAAATCCGCAGAACCTCGATTTAGCGTTTGTAAAAAAATAATGAAAATTTAATTTTTTTTGGCGATTTAATGCTGGTTGGCGGCACAATAAAATTTTGAATGATACTTTTTTTTATGATAAATAATTTTTAAGTAAAACCTTTTTCGACTCTTCATACGAAGATAGTTAGATTAAATTTAACGTAATAAATACATTTTTATTACTACAGTTTTGTCATATACCTTTATATGTGTATATATTAAAATTTTATTATCGTAATTATACGGTTTAAAACAAAATTTCAGTTTATTAAATTTTTTCCAAATTCAAAATTAATGTCCGATTCGGAATATTGGTAATTGTAATAAAAATACAAATAAAGCATCGAATTAATGGTTTTAATGGCCATTAATGGCATTTAATCTTACAATTAATTAATGGCAATCATTATTGGCATTTAATCTTACAATTTGGCAACAGTAATTTGGTCAACGGGATAACTAAGAAGTACCAAATTTAATATTCCGTGCAACTTATTGCTATCTTTAACCTTCATAATATTTTGATAATTAATAATAAAACTTTAAATTGTTTGATTGCAAACACAATGTAAAACTATTCAGATGCAGAAACATACCAAAAAAATCACAAAAACTAAGATATATTTTAGTGCAGCATGTTATTATGTAACATGTTAAAAGCATTCAGAATTAGCCCCACCAAAACTTTCCAGAGCTTTATCTGACTCTGCTCAAGTCAGCAGAAAAAAATTAAGTCAGGAGCTGATCCGGCACGACTCATCAAATCAAATGAAAAAAGAGCTCGGCAGCAGGCAGGCCAGATCTGGGCACATATAGGCCTCTAAAATATGGTAGCCCCCTCCAAAGCATAATCCTGGATGCACCACTGCTGGATATGTATATTAATTCTAATTTGGGGAGACATTGAAAAGTAAATTACAAACATTGACCGAGCAAAACAAACAATGTCACTAAATTTTATTTTTGAGCTGAGATCTTTAAAAATTAATTACAATATTGATATTGATGCATTTTAACAGAATTCTAAATTACACATATGCTTCTGATAATTTCAATAACTTATGCTAATTAAATAAATAATTCATCTCACTTTAAAAAATTGTAAATAAACAACCCAAATTATAACCTTGATGATATAATACCTTGGCAATACATTTTAGCTTATTTCAACATTAGTAATCAAATGCATTATTAGGTACATATGCAGCTTAATAATTATTAAGCAAATGAAGTTATAATGTTGATAATATAGATAACACTTTTTAGATTATTTCAATATTAAATAGATTTATATATGCAGCTTAATAATTATTAAGCAAATGAAATTATAACCTTGATATAATCATAATACATTTCAATATTAGTTATATTAAATGATTATTATATACAGTAGACTCTCTTAAATCCGCGACCGTAAAATCTGCGAACGCCTAAAATCCGCGTATTTTTTCAGATGTAAACAATGAAATTTACAGTTAAATTGCATGAACAAAATTCAAGATGGCGCCGAAATCAGCGACTACCGCAATGTTTTTTTTACTAAATTTTTTGTTAATCATTCTCTTTTGGCTATTACAGCTGATTTATTACTAAATAAATTTACATTACTTTTGATTTTGATATAAATTAGCATATCTATATAAAAAATTCCAGGGTTCGAAATGGAAAAATCCACGAACTTTTTCTTTAAATTATAGACAAATTTATTTCTAAACATACAAAGCAGTATCAGAAAAGCATTCAAGACTCTAAATAACAATGAAAAAAGTTACAGTGAGCACAATAAGCTATAGATACTGATAATAGCATTAACACTGTTCTCCTTGCCACCACTAGATGGCAGCATAGGACTTTTGGAATCGATTTCATTCGTAATACTTTAATATTTTTTCTAAATTTTTATTTTACATAATTATTTAAATAATTACTTACTTTTGAACTAATAAATTATTTTAATATTTTAGTTATTTGAATGTTTCACTTTATTGTAAGCATTCATTAAAATTTCCCTTGCTTACTACCAATCCAATTAATGTTTCAAAAATGTAAACAAATCAATGACCAGAAATCCGCACAACCTCTGGTCCCAAGCTGTGCGGATTTGAGGGAGTCTACTGTATATGCAATCTAATAATTACTAAGCTGATATTAAATTATAATTATCCAGGGACACCATTTCAAAAGTTTCATTGAAATGAGGAGAGTTATAATTTAATGTTATAGTAGAAGATCTTTATAACGCAAACCTAAAAACGCAAGGTTGTGCGTTATATAGAATTTTGCGTTACATGGATCACATCATTAAATTCATTGTTTACATCTGAAAAATACGTGGATTTTAGGGTCGCAGATTTAAGGGAGTCTACTGTATAAACATACTGCAACCAGAAAAAATAGAATAACATGATGAAATGCAAAAAAATTTTACTCTCCTTGTAGGAAAGTGGCCATAAGGTGGCCGGTGGCTAGTGCTAATTTTGACCTTTACGACTTAATGTTTTTATAAAATATAGCTTGCTTATACATAACTACATGCTTAAAAAAAAAAAACATTTAACACAATTTTATAAATCTGAAAGCTAATGCGAAAGAAACCTTGGTTAAAAAATTAATTATAATAAATTATAATTATTGTGTTACAAATTGAGTTAAGTGATTCTCTAAGATGCAGATCCATTTTATGGGAAAAGTGACTTTATAAAAAAACAACATGACTTTATGTAAAATAACATTTATAAATATACAATGTAGTGTTTAGAAAAGTAACTTACTTACAAGTACCTATTACTGAAAACTCATATCATGAAAAACAAGCATGAAAAAGTCCCAGTGAAAGTGGGGTCAACAGGTAGTAATCAACGAGCATTCGCATAATTCTTGAAAAAGTCCCATTGAAAACATTCTATAATTTAAATAAATTATAAGAATCATAATAAACTGATTAAAACAACATAAACAACGTAGAATGCATTTTAAAATTCCCTTTTCTTATGCAACAGAAAATGTATTAAAAAATTACATACTTACAGTCAGTCATATAAGTTAATACTTACTGGTCGAGTAAACATTTAGAACTGTTCCTGATTGAAGAGTTTCAAAAGTAGCACATAGTTGAAGGGCATTAGAAGAAATTCCACTTTCTTGCAGAAGACCACAAATGGTAGTCGCTTATTATACAGAACTACACACCTGTGTTCCCCTGAGAGCAAAAAACATCGTAAAATGTGCATCTATCCTGACACCAGCAGATTCATCAGACACTCTGTATTAAAACTTTTATGGATTTTGAAAGGTTTTTCAAACTCATTCTGAAAAAAAAAAAAAAAAATTATGAATTTTTCCAACTTAAGCCACCCTTGGTCTGGAAAAAGGCGGGGAGGGGTGAAAAAATTCATATTCTAGATTTTACAGTTTTAATTATACTACTACTGAACAATTATTAAAGAAAATTTCAGAAAAATAGCATCTCAAATGTTTAAAAATAATAAGGGATGGTGTATTAATAGTACCTAATAATAACTAAAAGTAAAAACTGTTTATTTAAAAAACAGGTTTGTTCATTTTAACAAAAGTTAAATTTTATATCTCAAATTTTTTAAGGGGGGGGGGGATAAGAAGCTAAATACAATTCAAAGTCTTCACAACACTTTAGATACCATATTAGGATTGATTCATTGTAAAAATTAATACATTTAAAATTTAAAACTGATGAACAACAATGCAAATCATGTACAGAGTGTTTAATATGATATGAGCTTGCTATGATCAATCGATTATGTAACAGTAATGAAGAAAGCTGAGCAGTTAATTCAAAATTAATTTTATGGCTAAAAATTTGTTAATAGTTTTAGGATAAAGTTAAAAATTGCCAGTACTACAAATGCATTGAAATAGAATAATATGAAATAAATACCTGAAATAAGTTTACTCACAAAATGTCATTACCGTACGCGTACATTATAATACAATGACGACTGTATTATTTTAATTTGTTGAATGTCTGATGTACGTTATTTCATAGTGACTTTTTCTAATCCCAGGAAAAGAAAAAAAAAACATTATTTTCAGTATTATCATTATTATTACACCCAACAACTTTTACCTTACCATTGTTTAACCGAATACTTATCCGAATTTCATAACTCTTGAATAGTCTTCCACATCTGCTTTGAAAGGAGTCGAGAAATACGATATTTACTAAAAACGCTGACAATATAACAATGACAAGACAATTTAAGCCTGCGTAAAATGTGGATAAATTATAGCACACTTGGCAATGATATCAAGCCTAAAAAGATGCTCACAAGACGTCACAAGATGCGCAGTAGATTGCGCAGATAGGAGATTTTGGTGTCCATGTTTTTGACGTCATACCAAAATGCCCTATACGGCACAGCAAGTAGCGGGGACCAGTGTTCAGTGATCGTATAAAACATATTGCTCCCCTGGCGGTAGAAGGTGAACTAATAGATTTTACGGAGTATGCGTAGCACGCCTGCTATTTGGTGCCACAGGCAACGGCGAGCCGTGTCGTATGTTCCTATAGAATACGAGCCGGGGTTTCGTTCAGTTCGAGGTTTGTTTCCAAACCTCGATATTGTATAAATTAATCTTCAAAGTATAGTTTTCATCTGAAAAATATTCAGGACTTTCTTTGAAAAGGATTTTTATCCGGGTCAACCCGGAAGAGTCAAAATCCGACCTGAAACCTGGTCGCTAATTTACAAACCCTCAAGCTTTGAACACCCTTGGCGAAAGGGAAATGTAGCCAAATAATTTGGCGAGAGAAGATCAGTGCGCGCTGGAATGGAGTGAGAATTTGAGAATGAATCAATGAATTGACGAGAGTTTTGAATCCCGAATGTGAAAGGGAACGGTGATTTTGTTGCAATGTGGTATTTTCCGCAATAAATACTTCTCGGAATGGTATGTATTTTATTTATGTTAAACATATTATTGAATATAACTTTTCCTAATTTATGCCGATTTTTTTTTAAAATAATGTACTACTTTTTAAAGTTATTTTATTTTTACGATACTTGCTGCGAGTTGATTTAAGCCTAACATGTCATGCTAAAAAATTATTTGAATTGTAAAATCCAGTTCGAATTTTTCTGTAATCAAATATTACAAAATATACATCAAGCTGTTAAAATTTTTAAACATACAAATACAATTTTTATTTTATTTTATAATTTAAAAAGATTGCATTCGAATTACAATTTGTTACATCTTTTATCTGTAGTAGTTATGTAATTAGCATTTAAAATGAAAAAACTATCTACAGCCTTCTCCGATTCCCTCTCCTTTAAAACAAAATCTGTTGCACATCTGCATACTAAAAAGATTGATGCAAAGTATCCCTAGACTGTATTTTTATAAATTGTCCAGTTTGTGTATGCATGACTTGTTTATATAAATTGTAAGTCTTCAATTTGTGTATGATGATTTGTTTGGAACAGATGTCTTATTATCCTGGGGTCTGCCATCTTGGATTTTTTTCTTGGCGTGAATTAAAAATTGTTTTTCAATTAATAGTTATAATTATTATATTATAATTTTTTCAATATTATATTAATCTATCAACAATATTTAACCATTGGTGACGTTTAATACTTGGCGAAAAAGGAGTTTTCATGCAAGAAAAAAATCCAAGATGGCAGAACCCGGGTTAATAAGACATCTAAGCCATTTGTTTTTATTATTTTCTTAATTTTAAAACCAATTTTTTTTCAGATCAAAATTATGGACTTTAGACGAGTTGTTGTTGACTCTGATATTCAGCCAGTTGAAAGCATTCAAATGGCTTGAAATGCAATTGCTTTTCTTGCCTTTAAATGTCTTTTTGCTAGCTCTTAGGCGACCATATGGATGTGTTAGTTGACCATTCTACAGAAAGCTGTTTTGAGGATGATGCAAACTGTTAAGTCAAAGTTTTCTTTAAGTAAATCAGGTCCAGCTAAATATTTTTTCGTACGTATCCTGTCATTGTAAACTTTGTGGTAAGTACTCAATTGTTATAATTAAATATAAAAAATAACCTTAAACTTTTACATCTTAATCTTTTATGATTTGAGTACATTACATTGACTGTTTTTGTTTTCTTCATTTAATACTGCACATTATGTATTTACAGTTCCTAAAATTATGAAATTTAATCCCTAAGTGTGAATGAATTTTGAAATGCATAATCTAATACATTGCATTCAAGCTAATTATCTTAAGATCGAATTTTATAACATTCTAGTTTGTTAAAATTAAAATAATAAAACTTTGTAAAAAAATCACCATAAAATAAAAACAATACATAGAACGCGTTTTGAGCTAAAAATATTAACAGCTCGTCATAAACTAAAGTAAAACACGTGTCTGTAAGGGACAAGAACTTTAGCTGATGACGAGCTGTTAATATTTTTAGCTTGAAACGCGTCCTATGTATTTTTTTTATTTTATGGTGATTTTTTACAAAGTTTTATTATTTTAATTGTTACATATCGCCAGTTTTCGGCGTTGTTTCGCTATATTCTATTTTGTTCTGGTAAAAATTCCTTTTTTATTGGTCTTTGATTATCTATCTCTGGTATTGTTACTTATCTGAATTTTTGGTGTTTTTCAAGATGGCCACCGGTTTGTTGTCTTAATCTTTGAATCAGTGTTTTATATATATTTAAAAAAAAAAAAAAACCCTTTTGATATTGGTAGGATAGTCTATTATTTTATAATTAATAAAGTATATTTTAAAATGATTATATGTTTTCAAATATTTGATTATTTCAGTTTTAAAACTGCAGGTATTAGTGTGCCAAATGAAAAACAATATCTTCTTCAAAGCTGTTAACTTGACTAGTCTTTGTATATGAATTTAAAAGTACATCAGTGTGTTATTATAGTCTATGAAAATATATTATAAGCATTCCTTCTAAAATAGTTAATAATTGTTTTGATATTTGTTTCCTCTGCACCTCAAGAATATTACTATAGTTATTTTAAATAGGTTTTCACAGCTGCAGTTTTAACAACTAAACTAAAGGAAGCCATATTTGTTTTTTCTTAGTGTAAACAAAAATTTAAATATCTTGTATTGAAAAGCTCTTATAATTAACATAAGTATTTTTATTATTTCTCATGAATATTATTTGTATATTCTATTCAGTTATAAATATTTTTGGCTTAAGAATTGTTTTTATTTAAGCTTTATTAGATCTTTACTATAGCTATTTTAAATAGGTTTTCACAGCTGCAGTTAACAAGTAAACTAAAGGAAGCCATATTTGTTTTTTCTTAGTGTAAACAAAATTTTTGAACAGGAAATTTAAATATCTTGTGTATATTGTAATGAAAAATTCATATAATTAACAAGTATTTTTGTTATTTCTCAAGAATGTTATTTGTATATTTTATTCAGTTTTAAAAATTTTTGGCTTAAGTATTGTTTTTATTTAAGCATTATTAGGCCTAATTTTATCTTCATAAAGATAAGTCTTCATCATATTCTTTTGAGAAACTCATTTTAATGTTACTTCTCATTGTTAAATTTTTTAAGTAACATAAATCTTCATTCACTGTTTGTTTTCCTGAAATATTGAAAATGCATAAATGGTCTCCTCTTACTGTTTATCATAATATAAACAATAAATATAGCCCTTTTTTACATTACATCATACAGAAAATATATTTTATTTTTTAAATTATATGTTGCAGTTCACTTGAAAGAAATCTTTTTATTTTTGACAAGTTTATATATATATATATATATATATATATATATATATATATATATAAAGTTTAAAATAATTTAATCGATAAAATGATTTCTGCTTAATCCTTTATTGTTTCCTTTTTTATTTTGCTTGCTTTCCATATCAAATATAGAAAATTATGTTTGCTTGTATGGCGGACAACTTATTTAGAAATATATTATTAAATTTTATTTTTAATATTTTAATTATTTGAAATAATTAAAGTACGTATGTACAATCCTTCTCCCTCCTTCCAATAAATTGATCTTATAGCTTTTAAATGTATGGTGCAATGCAACAAATTACAAGAATTTAAGCTCGTACTCAATAAATAATTCTTAAGAAAAGTATTGGGACAATTTATTTATTGTAAATTACTCGAAATAGGCTAAACAATTCCTTTAATGCTGGTTCATTAGACTTAGTTTTTTTGTTGTTTTTTTACATGCAGTTTAAAAACAGATTAGACCATTACATATAACACCTGCTTTAAGCTATATTAGTTCTTCAATGTCTTTTTCCTAATTATATTATGTACAAATTTGCCATTCATTTCTACTATTAAAAAATACCACGTTGCAGAAAAATTTTGCTGTTTTTGAGGCTTGTCGTAGCAGAAAGTTTACAAAACTTTTGCCACAGGGCTATGTAAGGTATGTGTAAGGATCGACTGAAACTGAATTTCGGTAAGCTTCCTATTTTTGGCCAAAAACGAAAACAATTTTTTTAAAGGTATTAATACATACATAAATATATGAAAATATGAATTAATTATATGTGTGGTCCAATTTGGCTCTGTGTGCCTTTGACCGAAACTTTTTATTTTCATATAAAATAAAATGTAATTCATCTACATTACACATATGATTTTCTAATGATATGAATTTCAAGTAATTAAAAAATGTTTTAGATATGCATACCTCAATGTATCTTTTATTATGTAAATGATCATTTGTTATACTAGAACTTTCTCAAAGAGTATTGGAAAAACTTCTGTGGTTTCAAACTAAAAATGTTCTGTTACTGTTAAGTCTGCAGCTTTTAATGAGCACATGAAAAGCACCTTCAAAGTTTAGTCATATATGCATTGCTTGCTTTGTAATTTGTATTCATGTCTCGAGTCAGTCATGACTGATAAACAGTGAAGTTTATAGTAATTAATAAAGAGTGTCTCATTTGAGCCATTACAGCTCAAATCATTAAATAATGTTGAAAATTTCTGAAGGAAGAAATGAGATTTTTGGAATACTAATAGTTTCGATCCAGCAGCATTTTCGGAGAAAGTCCGATTTTTGAATAAAAATTAATTTTCAGTTGATCTCTAATTATGTGTTTACAGTTCCTTAAATAAGAAAACTTTTTCCTATAATGTAATTCAACTTTGAAATGTATATTCTTATAAATTTAATTAAAGTAGACTAATTATGTTAATATCTAATTTTGCAATCTTTTTTTTTTTTTTTCTACTGGTATAAATTTCTTTTCTCATGATTTTTGTCTCAAATTATCTGAGCTATTATTGTTATTTATTTGAATTTTTGGTGTTTCTGAAAATGATTATCAGTTGTCTTAATCTTTAAATTGGTGTTTACATTTGACATTTTTCAAAGGGCACTGCATGCTGCTCTTTTTAGATATGGAGAAGGCACCCGACCCTTTTCCCAGTATCTGCTTTGCACTATTTTTTCCCTTCCCATGTGGACTTTAGAAACCAGAGTTACCACTTTCTATTTGAAAACTGCCCCTGTCCAGAATAGCATGCATTTCCTAAATTCATCAGGATTTCTCTCTTTAAGGCTATGCTTTCATTACAACACAAATTTAAATTAATAGAAGATGTTAACATTTTGGTCCTGCCGTTTTCCTATTGTATTTAATGCTAAATTATCATTTTATAGCGAATTTTCGCAATGTTAAAGAGCCGCTGCACTGAAATTCCCAGAACTCGAAATCCCATGTTAACCTATGGGAAAACTTTCAAGCGCGATGACTCATTACCTAATATAATTATTAAAATACCGTTTACACCATCAGAAAGTAGACGTCAGATGCAGATGATGTGCGTTTTTAAAAATTGTCTACGTAAATTTTAAGTATCTTTAAGAAGATGATAAAATTTAATCAAATGGAAATTGCAAAGTTTATAGAAATTTTTTACGTACTTAAAATTTACAGAGATAATTTTTTAAAACACACATCATCAGCATCTGACGTCTACTTACAGTTGGTGAAAACGGTATTATAATAATTATATTAGGTAATGAGTAATCACGCTTGAAAGTTTTCCCATAGGCTAACATGGGATTTCGCGATCGGGGAGTTTCAGTGCAGAGGAGCCTTAAGAAACAGCTATAACAAAATTTTCTCCAGTTGACCACTGAATTTTTTTTTTTCTAACTTTTCTGCAGTTGTGAAAATAAGACTTTGACTCTAATTTAATAAAAAAAAAATGCATGCCAGCCAGTGAAACATGGTGCAAATCAGTGATAAGTCTGATTATTAAAGGGTAGAAACAACTGCATTCTTTCCGTTTAACGATACAGTTTGCAGGTGTGATCCAGTCCACTCATCAGTCAATTCCCTCATAAAGTGAATATCCTTTATTTGTTTGCCTATATATTATTATTTTGATTCTGTTTTATAAGTAAAAATGTTCACAGATAATTTTAAAATGAGTATAATTTACGTATAATTTTTTTTTTTAAGTTTAGCCAATTGATATTTTTAATGTTCCTTATTTAAAACCAGATACAGAAGATATTTTCAGGATCCTGTCCTTTCACTTTTTTTTTTTTTTTAATGAACAGGGAGGCTGTGCATGTAATTTCTGTGGATATATCTTAATACATTGGTTATAATTATGTCCCAGACACTGAAAAAAATCTTGATAGCTTTATAAATGACATTTATTCATTTAGAGGTCTACACAGGCTAGATTTCTAGACCCAGCCCGGCCCAAGCGAAAGCTTCCCCGGTATGATGTAAAAATTAAAAGTTCAGTCCGGTCCTGGCCCATGCAAAAAAAAAAAAAAAAAAATAAATCAGTCACGGCTCAATTTCTACAAAAAATTCCAGTTTTTCTTAACATACAATCAGGGTTGGGTTTTTGACATGACAAGCATCAAAAACTGGTTTAAACTGTCAAAAACCGCCAAATACATGTAACACACTAAAACATTTTAACAACAATAGGTAAACATTAAATAAGTCAAGGATTTATGCGATCTTTTATTTAAATTTATTGTAATAAAATATTTTTATTTTTTGGAATTTTCAATCAGAAGAAAATCATTTTGTACAATTAAATAATCTGGGTCAATTTTACCACGCAGCATGCTGCAGCACACAACGTGTTTAGCACATTTATTTATACCCAGATGATTTCTGAGTTTAGAGTGTATGAAGCGTTAGAAAATAGTCCGTCTCTTAATTGATGCTGAGCTAGTATGACTTGATAGCAAAAGCATTGCTAGATGAGCAAGTTTTGCAGCAGGCTCAAAAAGCTATTGCATTTAATGATACCTTTCCACCAAGAAATGGGGTCCCTCCTATAGCACTGAAATAAGAAGACAGGAAAGGGAATTCTTTAGCTTCATACACAATAATATGGGTAAGCATCCATGAATTCTCTCTGTAGCTCAAGCGCGAGTTGAATCAACTGTTAAATCAGTCAACCCTTGCCCCTGATGGTTGGGATACAAAATATAAGCCAAACAATGATATGGTTTCTATTGTGCACTTTTTCAATATGGGGCTTAAAGGAATTTTCTTTTAGAAGACCGAGCCAATTTTGTTCAGCTTTAAAATCAAAAACATTTTTATATATTTAAAGAAAGCATGTTTTAAAAAGATTTTGACTTTAAGCTTTTTTTTTTTTAATTACTTCTCTTATTTTGTAAATGTTTAAGCTTAAGTATCCAATTTCAATTTTGAATGAAATGGTTATTGCCTAGACTAGAATAACATTGATGCACATTATTTTGTTATATATACAAAAAAAATCTGCATTTTTCAAAGTTTTTTTTGTATAAAAAAAAGTCTAGCTAATGCTTTAAGCTCTCAAAAGTAAGAGAAATTAAAACGATTTTAAGTAAGAGAAAAAATGTACAGCTCAGGTGAGCTTAATGTCTATTTTTTAAAAAAATACAGTTTTACAAAAAATAAAAAATTTAGCCTGTTAAAAAGTTGTACTTAACAATAATACTTTACTATGTACTAATTATTGATATACAGTAATAGTGAATTTAAAATATTACATGTAATGTTGTCATGTGTGACATTTAATGTGAATTTTTACAAATCAATTTTGTATTTGAGGTTTTTGACATGATGGTTTAAACCCGACATGAACTGACACACGTCAAAAACCTGCCAACCCTGCATACAATTAAGATTGAGATTTTTTTAAAGAATACTGTATACATATTTATAGGAAAATTTTACAGCATATTTTAGATTATATGTGTTCACAAGACAGAAAATACACAATAGCAACAGCAATGTTAGACGCTTAGACATTCATGAGAAAATTAACGTAATTTAGAATAAAATAAAAAAAGAGGGTTAAAAACATCACAACTTTTGAAGCCGTATAGTAAAAAGTAGATTCTTGAAAATATTTCTCTGTAATTAAGGCTCAAATACAAAGAAGCAACTTTCTGACACATTACTGAATTCATTTTTGTTCGCTGTTCAGAAACATGTAAAATTGACAGGTGTTCTTATTCAGGAACTATGTAATCAAATGGCGTTTTCTATTTTTAGCCAAAATATTGTCAAAGTTGGAGTTTTGAATCGAATTTCTGTACGTGATAGCATGGGAAAGGAGAAAAACCTGTTGTTATGTGACAAAAATCTCATTTTACTTGATAAGCAATTTATTTATTTAAAAAATGGAAATTGCTATTTGATTCCAAATCGCCTGAGTAGTCAGGCCTGTCAATTTTATAACTTTTATAGTTAAAAATACTGCCACTGAGCCCTGCAAAGTTAAGTTTGTGTTTAACGGAAAATGCGACTTTCTCCAAAATTATGTCACCCAGGATAATCACCATAACATTCCAGCAAAGTTTGAATAAACTGCTACTGCCCCTTTTAGTTTCACTTGATTTGGAAATAGGCTGTGGGGGGAACATACTTTTGCATTACATTTTTGACAATATCTAAAATTAAAACAAATATTTTTGAATACGGTGTTACAAGATCTTTCCAACAATACCCAACATGATACACACATGCCGAAAAAAAATAAAGTAACTTAGTTAGTCACCCTATTTTTTTTTTAATTTAATATATATATTTTTAAATATTTGTGGATAGCTAAAAATCTATAAATATGTGAACACGATTAACTTATAATGGCTCCATTTTCTTTTTTTAAGTATGGTACCCTAAAAAAATCAATGAAAAATAGATCTAAGAATTTAAAATGTTGTGATTGGGGAAGGGTGGCACAAAGAAGAGGAAACTGAAATTTCGAGAGGGAATTTAAATGACATTTTTATCACAAGCAGTAATTACCGAAAGGAGGATTTAGGAAATTTTGAAGAATTCTTGCCCTTGTTGGGAATAAATTTCACTTACTAACCGTAATTTCTGGAAGAAACGCCACATGTGAAATTTCCGCAGTAATCGCGAATGACATGCTAAACAGAAACATATTAATAAGCTGAATTAAGAAATTATAAAAATGAAATTATTAATTAGAAGTAAATAATTTAAATACAAAATTCGAAATTATTAATATGATTTAAATAATATAAATACGAAAAACTACACTGAAATTGCACAAAATCTGCAGCTTAGATTCTGGCATATGGCACGGATGATAAATTGCATCATTACCTTGGTATATCACGAATGATTCTGCAACAAAAAAAATTAAACTGAATTTTAGAAACCACAAGTACCAAAATATGAAATTATTAATTTGATATAAATAATATAAGTATGATATTCAAAATTGATAATTCATTATAAATAATATTTAAAAGAAAAAAAATCCCGTTGAAATTGAGTAAACTTTTCTATACACTGAAGAGACACATGAGAACGATTGGGCGTTAGCAGTCTCAACTTTATCTCAAGTATCTTAAATAGCGTGTTCGAACGGGATAAAATTACATTTATTTTCACCGTGCCATATATTAAAATTATTTACAAATAGATAATGAACATATTAATTTTAATATTTAGTGCTATGTACAAATAAAATAACATTATCGCATCCCATTTCGTCAATTGAATAAGATATGAAAATTCTCATTTTAATCATTTCTAAAAGAATCTGTAGATCGGAAATACAGACTTTCTTTAAAGGTGGGGGGGGGGAGATTAAAAAGAAACCTCGTGCAATAATTCATCGAGATCCAGTAATTTTAAACGGAAAAGCATAGAATTTGCTGGCATATCTATCAAAGTGATTTGAAATCGAATATGTTTTTCCATTTTCGATAAATGTATTATATCTTAAGTTATAAACGATGGCTATTTGATGATGACCTTCCCTGAGCTGTCTTATCTGGAAATTCAGTTCAAAAAATCAAGTTTCAGCATTTTCTAAATGTTTTTTCCCTTATCAAAAACTGAAAAATGCTATTAGATTTTGTTAAGTATTAATAAATGCACCAATAGTTTTTATACGATTAAAATTAAAAATGACTTATAGTGAATACAACCGTTATTTATGTGTGTATGCGTGTTTTATAATAAAGTTCTCAAAAACAAATCAAAACTTTTTATTTAATTCCAATCAATCTGCAAGAAATTTCATGATTTTCTCTTTTTTCTCCCTTCTTCTATCACTCTGTTTGGAACAGTTTAGCTGTCACAATCTCAAAGAAATAAATATAGATTTCAATTAGAAGATTTTGCTTTAAAAGCATTTATACATGAAATGATTACCAAGGGAAAAAAAAAAATACTAACCATCACTGTGCTGTTTCTTAAATACAAGATATTTTAACAATGCAATTGAATCTGTTTTATTTTATGGTCGTTTCTAAGAATATTTGGCGTTATTGTAGATATTTTTAAAATACTTCTTGCATGAACATTTCAAAGTTGTATTTTATATTTATTTCAATCACTTGGTACAGAATTGAATCCTGCATTGAGTTGCATAATCGGATAGTACACAAACTCGACTGAAGTTCGGGTTGGGTTGGCACTTTTTTTTTTTTTTTTTTTTCCCGTTGTGAGTCTGGTTGGTTTTAAATGTTCAGTTCGGGTTGGAATTTGATTCATTCGAGTTAACTTCTTTTTTTTAAAAAAAGAAGATGCTAAATATTTGTTTAAATGGTAAAAGCCAAAATAACTTGATACAAGAAATATAATTGTAGACTACTTTTTCGTAAATGCATTAAAATATGATTAATTTTCCTTCATTTTAGATTTGGGTTTAATATTTCTGTTGAAAAAATTTGTTCTTGTCGGGTCTCAAGTTGACTTTCAGCAGAGATTTTGGATTCGGATAGGATACAATCCGGACCTTGCAGATCAGAGTAAAGTCCAACATTTGATCTTGTAACCTGATTTTACCTGCTATTGTTTTCTTATGGATAGAGGGGGAAAAAAATGGGATTTTTTCTAGAAAATACATTTTTCACAAATAGAATATTTTCTTAGAAAATATGGAATATTAAACATTTTAAAAATTTATATCCACTAACTTGTTTTATGTAACCTATGAATATTGTTTTAAATCATTTTCATAGGATTTTTACTTAAAATGTACACATTAAGATCTGCACGGACCTTTTTAATCTCTTTTTATTAGACTCGGGCTGGACCATGCTCAAGCTTAATTTTTATCTGCAGACTCTTGCCGGACCAGGACTGGAGTACTACTTATTTTTTTGGGAGGGCCGTGTTAGACCGACAGGTTTTTGCGAAAATAACAGTGAAATTTTCCTTTGTTCGACGAAATCTTTAGAAGTTTATTTCATTTTATTAAATTATAGAGAAATATATTTTAAAAAATCTTTATAGAGCTTCAAAATTATTTTTTCTTAAATGTTTTTCTTCCATTTTAAACTACATTATTTTTCCTAATGAGTCATGGTGACTCATTAGAAAAAAAAAAAATGTAGTAATGTCCATTTAAATGAATTTCTCCGAGTAATCAATAATGTTGTCATTCCATATTTCATAGCTTGTGGACATACTAGTTTAAGCTGCAACTGCAAAATTTTTACATGAGTATGTATAAAATATATCTTAAATAATTTTATTTATAGGATAATGTTGATTAAGAAGTTATCTGATTTTCTATCAAAAATGGAGTCTGGTTAAGACTCTGGGCTTGATTTAGTTGATTTTTCTTGGCTGGGTGGGTCAAATTTTTAGCATAAATGCTAAAAGTTTAGCCCAGGCAGGACCAATATATTTTGATCGTCTGGGTCTGAAAATTTCTGCTCGCCTACATTTATTTAAAAATCTCATTAATATTAAATTTCTCATCTTTGGTATCTGAATTTTTGGGAGTGAAAAAACCGGGAATGGGTTCATTCTTCAAAGGTTTGCAAGGGCCAAAATTTTAAGTGCTGGTCTCAGCCCAGCAAGTATGAAGATTATTGCCTCAGCATGGCCTATTCCATGCAAAAATCAGTAAAATTTTGCCCTTCATGAAAATTTTTGCAAAAAATGCATAAATTTTTAAATCGCCATAATTCTATAATTAAACTTTTAAAAATATTATTTTTAAATAATAGCAATTTCTAGGCAATAAAACATGTGAAAAACAGCCTTCCCAGGAATGTAAAAATCTAGGCGCCAGCGGAGAGTCTCTCACCACTAAATTTTATTTGCTATTTTTTGTCTAATTTTTTTGTAAGAATGGTAATAAAATTTAAGCGACAAAACCTATTAAAATTTAGTAGTGAGAAACTATCCGCTGGCACCTAGATTTTTACATCCCTGAACCTACCTATGACGGAATCCTGCCTTAAACAGAAAAATGTGTTGATTCAAGCAAAATGAGTATATAATAATATGTGAGAAAAGAATATAATACATTTAAACCTGCTAAGAAAAGAACGTGTCTATAATGCATATTTTTTCTTTCCTAATTAATTTCGTCTTATAGAAGATTTTACTGTATAGCATTTTTCAGATTCTTAAGTCTCCAATACATAGAATATGGATCAGAGCTGCCCTTAGCGAAAGCGAGGCTGTGTGCAAGAATTGTTGCAAGGCCCCCTTCTACCGATGTTTTCAATTTAGCATATTTTTTATTAATTTGCCTGAAATTTTGAATAGTAATTTTTGCTTTATTTAATGATAGACATTCCGTAATTAATGAAGTGAAGGTAACTATTCAGAAATTCTGCTAGCTATTTTGAATTAAAAAAGCAACTAAATTGGCCACACAACACAATCACCTTTTGAAAATGCTCGCATGACATATACACGACAGCACAAACAGGATTATGCTTTTATTTTTGCTTAATAAATGAAGGTGAAATATATATAGAGAGAGAGCTACTTTTTTAGGTGCATTCATAATAATATAAATACATAGCATCTATAATCATTTTCTGGTCAGATCGTCTGTAAGCATATAACAACGCAAAAATTATCCAACCAAATGGTTTAAAATTGAATATATAGAATCGTTGCACAATTTTGTCGAGTCATTTCAAATTTTTATGAAAATTGAATCAAAACTGAAAAAGATATTAATAAAAGTTTTCTTCATTCTTGAATTAAATACTATCCTAAGTCATTAATTCAATGATATCCCATGATAGGTCATGATATTCTAGGTTGCCATGGTGATGACATCCTATTTAAGATCTAGTCCTATTATTTCCGTACTGCCGAACTTAATATATATAATCGTAATAAATTTTGTATTTGTGCCTTTTTTCATAAGAGTGCAACAGCTATTGCACCAAAATCTGAATATTTATGAAACAGTTATCATACGAACGCACCTCATTTGCCACATTTGACGTACAATTTCAGACTTGTTTAATTTGTTACTGAAATGATAGAAATGTAGATAGATCTGAATAATATAAGGAATTTTCGTTTAATTTCAGATTAATTTCATGTTAACTATCAAGTTTATTGGAAGTATAATGTTAAAATAAATTAGTTTATAGCAATGTTGATAAAATTGAGTGCAATTACAAGTTTTAAATTCAGGTTCCCTTATAAATTATGTAAATTAAACTTGCATTTAGAAATTTTTTATTTAAATTTTGCAAATTATGCTTTTATCAAATTTTTCATTATTTAATACTTAAATAATGAAAGAATATGCTTCTGTTTCCATTAATTTGGTTTCTGAGATCGTAAATGTGGCAATAAAATAACGTGAATAATAACTTTTGATTGGCTAAGACTGGGACTGAGCTTTTAGCTGTTACACTGGGTCAAGATAGCATATCTCTGGCAAGGTCTGAACCAGGGTCAGAAAATTTCGGCCGCTTCAGTCCTCTAGTATATTTATGTGATATTGGTAAACAGGCGATCAGTGTGTGAAAATATTTTCCTTTAAAAATATAAAATCATACAAATTCGAGGGTTTACACTACTGGAGACAGTCGGGCCCCCAACACTACGTTCATTTGGAAAAATTTTCATTTAAATCATTCAGCATTGATTTTAGGTATATGTAAAGTTATCTCGAGTTATGCCGGTCTTTTATTTAAAAATACATTTAAAAAGAGACCGGGCGTACGTAATAGGCTTAGTGCAAGCTGCCGAAGGCAGCGGGGCCAACAACTCTAGGTTTGTTTGGATAGATTTTCATTTAAAAATATAAAATCATACACACTCGAGACTTTACACTGTGCAACCTCCATCATTCGGCTTGTTTAGACAGATTGTCGTGTGAAAATATAAAATCCTTCAACACTGATGAGATATTTTAAGCTTATGATTACAAGACTGGACAACGCTGGGGGATCAGGATGTTCATATAATAAAAATAAAAAAAACTAGTTGGACGTGCCAATCCCAAAACTTTCTTTGATCTCATACATCTTATTATTTCAAAAAGTAGTTACAGATATTAATACAGTATAGGACCCCAAATCCGGAATATTCTATTCTATCTGAGTACACTAATAAAAGTGTGCTTATTTTTTTTTTTTACATTTTATTTATGCTTATTTTAAGCATGGTACTTCCTCAAACAATAATCTTAGTATATTAAAGTCTTTATTTTAATCTACGCGATTGTTCTGATTATACACAATTGATAATTATTAATTTCCTTAAAAATTAATGTCTTAAATCAAAAAATATTAAATAAATTTACTCTTATATAAACAGTACATAAAAGCACTAAAAATTTCTAAAAAGCAACAAGTTACTTACTTCTCACAAAGATAGGCAGTAAAACAAAAAGAAGTAGCTTCCATGCAGCATATAAAATGTGATTTAGCCTGCAAGTTTGAATCTAAAAGACTAAAGATTATTCTTTCTAATCTATAGCCTCCCAGACGCATTCCAACGGGCCAACACAAAAATAAGCAACCAGCGATGCTGCAACTGTACTAGATATTAGTTGAATTTTGCACCTTCTGCACTGACCGTTGTCATGTTAGTGGCAATAACTGATGTTGCTGATGAACAGATCACCCAGCTTAACACCTACTCGCACGATCCTTGTTGCCTTTCCATCATCAACTGTTGTAGCTAAAGCATGTAGCAAACTAAAAAAAAAAAAAAAAAATCTAATGGGTACATGCATACATATACAGAAATTAGTTTTTGAAAAGCAAATATTATTTACTAATGAATAACTATTTATTAGCTAAGAAATGTAAGTATGCTTGTTTGAAACCATTAGACAAAAAAAGAAATAATTATGCTACTGTAGCATGTAAATATTTATCACATAATGCTAATTATGAAAAAATACTTTTAAAGTGATATAAATATTACAATAAATTTTTGCTATTTAAAAAAAAGGATACGATACGGCAAAACAGTTCTTTTGTTTACATTACATTTTTATCAAATTTGAAGATAAAGTTATAAGAATTCACAAAATGAGAGCCTCAACATCTTAAGAATTTTAAATCAAAACATCTTAAGCACAATTATATATATTTAAAAAATAAAAGCACCTTAAACATATTAATATTTAAAAAATGAAAACCAAAATATAATACAAGAATAAATGTTTGATTCAAAAGATAAACGCCGATTTTTTAAAGTACTCTAAAGTAGGGACAGAGAAACGGAAAATAGCTAATTATACATGTTTACTAAAACAGTATCATTTGTAACATTAATAAAAACCTTAAAAAAAAAAATAATAATTTTGCCTCAAAGCAATAATTTATAAAAATACACATGCTACCACTTAAATTCCTTCAACTATTACGAAACTTTAATAAAACAACATTTAAATACAAAATGTATAATTATATATATAAAAAAAACATCATTACATACCAAATAGAAGTCTTTTGGTTTAAAATTGCCACGTTTATTCGCTAATTTAACAATATTTCCAAAGGATAATACGCTAAAAGAAAATTCTATCTAATTCAATATCAAAATATTAGCTTCTTCCTAATTTACAAAACCTCAAGCTTCTACCTACACCGACGATGATACACGCATGCGCACGCTAATTTACAAACCCTCTAACTTTGGACACCTACCAAGCGCGCATGCGCGTACTGATCTCTTCTCGCCAAATTATTTGGCTACATTTCCCTTTCGCCAAGGGTGTTCAAAGCTTGAGGGTTTGTAAATTAGCAACCTGGTCAGATTCATGTAAAATTGGACTATCCTATCCGATGTAGAACTTATGTTTTGTCCAAGCTATACAACCCACATTCTTGAAATTGTTTAATAGGACGTCAACAAACATCAGAATCGAGATAAAGGCATACCCACCAAGTTTATGCCTTTTAACCAATTAAATTTTATTTATAGCAACAGAACGGCTTTGTCCACGAATGGCAATAGCCACGCCTCTGCGGGTAGATGCCCTCTGAAAAAGACTGTTTATTGAACAAAGGAGAAGCAGTGTTAAAATATTCGTCGCGCCTATTTGTGTCTTACTTCTGTTTACCCGCGGCTGACGTCACATGGGTGAAGCGAGGCTAACGAGAAAGACAGGCTACCGCGGTGGGTCCGATTCTTCTTTTTTTACAGACCACTGCAGTCACGTGATGCTCTTTTCGCACAACTTCATTGGTTCATTCGAGCGTCACGTGACTCCAGCGGTCTGTAAAAAAAGAACAATCGGTCCCACCGCGGTAGCCTGTCTTTTTCGTTACCCTCGGGTGAAGTCCACTGCATTCTGAGCGCTGTCGGTACAGTTTCAATATCGTTAGTGTCAGAAACAACTGTTAAAATTCTTTCTTAATAGGACTAGTTTTACGTGAAGAACCTGTGTAATTAGTATTTATTTATTCCAGAAAACGTTTATAAACATGACGTATGCAACTACATACACAATACTCAATAATTAATGTTTGTGATTAAAATATGCTACACTATACACTATACTCCGAAAAAGCTTGTGAATAAATGGTATGCTACATAATACACGCCTGTAAACAAGTGACAGATACCGTGTGTAAGTGAACTGTTAACACGAACTCCCGGCAGATGGAAGCACCACAAGTTTTCATCAATCCGGAACTTATTTCATCTCGACGCTCACAGATGGCCACACCATGCAGTGACCTTATGCAATTGAACTTTGAAGCTTCATTTAACAATGAATACTGCTGACTTATGTACTATTTTCTGTCTCAACCCTTTGAACAGTTTTCGGGACCCCAGATTTAGTCAGTCTGCTTTAAAATCTCAATGCAATAACAACACGCTTGTGGTGTTCGACGTCGTCTATTGTTCTTCGAAGGAAGCGAGAGCTCCTTCTCAAAAATGTCACATAACAACGTCTTATAGACAGTTTGAACTGTCTAAATTTATCTATGTCACTCATATATTAATTAACCGTGTTTCTTCTCCTATTTTCTCATAGTAGTCCAGAATAAAATTGTGATTCTTCAAGATCCCGTGTTTTCTGAAGAGTACACGCACACAACGGAATTGCGGGATTTCCGTTCATATACTTCAATAAAGCTTATTTCTTTCAGATAAAAAGCACGGAATAGATCCAGCTACTTACAGAGAATACAGGTAGGACCTTTCTATTTTTCATCTAAATATATTTTTGTCTGCTTGGGTAAGTTGTTTTGGCTGACGCCATCGATAAAATCACTCACTGCTCCCTTATTTTTTTATCAGATTATGAGAGACTGAGGCATAAATTAAGGGACGTGAGATGTGAAATATAAATATAAAACCCAGAAAATGAAAAATGAATATATATATTATTTAATGATATAAAAAGAGCATTCTATATAATTTTATGATATACAGAAGAAAAAGAAAAAATAGTTTTTTTTATGAATGTTGATAAAACAAAAACATATAGTTTTTTCATGAATATTGATAAATGATATATTAATATGCACATATATGAAAGTGAAACATTTATATAGTATTATAACAAATTGAATATCAGAAATAATTTTTAACTGTATATTGATATCATATATAAATAACATTATGGCAGTCCATAAAGATTTAGCGTGCATAGAAAAACTTAATGATACCAATTATTTAAATTGGTCGTTCAGGTTAGAGAACCTGCTCATTAAAGACGACCTCTTTAAATATTGTTTAGAGGCCCCACCCGCTACACCAGACGCGGCATACACGAAAAATAGCACTACGGCCAAAGCCATTATAAACCTTTGCATTGAAGACAGTCAAATAGTTAATGTTAGGAATCTTCAAACACCCAAAGAGATTTGGGATAAGCTCAAGTCCATACATCAGCGGGCAAACTTATCGTCGAAACTTTTTTTACTTAGGAAACTTTATTCCCAGAAATTGCATGAAGGGGGAAATATTATAGAGCATATAAATAACATTTTAATTATTAGACAAAAATTGTCAGGAATCGGCGAAGAGATAAGCGAGTCACATATTGTTGCTATCTTACTGTGCTCGCTGCCTCCATCATATGCAACATTAATTACTGCCCTTGAATCCCGAGATGAAGACGATCTCAAATTGGAATTCGTTAAAAATAAGTTAATTGATGAGTTTTCTCATCGCTTAGAAAACAAAATCAATGGTTCTCATACGAAACAAACAGCGTACAACATTGAGAGTAGAAACGCCAGCTCACACCCCGTCGATACGGCATATAAAGCAATAAACAAAAACTATAAAAACAAAAAATTTTGCAGTTTCTGTTCCCGTTCTGGTCATTATAGAAATGAGTGTTTTCAATTAAAAAACAAACAAAAATATAATTCGCAAAAGAGTAATTATAGAAACGAATACAACAGAAACACCAACTACAACAATAGCGGTAGTTACAGATCCAACACCGCCAACTACAAAGATCAACCCAAAAATAAAGACCACTCATCTAATTTTTGCTTTAACAGCAAAATAAATACATCTAGTGAGAAAAACGACTCAAATGTTCCTCTTCCCCCAGTTGAACATAAAATTGAAAATGAATCCACACTAGTTAACGAAGCACATACAAGAAACCCTAACACATATATCATTGATTCGGGCTGTACAAGACATGTAACATCCACAAAAGAGCACTTCACAACATTTACACCAGGGAATTTTGCTAACATCACAATAGCTAACGGGAAAAGATTAAATTCTCTAGGTTTGGGTGAAGTAACGCTAAACACAGATCTGAAAAATAGTATAACACTTAAGGACGTGCTGTATTGTCCGGAATTAAAGAGTAACCTTTTATCAGTAAAAAAGGCAACAGATAATGATATAAAAGTAATTTTCGAGAAAGAAACACGTTTTTTTTTGTTAAAGATAACACCACTGTCTTAACTGCTAAACTAAACAACAACCTCTACGAAATAAATCCCAGAGATGAGTACGGTCACAACTTAAGTACACAAACCTCATGTAATAGTGATAACTGTATATACAAATGGCACCGGAGACTGGGCCACAAAAATTTTGACGCGATTAAATATTTAGTAAATCATAAATTGGCTGAGGGAATAGTCATAAACAACTGCAAGCATGAGACATATTGCACTAAGTGTATTGAGGGGAAACTTTCGGTTTTGCCCTACCCTAAATCAGCTAAAAATAGAAGCAAAGAAATATGCTCACTTGCACATTCCGATTTATGTGGACCTATGGAGACTCAAACTCCAGGAGGAAAGCGTTATTTCATAACGTTTACGGACGACTACAGTCGGTTCACTATGACGTATCTATTAGTACATAAATCTGAAGCGGTAGAGAAATTAAAGCAGTACGTAGCCCTGACAAAAAATAAATTCGGGAAGGTAATAAAAGCTATAAGGTCAGATAACGCCAAAGAATATCTTGGGGAGAGTTTCGAAAACTACTTAGCCGAAAACGGCATAGAAAGACAGTTGAGTGTCCCGTACAGTAGCCCCCAAAACGGGATTTCTAAGAGAAAGAACAGAACAATCGTTGAAATGGCACGTACTATGCTGTCAGATGCAAAATTGCCTAAGCATTTCTGGGGGGAAGCGGTGATGACAGCCACATATTTAACCAACCGACTGCCGACGAACGCAAATGAAAATCACGCCTCACCATACGAATTGTGGAATAATAGGAAGCCCGACCTATCAAACATTAAGACCTTTGGGTGTAAGGCATTTGCCTACGTAGATAAATCAAAAAGAACTAAATTTGACGAAAAGGCAATTGAGGGGGTCATGATGGGATATGATTTTCGAAGCAAAGGATACAGAATTCATACGGGGAATAACAACATAATAATTTCAAGAACCGTAAAATTTATTGAAGAGGGTACTAAATGTGAGGAAGTTAATGATATTGAAGAAAACAAAAATGACGCTCCAACACCGGCGGAAAACATCAAAATTGACTTAACGAATGATAAGGAAGATCAAATTGAAACCACGGTGGAAAATAATCCCGAACCGAGAAGGTCACATAGGCAAAACAGGGGCGTACCTCCGAATCGTTTTGGAATAACTGTAAATTTGTGTAAAATTGAGGAACCTAAATCGTGGACTGAATTACAAAACATTGAGGACACGGAAATAAAAAATAAGTGGTTGGAAGCGACAAATGAAGAAATGAATTCGCTACATCAAAACAAAACGTGGAAATTAATCAAAGCTATACCGGGAAAGCGCGTCATAGGGTCAAGGTGGACCTTTAAGGCTAAAAGAGGGGCCGATGGAACTGTAGAAAGGTATAAGGCCAGGTTAGTGGCCAAGGGGTACTCACAAAAATATGGATGTGATTACGACGAAACTTATGCACCCGTCGTATCACATACCACATTGAGAGCATTTTTAAATGCAGCCGTTTACAAAAATTTAGACGTGACGCACCTTGACGTCAAAACCGCCTTCCTACACGGCACGCTTGAGGAGGAAGTCTATATGTATCAACCGGAAGGGTATTTAAAGAAAGGGGAGGAAGAAAAGGTGTGTAAATTGAATAAAGCCATTTATGGCCTCAAACAAGCCGCCAGGGCGTGGAATTTAAAGATTAACCAATCCCTACGGAACTTAAATTTCACAGAATACGAATCGGACCAATGTCTGTTTAAGAGAATCAAAAACGGGGGAAATCGCATATGTTATCGTCTACGTGGACAATATTCTCGTAGCAGGTAATAAAGAAGATACGCACGAGATTTATACTCAATTGTCGAGGGAATATGAAATTAAAAACTTGGGACATGTAACACAGTATTTAGGGATTAATATAACAAAAACAGAAAACGGTAATTTACAACTCGATCAGGAGCACAAAAAATAGAAATAGCGGAAAAGTTTAACTTAACCCTTAGCAAACCCACCTACACGCCGATGTGCACTAATTATTTTAATTTGGATCCAGAGGGAAAACTAATGGAAAATAACACAAGGTACAGACAAGCAATAGGCGGATTATTATACATCGCGACACTAACAAGACCGACATCGCGGCGATAGTTAACCTCTTGGGGAGGAGGAATGAGTCGCCAAGACAAGTTGATTGGGAAGCCATAGAAAAACTGATCAGATACCTGATGACTACTAGAAAAATGAAATTCGTTATTGACAAGTCGAAGCCACCGATCCTCAAAGTATACAGTGACGCCGATTGGGCGAATGACAGGGTAGACAGGAAGTCTACCACAGGCAACCTATTTAAATTAGGGAATAACCGACTAACGTGGCTTTCTAGGAAACAATCCTGCGTAGCATTGTCATCAACTGAAGCCGAATACATTGCGGCGTCAACCGCTACACAAGAGATCAAGTGGTTATTAAACCTACTTAGCGATCTCGAATTACCTCAACAATTACCAATAGAAATCTACGAGGACAACTTGTCCGCCATAAAACTCGCTAAGAATGAAAAAGCACAGACCAAGACTAAACACATTGAGGTGAAATATCATCATATAAGACACCAATACGAAAGTGGCATAATTAAAATAGTTTATTGCCCAACCAAGCAAATGCTTGCAGATATCCTCACCAAGCCACTTCCAAAAACTCAATTTGAGTTTCTAAGAAAAGAAATGCTACTAACTATGGGATAGATTCTTCACGTAAAAGGAGGAATGTTAAAATTCTTTCTTAATAGGACTAGTTTTACGTGAAGAACCTGTGTAATTAGTATTTATTTATTCCAGAAAACGTTTATAAACATGACGTATGCAACTACATACACAATACTCAATAATTAATGTTTGTGATTAAAATATGCTACACTATACACTATACTCCGAAAAAGCTTGTGAATAAATGGTATGCTACATAATACACGCCTGTAAACAAGTGACAGATACCGTGTGTAAGTGAACTGTTAACACGAACTCCCGGCAGGTGGAAGCACCACAAGTTTTCATCAATCCGGAACTTATTTCATCTCGACGCTCACAGATGGCCACACCATGCAGTGACCTTATGCAATTGAACTTTGAAGCTTCATTTAACAATGAATACTGCTGACTTATGTACTATTTTCTGTCTCAACCCTTTGAACAGTTTTCGGGACCCCAGACCCAGATTTAGTCAGTCTGCTTTAAAATCTCAATGCAATAACAACACGCTTGTGGTGTTCGACGTCGTCTATTGTTCTTCGAAGGAAGCGACAGCTCCTTCTCAAAAATGTCACATAACAACGTCTTATAGACAGTTTGAACTGTCTAAATTTATCTATGTCACTCATATATTAATTAACCGTGTTTCTTCTCCTATTTTCTCATAGTAGTCCAGAATAAAATTGTGATTCTTCAAGATCCCGTGTTTTCTGAAGAGTACACGCACACAACGGAATTGCAGGATTTCCGTTCATATACTTCAATAAAGCTTATTTCTTTCAGATAAAAAGCACGGAATAGATCCAGCTACTTACAGAGAATACAGGTAGGACCTTTCTATTTTTCATCTAAATATATTTTTGTCTGCCTGGGTAAGTTGTTTTGGCTGACGCCATCGATAAAATCACTCACTGCTCCCTTATTTTTTTATCAACAACGATAGAGAAAAGTGTTGCTTTTTAAACAACGACGTCATCAATATAGAAACAAGTTGGAAATTGCTCGTCAAACGTGGCAAATGAGGTGCGTTCGTACTATAACTAGTTTTATAATTATTTTTTGCATCCCATATTGTACTGAATGTATATTTTTTGCGCTTCATAAGTGCATAGTCTGTAACATCATTAAAATGCACTTACAATAATTTTTTCCCCATTCCCCGTAATGTAACGGAAAACTTTTGACTGTCCCTGTAATTAAACTATACATTCGATTTTCATAAAATTTGAAATGGCTCGACAAAATTTTGCAGCAATTATATATTTAAAATTTCAGACCATTCGGAAGGCTGTAAAATCATTAAAATGCATTTGCAATAATTTTTTCCTATTGGCCATAATGTAACGGAAAACTTTTGGGTGTCCCTGTAATTAAACTATACATCCGATTTTCATAAAATTGGAAATGGCTCAACAAAATTTTGCAGCAATTATATATTAAAAATTTCAGACCATTCGGAAGGCTGTAAAATCATTAAAATGCATTTACTATATTTTTTTCCCATTGGCCGTAATGTAACGGAAAACTTTTGGGTGTCCCTGTAATTAAACTATACATCCGATTTTCATAAAATTGGAAATGGCTCGACAAAATTTTGCAGCAATTACATATTAAAAATTTCAGACCATTCGGAAGTCTGTAACATCATTAAAATTCACTTGCAATAATTTTTCCCATTGGCCGTAATGTAAAGAAAAACTTTTGACTGTCCCTGTAATTAAACTATACATCCGATTTTCATAAGATTGGAAATGGCTCGACAAAATTTTGCAGCAATTATATATTAAAAATTTCAGATCATTCGGTCGGGTAGTTTTTGCTCTGTTATATGCGGACGGACAGACAGACGGACTGAACGACGACTATAGGTGCTACGTATTTATATAATTACGAACGCACCTAATGAATAATAACAAATTTTAGAATCGGGTTCATAGTCAACCATTTCTAACGGCACACGTTAACAAACACTATTTTGGCGATAATAACAGGCTTGTGAGGGTACTCAGAGATTCGTTTTCGTCCACCCTAGTCATTTTGTATGTATGTTCACAGCGTTCTCAGCAACCACTGAACGAATTTGAATATAACTTTTTACAGTTTTAGTACATTTGAGAAGGTTGTGATCTCAGAGTAGTCATCAAATGGTGTATAAATTCGTTTACAGGAACACGTCAACTATTTTAATTTAAGATTGCCTACTCCAATATCAAACTTTGTGTTACTGTAATTTCCAGTATCTCAAACGTTTGAGAACGCAGTGGACAATAAATACAATCTTCATTTATAAATATGACAGTGGCGGTGCGTATACGAGAACAAATATAGACCAGGATGCATTTATAAGAGAGTAGCGATATACGCAGACGGCGCATGCATAGACTGGAAGCTTTGTCCAAAGTATGGAAATCCACTTTTCAGAGCTGGCGATACTGACGTGAACAAGTTCGATATATGAAGTTCAACCACGTGACTACAGCGTCTAGAATACCTAGTGTGGAAATATCCTAAGGCGCGCCACACACCAAGGAGACATGCGACTCTGGCGCACATCGCATGTATCATGAAACATCGAGCCACCACAGGAGGCAAGTTGCATTTCTACTTTTTTCATCCACGCACCAAAGCGACATGAGACATATTCATGGCGTATGCGCGTAGCTTGCTTTTAATTCTTTAACAGAACAGAATAGTAGAATCATGGCGTCTGGAAGCGAAGCGATTGTAAATATGGATATTTCATTCGAAGATGATGATTTATTTTTATTCACTCTACTAAAAAATAAAAGGAATCTTGAATCCCACCATCTTGAAACAAATAAACGAAAATTGTAGCAATATATAACGTAACTGCAGCACGAGACGAAAGCGCGAAACGAAGCATAAGACACGTGCAACATAGATACTTCGTCGCATGAGTCTTTAGTGTGTGGGCACAGTGAAGAAACAGGAAAGTTACAACAGTAAATTTGTCGCACGAGTCAAGTGAGATGTCTCGTGTCTCCTTGGTGTGTGGCGCGCCAAACAGTGCTAAAATGTTTATCCCTTAAATGTGCGACGATACTGATAAAATGCCAAGTGTCGATCGCAGCGACATCTGCGGGATTTTCGTATTACTAGTATTACATTGTATAGAATAGCAATACCTTGCAGTTGTAGAAAATATCCCGCAGATGTCGCTGCGATCTGTATATTGCAGCAGCATCGTTGCATATTTAAGGGATACAATATTTTAGCGCTTTTTTAAGTATTACAGAGATAGCCGATTTCCACACTATGTATTCTAGTCGCTATAACGTGACCATAATCCTCCAATTTGTATACAACCAATCAAAATCAACAAAAAATAGTAGGCTAACAAAATGCCCACCTGGTTGCAAAATTTGTTGCTACGGTATGACGTCAATTACAACTGCTCCATTAGACGAATGGCACAAGCAAACAAATATTAGCTTGCCTATAATGGTAGGATCACCGAGATGCTTGATGATTCGTTTTTGTGCAAAATTATCTCAACCAATCAAATTTTGTTTCCCATATGTCGCCACTCCCATACGGAGGCACCTTACGAACTTGTTCTCTTCTCATCATGAAAGTTGCTTCCCGAGCGATCTGGTCATATTTAAATGTTTTATTAGAAAGAGGATCTTGCAAATTTTGCTTTGCATTTCATATCGACCAAGGCGTGTCTATGCCCTTTAAAAGAAACTCTCAGTAGTCGCTAGTGATATTTTCTTATCCATCCCTTGTTGAAGGGCAGGTGGTCGTCTCTTTACTCCTTTCATACCTTGATAGTTTTCGTGGCTGAGTGGTCAAGACATCACACCGCTAATCGCTTGAGAGCGTAGGTAGGTGCGGGTTCGAATCCCGCTGGCTCCGTTGCTCACTCTTTGTGGAGCTCCCGGATGTAATTATCTTGCGTTGTAAATTTCCTTGTGCTATCTCGTCCCTGTATATTGACGATGACTTATAAGCGGGCACTTGACGCCAAGCACACAGGTCAGATATATGTATTCAATAAACCAATAAAACCAAACCAATTGTTTTCGTAAAAATAAATAGATCGGGGAGCGGCCATCACCTCATTGGATGGACTGAAACTTCAAGATTAGACAGAACTCGATTTGCATATTAAAATGCAACTGGTCTGTCTAGTCATATCGGTGGGAAATACTTGCAAACTCGATTTTAGTGGTTGATCAATAGATTTATCATTGGATTTTCATGCACCTAAAGGTATGAAAACATGGAGGGCTGTCAGCAAGAAAACACAATGATAAACCTACCAGTCAACCACTAAAATCGGGTTCGCATGTGCTTACCACCAAGATATGACTTTGCAGACCAGTTGCATTTTAATGAGCTAATCGAGTTTTAACTAATCCTGGAATTTTAGCTGTCAACTGGATGAGGTGAAGGTTTGTGCAGCCGCCTTCCAGTCTAAAAGAGTTCACCGAGCCAGGATCGACTAAAGTCAATATACAGTCCAAAAGCTAATCGCGTAGCGATCGACATCTCTAAAAAAAAAAAAAACAGCCTGTAATGCCTCTATATGAGAGTGGTGACATACGATTATCAAAGTGTGCTTAGACGCGACCAACGATCAGGGCAACACTAGATACCGGGCTTGCTCATTCATTATATCGTATATTCATTCATCCTGACGTCACAAATGGTGGCTGGCCGCTATCAACGACATACAGTGATTGGTACAAAGCGGCGCACCCATCGTTTTGTGTCAGTCGCCGTGTAAAGACGATCCACTCCGTATAACGTTTTAAAAGTCATGAACTGCCCTTGTATGTCGTTGGTCGCGGCTTAGACACACGCGTCCTTGAACATTGAAGTCCACCATAGTAGAGATTGCTTTAGGCCTATAGCAACTATGGCTTTTCGCCTCGAATGATCCTTATGGTACACAAACACAAGCCACAACAATTTTTATTTTCATTTTCCATTACATACGAGGACGAGATACTCACAAGGAAAGTTACAACACCAGAGACGATTACTTATTTATAAAGACATTAATAAAATATGGTATGAGATGTAAATTTCCAACTGGGCGAAAAAATGTCCGGACCAGGATTTGAACTCCTGGCTGAAGCCGCCAGTGCTCTCTGCCATCTGAGCTATCCCGGACGAATCTGGTGGAACTCTTTCACCCAGTTAACCTTAATGATTATAGCATCTGGTCTGAAACCTGGTTCAGCTCAACAGAATAAATCTTAGGTAATGGAACTCCAGAAATCGCTGGATACGAAATTACACTAGATTAATATCATTTTAATCTAAAAGATGGTATGCCCAACAAAATTTAATAAAACTTAGCATTTTTCTTCAATCACAAAATATAGATTTTGTTTGACCCAAAAATAGAGTAATTCTAAATAAAAACAACGATGTAAATATATAAATATTATTTTTAATACCATATTAACCCCCCGACATATTTAGCGAAAATCTTTTTTCTAATTGGCTGCGCTTGGGTTAGCCTGGCTTAGGATCGAACAGAGATCAAACCTTCAAAATCACGTTCTAACGACCTAAAATCTTGTGTTTAGATCAAAAGTTGGGTTCGTTAGACCTTGGGTCGACCAGTGAAAACGCAGCTTTACAACCGGGAGCTCCACAAAGAGTGTGCAACAGAGCAGCGGGAGTCGAACCCGCAGCGACCTACGGACACACGCGTTTATCTCATCCATGACAAACCTACATCCCAGAACTTTCTAGTACCAACGTCCCCTAGATGAGGGAGAGAGCCTTGACACACGTCGCGAAAACGTCACACAGAGTTATAAAGGGTGAAAAAACCGGGTTTAATCCAGGGAATAAACAGAGTTTTTGGGAGGGGAATTAAAAAAAATTCCTGGAGTTTTCGGAAAGTTTGAGCCATGAAATATTTTCAGAGGCGTCGCTATGGGGAGTTATGGGGGGGGGGGGGACTCTCTCCCTCCAATATTTGTGAACTTGGGAAATTTGAGCTTAGAGATGGGAAATTCTAGATTTTTGAGACTTTTTTTCTTTAAAAAAAACCAGTTAAATAAATATGAATTTTTTGTTGTTTTGGTGTTTTATTTTCTGAGAGCTGTAACTGTAAACCAGTTAAATAATCAAAATTAATACAAAAAGAAAGCATCCAGACTCAATCTGTCATTTTTTTCTCTGTTCTATGAAAATATCATACATCCATCAGACCTTAATTTCTCTACTCCTGTCCATCAATAGTTGACTCTAATCCATATCGTTTATTTTCTCCAAAACTTTGTTCCATACTCAACAATTTCAAAATAACATTATTTTTATATCAAGAGCGATTATGATTCGTACACAATTGAAGACAAAGAATTCACAAACCTTAAACTAATGCTAGTTGGCTAAAAATAAAAATAAAATGGTTATTTCACATTAGATCTCGAAAAATAAAATAAACGTTCCAATTAATCCTACTATCACAAACGAAACTTCCTGGTCTCCTTGGCGCGATAGCAATATGTCGTCGCCAGAGCGGTTATAAGGAAAAGGCATGTTTACAAACAAAGACTTCCATCAACCAATCTAGCACTATATTTTTATCATAGCGATCATTGCAGAAATCAACTTGGCGACGTAGACCAATCATATCATAGATCTGTTAAGGAACCAAATTTCCGGAGTTCATATGGAGTCATAATGAATGAACAGGTTTTCTTACTGACCAACAGTGACGTCAGCTACCCTTTCCTTATACAAGGTTCTTAGTCGTTGCCGTCAATGCCAGACATAAATCTGCAAATGTCACAAATTTTCTTTTAAAATAGCATCCTATTCTAATAACTAGAAAATAAAAACACGACGTCTCTTTCCTCTTCATTTTGATCTCAAATAGCATTAAAATAAGTTGAAATGGAATAACTAATTTTAAGAAAAAAGAAACAAAAGTTTTTTTTTTCTTTCTAAGCATGAATAAACAAAATTTTCAGTTTCAGAAAGAATGAGCCCGAGCTTCCTTAACTATTAATTTTCCAAATTTTTCATCTTATTATTATTTTTTATCTTTATTTTCATGCCGAATTATTCCAAGATAGGAATATAGAAAGTAATGTAGTTTTGATTTGAATTATCTAAGTGATAGAGGTGTATTTAAACTTTTATTAAACGGCCTTAAGTTAGATAATAGTTAGATTTTTTATGTTTTTAGTTTCAGCATTTTTCTTTGGTAAAAGATTTTTTTTACATATAACTATCATTATCATACATACATTGCACATATCACTGAGTTGGAAATTAGAGTAGTTTGTTTCAAGTTGGGAAATTTTTGAGTCCCCCCCCCCCCCTAATAAATATCTGTAGCTACGTCCCTGAATGTTTTAAATTATTATTTTTAATAACTTAATTTTTTTCAATGTAACAACATAAATGTAGAAAAATAGCTTCGGTTTACATGAAAACTAATGAAATACGTGTTTAAATTGCAGAAATATTAAGAGAAAATATCATAAATAATTTGATATTTCAATCGTCGATAAATAAAGCGTGACAGATTCATTTTGCCTGACACGAATGTAAACATCACCCCTATTCTACGAATCAGCCAATATAAACAAAAAGAAAATAAACCAAAGTAAAAGAAATCAATGCAAAATATGCAATGCAACTCTCTAAAAAATTAATGTAGAGTATGCCTGAATAGTGGATATAACAGCTAACAAACTTTAATCTCTAAATCATAAGTTTAGTAAATTCATAATGATAAATCTATCAACTTTTCAGAACAGTGCTGAAATTCTGAAAAATAAAAATTTTAAATGGAAAAATGAATGATTCTGTTTACCTTAAAAACTCCTGCAAAATTTCCTATATCCCCCAAAATTCCCTGGTTTACACCCATCCCTGATCTGCGGTGTTTTTTTGCAACTCTACACACAAAACAGGGAAACAAGGAAAAAAAATTCGAACAACTTGCATGTTTCGTTTTCTTTGGCTCGTGGAATTATTAATTACTATTAGAAAATAAGAGTTAATAATTCCACGAGCCGTCGAATTTCTTTCTGTGTTTTGCCTGGTTTGTGTAACGTGTATCAAGGCTTCCTTCCTTATCTAGGGGGCGTTGATAATACTCGCCTAGATGAGTGAGACAAGGGCGCCTCGATATGAGACTGTCGATAGGCGGAATATAATATTTGATTGTTTTAGACAATTCTGGACTAAAGCTAATCGCCGAGCATCTTAGCGAGTCTGCCATTTTTGCCGCTTTTTAACTCATCTCATTCCCAAGCGGGTATCACGAAGTCTGGAATGTACACTGTTAAAAATATCCTGAAAATTTACCTCTGTTTTTAAAGGCTATCTATTTGTTGACCAATGAGAACGCTCCATAGGTGTTTCTGTAGCGTTGTCATTGGTCAGAAAATAGATAGCCTTTAAAAACAGAGGTACTTTTTCAGGATTATTTTTAACAGTGTAGGTTCGCTATAGTTTGAACAAAAACATCCGTATAAAGAAAGGGCATGTTTACAAACAAACACTTCCGTCAACCAATCTACCAACTACATTTTTGTCATAACGATCATTGCAGGAATAGTCTTGGCGACGTAGGCCAATCATATCAAAGACCTGTTAAACTTAGACCAAACAAATTTCCCTAGCTCATGTGTACAGTAGGAGTCATAAAGAACGGACAGGTTTTTCTTGCTGATCCACAGTAATTCGACCACGAGGCTAACGAAAAAGACAGGCTACCGCGGTGGGTCCGATTCTTCTTTTTTTACAGACCGCTGGAGTCACGTGATGCTCGAATGCACCAATGAAGGTGTGCGAAAAGAGCATCACGTGACTCCAGCGGTCTGTAAAAAAAGAAGAATAGGACCTACCGCGGTAGCCTTCCTTTCTCGTTAGCCTCGTTCGACCAACAGTGACGTCAGCTGCCCTTTCCGCTAATTTACAAACCCTCAAGCTTTGGACACCCTTGGTACAGTGTCTAGAAGTATATTGTGTGGAAATCGCTAATACCGGTATAGCTTTTGAACGCATCCAAAAAATTACATTTTCTTAGGTGGCGCTGCCGTCAAATTTATTGCGTGAATGCGTAGGTTTCGTTTTAACTTTCTTTTTGTTGTAAACATTTTTAGCGCTATATACAGCATCTACAATTATTAGAAATTTATGTGAAAACATGTAAATGTATCGAAAATGATGTAAAAACGAGATTCTCATAGTTTTGTTCCCGATTGTGTTACATAATACAAGAACAGCAAACTTGTTTAATTTCGGTGTACCTAAAAATCAGTAGTTATTGTTTTAGTTATCTTTTTGTTATAAACACTTTTAGCGTTATGTATAGCGTCTACAAATATTGCAAATTTATGTCAAAATATGTAAAATTTATCGAAAATGATGAGAAAACGAGATTATCATTGTTTTGTTCCCGGCTGTGTTACGCAATACAAGAACAGCAAGCTGTCTATTTTCGGTGTTCATAAAAATCAAAATCTTTTTGAAAAATGAAAAATAAATAACTAATATAATTAACTAATAACTAGTATGTTGTGGCCATCACAAAACTTTCTTCTATATAAATCACGTCAATTAAATCATTTAAATAGTACAAGAAATTACATCAATTTAGCACCCATTCATATCAAAGTATATCTGAATTTGAAGTTTGATGAAAATTCGTGCCTTAGTTCTTGAGATAGAGCTATAGCGGAAAGTCTGAAAAATGTAGCATAGCAGCGCCACCTGTTGAGTGATTTATACCAATACATAAACAACAATAATTGATATCCAGGTGTACATGGATCTGAAGTTCGTTGAAAATCCAAACATTAGTTCTTGAGATAGAGCTATTGCGGAAATTACAAAAAAGCATAGCAGCGCCGCCTATTGAGCGATTTACACCAAACTGTAAAAAATGTCAATTCATGTCAAGAACTAACTGATTCTAAAGTTTGATGAAAATTCGTGCATTAGTTCTTAAGATACACCTATAGTGAAAATTCTGAAAAATACAGCATAGCAGCACCACCTGTTGAGCGATTTACACCAAAATGTCAATTCATTTCAAGGATTAACTGATTCTGAAGTTTGGTGAAAATTATTGCATAAGTTCTTGAGATACAGCTATAATGGAAATCCTGAAAAGTGCAGCATAGCAGCGTCACCTGTTGAGCGATTTGCACCAAAACACAAACAGCACTAATTCATATCAAAGTATACTTGAATCTGAAGTTTGATGAAAATCTAAGCATTAGTTGTTTAGATAGAGCTATTGCGGAAATCGTAAAAAATGTAGTACAGCAGCGCCACCTATTGAGCAATTTACACCAAAATTTACAAAACTTCAATTCATGTCAAGGACTAACCGAATCTGAAGTTTGAGGAAAATCCGTGCATTAGTTCTGGAGATTGAGCTATTGTGGAAATCGTGAAAAAGGCTGCACAGCAGCACCACCTGTTGAGCGATTTACACCAAAACCTAATCAGCACCAATTTATAACAGGGACTAACTGAATATAACTTTATATTAAATTCTGTGCATTAGTTCTTGAGATAGAGCGCCCGCAAAATTTGTGTCACATACAGACAGACAGACTCACACACAGACATTTTGTAAAAACATGTTTTTTGGAAACTCTGACCCCTAAAACGTGTAAATCCGTCGAAAATTTTTACGAATCCAATACTTTCTTCTTATAAAGATAGAAGAAAGTAAAAATTTACTAATCGAAACAAAGGTATATTTAATACAAAAAAGAGCTTATTCAAAATGCAAACGATAAAGTTACTTCATATCATTTACATACATAAGCATAAATTATTTTTTATAATTTCAACACATATATAATAAAATACTTGTACTATAATAAATCTATAGGCTACAAAAAAAAAAAAAAAAAAAAAAAAAAAAGTATGCACGGCGATTACAGGAAATATGAAATCGGTTTATAACAGAGCAATCTGAAAGTAAAGTGTTCTGCAGTTCGTACAAATGTGAAATGCATATAAAATATATGCCTGAATTTTCGTTCATTCTTAATATATCGCGTATTACAAGCTAATTTTTTTTTTACTCTGTTTTTCAAAAAAATTATCTTTCAAAAAATAAGTTTTCCGCATCAAAAATATCAAATACACATAGGATTTCTACACATTCGTTGCAATGAACTTGATCTTAGCGCCCTCTGGCGAAATTGTAATTTTTTGGATATGGTTTCGCTTGTTGATTTCCACACGATATACTTCTAGACACTGTACCCTTGGCGAAAGGGAAATGTAGCCAAATAATTTGGCGAGAGAAAATCAGTGCGCGCTGGAATGGAGTGGGAATTTGAGAATGAATCAATGAATTGACGAGAGTTTTGAATCCAGAATGTGAAAGGGAACGGTGATTTTGTTGCAATGTGGTATTTTCCGCAATAAATACTTCTCGGAATGGTATGTATTTTATTTATGTTAAACATATTATTGAATATAACTTTTTCTAATTTATGCCGATTTTTTTAAAAATAATGTGCTACTTTTTAAAGTTATTTTATTTTTACGATACTTGCTGCGAGTTGATTTAAGCCTAACATGTCAAGTGTTTTCAAAACGCTAAAAAAATATTTGGATTGTAAAATCCAGTTCGAATTTTTCTGTAATCAAATATTACAAAATATACATCAAGCTGTTAAAATTTTTAAACATACAAATACAATTTTTATTTTAGTTTATAATTTAAAAAGATTGTATTCGAATTACAATTCGTTACATCTTTTATCTGTAGTAGTTATGTAATTAGCATTTAAAATGAAAAAACTATCTACAGCCTTCTCCGATTCCCTCTCCTTTAAAACAAAATCTGTTGCACATCTGTATACTAAAAAGATTGATGCAAAGTATCCCTAGACTGTATTTTTATAAATTGTCCAGTTTGTGTATGCATGACTTGTTTATATAAATTGTAAGTCTTCAATTTGTGTATGATGATTTGTTTGGAACAGATGTCTTATTATCCCGGGGTCTGCCATCTTGGATTTTTTTCTTGGCGTGAATTAAAAATTGTTTTTCAATTAATAGTTATTATATTCCAATTTTTTCAATATTATATTAATCTATCAACAATATTTAACCATTGGTGACATTTAATACTTGGCGAAAAAGGAGTTTTCATGCAAGAAAAAAATCCAAGATGGCAGAATCCGGGTTAATAAGACATCTAAGCCATTTGTTTTTATTATTTTCTTAATTTTAAAACCAATTTTTTTCCAGATCAAAATTATGGACTTTAGACGAGTTGTTGTTGACTCTGATATTCAGCCAGTTGAAAGCATTCAAATGGCTTGAAATGCAATTGCTTTTCTTGCCTTTAAATGTCTTTTTGCTAGCTCTTAGGCGACCATATGGATGTGTTAGTTGACCATTCTACAGAAAGCTGTTTTGAGGATGATGCAAACTGTTAAGTCAAAGTTTTCTTTAAGTAAATCAGGTCCAGCTAAATATTTTTTCGTACGTATCCTGTCATTTTAAACTTTGTGGTAAGTACTCAATTGTTATAATTAAATATAAAAAATAACCTACGACAGACGTCGTACTTAAACTTTTATATCTTAATCTTTTATGATTTGAGTACATTACATTGACTGTTTTTGTTTTCTTCATTTAATACTGCACATTATGTATTTACAGTTCCTAAAATTATGAAATTTAATCCCTAAGTGTGAATGAATTTTGAAATGCATAACCTAATACATTGCATTCAAGCTAATTATCTTAAGATCGAATTTTATAACATTCTAGTTTGTTAAAATTAAAATAATAAAACTTTGTAAAAAATCACCATAAAATAAAAACAATACATAGAATGCGTTTTGAGCTAAAAATATTAACAGCTCGTCATAAATTAAAGTAAAACACGTGTCTGTAAGGGGACAAGAACTTTAGCTGATGACGAGCTGTTAATATTTTTAGCTTGAAACGCGTCCTATGTATTTTTTTTATTTTATGGTGATTTTTTACAAAGTTTTATTATTTTAATTGTTACATATCGCCAGTTTTCGGTGTTGTTTCGCTATATTCTATTTTGTTCTGGTAAAAATTCCTTTTTTATTGGTCTTTGATTATCTATCTCAGGTATTGTTACTTATCTGAATTTTTGGTGTTTTTCAAGATGGCCACCGGTTTGTTGTCTTAATCTTTGAATCAGTGTTTTATATATATTTAAAAAAAAAAAAAACCTTTTGATATTGGTAGGATAGTCTATTATTTTATAATTAATAAAGTATATTTTAAAATGATTATATGTTTTCAAGTATTTGATTATTTCAGTTTTAAAACTGCAGGTATTAGTGTGCCAAATGAAAAACAATATCTTCTTCAAAGCTGTTAACTTGACTAGTCTTTGTATATGAATTTAAAAGTACATCAGTGTGTTATTATAGTCTATGAAAATATAAGCATTCCTTCTAAAATAGTTTAATAATTGTGTTACATTTTAACCTTTTAAATTTAATAATTCATCTTCTGCATTAATTTCTATTTAAGTTTAATAATAAACTTAAAAACAATTTTTAAAAACGTATTAATTGATTAGAGAAAAATGCATTTTAAATAATTTATATTCCGTTAATAATTTCTTAATTAATAATTAGTTTCAGCAATAAACATTAAAATATATAAGTAAATATCATTTCAATAACGTTTAATTATCATTCTAATAATATAAAGATTCTTTAAAAAGTAATCGTTACGGAATATCGTACGTTAAAGTAACTTTCAATACGCTTCCATTATAACTAACTTCCGAAAATATAAATTTTAAAAGTTATTTAATATTAATTATTTTACTTCAAAACTATTTTTATCGGATGCAACTATTTAATTCAATACGATTCCCAAGATTTCATTAATTTTAAGCCGTAATCTAGCGAGATATTCGCTTTACAATATTTATTTACGTTCATCACTTTTGAATGGCCCGCGGAGCATTTCCTAACTCCCCTGCAAGTAGCCATTTTTTAGCTTCTTCTTCGGAAGAGAACTACATCGTGACGCCACTTCATCCTCCATCTTGATTTTTGTACCGGCGCGCGATGCCGCGCAAACTGTGGAATGCGTGGGGGATGAAGTACGATTGCGATGAATTTTACTATCGATGCGGTCTAGTTTCACTTCGATCGTTCGGTTTACGGCGTGCAGCGCGCGATCTTTGTGAATGAACAGTTGCATCCGCCTACGCGTCGATCTCTCATTGGCCAATTTGATTTTGGCGGCTTTTCAACCGTCTTTGGGGCCATCTGCTTTTCGTCAACTGACTTGTCTACGATGTAGGAGCGAAAGCGGACGTAGGTTTGGGGCCTCGGCCTCAGACCGGGATCTGAAATGACAACGGCATGATCGGCGAAGAGTTTTTCTAAAAAGCAGGCCTCTAATCTGCATAATTAGGAATGAAGCATTTTAAATTTTAAAAACCATACAATATAATTACGTCCGATAATGATAATTAGCAATTATTACTTCTAATGAGCTGTCTCCCTGATGCACATGGAGGATCGTGCCCCCTCGGCCACATTTCAACAAGTTGGAGAGCTAACACTCGTTTCATCTATGCCTAAGCAATCGCAATTCCTGAGATGTTGAGCTTGGATGCTTGAACAATAACCCTGATTGACTTGGATTCTTGAAGGCCCTGCTTATTTTTTCATCAACATATATTTTGCGGCACGAGATTCTCATCGATGACGGCATTCTTTGTGGTTTGAGACATCGTGGAATTTCCTCCCATGAGCGTCAGTAAGAAGGATAAGTTTACTGTCTCCAGAACAATCATTCTCTAACCATCACAACTGAATATTTTGTTCTTAGTGACTGTCTACAATATAGTGCTGTTCTCTGCTAAATAATTGAACTTTCTGTGATTTGAACAATAGAACGCTTGGATTCTCAATTTAGGAAGGATTTTCAATACAATTTGCTAATTTAAGATTTGAAATAATGAGTAAATCTACCTTTTTGTACATCTTTACTTGGCCAAGTAATATTAGCCTTTGATTCCATTAAAATCATATCTCTTATACTGAATATGTGTTTACTTCACAAAGTGGTGAGTTTGTTCTTATTTTTATTTTTCAGCTTAGTAACGTTTACTTCGATGGCAACATTTTCTTAGTTAGTGATTTTCAATTATATTTAAATTAACCTTAATTTTCTCAGTTGCCAAATTCACCTTTTTAGCACTGCCACTATACATCACGATAATGTGTGGTGTCGGAATGGCAATTTAATTGTCAGAGATTCTCATTGTGTTTAATAATAATTTAAATTTTCTTTTCTGACTTTTATCCTGTGATCCCGACCCCACATGTATCATTTGGTGCCGCAGACCTTTTAGGTGTTTGAACCTGGTCTATATCTAAAAGAATTTTTATTTTGTTTAATTTTTGAGAAAACTTTAAAATTTTGCAAAAAAAAAAAAAAAAAAAAAATTCAGATGCAGTTTTAGTTAACAATCGTTTAACGATCCGTTTTAAAATTATTTAACTTACTTAAATATTTCATTTCATTATTTAAGATTGAACTTGAATTTACTTTTATTGAAGGTATAAAAAAAAAAAAAAAAAAAAAGAAAATTTGTCAGGATTTTTCTACTCCATGTCTGCACCAATTTAAAGTATTTTATATATTATATTTAATGTTTGATTCTCTTCTTATGCACCTATAATTTGATATTTTAGAGTATTTTTATTAAATTTATAACTGTTTAGTGATTAATATTTTATGTTTGTATATTATGTGTTGCAAATTTTGAGAAAAAATAATTTATAATATTTTCTCAGTTTAAACAACCTCCCCCCCAAAAATCATTTTTTCCTGTTGTGTTTACATATTTTAACTATAAAAAATTTTTGTGTCCATTTTTAATCATGGCAAACAGGCGTGCTCTTTTCCAATCCATGATTGCAGCAATCCCGCCCTTTCATGGTCAACCTAATGAAAATGTTAATACTTTTCTTAGAAATGTTCAAGACATTTGTAAGGTTCAAAATATTGGGGATGAGAATCGCATCACACTCCTGAGGCTCTTATGTAGGGAAAAAGCTTTGGAATTTTTGTCAAATGACAAACAAGTTTGCGAAGAAAAACTTTTTGAGAATGTAGCCAAATTAATGAGACAAAAATTTGAGCGCAAACAGAACTTTGAAGATGCGTCTTACCATTATGGTCGCATCACTCAGCAGCCCAAACAATCAGTGTCAGACCTTGCGGAAGAGATTAGGTTAACAGTAAACAATATGGCTCCAGGATCTGAGAATAACCGTGAATTGGATTCTTTTAAAGCTAACTTAATGTATTCAAAATTCCTTGATGCCTTAAGACCGGATATTAAAATTGAAGTTTTGAAATTCGGAAAAAAAAATTTTGATGATATTGTTGCTAAGGCTTTGGATATAGAAAAAGCTCTTGAACAAAATATTTTAGACTTAAATAATTTGCAAGCAGTACCGTCCACCAGTAAAGCTGATAATAACCTATTAGAAAAACTCGTAAAAAATTTAGATGACCAAAGTAAGCAAATTGCACATCTGACGGAAACGGTCAAGAAGTTAAAAGAAGAAAAACCTTTATGTCAGATTTGTAGCAAAGCTCATAGCGCAAGAGACTGCTGGTATTTTTTGGAGGTCAGTAATGGGGCGAATTTTTCAAGACAGGGCATGCAAAACGCGGATGCGAATTATTTTGGAAATGATCATTTTAATCACTATGATCAGAATCCAAGGGGTCATCAACATAATGACATGAGATATAATCGTGGAAGAGGGCGTAATAATTTCAGACCATACAACCATAGCAGAAGAAATTTAAACGGGTAGAGGGTTCTCAAGATTTTGTAAATATTCCCCCCCCTCATGATTGCAGGACCCTAGATTCTTTTTTTGATAACGATGAGGGCATGATTTTGAATTCTTCTAATGTAAATATAAACAAAATTTTGATGAGTTGCAATGTAGATAATTCAGAACTACCTATAATTAAACTTAATTTTGGAAAAATTACTTTTGAAGGGCTTTTAGATAGTGGTGCAAATTTATCTTTAATACAACCGCAGGCTATTAATCTTCTTAAAAAACATAATAAATTAAATTTCTTATCACGTTCAGTAAACATTAAAACAATCAACAATTCTTCAATTCCTTTTTTTTCTACAGTGCAACTTAAATTTCGCATTCTAAACACTTGGTTTAGTAATATTTTTTTCATAACTCATGATAATTGGCACTCCAATTATCAGATAATTCTGGGGTATGATTTTTTGAGCCGTAATAAAGTACTTTTGGATTCGGCCAACCAGCAACTCATTATGGGTCATCTTTCTTTTCCATTTGTAAATAAAAACCCTGATAATTTGAAACCCCTTAATGAGAATGATAACAGTCATAGTAATTTAAGTACTGATATTTCTGATAATATTTCTAATTGTGCTATTAACCCTTCCCCTTCAGAAATTGATGATAATGTTCCCAATGATCCAGTATTTTCTAATGATTTAAATTCTTCTCAAAATAATTCTGAAACTAGTAAAAACTTTGTTAAACCAGCCAATCAAGTAACCCTAAAACCTAATCAAGGCAAAATTATTAAACTTAAATCTCTCCATAAAATTAATAACTCATTAAATTATTTATTTTGTCCTTCTTCCAATAAATTAGCTTTAAAATTAAATTATAGTCTCCATCAACCTGATCCTAACAATGCCATTTTATTATATGTTCATAACAATACTGATAAAAAGATAGTAATTAGAAAGAAAACTAAATTAGGATTTATCAAGCCCATTTCTGAGGATCAAATTTCATCTCATGATAATACTGAGACATACCAAGTTAACAATTTAATTTCTGAAGAAATGTTAAAACTTAGGGAAAAGGAACTTACGTCTGATAAATTTAATGTTGCCCACTTACCTGATGCTGATAAGAAACGAGTTCTCAGCTTGCTGATGGATAATTCTGCTGTATTTTCTTCGTCTTATGACACTCTTGGCTGTACTGATAAAGTAATTCCTGAATTTAAATTGCTTCATGATTTTGCACTGCAAACAAAACCCTATCCCATTCCAAAGATTGCTAAAGATTTTGCTCGTAAAGAAATTTCTGATCTGTTAAAAGCTGGTATTATTCAAAATTCATCTTCAAATTATTGTTTTCCTGTACTTTTTGTTCATAAAAAATCTCTTCCCACTGATGATCCTAGTAAATTAAAATTCCGTATGGTCATCGACTATCGTCTTTTAAATGCAATCACTGAACCATATAAAATTTCTCTTCCTAGAATTAATGAGGTAATTCAAAACATTTCAGGTAAAAAACTTTATACTGTTTTAGATTTAAAGTCAGCTTTTTTTCAAATACTTCTGCAGGAAAAAGACAGGTCAAAATTGGCATTTGCGACTGAGTATGGTAATTTTGAGCCAACCAGATTAGCTTTTGGCCTTGTTAACAGTACTTCTTATTTTCATACATTAATTAACAATTGCTTGGACCCATTAAGGGGCAAAAATGTTCAATATTTTCTTGACGATATTATTGTTGCTGCAAATTCTATGGAGGAAATGTTGTCTTGGCTTCAAAAGTTATTCGATAGGCTTAGGGAATTTAACTTAACTTTAGATCCAGCCAAATTACAAATCTGTCAACAAGAAATTACTTACCTTGGTTTTAATTTACATCAAAATGGTCATTCCCCATCTCCCGATAACGTCAATAAGATTAATAAATTTCCAGTACCTACTAATGTTAAAGAAGTGCAAAGTTTTCTAGGAATGATTAACTATTTTAGACATTTAATTTTCAATTTTGCTGATATTGTCCAACCAATTGTTAATTTAACTAAAAAGAACGTAAAATTTTTTTGGAGTAAAGAGTGTCAAGATTCTTTCCTTAAAATTCAAAACATTCTTCTCAACAATCCTACTGTCAAGAACTTCGATGAAAATAAAGAGGTATGTTTAGTGACAGATGCTTCAAAGAATGCTATTTGTGGTATTTTGTTGCAGCGTCATGATAATCAGTTTTATCCCATCGAATTTTATTCTAAAAAGTTAAATAAAGGCGAATCTAATTATCCATCTATTAAAAGAGAATTTTATGCAATCTATTCTTCTATTAAACATTTTCATGAGTATCTTTATGGTAGACAATTTAAAATTTTAACTGATGCTAAAGCACTAACGTACCATATGAAGTTAGAAAAACAATCTGAAATAATTGTAAGATGGATAATGTATCTACAAGGCTTTAATTATAAAATTGAACATATCCCAGGCTTAGTTAACCCAGCAGATTTCCTTTCTCGTGTTGTTGCCCCCCCTGACAACCCTAATTTAATTGTAAATGCACTAAATATTTTTATTCCCACTAATGATTCCCTAACGACCGAGAATATCCTTAAAGAACAGCTTAAAGATACTAAACTTAAAGAGATAAGAGATAAATTAATTGCTAAAGAAATAACTAATTCTGCTTATTCTATCAATCCAGACAATAATTTAATTATGATCGCTAGGAAAAAACGTAATAGAGTTAATAAATCTAAGAAAATATATATTCCTAAAACTTTAATTAACAGCTGTATTGCTTTAGGTCATCAAGTGCACTTTGGGATAAATAAAACAGTGGATACGGTCTCTAAGCATTATTTTTGGGATGGTATGGTTAAAGATATACAGAATTTTGTAAATACTTGTGAACAGTGCTTATCCCACAAAAGTAAACAAACAAATACAAAACCTACCTTTATTTCCAAATCTGATTTGGCTCCAGGAGAAATGATTGCCATAGTTGTTGTCGGAAAACTACCTAGATCACATGATGGGAAATTTTTTATTTTAACGATAATTGACCATTACTCAAGATTTTTAGAGGCTATCCCACTTGCTAATGTTACTTCTCATTCTGTTATTAAATCTCTTAATGATTATTTTTCAAGGTACGGGATACCAAAGGTCTTGTTATCGGACAACGCCAAATATTTCACCTCTAATGAAATTAATCAGTTCTTAAAATCTTTAAAAATTAATCACAGGCACTCATCAATCTATTACCCGAAATCGAATGGTCTTGTTGAAAGGATTAATCGCTCACTTAAAGAATCAGTCGCCTCTCTCTCTGATCAGGTAATTGAATGGTCAGACAGACTTAAATTTTTTGTTCTCCATTACAACAATTCTAAACATGCTGTAACTAATTTTACACCAGCCAATTTATTCTTAGGTAGGGACTTAAATTTGCCAATTGATACCTTTCAACCCGCCAAAGAAGCTGAAGAACCAAATTTATATTTTAAAAAATTACAAGATCATATTTCTAAAACTAGAGAATTGGTTAAACAGAATGAAGGTAAATATTTTGCTCAGAATGAAAAGTATTTAAAGGGTCGTCCTCCTCCAATATTAAAGCTTGGTAAGATTGTCTATTTAAAGAATTTAATTCACACTCCAACTTTTATGCCTAAAAGCACGGGACCTTTTAAAATTAAAAGAGTCTTTAGGGGTCATAATTACTTAATTGAGCATGTAAATGATCCACTTAATTCTGCGAAACTACATGTAAGTAAATTAATTCGTACTGGACAAACGGAGTAATAAGTTTTTGCCATTTATAATATTGTTTTATCCTTTATATTCAATTTAAACTTTTATTATTATTCAAAATCATAGCATATTGTCTTAACTTCATTTAAATTTCATTTTTATTACTTTTAAACGCAATAGTGTGACAACTTTTCCTGTTCAACTCATTTAGATACTAAAATGGTTCGGGGGGTAGCTTCTTCTGAATCACTTAATGCATTTGTGCCTAGCTAACACATTATGCTTTGAGAAGTATCTTACAATAGTAATTACTGCTTAATTCATTTATTTAATTAACTCCTTAAATTTAAATTTTTAAAACTGTTCCACTTGCAATATAAATTCTGTTTTGTTGTCACAAATCATATTTGACCTTTCAGTAATTTTTGATAAAGGATGAAACTCTATTTTGGCTTTTAAACTATATACTTTACTGCTGATTATTATTTGGTGTGATATTATAATTTTTAAATTTTTAATTTAGGATCCTAATTGTTAATTCCTTTAAATTGTATAAATCTTATAACTTTATGAGTTTTATAATTATATTTTGAGACAAAGAAAAAAAAAAAAAAATAAAATAAAATAAATAAATAAATAAATAAATAAATAAAGTAATTATTATAAATGTAATTTTGAAAATCTCTACAAATGCGCATACCTTAATGGTTCTAGAAGAGATTTATATAAGGGTAAAAGATAGAGTTCCTGCTCTTAACTTTTCTCATAAAATTTTCAATTTTCTTTAAATTCTGGACCAATACACACAGAGGGTCAACTCGGCTTAGTTTGGGGTTTAATCACACAAGTCTACCCTTCCGACATTCCCTCACGGTATGGTCTTAGACATAATTTGAAGAATTTTGAAAATTTGTGTAAATGTCCATGACTTCCACTGTTTGATTCCTTTTTCGTGTGGACACTTGTGCAATTATTAAGTGATGCTTGTCGTCTCTTAGATTTCAATTGCCTTATATTTACACAACTATTTTGTTATGTTTTTTAAATGTATGTTTGTCTCATTGTCACATCAAAATTTTCAGTAGTGTCCTGTCAATTCTCATTGACTCTTGCTTACTTTAATTTTTAATATGGTATATCAATTTCATTTGTGTGCAATAAATTTTTAACAAGGTGCAATTTTAACTCTTGGTTTTGTATGTAGTAAAGGTCTGATTACTTTGTTACCTCGCAATAATGTTTGTAATGGTGTACACATGGATGATTTGAATTTAATTTCAAGTGTGTAGGGGTTTAAAAGTTTTCACTCACCCTGAGAAGTGTCTGTATATTCTATGTATTATTGTTTGTATTTGTAATGTATCATAGTACGTATAATTTTATATATTCATTTTTATTCTAAGTATATATATTTCTGTATTGCATATGTAAAAAACCTTTTTATTGGAGGACTTGCGGAGAAGTGTATCTCTGAGGTTCTTCCAATCGTTCGGATTGAGCGTTTCACCTTTCAATTGCATTTAATTATGCATTACTGAGATCCCAGTATCTCAAACTTTTTTTTTTATAATTTTTTTTTCTAGAGGCTGCAGGTAAATGTTACATTTTAACCTTTTAAATTTAATAATTCATCTTCTGCATTAATTTCTATTTAAGTTTAATAATAAACTTAAAAACAATTTTTAAAAACGTATTAATTGATTAGAGAAAAATGCATTTTAAATAATTTATATTCCGTTAATAATTTCTTAATTAATAATTAGTTTCAGCAATAAACATTAAAATATATAAGTAAATATCATTTCAATAACGTTTAATTATCATTCTAATAATATAAAGATTCTTTAAAAAGTAATCGTTACGGAATATCGTACGTTAAAGTAACTTTCAATACGCTTCCATTATAACTAACTTCCGAAAATATAAATTTTAAAAGTTATTTAATATTAATTATTTTACTTCAAAACTATTTTTATCGGATGCAACTATTTAATTCAATACGATTCCCAAGATTTCATTAATTTTAAGCCGTAATCTAGCGAGATATTCGCTTTACAATATTTATTTACGTTCATCACTTTTGAATGGCCCGCGGAGCATTTCCTAACTCCCCTGCAAGTAGCCATTTTTTAGCTTCTTCTTCGGAAGAGAACTACATCGTGACGCCACTTCATCCTCCATCTTGATTTTTGTACCGGCGCGCGATGCCGCGCAAACTGTGGAATGCGTGGGGGATGAAGTACGATTGCGATGAATTTTACTATCGATGCGGTCTAGTTTCACTTCGATCGTTCGGTTTACGGCGTGCAGCGCGCGATCTTTGTGAATGAACAGTTGCATCCGCCTACGCGTCGATCTCTCATTGGCCAATTTGATTTTGGCGGCTTTTCAACCGTCTTTGGGGCCATCTGCTTTTCGTCAACTGACTTGTCTACGATGTAGGAGCGAAAGCGGACGTAGGTTTGGGGCCTCGGCCTCAGACCGGGATCTGAAATGACAACGGCATGATCGGCGAAGAGTTTTTCTAAAAAGCAGGCCTCTAATCTGCATAATTAGGAATGAAGCATTTTAAATTTTAAAAACCATACAATATAATTACGTCCGATAATGATAATTAGCAATTATTACTTCTAATGAGCTGTCTCCCTGATGCACATGGAGGATCGTGCCCCCTCGGCCACATTTCAACAAGTTGGAGAGCTAACACTCGTTTCATCTATGCCTAAGCAATCGCAATTCCTGAGATGTTGAGCTTGGATGCTTGAACAATAACCCTGATTGACTTGGATTCTTGAAGGCCCTGCTTATTTTTTCATCAACATATATTTTGCGGCACGAGATTCTCATCGATGACGGCATTCTTTGTGGTTTGAGACATCGTGGAATTTCCTCCCATGAGCGTCAGTAAGAAGGATAAGTTTACTGTCTCCAGAACAATCATTCTCTAACCATCACAACTGAATATTTTGTTCTTAGTGACTGTCTACAATATAGTGCTGTTCTCTGCTAAATAATTGAACTTTCTGTGATTTGAACAATAGAACGCTTGGATTCTCAATTTAGGAAGGATTTTCAATACAATTTGCTAATTTAAGATTTGAAATAATGAGTAAATCTACCTTTTTGTACATCTTTACTTGGCCAAGTAATATTAGCCTTTGATTCCATTAAAATCATATCTCTTATACTGAATATGTGTTTACTTCACAAAGGGGTGAGTTTGTTCTTATTTTTATTTTTCAGCTTAGTAACGTTTACTTCGATGGCAACATTTTCTTAGTTAGTGATTTTCAATTATATTTAAATTAACCTTAATTTTCTCAGTTGCCAAATTCACCTTTTTAGCACTGCCACTATACATCACGATAATGTGTGGTGTAGGAATGGCAATTTAATTGTCAGAGATTCTCATTGTGTTTAATAATAATTTAAATTTTCTTTTCTGACTTTTATCCTGTGATCCCGACCCCACATGTATCAAATTGTTTTGATATTTGTTTCCTCTGCACCTCAAGAATATTACTATAGTTATTTTAAATAGGTTTTCACAGCTGCAGTTTTAACTAAACTAAAGGAAGCCATATTTGTTTTTTCTTAGTGTAAACAAAAATTTAAATATCTTGTATTGAAAGTTCTTATAATTAACATAAGTATTTTTATTATTTCTCATTAATATTATTTGTATATTCTATTCAGTTATAAATATTTTTGGCTTAAGAATTGTTTTTATTTAAGCATTATTAGGTCTTACTGTAGTTATTTTAAATGGGTTTTCACAGCTGCAGTTAGCAAGTAAACTAAAGGAAGCCATATTTGTTTTTTCTTAGTGTAAACAAAATTTTTGAACTGGAAATTTAAATATTTTGTGTATATTGTATTGAAAAGTTCATATAATTAACAAGTATTTTTGTTATTTCTCATGAATATTATTTGTATATTCTATTCAGTTATAAATATTTTTGGCTTAAGAATTGTTTTTATTTAACCTTTATTAGATCTTACTATAGTTATTTTAAATAGGTTTTCACAGCTGCAGTTAACAAGTAAACTAAAGGAAGCCATATTTGTTTTTTCTTAGTGTAAACAAAATTTTTGAACAGGAAATTTAAATATCTTGTGTATATTGTAATGAAAAATTCATATAATTAACAAGTATTTTTGTTATTTCTCAAGAATGTTATTTGTATATTTTATTCAGTTTTAAAAATTTTTGGCTTAAGTATTGTTTTTATTTAAGCATTATTAGGCCTAACTTTATCTTCATAAAGATAAGTCTTCATCATATTCTTTTGAGAAACTCATTTTAATGTTACTTCTCATTGTTAAATTTTTTAAGTAACATAAATCTTCATTTACTGTTTGTTTTCCTGAAATATTGAAAATGCATAAATGGTCTCCTCTTACTGTTTATCATACTATAAACAATAAATATAGCCCTTTTTTACATTACATCATACAGAAAATATATTTTATTTTTTAAATTATATGTTGCAGTTCACTTGAAAGAAATCTTTTTATTTTTGACAAGTTTGTATATATATATATAAAGTTTAAAATAATTTAATCGATAAAATGGTTTCTGCTTAATCCTTGTTTCCTTTTTTTATTTTGCTTGCTTTCCATATCAAATATAGAAAATTATGTTTGCTTGTATGACAGACAGCTTATTTAGAAATATATTATTAAATTTTATTTTTAATATTTTAATTATTTGAAATAATTAAAGTACATATGTACAATCCTTCTCCCTCCTTCCAATAAATTGATCTTATCGCTTTTAAATGTATGGTGCAATGCAACAAATTACAAGAATTTAAGCTCGTACTCAATAAATAATTCTTAAGAAAATTATTGGGACAATTTATTTATTGTAAATTACTCGAAATAGGCTAAACAATTCCTTTAATGCTGGTTCATTAAACTTAGTTTTTTTGTTGTTTTTTTACATGCAGTTTAAAAACAGATTAGACCATTACATATAACACCTGCTTTAAGCTATGTTAGTTCTTCAATGTCTTTTTCCTAATTATATTATGTACAAATTTGCCATTCATTTCTACTATTAAAAAATACCATTTGCAGAAAAATTTTGCTGTTTTTGAGGCTTGTCGTAGCAGAAAGTTTACAAAACTTTTGCCACAGGGCTATGCATTATGTGTAAGGATTGACTGAAACTGAATTTCGGTAAGCTTCCTATTTTTGGCCAAAAACGAAAACATAATTTTTTTTAAGGTATTAATACATACATAAATATATGAAAATATGAATTAATTATATGTGTGGTCCGAGTTGGCTCTGTGTGCCTTTGACCGAAACTTTTTATTTTCATATAAAATAAAATGTAATTCATCTACATTACACATGATTTTCTAATGATATGAATTTCAAGTAATTAAAAAATGTTTTAGATATGCATACCTCAATGTATCTTTTATTATGTAAATGATCATTTGTTATACTAGAACTTTCTCAAAGAGTATTGGAAAAACTTCTGTGGTTTCAAACTAAAAATGTTCTGTTACTGTTAAGTCTGCAGGTTTTAATGAGCACATGAAAAGCACCTTCAAAGTTTAGTCATATATGCATCGCTTGTTTTGTAATTTGTATTCATGTCTCGAGTCAGTCATGACTGATAAACAGTGAAGTTTATAGTAATGAATAAAGAGTGTCTCATTTGAGCCATTACAGCTCAAATCATTAAGTAATGTTGAAAATTTCTGAAGGAAGAAATGAGATTTTTGGAATACTAATAGTTTCGATCCAGCAGCATTTTCGGAGAAAGTCCGATTTTTGAATGAAAATTAATTTTCAGTTGATCTCTAATTATGTGTTTACAATTCCTTAAATAAGAAAACTTTTTCCTATAATGTAATTCAACTTTGAAATGTATATTCTTATAAATTTAATTAAAGTAGGCTAATTATGTTAATATCTAATTTTGCAATCTTTTTTTTTTTTTCTACTGGTATAAATTTCTTTTCTCATGATTTTTGTCTCAAATTATCTGAGCTATTATTGTTATTTATTTGAATTTTTGGTGTTTCTGAAAATGATTATCGGTTGTTTTAATCTTTAAATTTGTGTTTACATTTGACATTTTTGAAAGGGCACTGCATGCTGCTCTTTTTAGATATGGAGAAGGCACCCGACCATTTTCCCAGTATCTGCTTTGCACTATTTTTTCCCTTCCCATGTGGACTTTAGAAACCAGAGTTACCACTTTCTATTTGAAAACTGCCCCTGTCCAGAATAGCATGCATTTCCTAAATTCATCAGGATTTCTCTCTTTAAGGCTATGCTTTCATTACAACACAAATTTAAATTAATAGAAGATGCTAACATTTTGGTCCTGCCGTTTTCCTATTGTATTTAATGCTAAATTATCCTTTTATAGCGAATTTTCGCAATGTTAAAGGGCCGCTGCACTGAAACTCCCAGAACTCGAAATCCCATGTTAACCTATGGGAAAACTTTCAAGCGCGATGACTCATTACCTAATATAATTATTAAAATACCGTTTACACCATCCGAAAGTAGACGTCAGATGCAGATGATGTGCGTTTTTAAAAATTGTCTACGTAAATTTTAAGTATCTTTAAGAAGATGATAAAATTTAATCAAATGGAAATTGCAAAGTTTATAGGAATTTTTTACGTACTTAAAATTTACGGAGATTTAAAATTTTTTAAAACACACATCGTCAGCATCTGACGTCTACTTACAGTTGGTGAAAACGGTATTATAATAATTATATTAGGTAATGAGTAATCACGCTTGAAAGTTTTCCCATAGGCTAACATGGGATTTCGCGATCGGGGAGTTTCAGTGCAGAGGAGCCTTAAGAAACAGCTATAGCAAAATTTTCTCCAGTTGACCACTGAATTTTTTTTTCTAACTTTTCTGCAGTTGTGAAAATAAAACTTTGACTCTAATTTAATAAAAAAAAAAATGCATGCCAGCCAGTGAAACACGGTGCAAACCAGTGATAAGTCTGATTATTAAAGGGTAGAAACAACTGCATTCTTTCCGTTTAACGATACAATTTGCAGGTGTGATCCAGCCCACTCATCAGTCAATTCCCTCATAAAGTGAATATCCTTTATTTGTTTGCAAAATGTTTGTAAATTATTATTTTGATTCTGTTTTATAAGTAAAAATGTTCACAGATAATTTTAAAATGAGTATAATTTACGTATAATTTTTTTTAAAGTTTAGCCAATTGATATTTTTAATGTTCCTTATTTAAAACCAGATACAGAAGATATTTTCGGGATCCTGTCCATTCATTTTTTCTTTTTTTTTTTTTTTTATGAACAGGGAGGCTGTGCATGTAATCTCTGTGGATATATCTTAATACATTGGTTATAATTATGTCCCAGACACTGAAAAAAATCTTGATAGCTTTATAAATGACATTTATTCATTTAGAGGTCTACACAGGCCAGATTTCTAGACCCAGCCCGGCCCAAGCGAAAGCTTCCCCGGTATGATGTAAAAATTAAAAGTTCAGTCCGGTCCTGGCCCATGCAAAAAAAAAAAAAAAAATAAATAAATAAATCAGACGCAGCTCAATTTCTATAAAAAATTCCAGTTTTTCTTAACATACAATCAGGGTTGGGTTTTTGACATGACAAGCATCAAAAACTGGTTTAAACTGTCAAAAACCACCAAATACATGTAACACACTAAAACATTTTAACAACAATAGGTAAACATTAAATAAGTCAAGGATTTATGCGATCTTTTATTTAAATGTATTGTAATTTAATAATTAAAAAAAAATTATTAATTGCAATAAAATATTTTTATTTTTTTGAATTTTCAATCAGAAGAAAATCATTTTGTACAATTAAATAATCTGGGTCAATTTTACCACGCAGCATGCTGCAGCACACAACGTGTTTAGCACATTTATTTACACCCAGATGATTTCTGAGTTTAGAGTGTATGAAGCGTTAGAAAATAGTCTGTCTCTTAATTGATGCTGAGCTAGTAGGACTTGATAGCAAAAGCATTGCTAGATGAGCAAGTTTTGCAGCAGGCTCAAAAAACTATTGCATTTAATGATACCTTTCCACCAAGAAATGGGGTCCCTCCTATAGCACTGAAATAAGAAGACGGGAAAGGAGATTCTTTAGCTTCATACACAATAATATGGGTAAGCATCCATGAATTCTCTCTGTAGCTCAAGCACGAGCTGAATCAACTGATAAATCAGTCAACCCTTGCCCCTGATGGTTGGGATACAAAATATAAGCCAAACAATGATATGGTTTCTATTGTGCACTTTTTCAATATGGGGCTTAAAGGAATTTTCTTTTAGAAGACCAAGCCAATTTTGTTCAGCTTTAAAATCAAAAACATTTTTATATATTGAAAGAAAGCATGTTTTAAAAAGATTTTGACTTTAAGCTTTTTTTTTAATTACTTCTCTTATTTTGTAAATGTTTAAGATTAAGAATCCAATTTCAATTTTGAATGAAATGGTTATTGCCTAGACTAGAATAACATTGATGCACATTATCTTGTTATATATACAAAAAAATCTGCATTTTTCAAATTTTTTTTGTATAAAAAAAAGTCTAGCTAATGCTTTAAGCTCTCAAAAGTAAGAGAAATTAAAATGATTTTAAGTAAGAGAAAAAATGTACAGCTCAGGTGAGCTTAATGTCTATTTTTTTTTTTTTTAAATACACTTTTACAAAAAATAAAAATTTTAGCCTGTTAAAAAGTTGTACTTAACAATAATACTTTTCTATGTACTAATTATTGATATACAGTAATAGTGAATTTAAAATATTACATGTAATGTTGTCATGTGTGACATTCAATGTGAATTTTTACAAATCAATTTTGTATTTGAGGTTTTTGACATGATGGTTTAAACCCAACATAAACTGACACACGTCAAAAACCTGCCAACCCTGCATACAATTAAGATTGAGATTCTTTTAAAGAATACTGTATACATATTTATAGGAAAATTTTACAGCATGTTTTAGACTATATGTGTTCACAAGACAGAAAATACACAATAGCAACAGCAATGTTAGACGCTTAGACATTCATGAGAAAATTAACGTAATTTAGAATAAAATAAAAAAAAGAGGGTTAAAAACATCACAACTTTTGAAGCCGTATAGTAAAAAGTAGATTCTTGAAAATATTTCTCTGTAATTAAGGCTCAAATATAAAGAAGCAACTTTCTGACACATTAGGGTCATTCCATGTCAAATCACCCAGGGCATGGCACCCACCATCACCAATTTTGATAAAAGTCAGTGAATTTGCAGAGTTTTTAATGCTGATTCCAAAAATGTCAATCATATTGAAATTGATCAAACGGTTTGTCAGATATGAGCCATTAAATGTCTTCCAAGATGGCCGATTTGCCGCCATTTTGAATGGCACATGTGACAACATAAAGGTCTATAACTTCTTTCAGGTTTAAGCTAGAACTTTCAAATTTTTTTTGTTCTGTTCAGAATAAAGTAAACTTTCATCTAAACAGATTTTTGTGCAATTTATTCCATTAAAATGCTGTCAGAAAATGACTTTTTGCCATTTTTTTAATTAAAAAAAGGTATAACTTCAATGGCCGATTTCCCCCATTGTTCCCCCTTCAATTTTCATCTAATTGCATAAATAGACAGCTCAAAGTGTGTTTTGATGCCTGATAAAAAAATTTTAATGGGCAGTTTGTAGGTTTTTTGTTTAAAGAAGAATTTCAATTTTACCGACTTCCATAAGTAACGGAAAGTACCCAGAAGTATCATACATATTTACATCTAAAAGTTTGGTAAGGTTTTATCTTTCATAAACATATATATATTTTTAATGTGGCTAAAAAGAAGGGGAATGCCTCAGGAATTATAAATAGGAATGCTAATAATGAATTCCTGCAAGACATAGAAGTATTTTCATGACACATTGAAATCTATTGCAAAGTTTCAGTAAATTTTAAATAAAAAAGAAATGATGGAAAAAATTCTACAAACTGTCACATTTTATAGCAAAATCATACTTGCATATTATGCAAAATGATAGAATTACAATTGTTAACTAAATACAATATGTAAAAATTATCGTACTTCAAAATTATACAAAATAACATTTAGCACATACACAGTAAAAATACTATTAAAAATATATCTACATCTACATTCAAAATAAATATAATTAGTTAAAAAATTAACTCTGTTGTATTAATATTGCAGCTCAAAGTGTGTTTTGATACCTGTTAAAAAAATTTTAATGGGCGATTTAAAAATTTAAAATTTAGTTCAAAAAAAAGTATTTATTTCACTTTGGTTTATTTTTTAAATGTAAATAACATTAAAGTTGTAATTATTGTTGAATTATAAATCGAAAATTGCTGTACAAAATATGAAATTTCTAATTAATTGCTAAAATTATCTGATTGGGTAATTTATTACCAGAACTTTCCAGAAGACAGAATTTTAACCAATAATATCACTTTGGTTTGCCAGAAGGGGTTTTTTCAAACAACCAGATAGATGTACTTACCAGAAAGAGATTTTCAACGAATCGGACTAAAAATACTTCCCAGAAGATTTTTTCAACCAACCAGATTAAGCAGAATGTTAAAAAAGATTAAAGTTTTTCTTTTGATCTTATAACTATAAATGATGCTGCTTTGTTGTATTAAGTTAGATGTTTTGTTATGGATAAACAAAAAATGTACAATATTAGTTTAAATATTAATAATCCAAATTGTGATTTAAATAATCCTCAAGCTATCCACCATCGCAATCCATCAAAAATAAAGAACTTCTTGCATTAAGATGCAATTTAGAGGATAGCGAAAACTCAACAATATGCTTTGCTCACAGAGAACACTTTCTGCATATGTAAATTCAGCAAAAGAAATGTTTTCATTTATTTAATCTTCATCCTAACAAGACCAAGAAATGTATCCTTACATGTGATAAGTGTGGATCAAGCTAAGAATTACAGACATAAGCTACATAACAGGCATAATTACAGGCATAAGCTATTCCTGGTAAGAAACTATGTTCAACCTGTAGGGGAGAAAGCAAGAGCTTTGCTGGAAGTATATGTGAAAGAACAGAAAGACTTGTGTCAGTCCACTGATTTTTCTGAAGAAATTGCTTCAAACATGGATCAGAAAGAAAAATATCACGTAAAGCTTAATGGAAGTTCACCACTAAGGTTACATGCAATTTCTGCACACAGGAAAGTGTCTGCTGGCGAAAGAAAATTGCCTTGCGAAAGAAGGTTTCTTGTACCTGTGATTTGGAAGAGAACGTTCTTCAGAGTGAAGACAGTAACTCTGATGAAGATATTGTGAATCAAAAGAAAAGTTTCAGAATTTGAAAGATTAATGGAGATGGTGAAAGAAAAGCTTCCACAAATTAGTCCCAGAGAAAAAATTCAGTTGCTAACTTTGATTCCTGAGTCATGATGGTCAAGAAAGAAAATAATTGAAACCTTTAGTGTAACTGAGTACCAAGTATAGGACTTTATCTTTATACTTAGGAAGACACTATAAAATCTATGAAAGAATTTCATGAAGATAATGAATTTTCATGTCTCATGCCTGGTCAGGGAGATATGGTCAGCATAAAAAAAATGTCCGCCCATGTTCAAAAAAGGTTTTTTCTTTGTAATCTGAATTAACTGTATATCCAATTTTGATTGAATATACAGTCAAAATTTGTCTGCTTTTCAAAATTTGCTGACCTCTGACTTAAGCACTGTGTCTTAGTTGGAAGTTCTGGCACACATTCTGTCAGCATGTATACAATACATCAGAAAGTTCAGTTGCTTATTGCAGCAACAGGGATTGAAGAAAAATATGAAGATTTAATCCAGAAATTGGTTTGCAGTTCTAACAATACAAATTGTATGTTACATATTTGCAGCAAATGTCCCAAGAAAGATGTTCTTGAAGATTTTTTTAAAGTTAAAATTTCTGGATTTTGATCCTGAAGACGCAATTGAACATAAACAGTGAGTATCAACTGACAGAGTATGATTAACATCACATACATCTACTCTGTACGATTTCATCCATCTTATTCTTAAAAAAGATAAAAAAAGCTCGTACCCCATACACACATATCCAAGTCCCAAAGCACTTATTTGAAAAAAAGATCTTACTAGTCATGAGGTTATCATACAAATGGATTTTAGTGAGAACTTTTCTTTTGTATTGCAAGACGAAGCGCAACAGTTACCATTGGACGCCTGGTTGCTGTACTTTACATAGTTGCATTCTATGTGAAGCAAAAAATGGAAGCAGCTTAAAAAGTGAAAGCCTTTGCATGCTTTCAGATGATATGGACCATGATGTACCAATGGTTTATCAGACTCAAAAATTAATCATGCAACATTTAAATAATAAGTAGTATATCTTAGCTACAAATGTAGAATATTTTACTGGTGGCTCTGCTGCCCAATATATTAAAATTGAAAAACATTTTTGAACCCATGAACATGATTTTGGTAGAATAAAAGCAAAATGTAGCTTTTTTGCTACAAGTCATGGAAAATCTGTTTGCGATGGGGGGACTGTTAAAAGACTTGTGACAAAAGCAAGTCTGCAAAGGCCGTTGCATGATAAAATTGCAAATGTGGCTATGATGTATGAATATTGCAAACAAAACATTGATGGTATATAACATCTTTTATCATCACAAAAAGTGACATGTTAAAACTGTGTAGCAACATGTCTCATTGGATGCAACTTGCTACGACAATTCCTGGAACATGCAGTATGCATTATTATGGATCTACAGAAAACTTATTAATAAGTGGAAAAAGAATAAATACTGATAAAAATGTTTCTGTTTGTTTATCTTTTGATAGGAATATTAAAGAGACTTTGCATGTTCCATCTCTTAAAAGTTATGTAGCATGTATGCATGAATGGAATTGGTATATAGGCTTAGTGTCAAAAGTCCACAAAAAAGAAGGAGATGCAACTGTTAAATTCATGCATCCACAATGGCCCATCACCTTCGTATTATTGGACAGAAAATGACAGTTGTATTGTGCCTTTCAGTCATATCCTTTGTGCATGTGACAAATGGTACATACTACAAATGGTAGAATATATAAAATTTGTGATGCATTTAGTGCTTTAATAAGCACCAAGTGGGCAAAACATAAAATTAGAAGGAAATAAAATCGAAATATAAAGAGAACAAATTTTATTAATTATCTTTATTTTTAATTGTTATTGATGTAGATATGTTTTCAATAGCATTTTTACTGTGTATGTGCTAAATGTTATTTTGCATAATTTTAAAGTACGATAATATTTACTTAATGTATTTTTTTTTTTTTATATTTTGTATTATATACAAGTATGATTTTGCTATAAAATGTGACTATTGGTAGAATTTTTCCCATTATTTCTTTTTTACTTATAATTTACTGAAACTTTGCAATAGATTTCAATTTGTTAGGAAAATACTTCTATGTCTTGCAGGAATTCACTATTAGCATTCCTATTTATTCCTGTGGGATTCCCCTTCTTTATAGCCATATTAAAAAATATGTATATGTTTATGTAAGATAAAGCCTTATCAAACTTTTAGATGTAAATATGTATATTTCTGGTAATAAAAGAAATATCAACATTATCTCGTACTTTCCGTTACTTATGGAAGGTCAGTAAAATTGAAATTCTTCTTTAAACAAAACATCTGCGAACTGCCCATTAAAATTTTCTTATCAGGCATCAAAACACACTTTGAGCTGCCTATTTATGCAATTAGATGAAAATTGAAGGGGGAACAATGGGGGAAATCAGCCATTAAAGTTACGCCTTTTTTTAATTTAAAAAATGACAAAAAGTCATTTTCTGACAGCATTTTAATGGAATAAATTGCACAAAAATCTGTTTAGATGAAAGTTTACTTTATTCTGAACAGAACAAAAAAAAAATTGAAAGTTCTAGCTTAAACCTGAAAGAAGTTATAGACCTTTATGTTGTCACATGTGCCATTCAAAATGGCGGCAAATCAGCCATCTTGGAAGACATTTGATGGCTCATATCTGACAAACCGTTTGATCAATTTCAATATGATTGACATTTTTGAAATCAGCATTAAAAGTTCTACAAATACACCAAAGTTTATGAAAATTGAAGATGGTGGGTGTCATTTTTAGAAAATTCTGGGTGATTTGACATGGAATGACCCATTACTGAATTCATTTTTGTTCGCTGTTCAGAAACACGTAAAATTGACAGGTGTTCTTATTCAGGAACTATGTAATCAAATGGTGTTTTCTATTTTTAGCCAAAATATTGTCAAAGTTGGAGTTTTGAATCGAATTTCTGTACGTGATAGCATGGGAAAGGAGAAAAACCTGTTGTTATGTGACAAAAATCTCATTTTACTTGATAAGCAATTTATTTATTTAAAAAATGGAAATTGCTATTTGATTCCAAATCGCCTGAGTAGTCAGGCCTGTCAATTTTATAACTATTATAGTTAAAAATGCTGCCACTGAGTCCTGCAAAGTTAAGTTTGTGTTTAACGGAAAATGCGACTTTCTTCAAAATTATGTCACCCAGGATAATCACCATAACATTCCAGCAAAGTTTGAATAAACTGCTACTGCCCTTTTTAGTTTCACTTGATTTGGAAATAGGCTGTGAGAGGAACATACTTTTGCATTACATTTTTGACAATATCTAAAATTAAAACAAATATTTTTGAATACGGTGTTACAAGATCTTTCCAACAATACCCAACATGATACACACATGCCGAAAAAAAATAAAGTAACTTAGTCACCCTATTTTTTTTTAAATTTAATATATATATTTTTAAATATTTGTGGATAGCTAAAAATCTATAAATATGTGAACACGATTAACTTATAATGGCTCCATTTTCTTTTTTACTTTCTTCTATCTTTACAAGAAGAAAGTATTGGATTCATGAAAATTTTCGACTTTCGGTTTTCGACGGATTTATACGTTTTAGAATGCCCAGAACACGATTTGATGGTTTTTAGGAAATGTCTGTCTGTGAGTCTGTATGTGACAAAAATTTTGTGGGAACTAATGCACGGAATTTCACTAAGCTTCATATTTAGTTAGACCTTGATATAAACTGGACCTGATTAGTTTTTGGTGAAAATCGCCCAACAGGTGGCGCTGCTATGCGTCATTTTTGACGATTTCTGCAATAGCTATATCTCAAGAACTACTGCACGGATTTTCATAAAACTTCAGATTCAGTTAGTCCAAAATATAGTTTGGTGCTGATTACTTTTTTGTGAAAATCGCCCAACAGGTGGTGCTGGTATGCTGCATTGTTCATAATTATCGCAATAGCTCTAACTCAAGAAAAAATGCACGAATTTTCATCAGTCTTCAGATTCAGTTAGGCCCTGATATAAATTAGTGCTGTTTAATTTTTGGTGTAAATCGCCCAACAGGTGGCGCTGCTGTGCTGCATTTTTCACGATTTCCACAAGAGCTGTATCTCAAGAACTATTGCAAGGATTTTCATCAAACTTCAGATTTAGTTAGTACTTGACATGAATTGACGTATAAATTAGTGCTGTTTCATTTTTGGTGTAAATCGCTCAACAGGTGGCACTGCTATGCTGTGTTTTTTGCGATTTCCGCAATAGCTTTATCTCAAGAACTAATGCTTGGATTTACAAAAAATTTCAGATTCAGGTATACCTTGATATCGTTTAGTGCTGTTTACTTTTGGTGTAAATCGCTCAACAGGTGGCGCTGCTATGCTATATGTTTTCAGAATTTCCGCTATAGCTCTATCTCAAGAACTAATGCACGAATTTTCATCCAACTTCAAATACAGATAGACTTTGATATGAATTAGTGCTAAATCGTTCTTATTTCTTGTACTATTTAAATGATTTAATTGCTGTGATTTATATAGAAGAAAGTTTTGTGATGGCCACAACATACTAGTTTAAGTATGGTACCCTAAAAAAATCAATGAAAAATAGATCTAAGAATTTAAAATGTTGTGATTGGGGAAGTGTGGCACAAAGAAGAGGAAACTGAAATTTCGAGAGGGAATTTAAATGACATTTTTATCACAAGCGGTAATTACCGACAGGAGGATTTAGGAAATTTTGAAGAATTCTTGCCCTTGTTGGGAATAAATTTCACTTACTAACCGTAATTTCTGGAAGAAACGCCGCATGTGAAATTTCCGCAGTAATCGCGAATGACATGCTAAACAGAAACATATTAATAAGCTGAATTAAGAAATTATAAAAATGAAATTATTAATTAGAAGTAAATAATTTAAATACAAAATTCGAAATTATTAATATGATTTAAATAATATAAATACGAAAAACTACACTGAAATTGCACAAAATCTGCAGCTTAAATTCTGGCATATGGCACAGATGATAAATTGCATCATTACCTTGGTATATCACGAATGATTCTGCAACAAAAAAAATTAATTAAACTGAATTTTAGAAACCACAAGTACCAAAATATGAAATTATTAATTTGATATAAATAATATAAGTATGATATTCAAAATTGATAATTCATTATAAATAATATTTAAAAGAAAAAAAAATCCCGTTGAAATTGAGTAAACTTTTCTATGCACTGAAGAGTGTCATGAGAACGATTGGGCGTTAGCAGTCTCAACTTTATCTCAAGTATCTTAAATAGTGTGTTCGAACGGGATAAAATGACATTTATTTTCACCGTGCCATATATTAAAATTATTTACAAATAGATAATAAACGTATTAATTTTAATATTTAGTGCTATGAACAAATAAAATAACATTATCACATCCCATTTCGTCAATTGAATAAGATATGAAAATTCTCATTTTAATCATTTCTAAAAGAATCTGTAGATCGGAAATACAGACTTTTTTTAAAGGGGGTGGAGAGATTAAAAAGAAACCTCGTGCAATAATTCATCGAGATCCAGTAATTTTAAACGGAAAAGCATAGAATTTGCTGGCATATCTATTATCTATCAAAGTGATTTGAAATCGAATACGTTTTTCCATTTTCGATAAATGTATTATATCTTAAGTTATAAACGATGGCTATTTGATGATGACCTTCCCTGAGCTGTCTTATCTGGAAATTCAGTTCAAAAAATCAACTTTCAGCATTTTCTAAATGTTTTTTCCATTATCAAAAACTGAAAAATGCTATTAGATTTTGTTAAGTATTAATAAATGCACCAATAGTTTTTATACGATTAAAATTAAAAATGACTTATAGTGAATACAACCGTTATTTATGTGTGTATGCGTGTTTTATAATAAAGTTCTCAAAAACAAATCAAAACTTTTTATTTAATTCCAATCAATCTGCAAGAAATTTCATGATTTTCTCTTTTTTCTCCCTTCTTCTATCACTCTGTTTGGAACAGTTTAGCTGTTTAAATCTCAAAGAAATAAATATAGATTTCAATTAGAAGATTTTGCTTTAAAAGCATTTATACATGAAATGATTACCAAGGAAAAAAAAATACTTACCATCACTGTGCTGTTTCTTAAATACAAGATATTTTAACAATGCAATTGAATCTGTTTTATTTTATGGTCGTTTCTAAGAATATTTGGCGTTATTGTAGATATTTTTAAAATACTTCTTGCATGAACATTTCAAAGTTGTATTTTATATTTATTTCAATCACTTGGTACAGAATTGAATCCTGCATTGGGTCGCGTAATCGGATAGTACTCAAACCCGACTGAAGTTCGGGTTGGGTTGGCGCGTTTTTTTTTGTTTTTTTTTTTCCCTGTTGTGAGTCAGGTTGGTTTTAAATGTTCAGTTCGGGTTGGAATTTGATTCGTTCGAGTTAACTTAAAAAAAAAAAAAAAAAAGGAAGATGCTAAATATTTGTTTAAATGGTAAAAGCCAAAATAACTTGATACAAGAAATATAATTGTAGACTACATTTTCGTAAATGCATTAAAATATGATTAATTTTCCTTCCTTTTAGATTTGGGTTTTAATATTTCTATTGAAAAAATTTGTTCTTGTCGGGTCTCAAGTTGACTTTCAGCAGAGATTTTGGATTCGGATAGGATACAATCTGGACCTTGCAGATCAGAGTAGAGTCCAACATTTGATCTTGTAACCTGATTTTACCTGCTATTGTTTTCTTATGGATAGAGGGGGAAAAAAATGGGATTTTTTCTAGAAAATACATTTTTCTCAAATAGAATATTTTCTTAGAAAATATGGAATATTAAACATTTTAAAAATTTATATCCACTAATTTGTTTTAAATCATTTTCATAGGATTTTTACTTAAAATGTACACATTAGAGATCTGCACGGACCTTTTTAATCTCTTTTTATTAGACTCGGGCTGGACCATGCTCGAGCTTAATTTTTATCTGCAGACTCTTGCCGGACCAGGTCTGGAGAACTACTTATTTTTTTGGGAGGGCCGTGTTAGACCGTCAGGTTTTTACGAAAATAACAGTGAAATTTTCCTTTGTTCGACGAAATCTTTAGAAGTTTATTTCATTTTATTAAATTATAGAGAAATATATTTAAAAAAATCTTTATAGAGCTTCAAAATTATTTTTTCTTAAATGTTTTTCTTCCATTTTAAACTACATTATTTTTTCTAATGAGTCATGGTGACTCATTAGAAAAAAAAATGTAGTAATGTCCATTTAAATGAATTTCTCCGAGTAATCAATAATGTTGCCATTCCATATTTCATAGCTTGTGGACATACTAGTTTAAGCTGCAACTGCAAAATTTTTACATGAGTATGTATAAAATATATCTTAAATAATTTTACTTATAGGATAATGTTGATTAAGAAGTTATCTGATTTTCTATCAAAAATGGAGTCTGGTTAAGACTCTGGGCTTGATTTAGTTGATTTTTCTTGGCTGGGTGGGTCAAATTTTCAGCATAAATGCTAAAAGTTTAGCCCAGGCAGGGCCAATATATTTTGATCGTCTGGGTCTGAAAATTTCTGCTCGCCTACATTATTTAAAAATCTCATTAATATTAAATTTCTCATCTTTGGTATCTGATTTTTTGGGAGTGAAAAAACCGGGAATGGGTTCATTCTTCAAAGGTTTGCAAGGGCCAAAATTTTAAGTGCTGGTCTCGGCCCAGCAAGTATGAAGATTATTGCCTCAGCATGGTCTGTTCCATGCAAAAATCAGTAAAATTTGGCCCTTCATGAAAATTTTTGCAAAAAATGCATAAATTTTTAAATCGCCATAATTCTATAATTAAACTTTTAAAAATATTATTTTTAAAGAATAGCAATTTCTAGGCAATAAAACATGTGAAAAAGAGCCTGCCCAGGAATGTAAAAAAAAGCGGAGAGTATCTCACCACTAAATTTTATTTGCTATTTTTTGTCTAATTTTTTTGTAAGAATGGTAATAAAATTTAAGCGACAAAACCTATTAAAATTTAGTGGTGAGAAACTATCCGCTGGCACCTAGATTTTTACACCCTTGAACCTGCCTATGACGGAATCCTGCCTTAAACAGAAAAATGTGTTGATTCAAGTAAAATGAGTACATAATAATATGTGAGAAAAGAATATAATACATTTAAACTTGCTAAGAAAAGGATGTGTCTATAACGCATATTTTTTCTTTCCTAATTAATTTCGTCTTATAGAAGATTTTACTGTATAGCATTTTTCAGATTCTTAAGTCTCCAATACATAGAATATGGATCAGAGCTGTCCTTAGCGAAAGTGAGACTGTGTGCAAGAATTGTTGCAAAGGCCCCCTTCTACCGATGTTTTCAATTTAGCATATTTTTTATTAATCTGCCTGAAATTTTGAATAGTAATTTTTGCTTTATTTAATGATAGACATTCCATAATTAATGAAGTGAAGGTAACTATTCAGAAATTCTGCTTGCTATTTTGAATTAAAAAAGCAACTAAATTGGCCACACAACACAATCACCTTTTGAAAATGTTCGCATGACATATACACGACAGCACAAACAGGATTATGCTTTTATTTTTGCTTAATAAATGAAGGTGAAATATATATAGAGAGAGAGCTACTTTTTTAGGTGCATTCGTAATAATATAAATACATAGCACCTATAATCATTTTCTGGTCAGATCGTCTGTAAGCATATAACAACGCAAAAATTATCCAACCAAATGGTTTAAAATTGAATATATAGAATCGTTGCACAATTTTGTCGAGTCATTTCAAATTTTTATGAAAATTGAATCAAAACTGAAAAAGATATTAATAAAAGTTTTCTTCCTTCTTGAATTAAATACTATCCTAAGTCATTAATTCAATGTTATCCCATGATAGATCATGATATTCTAGGTTGCCATGGTGATGACATCGAGTCCTATTATTTCCGTACTGCCGAACTTAATATATATAATCGTAATAAATTTTGTATTTGTGCCTTTTTTCATAAGAGTGCAACAGCTATTGCACCAAAATCTGAATATTTATGAAACAGTTATCATACGAACGCACCTCATTTGCCACATTTGACGTACAATTTCAGACTTGTTTAATTTGTTACTGAAATGATAGAAATGTAGATAGATCTGAATAATATAAGGAATTCGTTTAATTTCAGATTAATTTCGTGTTAACTATCAAGTTTATTGGAAGTATAATGTTAAAATAAATTAGTTTATAGCAATGTTGATAAAATTGAGTGCAATTACAAGTTTTAAATTCAGGTTCCCTTATAAATTATGTAAATTAAACTTGCATTTAGAAATTTTTTATTTAAATTTTGCAAATTATGCTTTTATCAATTTTTTCATTATTTAATACTTAAATAATGAAAGAATATGCTTCTGTTTCCATTAATTTGGTTTCTGAGATCCTAAATGTGGCAATAAAATAACGTGAATAATAACTTTTGATTGGCTGAGACCGGGACTGAGCTTTTAGCTGTTACACTGGGTCAAGATAGCATATCTCTGGCAAGGTCTGAACCAGGGTCAGACAATTTCGGCCGCTTCAATCCTCTAGTATATTTATGTGATATTGGTAAACAGGCGATCAGTGTGAGAAAATATTTTCCTTTAAAAATATAAAATCATACAAATTCGAGGGTTTACACTACCGGAGACAGTCGGGCCCCCAACACTATGTTCATTTGGAAAAATTTTCATTTAAATCATTCAGCATTGATTTTAGGTATATGTAAAGTTATCGAGTTATGCCAGTCTTTTATTTAAAAATACATTTAAAAAGAGACCGGGCGTACGTAATAGGCTTAGTGCAAGCTGCCGAAGGCAGCGGGGCCAACAATTCTAGGTTTGTTTGGATAGATTTTCATTTAAAAATATAAAATCATACACATTCAAGAGTTTACACTGCCAAAGGCAATGCAACCTCCATCATTCGGCTTGTTTAGACAGATTGCTGTGTAAAAATATAAAATCCTTCAACACTGATGAGATATTTTAAGCTTATGATTACAAGACTGGACAACGCTGAGGGATCAGGACGTTCATATAATAAAAATAAAAAAAACTAGTTGGACGTACCAATCCCAAAACTTTCTTTGATCTCATACATCTTATTATTTCAAAAAGTAGTTACAAATATTAATACAGTACGGAGTGCTCGGAATATTCTATTCTATCTGAGTACACTAATAAAAGTGTGCTTAATTTTTTTTTTTTACATTTTATTTATGCTTATTTTAAGCATGGTACTTCCTCAAACAATAATCTTAGTATATTAAAGTCTTTATTTTAATCTACGCGATTGTTCTGATTATACACAATTGATATTTATTAATTTCCTTAAAAATTAATGTCTTAAATCAAAAAATATTAAATAAATTAAATTTACTCTTATATGAACAGTACATAAAAGCACTAAAAATTTCTAAAAAGCAATAAGTTACTTACTTCTCATAAAGATAGGCAATAAAACAAAAAGAAGTAGCTTCCATGCAGCATATAAAATGTGATTTAGCCTGCAAGTTTGAATCTAAAAGACTAAAGATTATTCTTTCTTATCTATAACCTCCCAGACGCATTCCAACGGGCCAACACAAAAATAAGCAACCAGCGATGCTGCAACTGTACTAGAAATTAGTTGAATTTTGCACCTTTCTGCACTGACCGTTGTCATGTTAGTGGCAATAACTGATGTTGCTGATGAACAGATCACCCAGCTTAACACCTACTCGCACCATCCTTGTTGCCTTTCCATCATCAACTGTTGTAGCTAAAGCATGTAGCAAACTAAAAAAAAAAAAAAAAATCTAATGGGTACATGCATACATATACAGAAATTAGTTTTTGAAAAGCAAATATTATTTACTAATGAATAACTATTTATTAGCTAAGAAATGTAAGTATGCTTGTTTGAAACCATTAGACAAAAAAAGAAATAATTATGCTACTGTAGCATGTAAATATTTATCACATAATGCTAATTATGAAAAAATACTTTTAAAGTTATATAAATATTGCAATAAATTTTTGTTATTTAAAAAAAAGGATACGATACGGCAAAACAGTTCTTTTGTTTACATAACATTTTTATCAAATTTGAGGATAAAGTTATAAGAATTCATAAAATGAGAGCCTCAACATCTTAAGAATTTTAAATCAAAACATCTTAAGCACAATTATATATATTTAAAAAATAAAAGCACCTTAAACATATTAATATTTAAAAAACGAAAACCAAAATATAATACAAGAATAAATGTTTGATTCAAAAGATAAACGCCGATTTTTTAAAGTACTCTAAAGTAGGGACAGAGAAACGGAAAATAGCTAATTATACATGTTTACTAAAACAGTATCATTTGTAACATTAATAAAAACCTTAAAAAAAATAATAATAATTTTGCCTCAAAGCAATAATTTATAAAAATACACATGCTACCACTTAAATTCCTTCAACTATTACGAAACTTTAATAAAACTACATTTAAATACAAAATGTATAATTATATATATAAAAAAAACATCATTACATACCAAATAGAAGTCTTTTGGTTTATAAAATTGCCACGGTTATTCGCTAATTTAACAATATTTCCAAAGAATAATACGCTAAAAGAAAATTCTATCTAATCCAATATCAAAATATTAGCTTCTTCCTAATTTACAAAACCTCAAGCTTTGAACACCACCTACCTACACCGACGATGATACACGTCGCACGCTAATTTACAAACCCTCTAACTTTGGACACCTACCAAACGCGCATGCGCGTACTGATCTCTTCTCGTCAAATTATTTGGCTACATTTCCCTTTCGCCAAGGGTGTTCAAAGCTTGAGGGTTTGTAAATTAGCAAACGGGCAGTTCTGTGCTCCACGTATGTGCCCAGATGCAATAGTATCAGTCGTTGCAAATAGCAACGTGACGTCAATTAAGGGGTCTATAGACGCTTTCAGTGTGACGTCAGTCATGACGTTTGGGTTGGAAACTGACTCCAAACAAACGGTTGCTATGCGTCATTTCTTTTTTAAAATAAATTGTGGAAAATGTTACCAGTACATATCAAGTATTAAAACACTTAGATGTGAGATATAGATATAAGATATAGCTGCAACACACAAACAAAATAGAAAATACAACATAGCAATCGTTTGTTTGTAGTCAGTTTCCAACCAAAACGTCATGACTGACGCCACGACTGAAATCGTCTATTACCACGCCCCATTTTGTAAGGACTCTACCACCAGTAATCGCATAAAACTATCTTCTAGCTAATGAATCGTGAAGAAAATGATCTTTATAATAATACTGGTGGTAGAGTCCTTACAAAATGGGCATGGCTTAATAGCGTGCGAACCCTGTATGAGTTTGTCGATGTTTGCAATAACAAAAAACATTTGTATTTTTCATAGATACAGGAAGGATATACAGATGGATAACGAGAAATTATAGTTTCGTTCTCATTTTAGCTGGGAATCCTGGGAGTAGGATTCCAGGAACCCAGAGTGATTGGCGAAAATTTGACATTTTTTTCTCCCCGTCAGCAGCTTTTAAAAATTTTAATATCTCCCTACATTTGTCTAATTGATGGCTTTAAACTTTATACTTTTGTCCTAGGGGCGTGCGGCGTGGGTGCGGATTACTATACAATAGGCGTTTGCATTTCAATAGACGCGTTCAGTGTGACGTTTTGCTTGGAAACTGACTCCAAACAAGCGGTTGCTATGTTTATTTTCTTATTACCGTAATTTCCGGTGTATAATCCGCGGTTCAAACAATAATTTTTCAACCCAGAATTTAAAAAAAATAAAATGTAACTTTCTAGATTGCGGTAAATATTTGCCTTCAATTACTAAATAAAATTTCTGGGTCCAAACTAAATTGTTTGATCCGCGGATTATACGCCGGAAATTAATGTAAATGTAAATCGTAGAAAATGTTACCAGCGCATATAAAGTATTAAAACACATATCTGTTCGATACAGCTGTAAAATACATCTATAATATATAAGAAAAGTTAGAAAATATAGCATAGCAACTGTTTGTTTGGAGTCAGTATCCAAGGAAAACGTCATATCTGACGTCACGACTGAAAGCGTCTATATATTCCTATGCTATGTTCCTTATTCCAAGGTATTTTTATATAACGATTTAGAAACCACTTTCCTGCTTTTTTTACATCTTTGTACCTGTACCGCTTTTCACGAGAATGGATCTGGAAACACTAACCATGGGCATATCTCTCCTAAAATATTACCTCGCCCTGAATTTTTACCACCGTTCAAACACATTTGTGTGTTTCCTTAAAATATTAATTGGAATGTGCCCATGAAAAGTACGGCATAAAAATGGGCAGGAATCATAAACTTATTGGTTACTAGCTGACTCGCCCGTCAAAATATTGCACAAAAGGGGAAAAAAATGTGAAAAATTTAAAAACAGCTTCACGAATTTCAAATAAAATTTATTAAAAGGAGAACAAAATTTACTATATTTGGTTAGAAGATATAAACCTGAAAATGTAAATAAGTATGAGTAATAAGCCAAAATTACGTCCACTAATAACCATATCACAATATTAATATATATATTTGCTTAAAAGACGTTATAAATTATATTAAATAAAATATATATTTTAATTGTGATATGATATAAACCTGGTTTACTAATGTGGAAAAAATCACAGCAAGTTATGAAAAATAGCTAAAAATCGCATAAAAACCCGCAAAAATTTCAAATATCGAAGAGGACAAAAATTGTTATATTGCACTAACAGATTAAAAAGGAAAAATATTTTTACGACGTCGATAAATAGCCACAAAACACAAAAAATCGAGAAAATTGCTAATGCTTCTTTATCAACTTGACTATACCGTTTTTATGAATTATTCAAAGTTCTGGACACAAACCCAATAGGCTTTCCAGTGTTATCTGGCATCATATGTGAAAGAGCTGCAGAGATACCATAAGGAGAAGCATTAGTAGCTAAATCTAAAGGTAACTTAGGATTAAAGTGAGTAAGAACTTGTCAGAAGTAATTTCTTTTTTTATACTTTTAAATGCTTGTTCACACTTATAAGACCAATTAAATTTAACATTATTCTTAAGCAAATTATTTAAAGGATTTGCAATAGTAGATAAGTTTGGTACAAACTTAGCATAATATGCAACTAAGCCTAGAAAAGCTTTAACCTAAGATACAACTGGTCTCGGAGCATTTAAAATTGCTTCAATTTTATCTTGTGTTTTATGAACACCATGTTTATCAACTTTATAACCACAATAAGTAATCTGATCTGCCATAAAGAATGATTTTTCTTTATTTATCCTAATGTTATATTCCCCTAATCTTTCTAATACTTGCTTTAATCTTTGTAAATGAATTTCACCTGTTTCACCTGTAACCCCAACATCATCTATAAAAATTGTAACTCCCTCAATTCCTCTTAAAATGTGCTCAATTTTTCTTTGCCATATAGCAGGAGAACTAGCAAGACCCATGGGCAATTTAAGGAAAAGGAATAATCCTTTCGGTGTATTAATGGTTATTAATTCTTGTGATTTTTCATCTACAGATAACTGAATATAAGCTTGATTTAAATCAATTTTTGTAAAATGTGCACCACCACCTAATGTATCTAACATATCTTCTATTTTAGGTAAAGGATATTTTTCAACTTACAGAAATTTATTTAACACGTTCACGCCGGCGCGGTGGGTCACACTCGACTGTCTCAGAGTTATGAAGTCTCCGGCTTTTTGCACACCACTATTTTTTTAGAGAAAATGTTGTTCCTTTAAATCGCCCAATTGTTCTAATTAAATAAAACAACATTTACTGGATTAAAAATCTGGTATCCAAAAAGCCGGAGACTTGACAGCTCAGAGACAGTCGAGTGTGACCCACCACGCCGGCATGAACGTGTTAATGTTACTTTAAAATCACCGCATAAACGAATTTTCCCATTAGGCTTAACCACTGAAACTATAGGAGTTGCCCACTTGCTGTTTGTAGCTGGTTTAATAATACCCACGTCTTGTAATCTTTGTAATTCTTCATTGACTGCTGCACGTAGTGCATAAGTGACAGTCCTAGCTTTGCAAAATATGGGTGTAGCATCTTTTTCAAGATAAAGTTCTGCCTCTAAACCTTTTATCTCGCCTGCCTTATCAGTAAATTAATCAGAAAATTCCTGTAACAAACCATGTAATTTATCAGAATAATTTACAACTTCATTTACATAAACTGATTTTAAATTATGTGGGAAAATATCAAATTCAGATACCCAATCTCTACCAAATAATAATGGAAAATTATCTTCTTTTATGAAATACAACTTTACCTTTCTAGTTTTATTTTCATAAGTAACATTTACTTCAACATAACCTACAGGTTTGAAAATTTCACCAGTTGCAGTTTTTAACTGAACATCTGAGGAAAAATTTTATGATCAGGAAAAATTCTGCGAAATCTTTTTAAAGGAACAGCAGAAATTCCAGATTCAGTATCTAATTCCATATCAGCTCTAGCCTTGTTTTCAATGAAAACAGACAACTTAATTGGATTTGAGCCTTTATCATAATTAACCGTTAAGACATTTACCGTATTTAAAGAATTAACCTGTTTTTGAGAATTTGTACTTCTGCATACCTTGCTTAAATGACCTTTTTTTCTACAAAGGTTGCAAGTAACATTAATAAATCTGCAAACATTTGCTAAATCTGAGGCATTTCCACAGCTATAGCACTTTAACTTATTTTTATTCATTCACCTGATTGTTGACATTTTGTTTTTGAGAACAATTTTGTAATTTCTTATTTTGTACATTTTTCGTACTGGAAATTTTATTTACATTGAAATTTTTATGCTTAATTTCAGCAATTTCAATATCTACATTATATAAAGCTAAAGCTTTCTCAACAGCTTTTTCGAAATTTAAATCATCAACTTGCGTTATCAATTTATTCTGAATATTTTCGTTTCTCAAACCGAGCAAAAACTGTTCCAGTAAATTTTCATTTAGAGTATCACCAGTAAATGCACAAAAGGTCGTACCATTTTTTTAATCTAGCAGCAAAATCTTGAATTGATTCAGTTTCATTCTGAAAACATTTTCTAAATTTAACTCTTTCAATAAATTTATTGGGGGCGGGGCTTAAGCGATTAAACAGAATATAAACAATTTAATTACATTTTAAAGTTTCACAATTCTTAGGTACACATAAATCACATAATAAACCATATAATTTCGGTCCTAATAATGACATAATAGCAGGAACTTTCTTTTGTTCTGTTATGTCTTGCAGAACGAAATTTTATTCCAGTCGTTTCTCGTAAGTTGTGAAACTTTCCACTTTTTCATCAAATTCTTTGAAGTGGGTGAACATTTTACTTTATTGAAAGCAGAAAATAGAAAAAAATGAATGAAGTATGACTTACCACCGCAGTAACGATGATGACTTAATAATATTACATTGAAGTATTTATTGCAGATAAGCGTAGAACTTTGAAAACGTAAATAGCCATTTCCCCCGGGACGATTATCACTTTCGTTAAACTTTTTCCGGTGAAATTATACCTCATTTTCACTCTCGCCATTTATTGTATATTTAGTAATTAACTAATAATAATTAACACAACTCTTAATAACGAGGTCGCTTGTAGATATTTAAACATTTAATAAGCACTTCACAAACAAACACAACACTTACAGACGTAGGTCACATGACTGTCACATATCTAACTGAATTGTAATGACTCACGACAACCCAACTTGGCTCGAAATGTTGTTCTACGATTTAAGTATATTATTCTTTTTTTTAGTAGCTGTTAATAAATGTTGTGCTTGTGAGCACCGGTATATTCATTGAAGTTATAATATGGCGCAGCCGGTTCAAAAGAACATTGCTATTTGTGAAAAAGAAAAGAAAAATAACGAATATACTGTGGTAATTATTTAATTTAAAATGCTATCTGTTTGAGTTCGCTTTTGTTTCATGTTATCCTGTTATTAGAACAAGAAAATGGCTACATCGGGATTAATACCTCCGAATCCATTTTCTATGGATGGTAATGTTACGGAAAATTTCAAGAAATGGAAGCAAAAGTTCGAGTTATATATGTTGGCTAGTGAAAATAATAAAAAACAGCCGGAAGTTCAAGTTGCAATCTTATTGCATGTCATTGGAACATATGCTTTAGAAATTTATAATACTATGGAAATTACGGCAGACGATAAGAAAGATGTTGTTAAAGTAATGCAGAAGTTTGAAGATTTTTGTATCCCAAAATCCAATGAATCTATTGATCGCCATTTATTTTTTAGTCGTACACAACATTCTGATGAAACGTTTGATGAGTTCTTAACTTCATTAAAGAAACTTGGAAGTACACATGTAACTTTGATGAACTAAGAGATAGTTTAATTCGTGATCGAATTATAAGCGGAATAAAGAACCCAACAATTGAAAGATAGATTGCTACGTGAATCTGATCTTAATTTGGAAAAACGTATTAAGATGTGTAAAACGCCAGAAATGCAAATGAAAACGCTGAATGAAGAGAAAGTCGTGGAAGCAGTCAAAATAAAATAAAAAAATGCACAGCATTCATATTCAAGAAATGTTGTTAATAAAAATGAAAATGCAATAAGTAAAAATCGTGTTCTTGGAAACGAAAAGTTTCGCAAATACCGTACAGAATTTGAAGCTCAGAAATGTGGAAATGCGGTAAGTTTCACTTTAAAAATTCTTGCCCTGCTTATAATAAACAAGTGGGTAAGTGTGATCACAGATCGCACAGAGGGTTTCGTTTAATATTCCTTTAAAACACTTTATCCTTTTGCGAAATCTGCTAGTTCCACATTTCGAAACCAGGGGGCGCATTCTATTCTACACAAACCTCTATCTAAAGGAAATTCCGTTTTACAACCTATCCGTAGGTATATTAGTCGAAGGGATCTGGTCTATAGCACCCGAGATAGGTAGGCGCCCAGGAAATTGCACGGAACATTCTTTTATAAGCCTTTTATTATGTGTTATGAACTATGTAAAAGTTTCCAGCAGATCGACTTGTTAGATTTCATAATTTTAACAAAATTGCGTTATGCTAGTTGCAAATTCCACCACCAGGGAGCGCACACTATTCATAACAAAAGTATATCAGATCGAAACTCTGTTAAACAACCTATCAGTGGATGTGTTACTCGAGTTGGCGGCGGCCTTAAGCGAGAAATTAAGAAATTTGCTGAAAGTACTATTCGGAAATAGTGGTAACTAAAATTTTGACATTTTTAAATTTCATAAGCAGCACGTGTCTGAATATATCATAGTCCTCAAAAAAGACATCTAAAAAGGTCGTAAACGCTAATTTTTAAAAAAGAAATCCAGCGCCCCTCCCCCGCCCCCCCTTAACAGGAAATTGCATGCACCATTATTTTATAAGCTTTTTATTATGCGTCATGAAGTATCTTAAAGTTGCAAACTGATCGCCTTGTTATATTTCCTAATTCTAACAAAATCGCGTTACGTTAGTTCCGCATTGAACCACCAGGGAGCGCACTCTATTCTTAACAAAAGCATATCTGAACGAAACTCCTTTGCGCAATCTCTCCGTAGATACATGGTCGGGAGGGTGGCGGTGCGGTCTTAACCAAGAATTTAAAACATTTTCTGCGATAACAAACGCTAAGATTTAATAAATAAATCTAGCCCCCTCCCACTCCTCGAAATATCACACTCCATTCTTTTTTACACTTTTTCTTATGTGTTATAAAGTATCTTAAAGTTTCGAACACATCGAGGGGCGGTCTTAACCAATAATTTAAGATATTTCCTGAAATTGCTATTCGGAAATAGTAGGATGAACACTTATAAACCTATAAACTTTTTCATATTGAATTATTAATACTTATCTCATAGAGCGCCGTCGAAACACCCCACGCAAATTGTTATATTTCCTAATTTAAATGAAATCTCCGTTAAAAAAGCACGTGCCTCCATCTTAATCTGGCATTTGATGGAAATAAAAGGAATTAATAAAATAATAATTAATATCTCAGCTCGTAATGAAGCTATCTCTTCGAACAGGGTATGTATGAAATCTGCGAGAAATTTCCAGCTCGGATGTCAACAAATTTAATCGAAAAATTTAATATTTAAAAAGTTTAAATTTCGTATTGAACTTTTCGTATAAAACCTTAAATTTCTCCCGCGCCGATATGTCTGAGAGACGACGACAGCTGCCTTCCGGTGAATGGAAATCTGTTTTCATTGTCTTTCCAAACACAGAAATTAAATTTTTATCGATCGATTTTTAGTGGATTTTTTGCGTTCTATCCTACGCAGAAATTTGAAATTTATACCAAAATAAAGTAGAATTTTTTGCGCGTATTTCTACACCTGTTACGAATTTGTACGACCGATACTTCGGCAGATCCGATTTTGCTTTTTAAAGGTCCACTTCAGTTATTGCTTAAATTACTCCGTGGTAACCCTGCACCGGCTGATTTGACGGAGCATCCGCCGAATTTACTGGCAACCCTTAGGAGAAACTGAGGAGGATTTCGATAACGTGTGTTCGCACCTGCATTCAAAAGGTTGATTGGTTAATTTTAGAATTTAATTAGCCCGTAATTAGGTTAATTACCAACTTTTTCAAAATTTTATGATTTGTTGTTTGATGTGTGGTGTTCATCTGTAAGTATGCAAAATTTCAAGTCTCTAACATGTATAGTTTCTGAGAACGGGCTCCGTGACGGACAGACAGACAGAGGAGCGAGACGAATAGGGTTTCGTCAGATGAACGAAACCCTAAAAATGTTATATTTGTCAAAAATTAAATCATTTTGCCAACATGTGTAGATTTAAAAAGAAAGCTAACGTTTTGAGAAGTTATGATACTAACGAATCAGTGTGTGTTCCACGATCACAAAATGACGATTCAAATGAATATGCGTTGGGAGCTATAAAAAATAATGAAAGTAAAAATAAACAAGATTAGTTTGAGAAACTTAAAGTAAATGTTTCTAAGTATTTATTTGCAAAATTAGATACGGGTGCTCAATGTAATGTGTTGCCATTACATAAATTGAAGCAATTGAATTTAAAAGAAAGTGTAATTAAAAATTCAAACATGAAGCTAACTAATTATAATGGTACAGAAATTAATGTTGTTGGTAAATGTTCTTTAATATGTGAAACGTCTAAAAGTGCAAAAGCAGTAGTAGATTTTCAAATAGTTGATTGTGATCATAGGGCTCCTGCTGTGTTAGGGTTACCTACCTTAGTTGAATTAAATTTAGTTAACAGGGTAAATTCAATTACTTCTTATAAAGAAGAAATGCCTGAAATTTTGAAGGAATATCCTGATCTTTTTAAGGGAATTGGTGATTTAAAGGGTTTTACTTATGATATTAAGCTCAAACCTGATGCTGTAGGTAAAGTTGAAGCTTGTAGAAAGGTACCAATTAGTTTAATGGAACCATTGAAAAAGGAACTAAATGAAATGATAAACGCTAAAATAATTAAAAAGATTGATGAACCCACAGAATTTGTTAACTCTTTAGTTATTGTACGTAAACCTAATGGAAGTTTAAGAATATGCTTAGATCCACAGTATTTAAATTCTAATATTTTGAGAGAACATTTTTATTTACCCACATTTGAAGAAATTGCTTCTAAAATGGCTGGTGCTCAATTTTTTTAGTATTTTGAATGGTAATAAGGCTTTTTGGCGAATTAAGTTATCAGACGAGAGTTCAAAATTAACAACATTTAACACTCCATTTGGAAGATTTTGTTTTTTAAGGTTACCATATGGCATTTGCTCAGCTCCAGAAGTGTTTCATAGAAGTTTTAGTGAAGTCTTTGGAGGAGAGGAAGGAGTTGAAATATATATAGTAGATGATTTATTAATTTGGGGAAAAGATAAAAAAAGAACATGATATGAGGCTTAAAAAAGTTCTTGAGAAAGCTCGTGAAAGAAATATTAAATTTAATTTGAGTAAGTGTAAAATTGGAGTAACAGAAGTCAAATATTTAGGACACAAATTCCAGCTTTCCCCTTATTAATTCCGAATTCAACCCCCTAACCACTGGGCTACATGTAAATTTTGCGAGGATGAAAAAAATGTTATTTTTAGGTGTCATTGAAAACAAAAATTATAATTGTGTCATTATGGCGCAATTTTCGTTGATTTTTTATTCCGTAATACCAAAGATCAAAGCCTCAATTAATAACTTCCTAATTTCATTATCTTAATTGCGTGTTACCGATTACGTATAGAAAAGCTTTATTTTTCAATACTTTGAAAGTTGAAATTAAACTTTAGTTAAAAATAATATTTGTTTTAAGAATTAGGCTAGCCAGTATAATATTGATTAATTATTGTAATTATTTTTGTAAATTTTTTTATAAACTCAATCAGTCAGTTCTTTTGAACATTTTCATTCGTCGAATTCGTTGGGTTTCGACTCGTATTTATGTAAATCTAATCTTGAGGATGCAACCACAAATCATGAGATTCTACAAAAACGATATTTATTTATTTTACAATATTTTCTTATTTATTTAAAGAAGAATAATATAAATAAATATATCATTCCCACCTTATAAATTACCAAAAGAAAAAAAATCCATCTTATGTTAAAAGAATATAACTTATACAAGATTGTAAAATATATATTACGCTATTGTACGCGGCACAATTGTTTAATGGCAACGCCCAAATGAAACGCATCTCATTGGTTATTGAGTAGCATTTAATGCATCTCCATACCTATAAGAAGGTTACAATAGGGGGACCTTGTTCTGTCTCCAAATGGTGCCAAGTTTGTCGCCAACTTGGCGATATATCGTCAAATTTGGCGATCGAAATTTGTCACCAAAAGTGACGCCAACTTGGCGATATATCGTCAAATTTGGCGATCAAAATTTGTCACCAAAAGTGACGCCAACTTGGCGATATCTCTAATATTTTGCCAAATTACCATAGACTTCCATTGTAAACCAATAGGGTTTACTTGCTTACAGAAAATCAACAAATTGCGATATTTTAATGCAACAAAAAATAATATTAGCTTAAGGGATTATATTAATTACTAGGGGGCTCAGCCCCCTGCTCGCTAACGTTCGCCAACCCCCGTAAATTGCTACGCAATTCACATTGGGATCGTTCGCGATCCCAGATCGCTTCGATCGCTCGCCACTATTTATGTCAACTCTAGCCAGAATGAGTGCTATCATAAATCATTATAATGTATTAAATTTACAAAAAAATTTAATGTATAAAAAAGTAATGGAACACTTCGTTGAAAATGTAAATAAAAATGTATTAAAAAACCTTGGATACAAAATTAATTTAAAACCTTAGTGAAAACACAATAAAAAATATTTTTAGTTGGACCGTATGCGATCCGAGCAAGCAACATGAAATTTACAAATATTTTTAATGCATAAAAAGCCATGCAAAACTTTGTCAAAAATGTAAATAAAAATGCATTAAAGTGGTGCTGCCAATAAATATAAAACATTTTAACATTATGAAATTTTCAAATTTTTGAAATGAAATATAATTCATAAACAAGTAAAAATTGAATTTAAAAAATCAAAAAACCCAACTGCGTAAAAAGCGAACTAATTAATTATTTCTCACCAATGTGAAATTATTTTTTATATTACTTACCTATTTTTTTTATTTACTTGTATTGATGACTTTTAAGTTGTGTTTAATTGTTAGTTCCTATCTATAAACGCTGTTTTGATGAAGCCTTTCTATGAAGGTTAGAGTTCCAGTAAAGCTAGAGATCCTACTTACACAATTTCCAGGTTGCGTAATATTTAAACGGAGATTCTGACTGTAAAATAGTCAATGAAACATCGTCTTCATTTTGAAAGACCTATTCAATAATATGCTACTCAATATGGTGCGTAATTTTTTTTTGTCGCTACCGCCATTTTATATTTTACAGCCGCCATTTTGAATTTATAAAAACAAAACCTAACCTATAACCATCGGACGGTTAAGACGAATAAAAAGTAATTGAAAATTCCGTTGAAAATGTAAATAAAAATGTATTTATCAAAAGTTTGGCCCTGTGTTTTGTTGATCACCATTGAGAAAGCTAAGCGAACTGGAAATTGACGCCGTTTAAATTTAAATGGCATGTTAGTGTCAGATGGGGTCCTTCTCCTTTCATTTTGCCTATAGTATTGAAAATCCCGGTATGAATTCATTTAAAACTATAATAAGAAGCTATAAAAGGTGCTACGTATCACGTTAACGAACTGTAAACAAAACGTTTTCGCCTGTGTCTAAATACAATTTTGGATCAAAAAGCTGGTTCGCTGAATTCCTCACGTCACCGTAAAACGGACCAATAACAATTGTCATTCATGCATCGCTCAAACGGTTTGTGTTAAAAGAGAGATTCTGTCTGGATTTTGATTTGCTGAGTTAGTTGGGACATGTGACCATAACTTAACCACTGAGAATCGTCACTGTGGCTGTTGCCAAATAGCAAGCTACAAATGCAGCCTTTTTTTCGCACTACGTCAGAGAAATATATTAATTAAATTTAAGGAAGTCCAAGTAAATTAAATTATGAATACAAGTAACATGATACAATGCTTAGCATGCTCTCCCAAACACAAATTTTAAGGGAGACCAAACAGGTCGCCAAGGGCGGCTAATAATAAATAAAAGACTAGGGTAATTTATGCTCATTTGTTAAGATCATGAAATAAAGCATGGTTCAAAGAAAATAAAATACAACTTTAATTTTAAAAGGGTAATTACCTGGTGTGAGTAGTAAGCAAGGCTTAGAAAATACAAATTTGTATTTGAACCAGGGGAGGGGAGGGGGGGAATGAGTCTATAGAAAAGTCATGGCCAAACTCGTTGAGTTCTTTAATCGAGTTTGGCCGTGAAAAAATAAACTACTACGCAGAAGTAAGGCTGAAATTAATTGCTATGGAAAAAAATAAAAAAAAATTCTCAGCCTTGCAACTTGCAACACAACCTATGTTACGTTGGCGAAGATTCCTACCCGGATGTGGGCAAAATACACGGAAAAAACATTTTCGATAAAAAAATACATTGGTTTTAGAACCTAAAATACAAATTACAAAATACTTTTAAAAATAAAAGTATTCTAAATACAAAATACACGTATTTTCAAAATACATTTAAAATGCAAAATAAATTTCGAAATTTCAAAAAATTATTGATGCAGAGTGCTTCCTTTTGGAACTAATTTTGCAGTTTAAGGGTGAGGTTGGAGTATTTTCATGTTCCTGGGAGATGGTGCGCCCAATGGGCCGCCTCCAGAATTCATTATTGGTCGTGGTTAGGTTACTGTGTTAAAACTACTTTAACATTCATAACACAATGAATATCTTTATCATTTATATTATACCGGGTGTCCTAAAAAGGACTGACTGATTTTAAAATTCAATAACTTGCAAACGATGAGAGATATTTAAAAAAGTGTTGCTGTAGGGTTATGCATGAGGTCAAAAGTTTTTTTACAGTGATTTTCGATTTTAGTTCGAATAACAAAAAATAGATGGCGCTGTAAGCAATAGGCGCTAAATACAGGCTCGATTTTTTGGCCTTTCTCTTCTTCCATGCGGAAAAAGGATATTAAAATGTATTGAGTGGGTCCCGAAGTGCTAAAAATCGAGCGTCTATCGATCGCAGCGCCATCTATTGTTTGTAATTCGAATTAAAATCGAAAATCACTGTAAACAAACTTTTGACCTCATGCATAACCTTCCTGCAAGAATTTTTTAAATATCTGTCTCACCGTTTGCAAGTTATTGAATTTTAAAATCAGTCAGTCCTTTTTAGTACACCCGGTATATTGTATATGTATATATATATATATCAAATCATATGTTTAATAAAATTAATATCAATTCTATAATTAACGATAAAATCTGTTATTTTCCTATTAATAATCTTCAGATATCAAAAACCTTTAAATATCCGAATACAATTGGTAGAAAGATTTTTAACTACAATACATTTTCAAAAAATACATCTGCTGCAAGTAATTTTCCGTGTAAATGCAATGACCCCAATCTAAAAAAATATATAAACAATGATCATGGACATATAATCACTGGAAATCTTAATATTGCTAATGATTTTAAATTGAAAAAACTAATGGGTTTTGGTACTAAATATAGACTTCCACCTAAATTTACTGTAAAATCCATTATCAAACTGTTTGCATGTGATACAGATATTTTTATATATAAAATTTCAATCTATTACAATAAACCTATTGCATATTTTAATCAATGGAAAATATTAGTAATTGAAAAATTAACTATGGCTTTAAAAAATAATATTTCTGATTTGGTTTCTATTAACAGAAAGCATTTTTCCCAACAAATTACTAAATTACAAAAAAACTACGTTATTACATATGTAGACAAATCTCCTAATAATTATGCAATCATATGTAAATCTTATTACCACCAACTTCTTACAACCTGTATTTCTTCTAATAAATCTTTTAAAAAAACTAATGAAAATGTAATCGTAAATAATCGTAAAATTCAAAGTTATTATAAACTATTAAATATTATATTAGCTAACTTTAATTATCCTTATTTAGTTCTTATTCCCAAATTTCATAAAACTCCAATTAAATTTAGGACTGTAACTATTGGTTGCAATACATATAATAATAAAGCCAATAAACTTCTATTAAAAATTCTTAATCAATTATATATACTTACTACAAACAATACACATTGTATAAAAAATAGCTATCAACTGGTCAATATTTAAAAAAATCTTCATTGTGTATATAATATAACGACATATGACTTCAAAGATCTTTTTAATAATATAGACTTATTAGATCTACATAATATTATAAATGCATTATTTAAAAAGTATTATAAAAAACTGGAATTACTATCTAATATTGATATCGCTTATTTTAAATCATTAACAAACTTCATTATCTATAATAATTATATATTGGAAGATAACACATTATATTTACAGCACGTCGGTATACCACAAGGTGGTTGTACATCCAGATTATTATCAGAGTTATACTTATATCACTATGAACGTACTTTTACTAATAATAATCTCTATTTATATCGTTATATTGATGACATAATTTTAATTGCCACTGATCAATCTAAAATTTCTCAATTTCCAATTGATTATGCCACTAATTTGGAATTAACGGAAAACCCCTTATCTAACAATACAATTAACTTCTTAGATCTTAAAATTACAATAAAAGACAACAGAACAATAACAGATTTATATGATAAACGTAAAGAAATTAAATTCAAAGTTAACGCATTTACAAATTTTAAATCTTGTCTTCATCATTCTGTATATCGAAATATACTACTTAATCATTTATATAGACTAAAATCTTTATGTTCTTCTCATCTAATTAACAATAATATTAAAAAACTAATTTATGATGCATTAAATCGTGGTTTTCCAAAAAAATTCATATATTCATTAATATACAATTAGTACTTACATGATCTTAAAAAAAAAATAAAATAAAAAAAAATGAAAAATGAAAAATTAACACATGCGTAAACAAAATTACAAAGAAATTTATAAATAAAAAATTAAAAATTGTAAAATAATAATAAACAATTACTATAGGATGGTTGGGTGGGTAGATGTTAGAGTACGAAGGAGGGTGGAGTTGTCTGGAAAATACGCAATGGTTAATTTTAAAAAAAATGATGGGGCTTTTGTATTATAACTACATTTCTAATACGTATTTTATATGGAAGTTGATTTGATGTTTTATATGTAATTGGTGACATTTCTTTTTTTTTTCAATTCATATTAAATTTAACTTATTTATTTAAATTCAATATTAACTTGTTTTTAAATTTTAGTCTACTCAGGACAATATCATATTAATTAATAATAGTATACCATCTTTTTAGTGATTATTATGCATATAAGTTTATTTGATATAACTAATGTTATACTGTATGTATTAAAATTGGGTAAATAGTTTTTATTATTATTCCTCTATACTTTTTAATATTGTTTTATTTTCAACTTTGTATTCCATGATTAATTAACGTTTTAATGTGTTTGATTGTCACAATCATATTTTTTAGCTTTTTTGTGGCTAATATGACGATAATTCACACACTATATTTGTGATCTTTAGGCTATTGGGAATTTTAGAATCTGACAATCTTCTATAAACATCCATTTTTCATTTTTTATTAATTTAATTTTTTTTTCCTGTTCATTTTTCATATGTAATAGTAATTATTCAAGTTGTTTATATTTTTATTACACATAATTTATTTTATTTTATAGCATATAGCTATATTCTATATATTATCAATGTTAAATTTTTTTTTAATTTCTCAGTGTAGATTAAATGGTTTTGGTTCTAGAATATATTGAGAGCATTTTATTAATATAAATTTTTTTAAAATAATGATATATAGTATGGTATTTTTATATTAGGATTTGTGTAGTAATGCAGTTGATATGTTTTAATTTCATTAGCTTTTATTAGGTTCTTCTTTATGTGACATTTGAATAATAATAATAGTTTTAAAATAAAATAATAGATGGCAGCACAAAAATTTTTGTCTTTTTAAAGCTTCTATTAAAGTAATAATTTTAATTTTTTACACGAGGTGGTATTGAATGCTGAGTATTGGCAATATTGTAAAATTGATAGTAAACAATTTAAAATTGCTTTTAGGTATTTTAAATAATGTAATTATTTTCTATTTCTATTATATTAATTGAATTTATCACGGTATTTCAAAATGAATTAACTGATTCCATAGGTTTTAATTTCTGTGTTAACTTAACCGTTTTATTCACCTTAATCTTACCATGCTTTTGGATTCCATGTGCGGGAAGATATTTTGAAAATCAACTGGGAATTTATGCGGTATGTTGTGTAAGATTTCTATTGCTATAAATTAAATATTTAATGGGTTGTAGTGTTTTTTCCATTTCATGCCATTTGATAATGTTCTGTTTTCATCTTGAAACTATTCTTTTGGTTATATTGGTTGTTTGGGTACAGGAGAAAAAAAATTCAGCTTTTAGCTTTTTTCTCACAGTAAACAACCGATTTGCTTATATAATTGAATTCTGTACTCTTGAAAACGTAATTCAATATATAAGTTTTTCAATTTTTTCGGAATCCATATTCTTCTTTTTTTTCTTCCATATTAATTCTTGTAATTAAGTATAAGGCACTTTATTTTATACATACAGTTCTATATTATAGGTTTGTGGCATTTTTTATTGTCAATTCATTCACAATATTGCGGTTTATGATGATGGTCGGTAAGGTTTAATCAATGGTTATATATATATATATATATATATATATATATATATAACATATTTGTAGATTCCAGCAGAAACAAAAACAATTTTTATTACAAATGGATTGTTATTTTTTTTCTAATAATGTATACGTTATTATCTTAAAAAATATTTTCTTGATATTTTTCTCAATTTATTTAAAAGCCATATATTAAACCGTTTGAAACTTGCTGTACAATGAACGTTAATCTCTTTTTTTCAATTTTAATAGATAAAATAACCGCATGAATTAATAATGAATAAACGTCTTTTAATCTACCCTATATATATAAAATACTAATGAATCGAATTGAAACGAATTTATCTACCCTATATATATATAAAATCCTAATGAATCGAATTGAAACGAATTTATGTAACGATTCTATGAAACGACTGATTAAACAACTGATTACGTTTCACGGCGATTTCTCCTAAAATATGGAATACTTTGCGATGAAATTAACACCAAAAATCCGTATTGATCCACAGATCTCAAAACTGGTATTAGAATTTTAAAATTAGAATTAGTTTTCAAAATATTATTTTTTTTTCTAATTTTAAATACTTTTTTTCTAATGATGGCACCTCAAATTTTAATCATAACAGATATTTGTTTTTCATATTTTAGAAAAGGTTATTTTAAATTAATTTGGCGACGAGTTTGGCCTCCCTTAAATGTATGCTAAGAAATGCATCATATTACTTTTATTCAGAATTCAATTTGTATTTCATTATCATTTTATTTAATACAAAACTTTCATTTAAAATTGAAACCTTTAAAAAAATGGCTTTTACTTCATTCTTTTTTTTAAACGAAACGAAAAGAAAAATATTAGACACAGATGTCATATACGCAACGGGGTACCTAATTGGCGCCAAAATGGCGTTATTTTGCCTGACATGGTAACCCGGATAATGTTGCTTATTTATTAATAAATGTTTATTTGAATTTATTTTTTTTTTATTTACAAAAAATGTTATAAATTGTTTTGTTCTATAGTTATTAATTATTTTTTTTATTTATTGTTATTTCATTTTAAAAATAACAGAAAATAATTTAAAAATACGTATGTAACAGGTATTTGAAAACGAGGTTTTCGCCAAATTGTCGTAAAAAAAAAAAAAAAAAAAAATCACGCCAAACCCGGTGCACATGTGACAATGCAACAAATCATGAGATTTAATTTCCACTTCAAAGCAACGTTTTAATGTTATTACTTCTCCCGTCGACCAATTTCGCCAAATTATATGAATAGCCAAATTATACAAATTGACATATTTTTTTTTTTAAATAACAAAAGAACAAATAAATTAGTATAACATTAATAAAAATACAAATAAAACGTCGAAATAAAAATCACTTGATGGCGTGAACATGTGTAACTTCCTTAAAGTCAAGTGAATATGACATTTACGATTCACCATTATTGCCATTTAATCTTATAGTTTGGCGACAGACTTTTGGTCGATGGAATAACCAAGTAGCACCGTTTTAATTTACCACTCGAAAAATAAAAAATGCTAACTGGCGAGTTAAAAAAAAAGCTATTGGCGAGATTTTCACCCGGCTAACATAAAAGTACCAGGAATTCTTTGTGATCATGGCAACGTTTATGTTGTTTTATTCGAAAAAATAATTTTGATTCTTTAATCAAAATGGAAACCTTTCTTATGAAAAGCGAAGTAGTCAGCCCGTTGTTTATGGCAGTTACATGACTTGGAGTATTATAATATAAACGAAATAATGGGGATAGAATAATATTCGGCGACTTATCACACCTGTGGCTGGCTAACATTAAAGTACCAAAATGGCCGCCTGGAATATAAAAAGCGAAGGGATCCGCTTGGAGCTGTTGATGATAGTCACATGACTTAGGCTATTATTATAGAGATTGTTTTCAATTTTAAAAACAGCGCAAAGAATAATATTTCCTAACGATTAAAAATTTATTTTCACGTGACTATTAAAAACAGAAAAAAAAAACTTTAAAATTACTATTAAATGAGTACGTGTTAAAGGCAGGAAAATATGGAAAATTATGTCCTGAAAATTGTATTTACACGTGAATATTAAAAGGGAAAGGAAACTTTAAAATAATAAATACATTAATATGCGTTTAACCCTTTCACGGACAAGGCACTTCTATTCGTAAAATCTTGAAATCAGTGAATGGCACCAGAATTTACAAACAAATTTCGAAATACAAAAATGCTTTTGTTCACTTACTTAATAAAAGGAAAAATTTTCATCCCAATACTCTGATGCTAATGTGGCATTTAAGAATTAAAATTAAGTGGTCCAAAAATGAACCACCGCCCTTGAATGGGTTAAAGCAGCAAATTTTAGTAATTGTATTATGTCAATCGTTTTATAACGCTGTTAAAAAATACCGAGAGACAAAGACTCTGTATACTTAATTCATTTTATTTTAGCTTCTTTTCAAATGTTTAACTGATTTTCTTTAACCAAACACGAAAACAACCATTAGATGTCTTAACAGCGACTGATTCTACCTTATATTTTTGCAATCAAAGGGAATTGAATGGAAACCCGTTTACAGGGAGATCGCTACAGGTTTTTTCAGTATAATTCAATCTTCTCTAATCTTTTTAAAAACCGATCAGATTAGCGTTCTTTTAGATTCTACAGTGTCTGAACGGGGATGGCGAGCGTAGCTTGCAGGGGGCAGAGCCCCCTAGTATTAGTTATAAATCTATAGAAAATAATGGTTTAATAATATTTTTGATTTTATTTTAAACAAACAACTGCGCATACGGGGTTGCGACCCAATGTACGTACTCCATTAGCACATGTCGTGTAATGAAAAATTATGGTGGTATATACTTATTTAGGTGTTAATAATAACTAGTGGAATAACCTTTGTGTTGTAAAACAATATTTGCGCTGTGTATGCATGACCCATTTTTATTCTTTGCGGTCAAGCAGTTGTAAGAATAAAAATAATAGGAAAGTTCTTACATGAATGGTGTCTGCTTTAATAAAATGATGAGAGGACCAAGTACAGATAAATCAATGCTTTTATTCATTATTACTTCAGAAAGAAAGAAAAGAATTTGACCCAATGGTCACCAGTTTCCCATTAGCAGCAAGTTTTATTTTTTCTGATATTATCTTGCCGTGACAAATTTGAATTGAGAAATTCGCAGCAAATCTCCCGCAAGGTATACCGTCACTCATTTGCATGAGTAGTTTGTTGTGGAACTGACGGCAAGACTGTCTTTAATTCACGAAAGTGACGAAAGCAAAAAATCCCTCTGTTGAGAGAATAGACAATCAACAGATACTCAGAAATTGCAGAAATTTTATTCGCTTAGCACCGCTTTTTTTAAACGCTTATTCTCAAATACAAAAAAAAAAAGGCTTGAAGTGAAAAGCACAAATATTACGCTAACTTGTTTATGGTGGTAAAAACGATGCGTGCACCTTAACGGTGCGTATGCATCAATAAATCCCTTCGAAGGGGTTAAACTTATAGTGTAACGGTTGTAAACAGTTAATGCGGTGTGGAAAGATTATTACTTTGCAGTAAGTTTGCAGTATTTTTGATTAATTGTTTGCCGTCAATTTGCAATAAATGTGATACAGCATGAATTTAACTTGCACGACAAGTTAACTGCAAGTTCAAAGTGTGGTGACTTTGGCGTTTGCGTTATCTTGCTGCAGTCGTGTTATGAACTTTCAGTCTTGTCATGCTGAACTTGCTGCAACTTTGCAGGTTTGCAAAGCAACACTTCTGCAAAATAAAAATGCTATGTGGGTTAGATCAGTTCTTTGGGCGATAAACGATTAATTCCACTAGAAGAATATATTTAAAAATCTCATAAACGTGAAGTGCAGCACAAAAATTAATAAGTTGATGCTCTATCAACGAAAACTTCAATGAAAACTTTTCACACATACCATCGGAAATAAATTTTAAAAAGTTATAAAAAACGAAGACAGCATTCTTGATAGTATTTGTCAATTTGCCGCAAGTCATGACAGCTTCAATAGCAAAACAGATTCTGAATTTAAATTAACGAAATTTTTATTTTATAGTAAGTAACGGGGCCGACAAAGTAATAGAACGTAAAGATTTAAATCTATCAGAGAATTAAACTATTAGCCAATTTCTTAGTAAACAAATCCGGAAAAATACATTCAAAAAGGTTAATTTTAATTTGCTCTGGCGAGCGTCAAACAAACCTCCCGAAGACGTCAGCCTTCGCGTAACGATTACGTCAGGAAAAGGGAGAAAGAGAAGAGAGAAGGCGCATCGATGACACCATCATAATACGTACAACCGGCAAAAAGAAACTTCATCTGCGAACTGTGCGAAGTACGGAGATGAGATGCCGAATGTAAGCATGACACAGAGCGAGCTCTCCGTAAAAATGAATATGGAATTAAATTTAAACAATATCGATGCGCAAAGGCCGAAAGGAATAAAAAATAATAAAAAATAAAAAGCAATTTAACAAATTACAACGACCATTTGGAAAATGATTTTTTTTTCAAAGACTAAAATTTAAGACATGAAAAATCGCACGGAGTTGATCATACATTACGTACGCCATGAATTAAACATTAATAGTGTTATTACATGTAAAAAATGCAAGCGACAAAAATCGCCTGCGACCCGTCTTACGTATTATCCACCTGAAACTTACGTAATATCCAAGCATTTCATTGGCTGTTCGGGACAAAGGCTTTTCCATCGTCAGGCCAAGTTTAAATGAAATTTCATTCTTAAACTTCTAAATATCCCACAATATTACTTTTTACACCGTCGTACAGAGAAAAAAATGTACTTTTAAATGCAATTTGTTTGAAAGCTGTATCTCAATTTGTTTCGGAGTTATTAATTTTTTTTTGTAGTTTTTATTACTTTTTTGTCATAGTGGAAACAGAAGTATCCATCTCTGCTGAAAGTAAAGGGAAAATACAGATTACTGTATAGACCAATCAGAAAACGAATAAAATGCGTATTCAACCAATAAAAAGCTTCAGATATGCTTTTGATTTCCTGCCCTAACGAGGACAATAACCATTTTTCCAAATGGTTAAAAAATGACATGATTCAAGCACGGTGAGATTTCATCTCACAGCACCCGCGTTGACTTGACTCGACACACATACATAATGATGTGTCTTTGCAAGAGGTTATGTGTTTGTCATTAACAGAATTAATAGCATATTTTTATATACCTATACAATATTAATAGCTTAAAGTTTCCTTTTGAAAAGGTTACCATTTTTGTTTTCGATCGAAATAATCGAAATACGGTTTGGCCCGTAAAAATTGCTCGCTAATTTATCCCTTTAAGACCCGATGTACTTGTAAACAAAGCTAGTCATGCCTGTAGAAAGTAAAACATGGACTGCAACAGCTACCATGTTGATAAAAAATGATACTTTTCTCTATCTGCAAACCAGAATGATCGTTCGATTCGAGTTTTTATTACATAGGACTCCGAAAAAAAAAAAAAATGTAAATGAATGTCTAACACGCACGATCGTGCGGGTTGGGTCTTAAAGCGTTATGTGTTCACCGTGTTAATTATTTCATAAAAATTCCATATTATTAAGCAAAAAATATGTGCACGAATAATGCTAATGTCATATCAATAGTGACAACGACCTAAACAAACAATTATTTTTATTGGATATTTTGTAACTTCTAAATATTGCACAATTTCAATTTTTACACTGTCGAAAAGAAAAAAAAAAGAAAACTAGAAAACAGGAATTCTGCTTTTTTCGTGTCGCTCCCTATAAAAGAAAAAAAATATATATATAAATGTAGATAGTAGAAAGCATAATTCAGTTTGAAGACATAAAACACATGTTTTTATTTTATGTAAAATGACGTCATTCGCATCCGCTGAAGAATACCATATTTACGACCCAGTCTTAAACAACATCTGCAGAAAAGTATGCATATGACGTCACTATTGTAGAATAATACATAAATTCAACAAAAAAGCGATGTCGTCATTCAAGAAACTCGACAAAAAAAAGGGATCTAATGATTCATATGTTTGTAACATTAATATGGATACATACAATTTAATATAGTTTATAATAGCTGCATATTTTATCAGAAATCATAAATTTATATTTTTTCAACATACCACGTATTTTAATTACATTTTCTTTTTTATTTATTATGGGAAAATGGAAACCAAAAGATATAATAATCTAGTATTTTTCCTTTATTTGCTACAGAAATGGAGTACTTCAGTTGCCACCATTACAGAAACGGCATTAAAAATTACAATAAATAAATAAATAAATCTCAAAAATACGTGAGATGCAATTTTCAAATAAATTGCATTTAAAAGTACTTTTTCTCCCTATACAACGGCATAAAAATTGTCAATGTGCGATGCTTAGAAGTTTACAAAATTGCAATAGACATTATCAGTATTTAACAGTACAATGATACATTCGCTTTATTTTACGGCTGGCTTCTGTAACGGAACGCTATTTTTTAGAGTCGACATTTTAATTGCTGGCCGAAAGAAATAGCATATCAAGGGCTAGAAAAAAGAAAGAAAAAAAAAACTTCAAATGCGATTTCTTTAAAATCTCTATCTCAATTTACCGAGATTTTATGGATTTTCAAAATATTTTTCACGCTTGAATTTTTTTTAACCTATTCCAAAAATATCCGTGCGATGCAGTTACAGCAGACTAACCCATTTGCAGTGAAAACAATGAGGTAATTCAAGATTTTTTTTAGTTTATGTGTAATATTCCATAATTAAATTGTCACAAATAAATAAATAAAACATGATTTAACAGATATGTAATTGAACTACGTGGAACTACCCTTTCCGGCACAGTGTGCCCGGGTCGGGATACCTAATTTCAATTCCAAACTTACATACGGCACCAAGAATATTTTAATAAAATTTTGCATTAACAATGAAAGTGTAAAAGAACAAGTTTTTAGTTTCTAAAAAAGTTGTATGTAAATTCCGGTGTCAGTCGATGATTTCATCATTTTACAACAAAATTTGCCCGTGCCGGAAAGGGTTAAATACTAAAATAATCAAAATAAAAAAGTTTGCTATAAATAATAAACTCTTTCGCGATTACCCGCTGTCATGTGACTAATAAGGGATTATCAAAAATTCTTTTTGGTGTAGTTTGTGGGCAATCTGAGGAAATGTAATAAATGTAAAAAAAAAATCTATTTGTTTTCACTTAAAAATGATTTCCTCTATGTTCACGCCACGCACCGAGCAGTATATCGGGCATCTTTAATCCGACCCCTGTTCTGGCTATATTATAAAACAAAAACATGCCCGTGATTAACGCTGATGTCATAGTGACGATGACAACGATCCGAGTAATAAATTTCCATTTTTAGCAAATCTATTAACTTCTAAACATCGCGCAATTTCAAGTTTTACTTACACCTTCGAACAGGGAAAAAAATTTACATTCAAATGCTATTTGTAAGAAAACTATCTTAATTTACGGATTTTTTATCCTGCTATATATATAAAAAAGTAACGATTTAGAAATGGACCAATGAAATCTGCGTAGATATTCCCAGTAGATCGGCATTCATTTTGAATGCTTAATCATGGTCTTTCTTCGTTAATATTAACAAAACTGTTGCACACAAAAATATGAAAATCGGTAGTATAATAGAGAAATGTTTGATAAATACGATGATGCAGACAGTTTTCAAATCGAATAATTATTTTAAGAGATTTTTAATATTAAATTTGGTCAAAATCGTTCCATTAAAAAAGTTTCATTGGAGAAAAAACTATACATAGGAATTTAATCATTTTTAGATCATTTTAATCATTAGAAGTTCCCGATGTGCAGGCTGCATTTATTTTTTTTTAATTTGATTAATTCTTTGAGGATTTATTTCCATTTTAAATTCAAATTTTCATCATTTCGAGAGATATTTTTTACATGTTTTAGAAAAAGGCATAATTTTAAATTGTTGCCAATTTTTAAAACAGTGCAAAGAATAATATTTCCTTCAAATTTAAAATGTATTTACACGTGGCTATTATAAACATAAAAAAAAAACCCACTTTCAAATGAGAATTAAATGATTACATGTTAAAAGCAGGAAAATATTGAAAATTACGTCATAAGAACTACATTTACACTTGAATTTAGAAAGAGAAAGAAAATGTTAGAATAAAAAATTCATTATTATGCATTAAAAATCGTAAATGGAGGAAATTGCGACGCATTTAAAATGGCCAAATAACAATGCAAAGCAGTTTAAATTTAAAAATATATTTGCGCGAGACATTTATTTCATATTTTGAGATAAACTTTTCAACTATTGTTGTGAATTCCAAGACAGGGCAAATAATAATTCCTTTCTAACTAAAAGTATTTTCAGGTGAATATTAATAAGAGAACGAAAACTTTGGTGAAAATAACGTCAGATTTAAAACGATACATTTAAAATGACTTATTTAAAAGAACTTTCTTATAGCATTGTTAAAAAATACCGGGAGACAATGACACTGTTTACTTAATTCATTTTACATTAGCTTAGTTTCATATTTTTAACTAATTTTTTTTTTTTAAATCAAAGACGAAAACAGCGATTGTATCTCTTAACAATAGCTAATTTGGTCTTAAAAATCCCCAATCAAAGAAAAACTAATAGAAACCCGTTTACATAGACATCGCCACTGTTTTTTTTTTTTTTTTTTTTTTTTAATTATATTTCAATTTTTTTAAAGCCGATCGAAATAGCGTGCTTTTAGAATCTGGGGAGTCTGAACGGGGGGGGGGGGGGGTTGGCGAGCGTAGCTCGTAGGGGGCAGAGCCCCCTAGTGGTTAATAAAAAAATCAAGCATGATTTCTTTAAAAATCTATCTCTATTGAGTGATGCAGCCCGATTGCGGATGATTAACCCATTTGCCTTTAAGACATAAAAATAAGTTTAGAATTTGTTTTTGACTGATATTCGATAACGAAATTAAAACTTCCTGATAAATAAATAAAACACGAATTTAAAAGATACATAAACGAACTAACACTGAAGTAATCAGAAAAAAAAGCTGCTATAATTAGTTAAATCGCTGACGATTTCTTTTGGCTAATAATCCTTGGCACGCTTCTAATACGAAAGTGCCGTTTTTTTATAAATTTCAAAGCTTTATTTAAATACATATTTGACATTTTTCATATAAATTTCTTTTGGGTGTTGTTAGTGTGAAATCTAGAAAACAAATTAAGGGGCTATTTCACTTAGGGAAAAACACCCGCTCTCTAATGTTAATCATATGGGAGAAAAATTTAAAAATATCTCACTTGCATTTCCATATTTTTAAATGAGTTTTTTTTTTTTTTTTTTTTTGCATTGGATAGCTGAGGTCGATCTCTACAAAGGACATTTTTTTACCTTTTCTACTTTGTTTTTAGGGGTTTTTTTGTGAGGATACTTTTACTTTTGAAATCTGTCGCTATTTTTTACTTTTTCGATTTTGTTTGCAGGTTTTTTTTTTATGAGGATGTTTTTACTTTCGAAACCGATTTCGAAAGTGAAAGTATTCCAGTAAAGAAACAAACAACCCAAAAAAACCTGCAGACAAAATCGAAAAAGTAAGAAACGGCCTTTGTAGAGAGCGACCCCGTGATCCAATGAAGAAAAAAAATATTTAAAAATATGGAAATGCAAACGAGATATTAAAAAACAATTGTCCTATAGTATTAACATTAGCGAGCGGGTGTTTTAGCGTGAGGGAATTAGCCTCATAAACATAGAAAAATCTATTAGAGATTTTATTAAAATGATTTTCGCCTATATTCTGTATACCAGGAATTCTGTACTGTAAGCCAGAAATCCAGGGTTAGATTCCCATGTGTAAAATAAAAAATGTCAATGTATTTTGGAATGCAAAGCCACGGTATAAATGCTTAACTAAAATAAAGCCAAGTCCGTATTTAAACATCCAATATCTAATATACTCAATGATAAATAAAGTTAATGAACATTTGCATACTATATGGATAAATTGAACAATATTTATAATAAATTTCAGTCCCAATTAAACGAATATCAAAGGTGTGGTAAATCATACAAGAACCTCGATCGGATGAATATATATATATATATATATATATATATATATATATATATCATCATCAACCGTTTTCAATCCACTGCTGGATGTAGGTCTCCCCCAGATTTTTCCAATGTTTCCTGTCTAGTGCTTTAGTCATTCAATTTACACCGGCTACTTTTCTGATTTCATCACTCCATCTTACTTGAGGTCGTCTTCTTGGCCGTTTTACATCTCTGGGATACCACTGTAGGGTGTTTGTGCTCCATCTATTGTCTTGTCTTCTTGCGATGTGCCCAGCCCATTTCCATTTTAGCCGTTTAATTCTTTCAATGATGTCAAAAACTTTCGTCTGACTTCTTATCCAGGTTATTCTTTTTCTGTCTCTTCTAGTTATACCTAGCATACATCTTTCCATACTTCTCTGTGTTGTTTGTAATCTTTGTACCATCCGTTTTGTTAGCGTCCATGTTTCTGCTCCATAAGTTAGGACAGGCAAAACACATTGGTTAAATACCTTTCTTTTCAAACACAGGGGCATGCTACTCTTCAGAATAATATTGTTCTTCCCAAAAGCACTCCATCCATTTCTTATTCTTCTATTGATTTCATTCATGATACTAATTATCAGATGATATTTCTTGCCCAAGGTACACATAACTTTGCACTTCTTTAATTTCAGTGTTGTTGTAGACGATTTTCTTTTTTGATGCAAATGAATTGAACATCACCTTAGTCTTTTCCAAGTTTATTTTTAATCCCACATTAATGCTAGCTTCTGCCAAATCTTTTAGCATATTTTCCAATTCTTCAGGACTGTTACTGAAAATTAAAATGTCGTCAGCGAATCGGAGATGACTTAAATATACCCCATTTATTCTAATCCCTTTGTTTTCCCAATCCAGCTTCTTGAAGATATTTTCTAAGACAGCAGTAAAAAGCTTAGGCGAAATGGTGTCTCCTTGTCTTACCCCTCTTCCAAGCTTGATCTTTGCTTTTCCTTTGTCCAAGCGGATGGTTGCTGTTGCTTTCTTGTAAATCTTCTTTATAATATTGATGTAAGGTTTGTCTATACCAATGTCCTCCAGAGATTCTACTACTGCTGATGTGTAGACCGAATCAAATGCTTTTTCATAATCAATAAAGGCAAGGCAAAGAGGTAAATTATATTCCTTATGTTTTTCTATGAGTTCCCTTACCGTTTGGATATGATCCATTGTGCTGAATCCACTTCGGAATCCTGCTTGTTCTCTAGGTTGAGCTGAGTCCAGAGCTGATTCAAGTCTTGTCGTTAAAACTTTGGTGAAAATTTTATAAATCACTGATAGTAAGCTGATTGGACGGTAGTTTTTAATGTTTTCCTTCTCTCCTTTCTTGTAAAGTAGCACCATCACAGCATTATTCCAATCTTCTGGTACATCTGACTTCTGGAGACATTTGGAAAACAGTAAGGATAGCATTTTTGCAAATTCTTCTCCTGCTTCTTTGATAAGGTCGATTGTAATTCCATCTTCTCCGGGGCATTTACCTTTTTTCATAAATTTAATGACTTGTAAAACTTCGTCTGTCGTCACTGGGATTATGGCATCGGTTTCTGTTAAGTTTTCTCGTGGATCACATAAGTTGATTTCCCTCTGATCTTCACATTTATATAAATCGTTATAGAATTTTTCGACAATGTGTACTATTTCTTTATTGATTTTGGTGATTGTTCCATCTGCCCTCTTTAGTGCAAAAATACCTTTTCTTCCAACACAAAGTTTTCGCCTAGCTGATTTTAAACTTTTGTTATCTTCTAGAATTTTCTTGACAAGATCAGAGTTAAATTTTCTGATATCTTCTGTAACACATTTTCTTACCGTTTTATATAATTCAGCATATTCAACTCTTGATTTAGGATCGTTTTGCTTCATTTTAAATTCTCTGCGTTTCTTCATCAATCTTCTTGTTTCTTCTGTTATTTTCTTTGTCTGCTTTACTTGTGCATCGCCGGCTATCTTCTTTGCAATATCTTGTAGAGTACTGGTTAGTTTCTTGTTCACTACTGTAACATCTTGCTCTTCTTCTAAAGCTGATTGAAGTACTTGGAAACGGTTTTTAAGTTCCAAATGGAATTCTTCTTTATGTTTCTGGAGATTTATTATATCGATTGATTTCTTTGAGTGTTGCAAAAGCTTCATTCCACTTTAGTATTTAACAGCAGTTTGCATCTAACCAACCTGTGATCACTTCCTGTATTGAAGTTATTGAGAATGCTGCAATCCTGAATAAGATGCTTTTTGTTTGTTAAGATGTAGTCGATTTCACTTGTTGAGCCATTTGCACAACGCCATGTCCATTTTCTTTGTGGCTTTTTCTTGAAAAATGAATTCATGATATACAACTGTTCACATTCTGCAAACTCAATCAATCTGTTTCCTCTTTCATTTCGCACCCCATATCCATGATTTCCTACTGATAACTCACCTTTCTCTTTTTTCCCAATTCTAGCATTCCAGTCTCCCATTATTAATTTTATGTAGCATTTTCCCTTTTGATGCATTGAAGCTACTTCTTCATAGAAATCCTCAACTTCTTCATCAGTATAGCTTACTGTTGGTGCATAAACTTGGGTAATTTGCAGCTTGTATCTTCTGGACACTTGTATTACTAACCTTGCAACTCTATCTGATGCACTATCATATTCTACGATGTGATTCTTCCACCTTTTATGAATCAGAAATCCTACACCGCTTGTTCTTCCATCTTCTGTGCCTCTGTAGTATAATACATGTCCGCTGGCAAGATCTATCTTCTCTTCTCCTTTTCTTCTTACTTCACATAATCCTAGGATGTCCCAGTTGATTCTTTCTAATTCTTCTTCAAGTTCCTGAAAACGATTTTCCGAAGATAGGGATCGTCCATTATACGTAGCCAAGGTCATCAACTTATGGCAGCCTAGCCGAGCCCAGTTATTCTTAGCACCCTCTGTCTTCATGTCTTTCTGATCGCTGCCGTAACCAGGAACATTCAGACCGCCGGGAATTAAGGGCCGTGATTTATTTTGTGAATTCATGGTAAAATAAGGGGGGGGGGTAGGTGGCCAAATTCCTCCACGCGGGTTGGAGGAAGCCCATCCGCGTTCGTTCCCCATGCACTAGGCAAGGGTACTAACAGGCTGTACCGGTGGAAGGTGCGGATTGGACATTAAGTCTCCGCTCCCAGTCGATTCCTTTAAGTCCTCCTCGAAGGCAATTAAAGGGTCTTCTCCTGGTTAATAAGCAGAGGCTATTAAACAGCCCTATATATATATATATATATATATATATATATATATATAAAAGCAATTTAACAAATTACAACGACCATTTGGAAAATGATTTATTCAAAGACTAAAATTTAAGACATAAAAAATCGCACGGAGTTGATCATACATTACTTACGCCATGGATTAAACATTAACATTCCTGGACCCATCATGGACAAATTTTAAAAGAAATTTCAGTTTTACAATTTTCGGTTCTGTAAATTTTTAAACTTCTATGGAGCTGGTCATACATTACGTACGCCATGGATTAAACATTAACATTCCTGGACCAATTTTAAATGAAATTTCATTTTTAAACTTCTAAACATCCCACAATATTACTTTTTATATCGTCGTATAGAGAAAAAAATGCATTTTTAATTGGAATTTGTTTGAAAGCTGTATCTCAATTTGTTTCTGAGTTATTATTTTTTTGTAGTTTTTATTACTTTTTTGTCATAGTGGCAACAGAAGTATCCATCTCTGTTGAAAGTAAAGGGAAAATACAGATTACTGTATAGACCAATCAGAAAACGAATAAAATGCGGGATTCAACTAATAAAACGCTTCAGATATGTTTTTGATTTCCTACCCTGACCGAGGACAATAACCATTTTTCCAAATGTTTAAAAAAAACTCGAAAAAATAATTTTAAAATCGATATATAATGGTATAAGATTAAAATCTTATTTTTAACCTTCCGTCTACCAGACGGGTCCATTGGACCCGACATGTACATTCAAAATATTTATTCGAACCAGAAATTTCTTCAAAACAAACTAAATGTATAAATCAGACAATAATAAGTTAAATAAACAAATTAAATAGTTTTAAGTAAAAATTCTGGTGTAGAATGTTTTTATAAAACTTGAGTAAAATTTCCGGTAGTTCTAGGGTTAAATGGGTTTCGAAGTTTGTTTTATATCTTCAAAGTTTAACTGATAATCCAACATTTTGTTTTATACTGCTGGTGTATCCCGTGAATTTTTTAATTATCATCAACAGACCTCATTTTAACATATTTAGCTTCTAATAGCGCGAAAGTGTAAGTCTATTATCCCAATTAATCCTCTTGGTAAAATTTCATTGGGTGCTTTAGCAGTATTTTGCATCTTTTCAAAAGTCTCTGTGGTCAGTGGCGCCCACTTATATGGGACCGTTGGGCGCGAGCCCACCCAATTTCAATTGATTTAATTCGCAATTTATTTTTTTTAATTATTTAATCACTGAAATTAAATTTGGTTCTATTGACGTTCTCAAAATACTTTTGTTTGTAAAACAGTAAAGACATGAATTAGAATTACAGGAGCACTGAAAACACCTTCAGCTGATGTATATTTAAATTTCTCACGAAAACAATTTTCGTACGTATTTTACCATCTGTTTTGATCATAGAATTGTACAAGAACGAGAAGGAACACAAGCAACCGGATTAGCTTTGAAGAGCGCAGGGGCTGACGGGATTTTACGAACACGAACTGCTTGCAACCCCCCTAACCCTTCATCTTACTATCCAATGGGCTTTGTTACTATCATCCCTTTTGCCGCAAGTGCTCGTGGGGATTAACGAACGAGAAATTATCCGGTGGCAAACAGCAGGCAGGGAAGATGCCATGCACAGATATGCTTGCCTTCCTTCTCGGTTGGTTGGTTGTGTTTATGACGGCCAATTATGAACACTAGGGATATAGGCCCGAAAGGGGGGGGGGTGCCCTTCGTGGGGGTCTTTTCTGAGGGAACCTAACCCCTATTTACGCATGGAAATCCAAGGTTCGAAGAAAACCACGAAAACTCCGAACGATTAGGCCGACGGGCGCGATTGGGTTCGAACCCAGCACCTCCCGCCTACCAACTTCGAGAGCAGAACCTCTCGGCCACTCCCCCTTCCTTCTCATTCTTTGTAATTCTATGGTTTTCATGTCTTAAATTGGTAAAGCACTGAGGTGGCTAAAATATATGCTTTTCTTGACATTTAGAATTTTTGCGCTTTCTATAGTTAGAAATTCCAATGTTATTTAAAATAAATATTAATGTATTTATAAGGAAGAACTTAGAAGAATGTAATTTAATAAAATTATAATAATTTAAAAATTTGCTTAGAAAAAACATAATTTAATTTCGAATTATCATCTTTAGTCATTCGCTTCTCCCCGCTCTCTCCCCGCACGTACACACTAAGGGGGGGGAAATTACATGTCTTATTTTACTCAAAAATGTTTAAGCCCACCCAATATTTTTGGAAAAGTTGGCGCTAATGTCTGTGGTAACTAACTGCATTATTACACTTCTAATGTATTTTAAATAGAAAGCAAAGCTATGAGTAACCTTTCCTGTCTTATCGCACAACATTTTTTTTTTTTATAATTTTAATAGAATGTTATGAATTTTAAAATCTATTTTTGTAACTACTCAGCCAAAAATGTTTCTGCCGTAAACATTCGATTCATTTATTCGTGTGCTCATCGTACTTTGTACCAAAAGTTAACAATGTGTTCGTATTATCTTCCAGAAAAGAATTTGAAGATTATTCAAAACAGACAGGAAGGCATGCGTTTCCCTGCTGCAAATTTTTAATCTGCGGTTTAAACACGAGCAGCTTGAAATCTGAACAAATGTATTTTGAAAATGCAAAATACTTTTAAGTATTTTGTAAGTGTATTTCAAATACCTGCATTTTCGATACTGCTTACTTACTTACTGCCCAACTCTGTTACTGCTCCTACGTCGTCAGATACGCGTTCGTTCAGAATCGAATATTAAATTTTCTAAAAGCAGCCGCAAATTAGATACGTCTTTTTAAAATAACAACAATTGTGGATTGCTTTGGCGTAGCAAATTTTACTTTTTTTTTTATATTAATATTTTATTTTATTACCTTTCTGATGTGAAATAAAGAATATTCTGAAACACTTGCATTTAAGAGTGGTTGAATGTGCAGACAAGTATTTCTTATTTTTTATAAGTAGCTCTAAATGGAACTTGAGACTGCTTGCTTATATACATTACAAACCAATGCAGAGTATTATGAAATGCCTACAAGTGTCGTTATGCTTTTGTTTACTTTCAATTTCAATCCGATTCGAATATTAAATTTTCTAAAAGCAGTCGCAAGTTTGAGACGGCATTTTAACATGATACCCATAGTCCTTTGTTTGGCGAACCAAATTATACTTTTGTTTCATTAACATTTTATTTTATTACCTTTCTGGTGTGAATTAAAGAATATTCTAAAACACTTACATTTAAGAGTGATTGAACGTTCAGACAAGTATTTCTTATTTTTTATAAGTAGCTCTAAATGGAGCTTGAGACCACTTATATACATTATGAACAAATGCAGAGTACAGTGGAACCCCGCTAATTCGGATCTCCGGATAATCCGGATCGGTCTGGTCGATCTTTTTTTCAAGTTTGAGACGCGATCAGCAAATTTCCATAACATTCATTTATTTCATCCACGTATTCTGAATAAAAAAGTCTTTTTTGAAATCTTTAGAAGAATACCTTAAGCATTCTTACTTAAACACTTTGATGTTATCCTTGAAGGAAACAATAATGTATCACTTTAAGTTTGGCAATTTTATGGTTCCGTGTGTTACAAAATATTTAAAATCGTGCAACTTACCCATCAAAGCTGTCCTCCTAATTGATAATGCCCCGACACACCCCGAAGAAAGTCAACTGACAAAAGGAAACATAATGGTAAAGTTTTTACCACCTAATGTGACAGCGCTGGTACAGCCAATGGATCAAGAGGTTCTTCAGAATATTAAGAAAGTTTATAAAAGACAAATGCTGAATGAACTTTTAGAAGATGATGGAGAGCATGGAGTGGTAGAGATTCTCAAATCAATAAATATCAAGAAATTAATCTATATGATTGCTGAATCTTGGGATCAGGGTGCTGAGAGTACTCTCCGAAAGTCGTGGAAGAATTTATGGCCTGCAAATTGTGATTTCTCGAATAATAAGCTTGAAACAGAAGGCGAGAATGAAAGAGAAAATGAGATAAGCGAGAATGAAAGAGAAATTACACCTGACGATTTTGTGAAAAAAAAAAAAAAAATGGTTGCTCAGATGTTGATATCAGCGACATTAGCAATTGGTTAGAAGCAGAAAATAATGAAGGTTACGCCTCACTTATAGATGACGAAATAATCGCTTTGTGCACAACTGAAGAAAACGAAAATGAAGATGATACAGACGAAAACACCAATATCAATGATGATCAAGCAAAAGTTATTATCCATAATGAAGCAACTTCTCATTTAGAACAATTAATGGTTTATTTTGAACGTCAGGTGGAGGCTACACCCAACGAACTATTTATGCTCAAGCGGATGCGTGACCGTGCGGCCCACAAAAGGTATACAAAACTGGCACAGGAGAAGATTGAAAATTTTATAATTACAAAGTAAACATTTTTACTGTCTGTAAATATTCAATATGTCAATATAAAGGTGATTTTCTGTAAGTATGTTTTATTTTATTTCATTTTTTCTCATTATCCGAATAATCCGGATTTTCGATAATTCGGATTGGGTCTGGTCCCAATTAATCCGAATTATCGGGGTTTTACTGTATTATGAAATGCCTACAAGAGTCGTTTTGCTCTTGTTTACTTTCAATCGAAGGTGATCAATCGATTAGGTCTTGATGCATAGATGGTAAGCAAAAAGGGCTTAGATGTATTATAATTCCGCATCCGCCATCTTGGATTTTTTTCTTGCATGAAAAGATGAAAAGTCCCTTTTCGCCAAGTAGTAAATGTCGCCAATGGTTAAATATTGTTGATAGATTAATATAATATTGAAAAAAAAAAATCGAGTATAATAATTATAACTATTAATTAAAAAACAATTTTTAATTCACGCCAAGAAAAAAATCCAAGATGGCTGATGCGGAATTATAATACATCTGTTCCTCAAAAAGTTCGGAATTTGCACGCAAATTCCAGAGCATTGGTTTGGTCGAAGCAAACAGAGTGTAATGGGATAAAAGAAAAAGGTCCCATAGCTCTAATAATTATAGCCCTAATTATTATTAATATTATTTTTTAAATACGAGTATATAAATTAATCTCAACAATAATAACTTAAAAAAAAAAAATAAATTATACATATTAGCTTTTTTTAAAAAATTAGAAACTATTTGGTACCTCATAAAGCAGACAGGAAACGTAATATTACACAAAAACTAGATATGTATAAAACAGCGCTTAAAAACTGTATTCTGCAGTATTTGAAACGACTAATATACTTGGTTTTATTCGAATAATAAGTGATAAATTGGAATAGGCACGCCTTTTATTAATTATGTTTAAATCAATAGGCAGAAACAAATCCGAATCTTTATACTGACAAAAACAATAGTTAAAAAGGTAATAAATTAGTCTGAATAAAAATTTAGCGCTTACCAATTGAAAGCCTAATATTTAGAATTATTTTATTGATATAAATGAAAAATCCAAACTTTTTAAAGTGTGACGCTTTAGGCTTACGTTTCCCGCGTAATTTCCACGAAAAGACTTCCAAAATATGTCATTTCGTGATTTTTCAGATTTATATTTTATGTTACATATAGCATTAATATCAAGTTAAGTTGAATTGGTTAACACCGTTGCATCCGAATATGTTCGGAATTTTATTTTAATATTTTTTATATTTTGAATTTCACTAGATTTGACCATCACATTTTGAAACACTTTACAATATATTGTAGTAAGCTCTTTGGTACCCGTATATGAGCGTAGCTTTCCGTTTAAGATTGAGCTATGTGAAGCTATACCAGTTTTGTTTAGATAGCTCGTAAATTGCTTTCTCTTACCGTAACATTTTGTGATGTCTCTGTATCTGTTTGGCCCTCACATATAATCTAAAAATTACTTGCAGATTATCTCTGGTAATATCTACACAGATAATTGTCCACAGATTATTGTAAGCTAATGTCCAAAACAGTACAGCCACGCCTATTGCGTGTCTTTTCAATGAAACTGGGTGGCGCAAAAAAATCAGGTTTGAAATTTATTGGGTTTTCTACATCTAAATGAAAATGATCTAGAGATATTGATAAGTAAGAAGTTAAAAGATTTGAATTTTTCAAATAACGACATTTATCGTTCAAATCAAATGAAATATAGTAATGGAGATTAAAGTTAGTCTTAATAATTTTTCTGAAAATAGTATTCAATTATCCAGAGGTCGCTGCTTCGGCTCGACGAATATACATTTTTAGATGATGAAATAAAAAAGAAGAAGGTCTCCAATTTTTTCTTTCTTCATTTTTTAGCTTTTAAAATAGCGTTAAACGAATAAAATATGCTACTTCAGAGAATATTTGTACCAGTAAGATGTTTGAAACAGAATTTCTTATTTGAATAATATCATAAACATCAATTAAACAAAAACATAATTTGCCGAACAAATTAAAAAACAAATTTATTTCCTAGATTATTTAAGCCCGAGAAGGGGCAGATATTAAGATATTTCATTCAGTTCATTAATGTTAAATTTTTGTAACAAATTAGTTGAACCATGTGAACATTAAAAAATAAAAATGAAATTCAAACAATATGATGCTTAAACACCCTAAAAACTTGGATTCCGTTCAAATGAGATCGAAATAAATCTTAGATTTTTTCCAAATTCAAGAGTGACTCTCAGTAGTATTTTGTCCTATACTTTTCATGCTATATTCTTATTATCACAACTGCGCATTTTATATGGAACCGATTTGCTTAAAATTTTTTTTGGTGATTGACATAACTTATTTCTTTCAGATGGCATAATTTTGTAAAAGAAAAGTACGACCTCTTTTTTTAAATTAAATTTTAAAATTTCTTACATTGGTTCCTCAAAAAATTACCAGATGGCATTACGGGTTCTATATATATTTTTTAAGGACCACAAATCAACTATTTTTTTAGTTTTTATACATTTTTTTGTAAATTGTTATCATTATCTCTCTTATAAATTTAACAAGGGACATCTCTTAGATGATATTATATAAAATGTCCCTCAAGAATCCTTTTTGTTTTTTCAAAATACGATTTTATTCGTGAAATTTCATTGCAGAATTACAGTCCTCCAAATTTCTAGCAACCCTAAGATTTCCGTTTTTCCGAGCGAGGAAAGTACTGTACATTTCGTTGGCAGAGAAGTGAATCTAGACCGTGGAAGGACCTGACATTGACTTTTGAAAGGGGTGGGGAGTAAAGGTTACCATGTGTGGATATTTTCTCTTATTTCTATAAAAGGAAATTTGTCTTTGCAGGAACGTTTAATGATCCTTTGTCCTAAACAGTGGTGCATCTAGGATAACGCTTTGGAGTGAGCTAGCATATTTTAGAGGCCTATGTGTACCAAGATCTGGACCAGCTGTCCTTCTTTCATTTGATTTGATGAGACGTGCCGGATCAGGTCCTGATTTAGTACATTTTTTCTGTTGACTTGAGCAGAGTCGTACCTAGCCAGAGGAAGCTCTGGGAATTTTTGGTTGGGCTAATCTGAATGCTTTTAACATGTTAAATAGTGAAATACTGTATGTACTAAAATGTAACTTAGTTTTTGGGACTTTTTTGGTTTGTTTCTGTATTTGGATAATTTTAAAGTGTGTTTGCAATCAAACGATTTAAAGTTTCTTTTATTAAATTATCAAAATATTATGAAGGTTAAAGAGAGCAAGAGGTTGCACGGGGTCTTAAATTTTTAATTATGTAAATTTTAAACATGCGAATATTCCGAATTTCATATTAAAATTCATAAAACAGAAAAAAATTGTGTGACAAAATTAATATCTTTTCAAAAATTCCGATTTTTTAAGGACCTATTAAAAAAAATAATAATCTTTCATAATTCTTAAAAAATTAACTATCTAGTCTAGTCTGGGAGGGACTTCAGCCATTACCCCCTACAAAAGAAAGCCACCGGGCAGGTTACTGTACTCTGAAATGACGTAGCTCGAGTAGTCCATGAAACCTATTTTGCATGGTTGCCATATTTTCCCGTCTATCACTTTCCCCATAATACATTTCGTATTAGCTTGGATTTCTTGTTTCTTCCTTCGAAGCCGGTAATAAAAGGTTGAACGCCGGTTTCTCGTCTTTTTATAAGTTAATCGTATTTTGTATATGTGTATTTTATAAAAAAAATTGATGTGTGTCACTGTTAGGAAGTATGCCTTACAGATGCTGTGCCGTAAATTGCAATGGGAACTATAAAAATGTCCCAAAGGTTCCCGTATTTTCTTTTCCGAAGAATGAAGACCTAAGGGGAAAATGGTTGCAAGCAATTTGCCGAAAGGATTTTGTTGTAACTCCAAACTCAAGAGTAAGTTGATACTTATTTGTAACTTTTCTTTTTTTCTCTCTCTCTCTTTTATGTTTTATAACTGTTTGCTCAAATTATTTCTATTAAAAGCAAAAATGAAGGTTCCATTCCTTATGTTATCGCAATTGTTTACTAACGAAATCTAATATTGTGAGCTGAACTATTATAAAATTTCATAACAAAAATTAATTTTTATGCAATATTGATCAATATCGCTTAAAATACACATAGTAAATTTTTTAATTTTCATGCATATAACCAACTTAGTCGTAAAATTAACCAAATACTATTTCGATTGACAACCATTTGGCGCTTTCTGGCGAAATTTTCCTTCTGTTCAATGTTTGTTTACAACTACCAAGTTCACTTTTTTCTATGTTAAACAAAGCTTGTTTTAAACTCTATTAAATTATTTTTTAAATTGCATCTTTTATTTAAATCAGATTTTTTTAAATTTAAATTAGATTTTTTAATGATATTTTCTATGCTCCATATGTATTTTTTTTATTGTATATATAAGTTGTAATTTATGTATAGTGTTGCTCAGTTCTGTCACTTTCAGAATTTTCAAATTTATATGAATTAATTCGGCATTTTATAAAAGATTTCAGAATTTTAAATGCATTTTAGAATTAAAAAAAAATTATACCAGTTCAGATAAAATCTATGTAATTACATTTTTTAATTAACTATATATTATATATCAAAACATAATTAATAATTATTCATGTATAATTTGTATATTCAGATTTGTTGATGATAATTTGTATTGGTTTATAAAGGTTATATTTTGGGGAGGGTGGGGTGGAATGGGACAGTAGATTTTTCTCTTTAGGTATCATTCTAAACATTTCATCAATTAAACATTGGATGAAGTAATGGTACCCCAATGTTCAGTTGAAAAAGTTGCTGATCTGCGTAAGCTTATAATTGTATAAAGAAAAGTATTATTTCAAGAATCAAAAGTAAATTTGCTGCATATACTTTTACTTAAACATACTTTTGCATCTCTGATTCATTTTGGATTTTTTTTATCTTAATTATTAAAATGGATTATTAACAAACATACATTGATTAAAGAATTTATAACTCTTCAAACTTTATTATGCGAGCGTTTAGTTATTAATCTAGTATTAAAATATTTTTGTTGAACAGTTTAAGTGTCATAAAACTTTAACTAATTTATCATTTAATATTAATATATGTACTATATCATATAGTACTATAGCTGTTGTTATATTATAGCATGTTTAAAAGAGAAAAATGTAAGAAATCACTTTTATGTAAGTGCATTTTAAAGTTACATATTTGAGAATATTATTATTTATTACCACAGAAAATAGGTTAAACTTTTAGTTTGTTTATATGAGAAAAATGTAAAATCATATTCTCACATAAATGTATTTTTACCTGTGAGTATCATTGTCTTTTGTTATTGTGACATTGTTGAATAAACTTTTTATTAATATTATTTTGTGTCCTTATTGTGAAAGTGTTGGCAGATACATTTTAAATGTTAGAGAGTTGAAAGTAACACTTTTAAGGATATTTAAAGATATTAAGAAATGCATACATATAAAATGTATTAATCAAAAACCCAATTTTAAGAACAAATTAAAAAAAAATTCCATTTTTAAGTTGTATTGCATATTTTGTAATATGTTTATGACGATTGTACATAAAATGATAAGATGCATGCAAAATGCAAAACTTTTAAAAAGTCTAAGATTTATTTAGATTTCATTTGAACGGAATCTAAGTTTTTAGGGTGTTTAAAGTATTATGTTGTATGAATTTTATTTTTATTTCTTAATGTTCAATTTGTTTAACTTATTTGTTACAAAAATTTAACATTAAATGTAGAAGGAATTGAATGAAATATATTAATATCTGTCCCTTCTCAGGCTTAAGTAATGTAGGAAATAAATTTTGTTTTTTTAATTTGTTCTCCAAATTAGGCTTTTGTTTAATATGACAAGTTTTTTAATAACTACTGCATTCAGACGAACACATTTCAAAATTAACGGATCGTACCATCATCAGGCTTTGATTCATGCGGTATCTTATCACAATTTGTGATGTAATTTACCTATGTATAATTCAAAATATTACACCAGTGTAGTAATGCAGGTTGCTGTATAATTGCAAGCAAAAAAAAAAAAAAAAATTACAAACGTGAGAAAAAAAAAAATATACACATTTTTTCTCATGTTTGTATTTTATTTTATTTTTATTTCAATAAACACATATATTGTAAAAATATTTTTTCTATAAAACTATTATACACATTTTTATCATGTTGCTATTTTTTTTACATAAAAATATATTGTAAAAATATTTTCTTTCTTATAGTATAAGTATGCATTTCTCATGCATTTCTCCAATGCACTCCAAAAAATAATCAGAGCTCCAGAAAAAGAATATATATATATATATATACATATTAACATGCATTGAAATGCTACTGTTAAGTAGTTCTCAACTTCTCAGAAATCGGCAATTGCTATTAAAAGAAAAGAAAAAAAAATATATTTTAATTTTGCAATTTTTTTATTTGTTTTAATCATAATAAAAATGTTTCTACAGAGAAAAAGCTGAGCAAAGTAATAAAATTCTCTTCTAGCCAAGTATATTAGAACTCAATATCGTTCGCGAATTCAGCGCCGACTTTTACAGAGGTCTACTCCAGCGACGTCACTGATTCCGTGCGGAGGCTTTCTTTTGTAGGGGGTAATGCTTCAGCCCCCTTAGCCCTCCCTGTGGGTGCGCCAATGGCCCTAAATAGAGATTATAGTGTACCGATTTGTCTAAAAAATAAGCTCAGTATTTGCAGTATGTACTGATCGTTCGTATAAAGCGCAAAATGTTTTATCCTAATACATATAACAAAAATGGTTCATTGTATGCAAATGAACAGATAATAACGTTAATACTAAAAATTTCCGAATAATTTTTGGTCTAGTGATTGCATCAGAAGTTTGGTATCAGAATTTTTTGCGTTCCATTTCTGTTAAAAAAAAATGCCTTATTTAAGGGCCTTATTCTCAAATCCAGAAGAGCAATCTTCAGACATAAGTTTTAATTTATTTTTGTTCGAAAATGCATGAAACTAACTGATGTTGTTGTTCAGAAACTATGTAATTGAGCTGTTTTTTCCTTTTTTTTTTCAAACGCAATAGATCTTTCAGAAAATATTGTCAAGGTGTGCGTTTTGAATCGAATTTCCGCGCGAAGGAAGAAAAAGCACACAAGAGCGAGCGAAAAACGTGTTTGTCACGTGATCAAAATCGCAATAATTGATTGATCAAAAAATGGAAAAAACAGTTCAATTGCAAATCGCTTCCATAGCCAGGCTTTCCAATTTTACACCTTTCCGTTAAAAAATGAATTTGTAAATGTGTAAAAACGTTTTTCGCTTGTTGAACAGAGCAGTTAAGAACAGCCTTAAAAAGAACATCTGCACTACCCTCGCTTGCGCATGGAACTATTATTATTATTTTGAACTAGCTCATCTTATTTACAAAAATACATAGGCATGCGAGATTTTATAAGAAAGATGCGAGGAAAAGTGCGCTCATGATATTTTTTTTTATTAGATTTTTAAAAATTTAAAGCAGCTCTAAAAAAAAAATCATCTGCTCAACAACGCGAAAATTTGTGACTTATTTTTAAACACAAAATCATGATGGTTGGAGGGACGATTATTGAAGTGATGAATCAGACCATTTTTTCATTTTCCAATAAATGATTTATATCTTGAGTTATAAGCAATTGTTATAACCCCAGGGCAACAGTAGTAGTTATAAAATAGCGGTTCTACATCAGTGGCGCGGGTGAAAGTCAAATGAAGGTCATGCGGCGGCGGAGGTCATGGGGTCAAGGTTATGCGACCCGGCGGTGGAGGGTCAAGGTTTTGCGGTGGTGAAGGTTATGCGTCATCTTATAGTATGAGGGGTAATTTTGAGTTTGATTATTTTACTAATGATAATTAATTTTAATTGGGGGACTTTAACTTTTTTCGGATAGTTTTTGAAGATTGAAATTTTTGAAGATTGATTTTTCTTTTAGTCGTACTACAATACGAGGGGTTTTTTTGAGTTTGATTTTTTTCATTAATGATAATTAAGAAATTTTAATTGGTGGACTTTGCCATTGATTTCTCTTTTCGTCGTACTACAGCACAAGGGGTTATTTTGAGTTTGATTTTTTTTTTTTTTTTTTTTTTTTTATTAATGATAATTAATTAAGAAATTTTAATTGGGGGACTTTAACTTTTGGGGGATAATTTTTGAGATAGAATTTTTGGGGGACAATGATTTTTCTTTTCGTCGTACTACAGTACGAGGGGTCATTTGTACTTTTAAAAATTAATTTAGAAGTTTTAATTGCGAAACTTAAATTTTTTTGAGGATAATTTTAGGAGATAGATTTTTTTTCTTTCGCGGATATTGATTTTTTTAGCGCACTATAGTTTTTGGTGATATTTTAACTTGTAAAAAAAATAAATTAATGATAATTAAGATATTTTAATTGGGAGACTTTAATTTTAGGGAATAATTTTTGAGACAGATTTTTTTTTCGGACATTTATTTTTTAGCGCACTTGAGTTTTCGGTGTTATTTTTAGGGGCGCAATTTTTGTGTTAGAGTTTTTAATAGTGGCGATTTTTAATATTAATTTGGGAACTTAAAAATATTTTTTCTTTTACGCGATTTTCCCTTAGCAATCAAATTTTAAACATTCATTAAATATTTTAATTGGGAGACTTTATCTTTTAACGCAAATTTTTAGATAAAAATGGAATTTTAAACATAAATTGGATGAAAGGACTTTACGCGATTTAATTTAGTGACGTATGCGCTCGAATATTTAGTATTAATTAAAATTATGAATGAGGTCACATGTGAATTTTTGTTATTTAGTGTTAGAATTTATGTCTGCGAATTTTTTAATAGTACTGCCCCACCAGTGGCTGAGAGGTTTTGCTCTCGAAGCTAATAGACGTGAAGTGCTGGGTTCGATCCCAATCGCGCCCGTCGGCCTAATCGTTCGGAGTTTTGTTCGAGCCATGGATTTCCATGCGTAAATTCGGGTTAGGTTCCCTTAGAAAGACCCCCCCCCCCCACGAAGAGCACCCCCTATATCCCTAGTGTACATAATCTGCCGTCAAAATCAACCCACCTTTTAAATAGTACTAGTAAACTTTAGAATTTTTTTTACTGAATCCGTGTTAGATCAGTGGATATTTTTTCGCGGTTTTAGACAAAAATAGAAATTGTTAGGATATTTATAAGGATATCGGTTTACGATTTGTTTTGCAATGTTTAGGTATGTATTGCTTAATTCATGTGAAAATATATTTTGAGAAAAATACAGAAGTAGTAGAAAAAGGCCGCTCCGACCCCAGCAGGTGGAGGGTGGAGGGAGCAAAGGAGCAACTCCTCCTCCTCCTCCACCTGCTCCTCCTCCACCTCCTGCTCCTCCTCCACCTCCTCCTGCTCCTCCACCTCCTGCGGAGAATGTGTGCTCTAAGAGGAGGGGTTAGAAAGGAATGTTGATCTCTAAGAAGAGGGTGGAGTTTAAAAAAAATTAGAATTTTTTTTTTAAGAGTGAAATTTTGAACTATAGTACGAGGGGTCATTTTAAAGATTGAAATTTTATTTTTTAGCGGAAAAAAATTTTAAGTGAACTATAGTACGAGGGGTCATTTTGGAGAATGAATTTTATTTTTTTAAATTTAGAATTTTTTTTTTTCTTTTTTGAAGGATGAAATTTTGTAGTGAAATATAGAATGAGGGATCATTTTGGAGAATGAATTTTATTATATAGCGGAAAAAATTTTTAAGTGAACTATAGTACGAGGGGTCATTTTGGAGAATGAATTTTATTTTTTTATCGAACTATAGGTTGATGTTTTAATATATATTTTTAGAGAAAGAATTTTATTTTATTTATTTAATTTTTTTAGATGAAAATTTTTTAGCGAACTATTGTATGAGGATTAATAAAACATTTTAATGTATAATTAATTTTAAGAAAATTAATTTTTGGGAAGGAATTTTATTTTACTTAATTACAAAAGAATTTTTATTTATTTATTTATTTATTTTGGAAATTGAAATTTTTCAGCAAACTATAGTATGCGGTGTAATTATCAATTATACATTAAGAAATAAATTTAAAATATTTAATTTTGGAGCTTAAGAAAATTTTGAATAAAATTTTTTTCGAAAGGTTTAGAATTTTTGCTGTTAGACGATAGGTCTATAAGAATTTTTAGGGGATTTTTAATAAGTAAAATATTTATTTTGTGCAGCCCTCTAGCGGACTGAAACTGAAGCAATTAAAATTTATTTAAAAATAGTTAAAAGTTTAAGTTTGATCCCTCGTAGAATGTTAGGAGGGCTTGCTTCTATACACCTGCTCCTCCTGGAGCGAGTAAAGGGCTCCTCCGCCTGCTCCCACCTCCTGCTCCTGGTCGTGGTGCGAGTAAATGGCTCCTCATACCCCATACCCCTTGCTGCTGCTGTTTGCCCCCCCCCCCTAAAAATTAAAAAAAAATTCCTTTTTTTTATTTACTAATTGGATATTATACGGAATTTGAAAATTTTAGAATTTTCTCTAGTAAGTTTAGGTTTTGGTAAAATGACACCCCACCTAACTTTAATTGTTAATTACTCATTAATAAATTATGTTAATTATTTTTTTTTTCATTCAATGCGAATTATTCTTGCGCATTTTTAAATGTAAACTAAATAAATAGTTTCGATTTAATACCCGTAGTCACGTAACACCCCCACCTTTTTTTTTCTACTTGTGTAATATACTATTGAGACTTCATTTTAAAACCTAAAATTACATATACTGCAAATAATTATTCGAATTTTCTATAAGGTATACTACAGATATTTTTTTAACTGATTAAATATTTTTGAGATGTTTATCGAAAATATATAGAAATACAGGGTTGTTCAAAGATAGGTTTTCTTTTAACATGTATGAAGTATTTTAACCCCCCCCCCCCCCCTAGTGCGTGCTTGATACTTTTTTAAATGAATACCCGGTAAAATTAAAATATACACCCTTCTTCTATTATGTTAATGAGTCAATCAGTAAATTTCGCTAATGATGTTATGGGAGATCTAATTTTTTTTTCTGCTGTTGGTGAAGATTTTAATAATATTGGGGAAATATATTTATTAATTATATAAATTTTTAATGTCGTTGGCGAAATATATGATTTCAATTAGATAATATTTTAAATATTGAATACATTTTTATTGTTATTCGTGAAAATTTTAACGTTATTGGCGAAAATATTTATTTAACTGACAAATTTTTAACGTTGTTGGCAGAATATATTAATTGAACTCGATAAAATTTTAATGTCGAATATATTTTGTTATTGTTGACGAAAGTTATGAATTTAATTATATAAATGTTGAATATTATTCAAAATTGGTGAGTATAATATATTGATGAATTTAATTTAGTTGAATAAATTTTTTAAAGCTTTTAACGAAATGTGTTAGTAAATTTTGAATGCTGTAGACGAAATCTCTTATTAGTTTTCAACATCGCGAAGGATACGTTTGAATAGGAATCTATCGCAATAATTCCTGCATATACAGGAGAGTGCAAAATAATTCACATAAATTTCAAAAGTGTATACATTTTATTGGCAGTGCAAAACTATTGTACCTTGTAAAAATAACTTCGCATACAAGATTTTTTCGCCACCTTTAGCAAGTAAAATTTAAATAGCGATACTGGGATGAGAGATTTTTTTTTTTTTTTTTTTTTTCGTAACCGACGAATAATATATAAATCATAATTCAAAACCAGATTTAAATAAAGTTTAATTAAAAATCGAATTTTTGTTTTAAAATATCGTTTGAACTATTTTAGAAAAATGCATATACGATTCATTTTCAGACTACCTGTATATTACTTATTTGGAGAATGCATATACTATTCATTTCTTAAGTGTGTATTTTGCCTTTGAAAACAATTTTAGTAAAAGATGTATTGACATATTATTTATTTTGTGTACGATTAGTTTTTTAGACTTGCGACTATATTATTTTTGGATAATATCTTTATGAATAATTTTTAAACTAATGATTAACTAATTTTGAAGATTTAATATAGTTTTGATTCATTATTTTCTTTAAGGTGTTGGTCCTTAGACTGCCTCATTGAAAACATGATATAGGCTACTGCATTTTCAAAACAATATGTTAAATGAAACAGTTATAATTTGAAAACAATCCAAGTAAATCAAAGTGTATGCTATTATAGGCCAATTTAAACATTAATCTGTTATGCTTTCTTCAGAGATTTTTGAACTAGGAATATTTTTAATAAAATTCAAAACTAAGAAATTTTTTGAGTTCGAAAACAATTCAGACAAATCCTTTACTTAACACAATATTATTTTGTAACAATATTTCACGGGATTCATTTTACTTAATTATTCTGCGAAAACAATGTATGAGACTTTTGTTTCGCGAAAATTAATATTTCTAGTATACTATGTTCTAAAATAATAAAGAATAGATTTGAAATAGGAATAATACGCTCACAGATTAATATTCAATAATACATTTCAAACCTGCTATTCCCTAACAAAAACATATAGTATATGCATTTTCATTTATACTCAAAAAGAAATTTAACGGAAAAAAATAAATACCTAGTTTTAGTTGTATATTTTTTAATATTAAATCGAAATATAAAATAAAAGCACAGTACCTGTTAATAATCCATAATGTCTTCTCATCTGACCAGCCACCTCACACGTTAAAAATCTTACAGTAAATACGCTTATCCCATCACTTGCTATCTGTCGGATCATGCATCTACAGGAATGTTATCTTAAAGATCAAAGGCGCCGCAAATCAGCGGTCCCTTTCAATAGATAAAAAGATAAGCCGATATTATTCGAATAACAATTAGTAAAGTCTGTCTCAATTACAATATCTATTAATTAAGGGATTCTTTTAATTTTTTTTTTCATTTGGGCTAGACTCACATTTTATTACCTACATTTTGATTTAATAACAGCACCAAATGTACTATTCTGAAAATCTATGTATTCATTTTTCAAAAACATAATGTTAGCCTTTTACCCAGTTTTTAAGATGAAATCACTATTAGGTATCATACTTTTTAAATAATTTACAATAAAGCGGTACTTTCTGTACATGTTTCATTCAAGAATACTTTTTTTTCCAAACATGCATTTACCTCAAATTTATGCTTTAAAGACAAATATTCTATGCGACTACCTATATCATTTTTAATACATGTGCATACTATTTAATATAGTTACACTAATCGAAATATATAAATTAACTACACACATCCCTATTTAATCACAATTTCTACATTTTTAGTGCTAATAGATGACAGGCTATTTTGTAGAGTGGTGTAAGAATAACGTTTAATGTTGCATATATAATATCCTTTTACAAAATATACCTCAGTCATTATTTTCACTGCGTTAGAGATAATAATAATTAATCGTTTAAACTTATTTCTATCGATATACCCAGAAGTAATTTTTTAAGTAAGAAGTGTTTACTCGTTTGATATTACCTTTTTAAGTAAGAAGTGTTTACTCGTTTGATATTACCTTTTTAACTTTTATTTTAAATAATCTCTCATAGGTCGAATTTACTTTTCAATAACATACAGAGAAAGATTTTCAAAGATTATTCAATCTTTTTTTTTTTACATAAGAGGTTCAGAATGAAAACATAGTCATTTAGAACGAATATGTGTACAGGCTCCGCATAGACTAACTAGCCTGCGGCCTTGGGCCCACTGCTGAGTGAGGACCCTTAATCGCATATGCGTAACTATATAGAGGATGAAATGTATGTTATGTTGGCTAAAGCCTGAGTTAGTTATTATTGGGTGAAAGTCCCTCTTCTGCAAATAATTATTATCATTTTTTTTTTTTTTTAATTTAGCAAAGGAAGCCAAAAAAGAGAATTTTATTCTTTACACATCTTTTTTTATTATTAGCGAAATGAAATTTTTTAACATTTGCAAAGCAATTTTATATTATTTGTAAATTTTTATTTTTATTAGCGACACAAATTTGAACCGAATTATCGATTTCATACAAGAAAAACTTTTCAGTCACCTCGCCTGGTTCGAGAGGTTTCGAACTCACATAATCAGACTTCACATTTTAGGCTGAGCCCGATTAAGATTGCAGGGGACCCAAGGACCAACATCTTTTTGCCTGCCCTTCCCTCATCCATTGACCCAAGGCCATGGCCTGGTTGGCCTATGCGGGAATTAGGCCTCGATTATAGGGAGCCTGGTTGGCCTGTGCGGGAATTAGGCCCCGATTATAGGGAGCCTGGTTGGCCTGTGCGGGAATTAGGTCCCGATTATAGGGAGCCTGGTTGGCCTGTGCGGGAATTAGGCCCCGATTATAGGGAGCCTGGTTGCCCTGTGCGGGAATTAGGCCTCGAATATAGGGAGCCTGGTTGGCCTGTGCGGGAATTAGGCCCCGATTATAGGGAGCCTGGTTGGCCTGTGCGGGAATTAGGCCTCGAATATAGGGCCAATACATTAACCACAACGTTTGGTTGTGTTTTTGACGGCCAATTATCATCACGAGGGATATAGGCCCAAAGGGGGTAGTGCCCTCCGTGGGGGTCTTTCTAAGGGAACCTAACCCGTATTTACGCTTGGAAACCAAGGTTCGAAGAAAACCACGAAAACTCCGAACGATTAGGCCGACGGACGCGATTGGGATAGAACGTAGTGCCTCCCGTCTACCAGCTTCGAGGGTAGAACCACTCGGCCACTGGTGGGGCCTAAGCACAGTTGATTAGTCACATGATTTTTATCTTTTAAGTTTTTGGGCTACTTTCTCACTCACTAGACTATATTAGTTTTAGGAAAGTATTGTTATTTTTCTTTTCATTATTAAAAATACACTTTTTAGTTTTGTGGATTTAAACATAGATTTAAACTCAAATAACCTAGTTCGACTATTCAGATTTTATAATATACACTAGGTAACTTCCCTATATAGTTTGAAACATTAGTCAGATCACGTGACATCAATGTTTTTAAAAATAATAGATAATTAATTTGATTGGAACTTTTAGTCAAAATTTAGTGAACTTAGGAAAATCTTTGTTAGTCATGTTATTTATCGCATATCAAATTACCACTATAGATTTCACCCTTACCCTAAAACTCCCAGAAAATTAACTAGATATTTGAAACTCGCCACAGGAGGAAAACCCTATTTAAAATAATGAATCAGTAATGAACTATAAAAATTAAACAACACACTTAACATTAACAAATGAACAACCAAAAGAATTTCAACTATCATATAAAAATTTCACTATTGAAAGAAAAAATATATATTTATTAGTTAGTAAAAATAAATTATTCCTTTTATACCTTCTAGTCTTTGAAAAATATCGTCTTAACATACTAGTGCACCTTATGCGCATATGCATACTTATAATATATATGCGTATGTACATGTTTGCCATTGAATGGTTTTGAAAAATATTCACGTTATGAAAAATGATTTGTAAACAGTAAAACTTAACTCAAAAATAAATTTTAGAAATCACAACTAAATAAAAAATGTTTCTTTTTTAAATATATAATAATAAAAAAGTTTTTAACAAATCACAACTTGATAAAAAAAAAATTCAGGAAGATAAAAAAGTTAAAAAAAATACAAACGAAATAAAAAAAGTTAAAAAATTTTTCATGTTAATAAATAAAAGTTTTAAAAAAATTACAAGTCAATAAAATTTTTAAAGAAAATAAAAATTTTCTAATGGCTATCAAAATAGTTTTTGAATTGTTTGCAAGTTAATAACATGTATACGACAATATATATGCACATTCATATATGCGTAATTCATTTATACTAACGTAAGTATATCCAGATATACTATTTGCAAGTAATATCTAGGTGTGTAAATATACCTGTGTAAAATATTCATAAAAAATATTTTTAAAAAATCTACAAGTTAGTCAAACTCTTTTTTAAAATGTACTAGACATACCAGTCTTAACTATCGAATAAATACATTCTTCGTTCGAAAGTTAATGAAAAGTTTGGACGAAATTAACAAAACGTTTTCGAATTATTTATAACTTTAGAAAAATATTCGTATGTGTATATATGTGTGGATATGTGTGCTTATTATATGTATACAAAAATTCACCAAAAAGATTACGAATATCTACAAATGAGTCGAAGTGTTTAAGAAATTGACATTATATGTTTATACATGTGTGTTTGTAAATTTCGAATGTTTTGATTAACGACCGAATGCATCCAACCAACCAACCTGATCTACGGATTCCTCTAACCAACCAACAGTTTACTTTAGCAATCAAATATTTTACATCTGCACATGCGCAGAAACTTAATTGATGACGTAATAGAACAATCCGTAACATATTATTTGTTGAAGTTGACTATTATGTATGATTTGATAAATTAAGAAAACATTGAGCTAGGGTGCAAACTTTGACGATAATTCATTTATAAATTATTGGATAACTACAGAAATCAACATAGTGAAAAATTAATAATTAAATTCTCACATTCGTTTGCAATATCAGTAACTTGTAATATTGCTTTGTTAACTAGAGTTGCCACTTAAAAATTTCTTTTATGGATTTACTATGATAAGCAACTTATATGACTAACCTTTTACTATTTTCAGTTCATCTCACTTTCGTGAGCTAAACCTGCTCAGCTTACAATTCTACTTTTAAGTTAGTTTTCTATTTCAAACTATGGTTCTTTAGTTATTTTAATATTTGAAAAATATTTATATACTCTAGCATAATCATTTTAAGACATTCAAATTCTAACATATAACCGAATCATATTTCACACTTACCTAATATACCAGCTTCTTGAAAACACGTCTATCTCTTAGCACGATTTGTTGTGGAATGCCAGCTTCTTATCACAAAAACCGGAAATCACATGGTCGAGGGTTGATCACGTGACTACTTCCTGATATAGGATTGGCCGATAGCGATTCCTTCTAAGTGACGTCACTCGACGATAAGAATATCTAGATAAGCAACATTCACGCCATTTTGATCGCTGTTTTCGAATGAGTGGTCCTGTTCACTTGTCTAAACTTGTCTGACCTTGTCTGCAGCTTCTTTCTAAGCTAGTCTAACATGTGAGTTTAATCATGAAAATCGTTAAAGACGTATATTTTTAATTACTATAATTGATTAGATAATTTAAACATTAATTGTTTATTATATTCAAATCATTTGCATTAATTGAATTTTTATAATAATTAAAATTTATTTATTATTTTATAAAACATAGTATAGATTTAAGAAATAATTTTCTTATTAAACTCACATGTTAGACTAGCTTAGAAAGAAGCTGCAGACAAGGTCAGACAAGTTTAGACAAGTGAACAGGACCACTCATTCGAAAACAGCGATCAAAATGGCGTGAATGTTGCTTATCTAGATATTCTTATCGTCGAGTGACGTCACTTAGAAGGAATCGCTATCGGCCAATCCTATATCAGGAAGTAGTCACGTGATCAACCCTCGACCATGTGATTTCCGGTTTTTGTGATAAGAAGCTGGCATTCCACAACAAATCGTGCTAAGAGATAGACGTGTTTTCAAGAAGCTGGTATATTAGGTAAGTGTGAAATATGATTCGGTTATATGTTAGAATTTGAATGTCTTAAAATGATTATGCTAGAGTATATAAGTATTTTTCAAATATTAAAATAACTAAAGAACCATAGTTTGAAATAGAAAACTAACTTAAAAGTAGAATTGTAAGCTGAGCAGGTTTAGCTCACGAAAGTGAGATGAACTGAAAATAGTAAAAGGTTAGTCATATAAGTTGCTTATCATAGTAAATCCATAAAAGAAATTTTTAAGTGGCAACTCTAGTTAACAAAGCAATATTACAAGTTACTGATATTGCAAACGAATGTGAGAATTTAATTATTAATTTTTCACTATGTTGATTTCTGTAGTTATCCAATAATTTATAAATGAATTATCGTCAAAGTTTGCACCCTAGCTCAATGTTTTCTTAATTTATCAAATCATACATAATAGTCAACTTCAACAAATAATATGTTACGGATTGTTCTATTACGTCATCAATTAAGTTTCTGCGCATGTGCAGATGTAAAATATTTGATTGCTAAAGTAAACTGTTGGTTGGTTAGAGGAATCCGTAGATCAGGTTGGTTGGTTGGATGCATTCGGTCGTTAATCAAAACATTCGAAATTTACAAACACACATGTATAAACATATAATGTCAATTTCTTAAACACTTCGACTCATTTGTAGATATTCGTAATCTTTTTGGTGAATTTTTGTATACATATAATAAGCACACATATCCACACATATATACACATACGAATATTTTTCTAAAGTTATAAATAATTCGAAAACGTTTTGTTAATTTCGTCCAAACTTTTCATTAACTTTCGAACGAAGAATGTATTTATTCGATAGTTAAGACTGGTATGTCTAGTACATTTTAAAAAAGAGTTTGACTAACTTGTAGATTTTTTAAAAATATTTTTTATGAATATTTTACACAGGTATATTTACACACCTAGATATTACTTGCAAATAGTATATCTGGATATACTTACGTTAGTATAAATGAATTACGCATATATGAATGTGCATATATATTGTCGTATACATGTTATTAACTTGCAAACAATTCAAAAACTATTTTGATAGCCATTAGAAAATTTTTATTTTCTTTAAAAATTTTATTGACTTGTAATTTTTTTAAAACTTTTATTTATTAACATGAAAAATTTTTTAACTTTTTTTATTTCGTTTGTATTTTTTTTAACTTTTTTATCTTCCTGAATTTTTTGTTTATCAAGTTGTGATTTGTTAAAAACTTTTTTATTATTATATATTTAAAAAAGAAACATTTTTTATTTAGTTGTGATTTCTAAAATTTATTTTTGAGTTAAGTTTTACTGTTTACAAATCATTTTTCATAACGTGAATATTTTTCAAAACCATTCAATGGCAAACATGTACATACGCATATATATTATAAGTATGCATATGCGCATAAGGTGCACTAGTATGTTAAGACGATATTTTTCAAAGACTAGAAGGTATAAAAGGAATAATTTATTTTTACTAACTAATAAATATATATTTTTTCTTTCAATAGTGAAATTTTTATATGATAGTTGAAATTCTTTTGGTTGTTCATTTGTTAATGTTAAGTGTGTTGTTTAATTTTTATAGTTCATTACTGATTCATTATTTTAAATAGGGTTTTCCTCCTGTGGCGAGTTTCAAATATCTAGTTAATTTTCTGGGAGTTTTAGGGTAAGGGTGAAATCTATAGTGGTAATTTGATATGCGATAAATAACATGACTAACAAAGATTTTCCTAAGTTCACTAAATTTTGACTAAAAGTTCCAATCAAATTAATTATCTATTATTTTTAAAAACATTGATGTCACGTGATCTGACTAATGTTTCAAACTATATAGGGAAGTTACCTAGTGTATATTATAAAATCTGAATAGTCGAACTAGGTTATTTGAGTTTAAATCTATGTTTAAATCCACAAAACTAAAAAGTGTATTTTTAATAATGAAAAGAAAAATAACAATACTTTCCTAAAACTAATATAGTCTAGTGAGTGAGAAAGTAGCCCAAAAACTTAAAAGATAAAAATCATGTGACTAATCAACTGTGCTTAGGCCCCACCAGTGGCCGAGTGGTTCTACCCTCGAAGCTGGTAGACGGGAGGCACTACGTTCTATCCCAATCGCGTCCGTCGGCCTAATCGTTCGGAGTTTTCGTGGTTTTCTTCGAACCTTGGTTTCCAAGCGTAAATACGGGTTAGGTTCCCTTAGAAAGACCCCCACGGAGGGCACTACCCCCTTTGGGCCTATATCCCTCGTGATGATAATTGGCCGTCAAAAACACAACCAAACGTTGTGGTTAATGTATTGGCCCTATATTCGAGGCCTAATTCCCGCACAGGCCAACCAGGCTCCCTATAATCGGGGCCTAATTCCCGCACAGGCCAACCAGGCTCCCTATATTCGAGGCCTAATTCCCGCACAGGGCAACCAGGCTCCCTATAATCGGGGCCTAATTCCCGCACAGGCCAACCAGGCTCCCTATAATCGGGACCTAATTCCCGCACAGGCCAACCAGGCTCCCTATAATCGGGGCCTAATTCCCGCACAGGCCAACCAGGCTCCCTATAATCGAGGCCTAATTCCCGCATAGGCCAACCAGGCCATGGCCTTGGGTCAATGGATGAGGGAAGGGCAGGCAAAAAGATGTTGGTCCTTGGGTCCCCTGCAATCTTAATCGGGCTCAGCCTAAAATGTGAAGTCTGATTATGTGAGTTCGAAACCTCTCGAACCAGGCGAGGTGACTGAAAAGTTTTTCTTGTATGAAATCGATAATTCGGTTCAAATTTGTGTCGCTAATAAAAATAAAAATTTACAAATAATATAAAATTGCTTTGCAAATGTTAAAAAATTTCATTTCGCTAATAATAAAAAAAGATGTGTAAAGAATAAAATTCTCTTTTTTGGCTTCCTTTGCTAAATTAAAAAAAAAAAAAATGATAATAATTATTTGCAGAAGAGGGACTTTCACCCAATAATAACTAACTCAGGCTTTAGCCAACATAACATACATTTCATCCTCTATATAGTTACGCATATGCGATTAAGGGTCCTCACTCAGCAGTGGGCCCAAGGCCGCAGGCTAGTTAGTCTATGCGGAGCCTGTACACATATTCGTTCTAAATGACTATGTTTTCATTCTGAACCTCTTATGTAAAAAAAAAAAGATTGAATAATCTTTGAAAATCTTTCTCTGTATGTTATTGAAAAGTAAATTCGACCTATGAGAGATTATTTAAAATAAAAGTTAAAAAGGTAATATCAAACGAGTAAACACTTCTTACTTAAAAAGGTAATATCAAACGAGTAAACACTTCTTACTTAAAAAATTACTTCTGGGTATATCGATAGAAATAAGTTTAAACGATTAATTATTATTATCTCTAACGCAGTGAAAATAATGACTGAGGTATATTTTGTAAAAGGATATTATATATGCAACATTAAACGTTATTCTTACACCACTCTACAAAATAGCCTGTCATCTATTAGCACTAAAAATGTAGAAATTGTGATTAAATAGGGATGTGTGTAGTTAATTTATATATTTCGATTAGTGTAACTATATTAAATAGTATGCACATGTATTAAAAATGATATAGGTAGTCGCATAGAATATTTGTCTTTAAAGCATAAATTTGAGGTAAATGCATGTTTGGAAAAAAAAGTATTCTTGAATGAAACATGTACAGAAAGTACCGCTTTATTGTAAATTATTTAAAAAGTATGATACCTAATAGTGATTTCATCTTAAAAACTGGGTAAAAGGCTAACATTATGTTTTTGAAAAATGAATACATAGATTTTCAGAATAGTACATTTGGTGCTGTTATTAAATCAAAATGTAGGTAATAAAATGTGAGTCTAGCCCAAATGAAAAAAAAAATTAAAAGAATCCCTTAATTAATAGATATTGTAATTGAGACAGACTTTACTAATTGTTATTCGAATAATATCGGCTTATCTTTTTATCTATTGAAAGGGACCGCTGATTTGCGGCGCCTTTGATCTTTAAGATAACATTCCTGTAGATGCATGATCCGACAGATAGCAAGTGATGGGATAAGCGTATTTACTGTAAGATTTTTAACGTGTGAGGTGGCTGGTCAGATGAGAAGACATTATGGATTATTAACAGGTACTGTGCTTTTATTTTATATTTCGATTTAATATTAAAAAATATACAACTAAAACTAGGTATTTATTTTTTTCCGTTAAATTTCTTTTTGAGTATAAATGAAAATGCATATACTATATGTTTTTGTTAGGGAATAGCAGGTTTGAAATGTATTATTGAATATTAATCTGTGAGCGTATTATTCCTATTTCAAATCTATTCTTTATTATTTTAGAACATAGTATACTAGAAATATTAATTTTCGCGAAACAAAAGTCTCATACATTGTTTTCGCAGAATAATTAAGTAAAATGAATCCCGTGAAATATTGTTACAAAATAATATTGTGTTAAGTAAAGGATTTGTCTGAATTGTTTTCGAACTCAAAAAATTTCTTAGTTTTGAATTTTATTAAAAATATTCCTAGTTCAAAAATCTCTGAAGAAAGCATAACAGATTAATGTTTAAATTGGCCTATAATAGCATACACTTTGATTTACTTGGATTGTTTTCAAATTATAACTGTTTCATTTAACATATTGTTTTGAAAATGCAGTAGCCTATATCATGTTTTCAATGAGGCAGTCTAAGGACCAACACCTTAAAGAAAATAATGAATCAAAACTATATTAAATCTTCAAAATTAGTTAATCATTAGTTTAAAAATTATTCATAAAGATATTATCCAAAAATAATATAGTCGCAAGTCTAAAAAACTAATCGTACACAAAATAAATAATATGTCAATACATCTTTTACTAAAATTGTTTTCAAAGGCAAAATACACACTTAAGAAATGAATAGTATATGCATTCTCCAAATAAGTAATATACAGGTAGTCTGAAAATGAATCGTATATGCATTTTTCTAAAATAGTTCAAACGATATTTTAAAACAAAAATTCGATTTTTAATTAAACTTTATTTAAATCTGGTTTTGAATTATGATTTATATATTATTCGTCGGTTACGAAAAAAAAAAAAAAAAAAAAATCTCTCATCCCAGTATCGCTATTTAAATTTTACTTGCTAAAGGTGGCGAAAAAATCTTGTATGCGAAGTTATTTTTACAAGGTACAATAGTTTTGCACTGCCAATAAAATGTATACACTTTTGAAATTTATGTGAATTATTTTGCACTCTCCTGTATATGCAGGAATTATTGCGATAGATTCCTATTCAAACGTATCCTTCGCGATGTTGAAAACTAATAAGAGATTTCGTCTACAGCATTCAAAATTTACTAACACATTTCGTTAAAAGCTTTAAAAAATTTATTCAACTAAATTAAATTCATCAATATATTATACTCACCAATTTTGAATAATATTCAACATTTATATAATTAAATTCATAACTTTCGTCAACAATAACAAAATATATTCGACATTAAAATTTTATCGAGTTCAATTAATATATTCTGCCAACAACGTTAAAAATTTGTCAGTTAAATAAATATTTTCGCCAATAACGTTAAAATTTTCACGAATAACAATAAAAATGTATTCAATATTTAAAATATTATCTAATTGAAATCATATATTTCGCCAACGACATTAAAAATTTATATAATTAATAAATATATTTCCCCAATATTATTAAAATCTTCACCAACAGCAGAAAAAAAAATTAGATCTCCCATAACATCATTAGCGAAATTTACTGATTGACTCATTAACATAATAGAAGAAGGGTGTATATTTTAATTTTACCGGGTATTCATTTAAAAAAGTATCAAGCACGCACTAGGGGGGGGGGGGTTAAAATACTTCATACATGTTAAAAGAAAACCTATCTTTGAACAACCCTGTATTTCTATATATTTTCGATAAACATCTCAAAAATATTTAATCAGTTAAAAAAATATCTGTAGTATACCTTATAGAAAATTCGAATAATTATTTGCAGTATATGTAATTTTAGGTTTTAAAATGAAGTCTCAATAGTATATTACACAAGTAGAAAAAAAAAGGTGGGGGTGTTACGTGACTACGGGTATTAAATCGAAACTATTTATTTAGTTTACATTTAAAAATGCGCAAGAATAATTCGCATTGAATGAAAAAAAAAATAATTAACATAATTTATTAATGAGTAATTAACAATTAAAGTTAGGTGGGGTGTCATTTTACCAAAACCTAAACTTACTAGAGAAAATTCTAAAATTTTCAAATTCCGTATAATATCCAATTAGTAAATAAAAAAAAGGAATTTTTTTTTAATTTTTAGGGGGGGGGGCAAACAGCAGCAGCAAGGGGTATGGGGTATGAGGAGCCATTTACTCGCACCACGACCAGGAGCAGGAGGTGGGAGCAGGCGGAGGAGCCCTTTACTCGCTCCAGGAGGAGCAGGTGTATAGAAGCAAGCCCTCCTAACATTCTACGAGGGATCAAACTTAAACTTTTAACTATTTATAAATAAATTTTAATTGCTTCAGTTTCAGTCCGCTAGAGGGCTGCACAAAATAAATATTTTACTTATTAAAAATCCCCTAAAAATTCTTATAGACCTATCGTCTAACAGCAAAAATTCTAAACCTTTCGAAAAAAATTTTATTCAAAATTTTCTTAAGCTCCAAAATTAAATATTTTAAATTTATTTCTTAATGTATAATTGATAATTACACCGCATACTATAGTTTGCTGAAAAATTTCAATTTCCAAAATAAATAAATAAATAAATAAAAATTCTTTTGTAATTAAGTAAAATAAAATTCCTTCCCAAAAATTAATTTTCTTAAAATTAATTATACATTAAAATGTTTTATTAATCCTCATACAATAGTTCGCTAAAAAATTTTCATCTAAAAAAATTAAATAAATAAAATAAAATTCTTTCTCTAAAAATATATATTAAAACATCAACCTATAGTTCGATAAAAAAATAAAATTCATTCTCCAAAATGACCCCTCGTACTATAGTTCACTTAAAAATTTTTTCCGCTAAATAATAAAATTCATTCTCCAAAATGATCCCTCATTCTATATTTCACTACAAAATTTCATCCTTCAAAAAAGAAAAAAAAAATTCTAAATTTAAAAAAATAAAATTCATTCTCCAAAATGACCCCTCGTATTATAGTTCACTTAAAATTTTTTTCCGCTAAAAAATAAAATTTCAATCTTCAAAATGACCCCTCGTACTATAGTTCGCTAAAAAAATTTCACTCTTAAAAAAAAAAATCTAAAAATTTTTTAAACTCCACCCTCTTCTTAGAGATCAACATTCCTTTCTAACCCCTCCTCTTAGAGCACACATTCTCCGCAGGAGGTGGAGGAGCAGGAGGAGGTGGAGGAGGAGCAGGTGGTGGAGGAGCAGGTGGTGGAGGAGGAGGAGGAGGAGCTCCCACCACCCGCCACCTGCTGGGGTCGGAGCGGCCTTTTTCTACTACTTACAGAGTGTCTTTCTAAAAATATTAGGAAATTTACACCCCCCCCTTTTTTTCCCCTTTCTGAATATATATATATATATATATATATATGTAAAATATGAGGTTACCTATTCAATGGTCCGTTTGAATCACCAATGTCCCGTAAATTTTTTTTTTTCGCATGTTTTTGAAAATGCACCTATTTTTTAATAGTGCCATTTTAAATAATCTAGATCTATTTTTTAAACTAGAAAATCGATTTTCTAAACGAAGCGCTTTTTAAACATATATAATTTTTGAACGTTTCTATCGAAACGCTTTGAATTTTTAATAAGATATTGGAAAAAAAACGCACTTTTTGCAAATTTATGCTAATATTAATAATTGCGCTTTTTAGAATAAAACTACTCAATGCCTTAGTTTTAAACACTATTTGATGTTACATATATTTTCGAAAAAGAAAACACGCTTTCTTTAATTTTTTTCGACACAGGTAAAATCTCAGAGCCTTCGAGAAACGCATGTTTCTGCAAGGCAAGCTCCACTATACTGAATTTGTGTTGTTATATTGCGAACACGAAGTGATTCACTTTATCTAGATAAGGAGATAAGGGTTTTTCCTGAACACACCGAGTTGGGTGGGGCTTGTGAGTGCTTAAGCCATTTGGTAGGCCTCCCCACCTAGCTGACCCTGAACACACCGAGTAATAGGATATTAGATTTTTATTACGATTGACTAATGGGGGTTACAAATTAAGATAAGCTAATGAGAGTTAGAAATTAATCTGTAGCGTAATTGGATCTTTTTTTTCAAAGATATATTTCAAATAGAAACACTATTAAAGATTGACTCATGTGATTTCAACATATTACCTCACTACTAACGATTTTTATTTTTGAACGCATAATTAAGATTTAACATTACATCACTCAAAACGAATGAACGCATAATTAAGATTTAATATTGCCTCACTCATAACGAATGCATAATTAAGATTTTCAAATAATTAATTCAATATTACGTCACACAAAACAAATTAAATGAATAAATGCATAATTAAGATTTTCAAATAATTAATTTAATATTACGTCACACAAAACGAATTTAATGAATAAATGCATAATTAAGATTTTCAAATAATTAATTTAATATTACGTCACACAAAACGAATTTAATTAATAAATGCATAATTAAGATTGCGTCACAATTTTTGAATGGTTTTATTAATATAGAATGTATATCAAATTGGGGGTCTTTATTTCTCATGGATTTATTTTAAATAAAATTGGAATATTTTTGAATACTACATTAACAATTTAATGCATGTGTTACATTTATTTTGGATTTAACTATTATAAAATTAGACCTTTTAAAACGGATACTTTTTTAATTGATTTATTAACTTTGGGAATACTCGTCCCGTCATGAATGAGTCATCACGCATAACACTCGAAAACATGAAAGTTTTAATAAATACATTGAGGTTTATGAAAAGTAACACTTATTGAAATTTATTTAATATTTGAAATAAACATTACGCGCAGTGAAGTTTTTAGACACACATTTTGAAATTTAGATCTAGTTCAAATTTTACTAAGTTACGTAATGTAGGTCACGTGATATTCTCACCAATCACAGTTCATTCGTTATCATTAATGCACACGCGCGCCCTCTATGAGTGTATAAATTTGCGTGCAACGAGACGTTATCATTATTCTGCGTTCTGAAATAGCTGTGTGAAGACGCTTTCGACTGTTCGGTAATTTGAGTTATTTCTTTGTGTTAAAATGGAACAAGTCCAGCATTTTTCTGATTCCAACATGATGAGTCATCCCCTTTCACCAGAATTGAAGGACCCAGACATGGAAGTTTCATCGCAACCTGTTTCGAATAATGAAGTGTCTTAACGCCTGCATTCTCCTGATTCCAACACGATGAGTCATCCCCTTTCACCAGAATTGAAGGACCCAGATTTGGAAGTTTCATCACAACCTGTTTCGAATAATGAAGTGCCAGCTTCTTCATCAGATCTGCAGAAGTTTCCTTTTGTATGTAATGCGTGCAACAAGTCTTTTTTTTCGTAAGGACCATTTTAAGCAACATTTAGTGATTCATTCAAGAGAAAAATCTTTCACGTGCGAAATCTGCCAAAAAGCATTTTCTAGAAAATTTTCTTTGAATCGTCATAAATTGTCTCATTCAAAGACTCCAGTGATTTTTAAATGTGATACATGTGAAGACATATTTTCAAAAAAGTCTGACTTAATTAAACACAAAAAAATTCATAAGCCTCCCAAGGAATATAAATGTGTGCACTGTGCCGAACTGTTCAACCGAAAGTATGATTTATTACGTCATGTGCGTGCTTCACATAAGGTTTTACACAAACCCGTTAAATCATCCTATTTAAAAGATATGTTATATGAAAAGGTTAAGCATTTTGAAAGATTTAATGCACTCGGTATTTTTACTAAAACTATGATCGAATCGAATGAGGAGAACGACAAAGACTTTATCATATTTTTTTGATAGTGTTCGTCCAGACGTTTCGAACGAATTACATTATCAGATTGAAGTAAAAAAGTCCATGAAATGGTATGCAACTGTACAAGCTATTGTTAGTCGTGTAACTAATGAAGGGGACATAGAGACTGCTACTCCCTTTTTTCATTCTAAAACTGTGCTCGAATTGACGAACCAAAATTTATCTGTGCATATTGAGGAAGCCTTTTCAAAAATAATAAATTCCTTTGAGAAGTTCTGTCAACGTGGTTCTAACTGGACATTAGACCAAATTTTGAACATTGAATTGTCGACAGCTAAATATAGGTGGAATTAAAATATTTGTACCCTTTTTTGCATAATCTTTTTCAATTTTGTAACTGATATTTAAAACGATCAATAAATATTATGTAATTTTAAAAGCTTAGCGTTTTTTATTTAAAAATAATTTTCATATTAACTATTTTGTAAAATTTTCTAAAGTCAAAACTTTGTTTTGAATACATTTGAATGTGACTGAACATATATATCTCACATACTTAAACTACTTTTGAAATTCTTGATTACGTTTCATAAATGCTCGACAAATATTTTCTAATTGTTTGAGTGAATTCACATATAAATTGTATTTACCTTTTACGAACACATCTACTATCTACACTTACTTGAATAATGGAGAAGACAAGTTGTTATATATTGATACTTGAAATCACTGGCAAGTTTAGACAAGTCATTGATGAGTCATTCATAGGTTTTCCCCCATAGATGACGTCACTGATTAGGTGTAGATAAAAAATATTTTGACTCTGAAGCTCTAATTGCAATTAACACAACTCCTCATTTTTAGAATTGATTTTTTAATCATTAAAATAATAATTTAGTTAATCTTTTAAAATTAATTATTTTTAATTTTATTCAATGAAAATATAAAAAATTGATAAAGTCATTCAGTGAACTCTTCTTAAATCTGCTATATTTAACTTTCGCGAAATAAAATCGAACCTTCCACTTTGCTAGCCACGAAGGGAATGACTGATAACGTCCTTCCTTATCTACTAACCCAATGATCACATGATATCCTCGAGCATGCGCTCTGCTGACTAGTGACGTCGCTGATTGCTGATAAGATTAGACGATTAGATAAGACGATTAGAACTTGTATTCATTTCTTCCCAAGCAAGTGTACGAGCAGGACGTGTTTAGGTAAGTAGCATTTTCAGTTCTTTTTATAATAAGTTTTTAATATGTAGTATAGGCAAAAAGGAATACACAGTTTGTGACAATTCATTTTTATCAATATAAACTTGTCCAAGTAGGATTTAGTGATACATTGTTAGGTCTCTTCTTGGGTTTTACAAAGTTTCTTCTGGGTGACACAACTTTCGTTATTTTCTTCATTGATGCAGGAGATAAATATTTATTTTTTATAATACTTGAAGGTACTCCAATTTCATGAAGCGCATGAAGAAATTCTGTCGGTGTTTTCAGAGGTTTTTTATTCACATTAAAAATGAGATGAAAGAGTTCCGCTAAATTCGAATCTTGCAAGGTGTTTCCATTATAAGTGATTCTTCCAGTTTGATCCCAGGCCATGTTGCTTGATTTCGATTTCAGTAACCTGAGTAAAGATCCAGCTTGTTTCCTCATATGTGATGGCGTTTAGACTATCACAAACGTGTCGTAATCATCTTCTTGAGTCATTTCAGAGGATTTTTCTGACAGTGCAGGTTCGGTCTTGGTAGATTCCGTTTGGACAGGTTCCGTTTTAACAGGTTCTGTTTTGTCAGGTTCCGTCTTGAGAGGTTTGGACTTTCTTTTCTCACCGTTATCGTCAAAAGGCTTTGATCTCCAAGGAATATTAAATTCTTGCAAATTCATTTTCCTTTTTAAAAGTTCATAGCACTGTTGAACTTTCTCATGATCGGGAAGTAAACTATTGAGTACATTGGACATTGCCACATCAAACTCAGTCATTTGCTTTTTCGTGGGCACATATCTAGTCAACTCTTCTTCCGGTATAAGAGCATATTTAGTAGCGAGCTCCATTGATAAGACCCGTTAACACACTCAGGGCCACAGGAATTAAAATATTTAAAAATCCTTCGTGTTGCACAATCAGTTTCTTTTTTGAAAAGAGAGTTCCTTTTTTTCGTGCCAATTTTTCGAAGAGGGTTTTATACTTCTTCAAAGACTTCTTTTGATTTGGTGAGAGAGGTACTTTTCCTTTGAGTACGTTGTGGGTACACTCACAAATGGCTTTCACCGAGCGAGAAGGTAATTTTTTCAAAAGTTGCTTGCGTAAGGTTTTAGGACATGTCTTAATGAGCTCTAAATAACGCAGTTGTTTCTCGGTCAACGTCATGATCGCAACTGAATTAAGAAGAAAATGTCTTTCTTTTTAAACCTTTTTTCAAAGTGTACATGTATTGTCTTTGTCCTGGTAACACCAGCGCTCTTAACCGCAGTTCTTCTGGGGTTTCATTTCTTATATCGACTAATAAATAAGAAAACGGTTTTCTACTGGCGTCAGTAAACACTTCTTGGAAAAATGTAGTATTCGTTGGGTATAATTGTCTACCTAAATGATTGATTTGATTCATGTGACGACGATTTTTAAACAGGATCAAATATTGACTGTTTAGGGAAACACCTCTCATTTCTTTCCCTTTATGAAAGAGATTTTGTGTAATAAATATCACACTAACGTTTAAATGGTGACTTGCCTTTGTAAAGAGATAAGTCATACGCTCGTCTGAGACACATTCCACCATGAGATCGTCTAAGATCATTAAAGAATTTGTTCCTAAATACTCGGTGTAAATCGAAGGAAAGCCTTCCACAAAGGTAACATCAGGTATTTCGTTATACAGTTTTTGGTATATACCGTAAAACCAAATCACTTTACCAGGAGGAGGGTTAAACATAATGTTTCTTTCCCTAAGCAAATCACGTAGAAACCAACTTTTACCCACTCTTGTGGGACCTGCAAGGAACATCGTACAGGGGTGTTGAAAGCGTGGAAACTCCATCGTTAATAAATGTACACAAGTAAAGCACATACTTTAAATAATCACAGACACATGCGTTCACAGTTAAATTCATATTTATTGATAAAAATGTGCACGAATGCCAAATCGTTTGGCTACAAAATTATAGACTCGTCGATCGTTCGACAACTCTTCAGTGACAAAATGAGATAAAAAATCCTTTAGGATTTTACCTTGACATCGAGAATAAAGGTAAAATATACAATACTGCCCGCAGACGGCAGTCAAGTGAGTTTGTAATACGAGTGGATTAAACATAACTCGTGAAAAACGTGATACATAGTTCGATAGGGGTCCTTTAAAAAAGAAAGGCTTGTTTCCATAGGAGTAGAAGAATTCCACTTCATCAGGCGAAGATATGTAGAATGCCACCCAGTGACTTCCAGGTTCTGTAGACTTGTCCACGTTACAGATAAAACAGACAGGATACCGATCGATTCTTCTTGGTAGCTGATCACTTGGAAAAACACCCAAAAAATAGTTTCGGGTCACGGCTTCATGAGATAAAATGGACTCGATTTGTAATGAATCCATTCAGTTGGGAAAGTCGCAAATCACATGACGTGATTTACTTATTTCAATAATGTTTTCAAATTCCGCGTAAATCAATACGGTTGTTGTTTTTTCTAACGCTTCAGCGAATTTGATTTCAATTCGTAAATTTCCTTGATGCTGTAAATTCAGATGAGATACGTCACACAAGTCAGGGCTTAAGTCGAAATTATATAAGGTGTGTCCATCAGCAAATTCTTCACGTGTTAAATAAATGCCAGCATCATGATTAAAACCAGAGAACAGTCGGTGATAGGCTCTTATATAGTTGTTTTCGTCGAAATCCAATTCCAAAGGTTTACTGGGCACAGGTTGACCATCCACATAGACACTTAAAAAGTTGACTTTGTGATGATAAAAGTAAAAGGGATTCAAATCGTATTGTCCAGCATAAGCACTGTTGTCTAAAAGTCCAACAATGATACGTTTCGGCATCGCTCCTAAAAACACATTATCTTGCATGAAAGATTTACTTCCATTGGAGATTGAATAAGTCTTGCATAGTACTCGATCAATGGGATATTTCACAGAGTTTTTTTTCAGGGCTTTGGCATGTCCCAATAACACGCCGGGGCTCATTTTCACTTTGCGAACAAACACAGAGGCATGTTCTAAAATCACTTTATAGTCGTGAAAAGTTTTAAGTGCTTCTTTCTTAGCCATCAAACAAAAGTCTGATTTGCTGAGAGTCATTTTAATTTTCAGATCGACCATATTCAAGAGTAGTCGATTATGTTAGAAAATATCACAATGTAGGGGACCAATCATATCCAATGTTTTGCTATTTTTAGTCAGTTCATAGCGTTTCTTCAATCCAGAGTTTCCATTGGTGGTGGGGTCTGTTTCAGTCAAATTCGTATCTTTGTAAAAACATTCACATCTTAATAAAGATTTCTTAGCGTCTTCTCCATAGTTCAGCAGGGTTTCAATATAAACACGATAAGGATATGTGTTACTCGAAGAAGAGATGGCTCTTTCATTCAAACTGATATCCACTTGCGAAAACAAAGCTTGTAAAAACAAATTGACAGGAGCCACAGGTTCGCTTGCCGGTAAATCCGTTCCGTCTGACGGTGATTTTCACTTTAACGTAGAGGTAGGAAGCCGACAAATCAATATAATCTTCGCCATTCCCAGAAATGTTAAATTCCACAGGTCCTCCATCTAGAATATTGGCAAGGGGATGATATTCAATGAAATATCTTTTTTCAATAGCCGTCTGGGTAGGTGGAATTAAAAACAGATCCAATTCGGATTTGGCGCAAGCAGCAGAATCTTTATGAATGAGTCCAAACATCTTTAAGAGAAAATATCGTGTACTTTCACTCTCTTGGCTTTGCGAGGAATGACGACATTGTTAGAACGTTTCCTCTTTTTATACTGATGGCCCGATCCAATCATCGTCTTCACTTTAGTAGCTGCTTTATCCGTCAAGTTTTGACCGGCTTCTTTTAACCGCCGCTTGACAGCTATTTTAATATCTTCTCCTCGTGAGAGATCACTGAGAACGTTCACGCCGGAATGAAACAATTGTTTTCGCACGGCTTTCGCTCCAGACTTGAAAAGGGGTACCGCTGCACGAAACGGCGATCGAAACAGTCCACCGAATCCATATCCTCTTTGTAAAGTAGTTCCTTGATAATAGTTTAAGCCGCTACCCGACTGATGAGTATAATAATCTTCAAAAGATTTGGCACAACACTGGTAGGGAACAAACATCACGAGAGGTATTTTTGACGAAAATGAAGTTTCACGTACGAGCGTCCACGTTCAAATGGCGTTAATTCACCCAAGTGGTTCCTTATAACGATTTCTAATGAGTCGAATGATTTTCGACTGTTGGTTAAGTAATGGGGTCGATCAAATTTCACACAAATCACTTCTCCGTCTTTTCCAGGGACATTCACAATTCGTAACAGGGGTGCCAACACATCACCGATAATTTGAGGTTCTACTATGTCCGAATAAATCATCAATACTCTATAATGAGCACATGGATCTGCCACATACGAATTATCGACAGTTTGTCCAATATTATTATCTAAGGAAGCAATCTCACACGGTTCGAACCCCACCATTTCAGATAATCCAGCTTCTAAAATCACTTTAGCTTTATCTCGCACGTTTATGGTGACTCTTTTCGTGATGGGATTGTAGGAAAACAAAATTTTTTGTTCCATGTCTTTGATAGCAATAGCTTTCAAAATATCAGGTACCGTCTCATAAAATCCAGGAGGGATTCGTCTACCAATTATCCTTCCAACGTTTAAGTCGAATCCAATTAAGTTCGTGTGTTGATTCACATTATACCAGGTATGTGGGTAAATAAATTCCACGAGACCTACTTCCCATTCTCCTTTCAATTCGATAGGGGCTGGCAATCGTGTAATGAAATGAGAAATTTTATTCTCAGAAAAATAATTCCTGGAACTGTCCGAAGGTAACGTCAGGTAGAAGGACATGTTAGCAAATGATCTTGGATCATTCTTGCATGGACTTATAAGGAAGATAAATCTGAGGAGGGTATCCATTGATTAAATTTGCTGGGATGTCCCTTATACTTCACAAAATATTCCACTTGACTTTTTCTCGTGCGCTTCTTTAAAATTTTTTCAATCGTATAAGTTTCTTTCATTTGCACTTTTTGAAGTTCTTGTGGGTAAAAGGTTCCTTGAATGGGTTCGTCTAACAAGTCCTTAATTCGATACACGGGAGGGTCTCTCGGTACACACTCCGTCACCACAAACAGTTCTTCCGTCCAATTGGTTTCATACCCTTTTTCAAAGGTCATTTTCTGTTTCGACACACGCACCACATCTCCCGCTTGAAACACACAGGGTTTTCTTTCCACATGCTCCATGTCTCCGTATAGAATAAACCACACATCGCTTTCATTTTCCTTTGTCACTTCCACTGGGGGTCTCCTGATACTTGAATGATAGGTATGGTTATAACTTTTTAATAACTGGTCCAATACATCCGTATAACGATAGGTATGATTATGTGTGAAATATTTCCACATTTTCGTTTTAAGAGTGCGGTTAAATCGTTCGACCACCGACGCCTTGGTATTATTACTCGTCGTAAAAAATCGAACACCTTCTTGTTTTAAAAACCTTTGAAACAGTCAGTTCTTAAATTCTTTTCCGGCGTCAGATTGAAGGGACTTGGGCTTTCTGGTTGAAAAAAATAGAACGAAAGGCTTTCACAATTTCTTCTCCTCGCTTCGTTTTTAAGGGAGTCGACCACGCATATTTAGACAGAATGTCTATACACGTCAGGAGGTATCGAAACCCTTGATTGTACTTTTGTAAACTGATGAGATCCACCAGGTCGGCCTGCCATTGTTGATCGATCGAATAAACGACCACTAGGTTTGTCGGGAAATTTCTCCGATCCGGTTTGTGAAGCGTATAGGAATCGACTCCGCTCAACCATTTCTGAATCGTCTTCTTCGTTACTTTGCCTTTGGCAGCACGATACAAAGCATTTACACCACCAAAACTTGCTGCGTGACTTGGAACCGGATAAATCGCCTTCATTACAACATAAAATTTGATTATTTGTCACATTAACTCGAAAACGCACCATCTTCACAGTAGTCTTTCTCGCATGACGACATCTCATAGACTGTACCCCTATCCGACATACCTCTTGTTTAAATACTCTTACGAAGAGATTCAATCACGTGGTAACACAGAACAAACAGTATGTGATTGCATTAACCAAACCTCACTTAAGCTTTCAATACCAAACGTTTTCCAAATACATTTGTTCTCTAACACAATACATTTCCTAAAAAAAGGATACCTACAATACTGTCTCAGAATAGTGATAAAGAATGAACTGTGATTGGTGAGAATATCACGTGACCTACATTATGTAACTTAGTAAAATTTGAACTAGATCTAAATTTCAAAATGTGTGTCTAAAAACTTCACTGCGCGTAATGTTTATTTCAAATATTAAATAAATTTCAATAAGTGTTACTTTTCATAAACCTCAATATATTTATTAAAACTTTCATGTTTTCGAGTGTTATGCGTGATGACTCATTCATGACGGGACGAGTATTCCCAAAGTTAATAAATCAATTAAAAAAGTATCCGTTTTAAAAGGTCTAATTTTATAATAGTTAAATCCAAAATAAATGTAACACATGCATTAAATTGTTAATGTAGTATTCAAAAATATTCCAATTTTATTTAAAATAAATCCATGAGAAATAAAGACCCCCAATTTGATATACATTCTATATTAATAAAACCATTCAAAAATTGTGACGCAATCTTAATTATGCATTTATTAATTAAATTCGTTTTGTGTGACGTAATATTAAATTAATTATTTGAAAATCTTAATTATGCATTTATTCATTTAATTTGTTTTGTGTGACGTAATATTAAATTAATTATTTGAAAATCTTAATTATGCATTTATTCATTAAATTCGTTTTGTGTGACGTAATATTAAATTAATTATTTGAAAATCTTAATTATGCATTTATTCATTTAATTTGTTTTGTGTGACGTAATATTAAATTAATTATTTGAAAATCTTAATTATGCATTCGTTATGAGTGAGGCAATATTAAATCTTAATTATGCGTTCATTCGTTTTGAGTGATGTAATGTTAAATCTTAATTATGCATTTATTCATTTAATTTGTTTTGTGTGACGTAATATTAAATTAATTATTTGAAAATCTTAATTATGCATTCGTTATGAGTGAGACAATATTAAATCTTAATTATGCGTTCATTCGTTTTGAGGGATGTAATGTTAAATCTTAATTATGCGTTCAAAAATAAAAATCGTTAGTAGTGAGGTAATATGTTGAAATCACATGAGTCAATCTTTAATAGTGTTTCTATCTGAAATATACCTTTAAAAAAAGATCCAATTACGCTACGCATTAATTTCTAACTCTCATTAGCTTATCTTAATTTGTAACCCCCATTAGTCAATCGTAATAAAAATCTAATATCCTATTACTCGGCGTGTTCAGGAAAAACCCTTATCTCCTTATCTAGATAAAGTGAATCACTTCGTGTTCGCACGATAACAACACAAATTCAGTATAGTGGAGCTTGCCTTGCAGAAACATGCGTTTCTCGAAGGCTCCAAGATTTTACCTGTGTCGAAAAAAATTAAAGAAAGCGTGTTTTCTTTTTCGAAAATATATGTAACATGAAATAGTGTTTAAAACTAAGGCATTGAGTAGTTTTATTCTAAAAAGCGCAATTATTAATATTAGCATAAATTTGCAAAAAGTGCGTTTTTTTGTGTGCGCAAAGTGTGCATCCAAATCCATGGCTCGGACAAAACTCCGAACGATTAGGCCGACGGGCGCGATTGGGATCGAACCCAGCCCTTCACGTCTATTAGCTTCGTGAGCAGAACCTCTCAGCCACTGGTGGAGCAGCACTATTTAAACATTCGCAGACATAAATTCTAACACGAAATAACAGAAATTCACATGTGGCCTCATTCATAATTTTAATTATTACTAAATATTCGAGCGCATACGTCACTAAATTAAATCGCGTAAAGTCCTCTCATCCAATTTATGTTTAAATTTCCTTTTTTATCTAAAAATTTGCGTTAAAAGATAAAGTCTCCCATTTAAAATGTTTAATGAATGTTTAAAATTTGATTGCTAAGGGAAAATCGCGTAAAAGAAAAAATATTTTTAAGCTCCCAAATTAATATTAAAAATCGCCACTATTGAAAACTCTAACACAAAAGTTGCGCCCCTAAAAATAACACCGAAAACTCAAGTGCGCTAAAAAATAAATGTCCGAAAAGAAATCTGTCTGAAAAATTATTCCCTAAAATTAAAGTCTCCCAATTAAAATATCTTAATTATCATTAATTAATTTTTTTTTACAAGTTAAAATATCACCAAAAACTATAGTGCGCTAAAAAAATTAATATCCGCGAAAGAAAAAAAATCTATCTCCTAAAATTATCCTCAAAAAATTTTAAGTTTCGCAAAAAAAATTTCTTAATTAATTATCATTAATGAATTTTTCAAATGCAAAAATACTCCTTCGTACTGTAGTGCGACGAAAAGAAAAATCATTGTCCCCCAGAAATTCTATCTTCAAAAATTTCCCCCAAAAAGTTAAAGTCCCCCAATTAAAATTTCTTAATTAATTATCATTAATAATAAAAAAAATCAAACTCAAAATAACCCCTCGTACTGTAGTACGACTAAAAGAAAAATCTATCTCCTAAAATTTTAATCTTCAAAAATTATCCCCAAAAAAGTTAAAGTCCCCCATTTAAAATTTCTTAATTATCATTAATGAAAAAAATCAAACTCAAAAAAACCCCTCGTACTGTAGTACGACTAAAAGAAAAATCAATCAAAGAAAAGTCCCCCAATTAAAATTAATTATCATTAGTAAAATAATCAAACTCAAAATTACCCCTCATACTATAAGATGACGCATAACCTTCACCGCCGCAAAACCTTGACCCTCCACCGCCATAACCTTGACCCCATGACCTCCGCCGCCGCACGACCTTCATTTGACCTTCACAAGTGCCACTGATGTAGAACCGCTATTTTATAACTACTAACAGTTTTTCCTTTCCTGCGCTGCCGCGTCCCGGAAATTTTGTTCAAAACACCAACTTTGACAAACTTTTCTGAAAAATCTTTTGCCTTTAACGAAAACGAAAAAAAAAAAAAAAAAAGCTTTTACAAAAGAGCACCTGCTAATTTGTTAGGTTTGGGAAGAAAAAAGAGTTTGTCTCAAAAAGTAGTCAATTTGAATTTGAGTCTTAATTTTTTTATATGCGATTATTGTAATAATAATTATTTTTTTTTTCGTGTTACACAACGGTTTTTCCATATTACTAAAAATATTCTGATTTAATTCTTTTAGCCCAATACAGTAAATTTCATTCGGAATTCCTAGAGCGATTTTTTTTTCCGGAAATTTCGTTCAAAACGTTAGCTTTGACATTATTTTCTGAAAATTTTTCTGCCTTTACAGAAAAATGGTTTGATAAGATATTACGTGCACCTGCCAATTTCGTGAATTCATGAACAATAAACGGTCAATTGCGAGTATTACTCACGCCCAGAGGGTTCTATACAATAAATGTATGAATTATTAACTGTATTATTAAAAAAAATCGCTGCTAAAAGAATAATAAGACTTTGTAAAAAACTATACCTATTGTATAGTTAGCAGGGTTGGGTATTGCTGTATATACTAGGAAAGTATGAATGGGTATACAATGAAAGTTAAAAAAGATATGAAGCCTAAATAATAACCAATATTGCTATTCTATATAACCTTTTTTAGCTCACAGGTTATCAAAGCCTGAGAGCTAATGTGCCTGCCTGTTCTGTCTGTCTGTATGTACGTAGCTATGTATGTACGTAACGCGATAACTCTTGATAGAAACATCCGATTAGCTTCAATTTTTTTTTTTACCCGACTGAAAAGAAGGGTTATGTGTTTCCCGCGTATCTGTGTATGTGGAATTTTTTATACCCTCGAAATATCCCAACGGCTGGATGGATTTTAATGAATGAGGATAGCGATTCGTCTTAACGGTCCGATGGTTATAGGCTATGTTTTGTTTTGATAAATTCAAAATGACGGCCATAAAATACAAAATGGAGGTAGAGACGAAAAAATTTTTACGCACCCTATTAAGTGGCATATCATTGGAAAGATCTTTCAAAATGAAGACGATGTTTCATTGACTATTTTACAGTCAGAAGCTCCGTTAAAATATTATAGAACGGATGAATGATTGGATGAATAATAAGTATTTTATTAACGATTGAAAATTTGAACAAGATATATATAGCGAAAGTGTGAGCTAATAGTAGGAATTGAAAAAATAGTTTCACATTGATGAGAAATAATTAATTAGTTCGCTTTTTATGCAGTCGGGTTTTTTGATTTTTTTAATTTAATTGTTTATTCTAGGTTCATTCTGATAAGGCGCTTCCCTGATTAGTTTTGGGGGTTCATTGGTTAAGTATAAAGGGGGGCTAGTTCTCCCCCCCCCCTTAATTTAGATAAATGGGTTTTTCATGCAGAATTATTCGATATGCTCCAAATTTGGTATACCGGTTTGTTATGTTAAGGAGTTGCCTTGATTAAATTTGGAGGTTTATTGTTTAAGTATAAAAGGCAAGGAAGGTGGGGGCTTGTCGCCCCCTCCTTAATTTAGATAAATGGGTTTTCATGCAGAATTATTCGATTTGCTTCACATTTGATATACCTGTTTATTCCGATATGACACTTCCTTCATTAGATTTGGAAGTTCGTTGGTTAAGTATAAAAGAGGGAAAGGGGGCAAGTCCCCTCCCCTTAATTTAGATAAATGGATTTTCATGCAGAATTATCCAATTTACTTTATTTTTTTTCTATGTTCATTCTGATAAAGAGCTTTCCTGAGTAGATTTGGAGCTTCATTAGTTAAGAATTAGTTAGAATTATTTATTTTTTTTAATTGTGACCCACCATGACCAACCCGTTTTGTTTAATTTAGAATTCCATCGGAACAGCATTTAATATTAAAAGAATAATGCTAATTTGATAAATTTCACATGTATTATATATCAGTTTCATATGTATTTAGGGGAAGGATTTTTCAGCGGGGTGATTCTTATCGCCAGGAAATTGTAGGACGATAGCGCGCGTTAGGTTCAGTGATAAAAGTCGAGTCTTTAAATGAATTTATATTTGAGAATCTCATCTACCGATGTTTATAAACAAATGGAATTATTTTAGGGCATGTTTTCTAATTTTTATAGTGCATATTTTTTAAGGAACGAAATTTAACACACTGTTCTAAATTTTCGCATTAATGTTTTAGAGAATATTTTTGCAAAGAACATTTTAGCATTAAATAAAAGAAAAATAACTTTATAAATGTAATTTAAAAAATTGATTTTTTATGTTTTCTCCAAGTTTTTTTAAACACGTTTTTAGATAATTAATATATTTTTATAACACGTACCCTATTGAAATTCTTATATCAATTATTAATAGCATTGAAATAAAAATAAAAGCATACATTATTGAAATAATAAATCAATTTAAATAATAATAATAATAATAATGTTACGTTTAGCTCAAAAGTAACTGTAAGAAAGTTACGCATACTTTTCTATAGGACAATATTTTTCTTTTCACACATACTAATTAAATTCTAGTATCAATATTAATAGCATTTAAATAAAAATAAAAGCACACATTTTTGAAATAATAAGAAGATTAAATAATAATAGCATATACTATTAGGATAATAACGTCATTACAATAATGATAAAAGAAATGTTACGCTGCGTTCAAAAGTAACTATAAGAAAGTTTCGCATAGTTTTCTATAGGACAATCTTTTTCTTTTCACACATACTAATTAAATTCTACTATCAATATTAATAGCATTTAAATAAAAATAAAAGCATACGTTATTAAAATAATAAGAGAATTAAAATAATAACAGAATATACTGTTAGGATAATAATGTCATTACAATAATAATTAAAGAAATGTTACGGTGAATTCAAAAGTAACTATAATAAAGTAACGCATAGTTTTCTGTAGGATAAAATATTATTGCATTTAATGAAATTTTAAAACTTTTATGCGAGGACATGATTCTGTTAGACTTCAACTTGAAGGGGGGAAAAGCATCGCAATTTATATAGCAAAAATCTTGACTTCGAGTCAGCGAACTTGAATCTTTTTTTGATAATGCATTGTGGATTGTGGATAAGAGAATGTACTATAAGTAATTTAATGCATTTTCTAGAAAATTGACTTAAAGGAAATTTTACAAAATAAATTTTTAGCATAAATATCGAGAAAATAAAAATACTCTGTTTAAATTTGTTACCCTTTGCATAGGAGAGAGTTTTTTTATTAGTAATATGTAATTTTTCAAACAGTGAGTTAAAGATTTTCAGTGTCTCCTTTCAATTTAGGGGAGTAAACCACATGAGTTCGTATGATAATTTTGACTCACTCAAGTTTAGGGACTGTTTGCTCTCAAAGTGAGGATATGTGATAAGAGTATTTCCAATTGTTAAAGAATAATTAAAAGCACTTTCTCGTAACTTCAAGTTTTCATTAATTTTAGAATGATAACATTAATTTTCTCATGAACACATATTAGTTCATTTAATGCAAATTAGTTTGCTTAAACATTTTTAAATTTTATTCACCCACACTACCTCTTTTTCAACATATTAAACAATCACTCAAAATTCAAAACTTGCTACTTATTGAAAGAAATATATTTAACAAGGAATTTGTTTAAATATCGAAAGAAAAAAAATATTCGTTTAACTGCTATCGTAACTAAGTAATACGTGCGTGTGAATTACTAATAATATATAAGGATAGGGAAATTTATGAAATGGGAAATAAATAATAATAATTGTGTATACTAAAATTAGTGCATTCAAAACTTGCTACTTATTGAAAGAAATATATTAACAAGGAATTTGTTTAAATATCGAACGAAAAAAATATATTGATTTAACTGCTATTGTAACTAAACAATACGTGCGTGTGAATTACTAATAACATGTAGGGATAGGGAAATTTATGAAATGGAAAATAAATAATAATAAGAGTGCATACTAAAAAATATCATTTTTAAAACTAAACAACATCCATTTAGGATAAAATCTATAATTTTTGAAATAAACTAACACAAGTTTCAAATGATATGTAAAACATGTTAAGAACTTTTAACTCTTTACTCTATTTGCATATGGGTTTAATAAATGAATCTTATATTTTATGAAAATAAAAAGAAAATAGAGATTTAATCACTTATGCTTTATTTAGTAGAATCTGATGTTAACAAAGGTTTTAATTTATTTCTAAAGTTTAGACAGCACACACATTCAACGTCCAACCAATTAAAGCGAAAAATAAATTTTATGTGAGTGAATGAGCTTAGAGTTAGATAATATATGAATTATTTAAAAATACAATCATGCATAAATAGCTTTTATCATTTGTTACAAAACTTATTAAAATCTTTAATTTGTTAATACCCTATAAAACGACCAAACTTTTAAATTATTCAAATATATATATATATATCATCTAAATTACTTTTAACATAATAACTTTATGCTTATCATTTTTAACAAATTAGCTTAACCTACATTTTAAGTTTTTGATCAGGTTCGATAAACTAAAATGTATATGCTATAACAGCTATGAACTAAATGCATAAGAAAAAATTAGAATACACATACGCTTTATATATTATTAAATTAAAAACATATAAATTATACTCACGTTATACGGATACATCTGCAAACATGTCTATTTCTCCAGGTTACTTGAAGAAGAATGCTTGATAAGTTCTTATCTGATGATGCTTCAAATCACTAGCAAGTTCAGACATAAGATATGACTCATTGATGGATTATCGTCACCAACAGATGACGTCACTGGGAACTTAGTATAATTCGCACACAGTGTAATCTATCATTAACTTCATGCATTATCATTTAATAAATATATTTTTTAATTAATTTAATTTCAATTCATATATTTGCGAATTTACTATTATTTATAGAATTTTGTTCTTCTTAGTTTTGTTATTTCAAATATGCTCATATTTGTATCTAAAACCCCATGCAAAGCATCTATGTGTGAACTTTTTGACATACACTTTGAAATAGAGATGTAGTTAAAATTTTGCTAAGTTAACACGTTACGTAATAGAGGTTACGTGATATCCTATCCAATCACACTATCTAGGCAAGTTTTGCTATTTTGGAATTATCCAAATTAGTTACCAGGCTTCTCATTTTATAATAACTACACTAACCATTAGTCTTATTGTTTAGTCATATAAATATAATTTCTATCGTTTTTGATTTTCAGTTACTTACTAGCATATAAACACCTTATACGTATGCTATATTAATTCTGATATAGTTTAGGGCATATAAATTTTATCTAATTTCCCAGAGTAGATTTAACTATATTCGCTAACTTCCATATAAATATATTTAACATCGATCATATTACGTAATAGAATTTTTCCAATGTTTCTAGAAGTAGTAGGTATTTAATTTATGATTAATTACATGTGAACTTTTAACTGAAATTAAGTGAACACTTTTCAGGAATACCCTAGTGTACTTGTCGAAGCCAAAAGTCCCATGGCTTCCAATGATGGGGAGACCATAGCATTTGAAGTTCTCGGCGCTACGAGCATTTGCTCAAGTAGCGATGGTCCAGGCTATAAAATAAAAAAATGAGTTAAAATCATTTAGAAAGGAATAAATATAATTAACTATAGAATGATACAAAACAATTTTTCAAAAACATTTACTTACTAGATTTTGAATTTCTGAATTACAATTCATAGTAACCTTTTAATTACTTTTTCAAAAATGAATAATTTAAATTGGTTAGAGCGCTAATTTTAACGTTTACTCTCTAGAACAACTAATTTAAGAATGAATCCGTTTACCCACAGCGGTACGCTTATCTGATTAATGAGATAAGAGGATCTTATCTGATAATGACGTCATTTGGGTTTCCCCACAAATATGAATCATTTCAAAATAGCAATACTAGTAAAGATTGTTTAATTTCAATACTTAATAAGTTTATAAAATTTTTAATAATTTGAATATCAAGTTCCTTCACAAACATGGAGAATTATTTTAACTGGGATAATATTTATATGTTTTGATATGGGGAGATTACTTTATTCAGAACGAATTGAAACACATAAAAATAAATTGATTTTACTCCACTGACATAGCATTCAAAAATTTTTCAAAAATAAAAACCCTTCATAGAATATTTCCAAAAAGAATACTTTATAACACGTTAGACAGATAAGAAAGGGAAAAAAAAATAAGAGTATCACTTAAAATAAATTTTAAACATTGCTACAATGAGTCATCCTTCATGTTTTAACAGGATTAAGTCAATTTTAATAGTATCTAAATAAGGAATTTTACGGAAAAAGAAATTTGAAAACAGTCAAGGAAATAATAATGAAAGTCCATTTTAAATAAATTTTAAAGATTGCTACAATGAGTCATCCTTCATGTTTTAACATGATTAAGTCAATTTTAATAGTATCTAAATAAGGAATTTTACGGAAAAAGAAATTTGAAAACAGTCAAGGAAATAATAATGAAAGTCCATTTTAAATAAATTTTAAACATTGCTACAATGAGTCACCCTTCATGTTTCAACAGGATTAAGTCAATTTTAAGTTTTAATAGTATCCCAATAATGAATTTGACTCATTGTAGCAATGTTTAAACTTTATTTAAAATGGACTTTCATTATTATTTCCTTGAATGTTTTCAAATTTCTTTTTCTGTAAAATTCATTATTGGGATACTATTAAAACTTAAAATTGACTTAATCCTGTTAAAACATGAAGGGTGACTCATTGTAGCAATGTTTAAAATTTATTTAAAATGGACTTTCATTATTATTTCCTTGACTGTTTTCAAATTTCTTTTTCCGTAAAATTCCTTATTTAGATACTATTAAAATTGACTTAATCATGTTAAAACATGAAGGATGACTCATTGTAGCAATGTTTAAAATTTATTTAAAATGGACTTTCATTATTATTTCCTTGACTGTTTTCAAATTTCTTTTTCCGTAAAATTCCTTATTTAGATACTATTAAAATTGACTTAATCCTGTTAAAACATGAAGGATGACTCATTGTAGCAATGTTTAAAATTTATTTTAAATGATAATCTTATTTTTTTTCCCTTTCTTATCTGTCTAACGTGTTATAAAGTATTCTTTTTGGAAATATTCTATGAAGGGTTTTTATTTTTGAAAAATTTTTGAATGCTATGTCAGTGGAGTAAAATCAATTTATTTTTATGTGTTTCAATTCGTTCTGAATAAAGTAATCTCCCCATATCAAAACATATAAATATTATCCCAGTTAAAATAATTCTCCATGTTTGTGAAGGAACTTGATATTCAAATTATTAAAAATTTTATAAACTTATTAAGTATTGAAATTAAACAATCTTTACTAGTATTGCTATTTTGAAATGATTCATATTTGTGGGGAAACCCAAATGACGTCATTATCAGGTAAGATCCTCTTATCTCATTAATCAGATAAGCGTACCGCTGTGGGTAAACGGATTCATTCTTAAATTAGTTGTTCTAGAGAGTAAACGTTAAAATTAGCGCTCTAACCAATTTAAATTATTCATTTTTGAAAAAGTAATTAAAAGGTTACTATGAATTGTAATTCAGAAATTCAAAATCTAGTAAGTAAATGTTTTTGAAAAATTGTTTTGTATCATTCTATAGTTAATTATATTTATTCCTTTCTAAATGATTTTAACTCATTTTTTTATTTTATAGCCTGGACCATCGCTACTTGAGCAAATGCTCGTAGCGCCGAGAACTTCAAATGCTATGGTCTCACCATCATTGGAAGCCATGGGACTTTTGGCTTCGACAAGTACACTAGGGTATTCCTGAAAAGTGTTCACTTAATTTCAGTTAAAAGTTCACATGTAATTAATCATAAATTAAATACCTACTACTTCTAGAAACATTGGAAAAATTCTATTACGTAATATGATCGATGTTAAATATATTTATATGGAAGTTAGCGAATATAGTTAAATCTACTCTGGGAAATTAGATAAAATTTATATGCCCTAAACTATATCAGAATTAATATAGCATACGTATAAGGTGTTTATATGCTAGTAAGTAACTGAAAATCAAAAACGATAGAAATTATATTTATATGACTAAACAATAAGACTAATGGTTAGTGTAGTTATTATAAAATGAGAAGCCTGGTAATTAATTTGGATAATTCCAAAATAGCAAAACTTGCCTAGATAGTGTGATTGGATAGGATATCACGTAACCTCTATTACGTAACGTGTTAACTTAGCAAAATTTTAACTACATCTCTATTTCAAAGTGTATGTCAAAAAGTTCACACATAGATGCTTTGCATGGGGTTTTAGATACAAATATGAGCATATTTGAAATAACAAAACTAAGAAGAACAAAATTCTATAAATAATAGTAAATTCGCAAATATATGAATTGAAATTAAATTAATTAAAAAATATATTTATTAAATGATAATGCATGAAGTTAATGATAGATTACACTGTGTGCGAATTATACTAAGTTCCCAGTGACGTCATCTGTTGGTGACGATAATCCATCAATGAGTCATATCTTATGTCTGAACTTGCTAGTGATTTGAAGCATCATCAGATAAGAACTTATCAAGCATTCTTCTTCAAGTAACCTGGAGAAATAGACATGTTTGCAGATGTATCCGTATAACGTGAGTATAATTTATATGTTTTTAATTTAATAATATATAAAGCGTATGTGTATTCTAATTTTTTCTTATGCATTTAGTTCATAGCTGTTATAGCATATACATTTTAGTTTATCGAACCTGATCAAAAACTTAAAATGTAGGTTAAGCTAATTTGTTAAAAATGATAAGCATAAAGTTATTATGTTAAAAGTAATTTAGATGATATATATATATATATTTGAATAATTTAAAAGTTTGGTCGTTTTATAGGGTATTAACAAATTAAAGATTTTAATAAGTTTTGTAACAAATGATAAAAGCTATTTATGCATGATTGTATTTTTAAATAATTCATATATTATCTAACTCTAAGCTCATTCACTCACATAAAATTTATTTTTCGCTTTAATTGGTTGGACGTTGAATGTGTGTGCTGTCTAAACTTTAGAAATAAATTAAAACCTTTGTTAACATCAGATTCTACTAAATAAAGCATAAGTGATTAAATCTCTATTTTCTTTTTATTTTCATAAAATATAAGATTCATTTATTAAACCCATATGCAAATAGAGTAAAGAGTTAAAAGTTCTTAACATGTTTTACATATCATTTGAAACTTGTGTTAGTTTATTTCAAAAATTATAGATTTTATCCTAAATGGATGTTGTTTAGTTTTAAAAATGATATTTTTTAGTATGCACTCTTATTATTATTTATTTTCCATTTCATAAATTTCCCTATCCCTACATGTTATTAGTAATTCACACGCACGTATTGTTTAGTTACAATAGCAGTTAAATCAATATATTTTTTTCGTTCGATATTTAAACAAATTCCTTGTTAATATATTTCTTTCAATAAGTAGCAAGTTTTGAATGCACTAATTTTAGTATACACAATTATTATTATTTATTTCCCATTTCATAAATTTCCCTATCCTTATATATTATTAGTAATTCACACGCACGTATTACTTAGTTACGATAGCAGTTAAACGAATATTTTTTTTTCTTTCGATATTTAAACAAATTCCTTGTTAAATATATTTCTTTCAATAAGTAGCAAGTTTTGAATTTTGAGTGATTGTTTAATATGTTGAAAAAGAGGTAGTGTGGGTGAATAAAATTTAAAAATGTTTAAGCAAACTAATTTGCATTAAATGAACTAATATGTGTTTATGAGAAAATTAATGTTATCATTCTAAAATTAATGAAAACTTGAAGTTACGAGAAAGTGCTTTTAATTATTCTTTAACAATTGGAAATACTCTTATCACATATCCTCACTTTGAGAGCAAACAGTCCCTAAACTTGAGTGAGTCAAAATTATCATACGAACTCATGTGGTTTACTCCCCTAAATTGAAAGGAGACACTGAAAATCTTTAACTCACTGTTTGAAAAATTACATATTACTAATAAAAAACTCTCTCCTATGCAAAGGGTAACAAATTTAAACAGAGTATTTTTATTTTCTCGATATTTATGCTAAAAATTTATTTTGTAAAATTTCCTTTAAGTCAATTTTCTAGAAAATGCATTAAATTACTTATAGTACATTCTCTTATCCACAATCCACAATGCATTATCAAAAAAAGATTCAAGTTCGCTGACTCGAAGTCAAGATTTTTGCTATATAAATTGCGATGCTTTTCCCCCCTTCAAGTTGAAGTCTAACAGAATCAGGTCCTCGCATAAAAGTTTTAAAATTTCATTAAATGCAATAATATTTTATCCTACAGAAAACTATGCGTTACTTTATTATAGTTACTTTTGAATTCACCGTAACATTTCTTTAATTATTATTGTAATGACATTATTATCCTAACAGTATATTCTATTATTATTTTAATTCTCTTATTATTTTAATAACGTATGCTTTTATTTTTATTTAAATGTTATTAATATTGATAGTAGAATTTAATTAGTATGTGTGAAAAGAAAAAGATTGTCCTATAGAAAACTATGCGAAACTTTCTTATAGTTACTTTTGAACGCAGCGTAACATTTCTTTTATCATTATTGTAATGACGTTATTATCCTAATAGTATATGCTATTATTATTTAATCTTCTTATTATTTCAAAAATGTGTGCTTTTATTTTTATTTAAATGCTATTAATTCTATAATGCGCGGAATTCTATAATGTCCCCTCCCAGAGCAATAGAAATCCCACCCGGAGAACAGTGTCTGAATTCAACACTGTAGAAAAAAGCAAAAAAAAAAAAAAAAAAAAAAAAAAAAAAAAAAAAAATCGCGAATCCAATATTCTTTCTGTAAAGATAGATGCAAGCAAAAATTGACCAGAATCCAAAATTGACCAGCTCGATCCATGTAGATAAAGATCAGCCGTGTCCCCTTTTCTTTCTGTGCTTTGTGGATTTGACTTCGAACCAAGAGTGATGACTTCGGAGGAAAGATAGGGGACTATCTCGAGGAACATATATGAGACGTCGGCGGTTCACATGGCTTGCCAGAAAATGAAAGTATTCGCGCCCGACCTGTGAAAGTCCGCGCCATCTATTGAGAAAATGAGTTTTTCGACCTTTGTGATGCACCCCTTTAAGTTGTAAATAATTGTATTGCTGATTTTGTATTATGTTTATGGTAGATGAAAACAAATGATTTGGCACATCTAAAATACAAACCTCCTCCCAAAAAAATCTACGATTTATTTGGAATTTATTTGAACGGAATCTAAGTTTTTAGGGTGTTTAAGTATCATATTGTTTAAATTTCATTTTTATTTTCTAATGTTCACTTGGTTCAACTAATTTGTTACAAAAATTTAACATTAAATGTAGAACTAACTGAATGAAATATCTTAATATCTGCCCCTTATCAGGCTTAAATAATGTACGAAATAATTTTTTTTTTTTTTAATTTGTTCGGCAAATTATGTTTTTGTTTAATATGTCAAGTTTTTTAATAACTACTGCATTCAGACGAACTCATTTAAAAATTAACTGGATGCATAATTATCAGGTTTGATCTACAAGGTATCGCATCACAATTTTTAGTGCATTTACCAATATTTAATCCAAAATGTTTCATCAGTGCAGTAGTGCAAAGTTTGGACAAAAACTTCCAGTCTGAGCATAAAAAATCTTTAATAAAAACATAATAAAAAACCAATTTTACTTAATTTTAGTTACCCCATTTCCCACTCTGGTATGCCATGAATGCAAAAATATCCTTAAATATTAACTGCTAATATTATAACAATAGCACAGCTGTTACACAGTAAAACTAAAACTAAAACTAAAAAAAAAAAAAAAAACAACTAGTCGTTGGGGGCCACCATAATCATTTACCCATCATGGAAATGCATAGTATAAAATATAAAAATAAACATGTGTAAACTATTTATAAAATGCATTGCAATTCAAAATTAAAATTTAAACGTATATTTAAATATTTTTAATACATAGTAATGCTCTATAAATTGCGGATACTACTTGATTATCCCGTCGACCCATTTCGACAAGTTATATAAATCGCCAAACTACTCGCAAAATTACACAAATTGGCATAATTTTTATTTTAAATAACGAAAGAGCTAATAAATTAGTAAAAGATTAATAGAAATACAAATAAAACGTCGAATTAATATCACTTGATGGCGTAAAAAACACGTGTAATGTGTTTGTGAATGTGACATTTGCGATAAGCCATTATTGGCATTTAACCCTATAGTTTGGCGATAGTTTTTTGGTCGACGGGATAATCAAGTAGTACCGAATTGCGCAAAAGGAACATCCTTATAACTCCAGAAATTTTAACCATATTAACCAACAGTTTACTGCGTCGGATTAAGTGTCTTATTTCTAATTAAAATACATCTTTGAATTGAAATTTGAATGAAATACAGGGTCATGAAAAATCGAAGAGTGTAAAAAATAGGTTTACAAATATCTCGGCAACTAATTATCCAATCGACTTCATTCTTCATGCAAAATGTATGTTTTTTAATGTCTTTTATATCCACTCCTTAAAATAAACAATTTCGAAAATTTTTATATACCTTTTATCAGAACGAAAATTTCGAGAGTCCGAAAAAAATAGTTCCGGATAATCAAGGTTAGTGATATTCAAAAGGCTTTTTGCCATTATTACATACTAAGTACACACCAAATTTCAAGTCTCTACCTCAGTTTGTGCGGGAGATAGAGCGTTTACAGACACACGCACACACAGACAGACGGACGGCAATTTTTTTTCTCTAAAAATATGTTTTTCGGAATCTCCAGTGTCTGAAACGTGTAAATCCGTCATAATTTTTTTTTTCGATTAGTAAACGATTACAAGACTTAACCTATATTACGTATGATGGGTAAGTAAAAAACAGTTTTACTGAAATTTTGCTACTCTATTTCCTGTCAGCGGGCGATGTAAATATGAGATGAAATTGTTACCTAAATATAATTTGGGATATTTATTTAGCATCAACATCAGTCATTTTCGTGCCACCGAAAAAAAAATAACAAAAGACCTTGAGGAATAATATTAGATAAAAAATGCGGTAATAACTTAAGTTTACTTAACGTAACTTCGTTAAATTTACTTAACGTTAAAAGTCTCTGTCGTTTTAAACTTTACAGATAATTATTTTTTATTTCTTAATACCACAAAAAGAAATTGCATATGAATAATATACATATTACATGCCCGTGTGCAATTATGACGTTATATTGGTGATGAAACCTGTAAAATAAATTTCGGTTATTTGCAAACTTCTAGGCATCCGACGATTTCAATTTTTACACAGTCCTAAAACTATATAAATAGTTCAGTATTTCTTTCTGGCAAGTATTCCTTAACGAAATTAAACTTTCATCAACAAATAAATAAAAGGAAAACATAAATAAATCGCACCTTTTTAATCGAATCTGCCAATTTTTTTCCAGTAATGAATACTAAATTATTAATTATCATTTTAGTAATTAAAACATGAAATTGTATATCTTGTTCCTAATTAGAGAGTCAGTTGTTTAATAATTATTAAAAGGCTCCTAGACTCACGAAAACATTTGCTTGCTAATCTTAATACTATGGAAGAAAAAATTAAAAATATCTCATTCGCATTTCAATATTTTAAAATGTTTTATTATTATTATTATTATTATTATTATTATTATTATTATTATTATTATTATTATTATTATTATTTTCGCTTTTGATAGCAGCGATCTCTACAAAGACCCATTTTTACATTTTCGATTTTGTTTAAAGGCTTTTTTTACTAGGATAATTTCACTTTTGAAACCTGTTCTGAAAATTCCCTCCCCTAAAGAAAAAAACAAAAACAAAACTGCAAACAAAAGGTTCTTTGTAGAATTCTACCTCAACTATCCAATGAAAAAAAAAAAAAAAAAGAACAATAAAATACAACAAACGAGGCATTAAAAAATTCCTCAATAGGATTAACATTAGCAAGCGGGTGTTTTGGCATGAGTGTAGTAGCCCCTTAATTTTAAGCAATGTTAACAATTTAATATTAAATGCAGTTTTTTATAAATGTAAATATCTGTAGTATTTAATATAGTTTTCCTCAATTATTATAAAATTTTTATGCACAGTCGTGGAAAAAGAAGTAAACATCTCCTGCTAATTATGCAACAAAGTATCATAGAAGAAAGTTTCAGGTACCAGACGGTTGGAAATAAAGTCTACTATGTGAAAATCACTTGAATACATCAAACTACATTAATATTTACTTAAAGTGATAAAATACTTTTAACAAGGCAAAAAAAATCTTTATTTATTCATATTAGACATATGTTTCATTGCTCCGACGGTAACATTCTCAATAATAAATATGATAAAAATATTTCCGCAAAAATTTTTTTAAATTGAAAACTGGTAAACAAAATTCTCGTGAACTCAAGCATAATGAAATTAACTATATTTTTAAAAATGGATATTTGTGAACGTGAATTATTTAATACTATTGTTTCATTTTTCTGCAGAGCATCTCTTTCCAAATTTTAGGAAATTCCATAGAGGCTGAATCATTGCATATATTCTCACTGCGTAAGAAAATTTCTATTAATTCTCGGATAATGGATGGCAAGTAAAATCTTGATGGATACATTATTCTACTATTTTTAAAATTAATCTGTAAAGGTTCTTTATTATACAGTCCAGCTAAAGCTGTAGTTTTCTTGTTGTATTTGATGCCTGCTATGTGCTCTTTGGTCCTAGTTTTAAGCTTTCTGTTTGTCATTCCTATATAAAACTGCAGTGGAATTATATGTTTATATATGTTATTATACGTTTTTCCTTGTTTATTAATAATCCTCTGCTCTTCGAGCAACCTCTGGTTTCTACGGCAACATCTGCAATTCGGCTATGTAAGCATTATCAGTACTGTCAAGTTAAAGAAAAATCTCAGTCTCGCAACATAATACTGTTATGTTAGTGTGGCGATATTCTCAGCTACATTCCGAGGATGTTAAATAAATAAGTAATAGCAATCTGAAGTTAGGGACTGCTCTTTATCATAAGAACTTTTAAATACTTTATTGTTTAGCTTTTAAAATAGCATTAAACGAATAAAGTATGCCACTTCAGAGAATATTTGTATTGTACTAATAATATATTTGAAATGGAATTTCTATTTGAATATAGAATTTGATGTACACTGATGATGAACTGTTTGATGTACAGAAGTGGAGTCTTCAGTTGACAGAATTGAGATTTGTTTCAAATTTTGTTCTAAGTTTTTTCTTCGGAATACCAATTGTTCTGTTCTATGTCGTTTGTCTTCAATATGGTAGGTCATGAATGTGAATCCGTTGGGCAAGATTGTAAAAAAAAATGAAAAAAAAATTAGACATTTTTCCTTTTCAATATTTATTTAAATTGTACAATATATATATATATATATATATATTAAAAAAAAAAGCAATTTAACAAATTACAACGACCATTTGGAAAATGATTTTTTCAAAGACTAAAATTTAAGACATAAAAAACCGCACGAAGTTGATCATACATTACGTACGCCATGGATTAAACATTAATAGTGTTATTACACGTAAAAATTGCAAGCGACAAAAATCGCCTGCGACTCCTCATATTTCCTGAAACTTACGTATTATCCACCTGAAACTTACGTATTATCCAAGCGTTTCATTGGCTGTTCGGGAAAAGGCTTTTCCATCGTCAGATTTTCAAGCAATCTGACGACCAATTTTAAATGAAATTTCATTCTTAAACTTCTAAACATCCCATAATATTACTTTTTACACCGTCGTATAGAGAAAAAAATGTACTTTTAAATGCAATTTGTTTAAAAGGTGTATCTCAATTTGTTTCTGAGTTATTATTTTTTTTGAAGTTTTTATTACTTTTTTGTCATAGTGGCAACAGAAGAAGTAAAGGGAAAATACAGATTACTGTATAGACCAATCACAAAACGAATAAAATGCGAATTAAACCAATAAAACGCTTCAGATATGTTTTTGATTTCCTACCCTGACAGAGAACAATAACCATTTTTCTAAATGGATAAAAAAAAAAAAGGTTGAATGAAAAAATACAAAGTTTCTATTTAAAAAAAAATAATCAAGTTACTAAATTATTTTAATTTAAAATAAATCATTTTTTAAAAATAATTGAGAATTTATAATAATGATTCAAAAATCATTTATTTAGATTAGAAAAATAGATCGAATGAAAAAATACAAAGTTTCCATTAAAAAAAAATTAAATTAAATTAAAAAAATCATTTTAATCATTTAAATTATTTTTAAATAATTGAGCGACGAAGGATTGTGTGGCTTCTAGAAAAGTGATCAGAAGTTTTGAAAAACTTCAGAGGGGTGCACCCCTCTTTTGACAGAAATAAGAGCCAAAATACTTTTTCTTCGACGTTGATGACTTATTATCAATTCCTTAAAAAAATGAAATAATTTAATGCATATTTTTTGTCCCCAAGACTTTGTTTACAATAAAAATCAATATAAGCATTGTAATGTTTAGACTAGAACCCCAAAATATTATTTCGTGACTTAAAAATACAAAATTAGTTTTTTAATAATAATAATTGAGGTATAAAGATTATTACCGAAATATTATGCGGTGATTTACAAATATATCAAAAATAAAGGTACAAAATTATTATTTTTTTAAATTGGATTTAATAAAATGTTTTAATAAGTTCTTTTATAATAATTTCTAAACTTTTTATTGAAAATTCTATTAACTGAAATTATCTAAAATTAAAGCTGGTTTTGTTTTTCCTTTTTTAATGGAATCATGCAAATATAAACAATTCTGTCAACAGATGCTTTCAATTCTGTATTTCCTTAATTTTCATTCTTCCATAGGGAACCATCTAGGGATGAAACTCTAGTGATCGCGAACCGCTGTTAAAGAAATGGAACAGTACAAGAAACGCACTTTCGAAAAGTCGTAACTGCGCCACCTGGAGGCTGCCTTGTAAGTTCGCGGCGCTTTCAACATAGGAAGAAAGCAAACATTACAGGATGAAGCATGAAGCAGCACGCCAAGAACGAAATACTGTTGAGTTGATATGCGCGCGCATTCTAGATGAAAAGAACCGGGAAAGAACACGTTTTTCCACCGACAACTTCCTTCAATACTTGTTTGTTTGGCAGCCATCTTCCTTCGCTTTATAGTCCAGGCAATAGAGACCGTATAGGGACTCTATCTAGCAAAATTAATGGTAGTACTGGAAATCGGGTTTCTAGATGTTTTTTTGGGTCGCTGAATCCGAATTTGTAACTTCCCACCAAAATTTCCCCCGGCAACACCCCCAAATTTTGGTAAAAAGCCCCCAAAAAGGTTTTTATTAAAAAATTTTTTATTGTTTTAGGGGAAAAGTAGCTAGAAATTCAGAAAGTAGACAAAATTTGCAACAAATTAGATATATGACATTATGACTTAGGATGAAAGGGAAGGGGAATCTGCCTCGGAAGATGCGCCGCAGTGCTGCGTGGACTAAGTTGCGCAATTCCACTTAACCACTCACACGTTTACATTAGCCCTCCCATATTCCCTCCGAACTTTCTCTATAAGATTTACTTTTAAGTTTTTTGGGTCGCTGAATCCGAATTTTTAACTTACCCCCAAAATTCTCCCCTCCCCCAAATAGTTGTTTTTAACTAAATTTCTTATTGATTTAGGGGAAAAACATTACGAAATTCAGAAACTAGACAAAATTTGCAACAAATAAGATAGATGACATTATGACGTAGGATAAACGGGGAGAGAGGGGGCTGCCTCGGAACATTCCCCGCGCGCTTTTCTCAAAAACCAAATTTTTTCAAAAAATCAATTTTTTGGGGGGTTGCCGGGTGAAATTTTGGTGGGAAGTTACAAATTCGGATTCAGCGACCCAAAAAACATAAAGTGAGACGAAATTCAGAACTAGTATTAATTTTGCCAGATAAAATCCCCTATTTATTGCCTGGACTTCATAATTTAGTGCACGTAGGGCCGCAGTGCATGTTCAGACACAGCCCTCACCCTCCCCGTTCATCCTAATTCATAATGTCATATATCCTATTTGTTGCAAATTTTGTCTAGTTTCTGAATTTCGTAATGCTTTTCCCCTAAAACAATAAGAAATTTAAGTTAAAAACAACTATTGTTGGGGGGGGGGGAGTGGGGGTTCGGGGGGAAGTTAAAAATTCGGATTCAGCGACCCAAAAATCTTAAAGTAAACCTTATAGAGAAAGTTCGGATGGGAGATGGGAGGGCGAATGTAAGCGTGCGAGTGGTTAAGGGGAATTGCGCAACTTAGTTTACGCAACACCGCGCGCATGTTCCGAGGCAGATCCCCCCTTCCCCTTCATCCTAAGTCATAATGTCATATATTTAATTTGTTGGAAATTTTGTCTACTTTCTGAATTTTTAGATACTTTTTCTCTAAAACAATAAAAAAATTGATTTTTTTTCAATAAAAACTTTTTTTGGGGGCTATTTACCAAAATTTGGGAAGGTTGCCGGGTAAATTTTCATTTCTCAACAACTTTCAGAAAAAATCATGGCGTCATTTAATATTTTAAAGTACGTGCCTATATCAGAGTAAGCATTGAACAATTCATTTCTAATTTACGGAAGTATGATCGCGAAGCGTTCATAAAAAAATAATATATATCACTGAATACAGCAACCTAGTTTTGCAGCAATCTGAAAAACGCAGGAAACTCGTTAAAGCGGCAATCACTAAACGTCGTATGAACGCTTACGCGTTCATTAACCGAAAAAAAAAATCACTGGATTTAGCAGTTTTCGCTGTGTAGCAATACCAAAATTCAACAGTTCTCGCTGTGTAGCAATCTCAAAATGTACAAAACTCACAATAAATGGCTAACATAAAACACTACAACAAAAAATGCATAAAATTATTAACATACCTTAACAGACATCTCCTTTCTTGAAAACCAACTCTAAAAAATGTTGAATTGCCATAATTTTGTAAATTTGCAGTCGTCGGTAAACTTCATTTAACTTTCCAGCAAAAAAAAAAAAAAAAAAAAAAAGAACAAATACTCACAATTTCAAGCTAAATTACACAGGTACTTTAACTTACAAATTTTACAACTAAAAACAGAAAAAAAATTAACAAATATTAACAATAACAAACTTTTCCCCTGCCGTCATTTTAATTTTACAATTACAAAATGTTTTACTTCTACACAAATTACAAAACATTCGGAGTTGAGTTGTCAAAACACCGCTGAGCTAATTGTCAATAAAATTTTTCAGGTAGGCGTAACCACAGACTTCTAATATAAGTAGACTCCAAATCGGCAACCTTTTCTTGACTCCTATATCTCTGCCCTCCATCACGTGATGGAAGGCAGATTTAGCGCGCCAATCCGGTTTTTCTCCTCGGAATCTCTCTCCAGATTCCCGCCGAAACGAAACATCGTCTGTCAGCGTTTGTCTTGAGTTGACTGCACTTTTGCTTTGCCAATAAAGGGATTACCGCCAAACTACGGCACCCTTTTGGCGATGAAAGCAAAAGATGTTGGAGTCAAAACCATCCCGAAAGAACAATGGAATTGGGAGTCTACTTATATTAGAAGTCTGTGGGCGTAACCATCCAATACACAACAAATCAACTAATCTCATTAAACCGATCCAAATTCAAGATCAGACCACTGTAGGCGTGGAAAGAATTTACGAAACGAACTGATAACAAGAAAAATCCATTTATCGCCTCGTTAAATTGAACGATGCCAAGCGTTTCGGCTGTTCTGGGATTCAGCCGAATATTCTCATTATTCTCGTTCAATGTTTTCTATTAACACAATAAAGTAATCTTTTTTTAAAGAAAAGTTAAAATTTTAAACTTTCTGTGATAGGTGTGTGTTGGTGGAAGGGGGGGGGGGGGGGGAGCGTGTTTGGAATATTATTATTATTAATTGAGAAACATTTTAAATCACCAGGTTTAGCGATATTAAATATGTAGCATGAGCAAAGGAAATGTGGTAACTGAAATCTGGAAAATTGTTTAAAATGAATTTAATAAGAAAGTGGTAATCTAGGTTTTAAGAATTGTGAAGGGCCCATTTTTCTGACATCAGATCTTGTGAAAGACAGATCGCTAATAATATAATATATATAACAACGCAATAATAATGTATTATATTATTATATCTATTTTATTAAACATTAAAGTGTTCTTTTCAAAGTTTTTTTTAAATCAAAACGGAAACTTATACGAATATTTAAATGGGAAATAAATACATAAAAATCTGTCACTTATATCTTAAAGTGACGAGGCTGAAAATGATTAATTGCAAAGAATCTATTGCTATCACAAATAAAGTTAAAAAAAAAAAAAAAAAAATGAAGCGAAAAGATTTTATTTTATTCTATTTGCAAAAGAGTTAAAACGATGTCTCAAAAGAAAACATTTTTCATTCTTTTAAGACATAGTGCAAGATCAGCTATTTCATATAAATACATACATTTTCCTTTAACCAGGGATGAGAGCGCTCCGACCCAAATGGCCGATTATTACCACTAAATTTTAATAGTATTTCAAGCATTGTTTAATGAGAGAATTTCTGAGATTTAATAAAGCAAATAACGCTATTAAAACTTAGTGATAATAATCGGTCATTTGGGTCGGAACGCTCTCATGCCTGTTAACAAAAACATAAAAAACTAATTCAAACTCGTAAAAAAAGTCTTACATTATATATATAATTAAAATTGAAAAAAAAAAAAAACTGTAAATAAGAGTTATTCTTGAATCTTTCTTTAAATGTCTGAACAGAAAAGTAGCTGAAGACAAAAGCAGGAATTTCAAAATATCAAAAGGTCGAAAAGCGCGGACCTTTCTTTTTCTGTTTTGGAGCAAAGCGAGCAAGCGCCTCGCTGCGCTTCATCCCTGTAAAGTTTGTTTTGCAGCGCTGTTCGAAGCATAGATTAAGGACCAAGATGGGACATTTAAGGCAAAATCTGTAATGGCAACAGTACTAGCGTCACTACCGACAAGGGGGAAGAATTAACAAGCCTCCAAAATTTACCTATGTTGGAAGAAATATGTTTACCCTCTACGCTTTGAATATCTATTCTTTCCTAAAACGAAGCAGGTGTGTCAGACGATATTCTATTCATGCTTGCTTTATTTATTTAGCTGCGCTTTTTTTTTTTTTTTTTTTTTTTTGTACCGTTTTGGCCACTTTTAACTTACAAAATAATAAATGAAGTAATAATACAAAAGAAAAACCCTAGAAAATTCTGTTAAGAACGTAAATATGTAAGTTTATGAGATTAAATTGTAAAAAATCAAATTCAGGTATGGTGTTAATTTATTCATATCGAATGAAACTTTATTGAGTGTAATGTCAGTACCTCTATTTATTTTTAACTGTTAGATTTATATAATTCTAAAAATTTGTCGAAGTGAATTTTTCCCCATCTGTGATTTATATTTTTATATGTTAATATTATAAATATTATTGAATTGATTGTACGTTATTTACATTAAAAACAATATTTTTATTTTATCTGTGAGAAAGTGAAAATGCGTAAATTTTAAAAGATTTTTGTAAGGATTGTTTATTATGTTAAACTTCATAAATTAATAAAACATCGGCTATAAAAATTTTCCTACCGAATGGGAATATTTATAAAATTTTCTGGGATTTGTAGAGTGCAATACTTCGTATATTTTTATATTACACCATAACTTTATCTAGCTCTAAATCCAATTATATCATATTTACTTCCTATACAGCATTCAAGGCGAAATTTTTATCCTGTTTTTCGTTGCACTTATATCGTTCACTGATCATGTTAAGAAAAAAAAAAAAAAAAAAAAAAAGAAGAAGAAGAAAAGAAAAATAAAAGCATATATCGGTGAATGAACATAGAATAGGTATTAGATATATAAAATAGAATATCTATTCTATGTTCATGTATCGGTGTAGCGATACTCCAAAGTGTATACACTTTCAGCAATCTCGTCGCCAAGTGGAAAAGCTCGGCAAATGAGAAATATCGTCAATGGCAAACTGCGCACGTTACACTGAATATTACAACCATAGAAGCTCCTGAACTGAGTTGAACGTGGACGCAAAACGAGTCGTTCTCGTGTATTTATTTTGCTGTGTTTCAATCATTGCTTCATTTTTCGTATAATATTTTAATTTTATTTATACTTCTGAATAATTTTTTTATTAATTGCCGCAGAAAACATATTTCTATGAAGAGAAAGGTTAGTAGATTTGGAATATATGTCTCGTAATTTTGTTGAAATATTATTTGTAAAGTAAATTCAAAGATGTAGAATTTTTATGCTGTTTTTCAGGAATGATGAAGTAATGTTGATTATACCAACATATCCATGAAACGATATCGATCTTTATATTTTCTGGACCGCATAGTTTTATTAATTTCACAGATCTGTTACGATAAATAGTGGTGTATTGTGTACGCAGTCAATAGAATATATTTTGTAGAATTTATTAAAACAAAATAGATTATTCTTATAAAGTAAAACATGTTTGTTTGGCCTCAACTTGATGATACTGGTTTAATTACATGCAAAATTTTTTATAACCTAATAATTTTATAAACGTGGTAACTTATCATTTAATATTATTATTTTAAATTGAAAGTTTTTATGAAATCCATAAAAAAAAAATACCCAACCCCCCAAAATACTTAAGTAATGTATTTTTTTTTTCAGTTATTTCATTTTTTAAATATTCTAATGTAACACATAAAATTTATTTAACACATAAAATAATGTAACACATAAAATTTGTTAGTGATTAATAATACAGTATTCAATTTTTTTAAATGTATTTCACCCAATCTAATCCCTTAAATATTTACTTCAACCTACTTATGAAAAGCAACAATTTTTTAAATTGTTACTTAACTTCAAACAAATATACATTATCGCTCATCCGCAAAAAAAGTGACACATCTAGACTCGACAAAGTAAATTTCACGGGGGAGGCAAAAGAAAATTTGCATAATTTTACTGTAACATAAAATTATAGTCCTTACCTCTGCATGCAAGAGTAAAAATGTGCATAAAACCCTTAAGAATGAAGACGTATGATGAGGTTTGGAGGGTTGGATAATTTTACCTCCCTACACAATCCACCCCTCATCTGTGGTCACTAATGTACATATAGTGTAATAAAGTGATCTTCCGTATAACTACACTTATAAAACTGTTTGTCTAGCAAGATGCACCTATGACAGACTTATTAGTGGAATAAAATGCAAAATGAATTTTTGTGGCATGTGCCACTTTTCTTGTGGGTGAGTGATATGTAAAATCATAGAACAAAATATTTTCCTTTATTCCATGATTTTTAAAATCTCAGTATGGAAATCTTTGCAGAAAGAAACAGCCATTTTTAATGCACAGAATTCAGATATAAAAAATGTTATAATGTGTTTAAGAAGCCATTTAAAATGTTTACTCCTTACTTGTGTACTTCTTATGTGCCATTCTTTTCATAACTGTTTTAAATGTTTAAAATCTAGGTGCATGTCTGATCACACAAAATGGTTATAGAGATGTTGGGAATAAATTTTTTTTCACACTTAGTTTGTAACAGATAAACAGTGTTGTAATAGTAAAAAAATAAAAAGTGAGAGTATAAGCTATAGCTTTGTTAGAGAAACAGAGGGTATACAAAGCTTGTTAGTAAAATTTAAAAGATATATGGTATATAACTCTGTATTGCCTCTACTACACCCTTGGAGATAAACTTTTTTTTAACTTAAAAGAAAAAAAAAGCTGAATTGGTTGCATTAAAGAATATATTTAAAGGATTCAAGTGGTAAGAAATAGAATATTTTTTCACTTAAGCCTAACTGATCTTATTTTGTCTTGTTTTTCAAAAAGGTATATAAATTTTGCATTATTTTGAAGAAAAATGTAGAACACTTATTAAAAATAAATACGAAGAACTAAAACTCACCTTAATTATTATGATTATCCAAAGTTTTTCTTACTAAGCATAGCCAAACTTTATCAACAAGAAAATTCAAAATGGCTACTAAGCATAACAGTACAGCAGTAAATATTTTACTCTTGAAAAAAGAGAAAAAATGACTGACACATATAACCTCTAAAAGTAAATAAAATTACCATTTGTATTAATTCATTTTTTCAGTTATTCAACCTAATGTAAACCAAATATAAATTAATAACTAAATTCCTCTTTCTTGAGTATGAGTATAGCTTGCTTTTACAGTTAATGGTTAAAGCACATTTATCAAATTTTCATCAATTATCCCATTATTTTACTCTGTCTGACTTTAATGGTCTTTAGAATATTAAATGTAGATCTTGTGCATTATTATTATTTTCTTTTAGTGTGTGCAGTAAGTAGTTAGGCATATTTTGATTGAAGAAGATAATTACTCTTTCATGGTATGAATTTTAAATATTCAACATCAACTTAACCCTCTGTCTACCAGAAGGGTCCAATGGACCCGACATGTATATTCAAAATATCTATTCAAACCAGAAATTTCTTCAAAACAAACTAAATGTATAAATCAGACAATAATAAGTTAAATAAGCAAATTAAATAGTTTTAAGTAAAAATTCTGGTGTAGAATGTTTTTATAAAACTTGAGTAAAATTTCCGGTAGTTCTAGGGTTAATCTGTATAGCTTTTCTCCACTTATGTAAATCAAAATTAATATATTTAGTGGCGTGAACCTCCTAATATGAAAAAAAAAAAAAAAAATTCACTATAATTCATCTATTTTTAGTGATAATTAAACATAGTTTTAGTAATAGATAAAAAAACAATTTTATGTATTACTCGTTAGTATTTAAAAAAAAAAAATGATCTGAGTAATTTTGAAATAAATATACAAGCGTACAATATTTTGTAAGCGTACGAAATTTTAATTTAACGATTAATATTTTAGAGATATCCTAAAATTATCTGTTTCGTATGTACATATATATTGTGTATTGTTATTATTAAACTGAAAATTTTATTAAATATTTGTTTTTTAAACTTTAATTTTCTTTTTTTTCTTTTAGATCAACTTTTGCTGTTGATTTATGGCCTCTGGAGGACTGTCGACATCAGACCAGCTCCTGAAGGCATTGGTTTCACCCAAATGTACAGCTTTAATTTTACCAAGGCAGAAGTCTGACGTAGCTTGACACTTGTTTTTCATCCATTGACCTCCAAGTGAGAGTACTCTCTGCACCACCGAATTTGCTTCTATTTCATTGCCAGGAGCCATTGGCTAAAGAGTTGATCACAGCTTGTGCTGCTTAACTGCAATGTTCTAAAGGGAAATTCTGCTGTGTATTCATTTTGGTATGGTTGAATAAATATCGCCTGCTGTATATTGGTCCATTTGAATCGTATACGCAAGCAATATTTTTCCGACTAATGAGGAAACATACACTACTGCGCTCTGTTTAGCAACCCATCTAGAAGGGATTTGCCAAAAGTATGTTTATTATTATTATTTGATTCTATCATTTTTATTAATATTATATAAGATTTTTGATACTTACTAAAATGTTACATTAAAAATTATAGCATAACTCTATAAGTAAACTATAACGCATTAGGACAAACCAGGGCCAAAACTAAGGGGGGGGGGGGGGTCAGACGGGGCATTGCAGAACAAAGGGGTGCCAAATGAAAATTTTGTTTATCGATTTTTGTCACATCTATGTTTAGCACAGTATTATTAAAATCGTCCTGCCTCGGGTATGGTAGGACATAATATGCCTGCATGGTATGCCAAAGCATAGAAAAATGTAAGGATGATATGGCATAAGGATCCTGTATAAAGAGGATTCTTTCTCGATTCTGCTTTCAAGATTTTAATAAATTAATATTTGACAAAGAAAATTACGTAGTTCAGTGTTACACATTTTTAATTTCAAAATAAGTTGGCTATTAGAAAATTAATAAAATTCACTTTGTAAATATTCTTTGCGAGGGAAGGGGGCCAAAATCATGTTTGCTCCGGCTTCAAAAAAGGCTAGTTTCGGCCCTGGGACAAACTGGAATAGTGATGGGCGATTTCGATTTTTTTAATCGATGCTATGGCGAACTCTATTTAATCGATGCCTCTAAATGTAATGTCATTTTCATTTTCCTTAAAAAGTTGAAGGTAAAGCAGTTGAATGTGCCAATACCAAAACTTTCTTCTATCTCAAACATGTTCAAACTCCAAAATTCGCTATCACAGTGTCAAATTTAAATGATAACCTATGGCCATCATGAGGATAAAAAAAGTATAGGTTTGTTGAAATATGTGCATTTAAAAAGAATGCATTTTCCAAATAAATAATTGAATTTCGGCCCACACCCTCTTAGATGTCTGCAACAGAAATTCCCTTACCAATTCGAAGAGCATAAAAGCGAAACCTGTTGGGCAGTATACATCCAAGCCTAATAAGGATCTATTTATGTGATAGTGTAACAGTATATGAAGTTTGAATTAATTCCGTGCATTAGGTTTTAGATATAGCTATCACGAATATCGTGTGAAATGCAGTATATCAGCGCAGCCTGTTATTTGATTTACACGAAAACCTAATCAGGAACAACATATGACAATGTCTAACGGAATATTAAATTTGATGAAATTTCATTCATTAGTTCTAGAGATATGATCACTAAAATCATATAATTCCTGAAAAACGTGTTAAATTCAGGGGTTTCCCGGGGGGGATATCACCCCTCCCCCCCCACCCAAACATTGAAATGTCCCCCCAAAAGGTTTGAGATTTTATGCCTAATGTACAAAAGTCCAACCCCCCCTCCCCTCCTCTGAAGTCTAGAATGCCCCTCGCTGGAGCCGCAGAAATCCCTCCCAGAGAAAAATGCTGAATTCAATTCAGCATATCAACGCCCCCTATTGGGTGATTTACACCGAAACCTAATAAGCAACAACTTATGCCAACGTCTAACTGAGTTTGATGAAAATCCGTGCATTAGTTCTTGAGATAGAGCTGTTGCGAAAATCAGGGAAAATGCAGCATAGCAGCACCACCTACCAGCAAATTTACATCAAAACTTAATCATCAACAACTTGCGTCAACGTCTAAACAAATCTGAAGTTCAGTAAAAATTCGTGCATTAGTTTTTGAGATAGCGATCATGCAGAAATCATAAAAAATGCAACATAGCATCGCCACCTGCTGGGCGATTTTCACCAAAAAGTAATCAGCTCCAATTTATATAAAGGTCTAACTAAATCTACAGTTTCAACAGATTCCATGCATTAGTTCTTTAAATAGACCACCCACAATTTTTTTGTCAGAGACAAACAGACAGGCTAACAGACAGACAATTTATAAAAATAGTCAAATCGTATTCCAGACAAGACCTTCTAAAACTATAAATCCTTCAAAAACTGGTAGTCAAAATTTTTCACGAATCCAACACTTTTCTTTTTCTAAATACAAAAGAAAGCATGAAAAAATGAACAAATTGATTCCACCCGTAACGTAGGATCAGAAATAGCAAATCGATTCAGTACACAGATTCGATGTCGATCTTTACATGCAGGTTGAATCGTTTTCAAGATGATTCTTTATATGCGGGCAGAATCGTTATCCTTTAATTTACTTCAAATCGAATCGCGGTCGATTCAAGATTCAGGATCGGGTTGAATCATTATATTTATTCTTCCAGTTTCACTGTTTTAGTGGCAGAATTGATGTAAAATTTCATATAAGGACGGATTTTTTTTTCTTTCTTGGTCACATCAGTGTTGGATGCAGGTAATTTTCTACAAGAGGGATTTCTGCGACTCCGGGGGAGAGCGTATTTTAGAGATCCGTAAGGGGAGGGGAGAATTGCACATTTGCAATTAAAAAGCATAAAACTTCCGGGGGGGGAGGGGGGTGTTCAATGTTCCGGGAGAATGTCCCCCCAGACCATCCCTGAATTCAACACTAGGTTAAATCATTATACTTTTGTCTAGAAGCCTAGTTATTTGGGTTACTAGTTTATTATGTTGTATTTTTCAAGTTTGTCCCTTGTAATCCGTCTCCCCCCCCCCTTTCTCGCCAATCTTAATTTACAGGGCCGTTCAAAATATGCATGCAATTCTTAAAATGCCAAACTCTCGTTCTATTTTATCATAAATCAACATTTTGACCAAAGATATATTTGAGGTCGCCCCTCTGACCGTTTAGGACTTACCTGCCGCACCAGGGGGCATACTTACTGTTTCTTCCAAATCATATCGTATAACATATCGTTGGAAAGCTTTTAATGTCCTCTTTTATTTTCTGCCCCCCCCCCCCCCCCAGTTACATGCTCTTGGCATTTTTTAGCTCACAGGCTATCAAAGCCTGAGAGCTAATGTGCCCACCGGTTCTGTATGTATTCATGCATGTACATAACGCGATAACTCTTGATAAAAATATCCGATTTGCTTCAAATTTTTTTTCTAGGTTCATTCTGATAAGGCGCTTCCCTGATTAGTTTTGGCGGCTCATTGGTTAAGTATAAAGGGGGGAGGGGGCTACCCCCCCCTTTAACTTAGATAAATGGGTTTTTCATTCAGAATTATCAGATTTTGGTATACCGGTTCATTTTGATAACAAGCTTCTCTGATTAGATTTGAAGGTTCATTGTTATAGTCTAAAGGGGGGACCGGGGGTTAATACCCTCTAATTTAGAGAGATGGGTTTTCTATCCGATTTGCTTCAAATTTGGTATACCGGTTTATTCTGATAAGGTTCTTCCCTTATTAGGTTTGGAAGTTCATTGGTTAAATATAAAGAGGGGGGAGGAACAGGGCTAATAATACCCCTCTTAAATTTAGATAAATGGGTTTTTCTATCCGATTTGCTTCAAATTTGGTATACTGGTTTATTATGTTAAAGAGCTGCCTTGATTAGATTTGGAAGTTCCTTAGTTAAGTATAAAGGGGGCTAGACCCCCACTCTTAATTTAGATAAATGGGTTTTTCATGCACAGTTATCCGATTTGCTCCAAATTTGGTATACTGGTTTATTATGTTAAGAAGCTGCCCTGATTAGATTTGGAGGTTTATTGGTTAAGTGCAAAGGGGGGGAGGGACGGGGGCTAGTTTCCCCCCTTTTTAGATAAATGGGTTTTTCATGCAGAAGTATTCGATTTGCTTCAAATTTGATTTACTGGTTTCTTCCGATATGGCGCTTCCTTCATTAGTTAAGTGTAAAGGGTGGAAAGTCCCCTCCCCTGAATTTAGATAAATGGGTTTTCATGCAAAATTATCCAATTTACTTTTTTTTTTCTAGGTTTATTCTGATAAGAAGCTTTTCTGATTAGATTTGAAGGTTCGTTCGTTAGGCATAAAGGGGGAAATGGGGGAGCTAATACCCCCTTAATTTAGCGAAATGTTTTTTTCATGCTGAATTACCTTGTTTGCTTCAACGTTGGTATACCAGTTTATTATGTTAAGGAGCTTCCCTGATTAAATTTGGAGTTTCATTAGTAAAAAATAAAGGGAGGAAAGAGGGGGCTAACTCTCCCCCCCTCTTAATTTAGATAAATGGGTTTTTATGCAGAATTATTCGATTTGCTCCAAATTTGGTATATTGGTTTATTATGTTAAGAAACTGCCTTGATTAGATTTGGAGGTTCATTAGTTCAGTATAAAGGGAGGAAAGGGGACTAGAACCCCGCCTTAATTTAGATAAATAGGTTTTTCATGCAGAGTTATTCAATTTGCTCCAAATTTGGTATACCGGTTTATTATGTTAAGGAGGTACCTTGATTAAAATTAAAGGTTTATTGGTTAAGTGTAAAGGGGGGCGGAGGCTATTCTTCCACCCTTAATTTAGATAAATAGGTTTTTCATGCAGAATTATTCGATTTGCTTCAAATTTGATATACCGTTTTATTTCGATATAGCACTTCCTTCATTAGGTTTGGAGGTTCATTGGTTAAGTATTAAAGGGGGAAAGACCCCTCCCCTTAATTTAGATAAATGGATCTTCATGCAGAATTATCCAATTTACTTTAATTTACACCACCTTGCATGGTCAATAAAATGTGTTTCTCGCAGGAAGCGATTGTAGAGCTAGCCTTTTGCTCTGCACTAAAGATCTCACCTTCTGACCATGGGTTCTCTGGTTCGATCCTTGCTGCCATTCATTACCTGCATTAGTGACCTTGGACAAATGAACATATACTTCACCATCTCTACTCAAGAACAACAGATAGCAACACTGAAAAAACACCCAACAAGCTAAGCCTGTTAAGCACACGTAGCATGCAAAAGCAATTATAGAACTGGTTCCAAACAGTTTTTTAAAAATGAGTGTTTAAATTTAAAAAAAAAAATGTAACCAAACCCGAAAAAGTACAACATAAGAGATAGGGTCAGGTGGGGGAAAGTGGTGGTAATCTAAAAAAAATGCACTTTTTTCACAATAAATGTACATTTTTATTTTTTTTTTTTCAATTAATACATAATTGGAGTTTGTGACAAATATTTCTATTAAGATTTGTAAATCTGGCAACAAGTTTACAGTTGTTTATCTTCTTGTTTACATATATGTGCAGTTTGTCCTTAACACATGGTATTGATAAACTTTGTTCTTGATCCTTTCTTACTTGAAAAAATTAGTATATTTTGATACATTTCAGTAGAACTTCTTAAAAACCAGGGATGCCGCGGACGCGCTATAGCGCGTAAATTACGCGAAAAATCGGAGACGGGACGCAAAAAAATAGCTCTTACGCGTCCCGTGGGACGCGTAATTTCGTCAAAAAATCGTGGAAAACAACCGATTTTCGTCAAAGAATCGCGCAAATCTCATCAAAATATCGCGCAAAAGCAGCGATTTTCGTAAAAGGGACGCGAAAAAATAGCGTATTTCGTCAAAGCATCGCGAAAAAAAAAGCGAATTTCGTCAAAAAATCGCGGAAATAAGCGCAAATATCATGAAAATATCACTGAAATAAGTGCAAATTTCATCAAAATATTGCGAAAAAACGCGATTTTTCGTAAAAGGGCCGCGACAAATTAGCGTATTTCGTTAAAAGATCACAAAAAAATAGCGAATTTCGTCAAAAAATCGCGGAAAAAAGCCGAATTTTGTCAAAGGATAGCGAAAAAAGCGCAAATTTCATCAAAATATCGCGGAAAAAGCCGATTTTCGTCAAAGGATCGCGAAAAAATAGCGTTTTTCGTCAAAGGATCCTCAAAAATAGCATATGTCGCCAAAAATTTACGTAAAAAAGCCGATATTCGTCAAAGGATCGCAAAAAAAGCACAAATTTCATCAAAATATCGCGGAAAAACGCTATTTTCGTAAAAGGGCTGAAACAAAATAGTGTATTTCGTCAAAAGATCGCGAAAAATAGCGAATTTCGTCAAAAAAACGCGGAATAAAGCCGAATTTTATCAAAGTAGCGTGGGAAAAAACACTATTTTCGTAACAGGCTTGCGAAAAAATAGCGAATTTCAACAAAAGGATCGTGGAAAAACGCGAATTTCGTCAAAGTAACGCGAAAAAAACGTGAATTTAGTCAAAGCACCAAAAAAGGTGTGCAAACTAAACTTATAAGAAAATTCACAAAATGGGATTTAATTTTTTTTTAATGAGATTCTTAAAAATACAGCATGATTTCAGTGTACTTTGATAATATGTATATTCAGTAGGTGGACCAGTGAAAAATCCCCCCCCCCCTCCCTCTTACTGCATTGAAATGCCTCCCGCCTTCAGAACATTTAAGATTTGATGCTTATTAGTGATTTAGATGTAAATTTCCCTTCCAAGGAAAATGTCTGATTCCAACACATTTTAATTTGACAAATAATTCAATGGGAAGTATAATGAAAGCACCCATTCATTCAACAAAAAGTACACCTTTACTTAACATAAGTATTCTTTTTTTCAGCAAAAATATCTTTTTCAATAAACCCGTCTTGCCCCTTTTTAAAAGAATGTGATCATTAGTGATACTTGTTAGTGGAACTTGGTATCTTCTACTCTCAAATAAACATTATTTTACAATTAAAATTGTATCTTGCATTTTTACTTTTAAAAAAGTAAAGAAAATTTCTCTTAATATTTTTTTAAAATATCTTATTTGAGTGCAAATAATACTAGTTTTAATTCATTATTTAATTATTGTTAAAACAATAATTAATGCATTTCATTTATCTTTTCCAAATAAACAAGTTTCATTTATTCCTTTAAAATATAAATTATTATTGATGGGGACCCGCTTTTGTAAAAAAGGGACCCAGATTTTTGGAAATCCTGGGTCCCGGGGACCCAGGTTTTTTCAAGTTCAGCGGCATCACTGAAAACAGATTCATGCATCAAGGTAAGAATTATTTTATTATTTCAATTTTTTATGATTTTTTTTCTGAGGTGGGGGAAAGTGGTGGTATAGTTAGGCTTAGCTCAATGTTGTATAATGATTCAATTTTAGACTGTAGATGTGATTAATTTTTAAAAATGGGCTGTAATAAAAGTATTAATCTAAAAAAAATAGGCTTTATTTATAAATTTTAATCTTAATATGATAATACAATTAAATTAAAAGTTATTTTTTACATAGGGTCAGGTGGGGGAAAGTGGGCCCATGGGGTAAAGTAGTGGTATATTGAAAAAAACCCATTTTCTCTTTTAAATTAAGATATTTTGTTAATTCTTTTTTAGAGACATATATTGAGATTATGGCAACTATTCTTATTTTAGTTTTAGAAACTGGAAACAAATTTAATGTTTACAAACTATCTTGTTTATGCTCATTGCATACCGTCAAAAAGTCGATCAGCTAAAATAATCGCCCAAGTGATAAAAATTAATACATTATATCACATAAAGCATTTGAATAAGTCACCATTGGGGAACTATTAGACTTTCTTGCTATTTGGTGGTGAAGATTATATAGAGTTCAGCAATTTATGCTACATACTAAGTGAACCTAATTTTGATAGCCATGGACATTATTTCTTTAATTAAATAATATCTGAAAAAAATATTTTTTTATTTTTATGCATTTGTACCTTTAAAAATAATTAAGATACATTTATTTCAGTGTATTTTTATTTAAAAAACAATATTTACACATTTTTATTTAAATATACACTAATTTTGGAACTACCCCCACTTTCCCCCACCATGGGGTAAAGTGGTGGTATCAAAACATGCTCTTTTAAATGTATCACTATCAGAAAACACTCAAATAAAATTGAGTGGTTATGCTTCATGTTTAACCTATATGAATCCAATGTATAGAAAATGCATCAAAAGTTTCATTAAAATAAATTTAATAGTTTGATTTTAGGGCCTTTTCTAAAAAAAGCTTGATTTTACCACCACTTTCCCCCACCTGACCCTATCAACCTCAGGTATCCCATGAAAAAAAAATTATTTTAAGTACCAATAACCGTGAGATATTTGTCAATAATGCTCCCATAGGTTCAACATTAGCTTGTGAATGCCTTCACGTGACTAATGTAGTCTCTTAATATTGTAATACAGTAGACTCCCTCAAATCTGCACAGTTTAGGACCAGAGGTTGTGCGGATTTCTGGTCATTGATTTGTTTACATTTTTGAAACATTAATTTGATTGGTAGTTAAGCAAGGGAAATTATAATGAATGCTTACAATAAAGTGAAACATTAAAATAAGTAAAATATTAAAATAATTATGTAAAATAAAAATTTAGAAAAATATTAAATTATTACCGACAAAATCGATTTCAAAAGTCCTATGCTGCCATCTATTGATAAAGCGATCGCAAGATTGAAACGTCATCATATAGATATGCTAATTTATATCAAATCAAAAGTAATGTAAATTTATTTAGTAATAAATCAGCTGTAATAACCAAAAGAGAATGATAAACAAAAAATTTAGTAAAAAACACATTGCAGTAGTCGCTGATTTTGACGCCATCTTGAATTTTGTTCCTGCAACTTAACTGTAAATTTCATTGTTTACATCTGAAAAAAGACGCGGATTTAAGGGAGTCTACTGTATTGAAACTAAACTAAAATCTGTAAAAATAAAATCAGTCTATAACAGAATTCTGTCTTAAATGAAAAAATTTTCAACAAAAAGAATATCAACAATTATGTCTGCTAAGATGGAAACCTGTAAAAAGTGAAATATTTTTCGTTTCCATTTGATTACGTTTTCAGATTTTAACAAATCAATATTTCACAAAGTTGATTATGTAGTTCAGTATTACGCATGTTATGATTACATATTTTAGATTTTAAAATAAATCAGCTATTAGTAACTTAATAAAATTCCCTTTGTAAAGAAAGGGGAAGGGCCAAAATCCTTGCTTGCCCCAGGCACAATAAAGGCTAGTTTTGGCCCTGATAGAATTAGCTGGCAGGAAACTTTCCTCAACAGCAGCTTTTATTTTTTGTGTACATAAATTATAAATAAGACTTGTGTAGAAATAAAAAGAATGAAAAGTTTATCTTTTAAATGATAGATTGCAATATGAATTTTGCTGATGGAAAATGGTATTCAGCCATTTATAATTTGTACTTTGCTAACATAAAAATACATAGGTTTCTTATAAAAAGTTAGGTAGCATTCAAAATACCTATATTTTAAAATAAATTAATAGAATTTAGTTTATTATATATCTAAATAGAAGTATTTATTAGTCATTTTCAAATAAGCAGCCACTTTGAAATTATTAATATCGCAGAAAAATTTGTTTGAATGCAAAATAGTTATTTCATATAGATTAACACTTGGAAAGAAAGTGATCATTTATGAGTTTTTAAATGTTTCAGGTACAAAATAAAGTTTAATAACTGACAATTTTGATTGACGTTCCTTTTAAAAACTAATATTATTAAATTTAATACTACATTGTATTTTTTCAAAAGAATTTGGATTTAAAAAAAAGGTAGGCCTAGTGACACTTGGGGGAAAAAAAAAAAAAAAAAAAAAAAAAACACTTAATTTTCAAATAAAAAAGTTATAATTTAATAAATAAGTAACCAAATATATAGTTAACATTGATGAAAGATTATTAAAAATACTTACCATTTTTCTGTGGACTCAATAATTAAAAAATAAAGTATATAATAGTTTTGTTTACATTAATAATACTACCACTTTCTTACTAACACTTCAAAAATTGTGATGCTTTGTTTACACTAAATAGGAAAAAATAATGCACCATTTAGCTTTATTATCAACTACAGATACCAAAACTTTTATAGTGTTTATAATAACTCCCATGAGATGCATAAAACACAGACATTAAAATTCAACTGTTTTATAAATATAATGATAGAAGAAATACATGTATTCTCATATATTATACTGTACTGTCATAATATCCTACATTACAAAATCTAGTCTAGGTGAAAAGCTTTGGGAAGAACTTATTCAAATCAGATATTTTTATTTTAAATTTCTGTAATTTAAAATAACCTAACACTTAAATATACATAAACACCATTTCATTATAGTACTGATGTTGATGCATATGTTACATATCAATAAGATTTTTTTTAAACACTGAATATGTGTTCGAAGTTTAAAACATTAAATAGATATTGATCAATTTGAAAATCGTTCACTAATAATACAGATTTAAATTACTTTTATGCTTTCGATGGATGCTAGCATTTAAATTTTAAATACATAAATCACTGTTTATTGTTATTAAATATGCACATACACAAAAGGAAATAATACACAGGTGGTTAGAATTGTTGAAGAAAAAAAAACAAATTGACAGAAAAAGCTATGCTTACCAAACTTGAAATTGCTTTATTTTCATCGTGGACCCATTTAAGGAATTTTTACAGCGGGTTCTTCAGTGTTTGGCTAGCAAGCGCACACTTTCAAAGCAGAAGAAATTATTTCACTTACTGCTTCAAAGGTGACACCAGCTGGCCAATTAATTCATAAATTAAAATAAAATGTCCATATTTTCTTTTATATAGAATAAGTCTTACATAAACAATCGACCTGTTTCGCGAAGCACATGGCAGCTACATAATTTAAAATTACAAAACTAAAAATATCTGCCAACTAAATTATGACATCTTTTGTTCAATGTATAATAGAAAAAAATATTTCACTTAATACAAGTAAATCATTCAAAAAATTAATATAAACGTATTTTTAAAATATCTATATACTGTGTATCAAAAAGCATCTCCCCTCGCGGTCGCGTTCAAAAGCAGTATTATAGACCCACGACGAGAAGAGACCTGTCAATCATACGTGACGTAGTCTAAGACGAACCCATTTCTTCCAAATCGGAGCGGAGATTTGTCTTCTCTACGCCGCGCCATAGAGGAAAAAGGAAAGGTTGCCATATTTCCCAAATATGCGAGGTTTTGGCGCTATTTATATAATTAATATTGACTTTAAAGGGGAATTACATAAAAGCGTTAAAAATTTATATAAACTATGTTACTTTTTAATTATTACGATAATACAGAGAATTAATTATTTTTGTTTAAGTATAATTTATTAAAAATTTTGTTAAAAAATAGTATTTTTTCTTTTTTAATGAATGAATTACATCTCGACTTTTTGTAATAGCGAAATATTTAAGAAATACTAATTTACTTTATTTAAGCACATCTTTCATTTTAAGAATAATCAACTGAATTGTGTATATTTGTATAGGTACTAATAGTAAAGGTAATAATATCATATTTTGGACTTTTAACTTATATTATCTTAAAACTTAATGTATTTTTATATACTTTTAATAACCAATAAAGATATAATTTAACACAATAGTCAATGAAAAATTTAAAAAATAAAATAAAGTAATAATTAAAGATTTTATTTTTAATTTACCAGCTTAATTTATAATATAATTACTAAAAATTTTTAAGGCAAATTAATGATCCAACTATGACATTTTTTTTAAATTTATTTTTAGCTCGATGGACAGAAAAAAAAAATCTACGAGCGAAAAAATTAAAAAATAGATGCATCTGTAGTCCGTTTTAAAAAATGAAGAATATCTATATGAAATAAGTTAAATTAAGAAATGGACTTGACAAAAGGAGGGGGGGGGGGGGCTCCTGATGTAAAATTATAAGCGACTTGCTGTTTCAGAATGGCAGTATTTTATTTTTTTCTTTATTTCTGTGCTGTCACGTCCGAAAATTCTGTTCAAAACGCCTGTTTTGATCTTTTCTACGTTTATTTTTTGCTCTATGGACAGAAAAAAAAATCTACGAAGGGAAATATTAAAAAATAGATGCATCTAAAATCCATAGCCCAGACCGCATTTTTTAAAATGAAGAATATATATATGAAATAAGTTAAATTAAGAAATGCACTTTAAAAAAGGAGGGGGGGGGGGTGTGGAAGCTCCTGGTGTAAAATTATAAGCGACTTGCTGTTTCAGAATGGCAGTATTTTTTTTTCTTTATTTCTGTGCTGTCACGTCCGAAAATTCTATTCAAAACGCCTGTTTTGATGTTTTCTACGTTTATTTTTTGCTCTATGGACAGAAAAAAAATCTACAAAGGGAAATATTAAAAAATAGATGCATCTAAAATCCGTAGCCCAGACCGCATTTTTAAAAATGAAGAATATATATATGAAATAAGTTAAATTAATAAATGCACTTGACAAAAGGAGGGGGGGGGGGTTCCTGATGTAAAATTATAAGCGACTTGCTGTTTCAGAATGGCAGTATTTTTTTTCTTTATTTCTGTGCTGTCACGTCCGAAAATTCTGTTCAAAACGCCCATTTTGATCTTTTCTACGTTTATTTTTTGCTCTATGGACAGAAAAAAGAATCTACGAAGGGAAATATTAAAAAATAGATTCATCTAAAATCCGTAGCCCAGACCGTATTTTTTAAAATGAAGAATATATATATGAAATAAGTTAAATTAAGAAATGCACTTTAAAAAAAAAAGGGGGGGGGGAGCTCCTGCTGTAAAATTATAAGCGACTTGCTGTTTCAGAATGGCAGAACTTCTTTTCTTTAATTTTGTGCTGTACTTTATGTACAATCATTCTTTCTTTAGAATGAATTGTTTTCCCTTTTGAGGACTTGTTTAATATTTAAAAAAAAATTGTTTTGAAAAAAAAAAACAGTTTAAAAATGGCAAAATAAACTAAATGACAGAGAAACAGTAAAACACAGCTAATCGAGAGAGGGAAAACAGGTTTATGTAAAGGAATGAGCAAGTTATTGGCGCGAAAATTATTTCATTGCAACCCCTAGCTCTTAGTGGGGAATGGTCAAACTGAAACAGCGGGGTCATTTTCCCCCTCCAGTATCGCCTTGCACACCTTCCGTAAAATAGACTCATCTAAAAGAGGGTGTTTCCCAAGTCTCATCTCGTGGTGGGTTTATAATACGTTTTGTAGCATCGCTGGAGAGAATACGCCAAATCCTTTGGCGAAATATTTTGGCGAAATATTTTTCGCCAAGGACTTGCTGAAAGTGCATACACTTTGGAGTATCGCATCGGTGTAAGATTCTATTGAAAACGTAAACATGAAACATTAAAAAAAGAAAGATCAGAATAAGGTAGATGCTCAATGATAAAATTTTTCGGAGTGTCTATTCTCCCGGCAGCCGTAAGAATATTATTCTCACGGCAGTCTACTGCACATGCGCAGCCAACACTGCCGTAACGACTGACGGACGAAGATTCTTATTGAGAATGAATCTGGGAAAATGAGCGACTCACTTGTGTCCATGCTCATTTCATTATCGAATGCGTAGCCATGATGATTGTTTTGATGCATTTCGTTTTGCCTAAAAGCTTTTTTTCTAGCTTTCTAACTAAAGCTGAGAATGAATAATTTATTAACAACTTTTTCAGATTTTGAGAAAAACTGCAGCTTTATAAAGAGACTAAATTTGTTTAATTTTACATCTCTGATTCGCGTACGTTGGAGTCGTGTATGGCATTCACAAAATGAGAAAATAATATAAAGAAATGCGTGGGTCATCGTAAGTATATTTTATTTTATAACTAGTTTGCGAACATATGCATATTGTTATACACATATTTCTATAGATCGACCCCCCCCCTCCCCCGCGAAAAAAAGTTACGGTTATATAATGCTAAATTTATCTTATCCTTATTTTAATTGATGTAGATTATTATTTCGTATATTATTACTTTATTAATTGTAGCCTGGAATAATGTAAAAAATACATAAATTTTCCTAAACCAATCAATAAAAGGTTTATTTAAGCTGAAAAAAAGAGGTAGTCTGGAGAGAGCATGACCCCCACGAGCCTTTTCTTGAATTCACCTTTGCTCATAAAAAAAAATAATAGTAAGCTGTATCAATTAAATACAGCGTTGTAGTCACAAAAAAAAAAAAAAAAAAAAAACAAAAACGAGGGTGTATTCTAAAGTCATGAATGTAATGCTTAGAATATGATGTAGCTTTATTTGAGAAACAGAGGGTATACAGAGCTTCGTTTAAAAAAATCCAGAAGGTATACAGTGTGTACCCACACTACACCCCTTATTAAATATGAATAAAGTAAATTTAGTATTAGCCAATCGTAAACATTATTTGGGGGAGGGGTTGTTTATTGAAATATGCACATGTCCACAAACTGTTTTTAAAATAAAATTTACTTGCAATAACTCATGCATTTCTTTATATCCTTTTCTCATTTTGTGAATGTACTTAAATTTTATGTTTAACTGCCACGAAAATTTTTCTTATTAGTAAGATATTACAAGTGGATTCCAACATGTGTGAATCAGAAACATAAATATTAATGTAGTCTTTTTGAATGTTGGTTCTTTTTTTCTCAAAGTCAATATGTAGGAAATAAAACCTGTGTATAATAGATCACCATATTGACAATCGGGATAACATGAGACCTTCAACTTCGACCAATTTCACAAATGGTGGTTGGTCTTGCAAAAAAATAAAGTCTAGGCTACAAATCACAACACATTTATTCCAAAATCTTGTTACTCCATAGATTGTCCTTTTTCTCGGATACAGAAACATATGTGAACAATCCAAACTCCATCATCAACATAAAAATAAACACTGGACATGAGATTAAAAAAATAAGTGTTCCAACATTGAAATGAGTGGCCTCAAATTTGAATAAACACATACGTCTTTGTATCCCAGAAAAAGGGTCACATTTTCATTATCTTCTCCAACAATATTAATTTTCGCTCAGTATTGTTATTCTTTCAATTTAGTTTATGTTTGTAATTTGAATCATGTTAGTATTTTAGTAAACACTATTTCTCAAGGGTTGCACGACTTTTTGACCACCCTGTACTAGACAATTCAGTTTTTAACCCCTTGAGGTGCGGTGGAGTATATTATATCCCACCTAAGTTTAATTAAGATTTGCACCAGAAACTTTTAACTATGTTTTACTTTTACAAGTTTGAGGGGAAATAGTTGAAAAATTGCTTATACTTATTTAGAAATAAAATTTTTCAAAATTTCCGGTAGGAATTTAGCATTACACAAACGCAATTGCTTGCCCCTCAAAGGGTTAAAAAACGAATTTGGACTAACATTGTAAGGTTGACTCTGTTCAGAATTTTCTGTCAGTCTGAAAATTCGGACATAAAAAATATCATGAATTTTGACAAAGGTTAGCGAAAAAAATCTCGTCAATCGTTCACAGAAAAAAATCTCCAATTTTATCAAAGAATCACAACAAATATGTGAACTTCATTAAAAAACTGCAAAAAGTCACAAATTTTGTCAAAGGTTCACAACAAAAAAAAAATTTCGTCAAAGGATTGCAGAAAAAAAGTGAATTTTGTCAAAGGACTGCAGAAAAAATGCAGATTTCGTCAAAAGATCGTAGAAAAAACTCAGCAGCCTGTTTAGAAAACAGCACACATACAAGCATCTATGTTTATTATTATAGGTGTAGTTTTTAATATGAAATAATATACGGAATTAACTTTTGAAAAATTGTGTTCAACCCAAATGTAATTTATACTCAGCCTGAAATCTACCCAAATCAAAACAGAGTTGACTCAATCTGCAACAGAAATAATTAGCATAGGGGGAGACCCCCCCCCCCCCCCACCTCTGCTGTAATCTTTCAGAAAATTTGCTTTAAGTTTTTTTTTTTTTTTTTTTTTTTTACTCAGAATCATCCCTGTAATAGCGTTACCGCAAATGGTAACTTTCACGGGTCAAACAACAGTTGCAAAATTTTATGGAAAACAGCTGATATTTATTTTAACTGTTCACCGGAACTATTGAAGAAATTTGAATACATATATATGTCATAGGCTAATTGAGAAATTAGGCTATCTGCAAAGAGCCGGGCTAATTGGAGAATAACAGGGTTCGTATGCGACTGGAAAACCGGGAATTGTCAGGCAAAATGACAAGTGCTCAAAAAGTCAGGGAAAATTGCAATTTTTTTCTAAAACCTGGAAAAGTCAGGGATTTTTTTATGTGGTATCATGTCTCAAGATTTTGCCAAATTCCGAGGGGTTCCTGTGGTCAATAACTTTTATTGCGCATGAGGAGGGGGGGGGGGGGTTACCAAAATCCGTTTGCCACTGGTGCAAAAAAGGCTAGTTTCGGCCCTGAAATGGAAATACAGTAGCCCCTTTATTATATCTATCATTCGTTGTAATATGCATTTTGAGGATTTTTTTTGTTTTTTATCTTTCTAAATTTTCTAATAGTCTTAGTTATATCACATTATTTTCGTGTCTTCCATTATGGACGATATAATGTGGGGCTATTACACAAATAATCTCAGTTCGTCCGTAATAATCATTTATATGGTAAAATAAGATGGTAGTGTAAAACTGAAACAGCTTTTGAGAAATATACTTATTTTTCATGTACATGTACATTCTTTTAATATTTCATTCTATTTAAATTTATGAAGTTCTTTGTATGTTCTGCACTATAAATCACGCTGTATAATAACTTTCAGAGTAATTAAGAAATTTCGATTTCAATTGTTTTAGAATAAATTCTTATAGAAACGTTGAACTTTGAAAAATAAATATTTTCATCATCCATAGTTTTATCCTGAAGGATTCTTGATGTATTTTTTAATTCATAGACAAAGATTTTGAAGAAAAAACAAGCATTTCTACCAATATAGCTTTAAAATATAGTAATTGTACAATGGTATTTTGCTCAACTAATAACAAAAATTGTATTATAATTATTTGATTAATAAAACTGACAGCTCTTAATATTATACAAATCTTTTTTTTTCTTGGCCATTTTAATTACAGTCAACTGTGTGAAATCTGCACAGTTTGGGACCGAGGGTTTTGTGGATTATACATTTTTGCAGATTATAGATCATCCCTTTGTTTACATTTTATATTTTTAAATCTGGTTATAAATTACGAACAACTGTACAAAAATTACAATAGAAAAGAAAAAGATAATGCACATTAATTTAGTATACTTAACAACTAAGATTAAAGAACAATTATATACAATACAAATTTTACTGATTATTGATTATCTTAAACATTGACACAACACAATAATAGTTTGTTTTGCTTTGTTGTCAATAATTTTTATTGTAGTTTATAAACACTCATTACTTTTTGGTCCAAGATAAAATTTTCTTAGGAAATTTAAATATTTGTATTCAATTTAGATATATTTCAATGTTTAATCATTAGAAAATTGATAACTGAAAAAAAAATATACCAAATTTAGCTTTATGTGTTTTAATTCCAACGTGTAGTGTAGATAGTAATAAGATGTTTGCAAGTTATACATAGGTGGATTTTACAGAGTTGACTGTATTACCAAGTTATTCATAGAGCATCAAAAAAGGATTTTTACAAAAGTTTCAAATGTTATTAATGTAAAAAGATAAATTTGAGAATCATTAGTACATATAATGCTTGTGATTATGAAAATATTTTGACTGAACAAAAACACTAGCAGGAATATTGAACAAGAAATAGGACATTGTGTATTGCAAACCTTTTACTCTGAGGCAACTATTAAAAAAATTAGAATGTTTTAAGCCTCATTATTTTCAAAGAAAATAACCATGTGGATCATTTACAAATGAATTGTCACTTAACAGTTGACATCAGACACAAAATTGATTTGTTTTTTTATTTGTTGTAAAAAAAGAGTTCTCTTATTGTGTTTATAGTTTAATAGACAGGTAAAAATATGATAAATTATTTTTTTTAATTAATTTTTCATACATTGAGAAAACAAGTTCAAAAATTGATGATTTTGAGTTAGGCCTAATGATCCTAAAATGTAAAAAGCAATTCTTACATAACAAATATTTATAACTGAACAAATAAATAATAATATAGTATATAAATAATACTCATAAAAGGTAATTAAAAATACTTAACATATTGATATCCATTTTTCAATAATTACAAAATAAAACAAATGTTTCCTCTTTGTTTACATTTTAGATAATACATAAGATGAGGCAATATAGTTTCCTTTAGCTTTGTTGTCAAATGCAGAAGTCAAAATCTGTATAAATATGTATACTGAAATTGTTTTGGTGATACTCATGGGATATTAAAAAATAAAAAGGAAATAGTAAAATTGAATTTTATGGTCTTTTTACTCTGGGGTAACTATGAAAAAAAAAAATTAAATCTCATTACTTTCAAAGAAAATAACCATGTGGATCATTTATAAATGAATTGTCACTTAACAACTGTCATCAAACACAACATTGATTTGTTTTTTATTTATTGTAAAAATAGAGTTGTCTTATTGTGTTTATAGTTTAATAGACAGGTAAAAAAATGATAAATTATTTTTTTTATATATAAATTTTTCATACATTCAGAAAAAAAAGTTCAAATTGATGATTTGGATACATGTAACTTTTTCAAAACAATTTTGATCCATAAAAAATGGTATTCTTTGGAAGATTAAACTTAGGCCTAATGATCCTAAAATGAAAAAAGCAATTCTTACATCTTACATAACAAATATTTATAACTGAACAAATAAATAATATATAAATAATAGTCATAAGGGGCAATTAAAAATACTTAACAGGCCGATTCCATTTTTCAATAAATAAAAAATAAAATGTTTCCTCTTTGTTTACATTACATAAGATGAGGCAATATAGTTTCGTTTAGCTTTGTAGTCAACTGCACACAGGCCCTGATTATGACTGATTGGGACCCTGGACAAGGGCAAAGATAAAATAGGAAGAGAGGGCCCCATTAGAATCTTTGCAACATTATTCAAATAGAACTGATGGTCAGTCATATGTGTAATGCATGAACAATATTTTTGTACCTTGGATTTTAAATAGCACTTTAAGAAGAATTTAATAACTTCAACTTATGGAAAAGTTGGAATTGGAAAACAAAAGTAAATATTTTATAATTTAATATATGGATATGGAGGCCCCTGGGCAAAGTCCCGATTTGCACATGCGATAATAAGGGGCCTGATTGCACAAATCAAACTCTGCATAAAATAACTATACATACTATTTTGGTGATACTCATGGGATATACAAAATAAGCAAATAGTAAAATTAAATTTTTAAATTTTATGTACAAAATTGTTTGGAAGAAATACTAACATTTAACAGTGTATTGCCATACTTATTCATATGCAAAAACAGCCTAGTTAAAAAACTTTGAAAACATCTTTATTAAATCTATTATGATTTAGGAGATGAAACTTTATTTTAGTTATCAAATTATAGAATCTAATAACAAAACATTTGAAAATCTAGATATAATTTCTTATACGTATTAAGTGGAATGTACTGACATTGGCATATCATATGGGAGTTCTAACAGCATCAAAAGATTATTCTTTTGACATGGTACTTCAAATATTATGGTATCAAACATGCAGTCATTTTGAAAATCAGCCATGCAGTAAAGTACATAATATATAAACACTGCTTATAAATATATAGAATTAAGTATTTTTAGATTTACATTGTTATCCTAAGAATGCCTTAATAAACTGACAGATTTAAAACAACAAACTTGTATAAAATATTAAGATTATTGTTGTAACGAACATTGTATAAAAGGCTAATTTTTAGGCTTATTAAAGACTGCTATGTTTGTAAATTTATGAAATTTTAAACTCTAACTCTAAATCCAGATAAAAAGCTTGATTCTGAGTGAATATTAAATTTCCATTTAGGGGCAGTACAAAAATTAATATCGAAAGTTGCAGGATGAAAATAAATAAGTAAATAAGATTTTTCACCTACATAAATTGTACTTTAAGGAAAACTATTTCAAACATACCGTATGGAAACAGCTTCCTCATATGATTAACTAGCTTGCGCTTGGAATCTTCACACACTAAAATGCTAGCAAACACACACCCAAAAGCACATAAAAAAATAAATTATATGCTTTTAAAAGTGGTATCAACTGGCATTTGGATAACAAAATTCGTGTTTGATAACACATCTAAGTCTTTAACATATAGGAAATCATCTCCTATTTCTTGAGACAAATTTCTAGAGCAAACTTCGTACGTTGACACAAAACCATGAAAAAAGAAAAAATTGTAGCACTAAAAACTCGCAAAAGAATTCATTATACGTTTATTAGCTATTGCTACGGCAGACAGATTTCGGATGGAAACATTGATTTATTATTATTGTTACGGCAGTGAAATGCCAGAAAGAAGAGTCATTCAAAAAGAGATTCATTCTCCAGAATCTCCGGCAGTCGTTACGGAAATCTTAACTGCGCATGTGCAGTAGACTGCCGTGAAAATAATATTCTTACGGCTGCCGTGAGAATAGACACAGCCAAAATTTTTACAAGGATGGGGAGTTTCTTCCCCATTGTCACTAAAGACGCTACGATCGCAATCGCATTACCATTACGCTCTATGGAAATATCCCATCTTGAATGTTAATCTATGGTTCGAAGCGCCGTCATGATGTAGTTCGCAGTTTACATTGGCTCTGCAGCGTTCTCAGATAGATTTTACTTTTCCCCCTGGACTACGGAGTAAAAATTCCCTAGATTCTAAAGTCACGTGATATGGAAGAAATTCTGCATTTTGATTGGTTGTAACAGCCTGAATCACATTCACATATGAGATTCATAAACACCAGTGGAGTCATGAAAAACAAAAACAAACTTATTTTGTTTGGGATGACAAAATCTTGTTATATATTTTTTCAAAACTACTGTTTAGAATATAAATTTATATTTATTTAAAAACAAGTAACTTTGATTAAAGATACTCTTTGTATTTAATTTTTGAGAAAATCACGAAATAACATACATTACAGATTTGATTATTTATTACTATAATTTTTATTATTTGATATTCATGCGCATATATTTTATATCAAATTACTATTCTAAAATCTCCTGTGAGTGGTCAAACAAAAGGAAATATAACAGTTGCTCGACAAATATTCATGTTTTATTTTTACAGTTTTGAAGCTTTCAGATGTTCATATTATTGCATTATTATTTTGTTTATTCATATATAGATACTATAACTTTAGATGTCTCAAATTAATGCATGAAAGTACAAAATAAATTAGTAAAAATCGTGCATAAGTTTTTATCTCAATTCATTTCATTCGTAAATGCATAAAATTGACAGGCAGTGTTCTAAAAAATCAGGAAATTGAATAGCGTTTTCCATTTTTAGATGATCACATATTTTCATCTAACATTCTTCGGTTTTAATACATTATGCATAGTACTTTACTTCATCATGGGTATAATTGTAACAAAGTCTCCATATACACTTAATACACTGTTTTCTAACAAAAGGAAATCAGATTGATGATTTCTTTATTTGGTTTAACTTGATAGAAAAAAAGAAAGAAAAACCAGCATTAACCCCTAACCCACTTCCCCATCTTCCTCCAAACGAACCACCTCAGACCTCAGAGACAGTTTCATTTAAAAAAAAGCTTCTAGTGATTCAAATCCAGATGCTGAAATCTGCAAAAGATAAGTAGCGTTCGCATCTGGAGTAATTAACAGCTGTTGATCCAGGTGATAATAATTTATTAGCCATATCTAATCTAGGATCCCTGTTCCCGAGAAACGAAAGGGAGGTCCAGTTCGGACTATAAATTCCCCCCCCCTCCCCCACCCTCTGTTAACCAAAGAATTGCTTGAAGACAATTTCTCTCCACCGCCCATCCCTTTACTTCCTCTTCCATGTTCATTCATCAAACACATCACATCAATCACTTTCTCATGTTCATTGCCAGAAAAACACAGAAGTCTAACAAAAATCCTGTTTTTCCCCTAGATTTTAAGAAAATATCGCCAGTTTTGTAAAAATTCCCTAGATATCAGAAGGAATTCTCTAAATCGGCTTCAATTTCCCTAGATCTGAGAACGCTGCCTATGAGAGCTTTCTATCTTCTTCTTCATCCGTTAAGGATTTTTGCTGCTGATATTATATATATATATGTTTTAAAAGCTGTCTCAAGACCGGGGCCGAGACGCGCTTTTACAGTGAAATGGAGTGTTTTAGAATGCAAAGACAGAAAATTGACTCTTTTTTCATAACTAATTTATTTTAATATATTTCTGGTGTGAAATAAGGAATTTTCTGAAACATTTATATTTCACAGTGACTGAACGTCCAGACAGAAGATAGGCATTCATTATATTTATAAGTAGCTCCAGAGCCGTCCTTAGCGAAAGCGAGGCCTGGGAGAAAAATTTTGTGAGGCCCTTCCTTTACAAACCAGTTATTATAATGTTGCCAATTTAGCTAATTCTTTTAAACCATCAATTAAAATTTTGACTAGCAATTTTTGCTTTATACAGGGTGATTTTTTTTTAAAGTTGCGAAAGTAAAATCCTATAACAAAAGAACTACTGATCCAAATGACCTGAAATTTCACCAGTATGCTCCCAAAGCAATGGGAATTTTTTAGCCGTGGTTAAAAAAAAAAAAAACCTTTGAAATCGCACCGACAGATGGCGCTGTATATGCAGTAAAGTCGGGAGACGAGCTTGCGCACGACACACGCACAGTGGCAATAAAAACGTGAAGCACGCTCACCTCGTGTTCATTATTCTGATCTCAATCCCTGCGATTTCTGGCTCTGGGTGTACCTAAAGAATACTGTGTGTTGTGGTGGTGTTACGAGCTTAGCTGACCTGAAGGCACGCATTGTGCACCAGATCCACAGCATCGAGTCGGATATTCTTTGCTTTGTTGTGGAACATGCGGTCTCACGTTTCCAACTCGTAGCTGAAAACGTTGGACAGCACATTGAAAATCTCTTGCGTTAGCCGTGCAGTTCCGTATGAATACTTTGCTCCATATTTTTATATCGTTCTGCCTTTTCCCAGTTACTGAATTCTGTGTTTTTGATATGCGTATTAAAGTTTTCTTTTTCTCGAAGTACCATCCTTTGTTTTCCTCCCACTGACGACATTCTTTGTTTCTGTTACGAGCCATTAATTCCCAAATTGGCTCAGCCGAACTCAGCAATCTGATTGTTCGTTAATATTAATATTTTGGATTACTTTACTGTGATTTTGATCAAATTTAACAAAATAAATCAATTTAAGTCATTATAATTGCGTTCTATTTTACATTACACTACTTCATAAGAAAATAAATATAATTTTCTACTATATAAATATCAGTTTTAGCCAATCAGATTGCTGCTGAGTTCGGCTGAGCCAATTTGGGAATTAACGACTCGTGTTTCTGTTAACTTACAGCGCCATCTGTCGGTGCGATTTTAAATTTTTTTAACCACGCCAAAAAAAAAAAAAAAAAAAAAAAAAAAAAAACCATTGCTTTGGGAGCATACTGGTGAAATTTCAGGTCATTTGGATCAGTGGTTCTTTTGTTATAGGGTTTTACTTTCACAATAAAAAAAAAAAATCACCCTGTATAATGACACATATTCCGTGATTAAATAAAGTAAAGGTAACTATTCAAAAATTCTGGTAGGTATTTTGAATAAAAGAAATCCGCTAAATTGCCAACACTACTTCCCATAACGGAATCACCTTTTGTAAAATTTCCCATGGCATACACAGTGGCACACCATGTGCTATGCTTTATTATTGGGAGAGGGAAGTACGTTTAGTAGAGGTTTATACAGACTAAGGTCAAACTTCTTTCATAATAATCGAACTATTCTTTTTTCTGCAGATTTTGGCCAGAATTTATTCTTGCTGTGTCATGCCAAAACTTTATTTCTTTCTCTCTACCTCTTCTTTCTTTTGGGTAAATTAGAAATATTACATAGTCGTTGAAAATGAATGAAACAGAGAGAAAGAGAGAACATCTCCATGCTTTTTAATCGCCAAATTGCTGCAGAGAGATGTGAAAGGTAGTGTCACGTTAGGAATTGTGTCTACATTTCGAATTTGAGTACAAATTTTGAAATATTAAAAAATGTACCGAATTTGAAATTTCCCAAAGATAACGCCCACTTTTGACAGCAATTTTCTAATTCCTAGGATTAAAGTAGCTCAGAGAAAGTCAACGATTGTATACATTTTCGTAAACGTGATGGTGGATTCTAGATAAGTTCAAAGTTTGAGGATGCTAATATTAATACACATGACAGATTTTTTTGTAATATCTTTACAAAAGAAAAAAAAAACAAGCAGGAAGCAGAGATTCTGCTTTTCAGAATTCAGTGTCGCCCACGAGGAAAAAAAATATACAGTCGAACTCGCTTATAACGAGCCCTGATTTAACGAGAACCCGGATTTAACAAGGAAATCATAAATAGTACTTGGTTGGTAATACTTGGTTAAGTCTACGGGAACATAACTCGCTTTTAACGAGCAAACCCCGGTTAAAGCGAGCAATATTTTTGTGATTCATAAAATTTCTATTGACTTCCACCTCTCCATCTTAGATAATCTTTTCTTGGAAAAATTCTTTTAACATTCCGAAGTCAAACGAAATTGAGTGCGCAGAAAAACTTGAAACTTTTTCGAAGTTAGGGGTACAAATGACGATGTTTTTTGAGCCATGAGTCTTCTCCAAAGGACAATAACATAATTAAGAGACAATAAGACAGTTCAAAGCAAATTAACCAACTTCTTTTGTACTGTACAGAAATAAAAAATAATTAAAGCATGTATACTAAAGTAAGTATGCATGAATTTTTATAATTTTTTATGAACCCGTTTTTTACGAGCACTCGGTTATAACAAGCAAATATCACGGTCCCTTCGCGCTCGCTATAAGCGAGTTCGACTGTATAAATCTAGATAATTCAAAAAATATTTTAGTTTTAAGACTTAAAATACACGTTTTATTCTATATAAAGTGACGCCATTTGCATCCGCTGGATCCTGGATTTGCATCCACATATACGAACCATTCTTAAACAACATCTATAGAGAAGTATTCATAGGACGTCACTATCGCGGAATAATACCGTAATTTTCGGCGTATAATCCGTAGACCAAACAATTCTGTTTGAACCCAGGAATTTTATTCAGCAATTGAAGATAAATATTTACCGCAATTTCAAATTTACCATACCTTATTTTTACATTTTATTTATTATTTTTATTCTGTTACATTTTATTTAAAAAAAAATTCTGGGACGAAACATAATTGTTTGATCCGCGGATTATACGCCGAAAATTACGTTACACAAAACCAGTAAAAAGCGATGTCGTCATTCGAGAAAATCGCAAAAAAAAAGAAAAAAAATCGTGTATCTAATGATTCATATGCATTCATTTGTTTGTAGCTTTAATATAGATACTGAAAATTAAATATAGTTTATAATAGCTCCATGTTTTATCAGAAATCATTCATTTATATTTTTTCAAAATTCGCAAAATGTTATTACAAAAGGATTAATAAAACTGCATTTTTTCAGCTTTATGATAGGAATTAAGTAAATGAGGAGAAAAAAAAATCATGCAAATATTCATTAAAATGAATTCTTATAGCAGACGATGTTCTTGGAATAGCACGTATTTTAATTACTTTTTTTTTCAGTTGTGGGAAAATGGCAACAAAAGATATAGTAATCTACTATTTTCCCTTCATTTTTTACAGAAATGGAGTACTTCAGTTGCTACCATTACACAAATAGCATTAAAAACTACAAAAAATTAATTTCTTAAAAATAAATTTAGATGCAGTTTTCAAACAAATTGCGTTTAAAATTACATTTTCCCCTATACGACGGAGTAAAAATTGAAAATGTGCGATGTTTAGAAGTTTAAAAAGTTGCAGTAGATTAGCATTATTTAACCACACAATGATGACCTGCATCGTACAACGGGTGGTTTATCATTAGGTATAATGTTATTTTTTTGTGACGACATTTTAATTGTTGTCTGAAAGAAATAGCATATCTGGCGCTAAAAGAAAAAAAAAGCACTCTTTTATTTTACACAATCTGGCTTTTGTATGTAAAGATGGAATTTTCTTATTGAATTTTAACTTACTTCCTAATGCGCTAGAATTCTAAAAATTACGTTCAGTGGGGTGTCTAATATAATGTAATATTTTTATAACTTAATTATAAACCAGTACATTAAGACATTTCTCCATTAGCCCACCACAGGTGATAAATAGCCAAATATTCTTCTTAACTAGTACAGTCATTCAGGGTAACTTTGATCCGCATCTTCTCTATTTTCATATGCCACACTCTTATTTTAAGAATATTGTTGTAACTAGGGGCATAAAAGAGAAGAAATGACCCTAAATTATTGTATGACGATCAAAAATTAAGGAATAATAATGATAAAAGCTATAAAAAATGAATTTTTAACCTGGTTCAAAGTTACGCAGCCATTTAGGATAACTTTGCACCATATGATAAATATTATCTAAAATAATTCATTATAAAAAAAAGTATTATAGTTAGGACAACTTTGAACCCCCAAAAATGTTTTCAGATATGTAAAGACTCTGAATTTACATTTCCCAACATCACAAGATTTGTATAATTTATGATATTACAACAAATATCAGACATAAGAAAAGTGGAAGAAGAGAACCATGAATATTTAGAAATAAAAAAAACCTGTTTATTGTTCATATAAAACATAAAAATGCAGTGGAAAACAATTTTCAGTGTTTTAATTCAATAATACATCTATAGTTACAGTAATACATACTAGTACTAGTATTATTCAAACAAGAATAAAAAATGTCGAATGTATGAAATGTCAAATTTGAGTAGCTCCGCCCCGAAAAACGCCTTTAAATGAATTTTATGTATTTTACACATATTTGTGAAAATATTTACATGTTATATCTAATGCCCACTTTCGGCATTTATATAAAATATACGTGCAAATATGGGAAATTTTTGACAGTAGCACCTATAAACAGTAAATTATAAACACCAGTATAACTTTGAGCCGGCCCAAAGTTACCCTGAAAATGTGGTAAAATGTTAGTGCCTTCTTATTTTACATTTTATTAACTATTAATAAATAAATAATCACAAAATATTATCACATTTAGAACATTTAGATAATAATATGTCTGATAAATGAGTATATTGTCACTTATGAGTATATTGGATTACAGCAACTTCAAAACAGCATTTAAAATTAACTTGAAAACAGTACTTCAGAAAAATAGTTAGATGATGCATTTAATTGCATATAATGTTGCTAATTTATTTTCTAAAATAAAGAGTACAAAATCCCAGTTTAGAACTTTGCCAACAGAGCACAGTTCTGGGGCTTATTTAGTCTTTTGGAGTGAAAAATATTGAAAATTAGGAGGTGGTGCAAAGTTACACCCTATGGTTTAAAGTTACCCTGAGTGACCGTACAATTGTATAGGAGTCGAAACGAAAATAAATTTAATTATGCCCAATAAACGCTCGCCAAAATAGGCCAAAGAGCTGTGAAACTGTAACATGAAACATTTTTACTAACAAGTAGAAAATAAATTATAAATAAATAATGTAAGTGTGTAATATATTTTTACTTTCTTCTATCTTTACAAGAAGAAATTATTGGATTCGTGAAAATTTTCGACTTCCGGTTTTCGGCGGATTTACACGTTTTAGGTGTCAGAGACACCGAAAAACATATTTTTACAAAATGCCTGTCTGAGAGTCTGTGAATCTATCTGTCTGTATGTGACACAAATTTTGTGGACGCTCTATCTCAAGAACTAATGCACGGAATTTTATCAAAAATTACATTCAGTTAGTCTCTGATAAAAATTGGCGCTGATTAGTTTTTGGTGTGAATCGCCCAACAGGTGGCGCTTTTATGCTGGATTTTTCACGATTGCCGCAATAGCTGTACCTGAATAACTAATGTACGAATTTTCATCAAACCTCAAATTCAGGTATACCTTGATAAATATTAGTACTGATAAGGTTTTGGTATTAATCGCCCAGTAGGTGGTCTTGTTATGCTGGATTTTTCACGATTTTCGCACTAGTCTAATCTCAAAAATTAATGCATGGATTTTAATCCCAGATTCAATTACACGTTGACATAAGTTATTGCAGATTAGGTTTTAGTGTAAATCACTCATCAGGGGGCGCTACTATGCTGCATTTTGCCGGATTTACACGATTTTAGCGATAGTCATATCTAATTAATTAATGCACGGAATTTCATATCTTTATAATCCTCATGATGGGTATAGAATGACATTTATGTTTGTCACTGTGATAGCGAATTTTGAACTATTAACATGCATGCGATTGAAGAAAGTTTTGGGATTGGCTCATCCGACTAGATTAAAAATACGTTTTTATCAATTAATAGTTTAATATTAGTTACTAATTAACGACTATACGTGGAGAAATCAATTTAGAAATCCTAAAACGATGGTTTAAATAATGTTTCATTGTTTTTTCATTTTGCGGTACCTAAAAAAAGAAACGGAGCAATATATATATATTTCTTGATTTCTTTAATCATTTTCATTCCTTTTATTTTTTATTTTTCTTTGGGCTTAAGATGGCAACACTCAACATTATTGTTATTAATCCAGTTCCAATTTTCCTTTCTCACACCAGATGGCAGCACAGTTATGGGTTTCACTCAGATGCTCAACTGTAGATCACATGTTAAAATAGTCTTAACTTTGTTTTTCCATGCTGATATGCAGTAGTTTTGACTCTTAGTATGTCATTCAGGTATTGTACTCTAATAATTTTTAATATCCTGTATGAGGTGTATCTTTCTTTGGATCTCTTAGCTTTTTATTATCTATTTTCTGTAATGTTTGCGTTATAAGGAGCTAAATTTTGTCATTTTAGGCTTAATGCCAACAAAATTGGATGAAATAACGCATCTTCTATGAATGAACTCACAAGCTCCTTTGATGATTCTGTGAGGCATTCATAGTTTCTTATTTTACATACTGGTTTCCAGGGGCGTATTTAAGCAGAATTCATTAGGGGGGTGTATATGACGATTTTGCCGACTGACTTAAAAAAAAAAATTATATATCTTTAAAAGTTCGTTTCTGTGTCTGTATATATGCATTTACCCGGTGTCCTAAAATGGACTGACTGATTTTAAAATTCAGTAACTTGCAAATGGTAACAGCTATAAAATTAAATTCTTGCAGGTATGTAAGATGTCAGGAATTTTTTTACTGCGATTATCGATTTTAGTTTAACATAGTGGCGATAGATGGCGCTGCTAGCAATAAGTGCTAAATCGGGACCTGATTTTTGCCCTCTCTCTTTTCTCATTATTGATGTGAAAGAAGGAGATTAAATATATGCAGTGGGCCTCTAAGAACATAATTTCATTGGCAACTGAAAACCCCTCCATATATTTAAGTTAATACCCCTCCTTCTTCTGCATCAATACTGAGGGAGAGAGAAATTAAAAAAATCAGGCCCCGATTTAGCACCTGTTGCCAGCAGTGCCATGTATCGCCGCTGTTTTAAACTAAAATCGAGAATCGCTGTAAAAAACTCATGACATCTTACATAACCCTCCTGCAAGATTTTTTTTACAATAGCTGCCACTATTAGCAAGTTATTGAATTTTAAAATCAGTCAAACCATTTTAGTACACTCGGTATGTTTTATATAAAATTCAACCTTATTAACCCATCGAGATCAAAACTTTCATTTTAGAACGTCGAATACTTTACGCTTTAGAATATTGAAGAGAATATAAGGTAGATTTAAAGATGGATATACCACCCCTTCACTTACGTTACATTGTTGTAAATATTCCCGTAATGTATTTTGATATCTTTTGCTGAATGTGCAGATGGAAATCTGCAAATCAGATTAATTAAATAAGTTGAAATTTTTAGTAAAATGCTACTTGGAACTTATACAGAATCAGCTTATTTATCAGTTGCCCATGGCGGTTGACCCACCCACTCAACCCCAACCGCTGATCAAGACTAATAGTAATCTTGATGCAGGAGCGGTTGTTCGGTAGCTTCAGAGCCCCGAGCTTTTCCTTTCCGCTTTTCGGTGTCTTTAATTTGTGTAATTTCCCTTTTAAATTTGTTCGGTTTTAATTTTTGATTTTTTTTTCCACCTAGCTTCCGCTAGTCTCTTATATTGGGACCTGGCTGGGGACCTATGAACCTGGCTTCTGCAAAAGAGTCGGGATAAGAGAAGAAAAGCTTAAAGGACAGATGACGGAAAGAGGCCGCTCACTACGGCTCTTGATTACATTACATTACATTAAAAAGGATTAAATCAAAACTCATTTTAATTACATCTTTGTGCATCCATTGCATAACATGCATTTTAACCCACCATTGTTTTAGACGAGCCCATCTATTCACGACAGTGCCCAAATCTAGGTATTTCAAAATATCCTTCTCAAACGTAAGCATCATGAGTGTATTCAAACATGAATCGGTCTTTGTTGTTCTTAGATATTTTTTTCACAATTTTAATTTACATTGTTCTTTCATTCGAGGCAATGACTGGAGAAATTAGAGCCAGTCGATTGACATGGTTCACAAGTGGCAGAATGTATCTCAAAGGTTCTGTTTTCATGTAAATATCATACATTATTTCAGCCTCTGCGCAGAAGTCTGACAAAACTTTATCCCTGCGTGTAATGCTTCCATATCAGGAATTGACAATGTTTCAAGAAAGACATTTACCGCATTCTTAACCAGATTTAGTTTTTATTTCTCTCTTGTAATGGGAGGATACATTATTTTATCCAGTGGTGTGATTATGCTGATGAAATAATTCAGCTATCACCACTGCAAGGATATCCCGTATTTTCTGAAACTCCATGTGTTAGAACAGGGAATCCTAAACTTTCAGACCGACGTATCACTAAATTAATGTTCATACTTACGCGTACTACCAGGTGACAAACTCAAAGCTATTACAGAAAAACCTATGAAACAGGTTACTATTTTAAAATAGAACAAACGGCTAAAAGGAAAGATTTCGGGAAGCATGCGAAGGAATAATTTATTTCTTGTAATAATTTATAGTGTATTTATGTACATAAAGTATATCATTGTGGGTTACAAATATACATGTATAACAGAGAACATAAATGCTACATAGTTTTGTTAAACATGAGAAAAAAAATACACATTTGAAGTCCGCTTTCTTCGAGATTTTTTTGTTATATGAATGCAGTGTATATATCAATAGTAAACTACACTTAAGAAAATTTAATAAGTGAATAACTTACATAAACAATTCACATATCTTCTGAAAATAAACTACTTTTTAATGTGATATTGAAGGTTATGGAAATATGTAATATACACACATACAATATAGTAAAAGAAGAAAACTTTTTTTTTTTTTTCAGGGGAAGGAAAGGTCATCTTAATATCTACCAAAGCATTAGTTTCACTTATCAAAAAATTCAAATCGAATTACATTATAAAAATAAGAGAAAGCTAAATGCTGTGAAAGCAGTATAACAGAGAGTATTGCAGAAACCACATTACCGGCTAACTTTCAAATCAAGAAAGAGGAGAAGGGGGGAGGGGGGTGATTGAGCTGTTTTTTTATTCCACATACTGTATTTTTAATTTCACGTGTCGGTATCTGACTTTCGCGTACCAGTACATAGAGCTTCTTGTCTTAGTACTGGTACGCGTACCATAGTTTGAGAACCCCTGCATTGGAATATTAGGAGTTCGGAAGCGAAGAGATTGTTTCAATTACCATCTAACTTCTTTGGTGCCAATCTTCATCGATACTATATAGCAAATTCATTTAACGGATCAACACCATACTTGGTTTACAAGAGAACTACACTCTATATTTCCCTATTCATATTTTCATTGTCATTGTTCCTAATGATTTGATACAAGTCTTCAGTACTTTTGTAGCGTCTATTTTAAGAGTCTTCGACATCATTTTTTCAGTAACTAACTTGCACTTGTACTGAACATTCTTGTGAAACATTTGAGAAGCAATGAAGTCGAGCCATAACATTTTCTTTCATAATCCCCATGGCTTGATCTTTGCTTTGCTAACAGAAGTAGAGGAATCAGCTATTTCAAAATTTGTAGGATAGATTCATATAAGATCCAAACCGCTTTCAATGATTACGCTCGAGCAGTCTATCTTGCCTTAGAAAGATTCCGCAGTAGAAGAGCATTTTCTATTTCTTTGAGCTTGTCTACTAATGATTTCTTTCATTTAGTACTTGCTGTGAAAAACACAAACATTTTCCAGCACGTCAAAAACATCGCCTATAATATTGCTGGCATTACAGATATGCCAAATGAAAGTATTGAGTCTGACATTGACAAGGAATATATTGCACAATTCAACCTACGATTTCTGAAAACGTCTCATCGTCCTAAGTGCCGTTGAATTCCCCAGACATGCTGTTTGTAAAACCGTATGACTGGAAAACTACCTGTTCTATTTCGAGCTCATTCTTCGTAAAGATGTACGATTCCTAGCATGCAAGGTCGACATTGGTTTTATCGACTTCTTTTACAACTTCCAAAAGCCGATCGGAGTTTTTCCATCTTTGTCGACATATTTCAACATAACAGCTGATCGAACATGGTTCGAAGCATCTGGTGTTGTGTCTGTCATAATTCCATAAAATTATGCTTCTTGAATATCTCTGACTATCGTTTTGCGCACTGCTGAAGCAAGAAATTCAATCATCTCATTTTGGGATGAAGCAGAAAGGTAAGTTATGTGGTGTGGCTTTAAACGCGTGTCCTCAAACATTTCCTCAGTTGTGGATTATGTCTGGAAATTAGTTTCAAAATTTGCCAAAAGTTTTCATTTTCGTCTTTGTCACTTCCACAAACGAAAGCTTGTCAACTCTGCATTCGCGCAATGTCCATCAAGATTGCTACAGTTTGAGTGCTGAATGCAAGATGTTGCTGTTACTCTTCCAGAATAATCTGTTTGCGCTTGCTCTCGTCTGGTAAGTGATTATGCGTCATTATGAACTGAAAAAATAGGAAACAGCAAATTTGGTGGGAGTTGGAAGAGAAATGTTGTGCGAACTTTCTGTTCCTTAAGCTCTTCATTTTGTGTCTTTTGTTTAAACCACTCTCAACTGAAGCATTTTGTATTTTTTCTCTCCAAGGTCCTTCATGAAATAGGCAAAAAAATTGCATGGAGTAGTGCTACACTACTGGCCATTAAAGTTGCTAGACCAGGAAGGAATGCAGATAACAAAATGATATTTATTGGATAAATATATTATACTAGAAATAACAAGTGATTAAATTTTCAAGAAATTTGGGTTCATAGATCCTGAGAATTAAGTACCCAGAACAACAAACTCTGACAGTAATAGCAGCATTTATACGCCTGGGCATTGAGTCAAACAGAGATTGGATGACATGTACAGGTACAGATGTCCATGCAGCTTCAGCACGATGTCACAGTTCATCAACCGTAGTGACTGGCGTTTGGTAATGATCCAGTCGCTTGGCAACCATTGACCAGTAGTTTTCGATTGGTGAGAGATCTGGAGAACGTGGTGGCTAGGGCAACAGCCGAAAATTTTCCGTATCAAGGAAGGTCCATATAATACCGGCAATATGCGGTAGGGAATTATCCTGCTGAAACGTAGAGTTTCGCAGGGCTCGAATAAAGGGCAGAGCCATGGGTGAACCAGAAATGTAACATGCACTGTTCAAAGTGCCGTCAATGCGAACAAGAGGTGACCGAGATGTGTATCCAATGGCATCCCATACCATCACGCATCGGCGATGGGCCAGTATGACGATGATGAATGCACGCTGCCAATGTGCGTTCACCACGATGCCGCCAAACACGGATGCGACCATCATAATGTTGTAAACAGAACCTGGATTCATCTGAAAAAATTAGATCTCGCCATTCGCGCGCCCAGGTTCATGTTGATCTCACCATTGAAGATGCACCTGTCTATGACGCAGCGTTAAGGGAAGCCGCAGCCATGGTCTCCAAACTGAGAGTCCATGCTGCTTCAAACGTCGTCGAACTGTTCGTGCAGACACTTGTCTTGCAAACGACCCCATTTCTTGACACAGGACTCATGACATGGCTACACGATCCATTACGGCCACGCGGATAACATGCCTGTCTTCTCGGCCCCTAGTGATAGGGGGCTGTTAAGATCCCACAGGGCGTTCCGTATTATTGTCCTGAACCCATCGATTCCATATTCTGCGAACACTAATTGGATCTCGACCGACGCGAGCAGCAATAAACTCCAATCACGGTAGGCTACTATTCGACCTTTATCAAAGTCATCGAAACGTGCTGCTTTACATTTCCCCTTCTTACACGAGGCATCACAACAACTTTTCACCAGGAAACAGCTTTCAAATGCAATTTGCATATGAAAAACCGGCTGATCAATTTCCTCATTTAAAAACACTGTAGGTGTCGCTACCGGTACCTGCTTTGTCTGAATGTGCTGAAAAACTAATCATTTGCATATCACAGCACCTTCTTCCTGTCATTTAAATTTCACGTCTGTAGCTTGTTGCCTTCTTGGTGTAGCAATTTTAATAGTCAGTAGTGTATATTCCAAAAACGGATTCTCTTTTGTACCAAGTGGGGTTGAAATGTCGCTGTCTATCTTGCGGGATGGAACCATTTATAGGATATGCTCTGAGTTTTGGCTGATATGGACCTAAACTGATCAAATATGTCCCTGATTGTCTGACTTCATTTTAGATCATTTTCCTGGGTCATGTTCAATGATGGAGTCGTTCCCACTTTCCGTAATGCAAACGTCTCCATGGTTTTGCTCGATTTCATTCACAATCTTACTATAAATATTTAACACAGACGAACAAATTTCTTTTTCCTGTCAGCTATATCTAATGGCTCCTTAAAGAACAAGAAAACACTTAATTCATCAGATTGGGTCAATTTTCCAAAAATGCTTGCAATCATTTAAACAATCGATTAAATGATTCAATTGTCCAGCACATTTCAATACACCACAATTATTATGAATGTCTCCACTGAAGTCGTCATCATCTTCAGTGCTAGTCGATCATAGAGATGTTCAGAACCCTACTAAATCGCTGCGGACTCTCAGAAAGACCCCTTTGTATATTGAGAAACTAGTCTCTCCTGGCTCTTTCTCCATTTATTTTCAGTGGTCTCGCGAAGTCGAAGAAAGGAGGGGCAAACTTCTTATTTTCGAAAGAAATTAAGACAAATGCTAAGGATTGGTGTTTTCTAGTGTATGTTTTAAGAAAAAACGTAGAAATTTGAAAAAAAAATTGATTGTTTCAGAATTTTATCGATCGATACAGACTACCTAGAATTTGCCGACTGTGATCAAGGTTGCCGACATTGGGGGGGGCGAGACGCCCCCCTACGCCCCCCCAGTAGCTTCGCCCCTGCTGGTTTCCTATGTTCATTTCTAAATCATCTTTAGAACTTTATCAGTTTCTTCATATATTTGTGATTTCAAATTTATTATATATATATATATATATATATATTTTTAATAAATTCAATTGTTGCGCTTCCTACCAAGCTTAAAAAAAGCAGTGAATTTTTCATAATCGAGCTCGGTGTGGAATTTGAAACACTTTACAATATATTATAGGCCGTTTGATATCCGTATATGCTTGGCCAACTATCCATTTAATCCTTTGAATGGCAAATAATTGTGTTTCTATAATGTTGAATTTCCACCGGAAATTTAGAAAATTTTATTTTAAAATAAGCAAAAGCAGTTTTCTAAGCTTTATTTCACCTAAGTCATAAAAGTAAAACTTAATTAAAAGTTTTTGGTACAAATCTTAATTAAAATTAGGTGGGTACATCCCACCGCCCCTCAAGGGGTTAAGATTGAAGCTAGGACACCGTTTTTGTCTATCTACATATCTCGTAAATTGCTATCTCTTACCGTAGCCTATGATGATGTCCTTGTATCTGTAAGGTCCACACAGATTATTTACAAATCACCTGCAGATTATCGGTCGCAATATCTATAGAAACAGAGATCATCATTAACAGATTGCCGTAGGTTATTGTCTTATCAATTGCCATTGAGCAAACATAAAGAAGGTAACAGTTTGAATGGTATAACATCGAGAGCAATTTCAAACAGTAAAACCAGGCCTTTTGGGAATCTTTTCAGTGAAACTAGGTGGGGCAAAAGAGTATAATTGACAATAATGTTGAAATGTTGAAAAGTAAGAAGTTGAAACGTTTGAATATTTAAAATAATGTCATTTATAAGGATCGACTAAAACAAGTTTTTAAGAAAGAAACCAAAATCGAAACCGAATTTCGGTGATCTTAGTATTTTCGGCTGAAAACGAAAACAAAAACGAAAATTTCAAAACTTTTTAAAAGTAATTAATACATATATAAATATACATAATTATTAATTAATTTTAAGTGTTTAATAAGCATACATACTTATTAATCAATTATACACGTGGTTCAAGTTGACTCTCTGTACCTCTAACCAAAACATTTTGTTTTCATTTAAAATAAAATGTAATTAATTCATCAACGACAAAGAATGATATTCTAATGAGACAAATTTCATCTAATTAAAAAATGTTTTAGGTATACTTTCCTCGATTTATCTTTTATAATGATTTTTGTAAATGATCATCTATTATGCTAGAACTTTCTCAAAGAGTATTCGATACACTTCTGCGGTTTCAAACTAAACAAATTCTGTTGCTGTTTAGTGTGCAGCTTTTAATGAGCACGTGAAAAGCGTTTTCAAAGTTTAGTCCTTTATGCATTACTTGCTTTATAATTTACACCCACGTCTTGAGTCAGTCATGACTGATAATTATAAGCAGTGGAGTTCATAGCAATAAATAAGGAGTGTCTCATTTGAGTCGATACAGCTCAAATCAATGATTAATGTTTAAAATTTCCGAAAGAAGAAACGAGATTATTGGAATACAGATATGGTCAAGCCGAATTTTCGACAGTATTTTCGCCAAAAACGAATGTTTGGCGAAACTCAGATTTTGGGCCGAAAACGTAACGAATATTTCGGTCGAACTACACTGAAAGTTATTGAAACTTTTAAATCTATTATACGCAACTCGTTAATCGCTTATTCTCTGATCTCTAATGCCAGATATTTAAGATCTGATTGCTTACCTTTACCTAAAAAAGCCATTTTAAAAATTAATATTCATATACTATTTATTCTTTCTTTTAAATACTGAAACAACCAGAGATTTGATAAGTAAAAAAATAACAAAATTAACAAAAATCGTATTCATAACATCTAAAGGACAACATTTTTATCCAGAAATATTCCTCTACATTCAACTATTTATTTTATTCAGAATCAATCAATAAAAATTTAATCCCACTACTATCAAATCTATTTAAATCATTTTGTTCCCCACTCCAATAACAACACATACACACGCAAACAAACAAACAAAAAAAAATCTAAATTTAACTCATTTCCGCAGATAAAAAAGAAAAACCATATTTTCCTTTTAAATAGGGACTTTCTCAGTAGTATAGGGAATTTTGCGGGTGCATTTGTGAGAAGAGCCGTTGTGAGACGCGCGGCAAAGCGCTATAAGTAAGCGTACGAAGTTAATGCTGGAATCTGCCGTAAATTGACAGAGCTGCGCCATCTTGTGGATGGAGTGAATAACGCAAATACGCGGGTTTTTCGGGGCTAACGTAGAGGGCTCCCGCAGTTGAAAGTCACGTGACAGTCGCGGTCTTAACCAATTACGACGCACAGCTTTTAACAAAGGAATTCTACTACTTTGTTTTAAGTGCTGCAAATACACTTTTTGTTGTGAATAAGTTATTTTAATTTTGTCAAATTGACATTACTTCACTATTTTTAATCAATTTGTAATACGAAGAGAGCGTGGATACATCATTATGCTAATCTGTCGAATGTAAGTAATCCATTTTACTGTTTTAGTGTGATTGATGTCTGATGTATTCATATGATTGTTTGTTTTGTATTCTTTAGGTAAACATAATTTATTTTAAATGAATTAATCTTTACATGCACGATTCAGAGCATATTTTAAGGAATTTTCACTGGGCGACAAACGCTTAAGTCTGTTGTTCCAAATAAATGTTCATAAATCAACCCCTACCCCTTATAACAGCAAACCAAATACTAAGAATATCGACTGGCCTATAAACTTTTATATCTTATTAGTTATGTCTATTGTACTTCTCCTGTTGCTGGTTAGTAAACTGCAAAATCGTCATTGAAACATCTGAACCGCCTTATTTATAGTTAGGTAAAATTAAAGAGGCTGCATTCTTTAAAAATACAAATTTTTAATTGTTATGTTAGTAAAGGACCAAACCTAACATCTAACCAACCAAATTCGTATGCCTAATTAAAACTTTATATGAGAAAATTATCATTAAAATTCACGTTAAAATATTGTTTGCCTTTTATTAGTTTGTACACTTTCCTTTTGTTCATAATCATAATATATCAGATTAATTAGGTAATTAGAACTTAGAATAAATTCTGAAATTCAAAAATAAATTTGACTTGCATCGTTAAATAGTTCGTGAAAAATAGTACATAACTATAGTTTTAGACCCAATGTTGAACTAATCAAGAAAACATACTTCCCTCTTGATAGATGAAAATCATCAAATTTAAAAATAATATAAAATATTGTTTATCTTTTATTAGTTTGTACACTGTGCTTTTGCTCATAATCATTGTATATCAGATTAATTAGGTAATTGGAGCTTAGAATAAATTCTGAAATTCAAAAATAAATTTGACTTGCATCGTTAAATAGTTCGTGAAATTGTACCTTAACTATAGTTTTAGACCCAATGTTGAACTAATCAAGAAAACATACTTCCCTCTTGATGGATGAAAATCATCAAATTAAAAAATAATAAAAATATGATAATAAACTATGATAAATTTTATAACATGTTTCCAAAATTTAAATGAATAATAATTGTACTGGTTAAACATATTTTGACTTTTATAAGTATTTTGCAAAGACTGGAACTAAACAAGAAATCAGATTTTACTCTTTATGTTTTAAAAAATCAAACTGTATCAGCAAAATATTTCCAAAATGCTACAATAACAGTTACAATGGTTTAAAATTTTAATACATAGGACTGTCCAGAGTTGTATACTATAGAAGAACGCCGTACGAGGAAAGTTTTCCGCGATTTTTAGAAAGAAAAATGTAATTTTTGTTCTTGTAACGTTTTTATTTTTAAATATCGACAAATTAAAAATATTCCCCAATTTTATGTACGATTTATTTATTGTCTGGCAGGCGTGATTCCGTTCCGGAATTTAAGGCATTCGGTTCCGAAATTTAAAAAAAATCGCACATCAGTCCGAAAATTCAGACGTAAAAAAATATCACTAAAAAATATTGGGAATTTCAACAAATGGTCGTCGGAAGAAAAACCAATTTCGTCAATCGTCCGCAGAAATAATCACCAATTGCGTCCAAGCAATGCGAAAAAAAAAAAGCGAATTTCATCAAAGGATCGTAAAAAAAGATAATTTCGTCAAAGAATAGCAACATTTTATGTATGATTTATTTATTGTTTGCCAGGGAGATTCTGTTCCGAAAATTTAAGGCGTTCGGTTCCGAAAATTTTTTTAAAAAAATCGGCCACCAGTTCGAAAATTCAGACATATTAAAATATCTCTGAAAAATATTGCGAATTTCAATAAATGGTCGTCGAAAAACAAATAATTTTGTCAATCTTCGCAGAAATAATCACCAACTTCATCAAAGCATCGCGAAAAAAAAAACACAAATTTCGTCAAAGCACCGCGGAAAAAACGCGAATTTCTTCAAAGAATCTTAAAAAAAAAAAAAAGATAATTTCGTCAAAGAATCGCAGAAAAAAAACACAAATTTCATGAAAGTAATGCAGGAAAAAACAAATTTCGTAAAATCGTAGTGGAAAAAGGCCGAATTTTGTCAAAGGATCGCGAAAAAAAACGCAAATTTCGTAAAAGAACGGCGGAAAAAAACTAATCCTTCAAAGGATCACGAAAAACAACACGAATTTTGTCAAAGGGCAGCGGAAAAAGCGGGATTTTCGTCAAAAGATAGAAAAAAAATTAGCCAAAGGATCGCGAAAAAAGAGAATTTCGTCAAATCGCAGAAAAAACGTAAATTTCGTCAAAGGAGCGCAGGAAGAAAACGAATTTCGTAACAGCATAGCAGGAAAAAACGAGAATCCTTTCAAAAGATTGCGAAAAAAATGCAAATTTCGCCAAAGAATCGCTGGGAAAAAACGCGAATTTCGCCAAATAATCGCGAAAAAACGAATTTCGTCAAAGAATCGCAGAAAAAATGCAAATTTCGTCAAAGGATCGCGGAAAAAACGGGAATTTCGTCAGACGGTCGCGGTAAAAACTCATCGGTCTCTTTAATGATAATACCTATGAATGAACGTCTCCCTACAAAATGTGATTCAGTTGTTTCAGAAGCAATGTCACATTATTTCTGTGAACAGAGTGACTGGCATTTTGTGCGAAGAGGGGCACAATATTAAGGATTGGGCTGTTTCTAAAAGCACTGACAAAATAATTGATAGGAATTCACCCTTCTTGCCATGGATTTTTAAGTTTATTATTTTTAACCAAAATAATTATTCTTTAATTAATATTAATTTTTTATTTAAGTGGTAATTTATTTTAAAACTACTGATTTTAATTCATGTCGTCAAAATAATAAAACACGTTACTTTATTAAACGTTAAATTAATTTGCAGAAAGTTTTTGACCCAATATTTATGTGCGCAGAAAGTTTTTGGTTTTATACAAGTCTGGGACTGTCTTATGAAAATAGTAGAATTAAGCATGTAGAGAAAACGATTTTGTTCGTGTTTTAAATTCTTTTAACTTTATTAATTACTTATAATGTTTGCAAAATCCTACAATAATAATTATATTCGTTAAGTTATTTTACAAATAACTGTCTTTAGCAAAGCATTTTTTGACAAACTCATGTTTCTCATAGGTTTCTTTATCTGGAAATGTTCTACTTTTTACTTTGCTGTCTAGGAACCTTGCAATAACAGTTCTTGGATCATAAAAAGTTGTTCCAATTCCATTAAGAGCAGTGAACATCCTTGAGTTTAAGGCTTCTCTTTATACTAGTTCCGACTGTTTTTTTTAAATTTAAGCGTTGTATGTATGGACACAACTCCATGTGTCAACATTAACATTGTGAGGTGTCAAAGAAACCTATGACAGCACCAATTTGTTTAAAATAGAGTGAGGTTGAGACGCCTTAAAGTAGAAATAGTCTTGCTGTCAATGAGAAGGACGCAGATTTTCAGCTGCGCAATAAAGCCATCACATCATCATTTAAATAGGTGACTTCATCTTTACCAAAAAAGTTCTCAACATCAAGGTGGGCTGCACTAGCAACCTCTGTTGCTCTTCGTACATTTAACAAAGCATCTATCCTGTAGGAGATGCTCACTTTATCCTCTTCCAGTCTTTGAGAAACAAATTCTTTACAACTCAATATAGTTTCTTTTCTCGCTGCAGACCAGTATCTCTTGGTAGAAACTAACGAGTTGTTTTTACATCTCTGAGAATTTTCTTCAATTTACTAATCACTTTCAGATTCCTAAGTGCCTTCATTTATTCCCATCAACTGTTCTTCGTATCCCTCAGGACTTACCCATTTTTGATAAGCATCAAGGAATTTGAAAAAAAAATTACTTTGACAAATTCTATATCAATTCTTTATCAGGCAGTGTAATGAAAGACCCTTGACTGTCTGTCTCAAGGTTTTCAAAGTGTATTGGAACATCTAGAATTAGGCAAGCGAGATGTTGTTCACTTCTTTAAAACCTATTTATAATCGAATAAACCCGCGAGAAAGAAGGTTGTTCAGTTTTTGATGAGTAGGGTTGATGGTTCACAATGTTTTCTCAATGTTTTTGCGTGAGAGAAAAATTGTGTCGTACTGCTTTTGCCAAGATTTTTAAGTGTTTCACGAACTGTACTTCAAAATATGCAGAGAAAGAAAAGGCACTTTGATTTTCTGTTCCAGATATTTCTGCAAGCACTTTTACACGTTGAGCAGAAACTCAATAAAACGTTGCTTGATGATTCCAACTCCGACACAGTTAAGTCAGACCTGAGCAAAGCATCCAACGCAAAGTTAGTCTTTACCCAAGTACCGTTTCATAAGAGCACAGAGACCGCTGTTTTTGCTTGTATTTTCCTTTACCCACTTATAGTTAAGTCTGTCAACTTATTTTTCGCGATATTTTTAGTGCACAAAATATCAAATACAACCTTGACAAAATCCACAGGCTCCTCGCTTACTGAATTTACATTGTCCTAGAAAAACTCATTCTATGTCCTGTTCTTTTAAAAGAAATCGTGCTCTAACAAATTTGTTATCAACTTCATATTTCTCAACAGAACGATCTACTTGGATAGCAAAACAAACAGCATTTTACGGTGTTTTCTTTTACTGCTATGACATCTGTTGCCATTCTTATCATTTCCGGAGTCAAAGAGTCAGCTTATATTAGAGTTAGGTGGAGGTAAAGATACGCACTTTCCATACATTTTGATTTTTAACGGACACATTCGTCTAAACTTATGTAATGAGTGATTAAAATGTTAGATTAGAACCTTAGGCAATTGCCACCATCAACCGACATTCTGTCAATTTATAATTCTGTGAGAAATTGCAATTTTTAAAAAACATTGCTCTGCGTATCTTTGCCCCATCGGTTGTAGTAAAAGTACGCAGTGGTGGGGCAAAGATACGCAGTGCGTATTTTTGCCCCATTAATATGGGGTTTTGCCCCATTTCCAACAAAACGAATGAGTTATGCAAAATCATTAGTAAATTTCGCTAGTATTTATAGCTAAACTGAAAATTGAAAGTTAAATCATGGAAAAAAAAGAAAAAAACAGCGGTCTATGCGATCGCAAATAGCAGATAACCTCTAACTACTATGACAAAAATTGTTGCATAAATACTGTGAGCGGTCTGAAAGACCCCTTGATCGTAGAATGAATAAAAGGGTTGATCATCATAGCCTCATAAAGTACTGTTTTTGCGCTAAACTTTATGTAAAGGTCTATTATAATAAAAATTCTCCTCCTTCAGAAGTCTTTAGCGATACTACTAAATTTCCAAACGAATCAAAATTAAACTAACATCAATAGTTGAATTTAAAATAACAAGTTAAGCTATGAAAACTGAATATAGCAGCGGTCCGTGAGACCGTAAACAGGAGTTAAGGGTTAAGACTTAAAATCGTTTTATGAAACAAGAATATTGATTTTTAAAAATAGGTAGTAGGTATCTATGTTCTATATTTAAAAAAAAAAAAAAAAAAACTTAACTAGGAAAAGGGAAAGGTAATTAACTAGCTTATATTATTTAAGTAGCTATTATATTTTATACAATACTAACTTATAAAAAATACAACTTTCCACAACCTCATTGTAGAAAGCTTTGCATCTGGCTAAAACGATAGGACAAAGCCCCGCATCTTAAACTTGCGCGTATCTTTGCCCCAAGACGGATGCGTACTTTTAGCCCATTCTGCAGTATTTTGCTTAACCGGCTACCTACAAGATTAAACAAATTCGATTGAGGGAAGCTATACGGCATTTAGAAGCTATAGAGCTTCCGTTCTCCACTGAATTTTTGGATTTGTAAAAATTCGAAGTATTGTCAGCTAAACAATAAAGTGAAATTTTAAAAATATTAGATCAAAATTCGAAAATTTAAACTTACCTCATTTTTTTTTGGCACGGAGTGCTACTTTTTTCACAAGGTTTGAACACACAACTACTACACTTGAGACCAAACTACCACTTAGCAGTCATGATTGTAGAAATGTTTCTTCATATTAAATTAGCCAGTGCGTATCTTTACCCCACCTACTCTATTCACCTGTTTTTTGTTTGTTTTTTTTAAGTTGCCGGCACCATACCCTATCACTGGGCGACAATATCGTGGTACTAGGCGACACTAGTGTCGCCTACTTTATATGTTATTTTATGCTCTGGCACGATTTATACTAAATGTTTTTCATTTTCAATATAACCAGGAAAAGAAAAAATCATTAATAACATTCAATAATCATTAATTACATCAATATTATTTGCCTGAACATTAAGCTCGTGATATTACCCTGTGGTGTTTTTACGTTTTGGTTTCATTAAATGATTCATATATTTTTTATGTGTTCATCGAATGAATGTTATTTTCATTTATTTATTTGCAATTTATTTATTTATTTATTTTTCCTTTCAAGACGGTTTTCTGTAGATGAGATGTTTGTTTTCTTCAGGGGTAAATACAAGGATTTTTTACGTTCTGCAACCTTCTGTTAAAATATTAAATTTTGTAACAAAAGATGAAATCTAAATTAAGTATTTATTAACGCTAAATTATATAAATCCTCCTGGTAAAGCTTTCTTTCTAGTGAATTTATTTAGTTTACAAGCACATTGCCGATAACTTTTATTTTTGCAATAAAGTAGTTCGTAGCTCGGTAAAATTGTAATCTAGAAGATCTAGCAAATGTTTTAGTAGATAATAATATACGATTCTGGTGTAATTTTCCCAATAACTTAAAATTTTTCTACAGCTGTAAAATGTTTATGTGATAAAAAATCATTCTTAAGTAGTCTATGGTGTGTTTACAATGATTTCTGGCTGACAATTAGCTCAGTTTTTTTTTTTTCATTTTTGATAACTTATACCTATAGTTACAAATTATTTTACTTAATATACATAAAATTATGTCAGTGTTTTGAATTTTTTTTATAACATCTGAGAATCATAATTCTACGGCTTGGGAAAAAAATTTCGATGCGAGAATATTAATTTTTAGATATTCTTGTGTACTAAAATTGTTTTACTTCCGTTTTTAACTATTATGCTGAAAAATAAATATCGAGCACATTTTTTAAATATATAGTTTTGTATTAAAGTTTTTAAAATTTTATATAATAAATAAAATATGTATCTGACGATCATGTATAATTTTCGTGCATAAATATTAATATTTAGTGTATAAAGATCCTGTTTGGAAAAAAAAAAAAAAAAAAAAACTCTTATTTTCTCTTTTCTTTCAACGATCATGTTTTCTTTCAATAACTTAAAAGTGTACTACATCTTCGAAATTTTTATTATTTTTTTTGTAATTTAAAATGTTTATATCTTTGAAATTGTTTAAATAATTATTAAGTAGTCGTGTTTAATTTTGCGGTATTTACAATGTTTATTTATAGGATTAAAATGTCCAGTCGATTGTTTCCCCATTTTTGACTACATTATTATCTCCTTACAAATTATTTTGTTTGATATACTTAAAATGATGCTAGGGATTGAACTTTTTATGAGATTTTACAACCATACTTTTACTGCTTGAGAAATCTTCTGGTTAAAAGATTCTAATTTTTAGATGTTTATAGTGTGCTAAAATTGTTTTATTTTGGTCTTTAACTCTTATGCCCAGAAGTAAGTATTTGAACACATGAAATTATTTTTAAGTACTTATTTTTATACCAAAGCTGTTTAGATTATACATTAAATTGAATACGTGTATGATGACCGTGAATAATTTTCGTGCACACATATTGATATTTAAAGTATAAAATGCTCATTTGAAAAAAAAAAAATTCTCACTTTTTATCTGTTTTTGACAACTGCATTTTTTAATAACATAAATTTGTGTTAAAGCTTTGAAATTTTTATATGTTAAATAAATCTTTCTTAAATAGTCAGTCTTCAATTTACGTTTATTTACAATAATTATTTCTAGAGTATAAAAAGCTGAGTTGAGTTTTTTACTTTTGACAACATTATGTCTGTTTATAAATTATTTTATTCGATATTCTTAAAATGATGCCAGTGGTTTCGAATGTTTGTAAGATTTTACAATTATAATTCAGGGGTCTCCTGGAAAAATTTTTCGTTCTTTTTTAATTTTTAGGTATTTTGTGTGTGAAAATTGTTTTATTTTTGTTTTTAACTATTCGACCCAGAAGTAAATATTAAACACATTTAATTATTTTTAAATACTTATTTTTAGACTAAAGTTTTCAAAATTTTAAATAATTTAGAAGAAATTTTTTTTTCAAAATTTTAATCTTTTTACAAAAAGATTAAGTAAAATATGTTTTTGGTGACCATGTTCATGCGGATATATTAATATTTAGTAAATAAAGATCCTGTTTGAAAAAAAAATCTCACTTATTTTTCTCTTTTCTTTCGACAATCATTTTCTTTCTTTTTTTTTCAATAACTTAAAATTGTGTTACAGCTTTGAAATTGTATGTGTTAATTAAATCATTCTTAAGTAGGTTTGTGAATTTGGCCTGTTTAAAATAATTATTTCTAGGCCATAAAAAGCTCAGTTGATTCTTTTTCACTTTTTACAACATTATAGCTGTTTACAAAGGATTTTATTTAATAAACTTAAATTTATGCTAGTGTTTTGGAATTTTTATAAGATGATTGATATCATGATTGCCGCTGCTTGATAAAATAACGAATTTTATTGAATTACAGAATGGTTTTGATGAGATAGTAATTTAAAGCCGGGAGAATAATCTATTTTGTCAATTGATTTGCGTAGCTCAGCTGAGACCGGGAACGTCACGTGACTGCTCTAAATTGGAGAAGCGCGGTAGCCCGTCTTTTTCGTTAGCCCCGCGGGTTTTTTGTATGACGTCATATATGACAGAATATCTACCATTTGCGCATCTCGTGCGCAGGTCTATTTGAAGATATTTACAATTTAAGAGTTATAGGCGGAAAAGCAGACAAAGCTATTTTAGAGAATACCTGTTAAAATTTTAATCATGAATTGCAAATATTTACTCACAAATGGAAGATGAACCTTGTTTACCAGATTTATTGCATAATATTTTTGTTACAGTTTGTTTTGATGAAAATATGTGTATTTAAAAAAAAAGAAAAAAATCGCAATGTCATTTTAATTTCGGGAGAAAAAGCACTAATGCTACGTAAACAGTATTGCCTTTTGTCCCGAAACTAAACTGACATTGGAACTATTTTTTAAATACATATATTTTTATTAAAACAAGCTGTAACAAAAATATTTCGCAATAAATCTGGTAAACAAGGTTAATCTTCCATGAGTGAGTAAATATTTGAAATTCGCGATTAAAATTTTAACAGGTATTCTCTAAAATGGCTTTGTCTGCTTTTTCGCCTATAACTCTTAAATTGTAAATATCTTCAAATAGACCTGAATTTTATGCAAGCTATTCAGGCTAAAAGAAAACCATTTTTGTTAATAAAAGTTATAGGCGTAACTTTTAATTCCATGGTTTTTTCTAGGTTTTTTTCCACATTGGAAGAAACTTGCCCACCTTGGGTTTATGTTATTATTTATTAGAAAAAAAAAAATGTATTTTAAATATAATGAGCGAAAAGCACGTGTTTAAATTGATGTAATATACCAGTATGTATGTATTTTAAATAAAGTTATGTTTTTCAAATGACGAGTATATTTTTAAAATGATGATTTTATATTTTGAATGAAATGAATGCAACATAAACGCTGGTGATGGGGAAAAATATCTGACGGTTTATGAACTGCGGCCGGCCAACATAAAAGTACTTTTTTACGCCGTTTATTTAATCTAATCCTGTTCATATACATGAAAAGATAAAAAAAATTAATCGATTTTTCCCTCCCAGATATGCTAGAAAAATAAAAATTATGTACATGGATGTGTTTCTAGTAACAATACAACATTTTAGTATTTTTACAACTTGATTATAAATTAGCAAATTAATTTTACGCTATCTAAGCGTAGCTGTTAAATCCTTAAACATTCTTTATGGTTGTTACAACTGTATATACAAGTACAACAATTGAGTAAGTTATGTAACAAACTACGATTTCTAAAATATACCAGCTGGTTGGGAAATTGCAAAAGAGAAATATTTAAAACCTTTAAGCATTTTAAACGTGATTTTCAGCCCTATAATTTTTTTTATAAAAAAGTTAAAATATTATTTAACGTATATTATTAAATGTCAGTGATTTTAATACGTTCAATTGGCCCATCTCCGTCCGCAGCCCTTTTTTCTACTACTTATTCCGATTCTTTTGCGGAAGCCAAATTGAAAAAAAAAAAAAAAAATTGAAACCGGACAAAATTAAAAGGGAAATTTGAAATTATTGGCTACCGACCAACAACTGCTACGTCGAGCTTATTATTAGTCTATAGTTTTCAGTTATTGGCAATTGTTGTGTGTTTCAAAAGCCTTTTTCAAATTTGGAGAATGTTCCGCAATTGGGTTATTTCGATAAAAGTTACTTTCATTTTCTAACCATTATTTAACTTTTATACAGTTACAATTGTATACTGTTTTCTCATTTGACGCCAATCATGGCTATCGGCCCGATTACGGAAAGTTATCCATTTTACCCCTGCGAAGAACTGGTGTAAGATAATGAATGTTTAATTGAGCATACCACGCACTATTCGTAAATATTTTATATTTTATTCCAATTTTTGAAGTTTCTTCTATACTTTGTATGCTTTCTGCAATGTGCAAAGCACCTGTGCGAAGTGCAGGTATCCCATGAAAACTATTTTTTACGGATATGACACAATGACCGACATATTTCTAGATTTTTAAAAAAAAAGTAATTTGTCGATTTTAGGAATTTTTTTAAAGCTGTTGTCAAAAATTCTCAAAATATTTAAAACTATAAAATAATCAATTATTGCTGGTTTAATAGTACAAGAATTACTGCTTGCATTTTAAATTAAAGTGGATCCTAATGTAAAATTAAATGAGTTTTAAATGGAATGAATGAAATGCTTCTATTTTAAATATTATAAATACAATTCGATCAAGAGAATATTTGGCAATTTATCGCCTGTGCCCGGTAAATAAAAAATATGCCTTAAAATTAATTGAATAATTTATACTTAAACTCTAAGCGTAATAAAACGTCTAATTTTTATTGGAAATACACATGTTTATGTAATTTTTATAACTTTATCTTATCAGGAATTGAATTAAAAACGCTGCTGTAAAATTCTATCTTAACATACATTAACTAATTTGTATATGTCCTTGTTCACTGCATTACAAAAACATAATTCAAATAGAGCGTATTAAAATCACTGACATTTAATAATATATATTAAATAATATTTTAACTTTTTTATAAATTATAATAAAACATAAAACTAACCTGTTTTTCTCTTTTGGGAAGCGAAAAAAATAAGTTCTCTCAGATAGAGAGTTATTTTTGCAGTTTTGAAAACTGCAATAATTAGAACGCCAACGTGGCATTTTTCCAAATAATATAAGTTCTTAAAAGAACTGATTTTGTTTAAATAACTAACTTCAATTAATAAATTAAATAATGGCGAATAAATAAATCGAATTATATCTATACTTCCAACAATTAAGTACTGCAGACGACAAACGAATAAAATCTCGGCTGCGCGTGCGCATAGTTGTTTCATAGATACCGAACTTATAGATCATCCACAAAGGGGAAAGAAGTTAATAATCCTCTTGTAGTTCACTCCGTCCGCTGGGTGGCGAATGACCTTGATTGACCTCGCCTTTAATCTTGCGGTTACCTCCCCCATTTAAGATAGGACGCTTACTTATATCGCTCTGGGCGCGCGATTTAAACGCCAATCTAATTTTCTGACTGTTTTTCGATTAATATTTGAAAATTTCTCTTTTTACTTTTTCTAGTGTCAACTTTTCATTTTGCAGTATGCAAGAAGTACACTAGACGTCAGAAGGCGCTATTGCACACTCGCGAAATTTCTTCCATTCATCTGATCAGGCTTATTGTTTAATGGCTTTGACTGCAGAGGATATTTGTTTCAGTAAGATGTTTGAAATTAAATTTTACTTGAATATTTTCATACACAGTAATAATAGGCAAACATCAAGCAGTAGTTGTGCGCATTCACTTTATCTGCATCTAGTGTTTTTAACCCTTTCCGGTGCGGTGTCCTTAAAAAAGGACACCTAATTTTAATTCCAAAACTGACAAACGGCACCAAGAATATTTAAGTAAAATTTTCCTATTATAATGTATATGAAAATAAGCAAGTTCGTATTTTCTAATAAATTCGTTTATAAATTTTGGTGTCAGTCCATTATTTCATCAGTTTATAGACAGAATTACTCCGCGCCGGTAAGGGTTAAGTTGGTGAAATTTTGTATTCAAAATATCTACCATAATTTCAGAATAGTAATCCTCGCTTTTAGTTAATGGCGTACATTACGTGAATAAATAAAACGGACATTATTAGGCGGAAAAAGTGACAGATAAAATAAAAAAAATAAAAATAAATCAAGTCTCGCACACAACACATGAAGACTCTCAGCTATGTTCTTTGTGTTAGTGATTTTATCGCCCGGAAGCGCCTCTCAAATAAGTTCTGATATTAAATAATTAAAAGCACTGTCACGTAAGACAGCTTTTTAAAGTGGAACTGAAACAATTTCGCAAAGTCGAGAAAAAAATTGGTCTTTTATGTTTGAAAAGGCTTTTGTTAATAGTTTCTGAGTGTGATAATGAAATGAATATTACGAAACATGTACATTTAATAGTGGCTATACACCAAAGCAAACAGGCATTCCTGATTTTCATAAGTAGCCCTCACAAGGAAGGTCTCCATACGGGCATGCTCAGAAAAATCTGAAAAAAATACAGAATGTTCTTCTCCCATGGATATATATGTTTATAAAAAAATTTGGGCGGAACCTCGGTAGAACGTCCGTAAAAAAATAATGAACATTTCGTTTATTTGGCGACTTATCACCGTTTGGCGAAGAAATAAAATTTCAAAAAATACGCTTGTCGAATACTCTTTAAGGAAAAAAACTTTTTATGTTGAATTTGTTTAAATAAGTTTAATTTAAATCACATTAGCTTTGTCATTTTTAGTTTGTGTTAACTATAGTTTTGTCATACGTATTTATATGTACTTATAACGAACTTTAACTATCATATTTTACGATTTAAAACAAAATTTAAATTGATTAAAATTGTTCCAAACTCAAAAATATGCCCTCATTGAGCACTGTGGATTCAACTTTGTTGCTATGGAAACAACTTCTTCGGTATGGAAATGTATTACGGCAGCATTATTCATATGGCGTTAAAAGTTATTTAGCGGTTTAAATTAAAAAAAATTGTGGGTTGGAGAATAAAACAATGGCAAAATTTCATTCAAATCGGCAACAAGCAACATGTATAATACAAAATGTAATAATAACAATTATTTCTTTCATGGTTTACGTTTAAATTCATAAAAAACCGCATATTCTCAAAATCAATTAACAAACAATTTTCAGATTCATTCAAATCGTTTGCTTTTGACGAGGAAAAGTGCTGCTCGCCAAATTGCGTGCCGCTTTCGTCTTTTCACGCCAATTATTCGAAAGTATTTTATTTTTTTACAGATTTTCTACTGTAATTCCGCCGCTAATTTTAACTGATCCTTTATTACATACATGAGTACTTTCACTAGCATTTTTTTCAACATATTCTGAGTATGCCCAGTATGGAGACCTTCCTTGTCAGTAATGCTTTATGGGGATGGTCACCCATCTTCGGAATTCTCCTCCGTAATGTTAAATCAATGGACTTTTGATGCATTCGTATATTCAAAATATCTTCTCGGGAAATTCATATTTTTTAACATCTTTTTTCTGTGTACTCTTCTTAAAGGATGTCTCTTTTTTTTTTCATAGTTTTCAAAATATTTCTAAAATCTATGCTGAATCTAATATTTTATGCGTTAAAAGCGGGCGAACTGTGAGTAAGATGATTTTAAATAAAATTAAGTCTATACTTTAGAAATATTTTGAGAACTAAGAAAAAAAGAGACATCTTTAAGGAAGTGCACGAAAAAAATAGAAGTTAAAAATATTAATTTCCCGAGCAGGTATTTTAAATATACGAATCGATCAAAAGCCCATAGACTTTACATGAGTGAGGGAAAATCGGAAGCTGGGCGACCAGCCCTCTTAAGACTGCGTATTTAGGTTTGCTGTTTCAAAAAATTAGAAACTTACCGGTGTCGCATAAAATAAACAGGGAACAAAATGTTGCACAAAAATTTCATGTGTATAAAACAGCGCTTAAAGATTCTGTATTCTATAATATTCGAAAATGACTAATATATTTGATTGTATTCGAATAATAAGTGATGAACTGGAAATAGGCACCTCTATAACTTTGATTAATTAAGTACAAATCAATAGACATAAACAAATCAACACCTATACACTGACAAAACAATAAATAAAAGAATATATATGTATATGTATGTATGTATGTATATATATATATATATATATATTATGCATATAAAGTGCATGTTTTAATTATAAATTTAATTCTATGTTCTATCCTCCCCTCCTATATTACGTATAGTAAATTTTAAGAACGTTTGTGGACACATTAAATGAAATTAATTTCAAAATTTAAATTCCTTTTTTTTAATACCTAAGCATCATAATTATGTTATTTATTATTTTTTATTTTATTATATATTTATTTAATTGATTAGGCACTGATTTAAATACTGATATGTTGTAGTATGGTACATTTATTTATGTGAAACATTAATTAATGAATCATCCATATGGCCATTTTACATATTATTATTATTTAATAAATCATTTACAAATTTTTCTTATATAATGTTATTAATTTATTAAAATATTTTTAATCATCACTTATATTTCTTCAGAAAGTATATGCTTTAAAGCTTCATCCAAAAATAGATATAAATATTTATTTAAATATTTATATTAGTTTTCATTCCAAAACAGTATATTTTACTAATAATAAACACTACAGATTGCAGCACTTCATTGATTCCTTGGATAACAACGTGGAATTCATTTTTAGATATTCTATAGAGGGAGCTGGCCCATATATTGCAGTTTGTACCTGACTATACTGTGCTTTATGTGCTTTACTGTGCCTTGGTCCTTTATCATTTAAAAAAACTTTTTTTGGCGACATGTGCAAAAAAATCGTATCCTTCTTTTTTTTTTTTTTCTGTTAACAAAGGCTCTCAAAGTGGAAATATGTTTTTTCTTTTTCAATCCATCTTCATCAAAATCTATTTTAAACTTAATAGTTTTTCAATATTTTATTTCTTGATTTATTGTGTGTGGTATCCCTAAATTTGTATTATTTAGCTTTTCTATGGCTAATACGAAGATGAAACCACAAACTTTATTTGTAGTATCAAGGCATTTAGGGTCCAATGAATCTGCCCTGGTTCTAGAAATTTGTATTATATTTCTTTTATCCTATTTTTACAATGTTTTTATAATCAATGTTAAAATTGTTTAGGGTATCAGTCTTTATTATTCATCCTTTCACAATATTTGTTGGTAATTTGTTATTGTTATTAATGGTTATATATATATATATATATATATATATATATATATATATATATATATATATATATATATACACTTCGAATTATTATTTAATACCTACCAATTTAAATCTTCCAACTTAAATTGTTGTAGTGACAAAAATGAAAATTAATCCCAGCTTTTTAAAATGTGACTCTTTATGCTCGTTTCCCGCCCAATTTCCATGAAAAACTTCCCAAATATGTCATTTCGTTTGTTTGATTTTTTAATGCTTTTCAGATTTTCATTTTGTGTTAAATATAGTATTAATATCAAGTTAACCCTCTAATGCCCATGGTAGCATTATATGCTACCACCAGTGTTTCCAATTTAGAGGATATTTTAATTCAGATATTCCAAATTCAAACCAGAAAATTAAAATAGCAGTATTTGCTGTATTTAATAATAGACATCCCATCGTTAAAAAAAGCGATATTTACTATTAAAACTTTCTGGTGTGATTTATGATTATCTTAATTATGGAATTTCTAGAAGCAGGGCTGCCACAGGCGACTATTTTTATATTCTGCTCTCACCACTATTTAAAAAAAAAATACATTACGTAGTTTATTTCTCTTGCAAATGTTGTCAAAGCCTATGTAAGTGATATTTGCTTTGAAAAAATGGTGCGAAATAGAATTAAAAAACATTCGTCTTTGGTAGCCCTGTAGAAGGTATTCTATTATGGGAATTAGAGGTTTAAGTTGAACTGATTAACTCACACGTCGCATATGAATATCATGGAACTATGAATAAAGAAGAACTGACATATTCTTAAAATAGTGAAGCTTCAACTGTAACCGCTTTTACAGGGGTTGATTGGGAAACTTCCACTAGTGAATTTAAACAGAAATTTTCTGCTTGTTTAAACGCTTTACTAACGCAAAATTTCAGTCATAAATAATGTAAGAAACATATACAGTCGGACCTCTATTTAACGAACCTCTATTTCACAAATTTCTCTGTTTTGCGAACTTTTCCTTGGAACCAAGAAGATTTTGCGAATTTCTTCGTAAAATAACCTCCATATAGCGAAGTGCATTCTCTATTTAACAAATTTTTTCTTGTGATCTAATTTTTTTTTCTCCCCATTTCTCAAAGTATTTCTGGACATTTCAAACTTATCCTTTGTTTAAACACATTTTATGATGTATAATGGCCTTGAACCGGTTTTACCAGGCACCTTCTTTGTCAGCAGTGAGAATTCGGTAAGTACGGAAGACGAAGACTTAACCCCTTTAACTTAAAAAAAAAATGTGAATACAAATGAGAAAAAAAGAAGAAATTAACCATGATGTGCTGACTGATGATTGTATTTCACTAAATTCTGAAATTGAGATCTCGGAAACACTATCCAAATTGGATATTTTCGACAGTGTGAAAAATTAAAACAATACAGCAATGATTTGCGATGAAGACGAATATGATGATGATGGAAAGGAACATGATGCAGAAATTAACAAAACTTCGAATGATGAAATGCTAAAATTATTTGAAAGAATCCGACGCGGATTATAGTTAGAAGAAAATACGCATGAAGGGGTTTTTGGTGCATTGCAAAGATGCGAGACGTATTATGAGAGAAAGCACTTAAAAAAAAAAAAAAAAAACAACTCAGGCAAAATTAACAGAGTTTTTCAGAAATTAAATTTAAGTACGCATATGTTATTGTATGGTTAAAATTATTTGTTATAATAATTATAAATACGATAATGTCATTAAAATTCGTTAATTTTAATGTAAAACTATTTACTTTAAACAGAAAATACAGTGTATTCCCGGACAATGTTTTGTTTTCCTTGCAGATTTCAAAGATTTAAACACATATAAAAAAATGAATTGATAAGGGTCATTGGTGGATAAAATAAATAAAACAAATTGATATAACTTATAAAAAAAAATGTGATTAATTACTTTTAGTAAAAATATTTAGTGTTTATGAATTTAAAATCTATTTTATGTAGTTTAAAGTATTTTAAAAGGTGAATCTCTATTTAACGAATTTTCCATATAACGAACTTTTTCCCTCGATTTAGCGACTTCGTTAAATAGAGGTTCGACTGTATTTATTTTGACCGGTGGAAGTTTAATTTGGCGGTAGTCAGACACTGTGTTTCCGCCATATTGTGACAACCAGACAATTGTCCTGTCAGTGTCAGTGGAAAAAGATTATAATACCTGGACAAACTGACACTAGAAAAAAACAAATTGAAATGTTAGAACCACATTTGTGAGAAACATTTCCATGAAAGAAGAAGACGAAATTTACCATTCAAATTTACCGGTGGGAAGTTCCCCTGGCGGTAATCAGAAGCTGTTGTTCCGATTTAAAAAATAACAGCCGCCATCTTGTGACAACCTCTTCAGTTGCTTCACTCGCAGCTGGTAGACAGTACACTATATGTCTCCTCCTCTTTGTTCATAACTCCATTATGAATATGCTCGGAATTTTATCCTTCTATATATAAAAAAAAGTTTTGATTTGGAAATGGACCAATGAAAATCTGCGTAGAGATTCCGGGTAGATCGGCATCCAATTTGAATGCTTAAGCATGGCCTTTCATTGTTAATATTAAAAAAACTGTTGCATACAAAAATATGAAAATCGGTGGTATTATAGAGAAATGTTTGATAAACACGCTGATGTAGACAGTTTTCAAATCGAAGAATTATTTTAAGAGATATTTAATGCTAAAGTTGAACAAAATCGTTCCATTAAAAAAGTTTTATTGGAGCAAAAACTATACATGAGAATTTAATCATTTTTAGATCATTTTATACGTTATAAGTTCCCGGTGTGCAGATTGAATTTACTTTTCTTATTTAACTCAATTTTTGAGGTTTTATTTCAATTTTAAAGTCAAATTTTCAGCATTTCGAGAGATATTTTTTACAAATTTTAGAAAATGTTATTAATTTATACTGTTGCCAGTTGTATAAACAGCGCAAACAATAATGTTTACTTCAAATTAAAAATTTATTTACACGTGACTATTACAAACAGAAAAAAAACTTTAAAATTAGAATTAAATGATTACAAGTTAAAAGCAGGAAAATTACGTCATAAGAACCATAGGCACAGATGTCATACACGCCCCATATTGGCGCAATTTTTTTCCGAGGCCAATTTGGCGAAAACATCAATAGCATAAACAACAACATCTGGGTTACCATATCAAGCAAAATAACGACACTTTAGCACCAGTTAAGTACCCGTTGCGTATATGAAATTGGCGTCAGAAAAAAATTGCGCCAACATGGGTATATGACATCTGTGCCGAACCATATTTAAACTTGAATTTTAAAAGAGAAAAAAAATCTTAAAATAAAAAAAATCCTTATGCGTTAAAACTTGTAATTTTAGGAAATTACGTCATATTTAAAATGGCAAAAAATATAGCAAAACAATTTAAATGGAAAAATATATTTGCGCGAGATATTTTGAGATAATCTTTTCAACTATTATCGTGAATTCGAAGACAGCGCAAATAATATTTCCTTCTAACAACAAAAGTATTTTCACGTGAATATTAATAAGAGAAATAAAACTTTGGTGTAAATTACGTCAGATTTGAAACGATACATTTAAAATGAATTATTTAAAAGAACTATCTTATAGCGCTGTTAAAAAATACTGGGAGACAATGACACTGTTTACTTAATTCATTTTACATTAGCTTATTTTCTAATGTTTAACTAATTTTTTTAATTAAATACGAAAACATCCATTCTATCTCTTAACAGCAGCAGATTTGGCCTTAAAAATCCCCAATCCAAGGAAAACGAATGGAAACCCGTTTACAGAAAGATCGCTACGGTTTTTTTCCCCTTCTGAATTCAATATTTTTAAAGCCGATCAAATTAGCGTGCTTTCTGGATTTTGGTGTGCCTGAACGGGGGTTGGCGAGCGCAGCTCGTAGGGGGCATAGAGCTCCCTAGTTTTAATAAAAATATCTTTTTGAGCTTTTCAATTTTGCTTCTGAGTAGATTTGAATAAAACAGTTTGAAACATTTTACAATATATTATAGCCTGTTTGATAATCGTATATGTATTAACCCGGGGGAAGTCGCTCATACCCAGAATATGAATGGTTTTTACTTTGTCACCAATAAACACAAATAATAATCGTAACCATACAATGTTTTTAAATTCTGAAATAAATTAAGTTGAAGAACACTTTTTTGAAAAATAGTGGTCACAGTTGTTACAACCGTACACATCCGGGGTATGTCACACCCCATGCGACTGCTCCCGGGTTAAGCGTTCCATTTAAGACTAAAGCTATGTTAACATTTTTGATTAGATATCTCGTAAATCGCTCTCTCTTACCGCAATCTACTATGAATATCATTGCATTTGTAAGATCCACACAGATCGTCTACAAATCACTTTACAGGTTTTCGATCGTAATATCTGCACAGATCATCGTCAGCAGATTATCGTAGGCTACTATCCGATTAATTGCCATTTAGGAAACATAAAATAAGGTAACAGAAGGAAGAGTATAACATTCAGAGCGACGTTAACATTAGAAAGACGGGAAATTTTACTAAATTAAAAAAAAAAAATATTTTACACCTGAAATTTATTTAAAACTGTTTAAATTATTTTTTAAACTTGTTTTTTTTTTCTTTTTTGCTATTTATAAATTTATTTTATAAAAAAAATTGGTTCGAACCGAAATATATTCATTTGGTTCGGGCCAAAATGCCCCCTCACCCTCACCGTCATTCTAGTGTTAAACAGTAAAGTCACGCCTTTTATGTGTCTTTTCAGTAAAACTAGGTAGGGCAAACGCTTTTTGTGTGACTTTTTAGTGAAAGAACGCAAAGCCAGAGTTGGGCAAATTTGTAATCTCAATCAACCGTAATGTAATAACAAGTTAATTGCATGTAATTCATTATAGACCCCTTGCATTGACGTCACGTTGCTATTAGCAACGACTGATACTATTGCATCTGGAGCACAGAAATGGAGCACAGAACTACCCGCTTGCCATTAAAAGCACTTGTTATCTTTCTGTTTAATTTAGATCTTTCTTATTTTTATTATTACAGTGCAAATAAGCCTAATAAGTCAAATGTAGAGCAACCCATTCACCTTATGTTTGGACGCCATATGAAGCGATGCCAGACATGTGACGTCATGTGCAACTAGTCTATAGTTGCACACATTCAAACGCAGACATTTTCTCAAATAATGGGATAGGGGCGGTTCCGGCTACAGTGCTGCAAGAATTTTATTACGGCATGTAATTTTATTGGTTATTAATTACAATTATAATCGTACGCTTTAGGGGATTTTTCAGGACTAAAATTAGTATTTTGTTATAGAAAAATAAATCTAGGTTAAACGCACGAATTTTTACCTTATTTAAGAAGGGATTTTATATAAGAAAAATTACTGGTACCGAAGAATTTTCTGGTCTTGAAATTTCAGGACATGTACGACCCCTGTACATAGAATTAACACGCTCGCTGCCAAAGTATGAGTATACTCGTAGCTTTAATATTCGTGGCTTTAATTTATTGATTACTTTGTCACCATTATTTTATAATTAAAAATTTCGCCTTATTTCTTGGCAGAAATTTCGCTATATTAGTAAAGCGAAATTTACCTTTCTGAATTTGTGGTGGCAAACGACTTTCAAGAAGAAATTTGAAAATTCTTACCGTATAGGCTCGTCCGAACATGTTAAATTGTAATTACATCACATCGCAGATAATTTCAATTACAAATTTGTCTAACTCTGCGTAGGGCAAAATAGTCGTGTTCCAAATTGTTTACATTTTAGAGATATGAATAAAAATCATGTAGAAATATTGAAATGTAAGAAGTTGAAGGATTTGAATTTTTAAAATAACGACATTTATCTTTCAAATCAAATAATATATGGTATTGGAGATAAAATGTAGTGTTAGAGTCTAGTATCAATTTCGAGATATTTAAAAGCTTGTACAAACTTCAATATGCAGATGATTTTCTGGGCAAAAGTGAATCTTATTGCTAATCGATTGCTACTTGTAAACCTGTAAATATTTAATACTAGTAGCAAAATTTTCGAAATTTAAGTTTATTTTTTTTAAATGGTAAACTCCTATCTTTTCTGAACATTTTGATATAGTTATTTCCTTGAAATTCCGATTAGAACAGCAGTTATGGCATTTAGAATTAATTATACCCGCTCAGTAGCTGAAGCGGCGTTTCCGAAACTCTGGAGTTTTTTTCTCAAAATGACGTTTTTGGGCATAACGCGCAGGATATTTTAAAATTTCTCAATATTTTTTCATGAAATTTCCAAAATATATGTTTCATGTTAGTCTGTGTGAGTTGAACCTAAAATTTCCTTTTTATTGGTCAAAAAGTATTTTTTTAGCTGATTATACTGCTAAAAATTTGAAATTTTTGTATTAGCTAAATATAACTTTGTATTAAAAATATAAAAATGCTTTAAATACAATTTTTTTTTAAGGTTCAGGATAATTATTACAATCTGAAGTATAGTTAGGCACAAAAGTTTTATTCTAGTTGCAAAATTTATTTTGTAATCCTGCGCGTAAGCTGTCATACCAATTTTCTGCTCGACAAATGTCTGAGAGTTTGAAGACCCCTATAAATATTAATTCTGCATCTTGTAATTTTTTAAATGTATATGAAATGAAAGAACATACATCTTTCATCCCTCAAAAAATTGTGTTTTAAAATAATATGCATTTTAATATGTTAAATGCTTAAAATGGTCTTTTTTTTTCCTTTCCCCCCCCCAATTTTAAGATTCTTGGAACTCTTAATGCGTGTACTACTAAATTATTTCTAAATTTATCATTTACCTTGAAGATCAGTAGAAATTTACAATGAAGATTATTGTTTTGAAATAATGGTAGATTAATTATTAATAAAAAAAGGTGTGTGTGCCTGTAAAAGCTCTGTCTCGCGAACAAATTGAGATAGAGACTTGAAATTTGGTGTGTACTTAGTATGCCATAATGAGAAGAACCCTGTTGAATTTCAGTAACCTCGATTATACAGAACTGTTTTTTTCGGATCCTCAAAATATTCGCTCTGATAAAAGGTATATCAAATGTTTCGAAATTATTTATTTTAAGGAGTGAATATAAAAGACAATAAAAAAACATAAATTTTACATAAAGAATGAAGTCGATCAGATAATGAGTTTCCGAGCTATTTGTAATCCTATTTTCCACACTCTTCAATTTTTTATGACACTGTATTTCATTCAAATTTCAATTCAAAGATATATTTAGGATGAGCGAAGCGAATCCTTTACTAGGCTACACAAATTACATTTTGTCGTACACTTAAAAAAAAAAAAAAAAAAAAAAAAAAAACTATTCAGGATTTAGACTTGAAATTAAAGATGAAAATAAATTATGATGTGTAGATTTGCACAATATTATTTTTTTTACATTCTTTTCCATTACGGAAGCATTTTTGCAAATAAAAAAATGAAACACGTACATTTTCAAAAGAAGAAAATAAATCATGGAGTTAGTAATTATAGATAGAATCATGATTAATTAAATAGTTTCACGATTTCCTTTATGAAATTTTTAAAATACCTTTTCTTATGAAAATTATAGCATATTTTTAATGAATTAAAATTTGTAAAAATTCAGTTATTTATATTCAACTAGCCGCCTCTGGCGACCAGTTTGGTCTCCCTTAAATGTATGCTAAGCATTGCATCATGTTACTTTCATTCTTAAACTAATTGACTTGCTCAATCCTTCCCCCGAGTTCAAAGATTCTGATAGAGAAATCAAGAATTCTTTGCGAACTTGATAACTTTTCATACATTTTTGTTGTTATGCGTACTTCGTCTTTTTTGACAAATACCATTTAATTTCCGTAGCTGTAAAAATGAGTGAAATTTCAAGATTTGTTCATAAATTATCTAAATTAAACTTATTTTACTTAAACATGCTGTTACTTCAATGCTATTTTTTAGTAATAATAAATTTAATAAAATTTTGCAAATCATGCATTTATAATTTTTTTTCACTACTTAATAACTAAATAATGAATATATATACTTTTGCTTTTATAGATTTGATTTCTGAGTTCATAAATGTCACAATATAGTGACGTAACTAAGAGAAATAGCAAAATAAAACCCTCGTGAATGCAAGCCATTAACAAACGTTAGCGCCACCAATTTACCTACTATGACGTCATAAGAATATTGTCTATTCATTGTTGGAAAATGCTTTGCGAAATATTACCACCATGGTCTAATATTTTCTACTTTATATGATGAATGAGTCTGTTGTGTGTGATGACTTCACTTTATGAAGTGAAATAGAAATATGTCAACTTAATTTCAATTGAAATTATCTTGGAATATATATTTATTTGAATGTAAATTAGAAACAATACTTTGATGTTGAAATGAAATATTTTAGTTTGTGTTATTAACATTACGATTAATAGTTTACTTAGGTACTTTTGCATTACAGGGGCCTTGGCATTATTTTTTTTTAAAGCTTGGCGCAATTCGGGCTTCAGAACGTGAAATACGTTGATAAAATATATAAATAGCTGTGAAAACAAACCTGGTGAACTTTTATTTTTATTTATATGTATTTATTTGCATATAAACATTTTATTTACACATATTATACAATATTTGTTTACATAGAAATTACTTCTGTTTCTATATAAAAATAAATTATTTGCTTCTTTAGGTTAAATAAATTGTATACATATGGGAAAAATTGCTTATGTATATGAAATAGGATATAGATTGCCGGAAAATACGATGCCAATTTTTTTTTTCTCGCCAAGAACCTATGCTGGAAAGTATCTATTTATTTATTTATTGTATTTTAAATGAAGTAAATGAAATAAGTATATTTTAAATGAGGTAAATGAAATAAGCGTATTTTAAATGAAAGATTTATTTTAAATGAAATGAGTGATAGGTTTATATTTTTAATGAAATGATGGCGATGGAAGAATATTCGGCGATTACCTGCGCCCGACTAATATAAAAGTACCGAAATGTCCGCTTGGCATATAAAAAGGGAAGCGGTCAGCCCGGAACTATTGATGACAGTCACATGACTTCGGCTTTTATTATAAAGATTATTATTATTATAAAAATATTTTTCAGTGTTAAGAATTCAAATACACAATTTATTCTTATTATGTGAAATCATTTACGCAGACGATAATTACGCATTTTGAAAGAATTATATTATGATTATTACCTTCTTCTATCTTCAATAGAAGAAAGTATTGTAATCGAAATTTTTTTCGACTTCCGGTTTTCGACGGATTTACAGGTTTTAGGGGTCAGAGATACCCCAAAATATCTTTATAGAAAATGTCTGTGTGTCCGTGTGTCTGTCGCCATTCTACCAACAAAAAGTGTATGAAGTTATGCATAGAATTGAACCATTTTATTTTATTTTTATGTTTTTTATTTATTTTATTTATTTTATTTTTTTTAGTTTTTGGTTATAGCAAGCAGAATCTCCCTTCATTTGGAAAAAATCCGCCGGAAGGGGGCGCTGTAATTGCGATTTTGAATATTGTACCATCGAAAAGTGCATGAAGTTATGCATAGAATTAAACTAAATTTTAAAAAAGTTTTTGGCTATAGCAAGCAGGTCCTCCCTTCATTTGGAAAAAATCCACCGGAAGGGGGTGCTGTAATAGCGATTTTTGTACGATTTTGAATATTGTACCATCGAAAAGTGTATGAAGTTATGCATAGAATTAAACTACTTTTGTTTTTAGTTTTTGGCTATAGCAAGCAGATCCTCTCTTCATTTGGAAAAATTCCGCCGGAAGGGGGCACTGTAATAGCGATTTTGGATATTGTACCATCGAAAAGTGTATGAAGTTATGCATAGAGTTAAACTAATTTTTTTAAAGTTCTTGGCTATGGCAAGCAGGTCCTTCCTTAATTTAGAACAAATACTCCAGCAGGGGGTGCTGTAAGGGCTATTTTTGTGCCATTTTGAATATTGTACCATCGAAAAGTGTATGAAATTATGTATAGAATTGAACCAATTTTTTTGCATATGTTTTTGGCCGTGGCAAGAAGGTACTCCCTGAATAAGGGAAATTTCCGCTGAAAAGGGGGAGCTGTAATAGCTATTTTTTGTGTAATCTTCTTAATTTTTCGTAGTTTTATTGTACACCACTTGCTCGACGGGCATTTCCAATCCTGATAAGCCGACTATTCGTGATTTTAATAAATATCATGATCGAGATTAATTCGCTTTTACTCAGATTAATTGACTGAAGCAGAAATTAAAATGAAAATTTACTGGTGAGAATAGTCACGGATTCTGAGTACCATACGCGGCACGTATACGGCTTTCTCGTCCCAGGGGTTCTCTCTCTCGCTGCGAAATCCGAGATATTCTGGGGCATGCATTTTCCCGTCTAATTAGTACTATTTGGTTAATCCCACCAGTTATTTTTTAGCGAAAACTGTGTCCAGGTCATTTTCCCCCGATTACAATAGTCACAAATTTCTGCTTTAAAGAATCGGCGATAAAAGATTAAAAATTCTGTAAAAGACACTCATCGCGAAGAATTACTTAAGCAGCGAGAGGGTAAATCTGACGCAGCGAACTGTTAGTTAATATGATTATCATTTTTGTAAGAAAAAAATGGCCATTTTTTTTTTTTTTTTTTTTTTTTTTTTTTTTTTTTTTTTTTTTTTTGCAAAAAAAATTATGGCCATTTTTTTTCTTGCCATTCTGACCAGAAAATCAGAGTTCTAACTTTTTATGACTGCTCTTTCGTCTTCACCTAACACTTCATTTATAATGGCTGTTTCATAATAATAGTAGCCATCAGTCCATCAGAAGAAAATAACTCCGTTAAAGCGGAATCTCGGTTAAGCAGGACTCGTATAATCGAGACTGTACTGTATATTTCATTTTAAAAATGATCTTTAGAATATTTTTGTTGGTGTTCAGAGGGGAGTCATGACCCCCGTGACCTCCCTCTTGGATCCGCCATTGTAGATTACGTAGTTCAGTATTACTTATTTTAAGATTACGTATTTTAAATTTTAAAATAAGTCGGCTATTAGAAAATTAGTAAAATTCTCTTTGTAAAATACTTTGCGGAAGAGGAGGGGGGGGGGGGGCGGGGGGCGCCAAAATCCATGCTTGCCCCGGGTGCAAAAAAGGCTAGTTTCGGCCCTGAATTAGAGCATATTTGGTAGTGAAAATAAAGTGTCTAGATTTTACAGTTCATTTACAGGGCTATTGAAAAGAATTCGTTACATTGCGGTCTATAAGGGAAAAATCGTTTGCTGTGTATTTTAATGATATTACACAATTTCAAAAATATTGAAATTGATGTATATCATTGAGATGCATTACAAGATACTATTTACAGGAAAGGGTGTCCGTAGCTTTCAATGTTCATTTACACAGACAAACAAAATAATTCTTTTATAGTATTGTCCAAACTAAGCTAACAATTGCTAAAGTGATAAAAATGCATATAAATACTTTTATTCAGATGGACATATGTTTCATCTCTCAGAGGGTGGTATTTCTTAGATTTTTGTTGATACAAATACTTTTGCAAAAAATTTCAAAAAACTAGAAATTAGTAAATAAAATCACGAGACCACATGTATAATAAAAAACCCGTGCCAACATAAAATAAAACAAAATAAAAAGGGATATTTTCAAATGTGAATTAATTTCTACTATTATTTCTTATTCTGTAGAGCATCTCTTTTCAAATTGTAGGTAATTCAATGGGCGCTGAATCATTGCAAATATTCTCACTGCGTAAAAAGATCTCTATTGGTTTCTGGATAATGGATGGTAAATAAAGTCTTCACGGATAAATTATTCTACTATATTTAAAATCAATTTGTGAAGATTTTCTGCTACATGATCTGGCAAAATCTGTAGTTCTCTTGTTGTATTTGATGTTCTTTGATTCTAGTTTTGATCTATACTTCTTCTATGTGTTCTTCGATTCTAGTTTTAAGTTTTCTATTTGTCATAGCTATATAAAATTACATTGTTCCATCCTCTTTGGTGAAATATACAGAGGTGTGAAAATTATTAGAATAATTGTGAAATTTACATTAAAATCTTCTTGTATTAAATAAATTTACATTATTTTAAAAATATGGATACATTTAATATTTAGTATGTTTCCCCTTGCTTTTTATTAAAGATTCGATTCGTCTCGGCATACTTTGAGTTTGTCTTGATGCCAAATTTGAATGACTCTTTCTATCAGACTATTCTTGTTTGTGATGTTTCATTTCTTTAATTTTTAATTAAAGAAAATGGTTGCATGGCCTGGAAACAATCCAGATATGAACGCCATAGAGAATCTTTGGGCCATTGTAAAGAAGAAAAAAATGCAACATCACAAACAAGAATGGTCTGATAGAAAGACTCATTCAAATTTCACACCATGATAACGAAATACAAATTAATTGACAAAAACTCATACCAAGCATGCCGAGACGTATCGAATCGTTAATAAAAAACAAGGGAATACACACTAAATATTAAATGCATCAATATTTTTAAAATAATGTATTATTTTTTAATATAGCAAGATTTTAAAGTAAATTTCACAATTATTCTAATAATTTTCACCCCTCTGTATTTCATATACTCCAGATAATTGATTTGATTCTGTTGCATCTATTTTCTTGCAGACTATATTTTTATTCTCTTCTATCTTTACAAGAAGGAGGTATTGGATTCATGAAAATTTCCGAATTCTGATTTTCGACAGATTTACACGTTTAGGGGTCAGAGAACCATAAAAACAAGTTTTTACAAAATGTTTGTCTGTGAGTATCTTTGTGAGTCTGTCTGTCTGTGTGTGACACAAATTTTGTGGGCACTCTATCTCAAGAACGGAATTTAATAAAACTTTAGATTCAGTTACTCCCTGATGTAAACTGGTGCTGATTACTTTTTGGTGCAAATCGCCCAACAGGTGGCGTTGCTATGCTGCATTTTTCACGATTTCCGTAATAGCTATATCTGAAGCAATCTGAATGCATGGAATTTTTATAAAACTGCAGATTCCGTTAGTCCTTGATATAATTTGGCGTTGATTACTTTTTAGTGTAAATCGCTCAACAAGTGGCGCTGCTATGCCGCATTATTTATGATTATCGCAATAGCTCTATCTCAGGAACTAATGCCCGGATTTTCACCAAACTTCAGATTCAGTTAGTCCCTGATATAAATTAGCCGTGTTTAGTTTTTAGTGCAAATGTCCCAACAGGTGGCGCTGCTAGGCTGCATTTATCACGATTTTTGCAAAAACTGTATCTCAAGGACTAATGAATGAATTTTCATCAAACTTCAGATTCAGTTAGTCGCTAGTTATGATTAGTTTTTGGAGTAAATCGACGAACAGGTGGCGCTGCTATGTATATATTTTTTTATGATTTTCGCAATAGTTCTACCTCAAAAACTAATCCACGGATTTTCACCAAACTTCAAATTCAGCTTCAACTTGACATAAGTTGTTTGCTGATTAGATTTTGGTGTAAATTACCTAACCGGTGGCACTAACAGGATTTATTTTTCAGGAAATATTAACATGTATGAGATAGAAGAAAGTTTTGGGATAGCCACATCCGATTAGTTTAATTTTATCGAAGGTTTTGTAAAAAGGTAGATATTGAATTTATTGAGTTTATACTCTATATGGCCATTAAAGGCCACTTTCAATTTTAGACATTTTGTCGAATATTTAGAAATATTCTTGTCATATTCTTCTGAAATTTCAGGATAAAAAAGAACAGGTTTGACCTCATATTTATCAACGTCGATTTGATAAGGGAGACAATAGGGGGCTCAACAAAGTAAAAAAAAAAAATAATACTTGGGATCACCCTGTAAATTAAAATGCACAAAATGGTCTATCGCAGCAGAATACAATTTGTGGATACTGTACAACATGTTTACTGGTTTAATTTTATGGAAGGTTTTGTAAAAAGGCAGATATTGAATTTATTGAGTTTCTACTCTATATGGCCATTAAAGGCCACTTTCAATTTTAGACATTTTGTCGAATATTTAGAAATATTCTTGTGATATTCTTCTGAAACTTCAGGATCAAAAAGAACAGGTTTGACCTCATATTTATCAACGTCGATTTGATAAGGGAGACAATAGGGGGCTCAACAAAGTAAAAAAAAAAAAAAATAATAATACTTGGGATCACCCTGTAAATTAAAATGCACGATATGGTCTATCGCAGCAGAATACAATTTGTGGATACTGTACAACATGTTTACTGGTTTAATTTTATGGAAGGTTTTGTAAAAAGGCAGATATTGAATTTATTGAGTTTATACTCTATATGGCCTTTAAAGGCCACTTTCAATTTTAGACATTTTGTCGAATATTTAGAAATATTCTTGTCATATTCTTCTGAAATTTCAGGATTAAAAAGAACAGGCTTGAGCTCATATTTATCAACGTCGATTTGATAAGGGAGGCAATAGGGGGCTCAACAAAGTCAAAGAAAAAATAATACTTGGGATCACCCTGTAAATTAAAATGCACGAAATGATCTACCGCAGCAGAATACAATTTGTGGATACTGTACAACATGTTTACTGATTTTTGTAAGATTCTGTATTCATGGAGCTACAGCGATTTTTTTTTAAGTTAAAAAAAGTTCATGTTTTTAGCTTATTTAATGCAGGGTTTTCAAACAAATTTAACGCCAGTTTCAGAAATATTCGCAAAATGTAGTAGAACCAATATAGTGCAACTAAAATATAAAATGTATTAAATATTTTAGAAATATGAGCAGTTGTATGAAATATATTTTATCTGCGCATGCGCGAACGATAACAAAGTTTTTTTTTGCATAATTTAATAGTCAACTCTATGGAGCAACTCATAAAAAAAAATTCAGTCAAATATCTTGAAAATTCAGAAAGATATCGTCGATAGGGTGAGCTGATGTTTAGTTGCTCTCTAAAAGCAGCTGAATGATAAGGGATTTTCCACAAATTGCCATTTTTTATTGATTGACTTTCAGAAGAAAGTTAGTATTTCATGAATGTCAATGAGTAGATTTGGGACAAATGCTTCGATTTTGTACTTATTTCTATCATGGAATGGGCTCGTTCAGGTGGCTATAAAAAACCCCCACTAAAACATCAATAAAAAATGAAAATAATGAAAATAAAAATTGACAATTTTGGGAAAATTCCTTATAATTTAGCTGTTTTTAGAGAGCAACTAAAAATCAGCTCACCCTATCGATGGTATCTTTCTGATTTTTCCCAATATTTGACTGGATTTATTTTTATGAGTTGCTCCATAGAGTTGACTATTAAATTATATATATAAAAAAAAAATCTTTGTTATCGTTCGCGCATGCACAGATAAAAATTATTTCATACAACTGCTCATATTTCATAAAACATTTAGTATATTTATATTCTAATTGGACTGTATTGTTTCTACTACATTTTGCCAATTTTTCTGAAACTGGCGTTAAATATGTTTGAAAACCCTGATTGATATAAGTTAAAAACATGCATGATTTTTTTTAACCTTAAAAAAATCGCTATAATTCCAAGAATATACGTGCTATTCTTACGAAAGTCAGTAAACGTACAGTATTCACAAATTTGTATTGTGCAGCTATTTCGTGCATTTTAATTTACAGGGTGATGCTAAGTATCATTTTTTTCTTTGATTTTTTGTTGTCCCCCCTATTAAATCGACGTTGATAAATATGGTCAAACCTGTTCTATTTAATCCTGAAATTGCAGAAGAATCTGACAAGTATATTTCTAAATATTCGACAAAATGTCTAAAAATTCAAAATGGCCGTTCATTAATGGCAATATGGTGCACTTCAAGTGGATAACTAGTAATTTTGTGGTTTGAAGTTTCTTTTCTTCTTATGTCGATCTGAATAAAGATATTTATATGTCTTTTAAGTGTACTTTTTATCACTTTTAGCTATTATTAGCTTAGTTTAGAAGACTTTAAGTGATTTTCATACATAATTTTATGGTATTGACTATGAACAATAATTGCTGGAAGTGCATTTTAAGTTGCGGTACGAATTTTTAAATATAACCATTTCTTTGCATTTTATTTGTTTCATTTATATCGATCATATACAGGGCTGCACAAAAGATATCGAGTACATTTCCGTTTATTGACGGAGATTTTCAACTGTGCTATACGTTTTCTGACTGAACTAAATTTTAGTATATTACGAGTACAGAGTTTATATACCTATAGGATATATTAGGTTGTAACGAAAGTTTTCCGCCAAATTACCATTACATAATGCTAATTATACTATATATAATTAACTGTAATTTCATATATAACCATCATTCCGCCAAACCTCCACAGTGTCATATAATACAACGCTAGTACCTAAAGCTGTACACTTTATTCGGTGACATTCTGTTGCTGACTTTTTGCAACAGAACTGGAAGTAAATGATGGTTCTAATCTGGTAGCGTCATAGTTCCATTTCAGACACCCTGTACATAATGATAACGATATTTTTTTACAAATTTCATAACACAGTGTTATAAAGCAAGTCTCTTTCTTTCAAATGCCAAAAATCATTTGACAAAATATGAGCAAACACGTCAACGCGAACTGTTTGTACAGACCGTATTAGCTGTGGCGGGAAACTTTCGTTACAACCTGATATATAGGGCTTCTAAACTAACAAGGAAGGTCTCCATACGGGCATATTCAGAAAAATCTGAAAAAATTACAGAGTGTTCGTCTCATGTGGATATATATGTTTATAAAAATTTTTTTTGGCGGAACCCCGATAGAACGTTTGTAAAAAAATAATGAAATTTTCGTTTATTTGGCGATTTATCATCGGTTGGCGTGAAATGAAATTTCGAAAAATACTTTTTCATGTCGAATACTCTTTAACCCCTTAACGCTCGAATTAAATTACGGTTGAATAATTCAAATTGCTTATTGGCACCAGTTTTATAAAAAAGAAATATTCACCTTATTTAATGACAGGTAAAACGATACTAAAATATAGCCAATTTCACTATTTTATAAAACTGGTGGGAATCAAACAATTTGAGTAAAAGACACAGCCCGAGAATATCTCGGGAGCGAGAATTAAGGGGTTAAGATAAAAATATTTCATATTGAACTTGTTTAAATAAATTTAACTTAAATAACTGTAGTTTTGTCAGTTTTAGTTTGATTTAGCTATAGTTTTGTCATATATGTATTTATAATAAAAGTTAAATATCAAATTTTATGAATTAAAACAAAATTAAAATTGTTTCAATATCTCAAAATTAAGTCCAATTGAGCGCTGTCGGTTCAATTTTGTTGCTATGGAAACGACGAATTCCTTGGTTTGGAATGAATAACTGCTAAATGAATCTTGCCTTTATTTTGGAATACGCTTAAATATATGAAAGTATTTTTTATAGATGAAATTGTTTTTAAAGTAATAAAATTAAGTAACAAGCAACATAAATATGTAATACGAAAAAATGTATTTATTAAACTCTCTCATTGTTTATGTTTAAATTCATTAAATACTTTTTACACGCATTCTAAAAATCAATTAACAAACAATTTTCAGATGCTTTAAAATCGTTTGCTTTTGGCGAGGAAAAATACTGCTCGCCAAATCGCGAGACGCTTTCGTCTTTTCGCGCCAAATACTCGAAAGTATTTTATTTTTTTACAGACTTTCTACTGTAATTCCGCCGCTAAATTTGACTGATCCTTTATTACATACATAAGTAGTTTAATTGGTATTTTTTTTCAAAATATTCTGAGTATGACCAGTATGGAGACCTTCCTTGTAAGCTAAACTCTGTGGCTATACAATCCATGAAGGATCAGGGCCGATAGTGTCCATCCCTGTTTTCTTGACCCTAGGCTCCGAGGTGCTATTGCAGCATACGTCCCGGCCAGGTGGTCAGCCTAACGCAGGACCCTCGATGATTAGTTCCCAAGCAAGCTTGGTACTCATTTTATCGACCCCGAAGGGATGAAAGGCTGAATACAGGGCTTCACAAGAGAGCATATTTGCTCGAGTATTGATGGAAATTGCTAAATTGGATTTTCAAATGTGTTATGCGTTTTCCAAATTATTTACTTAGATATCATCTTTCACATTATTAACCCTTAACGGTCGAAGCACTCCTCCAAGGCATCTGTACACGAATTTATTCTGTTGGCACCTTTTTTTTTTAGGGTTTCGTTCATCTGACGAAACCCTATTCGTCTCGCTCCTCTGTGTGTTTGTCCGTCACAGAGACCGTTCTCAGAAACTATATATGTTAGAGACTTGAAATTTTGCATACTTATAGCTGAACACCTCACATCAAACGACAAATCCTAAAATTTTGAAAAAATCTTATATTTAACCCTCTGGGCTCTAACTTGTGTATTTTAAGCTTTTCTTTCTAATTAAGTTGGAGACTTGAAATTTTGCAAAATTATAGCTAAGCACTTGCGATCAAATGACAAATCATAAAATTTCGAAAAAATCTTATATTTAATCCTCTGGGCTCTAACTTGTGTATTTTAAGCTTTTTTTTCTAACTCAGCCCCTAATAAAGTTTAAGACTTGGAATTTTGAAAAATTATAGCTAAGCACTTGCAATTAAACGACAAATCATAAAATTTCGAAAAAATCTTATATTTAACCCTCTGGGCTCTAACTTGTGTATTTTAAGCTTTTCTTTCTAATTAAGTTGGAGACTTGAAATTTTGCAAAATTATAGCTAAGCACTTGCGATCAAACGACAAATCATAAAATTTCGAAAAAATCTTATATTTAACCCTCTGGGCTCTAACTTGTGTATTTTAAGCTTTTTTTTCTAACTCAGCCCCTAATAAAGTTTAAGACTTGGAATTTTGAAAAATTATAGCTAAGCACTTGCAATTAAACGACAAATCATAAAATTTCGAAAAAATCTTATATTTAACCCTCTGGGCTCTAACTTGTGTATTTTAAGCTTTTCTTTCTAACTCAGACCCTAATTAAGTTGGAGACTTGAAATTTTGCAAAATTATAGCTAAGCACTTGCGATCAAACGACAAATCATAAAATTTCGAAAAAATCTTATATTTAACCCTCTGAGCTCGAACTTGTGTATTTTAAGCTTTTTTTTTCTAACTCAACCCCTAATTAAGTTGAAGACTTGAAATTTTGCATAATTATAGCTAAACACTTGCGATCAAACGACAAATGATAAAATTTCGAAAAAATCTTATATTTAACCCTCTGTGCTCTAACTTGTGTATTTTAAACAATTTTTTATCCTACCCCCTTTTCACCTGGGGGGTCACTTTTTAAACTTTTGCCGACACTCCTTTGATCACTCTTTCGTATTATACACCATAGACTTACATATTGTAGTTCCATTTTTTACCGCCAGGGGACGCCTACCTATCTCGGGTGCTATGGACCCGATTCCCTCGACTAATATATTTACGGATAGGATGTAAAACGGAGTTTCGTTCGGATAAAGGTTTGCGTAGAATAGAGTGCGCACTCTGGTTGCGAAATGTGAAACTAACAGATTTTGCAAAAAGATAAAGTGTTTTCAGAGGAATATTAAACGAAACCCTCTGTGCGATCTGTGATCACACTTACCCACTTGTTTAAGGAACATTTTTATTCACACGTTGAAAACACGTGGAATAGAAATTTACTAAAAAATGTACTTTTAAAATATAGTGGTGCGAATAGAATATAAAAATCGAATCATGTATATAAAGCTTGGACATTCGACCGCAAAGGGTTAAACCGTGAAGTTTTGTTACAGTGTTCTGAATGTGTCGGAAAATGTTTCATAATATATGCTTGACGCGTATTCTTGTTTGAAATGGGAATTGAAGAGTGAAAATCGACCAAGGAAAACTTTTGAAATAGAGGCTCTGATGTCATGCGATTCCAATTGCTTCGTCTGCTTTGTTTCTGCCAATCATCTGCTTAATCATTCACAGCTAAAGAACGTTGTTACTAGGTGGCGATTTCTGCTAATGCCCCCTAGATAAGGGAGAAAGCCTTGGCACGCTTTGTTGTGACGTCATGAAACGCCACACGAAGTAGGGAAAACAAAGAAAAAAAAAGCAATTTAACAAATTACAACGACCATTTTGAAAATGATTTTTTAAAAGACAAAAATTACAGACATAAAAAAACGCACGGAGTTGATCATACATTACGTACGCCATGAATTAAACATTAATAGTGTTATTACAAGTAAAAATTGCAAGCGACAAAAACCGCCTGCGACTCCTCAGATTTCCTGAAACTTACGTATTATCCAAACATTTCATTGGCTGTTCGGGAAAAGGCTTTTCCATCGTCAGATTTCCAAGAAATCTGACAACCAATTTTAAATGAAATTTCATTCTTAAACTTCTAAACATCCCACAATATTACTTTTTACACCGAGAAAAAAATGTACTTTTAAATGCAATTTGTTTGAAAGTTGTATCTCAATTTGTTTCTGAGTTATTAATTTTTTTTGTAGCTTTTATTACTTTTTTGTCATAGTGTCAACAGAAGTATCCATCTCTGTTGAAAGTAAAGGGAAATACAGATTACTGTATAGACCAACCAGAAAACGAATAAAATGCGGATTAAACCAATAAAAAGCTTCAGTTATGCTTTTGATTTCCTACCCGGACGAGGACAATAACCACTTTTCCAAATGATTAAAAAATTCTAACTTGCATGTTTCGATTTCGTTGTCTCGTGGAATTATTAATTGTTATTAACCAATTATAATTAATAATACTAATAATAATTTATAATTCCATGAGAAAACGAAATCGAAACATGAAAGTTGTTAGATTTCTTTCTCTGTTTTCCCTGCTTCGTGTGACGTTTCGTGACGTCACAACAAAACGTGTCAAGGCTTCCTCCCTTATCTAGGGACCGTTATTTCGGCCCACTGTTCTACGTCGGTTGCCACATTTGTTCGAAATTCGCTACTTGATCGTAATGCTATTATGGTTGAAACACTATGTACATGATGCGAGAAAAGAAAAACAAAAACAGATAAACAAAATTTTTGGTGAAACATTTATTTTTTCTATCAACAGTGAACATGTTTTGGTATTTTGTTGCGAATGGGCTGAAAAAAATTGCCATTCGCTGAACAAAACATCTTATAAATGAACACAGTTATAAGTATTCGTAAATAAATATCATACATTATGTACCATATACAAGAACAGACCAGGTCATTTAGGAGCACAGGACAACTTGTCTCGTGAAAAATATGACAAACCATACAGTTATTTAAATATTCTTAAAATAGAGATGGAAATTAACAGGCATGCAGTTTTACTTCAAGGATTATTAAAAATTAATGTGCTGTTATGATGCGAGAATACATGTGAACAAATGCCCATTCATTCCTATTATGAGAGTGGTTCTCAACATTTTTATAATGTCTGATACATTTTCTATTATACTGTTCTCTGCTGCACCCGTTTCTAAAATAAAAAAAAAAAAAAGTGTGTGTAAGTTGTAATTTAAAAATGCAATATTGCTTAATTATTTAGAACTATGCATTATATATTATTTATATTAATTATTTTCCTGTTTATTTATAGGGAGAATTATATAATTTTGCATAGGAATTAAGACATTTCCATTACAGAAGTATATAATCAGTATTGTCTATCAATATTTACTAAATATTGGTGAAATGTTATGGTCGGTAATATTGGAATGAATCGGTAATATTGGAAATATTACCGATGAAACACCAACGTTCCTGTTATATCAGAGTCAAATAAGCTATATTGGTAAAATACATCGCATAAATGGAATATTGGCACATCATGATTCTAATAAAATTTTTATGCTGGAGAAAGTTTGATATGAAAGTATAAATTATCACTAAAAAAGACAATATAATTAGTAAACAACTACGATGAAAATATAATTTTGAATTTTTATACTATTTTCGAATCAATTTGATTATACTCTTTTCGAATCAATAATAACATTTTTAAATTTCTTCTTTGCCTCGGTTCAAATATTCCATTTAGTGTAGCTGCCAAGTCTCCGACTTTTTGGATATCAGTATTTTAGTACAGAAAATGTTGTTTTATTTAATCGAAGTCATTCTGCGATTTAAAAGAACAAGATTTTCTCTAAGAAAATACTGGTGTGCGAAAAGCCGGAGACTTGTCAAGTCTGTGTGTGCGCCGCGTCCGCGTGCTGAGCATATAGCTTCTTTTAATTGCAAAAATCTACGCTTAAAAAAAGGCGAAGTTTGCTATTCGGAAATAGAAGTGATAAAAATCGTAGAAATTTACAGCTATTAGAGTACGTAGGGGTTAAGAACCACTCTTTGCGAATTAATATGTTTATCCTAAAATCCATCAAAAAATGAAATTCGATGGGAAAAGATGGCGGAGTAAAAAAATATATATCATAAAACTGTTAAGAAATTATAAAATGATTTCTCGTTATAAAGTGCAAACTTAGTTGTTTTTAAGAATAACAAACAAGAGTTTTTTATTCCTGTGTTTGTGCAGATTTTGATAATTTTTGTATGCTTTCTGTTGATAACGAAATCGAAAAAAAAAAAAAAACTGACTAGATTACAGAGGTATTTTGATTAACTTCGATGACGTTCAGATTTGAAATAAAATAAGCTAAATATGCAAGTGGAGCTGATACAAGTGCTAAGGATGAAAATTTAACATTTTAAATTAATATTTTTACAATACATAACAGAGCGTATTATTTACAATATATGAATCTCTAAGCATAATAATATCGGGTTTCTCAGTTCATAAATGTTGGTAAAATCAAGTAAAAGCTTGCATATTTATCATTTTGCTTTTTCCACCACTTGACTCTCTGAATATTTTATTTACATCAATTTTTGCAATTTTGAAGTATTCAAAATCCATATAGGTTCTTACAGTTCATTTAAAAATTGTTTAATTTTATTAAACCTTTATATTATTTTTAGTGTAAGTAAAATTGTTCATCTAGAATTTTCTGCCAGAAAAATAAACTAGAAATCTGTTGAAAAAGATATTTATGTACATATTCTGTCATTTTCGCAATACAATTGAAATTTGGACCATTCATAGCCGAGTGGTTAAGGCACCACTCCGCTTACAGTTTGTGAGTATGTGAGAAAACACCGGGTTTGACTACGGCCAACTTCAGTATCGGCAGAGTTTGTTAGGGCGGTGGCTTAGGACGGTGTTCATAATGTCAGATCACATGACCTTTACTAACCCAATCCTCCAAGAAAGCTGTCGTAGGGAGGGTATAAAAAACTGGGACTTTATCGACCGATTGGGTAGGCGTTGGATCATGTGATCTGACGTCATGAACTCAGTCATAAGAAAGGCGAAACAAACAAGAGTTTTCTCGACCGGTACCGAAGTCGGCTTAACCCCAGTGATTCTATTGATAGATTTCGTTATTTCCTACGAGTTGTCGAAATTCTTTTCAAAATAAGACTAAAGCTGATTGCTTATTGAAATACACCACGTAGAAGTTCCAGCAAATATGTTCGTAGGAATTCGGATATATGTTGATCGATGCCTATTATATAATATTTTGAGAATATAAAATTGAAAAGAAAAAATAAATTACCAATATTTTGCTTTTTAAACTTTGTCCTGCATTAAATCCTGATCAGAATCTAATAAAACACCATGATCCGTTTTCAATGCATTCTAGACCACGAAAAGTTCAAAGTTTAAATATATTTATAGATAGTACAAAACCGCATTTAAAAATTCTACTTTCCTGTTTATTATAAGTGAATGAATATATCGTATATATAGTGGAAATTTTCCCCACTGATCCCTTCGCCGCTTACTTACATATAAAGTGTTACTTTAAATTCTAATTTGTTTCATTATTGAAAAACATTGATATCAGTTGTTCACTTTTATTATTTGTGCTTCTGTGGATTTATTAATCTTCTTTCCAATAATATAGTACAAAGTATCAAGCCAATTTGGGACTAGTACCGTATTAACATTATATTCTCAGCTTTATACTGGAAATAAAATATAATTCTAATACTGTAGGAATATTGACATTACATTGGCTATGGTGTCTGGAGCTATTATTGTCGAAGAATTGGATTTTTATAAGAAATATTTCTAGTTTAATGTAAATGTTTTAACGATATTTCCGTTTTATAGGATATATTTGCAACACTGTGGCAACGCTGACACTGGGTAAATATATTGGCAAACAAGGACTACATATTTTTAAAATGTTAATGTCTCAATATTAGTAAATTGCCCAATATTGCATTGCCAAGATTCAGCTAATACTGCGTCACTATTGGTTTGTGATAGTTATATTACATTGAATATTAGGGATGGTATTTTAAACCGATATTTTTAGTACACGATGATTCAAAGGTCTAGGAAAGCCTTTATGGCAATCAGTATTGGTGAAATCTCGGTGTAATATTGGGATGTTTGTATTTTGAAACTAACTAGATATTTCTAAAAAGTATTTACGCAATGTAAGTTATATATTGGCATAACAATTGAAATATATACCAATATCGAGGATACATTGGATTAAATTGGAGATAGTCACAATAAAATCCAATATTGGGAGAATATTTAGATTAAATTGAGAACAGTTCTAATAAATGCCAATATTGCTAAAATATATATATATATATTTATTGAAAATAATTTAAATTAAGTGCCAATATCGGGGAAATATTCAGATTAAATTGGAAATAATTCCAAGGAAATGCCAATGTCGCTGAAATATTAGGTTAAATTAGAAAAGTTCCAGTACAATGCCAATATGGGAAAAATATTTAGATTAAATTGGAAATAGTTCTAATGAAATGCCAATATGAGGAAAACATTAGATTAAATTGGAAATAGTCCGAGCAAAATACCAATATACGGAAAACATTTGGATGAAATTGGAAATAGTTTCAATAAAACGCCAATATTGAGTCCTGAATAAATTAAATTTCTTCCCCATTATTATAAAATATTCATATTACATTACAAATATCTCCACTGTATAGCCTAGTGAATATAATATTGGTACAGTATTGGCTTGCTACTAGATAATAATTATCTGTTAAAACAAAATTTGTTCCCACAACTTATGATAACAGTGTCCTGTGCTCCAAATACCCAGTCTCGTGACGTGAAACTCTTTGTTTGGAAGTTAGAGATAGTGTGTGCTTCTCTGGACCACAAGGAATTAAAAACACACAGCGACTTTTCATTTCTTGACAGTACATATTTTATACATCACAAAGCTTTGCTTCCAGATAGGTCAGTTGAGGTGAGGCCGTCAGGCTGTACGTGAGAGAAATACAATAAATGAATGAAAAATAAATAAATAAATGAAACAAAATGGATAAATTATAATGGTTCTAATCGCAACTAACGGGTGAGGCCGCTGCCATCGAAATACTCAAGGCCAGAGGACACGAGTTGTGATGTCATCGCTAATCGACCGACTTCTTACTGTGTTGGGAATTCACACCGGAAAATTTTGAATAGCAATTTTATTTTATTTTATTAGTGGAATATCTATCTTCTTGCAAAACAATAATAACCATTTAAACTTACTGGTGAGAATTTAGAATCCCCCAATAAAAAATCAACCAGATGGACAACACTGTGGGATATCGCATCTGGCTGAATTTTTATTTAGGGATTCCGAATTCTCATGATAGATATTCCACTAATAAAATAAAAGAAAATTGCTATTCAAAATTTTCCGGTGTGAATTCCAACACTAGTGAGAAGTCGGTCGATTTGTGATGACGTCACAACTCGTGTCCTCTGGCCTTGAGTATTTCGATGGCATCGGTGAGGCAGGCCATAATACTTGGATGTCACATGATCAAAGTAGACTGGAAAGCAGTTCGACTATCAGTGGAAGCCAGCTTATGTTGGTCAAGTGACAGCCGAGATGGCTGGAAGAACCGCGGCCTATCTCTTTCTTTGGCTTCGATTCTAATATTCTTTAAGCATATCAAAACAAATGCTTTTTTAAATTCTGCATTATTCCAAGATCTGCCATATGAAGATGAGTCACACGTTTCACGGTATTAAAGTAAGATATGATTTAGATGAGAAGTCATTCAAATTTATTGTATATATAATTGCATATATGGCACAATCTTAACCTCAAATTGAATTCGGAGACCTATAAACAGTCGTAGTCGGCAATCGACCATGCAAATTGGAAGATAATGATATGAATGTCGAAGAGAGAAGTTGACGCAAAATTTGGCGACTTGATAACTTAACATTTTCTATTCCTTCCTGTCAGCCGGTGCAATATAAGTTAACGCCATTCAAATTAACTTTCTATATTTAAAAAAAAATATTTCAAAAGTAAAGCGAGTTTAGATGAAATGTTTCCAAAATAAAGTTGGAAGAAAGCGCCCGATTTCTAATTACTAACGCATGCGGACGGCAACAATGTATTTGTCCATGGCGAACCGAAGACTAAGCGCTGTCTTGAGTATTATCACTCAAATTACTGAATATATATTTTCCCTAAGGCATTGCCTACTCCTTAGCTAACTTCATAATGTTGCAAACTTTTTGAAAAAACTACATTTATAATGAATGGGCTTATTCTTCAGCTGGCTTGCTATATTTATGTGATATGAGTTATGATAAAATGTCTTATATAAATTACAATCCCTCAATATTTTGAAGACAGTTTCATATTACAGGTGCGAAAAAAGTTTTGGTACATCCGAAAAATATAATTTCTTCTTGTCATGTATTTATATATTGAAATTATATGATGATGTAGGTTTTGAGCTATGTTTTTCAAGTGCTTATCGTTTTTTTTTTCTTTTGTAGGTAAAATCATGAATAATAATAATAAAAAACAACAAAAAAAAATATTGGTTCATAGCACGTCAAAAATGTTTTGTGAACAGATGGAAAGAAACTGGTGTTAAAATAAATCAAAATATTTTGATGAACCTATTCTTGAACAATCTTTAAAATTACGGGTCCAAAAAGGATTGAAAAAATCAGCGGAGTTTAGCTCATTGGGCTAGCAACCAGATCTACCAATATTTTTTTGCACCGAATTTCGCTTGTTTCATTCTGATCAAAATTATATTTCAAATTATTTTCAAATCATAGCACAGGCTATGTTAATATACTTGCATTAATTTTCTTCTTTTGAATGAACCTCCCCCCCCCCCTACTCTAAAATGGGACAACAAACTTTCACGTTGATAAGCGGCAGATGTCCTTTACTTGAATGAAATTGCCGAAAAGTAGTTAGATTGTTGCGGAAATAAATGACTTTAGACTGAATGTGTTCATTGCGTCTGTGGAAGGAAATCATAATTGAATGCCTAATAGTTAGCTTGTTGCTGAACTACATGACTTCAGAATGAACACGTTCAATAAGCCTTTGGAAGGAAAACATAACTGAATGCCGAAAAGCAGCTTGCTTTTTACTGAAGTAAATCACTTTAAACCGAACATGGTCAACATGTCTTTGAAAAGAGACCATAACCTCCTGACGACCTCGTTTCTCTGACACACACGTCCATTAAAGAAATGTAGAAACAAAACAGATGCCTTCGTCACACTCTGTCTATATTTTCACAGTTCGATCGCCGGCCGTTGCTGACCATGGAGCTCTTGTTTGTGGGCGGTAGATGGAAGGTCTTGTCTTCAGCTCGCTCTTGGTCAGACTTGCAGCGGGCGAGATGTGCGGGCGGTCGGTTGCTTCCACAGAGCACGGTATCGTCGGACGCCCTGCTGGGCGGAGTGGGCGACAGAGACTCTGATCCGCACGACGAGCTGTCGCTGAGCTCATTTGTAGGCCGACGAGTGATGCGCGGTGAGGAATTCTGGGGGCGCCGTCCCACTATTTGAGACTGGATGTGCTCGATGATGCGCTTAAATCGGCGCAAAGGACCTGGAAAAGTAAGAGAAAAAATGTTAACAACACACGGAAATTTCTGATGTAGACGACAACATTTCAAAGAATCTATCTATATATATATATGTGTTACGCTATCGTACGTGGCACAGAAATTGCGATTATTTGTTAATTGTTTAATGGCAAAGACCGAATGAAACGCATTTCATTGGTTATTGAACAGCATTTAATGCATCTCCACGCCTATAAGGGGTATTAGGGTTACCATAGGGGACCCTGTTCTGTCGCCAAATACCGCCAAGTTTGTCGCCAACTTGGCGATGTATCGCCAGATTTAGCGACCAAAAGGAGTCTTCAAAAGTGACGCCAACTTGGCGATACCTCTAATGTTTCGCCAAATCCCATAGACTTCCTTTGTAAACCAATAGGGTTTACTTGCTTACAGAAAATCAACAAATGGAGATACTTTAATGCAACAAAAACTAATATTAGCTTAAGGGATTATATTAATTATATTTAAGGGAGTCCAAGTAAATTAAATAATGAATAAAAGTAACATGATACAATGCTTAGCATGCTTTCCCAAACATAAAATTTAAGGGAGACCAAACTGATCGCCAAGGGCGGCTAGTATTGCTAAATTTGGCAACGATTAATGACTTCAGTTTTTAATATTGTAGTGAATGTGGAGCAACCCCAAAGTTATTAGGTGACTTGAAACATTAATAACTTTTAAGGGATATTTTTTTATTTTTTTCTTTTAGATTTAGGATCTGTACATTTTGAAATTTTACCATACAGAGATTATGTATTTGATTGAAACGGTGTTTTGTAAACAAACGTTCAGATTGTGACTCATAGGATTTTGCAGACGTTTTAATCTGCGAAATCCCTCTCAGAAAAGTAATGCACAACTAAATTAGACGTTTTGGCCAACCTAATTCTATAGCTGATTTGCCTCGCTCAGGTATGAATGCCCCCTGTGGAGATCTATAAGAGAGACTCATTTGCCTCGCCAGTTTCCACACTCGAACGCTTGCCGATCTTTGCCTGCATCATTATAGCAGGAAGGGGGTCGTGGCTATTGTGAGCGACCTCTTGACTAGGACTTTGGATTGGGTTGGTGGTCACAGGCGCACTTGAGCTCTTGCACATCTTGTTTTGAAGTCCTTGAACGCAAATTTCAGAATCAGTTGACTGCAGCACTCTATTAGAGGAATCCGAAGTGTCGGCTCGTTTCAGATGGGCGATCGCACAAGGTTTTTTAGGGTTTTCCCATGTGTGTAACGATAATTCGGGACGCTTTTCCTACTAATTCCTCCCTGAGGGCTGAGTTTCAAACTTTGCGGGGTGGCTTAGGCTGCGTCTGCTGCTTTTCGGTCATGCGCGCGGGCGGTTTCGGCTGGGATCTGTGTGGTGCCTCACGCAGACTGCTTTGCAAACTAGTTGCGTCCCCTTGGTGCAGACATTTCCTGAATTTCGGTCTCTCTAAAGGCTAAATCCATGAAAACATGTAATGTCTGTTACACACTACGATTTTTGGCTACCAGTATTTTAGAACGGAAAATGTGACTTATTTTATCGGAGATATCTCAACAATTGAATAACGCGAAGCAAACTTTTCGAAAATAACGGTGGCCAACAAGCATAGCGATTTTCAGCTGTGTGACAGACATGACAAGTTTTCATGGAATCAGCCCAAAACATTCCTCAGGAGGTAAATTATCAGGCCTCAGCAGGTGCTTGTGGCTCTTTGTTGGGGTTTGGCCTCGTGTCTCCCTGGTTCGGCTGGTGGGTTGCCTTCAAGACGACTGGGCATCACTTGGTGCCTTTTGGGACTGGGGATTGTGGCAATCCCCTTGGAAGGACTGCATGGGACCGCTCGGCTCTAGTACGGGGAACTTTAGTTTTACCTCTCTCGGGTAGACTATATTCTGTATTTAAACCAGAGAATACTGAGAATTGATTTTGAAAAAAAAAATTGGTAAATAAAGTGATATTATAGTCTGATTATAATGTCACTGGAATTTTTTTCATCTTGTGTATATGGCAAAACTTCAAAATGTACAACCTTATTTGAAACAGCATGTGAAGCCTTTTTCTTTTAATTGGAAGTATCTATATTATAAAGGACAAACATATCTGTGCGTAACGCATACGTCATTTTGCGACTGGCAACACTTTGAAATTTGAAATAAAATTTCGGTTTTGCAATTTTCTCTACTGCAAATTTTTAAACTTCTAAACATCGCACATTTTAAATTTTTACACCGTCGTATAAGGAAAAAATGCTCTTTTAAATGCAATTTGTTTGAAAGCTGTATCCTAATTTATTTTTGAGATATTAATTTTTTTGTAGTTTTTAATACCATTTTTCTAATCGTGGCAACAAAAGTACCCCATTTCTATTGAAAGTAAACGGAAAATAGTCGAAAATTGGAGATTACTGTATAAAAAATATACAGTAATCTCCCATCATGTTGCCATTTTCTCATAAAACTTGAAAAAAAAGTTAAAATTATAATATGGGTTATGTCAAGAATATTGTCTGTTATTCTGCGATAATGACGTCACATGCATACTTTTCTATAGACGAAGTTTAGGAATGGATTGTAAAAGTGGATTGCTTTAGCGGATGCAAATGACATCATTTTATAAAAAAGCGTGCATTTTAATTTTTAAAACTGAATTATGTTTTGTAGAAGTGCGTCATTTTCGCAGCCCAGCTGCTTTGAAATTCTTCACAGGTAAAATGCTTCACTTTTGGAAATAATGCAATTGAAATCGCACACTGATAAAACGGAATTTTTTACAAAAATTTAGAGTGTCTTTGTAAAAGAGAGGTGACATGCAAATAATAGCGATTTATATTACAGAAATTGATGATTCTCGCCTGGATGGATTTGCTTCGCCGAGTTAGACAAGCAAACAAATAATTCGAGGTTTAAAATAATATCCTGTTCCTGAAGTTTTTGCCAAAATGCTTTCGAATAACAAAATTTTAATACTATTCTACTATACATTCTACTATAATTTCATCAAAATAACACAATTTGCTTAATTTAGTTTTTCATAATTTTATATAATCTATATATTTAAAACACAAGTGTGTTTTTTAGTCATCTGCCCTGATCTTTCTGCTGAACCAATTTTACCAATATATATATTTTTTTAACTGAAAGCTACTCATTTGTAGATGTGATCGCACTATCTGTTTTTTTTTTTAAATATCCCCACTTTTATATTTTAATTTTAAAAGCATTTTATGAAATTTCTTCAAAATGGTGAAAATTAGATAACTTTCATTGTTGCAGACAAGAGAGAAATAATGAGGTATTTTTATCTTTATTCATGCCATTTTCTGATAAAAATTGTTGTATAGGGTTTAGTGGCGCAAAATTCCATTAGGAGCACAATATTATAACAGGGGAATAATAACGGAAAATGACATACTGCTTTTGAAAACACGCATTTTTCCTGATAAATTTTCTACATTGTTTTTTCTTCTGCATGTGTACTGATACTAAGTTTCAGACACTAGGCAAAATTCTTAACTAATTCTTAACTGTTCTTAAGAGAGATGACCAGCTTTTTAAACCCATTAGATGGCAATAGCATCAATCAATCAGTGGTAAAATGCAAGATACATTGCTCCACCTTTTCTAGACATTAGTCTTTTGCATGTTATCAGTAAGCCAATGGAAACGTAGCAGAGATTCTAATGTGTTTGAACCATACGCTAAAAGATCTGTTTTGGCATGGATTCGTTTTTTTTTTGTTTTTTTTTCTTTTGGCGACTGAAAGAAAAAAACACATGGGGGAGTGTATTATTGATGTTTATTTGAAAATCCCAAAAGGAACTAATAATAAAATGAATAGGTATGACTCGAATATTAATTCTTTTTCAAAATAAATCGATTTTTATACTGCAGAGGAAAAAAAAGTAAATAAATATTTAATTTTCATCTCCGTATAATAAAATGCAGTGCAACGAATCCGGGGTGAACCCATCCTCGAGAAAAGCAATTATCGCGGTCATGTTAGGCATAAATATCCAAGAGACCGTTAGTTTGCCGATTGTTCAACATATGGAAATATACACATAATCTGCTTTGTATCACATCTATTTTTCGTTACTTTCTCTAAAACGTTCAAAAACTATCAAATTATAATGTTTTAAATTCTAAATAAAAAACAACGGACAACCAGCAGATATACAACGGTTAACAAGAGTGCAAGATATAAACAAACGAAGGTTGTTGCCATTTAAAACTACAAATTCGAAATCTAGAAGCAAATGAACGACTCTTACAGTGTTTCATAAAAAAAACCTACAGGTTAACATATGATTCTGTTATTAAAATATTAGTAAAAGCATATTAAAGCCTTTAAATATTTTGAAATGCGTTTTCATTTTTCATGTCAACTCACGATTTTGTGAAAAATGGAGTTAATTAACCGGAGGTACAAGATGTATTCGTTACACTGGAGCCCTCTGCCTGAGCTAAAAAAAATTCCGTCTATTTTAAAACTTTGCTTTGGCGCCATCTTTCGGTAATTAATATAAATGAAAGTACTTGCGATTGAAATTAAGAGTTTCTTATACCGAAAAAAAAATGCAGACATAATTATGTAATTCGAGATCTTTTAAAAGCTTCATTTATATAATTTTAAAATTTCATTCAATATAAATAAAATGAATATTATTATTATTATGACTTTGGTAGAATTTTAATTTAGTTTTATTTAGCTTAACATTTATCTGCTTAATTTTTAAAATTTTGTTTGCATTATAAAAGTTTTTTTTCCCCCAGATGTAAATGAAATATAAGATGTTATCATGATTGCATTAGTATGGCTGAAAATTATCTTTTCACTTATTAAATTACTAGAAGAAATTTGCTCATCTAAACGCTTTCATATTGTCAATCATTTTTTTTTCATTTTTTTTTTTCAAATTTTAAGTGAAAAACACAATTTTTACCCACCGTCCTAGGACGGGCATTCACACTAGTATTTCTAAAATTAGAGGTTTAGGAATCAGATAATGGACAGCATAAAGTATACAACTCTTGTATTATCTTTTTTTGAGATATACGATTTAAATTTCCATATTACTATTTTGAAATAAATGTTACGAAAGTTTTAAAGAAATTTTCTTTTTAATTGGGCTAATCTTATACCCTATTGTACCTGACCAGGAACCGGAGCGCTATTTCAAAATTATTGTCGACTAATTTTTTTTTTTAAGTACAGAAAAGTCCCGATTATCCGACTCCCGCTTAACCGAGTTTCCGCTTTAATCGAGTTATTTTCTTCTGATAGACTGATAGGACTGATGGACTGATTTTTTTTTAATTATGGCCATTCCCTCCCCCCCCCCCCCCCATTCGGACCAGAAAATCAGAGTTCTAACTTTTTGCGGTTGCTCTTTCATCTTCACCAAACACTTCATTTATAATGGCTGTTTCATAATAATGGAAACCTCCAGTCCATCAAAAGAAAATGACCCATTCCCAAGGTGTAAGTTCGATTGAAAAAGTCTATTTAATATTTTGAGCAGAAAGAAGAGGCTACACCTGCAATTTTCATGGCACTAATAGAATCATATAGCTGCCAATTTGTACGGTTTGGCTACCTCTAAAACTGAATACAAATTTTTGCCGTATTTAATCGTTGACAATTGTTAGATTTCGGAGATTGAATTTGGCAAAATTTACTGGTAAGTTTTAGAGGTAAGGGAAAAATCTTAGAAGTTGGTTGCAATGCAGTAGCGTAATACTGCAGCAAAATTGACATTCAACAAACAAAAAACTATCAAGGGCTTTTTCAAATAAACAATTTCATTCCCCATTTTTCTTAAAAGTAACGGAAATGTACATCAAAGAAATGTTACTAGTACCCTAAAAATGAATTAATTAAGTGAAAATTTATATTTCATCTCCTTAGTTGGTGACGATTTGTGTAAATCCGGTTTATACGAGTTTTTTGTTTATCTGAGGTGAGCTTGGTCCATATTAACTCGGATAATCGGGATTTTACTGCATTAGAAATTTATATTTAACTGTAGAAAAACCTATTTTAAAAATTGCATTCAAGATTCTAAATAATTAGAAGAAAAAAAGTTACAGAGAGCATAGTAAGCTATATGTATGAAACTGTAATAACATTTTTTAAGAATTCCATGAGCCGGAAGAATATTTTCCATACTTTCACGAACCGGAATATTGTTACGGTTTGTTCCGGTACATTTCGAGCCCTATACATGACACGTAAAGTAGCAGTACATGTAAAATTCCAGCGTTAAGGAATGCTTAGTAAAGCAAGTTTAATTTGCAAGAGGTAGTTACAGGATTGTTTTTTTTTTTTTGCATTTTAGCAATAACTCTTACCTGAGATGAGCGTAAAACTGATGCAGTAGACTCCAGGACTGCCAATTGAAGTGATGCTATCCTGAGGTCCGGCGGCCGACGTTATCTCCACGTGGAACCGTACATTCCGCTGGAAAACGCTGGTGCCTCCTGGACGGCGATATTCTACCCGGAAGGACATCGGCGTCAAGACGCTGTGGCTCAGATCAGCTATCTGCAAGTAGAAACAACGTTTTATAAGAAACGAGAAGTTGTTGTTTGTAACAATAAGAATAAAGTAATAATTAAATATTTTAAATGGTTCAGCTTTTTCTAATTATTCGATAGATTGTCTAAAGAGATCTTTTAAATCATTACAAACTTATAAGGAAGGTGGACACATACAGTGCGTCTCATAAATATATGGACAAGCGTTTTTTTAAAATAGCAGCTCAAAATATGAAGCCATAATCACGAAAAAAATAATAAGCATATAGAATCATAATATATGTTTGTTACAACAACGAAATACAGTATAGGTTTTACAGAATTTTTGTAAAAAAATTAAATTCAAAATAAGCTGTCCCAAAAATATATGGACAATGAGGAGAATTGCTTTTATTTCCACCGTATCAAAAAAATTTGCATTTTCTGCGTTCTGTACATGTGAAGTACCCACTGCAAAATATAAAATCACTGCTCATTCTCCAATTATCGGATAGTGGAAAAATGCCTCGCAAAAAGTAATTCTCTGCTGCTGATATAGCTAAAATTTGGCGTTTAAAGACTCAAATGTTCAAATTTCTGATATTGCTAAACAAATAAAGAGTAACAGATGCGGAATTTATGAAATTTTATCAAAAAGTGACAATGCGATTGCAAAACAACATTCAGGTCGACCAGAAAAAGCAACTGTACGACTAGACAGAGAGATTTTTCAAGCAGTTTCAACCCAAAAGAAGTTTGTTCATGAAATTTCGAAGATTTTAGCGCTTCCTATTACGAGATCTACTGTTCACCGTTGCATACAGGCAAGCAAAATTCATAAATATCGCAGAATGTGCGCGGAATCTATGCTGAAAGTGCACCATAGAAATGCATGCGTTCTTTGAACTAAAAAACACAAGCCTTGGGAAGATGAATTGTTAAGCGTTTCTTCAGTGACGAAAACAAAACCAATTTGGATGGCCCTGATGGCTGGGCATACCATCGACATGATCTGCGACGAGAATCTCGGGAGTTCATTAGTCGACAACAAGGAGGGGATTCCCTCATGGTGTATGGCGCAATTTGTTTCAATGGAACAACGGATATTGCTTCTGTTAATGGTCAACAGTTCTCTGAGGATTATTAAAATGTCCTTAAAAGCAATCTACTTCCATTTCGAAACATTTTTGGAAAAGATAACTAAAAATTCCAAGAGGACAATGCGTCGATTCACATTTGTCATTCTACAAAAGCTTGCTTTACGCAGAATCAAGTGACTGTTATAGACTGGCCAGCTATTAGCCCAGACCCAAATCCAATTAAAAACCTTTGGGGAGTACTTGCACGAGATGTATATGCTCATGGTCGTCAATTTTCTACTATTCAGGAATTAAAGCAAAACGTAGAGCAGAATTGGTTCTCTTTACAGCCACACATTCTCCAAACACTAGTTTGAAGCTTACCTGATACGGTTTTCAAGATAATTCAAAGGAACGGATCCAAAATTCGAATTTAAATGCAAAAAACTCGAAAAGTCCATACATTTTTGAGACAGCCTATTTTGATTTTTATTTTTTTACAAAAATTCTGTAAAACCTATACTGCATTTCTTTGTTGTCATAAACTTGTATTATAATTCCATATTCTTATTATTTTTTTCGTGATTATGGCTTCATTTTTTGAACTGTTATTTCAAAAGAACGCCTGTCCGTATACTTTTGAGACTCACTGTATCAGTTGGACGATTTCGTAACTGAATAATTTGTGAAAAAATTAATTGCGAGGTTTCAGTTCAATATTAGGTTAGTAGTATTTTATCCTAAGATTAATTCTTCTTTGCTGCAAAAACTGTTACGGGGGTCGTATACTTCAGATTTACCTTATGCCCAGGATTCGTACTGGCTTTTGATTAATAATTTTAGAAATTTGGCTAAATCATAAAAAAACAAAACAAAAACAAAAAAAAAAAACATAGCCAAATTTAAATAATGTTAGTAATAGTTTTCTTGTGAAACACTGATTCTAAAATCGTCAATTAAACTCCTTTAACGTACCAACTTTTTGCATTTCGATATATGTTCCAATATTTTTGTAATTGCTTTCAGAATATTTATTGATCTAAATTCAACTATCGGTTATAGAAACTAATAAAATACGTATGTTACAGAGATTTGCAAGGTCAAGGGAAAAAATTCGTTCCCGCTTAATTTCTGTATAGTTTTTTTGAAAGAAAACCAGAGTTCGCTCTGTATTCCAGATAGTATTTTAGTGGGTAAACAAAAAATGTTCTTTTATTTTTTTATTTTTTTTTTTTAATAAAAAATGCGAACGAATTCGGAAAATATTAAAACATGAATATTACGCCAAACAGAAAACTTTTTTTTCGAGCTATCACATCATTGAGAGCATCACCGAAAAGAAAACCTCTCACAATTTGTCGATTTCAATCGTCTGTTTTATCGCCACATAAATATTTTTTGGCTAGTTTTACCGCAAAGGCGATCGGCAGCGAGAACCCTGCTTATGCCAATCGATGAAATATTGCATGTAAGTTTCATTCTGAAACAAGATTGGCGCACCCTATCACTTCCACACAGAAGTTACTTCTATCCTCATTGCTTAAGTCCCAATTTGAATTGGTCATGGAGCTATTATTTCCCAACCACTTCGATTTCAAGACCTTTCACTCCTGGATTTCGGTGCATGGTGTTTTGTTAGCGATCAGGTTTACAGTCCAGTGTTTCTGAAATTCATTCTTGATTTGAAATCCCGAATCCCGAAGGGTTAAAGCATTGAAAAAAAATTTGAAAGCTGATTTACTGATGGTGCATTTTCAGAGTTACGAAGTACAGAATCATTTAACATATGTAACTTGTATGTTGTGGCCATCACAAAACTTTCTTATACTATCTAATTCTTCTGATCATGCTAATTTCTACTAATCATGCTTGAAAAATTGCATCAATTGATTGTGTACAAGATTAGGAATCTTTCTCTAAGCACAGGATACAAACGTCTCCTGTTGATAGATCAAAGTCAAAATTGAATCAGCATCTATTTATGTTAAGGTATAACAGAATATGGAGTTTGATGAAATTCCCAGGATTAGTTTTAGTGATATAGCCATATCAGAAGTTGTGAAAACACAGTATAACAATGCCACTTGTTGAGTGACATACACCCAAACTTTATGAGCATCTATTTTTGTCAAGTTCTAACATAATATAGAGCTTGATGATATTATGTGCTTTAATTCTTGAAATACAGATTTTTTGGATATCGTGAAAAAAGCAGCACAGTAGTATCGCTTACTGGGCGATATACACACAAACTTATCAGCATATATTTAAATTAAAATTGAACATAATTTGAAGCTTAGTGAAATTTCGTGCATTAATTCTTGAGATTTAGATACTTTGAAAATCATGAAAGATGCGGTGTAGCAGCACCAACTGTTAGGCGATATACAGTGTGACTTCAAAAATCCAGCATTCAGAAATCCGGCAACTTCAAAAATTCGGCATTAAAACACCATCTTTTTCCTTCCTTTTTATTTTACACTTTCAAGTTATGGAAGAAGAAAAATTGCAAATGATTAAGAATTAAAAACTTCAAGATCGAAAGTAAAAATGCAAAAAAAAAAAGAATACTTTACTTTTCTTTCAACGCCAAACACTTTCGCGAATGCATGGCACAATACATGGCCGGAACGAATTTTCGGCAACGGCGACACCGATGATGAGCAATAATTTTCAAGCTTTCACCTTTTCCGTGAAAAGGCCGTGATTTATGAGCTGACTGAGCACGCGAACTCTGAAAATGCATTAAGTGTCCAAAAAAAGGATATAAATGATTGGATATGCATTGACGAAAATGCACCAACAACGAAAAATTTTACGGACAGAGAGTTTGCTGACGCTGAGCTAAATAGAAGCACCGATAACGCTAGTAGCAGCTCAGAAGACGAGGATGAACAACCGTAGAAGAAAAAGTGTTACTAGAAAATGCATAAATTTGACTGGAGAATGCATATCTGTGTAAAATACAAGAAAAACTTGTTAAAGAATGGCCAAGATAATTGAAGCAAACAAAATTGACATCGATGTTTTCAAAATTACACGAGAAGAAATAATTTCACTCTTCATTAGATTTTTTTCTGTAACACAGAAAATATCAATTAAAGTAAGTTCATTACTATTATTTTTTCCTTTTCTTACATAATTATCACTTAATAATGAATTAAATTATGGCTAAAGGCAACATTAAGAATATAGCACTACTTCTGATATTTCTAGTTGCTACTTTTGATATTCCTTCAAGAATCCGGAATTTTCAAAAATCCGGCGTAGTTTTGGTCCCGATTATATCGGATTTTTGAAGTTTTTCTGTACACTCAAAACCTAGTCAGCACCAATTTATATCAAGATTTAACTGAATCTGAAGTTTTATTAAATTTCGTGCAGTAGTTCGTGAGTTAGAACGCCCTCAAAATTTGTGACACATACAGACAGACTCACGGACAGACATTTTCTAAAATTAGTCAAATCGTGTTCAGAACGTATAAATCCGTCGAAAACAGGAAGTCGAAATTTTTCACGAATACAATACTTTCGTCTTGTACATAGAAAAACTAGAGAACAGGAATTCTGCTTTATCAGAATTTAGTGTCGCCTCCGGCATTTCCATTACTTCATTTTCTTCTGATGGACTGGTGGCTTCTATTATTATGAAACAGCCATTATAAATGAAGTGTTAGGTGAAAATGAAAGAGCAGCCTAAAAAAGTTAGAACTCTAATTTTCTGGTCAGAATGGGGGGAAGAAATGGCCATATTTTTTATATTTATAATATTTATATATATATTTATAATATTTATATAATATTTTTTATATTTATATATATAAGAAATGGCCACAATTTTTTACGGCTGCTCTTTCATCTTCACCTAACACTTCATTTATAATGGCTGTTTCATAATAATAGAAGCCACCAGTCCATCAGAAGAAAATAACTCGATTAAGCGGGACTCTACTGCAGTACAAAACATATTTAAATTTTAAGACTTAAATCACACGTTTTATTTTATGTAAAATGACGTCATTCGCATCCGCTTAATAATTTCACAGACCGACAGTAAAGCATGCATAGTACATCACTATCGCGAAATAATGCACAAATGCAGCAAACAGATATCGTCATTCAAGAAAATCGAAAAAAAGGGGCTATGTAATGATTCATAGATACTTACAATTAAATATAGTATATAATAGCTCCATTGTTTTAAAAGAAATCATTTGTTTATATATTTTTCAAAATAGCACGTATTTTAATTACATTTTCTTTCGGTTGTTATGAGAAAATGGCAACAAAAATATATAATTACTATTTTAAAACTATTTTTCCTTTGCTTTCTACAGAAATGGATAAAATGCCGTTGCCAATATTAAGCAAATGGCTCCAAAAACTACAAAAAAATTAATATTTCAAAAACAAATAGAGATACAGTTTTCAAACAAAGTGCATTTAAAAGAACTTTTTTTTCCAATACGACGGTATAAGAACTGAAAGTGTGCGATGCTTAGAAATTTAAAAAATTGCTAAAGAGTATTTAATCGTAATGATTTGTTTTACAGCTAGCCTTGGTAAGCTAACGTTATTTTTTGCACACAAAATAAGCTGGGAGAAAGAAATATCATACCGGACCGGAGGCTAATAAAAATGATAAACTTTGCGCGTTTTACTATTTTATAATCATGTTTACTCTCATGTTTAGCTCTATAACTATGCATGATAAACTATTTTTTCGCTTAACTAATTTGTATCCACCCTGTATTGTCTGACATAACAAAAGAGAAATTTGTATACATACTGAAAGAAAGGCGTGAATAAGGTCGGCTTTGACGGAACTAAGAGGTCGATCTTTCACCAGAATCACATGACTCTCATCCCGCTCTGACGTCATCAAGCTGCCAAACCACGAACGTTTCGTTAGCCTGAAATAGATAAAAAAAAAGAAACTCTGTAAAAAAAAAATTGTTATAAATTAAGGACAAAATAATACATTCTGTTTCTTTTCTAATGCACTGGTGCGGCCAAGATCTTGATGTGATATGGGTTTTGAACCATTGTTATTCATAAAGTGAACAATTTCATTGTGTTACCATATCCATAAAGCAGTGGTTAATAAATATGTGGCACATAAAAACCGACGTAATGAAAAGCAGAAACAACCATAATAAATTATTTACCATTTATGTGTTTAAAGGTTTCATAAAAGTACATTTTCTTCAATCTTTAGAGGGGGGAAAAAGAGTAGTAGCAGCAATATCCGTATTTATCTTTCTGCTATTAGATTAATTTTAACACAATTATTCTAATTGGCAAATAAATCGTATCAGATGTAAATTTCCAACTGGGCGAAAAATATCCGAACCAGGATTCGAACCAGGGACCTCTTGGTTGAAGCCGCCAATGCTCCACCATCTGAGCTATCCCGGACGAGTCTAGTGGAACCTTTTCACCCAGCTAACCTTATTGATTATAGCATCTGGTCTGTAATCTGGTTAAGCTCAACAGAATAAATCACAGGTAATGGAACTCCAAAAATCGCTTCAGAAACGTAATTCTGCTATTGTTCCTAACTTTTTAAAAATTAATTTTGTGTTGAAATGAAGGAATAAATGCTCACGTTGTAAAAGTAACACAGCTCTGGATTGACGACAAAGTTTTATATTTGCTTTATGCTCTTTGATTCTTTCTTTGAGTTTTCTTTTTGTCATTCTTATTTATCTCATTACGTTATTGATACCAGTTCTAAAAGTTATAGTATATACAACAGCCAAATCATTTTTCGGTGTTAGGTCTATTTTCGTACAAATCAACTTTTTTAATTTGCTTGGTGGTGTATTGCATTTCGCCTCATGCTTTTATTGAAAATTTTTATTTCGGAATTTTTGTATATAGAAGAAATTTATGTAAAATGGACGCATTTTACGGACGAGTAAATGGACGCATATATGCGCTAATGATGCAAATAGTTTAAATAGAAATCCAGAAAAACTGTTAAATGGTAAAAAAATTATGCTGTTCATGCTTTTCTTTAGAGGCTTTAGATAGAAGAGAGGCGACGTACGGGTCATAACATTTGATTGGTTTAGACGATTCTGGACAAAAGCGAATCGCCAAGCACCTTGGCGAGCCTGCCGTTATTGCCAAGGTAATGCTTGTTAACTTGTCTCATTCGCATAATCGAACTCTTCCAGGCGAATATCACCAAGAACACAAAATACCTAAGTTTGCCATTGTTTGGACAAACGCGTCTATTATCTATGTACAGTCTGAACCTCATATGTTGCCACTCTTATATAAAGGCATTCTACTTTTCGTTACTTTGGTTTTTATACATCATACTTTTTATCTCAACAGAAGGGCTTTTGTGTGAATTTTATTAATTTTTAAATGCTGTGGGAGGGGTTTTAAACCGGAAATCTCCCCTCTGCTTTCACTGTGCCAGTGTTTAAATTGTGTGTCATAACGCCAGTGTTTCCTATCCCACTGGTGCCGAATTTTGGATACCAGATTTCCGACTATAAATATTGCTTTATTTAAAGATAAAAAAAAATCTGCAATGGAATATAATGAATATTTTCATCCAGAGAAAGTGGTGTCCAAAATTCAGACGATTTGCAGCTATGAATCTTAATTTAACAATATAAACCAATGTGCTTTATTTATATTTACACAATTGATAATCTGTAAATAAAGTAAATATGTTTAGAATTTTTATTAAATTAGGTAAAACTGCTTTTAGTTTGGATTATTTCAAAACGTCTTTTTTCATGTATTATTTTGACTTTAGAATTTATATTTGTTTCAGATCACTATCAGAAAACACCTGGAATGTATCTAATGCGCAAAAATTAGGATATGAAAATCAATTTAAGAAAATGGAACTTACTCTGGTGACGATTCAGGCGTAAGACCAACTTCATCAGCTGAAAAGAAAAATAAGAATATTAATTCATATTTTATTTCACAATTAATGAGCAAAAACAAGAAATGAAAATTAGTATTGAAAAACATTATATATTTTTAATGTTGATCCTGTCCTAATTCTAACTTTTTCTTGAATTGTTTCAATCGTTTCTGATTGTGTGCATTAGAGATAAATTCCGGCTTCTTTTTTTGGAGCCCGAGACAGTGCTGTAGTCGTAAAAAAAACAGAGGTGTGATGTAGTGGGCCAGAGCTTTTTGGTTCACTAAGCTCTTGTGAGATGATCGTTGAAAAATAATACATGTTTCTTACCAAAGTTCTTTATTAGAACAACTAAAATAGATTTGAAAAATGTAATAACAAACTTTACCATTCATAGGTAGACACTCTCACTTTTTATTAACAGTTCTATACTTCTCATAGCCAACCTGAGTAAAAACGATTTTTACTCGCATCTCTTCCGTTGTTAAAAAAACACCTCACTTCATCAGTGTCACCCAGTCTACTATCAGCCTCCACACTAGCTTCTGCATGAGTCTCTTTTTACTTTCACTTTAGGGACGAATTCCCACACATTGTCCAGCCACCCCTATTTCTTGGAAAAGTTGAAATACCCTGTTGAGCAGATCCCAAGGGCAGAAGTATGCCAGGAATTTCCCCTGCATGCCTTTACACAAAAGACCATTGTCCTCCTCGGAAATGCCTGTTGCTTTCCCCGTCGAAAATGTGTGGCGAAGGTACGATATCACAACACCTCCCCACAAAAGAGATTTCCACAGGAAATATTTGGCATGAATTCACATAATAAGCCCTTTTAATAGATTTCCCGAGAGGTCAAGCACACCATTAAATCAGCAATAAAATATCATTTAGACTTTTGACCCAATTATGAAAGTTCTACTTAAATTCAAGAATACCCGCTCTCAGTTTCAAAGGACATACCAAAATATGAAATTTTTAGAATTTTCTTTACACATAATCAATCAAAAGAATAAAAATAATATACATTTTTGATGCTAGAACAATTAATTTAAATTTAAAATATTTGAATGTAATACTAACTCAAAAAAGAAAAAAAAACACTATAACACAATCTAGGTAACTAAATTTTTACATACAGCACAATATCTTAACAAAACGCCCTAATTACAAGTATTAAAATTTTGAACACTAAATTCCAAACAGAAAATCTAACTCTGATTCTAAATCTTCCTACTTATACCATCTGCATTTCCATGTAATTTTCCTGGCTTATGTGTAATTTCAAAATTTAATGGCTGCAAAAATAGAGCCCAACGTGTCAAACGAGAGTTTGTACCAACCATTTTCTTTAAGTACACTAATGGATTATGATCGGTTTGTATTTCAAATTTTTGCCCATCCAAATAATAATTTAACTTTTTAAATCCATATACTATAGCCGCTAATTCTCTTTCTATCGTGCTATAATTTTGCTCCGCACGAGAAAATTTTTTGCTAAGATACAAAATTGGATGCTCTTCACCTGCAATAATTTGAGATAAAACAATTCCTGCCCCATACAAACTCGCATCTGATTGCACAATGAATTTCTGCTTAAAATCAGGCGCATATAACACAGGACTTTTCATTAATTTTAACTTTAATTCTTCAAATGCATTATTACACTTCTCGTCCCATATGATTTTTTCTTTTTTTATTTTCCCTTTTAAAGCATCTGTTAACGGCACTGCTATGGTAGCATAATTCTTTATGTACCTCGCGTAATACCCTACCATTCCCAGATATGCTCTTAGCTGTGTTTTCGTCGTCGGAATTGGAAAATCTTTAATAGCCTGCAATTTAGCTTCACTAGGAGACCTTTTTCCTGACCCAACTTCGTGTCCCAGAAATTTTACGTGATCTTGCGCGAATTGGCATTTGGATGGTTTCACCGTTAGATTTGCTTCTTTTAACCGCTTAAGAACCGCTTCCACATCTTTTAAAATATATCTATATATATAAATATAGCTATATCATCGATATACAGAACCGCAAATGACTCTAACCCATATAAAACTATGGCAATCAATTTACAAAAATAATATGCTGAATTTAAAAGTCCAAACATCATGACTTTAGGTAAAAAGGTCCCAAATGGTGTTACAAAAGCCGCATATCTCTGAGCTTCTTCCGTGAGAGGAATCTGAAAATAACCTTTCGTCAGATCCATAACAGTAATAAAAGGCGCTGTACTCACTTTCTCAACAACCTCTTCAATGTTTGGCAAAGGGAAAAATTCAGTTCTGGTCTTTGCATTTAATTTCCTATAGTCCACACAAGGGCGAGCATCTTTACCCGCACTCTCAACTAAAATCATAGGCGAAGCATAATCTGATTGCCCGACCTCAATCACACCCAAATCTAAAAGCCTCCGAATCTCTTCACGCATAATCTCTAATTGCCTCGGCGACATACGATATGGTTTTGATCTTACCGGCACATCATCCGTTAAAACAATGTCCATTTTAACTAACGGGGTACTCCCAGGGTCCGTAGAAAAAACTTTCATATGACGCTCAATCATTGTCCTGAAATCTCCTATTTGCTCTGTAGAAACACGTTTTTCCAAATTACTTTCTTTTACTAATTCCCAAAAGTCTAATTGAGTGGGATCCGCAATGGGATAAGGAATTTCCGCTTGATCCTCAATTTCCTCACACTCCTCATCAATCAACAAATTTACAAATTCAGGTCTACTATAATATGGTTTAATTAAATTAACATGATAAATAGTAGACTTATTTCTCTTTTCTGGAATATCGATCGTATAATTAGTTTGAGATATTACGCTAGTAATAGTTCCCGGTCCTATCCAATTAACCGCCATTTTATTTGGTTTCGAAGTAGCCAGAACTAACACTTTGTCTCCAACATTAAATTTTCTATACACCGCATTCTTATCATACCATTGTTTTCGTTTCTCCTGACACTCTTTCATTCTTTTACACGCTAATTCTTGACAATGTTTAAATCTATTACTTAAGTTCAAAATATAGCCCACTACATTCTGATTTACCGTCTCCTTTTCCATCCAATTTTCATATACAAGAGTATGTGGCATTCGTAAATTCTTACCATGTACAAGCTCAGCAGGGCTAAATCCCGTGCTTTCATGACTTACAGTCCTCAAAGCAAATAAAGCCATTGGCAAGACTGCTTCCCAATCTTTTCCTGCCTCCAAACATAATGTCTTTATAACCTTTTTTAAACTACCATGCATCCGTTCAACGCTATTCGATTCTGGGTGGCAAACTGAACTATGTACAACCTTAATACCAAACCTATCAAAAAATTCCGATGCCAACTCACTTGTAAATGACCTACCAAAATCACATTGTACCTCTTTTGGATAACCAGTCCTAGAAAATATTTGTATTACCCCCTCAATCACTGACGGAGAAGTTAAATCTTCTACTGGAATCGCATCTGGATATTTTGACGCAACACAAATTGAAGTAATCAAGTATCTATTATTTTTCTCGCTTAAACTCAAAGGGCCTACACCATCAATATTTATCCTGGAGAAAACTTCTGAAATTATCGGCACGAGCTTCAAGGGAGCTTTCTTTTTATCTCTATTTTTACCAACCTTTTGACACAGATCGCAAGTTCTTACAAATGCCTCAATTTCCTTGTAACAATTTGGCCAAAAATAGCATTTAATTACCCTATCTTTTGTTTTAGTTGCCCCTAAATGTCCCGCAACTTCCTCATGACACATCTTCATTATTTTCTCTCTAAATTCTAATGGCAAACATAATTGTAATTTCTCATCTCCACTATTTGAATGTGAAACTCCTACTAATTTATTTCCCATTATTTTAAATTCCTTTTCTTCTACATTATTTGCCTTTTCCCATAATGTTTTTAAAGATAAGCACTGTTTCTGAGCTAAGCTGAAATCTTTCGCTGTAATTTTATTCAATCCCACATTATCTTTCACCTCCCATTTCGGTAATAACATAAGATCTTCGATTTGACTTTCATCCTGTCTATTCTCATCCATTTGAACTACCTGCGTTTCTTTGTTCTGTGAGCAATCCCCAATTTTATCTACCCTACCTGGTTGCTCTTCTAACTTTGCCTGATCAACAAACGACATTTCCTTATCAACATCCCGTTGCTCCATTCCTTTTTTTAAAGAATTCGTCTTACTACGGGTAACCACCATATTTATAGGAACACCACTTCCTTTATTTTGCTCAATAAGCTCCGCAGTTTTATTACCTAAGAGATAGTAACCTTGCTCCGACTCCGATGGTTTAATCGTCGCCTTAGTGGTGATGCAACCAAAATCCCCTTTTATAGTCACCCATGCTAATGGTAAACATTTACATTCATTATCAAGAGGTTGACGTACCCAAGTTATATCTCCAGTAAAATCCTCTGTTTTAACCCAATTTCTATCGCATAGATCAATCCCTGCTCCCGTGTCCCTCAAATAGTGTCTTTCAACCCCGTTTATTAGAGCTTTTTTTAGATAAGGTTTAAAACAATCCCCTAAATCAACATCATTACCTAAATGATTAACTGTATTGAACTCATTTTTCTTTTTTAACCATTCCGCACAATCTGGTTTTATGTGCCCTGGTTGATTACAAAAAAAACACCTAATCTGCCTTTTCCTCTCAAAAGCCTGGTCTTGTTTAAGTTTATCATTTTTAAATTTTTCCGTTTTATTCTCTAACTCCGATTTAGCTTTTACTTCACCCCTAATTTTCGGATTTAACCCTAGATCTACCGGGAATTTTATTCAAGTTTTAATAAAACGTTCTACACCAGAATTTTTATTTAAAACTATTTAACTTATTTATTTACCTTATTTTTGTCTGGTTTATATACTTAGTTTATTTTAAAGAAATTTCTGGTTTGAATGAATATTTTGTATGTACCTGTCGGGTCCAATGGACCCGTCTGGTAGACGGAGGGTTAAATTGCTTCTTTGCATCTCTGAATAAGGTTTTTTTTCCCAAGATTTTTTTTCTGATTTCCTGAAACTACTTCTAATACTCTCATATTTGTCACATTTATCAGCAAGTTTCGAAGCCTCTTTCATTTCATCCCATTCATCCATAAATTTTTCTTTTACTTCAAAAGGAACGCGTTTTTTTACTTGCTCTGTGAGCATGAGCTCTTTTAAAGACTCGAAATCCTTTATTTCTAATGATTCCAACCAATTATCCAAATAACCTCTTAATTCATATACCAAGTCTACCCATAACGCTCCAGGATTCCTTTGATGATTTTCAAACTTCTGTTTTAAAGCACCTGTTCCCAATCTAAAACGATTTAATAAAACTTTTTTTACATGTTGAAAATCATCTCTCTATTCTGCTGGTTGCTTCACTATAATTTCCGCGATATCTGATGGCAATAAGGGAATTAATTGGCTAACCATATCCTCCTGCGAAATTTTAGCTTTTTCCGCCAGTTTTTCAAAGATCATAAAGAAAAGAGTGATGTCAATTAATTTACAATCAAAACGTGGAACTAAGTCTTTCAAATTAATTTTTGGATTCCTATGCGAACCTACATTCACATCACTAGACGAAAGACTAACAGTTTCCGAAGAATTTTGAATTCTTAATTTTTCTAACTCAAATTGTCTTGTTTTTTCGCGCTCTTCGTCTTCCCGTTCCAAAGCTAATTTTTCCCGTTCCATTTCTTTTCGTTCTGCATCCTCCTTAAGAATACATTCTAAATTCGATTTAGCAAAACTCTCATTATAATCCGATGCTGCTAAAATAGCCTGAATTATAGTTTTTTTCTTATCAGTTGCCGACACGTTGGTCTCAAATTCCTCTGCCAGCAAAAGCAAGATGTTTTTAGTATATTTCCCTAGAAATTCTTCCATTGTTTTCCCCCAAAATATACTAATCACAACAATACACAAATATATACAATTTGTAAAACACAATAAAAATTACAATAAGGAATAGAATTTTATCCTCTAGATATATTTCAATGCATAAAACAATAATACAATTTTCCTACCGAAAATTTTCGTGCACTTGTTATATCCTTTAAAACTGAGTAAATCCTCAAAATTATTTTGATACCCACAGCACTATATAAATACAATTTGTATAAAAACAACTAATCCTGCTATTTCCTACAGCATACCCATAAAATTTCAAATAACTTTATTGCTGTAATAAACAAAAGCTGTATATGCCCCAACTTTATAACTAAAAGTTACATCCACAACTATGATTAATTTTAATGATTAATATTCTTTTATTAATCAACCGTGATTTACTATCCTCAAGTTAATTATGAAATACATAAATATTAAATTTTCAAAACCAAATGAATTACCGTACAGACCATAAGAAACCCGTTTAATATAAAAATTCTAACTAAAAATTTCGATCCCAAATTAATAGCTACCCTAGACTTTTTATCTATTAAACATATACAAATTACCAAGAACAGACATATACAGTATTAAATCCTAACAGACCTCTCTGGAAAATTTCATAAAAGGGCTTACCTTCAAATGTAGACCTTTCTCCACACTGCTCCAAGGCTTTCCTGCACTTTTTTTTTCAGGTACTGCCGTATCTCCGGATCTAACTTGATTTCCGCCGGGAAATTTACACACAAGCTGTCTCCATGGATTCCTAAGGGCGATCGATGAAATAGTCTACTATCCACTGCACTGGATGTTTACTGAAGAAATTTTCTATATCGTCGAATCCTTAGTCCTTGTTACATACCAGCTAACATATTCGACACTCCAGATTTCACAGTTCCTCACCGGATACACTTGAAAATCTTTCTCGTCAAACACAAGATTTCATCACCGACTGTCCTTGTTTCTACACAGTTTCCTTCTGTACATCAAGTTCACGTGGGTCCAGTCTAATTTATGCTAGACCTAATTAATCCGTAAGCTGCCACCATTTATAATACTATAGCTGTGATGTAGTGGGCCAGAGCTTTTTGGTTCACTAAGCTCTTGTGAGATGATCGTTGAAAAATAATACATGTTTCTTACCAAAGTTCTTTATTAGAACAACTAAAACAGATTTGAAAAATGTAATAACAAACTTTACCATTCATAGGTAGACACTCTCACTTTTTATTAACAGTTCTATACTTCTCATAGCCAACCTGAGTAAAAACGATTTTTACTCGCATCTCTTCCGTTGTTAAAAAAACACCTCACTTCATCAGTGTCACCCAGTCTACTATCAGCCTCCACACTAGCTTCTGCATGAGTCTCTTTTTACTTTCACTTTAGGGACGAATTCCCACACATTGTCCAGCCACCCCTATTTCTTGGAAAAGTTGAAATACCCTGTTGAGCAGATCCCAAGGGCAGAAGTATGCCAGGAATTTCCCCTGCATGCCTTTACACAAAAGACCATTGTCCTCCTCGGAAATGCCTGTTGCTTTCCCCGTCGAAAATGTGTGGCGAAGGTACGATATCACAGAGGGTAAACGCTAAAGAGTAGGGGAGACTAGGGAGGGTTGACCCACTTTTTACAAAATGATTTTTTATTTTTTAAATATTGAACGTAGAATAAAGTTTTATATATCATTTTATTCGTTATACAATCAGTTATCAAAATAAAATTGCTACATAAGTGTAATATATAAGAAATTTGAAAAATGAATGATTTTATTCATGACAAAATAATGGGTCAAGGCTCCCCAAATACGGGAGGGTTGACCCACTATATGGGAGGGCTGACCCACTTTGTATTATATTGAAATATTTGAGAAGAGAATAAAATCAGTTTAAAAAAAACAGAATAACTTTATGCTACAGGCTTTAATTATTAAAAAAATTTTTTTGAAAACATGACGCTTAAAAAAACCTGTTTTGACGCAATCGCAAGTCATAGGAGAAAACATTTGTTTTAAACATGATTTTGTCTGAGCATATATAATTGTACAGCAGGGAAAATGAAATTTTAACATTTAAGACAATATTCCGGTAGAGACAGGTTCCATTTTCATAGGGTTTCATGTATGAATATGTCTGGATTTAGGAAACACTGTCCCGCCTTTTTTTTGTCTCCTTGTCCTACTTTTTGTGACACTTGACCTAACAACATAGTTGTCACATAGTTTGACTTCATCTAACTTTATTCATCCTGGTGAAATTTGTCTACATGCCTTCCTGAAGTTTTTCGATCAATGCTATTTTCTTTTGCAGCCGCATTGGACACTTAACTTATTATTAACATCGTTTAGGCCTTTCGGGAGCAAAGTACTTTCAGTACTAAAATGTTGAAATAAATGACTGGCACCGGAATTTACGAACAAATTTATTTGGAAATAAGAAAAAGGCTATATTTCACATACATATTAAATGGAAAACCTTTTAGTAAAATTCTGGTGTCATTCTGGCGTTTGGGAATTAAAATTAAGTGGTTTCATAAACATGCCACTGTCCCTGAAATGGTTAAGACTGCTGTTTTCATACTTTCTATTCTTTTCCACTGTTTCTATTTACCTATTTTAAGTAATATTTAGATGGAGAAAAGTTCCCATCAACTTTCCCATTTATATTTCATTAAGTATTTTCTTGCAGTGGATACTACAGCAATTTTTTACATCTTTCTTTAAGCAGTTTCAAACACTTTCTTTTCCATCACCCCATTTTACAGTAGCTTTACAGGATAAATATATATTATTTTTTATATATAACCCTTTTCATTATGCACAGTGTATAATAAACAGATTGCCAAAACCTCTTAATTAAGGGAGCCTTGAGCATCTGGTCAACCCACCCTCACATTGACTGGGTCAAACCTCCCCACATACCACTTTTCTAAACAATAGCATATTGTTATGTTAAGCTTAACTTACGGTACAATCTTTATCCCTGGAATGAAAGCTCGTTATTTCTGCATTACTTAAAACCTACTTACTTAAATTTCTATGATATATTTTATCTGAAAAAAGCTTACAAATTATTTCTAAAAAACGCACTTTTTAGGTTGAAAATGCTCCTCATTTGATTTTTTCACACCTATTTCGATTAGCTGTATGAAACAACGACTGTTGTTTGAGCATTCCAATAGCTTTGGTTGACACCTATTGGTAAAACTCTGAAATTATTTTAAATATGAAAACTGATGGGTGGGTCAAGCCTCTCGTATGGTCAACCCTCCTTAGTCTCCCCTATACATAATAGCTAAATGGATAAATAACCAAATTTTTTTGGGTTCGGGTGTTCTCGAATTTCAAATCATTAAGCTCGGGTTCCGAAAAAAAAAAAACTCCAAACTCATCTCTACTGTATGTTTCGCATTCACATAGATAAGCATCAAGGCAATGGATAAGTGGTGCTGTACATCAGAACTTGAATTTAGCATCTTATGGCTTCAATATTACCTTGATTTTAGTACGGGAGGCAGCGATACATTTGTAACTGACATCAGACGTGCTTATTTTCAAATATGTAATTGATCTTACTTAATAAATCCTAAAAACACCCGTAAACTGTGACGACCGCGATAGATGTCGCCTTGAAACCGAAAAATCATACAATCAAAGTGAAATATACAGCTTAGCAATTATGGTTTTTACCGCGACTAGGTGACACCCGTATTGAAATTACCGTTCATTTTGCTCTGACAGTACGGTACTGTGGTTCCCGAGTCAGTGTCCACTGCGGTAGAGACAACTGGCGGTTGTTTTCGTGACTGATTAAATAAGATAATTAGATATTTGAAAATAGCTTGTATGATGACAGTAAAAAAATGTTGCCACCTCCGGTATTATTTACCTATCATCAATTTATTTCTCTGGTGGATTTCAAAGTCATTTTGTACGAAATACGCATTGATCTTCTGACATGAACCTTAGGGAGAGAATTGGCATCGTTGCTGCTGATATAACCAAAAGTCCAGGTAGTTATGATAACGTTTGCCAACCCATGGAGGGCCAATGTACTACGATGTCAAATGCCACACTACAAATGATAAAAAATCTGAACACTTCTTTTGAAATTATGTTCTATGTGTACCAGCTACTGTAATGTCAAGTTTATCCTTATAAAGCACTGAACTTCATATAGTATTATTGATAAAGCTTTGTGTCTCTTCTGTCTCTTATGGGCGGTATTCATCATCCTCTCCTGTGTGAATACGGTTACTACGAGTGCTCTCTGCTTTCCCACTAAAGTTTGTATTTGGAGTTTTGGAATATCTTCTACAATCAATTTTGTCATCATATTTACACAATGTGCTTAAAATATTGGCATAAAAATGGAAAAATTTCTCATTCCAGTTAATAAATATAATATTATGCAGTATCAGACCAATAATCGTTTGCTATTATATTGTTAAGTAGAAAATCAACTTTGAATATTAAAAACATTTATAAACATAACTGAAAATTAATCGACACCATATGAAGCGAGGAATAAATCACCTGAAGGTGAAGAGAAGCGTTAAATGACTCGCACATTGTAATATATGGCATCTTATGCAATACATGGTTAAAATATAACACTAACGGGCAGCAAAATGATATTCATTCCGAACGTCAAAGTGACTTTAGAATCAACTAGAGAGTGTCCTAAGATGAACGGAACGTTTTGAAAAATTCAGTAAAGATCCATTTACATTATGGATTATGGATATTTTATTTCTAGACTTCTGTATTTTAGTTCCAAATATTACCGATAGAAGGCGCTGTGCTGTTTCAAACTGTGATGATGCTCAAAGTAACCTTGAATTTTCAAAACGGTAACCCTTTTTCTGACTTTTCAACAATTAATCAGAATGAAGCTGAGTGAACTTAGATTCCTTTTTAATCGTTAGTTTGCGCGTTCTGACCGTTTAAGACATCTCAGCGCCATCTATCGGTGATATTAGGAATTAAAGCAAGAAAGCGCATTAAGTAGGTTCCAGCAACACACATTAATCTCTGACAAGAAAACTTTCAGGACTGTCGCTAATTGTTATTGATTTTTCAAAACGTTCAGTCCATTTTAAGATACCCTATAACATTATAGGGTGACATTATACTAAAATGGACTTCCCACGGGTACGGATGGCTAAAAAAATATCCGACACCAGAAAAAAAATAATTTCTGTAGAACTCACCTTGGAGTTTTCTCCGGTGAAATCTTGGGCTGCCAAGGAAGCTGTTTTTAATGGTGTTTAAGCGGGATTTCCAGTAGGGTTGCTGGCATGGTGATCCCGGAGGAGTGTTTAGAGGACTGTTGTCGTCTGATATTGTCTTGGGGGTTGGCTTGGGGGAAGTCATGGGAGATATGGAAGGACTTCCGGGATGAAGACTGTTACTGCTTCGACGGGTACGCCTGTAACATAAAGATAATAGTTTTAACATTTGGGTATTGTGAAAAGGAATATCTTATTTGATAAACTTTATGACTGACAAATTTTCGAAATTGAGTTAATATTGGTTTTCTTAAGTTTATTGATAAAACAGGGAAAATACTAAGGTAAAATGTATTTGTTGTAAAAACTCCACAGTTTTTAAAGGGAAATGTTTCTTATCTTCTCCTCTGAACCTTAATTAACAAATTACTTTATCGTTTGTTATGGAGATCCGTCTATTACAATCGCGAAATCTTGTAAAAATATATTTACTTTTCAATTGGTTCATCTATAATTAATAAAGACAAATGATTATTCTAGATTAATTTTCACACAATTATTCTAATTGGTAAACAAATCATATTAGATGTAAATTTCCAACTGGGCGAAAAATGTCCGGACCAGGATGATTATTATTAACCGTACAACAATTATTATTAACTACAGTGAAACGTCTTTTAAAGGCCACCCCTATTCAAGGGCCACCTCTATTAAGGGCCAATATTTTTAGGAACGAAATTTTTTCCCATAGACATAATGTTACATTTACTCCTATTAGGGACCACACCTACCCCTCATAAAGGCCATTTTTTTCACATGTGCCTTAAATCCTAAACAGGTGTATTGAAATTCCTGAACTAAAAGATAAGAGTTCAGCAAACAACTGCACTTGCAACAAAGAAGGCAGGGGGAGATAGGGAAGATTTAGCAACACAATGAAGGATCACAAACTTTTCCACAAGTGAGAAAAACAGGTGTTCCTCACACTTTGTTTGACCTTTCAACCTGTAGAGGTTTGGTTGGAGGGGAAACTTGACCCTTTGCTGTGGGCACACAAAGGATAACAGGTTATCTAGAAAAACTGATTCCACATTTACTAAAACTGTGAATGCATATTAAAGCACAATTTTTACACCTGTCAGGAAACGTTAACAGAAATAAATAAACTAATATATCTTTCTAAGCATTAATAAATGATGCAAATTTAAGTAACTTATTCCACAAAGTAAAAGAATCATTAGAAACCAAAATTGTCTGCGAAAACATTATGAAAAGTAAACAACTTCAATAAAAAAATTTGTCAATCATATATAGAGTTTGAAAATGCTAATAAACAGTTTTTTTACCTATATAGGTTTTGATTTCCTTATTTTAGTAGTTGTTTTTTTGTCACCCCTATTCAAGGGCCACCCCTCATAAGGGTCAATTTTCAATGGAACGGCAGGTGGCCCTTACAGAGAGGTTTCACTGTATTTAAATTTTTGATATGTCTATACATGTTACAAGCATGTCTGTATATGTTACAAACACAGCAGAAATATTTAGCAATTCAACATTAAATATATTACATAAATAGTATACTTACCCATAAGGATACCGCCTGGGTTGTAACGGGGAGCCGTCGCTTAGCAAGTCGAATGTGTACCTGCAACAATACAACAATAATTCAGCGACAATTTTGATGACGACCTAAATGGCCGTTAAAAATTTATTATTTAGAAGTCGGGAAATATTGGGAGTACAAATTAGTTCGGTCCATTTTTTTTGTGGGCCCCACCAGTGGCCGAGAGGTTCTGCTCTCGAAGCTGGTAGACGGGAGGTGCTGGGTTCGAACCCAATCGCGCCTGTCGGCTAATCGTTTCGGAGTTTTCGTTGTTTTCTTCGAAACCTTGGATTTCCAAGCGTAAATACGGGTTAGGTTCCCTTAGAAAGACCCCCACGAAGGGCACCCTCCCCCCTTAGGGCTTATGTCCCTAACACAACCAACCATTTTTTTGTGTTCAATTAGGCATTTATTTCAAAACAAAATGAATGATCAGATTAACCAAAGTATTGCCCATCGCTGTGCTAATTAAGCATCTAATCGTCTCTTTAGAGCTTTCGGTCAGATTTTTACAGTAGAAAATTGTATCTTTTAGGTATATTTAGATTGAAATTTAATTGTATTCAACTTCAATTCATTTTTTTTAAAGAACGACTGGAATAATAACTAAAAATAAAAAATGAATTTAAATGGCTTTATTGTAGATTAATACCCTTAGGCAATTTTCGAATTCCATCTCGAAAAAATAATTCGTCTTTTGAGGCGATCCAAGTTTGGAGCCAATGTTTCGATTTCCGTGAAAAAAGTGAACCGGTGACCCTGCTAAATCACACTGCATCCGTAGGAACAACCAGTAATCAGAAGGAACAAAGTCTGCAAAATACGGCGGGTGCGGTAAAACATCCCACTTGAGCGTTTCTAAATATTTTTTTCGACTTTTGCGAAAAATCACCTTTTTACGTCTCTCGGTTTCAGTACACCCTTTCACTTTCCCTTGATTTTGAATCATTCTCATCGATTTCTATTGTACGGAAACTGCTGGTTGACTAACTTCCAATGATTCTGCAAGATCCTCTTGTGTTTGACTGAGATCTTTATCCAGTAGTGCCTCTAAATCGTTGTCTTCGAATTTTTTTGGCTGTCCAGATTGAGGCTTGTCTTCAACGCTGAAATTACCATTCTTGAAAAGTCGGAATCATTCCCTGCATGATTTATCAGTTGAAGCAGCGTCACCATAAACTTCCACAAGCATTCGATGAGCTTCAGCTGCACTTTTCTTTTAATTAAAGCAGAAAACTAAAACCTTCCGTAAATGCTGATTAGTTAACACAAAATTTGTTATATTCAACACAGTAAAAAACAAGGTGTTATTATGAAACTGAAAGCGATATAAACTGAATATTATTGACTGATGTCAAACCTTTCTGAAACCACCGAAATCAGCTGTCACTATAAAACATTCAGAACAGCCGGCGCCATCTTTTGAAAACGGACCGAACTAATTTGTAAACCCAACATATACCGGGTGTCCTAAAAAAGATTGACTGATTTTAAAATTCAATAACTTGCAAACGGTGACAGATATTTAAAAAAGTCTTGCAGGAGGGTTATGCATGAGGTCATAAGTTTTTTTACAGTGATTTTTGATTGTAGTTCGAATTACAAACAATAGATGGCGCTGCGATCAATAGACGCTAAATTCAGGCTCGTTTTTTGGTACTTCGGGACCCATTCAATACATTTTTATCTCCTTTTTTTGCATGGAAGAATAGAAAGGCCAAAAAAATCGAGCCTGTATTTAGTGCCTATTGCTTACAGCGCCATCTATTTTTTGTAATTCGAACCAAAATCGAAAATCACTGTAAAAAAACTTTTGACCTTATGCATAACCATCCTGCAAGAATTTTTTAAATATCTGTCACCGTTTGCAAGTTATTGAATTTTAAAATCAGCCAGTCCTTTTTAGGACACCCGGTATAAGAAATGTATGTTTCATTGGCTATTTTTGGTCCAAATTTATAAAGATCAGGACCTCTAGTTTAGAGGTTGTATACGGTCTACTATATATATATACATACTAGTTTGGCCTAATAAAAACTAGTTTATCCTATGTGCGTGAGGATAAACTAGTTCGACCTAGGCCAATCTAATTTGGTCTGAAATTGGGTTTGGCCGGTAACAGATATATAAAATGCAAATGGGAATTTCGTTCCGGCTGCTTATAACGATTTCTACTGATTGGATTTTGATTTCGTTGCTTAATTATAGAATTATGGGGAAAGTTCTGTAATCAGATGAACCCATTTATGAAAGATTAGCCTTTTTAAAATGCTCTACTGGAGGGATTTTGATGAGAATGATTGTCAGTTAGATAACGTTTCAGAAGTGGTTTTAGCATATTCCATATCGTTCTACCGTTCTTTACCGAATTCTGCTATAAATGATCTTTAATGGTGTTCTTAACAGACAAAAATTTGTCTGAAACATTAGAAAATATATCAGCGCAATGACATTCTTATCGTTTCCAGCAGTGTGGGAGGACATTCCATATAAAGATCTATATTGCTTTAAGACAAATGTCAAATTCGCTGATATATATTTTGTTTGATTCAAGGTTAGCTTGGAGTAATGCTAGTTAATTCACGCAAAAGTCAAAATCAGGATTTTGGAACAGTATTTTTCCGCACAAATTTGTTTAATTTTATTTATTTCGATATTTTTGGTCTACTTAAATGCCTTTGCACGTAAAATAAATACACGAGTAATTTTTTTTACGAACTTACCTAGGTCCGGAATTTCCGTTTACTTGACACGTATCAATCCTTTTCCGAGGAGGATCCACTGTAAAGAAACATTTAAAGAATATGAAATATAGATACAACTGAAATATTTCTTATTTTATTACAGGTAATTTAGATATTTTAGCTCCAAATGCAGTTACAGCAACATCTTTAAAATGCTATTGTCACATTTAGAATGAAAATTGTGCCTTATAGATTTCACTGAAATTCCATATTATATTTCAAGAATAACTGTACTCCGTAGTGTTTTCTTCATACACTGTAAAAAAGAAAAGAAAAGAAAAGAAAAGAAAAAAAATCCCAGAAAAACAGAAAATATACTGGCAGCAAAGTTGTTAACCATTTTCCGTCTTTTGACCAAACCTCTCTTTTCGTATTTCCTCGTTTTCAAGATAGAAAAATTTCTCTATTCTAAACAGAAAATTTCTGTTTTTAGACATAAATGTGAGCAATAGCGCAATATATCTACCCTCTGTGATTTTACAGAAATTTTTAACAGTGTAGGGTAACTCTATGATAGATGCCATACAGGAGAGATGACCAGTCTAAATATCTCGAAAACTTGTACATAGATTGCAATATAAACATTGTTCGTATGAAATAGTTCAACGAGTTTATTTATAGCGACGCGACGTGCAATTGTGTTTTTCGATTATAAAAAGTAAGTGTAATCTTAATGTAAATTAAATAGGTGGTTGAATATTTTTTTGACTTAGGTATCTGAAGTTTTGCAGTACGTACGTTATATATATATATATATTACTATATGGGCTTTTGAGGCATGTATATAATCTAATCTTTACTTCTAAGACTAAAACAAAGACGTACAATGGCTATTGATGCTTTAAATTGGGCTACCATCAGTCCTTCAATTTCAGGAGAAATGGCCACATGAAATCGAGGAGAGATGGCCACCTTTAATCAATATTTCAAAATTATACTTAATGATGATTTTAGCTAAATATAATTAAATTTAAAATAAATATATAACGTTTACGTTTATAAATATATTAATTGATATAATTATTTAAATTTTAACTAATATAAATATTTTTATAATAATAGTAATAATATAATAATACCTAACGATTTATTTGTTTCAGAAAATACTGAAAACATCGGAAATTTTCATAACAGAAATTGATAAAGTTGTTAAATAAACTAAATTAACGTAATAAATCTACAATTGACTCGGAAAAAACAAACAAACAAACAAACAAAAAAAAACAAAAAAAAAAAAAACACGACAATTCCTGTAGCGAAGAAAACGAAATACATTTAAATTATAAGATTCTACAGATCCCGAGTAAATAAAATTGGATTAGGATCACTGTGTTGATTGTGCAAAACAATATAATATCACATCCAAAAAGAATGTCTGGATACAATGCATAAAGTGCCTGAAGTGGTTCCATGAAACGTGTACAAATTATAAAATCATTTGCCAAGCATGTTGTAAGATTTTACGAAAAGTGAAGTATTGAAATTATACTTCAAATTTTGTTTATTCGAGTTTTCTTCACTCATTTTCCATCCTGTAACTGCATCTTTACAAATTGCTATATGTTTTTCAGGATTAACTATATGAAATGTGTTATTATTTTGCTATTTAAATTAACTTTTTCTTTCTTGTATTGGATGGCCATCTCTCCTCGGTTTTAAGGAGAGATGGCCATCTGCCATTTAAATTTCAATTTTGTTTAACACTTTTTGTTTTCAATATTTAATTATTTTTTGCATAAAATATTATGAGTATATGTATAAGAATTTTAAATATGCATCAATATTTCTTGCATTGCATTCTAAGAATTTTTATTTCAATCTTAAAAAACTATGGCCATCTATCCTAGAGTTACCCTATATATCCTAATAAAACGAATTTATGAAACGACTTTATGAAACGATTTTATGAAACGACTGATTATGTATTACAGCTATATCTTCTAAAATATGGAACGTTTGGCGGTTAAATTAACACAAGTTATCCGTACTGATCCGCGGATGTCAAAAGTGTTATTAGAATTAGTTTTCAATATATTAAATTTTTTCTAATTTAATGACATTTATCTAATGATGGCAACTAAATTACTAAATTTTTGTGGTAAAAAGGGAGAATATTCCTTTACGATTCAAAATTTATTTACACGTGGCTATTAAACACACAAAAAAACTTAAAAATTGGAATTAAATGTTTACCTGTTAAAAGCAGGAAAATATTGAAAATTACATCATAATTTATAATTAATGTTGCCAATTCTAAGACACCGAAAATAATAATATTTCTTTTCAAAAAACAAATGTATGTTCATATGAATGTTAACAAGTTGGAAATTGTATGTCAAACGGGGCAAATGAGGTGCGTTCGTACTGTAATTATTTTTATAAATATTTTTTGTACCGCATATTGTACTGAATGCATATTTTAGTGCACGTCATAAGTGCATATCAATTTCACTCCTTTCGAAAGGCTGCAACATCATTAAAATGCACTTGAAATAATTTTTTCCTATTGGCCGTAGTGTAACGGAAGATTTTTGACTGTCCCTGTAATTAAAGTATGCATCCGATTTTCATAAAACTTGAAATGGCTCGACAAAATTTTGCAACAATAATAAATTAAAAATTTCAGACCATTCGGTTGGGCAGGTTTTGCTCTGTTATATGCGGACGGACAGACAGACGGACCGAACGACGACTATAGGTGCTATACGTATTTATATAATTACGAACGCACCTAAAAAGAGAAGAAAACTTTGGTAAAATCAGGCAAGATTTAAAAGGATACTTTTAAAATGTCTGTATTGTATTACGTTAATCGTTTTATAACGTTGTTAAAAAATACCGGGAGGCAAAAGGCTCTGTTTACTTAATTCATTTAAATTAGCTTTTTTTTCAAAAGTTTGATCTTATTTAATTAAACACGAAAAACGCCATTGGATGGCTTAATAGCAGCTGATTCGACCATTAAATTTCTCAATGAAAGGGAAATTAATGGAAACCCGTTTACAAGGTGATCGCATTGTTTTTATAATCATAATTCTATCTTCTTTAATCTTTTTAAAGCCGATCAAATTAGAGTGCTTTTAGAATCTGCGGTGTCTGAACAGGGGCTGACAAGCGTAGCTCGTAAAGGACAGATCCTCCTAGTATACATATATATATATATTACAAAAGTTAATTTTTTTTTCGTCAAGGTTAAAAACATTCTATATAAATTTCCCTTTTAATAATATTCCATATAGTATACCGGCTTAACCCCTTAATTCTCGCTCCCGTCACATTCTCGGGCTGTGTCTTTTACTCAAATTGTTTGATTCCCACCAGTTTTATAAAATAGTGAAAGTGGCTAAATTTAGTATCGTTTTTCCTGTCATTAAATAAGGTGAATATTTCTTTTTCATAAAAGTGGTGCCAATAAGTAATTTGAGTTTTTCAACCGTAATTTAATTCGAGCGTTAAGGGGTTAAGTTAAAACCCTAGTCTATTAATATTTATAAGATCCTAAGCCATGTAATAATATTTATTCCGAATTGCGTAAATCTAAAAATGGCGCTAACTATTGATGGTTCTTTAATAAAACCTTTTATTATTTAAATTCCTATTAAAATTCGCTATTAATTCCCGGCATATTAAAACCCTCTAAAATCTTTATTTAATTGCTAAAATATTATAACTCATAATTTATCCCGTCTAAAAAACCTATTTATTTAAAATCATTCTGTCATTAAAAAAATTATCCAGGTGTGTACTAGAATATTCAATGCTTTAAAACTTATGCAGAATTAAAATCATTTTCTTTATCGTCTGGCGGGGAAAAAAGCTATTTTTTAGAGGCAATCACGACAGCAGGGACTAAATTTTGTTTACACCTTGTGCGTCTGGTTTGAGCGCTATAGAAAGTTCTGGAACAATATTTTGGCGCTAGGAAGTTTGTTTATTTCGAGATTAATTTGACCGGAAATACTAATAAGCCGTCTAAAAAGCGATTATGATTGGGAGAGAAGGATCAGCTGACTTATTTTGTAACGTTGAGCCGAGGTAGTTAAAATACAATCGCAGAGCCGGATACGGAGAGATTTTGAGAGAAGAGAAGAGAGATTAGATGTACGATGTTGATATAGAGGTACAATGGATGGATGTTAGTTTACGAATGAAGTAAGAGTATGGGTGTATAGAATGAAGAGAAAAAAGGTATCGAGCAGTGTACGGAGATGTTTACGGAATTATGTGTAAAAACAACGGAGTAAGTGTAGAATGTATTGGTGTACGGAACAGAAGGAACAGAGTGACAGTAAAGGGAGGATTAGATTATCGCGTAGAAAGCAGAGAGATGGAACATTGTTTAAACGAGTGGTTTGATGCTAATGAACTCTACTTTTTTTATCGGCTAAATTGAGCATCCCCCCTGGAACCAATCCTGATTATGAAAATAAAGCTGAATAGTGTCTCAATCGACTGCCTTGTGTGTATTCTTCATCTATTTTATTCTTTCCTAAACCAATCGGCCAAAACGCCTGTGCATATTATCTGGGAACCCAAGTTAAAACCGATACACGCCAACTGCTCTTAGTCATATCGTCACACATATATATATAAATCTAAATAACAATTATTTAAACTGATACATATTTACACGGAACAGATATTTGTATTGAATATTATCTCATCTGTTTTTTATCGCCTTCTTTTCCTCCGGATTCAAACTTCAGAACTCGATAATAGAACAAAAGAAGGTGAACGCTACACCAACTCGTCACACCCAACGATTTGTTTATAGGGAAACACATCAATTACGAAATTGGAAATTTTTCCTTTTCTCTCAATTGAAAAGGAATACCTCCGTTTGCCTGTCTTCGCAGGTACATTTCCGTTTTCAACATTAGATGAGTACGGATTAAAAGGAAATTTTCCTTTTATTCTGAAAGAATTCACGATTTTCACGCAAAATAGAACGTTTTTGTTAAATCACAGAGATTTTCCATAAAACAATCTCTATGTAGGGGAGACTAGAGAGGGTTGACCCACTTTTTACAAAATGATTTTTTATTTTTTAAATACTGAACGTAGAATAAAGTTTTTTATATAATGTTTTCGGTATACAATCAGTTATCAAAATAAAATTGCTACATAACTGTAATATATAAGAAATTTGGAAAATGAATGATTTTAATCATGAGAAAATAATGGGTCAAGGCTCCCCCACATATGGGAGGGCTGACCCACTACATGGGAGGCTTGACCCACTTTGTTTTATATTGAAATATTTGTGAAGAGAAATAAAATCATTTTAAAAAAAAGCACAATACCTTTATGCTACGTGCTTTAATTATTATAAAAAAAATGTTTTTGAAAATATGATGCTTCAGCAAACCTGTTTAGGCGCGATCACATGTCAGAGGAGAAAAATTTTGTTTTAAACAGAATTTTGTCTGAGCAGGTATAATTGTACAACAGGGAAAATGAAATTTTAATATTTAGGACAGTATCCCGCTAGAGACAGGTTCCGTTTCCTTAGGGTTTTATGCATTATAATGTCCGGATTTAGTAGCCACTGTCCCGCTTTTTTGTCTTCTTGTCCTACTTTTTGTAACGTTCGACCTGACAACTCTAGTTCTCACATAGATTGGCTTCATCTCACTCTATTCATTATGTTGAAATTTGTCTACATACCTTCCTAAAGTTTTTCGATCCATGCTATGTTCTTTTGCAGCCGCATTGAGTACTTAACTTATCATTAACATCTTTTTACCCTTTCAGAGGCAAAGTACTTTCAGTACTAAAATGTTGAAAGAAATGACTGGCACCGGAATATACGAATAAATTTGTTTTGAAATATGAAAAGGGCGATTTTTCACATACAGATTAAATTGAAAAGATTTTAGAAAAATTCTGGTGCCATTGTGGAGTTTGGGAATTAAAATAAAGTAGTTTCATAAACATACCACTGCCCCTGAAACGGTTAAGACTGATGCTTTCGTACATTCTTGTCTTTTCCACTGTTTCTATTTATCTATTGTAATATTTAAATGGAAAAAAGTTCCTATCAATTTTCCCATTTATATTTCATTAATTTTTTTCGTACAATGCAAATAACAATTTTTTACATCTATCTTTAATCAGTTTTAAACATTTTTTGTTCCATCACCCCATCTTACTGTATTTTTGCAGAATAAATTTACATTCATTTTTATATATAACCATTAATCTTTCATTAGGCACAGTGTATAATAAAAAGATTTCCAGAACCCTTTAATTAACACATTGCCGACGGGCAATTTTTATCAAATCTGAATTTTAACCCTTTGCACTCGAGGGCTCCGCTGCGGAGACATAATCTTTCTCTGCAAAATTTGTTTTTGGCACCAGTAATAAAGGAAAATAAAATGTACCTTATTTAATCAGAGCATTTTTGAAATTGCGTACTTGAACGAAACTTCTTTTAAAAAAGTGGTGCCGATCGAATAAAATTTGTGTAAGGGACGTCGAGTGCAAAGGGTTAAAACAGTACAAGCTCCTCCTTGTTCTGAAAGTCTTTTGTAAAGTCTTGGTGTTCTAGAAAGTTTTCTCAAGTTTATGCATCGGTAAATATCTTTCAATGAACGAATTTAATATAAAATGTCTTACAATCTAAAAAAAAATATGGAAAAAATGATATAAATGCATTTTCTGTTACGTAGAAGTCACACCCTTAGTCAATGATATTTTTTGAATGAAAACGAGAATTCCCGTTTCCCGTCATTAATATGCTTAAGGAACCTTGAACATCTGGTCAACCCTCCCTCACATTGACTGGGTCAAGCCTCCCTACATAGCCTTTTTCTAAGGAATAGCATATTGTTATGTTAAGCCTAACTTACTGTATAATCTTTATGCCTGGAATGAAAGCCCGATATTTCTGCATTACTTGAAATCTACTTACTTAAATTTCTGTGATATATTTTATTTGAAAAAAGCTTACAAATTATTTCTGAAAAAAACACAACTTTTAGGTCGAAAACGCCGCACTGTTAATTTTTTCCACACCTATTTCGATTATCTGTATGAAAAAAAGACTGTTGTTTGAGCATTCCGGTAGCTTTGGTTGACACCTATTGATAAAACTCTGAAATTCTTTTAAATAGGACAACTGATGGGTGGGTCAAACCTCCCGTATGGTCAACCCTTCTTAGTCTCCCCTATACGGATTTTTATTTATTATAATTTTTTTTTCTACGGTGTAGTTGCAGAAAATTATTGCGCTTTTTATATTCATTCTCAAAAGTATATTCTCATTTTTATGCCATATATCTTAAGCATAATAATCAGAATCAAAAACTAAAAAAAATCTGCTTTTAGTTCAAAGGGTGAAAGCATATGTTTTTAATTCTTAATTTCTTTATATATAACAATAGACTACAAATACGAATTCGACATGAAATTTTGAAAAGATAAAAAAATCGATGAAAGAAGCCTGCATATTTACCTGATTCGGACCGACTCCTCAAGATGACTTCTGTTTCGTCTTCATAGCAAGGTTTCCGCCTCTTCCTATCCAGGAGTAGGAAATATATCACCTTTTCTGTGTTATGACTGAAAGGATGGAAAAAATATAACAATCAATTAGTACAAAATTCTAAAGTATATACATAATTTTATTTAAAAATTTACTCCATTAAAAATGTAACCCCCAAAATAATAACATCATCATACGAGCAAGTTTTTAGTAAAGGCTGAATATCATAACAGTTCAGACATAATCTTATAGCTTGAACATAAGGAAATTTAGTGACATGTTGCTGCAAATTAAATGTGAATATATGCAATTCCACTCAGTGCAGAGTAGTGGAGAGTATACGGTAGAAATCCGATGATCTTTTATACCTGTTTATACACTATATAGCCATTAATCATCGGAAACTTTCAATTTTAGACATTTTGTCGAATATTTAAAGATATACTTGTCGGATTTTTCTAAAACTTCAGTATTATGAAGAATATGTCTGACACAAATATTTTTATCAACGGCGATTTGACAAGAAGAACAATTAGGGGGCCAACAGAAAATCAAAGAAAAATAATAATATTTGGGATCACTCTCTTTATTAAAATGCACGAAATGACATACCGCTATAGCTTACGAATATGTGACTATTGCACAATATGTGTATTAATTTGTGTAAGAATAGCACGTATATTCATGGAAATATATCGATTTTTTTAAAAAGTTCAAAAAATTCTTGCATGATTTTTATTTATATCATGCAGAATTTTCTACCGAATTCAACGAACGTTTAAGAAAAAAAGAAAAAAAAATGTAGAAGAAATAATATAGTGCAATTGGAATGTAAATATATGAAACATTTGATGAAATATGAGCAGCTGTATGAAATAATTTTTATCTGTGCAGCGTACGATAACAAAGTCGTTGATGGGACCATGGACCGCTAACACTAATGGAATTTTAACATAAATCCTTGTTCTTTTATGGTTAAATCAGCGATTCCTTCTCATATATTTTCAACACTGTAATTTTGTCAATTTTGTATGACATTACTAACACTTCCCCCAAACTTTTAAAATAAAATCTTTGATTTGGCAACATAAAAATACTTGACTTGAGAACTGTAACATGAGAAATATAACTTTATTTCATTAAGTTTAACGAATTAGAATTTGCGCAGACATACGATTTCACGCCCCAAAACACAAAGAAAAATATTTGATTTTTTAATAATATTCAGTCTCGTTATTTAGTCTCGTACAATCTGAATCTAATACACTACAATAGATATGAATACATATATTTATTTTACATGAATTTATGTAATTTCCAAAAAAACATATATGACTCGTTAAAACAAATCACATTTTCGGTTAGGTGTTTTTTTCCTTCTAAATTTAAAATCCTGTGAAATTTCTTCATAAGAAAATTTAATAAACCTTAAAAAAGATGAAGAAAATAAATATTTTTATTCAATGGAAGAATAAAAATTAATGTTTCATTTTTTATATTAAAGTAACTTTACCTTATATTCAAACAGGTCAATTACATTATTGTATTATAAATAAAATTTTTCCTTTTTATTCAAGTAAATTTAAATAAAATCAAATGTAAATTAATTAAATCTTGAATAATCTTTCATAAATAGTTATTCTGGAAAAATAAAAAAGAGCAATCTGTGAAGGTACAGACAAATTAAATTTGAAGCAAATATTTTACTTGAGTGATAAATTATGCTTCTGAAAACAAGATTTAGGAAACTACTTTACGTATAGATGGCAGCACTAGACAATATTTAATAGACAACCAGTACTCCCTTTGATTTGAAATGCTCCCTTTCCGTTATATCGTACTTTCCTTGGTTTATATGCCTGCATTCCAGCAGAGAAACAACATCAAAGGTGAAAGTGGTTTTACAGTTAAAGTTAGATCAAGAGAAAAAGAGCTAAGTTCGTTATAGTTTATTTTAGCATGATAGATTCGTTTTCGGCAGTTCTCTGGATAAAAAGGGGCCATTTATTTCGGAAGAATATTTTAAGCTGGATTTATTTTCAGAAAATAAATAAATAAAGATAAAACGTAAAGAAACAAATATAAAATTTGAATATAATTGAAAGCGATCTATTTATTTATTTATATAACGAATCAAAAATAATTTTACACCAATGATTTTTTTATTTTTATTTACAATGCAACAAATTTTTATTTACAATGCAACAAACATTTCGACAAATTTGGAACTAGAAAAAAATAAGTTTGTACTTAAACTTTATGAATTTCTAAAAACTATAATTTAATAATGTTTTCTGAAATAGTAATTTAATTTCATATTTTATATTCATTGTTCAACATTTCGCATTACAGGCAATGTTCTACATTTCAACAAATTCTGAACTAGAAAAAACAGTTTCTATATAAAAATTATGAATTTCTAAAACGCGTAATTTAATAATTTTTTTGAAATAGTAATTTAATTTCATATTTCATATTTGTTGCTCATAGTTTCGCATTAGTCACATTATTTTACATATTTTACGTAAAAATAGTAAGGATTTGTTTTATTTTCCAAATAAAAAGAATGACTAGTTAAAATATTTATAAGGAAATAGTTTAAAATTGTCAACAGATGCTACGATAAATTAAACAACATCAAAATCTGTAATCTGCCTGCAATATAATTATTATGTTATCAACATTATTAAAAAATGTATTTTATTGTACTTTTAATATTTTAAACGTACTAATATGTACTTATGTAAAATGTACTATTATACTATTAAAACATTATGCTATTTCAAATTCAAGGAAATTGATGTATGTTATCAACCTACATAACAATATCATGATCCGTACAACGTTCGTTATATTTGTAATTCTTTTACACGATCAGAAAAAAATCAGAATACGTTACTACCTATGACTTGTTATTGTCTGAAATACGTCTTAAATTTTTGAAACACACGAAGGGTTTAGTTACTTAGCTGTAGAATATAGATTATATCACCAGTTCGTTTCTCGATGTTTCAATTGACTGTGTTCTAGAAAAATACCTGATAACTCAAATAATAACAAAAGTCGTGCTATTTGGCAAAATTTTTCAAAATTTGATGCCAAAAGTAAGACGCCAAAATAGTCTCAATCTAGCAATAATTCGCAAGTTTGGCATAAACCCCGTTTTAAGCACATATTACGATTTTCCTCATTTGTTCACTAATAATTCTATATACACAAACAAACACACTCACACACACATATACTATAACACTGTGGAGTATTCGTTTGGAAAATTAAAAATTTACATTATAACGCATGTAAGAAAATATTTGTTTCCACCAATGTGTGAGGGTTTTTAGAGTACAGGGCAAAGCCCGATAGAACATATATATAAATAAAATTTTCAAGATCCAATTTTAGTAGATTGTATGATTTTCATAATTTAATATGTTTGAAATTTAATGTGCATTACTGAACAAATACATTTTATAAAATTTTCTTAATAAAATATGTTTTTCAAAGCCGAAAAACTGACAGAAATGAATTAATTTTTTTTAGCAAAGTTTAACTAAAAAAATAGAACAGGTAATTTATTCCTTCATAAACCGCACGTGTTTTTTTAATTTAAAAGAGAAAGAAATCCAAATTTGTTTTTAAAAATTATCCAGACTTTTCCAGCAAGGTTTTGACAAATAGGTAATTAGAAAAATAGAGCTACACTAGCTCTTATAAAAACAAAACAAAACAAACCAACAAAAATAAAAACAATAATAACAAAAAAAATTTACAATAGAAAAGCTGAGCCCTCTTTTTTTTTTTTTTTTTTTTTTTTTTTCAATGAAGAAACAACTCCCAGAAAAAATATTTAGTTCATACGAAAAGCATAATTTACACGATTTTACACGTCACATATTCATTTTAACATAAAAGGTTTTGTATGCATTTCATCAGTTTTTGAGTGCTTTTGGAAGAATTTTGATTCTTTAACCCCCATTCACTAGCACAGCGGAGGTAACTCCGCTGCGCTAGTGAATGATATATTTTAAATATTATAGCATTAACTATAAGGAATGTAAAAAATATCTGTTTTTAATTAACTAGTTTCAAAATTCCCATTAATTATCTTAATTTCTAGTCTAACTATGCGAATAATAAAATTATTTTTCATAACCGAATAATAGGAAAGGACTTTTCTTCTATTCATTAACCATCATCTAACAAGGAAGGTCTCCTTACATGGCATACTCAGAATATGGTGAAACAAATGCTAGTGAAACTACTCATGTATGTATTAAGGGATCAGTCAAATTTAACGGCGGAATTTCAGTAGTAAGTTTGTAAAAAAATAAAATACTTTCGAATATTTGGCGCGAAAATACGAAACTGACATGCGATTTGGCGAGCAGGATTTTTCCTCGCCAATAGCGAACGATTTTAATGTATTTGAAAATTGTTTATTAATTGTTTTTTAGAATGCACGGTTTTTAATGAATTTAAACTTAATCAATGAAAGAGGTTTTTATATATTTTTTATATTACATATATATGTTGCTTGTTGCTGTAGTTATTTAATTTTATCACTGTAAAAATATTTTCTATGCTTTGCAATTTGCAAATATCTACTTTAAGTTATAGTCAGCTGACATTTGATTGTCATAATATATTTCCATATCGAAGGCGAAGTCATTTCCATAGCAACAAAATCAAATCGACAGTGTTCTATTTGCCTTATTTTTGAGCTTGAAATAATTTAAATCAATTTAAATTTTGTTTTAAATCGTAAATTATGATATTTAAATTTTATTATAAATACATATAAATATATATGACAAACTATAGTTTAAACTAACTAAAAATGACAAAACTATAGTTAAAGCAAATTGACAAAACTAAAGTTATTTAAATTAAACTTAAATAAACAAATTCAACATAAAAAGTTTTTTCCTACATAAAAGCGTATTTTTTTTTCATCGCCAACCGGTGATAAATCGCCAAATAAACGAAAATTTCGTTATTTTTTTACGGACGCTGTATCGGGGTTCCGCCAAATTTTTTTTTTATAAACATATATATGCATATGAGAAGAACATTCTGTAATTTTTTTCAGATTTTTCTGAGTATGCCCGTATGGAGACCTTTCTTGTAAGTTTAATATGAGGCTCTTAATTTAAGTCATAACAAGAAAGAAAAATCATGCGTCAAGCATAGATTATGAAACATTTTCCAACACATTCAGAATACTGTAACAAAACTTCAGCCTATAGTAAGGTGAAAGATTATGTTTAAGTAAGCAATTTTGAAAACCCAGTTACAGCCATTACCATCTATCTATAGCCGGAAAAATATCCGGATTCTTTTGTGCAGTCCAATATACAGGCGACTATTTTTTAATTCTAACTGGCACAACTTTCTCAAAACAGAAATCCTTAACACACACTTTGATAACATTTGCAAGAAAAATATACTTGAAAATTTATATCAGAAAAATACTGGTGTGAACAGAATGTAAAAATAGTCGTCTGTGGAAGCCCTGTATATAGGAGCTATAATATACTACATAGTATGCTTAAGGGGGTAGGATACCTTTGAACATGTCAAAAAAGTAAAAAATCCCTGCCGGCCCAGCCTACAGGCAGAGGTAGATTTCAAAGTCAAATATACTAATTTCACAAACAAAAACTAAATCATGATTAGAGATAAATCCACTTTAACAATTTTATCTGGCCGCTTTTGACGAGTTTTTATTTCATTTTTATATAATAGCTGGTTTTATAAGAATCATGTTAGGGCGGTATTAAAAAAAATACTTTTCCATGCTCAACAACTCGAAATTTTCTGGCATAATTCCAGATTCATTTTTAATATAAAAAAAAAATATGAAACTTGCTGACATGATTTTTGAAGAGATTTATAAGCGACCTGTGTTTTTATTTTTTGTTCAATTAATTAAAACTTGATATATAAACAATTATTTTCTCAGAAGAATAATATTTTTCGTTTCTAACACAATCGCTTCGGGAAATTCCGTTCCAAATGCCCACTTTGACATCATTTTTTGAAATATATTCTGCCTCTATCCAAAAATCGATCATTACAGTACATTATATAGTTTCTGAATAAGCGAATCTACCTATTAAATGCGTTTGAAAGCAAAAATGAATTTAAAAATGAGTCAGAAAATAAGCAGTTTGGATTTGAGTGACAATGATTTTTCCAACACAATCCGCTCCGGTAGATTCGGTTCAAAGTGCCCTTTTTAACAGCATTTTAAAAAATATATTCTGCCTCTATCAAACAATCGACCATTACGGTAGTTTATATAGTTTCTGAGTAAGAAAAGGTACCAATTGGAAGCCTTTGAGAGCAAAAATGAATTGAATGAGTCAGAAAATAAGCAGTTTGGATTTGAATACACCCTTACTAAGATGATTTTTTTTCGTCAACCGCTATGTATTTTTAATTTGTTTTTCTGTAAGAATTGGTCCTATCCAAAACTTGTCTATATAGATGTTGTAGACAATATTAAGAAGATATATGATAAATTCATGGGAATTTTATATCTTTTGAATTGACGGAGTTATGGTTTTTTTTCTTCTTCAAACCCCTTTTTGTTTTCGTTTTTAATTTTTTTTGCGGTACGAATTGGTTCTATCAAAAACTTGTGAATATAAAAGTTGTAGATAATGTTAAGGAGATTTATAATAAAATTAATTGGATTTGATATCTTGAGAATTGACGAAGTTATGATTTTTTTCCCCCAAAAACCCTATTTTTTGCGCCCCTTGAGCCCATTTTTAACTTTATCAAAAGTCTGTGATACATAAATTTTCGACCCTATTTTTAGAAGTAATAAAAACTTTAAACTGATTTGATATGTATAAAAATTAAGAAGTTATGGGGGGTTTTCTGTTTTCACAAAACCCCTCCCTATTTCCATCCCCTTGGTCCGATTTTGCCCATTAACGAACTTGACCGAGATTTTATGGCCGTTGATTTTATGTATCAGTTTGGAAGAGATTGGTGCAGAATTACGAAAGTTATCGTGTCCAGAAGAAAGTGATATATATATATAGATAGATAGATACATAGATAGATAGATAGATAGATAGATAGATATATAAAGTTTTTTACTGAGGGTGGTTTTGGGTTCTAGGGGTCATGATCGGTGTAGATCTGCAAAAATTTTTCAGAAATTCCAACATAGGAACGATCCCAATAGGTAGTATTTCATACGAAATCTACCTAAAAATATTACTATGTTCCAAGCTTCAAAACTTGTGTAATAAGTCAAAAATGAAAATCAAACTTAATTTAAATATAAAGTTCATATTTAAATTTATATTTAAATATATATATATATATACTTGTAAATTCATAAATAAATATTGAAATGATAAGTTTAAAAATATATGACAACAAGAGAACAAAAATCTTGCGCGCATGATAAAATCTGAAAATATGCATATAAAGAGAAAATTTTGGTGAAAATAAATTCATAATACAGTTACTTTTATGCTAAAACCAGAATATTTGTAAAAAATGTTGACTAAATTAAAAAATTAACAAAAAATTAAAAATTTCACTTTCTGAAAAATATTTTTAAAGCATAAAAACAGGAAAAAAAATAAAATTTTACATTTTTCTGGTTTTAAGTTGTAGATAATACAGAAATGAATATGTGGTAAAAATTTCTTTTTATTGCTATGCATAGTTTTTTAGTAACACTGCGCTCAATATCAAAATTCATCGTTTTGAATAAATGCAACGCAAAGTTTAATTCTCCTATGCAGTCTTAATATGTAGTCATAATAAAACTGCCATAATTGGTAAACTAATGTAAATTTTTTAAGGCAGTTTTCTGCATATTGTTCAGAAATGATTACGGAATCAAAATATGTATAAAAAAAAAATTCGAAAATTTTGATTGTTTAAAGGTATCCTACCCCCTTAAATTTAGCTCAGTCAGGAAACACATAACAGAGTTGAAAATTCACCTTTCAGCCTTTCCGTCAATAAATGAATATGTACTCGAATTCTTTTGTGCAACTCTGTACATGATCCATAGACTATGCATACACAGGAAGTAATATACAGTAGGACCTCTATTTAACGAACTTCTATTTTGCGAATTTCTCTATTTTGCGAACTTTTACTAGGAACCAAGAACATTTTGCAAATTTCTTCGTAAAATAACCTCCAAATAGCGAAGTGCATTTTCTATTTAACGAACTTTTCTTTGGGATCTAATTTTTTATTCTCCCTAAACTATATTACTAAACTACTATTACTCCTATATTACTAAACATTTCAAACTTATTCTTTCTCTTAACACATTTTATGATGATCAATGACCATGAACAAGTCTTACCAGGTACCTAACTCACCGAGAGCAGTAAAATTGCTGTGATTCTTTGTTTTCCATCCAAGAAGTGCAAACTTTCAATATTCTTTTTTAACCCTCAATGGAGCTATCCCATGTCCTTAAACTATAGTTTGGCTTTTTCTAGATTGTTGATCATGATCAATCGTGTTGATAGTTTCGGTTCTTGTAGCTCAAAAATGTCAAAGTGAAAGTGCTTGAGCATCAAAGAAAAAAAAATGTTATTGATGAGGTGGATAAAGGCGTGAAGAAAAAGAAAATTTGGTATTCCTCCAAACAGCTTATCAACCGTAATAAAAAATCGTGATTTTAATGTAAAATTATTTTTTTAACTGAAAATACAATGTATTTCCAGACAATATTTTGTTTCATTTTTATTTCCCTTGCAGTTTTCTTTTTGATGGGTAAAATAAATAAAACAAATAGATATAATTTATAAAAAAAGTGTGACTAATTACATTTTTTAATTATATTTAGTGTTTATGGGCTTAAATTACGTTTTATGTAGTTTAAAGTATTTTAAAAAGTGACTCTCTATTTAACGAATTTTCCATATAACGAACTTTTTTCGGGATTTAGCTACTTCGTTAAATAGAGGTCCGACTGTATAAAAAATCAGCTAAAATTTAAAAACGCATCTCACAATTGAAAACGCACTCTCAGCAAATTTCGCTCATAGTGAGTGCTCTAACCAAATTCATTTGTGTGTCCCAGTAAATGAACGATAAATACTATACAACTTTATTCTACACTAAGCACCTTGCAGTGCGCCTCAGGATATACTATAACAATTGCATTATATTTGAAATAGACTAACATAATTAAAATACAATGCAAGCAATTTTCCCCCATAGACTATAATGTATTCTTTTCAGTGTCCCTATAAACAAACTGAAAAGGCCACAAGCTCTCTTTACAATAGCTTATATGCTCTAATAAAACTCAATAACATACATAAATTACATAACAATACGAGAATATTTATGCGAGTTAGAGTACGGACAGACAGATAGAGGGCAGAGGCAAACCGAATTCATAAAAAAATTTCAACGATGTTGGAAAATGTTACGAACATCCACAGTAGAAAAGCTGCATTACCTTTCTTTAAATAAAGAAACAGCTTTTAGAAAAAAAAAATATACATAAGAAAACAAAATTTTGGATTTTATACGGCACGTATTTTCATCTTAAGAGGCTATTTCAATCGCGCGAAAACAACTGTTTGCGCTAATATTAATCTTATGGGAATTTTTTTTAAGTATCTGGTTTGCATTTCAGGGGTTGATTTCTACAAAGGACGTCTCTTATTTTTTCGATTTTGTTTACAGGTTTTTTATTTTATTTTTTTATTTTTTTATGAAGACACTTTCACTTTCAAAACTGATAAAGAAAGGCACTATCTGCGTCAGAAAAATTGGACATTATCGATGTACGGTGTTGTAAAACCAGGGTGGTTCTTCAAGTTTCCAAAGTATACTCGTATATTGGTTGTAGTATCGCTATTGTGGCCAAATTTGGACTATTCTCCAGAGTAACGAATTAATGTATGATAAAACATTCGCTGTGAAAAGGGATACATATACTGGAAGGCAGTTTAGTAAAGATCGAGCTCTTGGCGGAAGAAATGCAGACGGTAAATCATAGACCATCATAAGTAAACCACAAAATCCACAGTGCTTAAGTAAAAAAAAAAAAAAAAAAAAGAGTTTGATTTATGAATATGTAAGCAAAAAGCAATCCTGAACCAATAGATTATCTTTTCGTCTTATAAATGCGTAATTTCAACCTACAAATGGATTAAAAAATATGGAAAGGTAGCGTTATTTGTAGAGAACTGTCCAGATCATTCGAAGGACATTTCGACTTTTAATAATCTCCATGTCAAGTTTTTGTCACCAAATTTGATGGGTATGTCCCAGCAGATGGAGTAGGCCGTAATTAATGTTCTAGCACAAAACTCACAAATGTGCTTAGTTCTCGGAATGATGAACAACTGACATCTGTCGGTTTTCTGGATAGAATGCATCCTCAGTACATAATGTCAAACCAAAACAAAATGCAAACTATTCAAGGAAGTCCGGATTTATACAAAACAAAATGATGCTCAGACGCAGGAATTGGATGATGACCTTCTGCCTCATTAGCCACCGTATGCTATTTCTTTCTCCCAGCTTTTTGTGTCGTCTCCAAAAATTACGTTACGTTGTATAAGCCAGCCGTAAAACAAAGCAGTATATCATTGTACGATTAAATACTCTACAGCAATTTTTTTAATTTCTAAGCATCGCACATTTTCAATTTTTAGACCGTCGTATTGGGGAAAAAATGTACTTTTAAATGCAATTTGTTTGAAAATTGCATCTCAATTTCTTTTTGAAACATTAGATTTTTTTGCAGTTTTTAGAGCCATTTGCTTAATACTGGCAACGGAAGTACTCCATTTCTGTAGAAAGTAAAGGAAAAATAGTTGTAAAATAGTAATTATATATTTTTGTTGCCATTTTCTCTTAACAAACAAACAAAAAAGTAATTAAAATACGTGCTATTTTGAAAAAATATAAGCAAATGATTTCTGTTAAAACATGGAGCTATTATAAACTATATTTAATTTTAAGTATCTATATTAACGTTACAAACAAATGAAGGCATATGAATCATTAGATAGTCGTTTTTTTGTCGAGTTTCTTTAATGACGGCATCTTTTTGCTGCATTTGTGTATTATTTCGCGATAGTGACGTCCTATGCATACTTTACTGCAGATGTTTAAGAGTGGATTGTAAATGTAAAATTCTTAAGTGGATGCGAATGACGTCTTTTTACATAAAGTAAAAGCGTGTGTTTTAAGTCTTAAAATTGAAATATGCTTTGTACTATTTATATATACATATTTTTTTTTTCATCGGGGGGCGACACTAAATTATGAAAAAGCAGAATTCTTGTTTTCTAGCTGTTGAATTGCTGTGGATGAACGCATAGAGGGGAAATATCTTTCTCGAAGCGTAAAGGACATCGAAAATGGAATCAGAACAAATGATTTCGAAAGTATAGAAAAAATTATCTGACGCAAAAAAATATTTGCTTGTGTTCATTATTCAAGAATGAAGCAATTAAGGATTAAGGACGACGACAAATTCGAGAGCCCGCCTATTCTTACATTATCTGCTGTTGCAAATGCCTTCAACGTCTTGCTCAGATGCGTTATAAAAATTATTATTTTTAGAGATGATTACATATTTAACGTTAGTGAGTTTCTTTACTGCATGTTATATGAGTAATATGTTTTATAGTGCATGTTACTGTAATAGCGATGCACATCAATTACGATAGATGGAATTTTACAAAAATCAGATGTTAACAAGGACCGCGTGGTTAAAAAAAAAAAAAAGACTGGAGCTTTTGACCACTAAACAAATGCGACAACGATTGTACATTTCTTTTATGTTTTCAATGTTTTTTTTTTACTTTTTGTCATGCTAATAATATTTTTTTTTTTACACACAAATTGACTCGAATATGTTTTTCCTTATAATATAAAAAAGACTTATTACAAGGGACTTATTATACTCATTATTACAGGTACTAAATATGATTTTAATAACTGTGTTGGGTTGCAAAAATTTGATGTTTTTGAACTGTGTTAAAAAATTAAGCTTGCAGGAAAATTATTTTCGTTGTTTTATTTTTGTTTGTAGCCCATTAATCGACAATAGACATATTTGAATCCATATTTGTTTATTATTCCAGTCGGTCCTATATAAACAAACAAAGAGTTAAATTACATACAGTTAAATTTTACTCTAAATATGTGTCAAAGATGCAATTTTCGACAGTAAACATACAGACGAAAGCGCTACAGTTCATTTAAGACAATTAGATGCTTAAATAAGGTTATTTCATGCAAGATTAGAAAAATCATGTTTAATACGCGACCCCCCCCCTCCCTTTTAATACGCGTATTTGTCCAGTCCCTGCGTCTTAAACGCGTTAGTATGTATATGCATTTATTTATTCATAAAAGATAATAAAATAATTATTATTAAAGACTATTTAACTACAATTGCATTTTAAACTGATTTGTGTTTCTTCAGTGTTAATTTTTGCGCTCTTTTATTAAACACAACTTTGTTTTTGTACGTTAAAATAAAATTTTTAGTTTATTTTTCACCCACTTCCTGATATGCTAGAATTATACAAATTATACAGACCCATGCTAGATATGCTAGAATTACAGAAAGTTATAAGTTGTACTGTCATGTTTCCGATGATATTACAACATGTTAATATTTTTAGAACTTAATAAATTAATACCTTGCCACAGGTGATAAATTTCCAATTATTCTTTATTGTTATAATTGTAAACGAGTTACAGCAACGATGGATAAATAAATAAATAGGGATCTTAATTCATCTTTAAAAGTTAAACTTAAATTTACACTATGTGTAAAACTACTTAAAAGATGAAAATATTTAAAAGATGTTAAATTACTTTAATACCTTAGTACTTTCAACTATAAAAAACATAGTCTTCGTCAGAGGAATGTAAGAAATACTATTGTTATTAACGTCTAATTTTTAAAATCCATGTAGATGATGACGAAAGGAGTCAAAGGGGAAGTCATTTTTTTAGGTAGATTTCGTATGAAATACTACCTATTGGGATCGTTCCCATGTTGGAATTTCTGAAAAATTTTTGCAGATCTACACCGATCATGAACCCTAGAGCCCAAAACCACCCTCAGTAAAAAACTTTATATATCTATCTATCTATCTATCTATCTATCTATCTATATATATCACTTTCTTCTGGACACGATAACTTTCGTAATTCTGCACCAATCTCTTCCAAACTAATACATAAAATCAATGGGCATAAAATCTCGGTCAAGTTCGTTAATGGGCAAAATCGGACCAAGGGGATGGAAATAGGGAGGGGTTTTGCGAAAACCGAAAACCCCCCCATAACTTCTTAATTTTTATACATATCAAATCAGTTTAAAGTTTTTATTACTTCTAAAAATAGGGCCAAAATTTTATGTATCACAGATTTTTGATAAAGTTAAAAATGGGTTCAAGGGGCGCAAAAAATAGGGATTTTGGGAGAAAAAAATTCATAACTTCGTCAATTCTTAAGATATCAATTCCAATTAATTTTATTATAAATCTCCTTAATATTATCTACAACTTTTATATTCACAAGTTTTTGATAGGACCAATTCGTACCGCAAAAAAAATTAAAAACGAAAACAAAAAGGGGGTTTGAAGAAGTAAAAAATCCATAACTCCGTCAATTCAAAAGATATAAAATCCCCATGAATTTATCATATATCTTCTTAATATTGTCTTCAATATTTATATAGAGAAGTTTTTGATAGGGCCAATTCTTACAGCAAAAAAAAATTAAAAATACATGGCGGTTGAAGAAAAAAATCATCTAAGTAAGGGTGTATTCAAATCCAAACTGTCTATTTTCTTACTCATTTTTAAATTCATTTTTGCTCTCAAACGCATCCAATTGCTAGATTCTCTTATTCAGAAACTATATAATGTACAGTAATGATCGATTTTTTGATAGAGGCAGAATATATTTCAAAAAAGGATGTCAAAGTGGGCATTTTGAACAGAATTTCCCGAAGCGATTGTTAGAAACGAAAAATATTGCCCTACTGAGAAAATAATTGTTTATTAATCAAGTTTTAATTAATTGAAAGAAAAATAAAAACACAGGTCGCTTATAAATCTTTTCAAAAATCACGTCAGCATGTTTCATTTTTTTTTAAAATTAAAAATGAATCTGAAAATGTGCCAGAAAAGTTCGAGTTGTTGAGTATCGAAAAATATTTTTTTTAATATCACCTTAACATGATTCTGATAAAACCAGCTATTTTATAAAAAGGAAATAAAAACTCGTCAAAAGCAGACAGATGTTAAAGTGGATTTATATCTAATAATGATTTTGTTTTTGTTGGTGAAATTAGTATACTTAACTTCGAAATCTACCTCTGCCTGTAGGCCGGGCCGGCAGGGATTTTTTTTTTTTTAGATCCGGGAAACAATGGGAAAATAAAACATGGATATAGGGAAGTGAAATATTACTCGTTTTATGATACTTTAAGCAAACTGAGCCAAATTCTGGGTATATTGTAGGATAAAACATCATTACAAACGGTATTTTCTTTAGTAATAATTTCTGTTGATTTCTTTGCATTTCTCAGTTGCATTTCTTATATTCCTCTGACGAAGACTATGTTTTTTATAGTTGAAAGTACTAAGGTATTAAAGTAATTTAACATCTTTTAAATATTGTCATCTTTTAAGTAGTTTTACACATAGTGTAAATTTAAGTTTAGCAACAATGGATTTAATTATTCGCTAAACCACGCTCACAAAAAAAAAAAAAAAAAGGGCCACATTTTAAGCACAAAAAAGTAGTTTAATATTAATTAAATTATGATTATATCTTGAGAAATAATTTACAAATCTGAAATCGGCAGTTTAAATGATGCTTGTTTTCTTTCCTGTTGCATATCTTAAAAAGCCCAGAAATTATATATTTTTAAAGAAATTCACTAGTTCGCTCTTTATTACAAACGTAAAAAAAAAGTGGCGAATTTTCTATAATCTGTTTCGGTGGCCACGCAAAATTAATGTATTCTAACTGATATGTTTTGGAGAAATCATGAATTGCAGTAATTAAATTAAGAATGATTTCAAGCTAAACACTGAATGCTTATGATACAGTGCATTTTGAAAAGTATTTTTTATATACTTACTTCACCTTAAAATTATGATATTACATCATCTTTAGTCTTTTGATTCAATGAAATCTTTTAAATATAATTATACTAACTAACTGTAATAAAAAAAATCCTCTCGAACTAACTACCATCACATTTTCTTTATTAACTATCTTTATTTCTAAGCTAACTACGCGATTATTAATTCTCTTTTTAATAATTGAATAATGGCAACGGATTTCTCTCCTAATCACTAATGTCGGAAAAGAATCGAATCAGTAAGTCTCCACCAAAAATAACCAATCGCTGTTTTAAATCAGCTTAACAAGCTTCAAATTCGTGATCAATGGAATAGAATCCCTTGTAGCGAAAAATAACAACTGACTAATCAATAACTTACTCCGTTTTCAAGAGTTCTTCTATCAATTTTTCCTTGTCTTTGAAGCATCCCAGTGACGTCATACTGGATAGAACGTCAGGGTCGATAGCGTCTGAAGAAGGAATCACGTGAGTCTAGGGAAAAATAAACAAAAGATGAATTAATGTATGAGTTACAGTTATTCGTAGTTTCCAAAAATTTCGAAACCCTAAAACATAAGGGATGTCGTAATGCTGTTATTGATCACCCGGCCTCTTTTTGAAGCATGATTCCGATAAATCAAGGCAATGTCGATAATAGTTATGTTTACGGTTGAGCGTTTTTCGCAGAACAATTAATCCAAATTTTACGAACATTCGTATAAAGAAGCTAATAACCCTAAATTTTGATTTTGGCAAATTTGTACACAACAAAAATATTAAATTGTAAAATATAAGGGATATCGTAATGCTGTTACTGATATAAGGATTTTTTCGGTGGTATGATTACGAACTCTATTGGTATGCTTCGATATTGAAGAAAAGCGTTCTGTTCCCATGACAACAATATTTTCTTGTATTGCTTATCTTTGTGTATTAATGTATATCATCGCAGTTTTTCGACATCGAAATTATTATCACAGTGATCAAAGTCAAGTACTTAATTCATTAAAATATAGAAAAATTACAAAAGGAATAATAAAAAAAAAATCAGTTTTAAATAATTAGTAAGCCTATATATGTGGGTGGTTCAATAATTATTGTCCCTAATGTATATAAAATATTTGTACTGCGATGGTTGATGTGGAATATCGAAGCCTAATCTCTTAAATGCCTATATGCTCAATTTCAGAACCGTAGTCGCTATATTAACATAGTTTTGGAGGGAGGGGTGAAGTTTTAAAGACCTATTTTCGGGGGAGTTTTTAAGGAGGGGGTGAGGGTGAAATGCTGGTTTGGAGCTTGTGAGGCTACATTTGTGACGGTGGATGAGATGAGTATAAACGGCAGTAGTTACGTCTCATCCATTGTCACAAATCTAGCCCCATAAGCTAAAAATCAGCCTTTCACCCCCACTGCCCTCCTTTCCCTGCTACCTCCAAAACTATGTGAATATAGCAGCTACGGTTCTGATATTAAGCATATAGGCATTTAATATATTAGGCTTCAATATTCCATAACAACTATCGCAATACAACTATTTTATATACACTAGGGACAATAATTATTGAGCCACCCTCGTAAATATAAATCAAGGCAATGTCGACAATAGTTATGTTTACGGTTGAGTGTTTGTCGCAGAGCAATTAATCCAAATTTTACGAAAATTCGTATTAAATTAAAAAAATTTCGCGCTAAAGAAGAAAAAAGCTAATAACCCTAAATTTTTATTTTGGTAAATTTGTACACAACAAAAATATTAAATTGTAAAATATAAGGGATATCTTCATGCTGTTATTGATATAAGGATTTTTCTAGTGATATAATTCCGAATTCTGTTGGTATGGATATATTGAAGAAAAGAGTTCATTTTCCATGGCAGTAATATTTTCTTGAATAGCTTATTTTTGATATCGGTGCTTTGAAATTATTATCACAGTGATCAAAGTCACATTCTAAATTCATTAAAATATAGCAAAATTAAAAAAAGAACTTTTTATTTATTTTTTAAATTAGTTTTAAATAATTAGTAAGGCCATATACAAATGAAGGCAATATCGATAATAGTTATGATTATAGTTGGGTGTTTGTGGCGGAACAACTAATCCAAACTTCGCGAAAACTCGGATTAAATTTTAAAAATTTGCCAAAATTTCGCACTAAAGAAAAAAAAAAGTTAATAACTATAAATTTTGTTTTTGGATAGTTTGTACACAACAAAAAATATCATCCATGTAAATAAAAGTTTCGGAACCCTGGAACATAAGTGATATCGTAATGCTGTTATTGATCGAAGGGTTTTTTTAAAAGCAAAATTCCGAATTCTATTGGTATGCTTCGATATTGAAGAAAAGCGTTCGGTTTCAATGGCATCTTTTATATCATAGACGTTTTTCGACATCGAAACTACTATCAACAGTGATCAAAATCACGTTCTTAATTCATTAAAATATAGAAATCTTTTAAAAGACATTTTTATTTATTTTTCAAATTAGTTTGGTAGTTTTCGGCAGTTAGCTGGGCGCCAGTGTTATATATACATAATTATATACATACGTATATGTAAATATACATATGTATACACACACATACATTGTATACACACACACACACACATATATGTATATATATATATGCATATATACATATATGTGTATATCTAACACTGGCACCCGGCTAATCGAAAAGTACCATTAGTTTTAAATAATTAGTAAGCCCACATACAAATCAAGGGAATATCGATAATGGTTATGATAATTTTGAATGTTTGCAGTGGAACAATTAATCCAAATTTCGCATAAATTCCTATTATACTTAAAATAATTTCATGCGAAAGAATAAAGCTAATAACCACAAATCTTGCTTATGGTAAATCTGTATCCAATAAAAATTTCACCCATGTGAATAATAAATTCAAAACCCTGAAACATAAGGGATACCGTAATATTGTTATTGGCCGAAGGATATTTTTAGAGGCATCATTCCGAATTCCCCTGGCATGCATGCTTCGATATTGAAGAAAGGCTTTCGGTTTCCATGGCAACAATGTTTTCCTGAATGTTCTCTTGATATTATCTTAGATTTTAGTCATCGGAATTGCAGTAAAACCTCCCTAAAGCGACCACATTCCGTTCCAATAAAAATTGGTCGCTTCAAGAGGTGGTCTCTTAATGAAGGTCATGTTTAAATAAAGATTTTAATTGTTGAAAAACGGTAACAATTAATGTTACTAAAATTTATTTTTTACATTAGGAAAAAATATAAAAATTTAATTATAAAAAAGGTAATTAACAAGTACTGCAGAGTTTAAATACTGAATATATTGACGTTTGCTTTGGTTTTACGGTTATATCTTTCATAACTTTTATTTACAAGTTCTTTAGAAGTTCAGTAAATAAAGGCAATATTTTTGGGAACAAATAATGACGATTTCATTAATTTATCTATTTCTTTGACAGTTTCCTAACAGAATAGTGCAGGGGAGTTTATTGACCGCCATTCTTAATTCGTCATCAGAGTTAAAGTCATTGCTTAAAAAGGCACAAAGGGGTTTAAACATTTAAAAGTTACCGGAATTAAAAAAGAATCTAAACTTAGTTTAAAAGTTTTTAATGAATAATGTGCCCTCCGGAATTATTTTTCTAAAAAAATCTTCTTCAAGCGACCAGGAAAAAACGGACTTTGTTTCATTTTCTTCAAAGAAATGGGTCGCTCATGGAGGGAGTTCAACTGGGATGGTCTCTGAATGGAGGTAAAATTAGTATTGAGCCTATGGGAATAAATTTCGTTCCATGAAAAAATGATCTTTCAGGGAGGTGGTCGCTTAATGGAGGTGATCGCACAGGGAGGCTTCACTGTATATCGATAGTGACTATAGTCGCGTTTTAAATTCATTAAACCGTAGAAAACTTTTAAAAGGCATTTTATTTATTTTTTAAATTAGTTTTAAATAGTTTGTAAGCCCAAAAGCAAATCAAGGCAATATCGTTCATGGTTATGATTAAAGTTGGACGTTTGTAGCGGAACAATTAATCCAAATTTCGCGCAAACTCGCACTAAACTTTAAAAATTTCATGCGAAAGAATAAAACTAATAACCATAATTCTAAATTTCGGTACAATAAAAATTTTACCCGTTTTAATAATAAATTCAAAACACTGAAACATAAGGGATATCGTAATGATGTTATTGGCCGAAGAATTTTTTTAGAGGCATGATTCCAAATTCTCTGGGCATGCTTCGATATTGAAGAAAGGCGTCCGGTTTCCATGACGACGAAATTTTTGTTTATGTTCTCTTGGTATTTCTTGGTATTATCTTAGATTTTAAACCTCGAAATTATTTCAACAGTAATCAAAGTCGCGTTTTTAATTTATTAAAATATAGAAAATTTTAAAAGGCATTTTTATTTATTTTTCAAATTAGTTTTAAATAATTAGTAAGCCTATATACAAATCAAGCCAATATCGATAATACTTGTGATTAGAGTTGGGCATTTATAACGGAACAATTAATCCAAATTTCACGAAAATTCATACTAAGCGTTAAAAATTTCACACGAAAGAATAAAGCTAATAACCATAAACCTCACTTATGGTAAATTTCTATACAATAATAATTTCATCCATATAATTAATAAGTACAAAACCCTAAAACATAAAGGATATCGTAATACTTTTATTGATCGAAGTTTTTTTTTAGAGGCATGATTCCAAACTATATTGACATGCTTCGATATTGACGAAAGGCACCCCGTTTCTATGACAACAATATTTTCCTGTAAGTTCTATTGATATTATCTTAGATTTTCGACATCGAAACTATATCGACAGCGATCAAAGTCACGTTCTCAGTCAGTAAGTAGTGATATGTATTGAAACATGTTAAAAACTCTCTGAGTTCTTCAAATTAATTTGCTAAGAAAAATAAATTAAAGTTAAAAAAAAATCACATTGTGTTGTAGACGGTTACATTAAGACACAATAGATTTCTTTCAGAATAAAATAAATTAAAAAAAATAATTCATAAAGTTATGTTCATAAAATAAAAAAAAGCAAGTTATTCTAAATAAAAAAAAATAACTTAATATAGATAAAATTAAAGTATTTAAAAAAACACAAATCTTCTAAAATAAATCATTATACAGTTGAACTCGTTTAATAAGAGCACAGCTAAAACGAGGACATGGTTAAAACGAAAAATTTGCACGTTAAGGAGAAGGGATAGATAAGAACGTTTCAATACCACCTCATTACGAAATTTACAACTGAAGAAAGGAGCATAGAAGAAAACCTGTACTTGTTTCTTTATTTAAATAAGGACTCTGGGACATACAAAGCGTTTTAATGCCTCTTATTGCATTTTTAAAAGGAAAAACTTGTGTAACATCAATAGCTTGAAAATTACAGTGATTAATGCAACGCTAGCCGAATTTTTCCTCGAAAATTTATGGTATTATGTTAATTGACATGAGAAATGAAAAAATGTAGATAGAAGAAAACTTTTACTTGTTTTTTTTCTTTAAATCTGGACTCTAGGACATATTAAACAGACTTTTCATGCCTATTAGTACACTGTTAAGTCAATAGTTCGAAAATTACAGAGATAATTGCAATGCCAGCTGATTTTCCCTCCGAAACGTCATGATATTATGTTAATTGAAATGAGAAAATCTCAAAGAAGAAAACTTTTATTTGTTTCTTTTTTTAAATACAGACTCTGGGACATACTAAGCGTTTTAATGCCTCATTTTGCATTTTTAAAATGAAAACCTTGTGTAACATCAATAGCTCGAAAATTACATGGATTAATGCAATGTTAGCCGAATTTTTCCCAGAAACTTTATGGTATTATGTTAACTGAAATGAGAAAATGCAGACAGAAGAAAACTTTTGCTTGTTTTTTTCCTTTAAATCCGGACTTTAGGACATATTAACCAGACTTTTCATGCCTCTTATTGCATTTTAAAAATGAGAAGGATATTTAAAATCAATAGCTCAAAAATTACAGTGACTATCCCAACGTTGGCCGAATTTCTCCCGAAACTTTATGATATTATTTTAATTTTAGCCTTAAGATAATTAGTGGAATTAATGTTAGTTATTAGTTTACCTATGTTGCGTGTTTTTATGATTTCTGTTGTCTTTACGGATATTACGGGTTAATCGTAAATATGAGGACTTTTATAATACCCTTGCTTCTCGTATTAAGGGAGTTCGACTGTAAGAAAACACAAATCTTCTAAAATATATCATTACACTTGAAATTTAAATAATAACAAGAAAAAGTTATTCCATTTTAATTTTAATCAGCAATAAATATTTTATATCACTTCAAAATGATAGGAACTCACCTGTACGACCTCTTTCATTGGTAATTCTAGCTCTAGTTCTGTTTTACTGCCCCTAAAGAAATAGAATCTTTTTTAATTATAACAAAAACACATAAAAACTCTCCGTATAATGGTTTGTGCAGTAATAATAATTTTTCTATATACAAAATTTATGATTGTCATAAAAAACTTTCAAATACGTTTTGTGGTTCAATAGTAATATCTGTGCAACAGTTGTCTTTAATACAGAAATCGGCCGCTGGTTTTATCCCTGCAGTAACGATAAAATAATTGTCTGTGCTTGCTTGAAACTACCGATTTTTTGCACACTACAAACTACTAGAAAATTAGCGACTATCGTACTTTTGCTACTTGTATCACGCTACTTCCGACCGCTGATTCTAACTTTCTACTATAGAGCACAGTTATTAAAAACAAAATAGTTTCAAAAAGCTCAAAATTATAGAAATGTGCTTTTAAAACTAGATTTTTTTATTATTTATTTATATAATTTTTTTAAAAATTGCATTTTACAAATTTACTTACAGAAATTGCACTTTTCTTCATAAAATTAGTTAATAATATACGAAAATTATTATAAAATACTCTAGTAAAAAAATGGTTCAATAGTTACCTGGTTCAAAAGGCTCAAAAGATTTAAAAGGTCTTAAACCGTTCGAGTCTGGCGTACTATTAATAGTACACGTCTTATCATTGAGAAATATTTTGTCTTAACAATTACTTTTGATACTATTTACATATAGTAATGATAGTATATGTCTATACGTTTCTTATTGTGACATTTAATAATAATAATAATAATAATAATAATAATAATAATAATAATAATAAAAGTTTGCTTAATTCTCTTTCTGTCATTGGCGATTCTTTTGTTTTAAACATATATTTCACTCTTTAAAATTAAAATATAGTTAATTTTCTGAAGGAATCATGTGTGATTAAACGCAAAAAATATTAGAAAGTTGTGATACCTATTAAATCCGTTGCAATATGATATTTACATTATATATGTTATATGATTTTACGTGGCCAGTATTGGCCACGAACACTTCGTCAACTTGCCTTTTTTGAATTTGGTCGATGTATTTTTCCACCAGTAGGGCTGTCGAATATTTTAGTCCCAAAAGTATCTAGTTATTATTATTATTGTTATTATTATTATTATTATTATTATTGCTATCACCATCATCACCATCATCATTATTATTAGTGGTGGTTTTCGGTATAATTTAAGTTTATTTTTACTTATTCTTTGCCTCAGTATTTACATTCATCAAATGACAGACATATTAATTTATTATACCATATAATACCATATGACATATATTAGTAACATTACCATACCATACTAATGATACCATGCCATATGGTACCATGTCAATGATACCATGTCATATGGTAACTTACTAATAACATGACATTATTAGTAAGTTGGAATATAAATCTTTTTACAAATTGAAGTTTACTAATAGAAAATTTCTTTCGTAGTTAAAAATAAAATCGGCAATACTTACGCAGTAACCCAGGGATGTTTTGTAACTTCTGCTAACTGAAATAAAGGAATTCAGAAAATTAAAAGTATGTAATTGTCAAAAAATAATCAATATTTTTTTTTTTATTAATGTCATGTTTTTACGTATAATGGATTTTCTGACGTATTGTGATATACGTTGTGAAAATCATCCTCGAAAATTAATTGAAACGGTAAATGGTGTGCACAAAAATGAATAATGAATAAAAATAAATAATGAATAAAAATAACACAATACAATAATAAAAAAATAAAATATATAAACAAATAATATATTTCTATATGTTAATAAAAATAAAAAATAAAAATTAATACAGGGATGAATTTCATTTTAAAGAAATTATATTTATGAAAAGTAAAGGATTATTTTGGTATCAAGTTTTTTTTCTACGCATAACAAATACTTTGATATATAGGGATATAAGCTGTAAAAATCGTCTACGATACATATAACAGATACTTTGATATATAGGGATATAAGTTGCAAAAATTATCCACGATGCAATACGAGCTACAAATAGCGTGACAAAAATAAATAATAAATAAAAACAACACAATAAAATAATAGTAAAAGATAATAAGCAAATAAATGAATAAAAGAAAATGATATAATAAAATGAGAAAATAAATATTAATGCAGGGATGAATTTAATGCTGAAATTGTATTTCTAAAAAGTAAAGGAATATGTCATTGTGCACTGCACTGTAAAAAAAATTCTGCAGTTCTACAGATGTAAAGTTACATGCTTACTAAACTTTCATCTGTAACTGTACAAAAAAAGCTGCAAATCTACAAAACTAGTTTTTGTAAAGCTACAGAAACTGTAACTTTACAAATGAATCTGTTAAAATTACAATAATCTTACTAAAATTTTATCTGTAAACCTAGATGTAGTTACATGAAAAGTTCTAGGCATCCCAGTTTCCTAAACAATTCCCAGTAACCTTATAGATTTTTTGATTTTCGGCACAAAAGTGTGTCTGTTACATCAATTTTTGTTGTTGCCGTTACATAAAAAGTTCTAGGAATCTCAGTTTCCTAGAAAAACTTTAGTAATGTTGCAGATTTTTTTTTACAGTGTGGTTACATTAAATTGCTCAACTCTATCAAACGGCTGTCTAAGGAAATTTAAAAGGCAGAAAAAATTAATCTGTAATTTTTTGAAAAATCTCTATAGGCCTCTTAACTTATTCTGTATAAATTGCTACTTTCTTCAAAATATTTCCAAACAAGAGGAGGTAAGTTAGAAGTACACTCCAATTTTTTTAATACTTTGGTGGTTTGAAGGTTTTACATAGGTATAAAAAAATCCCGTTTGAAATTTGGGCTGTTATACGAGATGCTTTCGAAAAATAAAGATGAAATACCTGGCATCTTTGGAAGTGCACGCCAATGTTACCACCGATGCGGCGAAGCACGTATCACTATTGGTGGACGCAATTTTGAACAGTTATTGTGAATATTGCACTTGTCAACAACGGGGTCAATAAACACTTTGTCTTTCCTTTCAAGTTTTATTTTCCGTGTTTGCGCCTCACCGCGTGACTTGCGTCCATACATTCCTATTAGAGATGAGTTCGGGCTCGTTTTTTGGAGCCCGGGCCAGCCCGAGCCCGACGATTTTAAATCCGAGCCCGCCCGAGCCCGAAAGATTTTTTGTCATCAGAGCCCGAGCCCGATACCACTCTTTACCGATACATCTTTAACTATAATCGATTACTTTCTCATAACAGTCTTCCGTGATTGACGTGAACCGGATAATCAACGTAAATTACAAAATTGACACCGTTATCTTAAAGGTCAGATGACTTTATATTAAAAGAAGAAACACTGACTGATTGCTTCCTATCGGAATAATAAAGTAATTATATTTACTTACGAAGCAAAGTGATCTCGTAAATCTACTTACAGAGTGCATGAGCAGAGTTGATGACAAGTAGATATAATACCCAGTAAAGTTATTTTCATATGAAGAATGATTATGACTCATACGCAAATATAAGATTAAATAATTTGCAAACCTCAAGCTAATTCTGGTCTACTAAAAATCGAAGAAAACATTATCTTTGTGTTAGATAACTAAATAAAAAATAAATAAACGATCGGATTAAAAAATATCTTCTGTCACAAACGAAAATCCTAATAAAAACAAATTCATTGCTTGTGTTTGTTTTGATTGGCGCCATATTAATTGATTGTCGTCAAAAATGCCGTACACATAAATCTGAAAACATCACAAATTTTCTTTTGAAACAGCAATCAAATACTAAAATAAATAAACACGATTTTTGTTACCCCTTCTTTTTGATCTAAATAACATTGAAAAGACTTGAAAAGTAATTTTAAACGGTGAAAAAAGTTCTTTCAATCTTTTCTATACATAAATAAATATAGTTTTCCGGTTTCAGAAAGAATGAGCCTGAGCCCGAAGGCTAGAATAAAAATAGAGCCCGAGCCCGTGTCGGGCCCGGGCTCGGGCTTTCGGACTCCGGCTGAGCTCGTCTCATCTCTAATTCCTATACAATAAATGATTATTATCGTGTCCTGTATCAAACCTTAAAGTTTGCACCATGAATTCGGGATCACCTTGTATATATATTTATAAAAATAAAGATAGAATTGTAATTAAGGGTGTATTCCGATCCAAACTGCTTATTTTCTGATTCATTTTTAAATTCATTTTTGCTCTCAAACGCATCAAACTAAGAAATTCTCTTATTTAGAAACTACATAATGTGCCGTGCTTCTTGATTTTTTGATAAATGCAGAAAATATTGTAAAAAATGCTGTCAAAATCGGCGTTTTGAACCGAAATTTCCGGAAGCGGGAGATCTGGGGATGAAAAAGATGGTCATACTGAGAAAATAATTGCTTAAAAATCAAATTCTAATTAATTGAGCGAAAAATGAAATCACACGGCATCTTACACAACTCTTCAAAAATCACCCCAGCAAGTTTCATGTTTTTACTTTTAAAAATGAGTCTGAAAATGTCTCAGAAAATTTCGAGCTGTTGAGGGTGGAAAAATATTTTTTCGAATACACCCTTAATTCTCCAGGCTGATGTTTTACTTTGGTCATAAAGAGGGCTCTGTGTATGTGTACTTACAGAAATGCGTTTGTTAGGGTTGACTTGAATCATAGCTCGCAGCAGCTCCTGGCACTCAGGTGGGACAAAGTGTGGAATGTGGAAGACGCCACGCTTTACCTTTTCCAGCAGCTGCCGAAGGTTGTCGTCGTCGAAAGGTAAGGCACCCTTGAAAAAGAAAAAGAAAATGAATCATTTTCACGAATCTCAGTAGCAATCTAATATCATATTTATGGGCTCATATTTATAATGTAATTCTGATATAGTGGAGATATTAGCAATGTATTTCAAATATTTTAAACAACAACGAAAAATCACGTGTAAGGCATAGATTATGAAGCCCTTTCCAAGAATAACAGTATATAGTAAAGAAAATTTCATCTTTTTCATGCAATAAAATCAATCATAGTCCGTCCTGAAACCGAATTCTTTTGATTGTCTCTGTAAAGGAACGATAAATGCTACGCAATCCATAATCTACAGAAAACATGTTGTAGGCGCACCTCAGTGATCATTTTTAATTTCATTATGTTTGAAATATCATAAGATCATTAAATTGCATCTCCAAATATTTTCCTCCATAGACAGTTATGGTGAAGTTCAGTGTTCGGGTTCGTAAAAGTGCATAAGAAAAACTCCAACCCAAGATACAGGAACTAGAAACTTTATTTTAACATTTTTGACATAATAATAAAGGGTAATTTACTTAGAACTATAAGATGGAAGAGAGGAAATACGAGCAAGAGGGGTACGCCTGAGTGTACCCTCAGACCACAAGGTCTTTTACATCCGTACCGATTGAGAGCAGCAGTTCAAGAGAGCGATTTCATAAGCAACATATGAGACTTGGCGCACAACATCGCCAAATTCTGAGCATTAAAATTAGTGTACGGAAAGCAGACAAAAGGTGATATTTTACACGCCAAAATGATTAACCCAGAGTCTAGCATCCCAAGAAAAACAATAAATAAATCGTGTGATGCAGACAGATTGCCAGAAAAACGGTTCTACATATGTATATTACCGACGCCACTAAGCCGGCCACAAATTAATAAAACAAAATGATTATGTTCGATGAATGGTACCTAAAATTGCGAAATACTGAGAAAGATATGTTTTAACACTACTGATAAAGAAAATTAATGTACATGAAAAGTAATTTAAACACCGCATCAATAATCATTCATTTTGAATTTTAGATAAATTATTTCAACGGTCACTTACTTAAATAAATAAATGAGAAATAATTACATCTCGCGTGGGCAATGCCAAAGAATAAGAAAACAAAATAATATTCATTGAAATCAGCAGCAGGTGCATCTGATTTATCTATTTATATTTTATTTTTTTACGGCCGTAGATGTTATTAGGAAAGCTATAATAAATAATTGAATTGAGACATGCTGCACTAAATCCTAGAGGATATTGAAAGAAAGAAAAAAACAAACTGATAAGATCCTAAATGGATTTTAAGCGTCGAGTTAAATAATAGATTTTACCTAACGAAGGGAAAAAACGACATGTTTCGAAAGCCAAAAATAAATGAATTAAATTAATTTTGAAGCAATAAGGATATGTGATAGATCTGTATCACAACAGTAATACAATGAAATTCTTTGTGCGCCCCTGTAAATGAACTACAAATGCTACATATTCAATACGCCTATGAAAGCAGCTTTTACTCCACCGTCGTGATGTATAAAAATTTCATTGTGTTTGAAGTATTAAAACATCATTAAAATTCATAGGAAACTGTATTTTCCCATAGACCATAATGTAACGGAATTCTTTTGTGTGTCCGAGTAAACGAACTATAAATGCTACATAATTAATTTTAAATACCGAACATTCTATGGTAAAACTTAATAATGCATAAAAATTACATGGAAATCCGAGTATATTTACGAGAGTTAGAGCACGGACAGACTGACAAACCGAAATTATAAACACTTTTCAACTACCGTCAATTGGGACTACTTTGGTCCTTGCGTGGTTACTTTGATCCATTACATAAAAAAGTGTTTATTCTTTGTATTGAGCAAACAATACAAGATAATTTGGAGTTTTCCCCTTGAAAAATATTTTATACCTTACTATAGGATATTGGAGTAGTTTGGGGTACATTTAAATTTTTGTTAGTGGCAAGACTGGATGTGTTTATGAACAACTCTTTTCATTTGTAGATTTTTACCCTTCAAACTTTATATAGTGAAACAATCTGGATAAGAGCTACAAATAAGGTAACTGCCAAAATATTACCTTTAGTAACCTGTAACCCATGTGTGATCATAGTTGTTCCTCTAACTTTTTATTTTGACAGGAAATGTTTAAGTTTTCATAAAGCTAACATGAAAACTTGATTTTCGGGCCTACTTTGTGCCAGGGCTGGTTTGGTCCGAAGTAGCCCCAGTTACTTAGAAATACCTTTTATATAACCAAATCTCTTAAAATGTTTTAAGTAACATTTTTTTTTTCAAATAGTACTATAGCAAAATGTTACATTAATTGTTTTTGTTCCAGCTGCTGAGGATAACATGACGAAAACTGTTTCTCGTGTCTTTAATATTTATAATTGGTTTATTGTGTTTAAATGTTATATTTTATTTATTTATTTACTTTTTTATCGAGTTTGCAGTGTTAATACGTTAGCAGATCCTACTGCAAGAGGCTTTCAATAGTCCAACATATGAAATGTATTCAATTTATATGAAACTAAGCGAAAGGACCAAAGAAGTCCCCAGCAGGGGCTACTTTGTTCCAAAACTTTAAAGATAGTTAAAAAAAATAATAAATTGCCTCTTTAAAACCATACAGTTTGCTTCATTGTTTCATGTTAATTGTTTACAACTCAATTTCGACGTTGAAAAATCATATATAATATTTTTTAATAATGGAAATGCTAGTGGAACCAGGAAAAGTGGCTCAAAGTAGCCCGGTTAACAGTATGCTGGAAAATGGTAATAAGATACCAATCCAAGGTTGGACATAAGAAGTGTGTGAAGAAGCTTGAATGTTTAGATTGCAAAACCCCTCAAAAATATAGAAATGCACAGACATTATGACTGTAATACTAATCCACCTTTAGTTTTTCAAAATTTACACGTTAGTTAATATTAGACTTAAAACAGATTCTGACGAACGTTAAAATTTCACGTTAAAGAGAAATTTAATTTAAAAAATCATAATGATTTAAAAATCAAGGTATAAAATTGTCGAACATTAAAATTTCCCGTTAAAAAGAAATTTGGTCTAAGAAATCAAAATGAATTCAAAATCAAAGTATAAAATTGTCGAACATTAAAATTTAACTCTAAAAAGTAATTTCATCTGAGAAATCATAATGAATTCAAAATCAAAATATGAAATTGTCGAACATTAAAATTTCACATTAAAAAGGAAATTTTATCTGAAAAGTCATAATGAATTCTACAAAAATATCACTTTGTTATTATTATGATTTTTGATGCAACTATTATTTGATTACTATTCATATCATTATTGCAGACAAACAAAATTGAGAAAAATTAAGATTTAATTAGCAATACACCGTACTTATCTACAGGAACAGATTAAGGCATAGGCACACACGGCATTTCGCTGGTCAAACAGCAATGCTATTTTTGTACAGTAAACTTCGTCGTATTAAACACAAAATTTCTCTCTTAAATAAGGAGAAAATTACTATTCTGAAATAACGGTGAAAAAATGCACCGATTTCGAAAAGACCATAATTGAGCCCTGCTTATCTATGTATGGGATGAAATGCTAATATTTCTTAGTGCTTTTCAAATTTACATGTTTAATTTTAGACTTCAAAAATACTCTGAATTTCAAATATTAAAATTTATGCTAAAATGAAATTCCAACAAATAAATAGTAATGGATTATAAATCGAAGCACAAAACTGTTTGATATGAACTGAAGGATTAAACAGAGTTATCTCTTTATTGTTATTATTATGTATAAGCAAATATTACTTGATTATCGTTCATATAATAATTGCTAAAGCAGACAAACAAAATTTACGAAACGAGAATTACTTAATTAACAATAAACCATACTTCAAAAATATTCTGATTGTCAAATATTAAAATTTTCCTCTGAAAAGAAATTTTACCAAATAAATTGCAATGAAACATAGATTGAAATACAAAACTGCTTCACATATTTAGCATGTGAATTGAATTGTTAAACTGAGATATCACTTTATTGTTATTATTATGTTTGAAGCAACTATTATTTGATTATTATTCATACCATAATTGCTAAAGCAGACAAACAAAATTTACGAAACGAGAAGTACTTAATTAACAATAAACCGTACTTATCACGATAAACAACTTCTTTTGACTCGCATATTATTCTATGTTGCACTGGAAGAGTTGTTACAGAATTATTTACAATGACGATTAACTTGATAAGCTGCTTCTGAATTACATTAGCGTTATGGTGTATGCTTAGTGTCGTAATTATTTTCCTCTCCTAACCTAGGGATATGCAGGTTGTTAATAAGAATAATGAAGATCATCTTGATGAACAAAGTGCTTATGCATCACTTATAAATCGCATTGTATTGTCTGCCAAAAGAGATACTATTTCTGTAGTCAACAATAAGCAGAGAAGTTTCTTTCCTAATTTAATTATTCTTTTGTGATTTTCACAATGCTCTCTAACTTTTTTTGCTTCTCGAAATTGTGATGTCTTGAATTAGTGATACTTCATACTACAAGAATAACATTCAATCCTAACTGAGAGTACAAATTCTTACATTTCCTTAAAACTTCGATTACTACCTTAGTATCAAAATATTGGGAGAATATATATTGCCAATATTGGGAATTTTGTTATGAAAATGTAATCTAACAGAGCTCTCACAATGGTGTTTACATTTTAACAGTATTATTTCAGTATTGGCAAGAAGTATTTAGCTATTTCACTGCTAATATTTCCATAAACATTTCAACGTTGTAGACGTTTTATTGAAAATATTTCGCAATTTCACTGCCAATATTTCCATTGTAAAGTAAATATTTCTGCGATATGGATGTTTTATAGCAAATGTTTCGCTATTTCACTGTTACTATTTTCAATGCAAAGTAAATATTGCTGAAATATGGACGTTTTATTGCAAATATTTGGCTATTTCACTGCCAATATTTTCAATGTAAAGTAAACATTTCTGCGACATGGGTGTTTTATTTCAAATATTTTATCATTTCACTGACAGTACTTCCAGTGTAAAGAAAATGTTTCCGTGATATAGATGTTTTATTACAAATACAAGGTACCCTAAAATCATTTGAAGGTTTGTAAAAATGAATAAAAATCAAATGATGACAGATATTAAAGTTATTCTTGTAGGAGATTTATGCGCAAAGTCAGGAATTATATAGTCTTTGGTACTCTTCCATGTTTTAATCCAGATGTCACGGTCAGATGGCGCTACAGAGTCTCAAACTTTAACAAATCTCAGATTAACCTTACACTTTGCAAACACAAAACCACTGTTTTCGCTTTTCGACGACTTAATTCAATAAAGGTAAAAACTGGATGAATTTTAATGAATTTTGATACGCGAGTTTGAACTTTATTACAATTTTATACATCGCAGTGTCATCTATTGGTGACATTTGGTTCTAAAAAATGAGTATGAACCCTGAATAAATAAGAGTGAATTATGCCAGCCATGTATCGCCCCGGTAGCTCAGTAGGTAAATCACGTCAAGCTAAGGTAAGCAGGTTCCAGTCCTGGTCTGGACATTTTAAGATTTGTTGGAATAAATCACAACGGTTCTACTCCAACCTTGAAGATGATTTATCAAGTTGAAATAAATCCCTCCTCTTCATTATGATAAAAATAGTTAACTGTTTAAAATAAAAATTTTAAGTAATTAGTCATGTTTACTATATTTTTGCATATTTGATGAGATTTTATTTATTTTTCTTATATTATTTAACTTTTTTGTAAATTTGTTTTTCTCAGTCATAGAGCACATTTGTGAAAAATATAGATTCAAAAAGTTTAAAATTGTAGCAGAAGGGGTTTTCAAAATTTTCCACAAAAATTGAATTTTCACTTGTTTACGTCATTTTCCTTTATAAATACTATCTCAAGAAGGTTATGTAAAAAAACAAATAAAAAACAAACAATCAGAAGTTAATTCTTTAAAATTATCTTAGTAGTTACGACGCTTCAGCTTTGCCATATATTGGTTTTCAATAGTGAAACTTGGATGACATTCATAATTATTTGCACCATGTAGAAGCTATTTTATTTCCAAAAATCCATCCATCTCACAAAACCCCCAATTTTTTATAAAAAGGAAAACAAAGTATTGAGAAAAACAATCGTTAAGCACTTACCACAAGTAAAGCATACAAAATAACGCCACAGCTCCAAACGTCTGCACGTCTGCCATCGTATTTTTCTCCCTAAAAGAAATAAAAAAAGAAATAAAAAGTAAAATTTAAGAAAACTTATGCAGATAAAAATAACTAAAAAAGAATATCACATGTAATTAAACGGGTGCTGTTCAACTTTTTTTATTTCACGGTACACTCGAACTTATAGTTAAACTTAGCTAGCACAATTAAATGATAAGTATTAAAAAACAAGAACGAAAAATCATGCGTCAAGCATAGATTATGAAAACCTTTCCAATACTTCCAGAATACTTTGACAAAACCTCACCGTTTAATAAAGTGAAAGATGATTTCCAAGTAAACAATTTGGAAAGCACGTAACACATTTAAAAACCCAATTTCAGGAATTACGATCAACAGTCGGAAAATATCCGATTTCTTTTGTGAATCCCTGTATATGATCCATAGATTAGTACATACTGTGCTACATGGTATGCTAAAATTTAGATCAGTAAGAAACGCATAGCACAGTTGTAAATTTCACTTTAGCAATTTCCATTAATAAACGGGAATGTACTAGAAATTGTTTGTGCTACTCTATGTATGTATCACCTATATAATTCATACACACCAAGTAATAGACAAAATGTTAGTTTAATTTAAAAATGGGTACCACAATTTAAAACGCACTTCAAGCAATTATTGTTAATAGGCAGTGCTGTAACCGAATTCTTTTGTGTGTCCCTGTAAATGAAAGCTGAATGCTACGCACACCCTGTTTTATAATAAGCCTCTTTTACTGCACCTCAGTGATATATATCAAATTCAATATGTTTGCGTGTGTGTTGTTTTGACGACCAATTATCTACACGAGGGATATGGGCCAAAAGGGAGGGGGGCGGCCTTCCTGGGGGTCTTTCTAATCAAACCTAACCCGTATTTACGCAGCGATGACAGCGATGACCACCTCGGGAACTCAGCTTTCGCTTTAGAGTGTTAGTGCAATCCCGAGGGGTAGACCACATCCACTCCTCCCAACTCTCAACCAGAGTCTGAGAGGGAGCGTCGGGTCCCTGATCAAGCTGCTGAGATTTATTTCGGTTACTGTGAGATTTACAATTACAATCACAATTGGTTACCCAATTTTTCTGGGCGAACCGAAGATTTCACATCGAGATATATGACTGTATGTAGTGATGACATGAGGATCATTTCACCTAATGTGATTGCATAATTGTTTACAATTTTCTTGGATATATATACGTCACAGTACATTTAACACACAATATTTACATTACAATTAGAAACACATTACAACACAATATCAAACACCTACTATTTACATGACTGTGTGTAGTGATTACATGAGGATCATTTGAATGTGATTGCATAATTATTTACATTTTTCATGGATTTACAGGGATTTCACAGTACATTAAACACACAATATTGAACATCACAATTAGAAACACATTACAACACACCTACTATTTACAATTTGCGCATACAAGAGTTTGGAGAGATGCACAAGATAAAAATTCAAAAGTGATAGAAGTTTCTGGCACCCGCTAATAACCCGTTTCTCCCTCCATGCTACACCCTAGAGGAAATCCAAGGTTCAAGGTTCAAGCGCGATTGAATTCGAACCTAGCACCTCTCGTTTACCAGCTTTGAGAGCAGAACCTCTCGACCACTCAATATGTTTGAAATAGTGTAACATATAAAATATATCGAATAACATATGAAATATATCGTGTTAAAATACATCGAAAACGATATTCCCTCATGGATGTAAGGGAATTATTTTGAGTGTCCCTGTAAATGAACTATAAATGCTACACACTTCATTTTCGATACCAAACACGCTATAATAAACATCCTTAACATATATCAATTGCATGGTAATCCGAGTACATTTACACGAGTTACAGCATGGACAGCCAACTAGCAGGCAGAAGGACAAACTCACTTCAATAAACACTTTAACTACATGTGTTGAAAGTGTTAAAACAGAAAAAAAGGCGTATATGGAGCATTCTCACAATCTTTTGAATTTCATGTCCCTGAATAATAATTTTTATTTTAATACACTTTTTTGTGTTTTTTTTTACTTCATATACTGGGGAACATCCCATTGCATGATTGCACAGCAATATTAACCAGATAAATAAGTTTTGGACGATGCTGGGGGTCCAAACACCTGGAAAACTCCTACACCGTCCCGTGTCCCTGATGCTGATTTTTAAGTTTGGAGCTGTCTGGATAAAATTGCTTCAATAAAAATAATTCGATGTATTTTTTTTTCTGAAACTGGAACTATTGTTTTATATAAATATGTAACTAAAAATTAACCTGCACACACTTTTAGGGTTGTTATTATTTTTTAAACTCTGTCCCTGGGTTTTAGATTCCTTACCCGGTCCGAGATCAAACTGAAAATTTTATTTATTATCAAATTGAACACGTCAGAAATTGCACGTCAAACATGGCAAATGAGGTGCGTTCGTGTTATAACTAGTTTTATAAATATTCAGATCTTGGTTCAATAGCTGTTGTATTTTTATGCAAAAATGCATGAATACAAAATTTATTACGATTATATACATATTAAAATTAAGTAATACAGAAATAATAGGACTACATCTTAAAAAGGACGTAATCACCATGGCAATTTAGAATCCTTACCTATCATGGGATATCTTTAAATTAATTACGTACGATACGATTTAACAGTATGAAGAAAACTTTTATCAATATCTTTTTAAGTTTAGATTCGATTTTCATAAAATTTGAAATGATTCGACAAAATTCTGCAAAGATTATATACATTAAATTTTAAACTATTTGTTTGGGTAGTTTTTGCGCTGTTATACGAGGACAAGCGGACAGACAGACAGGCAAACGGACCACACGACGACTATAGGTGATACGTATTTATATAATTACAAACGCACCTAAAAAGGGAGATAAAATCTTGCTATTTAAGAAAAAAGAATGTAGTTTAAGTTTATTAAAGTGTTTTATAATCCTTTAAAAATCAGTTTGAAAGTGAATTGAACTGTTATTGACGAAACATAAGAAGAAATTTTCTATTATTACTTTGCATGGCCAGTTCCAGTAACACAAAGAAGGATATCCCTTGTCTGTCTTCATTTTCTGTTTGAAATCTTTTTTTCTGAATTATTGGAAAATAGAACTCATGTCTTTCTGCCACAGTTTTAGAATGATATTTTAAAAGAATAATAAATGTAATTTTTATAGATATCTGCCAATGGTTGAGTATAAATAACAAATTTTCTATTTTCAACAAATTTTCAGATATATAAAAATCAAGGAATGTTGTCATAAGGCAGTATTTAGGATTAATACACAATTTTATGTAAGAAGATATTTTTAAAGGAGAAAATTAATCTTGCAACAAATTAAAAATGTTATTAACACTTTTCTACTGCGTAATTCTGGTATCGGGATTGAGTTTCGATGAAAAAAAAATCATCACGCTCAAGTCCGAAAAACAAGAACCCAAATTCGTCTCTAGTAGACATGTCTGCGAATGTGAAAATACGACATATTCTCCAGATAAATAAGCCTTAATAGAGGTTTTATTTAGTCATAATATACAATTTATCATTTATTTGCGTATAACTCCGCAGAGAAATGTAAATGTGTTAGAAAAAGGTAAACCGCATTTGGGAAATAGCAACATCTTTGCTAAATGTTATTTACACACTATTACACTCTCTTAATAATTATGCATTAAATAGAATTTATTTCATTACGTTGTGTGTTCTGTTGATAACTGGGAAGTAAAATAATGTATATCTCTCAAATTTTATTTAATTCTGTTATATAAAACATTATTTATTTTATTTTAAGGGGATTTGATAATTGAATATTTTGCAGAAAGAATAACGCGCATTTTCTAAGCGAACTAAATATAAATTTTATATGTATATTTTATTATGTATTTCGGTATAATTCCATAGAGAAATGAACAAGAGAGAAAAATGAATCGTCAAGCATAGATTATGAAACACTTTCCAACACTTCCAAAATACTTTAACAAAACTTCACATTTGAAAACTAGATTACAGTAGTTACTACCCAAGCCAGAAAGGTACTCCAAGTATTTTGTGCAACCTTGTATACGATCTATATTTTTTCATATATTCTATATAATATGCCAAAATTTAGTTTAATAAGAAAACGCATAACATAAATGAAAATTCATCTTCAGTAATTACTAACAACTGACGGACACGCACTTGAATTATTTTGTACATCTCTGTATATTAATTACAGATTCTTATAAAGGCCGAATATTAAGCTAAAATTTAATTTTGGTAACCATAATTTCACAATGATATTTTAAAATAATAACAATTAGGATCTTTACAGATTTCTGCCAGTGGTTGGGGATAAATAAAAAAATTGTGATTTCAAACAGATTTTCAGGTAGTATTCGCTTTCGAAAGCCGCGCCTAGCATTCTGGGACGATTCTACTGTCCAAAGGGGGTGTTACGCTAAGATGGGCATTTTCCGAAATTCTACTTCGGCGTTCTTGTCACTAAGATTGGCGCTTGTTTGTTATTTTTTACTTCCGATCAAAGTTTAAAATTCTATTAATATTTCGTTTTAATTCAAATGAAAACTTCTATATTTAGTGTTTAATTTGCTAGTTTGAGTGGAAATAAATTTTTCAGGTGTGGTAGTAAGAAGATTTTATATAATGTCATTCAATTTTGTGATCAAGAAACAGGAAAAGAAGAATTAATTGTTCTGATTCCGATAGCTCATTCTACAAAACCAGCCAGTCGAATGACCGGGGTTTCTAGTAGTACTATTAACCATTTCCGGCGCGGTGTCCTTAAAAAAGGACACCTAATTTTAATTCAAAAACTGACAATCGGCACCAAGAATATTTAACTAAAATTTTCCTATTATAATGTACATGGAAATAAGCAAGTTCGTATTTTCTTATAAATTCGTTTATAAATTGCGGTGTCAGTCCATTATTTCATTAGTTTATAAACAGAATTATTCCGCGCCGGTAAGGGTTAAAAAGATTCGCAATGAAGCGGTAGATGAGCGTAATCCTGTTTTTTGTTCACCTAAAAGAGCTTAAAAGGGTGTCTTTGGAAAAACAGCTATAGATGAATTCGATTGCAGTGTAATTAGACGAACTGTACATCTAAAGGTATATTTTAACATTTAAAGCTATATTTTAACAAATAAGCTTTTTTAATGTAATTTGCAAGGAGAATTAAAAAAATAAATAAAAGGTAATTTTCTTTTGCATCGCAAAAAGCATAAATGTTGTATAACTTTTAAAAATATGTAAGCGTTTTCCTTTTTTATAAATATTAACTACAAAAACGTTTTCACATGAATCGATATTATTTCCCCAAAAGCGCATTCTTAAAAATCGCAGCTAAACAAACTCCGTTCACCCCTATTTTGATAAAATCAAAGCAAACCTGACGCATGCGCGAATGCACGGAGGGTTTCACTTTCCGAAAACAAACAGTATATAAAAATCACGAAATGTTGTCGTAAGGCAATATTTACGATTAATTCTTATTCACATATAAGAAGAGACTCTTAAGTGGGAAAATTTATCTTACAACAAATTTAAAATGTTATTAACAGTTTTCTATTGCGCAATTCCAATATCGGGACTAAGCTCGAATAATAATAATAATAATAATAATAATAATAATAATAATAATAATAACAATAATAAAACGGTGGGTTTGGGCTTCGAAACATCATCACGAATACGTCCCTAGTAGACATGTCTGTGGCTGTTACACTGAAAAAATACAACATTTTCTCCAGATAAATAAGCATTAATAGAGACTTTATTTGGGCATAATATACAATTTATGATTTATTTGGTTATAATTTGACAGACAGAGAACTGCAACTTTGTTACAAAAACGTATACTGCATTTGGGAAATAGTAACATCTTTTCTAAATGTTATTTACAGACTGTACGTACAGTCTCTTTATAATTATGCATGAATTGGAATTTATGCCATTACGTTGTGTATTCTATTGATAATTGGGAAGTAAAATAATGGGTAATCTCTCAAATAATAAGATATTAGTAGAATCTATTTAATTCTATTATGTAACGCATTATTGATTTAGTTTGAACTCGATAGATAATTGAATATTTTGCAGAAGGAATAATGCGCATTTTCTAAGCGAATTACAAATAGATTTTATATGGATATTCTATTACGTGCTTATTTATAATTCAACAGAGAAATGAAAAATGAACAGGGAAATTAATGTACAATTTATAGTAAATTAATGACATTAATTTATAATATACTAGCAGAACTACCCGGCTTCTCCCGTGTCAATTATAAGAAGCCTTCCAGGTAAAATAAATTAAAACGAAATAATACGGCAATCACAATAACTGAAATTTGTGCATTCCCATCCACAAATCCCTGAGCTTTAATAACAGAATGCACGTTTTCTTTGGCGGGTATAAGAGAAAAATATGTGATTTCCCTGACAATACGAAAAAAAAAAATTCCTCCAAATCGCGCAGCACTTAGTGAAATTCTCGTTTGTATGGTATTATCAACATTATAAAGTAAAAACACTATGTCAGTGCCCATAAATTGTGCCCCATAAATTGTAACCCATAAAATGTGCCTTTACTGCAATTTTTCTAACTTTTAAACATCACACAATTTCATTTTTTACAATGTCGAATAGGAAAAAGTTCTCTCAAATGAAATTTGTTTGAAAATTGTACCTCAGTTTTCTGATTTTAATAGATTCTAAAGTAATTTTTAAAGCATGGATATTTTTAAGTTGAGTGCAACCCGATTACGAAAGATGAACCTGTTGACACTTAATGCAATAGTATAAAGAAAAGACATGTCTATAAGTAACGCTGGTATCATATTTTCGGTGGCAACAACCTAACACAACAAGTTTCCCTTTTATTGCAGTTTAACGTCTAAACATTGTACATTCGATTGTTCCAACGTATTATAGAAAACAAAAGTACTTTCAGTGATATTTGTTTGTAATGTTTATCTCAATTTACGAATTTTTTATGGGTTTTAAAATAATTTTTAAGCATGCATGTTTTTTAAATATGCTTGCAACCCAAATACAAAAGATTAACTCAATTGTTCAAAAACATTGTAAATAATTCAGAATTTGTTTGCTTTCGCGCAATATTCAATAACTAAATTGGCAAACGAAATTAAAACGCCAAAAATAAAATAAAATAAAACACGAATTTAACAGATGTCAAATCAAACTACTCAAAATAACCTGATAAGTATATAAAATTCAAATGGGAATTTCGTTCCAGGTGCATATAACTTGAATTCTTCAGAACGGATTTCCATGCGACTTGTACTATTTGTTTTTTAGGGAAGATTTTAGTGCGTAACATATTGTTTTCTAAGTATTGTTACTGTACTAAGTATTGTGCGTAACATATTGTTGCTTAGTCATAGAATTATAGGGGAAAGTTATATAATCATTTGAACCCAATTATGAAGGATTAGTCTTATTAGCTGAATGCAAAATGCAGAACTATTTTTATCTCTAAGTATATTTACGGGTTTATCTTCGGTAATGGGGCTGTGCGCTAGGGTATTCTTATTTTAATGAGTGTGCCTGACACCTATTATGGCATGCACCTTTGTTTAAAACAATATAGAATGACTTATATTTTAGGCGACATCTGGCATGCAACTTGATTACAAAATACTAACCTGCAAATGCTTAAGGTACTTCTCCAGTTCCCTGCTCACCAACGCGAAACTTTCTGACACATTTTCTGACTCATTAAACGTAAAGGCTTAAAATTTGTAGGCCTGACTATTAAAGCAATTTGGAATTGAAATGAGTTTTTCCTTTTTTCATAAATAAATTACTTGTCGAGTTATGAGCAATTGTGGTCACGTGACGGCCAGTTTTTATCCTTTATTGCACTGTTGCGTCCGAAATTCAGTTCAAAATACCAAATGAAATATCTTATACCTTTACCAACAAATGGAAACTATCTTTCGATTACATAGTTTCTAAATAAGAACTCCTGTCAATTTCATGCGTTTCCGAACAAAAATTAATTAAAAAATATGTTAGAAAATAGCTCCTTTGGATTTGAGAACAGCCTTAACTTTATGAACAGCCTTAACTTGAAGTTTATGATAAAACTCACATTTTTAGTTTTAATTTTGAAACTCGCGAAATTTACTTAGCGATAACGTCTAGCTATAAGATATGGCTGTAGTATACAATCGAAGTAGAAAGCAAAATATAGGAGCCATATGTTTACAATGAGTTTGATTACGCGTTGAAAAGATTTGATAGAATGTGACGTCATATCTAGCCTTTTTTTTCTTTTTCTAAAATTGTTTTCATGAAATTTGACTGTTTGTATTAAAATAGATGTTTTCATTTAAAAAAAAAAAAAAAACATTCAAATTGATGTGCTACATTATTTTACCGCTCTTATAGTTAAAAGTTTTATTGTATATTACAAAAAAAAAATGTAAATTTTCTGTTTGGAATGACGTCAATATCAAACACGCAAAAATATAGCAAGAAAATCTGAATTTTTATTGGCAAATAGAAACAAAATACACGCGTTATCCTTATTTTTTTCACATTATTGTGTCATTTTTTAGGGTTTGGCAACAGAAAAGAAACGTTTGAATTAAAAAAGATTTAAAAAGAGATATATCTATAATGTTAAATTATGGAAGTGGTAGAAAAAAAGGGATAAATAGTGGTCTGATAATTTTTTAAAGTAGACAGTGATCTTTTTCACGTTCTAAAACGAATGTACATCGAGTTTCGTGCAAATCGGTCAAAAATTAAAGATTTGTATAAAGGACATGCACACAGAGAACGGCTTTTATATATATAGATTTATAGAAATAATTTAAATACATTTTAAACGACACAACATATTTGATTGTATAGTGAAAAATATTTGTTAATTGTAAAATTGTGTACAAGTGTATTTGTTTTTAATATTAGAACATTAATTCTACACATGTATCAATTCTGCAATAAAATTGATGAACATTTTTTTCTACTTCATTCACTTCTACTTCTATTTATTACTGGTACCAAAAGCAATTGCTGAATGCGACTTTTGATGATGCCTATATGCACCCATGGTCCCGATGGAGTTAAAGGACATTTCGAATATTTTGTTGAGATTGCAGCTAGATATATAGAAAACTCAATGCAAATTAATCATGAAATAAAATACATTATATTAGAATCAAATGAATTCGCTCTGCATAAAATACACAACAATAAATAAAAAGAGAATCTTCCGTTAAATCAATTTCGGAATGCTAAATATTTTTACAACTTTGTGGCTTTTTAAAAACATATTGTAGTTCTAGAGGCAGCTTTTTATTTTTGTAACCTTTTTGAACGTCACTGATTTTTTTTAACACTTTCCAACAAAGTTGAAAAGTGTTTATGACTTCGGTTTGTCTGTCCGTCTGTCCATCTGTCCACGCTCTAATTCTCGTAAATATACTCGGATCGTTCTGAAATTTTTGGATTTTAGTGGCCTCTACCATAGAACATTCCCTATTTCAAATGAAGTTTGTAGCATGTTTAGTTCATTTACAGGGATAGTCAAATATTTTTCGTTACATTACGGGCAATGGGAAAAACTCGTTTCAAATGATTTTTAATGGTGTTACACTCTTTCAAACATAGTAAAATTGATATTCATTTAAGAAGTCCACTAAAATATGCATTCTGTTGAATATGCGGTGCAAAGAATAGTTATTGTTCATTTACAGGGCCACACAAAAGAATTCAGTTCATAATGGTATAGGGGAAATTGTTTGCGGTGTATTTTAAAAGATTCCAGATACTATATTGTATCCGAATTACTGTATATTAGTAATGATTGCTAGAAATGCATTTTTAATTATGATATGAGCTTTTTTCACTATATTTATGAATACTATAAAGTGCGTATAAATGCTATAGTTCATATACAGGGCTACAGAAAAGAATTCGTAAAGGTTACTGAGTATGAGCATAAATTGCTTAAAGGTGGGTTTTAAAGGAGTTATGCATTTTTACGCTGAACTGAATTTAGTTTACTAAGAAATATTTGTAGAATATAGATAAAATGATATACAAGGCCACGCAAAGAGTTGGATACATGGCCACCTGTGGGAGATAATTTCTGGAAATGTAATTTCAGTAGTTTTAAGAGTGTTTTAGTTTTAATTAAATTTTAGCTAAATAGTGGCATGTAATAAAGGTACTAGGTAAACTACAGGGTTGTAGAAAAGTATTCAAGTATGTTTCCATCTATTAGTATAAATTGCTGAAAGAGAAATTTCAACCTATTATGCGTTTTCTTGCTAAACTAAATTTCTCCATAATATAATATATATATATATATATATCAACCTACAGATCAAATACAGGACTGTTCAAAAGAATTGGAATACATATTTGGCCATGGACGGTAACTACTGAAATCAATTTTTTAAATGTTTTATGCGTTTTATAAAAATGCTTATTTAGTTATCTTATTTACCTTATTTCCCTAAATAATGAAGTTTTGTTAAAGCATCCAGGAAGTGTTGGAAAGTGTTTTATAATCTATGATTAACGCATGATTTTTCTTTCTTGTTTCTTTTATGATAGATTATAAGTAGCAGCTAAAGAAACTGCCAGTCAGCTGGAGCAGCAGCAGCAGCATCGGTTGCTGCTTACAGCAACATCACGTAGCCTGCTGCCAAGTGATATGAACTATATTCCTATTACGAATGTATTTCCTACTACGATGGCACGGCAGTCATCCGTAATCGGGAAACCGTTCATTTCACTTTGCAGCGGGCTGTGCCATGTTATTGTGGCAACTCCCATTGTCGGGTTTTGGCTGACTGACAGTTTCATTATCTGTATACCATTCAATCTATTACATATACAAAAAATCAGCGACACCAAAATTGGTTGATTTGTGTACCGGGGTTTTAAAAATTCGGTGCGAAAGTCAAACGCGATAATAAAAGATCTATGGGTCGGAGTGGCGGATGCAGTTTGCAGATAAATATTCAGCGTGGTTCAGGATTTTGTATGACACCAACAAAATAATTAGTTCAAAATATCAGAAATAGAGGGTGCTACTGCAAATAATTCCAAATAAAAATTCAATATTGCTCACACAAGGCAAGATTTGGATACAAAAAAAGATACATGCAGTATTCTCTAATGTTTTTGCATCCAAAACTTGCGTTGTGTGAGTTATATGGATAATTCCATGGAATTATCTGCAGTAGCGCTTTCTATTGTCGAGATTCTGAACTAATTTTTTGTTTCTGCCATGCAAAATCCGATATCACGCTGAATATTTATCTGCAAACTGCATGTCACTCCGACCCATAGATCTTATTGTACCGCGTTTTATTCTCGTACCGAACTTTTGAAACACCCGGTATTTCCAAACTTACGCATCAGTATTTTTATATTTTTGCTTTTTGAATTATTCTAAGTTATTTAAAGAAAGATAGAAAGAAATCAAAAACTAGAAAACATGAATTCTGCTTTTCCAGAATTTAGTGTCGCCCACGATGAAGAAAAAAAAATATGTATATATAAAACATATATGTATATATAAAACACATTTCAATTTTAAGAATTAAAGCACACGCTTTTATTTTATGTAAAATGACGTCATTCCCATCCGCTTAAGAATTCCACATTAACGATCCACACTTATAAACAGCTACAGTAAAGTATGCATAGGACGTCACTATCGCGAAATAATGCACAAATGAAGCAAAAAGATGCCGTCATTGAAGAAACTCGACAAAAAAAGGCTATCTAATTATTCATATGCCTTCATTTGTTTGTAACATTAATATAGATACTTAAAATTAAATATAGTTTATAATAGCTCCCACTTTTAACAGAAATCATTCGCTTATATATTTTCAAAATAGTACGTATTTTAAATGCATTTTTTCGGTTGTTATGAGAAAATGGCAACAAAAATATATAATTACTATTTTTCAACTATTTTCCTTTACTTTCTACAGAAATGCAGTCTTCTGTTGCCAGTATTAAACAAATGGCAGTAAAAACTACAAAAAAATTAATATTTCAAAAATAAATGGAGAATACAGTTTTCAAACAAATTGCATTAAAAAGTACTTTTTTTCCCAATACGACGGTATAAAAATTGGAAATGTGCGATGCTTAGATGTTTAAAAAATTGCTGTAGAGTATTTAATTGCACATTGATACATCTGCTTTGTTTTACAGCTGGATTATACAACGTAACGTTATTTTTTGGAGACGACACAAAGTAAGCTGGGAGAAAGAAATAGCATACCGGGGGCTAATAAGTTAAAAATATTTTTCATTTTTCATTTAAACTATATTTTAATATTTTTACACCCGAATAAAATGGTGTTCCAAAATTTTGTATATTTTGACAGATAAACTCGATAATGTTATTTTTTTTTAGGTAAAGAAAAACGTGAAACATGAAAGTGAAAATCAATTTTCACCAAGTCAAGATTTTTACAAATATAAGGGCAGACTATAAAAACAACTCACCCTGATAACTTCCGGGCATGCGTAGTGCGGGGAACCGCACGACGTCTCCAGCATGGAACCTTCTATCTGTAGAGAGGCCATGCCAAAGTCTGCTATCCGGATGTTATTTTTCTCGTCCAGGAGGAGATTTTCAGGCTTCAGATCTCGATGGCTGGAGAACATAAAATAAGCATAAATATTTTTAAAAAAAATCCATATTTTATGTACGATCAAAAATGTCATACAAATCGAGATGCTTTTTTTTTGAAAATCAGTTTTCCAACACAAATGTTTTGAAGATAAGATATTTATAATCTAAATTTATAACATATCTCTGTTAACCCTCCGTCGGTCGCAATACATCTGACAGGCACAGCATAATTATTTCCGTTTACCTCTCCGTTTCTGGAGTGCGCAGGATTACTTACTTTGAGTGTAATAAGCGAGGTTTTTTCTTCATTCAAATTTGAAATATTCTCTCTTTGTACACCCTAGTGAAGGTCACTGATCACTTTAAGAGCGTTAGAATTTCGTCAATTAGTTGCTAATGACGATTTTCTAACAGTCCCCTGTCAGGCTCACTACACCTGAATAGTGTTGCCAGTGGGCTACTATTTTTAAATTCAAATGTCTTGATTAGCACCACTTTTTTGAAATTGTAAAATTCGCCTTATTTAATGACAATTAGGGGAAATTTAACAATTGAAAAAAGTGGTGCCAATCAATAAATCTGAATTAAAAAAAATAAGTAGTCTACTGGCAACACTGCACCCGAACTCGGGAGTTCCAGAGTTGCGACCGATGGATGGTTAAATATAAAAGTTTTCTTTCTTCTCTTTTTAGGGTTTCGTTCATCTGTCGGAACCCTATTCGTTTCACTCCTCTGTCTGCCCGTCACAGAGTTTGTTCTCAGAAACTGTATAAGTTAGAGACTTGAAATTTTGCATTATAGCTGAACACCTCCGATCATACAAAATTGTGAAAAAGTCATATTATTTTAATTAAATAAGTTAATGACGTCCGACGATTTATGCGATTTTGATTTTAAAACAGAACTTTAATTTCAGTCTTTTTCGCTCAGGCTATATACGGCATTTGCCTGCTAATCAAAAGGTTTCCGATTCAAAGCTCGGGGTCGGAATTTGAATTTTTTTCCTTGGAATAGATTTTATTATCTAATAGATTCAATTTTACAGAATTTATTTATTTATTTATTGCCATTTTAAGGCCAGAAGTTGTAAAATATTTTATCAATTATTTTTTAATTCAAAAATTCTTTTTTTTTTTCTTTTGAGAAATTGAGAATTTTAAATTGACTACATTTAGGGATCCGGTGGATTTAATTAAAATATCTTTCGTATTTTTTCCCCACTTTAAGGGTTTCGTTTTTCTTTTACCTAAAATTAAATCATGTAATTAAATATGCTTTTTAGATATACAATCATATACTGCTACAATTATATGACAAGGAGTTCTTGGATATTTTTAATTTGATTAAAAAAATATCTAGCATTTTTAATAATTTTTAAATTAAATTTAATGGTGCTGCCATATACGTTCTTATTGAAAAGGATTAAGGTTTTAATAATTATAAATTAACGATTTGGGTTTATTAATTAAAAGTTAAAGTGTTCTGAAAGGAATACTAAACGAAATCCTCTGTGCGATCTTCGATTCCACTAACCCACTTGTTTTTTTAATTATCCTGTACATAGCTCTGATATTTAAAATTTTTCATTACTACTAAATTCTAATAGTAATTTTTGCTTTATTTAATCATTAAATAATGTGAAAATTACCAAACAAAATAGGGGAATACAACGAAAAAACGAAGAATGGATGGCGACTTTCAAGCCAGTACGTTTTCCGTTTTTTCACGAATTATTATTATTTATCTATTCTTACAGTACATTGTACGCCTTATCCGCTTCGCTACAGAATTTAAAATAATACTACAAATATTCATTCATTAGCTTTTCTAGAACAAAATGACATCGTAGATGGCAGAAAAAAGAAAATTTCTGAAATTGATCCTTTAGGGGACTAGTAAATTAGGTTCACCAATATGAACATAAAATTACAAATCCTGTTAAAATATCAATTTAATTATTACTAACCTAAATTCACACAATCACAAAGTCCCTTTAATTCCCATAATAAAATACGTTCTAGAAATTACGTAGTTCAGAGAATCTGACTTTACACCAGAAAGTTTCAATGGTTAATTTCGCTTTATTTAAATACGGAATGTCTGTTTTTTAATTAAAGCAAATATTGCTATTTTAGTTTTCTGGTGTAAATTAGGTATATGCGAATAAAAAATCTATTAAATTCAAAACAGTGTTGTTTGCATATATGCAAAGCTGCGCACTAAAGGGTTAAATGCATGAATTATTCTTTTAGAATTGTGTTTTCTATTCTTATATTAAGGATTAGATACCAGAAATTTTGAGATAGATTTTTAACTTTATTTAGTAGTATATTTTTGTATTATTTACAGGATTAATATGTCTGTATAATTATATTGATAAGAACTTAATTTATTTATTAAAAGTTAAATAAAAAGTGATGCAGATATGCACCGCTATACGTTTAACGCCTTGGGGACGAACGTCTTTTACAGAATTTTTAATCTTTAATCACCGGTTTTTTAAAACAGAAATTTTTGCCTAATTGAATCGGGAAAATGCTCGGATTAAATAACGCAATATTTACAATAAAAATTTACTGGTGAGAATAATCCCGAATTTTGAGCACCTTACGCGGCACGAATACCGGTCGCTCCTCCCCAAGGAGTTAAGGGTTAAAGGCTTTCTCGCACCCGTCAATGTCATGGGCTGAAGTGTCGTTCGTTATTTCTCGTGCCCATCATATTTCCGGGCTGGGGATTTAACTGCTGGAAAAATTTCCGAAACCAGAAAAATTTAACTGGCATTTCCGTGTGAAGTCTTTGAATATTACAGTTAGTATTTGGCTTTCGGCGCTGATTGTGAAGTTGGCTTTGTATTGCATGTTTCGAAATAATTCAGACTCAAAAAAATTATTAATAATCAAAATTTAATGTGTATAATTTCAAATATTATTTGTAAAAATTTGTGTGATCATGATAAATAAGGATCTAGGATGTGAAAAAGAAAGGTCTTAATTGCATTAATTTGTATGGTGTAAAACAAACATTAAGACACAGAATTCTTGCATGATGGCTTTTATACAAATGTGAATTTGTTCTATAACATCTTCTTTTTTGCCTTAAAAAAAAAAAAAAAAAAAAAAAAAAAACTAATTCCATATTTTATTTAGAAACCTTATAAGTATTCAATTTCAATAAAAAAAAAAAAAGGTACTTTTCCAAATACTACGCGATCCTTAAGGGATTAAACAAGTGAATAATATACAAATTCCCAAAAATTTTTATTGTAAAGGACTGAAGTTAAATGCTTATGAACTAATTTAAATGAACTAATTTAAGTTAAATACTTCCACACTTTATTGGCCACGCTGTCTTGAAGGCATTTTGCAAATTCAGATGAAAAATATGCCATATAATTTATTTTAAGAGGAAATCAACATAGATGTTGTCATTTATTGGTTTGCTTTAATAGCAAAAAAACATTCAGCTATTAAGAAGTGAAGTCAAAATTAAAAAAAAGAAATACAGATTAGTTTTTATGATAAAAGTATTAGAGGTTCACATATGTGGGCCCAGGTAATGAAGAGGTTAAAGCATAAGGTGTATAGTGATATAGTGATAAGTTATTTATTTATTTAGTTCACATTATAAAAATTGAATAATGCGTTTAAAGCTGTGCGTCTTGCTAAACAGACGGATTCTAATAGAAGTAATCTTCGTAAAAATTCATGTCGTAGCAGACTTAAAGTAAGTGTTTAAAGGATTAATGTAGATGTATCTTCATCATTTGTTAAAGCGGAAGCTTATGGAATGCAGCTACTATTATGGAATCAATAGAAATGTACAATCATATATGCAATACTGCGCACTTGAATTCAGTTATTCTTATGTAATGTGACCTTAAAACAATTTATTTCTTTTAAAAAAAATTATTTAATTTCGGAATTGAAAAATACTGAATGATATTTATAGAATTTAATATTTACAATGTAAAAAAATCTAAATGTTTCGAAATGTAAGAAAATATAATATAACTATATATGGAAATATACAGTAATCTTTTCCGTGTTATCCACGAATACGAAAATCATTCATTATCTTTAGGCACTTCGAAAACTAATATAGTTTGGAGATTTGAAGAAGCATTTACAGAAACAAAGTTTCTTTTGGTATTATTGACTTTCGAAAACGTTTCCGAGTTATTTTAATAGTGTATTAAGCAGTTTTTTCAATCACAATTTAGGACAGGGGTCGGCAAGTAATTTTAAGTGGGGTCCAAATACTTTTGAAAAATTTTATCGAGGTCCAGAAAAAAAAGGCCCAAATAATATAAGTGCTTACTATTTTTAAATACATACACATATATATAATATGAAATAGAAAAGTCGGGTATTAGTTCTGAAAAATTACTACATACGCAGGTATGTATGCGTTCTGCAAAATTTTTATATGCACATAATAAAATAGAAAAGGCATGTATTCGTTGAAAAATTGCGAAAAATTACACTTGCGGTCTTGAGCCAGTTTTTTATAGTTTGGTTCACGAACAGCTAATGCGAAATGTGTCTTCAAGGTGGCGTCCGTTAATCTCGAACGATATTTGTTCTTCAAAAAATTCCTTTTAGAGAAAGTTCTTTCGCATATATATGAGAAGCTAAACATAGTAGCCAGGTTAATAGCTAGTTTTTTGCCGTTTTCCTGCATTTCTGAGACATGTTTACCCCAAAATTCTTCAGGGGATGCAGTTTCATATATTTGCAAAGAAATATCATCTTGCAAGTCTAAGTCAAATATCTCCATTTAAAGTAAAGTTTTTTCAAGACTGAACAACTTCCAAGCCACATCAGTCCATTTTACAGCTGGAGCAACTTCATAAGGCGATTTAAAGAATTGAGACAAATTACCAATCTCTCTAGACTCTTGGAATCTTGCTTCAAATTCCTTCACAAGATCTGACATAAAACTTAGGAACACTGCAGTGAGCATTTCGGAATTCTTCTTTTCATATTCAAGAATTGTTGGAAAATGAATAAATTCTTTATTTGCAATATCTTTTTCGACGGTCCAGGCTTCGACATTCACGGTCCGGACGTGGACCGCGGTCCGCCAGTTGCCGACCGTGGATTTAGGCTTTACGGATACTATCCATTCTCAGGTAAACGTTTTCATGTTTTACCGACAAACATGTCAAATTAATACTATTAACATTGAAATTAATATTATTTTGTTACTCTTGCATATATAAATTGAGCAACGCATCTGAAAATATTTAACTGATAATGGATAGCGGCACAGATGTCATAAACACGGGGATTGGCGAAAAAAAATTTTTTTGACGCCAATTTAGCGAAAACCTCGTTCACGAATATCAGTTAGATATATATTTTTAAACTATTTTCTATTATTTTAAAAAGGAAATAACAATAAATAAATAAAAAGTTTAATTAATAACTGTAGAACAAAACAATTTATATAATTTAAAAGAAAAAGAAAAATAAGTAAACATTTTATTAATAAATAACAATATCCGAGTTACCACACCAAGCAAAATAACGTCATTTTGGCGCCAATTATGTACCCCGGTGCTTATATGACATCTGTGCCTGGATATCATCCTAAAAACCGAAAATCCGGTTTTAGAAAACTGGTTATAATACTATGAAAACTACTCGGAAACGTTTACGAAAATCAGTGGCAGTGAAAGAAACTTTATTTTTATAAATACTTCTTTGCATCTCTAAAATATATTGGTTTCTGAGGTATCTAAATATGATGACCGCTTTTCGGAAATACGCATAACTCGGAAGTGGTTATGGCGTATTTTCGTATGTTGTTGTATTATATTTTCGTTGATTAAGAAATATTTGTCTTTTTTTTTGCAATGTAGGATAAACTAACTGTCCTTCTAGAACGGAAGTTTTAAAATACAGCCAATATCTTCTTACAAGTACAGTTGATACTTAAAAAAAGAAAAATCTATATACAGTCTTTCGAATAAAAGTCAATGTTACTGTGAGTTACTGTTATCATAAGGTCGCAAGTTTCCATTATTAAAAATGAATTTCGATACTGAAAAGAATGAACGATATAAAAAGAATATTTTATAGTACACTGTAAAAAGGAGAGGAAAAAACTGTTGGTTTTACAGCAAAAAACTGTCAGCCAGGACTCCAGTAAAAGCTGTTTATTTTAGAAAAAAAAAAATCTATAGTTTATTTTACAGGAAAATCTATTAAAATATTAAAAAAGTCCGTAAAAAATATAGATTTTATTTCGGAAGAAACCTGTAAACTGTTTATTTTACGAACATAATCTGTTAAAGTAACTAAAAGTTCGTAATAAATATTTTCTTTCGTAAAATAAATAGTTTTTTACTAGTGTCCTATAGCTGACAGTATTTTTCGATAAAATCAACGGATTTTTGCTTTGCGTACTGAGAAATTGGCCATTTATTTACTTTCGTTTGTCCTGCGGAGAAAAGAGACTGATAATGCTTAACAAAATAAATATAGCAATCGTAAAATAATTAAATATTTTTCTGAACATTTAAGATTCAATTATATTTAAGGGGTCTTGTACCTTTTAAACGCGTCGAAAATTAACGAAAAACTTCAAAGTTTGAATTAGTCTATCTTCAAAGCCTTTTTATGTATAAAGATGAAATTTTGGATATTGATTAAACAGATTGTGCTTTGTAATATGCTACCATTAGAAATTTTTAACCCTTTACAGAATTTGTGTATTGTTGAAACCAAAATAGCTCTTTTTTTTTAACCCCATAAGTCATTGCGCGCATGATATCTTGAGAAAGTTTGTATGGCTTGGCATGAAAATCGGTAAAGATACTAAACATATATGTGTGTTTAAAATGACCTACTCTTAGGCTAAAATTATTTCATTAACTATATAAAAAAAATATTTTCGCAAAAAAAAAAAAAAAAAAATTGTATTTTAATGAATAAAAATAGTCATAACTAAAAATATTACCATTGAAAATACTTAAAAGTAGATCATTTTAAACACACATATTTGTTTAGTACCTTTACCAAATTTCATGACAATCCATACATACTTTCTCAAGATATCATGCGCGCAATGACTTATGGGGTAAAAACAAGAGCTATTTTGATTTCAACAATACCCAAATTCTGTAAAGGGTTAATAAATTTCTGTTGGTAGTATATTACAAAGCACAATCTGTTTAATAAATATCCAAAATTTCACGTTTATACATAAAAAGGTTTTGAAGATAGACTAATTCAAACTTTGAAGTTTTTTGTTAATTTTCGACGCGTTTAAAAGGTAAAAGACCCCCCTTAGAAGTGCAGTTCTGGCTCACTGGGATTTTCTGTAATATCAACAGATTATTTTTTACAGTGGATACTAATTAATTAGTTTTTTCTGCAAAATCAACAGACTATTTTTTACAGTGTATACCAAATAATAATTTTTTTTTCTGTAAAATCAATAGATTTTTTTTTGACAGTGTAAACTAGTTCAGTGATCGATTAAGCGAGCTTGAAGATAGTTTTTTAAATTATTACAAATAGGATTGATTTTTTACATAAGATACATACATTTTTACACAATCCTTTATAAAACTTTTTCCATAAGAGAATCTTCTTTTATATAGATTACTGTTTGTTTTTTGCAATTATAACATAAAAATGCCTTTACATATTTTGGTGATCATGAAGCCTAGTGCATAAATCGACTCCACTATAATTATGTCATTTATACTAATGAAATATATGTCTGCCAATGTGACATACTAGGATTTTCTTCTTTCTTTTCTCTTTTTTCAGGAATCCGCAAAAGTTCTTCATCTTTACGGAGGCGAAAAGGGAAAATATTGAAGTGAAACATCTATTCCTGGTAAAAAGAGATTGGGAAATGTGGAAAAATATCTCCTTCTAAAATCACAAATTATACAGGCATTACTGAAAGCAGCGATACTCATTAAAATTCCTGTAAGTGCCAAAATCTGGTAGATAATTGAGCTAGAGCGCTAAACTTACGTTTTTGCAATCATGTCTGCATTTGAACCTATACCTTGAACAAGTCCAAATTACAACACAATTACATATTATTCTGTTAAAAAGCCAACAAATTGAAAATTTGTCAGGAAAGTTTGTCTTTGTATCATTAATGGAAGGAATTCAAAACTCAACTCTATATGTACACCACTTCAGTACAGATAATATGCACAAATGATGACAATGGTGAAGAGATTATTGTTGTGTACGTGAAAAAGTTTTAATAGCACAAGAATAGCACTAGGAAAACATTCATACTTGATAAGAATATGTTTTCAATCAGAATCATTAGCATTTTGCCAGAACCTAGTCTTATTTAAAGAGACAGAAGAATTCATTATATACAGTTGAACCTCGTTATCCCGACATTCTAATGTCCTGAAAAAAGTGTCGTCATAAGCGGAGTGTCGCAGTAACCGGAGTTGGAAAAAAATATGTTTATAAAAAGCTGTATTTTTAATAAATTTAGGACAATTTTAAATTCATAACTGATTTTGCAGTTTTAAGCAATAAAACATTATTATTAAACAAAATAAACTCAAAACAAAATTGAAAAGAATAAAAATCAGATTTATGATGTCTTGTTTTTTTATTGTTACATTAAATATTGATGAATTAGGGTTTGCTTATCCTATATGTGTTTCCTACAATTCTTTTTTCAATATTATACAATGAACTGTAATCAATATAAGTTGTTTCAGAAATGAATGTTAGTTAATTTCTTATCGTTTCAATGCAATGCAATGCTTCGGTTTTAGTCGGATGAAAAACGTCTTAAAGCCACAAGAAAGCGCACCTGACCAGAACAAAAAGACCGCGAATAGACTGATACGTCTATCTGGGACTTAAGTGGGTCGTTTATAGTGTCTGTGGGTTTATTTATTCAGATAAAGGATTAAAGCAAAATTTCTCATATATCCTAATCAGTGGCGTGGCGTGAAAATTTTCGGTGGTCATCGCAATTATTTAAGTTTGTGGTGAAAAATTATTAACTCTAAAATTCAATGGTTGAATGTTCAAAAAAGAAACTTTAAATCTTACCTTCACTTATACATGAACTCCAAATGTTCTGCTAAAACTGGATCGTAGAGTTTTAAAAGCTTATTAAGAGTTTTAAAATATTGCTTGGTCATCGCCGCATCCAGCGATGACCGGACGCCACGCCACTGATCCTAATGGGTATTTTAGACAGTTTTGTGAAAAGTTTGTCTAAGGCATTTCTTACCGCTTAATTTCCGTGATTATAAGATGAATTATGAAAAATGGACAATTTTCCGAAACCGTCGGGATCCCCGGAATTGAAAATTCTTCAACGACGTAAAATCCGGAGTTTATTTACATTAAAACCATATACAGAAAATCGGGACTTTGGAAAAATGACGTGATAAGCGGAGTGACGTGAAAATCGAGTGTCGGGAAAACGAGGTCTGACTGTATTTACTGGTATAGCATCAGTTTTTGAAAAATAACATTAGCTTTTTATGCAACTGGTTTTTTTGTGATTTTGCATAGTGATTAAACAAACATGTATAAAGCATATATATAAATTCAATAAAACCGTTAAAATGCTATATCTATTGTGGTTGAAATTATCTTCACCATCCGCCCTCTAATTGACATATTCTGTTTTATATTAATTCAAAGCAACTTTAAATAGGCATCTATGACATCTGTTATTAAATATACTTTTAAAATTAATTTCAAATGCACCATAAAAATGTTTTGTCAATTTTATTTTTTCTTTCATAGAAAAATTATTCATGGTCCATTGTAGAACATGATTAGGGCTAAGGTACAACATATTTGTTATATCTTCGTTCTAAAATTACTGTTTTTTTAATTAAAAGAAAAACTATGATAGGTCTAAAATTAGAGTTCGAGGAAATTATGAAGGGAGCAGAACATGATTAAGAATTAGCAAATAGCTTTAAATTTTAATATTTAGATAGTTTAATTCAATTAAAAATTAAAATACCAAAATAGGACTTAGGTACAACGCCTTCCCCTGCTTATATATACATGCATGTCACAACCACAGCACATAAAAACACCTTTTTTTGGAATATGAAGCTGTTGTTACAGAAAATTTGTGCTAGCATATTACGATAAATAAGCATTGGGCAAACATAAAAATAATTAATTTAAAATTTTAAACCGTATACTCTTTATGTAGAAAGCTGATTTATATGTAAAAGTCACAGGAACGCCTCTGTGGATTTGACGGAAAATATCTGTATATATATATATATATATATTTATGTTTTTTTACTAACATACCGAACTTGTAAGGGATCATAAAATGAGCTTGGGGTACGCATATGAATCACGCAGTGAGTACCATTTACTCAACCCCTTGAAGGGTGGTCATTGAACTATTAATAAAAAGGAATTGATATATCCTTAAAATATTAAAGTTTCAACTGTAACCGCTTTCACAAAGGCTGATTGCCGCCGGTGGAAACTTCCACCAGTAAATTTATATGGCAGTTTTCTTTGAATTTAAAGGCCTTATTAATGCGAAATTTCCGTCATAAAAGTTGGCAGAAATAGATTTTCATTTTTACTGGTGAAAGTTTACTTTTGCGGCAATCAGGTCCTGCTTTTCTGCCATATTGTGACAGCCGATGAAACACACTAACTATTTTATCAGGCAAATTGACACCAGTAAAAAATTTAGAAGTTTTTATCATATTTGTGAGAAAATATTTCCATGAATAAGACGCTTGTATAAGACAAAATTTTGTATTCAATTTTACTGGTGGGAAGTTTCCCCAGCGGTATTCAGAAACTGTAGATCCCATTTAAAAAAAGCATCCGCCATCTTGTGACAACTTCCTCAGTTACTTCACTCACAACTCGTAGACAGTATATTGTATGTCTCCTCCTCTTTATTAACAACTCCATTAGGGTGATTTGATGTTATATATCCCACTTAATTTTAATCCTCAAATACCACAATGGCACCAGAATTTTAGAATAAAATTTTGCTTTTATGTTGCACTCGAAGAAAAGCTTTTACTTTTTTTCAAATAAATTTGTTTAAAAATCCTGGTGTCAGTTAATAATTCCAACCTTTTAGGAACAGAAGATGTTTGCTCTTGAAATGGTTAAAGGACAAAACTGACAAAAGAAAACGTTATAAATTCATTTCTTATTATTTATAAGATCATAAAAATAATTCAAAAAGTGGATATGCAGTTGAAAAATCGCAAATATATGCAAACTTATCTTACCATATACAGTGACTGTGGCAGAAGTCCAGAGCAGAAATAATCTGCCTGAAGAATTTTCGGGCTTCTTTCGGCGTCAGTCGACCCTTTTTGACCAAGTAGTCGAATAGCTCGCCACCCGATACATGTTCCAATATCAGGTACCTGAAATGAAGTCTGACGTTATTACAAACGAAAAATCAATGGAAACAAAATACATGCATAAAAGAATTACGATGCTATTGCTTGTATATTTGATGTATATTCCTATTAGCCTAAAAGAAACAGACACTTTCTAAGTTTTACAGAAACGTTTTAATAGAGCAGCTAAACGATACAGGATATCCACAAAGAATCTTTACAATTTGAAGTTTTTATTACAAACACAAATGAAGGAAAAGTAGTACAGTATAAAAAGTAGTACAATATTAGGAGAATATATTGAAGTTTTTTGTATCACTTAATAAACCTCTATATATGCATCATTGGTTGCACAAAGTCCGCCAAGGCTATAACCGTGAATATTTTCCTCTGATATTCTCTTTCGTGCACTCCTTGCTTTATGAAATACTGAGTGGGACTGCATGAATTTCTTTTGCCTATGTCCAAAACTTCCTGAATGACATCAAGAAATTCATGGAGACCAGCTCAGTATTGGATAAAACGAGGTACGAGGGCAAAGCGATATAAGTAAGCGCCCAATCTTAAATGGGAGAAGTAACCGCAAGATTAAAAGCGAGGTCACATCAATCAAGGTCATGCGCCAAGTAGCGGATGGAGTGTGAACTACAGGTAGATACCTAACTGTTTTCTTACTCACACCACTAAAATTATAAAGTTTTTTTCAGCTTCATTAATAACTGAAGTGTGTCTACTAAGGCGAAGAAAACTTCGTGGTGTCAAGTGCTTCTGGATGCCCCTCTCGTTACGCCATTATATTGCAATAAATGCGGCAAACAAACTTGACTTCCATGAGTGACTAAAGATTTAAAAAATACGCGCCACTCGCGTATGTGAATTATCACTCCGTCCACAAGGTGGCGCTACTGTGTTAATTTACGCCTGATTCCAGCATTAAGTTTGTTCGCTTACTTATAACGCTTTGTACGAGGGTGTATCAAGAAGTTTTTGCATTCACATAGGAATAATTGAGTGAAATTTATGAAATTTCTACATTGTATTAGTCCTTTTCTATATAGTCACCGTGCACATTAACACATTTCTGCAATCGGTATTTCAAAGAAAGGGGGGAGGATGTATTCCAGGAGGCGCGATAGTAGATCCAAAGGGGGGCATTTTTCAAACTTTTGCCGACCCTCACATGTGACATATTGTTGGAAAGGTCTGCGATCATTTAGTCATGCTATGCACCTTCCGATCCCCTCCCCCAAAATTTCCCCCCCGGGGGCATGAATCATGTCCGCAAAATTTAGAAAGGTGCATCCCCGAGGGAAATTTTGGGGGGAGGGTCTCGGGAGGTGCATAGCATGACTAAGTGGTCACAGGCCTTTCCAAAAATATGCCACATGTGGGGGGTCGGTAAAAGTTAGAAAATGCCCCCCTTTGGGTATACTATCGCGCCTCCTGAAATACATCCTCTCCCTTCTCTTTGAAACACCGGTTTACACTAATGTGTTACAGTGCACACTGACTATATAGAAAAGGACTCATAAAATGTAGCAATTTCATAAATTTCACTCAATTATTTCTATGTGAGGGCAAAAACTTATTGATACACCCTCGTATTGATGAAAAAGAGCATCAGAGGAAAACGTACACGATTATCTCCTTGAGTGCTTCGTGGAACAAATGGTGCACATATAGAGTTTTCTCAATTGATGAAAAAATATCCTTTCAATATATATTCCGAATATTGTACTACTTTCCACATATGCATCTGTTCATTTGCGTTTGTAATAAAAGATTGAAAATCTAAAGAGACTTTGTTGACACCGTTTATATATCTTGAAGTTTACATTACTATGTTATACATGTTCTATATGAGATACTTTCCTAACATGACGGATATCATTGCCATATTTAAATCTTCTGATTACTTACCGTGCTTGTGATGTTACTTTGTCTACAGCCAGTGGTTCCCAACGTCGGGCGTACGCCCCACAGGGGGCAATATTACTTTTCAGGGGGGCATTTTCAGATTTCTTATTAACAAATTTTTTGTAATTTTTTTTCCTGATTGAAAGTAGTGTCGCAGTCTAAAAATAGAACTAATAAATGACAAAAATAAAAAATAACTGAATAAAAATTAAATTCCGAAGCGTTCCCATTTAAAAGTTCAAAATGCACTGAAACCGGAATAATTATGTGAGTTTTTATATATGTTTTGATACCTATTATATATTAAAAAATGATTTTAATTTTTCTGGTTTTAGTATTCTTTTAGTAAAACACATCTCTTTTTTTTCACTATTTATTTAAAAAAAAAAAAAAAAAAAAAAAAAAAATCTTGTACATCCACATGAAGGAACTTTTACAAATGAAATTTTGTAGGGTGTTTCTGAAATTGATTCTTTGTACATGTTTAATCTAAAAAAATGTTTTGAATTATTTTACTTTTATGAAATTAATAAATTCCCGTGCGCATAAAGGAAGGAAATGGGTAGAAAGTAAACTTCTTATGGCTCTTCTGCAGACCATTTACACAATATATGAACGTACTTCAGGACATAGGCATTTTAAAATTTAAAATTGGGGAAAACATATAGGCGAAATAATAATAATGGGGAAAAGAAAGCCTGCTATCAATGAAATATGTTATATGGGGGAAGAAAATTAGTTACTTAAAATGGATAAAAACGCGAATCCGGAAATTTTACTTGTGAATTATGTTATCCACACTCTTGGTGATAAACAAATATTACTTGCTCTTAATGAAGTGCTAAAATCCACTATAAAATGTATCAATTCTATCAGATGTAATACAAAATCTGAGAAAGATTTCAAAAAATTAACGAAGATACAAATGTAGACTATTGATCACTTTTAAATTTGGGGTAAGTTGCCAAAATAAATAAATAAATAACACTTTTCTGGATGTAAATGCGAAGATTCATCACCTCATTGGATTCATAGAGTCATGTTAAAAGCATACTTGTAATAAAAAAAAATATTATTTTGATAAATTAAAGGACGTAAAATAAATTATCAGAATTAATGCTATTTTCGGGTCTTTCCGGGAAAATAGAAGTTTATTTTTTATGTAATAAGATTTATATGATATAGAATGGAAGGGGGGACATCACGAGTTTAACGATGCTTGGGTGGGGCGCGACCAAAAAAAGGTTGGGAACCACTGGCTACACTAAACATTAGTTGTCGGTGCAAGTGGAACTTCTGATTTCAATCCTAAATAGACTGCCCCCCCCCCCACCCTCTCCAATACGGCCGTGACCAGAACGAGATCAAGAACTGTGACAAAAAATTGTTGTCCACATTTTCGTCACTTTTCGCAGAAAATGAGTCACATCCCCGTCACCGAAGTCGATATGATCCATTTTGTGATAGGATGCAAATGGCAAAAAAAGTCACAGTGACTCCAAAGAAGAATCACGGAAAGAGGATCACCTGCGAGCAATAATGTTGCAATGGATTAGCAACTCACTTATAAAGAGTCTCTAATGTTTTGAATGTGAACGTGATTTAACCTGTATGCGCAACAGAGACATGTTTTATTATAATAAATGACTTTTTATTTTACAAATATATCACAGATACACTGTAAAAAATAAAACGGACTAAAATACGGAAACTGTATTGGCAATTGAGACGCCAGTACTACACCCGTATTTTAACGGGAATTTTCCACCTGAAAATTCCAGAAAAACGAAAATTTTTCTGGAAGTGACGGGAAAAATTTTCCGTTAAAATACGGAAATAGTACTGGCGTCTCGATTGCCAGCAAAATTTCTGTATTTTAGTCCGTTTTTTTTTTTTTTTTTTTTTTTTTTTTCTTCCCGTGTAATATATTCCAGTTACTTTATAAATATTTTCAAATATTTAGGAGGTTTGTAATTGCTGATTTTGGCAAGGGGTACACACAATTTATATAAAATTCCTTTTTACTTTATTTTAGAATTAGCCATTAGAATATCAAAAAGTCCACCCTGGCAAAATAGCAAACAATTTTAATTAGCAGTTTTCAGCAACGTATCTTCATCTGGAACATTAATTAATAATATCCTCATTATTTATATTTCCTTCAAACATGCAAACAAACAAAAAGACTAGTTTCCCCTTAAGCACGACATTTTTCAGCTTTGCTTAAATCATAACATTATGAAGATAATGATAAATGAAATATGACGCCGTTTTTAAGATCAGATTTAGAAACAAGCGTTATTTTTAAGAACAAACATCAGATTTAAATAATGATATTGTTTATTATTAAACAAAATGAAGCGAAGCTATTTTGTTTGTTTTCGCGTTAGCACAATCCAGCATGAAACGAATGCATATATATTTTATTTAGATAATGAATAAAAATAAATTTCAAATAAATTGCGAATAAGAAGAAAATAATTTATGGAGAATGTAAATATTCAGCGAATTTTAATGAAAATTTTGGGAAAACACCATTAGTTTTACAAACAGAACTTTGCAATTTATCTTAACTTTTTAGAGAAGTGGTTCCCAAACTTTATTGTTGTGCAACCCACTTTGATGCATCAAAATTTTTAATAACTCGCCTAATATGTAGATACAGTCGTATATATGTAAAAAAAATATATACCGCATAAAATTTAATTGCCAAACTGTCGCAGAGAAAAACAAAACCAGCCATTTAATTAGGAACTTTGCCTTCTTTCAATTTATGTTAAAAAACGAGTCTTCTTGTTGAAATTGTTCCAAACTCTGAAATTTTGCATATGAATTTAGAAAAGCATATTTCGTTCTTTTGGTAGATTTTATCTTCGGATACAAAGCGGCAGGTCATTCTTTCAATTTGTTTAGGAATTATGAAAGATTAAAGTTGGAACTCGCAATGCTAAATTTCATTTCAATCGTTATAAAATAGACTGCAATGGAGCATGCCGATATAGATATAAGTAGGACGTTCATAAATTTGCATATTTGTAAAAAAACTAGGCACTCTGTGGTAATATGACATAACAGTACAGAACCTTTGTGTCCTGTTTCCCATTTTTTTTGTTTGATTGTTGTTTTGAACATACAATGATTCAGTTTATTCTCAACATTTTTTATTACACTAAATAACTTCTGTTTATTTTACAAGGGTATCCCATATAATGAATTTCAGTTACTTTATACATATTTTTAGATATTTAGGAAGTATGTAATTGTTGATTTTGGCAATTTATGTACACACAAGTTATATAAAATTCCTTTTAACTTTATACTGAGATCGAGTATGGAGATAGACGCCAGCTATTAGATTATCAAAACTCCACTCTGGTAAAAAATCAAACAACTTTAATTAGTGGTTTTCAACAAAGCATCTTGATCCGGAACATTAATTAGCAATTTTCTCATTATTTATATTTTGTTCAAATAGGCAAACAAATAAAAAGAATAGTTTTCCCTAAAGCGCGTCATTTTTGCATATTTACTTAAATCATAACATTATGGCCCCACCAGTGGCTGAGAGGTTCTGCTCTCGAAGCTGGTAGACGGGAGGTGCTGGGTTCGAACCCAATCACGCCCGTCAGCCTAATCGTTCGGAGTTTTCGTGGTTTTCTTCGAGCCATGGATTTACATGCGTAAATACGGGTTAGGTTCCCTTAGAAAGACCCCCACGAAGGGTACTCCCGCCCTGGCCCTATATCTCTCGTGCAGATAATTGGCCGTCAAAAATCAATCAACCAACCAACCATAACATTATGAAGATAATGATAAATGAAATGTCATGCGAAGCTGTTTTTAAAATCAAACATCAGTTTTAGAAACAAACGTCAGTTTTAGGGACAACATCAGATTTAAATAATGGTATTGTTTATTATTAAACAAAATGACGCGGAACCATTTTGTTTGTTTTCTGTGTTAAGTACGATGCAGCATGAAAATAATGCGCATACATCTAGACTAGCAAAAGCCATGCTTTGCTTAGATTCGCGAAGCATTATTTAATAAGATAAATATTTGAAAGTAAAAATATTTTTATGTATTGTTTTTGCATCTTTATTAAGCAAAAACGTTATTTTATATTTTGGCGCATTTTAATTTTAGAAATATAAATTCAGCCAAATTACATAGGTCCGTTAAATTAGCCATATTTTAATTCATTAAAAATATGCTATGATTTTCATAAAAAAAGGTATTTTAAAAAATTCATAAAAGAAAGGAGCACCAAAATATACGCCATTTCCAACCAATCATAATAAAGTATTCTATTAAGATGTATATTTTCCTCTCAAATAACATACATTTTTAATATAAGAAAATTTAATGTTCTTTTACGGTTTGAAGTATAAATTCTCCAGTTATTTTCAATATTTAAAATATTTCGTCTTCGCAAAATGCAGATATATAGGTTCCTTTTCTTATTTAAATAATAAAAAAATAGGAGAAATTTTGATGCAACGATAATATTTCACGTACTTAATCATTCATGACTTGATTTATTTTTACTGACTCAATGATTTTTATTTACTACAAGAAATACGCAGGTTTCATTATCGTTTACAAAAATAAATCCGTATAATGGAAAAATGTATTCAATAAAATAATAATAAATGTTTTTTGTTAAATCGTTCGATAAGAAAATAATATTGTCAAAATCTACAGATCATATTTTATTTCTATCAAGTCCAAAATTATTTCATTCCTTAATTAAATTTAAAAACAGTTTTTGAGATATTTTAATAATGAAAATGTATTTTATTTATTTAATTAATCCTGATGCTATGTATAATTACTAACTCCATGATTTATTATTTCTTCTTAAAATATACGTGCTTCATTTTTTATTTGCAAAAATGCGTCCGTAATGGAAAAACATGTAAAATAAATTAATTAAAATAATAATTTTTTAAAGGTTATTCTGTAAAAAAATAATGTACTCATTTTTAATAGTATCTATAGCAGATATTCGAATTTCTATTTTCTAAGCAATTACAAAAAATTAGGTTATTTAGAACATATTGAAAAAAAAAAGGGGATTAAAGACAGATTTTTCAGTGTTCCACGCAGAATCTATTTTGCTATCTTTTTAAATTTTGGCTGCTGTTTTTTATTTGTTATTCGCCAAATCGCTAATGCTGGTTAAAAGCCAGCGAGAACTCTGCTCACGGAGCAGCCAAATTCGAACTTTATAGTTAAATTGTCTAGATAAGAGTATCCACACAATTGATTGTTAACGGAAATTTAACCTCTACAGAGACGATTTTTTGTGTGATGAGAAAAAAAAAATGACCTTTTTTTTAACGATCTTTTTTTTTAGCATTTTATATTAATAGGAAAAAAAAAAAAAAAAAAAAAAAAAAAAGAGGATAAACAATAAACATTCACACAAAAAAAGTCCACATTTGTGGCCGCTGTGGTTTAATGGCAATTTATGAGTGGAATGATTTTTTATAAAATAAAAAACTAACAGCAAATTTATTTCTTACATTTCTACAAATTACACAAGCCTGCGATGATTATGTTGTTTAACTTTTGATAATTGATTTTTATGTATTTTTTAGCGCTGAATCCAGCAATGACCTTCATTTTTAACCATCACGTCGAGAGTTTTTGCAAATCATAAATTTCAATGGTAAAAAGTAAAAAAAATAAACAACATCTGATACTGAAAGATACAGGAAATGGTTGTGTTTCTTAACTTTTGATAACTGATTTATATATTTTTTTTAGCGCTGAATGCGAAAATAACCTTCATTTTTAACCTATTACCTGCTGGTGTTGCGTTGACGCAACGATTAAAATAATTGCTCATTCTTAAATTAATTACTTTGCCACCACTATTTTAGAATGAAAAAAATTGCCTTATTTATTGGCAAAAATTTTGCTCTTATCATAAAGTGAAAATTTCCGTTCTGAATTTGTGATGGCAAACGACTTTCAGCAAGAAATTTGAACATTCTTACTTTATAGTTTTGCCGGTTAATAGGTTAACCATCAAGTCAGGATTTTTTGCAAATCGTAAATTTCAGTCAAAAAATAACAAAATTCTGATACTATAAAATAGATGTGATGGTTGTGTTTTTTAAATTTTGATAATGGATTTTTATGTACTTTTTATTACTAAATCTGAAAATAACCATCACGTCAGAATTTTTTGCAAATTGTAAATTACAAAAATAAAAAGTAAAAATTTTGAAAAAAAAAAAAAATCCTCGCGTGATGGTAAAAAATGAAGGTCATTTTCGGATTCAGCGCTGCAAAATACGTAAGAATCAATTATCAAAAGCTTAACAATATGACACAACCCAAATTTTGCAGGCTTGTGATTTATTACACACTTAATATATTTAATATATCTGATATTATTTTTATCAAATATTAACGATTTGCTCAAATAATCCAACAACATTGACTGCCGAAAAATTACTTCACGTTATTTTTTAAATCTCTAATTATACGTTGGTGCAGCCAAACCATAAAATTTTTACTTCTCTTGTTGAGAAATTCTGTAGTGAAGAAGATGTTGGACAATTATAAGCCAATGTTACCATTTTTAGTATTTTATTTTTGACATCAAATAAGTAATACACATATTTGTTGATAGTATTAAACCTATATTTTTTATATTTGCAATGCATTTTTATAAAAGGTTCAGGGCTCGCACCGTTCCTAAAATTTTCGCACTTTGCTACCACTAAATTAAAACGTTAAACTTTGTTGTGTAATTCTATTATAGATTCGTGGTAGATTCCTCATGAAAAATTCTTATATTTAAAATACTGGTAGCAAAGTGCGAAAATTTTAGGAACGGTGCGAGCCCTGAAGGTTGAGTAGTCAAAATCAGGGGTAAAATTCAATAAAATCAGCATAGCTTCTTTTTATGTGTTTATTTGTTTGACTGTTACCTATTGAATGCTGGTCTGTTACAGTTAAGATTACATATTTTTCATAACTATATTGTGGAAACAGTGAAATTTTGTGGAAGTCGAATGCTTCTGAATTGCCTCTGAATGATAATACGTTTTTGTTATACTAAATTGTATGTTATTTTATAAATAATATAGACAAACATTAAGGTGTCCAAAAAGCATGGTAATTCGTGTTTGTCTGTTACAATACGGCTTTTCTAATCATAATTACAATCATTCAGAGTAACTTTGAACAATGGGGTGTAACAGTGCACCACCTCCTAATTTTCAATATTTTTCACTCCAAAAGACAAAATAAGCTCCAGAACTGTGCTCTGTTGGCAAAGTTCTAAACTGGAATTTCTACTCTTTATTTTAGAAAAGAAATTAGCAACATTATACGCAATTAAATGCATCAGCTAACTATTTTTGTGAAGTACTGTTTTCAAGGTAATTTTGAAGTTGTTGTAATCCAATTAAATTTTCATAGTAAGTAACAATATACTCATTTATCGGACATATTATTGTCTAAATATTGTAAATGTGATAATATTTTGTGATTATTTATTTATTAATAGTTAATAAAATGTAAAATAAGAAGTCCTTAACATTTTACCACATTTTCAGGGTAACTTTGAGCCGGCTCAAAGTTATACTGATGTTTATAATTTACTAATTATAGGTGCTACTGTGGAAAATTTCCCATATTTGCACGTATATTTTACATAAATGCCGAAAATGAACATTAGATATAACATGTAAATATTTTCATAAATATGTGTAAAATACATACAATTCCTTTAAAGGCGTTTTTCGGGGCGGAGCTACTCAAATTTGACATTTCATACATTCGGCATTTTTTATTCTTGTTTGAATAATACTAGTACTGGTATGTTTTACTGTAACTCTGAATATATTATTGAGATAAAACATTGAAAATTGTTTTCCACTGCATTTTTATGTTTTATATGAACAATAAACAGGTTTTTTTTATTTCTAAATGTTCATGGTTCTCTTCTTCCACTTTTCTGCCTGATACTTGTTGTAATATCATAAATTATACAAATCTTGTGATGTTGGGAAATGTAAATTCGGAGTCTTTACATATCTGAAAACATTTTTTGGGGTTCAAAGTTGTCCTAACTATAATACTTTTTTTTAATGATTTACTTTAGATAATATTTATCAAATGGTGCAAAGTTACTCTAAATGGCTGGGTAACTTTGAACCAGGATAAAAATTCATTTTTTATAGTTTTTATCATTATTATTCCTTATTTTTTGACAGTCATACAATAATTTAGGATCATTTATTCTCTTTTATGCCCCTAGTTGCAACAATAGTCTTAAAATAAGAGTGTGATATATGAAAATAGAGAAAATGCTGTTCAAAGTTACCCTGAATGACTGTATTCACAATGAATAATTTATTCATAGTAACTATATTAATTCATCTTATAGTATCATATACTATTTGTAGCCATCTGTTAATTACCTGATTATTATTTTTTAAATAAAGTCATTTTTTCCTCTATGAATGTTAGTCTGTCACAATGAAATTACCCTGTTATAAAATTCTTCTTCTTTTTATTATTGACAGTAACTATAATTATAAAAAACTAAACTTCCACCTATCTGGTCAAGGGCGTGAACAAGTTAATATTAGTGAATAAAATTTATTCCTTCATAATATCATCAACAGCATATTATGCCAAACAATTGGATTTATTGATTGTAAAATTGATAATCGATCACCCTTAACGCCTAAATAACATCGACGTTTACATAATAAAACGATGTAAATTAGCGATGAAAATCTTGAATATCATAGCATCCAACTATTTATCATAGTTGAATGTTCAGAGTTAATGATAAGAACAGGAGTTGAAAAGATTAAGTATCACTAATTTTGGACTATTTATTAGATTTAAGCGTTTATATACCATTTAATGTTCTAATATTGCAACAGGGAAAATGAGATTACAACACTTTTCCGTTTATCACCTCGTGTAATTTATTCTCTTGATAGACTAAGTAGAGAGTTATAAAGCAGACTCGCTTATCTAGTAAATAGTTCTCATTTTAAGCAGAACAACGGGTTGTTACAGCGTATGAATATGTTTTATATTAACATCACAAATTAAATATTTTTAATGAAATAAAAATCAAACATTCAAATAAATAAAAATCAAAGGTTTTTTGGTTAATATCTGTATTATATGTGTTTATATGTTTACCAATTTTCATCAGGTATTATTGCACTAAAAAGTGGTGTCTTTCGTACATGTCTATGTTACTTGATATATGCTAAAGAGTCTTAGTATAGTTATTAAGAAATGTTTTAATTCATTACATAAAATACAATTTCTGTTGCTTTCGAAAATATTTCATTTACACTTCATCTGCGAAAGTAGTATTTTCATTCTGTATAATAAAAATCTAGTAATGTTTCCAAAAACACAATCCTTGTAAAGACATCCCTGTCAAAAAGTTCGTAATGATTACACTCAAAAACAATCTAAAGTTCATCTTAAAAAATTGTCTGTGTCCTTTAAAAATTACAAATATTCAAGAAAATTAACATTCTACTTTCTTTGTTAATTACACCAGACAATTATTGACAATAGATGGCGGCAGATTATAGATGAGCAACTAGGGAAAAAGAGGGAGAAGTGAAAAAATCTCGGCCAAAATGATAGAATTCGTTTCATGCAGAACTGAAGATGCCTCAGAGGGGGCGGAAGCGTTTTTCTAAGAAAAAGGGGGAGCGGTTTACTGTCTGATGTAAATAACAACCAAGGTAGTACGTGAATTTTCTTGAATATTTGTAATTTTTAAAGGACACAGACGATTTTTTAATCCTTTAGTGCGCAGCTTTGCATATATGCAAATAACAGTGTTTTGAATTTAATAGATTTTTTTTTATTTATATATTATACCTAACTCACACCAGAAAATTAAAACAGCAATATTTGCTTTAATTAATAACAGGTATTCCGTATTTAAATAAAAAGCAAAATTAACCATTGAAACTTTCTGTTGTAAAGTCAGATTCTTTGAACTATACTGGTGTCCAAAATTAAGGACCAGTCACAAAATGCTAATTTTTAAGTAAGCGAATACCCAAAAGGAAATAATATAATTCAAATAATTATTATCCCTACAGCACAGCTTGTCCATACAGCATCTCATTCATGTCACACATGGTCACAAGTGTCACTGTCACTACGGTGAAGCAAAAAAATAGGAAATTCCACACGTCTCATTATGAGTCTCAAATGATCACTATATGTGACTCCACCGAGACGGCAATGTGACTGCTGCTTTGTGACGAGTCACCAGGTGCCTTTACAATGTAGTTACATTGTGACCCTCATGGGGCTGTCATTTTGAGACTCAATTTCAAAGTCATCATGAACGTTGCATTAGTATAAGTCACCAAATAATATCACATTATAGTCACATGGTGACTTTTCACAAAAGAGCGCAATGGTGACTTCACTGTAGTCTCCCTGTCACCTGAAAGTCGTCTTGTGACTTTAATGTGACATTATTTGGTAACTTATCACAATGCAGCGTTCACGATAACTTTGAAATTGAGTCTGCAAATGACAGTCACATGAGAGTCACAATGTAACTACATTGTAAAGTCTTTTGCTTCACCGTAGTGACTGTGACACTTGTGACCATGTGTGGCATGAATGAGATGTTATATGGACTAGCTATGCTGTAGAGATAGTAATTATTCGAATTATATTATTTCCTTTTGGGTATTCGCGTACTTGAAAATTAGCATTTTGTGATCGGTCCTTAATTTTGGACACCAGTGTACGTCATTTCTAGAACGCATTCTATCATGTGAATTAAAGGGTTAAAGGTTAAGTTTTATAAAATAAATAATTATATAAAATAAAGTATTTGGAGACATACTTATTAAAATATTTACTAATATGCCATATTTTAGCGTAAAACAGCCACACGACAGCAGTTTTTACTTGTATTGCAGATGTGCAACAGAAGTAAAGATTGACGTTTTATATGAAAAATGTATCTCTGATTTTTTTCATTATTTTTCCTGTGTAATAAACCTTTCAGAGAATCATATTAATTTTTTCGAAACAAAATAAAAAATAGCGCATTTACGTGTTAAGATGAACTTTAGATTTTTTTTTTTTTGTGTAATCATTATGAACTTTTTGACACGGATGTCTTTAGAAGGATTGCGCTTTTAGAAACATCACTAGATTTTTATTATACAGAACGAAAATACTACTTTTGCAGATAAAGTGTGAACGAAACTTTTCAGAAAACAATAGAAATTGTATTTTATGTAATGAATTGAAACATTTCTTCATAACTATATTAAGACTCTTTAGCAGATATCAAGGAACACAGACAAGCATGAAAGACCTCATTTTTTAGTGCAGTAGATAAAAATCGTAAGTACAGACGTGTGAAAATTATTAGAATAACTGTGAAATTTACATAAAAATCTTGTTATAATAAAGAAATAATATTTAGTATACATCTCTGTTTTTTATTAAAGATTCGACACGTCTTGGCATATTTTGTATAAGTTTTTGGCAATTAATTTGTATTTCGTAGTCATGAGGCCAAATTTGGATGAGTTTTTCTATCAGAACATTCTTGTTTGTGATGTTGCATTTCTTTAATTTAATTAAAGAAAACATTTCCATGGTCTGGAAACAGTCCAGATATGAACACCATAGAGAACCTTTGGGCCATTGCAAAGAAAAAATTAAAGAAATACAACATCACAAACAAGACTAGTCTGATAGAAAGACTCATCCAAATTTGGCATCATGACAACAAAATACAAAGTATGCTATCATTTCTTTAAAAAGAAAAACAAGAGGATGCACGCTAAATATTAAATGTATCAATATTTTTTGAATACTTCTTTAATATAACAAGTTTTTATTGTAAATTTCACAATTATTCTAATAATTTTCACACGTCTGTATATAAACGTATAAATAAAATATTTATAAAAGCATATTTTCTAAAAAAAGAAAATTGCCATTTTTTTTACTTTTACACTGTTTAATTTAAAGTATTTTACGATTATAAATCTGTTTTAATTTAATTTCTACGATTACTAGAAGAGGTTTTACTCCCAATTTAATAAACAGGAAGTAATGAGTCAAATACCTGCAGGAAGGCCAGGAAAAATGTAAAAAATATTTTTATGCACGATTTTTTTGCATAAAAGCACCAACAAACCTTAATCGACACTTCTAGGTTAATTTTATATACAGTAGAGTATCGATTATCCGAACAAGTCGGGACCGACCCTAGTTCGGATAAATGGACAGACAGTTTAAGGGATGTTCCTGACTATACTAAAACCTTCACACTTTATCTGGGCTTAGGACTGGCAGCACTAGTTAGTGCTAGCATGTTTAAAAACTGGGTTTTTTGTTTACTTTTTTATCATTTAAATTTTTTTCTTTCTCTTTTATCATTTTCTGAACTCCAGAGATTATAATTTAAGCAAAAAAGCTTTCGATTGTTGCTTGCTTCAAAGAAGACGTTCCTTCCAATACTACCACATCTCGAATTCTTCTTAAATACATTAGTTGAATAGAATCCGAGTTCTTCTGCCGTTCGAGCCATTTCATAGCTGTTTCCAAACATTCAAAGGCTTCGTTATGTGATGGACCTGGTTCATTTTCAGAGCATTCGCTTTCACTTCTTCAATTTCTTTTTCATTGTAAAACTCATCCACAATCTCATCATCATTAAAAAGATTTTTTGAGAGAAATAGGCTGTTCGGATAAATGAAAGTTCGTTAATTGGAGTTCCGATAATCGGCTCTCTACTATATAAGAAATCTTTAAATGCAGTTTCTGGAAAATCAATTTTTCCGTTATTTACATGTACTTAATTACATAAAATGTTTTAAACATATTTCCATGAAAGTTTATCAGAATACTTTCCATATTAATCAGTATGCTCTGAACTAGAATCTAATAATCTAAGAGCTAGCAATGTTTTCGTCACTTGATTTTAGCAAGGCTCATTTTTCTATATGCTCTTCCGTTTTATGGTGTAGTATGTATGCGGACAGTCTGGCTCGAGGGAGACGTTGGGTTTATCTGTGGGAGAAGGGGTTAAGCAGGTGAAAAAACTTAAAAATTACGTCATTTTAACATAACTTTTGTTTATCAAATCTGTTTCAACTAACTATTCGCGATATTAATCCATTATTGCCAGACATTTCCAACGTTGCTAAGACCCTGCCAGATCTGATTTATATGTAAAAAGTCATGTCATCTTCACGTTATTTTAGCAAGCGTGAAAATTGCAATATTAATCGGCGCTCTACTGTATAAGAAATCTTTAAATGTGGTTTCTGGAAAATCAATCATTACTCTTTGGCTATCAAACAACCTATAATTAATTTGCCAGACGCAAATTCGGTTCTAAAGTTAATGGCAGACGGCTTTAAATCTGGCAACGAAAAGTATCAAAGTTTTATTTGTTTATGACTTAAGCAGAAAATTATCAGAAACACTGCTATGGAACATGTGTTGAATGGAATAACGAGGTTTACGTAAATAATGATGAAAACTACAGATGAAAATCGCGAATTTTATATTTATTAGAATTGGAAATTCAAATACCAATTTATTTCTAATATTTTAGCAGGGAAATAAGATGGCAACACTTACCCTTCCTTTTATGACCTTAAGTAATTTATTATCTTGATATAGTAGTGAAGAGTTAAATAGGCTCACATTTCAAGCAAATGACTCTCGCTTTGAACAGAATAATGTTTTATACATCATTTGGATATGTTTTGAGTTCACATTACAAACTATTAATGTGTTTAAATGACATAAACATAAATGAAATAAGTGGGCTTCCAATTATCCGGCACCGACGGGACCAAAGAAATGTCGGAAAATCGAAATCGCCGAATAATCGGGAGGACATTATTAGATGCATTCTAACCGTGCAAATATTAAACTATAATATCACAGATTTTGAACTATTTATTAGAATTAGAATTTCGAATGCCGTTTTATGTCTAATAATTTAGCAGGGAAATAAGATGGCAACATTTTCACTTCCTTTTATGACCTTAAGCAATTTATTCTCTTGATGCAGCAGTGAAGAGTTAAATACTCACATTTCAAGTAAATGACTCTCGCTTTAAACAGAACAACGTTTTATACATCATTTGAATCAGGGATGTAGTCGTAAAAAAGACAGAGGGTATTCGCTCTAAGCAGAGGGTATACGCTCAAGGCATAGAGTATACCCTAGATTGTATATACTGTAGTTTTCATGAGAAACAGAGGGTATACGGTACTCCTTAAAAAAATCCAGAGGGTATACGGCGTATACCCGCGTATACCCTCCACTGCATCCCTGATTTGAATGTGCTTTGAGTTTATATTACAAACTACTAATATGTGTAAATGACAAAAACATAAATGAAATAAGTAGGCTTCCAATTGTACGGTACTAACGAGACCAGAGGAATGCCGGAAAATCGAAATCGTCGAATAATCGGGAGGACATTACATTCTAACAGTACAAATAGTAAGCTATAATATCACAGATTTTGAACTATTTATTAGAATTAGAACTTCAAATACCAATTTATGTCTAATATTTTAGCAGGGAAATAAGATGGCAACATTTTCACTTCCTTTTATGGCCTTAAGCAATTTATTCTCTTGATGTAGTAGTGGAGGGTTAAATAGACTCACATTTCAAGTAAATGACTCTCGCTCGCTTTAAACAGAATAATGTTTGGTACAGCATTTGAAAATGTTTTGAGTTCACATTACAAACTACTAATATGTTTAAATGACATAAACATAAAGGAAATAAGTAGGCTTCCAATTATCCGGCACCAACAGGCCAAAGGAATGTCGGAAAATCGAAATCGCCGAATAATCTGGAAACATTGCACTCTAACGGTACAGATATTAAACTATAATATTACATATTTCGAACTATTTATTAGAATTAGAAATTCAAATACCAATTTATGTCTAATAATTTAGCAGGGAAGTAAGATGGCAACATTTTCACTTCCTTTTATGACCTTAAGCTATTTATTCTCTTGGTGTAGTGGAGGAGAGTTAAATGTAAATAGTCTGGCACATGAAGTAGATGAGTCTCGTTTTAAATAGAATAATGTTGGTACAGTATTTGAATAAGTTTTGAGTTGACATTGAAACTGCTAATATGTTTAGTTGAAATAAACATTAGTAAAATGAGCCGAGTCCCGATTATTCGACACTCTCGTGACTAGGGGAATGCCTGAAAATTGTAATCGTCGGATAATCAGTAAGACATTATTCGATGCATTTTCTAACAGTACAAATGCATGTATATTAAACGATGATCAAAATTTGGATTAATGAAGTAAATAGCTGTTATCAAAAAGTAAAATGATTAACTGTTATCATAAAAGAATTTTTATAAATAATATAAGGGAAATTTAAGGTGAAAATTCTGTAATTATAAGTTCTTCTTACTTTTCTTATAAGACAATAACAGAATCATCGATGCATTTTGTTTTCTCTTTAGTTATGATTTGCTTGGAGAAGCATTTCAGATTTCAATGTAAATGTATTTGTCACAGATGCATATATGCTTTTTCTTGATTTTCAAACCATTTTTGTATCTAAGAGAAATTTGAATATGCTGGAATTTTTGTCGATGAAAATTTCTCTAGAAAAGCGAAATTTTATATTTATTTTAAATGATTATTGCGACAAAATTCTATATCCCTGCATATAATAACTTATTTAATAAACTTTTCAATATATTGAAATAATTATTTAATCATTTATAGATAATTTACTCAATTATTAGCCTTTTTTATCACGTTTAATTTTTTTTAATTGGATAAAAAAATGATAATGTCCTCCGGCAGCGTACGCCGGGTGTACTACACACGGTCCAGTCTATTTTGATTTTATATCTTTAAAGGAAAATCTTTCCAACCGTACCCAATGTTGACTTCCAACATTAGGTTCATACCACTGATTCGTACCACTTAGATACGTACCACTGTCTTTCACAGCACACAACCTCGAATTTATATAATTTTATATTTTTTAACAAAAATCTATTCAAAGAAATATAGAGTTGGGGCCTTCTGTCTTCGGAAGCGTATTTTCTGGTCTGTATTTGGAAACGAACTCCGACTTTGTATGATTTTATATTTTTAAACGAAAATCTATTCAAACGAATTAAGAGGGGGCCGTTATAGTGATTTCTGACTTAACTCCTGACATTTATATATATTAAGCATTCCATTCTGACCAAAAGTTCCTGAGAAAACCAAAATAATATAAAACATCACAGCTTTCCCTCTTTCAAAACGTGAAATTATATCCTAATATTATCCCAGTGTTGAAAATGTGGAGTTTCCATGCATGAGCAGAAAAGAAAACCCCACCGAAAATGTTCTAAAGCAGAATTAAAACGAAAAAAATACATTAAAAGGCATTGCGAAACAAGAAAAAAAAATCTCTGGCAAATTCGTAAAATGACATAAAAAAAAATTTCTTTTAATGGTAAATATTAATATTTTTTAAAACCTAAAATATCATTAGGACCGGAAAAGTTATGGAAATAAATGTTTTTTATTTTGATATAGAGAGCGGTACGGAATTTTAAATGTGCAAAAAAAACGAAAAACTTGAAATCGCCATTCAGAAAATATATGTTTCGAAACAATAAAAATTAATATTTTTAAAACAAAGTACACCTTGCATAAAAAGAACATAGGAATATAGAAAAAAAAAAACGAAAAATAGGAAATCTTCCTCGTGAAAATATATTTTTGATACAGTAAATATTAATATTTGTTTTGCGGATGTGGCAATTTCAAAATACGAGAAAAGCGGATCATTTTTCCATGCTTTAGTTTCTTTCTTCTTGAAATTCCACAAAAACCCCGGGAAGGCACAGATAACAGCAGAGGCGCGCTATTTTACGATGTTCAAATGGTTTTTAATTAATATCTCATCGAATTACAAAAAAAAAAAAAAAAAAATAAAAAATCTCAACCTTAGGTGCATTCTTTCTTGCCTACGTCTATCCCCATCCAAATTGTTCAGACCTATAAATGCAGTAGATTTTTCTAGTCATCTGCCCCCCCCCCACACACACATATCTTTTATTTTATTAATACAGCCCTTTCGGCCCTGGCGGTCACAAATGTGTTCCTTCCTTTTAAAATGCTTTAAACTATAAATAACGCCTTGCAGATACGTAAAAACCTCATAATCACATTTGAGGGGCTCACAACCATAGCAGACCAAGTCCATTTTGAAAAAAAAAAAAAAAAAAAAATTGAGATAGTCCACTTAGAAGGTGCATAAAATCTGTTTTATCTACTCCCATAGTGAACCAAGTCTGTTTTCACATCCTTTCTCACGTATGGCATCTGTTTACAGACTTTGCTCAATGTGGGAGTGAATAAAACAGATTTTATGCACCTTATAAATGAAGTATCTCATTTTTTTTTCAAAATGGGACTTGATCTACTATGGTTGTGAGCTCCTCATATGTGCATTCTATATTTTGACTTTTTAGTGGACAAGTAGCGCCATCTAGCTTTGAAATAGTAAAAAAAAAAAGTTGAAAAAAGTTTTACATTTTTTGGACTTTAAGAAAAAAGCCAGGGCCTAAAGGGTTTAAACTTAAATTAGGGACTATAATTCCCGAATGAATAAAAAATACTAGTATGTTTTTATGTCTGTTAAATCCTGTTGTAATACGACATTTTCTCAAACGTCTTCAAAAATTCTTCCTTCGATTATTGTCATACGCAAAGAATGCAAAACAACTACATTTGTTAGGTTTCAGAAACTAACATATTCGTTAAATTTCAGTAAAACCTAACTTCTGTGATGTGGTTAGTTACTTTTAATTTTATTAGCGTAAAAAGGATTTTTATCCCAAACTGAAAAAAAAAAAATTCAGGGCCGAAAGGGATAGATAACATGATGGAAATTATCTTGCTTCGTTTTCCTGTTAAAAATTTTGACTGACCCTGTATATCACAATATTAAAATGTTTATTTGCTTAAAAGACGTTATAAAAACACATTAAAAGTAAATTAAAAATCTATATTTACATATTTCAACTCTTTTATTGAGTCGTTATCAGAATGTATAACAGAAAATTATAAATGCATATGAAAAATAGAAAAAATCATCGAATATAAACAAGTAATCATGTAATTTTGACCAGTCATATATATTTTTAAGTTTCGGATCATAACACTAAACGTTATTCACAATTTTATCCAAAACTAAGAAAAATTATACTGAGTAGGAAAGTTTTTCATGAATAGGATCACATTCCTGGCTGATCCCCTCCACCCCCACATACTATACTATTAATTACTAGAAATAGTTGTAGAATGATCTATTTTAAAAACATAATCTTAGAAACTGTACAAAAACACTGAAGCAATCAGCTAATCAAAAATCTATATTAAATGTTTAAAGATTTTTGGTCAGCTGTTTGCGTCAGTGTTTTTGTACAATTTCTGAGATTATATTTTTAAAGTAGGTCATTTTACTAATACTATGTCGGAGATGATGCTGGAATGGGACGTTTTCAATACAAACCTTTGCTGCTCAACTTATTTTTCTCAGTTTCGAATAAAATCGTGAATAATAATTATGTTTAGTGTTATCTGAAATTAAATATATATCTTAAAAACTGTACAAAAACACTGAAGCAATCAGCTAATCAAAAATCTACATTAAATGTTTAAAGATTTTTGATCAGCTGTTTGCGTCAGTGTTTTTGTACAATTTCTGAAATTATATTTTTAAAGTAGATCATTCTACTAATACTATGTCGGAGATGGTGCTGGAATGGGACGTTTTCAATACAAACCTTTGCTGCTCAACTTATTTTTCTTATTTTTGAATAAAATCGTGAATAATAATTATGTTTAGTGTTATCTGAAATTAAATATATATCTTAGAAACTGTACAAAAGCACTGAAGCAATCAGCTAATCAAAAATCTACATTAAATGTTTAAAGATTTTTGATCAGCTGTTTGCGTCAGTGTTTTTGTACAATTTCTGAAATTATATTTTTAAAGTAGATCATTCTTCTAATACTATGTCGGAGATGGTGCTGGAATGGGACGTTTTCAATACAAACCTTTGCTTCTCAACTTATTTTTATCATTTTTGAATAAAATCGTGAATAATAATTATGTTTAGTGTTATCTGAAATTAAATATATATCTTAGAAACTGTACAAAAGCACTGACGCAATCAGCTAATCAAAAATCTACATTAAATGTTTAAAGATTTTTGATCAGCTGTTTGCGTCAGTGTTTTTGTACAATTTCTGAAATATTATTTTTAAAGTAGATCATTCTACTAATACTATGTCGGAGATGGTGCTGGAATGGGACGTTTTCAATACAAACCTTTGCTGCTCAACTTATTTTTCTTATTTTTGAATAAAATCGTGAATAATAATTATGTTTAGTGTTATCTGAAATTAAATATATATCTTAGAAACTGTACAAAAGCACTGAAGCAATCAGCTAATCAAAAATCTACATTAAATGTTTAAAGATTTTTGATCAGCTGTTTGCGTCAGTGTTTTTGTACAATTTCTGAAATTATATTTTTAAAGTAGATCATTCTTCTAATACTATGTCGGAGATGGTGCTGGAATGGGACGTTTTCAATACAAACCTTTGCTTCTCAACTTATTTTTCTCATTTTTGAATAAAATCGTGAATAATAATTATGTTTAGTGTTATCTGAAATTAAATATATATCTTAGAAATTGTACAAAAGCACTGAAGCAATCAGCTAATCAAAAATCTACATTAAATGTTTAAAGATTTTTGATCAGCTATTTGCGTCAGTGTTTTTGTACAATTTCTGAGATTATATTTTTAAAGTAGATCATTCTTCTAATACTATGTCGGAGATGGTGCTGGAATGGGACGTTTTCAATACAAACCTTTGCTGCTCAACTTATTTTTCTCAGTTTCGAATAAAACCGTGAATAATAATTATGTTTAGTGTTATCTGAAATTAAATACATATCTTAGAAACTGTACAAAAACACTGAAGCAATCAGCTAATCAAAAATCTATAGTTCTCCTTCCTTATAATATTTCTGAACCTTATAAGGTTCAGGAGTTTGTAACGATACATTATCTTTTCGTATCCCGAATTTATGGGTTGAATGGTTGGACAACTTACGGCTTCACGACATAGAGGGAACACGCGCAATCGCGAAAATGTAGGGCGTGTTATTTGATTACTTGTTTATATTCGATGATTTTTTCCATTTTTCATATGCATTTGTAATTTTCTGTTATACTTTCTGATGACGACTCAGTAAAAGAGTTGAAACATGTAAATATAGATTTTTAATTTACTTTTAATGTGTTTTTATAACGTCTTTTAAGCAATTAAACATTTTAATATTGTGATATGGTTAGTAGTGGACGTAATTTTGACTTATTACTCGCACTTATTTACATTTGACCCTGTATAGCTAGCTAAATAATGCCACGCCTACTTTTCAACTGGATTTCAAAGCTGAAATGCCATCAAGACAGGACATTATCTTCACAACTGACTTCTCAGTTTTGCCCAGGAGGGGGACCATTAATTTAATGAGTGGGGTTGAACATAATCCCTCTTGGAAGGAGAATAGCAGGGGGACAAAGAAACGACGGGGGGGGGGGGGTGAGATGAATAATTTAAAGTGTAGATGAAGGATTTAGTTTTCGAATTCCGAACGCTGGCGCCAAGTACTTATGTCAGCTCCCGTTACATATTCGCGCCTTAATCTTCCACGCACCGTAAAGTGACATTAGACTTATTCAAGATCCAACAATGCTTTAAGTTCACCCTCATTAGGCTAATTTGATTTTGGGTTGAAAGCGTCCGTTGATTGACTTGAAGCTATTTCATTTCACTTCTCGGGGGAGGGGGCGTAAGCTTTGTGGCACATGTCTTTTCTCTTCAGAAGAGAGAAATTGTGATGCGACTTGAAAAAAAAAATATATATATCAGTGCTATGTTTCGTTGAAGTTTGAAAGAACTTGAAGAATGTTTGAAAAAATGTCATTTGTTTCAAAAACGTAATTTAAATAGAGTTATCGCCTTAGATTTTCAAAAGTGCGTTTTGAGATTTTTTTTTTATTTTCAGACTTAAAACAAAGAAGATATTTAGATATTTATAGGACACAAAGGCCACATAATGATATCTAAATTACAAAATCACAACAATCGTTATGAAAATTATAGCTTTTCTCATAATTAAGGGGTGGTTCTAATTCTTTGGGTCAAAATGTCCGATTTTATTTTGCATTTTATCCATTCCTCAAGGTTGTAAAGCGTTTCCCTAAAGCAGTTGCATAATATTCCAATTCCTTAAATACCCCGTTCAGATTAGGGCATTTAAGTGACGTAACTTACGTTTTTGAAGCGGGCGGCCCGGAATGAGGCTTGACTTCTCCATGCATTGCTGCGGTGTTTGAGGACGTTTAATTATTTTTTCCAGCTTGCAAAAAGTAAAAACAGGAACGATAAATCATGCGTCCAACATAGATTATGAAACACTTGCCTTGAAGCTATTTTATTTCACTTGTCGGGAGAGGGGGGGGGGGGGGGGGGCGTAAGCTTTGTGGCAAATGTCTTTTCTCTTTAGAAGAGAGAAATTGTGATGTGACTTGAAAAAAAAAATGTATATCAGTGCGATGTTTCGTTACATGCTTGAAGTTTCAAAGAACTTAAAGACTGTTTGAAGAAATGTCATTTGTTTCAGAAATATAATTTAAATAGAGTTATCGCCTTCAAATTCTTTTTTTTTTCACACTCACAAAAGAAAAAAAAAAGATATTTTGATATTTTTAGGACATTCACAAAGGGCACTTAATGATAGCTGAATTACAAAAATACAACAATCGTTATGAAAATCACAGTTTTCTCAATCAATTTTTTGGGTCAAAAATTTCGATTTTAATTTGTGTTTTTTGTATTCCTCAAGTGTGTAGTGTGTTGCCCTAAAGCGGTCGTTATGAAAATCATAGCTTTTCTTAAAATTAAGAGAAGGTTTTAATTCTTTGGGACAAAATTTACGATTTTATTTTGCATTTTTTATATTTCTCAAGTGTGTAGAGTGTTGCACTAAAGCGGTTTCATGATATTCCAATTCCTTATACCCCGTTTAGACTGGGGCATTTAAGTGACTTAACTTACGTTTTTGAAGCGGGCGACCTGGAATGATGGTTGTCTTCTGCATTCATTACTACGGTGTTTGATAACGTTCATTTAAGTCCCTTTGAGTTAAATAACTTAAATCCTCTAGACTGAACTCAAGAATTTACAATCTTTTTTGATCGCTGAGCGTAACGCCGTATAGTGGAGTATATGACGCAAAAACCTGACCAAAAAATGTGTAAACAAAATAGTATTGGTCATATATTTCCGCGAAAACATTTTCTCGAAACCCCATAGGGGACCGTCAACAAATTGAAAAAGAACGAATATCTTTTTGTTAACCCTGTAAAAACTAATGTAGATAAAGCGTTCAAACTGTACAACATGATTAAGAGGCTTATTGTAATAAACTGTGTTCATTTGTATGGTGATAGCATGTATACTAGTTGAGAAATTAAGGTTAAAAAAAACAGTCCCAAATTTTGTCAAGTTTTTTGCTTATAATTTGCAGAGTTCTTAATATAAAGAAAATGTTCTTTTCAGAAAATATGACACATAACATTGTACACAATACTCTGAAATTAGAATAAAAAATAATAAAAATTGGATGAAAAATGTAGTCAGTATAAACTGAACTAAAATTTCCCTTTTATTGTTCAAAAAAAATTTTTTTTTAATATAATTATACTGTTGGAATTTTCCAAATTTTGTATTAGTTAAATAGAAGTTTGTATTAAAATATAAAAATAGTTTAAATACAAGTTTATTTAGGTTCAGAGTAATTATTATAATCTGAAGTATAAATAGGCATAAAAAATTTCGGTCTAATTCCAAAATTCATTTTGCAATACTTCCCTTAAGCCGTTATACCAATTTTCTGCTCGAGAAATGTCTGACAGTTTGGAGCCCCCTATGAATGCTAATTTTGCATCTTGCAATTTTTTAAATACATGAAATGAAAGAACATACTTATATCTTTCATTCCAATAAAAATTATCTTTTAAAATCATATACACTGTAAAAAAAAATCTGTGAAGTTACTAAAGTTTTTCTAGGAAACTGGGATTCCTAGAACTTTTCATGTAACGGCAACAACAAAATTTCATGTAACAGACACACTTTTGCGCCGAAAATCAAAAAATCTGTAAGGTTACTAAGAATTTTTTTGGAAACTGGGATTCCGAGAACTTTTCATGTAACTGCAGCCAGGGTTACAAATAAAAGTTTAGTAAGATTACTGAAATTTTAGCAGATTCATTTGTAAAGTTACAGATTTTTGTAGCTTTACAAAAACTAGTTTTGTAGATTTGCAGCTTTTTTCGTACAGTTACAGTTGAAAGTTTAGTAAGCATGTAACTTTACATCTGTAGAACTACAGATTTTTTTTTACAGTGTACATTTTAAGATATTAAATGTTGAAAATGGCCTTTTCTTTTTTCCTATTTTAAGACTCCGGAGACCCCTTAAGGGGTCTCAGGACTCTTAAAATTGGAAAAATCGAAAAAAAAAGACCACTTTCAACATATAATATCTTAAAATGTAATTGATTTTAAGACAAAATTTTATATTGGGATGAAAGATATAAGTATGTTCTTTCATTTCATGTATTTGAAAAATTACAAGATGCAGAATTAGAATTTACAATGGGCTCCAAAATGTCAGACATTTGACGAGCGGAAAATCGGTATAACAGATTATGCGCACGATTACAAAATAAATTTTGCAAGTAGAAGGAAAATTTTTGGTCCTACCTATGCTTCACATTGTAATAAAAACTCTGAACCTAAATAAATTTGTATTTAAAGCATTTTCTATTTTTAATACAAAGTTGTATTTAGTTAATGCAAAATTCAGAAAATTTCAACAGTATGATCCCCTATAAAGAATATATTTCTCAACAATAAGAAGGAAATTTTAGGTTCAGTTTATACAGACTAACATGAAACATACGTTTTGAAAATTTCATGAAAAAAAATTCAGAAGTTTTTGAGATATCGTGCGCGTTATGCCCAAAAACGTCATTTGGAGAAAATTGACTTCAAAGATTCTGAAACGCCGCTTCAGGTATTGATCGTGTATAATTCTAAAAGCCATAACTTCTGTTCTAATAGAAATTTCAAGGAAACATTTATACCAAAATGTTCAGAAAAGATAGTAGTTTAATACCTAAAAAAATTAAAATTTCGAAAATTTTAAAGCTTTTAAGAGTCCTGAGACCCCTTAAAGAAGCTCAATTTTATCATGCTCGAAATAGTGTAATATCAGTAAAATACAATGCAAATGATTTTCCTACAAACGCTATAAAGTAACGATATTTTTTTAGCATCTCTGTAAACGAACTAAAAAGGCTAAACACTCCATTTTCAATAGAAAACGTCTCATAGGGAACCTCAATAACATAAATTACATGGTAAGTTAGAGCACGGGAGAAAACAGAAGACTGCAGAAGGCATAACAGACAAACACACCAAATTCATAAACATAGAAAAAAGAAAGATCGTTGAGAATATTTCAATAAAAACCTTTTATAATGCAAAAATAATTATAAAATTTTATATTTTGTCAAAATAGTAGATAAAATATAACGTTTTACATTTTTTCCTTATTATTCAATTCCTACTATTAGCTCACACTCTCCCTATATTTATTTATATATTTATATATTTATCTTGTTCAAATTTTCAATCGTTAATAAAAGACTCATTATTCATCCTATCAGGTTGAAATAAATTTTTTTAAACTTGTACTGGATGACAATTGATGTTAATAAAGTTTTTTCGAATATTAATTAATTAATTAAATTTTAATTAATTAATTTTAGTTTTGCATGGGAAACAAAATGGCCGCCATTGGTTATTGAACTTCAATGAAAGTATTTTCAATAAGGGTTACCATAGGGGGGGGGGGACCCTGTTCTGTCGCCATATACCGCCAAGTTTGTCGCCAACTTGGCGATATATCGCCAAATTTGGCGGCCAAAATGAGTCGCCAAAAGTGACGCCAACTTGGCGATATCTGTAATATTTCGCCAAATTCCCATAGAGTTCCATTGTAAACCTACTTGCTTATAGAAAATCAACAAATTGAGATATTTTAATGCAACAAAAACTCATATTAGCTTGATTATATTAAATTTTTCTTTGATGGCCTAAGTAGGAATTGACTTTAAAAACAAAATTTTTATATTACTTGTTTTTAGTTGCGTTCGTAATTATATAAATACGTAGCACCTATAGTCGTCGTTCGGTCCGTCTGTCTGTCCGTCTGCCTGTTCGTCAGGGCGCATGTAACAGAGCAAAAACTATCCAACCGAAAGGTCTGAAATTTTAAATATATAATTGTTTCAAAATTTTGTCGAGTCATTTCAAATTTTAGGAAAATCGGATGTCTAGTTTAATTACAGGGACAGTCAAAAGTTTTCCGTTACATGACGGCCAATGGGGAAAAAAATTATTTCAAGTGCATTTTAATGATGTTGCAGCCTTTCGAACAGAATGAAATGGATAGGCACTTATGAAGTGCACTAAAATATACATTCAGTACAATATGCGGTTCAAAAAATTTATAAAACTATTTATAGTACGAACGCACCTCATTTTCCACTTTTAACGTGCAATTTACAACTTGTTCTTATTATAAACTTTTTGTTTCATTGAGACATATTAGTTTGTAATATCAGCACAAGTAAATCTCAATGTAGTAGAGTATCACTGTTCCCTTGAAAATGAGGTTCATTTATTTGATATGTGTGTCTACTTAACTCTCCGCTACTACACCTTGTGAATAAATTACTCCAGGCCATAAAAGGGAAAGTGCTGTGAGCTGATTTTCCTCAAACAATATTAGGCTAGAAAGTGGTAGTTGAATGTCCAACTCTAATAGATGGTTCAAAATCAATGGTATTTAATGTTCTCAACACCAGTTTTAGTCAAATTTTCATTAATGACAAACACACCTGTTTATTATGATAATTTCTACACCTCCGGGAAAAGCTCTATGAGAAATAATGAACATTAAAACTTGATTGGCTAAATGATGTCGCGGATAATTGAATGGGTATATGGAAAAGGGCGTATTTGAGGCGGAAAGTGGATTTTCTGTAGAAAAATGGCTCAAATGGTATGATTGATGATTATCCAGTGTTAAAAATAGCAATTTCATAATATTCAAGTTTGTTTTCATTAAATAAAAGAGAAATAATGAACATTAAAACTTTATTTGTCAAATGATATCGAGGATAATTGAATGGGCGTTTGGAAGAAGGATCTATGTTACAAGTTTTGGAAAGTTGGATTTTCTATAGGTAAAAGGCATATGTGAAAGGATTGATGATTATCCAGTGTTAAAAAAATTGCAATTTCATAATTTACAAGTTCTTTTACCCTAAATTAAAAAAAATGAAACAATAAACTAAAAATAATATTATTACATTCCTCATACACTCAACTAGTTTTTTTATCACTCACCCGATGCTTAAAATGAAGAAAAAAATGGAAGGTCATTAAGATCAGAAGAAGGCCTATATTGCACTATAGTACAGGTAACGGGTCTATGTCATTTAGCAGACAACCAAATAGCCGACAAGACATTTAGCAGACAGCAATTAGACGACAGGACGTTTAGCCGACAAGTACATTTAGTCGACACGTACATTTAGTCGACACGTACATTTAGTCGACAGGACAATTAGCCGACAGCGACAGTTAGCCGACAAGACAGATAGCCGACAGAGACAATTAGCCGACAGGACAATTAGCCGATAGGACAGTTAGTCGACATGGACAATTAGCCGACAAGACGTTTAGCAGACAGGATGATTAGCCGACAAGACAATTAGCCGACAGGACAATTAGCCGACAGGACATTTAGCCGACAAGATAATTAGCCGATAAGACAATTAGCCGACAAGACATTTAGCCGACAGGACAATTAGCCGACAAGACATTTAGCCGACAAGACATTTAACCGACAGGACATTTAGCCGACAGGACATTTAGCCGACAGGACAATTAGCCGACAGGACGATTAGCCCAGTTAGGTTTTGGTTTGGATACTGTTAGGTTTCGGATAGGTTACAGTTAGAATACAGTTAGGTTATAATTAGTTTACGGTTACGTTAAACTTAGGTTACAGTTAGGTTACGGTTAGGTTACAGTTAGATTACGGTTACGTCACAGTTAGATTAAATTTAGGTAACAATTAGGTTACATTTCAGTTACAAATAGGTTAAGGTTAGTTACGGATAGGTTACAGTTAGTTTAGGGTTAAGTTACGGATAGGTTACAGTTAGATTAGGGTTAAGTTACGGATAGGTTACAGTTAGATTAGGGTTAAGTTACGGATAGGTTACAGTTAGGTTACGGATGGGTTACGTTAGATTACGTTTATGCTACGATTAGGTCACAGATAGGATACAGTTACGTTACAGTTTGGTTACAATTAAGATTACGGATAGGTTACAGTACGTTACGGATACGTTCCAATTAGGTTACGGTTAGGTTACCGCCAGGCTACAGTTAGGTTACGGTTAGGTTACAGTTAGATTACGGTTACGTCACAATTAGATTAAATTTAGGTAACAATTAGGTTACGTTTAAGTTACAAATAGGTTAAGGTTAGGTTACAGATAGGTTACAGTTAGATTAGGGTTAAGTTACGGATAGGTTACAGTTAGGTTACGGATAGGTTACGTTAGATTACGTTTATGCTACGATTAGGTTACAGATAGGATACAGTTACGTTACAGTTTGGTTACAATTAAGATTACGGATAGGTTACGGTTAGATTACGGTTAGGTTACGGATAGGTTACAGTTACGTTACAGTTTGGTTACAAATAGGATTACGGATAGGTTACAGTTAGATTACGTTTAAGTTCCGGATAGGTTACAGTAGGTTACAGATAGATTACAATTAGGTTACGGTTAGGTTACCGCCAGGCTACAGTTAGGTTACAGTTAGGTTATAATTAGTTTACAGTTAGCGTACCGTCATGATACGTTTATTTTATGATAGATTACGGTTAGGTTACTGTTATGTTACAGTTAGGTTAGGGTTAGGTTATAAGTAGGTTACGGTTACGTTACGGTTAGGTTATAATTAGGTTACGGTTATGCTTCCTTTCCGTTACAGATAGGTTACGGTTAGGTTGCGGTTATGTTCCATTTCCGTTACAGATAGTTTACGGTTGGATTATGGATAGGTTACAGGTAGGTTGCAGTCACGTTACATTTAGCTTAAAATTAGTTTACGTTACGGTTAAGTTACCGATAGTTTATAGCTACGTTACAGTTAGGTTACGGTTATGTTATAATTAGATTAAGGTTAGGTTGCAATTAGGTTACTGTTGAGTTACGGTTAGGTGATAATTTGTTTATAGTTAGGTTGAAGGTATGTTACTGTTAGGTTACCGTTAGGTTACGGTTATGTAACATATTGCAGCTAGGGTACAGTTAGGTAATGTTTATGGTAGAGTTAGATTAAGGTTACGTTACAATTTGATTACTGCGCCCAGGGCTTAAATTCTAACAAAAAAAGTTCCGGAGCCCTAATATTCTGCGCTACCGGTACAACAACTGTACCGTTCCACCCCCCTCCCCCCTGCCCCTGTAATCTGCATATTTATATTTCGTACATTAATTGCAAAATTTAAAACATTTTTTTTCTTTAGCAAAATAAAAAAATTAAATATATCTATCAGCATATACTTAGCTGTCAACTATTCTACTTTTTAGTTATCACTTCTTCTGAATAGTAAAAATCAGTGCCTATTTTTTATGTTAATTAATTGCAGAATTCTGCGATTAAATAGGGTAACGATTATGATTAGAAAATGGTGTTAACACAAAAAAGAGATAGTTCGCAGCTATGCATTTTTAAGAAAAAATGAATGAAATTTACATAAATGAATATTTATATGCTGAAGAATGGGACAATGTTTTACAATTTCCTGTAAATGTGCATATCTTAAGCTATAATAATTTCCTTCCGCATAACCATCTTTTGCGATGAGTCCCTGAAAATCAGATAAAATTAAAAATTTGACAACGTTATCGGAAAGAATCTACGCTTTTATAGAAAAAGGGGAAACACTGCTCGATTGCTTTCTATCAGAATAACAATACATGGTAATTATTCTACTTACAAAGGAAAGTGACTTCGTATAGGTGCACAGAGCCTTAGCGCGGGTACCGTTCATGATGCAAAATAAATAGAAAAATCACTAACGTGATTTTTATACTCGTACGCAATAGAAGACAAAAAACCTCGAACAGACAAAACGTCAAGCTGATGCTTGTTGGATAAAACACAAAATATTCTTTTCAGGTTAGATATCGAAATAAAAAAAGAAAACCCAGCCAATAAAAAATTATCCTACTCTCACAAAAGGAAATCGAACTGAAAGCAAATTTATTGTTCACTCTCTTGAGTGGCCCCGTATCAACACGTCGCCGATATAAATTTGAAATAGAAAAACACGATTTCTGTTTCCCCTTCATTCTGATCAAAATAGCATTAAAATGATTTGAAGTGGAATATAATACGTAATTTTAAAAGAAGATTTTTTTTCAATACATGAATAAATAAAATTTTAAATGTAATACAGATTGAGCTCGAGTCAGTCTAAGCCTAAAAACTGATATAAAAATTGAGTACGTTTCATCTCTATCCCCTACGCGTGTGACACATTAGGTCACATATAAGTGTTTTGGTAAAAAGAATGTAAAAGCTTGGAGATGGGAAAGAAAGGAAAAGGTAATTTAAGCTTCGGATTTTCGGAAGCGCTATTGCACTGGGCTCCGGAGTACTGTATTTATGAGCTCCGGTGAATTCCGAACAATATTTAAATATTTACTAAAAACAGAGAAGTACCGGAGCCGGGCTCTGGTGGGCTCCGTCGCAAATTAAGCCCTGATTACAACCGAATTTTATGCAGTGTAATTTTATATCACACTAGCTGACCCACCCGGCGTTGTCCATGCCCATCATAATAACCTTAAATAAAACTCAAGTTTGTATGATTTTATATCCTTTGAAAATCTTTTAAATGGACCTAGTTTCGGAAGTCCCATTACCTTCCACAGCCTCTCGTGTGTTCCCAACATATCTCTCTCCGAACGAACCTGTGATCTGGGTCTCCGCTACCTAAAGCGGTATGTACCGGAAGTGCTCCGCACGTACCGCAGATAATCGAAAACCAAGTCTAGTGAGCCAAACTTCGTTGTAATCAAGCCCATAGAACCTGAAAAATGAATGCATCATTAATGTTCGAAAATGTTGGTAACTGAAGTCTAAGATAAAGTTTCATAATACAGAAAGTAGCTGAATTGTAATCTAACTTAAATGAACCTATTCCCGTTGAAATCGGGCCCCTAGAACTCGAGGAAAGAATACACCCCTAAGCGGTGGAAGGTTGCACCCCCACCCCCCTCTCTGTAAATTTCACGGACTACTTTTAAAATTAACGCAATATTATTTAATAAACGGATGAAATCCCGGGCGGCAAACAACTTAGCTACGCTACTGCACCTAACGAAAATTTTCATATGAATTCGACATTCGTTTTATTCGATGTTAGCATAAATTAGAGGCCCCGATGTAATTATGAGCACGCTAGAGGGCGAAGCCAGCTAGTTTAATAAAATGTTATTATTATCACGCTTATATGTTAAAGCCTCGATAACTCAACATCCTCATAAATAAGTGTATTTAGTTAATATTACTATTTATACATTTGCTCTAAAAACTGGATAACTTGAAGATTCATTAATCTGTTTTATTATATATCGAATACAAGTTATACGGTTAAACCTTGATGAATCCTCAGGCTTATAAATCTATGTTTTTATTTAAACAATTATCATTGGTCATTGTGGTTAAAACCTTGATAACTCTATATCCTCATAAATCAGTGCTTCTATGCAATAGAATCTAATTAATTTTCTTAACATCCGCAATAAAATCAAAATAACAAGTTAACCCAAACGATCTCTCTAAACGAAAAACCTAGTTACTTCGCCATCTCTTTAAATTTATATTTCAATCAGTTTGATATAAATTCTGTATGATTTCCAAAAAACCTCGAAAAGTCGTCATCCTTAATCATCTGTGATTTTATTAAGTCGAATGTCATTAATGAATTATATATATCCAATCTTGATAACGACATTCTCAGAAATTTGTCTTTTTGCGCATCGAATTTATTTAATTTATATATTAACAGTGATTCGCCAGCTTTATAAACCTTTGTTTTTGTTGAATGAAGTAATATTTATTTGTTACTGATATGGGGGCACTATAATATCGATAGCTCATCAATTTCATAAATCAGTGCTTTTACTCAATCATCATTAATATTTTATACATATGCATTAAAACCTCAATAACTCATCAGCTACTAAGAGTGTGTTTGTATTTAACTGTAGAATAAGTTTTCAGCGAGATCGGATTTAACGACAACCCAGTTTTTAGTGGGGAATATTGAATAAAACGTATACCAATAAAAGAAAGTTTCGCTCTGTCTGTGTGTATGTGAGTGTGTGAGTGTCTGCGTTTGATGACTAGCAAAATCTACCGCACGTAGAAGTCTGAACATTTAGGTGAGAACAGTCCAAGACATGTCCTGATGCACCTGACAATCAGATTTTTCTTTTTTTAAGGTCGGGGCCCCTGTGCCTCTAAGTTTTTATGCTCTAAATTGTTAATAACTTACTCCCTTTATATCCGATCTTCTTCGTTCTTGGGGCCAATTCCCTATTTAGTTATTCCCTCATTTCTACATTCCAGTTAAGACCTTGGCAGCCTGGGACCCGGTACAGCACCCCTTAAAGTTTTTGTGCCCTAAATTGTTAATAAATTGCTTCCTTTTAATCCGATCTTCATTTTTGGTATCCTTTTTTCATTTAGTTATTCTCCCATTTCTACACCCTAGTTAAGACCCTTGCTCCATTCTCCCCCCTAGGGCCCCGTAGGTCCCTTGAATTTTTTGTGCGCCATGCATTTTTCACCCTCTAATTTTCCCACCTTCTCAGTGCATAATTTTAAAACTGAGTATTGGACACTTCTCCCAGGACTAACACTCTCATATTTTATTTGGGCCCTAGGACAATCATTTAAGCATTTACCCAATTTTTGGCGCATTTCTTTAAATTATTATTCTAAGGAATAATTCATAACTCTATGGCTAATTTTGAATAATTGAAGATCTAAGACCTTTCAACATATTTTCATGTTAGGGCCCTGCTCTTAACTATCAGTTGGCCTCTTTTGGGCCCTTTATTGTAGCTCCCTTAAAAATGACCCGATTCATTAGCTTTTTTTTCTAACAACTTCTTAAGTCTTCTAGCAACTCCATGAACGACAAAAAAATTTCTTACTTCAGCTACCACCAATTTTGAATATTAATCTCCTTCTTGGGGCCTTTGTTGTAGCTTCTTTAAAAACGATCTTACTCTATTACAATTTTCTACTTCATAGTTCTTGCGTCCTACAGCTACTTTAAAACTATTAAAAATTTTTCCTTTACCCAACTACATTCCAGTTAATATCCTGCCCCCTGGGCCCGGTCCTTCTTTATACCCAAGCTACCACCTTTTTCGAATATTAATCTCCTTTTTCGGCAACAGCTTACGTTTACTCACTACATCCGTAAATTAAAAATAAAAATCGCGTTACGTTAACCCTTAAATGCGCGATTTTTTATTTTGCTTCGAAAAAATTATATATGATTCTCTGAAAGGTTTATTACTCAGGAAAAATAATGAAAAAAAATCAGAGATAAATTTTTCATATAATACGGAACTCTTTTCTTCTGTTGCGCATCTGCAATACAAATAATAACTACTGTTGCGTGGCTGTTTTACGCTAAAATATTGCAAATCAGTAAATATTTTAATACCTATGTCTCCAAATACCTTATTTTATATAATTATTTATTTTATAAAACTTAACCTTTAACCCTTTAATTCCCATGATAGAATGCGTTCTAGAAATTAGGTACTCCAGAGAATCTGACTTTACACAAGAAAGTTTCAATGGTTAATTTCGCTTTTTTTTAAATACAGAATGTCTGTTATTAATTAAAACAAACATTGCTATTTTTATCTCCTGGTGTGTATTAGGTATATACGAATAAAAAAAATCTATTAAATTTTAAAAAAACTGTTCTTTGCATAAAAAACTGTTCTTTGTCCCTGCGCACTAAAGGGTTAAAGGTAATTTTAGAAAAGGGATTTCATCCGTTTATTAAATAATATCGTGTTAATTTTAAAAGTAGACCGTGAAATTTACAGAGGAGGAGGGAGGCAACTTTCCACCGCGTAAGGATAAATTGTTTCCTCGGGTTATAAGGGCCCAATTTCAACGGGAATTGGTTTATTTAACTTAGATTACAATTCAGCTACTTTCTGTGAAAATACTACTTTCTGTGATTATGAAAGTTTATCTTAGACTTCAGTTAACGACATTTTCGAACATTAATGATGCATTCGTTTTTCCGGTTCTATGGGCTTGATTACTACGAAGTTTGGCTCACTATTAGACTTTTTTTTCAATTGTCTACGATACGTGCGGAGCACTTCCGGCACATGCTGTGTTAGGTAGCGAGGACCCAGATTACAGGTTCATTCGGAAAGACGTTTGTTGGAAACATACGAGACGCTGTGGAATGCAATGGAACAACCGAAACTAGGTTCATTTAAAAGATTTTCAAAGGCTATAAAAGCATACAAACTTGAGTTTTATTTAAGGTTATTATGATGGGCCGGGCAAACGCCGGGTGGGTCAGCTAGTGTGATATAAAATTGCATTGTATAAAATTGGGTTGTAACGTAGGGAACTAAAAAAAGCAAGCAAAAAATTCATACCGCACAGTTTTTTTTTTTTTTTTTTTTTTTTAATTCGATATAGATTTCGTTATTCATATGTCTAACTGTTTTATACGTTTAATATAATATGTTGAAACATCACAAAGAGATTATTATTTGTTAAAAAAAAAACCTTGTTTATATGACTTACCTTTTTCTACATAAACAAATTGCAGTAGTAATCCTTATCTCAGTTCATAAAATATTTTTTTTTTTTTAAATGCCAATTGCAAATATCCGTTTATTTTTCAAAACAAATCATGAAAATTCAACAAACTGTTGTATCGGAACATTATTTGTGCTATAAAATTTATCAAATAATGATATTTTTGTGCAAAATGAAAAAAAAAAATAGTTAAAATTCTCACCGATAAGCGAAGTTTTAGGAGCCTCATTATAAAAATGTATGACAAATAAGCAGATTATGGATTCTTAAAATAGTCTCACACTAAAAAATTAAATTTGATTGTTTAGTATCTGAATGAAAATAGCTGTACATTTTGTGCTTGTAAGAAATAAAAATGGTTTTATATGAATGCGTTAGAAAATAGCCAATTTGGATTTGAGAAAATCATTTTAAAAAAAAGAAAGAAAAGAAAGAGAAAAAAATCACTCCCGGCTCGGCCTGCAGGCACAGGTAGATTTCGAAGTTAAGCACTAATTTCACCAAAAAGGCAAATCAAGAATTTGCCTTTTTGCCACACAGTTTGACAATTTTTTCTGGTCGCTTTTGACGAGTTTTTAATTTCATTTTTCTAAACTGGTTTTATCAGAATCATGTTAAGGCTGTGTTCTCAACTACACTGCTCAACAAGGTTGATATTTTCTGACACAATGACGTACAGATTAACGTAATTGTATAAAATTGGCAGACCTACTACAAGGGATTTTTCTCCCTTCGTTCAGTGTTTTTTTTTTTTTTTTCCTTTTGTTGGGAAATTTGGTTCAAACTGTGACAGTATTTTCTGAAACATCTATTGTGTTTACAAAAAAAACGGAAAATGTCTTTCAATTACATAGTTTCCTTATAACAACACCTTCCAATTTCATGAGTTTCCGAAGAAAAGGGGATTAAAACTTATGTCATAAAGTTGCCCCTGTGGATTTGAGAACAGCCTTAATACGATATTTTTTTCTTGAACCTCCTTTTTTTGTGTAAGAGTTGGTTTTATCAAAATCTTGCCAGTATAAAAGTTGTAGATAATATTAAGAAGATTTATAATAAATTTAAGCGGTTTTGATATCTTGTGAATTGACGAAGTTATGATTTTTTTTTCTTTTTAAGCCTCTCCCTTTTCTCTGTAAGTGTTGGTACTATCAAATACTTGTCAATATAAAAGTTGTAGGTCAGACTAAGAAGATTTATAATAAATTTAAGTGGATTTTATATCTTGTGAATTGATGAAGTTATGAATTTTTTTTCTTCTTAAAACTCTATTTTCATTGCCCCTTGAGCCCATTTTTAATGATATCAAAAATCTGTTATGCATAATTTTTTGGACCTTTTCCTAGAAGTAATAATAACTTTAAACTGATTTGATATGCATTATAATTAAGAAGTTATTGTTTTTTTCTGTTTTCACAAAATCCTTCCCTATTTCCATACCCTTGGGTCGATTTTGCCCATTAACGAACTTTACCGAGATTTTCTGCCCCTTGATTGTATGGTATGGCCTTGATCAGTTTGGAAGAGGTTTGTGCAGAGTTATGGAAGTTATCGTGTCCATAAAAAATGATATATATGGATAGATAGTTAGATAAAGTTTTGAACTGGGGGTGGTTTGGTGTTCTATGGTTTCATGGTCGGCGGAGATCTGCAAAAATGTTGGTAAAATGTAATATGTAGTATTTCTTATTACGAAATCTACCTAAAAATGTATTACCCTGATTTTATTCCTCTAAATATCTACAATATTCTGCTTAATACTTTACGAAATTCGTTAGATCCCTAGCTGAGGCTGGATACATTCTACGACTAAAAATGCAAACTTTATTAACAAGAATGAAAAAAATAATATTAAATAAGAACCAATTTTATTAATATAAAGGAGAACCTAGCTTCAAATTTAAAGAAAAATTCTATATGCTTACCATATATATCTAATTCGATAAATGCTTTTCTTAAATTTTGAATATCAAATTAAATTAGAATTATTTGAAAAAAATATTTTTAATTTTCTCAACATATATTTTTTAACTTTAGAATATTATTGATTGCAAAGAAACCGTTATTGAAAAATTAAGTTAATACAAATAGAGGAATAAGGATGAAACGTAAAAAGTTCTCAATAAACTTGAAAATTGGTGAAACAATTAAAATTATATATCACGTTTAAAACAAAATGTTATTAGCCTGCGGTACGGTATGCTATTTCTTTCTCCCAGCTTATTTTGTGTCCAAAAAATAACGTTACCTTACAGAGGCTAGCCGTAAAAGAAAGCATTACGATTAAATACTGTTTAGCAATTTTTTTAACTTCTAAGCATCGCACATTTTCAATTTTTATACCGTCGTATTGGAGAAAAAAAGTTCTTTTAAATACGTTTTGTTTGAAAACTGTATCTCCATTTATTTTTTAAATATTAATTTTTTTGGAGTTTTTAATTCACCATTTGCTTAATATTGGCAACGGAAGAACTCGATTTCTGTAGAAAGTAAAGGAAGAATAGTTTTAAAATAGCAATTATATATTTTTGTTGCCATTTTTGCGTAACAACCGAAAGAAAATGTAATTAATATACGTGCTATTTTGACAAAAAAAATATAAACGAATGATTTTTGTTAAAACAATGGATCTATTATATACTATATTTAATTGTAAGTATCTATGAATCATTAGATCGCCGTTTTTTTTTTTTCTTTTCTTGAATAACGGAATATTTTTTTGCATTTGTGCATTATTTCGCGATAGTGATGTGCTATGCATGCTTTACTGTAGATGTTTAAGAGTAGATCGTAAATGTGGAATTCTTAAGCGGATGCGAATGACGTCATTTTACATAAAATAAAACGTGTGCTTTAAGTCTTAAAATTGAAATATGTTTTGTACTGCAGTAGAGTCCCGCTTAACTGAGTTATTTTCTTCTGATGGATTGGTGGCTTCTATTATTATGAAACAGCCATTATAAATGAGGTGTTAGGGGAAGATGAAAAAGCAGTCCTCAAAAAAAAAAAAAAATATATATATATAGCCATTTTTCCCCCATTCCGACAGAAAATCAGAGCTCAAACTTTTTACGGCTGCTCTTTCATCGTCACCTAACACTTCATTTATAATGGCTGTTTCATAATAATAGAAGCCATCAGTCCATCAGAAGAAAATGAAGTAATGGAAATGCCGGGGGCGACACTAAATTCTCAAAAAGCAGTTTTCCTGTTCTCTAGTTTAATATTATTCTATTAAATTTTCAGTTCATTTGTAAACGTAGGTGTATATGATCCAGCAATGGCATTCATTACACAAATAATAGTTTCTCCAAAATAATTTTTTACATTTCGTGTTTAAATGTTTAAATTTCTTAATTAAATCAGAAAGAGAAAGAGTCCTAATTTTTTTAAAAATCATTAACAGTGTTGCATTCATGGAGTGACCCGGAGGAGACATTCTCCCCAGAGAATAAATGTCCTCATGGATGATTTGAGATTTTGTGTTTTCAATGGTCAAAAAGTGCAAATTCCACACCCATCCCCACCCCGGAGCTACAGAAATCCAATCCTTCACGGAGTAAAGTGTCTAAATTCAACTTGATCAATAAGAGAAAATTAGGAATAATCCAGTTTAATGCCATAATATGCTTTATTTGTATAAAATAGACTTATTAGCACGTCTAAATTGGTATCAAATAATAGCTCTTTTTCGTTAGTAACCGAAGAAAATGAAATGAATAAAGAAATGACCAAACATGATGATTGATTTCTCCTTTAACTGTTGCATCATGCTTCCGCCAAATACGCATATGTTGGCGCAACACTGTCTGGAATAAATAATGTTAGGGTGGAATAAAAATAAACAGCTGTTAAATTTACGATTATCTAGTCAAAAATAAATAACAAAATAAATTACTGATAAAAGGAAGTTAGATATAAAGGATTTTATTTTGATGTTTTTATGCATAAAAATGTCTCCATGATTATTTTAGAAAGTTTTGGAAAGTTGAGCGTTTTTTTTTTTTTTTTAAGAACTTCTTAATATTTATTATCAATAAAGTTTATGGATGGTTAAAGGACATGGTAAGGGTATAATATGAAAAAGTGACCACAGTGCTTTATCACATTGATATATCACATGTGGGGTGTCGGCAAAAGTTAGAAAAGCGCCCCTCCAGGGAGTCGCGCCCCTCAGAATAGACCCTCCCTTTCTTTGAATTTTTTATATATTATAAACATTATCTATCACAGGGTTACGTAAAGAAATTCCGATCTAAAATGATGAAAACGGTACGATTTCAAAAAATTTAAAAAATCCCTCCCCCTTGGGGTGGCAAAGCAGTGTGTGTGTGGGGGTGTGGAACTTGGGAGGTGTATAATATGAAATAGTGGCTATAGTGTTTTTCAATGATATATCACATGAGGGGTGTCTGCAAAAGTTGGAAAAGCGCCACCGGTGCACCAACTCTCACGCCCCTCTGCAATAACCCCCCCCCCCCACTCTTTGGAATTTTATATATTATAAATAATATTTATAGGAGGGCTCCGTAAAAAAATCTAATCTAAAATGATGAAAACGCTACGATTTCAAAAAGTTCGAAAAGTGCCCCCTGGGGAGCTAAATTGAGGGGAGGGTAGAAGAAATAATTATAACATGAAAAAGTGGTCTTTCCGGTGATATATCTCATAACTGGTCCGAAAAAAGTTTGAAAATTGCCTCCTGTGGGTCCGCTCTTTCGCCACCTGAATACACTCTTAATTCATGCATCCCCTCTTTTAAATTCTTATATTTAAAAAATAATATTTTTCGGAGTTATCCGTCAAAAAACCCCATTTCAAACAATATTTATTGTAGAAAATATTACTTTTTTAAAAATTTGTTTGTTATAACAACTAAATGTTATAACCTAACCGTAATAGTAACCTAATTATAACCTACCCTAACCTAACTATAACGTAACTGTAACCTATCCGTAATGTAACCGTAACATAACCATAACTTAATTGTAACGTAATTGTAACCTAAAAGTAACCTAATTGTTACCTAAACGTAATCTGTGACCTAACTTAACCTAAGTGTCGGCTAAACGTACTGTCGGTTAATTGTCCTGTTGGCTAATTGTCTCTGTCGACTAACTGTCGCTGTCGGCTAATTGTCTTGTCAACTGGTACTACTGGTACTAATGTACGTGTCAGCTAAATGTAGTTGTCGGCTAAACGTCCTGTCGGCTAATTGCTGTCTGCTAAATGTCTTGTCGGCTATTTGGTTGCCTGCTAAATGACATAGACCCGAATAAGCCGGTATATCAAATTTGAAGCAAATCGAATAATTTTGCATGAAAAACCCATTTACCTAAATTAATGGGGGAGACTAACCTCCGCCCCCCCTTCATGCTTAACCAATAAGCCTCCAAATCTAATCAAGTCAGCTCCTTAACATATTAAGCCGGTATACCAAATTTGGAGCAAATCGAATAATTCTGCATGAAAAACCCATTTATCTAAATTAAGGGGGGATAGCCCTCTTTCCCCCCTTTAATCTTAACTAATGAACCACCAAATCTAATCAATGCAGCTCCTTAACATGATAAACTGATATAGCAAATTTAGAACAAATCGAATAACTCTGCATCAAAAACCAATTTATTTGAATTAAGGGGGTGGGGGGCTAGCTCCCCTATCCCCTTTATTCTTAACTAATGAACCTCCAAATCTAGTCAAGGTAGCTCCTTAACATAGTAAACCGGTATACCAAATTTGGAGCAAATTGAATAATTCTGCATGAAAAACCCATTTATCTAAATTAAGGGGTGGGGGGACTAGCTCCCCTATCCCCCTTTATTCTTAACTAATGAACCTCCAAATCTAATCAAGGCAGCTCCTTAACATAGTAAACCGGTATACCAAATTTGGAGCAAATCGAATAATTCTGCATGAAAAACCCATTTATCTAAATTAATAGGGGTAGCCCCCTTTCCCCCCTTTATTCTTAACTAATGAACCACCAAATCTAATCAATGCAGCTCCTTAACATGATAAACCGATATAGCAAATTTGGAGCAAATCGAATAACTCTGCATGAAAAACCCATTTATCTAAATTAAGGGGTGGGGGGACTAGCTCCCCTATCCCGCTTTATTCTTAACTAATGAACCTCCAAATCTAATCAAGGCAGCTCCTTAACATGACAAACCGGTATAGCAAATTTGGAGCAAATCGAATAAGTCTGCATGAAAAACCCATTTATCTAAATTAAGGGGGGGGGGGGGTGTAGCTCCCCTATCCCCCCTTTATTCTTAAGTAATGAACCTACAAATCTAATCAGGGAAGCTCCTTAACATAATAAACCCGTATACCGAATTTGGAGCAAATCAAATAATTTTGAATGAAAAAAACATGTATCTAAATTAAGGGGGGGGGGGCTCTTTCCCTTCATACTTAACTAATGAACTTCCAAATCTAATCAGGGAAGCTCCTTAACATAATAAACCGGTATATCAGATTTAGAGCAAATCGAATAATTCTGCATGAAAAACCCATTTATCTAAATTAAGGGGAGGGACTAGCCCCCTTTTCCCCCTTTATCTTTAACCAATGAAACCCCAAAACTAATAAGGGAAGCACCTTTCAAGAATGAACGTAGAAAAAAAATGAAGCAAATCGGATGTTTCTATCAAGAGTTAACTCGTTACGTGAATACGTACGTACATACTTACATACATACAGAACGGCGGGCACATCAGCTCTCTGACTTTGACAGCCTCTGAGCTAAAAAGTTGAATTATGATGGTGACGAGTTATTGAGGTTGACATTGTTGGTACATCACCGACCCATATCAATGTGTCTTCTAATATAATTGTCATATCGGCTAATTGTCCTGTCGGCTAAATGTCTTGTCGGCTAAATGTCCTGTCGGGTAAATGTACGTTTCGGCTAAATGTACTTGTCGGCTAAACGCCCTGTCGGCTAATTGGTGTCTGCTAAATGTCTTGTCGACTATTTGGTTTTCGGCTAAATGACATAGATCCCCCGTAACCTAACTGTAACTTATCCATAATCTAACCGTAACCTATCTGTAACGGAAATGGAACATAACCGTAACCTAACCATAACCTAATCGTAACGTAACCGTAACCTACTTATAACCTAACCATAAGCTAACTGTAACATAACTGTAACCTAACAGTAATCTATCTGTAAAATAAACGTAACATGACGGTACGCTAACCGTAACCTAATTATTAACTAACCGTATCCTAACTGTGATGTAACTATAACCTAACTGTAACCTAAATGTAACCTAACCGTAACCTAACTGTAGCCTGGCGGTAACCTAACCGTGATCTAATTGTAATCTATCCGTAACCTACTGTAACCTATCCGGAACCTAACCGTAATCTAACTGTAACCTATCCGTAATCCTATTTGTAACCAAACTGTAACGTAACTGTATCCTATCCGTAACCTAATCGTAGCAGAAACGTAATATAACTGTAATCTATCAGTAACTTAACCGTAATCAAACTGTAACCGAACCGTAACGTAACCGTAACCTACTTATAACCTAACCATAACCTAACTGTAAAATAACTGCAACCTAACAGTAATCTATCTGTAAAATAAACGTAACATGACGGTACGCTAACCGTAACCTAATTATAACCTAACCGTATCCTAACTGTGATGTAACTATAACCTAACTGTAACCTAACCGCAACCTAACTGTAGCCTGGCGGTAACCTAACCGTAACCTAATTGTAATCTATCCGTAACCTACTGTAACCTATCCGGAACCTAACCGTAATCTAACTGTAACCTATCCGTAATCTAACTGTAACCTCTCCGTAACTTAACCGTAATCTAACTGCAACCTGTCCGTAACTTAACCGTAATCTAACTGTAACCTCTCCGTAACTTAACCGTAATCTAACTGTAACCTGTCCGTAACTTAACCGTAATCTAACTGTAACCTATCCGTAACATAACCTTAACCTATCTGTAACTTAATCGTAACCTAATTGTTACCTTAAATTAACATAACTGTGACGTAACCGTAATCTAACTGTAACCCAACCGTAACGTAACTGTAACCTAAGTTTAACGCAACCGTAAACTAATTATAATCTATCCGTAACCTAAAAGTATCCTAACCATAACCCAACTAGGCTAATAGTCCTCTCAACTAAATATCCTGTCGTCTAATTTTTCTTGTGGACTAATCGTCCTGTCAGCTAAATCTCCTTTCGGCCAATCGTCCTGTCGGCCAATCGTCCTGTCGGCTAAATGTCCTGTCGGCTAATTGTCCTGTCGGCTAATTGTCTTGTCGGCTAATTGACTTGTCGGCTAATTGTCTTGTCGGCTAAATGTCCTGTCGGCTAATTGTCTTGTCGACTTATTGTCCTGTCGGCTAATTGTCCTGTCTGCTAAATGTCCTGTCGGCTAATTGTCACGTTCGGCCAATTGCCTGTCGTCCAATTGTCTGTCTGCTAAATGTCCTTTTCGGCTAATTGTCCTGTATGCTATACGTACGTTTCGGCTATTTGTCCTGTCGGCTAAATGTACTTGTCGGCTATATGTCCTGTCTGCTAAATATACGTGTCGACTAAATGTACTTGTCGGCTAAACGTCCTGTCGTCTAAATGCTGTCTGCTAAATGTCTTGTCGGCTATTTGGTTTTCGGCTAATCGTCTGCGACCGACAGGTAACATAGACCAAAAATTGAGTAAAATGCGACAACTGGTCGCCATTCACAAAAATTTGGGAAAAATTTCGATTTGCCACTAGATATGAAGACCTGATGAGTCTTGAAAAAATAAAGTTATTGTACTGTGTTTTTGGGGCAAAACGGGACATTTTAAATCAGGGGCGGGGGGGGGGGGGGGGGGAGAACTCAACTTTTTATAAATAGGCCAAGTGGAGTGTCCTTTATGAATTTTTCAATTCTGAATCGAAGGACATCATTCGCAAGTAGATACGACCATTTTTTACTAAGTTACGGCAGGCTTTATGAATGTAAAGTCGAAAATTATACTTTAGTGGAGGCAAATCAGGTTTTTTCAGTAACAACTGATAGCCAATCACGGAAATTTGGGTAAAACTTTGTTTTGGCACTGGAAATGAAATTCTAATGAATCTACCTAAAATAAAGTTATTTACTATATTTACCTGTATAAAAATTTGTGCTCTCTCATATAGTACAATTTTCGACTATGTATTCATAAAACCTATCGTAAATTTGTAACAAACGATCGTATCGAATTGCGACTAGTGTCATTCGATTCAGAATTAAAAAATACATAGTAAATCATACCCCACTTGCCGTATTTAAAAGAAATTGAGTCTCCCTTTCTGAGTTACCATGCCCCCTTTTGCCTCCCTAAAACACGGCAAAAAACTTTATTTTTGAGAGGGCTTATCGGATCTTTATTTCTAGTGCCAAAACGAAGTTATTCCCAAATTTTAGTGAATGGCTATCAGTAGTTGCTGTGAAAACTTATTTTGATTCCATTGAAGTATAATTTTCGACTTTCTATTTATAAAACTTGCCGTAACTTTGTAATACATGACCGTATCGATTTGCGGATTGAGCCACTCGATTCAGAATTTAAAAATACATAGTAAACAATACTCCACTTGACCTATTTAAGGGGTCTCAAAGCTCTTAAATTTGAAAAAAAAATGATAGAAAAGACAATTTTAAACATTTAATATCTTAAAATGTAAGGTTAGTTGGGGTAACTGGGCCAGGATTTTACAATGTGACTCTGGAGTTTCTGACAATTCAGCTTCAAAAAGCTAATGTTCATTTGAATTAAAGTCTGAACCTATGTCAATGTGTTCAGTTAAGTTCCCTCCATCAGACAAAAATGCTCAAAATTACATTTTAATATTTAAAAATATAAAAATATGCACATTTCATCTTTCTTTCCTCATGAATCCAGTTGCCCCTAAAAATGGGGTAACTGGACCAGGGGGGTCTATGTTCCACACGCGTTTATATTTTTTCATATTGGATATAGGGTCCTGTTTGAAAAAGTGTAAACAACTAAAAAAAATTTAAACCAGGCAGATCATGTAAATTATATGTCAATAAAACGCGTTGTAAGGGAAACCTTTGCTGTCAATATGTCTAAAAAAAGCACTAAAAGTGAAAATATTAGATTTATTTATACCAAAAACATAAAACTTAAGTAAGTACTTATGTACTTTAGTATAGGTAATAAGTATAAAAGTCACATGGGTATTTTAAGGAAAAAAATAGCAAGGTAAATCTATGAACAAACGGCTACGTAAGTACTTTATCTTTATCCAAGAGTCGCATTATATAGGGAAAATTTTATTGTTCCTACCAGAACCTTTAAAGAAAGGTACGATGAAGATATTATTTTCAAAATAGTGGTAAGAACGATAAAAGTTTTCCTATAGAATATGACCCCTGGTTATAGTACAATTTCAAGGTCTGGCTATCTCACTTTCAGGGGCAAGGTACTTGCATTCGTAAAATGTTGAAATAATTTAATGACACCAATATTTATAAGAGAATCTATCAAAAAACATGTAAAAGTATATTTTCGCGTACTTAATAAAGGGGAAATTTTCTTTATAAAATTCAGAGGCCAATGTGGCAATTAGGAATTAAAATTAAGTGATGGCATAACGGCATCACCGCCTCTCAAGGGGTCAACAAATTTGGTTTGATACTACTCAATATGCTTTTTTAAAATTTCATTACGTAATTTTAATGAGGTATTCTATCATTTTCTTTATTGTGAGAAAAAAACAATGGAGAAATTTACTTCCCGTAGTAAGAGAAACACAAAAAATTATTTATAACTATTGGGGTAACTGGATCCAGCATGGTCCAGTTACCCCGGATACATGTCCCAGTTACCCCATTCTTGAAAAATTTATGGGGTAACTGGGACACCGGGCTTACATTTGAAACATGAAGTAAATATGTATAGATACCTAATAAAGTTAATGTAGTTATATGTCTAATCTTTTAAAAAAAAGTACTTACAGTATTTTAATAAAAAGCCGAGGAAGTTCAACCATATTGACGTTGTTTTAAAAAAAAGAAACGTAAATGTTTGACTATTTATCACAGTAAAGTGAGAGTTATGCTTGAATTGATACACTTGCTTTAGGAAGTAGAGATTAAGGGGCATTGTTCACAAAAGCTAAAACTTAAAAAACACCAATAGTTTTTTATAAAATAGCCTATGGCCCAGTTACCTCGTGTGTCCAGTTACCCCAACTAACCTTATATGATTTAAAAACACAATTTTTATTGGGATTAAAAGATATATGTTCTTTCATTTCCTGTATTTAAAAAATTGTACGATGCAAAATTAGTATTTATAGGGGACTCCAAACTATCAAATATTTGTCGAGCAGAAAATTGGTATAACAGCTTATGCGCAGGATTACAAAATAAATTTTGCAACTAGAATGAAATTTTTCATGTCTAATTATTCTTCAGTTTGGAATAATCACACTGAATCTAAATAAATTTGTATTTAAAACATTTTTATATTTTTAATACAAAGTTGTATCTAGCTAATACAACATTTTGAAAATTTCAACAGTATAATCACATAAAAAAATAATGTTTTGTACAATAAAAATGAAGTTTTAGGTTCAATTTATACAGACTAACAGGAAACATGTTTTGAAAATATCATGAAAAAATAGTCAGAAGTTTTTTAGATATCCTGTGCGTTATGCCCAAAAACGTCATTTGGAGAAAAATTACTTCGAAGTTTCGGAAACGCCGTTTCAGCTATTAAGCAGCTATAATTTTAATAGCCATAACATCTGTTCTAATGAGAATTTAAAAAAAAACAGTCATATTAAAATGTTCAGAAAAGAGAGAAATTTAACATCTAAAAAAATTAAAATTTCGAAAATTTTGAAGCTTTAAGAGTACTGAGACCCTTTAAAAGAATTGCGGTTTTCCCCCTCCTTGCATTAAAATGCCTCACCCGAAAAACACGATTAAACAACTTTATTTTTTAGAGACTCATCGGAACTTCATTTCTAGTGCAAAAAAAGTTCTTTGTAAATGGCCATCAGTTGTCTCTGAAAAACCCTATTTACACTACTAGGTGCTTAGGACATTGCTAGTCAATAACATTAATAATTGTTTCGTCATTTCCTGAAATTTTAAATTTGCAACATCGGCCCTTCTTCTAAACACCCATTCAATTTTTTTTGGTATATCGTGGGCCGATAAAAAAGAAAAAGCAGAGTTATTTGGAGTTAAATATACATTTTGTTGCCTCAGATAAAAGCGTAAAAAAAAAAAAAAAGAAAAAAAGAAAAAAAAAAAAAGAAAAAGCCTAGGGGCATCTTTATACTGCAATTGTATCAAACCATGAAATTTTCAATACGAAAACCCAATTGTGACAACATATTTGCTTTATTTTCAGGAAAATTTAACTTTAGAATACAAAACGGACAATAATTTGGTCAAACAGTTTAGGAATTATGATAGTTTAAAATGGAATGGAATTATGACAGTTTAAAATTTAATTGGGGATTATGAATTAATAGGAATTATGACAGTTTAAAATTTAAACCCCCTAATGTTTAATTCCTTTTTAATCGTTGCAAAACAGATCACAATGAGGGTAGTTTCAAAACACAACTCAAAAAATGCTTGGCAGAATGAGTTCTAATTTTGGATTCGCATAGTTGAAGCTTCTGGAAATTGATTTTTGTTAATTTTTTTATAGGTTACAATTCACGTATTTTTCGAAAATCCATTTAAAAATTTGTTATATTTTCAAAATTAACGTGTACTTTTTCGAAAAATTAAACGAACATTGCTTCACTCATCGAAAAAGTTCTAAATTTCTGGTGATATATTTAAAACACTTTCACATGTAATAAAGAACTTACTTAAGGGTGTATTCGAAATTTTTTTTTTAAAGTAAAAACATGAAACTTGCTGAGGTGATTTTGAAGAGATGTTTAAGAGGCCGTGTTATTTCCTTTTCCCCGCAATTAATTAGAATTTGATTTTTAAACAATTATTTTTTCAGTATGATCATTTTTTTCATTCCCAGTTCCGGAAAATTCGGTTCAAAACGTCAACTTTGACGGCATTTTTTACAATATTTTCTGCATTTATCAAAAATTTGAAGAGCACGGCACATTATGTAGTTCCTAAATAAGAGAATTTCCCAGTATGATGCGTTTGAGAGCAAAAATGAATTTAACAATGAATCAGAAAATAAGCAGTTTGGATTAGAATACACCCTTAACTGTGCCGTAAATGCCTGTAAATGTTGTTTTTCCTCTCGCTAAGTATGCATGCAGTCAGACGTGCAAATACGGAAACTCCAAGAACTTGCTAAAATCATCGATAACTCCTCTGAAATTTATAATTTTGACTGCATAAATATTTGAACCGCTGATTTTTAAAGTGGGGCAAGTCCTTTTTGTGAAAAAATAAAAAAATAAAATCTAAATATTATTCCAAATTAACATAAAATTAATGTTTTTAATCTATTCACAATAAATATATTTAAAATCAGTATAATTTTGTTACTAATACTTTATTGGGTCAAAGATGGTATTTCAAATGCGTTGATTTTGAAAGTGAAGAAAGTCTGTTATGAAAAGAATTAATTTTTATGCTGCATATTAACAAGCACAATCAGAATTTCATCATGAATACTTTTGAAATCTTCATTGTGTTAATTATTAGGAAATACCATTATACGCATACAACTTGCTACTGAATATATTTTTTTTCAATTTATTCCTATAAAACCGAGTTTATTTTTTGTTTTACCGTAGATTTTCTGAAGCAGATGAAATATTGAAATAAAATAATATAAGTAAATAAAATGAAACGCTAATTTTTTTTTATTTATAACTATCTTCCAATCAAAAAAAGTCAACGTTTTCAACAAATCATTGTTTTAGAAAGTGACTGGCGCATACCAAAATTTTTGTTTCAGCTAATTCCGACAATCATTATTGCATATTAAATTTACATGAAGTAGGAATAGATAATATCTATACAAATATTACAAAGAAGTAAATTTTGTTTGTTTGTTCGTGGGTGGTTCAATAATTATTGTCCCTAATGTATATAAAATATTTGAACTGCGATGGTTGATGTGGAATATCAAAGCCAATCTCTTGAATGCCTATATGCTCAATTTCAGAACCGTAGCTGCTATATTAACATAGTTTTGGTGGGAGGGGTGGGATTTCAAAGACCTATTTTTGTGGGAGTTTTTAAAAAGGGGGCTGAGGATGAAATGCTGGTTTGGAGCTTATGAGGCTACATTTGTGACGGGGATGATATATGGCTACGTCACTATGATCTCGAGTCCAAACGACAGTAGTTATATCTCATCCCTTGTCACAAATCTAGCTCCATAAGCTAAAAATCAGCCTTTCACCCCCACTCCCCCCCTTTCATTCCTACCTCCAAAGCTATGTGAATATAGCAGCTACGGTTCTGAAATTGAGCATACAGGCATCTAAGACATTAGGCTTCGATATTAACAACTATCGCAGTACAAATATTGTATATACATTATCGACAATAATTATTGAACCGCCCTCGTAGGAGTTTGTTTGTAACTACCGAACGAATTTCAAAAGTAATGGTGCCAAACTGATGGCGACGGTTCCTGTTCAAACATAGGCTATAGTTTATGTCGGTGCCACTACCACCAGGAGGAAGCAGGAGCAAAAAAAGTTCTAAAAATTATATTTTGTGCTACTAAAAGGCAGAGAAACTTGAAATTTGGCATGGTAGTTACTTATATAATGTAAATGCAGTTTAAGAACAGCTTCTAAAAAAATTGAAATTTAAAATGAGTGAAAATGCGTGAAAAGTGTTTTAAAAACGTTCTAAATTACAATTTCTATGGAATTGATGAAGATAGATATTTGAAATTTGGCATGGCAGATGAAAATGCTCTCCAAGAACAGTTTCTAAAAAATTGCTAATTTAAAAGGGTGAAATGAGCGAAAAGCATTCTAAAAATGTTCTAAATTGCGATTTCTATGGAATCTCAGGAAATACCAAAAGGATTTCAAAAGTAATGTTTGCAAATTGATGGCGATCATCCTTGCTCGAACATAGGCTATATTTTATGCCGGTGCCCCTAACACCAGGGGGTTGAAAGAGCAAAATATCTTCACAAATTTCGATTTTTGTGATACTAAGGAGGCTAGAATATTTAAAATTTGGCATGGTAGTTAGTTACAAGATGTAAATAATTTCTAAGAACAGTTAAAAAAAAAATAGAAATTTAAGAGCGAGAAATGAGGGAAAAGCTTTCTAAAAATATTCTAAATTAAGATTTCTATGGAATTGTTAAAGATAGAAAGTTGAAATTCTGCATGGTAGATACTTATAAGATGTAAATGATCTCTAAGAACAGTTACTAAAAATTTCGAAATTTAAAAGTGTGAAAGGAAAGAAAGGCGTTCAGAAAACTTTCTAAATTACATCTTTTATGGAAGCTCAAAAAATACCAAAAAGATTTCGAAAGTAATGGTAGCAAATTGATGACGAAAGGCTCAAACAGCCTCCAACATACGCTATATTTTATGTCGGGGTAACTCCAAAATACAAAGGTGATGTGCAGGAGCGAAAAACGTTTTAAAATTGCGATTTTTGTGATATTGAAGTGACTAGAAACATGAAATTCGGCATGGCAGTTACTTTTAAGATATAAATGCTCTCTAAGAACAGTTACAAAAAAATCAAAATTTAAAAGAGTGAAATGAGCAAAAGGCGTTCTAATTTACAATTTTTGTGTAATTGTTAAGGATAGAAACTTAAAATTTGACATTTGTTACTTTTAAGACGTAAATCGTCGCACAGAACAGTTGAAAAACATGGTGAAATACACGAAAAGCGTTCTAAAAACGTTCTAAATTACGATTTCTACGGAATTGTATATAATAGAAATTTGAAATTTGGAAAGGTTGCTATTTTTAAGATGTAAATGCAAGCGTAAAACAGTTTATCAAAAAATTTGAAGTTGAAAATGGCGCAGAAGAAAAAAATGTTCGAAATATGCGATTTTTGTGATACCGAAGAGGCTAGAAACTTGAAATTTCGTTTGGCATTTACTTTTAAGATACATGCTCGCTGAGAATGGTTTCTAAAAAAAAATGGAGGTTTAAAAGAATGAAATGAGCAGAAAACTTTCTAAAAACGTACTAAATTACGATTTCTATGAACTTTTACCTAATATTTGTTAATTCATTACTTCCACACTTGTTTCATGTTTAGATGATATATTTGGAGTTTTGATTTAAAATAATTAGCAGCTCCATCCATGTGTTATTCCAATATTAATGTCATAATTATTACAAAAAAAATTAGGTTTTTTATTAAATTCCGACTAAATTCAATTCCTTTAAAACCAATTAAAATACTCAAAATGTAACTTTTATAATTAAAATGCTTCACTGTATAAAAGATTATTTTGGTTATTAAAGTCAATTTTGACTAAAAGAAATGCGGTTAAAAAAAATAAAAGCACTGACTTGGCCGTTTTTAATTTTAGAGAGAATTTTTGCAACCCTGTAATATAGTGACTTTTATCCTCTGTCATTTATTATTTTTTTGCGATAATTAATTTTATTTTCTGATCCCAGGTGAAGACAACGTCGGGCGGGCCAACTAGTATAACATAAGTCTACTGTTGATAAAGAACGTTTTAAAATCCATTCAAATACAAACATTCAATATCAAATAATAAACATAAAATGGATTTGCTCCACTTTCAAAATCAATGGCTCAAACACGCATGTAGTCAAAAGTTCAAGAATTATAAATTTTAGAAGACTACGATGATTTTGACAGCTTCTTGGTGTTTCCGTATCTGCACATTTGACTGCATACGTACTCAATGAAAGGCAAAACAACATTTACAGGCATCGGCGGCAAAGTTAAATGAGATTCGTTAGTATTATGGGATTTAAATAAAATAAATGACAAATTTTGGACTCTTTCGATGAAGGTAAAAATGCACGTTAAATTTTTTGAGGGATTAAAAATCTCTCTACTCCTTTTTACTCTCCGTACAGATGCAGTGTAAGGAAAGTATTGTAAACGTGATAAAAACCCGATTAAGTCAATATTGATATAATTATACATTTTGAGGTTCCCTAAATCTGTTTTCTCTATTTTCAAACCTATCCTATATGTATGTGTAGATGTATGCATGTATATTAGAACTTCCTTATCCTTGAGGTCCCAAGTGCTCATTTTTGGTTGTTTATCGATGGTGTCGACATGAACACGATATATTGCTCAAAGTATGCTTTTGATTAAGATCCTATTTGGCGATTATGTTACAGGCCACTGTCTGTCGCATTTGAAGAAATCGGCAGAGAGATTCGGTATTTAAATCTTTCTTTCAGTCATTTTGTAACCATTCTGTGACGCTAATGAATAAACGTTTTCTTTTATGTCTCAATTAAATTAGTTTTGATGCTCACGTTCATGTTCATCGATACAACAACTATGTATCACGAGAACGTGACTTAATTTAGTAAAATAATTTTTTACCTATATGTTTAATTCATAGAGTTTAACTTCAATCCGGGAGTAATGATAAATTATTAAAATTACGTCATTAGAAAATTGTTTAAGCTTTATCAATGAAAGTGCACAGATTCTTTGAAACATGACGTTACTTTCAGTTGACATATGGCATTTATACGCTGGACAGTTGCACTTATGGTTTGCATTAGAACTTTAACATTTAATTACTGAGGCCACAGATCGAATTTCAAAAATAGGACCCCTTTATTTCATTTACCTAACTAAGATCTACGTTTGTGGTAAGTTAAATTGCAATTAACCTATCCTTTGCCGGAAAATCGTGTTTATTTCATTGTCATATTGGAGCTATACTTCTATAGCTACTATAAATACTTCAAATATAAGTCGACATTTCACTATTCGTTCCAGATATTTTCATGCTAGAATAGCTGGCGTTTTTACATAAATGCATCTTACAAAGAATACAACATCGTTAAGCCAAGACAAACTAAAAAAAAATATACTAAACCAGCCAAACAAACAAACGCGAAGAACTAAACATTAGAACACTTACTTACTATACAGGCGACAGCTTCTCAATGTTAAATCGACCAGACATGTACTCAAATTATGCATGATGGGCTTGGCGGTTTCAAAGTTCGGATTTTAACTTTGGTGCTTAGAAATTTGTGTAAAATATGGAAAGATGGCCGCCAAGCTCATCATGCATAACAAAAAAAAAAAAAGGAGTTTTGAGAAAAATGTTATGAAGTACTTAGTGCAGAAGAAAAGGATTTCTATCAACATTGATGTAGGCACTTGACTTACACAGTGTTCGTAATAGTCCTGAAATTTTCAGACCAGGAAATTCTTCGGTACCATTATTTTCTTATACAAAGTGTCTGCTTAAATAAGGCGAAATTTCGCGTTTTTAACCTGGATTTATTTTTTTTATTAAAAATACTGGAAAACTCCCTGACACGTATGAACCCTGTTACATACGGTAACTTAATTAATGGGAAATGTTAAACAAGTGCCATGATATCAGCTTGGAAATTTGATATCATACAATTGTTTAGTCGCAACTTTCAACCTTTTTTTTTTCTTTTTACTTTTGAAAAGTTGTTTTTAGCAGATACAATATATGCTTGCATACAGTAGTTTAGAATGCATACAACATACTAACAACAAATACTTTGCATGTAATACGTACAAAAACAACAACACTTTTATCAAGAAATCTTTCATAATCCCATTTATCTAAAAGTTCAATATACAATTAAATTGATAAATTTTCAACAAATGAAATAGTAACTAATCCTTTTACTAAATAAATAATACCCGGGATATGTGTGTAATTTTTAAAAATTCATACATTCATTTTATTCAATAGAAAGAGTACTCTTTTTAAAAACTACTAACATCTGCATTAATATATCTAAAATACCAGCCTTTTTATCTAAAAGTTATTGACCGAAGTTTTTGGTCAAAAGCCATGATGTGAATTTGAAAGAGAAATACTTCAAATTTCAAACAAAATTTCACTATTCGTTCCAGAGTTTTTATGCTTGGAGAACTGGCGTCACAAGGGCTGTGGACTTGAAAAACATTTTCATTTGATCTTTGCTGACATCACTTGGAGGCCAGCCAATATATATATCAATAATCCCTACGAGTGTACTTTTGAAGTATACGTTGAATATTTTGTCTGGAAAATTCAATGTAAGACTGTTATTATCCAACACACGCAGTTTACATTGTATTATATGAAGTGAAATACATCAAAATTGCAATTTTGTAAATATATAACGTTGGAATTGATCTTTGTAGAACAGACATGGGAAATGACGATCACAGAAAAAAAAGTTTACTCTGCAATTCTAAATCAAAATAGTATTTTATTCAAAACACATGAAAGCCATTAAGGATTTTAATCATTTATGATAGTAATATAATTTTTTAATGTTATTAAAAGGTTCCCACTAAAAAAAAAATCTGTAGGTAATTGGCCCATTCTGCAGATATTTTTAAGAATATCTTAAAAATTTCTGCAGATATATTAAAGGTGAAGCTAAATCTTCAAAATTTCTTCAGATTTCTGTAGAATTTCTGGAGAAAGTGGAGATTTCTTCAGATAATCTTAAGTTTATTTTTAATGGGGTTGTTTTACATAATTGTACGCTTTATCGGCTTTGCCCCTAACTTGGGATGATTTTAATGAATACGTAAACTTATTGACAAAATGAATTATTTGAATTTAAATTACAAAAAACGCTTTTTCTATTCTCTTCGTTGTATTTGTTTTACGATGAGGTAATTACATTAAACAAATCAAGTTAAATAAATGCATATATAGAAGAAGACCGATCGAAAATCAATTGAGGTAAAAGAAACTTTCTTTATAAATAAAGTCTTCATTAAATCTTGAGCAGGGTTTTCTGATATAGCAAATGTATATACAGGATGTCCATTATTAAACGACCCTACTTTAAAGTAGTCTAGCGACGAAACTATTATTCATAAAGTTGTGAAATTTTATGGAAGACATAATGAAGAGATAGGAATTTGTTTTAAGTGAAAAAAATAGTTCAAAATTTCGCCACCAAAGGGCGTTTTAATGAATTACACTTTTAGCATCATACACTTACGATAGTTTAAAAAATTTATTTATTAACTTTAACTGATCTTAAAGACAGAATTTCCCGACGTATTTTTAGCATTTCCAGAAGACACTGCGGCCAACTGCGGGACATGTTATCTTACGATTCCAGAACGTAAGATAACATGGTTCGTAATGTTATCTTACGTTCCATGTAAGATACGACGAACCATGTCGTATCTTACATGGTTCGTCGTATGATACGAACCATGTATTTTAAATCGTATAATACATGGTACGATGTATTATACGATTATACGATTGATACGATTGATGGGATTGATACGATTTAAATGCTAATGGTCATGCGGAACATGTTTGGATGTAATAAAATTATGGAAACCCTGTATATCGTAATATATGTCATAATGTATATCAGATATTTAATTTCAAAATATTATAAATAATATTTTCGATATTTTCACATATTTAATATTTATTTTCAAGAATTTTACATGAAATTTTTGACATTTTCAGTCAAAACAAGTGCAAATGAGTTTTGTAACTGTTATTGACTGTGCTGTTCTCTAGACAAAAGAAACTTTTGCCTTTGGCTGCGACTTTTTTAGCCAAAAAAAAAAAATAGTTTTTTCTTCTTCCAAACTTTACATTTGAAGCCGAATTTTAGCTTTCTTTACAAAAAGCTACCTATTGCAGCCGTTCGGAGGAAAGCGATTTCAAAAAATTTTGGTATATTTTCATCGATCATGACCCCCAGACCCCGAAACCACCCCCCGTTCAAAATTGATATATATATATATATATATATTCTTTTTAAGATAGCTCTAAATTTTAATTTTTCTAGCTCCATTTCAGTTATAATTTACTACACCAGGGAGTATTTTTAGATAAATTTTGACGATATTGTTAAACAGTTATTAATTAATTTAATAGTGCATTTTAAATAATGTAATTAATATCTATTTATTTTATATTATATTAAATGTATTTAACAAGGTATTTCAAAATTCATTTCAAAATGTATTAACTGCATCCTTTGGTATCAATTACTGTGATTTCTTAACTGTTTTATTCACTTTAATCTTTATGATATTCTGGTAGACATGTGCGCGTGGATATTTGTAAAATACTGAAATATTAATCGGTATGGTGTTTATTATTTATATTTTATATCCTATAAATATTTAAATAGGTTTTATTGATTCTTCCATTTCATATTATTTGTTTCTACTCTGTTTTCATTTTTAATCAATTCACTTGATTTTAATGGTTGTTTGGGCACAGGGGAAAATAATTTTTAGCTTTAGCTTATTTTTCTCACAGAAAACGACCATTTTGCTTATATCATTGAATTCTGTGCCCTTGACAACGTAATTCAATATATAAGCTTTTCCATTTTTTGTCGGTGTCCACTTTTAGGTAGCTTTCTTTACAAAAAGCTACCTATTGCAGCCGTTCGGAGGAAAGCGATTTCAAAAAATTTTGGTATATTTTCATCGATCATGACCCCCAGACCCCGAAACCCCCCTCCGTTCAAAATTTATATATATATATCTGACCTATGTCACATTGTAACTCTCGTATTTATGAACCGATTTGGATGTAATTCGGTGTGTACATAGTACATATCAATGTCTCGACCGAGTTCGTTGGCCAGATTCATCCGCCATTTTGTTTCAAATGGCGGCCATTTAAAAATTTTTAAAAAATTTAAAATTTGAAATGTGGTACCAAAAAATTCTAAATGGAAAATATTTTTTTCTTATGTATTTGACCTTTATACAAAGACTCCGTAGCAGTTTTTGTTTCATCTATATCTTAAAAAATGGCTGAGTTATAGCATTTTGAATTTCTAGCGAAGCTGACATTTTGAAACGTCCTGAATTTTGTCACGCGATAAAAGGCGTATTTATGAACCGATTTGGATGTAACTTCGTTTATACATATTACAGATCAATGTCTCGACCGAGTTCGTTGGCCAGCTTCATCCGCCATTTTGTTTCAAAATGGCGGCCATTTAAAAATTAAAAAAAAAATTAAAATTTGAAATGTGGTACCAAAAAATTCAAAATGGAAAAATATTTTTTTCTTATGTATTTGACCTTTATACAAAGACTCCGTAGCAGTTTTTGTTTCATCTATATCTTAAAAAATGGCTGAGTTATAGCATTTTGAATTTCTAGCGAAGCTGACATTTTGAAACGTCCTGATTTTTGTCACGTCATAACAGGCGTATTTATGAACCGATTTGGATGTACCTTGGAGTGTACATAGGACATACAAATAACTCAACCGAGTTCGTTGGCCAGCTTCATCTGCCATCTTGTTTCAAAATGGCGGCCATTAAAAAAAATTAAATTTAAAATGAGATACCAAAAAATTGGAAAATGAAAAATATTCTTTTCGTATGTGTTTGACCTTAATACAAAGATTCCGGAACAGGTTTTGTTTCGTCTATATCTAAAAAAATGGCTGAGTTATAACATTTTGAATTTCTATTGTGGCTGACATTTTAAAACGATCTGATTTTTGTCACGCGATAACAGGCGTATTTATGAACCGATTTGGATGTAACTTGGCCTGTAGATAGTACATACCAATGTCTCGCCCGAGTTGGTTGGCCAGTTTCATTCGCCATCTTGTTTCAAATGGGTTGCTATTTTGAAAAAAATAAATTTAAAATTTAAAATGAGGTATTAAAAAATTGGAAAATGAAAAAGATTTTCTTTATGTGTTTGGCCTTGATACAAAGATTCTGGAGCAGTTTTTGTTTCTGAAAATTTGTTCTTTTGTTTATATCTTAAAAAATGGTTGAATTATAGCACTTTGAATTTCTATCATGGCTAATACTTTGAAACGATCTTGTATTTGTCACGCGATACCACACGTATTCGCCTATTTCGATGGAAGAAGGCATGTGGATAGTATACATCAATATCTCGACCAAGTTCGCTGGCCAGCTTCATCAGCCATCTTGTTTCAAAATGGCGGCCATTAAATAAAAAAAAATTATATTTAAAGTGAGGTGCAAAAAAATTAGAAATTGAAAAAGGTTTCTTTCTTAAGTATTTGACCTTGATATAAGGATTCAGGAGCTTTTTTTGTTGGTCTTTATCTTAAAAAATGGCTCAGATATAGCAGTTTAAATTTCTAACGTGGGTGACATTTTGAAAAATCTGATTTTTTGCCTGCGACAGCACTCGTATATATCAACCGATTCCGATGTAAGTGAGCATGTTCACAGCAATTACTAAGGTCTCGACCAAGTTCACTGGTTAGCCTCATCCACCATCTTGTCTTAAAATGGCAGGCACTTTACGAAATCGCCGAATTTGGCAACCAAATGTACGTTACTTTAAATAAAAGCAGCTTGGATAAAGCTGACTAATTTCGCGAAATTCTCATTCATAATGATTTAGTATTGATAAAAATTAGTATTGAATCTCCTACATTCGGTTTCCACTTAATTGAGCTTCGTGTGTTTGAATAATATAAATTGGCTTTTTTAAAATAAGGAATATGAAAGTTACCTCTTCCTCCCGGCACTGGCCGGAAGGACTTTTTTCTTTTTCTTCCATAATAATTCTTATAATTTTTTTTTTTTTTTATACTTACAGCTTTAATTCATAATATTTGACGGTGGTAGGTTATGTTTAATTAATGGTTATATATATATATCTGACCTATGTCACACTGTAACTCTCGTATTTATGGACCGATTTGGATGTAATTCGGTGTGTACATAGTACATACCAATGTCTCGACCGAGTTTGTTGGCCAGCTTCATCCGCCATTTTGTTTCAAAATGGCGGCCATTTAAAAATTTTAAAAAAATTTAAAATTTGAAATGTGGTACCGAAAAATTGAAAATGGAAAAATATTTTTTTCTTATGTATTTGACCTTTATACAAAGACTCCGTAGCAGTTTTTGTTTTGTCTATATCTTAAAAAATGGCTGAGTTATAGCATTTTGAATTTCTAGGGAAGCTGACATTTTGAAACGTCCTGAATTTTGTCACGCGATAAAAGGCGTATTTATGAACCGATTTGGATGTAACTTCGTTTATACATAGTACTGATGAATGTCTCGAACGAGTTCGTTGGCCAGCTTCATCCGCCATCTTGTTTAAGAATGGCGGCCATTTAAAATTTTAAGAAAAATTTAAATTTGAAATGTGGTAGCAAAAAATTGAAAATTGAAAAAATATTTTTTTTCTTATATGTTTGACCTTGATAAAAAGATTCGGGAGCAGTTTTTGTTTCGTCTATATCTAAAAAAATGGCTGAGTTATAACATTTTGAATTTCTATTGTGGCTGACATTTTAAAACGACCTGATTTTTGTCACGCGATAACAGGCGTATTTATGAACCGATATGAATGTAACTTGGTCTGTACATAGTACATACCAATGTCTCGACCGAGTTCGTTGGCCAGCTTCATTCGCCATCTTTTTTCAAAAGGGTTGCCATTTTTTTTAAAAAAATGTAATTTAAAATTTAAAATGAGGTATTAATAAATTGGAAAATGAAAAAGATTTTTTTATGTGTTTGGCCTTGATACAAAGATTCTGGAGCAGTTTTTGTTTTTTGAAAATTTGTTCTTTTGTTTATATCTTAAAAAGTGGTTGAATTATAGCACTTTGAATTTCTATCGTGGCTAACACTTTGAAACGTTCTTGTATTTGTCACGCGATACCACACGTATTCGCCTATTTCGATGGAAGAAGGCATGTGGATAGTATACATCAATATCTCGACCAAGTTCGCTGGCCAGCTTCATCAGCCATCTTGTTTCAAAATGGCGGCCATTAAGTTAAAAAAAAATTATATTTAAAGTGAGGTGCCAAAAAAAAAGAGAAATTGAAAAAGGTTTCTTTCTTAAGTATTTGACCTTGATATAAGGATTCAGGAGCATTTTTTGTTTGTCTTTATCTTAAAAAATGGCTCAGATATAGCAGTTTTAATTTCTAAAGTGGGTGACATTTTGAAAAATCTGATTTTTTGCCTGCGACAGCACTCGTATATATCAATCGATTCCGATATGAGTGAGCATGTGCACAGCAATTACTAAGGTCTCGACCAAGTTCACTGGTTAGCCTCATCTACCGTGTTGTCTTAAAATGTCCGGCACTTTAAGAAATCGCCGAATTTGGCAGCCAAATATAAGTGACTTTAAATAAAAGCAGCTTGGATAAAGCTGACTAATTTCGCGAAATTCTCATTCATAATGATTTAGTATTGATAAAAATTAGTGTTGAATCTCCTACATTCGGTTTCCACTTAATTGAGCTTCGTGTGTTTGAATAATATAAGTTGGCTTTTTAAAAATAAGGAATATGAAAGCTACCTCTTCCTCCCGGCACTGGCCGGAAGGACTTTTTAAATATAGAACCAAGAATTATGTTGGACAATATCAACTTAAAACAGACATTCAAATATAAACTATCTAATTTAGATAAAAAGTTATTTAAGATTTGATTAGAAAGAATTTTTTCTGAGTTTGGTTTCAGTTTAAATCACACAACAGATTAACAGAGAAGAAAAAAAAACAGACAAGCTTAAATTTATGTTAAATTTTTTCAATGAAATAAAGCTATTGTGTATTTAAGCCCGTGGGGAGACTACCGAAACAATGAGATGTCCCCACCCGGAAGATTTGAGATTTTGTGTTTTCAATGGTCAAAAAGTGCAATTCTTCCGGAACTCTATAATGCCCTCCCCCCGGAACCGCAGAAACCCCTTCCGGAGAAAAGTGTCTGAATGCAACACTGGTAATTTTCCTACTGGGCGAAAAATGTCCGGGCCAGAAATCGAACTAGGTATCTCTTGGCCGAAGCTGCCAATGGTCTGCCAACTGAGCTAACCCGGACGAATTCGGAGGGCCTAATTCACACAAATAGTCTTATTGATTATAGCATCTATTCTGATATATGAATGAGTTCAACAGAATAAATCGCAGATAATGAAACTCCTGTAAACGCTGAATACGTAATTACACTAGATTAATTTTAACACTATTATTCTAATATTATTATTAGAATAATTGTGTTCAAATTAATCGTGCAAAATTGTTTCAATTTTTGTCTTAATGGTAAAATTGATTTAATTTTAACACAATATTAGAATAATTGTGTCAGGGTTCGTACGGGTACCGCTATTTTCAAGACAAGATATCAGAATTTTTTCATAGAAAAATAAATCTAGTTTAAACGGACGAAATTTCGATATATTTAAGGAGAGATTTTCCAAAAAAAATTACTGGTACCGAAGAATTTTTTAGTGTGGAAATTCAAGGACCCGTATGAACCCCGTGTGTTAAAATTAATGTAGTATAATTACATATCCAGATTTTACTGCAGTTGCATTAACTACGATTTATTCTGCTGAGCTGATTCATATATCAGCCCAGATGCTATGATTAATAAGGTTATAGCTGGGTAAATTGGGTCATCCAGATTCGTCCGGAATGGCTCAGTTGGTAGAGCATGGCAGTTTTAGTCAAGGGATTCCTGGTTCGAATTCCGGACACTTTTAGCCTAGTTACAAAATTTAAACTCACGTGATTCATTTAACATATTAGAATAATTCTGTTAAAATTAATCTAGAATGAATCGTATAGTTTGTTTTTCGATATTAGTAAAAGGTAAATTGTTTCTGATTTCAATTAGTTGAACTTCAGTTTGTTGTAAGCGAAAAAAAAGACATTTTAGAACATTGTTTTATGAAGTTTCTATGTTATGTTCAGTATATTTTAGTTTTTAATTTATGTTAAATCTGAAAATATTTAATCAGCAGTAAGTTGATTATTTTGAAAATATCGGATATGTATCAAAAACATCAGATATATATGAAAACATCGGATATTTCGGATATTTTTGAAAATATCATGATATTTACGAACCCTGGTCTTGAGGTCATACATTGGTTTCTGCGATTTCTAAACATAAAGAACGTATAATGCATAAAGAGCAATATAACGTATAATACATAAAGAATGTGTAAACACAAAGAACGTTCCAGTATTTCGGAATCACGGGTTACTTTGTGTAACTTATGAGTATATTATATTTTTGAGGATTAACCAATATTCGTCATTTTTTTTTTTACAGTGAGAAAAAACCTCTTTGATATTTTATCTGCCTTCCCTATCCCTTTAAGACCTGATGAGCTGTATCCCTTGTACTTGTAAACAAAGCTAGTCACGCCGGCTGAAAGTAAAACATGTACTACAACCGTTATTTGTTGGCAAAAAATAATACTTTACTCCTTTTGCAAAACACAACGATTGTTCGATTCGGGTTTTTATTACATACTACTGTTACATACGACTCAGGATCAAAGATTAAAATGAATGTCTAACCTGCACTATCGTACGGGCTGGGTCTTAAAGGACAATATATCGTCACATGGATTCTTAATAAGAGAGACTGAAACAGCAGAAGGTAATATAAAATGAAAAATGTTTACTTACAGGTATTTTTTATTTTCATACACATCGTATAAAGCTAAAACATGAGGATGTTCTATGAGTTTCATGATGGCGATTTCTCTCTCGACCTATAAAAAGAAATAGAATTAAATTAGTTATGAAAATATTATACGAAAGTATTTATTAACAGTAGAAATATTTTATAACAATAATGAATGTATGAAGTATCACGGAATCTTTCTAGTTGGCTTTTTAGTTGATAGAGTATGCGTACGCTGGTCAGCAAATTCGAAAAAAAAAAAAAAAAAAAACTTTTGCTTTTTCACAAAGCCGAAATTAGTTGTTTGTTATGCTGTTTTTTGTGCTGATTCCGAATCTAGTTTTAGATTTACTCCAGCAAGTCCTGTTTTTGAGATATTTACATATTTTGATATATGAAAATTTAGTAAATTTTGTATAATTATACGCAAATTTAAGGCATAAAGCATTATCAGACTGACTTTTTTATTAACACTTTCGAACAAAGTTGAAAAGTGTTTATGCATTCGGTTTGTCTGTCCGTCTGTCCATGCTCTAACTCCCATAAATATACTCAGATTTTCATGAAATTGATAAAGGTTATTTAGGATCACCAAAGCATGTTTGGTATTGTATATGAAGTATGTAGGATTAATCGTTCATTTTCAGGGGCATTCAAAAGTATTCCATTACATTATGGTATATGGGGAAAATCGTTTGCAGAGTATTTTAAGGACATTATGCTATTTCAAATGTATTGAAACTGATATAAATCACTGAATTTTACTACGATCACGTTAGAACAGGGCATTCATAGCATTATTTTATTCATTTACAGGGACACACAAAAGAAATCGGTTACAGTACGGTACTGTCTTTGAGTAATAATTGCTGGAGTGTACGGTTTAAAATTCGGTATGCGCTTTTAAATTTAATTAATTTTTTAATTTTTAAAAATCTTACTCGTTATATATAAATTCTATATTTCAAATACAGGGCTGCACAAAAGTATTCCCGTACCGTTCTCCTTATTAGAGGAAATTGCTGAAGGTAAATTTTTAACTGAAGTATATCTATCTCTTAAGTGAACTAAATTTTGGCATGCATGTTGTTAATAGATTCAAATCCATGTATCATATACGGGGCTGCTGAAAAATGCGGATAATTTTCCGATTGTGGAGGGGAACAGCTGAAATTGGGTTTTGAAATGTGTTTTGCGTTTCCATATGGTTGAATTAGACGTAATACTTTAACTTATTTAAAGGTGCAGTTTTGTTACATTATTCTGAATGTGTTTGAAAGTGTTTCATAATCTATTAACACAAGTTAACACAAGCCTGACGCATGATTTTTTTTCTTCTTGTTATTTTATGTTATGATTACTGCCCACTTCACTTTACAGAACTATTGTTTCTGAGATTATACTGACATGCGACCTTGAAATATTTTGCCTAATTTCCATATTTTTCATGTTTTCTAATTATGTTTCTTGATGTCCAAATATTTCTGCCACACGAGAGCGACGATCCGTTTCTAAACCAGCTTTTTGCGCTGATTTCAAATCTGGTATCTGTTTTTTTCTATCAAGTCTAGTTTTAGAAAAAAAAGTAAAATTCTATTTTTTGGTCAAAAAAGCCAGAAATCTTTTTTTATGCCGATATACGTTAATTAGGATAGATTCTACTACTTACCTCATTTTTTTTTCGATTATATAAATTGTTGTTTTTGTCCATGATAGAAACATGACACTGTGCACACTTTTGATAATGAGGTACACACCCTCTAAAAAGTAACTTATATCAAACTTGTGTTAATACCGCACAAAAGTAGAAGTTAATTTTATTCAAACGCTAGACGTGACATAAGGAAGCAGATTGCAGATTTAAAATCAGCATAAAAATCTAGTCTAGAAAAACATTAAGTCAATTCTATAGCAACTACTTTAAAGTTGATAGTAAGGTAGGAATTACACCATTGAAAAATATGCAAATTAAGCTTAATAACTAAGAGATAAATGTTATGAATATGCATATCGTGACATTTATCTGAAACAAATAGTCAGTAGTCATTATCTAGAAAAGGTAATTCGATCTGACATTTATTGTATCTAAAATTTGCATAAAATAGCACAAAAAATTTTAAATTTGCATAAACTTAAATATGCAAATTTCTGAAAACTGGACCTCCTAGAGCAAAACGGAAAGCATATTTGAAATCAGCGCAAAAAAACTTATCTTGAACCAACTAATTTCCCTTCTGTGAAAGAACCATTGTTGCACAGTGTTATTGTATAATCAAGAATCGATCCGCAGATAAAAATATCAGGATTCAAAGTTGAATTATTTAACACGGAACCGATAAGATCATCAAATATGTGGAACATTACAAAAGAAAAAAAAGTCAGAATTAGTATCGATTGTGTTTCAGTTCTTTTTAAAAAGAACTGATTTTATTCAAGTTTATCTATTATTTTGTTCATCATCAAATATATATATACATATAAAAGAAACAGAAGAAAATTTCATTCCTAGAACAACGCTTATGACCAAAAACAATTCCATTCAGAAATATTTGTTCTTTTCTGCTTCAATATCTTTTGTTTCTCTAATCGAAAATATGGATTCTACATTAAAAGGCCTTTCAATTTCTAAGATAGCGACTGATTTTATAAATAATATAAAACTCCTGTCATTTATTATATGTTATGTTTAATCTTGCTTTAGGGTTTATTCTACAATGTGAAGAAATACAGAAATTTCTCATGCATTTGTCAATATATCAACAACAATTCATCAGTTTACATCATCTCAATGATTGAAACAATAATAATACAGCAAGAAATAGTACCACTAAAACAAGAAACCTGAATGTATCATGTAATTCCAGAAAGTTACTGTAAAAAAATTTTTTTATTGAGTTAATATCACAGTTTTTACTTACCAGATAAAAAAAAAACAAACTTTGATTTCATTCAAGTTTAGTTTTATTCGCCATCAAACGTACAAAACAAAGAAATAAAAATAAGAAATCTGTTATAGCCAAGAACAATTTATTTTAGAAATATTTTTTCTTTTCTCCTTCGACATTTTGTCTTTTTCCTTACCGATTCAAAAATATAGCTTCTACATTCAGAGCTATTTATTCTCAAACGTTATGTATGTTCAGTTTCAAGCCTATTTTTTTTATTGAATTCTTTTAAAAAATCTTCAGAAGATTGGCAAGTAAGCAAGTAAATATCTAGTAATCTTTATTTCTAATAATGACAAATGTACACTGGTGTGCAAAAATTAAGGAAAACTCACAAAATGTTAATATTCAAATACGCGAACACCCAAAAGGAAATAATATAATTCGAGTAATTAGTATCTCTACAACACAGCTAGTCTATATCACATCTCATTCATTTCACAGATGGTCACAAGTGTCACAGTCACTACGGTGAAGCAAAAAAAAAATAGGAAATTCCATACATCTCATTATGAGTCTCAAATGATCACTATATGTGACTCCACTGAGACGTCACTGTAACTGCTGCTTATTGACGAGTCACCATGCGACTTTACAATGTAGTCACATTGTGACTCTCATGTGACTGTCATTTGTAGACTCAATTTCAAAGTCATCGTGAACGCTGCATTGTGATATGTTACTAAATAATGTCATATTATAGTCACATAGAGACTTTTCCCAAAAGAGCACAATGGTGACTTCATAGTAGTCTCTCTGTCACCTGAAAGTCATCATGTGACTTTAATGTGACATTATTTGGTAACTTATCACAATGCAGCGTTCACGATGACTCTGAAATTGAGTCTACGAATGACAGTCACATGAGAGTCACAATGTAACTACATTGTAAAGTCACCTGGTGGCTCGTCACAAAGCAGCAGCCACATTGACTTTCTCGGTGGAGTCACATATAGTGATCATTTGAGACTCATAATGAGATGTATGGAATTTCCTATTTTTTTGCTTCACCGTAGTGACTGTGACACTTGTGACAATGTGTGACATGAATGAGATGTTATATGGGCTAGCTGTGTTGTAGAGATAGTAATTACTCGAATTATATTATTTCCTTTTGAGTGTTCGCATATTTGAAAATCAGCATTTTGTGACTTTTCCTTAATTTTTGATAACCAGTGAATAATAAAATAATTAAAGATATCTATATAGAAATTGTTTGACTCATCTGTGAAAGGAAAACAATTTATAAAACTAAAATAACTTTATATAGATGCAACAAGTCGTAATATAATACAAGGTGATTCAAAATGAATGGGACAAAAATGCAAGAAACATTAAATTTTTGTAGTGGATTTAACTGGAAAATAAAGATATAGCGTGAAAGTAGAGCGATACTAGTATTATCTGGCAGCAACGAAAAGTCTGCTATTTTCGAAATCATCACTAGAAGCTCTGTTATCCGCAAGCGAAAGCTTATTGTGTGTTAGAATACGCAAAAACTTCATCGGTTTTCGTTGTTCAGAGACATTTGCAGAACAAATTTTTTAAGGAACTAAGTGTCCTGTCTGAAAGTATCCGATCTTTGGCCAAAAAAAAAAAAAAAATAAGTTGCCTGACGGGATTGAGACCCTAATCCCATTGCACAGTAAAACCTCTCTAAAGCGACCAAGTTCTGTTCCAATAAAAATAGGTCGTACCGAGAGGTGGTCTCTTAATGGAGGTCATGTTTAAATCTAGATTTTAATTGTTGAAAAAAGGTAACAATTAATGTTACTAAAATCTATTTTTCACATTAGGAAAAAATATGAAAATTTAAGTATCAAAACAAAAGTTAATTACATAAGTTAATTAGTGAAGAGTTTAAAAAATGAATACATTGACGTTTATTTTGATTTTATGGTTTTATCTTCAATAACTTTTATTTCCATGTCCTTTCGAAGTTCAGTAAATAAATGCAATTTTTTTTTTGGACGGGAAAAAATTATGACGATTTCATTAATTTATCGATTTCTTTGAGAGTTTCCTGACAGAATAGGACAGGGGAGTTTATTGACCGTCATTCTTACTTTGTCATCAGAGTTAAATTCATTGCTTAAAAAAGCACAAAGCGTTTAAACACGTAAAAGCTACCGGAATAAATAAAAATTCTAAACTTAGTTTAGTAGTTTGATCAATAATACGCTATCCGGAATTATTATTCCAATAAAACTTTCTTCAAGCGAGCAGAAAAAACGAAATTTGTTTCATTTTCTTCAAAGAAATGGGTCGCTCATGAAAGGAGTTCAACTGGGTGGTCTCTGAATAGAGGTAAAATTAGTATTGAGCCTATGGGAATAAATTTTGTTCCATGAAAAATGGTCGTTCAGGGAGGTGATCGCTTAATGGAAGTGGTCTCAAAGGGAGGTTTCACTGTAGATCCCTTGTGACTTCACACACTTAGACCACCGTGCATTCGACAGCTAAAAACATCACTTCTGGAAGGCTTCTTTTGTAATAGTGTTCAACTCCGCCGTCGCTTTCTGCTTATCTCATATCTACTCTCCAATCCTTTGAATGGTGCCTTCAATTTCAGAAACAACCAGAGTTCACACGCATTCATATCTGGAGAGTAGTGAGGTTAGCGAACGACAGGAAATCCATGGTTCACCAAGAAAGTCTGAGTCAGGTGCGATGAATGAGCTGGAGTTCGAGGAATCTTACGCCACCTGATGAATCTTACGAATTGTTTCGCTCACAGAGTCACCAATCTTTGAAAAAAATTGATGTAGTACCTTTGCTCAACTCGCTCAGCCATCTTGAGAGAAATTAAAATCCGACGAACACATACAACTACACGTCACTCGGAGGCCAGCAGCCAAAGACTGGCTCACTGGAACATGAAGAAAAAAATTCAACTATGCGCATCATACTGTCTCCTTCCAATGTGAACAGTGTCTCTGCCTTAGAATCAAGAAAAAATTAAGGTCAGATAAATATCAGACAGACCTCGTACCTCATCGTCATAACATCATAAGATGGATGAAGCAGTTAGAGGAGATGAGCTTCTTATGCAAGGAAAAAAGCAGGGAACAACCACCTGTCAAAAACGAAGTGGTGGAAAACATTCGTGAAATGTTTGTACGAAATTCCACACAGACTTTTGCCGTGTCACGGTTGAGGCCCCACATTGGACATCTTTAGAGACTTGTATAGTTATGGTTTCACGTTAAATTTGTGTTTAACCCTTTTCTTTCTTTCTAACTCATAACCAGACTCCTACCTGCCGGGAAGCCCCAGCTGAACGGTTTTGATAGCTGGTATCGGGACGGGTGACCGCCTAATCGTGTTTAACCCTTTATCTACTGACAGTACTTAGAAGTACCATTAAAATAACTTGTTATAAAATTCATTTAATACATCGATTAGTAGTAATACAGTTTAGAATGAGTTATAGATGCACTACTTTATCCTGTTCCAAAAGTATTATTCGTTACACATAACAAAAATATTTTTAAAAAATGATTTCTTTTGCCTTTGCATCTTTTCAGCTTTCTTGGCGTGGGGGGCGGGGGGGATTTTTTAATTCGGAAATATTTCTATATTTCTATTGTGAGAATGTTATATTTGTACATTTCCTAATCCTACAAAATGCTAAGAAAATATTTAAAATAAATATTGCGGTTATAAATATTGCACAAAATCTCTATAAATTCAAATTTAGTTAATCCTTCTAAAATTTATTAAATGATTATGTAAATCTTCTAATGCAGTTCATCCAGTTCACGAAAAATGCTTTAGAAGATAAAATTTTCATGAATTCATAATTCAGTACATAGAGGGTTAAAAAATAAACCCATTACAGCAGTAACAGCTATGTTTTCTTTTTATCTTATCATTTTGAATCACCCTGTAGATTGGTATCCACATGTACCAACCACATTTCACAGCTAATCAGTAAGAAACTATTAGTAAGAGACTTGTCTTTGAGAGTGGAACTAAACTGAACTGCAATTCATTCGCCGTATGATATAATCGACTTGATCGTTCCCTTACAACAAACATCTCATATATTTCATGCTTCCCTACGGCATAATGTGCAGCAATCTTGCTTATATTTAGTTTTAGACTAGATATTTACAGCAAGAGAGCAATGAGGTCCACCCACCCTTTTACATTTCTGCCTTCCACATGCAAAGCTGCTTTTATTTTATGACAGTAAAGTGGATGCATGGCTATTCGCCGTATGATATAGTCAACTTGATCGTTCACTTGCAACAAAGATCCCATATATTTCATGCTTCCCTACAGCATAATGTACAGCAGTCTTGCTTATATGTAGTTTTAAACTAGATATTTACAGCAAGAGAGCAATGAGGTCCACCCACCCTTTTACATTTCTGCCTTCCACAAGCAAAGCTGCTTTTATTTTATGACAGTAAAGTGGATGAATGGCTATTCGCAGTATGATATAGTCAACTTGATCGTTCACTTGCAACAAAGATCCCATATATTTCATGCTTCCCTACAGCATAATGTACAGCAATCTTGCTTATATTTAGTTTTAAACTAGATATTTACAGCAAGAGAGCGATGAGGTCTACCCACCCTTCTACATTTCTGCCTTCCAGAAGCAAAGCTGCTTTTATTTTATGACAGTAAAGTGGATGCACGGCTATTCGCCGTATGATATAGTCGACTTGATCGTTCCCTTGCAACAAAGATTCCATATATTTCATGCTTCCCTACAGCATAATGTACAGCAGTCTTGCTTATATGTAGTTTTAGACGGCATATTTATAGCAAGAGAGCGATGAGGTTGACCCACCCTTTTACATTTCTGCCTTTCACAAGCAAAGCTGCTTTTATTTTATGACAGTAAAATGGATGCACGGCTATTCGCCGTATGATACAGACGTCGTTATTACTCTTGGTCAAACTGATAGCTCCTTTGCAATAAACGGCCAATATGGTTCGCGTTTTACTACGGCATAATGTACAACATTCTGGCTTACATTAAGTTTTAGATACGATCAGGGCCTGATCACCAACGGGGTACACTTACACCAGTAAATTTTAAAAGAAATGAGCGCTTTATTTAGACGTCGTATTCATCTAAAATTTCTGCCATGAACGAGGCAAAAGTTTCTATTTGATTTCACTGTTGGGAATGTGCCCCGTTCGTAATCAGGCGCTGGATACGATATTTACAGCAAGAGAACGATGAGGTTGACCCAGAACAACAACGTCTCGAGTCGAGACGACTCTATCATATGGTGAATAGCAGTGCGTTTGCATAGGAGTTCCTGTAAGAGAATAAAGGCAGCTTTGCAGGAAGAAATATAAAAGGGTGTGTTCAGACGACATTTTGAAATTCTGCGAGAAGTCATGTTATTTTTCTCGGTTTTCTTTTTTAAAAGCTCTGTGGTCATGAACGAAAGAAAGGGGAGTAATAAACATGTCAGGAAGTATCCTTCGTGATACTTTCCTCTCTTGCAAGAGCGACAGAAGATTCACTACTTCAAAGACGCCGATAAAGGAACCGCCGTCACAGAATGCTGTCTGATTGCATCTGATTGCACCTTAAACCTTATTACTGTATCTAGAAGTTTAAACAAGGAATTTGGATTGTCATTGCGAATAACAAATAGGCTTAAAAATTTTCGTACAATCATCGAGTTGTCTTAAACACTTGTTAGTTGCAGTATATGACATTTCTTTATCGAACATTCAAGAAAGAGTTTATGGAATAATAAAAGTTTTATATCTTTGAAATAAAGAACTCAGTTCATTCATATTTTTGCATGAATAAACTTTTTGCAAAAAATTTCAGTTTTACTCACCATCAAACACAAAAATAAGAAATCGCTTGCTATTGAAGAATAATTCGATTCGAAAATATTTCTTCTTTTTTTCTTTGTCATCTTTTGTTTCTGTTTTCTTATCGATTCTAAAATATTGATTCTGCGTTAGGAACTATACATTCTCTCGGTTCAGATAACGGATAATATTCCGATAACGTGTATTTATTTTTCAGACTCACCCGAAGCAAGAAAACTAAATATCTTTTCACCAGCACGTTAATCAAGAAATATCTAGCATCTTTATTTCTAAACTGTGAAAAAAGACAAATGTTTTACAATCTACGAAAATATAATATAACCAAGAACTAAAATATACAATAACTCTTCCGAATTGCCCACGGCTCCGAAAAGCGTTCTTTATTATTATAAACCTCAGAAACGAATATATTTTTGAGATTTGAAGAATCATTTATTGAAAAAAGGTTTATTTTTGCTGCTGCAGATTTTCGAGTATTTGTGCAATTTAATTTTAAATTAATTGCAATTTTTAAACAAAAAACAAGTCTTAACGAATGATACCTCATTCATTGCTATGGGTTTTGTAGATTCATAGAAAAAGAGATGTTGCCAATAGAAATATTATACATGATTTTTGTTCATGTGTATATTCAATTATCCAAGATTAAGAAATATTTAAATTTTTTTAAAGTGTAGCGATGCCAAACATAGAATATATTTCAGCTTACTCAGAAGATCTTTCTTTACAGAAATTATTCATGTATGATGGGCAAAAGTTTACTCTGGTAAAAACCATAATTCAGATATACCAGCTGATTAAAATATGGTGATTTATTGACGTACCGACTATACCAAGAAACTAACGAGTACTGGTAAACGAGTAGTTTTTGACATTGGAACCGAAATGAATTTTAGTTCCGTGGGTATTAATACTAGTGTAGTTTTGATTCGATTTTCATAAAATTTGCAACGACTTGGCAAAATTCTGCAATGATTATATATATTAAATTTCAAACCGTTCGGTGGGGTAGTTTTTGCGCTGTTATATGCGGAGTGACAGACAGACCAGACGACGATTATAGAAGCTACGTATTTATATAATTGAAGAGCTGAGTGGAAGAACATGTTATGCTACATTTTCTTAAAAATTATTTTATCTTTTGGACGAAGGTGTTATCAGGTATTCTATCACATGGTAAAGCTAAAATACCAAAGTTCTGTTTAGCCTTGAAGATTTAAGACATTATTCATTAATATTTTAATATTCCAAATAATATTAATATTTTTTCAGTATTTAAAAATTGAATATGAATAAGTTTTTTTGATAGAGTTTAGTACCACACCTGTTAATATTTTAAACACATGGTACCAAACAGAAAATAAATCATTAAAATTGACAACAAAAACTTTCACATCAAATTTCTTCAAATGTAATTTTTGTTACTTAACATGTTCTTCCACCTAGCTCTTCAATTACGAACGCACCTAAAAATAAGTATAAGATGGATTTAAAATTTTGCAATAGTGATTGGAAGAAGGAGAATCATTAACGTGTCAGGTACTGCGTGTTTCACTCAACGTCAACATGAATCATTTTTCAAACTGTACAAAACGAAACAATTTATTAAGTTAATTGTAGCTTTTAAGAGATGTGTTCCCAATGGAGTCTTCCCAAACGACTGATTTCAATTTTATGGCTAAAGAAAATTCCGATAAAAATTTTAATTTCACTCCCCATCAAACACGAAAAACAAAAAAAATGTTTTAAGGCAAGAACACTTGAATTCGAGGATATTTGCTCTTTTCATGATGCACATTTTTGTGGTTAATTATGTTAAAAAGGAGAGGGTTTTGAAAGCGACATATCAAAATTTAAAAACCTATCATCTTTATTGTATGTTAGCTGCTTCTACAGAGTAGGGGAGATGGAGGCACATGTGAACAGTTCGCATTAATATAGCTTTTTCTCAAATCTGGATTAATTTCTATAAACAAAAACTACTGAATATAGTAAACAGAACTTTCTTTTACCCATGGTAATTTTTTTTAAATCACCTGTATAGTTCTTCTTATATTTTTTAATAGTTTTATAAATTCACAAAATTGTTCACATGTGCCCCATCAGCGGGGTAGTTGTGAACACATGTGGGGCACATGCGAACACAAGAAAAAAATATCCTTTCATATGCTTTTGTCATCGTAATCATTACTTATATTACCTTTTAAATTCACAATAAAGAAAAAAATATATATATATTTCTCTAGTTTCTGAGCGATATGTTTATGCAAAAGATTATAAAATGAAAGCCAGTAGATTTGGGGTTGGGCTTAGATGATTCATTAAGTATTGTTGCAATAAAATAAATGAATAAGAAAGCAATTTTAAAAAAGAAATTAAAACTTTTAAATTTTGCTTAAGGGTTTTTGTTAGGGGGAAATTTTAGGGAGGGGCATTTACATACTATTTATCGGAAATCTGCCGAAATACGAAAATTCTCACTTTGTATTTGCCTTATTTACTTGTAAATTATAGATAAAGAAGGATTTTTTAATGATTAAAAAAATCTCGACTATCACCCCCCCCCGCCCCCTAACTTCTTTTGTTTGATAAAAGGGGGGGGGTGTACAATCGGGATTTTACGGTAGTTATCAGTTTAAAAATTTTACTTTCTTAAAATATTACTAATATCTATCTCCATTCATAGCATCATCTACATAACTGTTTTAGAGATGGAAGTAAGCCATCATGGCAAGTTTAGAACAAATGTAATAGAAAAATTTGCAAAGTTGTTCAAGGTAATACTTTTTTATTAACAATACATAAAAAAAAATATCGTTGTAAACCGTTTAGTAAAATAATACATAACACTTATTGCATTTTAGAAAGCATTAACTTTATTTAAAGTACAATTGAAGTAAACGAGCTTGTTGCTCTTTTTGTATTTGCTGTGGAAGTTTCAATACAAAATCAACTTTGTGTGAGGAAAATATCTTCTATTTCAGGAAAATTGTAGATAATGGAACTCATATTATTTCTCATTAAGTTAACGGAAAGGAACAGAATCACCGAATGATTATTGGGGCACTTATGAACTGTTCATATCTGCCCCAACTAGTCTGTTCACAAGTGCCCCACATTGCTGCTTCTGTTAAATTGATAAATAATTAATATTTCTGAATTTTAGAAGAAAAAGAACTGTATCAAAAATGTTTATTAGTATTCATAGTATATGTTAAAACACTCAAATTCAAATAAACGAATAAATAAATAAAGTTATTCGCTTATCAACTTGGAACAAAGATTTTACTTTTGAGATCTAAAAACAGTGTTTTGTCTACAGAAGACAAACAAAATGTCATAGAGCTTCAAAAAATTTTTACCATACGCCTACATGTGCTATGATCTTTATTAATTTTTTTGTAATAAAAAAAAATTATAATAACTATCGAAAAATTGCGATGTTCACATCTGCCCCGTGTTCACATGTGCCCCCATCTCCCCTATATTTATAAACACATCCTGATGCATCAGCCTGTAGTTCAATTATAATTTTAAAAAAGCTTATTATATCAAAAAAGAAATCTTGTAGAAGAAACAACTATGTACTAAAAGAAGACGCTTGTACACGAAACATATATTTTTTAAGCTTTACAAAAAAAGTTATAAAGTTAATTGTAGCTTTTAAGAGATGCGTTTCTAATGGAGTCTTCCCAAACGACTGAATTCAATTTTATGGCTAAAGAAATTCCGATAAAAATTTTAATTTCACTCGCCATCTAATACGAAAAACGAGAAATTGCTTTAAGCCAAGAACAATCGAATTCTATGATATTTTCTCTATTCATAATGAACTTTTTTGTGGTTAATTATGTTAAAAAAGAGAAGGTTTTGAAAGCGAAATATCAAAATTTAAAAACCTATCATCTTTATTTTATGTCAATTGCTTTTACAGTGTGTATTTATAGACATTTCCAGATGTATCAACCTGTAATTCAATTATAATCAATAAAAAGCTTATTGTGTCAAAAAAAAAAAAAAAAAAAAAAAAAAAAAAAAAAAAAAAAAAAAAAAAAAAATTCTTGTAGATGAAACAACCATATACTAAAAGAAGACGCTTTTACATGAATCATATATTTTTTTAAGCTTTACAAAAAATAGTTATAAAGTTAATTGAAGCTTTTAAGAAAAACATTTCTAGTGGAGTTTTCTCAAACGACTCAATTGAATTTTTATGGCTAAAGAAAATCCCGATACAAATTTTAATTTCACTCCCCATCAAACACGAAAAACAAGAAATTGCTTTAAGCCAGGAACAATTGAATTCTAGGATATTTGCTCTTTTCATAATACACGTTTTTGTGGTTAATTATGTTAAAAAAGAGAAGGATTTGAAAGCGAAATATAAAAATTTAAAAACTTATCATCTTTATTTTATAATAGTTGCTTTTACACAGCGTATTTAGAGACATTTCCTGATTCATTAGCCTGTAATTAAATTATAATCAATAAAAAGCATATTACATGTAAAAAAAAAAATCATGTGGATGAAACAATTATATACTAAAAGAAGACGCTTGAACATGAATCATATATTTTTTAAGCTTTACAAAGAAAAAAAAAGTTATATAGTTAATTGTAGCTTTTAAGAGATACGTTTCTAAAGATGTACTCCCAAACGACTCAATTCAATTTTATGCCTAAAGAAAATTCCGATACAAATTTTAATTTCACTCACCATCATACACGAAAAACGAGTTTAAGCCAAGAACAATTGAATTCGAGGATATTTACACTTTTCATAATGCACTTTTTTGGGATTAACTGTGCTAAAAAGGAGAGGGTTCTGAAAGCGAACTATCAAAATTTAAAAACCTATCATCTTTATTTTATGTCAATTGATTTTACAGAGTGTATTTAAAGACATTTCCTGATGCACCAGCCTGTAATTCAATTATAATTAACTAGCAAACCCCGCGGCTTTGCTCGCATAATAGTTGAAATATGCCAAGTAATATTTGCATGACTATTCTTTATTAGAAGAACACTTTTTGGAATAATTCAACACTTACAAATTAAGTCACAGTTTGACTAAACTTCATTATAAAAGTGCAATAGGCAGAAATGAGATTTTAATTAATAAGAAGAACTAAAACAAATTCGAAATAAATGATAATTTAGAAAGTATTTTGAGACTTTTATGCTCATTTCAGTATTCATTTGAAGTTTTGTATTTTTTAGAAACCATCTTAACACATTTACATCTTAAAATTAACCATCATGCCAAATTCCAAGATTCTTGTCTCACAGTCTGCCACCTGTCTGGTGTTAGTTGGCACCAACATAAAATGCTGAAACAGAGTCGAAATAGAATGTCTCGAAAAATGTTGAAACAGAGACTATTACCATTAATTTGCCAACATTAACCTTAAAATCAGTTGGTATTTCCTAATATTCTATAGAAAACCGAATTTAGATGTTTTTAAAGGCTTTCTTGTTGTTCCAGCCAACCAGGTGGTAGTGACACCGGCATAAAATATAGCCCGTATAGGATCAGGGACTATCACTCTTGATTCGCAACCAATAACTTCTGTAATTGGTTTATTATTTCCTGAGATTCCATAGAAATCGTAATTTAGGACTCTTTTAGAATGCTTTTCGCTCCTTCCCTTCGCTTCACCCCTTTTTAATTTCGAATTTATTTTCGACTGTTCGTAGAGGACATTTATATTTTATAAGTAACTACCGTGCTATATTTAAAGTTTCTAGCCTCTTCAGAACCGCAGAAATCGCAATTTAGGAAGTTTTTTGCTCCTGGGGTTGTGGCACCGACGTAAAATATAGCTTATGTTTGAGCAGGTTGTATCACCATCAATTTGCAACCATTATGTTTGAAATCGGTTTCGTATTTCATACGATTGCATAAAAATCGTAATTTAGAACGCTTATAGAACGCTTTTCGCTCACTTATCCTTTTAAATTTGGAATTTTCTTTCGAAAATTCTTAATAAGCATTTGCATCTTTGAAGTAATTACGATTCCAAATTTAAAATGTTAGACCCCTTCTTTAACACAAAAAACGGAATTTAGGGGTCTCAGGACTCTTAAAGCTCTAAAATTTTCGAAATTTTAATTTTTTTAGATGTTAAATTTCTATGTTTTCTGAACATTTTGATATAATTGTTATCTTGAAATTCCCATTAGAACAGAAGTAATGGCATTTAGAATTATACTTGCTCAATAGCTGAAGCGGTGTTTCCAAAACTTTGAAGTCATTTTTCTCCAAATGACGTTTTTGGGCATAATGTGCACGATATCTCAAAAACTTCTGAATATTTTTTCATGAAATTTTCAAAACATATGTTTCATGTTAGTCTGTATAAACTGAACCTAAAATTTCCTTTTTATTGTAAAAAGAAAATATTTTTTTAGGGGGTTATATTGTTGAAATTTTCTAAATTTTGCATTAGCTAAATACAACTTTGTATTAAAAATATAAAAATGCTTTAAATACAAATTTATTTAGGTTCAGTGTAATTATTATAATCTGAGGTATAAGTAGGCACTAAAATTTTCATTCTAGTTGCAAAATTTATTTTGTAATCGTGCGCATAAGCTATTACGCCGATTTTCTGCTCATCAAATGTCTGACAGTTTTGAGCCCCCTGTAAATGCTAATTCTGCATCTTGCAATTTTTCAAACATTTGAAATGAAAGAACATACCTGTATCTTTCATTCCCATTTAAAATTGTGTCTTAATATCAAATACATTTTAAGATATTAAATGTTGAAAATGGTCCTTTTTTTTCATTTTTTTCCAATTTTAAGAGTCCTGAGACCCCTTTAGAACATTTTTGGCTCCTGTAACACCCAGGTGGTAGTGACAACAATGTAAAATATAGGTTATGTTGGAGCGAGGACTGTCACCATCAATTTCAAACCATTACTTCTGAAATCGGTTTATATTTTCTGAGATTGCGTAGAAATAGCTATTTAGAACGTTTTTAGAACGCTTTTCGTTTATTTCCAAACCATTTAAATTTCGAATTATTTAGGAAATGCTCTTAGAAATAATTTATATCTTATAAGTAACTACCATTCCAAATTCCCGTATCTGGGCCCTTCAGTAACACAAAAATCGCAATTTCGAACGTTTTTTTGCTCCTGCACCCCCTTTAGGTGTAGTGGCACCGACATAAAATGTACCCTATGTTAGAGCAAGGGTTGTCACCATCATTTTGACACCATTATTTTTTAAATCAGTTTGGTACTTCCTAAAATGGCATAAAAATAGCCATTTAGAACGTTTTTCAGAACGCTTTCCGCGTATTTTCACCCCTTTTAAATTTCGATTTTTTAAAGAAATGTCCTTAGAGATCATTAGTATCTTATAAGTAACTACCATTCCAAATTTCATGTTTCTAGGCCCTTCAGTAACACAAAAATCGCATTTTTAGAACGTTTTTTGCTCCTGCATTTCCCCTTTTGGTCAGTGACACGGACATAAGATATAGTCTATGTTCTAAGTTGGACGAACACCATCATTTTGATACCATTACTTTTGGAATCGGTTCGGTAGTTCCAGAGCTTACCTTCTACAAATAAACAATTTTTACCTCTTTATAATATTAGTATAGATAAAAAGCTTATTATATAAAATAGGAATTCATGTAGATGAAACAACTATGTATTAAAAGAAGATGCTTTTACATGAATCATATTTTTTTTAAGCTTTACAAAAAGAAGTTATAAAGTTAATTGTAGCTTTTAAGAGATACGTTTCTAAAGATGTATTCCCAAAAGACTCAATAGGATTTTTATGGCTAAAGAAATTTCGATAAAAATCTCAATTTCACTCCCCATCAAACACTAAAAACAAGAAATTGCTTTAAGCTAAAAACAATTGAATTCTAGGATATCTGCTCTTTTCATAGCGTACTTTTTTGTGGTTAATTATGTTAAAAAAGATGTTATGTTAAAAGATATGTTTTGAAAGCGAAATATCAAAATTTAAAAACCTATCATCTTTATTTTATATTAGTTGCTTTTACAGTGTGTATTTATAAACATTTCCTGATGCATTAGTCTGTAATTTAATTATAATCAATAAAAAGCTTATTATATCAAAAAAGAATTCTTGTAGATGAAACAACTATGTACTAGAAGAAGACGCTTGTTCATGAATCATATATTTTTCAAGCTTTACAAAAAAAAAAAAAAGTTATAAAGTTAATTGTAGCTTTTAAGAGATACGTTTCTAAAGATGTATTCCCAAAAGACTCAATAGGATTTTTATGGCTAAAGAAATTTCGATAAAAATCTTAATTTCACCCCCCATCAAACACGAAAAACAAGAAATTGCTTTAAGCTATAAATAATTGAATTCTAGGATATCTGCACTTTTCATAGCGTACTTTTTTGTGGTTAATTATGTTAAAAAAGAGAAGGATTTGAAAGCGAAATATCAAAATTTTAAAACTTATCATCTTTATTTTATATTAGTTGCTTTTACAGAGTGTATTTATAAACATTTCCTGATGCATTAGTCTGTAATTCAATTATAATCAATAAAAAGTTTATTGTATCAAAAAAGAATTCTTGTAGATGAAACAACTATGTACTAAAAGAAGATGCTTTTACATGAATCATATTTTTTTTAAGCTTTACAAAAAGAAGTTATAAAGTTAATTGTAGCTTTTAAGAGATGCGTTCCTAATGGAGTCTTCCCAAACGACTGAATTCAATTTTATGCCGATAAAAATTTTAATTTCACTCGCCATCATACAAGAAAAACGAGAAATTGCTTTAAGCCAAGAACAATCGAATTCGAGGATATTTTCTCTCTTCATAATGCACTTTTTTGTGGTTAATTATGTTAAAAATGAGAAAGTTTTGAAAGCGAAATATCAAAATTTAAAAACCTATCATCTTTATTTTATGTCAATTGCTTTTACAGTGTGTATTTATAGACATTTCCGGATGCATCAACCTGTAATTCAATTATAATCAATAAAAAGCTTATTGTATCAAAAAAGAATTCTTGTAGATGAAACAACTATATACTAAAAGAAGACGCTTTTACATGAATCATATATTTTTTAAGCTTTACAAAAAAAAGTTATAACGTTAATTGTAGCATTCAAGAGATACGTTTCTAATGGAGTTCCCCAAACGACTCAATTGAATTTTTATGGCTAAAGAAATTTCGATAAAATTTTAATTTCACTCCCCATGAAATACGAAAAACAAGAAATTGCTTTAAGCCAGGAACAATTGAATTCGAGAATATTTGTTCTTTTCGCATTTTTTTCTCTTTCCTTTTCAATTCAAAAATATGGATTATACATTAAGGACCATCCATTCTTGGAAGATAATGTATATTCATATCTAATCCCATCCTCGACAAGAAATCTAAGTATGCTTTTTCACCAGAACGCTGATAAGAAAATATCCATCTTTATTTCTAGCGACGCCTAATCTATACTAATATTACAAAGAAATAACGTTTATTTGTTTGTTTGCGTATTTGTAAAGGGTAATCTCTAGGACTACGGAACTGATTTCAAAAGTAATAGTGGCAAATTCATGATGACAGCCCCTGTTCCAACATAGGCTTTATTTTACATCGGTGCCACTGGCCCGAAGAAAGCAAAAAACGTCCTAAAAATGCGATTTTTGTAACTACTGAAGGGCTTAAAAACTTGAAATTTAGCACAGTAGTTACTGATAAGATGTAAGTGCTCTCTAAGAACAATATGTAAAAAAAAATAAAATTTAAAAGGGTGAAATGAACGAAAAGCGTTCTAAAAATATTCTAGATTACGATTTCTATGGTCCGGGAAACATAAAACCAATTTCGAAATTAATGGTTGCAAATTGATGGTGATAGTCCCTGCTCCAACACACCCTAGATTTTATGTCGGTGCCACTACCACCAGGGGACTACAGGAGCAATAAACGTTCTAAAATTACTATTTTTGTGATACTGAAATGGCTAGAAACTTGAAATTTGGCATAGTAGTTATAAGTTTTAAATGTTCTCTATAAACTAGCAGTTTCTAAAAAAATCAAAATTTGAAACGGGTGAAAATGCGCGAAAAGAGTTCTAAAAACACTCTAAATTACGATTACTATAGAATTGATAAAGATAGAAACTTGAAATTTTGCATAGTATTTTTAAGATAAGTAAAAGGTCTTTAAGGATAGCTTCTGAATGTTCTAAATATAAAAGGGTAAAAGGATCGAAAGGCATTTTAAAAGCTTTCGAAAGTACTATTTCTATGGAATCCTAGGAAGTACCAAACTGACTTCAAAAGTAATGTTGGAAATTGATGGTAAAAGTCCCTGCTCCAACATTGGCCATATTCATGCTGGTGCCACTACTACCAGGGGTTGGTAGACTATATAATAAAAACAATAAAGCAATATACTTGAGTTCTCAAAAAAAATCCCTGTACAAAAATGGCAGAATGATTGGTAGAAGTTTAAATTTGTGTGCTGGTAAAAGACAATCTTAAATATAACAGCAGATAAAAATAAGTACGAACGCACCTCATTTGCCCCATTTGACGTAAAACTTCCGACTTGTTTGCACTTTGCTGTGATCATTTGCGTTACTGAGAAAGTATGGGGTGGCTCAAAAGTTCGTTATAACTTTAAAAACTCATAAAAAAAGGAAGAAATTATGATAAAGGAGTGCGGTTTGCAAGAAAGGGAACGAATTTATTTTTAGCAGAAAAAAAATTGGTTAAAAAAATCACATGTAGAGGGCACTCACGATCCGAAACACAATGAACAGAACAACAATACGCTTAATTCATTTTTTCTTCCAATAACAAATGTTCAACATGACCTCCAGAACATTGTACGACACAATTGTTGTCCTGTTCATCGTGTTTCGGGTCGTCAGCGCCCTCTATATATGATTTTTTAACTATTTTGTTTTGCTACTAAAATAATCTGACTACCTTTTGAGCCTTTTCTTGCAAACTGCACTCCTTTATCATAATTTCTTTCCTTTTTTATGAATTTTTAAAGTTGTAACAAACTTTTGGCTCACCCGGTATTTTGAATAAATAATACCGAAATCCTAACACTTACCATATATCACTCTTCATTTTATGTCCGTCAATGCTTTAGGTCCAGAATATGCATTTATAAACATTCCTGATGCATCAGGATGCTTTTTGTTACAGCGTAGATATACCCTTAAAAAAAAAAAAAAAAAAAAAACAGACATTTTTCTGGATCTAGCAAAACTTTAAGAAAGTATAACACAACCTCTTCCGCCTTATCCACTATTCCAGAGAAATGTTCTTTTATCTTTGTAAAACTTAGAAACAAAAGATATTCGAGATTTAAAGTAGCATTTCTAAACCGAAAGATTCCTTTGCTGCCCGATTCAAAAACAAAGAAAAAAACACCCCGGAACGTTTTCGTGTAATTTTTACAATAATGTGTTTTCTGAACACGAAATAGTATCTGTTTTTCAGATGTTATCGATTTCCAAACAAACATTTTAAACTGCGTAATGTATTTCATAAGAGTAATAAAATAATGCTAATTTTAATATTACCATGTCTGTCTGTTGAAATTGAAAAGTTTACGTGAAAACTGACAACAACCAAAAAACCGATATTTCATTTTTAAAAAATTGATTCATTATCTGTAAAAACTAATCGGTAACGTTTCGTTTTTTTTTTTTCTTGTTTTAAAACTGGCAGCAGAAAATTCTTTTGTTTCAGAAATACTACTTTAAATATCGGGTATATTTGATTTCTAAAGATTTCTGAAAATAAAGTAAAGCTTTTTTGAAAGCGTGAAAAACTCGTTACATTTAGGGGAGACTAGGGAGGGTTGACAATACGGGAGGCTTGACCCACCCATCAGTTTTCATATTTAAAAGAATTTCAGAGTTTTATCAATAGGTGTCAACCAAAGCTACTGGAATGCTCAAACAACGACACGAGAATTCTCGTTTTCATTCAAAAAACATCATTGACTAAGGACGTGGCTTCTACCTTACAGAAAATGCATTTATATCATGTTGTCCATTCTTTTTTAGATTTTAAAACATTTTATATTAAATTCACACATTGAAAGATATTTACCGATGCATAAACTTGGAAAACCTATATAGAACACTTATTTACAAAAGAATTTCAGAACAGGGAGGATCTTAAAATTCAGATTCGATAAAAATTGCCCGTCGGCATTGTCTTAATTAAGGGTATTTTGAAATATTTTTATTACACATTGTGCGTAATGAAAGATCAATGAAAAGATCAATATAAAAACTAATATAAATTTATTCTGCAAACTTACATTAAAATGGGGTGATGGCAAAAGAAAACGTTTCAAATTGATTAAAGAAAGATATGAAAAATTGCTATAGTATCCACGACTGGAAAAAAAAAATAATGAAATATAAATTGGAAAGTTGATAGGAACATTTTTCCATTTAAATATTACTTACAATAGATATGTAGAAACAGTGAAAATACTAAAAAGGACTAGAAAATATGAAAACAGCAGTCTTAACCGCTTCAGGGGCAGGGGTATGTTTATGAAACCACTTAATTTTAATTCCCAAACGCCACAATCAAAGCGATATAAGTAAGCGTCCTGTCTTAAATTGGACAGGTAACCGCAAGATTAAAGGCAAGGTCACATCAATCAAGGTCGCACGCCACGTAGCGGACGGGGTTAAACTACAGAAAGATGCCTAACTGTTTTCTTACTTCACACCACTAAAATTGTAAAGTTTTTTTCACCTTGATTAATAGCTGAAATACTTCTGACAAGGAGAAGAAAACTTCGCGGAGTCAAGTGCACCTGGACGCACCTTTCGCTACGCCATTATTTTGCAATAAATGTGGTAGACAAAATTCAGTTCCCCAAGTGACTGAAGATTTAGAAAATATTCGCAGATGGTAGATATCCTGTCATATATGACGCCACACTAAGAGTTTGTTAGGATGTGGATTATCACCCCGTCCACGAGATGGCGCAGCTGTGTTAATTTACGTCCGATTCCAGTATTAAGTTTGTACGCTTACTTATATCGCTTTGGCCACAATGGCAGCAGAATTTCCATTTAATATGTATGTGAAATACAGACTTTTTCATATTTCCAAATAAATTTATTCATATATTCCGGTGTCAGACATTTATTTCAACATTTTAGTACAGAAAGTACTTTTCCCCTGAAAGGGTTAATGATAAGATAAGTACTCATGCGGCTGCAAAAGAACATAGCATTGATCAAAAAACTTTAGGAAGGTATGTAGACAAATTTCAACATGATGAAATGAGTAAGATGAAGCCAAACTATGTGGCAACTAAAGCTGTCAGGTCGAATGTCACAAAAAGTAGGACAAGGAGATGAAAAAAAGCGGGCCAGTAGCTAATAATAATAATGCATGAAATCCTATGAAAACGGAACCTGTCTCTAGTGGAATATTGTCTTAAATGTTAAAATTTCATTTTCCTAGCTGTACAATTATACCTGCTCAGATAAAATACTGTTTAAAACAAAATTTTTCTCCCCTGACTTGCGATTAAGCATCATATTTTCAAAAATATTTTTTTTTTTATAATAATTAAAGCATGTAGCATACAGTTATTTTGCTTTATTTAAACTGATTTGATTTCTCTTCACAAATATTTCAATATAAAACAAAGTGGATCAAGCCTCCCATATAGTGGATCAACCCTCCCATATGTGGGGAGCCTTGACCATTTCTCATGATTAAAATCAATCATTTTTCAAATTTCGTATATATTACACTTATGTAGCAATTTTATTTTGATAACTGATTGTATAACGAATAAAATGATATATAAAACTTTATTCTACGTTGAATATTTAAAAAATAAAAAATCATTTTGTAAAAAGTGGGTCAACCCTCCCTAGTCTCCCCTGCGCAAAGCTTTTCTGGATTAAAGAAACATTTCTGTTTTTAACACTTTTCAACATAGTTGAAAAGTGTTTATGAATCTGGTTTGTCTGTCTGTCGCATACAAGTATTCGGATTTTCATGCAATTGATATACCAGGTGTCCTAAAAAGGACTGACTGATTTTAAAATTCAATAACTTGCAAACGGTGACAAATATTTAAAAAAATCTTGCAGGAGCGTTATGTATGATGTCAGGAGTTTTTTTAACTGTGATTCTCGAATTTAGTTCGAATTACAAACAACAGAGGGCGCTGCGAGCAATATGCGCTAAATCCAGTGCCAATTTTTGACCCACTCAATACATTTTAATTCTTTTTTTGGCATGGGAGAAGAGAAAAGTAAAAAAATCCCCCGTGAATTTAGCGTCTATTGCTCGCAGCGCCATCTATTATTTATAATTTGAAATAAATTCGGGAATCACGGTAAAAAACTCCTTTCATCATTTATAACGCTCCTGCAAGAATTTTTTTAAATATCTGTCAATGCTTGCGAGTTATTGAATTTTAAAATCAGTCAGTCCTTTTTAGGACACCCGGTACATTAACCCCTTGGGTACATTTGACGACTGAGACTCGTCATGCATTCAGCCACTGGCGCCTTTTTTTATATTTTATTCATACCACTATTTAAAGAAAAAAAAATTAGTACATTTTCTCTTGCATATGTTATCAAAGTACTTACGATAGATTTTTCTTTAGAGAAAGTGGTGGGAGATGGAATTAAAAAAGAAAAAATGCCAGTGGCACCCCTGAAATAAATCCGTACACAAGGGGTTAATGATGTTTACCATGGAATGTTTGGTATTGAATATGAAGTGTGTAGCATTAATAGATCATTTACAGGGACACTTAAAAGAGTTCCGTTCCATTATGGTTAACGGGGAAAAATCGTTTGCAGTGTATTTCAATGACATTACGCTATTTGTAGTGTATTGAAATTGATAAAAATCACTGAATTTCACTACGAGATGATTACGATAGAATAGGGCATTCACAGTAATTTGTCGTTCATTTACACGACACAAAAAAGGAATCGGCTACAGTTCAGTCTTTGAGCATGGAAGAGCGTTTTCATTTGCGGTATGAGCTTTAAAATGTAACTAATTTTTTGCATGTTACTTGTTGTGCATGAATTCTATACATCTTATACAGAGCTGCGCAAAAGAATTCCCGTACCATTTTCATTAGTAGCGGAAATTGCTGAAGGGAAATTTTCAACTGTGGTATGTATTTCCTGACTGAACTAATTTATTCCATGCATGTAGTTTATATATACAAATGTATATCATATACAGGGCTGCTCAAAGAATTCGGATAATTTTCCGACTGTAGGTGGGAATTGCTAAAATCGGGTTTTCGAATGTTTCATGTGTTTCAAAATGGTTCAATTACACATCTTATTTCAACTTATTAAACGGTGACGTGTTGTTAAATTATTCTGAATGTGTGGGAAAGTGTTTTATAATCTATGCTTGACGCATGATTTCTCTTTCTTCTTTACAGTGTGTAATTGAAGTAAAATTTATCAATTTATATTATCCTGAAAAATCTTGTTTAAAGAATTAATCAAGCGGGAAGAAACTATTTGATAAAGTAATAAGAAAGTCGTATGCGTTATTCATATAGTATAGAACAGAGATCTTTATAGCGTTACTAAAGTTTCTACATTTTTTAATACAAACAAAACAAAATACAAACGTACAAAGAAATAATAAGATACAGAAAAATTTATTTCATGCCCTTTTTTTTGGAATGACGTATAATTGAAGTGAGATTTATCAATTTATATTATCCTGAAAAATCTTGATTAAATAATTAATCCAGCAGAATCTAACTATTTGCTAAAATAACAAGTTGGAAATTGCTCGTCAAACGTGGCAAATGAGGTGCGTTCGTACTATAACTAGTTTTATAATTATTTTTTGTACCTCATATTGTACTGAATGTATATTGTTTTGCACTTCATAAGTGCATAGTCTGTAACATCATTAAAATGCACTTGCAATAATTTTTTTCCCCATTCCCCGTAATGTAACGAAAAACTTTTGACTGTCCCTGTAATTCAACTATATATCCGATTTTCATAAAATTTGAAACGGCTCGACAAAATTTTGCAACAATTATATATTTAAAATTTCAGACCATTCGGAAGGCTGTAACATCATTAAAATGCACTTGCAATAATTTTTCCCATTGGCCGTAATGTAAAGAAAAGCTTTTGACTGTCCCTGTAATTAAACTATACATCCGATTTTCATAAAATTTTAAATGGCTCGACAAAATTTTTCAACAATCATATATTTAAAATTTCAGACCATTTGGTTGGGTAGTTTTTGCTCTGTTATATGCGGACGGACGGACGGACTGAACGACGACTATAGGTGCTAGCTACGTATTTATATAATTACGAACGCACCTAATAAGAAGGTCGTATGCGGTATCTGTTATTCATACAGTACAGAACAAAGACGTTTATACAGTTATTAAAGTTTTTGTACCTTTTAATAAAAACAGTACAAAATACAAACATACAAAGACGTAATAAGATACAGAAAAATTTACTTCATGCACTTTTTTTGCAATGACGTGTAATTTAAGTGAAATTTAACAATTTATATTATCCTGAAAAATCTTGATTAAATAATGAATCAAACGGAAACAAACTATTTGCTAAAGTAATAAGAAAGTCATATTCTCTATCTATTATTCATAAAGTACAGAACAAAGACGTTTATAGAGTTACTAAAGTTTCTACATTTTTTAATACAAACAAAACAAAATACAAACGTACAAAGAAATAATAAGATACAGAAAATTTTATTTCATGCACTTTTTTTGCAATGACGTGTAATTGAAGCGAAATTTATCAATTTATATTATCCTGAAAAAACATGATTAAATAATTAATCCAGCAAAATCAAACTATTTACTAAAATAATAAGAAGGTCGTATGCGGTATCTGTTATTCATACAGTGTAGAACAAAGACATTTATACATTTATTAAAGTTTCTGTATCTTTTAATAAAAACAGTACAAAATACAAACATACAAAGAAATAATAAGGTACAGAAAAATTGATTTCATGCACATTTTTGTAGTAACATGTGTAACTGAAGTAAGAATTACCAATTTATATTATCCTGAAAAATCCTGATCAAAGAATTAATCATGCGGAAACTAACTATTTGCTAAAGTAATAAGAAGGTCGTATGATCTTTCTGTTATTTATACAGTACAGAACAAAGACGTTTATTAGAGTTATTAAAGTTTCTATTGGGTCGGTCGGAAAGTCGTGTCGTGTTGGGAAAATCAATTCGAACCGGTCCCGGTAAGTATTAAACATTAGATATCGGAATCAATGTCTAATAATTAAATGATAGAATTTTCCGGTACGAATTGATTTTCCCAGTAAGACACGACTTTCCGATCTACCCAATATATCTTTTATTAAAAACAACACAAAATAGAAACATACAAAGAAATAATAAGATGCAGAAAAATTTATTTCATGCACGGTTTTGCAGTAACATGTGTAATTGAAGTAAAATTTATTTATATTATCCTGAAAAATCTTGATTAAAGAATTAATCAAGCAGAAACAAACTATTTGCTAAAGTAATGAGAAGGTTGTATGCGCTTTCTGTTATTTATATAATACAGAACAAAGACGTTTATAGAGTTATTAACGTTTCTATATCTTTTAATAAAACAATACAGAATAGAAACATACAAAGAAATAATAAGGTACAGAAAAAAAATTGTCGAAGTAAAATTTATCAATTTAAATTATCCTGAAAAATCTTGATTAAAGAATTAATCAAGCAGAAACAAACTATTTGCTAAAGTAATAAAAAAGGTCGTATGCGTTATCTGTTATGCACGCAGTACAGAACAAATACGTTTATAGAGTTATTAAGGTTTCTATATCTTTTAACTAGCAGGCTGAGCCCGCTGCACTGGACCATTTTTCAAATAAGCCTCCAATCAAACGAAATGGAAAATCCGACCCTGTATTTTAAATTAATATGGACCTTCACCTGGAATGTTCTTCCGCATTTTCTGAATACGCATCGGACGCAATAGCACTATTATATTATCTTATGCGTTAGACGAAATACGGGCAATTCAGAAGCAACTCTTTAGTACACATGGTGAGTTTAGGAGGGAAATGCGGCCACTACGATCATATCACCGCACTACTAAAAAAGAGAGAATTACAATGACTGCAGAGATTGACCATTTAACTTAAAGAATGTTCGGGTTATTCACTTTCGTTTGTAAGTTATTTTACTCCGGGCTTCTCAGCTTGGCACTTTGTGCGGATCTGATAACATCAATACAATCTCTCTCTACGTTACATTATATTTGGTAATATACGTCTTCTTTTGCCAGGTTTTATCTACAGTTCTTATCTTCGATTTCCAGTAGAGTAAATACAATCAAAACAGTATTTAACTTTTATATTTTAAAATATGTGAATCATGTAAAAGTGGATATTTAAAGCCGAATTGTGTGAATATAAATAAAATAATGTCATATTCACTGTCGTTTCTTTTTACATACCAGTTTTAATCATGCAACTATTAACCTAGGAAAATAACCTCGATAACTAATTCAAATAAACACTAAACCTCTAGTTTTCATTCAATAAAATCTTCCCAACCATCCGTAATCGGATCCACAACCAAGTTTGATGTGCAACGTTAGAAATGTTCGAAACGGTATGGCTAAAAATGTACCAGAGTTAGCTACAAAACAGAGTTAATCACGTTCCAAACTACATTCCATTAAATAATGTCAAAATGCTGTTGATTGAATTTTAGATCTTTCACTATCAAAACTCTTTGTAAATGATAAATAAAGTTAGTTATGCAAAATTTTTAGTTGTGATCTTTCTTGGCAAACCGAAGATTTTTTTCGCATTTCTCTAATGAGCTTAATAAGACGGAGAAATAAACATGCTTTTATTTTCAAGACGTCATTATTCATCAGTTTGTTGCCTAAATAAAACTAAAAACGTTAATTTGTGACTGTGATCAGCTGCTTGAGCAGCATCAGTCAAAATTTTATAATGATTGAAATTTTAATTGAATTTGAGGTACTTTTTTTAAAAAACCTAGGCTAAATGAACAAATATTGTTCCATTGGCTACCTTTGGCATTTGAAAAATTTTTTTTGTACATTCAAATTAATGCTTTTTTAGTGATAGTAAAATAACTGCACATGAAAAATATCTATTAGTAAATCTTCTTTTGTCCGTTTGCCCCATAATAAAAAAACATAAATTTACTAATAGCTAATTACTAAAAGTACAAATTTCGCGTAATCTTCTGAAATCGGATTTACCGTCCACGGTTCCTTTCAAATATAAACGAATCTTCCAACACTATAGAGTAAATTCGCCAATTGTAAGGTATCTGATTATGGAGGTTTCATCCAATAACTTTTTATAACATTTCTAAAAGAAGGGACGATATGAAAAAAAAGGAAAGAAATGACGAATGGAATGGAATATCGAAAAGTGATTTCAGAAGGCAATTTTTATTGCAAAATGTTTTTTTTTCGTGATAGAAATAACGCATAATTGCTTACATTTTCTTAAGAATAATCTTTACTACCTAACATTGCAAACATTGAACATTTGTATAAGGGATATTGGCGCTATGTTTTTTATTAAAAAAAGAATGGACAATATAATGAAATTAGCTAATTTGGCTTCGATGTTATAAAAGTCACACATTTGGGGAAAACAAACCGACATGCTTTCGCAGTAAAGTATGATGAGAAATTTTTTAAATGTCTAAAATTAAATTATTTTACAATATGTATGTGCGTGTGTGGGAGACACTTATACTAAAATTAAAATATTTGACTCCACTTTTTAAATATTAATTGCTATTTATATATTGTACATTTGAATTTAAAAAAATACTCAAAAAATGCTTTCGTACACTTGCAAAATCACCTTTATTGTTAACATCGCTTGAACCCAATTCACGCTTAGGTCTTTTTGGCTTAAAATCAAATTGTTTGGCGACAAAAGTGAACTCAAAAATCACAAATAAACATATAACCTGTAAATAATAAGTACCATCATTTTTACAATTACATCTGTTAGTTTCGTCTGTGAGTCACATGATGGAAGAGTTAGAAATAAAAAAAGAACAAATCAAAAACAAAATTGTTACCACAAGGAAGGTCTCCTTAAAGAACATACTCAAATTATTTTGAAAAGAAAAATGCTTTTAAAACTACTCGTGTATGTAGTAAAACATCAGTCAAATTTGGCGGCGGAATCTCTGCAAAAATCTGAAAAAAATCTATATATATTCGAGTATTTGGCGCAAAAAAGACGAACGTTCCACGCTATTTGGCTAGCCAACACATTTCCATCCCAAATGCAAGATATCTAAATGAATTTGAAAATTGCTTGTTAAATAAGTGTTTAAGTGCCTAAAACTCAATGAATTTAAACTTAAACGAAGGATTAGCGTATTACATTTTATCTTTAAGCGTATATAATATAAAAAATAGCGTGTTGCAGTAGTTGTTTAATTTTACATGACTTCACCGGCTGGAAATGTTTTAAGGGTACTATTTGATTATTCATTCATCCAATTTCGCCAAATTATATAAATTGCCAAACTATTCGCCAAATTATATAAATTTGCTAAACTACACGCCAAATTATACAAATTGACAAAATTTTTATTTTAAACAACGAAAGAATTAATAAATTTTTAAACATTAATAAAATTACAAATAGAAGTGAAATTAAAAGTCACTTGATGACGCAACAAACACGTGTACCGTGTTTAATGTCAAGTGAATGTAAAATTTACGATCAGCTATTATTGGCATTTAATCTTATAGTTTGGCGATAGTTATTTTGTCGACAGGATAATCAAGTAGTGCCGTTTTAAGTTTGTTTTCAAAGTAGCTGGCTAATTAAAAATGCTACCATTAAACATTTTTTATTAAATACTTGTTTCCATGGCAACAATAACCTTCATTTCTTGTTTCTGATACTAACAATATCGAAGTGAAATTGCCAATGTTCCGAATCGGACATTAATTTTGAATTAGGAAAAAAATTAATAAACTGAAATTTTGTTTTAAACCGTATAGTTACGGTAATAAAATTTTAATATATACACATATAAAGGTATATGACAAAACTGTAGTAATAAAAATGTATTTATTTAAGTTAAACTTAATCTAACTATCTTCGTATGAAGAGTAGAAAATGGTATTACTTAAAAATTATTTATGATAAAAAAAGTATCATTCAAAATTTTATTGTGCCGCCAACCAGCATTAAATCAGCAAAAAATTAAATTTTCATTATTTTTTTTAAAACGCTAAATCGAGGTTCTACGGATTTTTTTTATAAACATATTATATGTCACGAGAAGAATCTTGTATATATTCCTCATGAGAAGATATTTTTTCAAATATTTCTGAGCATGCTCTTATCGAAACCTCCTTGATATCATCCTATCAATTTTTCAGATGCATTTTTCTTAACCTGACGCAAAAGATAAAGAGCCAAATCTTATTTCAATTGCAATATTTTAACTGAGTAATTTTCTAAGCATTACGAACATTCCCTTTCATGTTTAAATTAAATATTTTTGTTTTTTAATATTATCACTCATTAAAACGGATTTTTTTCTTCTTTTTTTCTTCCTTCTTTTTTTTTTAAATTAAAATTAGCAACAGTTTTTTCTTTTATGTTTCGAGGTGTAACAGCTGTTTAAATTTTTTTTATCAACGATAAATTTCGCCAAGAAATAAAATGGTAAACCTTATTGTCCAAAATAACAGAACTTTCCGTCATAATTCTATAACTAATCTAGGTAAAATGATGTGTTATAACTTAAAACCTTCCCTGAAATGATACCTATCTAACGGTATAAGTTCCGTAAAAATCCATGCGGTAGAACTCGAAATCTAGGCGTTCGGAACGAAATTTCCGTTTGGATTTTATATATATAACTAGCCGCCTTCACCCTCTACGCTGGTAGGTTTTTCTAAAGAAATCTTGAATGAAACAAAATCTATCTGTGAATTTGATCATGCGTTTTAAAGCAATATGGACTTTTACCATGTGTATCCAACCGAATTGCTGAAAGCAATATGAATGTCATTACGCTATTATATCTTTTATTGAGTCATACAAAATTTAGACTGTTAAGGACCAATTTCTTTAGTTGATCTCTTAGTGTAGGATTCGGTAAAGAACAATAGAACAATATGTAATGTACTAAAAGCGTTCATGAAAAATTATCAATGCAAGTCTCATCAGAATCTGTTAATTAGACTTATTGAAAAGGCTGATCGTTCATAATAATTGGGTTCGCCTGATTCTAGAACTTTCATCTATAATTCTACGATCAAGCAACCTAACAACCAAGCAACAGCAAATGATATGTGCTTTATACTAAAACATTCACTGAAAAATTAGCTAACCGATCAAGTTGCATCGAAATCCACTTAGCAGAATCTTTTAAACTGGAAAATATACCGAAACCTTCCTAAAAAATGATCTAATTAACAGTTTAAATCCCATAAAAATTCATTCAGTGGAACCTTTAAAAAAAATCTTTCAAAATTGGGTTCATCTGATTTAGAACTTTCCCCATAACTATTTAACTAAGCAACGTAGAACGTTATGTTTTATACTAACATCTTTTCTGAAAAATTATCTAACTAACAATGTAAGTCTCGTCAAAATCTATACAGCAGAACTCAAGATATAAGCGGCCGGAATGAAATTTCTCGTTGCATTATATATATATTGAGATAGTTAAATATAACTTTCATAATCGCGTTAACCTGATTATGGAACTCTCTGGGAGGTAGGGGTAGGTATATACTGCATCACTTCTGAATTTTTTAAGGAACTCAGCTAAACTTCCATAACTATAGCATATATACTTCTAGTATACCCTATCTCTGTAGCGTATATCTTCCAATTTTCTTTACTGTACCACTGAGAACTTTTTCCGCATAGCTCCGTAACTAAACAACACAGAATGATATGATAAATATTGAAAAAATCCCTGAAATATTATCTAACTTACTGTGCATTTAATTAGTTGACTTGAAATCTTTCATAATCGAGTTCACCTAATTTTAGAACTCCCGTAGCAACTTAGAATGATGGTTTTTACATTAAATCATTTATAAACCAAATTTACTATTTAACAGTGTAAGTTCTACAAAATTCTGTTCAGTAGAATCTGAGTTATAGTCATATTTACAATATTTATTGCTCATTAAAGCGTTTTTCTTTGCATTTGAAATAAAATCAGTAACTGTTTTGGTATTTCCCTGTTGTGCCAACCCTATTGTCACCAAGCGTAATAGTTTGCACAAAAATGAAATGATACATTTGGAGGAAAAAAAATAATTTTGTTGATAAAAAAAATGAGCATTTAAAAAACACAACTTTTGAAAATTACAGACTTTGACCTACTATTTTTTTAAATCAATAAAAATAATGGTACTACTTGGTTATCCCGTCGACCAAAAATCTATTGCCAATCTATAAGATTAAATGCCAATAATAGTTGATCGTAAATGTCGCATTCACTTCACTTTAAGCAATTTACACGTATTTACGTCATCAGGTGATTTTTATTTCGACGTCTCAAATGTATTTTTATTAATGTTATACTAATTTATTTGTTCTTTCGTTAATTACAATAAAAATTATGTCAATTTGTATAATTTGGCGAAATTGGTCGACGGGTACCAAAATAAATACTTAAAATATAAGAATAAATAAATATTTTGCAAGTAATAAAATATAATCAATTTAAACTGTAGTCTTGAAATTGTAAATGTCTTTTAATACTGAAGCATGGCGTACGTAATACGTATGTCTCACATTGAAGTAAACATTTCATTCTTTCAATGAAGACATTCATGGTTTTTTGAACAAAACATTTTTATATGTATAATTCCTAACTTCTGAAATAATTTTATTGTAGCTTCCTCATCATCAGATAATTGCAAAAAGGTAAAATCTATATCAGTATCAGTAATAAATATTTTCTATTAAAAAAATAACAAATTAAAAAGTTTTGCGAGATTATGATGGAATAAAATAAATTCAATCATTAAAAATTCCTGCTTAAAATAGTCACGTTCAATAATTAGCAAATCTTAATGTGTGGCACGGTTTGCAAATAAAAATCGTCTGCACGATTAGGGTTGGAATAAATGGCGCGATACCATACATTTTGGCATGGTATCGCGACGAAAATTAGAACAAAAAAGTACCACAGTTTTTTTTTTTTTTTTTTTTTTTTTTTTAGTTTTAGTTTTTGAGGCGTTTGAATTTTTTTTCTAATTGACGAAGTAGTTTTTATTTAACCAAAAGGATTGGTTAAAAAATTATTCAATTTGAATTTTTCCATTGCTATAGTAACAGAATGAAAAGAATGAGTTTTTAGAAATTATCACTTGCAAAATTCAGGTTTTGGCGCCAAAGATAGTGCCAAATTAGAAAAATATGAAATATCTCTCGAACTTTTGGGCTTAAAAGAATTTAGTTAGTACCATTCGATTCAGCATACAAAAATACACCAAAATATGTTATCAGTTGAAAAATAACTATAAAATCAGATTTTTAAGGAATTTTTTTAAAGTTCGATCTCTTTTTTACCCCCCTTAGGGGTGGAATTTTGGAAAATCCTTTCTTAGCGGCACTCTATATCATAAGAAGTATTTTTACCCCGATTTTCAAGATTTTAGGTTCAGTAGTTTTGGCTGCGCGTTGATTAATACAAAATCCAGACTTTCTTTTATATATATAGATAGAATAGATAATAGATTATGTGTTATGACCTATCTCAAAGTTTAAAACAGATCGCATTGTTAGATTTCCTATATTTTAAAAATATCGCGTTATGTTAGTTCCACATTCCACCACCAGGGAGCGCACTCTATTCTTAACGAAAGCGTGTCTGAACGAAACTCCTTCATGCAACTGTTCCGTAGATACATGAATGGGGAGGGTGACGGTCTTAACCAATAATTTAAGATAATTGCTGAAATTACTACGAAAAATATTTTAAAGGGGCCCTACGCGGGCCCCTAATAGAGTTAAAGGAAATCGGAAGACAGCAAAATAATCGCGGGGAAAAGTTTGCTTGGGTACTCTGGAACTACTTTTGGCGCGAGATCTAACCTCTACGACCAATAGGAGCCCAGATATTTAAGGAAATATGAAGTAACAAAGTCCAAAATAACAAAATTTTCCGTAATAACTCTATAACTAATCTAGGTAGAATGATGCGTTATAGCTTAAAACCTTCCCTGAAACGATACCTATCTAACGGTATAAGTTCCGTAAAAATCCATGCGGTAGAACTCGAAATCTCGGCGTTCGGAACGAAATTTCCGTTTGGATTTTATATATATAACTAGCAGGCTATGCCCGCTGCGCTGGTCAATATTTCCAAATAAATCTTGGATTAAACTAAATGGTGAATTTGAACTTGTATTTTAAGCAATATGGATCTTCAGCTTGACATTGCACATTCCTGAAAACGATGCGAACGCCATTGCGATATAATGTTATCTTAAGCGTTGGACAAAATTTAGCAATTAAGAAGTAATTGTTTGTTGATTATAAACAGCGCACTTATGGTCGGGTAATGAGACCGTTATGACAACAGGAATTAATACCTCTGTAACTAATCAACCTATAATGAAATCGTATATACTAACACCATTTCTAAAAGTCATGCAACAGGGCCACTTGTAACAAAATATGTTCTGTAGATTTTTTTAAAAAGGCTAAACTTTCATAATCAGGTTCACTTAATTTTTGAACTTTTACTGTTGCTCTATAACTAAGTACCCTTGAACAATATGTATACACTAAAACCTTTCCAAAATTATTACCTAACTAATTGTGGTATATCCTACGAAAGTATTATAAACAATTGGAATGAAATACAAATTTCCGTTGTAAATATATAGTAGATGATGATGATGCGATTTTGTGTAATAGAATTCATAAGAAAGTTTTCGCTTCAAACAAAAACGATGCTTTCAACATTAAAGCTAATATACCAATATGTGAAGTATCCGATTACGGCAGGTTAACTTGAATTCTCATGAGCAACTACTCAAAGAAAAGTGAATATGGGTTCTTTTGTGATACTTTTATGTCAGCCGGGCGCAGGTAATAAATCAATAAAGATTGTTTTCATAGCATATTCTTATTTTATTATTTTCATTTAAAACACAAACCTTTCACTCATTTCATTTAAAATGCATGCCTTATACTAATTTCATTTAAAAAACTAAAAAGATAAACAATAACAGGAAATAATGCCATAATTAAAAGCAAAAAAATATTTTTAATTTACATACGCAAAATGTAACTACTGCTAATGGGAATTTTAAAAATGCTATCAGCGAGATGTGCGCACGGTTGTTATAAATGTACCCATTTTTTCTTCTTATCGAGGAGCAATTTATAAATCGCACAATATTATTCCAATTCCAATTACTTTCATTGAGGAACCTATGACCGGAAAAAATGGAAAAAGACTCTTGTAGATTCTTCGGATGACGGCATCTGACGCCATAAACCGAGTTTATATATATGAAAATAATTTTTAAGTCGTTACAAACATTGCTTTCATACTTAAATATCTTCATTGGTACTACTTGTTATCCCGTCGACCAATTTCGCCAAATTATATAAATCGCCAAACCATTCGCCAAATTATATAAATTGACATAATCTTTATTTTAAATAACGAAATAACAAATAAATTAGTATAACATTAATAAAAATACAAATAAAACGTCGAAATTAAAATCACTTGATGACGTAAACACGTGTAGTTTGTTTAAATTCAAGTGAATTTGATATTTACGATCAACCATTATTGGCATTTAATCTTATAGTTTGACAATAGATTTTTGGTCGACGGAATATCTAAGTAGTACCTTTTCCATTTTTGTTTTATAACGCTAAATTCTCAGTAATTTTTTCCCTTTTACTTTACATAAAATCACTATTTTTTAAAAAAATTAAGATGCTTGCATTTTTATTTCAAACTCATAGAGCCGTTTTTATTTTTTAGCCAAAAGGGTTGATTTGAATTTTTTCCGTTGCTAGAGTAACGGATGTAATGATAGATATTTTGATGTTTAGATGCCAAAGACACCGCCAAATTAGAAAAATATGAAATGTGTCATGAACTGTTGGACTTATAAAAATTTATTTGGTAGCATTCGATTCAGCATACAAAACTACATTAAAATATGCTATCATTTGACGCATAATTTTGATATTCGATTTTTTTCCCCTCCCCGTGTAAAAACCATTAGGGGTGACACTTTAGAAAATCCTTTCTTAGCAGAAATTTATGTCATAAGAAGTATTTTTACCACGATTTTCCAGATTTTAAGTTCAGTAGTTTGCGCTGTGCGTTAATTAGTCCCCTAATCCAGACTTTATTTTATATACTATATTAGATATGCGATTTTGCGGTGAATCGATGATCGAAAATTAGTCCAATATCATTTGAAATATTACATAACAGAGGAGAAAGTACGAAGAAAGACGAAGAAGAAATGACGAATTACAAAAGACTTGTAATTTTTTTTTTTCAAAATGTTGAATTTTTCCATAGTAATAACGTATTAAAACATAAATCTCCTTAAAAATTATCTTTATTTCCTAGATTTCGAATCTGTGAATTTTCCTATAAATGAAATTGGCGATATGACTTGAGAAAATAGATAATATTTGCTTAAATAAAATGGGTAATATTCGTTGATCTGAGTTCGAGTTTATAAATATCACATGCTTTCGGAATTACGGCGAAAAACATTTTAAAAAGTATGAAATTATTTTACAATATGTATGTGTGGCAGAAATTCACACTGAAATTTAAGTATTCGATTCCATTTTTAAAATATTAACTGATATCTATATAAGTTACAATTGAATATGAAAATGTACTCAAAAAATGATCTCTTTCACCTAAAAAAACACCATTTGTGAGAACATCCTCAAGCTAATGTCACGCTTATGCATTTTTGGCTTAAAATCACATTGTTTGGCGACAAAAGAAAAATAAAAAATTGTAAAGAAACAAATAGTAATTACACATGTGACTCACAATTACATCTGCTTGTTTATTCTATAAGTCACGTGATGGGACAATTAGATATAAAAAAAAAAGAAAAGAACAGAAGAGAAAGAAAATGTCGCTAAAATTTCATCTAATCAAATTTCCAGATTCTTTTCCATATCTAACGCAAGCGATAAAGAGCCAAATATTGCGTATCAAGTGTAATATTTCTTATTAAATTAATTTTTAAGCATTACAAATATTTCTTTCAGGTTTTGATTAAATGTTTCCGTTTTTTAATATTATCACTCATTAAAACGGATTTTCTTCTTCTTTTTTTCTTTTTTTTTTTTCATTTAAATAAAATTAGTAACGGTTTTTCTTTTATTTTTCGAGGTTTAATAGCCGTTTCAATTTTTTTTTTATCAACGATGAATTTCGCCAAGAAACAAAATGGTAACCTTATCGCCCATAATAACAGAATTTTCCGTCATAATTCTAAAAACTAATATAGGTAGAATATTGTGTTATAGATTAAAACCTTCCCTGAACCAATACTTATCTAACGGTATAGGTTCCGTAAAAATCCATGCAGTAGAACTCGAAATCTAGGCGTTCGGAACGAAATTTCCGTTTGGATATTATATATATAATAGATAATAGAATAGATAATAGATTATATATATATATAATAGAATAGATAATAGATTATGTGTTATGAACTATCTCAAAGTTTAAAACAGATCGCATTGTTAGATTTCCTAATTTTAACAATATTGCGTTATGTTAGTTCCACATTCCACCACCAGGGAGCGCACTCTATTCTTAACGAAAGCGTATCTGAACGAAACTCCTTCATGCAACCTTTCCGTAGATACATGAATCGGGAGGGTGGCGGTCTTAACCAATAATTTAAGACAATTGCTGAAATTACTACGAAAAATATTTTAAAGGGGCCCTACGCGGGCCCCTAATAGAGTTAGAGGAAATCGGAAGACGGCAAAATATTCGCGGGGAAAAGTTTGCTTTGGTGCTTCGGAGCTACTTTTGGCGCGAGATCTAAGCTCTACGACCAATAGGAGCCCAGATATTTAAGGAAATATGAAGTAACAAAGTCCAAAATAATAGAATTTTTCGTAATAATTCTATAACTAATCTAGGTAGAATGATGTGTTATAGCTTAAAACCTTCCCTGGAACGATACCTATCTAACGGTATAAGTTCCGTAAAAATCCACGCGGTAGAACTCGAAATCTCGGCGTTCGGAACGAAATTTCCGTTTGGATTTTATATATATAATAGACTAGCAGGCTATGCCCGCTGCGCTGGTCAATATTTCCAAATGAACCTTGGATTAAACTAAATGGTGAATTTGAACTTGTATTTTAAACAATATGGATCTTCAGCTTGACCTTACACATTACTGAAAACGATGCGAACGCCATTGCGATATCATGTTATCTTAAGCGTTGGACAAAATTTAGCAATTAAGAAGTAATTGTTTTAGTTGATTATAAACAGCGCACTTATGGTCGGGTAATGAGACCGTTATGACAACAGGAATTAATACCTCTGTAACTAATCAACATATAATGAAATCGTATATACTAACACCATTCCTAAAAGTCATGCAACAGGGCCACTTGTAACAAAATATGTTCTGTAGATTTTTTTAAAAAGGCTAAACTTTCATAATCAGGTTCACTTAATTTTTGAACTTTTACTGTTGCTCTATAACTAAGTATCCTTGAACAATATGTATACACTAAAACCTTTCCAAAATTATTACCTAACTAATTGTGGTATATCCTACGAAAGTATTATAAACAATTGGAATGAAATACAAATTTCCGTTGTAAATATATAGTAGATGATGATGATGCGATTTTGTGTAATAGAATTCATAAGAAAGTTTTCGCTTCAAACAAAAACGATGCTTTCAACATTAAAGCTAATATACCAATATGTGAAGTATCCGATTACGGCAGGTTAACTTGAATTCTCATGAGCAACTACTCAAAGAAAAGTGAATATGGGTTCTTTTGTGATACTTTTATGTCAGCCGGGCGCAGGTAATAAATCAATAAAGATTGTTTTCATAGCATATTCTTATTTTATTATTTTCATTTAAAACACAAACCTTTCACTCATTTAATTTAAAATGCATGCCTTATACTAATTTCATTTAAAAAACTGAAAAGATAAACAATAACAGGAAATAATGCCATAATTAAAAGCAAAAAAATATTTTTAATTTACATACGCAAAATGTAACTACTGCTACTGGGAATTTTAAAAATGCTATCAGCGAGATGTGCGCACGGTTGTTATAAATGTACCCATATTTTCTTCTTATCGAGGAGCAATTTATAAATCGCACAATATTATTCCAATTCCAATTTCTTTCATTGAGGAACCTATGACCGGAAAAAATGGAAAAAGACTCTTGTAGATTCTTCGGATGACGGCATCTGATGCCATAAACCGAGTTTATATATATGAAAATAATTTTTAAGTCGTTACAAACATTGCTTTCATACTTAAATATTTTCATTGGTACTGCATGTTACCCCGTCGACCAATTTCGCCAAGTTATATAAATCGCCAAACCATTCGCCAAATTATATAAATTGACATAATCTTTATTTTAAATAACGAAATAACAAATAAATGAGTATAACATTAATAAAAATACAAATAAAACGTCGAAATTAAAATCACTTGATGACGTAAACACGTGTAGTTTGTTTAAATTCAAGTGAATTTGATAGTTACGATCAACCATTATTGGCATTTAATCTTATAGTTTGACGATAGATTTTTGGTCGACGGAATATCTAAGTAGTACCTTTTCCATTTTTGTTTTATAACGCTAAATTCTCAGTAATTTTTTCCCTTTTATTTTACATAAAATCACTATTTAAAAAAAAAAATTAAGATGCTTCATTTTTATTTCAAACTCATAGAGCCGTTATTATTTTTTAGCCAAAAGGGTTGATTTGAATTTTTTCCGTTGATAGAGTAACGGATGTAATGATAGATATTTTGAGGTTTAGATGCCAAAGACACCGCCAAATTAGAAAAATATGAAATGTGTCATGAACTGTTGGACTTATAAAAATTTATTTGGTAGCATTCGATTCAGCATACAAAACTACATTAAAATATGCTATCATTTGACGCATAATTTTGATATTCGATTTTTTTTCCCTCCCCGTTCAAAAACCATGAGGGGTGACACTTTAGAAAATCCTTTCTTAGCAGTTTATGTCATAAGAAGTATTTTTACCACGATTTTCAAGATTTTAGGTTCAGTAGTTTGCGCAGAGCGTTAATTAGCCCCCTAATCCAGACTTTATTTTATATACTATATTAGATATGCGATTTTGGTGTGAATCGATGATCGAAAATTAGTCCAATATCATTTGAAATATTACATAACAGAGGAGAAAGTACGAAGAAAGACGAAGAAGAAATGACGAATTACAAAAGACTTGTAATTTTTTTTTTCCAAATGTTGAATTTTTCCATAGTAATAACGTATTAAAACATAAATTTCCTTAAAAATTATCTTTATTTCCTAGATTTCGAATCTGTGAATTTTCCTATAAATGAAATTGGCGATATGACTTGAGAAAATAGATAATATTTGCTTAAATAAAATGGGTAATATTCGTTGATCTGAGTTCGAGTTTATAAATATCACATGCTTTCGGAATTACGGCGAAAAACATTTTAAAAAGTATGAAATTATTTTACAATATGTATGTGTGGCAGAAATTCACACTGAAATTTAAGTATTCGATTCCATTTTTAAAATATTAACTGATATCTATATAAGTTACAATTGAATATGAAAATGTACTCAAAAAATGATCTCTTTCACCTAAAAAAACACCATTTGTGAGAACGTCCTCAAGCTAATGTCACGCTTATGCATTTTTGGCTTAAAATCACATTGTTTGGCGACAAACGAAAAATAAAAAATTGTAAAGAAACAAATAGTAATTACACATGTGACTCACAATTACATCTGCTTGTTTATTCTATAAGTCACGTGATGGGACAATTAGATATAAAAAAAAAGAAAAGAACAGAAGAGAAAGAAAATGTCGCTAAAATTTCATCTAATCAAATTTCCAGATTCTTTTCCATATCTAACGCAAGCGATAAAGAGCCAAATATTGCGTATCAAGTGTAATATTTCTTATTAAATTAATTTTTAAGCATTACAAATATTTCTTTCAGGTTTTGATTAAATGTTTCCGTTTTTTAATATTATCACTCATTAAAACGGATTTTCTTCTTCTTTTTTTCTTTTTTTTTTCATTTAAATAAAATTAGTAACGGTTTTTCTTTTATTTTTCGAGGTTTAATAGCCGTTTCAATTTTTTTTTTATCAACGATGAATTTCGCCAAGAAACAAAATGGTAACCTTATCGCCCATAATAACAGAATTTTCCGTCATAATTCTAAAAACTAATATAAGTAGAATATTGTGTTATAGATTAAAACCTTCCCTGAACCAATACTTATCTAACGGTATAGGTTCCGTAAAAATCCATGCAGTAGAACTCGAAATCTAGGCGTTCGGAACGAAATTTCCGTTTGGATATTATATATATAATAGATAATAGAATAGATAATAGATTATATATATATATAATAGAATAGATAATAGATTATGTGTTATGAACTATCTCAAAGTTTAAAACAGATCGCATTGTCAGATTTCCTAATTTTAACAATATTGCGTTATGTTAGTTCCACATTCCACCACCAGGGAGCGCACTCTATTCTTAACGAAAGCGTATCTGAACGAAACTCCTTCATGCAACCTTTCCGTAGATACATGAATCGGGAGGGTGGCGGTCTTAACCAATAATTTAAGATAATTGCTGAAATTACTACGAAAAATATTTTAAAGGGGCCCTACGCGGGCCCCTAATAGAGTTAGAGGAAATCGGAAGACGGCAAAATAATCGCGGGGAAAAGTTTGCTTTGGTGCCTCGGAGCTACTTTTGGCGCGAGATCTAAGCTCTACGACCAATAGGAGCCCAGATATTTAAGGAAATATGAAGTAACAAAGTCCAAAATAATAGAATGTTTCGTAATAATTCTATAACTAATCTAGGTAGAATGATGTGTTATAGCTTAAAACCTTCCCTGGAACGATACCTATCTAACGGTATAAGTTCCGTAAAAATCCACGCGGTAGAACTCGAAATCTCGGCGTTCGGAACGAAATTTCCGTTTGGATTTTATATATATAATAGACTAGCAGGCTATGCCCGCTGCGCTGGTCAATATTTCCAAATGAACCTTGGATTAAACTAAATGGTGAATTTGAACTTGTATTTTAAACAATATGGATCTTCAGCTTGACCTTACACATTACTGAAAACGATGCGAACGCCATTGCGATATCATGTTATCTTAAGCGTTGGACAAAATTTAGCAATTAAGAAGTAATTGTTTTAGTTGATTATAAACAGCGCACTTATGGTCGGGTAATGAGACCGTTATGACAACAGGAATTAATACCTCTGTAACTAATCAACATATAATGAAATCGTATATACTAACACCATTCCTAAAAGTCATGCAACAGGGCCACTTGTAACAAAATATGTTCTGTAGATTTTTTTAAAAAGGCTAAACTTTCATAATCAGGTTCACTTAATTTTTGAACTTTTACTGTTGCTCTATAACTAAGTATCCTTGAACAATATGTATACACTAAAACCTTTCCAAAATTATTACCTAACTAATTGTGGTATATCCTACGAAAGTATTATAAACAATTGGAATGAAATACAAATTTCCGTTGTAAATATATAGTAGATGATGATGATGCGATTTTGTGTAATAGAATTCATAAGAAAGTTTTCGCTTCAAACAAAAACGATGCTTTCAACATTAAAGCTAATACACCAATATGTGAAGTATCCGATTACGGCAGGTTAACTTGAATTCTCATGAGCAACTACTCAAAGAAAAGTGAATATGGGTTCTTTTGTGATACTTTTATGTCAGCCGGGCGCAGGTAATAAATCAATAAAGATTGTTTTCATAGCATATTCTTATTTTATTATTTTCATTTAAAACACAAACCTTTCACTCATTTAATTTAAAATGCATGCCTTATACTAATTTCATTTAAAAAAACTGAAAAGATACACAATAACAGGAAATAATGCCATAATTAAAAGCAAAAAAGTATTTTTAATTTACATACGCAAAATGTAACTACTGCTACTGGGAATTTTAAAAATGCTATCAGCGAGATGTGCGCACGGTTGTTATAAATGTACCCATATTTTCTTCTTATCGAGGAGCAATTTATAAATCGCACAATATTATTCCAATTCCAATTTCTTTCATTGAGGAACCTATGACCGGAAAAAATGGAAAAAGACTCTTGTAGATTCTTCGGATGACGGCATCTGACGCCATAAACCGAGTTTATATATATGAAAATAATTTTTAAGTCGTTACAAACATTGCTTTCATACTTAAATATTTTCATTGGTACTGCATGTTACCCCGTCGACCAATTTCGCCAAGTTATATAAATCGCCAAACCATTCGCCAAATTATATAAATTGACATAATCTTTATTTTAAATAACGAAATAACAAATAAATGAGTATAACATTAATAAAAATACAAATAAAACGTCGAAATTAAAATCACTTGATGACGTAAACACGTGTAGTTTGTTTAAATTCAAGTGAATTTGATAGTTACGATCAACCATTATTGGCATTTAATCTTATAGTTTGAGGATAGATTTTTGGTCGACGGAATATCTAAGTAGTACCTTTTCCATTTTTGTTTTATAACGCTAAATTCTCAGTAATTTTTTCCCTTTTATTTTACATAAAATCACTATTTAAAAAAAAAAATTAAGATGCTTCATTTTTATTTCAAACTCATAGAGCCGTTATTATTTTTTAGCCAAAAGGGTTGATTTGAATTTTTTCCGTTGATAGAGTAACGGATGTAATGATAGATATTTTGATGTTTAGATGCCAAAGACACCGCCAAATTAGAAAAATATGAAATGTGTCATGAACTGTTGGACTTATAAAAATTTATTTGGTAGCATTCGATTCAGCATACAAAACTACATTAAAATATGCTATCATTTGACGCATAATTTTGATATTCGATTTTTTTCCCCTCCCCGTTCAAAAACCATGAGGGGTGACACTTTAGAAAATCCTTTCTTAGCAGTTTATGTCATAAGAAGTATTTTTACCACGATTTTCAAGATTTTAGGTTCAGTAGTTTGCGCAGAGCGTTAATTAGCCCCCTAATCCAGACTTTATTTTATATACTATATTAGATATGCGATTTTGGTGTGAATCGATGATCGAAAATTAGTCCAATATCATTTGAAATATTACATAACAGAAGAGAAAGTACGAAGAAAGACGAAGAAGAAATGACGAATTACAAAAGACTTGTAATTTTTTTTTTCAAAATGTTGAATTTTTCCATAGTAATAACGTATTAAAACATAAATTTCCTTAAAAATTATCTTTATTTCCTAGATTTCGAATCTGTGAATTTTCCTATAAATGAAATTGGCGATATGACTTGAGAAAATAGATAATATTTGCTTAAATAAAATGGGTAATATTCGTTGATCTGAGTTCGAGTTTATAAATATCACATGCTTTCGGAATTACGGCGAAAAACATTTTAAAAAGTATGAAATTATTTTACAATATGTATGTGTGGCAGAAATTCACACTGAAATTTAAGTATTCGATTCCATTTTTAAAATATTAACTGATATCTATATAAGTTACAATTGAATATGAAAATGTACTCAAAAAATGATCTCTTTCACCTAAAAAAACACCATTTGTGAGAACGTCCTTAAGCTAATGTCACGCTTATGCATTTTTGGCTTAAAATCACATTGTTTGGCGACAAAAGAAAAATAAAAAATTGTAAAGAAACAAATAGTAATTACACATGTGACTCACAATTACATCTGCTTGTTTATTCTATAAGTCACGTGATGGGACAATTAGATATAAAAAAAAAGAAAAGAACAGAACAGAAAGAAATTGTCGTTAAAATTTCATCTAATCAAATTTTCAGATTCGTTTCCATATCTAACGCAAGCGATAAAGAGCCAAATATTGCATATCAAGTGTAATATTTCTTATTAAATTAGTTTTTAAGCATTGTAAATATTTCTTTCAGGTTTTGATTAAATGTTTCCGTTTTTTAATATTATCACTCATTAAAACGGATTTTCTTCTTCTTTTTTTCTTTTTTTTTCATTTAAATAAAATTAGTAACAGTTTTTCTTTTATTTTTCGAGGTTTAATAGCCGTTTCATTTTTTTTTTTATCAACGATGAATTTCGCCAAGAAATGAAATGGTAACCTTATCGCCCAAAATAACAGAATTTTCCGTCATAATTCTAAAACCAATATAGGTAGAATAATGTGTTATAGATTAAAACCTTCCCTGAAACAATACCTATCTAACGGTATAGGTTCCGTAAAAATCGATGCAGTAGAACTCGAAATCTAGGCGTTCGGAACGAAATTTCCGTTTGGATTTTATATATATAAATAGATAATAGAATAGATAATAGATTTTATATATATATAATAGAATAGATAATAGATTATGTGTTATGAACTATCTCAAAGTTTAAAACAGATCGCATTGTTAGATTTCCTAATTTTAACAATATCGCGTTATGTTAGTTCCACATTCCATCACCAGGGAGCGCACTCTATTCTTAACGAAAGCGTATCTGAACGAAACTCCTTCATGCAACCTTTCCGTAGATACATGAATCGGGAGGGTGGCGGTCTTAAACAATAATTTAAGATAATTGCTGAAATTACTACGAAAAATATTTTAAAGGGGCTCTACACGGGCCCCTAATAGAGTTAGAGGAAATCGGAAGACGGCAAAATAATCGCGGGGAAAAGTTTGCTTGGGTGCTTCGGAGCTACTTTTGGCGCGAGATCTAAGCTCTACGACCAATAGGAGCCCAGACATTTAAGGAAATATGAAGTAACAAAATCCAAAATAATAGAATTTTCCGTAATAATTCTATAACTAATCTAGGTAGAATGATGTGTTATAGCTTAAAACCTTCCCTGGAACGATACCTATCTAACGGTATAAGTTCCGTAAAAATCCATGCGGTAGAACTGGAAATCTCGGCGTTCGGAACGAAATTTCCGTTTGGATTTTATATATATAATAGACGAGTTGCAACCCGTCGAAATTCGACGTACTAAAATGTTTGAAAGGAACTGTCAGATCGAAATTATAATAAACCTACAAAAATAATTACAACAAAAAAATCATCTTACATTGGTTGTCTAACTCTTAAAACAAATAATATTTTAAACCCAAAATTACCAAAATATTATTTCTACAAACTTCAACTGCTTAAATTATTGAAAAATTAAACTGTATTAGATTACGTAATCAAGATGAGTAATTATGATGAAGTTATCGATGGAGCTCTTATGTTTGTTTTTACGGGATGAAAAATCAGTAAAAAGGATTTCGCTTTGTCACATCATAAAATTTTCCACCATAAAATCTAAACTGTACGTTATTTTCACATTCTCGTAATTTACATACGCACCACTCAAATTCACAATTTGAAAGTATTTTAACGCGCAAAAGAATAGATTATTAATGAATGCATTTCCAAAGTTAAAGTTACGTTTGTGCGATACAACTTTTCATGTGAACATTCGCACAAACCTTAAGTTCTAATCTTAGTACCGCGAAAAAAAAATTCAGAAATTTGACTTTAGTTGTCATAGTATTCGCCATTTATAGTATTGGTCAAATATTTAGTTTTATATATAAAAAAAAAAAAAAAAATGATCGTTTTGTTTTAAATATATCATTTTTACTCAATGAATCATTCTGCCGAGCGCCTCAAACTCATTTATCAGCGTAATGTAAAAATATTAAAATGCAGCTGATTTATGAAGAAGAATGCGTGTTTTATTTAACGTCTGACATCATTTTCTGTTCAAAAATTATAAAAAAGTTACTTTTATTTGTAATGTGAAAATGGCATCAATAAGGATATAACGAATAAAAATAATAAACCATGAATATTTTCCCTTTACTTTCAATATAAATGGAGTACTTCAGTTGCCACAATTACAAAATTTGTATTAAAAACTACAAAAAATTAATATATCAAAAACAAATTGAGATACAGCTTTCAAACAAATAGTATTTAAAAGAGAATTGTTTTCCTTATACGACGGTGTAAAAAGTTAAAATGTGTGATGCATAGAAGTTTAAAAATTTGCAGTAGAGAAAATGCAAAACCAAAATTTTATTTCAAATTTCAAAGTGTTGCCATTCGCAAAATGACGTATGCGTTACGCACAGATATGTTTGTCCTTTATAATATAGATAGATAGATAAAAACTAAACAAAATACAAACATACAAAGAAATAATAAGATACAGAAAAATTGATCTCATGCAAGTTTTTGCAATGACAAATTTTATTTGACTGTTATCAGAAAAAAAGAAGTCCTTTATTGCTAAGAACAATTCAATTCTGGAATATTTACTCTTTTCTTCTTCGACATCTTTGTCTTTCTTTTGTTATCGACTCAAAAATATAGATTCTACATTAAGAACCATTCTTTCTCTGAAGATAATGTGTATTCATTTCCAGTCCCATCCTCGAGAAGAAATCTAAATATCCTTTTTCACTAGGAATTTGATCAAGAAATATCCATCTTTATTTCTAGCGATGTCAAACCTATAATAAAAATAATAAAGTAACATACTTCGGCTTTCTCAGAAGATCTTCCTCTATAGAAATTGCTTGATTCATAAATCACAGCGGGTTCCTCCACTTGAAATTTGCTAGCGCAAGTATTTCTAACCGTCTAACTCATCTTGTCACCATGACAACCATCAAGTTCATGAAAACGCGGGAAAAAAAGTGCGGGAAAGGAGGATTGATTGACAGTTTGCGTAATTTTGTGTGCTTACATTCCCTTCCAAGATTCGATCTGAGATTTTACCATCGGAGGGTAGAAAAGCCGGCATGTTCCCACGTGTTCTAATAAAACTGATGTACATTCTTTTATTTTTTTCTGTTTTGAGAACATGTCGTGTGTCTATTTTTTGCATTTTTTCCCACATACGAATTTGATGGGTTTATCTTATGCGTTATGCGTAGAATTCCGGAGGGAAATCATATGTTATGACAACGGAATATCATTTCTTCCGGATTTTTTTGCAATGCTGTATAATTTTCCAGAGAACAATGCTCTTATTTTCAACAGAAGTATAATAATTGTTCAGGGAAGACTCTCTGCAAAAATTTCCCTTGCCTTAATAATGTGTGGATTTTTATTGCCGAAACGCCAGCGAACACTTACTCTAGAGAGGCGAAAAATATATTGTGTCTCTGTCTGTTCTATGAAAATTTTCACAAAAAGCATCCAATTATCTTGAAATTAGGTGGTGAAATTGACTGGTGAGTTATTCGGCATAAATTGTATGTTTTTTTTTCCTCGTACACTATATGGCCGAAGGTGACCGATCACTTGCGATTTTTGACGTTTTATTAAATATCTAGAAAAATACACGAGCAATTTTCAAGCTACGATTTTGAGACTTTCACAAAAGTTGCTCGATATACCTAGCTAATACATTATGCAATTACATTTTGTTGCATTCGCGCATGCGCAGTGAAGCATTTTTTAGTAAACCTGTTCATTTTTCATCCAATTTTTATTATTTTTTAATTCTGATTATTGTGTACAGAGTGATTCAGAGTATTGTACAATGCTGTTTGTCATATTTTCTGAAAAGAACTTTTTTTATATTGAAAACTCTGCAAATTATAAGCAAAAAACTTGGCGAAATTTGGAACTGTTTTTATAAAAACCTTAATTTCTCTACTACTATACATAGAGGAAAAGATCCAAATACCAGCTACCACTTTTGTTTTCAATCTAGATCATACAATTTTCAAAATTAATAAAATAAAAAGTGACAGCAGGGTACCTTGACACGTCGTACACCTGTTTAGAGAAAAAAAAATCAGTTTAAAAGGCGTTTTCTGTTTATAAGAAGCAAAATTCAGAAAGTCTTCAAATTTTGAGTTTTTAAAATGGGGTCTAAATACCAGCTACCTAAGTTTTTTCCCAAAAGGTCACACAAATAGATCTAATGACAATTATTGAGCAATAAGAATATTATTATAATAAATTGTATTGATTAATAACATTTCTTATGCACAGAAAAAGTACGCAATTTTTAATAAATAAGTATTTTTGTCAAATTTCTAATATTCTTTACGACTCTCACAGTCTTCTCCCCAGACCTCTAGTTGGCCTATTAGCTTTTTTGAACAAGAGTCAACAGCTGGGAGTTCATGAGCGTGGTAATGATTTAAAACTTTTTATTCTGAATAAAGGATTATTGGAATCCTTGGGATTTCTTTGATTCAAGTGATATTTTATAGTGAGTTAAAATGACTTTATTCGGTTTCTGAAGAATGATCAGCGAAGCCATCTTGATTCCAGAGAGACGTTTGAAATAAAAAAAAATATTTTTGGAAAGCATCTCCCCTCTGAGTTTTAAGTGATTTGATCGCCTTCAGTTAAATCTTCTCGTTCCACTGATTAATTCCCGATTCCTGAACTCCTGGAAAGGTTTTTTTTATCTGATATTTCTTCGCTAAGGATCAAGATTTTTTTCCCGTTTAACACAGGATTTTGTTATAGACAGGTTATATTTTCAAAGGATTTACTGAAGAAAATACACTAAAACCTGTAAATTCAAAATTGTTAGAAACCGGACAAATATTCAATTTTCTTTTCGGGAGAACCGTAAAAAAATTCCGCTACAAACAGATCCTGCTTTTACAGGTTTACCACACAAAATTCCACGTTGTTCAGACTAATGAATAAACCGTATTAAAAGAAATGTAAAATAATTTTTACATAATTGATGGTGTTATTTATGACGGCCGACTATCTGAACGAGGGATATAAGCCCGAGGTGGAGTGCCTCCGTGGAGGTCTTTCTAAGGGAGCGTAACCCGTATTTACGCATGGAAATCTAAGGTTAGAAGAATACCACGAAAACTGCAAACGATTCGACCGACGGGCGCGATTGGGTTCGAAGTTCGAACCCAGCTCCTTCTCTGTACCAGCTTCGAGACCAGAACCTCTCGGCCACTGGTGGGGGATTTTACATATTTGGTATTATATATGACGTTCGATTATCTGAACGAAGCATATAGGCCCAAGGGGGGTCTTTTCAAAGGAACCCAACCCGTATTTACGCATGGAAATCCAAAGTTCGAAGAAAACCACGAAAACTCCGAATGATTAGGCCGACGGGCGCGATTAGGTTCGAATCCAGCACTTCCCGCTTACCAGCTTCGAGAGAAGAACCTCTCGGCCACTGGTGGGGGATTTTACAGAACTGAAAATTGGGGGTTTTGGTGTTTCACGCACTGGCTCCGTGGGACGGGTCTAATAACTCTTGAAAATCGGGACGCGTAGAAACATTAAAAGTTACTATAGGTTGGTTGGTTGTGTTTATGACGGCCAATTATCAACACGAAAGCTATAGGCCCTAAGGGAGGGGGGGAGTGCCCTTCGTGGGGGGTCTTTCTAAGGCAACCTAACCCGTATTAACGCTTGGAAATCCAAGGTTCGAAGAAAATCACGAAAACTCCGAACGATTAGGCCGACGGGCGCGATTGGGTTCGAACCCAGCACTTCCCGTCTACCAGCTTCGAGAGCAGAACCTCTCGGCCACTGGTGGGGCCAAAAAGTTACTATAATCATAATCTATTTTCAAGTTCACGGCCAAAAGGGTAAGTCAAAAAGTATTGACTTTTGTTTTATTTTTTTAGCATTATTATTTAATTTTTATTGTGTAATTATGCATACAAGTCTGCTACATTGAATTTTTTTACACCTGTAAAAATTTTGTTTTTATAACAGTAACTAATTATGAAAGTTATTTTATTTTTTAACTTTTGGGGTTTTATAAATATTAATAAGTTTTATTTGAAATATAAAAAATATATATTCTTTTGTGAAGGAAAAAATAACCTTTACAACAAAACACAAAAGAAAAAAGAAAAACTCGATGCTTTTATCCGCATTACTTTTATTTGAACCTACATACGCTAAAAAAATAAAATCCCAATCCCCGGAAAAGCCTTTTAATAGACTTTATTATAATGTTGGGAATAAAAAACCGCTGAGAAGAAATAGAAAATAAATGAATAAAGTTTTTTCCCATAAGTCTCATAAAACTGCCAACAGGCGGCGCTACAAATAATGGGAGACAACCTTTGAAGAATGAAAATAAGGTAATATATTATTAATTACAATGGATTTTTTTAATGGGCGAAGAATTTATCCAAAGAGCAGGGCTAAATTGTTTTTACTGTTTCATGGTAAAAACGAGATAGTGTTAGTGTAAACAGCGAAATTTTTATTCTTTAAATTAATTATACATCTTTTTAGTAGTTATTTTAAACTAATTTTTCTCCAAGAAAAATTTTAGTGCAGAGCATTTATATAGAAGAAATAGAATTAGGATTTTTTCCCCACAAAGTAGTTGTTAAAGTTTTAAATTAAAAGTTAATTATTTTTGATCGTCGGTTTTTTTTATGTTTTGAATAATTAAAAGAATTGAGTAATATAACTTTCTATCTATTTGAACCAAATTTGTTACAATTATTCGTAACAATATAGCTTTATTAGAAATAATACGGCTTATTACGCGTTGATTTGCCATATATACGTGTTGGTTTATTTTATTTTTTTAATTTTCCAGCATACTTGAAAAGTATTTATAGTTCGTCTGTCTGCTCGCGCTTTAACTTCCGTAAGTTTTCTTGGATTACCATATAATTGATATATGTTATTGAGATTTAGAATAGAAGGTTCCTCATTTAAAAGGAAAAGTGCATCCTTTATAGTTCGTTTACAGGAACGTTCAAAATAATTCAGATATAATATATGGACTATTGGAGATTATTGCTTCAGATACTTATTGGGGATATATTAATACTTCAAATATTACGAAGTTAATGTGCGTTGTTTACGTGTACTACAATATGTTTACTAGAGAAAATGATGTGTTGAGCATTAATTGTCCATTTATAGAGACGCACAAAATGATATGATTGCATTACTGTCTGAAGACTGTAACTGTTTGGTATACGATTCAACGATGCTATATTATTTCTAACATAATGAAATTAGTGTGATAACATCTTCTACATAGAAATTGTTGCATATAGCATTCAATGTTCTTTTACAATGCCGAACAAAAAAATTCAGATGTTATCGTCTATGTGTGATAGTTGTAGAAAGTATGTTTTCACCTGTGTGGTGCTTTTTGAAGCTTAACTAAATTTTAGAATATTACTTAGTGCGTATATATTGTGTATATTACATACAGGGCTTCTCAAAAGAAGTCGAATTAACTTCTGATAATTGCGTAAAACGCGTTTTCAACCCTGTTATGTGTTTTTCAGCTCAACTAAATTTTATTATACTATGTATTATGGGAATAATGCAAATAAAATCTTATAAAATCTCACAAAAGCATATGGATACGCTCGTGTCTGGGGTTTTCAGTTGTGTTATGGGTTTTCCAGCAGAATTAAATTTTAGTATGCTAGGCGTTAAAAATCTGTATATCATATAAAAATTTATAGATCATATACAGAGGTGCACTGCACAAGAAGATTCAAATACATCATCGTCTGCGAAGAAGATGGTTTTCAACTTTTTAATGCGCTTATAACTAGATATTTCCTTTCATTGGACGAAAACATGACGTTTCATATCAGTATTCGGGTAGTGTTGAAAAGTATTTTATAATCTATGAGTGAGGTATTATTTTTCTTACGTATACAGTTAAATACTGCATTTCAATTAATTTTGTTTAGAAGCAAAGTAGAAAGGCCTACTATTCTAATTTTTACTTCTTAACATATTAAAAATAAATGTGTAAATGAAATGCAAATCATATAACAATAAATGCGCACTTTCAATAACAAATGTTGTTTCGGCGTAAATGCCCTCAAATTTATTTGTTTATAATTTAACTCTGTTTATCTTTCATATTGTCAAACATAATTATAAAACTGATTTCTTTTGACAGAAAAAATCTAATCTGTTTATCTAAATTGTTTATAACCCTGAATCAATATTTATGAGTAACATTATGATTTCAAGGTCATGTAATATAGATTTATTTACTTTATAATAATTTTGAATTGATGGTGATTTATTAGTTTTATAATTACTTGGATGTCATTTAAATGAATATTATAGCTATTTAGAAGATTTATAACTGCATATTGTAATTTTTATTTTGATGTTTATTTTATATAATATGTATCATTTTTAAAATGGTCAGTCTTGACTCTGTAACCAAGCAGAGAACATGTAACATGTCCTGACTCTGTAATCAGAGATGCCAATTGTTAAATCATGGCTCTGTTTAATACAGAGTGTATAATGGAAGTCCTGACTCTGCAACCAAGCAGAGAACATTTTTTTTTTGTATTGGCTCTGTTAAATACGGAGAATTACTATTATGGAACAATTATTAACTTCTAATGATGAATAGAATTTACATACTATTTCAGTTTTATTTAATAAACTATTTAATCTAATTGCTCTCCCATCTCACTTGGATTTTGAAAATTTATTTGTCAGATGAATTTCGGCGCCAACATTTATTTTTGGTGCCGAGTAACCCGCGAAACATTTTTTGGAAAGAATAGTGAGCTATTGTGAAAGAGATTTGTGATTAACAACTGTGATTTATCTTTCAACATGTGATTAGTGTGTGATTTATCTTTTAACCTGTGATTAGTGTGGAATTATTATTGTGCCATTTGGATTACGACATGCCATTTACATTACCTGGAATTAACAGGTAAGAAAATATTTTTTTCATTTTCTATGAATGGTTTATGTTTTAAAATAAGAATTATTCTTTATTTAAAATGGAAAATCTTGAAAAGCTGAAAGCAAAACGTTCTGTTGAACGAACGAGTTTCACGAAATTAATTACAAAATTAGAAACATTATTAAATGATGACATTGATAATACGAAAACCGATGAATTATTAGAGCTTCAAGAAATATTCCTCTTAAAAGAAACGGCTTTCCAAAGTTTGAATCGTGATATTGAAGCTCAAATATCCGACTTAAAAGAATATGAAAAGGACATTGCTAATAGTGAAAAGTACACTGACCAATTGATCAGTGCTAAATTTAAAATTAAAAATAGATTAAGAAAATGTAAAAAGGATAATGTTTCTATGATAGCAACTAGTCATGTAAATTCATTGAATGGTTCTGCTAGTGGAACAGAAACGAGTTCTGCCATGAAATTGCCTAAATTAAATGTTCCAAAATTTTCTGGTGAAATCGAAGAATGGGTCGAATTTTTTAACTGTTTTGAAACATCGATACACCAGAATAAATCACTATCTAAGATAGAAAAATTCGCTTATCTAAAATCCTTGTTATGTAATCGGGCCTATAATGTGGTAGAAGGGTTTCCTTTGACAGAACAAAATTATGATACTTGTATTGATTTATTAAAGGACCGTTTTGGTAAGGTTGATGTTATTATTAATAAACACATGACTAATTTATTAAATATGGAACCAGTTAAAAATTGTTCAAATTTAAATGCATTAAGAAGATTGCATGACATGTGCGAAGTTAATATTAGAAGTTTAAGAAATTTGGGGGTAACATCCAGTTCTTATGGACAATTGCTAAATCCTATTTTGCTAAAGCTATTGCCCCATGAATTAGTGATTGAATATCATAGAAAACGTGATACTAGCAAAGAGTCAGATGTAACCGATCTAATTGCCTTTCTGAAATGTGAAATAGAATGTAGAGAAAAGGCTTTGTCAATGACAAGTTCTAAAAATGATGCATCCTCTTCTTTTGTACATAAAAATAAAACTGAATTTCGTGAAAAGAAAACATCAAATAAATATCAACATGCTAATACCTTAAATGCCAATATTAAAGTTTTTTGTGTATTTTGCAAAGGTAATGATCATTTATCTTCCGAGTGTAAAAATTTAGCTGATGATAAGAAAAGATTAATGTTACGTAAGGAGGGTAGATGTTACAAATGCTTTTTGAAATCGCATTTATCTTCGCAATGCCGCATAAAATTAAAGCCATGTCTAAATTGTAAAAGCACTGAACATAACAAATTATTTTGCTTTAAGAAAAGTTTGAAACCGGAAATTAATGAAAATCAAAATCAAACAGTTGTATCTAATTCTCATTGTAATTTTAGAAATTCTAAGCATGCTGTTTTATTGCAAACATGTTGTGTAACTGCTCAAGGTAATTCTAAATCAAAGGTAGTTCGATTATTACTTGATTCTGCAAGCGAAAAAAGCTTCATAACAAAAGCATTAGCTCGTGAATTAAATTTGCCTGTTTTAAGAAAAGAACATTTAACTGTATTCGCTTTTGGCATGGATCAAGGTCGCGAAGAAGAATATGATGTTTTTAAAATTAAATTGCGAAGTAAAATGAATTATCATCGTTTTATAGATGTTGAGGTGTTAGCTACCGATTTGATAAGTGCAACAACATTGAAGGTTCCCGATTCTGACCCTCTAGTTATAAAATACATTGAAAGTAATAGATGGAGGTTAGCCGACCCTACGCCCGAGGAATCCGAAGTACAAATTTTACTTGGAGCTGATTATTTCTGGAATGTTCAGAGAGGTGTCGTTGAAGAAATTAATGACCATTTATATGTAGCTAATACACTTTTTGGGTACACAATAGTGGGAAAAATAAACTCTAAAGGTAACGAAACAGTTAATGCTCATCTTGTATCTGTTAATGAAATAGAAAATTTTGATTTGCAAAAGTTTTGGAAACTAGAGTCTTTGGGTATTTGTGATAGTAAAAATGAATTATTTTCACAAAAGGATTTAGATGCTCTTGATTTATTTAATGATAATTTAAATTTTGTAAATGGAAGATATGAAACTAAACTTTTGTGGAAAGTAAATAAAAATGAATTGGAATCCAATTTTGATGTAGCTAAACATAGACTTTGGGGATTAAAATCAAAATTGTGCAAAAATGAATGGTTACTTAAGGAATATGAGAAAATATTAAATGAACAATGTGGTTTGGGTATAATTGAAGAATGTGAGTTTAATAAAGATGAAATAAACACGTATTACATGCCTCACAGACCAGTAATAAGGGAAGATAAATCGACAACTAAAGTAAGAATTGTTTTTGATGCGTCATCCAAAGATAAGGGGGCAAAATCGTTAAACGAGTGCTTATTTCCTGGGCCCAATCTAAATCCTAACATATTGGACATTATTTTAAAATTCCGTCTCCACAAAATTGCTTTCTCGGCAGATATAGAAAAAGCATTCTTGCAAATCCAGATACAAGAAGAAGATAGAAATTTTTTGAGGTTCCTGTGGTTTGACAATATCACTAGTAACAATCCCATTTTGAAGGTTTTTCGCATGACCCGTGTAACTTTTGGTGTAACAACTTCACCCTTTTTCCTTTCTGCAACCATCAAACATCACATTGAGGGGTATAAAGATTTGTTTGGAAAAATAGTTAATATGCTGGATACTTCCTTATACGTTGATGACCTGTTTCATGGAGCTGATTCAGTAAACGAAGCTTTTGTTTTATCAAACGGTGCAGAGAAGATATTGAGTGAGGCCAATATGAAACTCAGAAAATTTAAAACCAATTCTTCCGATTTAAAATTTTTATGGAAGGAACATGGAATAAACTTTGAGGAAGACACTCTTGAACAAAATCTTTCGAAGGTATTGGGAATTATATGGATAACAGAAAGTGACACCTTGAAAATAGACATACAACCACTTTTGGTAGAATTTGACCATAAAATTATTACCAAACGTATTGTTTTACAAACTGTGGAAAAAATTTATGATCATATTGGACTCATTTCCCCTTTCGTGATAAGAATTAAATTTTTAATGCAAGAACTCTGGGAACATGGAATTGACTGGGATTCTACATTACCAGATTCTTTAAGTGGAAAATTCAGAAAATGGCATAATGAAATAAAAGACTTGGTAAATTTTGAAATTCTTAGAAAATATTTTGTAACTATCCCAAAATTAAATCCTGAAACCGCTCAACTTTTCATATTTTCTGATGCTAGTTTAAAGGGGTATGGGTCAGTGGCTTATCTACGTGATTCTTCTTCTTGTGAAACTTCATTTGTAATAGCAAAGTCGAGAGTAGCGCCTCTCAAGAAAATTACATTGCCGCGCCTCGAACTTCTTGGAGCACTTACGGCTGCAAGATTAGCGAATTATTTAAAGGAAATATTTAAAATTGTGAATGAAAATATATTTTGTCTAAGTGACTCCCAAATTACCTTGCACTGGATTAAAGGAAGTGCTAACAACTGGAAGCCCTTTGTGGCAAACCGCGTACGCGAAATTCAGGAACTTGTTGCTCCTGTACAAGGGAAATTTTGTAAAGGAAAGGAAAATCCTGCAGATGTTCTCTCTCGTGGTTGCTCTGCATCTGAATTAATTAATAACGAGGTATGGTTACATGGTCCTAGCTGGCTGAAGGAAGAATCGTTACCAGTATTTCCCCCTGAAACTCAACCTAATCTACCTGATGAAGAGGTCTTGCAAGAACAACGTAAAACGCTTGTTTGCTCCATATCCAAAAATATTCCAGAATTTGAGCTTTTATTTAAATTTTCATCTTGGACTAAATTAAAACGAATTACGGCTTGGTGCCTCAGATTCATCAAAAATAGTACATGCCCATCTGAACGAGTCTATGGTTTTTTGACTGTTCCAGAACTTGAAAGGGCAACAAATGCTATTGTGAAATTAATTCAAAACCATGAATTCGGAGACGAACTGAAAATTCTAAAATCCAGAAAGATCCTAAATTCTAAAAGCAAACTACTTCCTTTACATACATTTCTTGACGAAAATGATATTCTTCGTGTTGGAGGTAGGCTAAAAAATGCAAACTTGTCTGAATATCAAAAACATCAAATCATTCTCCCTAAAAGGCATCATGTTACAGACTTGATAATAAAGTATTTTCATGAGAAACATCTTCATAGCGGGACTCAATTGACGATTTCAGCAATTCGACAAAAATTTTGGATAATTAATGCTAAAGAAGCTGTGAAAAGAGAAATAAGGAAATGTATGAAATGTTTCCGAAATTCATCACACCTTTCATCTCAGTTGATGGGAAATCTGCCATCAGCACGCGTGACACAAGCTCGAGTATTTTCAAGAGTAGGAGTCGACTTAGCCGGCCCCTTTTTGATCAAACCTCGTAAGGGATGTGGTGTGAAACCCTTTAAACATTATGTTTGTCTGTATGTTTGTTTCGTAACAAAAGCTATCCATCTTGAGTTAGTCACTGATCTTACAACTGAAACCTTTCTAGCCTCATTGAAAAGATTCGTGGCTCGACGTGGAAAACCTCTAGAAATATTTTCCGACAGAGGTACAAATTTTGTAGGGGCAGACCGCGAAATAAAGAGAATGATGTCTCTAATTGCTTCTGATGAAAAATTGCACAAGTATCTTACTGACGAAATGATAGTATGGGAATTCAACCCACCTTCCGCCCCTCACTTTGGAGGCCTTTGGGAAGCGGGAATAAAACAAATGAAAAATCATTTGAAGAGAACAATTGGTGATCAGATTTTAACTTATGAAGAATTTTTGACCTTAATTGCACAAATTGAGTCATGCTTAAATTCAAGACCGCTTGTCGCTGAGTCTTCTGATCCAAATGACTTTACGGCTCTGACGCCAGGACATTTTATTATAGGAGCACCCTTGACCTCCTTACCTGAGCCTGATATCTCCTCTACCTATGTAACTCCTTTGGAACGTTGGAAATTGCTACAAAAGATTTTCCAAAGTTTTTGGAAAAGGTGGTCGTCAGACTATCTCTCACAATTGCAGCAACGTACAAAGTGGTTTAGAAGCAACCCGAACTTAAAAATCAATGACTTGGTGTTGATAAAGGAAGAAAACCAGCCCCCATTAAGGTGGAAATTGGGCAGAATAATTGAACTATTTCCTGGGGATGATAATATTGTTCGTGTTGTCAAATTAAAGACTTCTACTGGTGAACTGAAACGCCCTATCACAAAATTGTCTCCTCTACCGATGGACATTTAATATAATAGAATTTTACTTTATTTTAACTAACTTTATTATTATTATTTTTTTCTATGTCTAATTTTTGTAACTTTCTGAACTATTTTGTATATTAATGTCTTTTTCTATTTTTAGTTGTTCCAGAAACTGTTTTTTATAGAAGTAGTAGGATTTAATTGCATTTCATTTTAGTTATACTTGACATTTAAGGTAATATTTTAATTTTGTATTTAATATTTGATTATTTAGTATGTGATAGTGGAAATTTGGTAAGTTATAATTGTTTGATGAACTTCGTTCATGGAGGCGGAGGATGTTTCGGCGTAAATGCCCTCAAATTTATTTGTTTATAATTTAACTCTGTTTATCTTTCATATTGTCAAACATAATTATAAAACTGATTTCTTTTGACAGAAAAAATCTAATCTGTTTATCTAAATTGTTTATAACCCTGAATCAATATTTATGAGTAACATTATGATTTCAAGGTCATGTAATATAGATTTATTTACTTTATAATAATTTTGAATTGATGGTGATTTATTAGTTTTATAATTACTTGGATGTCATTTAAATGAATATTATAGCTATTTAGAAGATTTATAACTGCATATTGTAATTTTTATTTTGATGTTTATTTTATATAATATGTATCATTTTTAAAATGGTCAGTCTTGACTCTGTAACCAAGCAGAGAACATGTAACATGTCCTGACTCTGTAATCAGAGATGCCAATTGTTAAATCATGGCTCTGTTTAATACAGAGTGTATAATGGAAGTCCTGACTCTGCAACCAAGCAGAGAACATTTTTTTTTGTATTGGCTCTGTTAAATACGGAGAATTACTATTATGGAACAATTATTAACTTCTAATGATGAATAGAATTTACATACTATTTCAGTTTTATTTAATAAACTATTTAATCTAATTGCTCTCCCATCTCACTTGGATTTTGAAAATTTATTTGTCAGATGAATTTCGGCGCCAACAAATGTAATAACAATATAATGCACAATTTTTATATTTGTATTTTGGTAGGTTTTTACATAACAAGACATTGAACAACATTCGTAGGCTTCAAATAAGACTAATTAGATGATTATTAATTAAAATTCCTAATTTCGTGTTAAAAAAATACAAAATCAAAGACAGGCATAAAAGAGCCCTATACAAAAAAGAAAAGAAAACCCCCCCAATACATGCATAAAAGGAAGCAGAGGGGGGAGGGGGAGAAATGCGTACTATTAACATATTAAAACATATACAAATGAAATGCAAATCATATAACAGGATATGCTCACTTTTAATAACATTATTAATTTACGCGCAATTTTCATATGCTATATGCGTGAATATATGCATCATATTTTCATTTTTGTTTTTATATGCGAATATATGTGAATCTTCTGAAACGCATAAAAATAACACTCACTTTATTATCTTTTGTAGAATGGAAGAACTTGAAGACAAGATAAGATAATGACTTCTTTTACGTACGAAATTAAATCAAGGTTCAGCTGCAAGTAATAACATATGATGGATTTTATTTAAAAATTATTCGGTAGGTTTTTACGTAACAAGACATTGAACAATATTTGTTTCAAACAAGACTAATTAGCAGATTACTAATTAAAATTCCTAATTTCGCGTTAAAAAAATACAAAATCAAAAACAGGCATAAAGGTGCCCTATAAAAAAAAGAACATGTACGCATAAAATGAAAAGGCGGGGTGGGGCAGAAATGAAATTAACATATTAAAACATAAATGTGTAAATGAAATACAAATAATATAACAGGAAATGCTCACTTTTAATAACATTATTAAACTTACATTCAATTTTCATATTAAAATATATGAATCTTTTGATACGCATAAAAATGACACCCATTATGATCTTTTGCAAGATGGAAGTATCATCGATAATACTTCTTTTACTTACGAAATGAAAACAAGGTTTAACTATAATAAAATACGCTGGATTTTATATATGCACGAAAATGTGCGTGATTAATTTTCAAAGGCATATTTTAGTTTTTAGTCTTTAATTTTATTTTATGCGTGAAATACGCTTACAGAGGTGTTAAAAATATATTTGACTAAAACATTTATACCATTTCAAGTTATCGCTTAAGAGCATTCCGGAAATAGGCATTTCCCTTTCGGATAAATGAAACTGTCCTTATGCATTACATTTTCATCTCTACAAAAACACTCAAACGTGTAGCTGAACGTGCTATTTTGCGATTTCAGCTAGTAACAGAATGTGAAGGGTTTTATGCTGAGCATTTGTCATGTCATTCCTAAATGCTAATTAGTTTGCATTGCTTTCCATCACAAGAAAGCCCCTGTTGAATAATTGGAGCTCTGACGGCAAGATCTTGCACTAATTTATATCCTGTAACTGAAGAGTTCAACTACTTTACGAGCAATTGCACAAAATTTCAAATGATTCTGAGTCGTTCCTATATCAGAATATTTTGAAAAAGCAAACTTAATTTATAATTATTCTATACGTATACGAGTACGGAAAACCATAATTTAAGAAGGGATTTGCCTAAATGGACGTTATTTAACAGAGGCTAATAATGAATCTAGTCATCATTAATTTCAGAAGATAATTAGTTCAAAGTGGTCAGTTCCCTGAGAGATGATGTATCAAGACTCTAGCGTATGAACACAGTCATTATACTAAAATGGTATTCAAACTGAAGATGCACTATTGAAAACTAAAATGGTTAATAAAATAATATTTCACTGCATATGATGTAAACAATTATTGTATATCTATCTTCTGGGACACAAATTTATGGGTATTTTTTAATCATTTTATTTCTTGAAATGTGTTTATATATAGATACATTCGGTTCATTTTGTAAAATCTTTAAAGAAAATGGTTTTTTTTTCTACAGTTAATATAGTTATTATATTAGAATTTGGATCAAGATGAAGTTATATGCGATTGGAAACTAATAAAAGTTAGAAGTAACATACGCTTTTTAATGCTTTAATACTTAACCACTTTTCGTAAAATTGTAAATTATTAGCAATATTTTTAACACAAAAGAAGTAATTACTCATCGCAAAAATATATACAAATAAATTAGCACTGTTACATGATTTAATTTTATTTAATGTAATTTGTCACTTTTCTTTGCGATAGTTGTGTAAGTGATCTTTTTTACAGCATTATTTTCCAAAGCTTGCGCCACTTTCGAAAATTTAGTCTATTACATAAGATTTTCAGAAGGCGAAGAACCAACAGCATTGCTTGAACCTCTCACATTGGCAGTGGTTGAATCTTTCTCTTCATTAGTGTCACTAACAATTTCTTCATCTCCCCATAAAAGATATGGCATCAAAATTGCTTTTGAAAAGTTAATGCACGAAACGAGTATTCTTAGATTCTACCTGATTAATTGTGAAAAATTGTAAACACTTTAAGCGATGTCTTACAGAATAATTTCAAATAGAAAATGATGGAGAAAACTAAATTATCTTCATTAATCAGAGACACGTCTTAAGCGGAGACGCATTAACGAGAGTCCAGTTTACGTAGAACTTGATTTCATCTCCTACAAAAGCTGATTATTGGCTTTCATTGAATAATAAAAAAAAACAATGTTATTAGATGCGTTCTTAATTATATAAATACATAGCACATATAGCCGTCATCTGGTCCGTCTGTCCACATATAACAGATCAAAAACTACCCAACTGAATGGTTTGAAATTTATTATATAAGGCCGATTCTCAAAAGGTGGGCACTGGACACACGTCATAAGTTTAAGCCTTTCAAACGTAACTTTAATTATCATTGACTTTTTTTTTTTTTTACGCTGCATTTTTAATTCTATTCAGAAACAGAAAATGACATAATTTATTGTAAAATCTTTGTATAAATATCTTAAAATTTTATTATTTTATGCTAAAGAGGCCAATTTCAGACATTCATAACGTTAACTGTTCCAATGTACCACCAAGAAAAAGAGTTTTAACTTTTTTCCAGGTGGTTCTAATGGTAAACAACGAATGCATAAAGGAAACGGATGATTTTTTGATAATTTCGTTAAGAGATGGCAGGCTGATTTATTGCTTTTTTGAAGATAGAAGGACTTTTCTATAAAGAATTTTTTTGTATTTTGTTATGTCCGAAAGTAACGTACGCGACAAAGCATTTGATTTTATTATTATTATTATTAGATAACAAAAAGTTAATTATACATATATATATGTATACACATACAATTATAGGACACATTTACTACATTCTTAGTCTTAAGAATTTTTTAAATACTAAGCGCAACGTCCAAAATCTGTAACGTACGTGCGAAAAAATGTCCAAAATTTGTAACGTACACAACTGCTAATTAAATGCTTTAATAATTAATTTTCCAGAATAATTGCTGTCTTTTAATGTTTGTGTATAATTTTGTGGACATAATATTAAAAATATTAATATATTATATTTATAGACAAAATATTCTATTAAAGAAAAATTGGCCTTAAATTTTAAAATTTTAAAAATTACATATTGTTAACGTTTAATGATCCCACCTTTTGAGAATCACCCATATAATCTTTGCAGAATCTTGTCGAGTCATTTCAAATTTTATGAAAATAATCAAAATTTAAAAAGATATTAATAAAAGTTGTCTTTATTCTATTAAACACTTCCATACGTAATTAATTCAGTGATATCACATGATAGGTAATGATTCTAGGTTGCCATGGTGATATCGTCCTATTTAAGATGGAGTCCTGTTATATCCGTATATTACTCAATTTAATCTACATAATCTTAATAAATTTTGTATTCCTGCATTTTTGCATATGAGTGCAAACCTCTTGGCACCAAGATCTGAATATTTATATGGTTAAGATACTGTATAAGGTAATATTATAATACGGTTGCAAAAAGAATTGATGATTTTACAAATCAGGAAAAGGCAGACACACATTTTATGAATGGTGGTGAGGTTGCGAGTGCTTTGGAAGAATTAATTGTATAAAAAACATGGTTCACTTCACCATCAGAAATCTCTCTGAAGCACTGCTTGAGTTACGACCCTGCATTGTATATTACAGTGAAACCTCTCTCAGCGACCATCTCCATTAAGCGACCACCTCCCTGAACGACCATTTTTTTCATGGAACGAAATTTATTCCCATAGGCTCAATACTAATTTTACCTCCATTCAGAGACCATCCCAGTTGAATTCCCTCCATGAGCGACCATTTTCTTTGAAGAAAATGAAACAAATTCCGTTTTTTCCTGGTCGCTTGAAGAAAGTTTTATTAGAAAACTAATTCCGGGGAGCGCATTATTCATCAAACTTCTAAACTAAGTTCAGTTTTTTTTTTTAAATTCCGGTAACTTTCAAGTGTTTAAACCCCTTTGTGCCTTTTTAGGAAATGAATTTAACTCTGATGACAAATTAAGAATGACAGTCAATAAACTCCCCTGCCCTATTCTGTCAGAAAACTCTCAAAGAAATAGATAAATTAATGAAATTGTCATTATTTGCTTCCGTCCAAAAAAAAAATTGCATTTATTTACTGAACTTCGAAAGTACTTGGAAATAAAAGTTATAAAAGATAAAAATCAAATCAAAGCAAACGTCATTGTATTCATTTTTTTTAATTCTGCAGTCATTAACTTATGTAATTAACTTTTATTTTGATAGGTAATTTTATATATTTTTTCCTAATGTGAAAAATAAATTTTAGTAACGTTAATTGTTACCTTTTTTCAACAATTAAAATCTAGATTATAACATGACCTGCATTAAGAGACTACCTCTCGGAGCGACCAATTTTTATTGGAACGGAACGTGGTCGCTTTAGGGGGGTTTTACTGTATTTTGAGTTTACCTTGGTGTGTTCTATCACCACTTAAAGTTTAGTCCAGGAGATCCGAATCACCCTGTATACTTCATTTTCAATACCGAACAGCCCATAGTAAACCTGAATAATATATATCAATTGCATGGTAATCTGAATATATTTACGGGAGTTAGAGCTCGGGCAGACACCCAGACAAATTTGCATAAACACTTTTCAAATATGTTGGAAAGTGTTAAACAAGTAAAAATGTGAATTTTTCGAGATTTTTATATCTCGGCTCACTTTAAAAACTATCCCTATGCCTCATGATGGATACCAAATAATTATATAAAGCATATATATATACAGTAGCCTCCCACTTAACCGGCCTAAGCGGGACCGAGGGTTAGCCGGTTAAGAGAAAAATCGGTTAAACCGGAGAAGCAAAAAATATTAAATAAGTAACGGCATAATTAATTAATTAAATGCGTAGGATGCATTTAGTATTTTAATTTGTGTAGTTTTAAAAAAGTACATATTTTCTATATTTTGTGAAATGAATACCAGTTGTAATTAGCCGAATTGAAATAAAAACTATCACTAATAACAAATAATGAACAATATTTAATACAAATTAAATTATTGAAAATCGAATCACATATCTTTATAACAAGTTGGAATTATTCTACATTATGTAAATTTGAGTAAATTAACCATAAAGAAATGGGAACCGAAATTTTCCTTTCTGAATTTTGCCTGATGTTGGGGAAAAAAGACGGCCGGTTAAAGCGGAGTTCCGGTTAAGAGGAAGGCTACTGTATATATATATATATATACAGTCAACTCCCGTTAGTGCAGACGTCCAATGGAGACAATATTTTGCCCACACTCGCTGAAGTCCACGTTAAACAAGGTAAATATCTGAGTGATATAAAAATAATTTGCATTAAATTAATTGAATTCAGTTAAAATACATTGGTTATCAAAAATTAAGGAAAAGTCACAAAATGCCAATTTTTAAATACGGGAATACTCAAAAGGAAGTAATATAATTCGAATAATTACTATTCCTGCAGAACAGCTAGTCCATATAACATCTCATTCAGGTCACACATGGTCACAAGAGTCACAGTCACTACGGCGAAGTCACTACGGTCAAATTAAAGTCACATGGTGACTTTTCACCACTTTTCACAGTGGTGACTTCAGAGTAGGGTCTCTGTCACCATTTGACAAAGTCATGTGACAGAAAGTCACCATGTGACTTTAATGTGACATTATTTGGTGATTTATCATAATGCAACGTGCACAATGATTTTGAAATTGAATCTCCAGATGAGAGTCACACGAGAGTCTCAATGAAACGACATTGCAAAGTCACCTGGTGACTCGTCACAAAGCAGCAGTCACAGTGACCTGTCAGTGGAGTCACATATAGTAATCATTTGAGACTCATAAAAGAGACGTATGGAATTTCCTATTTTTTGTTTCGCCGTAGTGACTGTGACTCTTGTGACCATGTGTGACCTGAATGAGATGTTATATGGACTAGCTGTTCTGCTGAGATAGTAATTATTCAAATTATATTACTTCCTTTTGAGTATTCGCGCATTTAAAAATTATCATTTTGTGACTTTTCCTTAATTTTTGATAACCAGTGTAAATAAATAAATAGATCTCTATGCTAAAAGAAATAACGTTATTTTAATTTAGTTATTTTAATAAATATGCAAATTAATTACAATATTTCTAACCCAAAAGAACTAATTACTCACTGATAAAATATATACGAACAAATTTATACACTTACATAATGTAAATTTATTTAATGTAATATGTCGCTTTTCTTTGCGATAGTTGTATAAGTGATCTTTTATACAGCAGCATTTTCCAAAGTTTGCGTTACACTGGTAGATTTAGTCTATTTCACAAGATTTGGAGAAGGCAAAGAGCCAACAGCATTATTTGAACATCTCATATTGACGGTGGTTGAATCTTTCTCTTCATTAGTGTCGCTAACAATTTCTTCATCTCTGCATAAAAGATGTGGCGTCAAAATTGCTTTTGAAAAGTTAATGTGCGAAACGAGTATTCTTCTTAGATTCTGCTTGATTAATTGTGTACGCGTTAAGCGATGTCCTACAGAATAATTTCAAATAGAAAATGATGGAGAAAACTAAATTATCTTCATTAATCAGAGACACGTCTTAAGCGGAGACGCATTAACGAGAGTTCACTGTACATAGAACTTGATTCCATCTCCTACAAAAGCTAATTACTGGCCTTCATTAAATAAAAAATAACAAAGTTATTAGATGCGTTCATAGTTAAGAACATAGCACCCATAAACGTCGTCTGGTCCGTTCGTCCGTCTGTCCGCATACAACAGCGCAAAAACTACTCAACCGAATTATTTGAAATTTATTATATATAGTCGTTGCAGAATTTTGTCGAGTCATTTCAAATTTTATGAAAATCGAGCCAAAACTTTAAAAGATATTAACAAAACTTTTCCTCATCCTATTAAATCCTACCATACGTAATTATTTCAATGATATCCCATGATAGGTAATGATTCTAGGTTGCCATGCTGATTACGTCTTATTTAGGATGGAGCCCTATTATTTCCGTATTACTGAATTTAATGTATACAATAGTAATAAATTTTGCATTTATGCATTTTTGCATAAGAGTGCAACAGCTCTTGGCACCAAGATCTGAATATTTATAACACTAGTTACAGTACGAACGCACCTCATTTCAAGCAATCTGAATCTCATAGCAATCTGAATATATTATGTGAGTTAGACAATTTAAATCCATAAACACTTTTCAACTATGTTGGAAAGTGTTAAACAAGTAAAAATAGGAATTTTTCGAGATTTTTGTATCCTGGGCCACTTAAAAAGCTATCTTTATCCCTCATGATGAATAACAAATAATTATATAAGAGATGTACAGTCGTGGAAAAAAAAAAGTAAACACCCCCTACTAACTCCTCAACAAATTATCGTAGAAGAAAGTTACTGGTACCGAACGATTGGAAATAAAGTCTACTTTTAAATGATGTATATAAAATTTGCTTAGCGGGCCATCTACATATTAAAACGAATCCAAACTTCATTTTTTCAATAGCAATACCCAATTTTAACGAGATATTTCAAATCTTAGGTTCAAACTACGCTTAGATACCAAATTTCAAGTCATTTGAATGATAAGTTTTTGAATTATAAGCATTCAAAATTGAGTGCTTCTAATGTTAAATTACATTTTCATATTTTTATTTATATCTCCTGAAATTATGCTCCTAATGTGCTAATTTTTTGTGTAGCAATAATGCTAATGTGCCCAAACATAAATACGCTGAATTCGCAATTTTTATAATTTTATGATATGAATTATGAATTATGAAATTAATATTCGAAAAAATTATGAATTGCAACCTACAATTTTTTTGATGGATTTAGATTTATTAAGTCCTGCTTTATGAAAATCCAAAATTTCACATTTTTCTTCCAAATAGTTTTCAAATTATGCTTAAAAAACGGCAAAATGATGGTTTAAGGGGCCGTCTATGATAGAAGTGAGTTGATATTTTGAAATTTCTCCTGCTGTCCTGTTATCTAACTGGCTTCGTAAGGTGCCTTGACCAAGAAGGCGGCTCTCTCGGTTAACAATCGAGTAGCGAACTTCAATTTGGATACAGCCCTTAAAATACGCTCGTTTTAAAATAATTAATTTATCGGAAACTTATGGTACGAATTGCATAAAAATTTGTTTCTAGGCTAATTGAAGGGTGTAGAGTTCATTTATGCTGTCAGAATTGGGTATTGCTATTGAGAAAAATGAAGTTATAGTTTGTTTTAATGTGTAGATCGCCCCCTAAGCAAATTTTATATAGATCATTTAAAAGTAGACTTTATTTCCAATCGTTCGGTACCAGTAATTTTCTTTTACGATAATTTGTTGAGGAGTTAGTAGGGGGTGTTTACTTTTTTTCCCCACGACTGTACATATATAAATATATATATATATATATACATACTATATAGCCATTAATCACCGGACACTTTCAATTTTAGACGTTTTGTTGAATATTTAAAGATATATTTGTCGGATTTTTTTGCAGAAGAATATGTTTGACTTTATATTAAACAATGGCGATTTGATCAGAAAGACAATTAGGAGGCCAAAAAAAAAAAAATCAAAGACAAATAATAATGTTTGGGATCATCCTGCAAAATAAAATGCACGAAATGATCGATTGCTATATTTTGCGAATATGTGGATATTGTACGATGTGTGTATTCATTTGTGTAAGAATATGACGTATATTCATCGATATATATATGACGTATATATATCGATTTTTTTTTCAAAAGTTCAAAAAATTTTTGCATTTCTTTTGTTTATATCATGCAGGATTTTCTACCAAATTTAAGACCAGTTTCAGAAAATTTGACAAAATGTAGTAGAAATAATATAGTGCAACTGGAATGTAAATATATTAAACATTTGATGAAATATTAGCAGTTGTATGAAATATTTTTTAGTAGCGGTTGCGCGCACGATAACAATTTTTTTTTCATGATTTTAGTCAACTCAGCGGAGCAACTCATAAAAAAGTCAGTCAAATAACGTGAAAATTTAAAAAGATATCGGCGATAGAGTAAGCTTGTTTTTAGTTGCTCCTAAAAACAGCTAAATGATAAGGGATTTTCCATAGATTGTTAATAATTTTTAATTGTAATTTCTTTAAATTTAAATTTTTCATTGTTACTTTAGTTATTCTTGGGAAACCACCAGAACGAGCTTATTCGAAGAAAAAAAAAAGTATTCAAATCTAAGCATTTCTTCTAAATTTACTCGTTGACATTCATTAAATACTAACTCCTTTGATGAAAGTCAGTTAATAAAAAATGAGAACTAACTACTCAGTGCAAAAATATATACAAACAAATTTACATAGTTACATAATTTAAATTTAATGAATGTAATATGTCACTTTTCATAGCGATAGTTGTACAAGTGATCTTTTTTACAGCAACGCTTTCCAAAGTTTACGTCACACTCGAAAATTTAGTCTGTTTCATAAAATTTTGAGAAGGCGAAGAGCTAACAACATTGTTTGAACCTCTTACATTGTCGGTTGTTGAATCTTTCTCTTCATTAGTGTCACTAACAATTTCTTAATCTCTCCACAAAAGATACGGCACCAAAATTGCTTTTGAAATTTTAATGTAACGAGTGTTCTTAGATTCCGCTTGATTAATTGCGAAAAATTGAGCATGTATTATCGTATGAGTAGCACGCATGAAGATATGTCCTAGACAATAATTTCAAATACTAAACAAGAATGAAAAATCATGCATCAGGAATAGATTATGAAACACTTTCCAATGCAGGGTATTATTGAGAAATTTCCTTTTTCTGTAGAATAAAATCATATATCATAATACAAGCAAATATTGTGTGTGTTTGTGTTTATACAGTAAACATCCTCTAATACGACATCCTATGGTTCGGCATGCTGGATAATCAGGCACGAGTTTTGGACATACAACTGAATCGAGAAGAAATAAAAGAGTGAATTAAAATAATAAAACTTTGTAAAAAATCACCATAAAATAAAAACAATACATAGGACGCGTTTCGAACTAAAAATATTAACAGCTCGTCATCACCTAAAGTAAACACGTGTCCATAAGGGGACAAGGTCAAAAATGAACTGAAAGGTAGAGAGTAGAGCTTGAAAAATGCGACAAATGTCGCTAGTTGAAAGGAGCACATGCAGAAGACGAAAGTGTTGCCAAAATGATAGAAGAGAAATAGATAGGGAAAAAAATGGAAATAAAAGAAATAAACAAAAATAAAAGAAGTAAATTAATATATATATAAATATAAATGATAATAATAATAGTAATAAATAAAGAAGTATAAAAGAGTAAAACAAGAAAAAAGCAAAATAACCCTTTTTTTTAACAAAACAAAAAGAAAAGAAACAAGAGAAGAGGGAAAAGAATTACAAAAGTAATTTCCACGCTGGAGAGAGGAAAGGAGAAGATGAGAGATCATTGACAAGATATCAGAATTTTTAGAAATAAAATATGCTTCATGAAAATCCAAGTGAGAGGGAGAGGCAGGGGAAGAAACAGTTTATCTTTCCTATCAATTTCTCTTCTATCATTTTGGCAACACTTCCATCTTCTGAACGTGCTCCTTTCAGCTAGCTCCACCTGTTGCATTATTTGCAAGTTCTACTCTCTACCTTTCAGTTCATTTTTGACCTTGTCCCCATACGGACACGTGTTTACATTTAGCTGATGACGAGCTGTTAATATTTTTAGCTGGAAACGCGCCTTATGTATTGATTTTATTTTATGGTAATTTTTTACAAAGTTTTATTATTTTAACTGTTGCTTATCGCCAGTTTTCGGTGCTGTTTCGCAGTAAATAAAAGAGTGATTTGAAGCGGATTTGAATGAGCCAACAGGGAAAAGTTTGAGTTTTATCAGCTCAACAGCTCCCAAAGACGTTAACACGTTGACTCGGTTAAAGGTGATGTGAACGAGCCAAACAACAACAGTTGGAATCAAACAGCTGATGCCTTGAATTCATTTATCCAGTTTTCTGAGCGCAGTAGTTCGCTCAACGATGCGGAAATTATGAAACTCCACATCGTACGAAATGACTTCCTAAATTAAATTTAAAAAAAATAAAAAAACCCGACTGCGTAAAAAGCGAAATAATTATTTCTCATCAATGTGAAACTATTTTTTTTATTACCTACCTATTTTATTTACTTACTTGTATTGATGACTTTGAAGTTGCGTTTAATTCTTAGTTCCTATCTATAAACACTGTTTTGAGGAGGCCTATAGATGTCTATGGAAGTTAGAGTTACAGTAAAGTTAGAGGTCTTACCTACACAACTTCCAGGTTGTGTAATATTTAAACGGAGCTTCTGACTGTAAAATAGTCAATGAAACATAGTCTTCATTTTGAAAAACCTATCCAATGATATGCCACTCAACATGGTGAGTAAAAATTTTTTGTGTCTCAACCGCCATTTTTAATTTATAAAAGCAAAACCTAACCTATAACCATCGGACGGTTAAGTCGAATCGATAGAGACCTCATTCATTAAAATCCAACCAGCCGTTGAGATGTTTCGAGGGTATAAAGAAATCCACTTACCCAGATACGCGTGAAACACATAACCCTTCTTGGTAGCCGGGTAAAAAGGAAGAGAGAAGACTACTACAAAACAAACTGATATTCGAGATTTGTTTAAGATGTTTTCTACGAGTAGGCCTATTGTGTAGGCCTACAGTGCAAGTTTTCATTTTATAGTCTGTGCACATTTCGTGCTTTACATTATTGAGTATTTTTTTTATTCCATTCAAGCTGTTTAAAGAATAATATAACATGAATAAAGAATAAAAAACTGTCATTTATTTTTAACTTCTAGACGTTTTTTCCGACATTCATCCAGTAATCCGGAAAATTTCGTAATCTGGCATGCTTCAAGTCCCGAAAATGCTGGATTAGAGGATGTTTACTGTATATGCAAATTTTATCTAAAAAGCGGCTCAAACAATTTTGTCTAAATTTTGTATCCTACAGTTTTGGGGTACCAGAAGATCATTCATTTTCGAAAAAATTCGATTAGTGTGTCATTTTGGGTTCACTACGGGTCAAAGCATTTCAACGGGAATAAGGTTGAAACATTTATTAAGTGCTGAACTGTTGGCAATAAACGAAGTCGTACAGTTGGCAACATTTGGCAGGGAAATCGACTTTCAAGATTACCAATGCAAAAGCGCCATAATGTTATTAAATATTAACAATAAAAGCTCAACGAAATTAATTTTTGCATTTATAGTGTTACCGAGTATGAAATAGTGTAACTAAATGTAAGTAAAATTGATTTTTTATGTTTTTATTATAGCATTTTTATGCTCAGATTAAACATTTTCCCCCAAGCTATGACAATCTGCATTACTGCACTGGTGAAATATTTTGGATTAATCAATGGTAAATTGTATGAGAAATTGTCATGCGATATCGCATATATCAAACCCTGATGATGGTATGTTGCGTTAATTTTGAAATGAGTTCGTCTGAATGCAATAGTTATTAAAAAACTTGCCATATTAAGCAAAAACATATTTTGCAGAAGATATTAAAAACAAAACAAATTCATTTCCTACGTTGTTTAAGCCCGAAATGGGTCAAATATTAAGATATTTCATTCAGTTAGTTCTACATTTAATGTTAATATATATATATATACCGGGTGTCCCAAAAAGGACTGACGGATTTTAAAATTCAATAACTTCCAAACGGTGACAGATATTAAAAAAATTCTTACAGGAGGGTTATGCATAAAGTCAAAAGTTTTATTACAGTGATTTTCGATTTTAGTTCGAATTACAAACAATAGATGGCGCTGTAAGCAATAGTCGCTAAATACAGGCTCGATTTTTGGTCCTTTCTGTTGTTCCATGCAGAAAAAGGAGATGGAAATGTATTATCCGGGCCACGAAGTACCAAAAATCGAGCCTGAATTTAGCCTCTATTGATCGCAGCGCCATCTATTGTTTGTAATTCGAACTAAAATCGAAAATCACTGTAAAAAAACTTTTTACTTTATGCATAACCCTCCTGCAAGAATTTTTTTAATATCTGTCACCGTTTGGAAGTTATTGAATTTTAAAATCAGTCAGTCCTTTTTGGGACACCCGGTATATATATATTTGAGAAATAAGTTAAGCCAATCGAATACTAAAAAATAAAAATAAAATTGAAACATTATGATACTTAATACACCTTAAAAATCCACTTCTGTCACAGGAAGAAAGGAAAACGCTAATATTAAGTCTATGGGAGCGTTATTTTCCAATTTCTCGCCCTTTTTTTTTTTTTTTTTTTTGGAATAGGATAGCTGAAGACGATTCTACAACCGGGCTAATTTTTGATTTTTCAATTTTTGTTTCAGATTAAAAAAAAAAAAAAAACAGTTTTGAAACCATTGAAACTATCCCAATATATATATATTTAAAATAATAAAAATCGAAAAAGTAAATGCTAGCCCGGTTGTAGATCGTCCTCAGCTATCCTATACAAAAAAAAAAAAAAAAAAAAAAAAAAAAAAAAAAAAAAATCAACAATATTAAAATCAAAGCCAGAAATTTGAAAATAACGCCCTCATAGACTTAACATTAGCGTTTCCCTTTTTTCCAGTAACTGAAGTGTGCTCTTAAAACTTAGATTCCGTACAAATGAAATCGAAAGAAATCTTAGACCTTTTTCATTTTTAACTTGCAAATATTCATATTGCAGATTTTGTATTATGTTTATGATGGGTGTATACAAAATGATAAGGTACATGCAAAGTACAAACCTTTAAAAAAAGTCTAAGATACTGTGTTGAGTTATGTATTAGCTAAGTTATATAGACCTGCCGGCAGCACACACACATGGTTCATACGGATATCGTTATTTCTCCAGGAAAACTACCAGTATTTTTTTTATAGAAAAATAAGTCTAGGTTACCCGCGCAAAATTTCGCCTTCTTTTAAGAAGAGATTTTGTATAAGATAATACTGGTGCCGAAAAATTTTCTGGTCTGCAAAATTCAAGGAGGTTTACGAACCATGAGACAACCACATCATCGAATTGAAGTTGAAATTCCACATTTAGCTAAAACTCGATTCCCATATTAAAATGAAATCGGTCTGCCAAGTCCTATCTTGGTGGAAAACACCTAAAAACACGATTTTACCGGTTGACTCGTAGGTTCACCTTTGTGTTTTCCTGCCCCCAGTCGGCCATGTTTTCATACCTTTGGGTGCAGGAAAACGCAATGGTAAACCTACGAGTCGACAACTAAAATGGGTTTTTAGGTATTTTTCACCAAGATATGACTTGGCAGACTGATTGCGTTTCAATATGGGAATCGAGTTTTAGCTAATTCTGGAATTTCAGCCTCCAACTCGATGAGGTGGTTGTCTGCTTGCTGGCTCCCGGTCTAATATAAAACCGAAGTAGACTCACATACTCAAAAATTCTCTAGTTATAGAGCAGTATACAGGGTGATTCAAAAAAGATGGGAAAATTTTTAAGAGGTGATAGTACACACCCAAACAAACATTTTGTATCAAAGAATGCATGGTCGAAAACTAAACGTAAAAAAGTTAGAGGGCGCCAAAAGTTATGTTCTTATACGAGGCAGAAACACACAATGAACGATTAAGTTACGAAAACAAATTTAATGGCATTTAATGACAATAAGTGCTCAAAACATTGACCGGCAGCTGTTATGCAAGCAGTACAACGGCGAAGAACAGATTGGCGAATTTTCTGAAACACACCAGGGATATCGCGAACTTCCCCTACAGCAGCCGAAAGCTTGGCGACAAGTTCTTCTGCGGATTTAATGGGAGTCTCATACACAAGAGCCTTTAGCTGTCCCCACAAAAAAAAAATCGAGACATGAAAGATCTGGCGAGCGCGGTGGTGCTTGGTGTGTTTTGAATCACCCTGTATATTCTTATGTATGACATAAATACTCAGAGCTGTTATAAGCGGAGTTATAAGTACTAAAAGAATTGTACATTTTAATTATTTTTAATGGGTTATTTTTACCAAATATATTCTGGCTACACAAATTTTGATGTATACGATCAATTTATAATGTTAAAGAAAATATTGTAGCCTATTTACTCTTTTAAAAAGTCTGAATAACAGTTTTATAAAATTGACTCATAAAAAAAAATCTTCACAGTTTGCTAATTTAATTAACATTTTGATGTACAAAAATAAAAAAAATTACTTAATTGGCTTTAGTACTTGGTTGTTTTTTTTTTGCGCAGATAGGATTTAATATAACTCCAGCTTAATTATATAAAAATACTTTTACTTTTACGTTATTTAATTAATAAATTAACCATAACAAAGTTGTAATTATAATGTCATTCTTTTTACGCCTCCGTTGGATTAAATTATCAAATAGCATTTAGTCTTTCTTAATTTGAAAGCACAAAATTAAACCGATTTTCTAAATTATTTTACAAAAAGGTTATTTTTGATAGGCACGCACAGTATTTAAATTAAAGTGTTGAAATATATACTTAAGTTTTTATTCACATAATCTTATTGAAACTGAATGCCAATCAATTAAAAAAATATTAAATGTATGTATAAGGTTTTATTATGCATAGTTCTCTTTTTTGTTCCAATTTTTTGTAAATAATCTTGCAGAAATTTTAAATTCAAGAATTTTATACCAGGAAAAATACTACAAAAATTCAAAATTAATCAAAACATCTTTAACATATTAAAACCCTAAAAGTACTTTTATAGCTGAAAATGTACCTTTTAGTTCCGATGCTGAAAAGGAAAAAAATGATTCGAAAAAAAACAAAAACAAAAACAAGTTATTAATAAAGGTTTAAATGTTATCCTTTCGTTATTGTTTTAAAATGAAAAATAATTACTATCATTATACTGTGTTTTTTATTGAGAAACTACTGGTTACTATACTATCTTAATAAAAGTTAAAGTTAAAATAATATTTTTCAATTTGGTACGGTAAAAAGTATCTTGCCTAATTTCTGCATCTGAAATTAATTTTTAAACAGTTATGTTTAAAATAATTTAAGAATAAAAGAAAATCTAGATAAAGAGAATTTACACCATTATTGTTTACGAATGGGATCAAACTCAACTAAAAGAAAAAAAAAAGAAACCTTTTTAAAGTTGAAAAAAGAATAAACTCGTGATTTCGAAATTCTTAAACAGTTCGATGCTGAATTTGATGGAGAAGGCGTATATTAACCCCTGAACTGTTTCTTTTCTTTTCTTTTCTTTTCTTTTTTTGATACAATAAACTAAAAATATGTACCCGGAACAACATTTTTTTACTAAAATATTTGGCTTTATACAATCGAAAAAGGTATGTAATTTAACAAATGAAAGATTACAGTTAAAATTAAGTGGCATCCAAAAGCTTTTAGTATCGAAGATAGGAAACTCTTTTTGCCCGGGAAAAACAGTTAAGGGTTAAACCGCTGCCATCGAAATACTCAAGGCCAGAGGACACGGGTTGAGACGTCATCACTAATCGACCGACTTCTCACGAGTGTTGGAATTCACACCGGAAAATTTTGAATAGCAATTTTCTTTTATTTTATTTGTGGAATGTCTATCACCTTATAAAACAATAATAACTATTTAAACCTACTGCTAAGAATTCGTAATCCCTAAATAAAAATTCAGCCAGATTCGGAATGCCACAGATTTGCCGCAACTGGCTGCTTTTTTATTGGGGATTCCAAAGTCTCACCAGTAAGTTTAAATGGTTATTATTGTTTTATAAGATGATAGCTATTCCACAAATAAAATAAAATTGCTATTCAAAATTTTCCGGTGTGAATTCCAACACTCGTGAGAAGTCGGTCGATTAGTGATGACGTCTCAACCCGTATCCTCTGGCCTTGAGTATTTCGATGGCAGCGGTTAAACGAGCTATTTAAATATATTGACGCTTTCTAAACTTAATAATAAAGCTCTTTCAAGTGGATGAATTATACCTTATTATTTCTGTTGTCAACATATCTTTTTACTCTCTTCTCTCTTTACAAGAAGAAAGTAATGGATTCATGAAAATTTTCGACTACCGGTTTTCGATGGATTTATACGTTTTAGAAAGTCCTGAACACGATTTGATGGTTTTTAGAAAAACCATCAAATCATCCATTACCAAAATTTTTGTGAAGAAAAAAGTGTGGATTTAAAAACTTCTGCATGTTTTAATTGATTTTTGTTCATTTAGTTGGAAAAGTTTATGTGTTTTCTAGAAAAGATATTTTTTTTCTTTGCTGGATGTTTAAAATAAATGCAGATGCGGATGTTGAGCAAAGTATTTACGGTATCTTCAGGGATTACAATCCCAGGATCCCGTATCCTGAGATCCCGGGATCCCGCATCATTTTTAATCCCGAAAATCACGGGATCTTGTCTGCCAAATCCCGGGATTTTCGGGATTGTCCCTTTTTTTAAATGCAGTAATATTCAGCTGAAATAAAAAAAATATAATTATAGACTTACTCTTTTGGAAAGAAAGAGAATTAATTTTTATGAAATTTATATATCCTTGAAAAAATATACATATTTCAAGTATTTTTTACATATTTCATAGCGATTAAATCGTTTAACATGAAAACCATTTGACTTGCAAACAGATGTAACCCGCTCGGCTATTATTCGGGAACAATGAAATCATTTGTTTATTTCGATTTCGCCGCGATTAGAAAGCCGGTCGTTTCAGCAACTGGCAATCACAAAATTTCGAATTAGAGTTTACTGATAAGCGTCGCATTTGAGTTTCATAGTCATTATTATGTGCTAACTTCTTTGCTTTTCGGGCGTTTATACCTATTTTGCTTTAAAGATGTCTAATGAAAAGGATTTTGTAGCTCATAGAAAAGATAATGATACATCTTCAGTATGGCACTGCTATTTAAGGTCAAAAGATGAAGAAATCGCTAAACGTAAAAGATGTAGCCAAGTGCTTAAAACGTTAGGAGCATCGACTAAGGGTTGCATGCACATTTATCGACGAAACATGGTACTAAAGTTTAGAAAGAATTTAATACATCATCTCTTCCTTCCACACGTCAAGATTGCATAGAACATACACTGCTTTCTAAAAAGCGGAAAATAGAAGATTATTTTAGTAGTGATAAGGAATCACTGGATTTAATTTTATTGCGAATGACAGCTAAAGACTGTTTTTCATTTAACTTCAACTGATTTAAAAAACTTACTGATAGCTAAAGGCTATAATGATTTGCCAAAATCTGCAGTATCAATTCGAAATCGTGTAGTGAAGTATAATAAAAGAGTTAATTACAAGTGAAATACAAACTTTTAAAAATTCAAGAAAAAAATTTAGTTTGACTTTTGGCGAATGGACATTTACTGCAAGCAAGCGATTTATGAATATTAATGCCCATTCAAGAAATTATTTGAGCAAATTCAGGAATTTAGGCCTTATGCGCATATATGGATCTTTTACAGCAAAAAGAGTGCATTGAAATACTAACAGGGTGCTTAAACGAATATGACATTTCCCTAAAAACAGACAATGTTACAACTGGGTCTTGGAGATGAAACTTTAGATGCCGTCATATTTCTTAGAACATATTTTCAAAGGAATACTGATTAGTTAGGAAACAGTGAACTATTCAAAATAATCTTTTTTTTTTTTTTTCACGAGGAATGTAATAATTTTTTATATTATGCAACGTTTTCGAATTTTAACAGCTATTGCTATTTAGAAATTTAAACTATACATCTATGTATTATTTTATTCTATGTGTGTGTGTGCTAAGTTCTTTTATTTCAAGAAAAAATCTTCATGTTAGGGAAAACCTTGCATTTGCAATATCCTAGAATTATAAACTTTAATTACGTGGGTACGAGAATAATTCATAATTTAATTCGTGATATTAATTAGTTTTTAATATTGTAAATATTAATAGAGTCAAAACACTGTTTTAAACACTAGTGTCGTGAAGGAATAATAAAAGTTATCTAGTAAATTAAAAGTAAAAGTAATAGTTGACTAATAGTAAATATTAAACTATTCAAAAACTTGTTTAACAGGAAATAAAAGAAATTATCTAGAAGATGAAGCATAGACATTTCATGTTTTTTGTTTGACATTTCATGTAAATTAGGCTGTAATTTTTCTTTGTCTTTTCTATAGTATTATAATATTTAGCTATTGCAAAAATTGATGATATTACAGAAATTCTAATTTTCCTAATCCCGGGATTGAATCTAAACAATCCCGAAATCCCGGGATTGGAAATTAATCTCGGGATTGTAATCCCTAGGTATCTTTCAAAAATATATATAGTTTTCAAATATGATAAATAAAAATCTCTGTAATTAATTAAAGATATTCTTTAACAAATTCATTTTAGTGGGACAAAAATGTGGAGTTAAAAACTTCCGTAAAATTATTTTCGTTCATTTTGGTGGAAAAAAAAATTATGTGTTTTCTGGGAATATTATGTACATTTTTTAAAAACAGTTGTTTTGTAATGCTTAAATGTTTAAAATATTTGCAGTTGCAGATATTAAGCAAAGTATTTCTGGTATCTTGCAAAAAATGGATATAGTTTTCTAATATTAAATATAAAAATATCTGAAAATTATACTAAAAAAAATTTAATTTCAATATTTGTATTTAATGTTTAAACGTTCGTAATATAGTTCCAGTTGCGGATGTTTAGCAAAGTATTTGGATATGTTTAAAAAATGTACATATTTATGTACATATAAAATGTACATCAAATTTACATATTTTTTAGTGAACTGCAATTTATAATCAAACAATCTATTTTCACAAAACGTAAGTGCACTGAGTCAGAAGCTGTTAAAAAATACTTTTCGAATAATACCTCATTCATTGTTGTGCCTTTTGTATGCACATAGAAACAAGTTGGATGTACCAATCCCAAAACTTTCCTCTATCTCGTATATGTTAATAACACAAAATTCGCTATCACAGTGCCAAAATTAAATGACAATCTATGTCCATCATGAGGATTGTAAAGGTATATAGTTTCGTTGAATTGGATGTATTTAACAAGGAGATATAAGTATCGTGTTCTTTAAAACAAATCATTGAATTTCGGAACATCTCCCTCAGAGTTGTCCGCAATCAAAATTTCTAACCCAAAGAGTTGTTGGAACACATGTTGTTCAATATACATCCACACTTTTTTCTTCCCATAAACGAATAAGTTAAAAAAAAAATTTGCTATCATTTTCAGATATTTTTATATCTGACATTTGAAAAACTATGTACATCTTTGAAAGATACCTCAAATACTTCGCTCGACATCCGCATCTGAAACTATTTTAAGAAGATAGCATAAAAGGAAAAACGTCTTTTCAGAAAACACATAAATTTTTTAGACTAAATGAACGAAAATCAATTAAAACATACAGAAGTTTTTAATTCCACACTTTTTTCTTCACATAAACGAATAAGTTTAAAAAAAAAATTGCTATCATTTTCAGAGGTTTTTATATCCGACATTTGAAAACTATGTACCTTTATGAAAGATAGCTCAAATACTTCACTCGACATCCGCATCTGAAACTATTTTAAGAAGATAGCATAATAGGAAAAATGTCTTTCCAGAAAACATATAAATTTTTGAAATTATATGAACGAAAATCAATTAAAACATACAGAAGTTTTTAATTCCGCATTTTTTCTCCACATAAACGAATAAGTTTTAAGAAATTTGCTATCATTTTCAGATATTTTTATATCCGACATCTGAAAAGTATGTACATCTTTGAAAGATATCTCAAATACTTTGCTCGACATCTGTATCTGAAACTATTTTAAGAAAATAGCATAAAAGGAAAAATGCATTTCCAGAAAACACATAAATTCTTGAAACTAAATGAACGAAAATCAATTAAAACATACAGAAGTTTTTAACTCCACACTTTTTTCTCTAGAAAAGCGAATAAGTATAAAGAAATTTTGTTATCCTTTTCAGATATTTTTATATTCCGCATTTGAAAATTATGTACATTTTTGAAAGATACCTCAAATATTTCTCTTCACATCCGGAACTGCAACTATTTTAAGCATATAGCATAAAAGGGAAAATGTCTTGCCAGAAAACACAAATTTTTCCAACTAAATGAACGAAAATCAATTAAAACATACAGAAATTTTTAACTCCACACTTTTCTCTCCACAAAAACGAATATGGTAAAAAAATCTTTTTTAATCATTTTCAGATATTTCTATATCCAATATTTGAAAACTATGTACATTTAAAAAAATACCTCAAATACTTTGCTCAACAACTGCATCTGTAATTATTTTAAGCATCTAGCAAAACAGAAAAATATCTTTTCCAGAAAATGCATATTTCTTTCCAACTAAATGAACGAGAATCAATTAAAACATGCAGAAATTTCTAACTCCACACTTTTTTCGTCACAAAAACGAATAAATTGAAGAAATTTTTTTATGATTTTCAGGTATTTTTATATACGATATTTCAAAACTACGTACAATTTTGAAAGATACTCTAAATACATCGCCCAACATTCGCATCTGCAACTATTTTAATCATATAGCATAAAAGGAAATATGTCTAGCCAGAAAACACATAATGTTTTTCCAACTGAATGAACGAAAATCAATTAAAACATACAGAAATTTTTAACTCCAAACGTTTTTTTCTCGTAAAAATGTAATATTAAGTTAAAGAAAATATTTTATCATTTTCAGAGATTCTTATATCCGATTTTTGAAAACTATGGACATTTTCAAGAAAAGGTACCCCAAATACTTCCCTCAATATCCACATCTACAATGATTTTAAGCATCTAGCGAAAAAGAAAAATATATTTTCCAACCTAAGTTTTTCCAACTAAATGAATGGAAATCAATTAAAGCATACAGGAGTTTTTAACTCCACACGTTTTCCCCCTCAAAAAATAATAAGTTCAAAAAATATTTCATCATTTTCACTTATTTTTATATGAGATATTTGAAAACTATGTAAATTTTCGAACGATAACCAAGATACTTCTCTCAATATCCTTAATTGGAACTATTTTAAATATTTAGCAAAAAAAAAAAAAAAAAAAAAAAAATATATATATATATATATCCGCGCAAAAAACATATAAATTCTTCCAACAAAATGAACGAAAATCAATTAAAACATACGTAAGTTTTTAACTCCAGAAGCTAGGCTAAAGTGCTACTCTTAATGCAGGCATATCAAAATTGATACTTAAGTGATTCCGCGCATAGCTTTTAAGAATTCTTCGGATACTTTTTACAAGGCGGGCATCCGCTATGCAGCGTTTAGTAGTGCTTCTTGTTTTATACTTAAGTATTTCTTGATTAATGACGCTTGATGCATTGGGTTCCGATATGCAGTAATTTTGCATACTGCTCCGAAAGTGCGCCATGTTGTTGCTTATGAGTTGAGATAGGGGTTGAGAACGTTGAGATTGTAAAATTCCCTATTTCAAAAATGCATTGTAAAAAAAAAAAAAAAAAAAAAAAAAAAAAAAAAAAAAAAAAAAAGACAAATATTTCTTAATCTATAAAATTATAATATAATCACCACCGAAAATATACAGCAACCACTTACGAGCTACCCACGATTACGAGGTCTTTATCTGTAGAAAATGTAAAAACCAATATATTTTCGAGACTTAAAAAAGAGTTTATAAAAACATAGTTTTTTTTTTTGCTGCTACTGATTTTCGAAAACGTTTTCGAGTAGTTTGCATAGTGTATTAGTCAGGTTTTTTTTTTAAACCATGGATATAGATTTTTCGAATGCCATCAATTCTTAAGTAAACATTTTATGTAAAAAATAACTAAACATTGTTTAACGTCTGATATGCAAAATTTAAAATTTAGAAATATATTACAATTCATCAGACATGAAAGTAAAAATTACATAAATACATATACAATCAAAATGCAAACGTTTCGGACTAAGTTTTATCCCTCATCAGTGCAATAACATTCAAATGACCAGAAAACTACTATATATCCAGTTTCAAACATGATTTCAATAGTCCGGTCACTTACGGTCCGTACTTAATATTAAAATAACTAAACATTGTTTAACGTCTGATATACAAAATTAAAAATTTAGAAATCTATATATATATTTCTCTTGCGCGGTGCTAAAATAAGGCTGAATTTGTTGCTTGACGTTTGGCAACAACCGCGGTAACATAATTAATTTGCCTTATTACATTCCAACAATCAGAAGCGTCATTTCACCCCTGAAACTTGCGTTACATTTAAAAGAAAAATTTCAATGGTTTTCATAAAATGTAAATATATTAAAACGATTCCGTTTATTTATGCACTAATCGCGTAAGAGAAGAACACAGATTATTTACAGAGGAATGATATTAAGTAATCTCTGTAAATAAAATGACAGTGAATAACCTTTCATAGGGAGCAATATGTAAAACGAAATGTTTCCGATGAAGATAATGACGTCATTCGGAAAGCACAAGATGCATTTTTATCCATGAATTAAAATATTTTACTATAATTGTGTGAGCGATGATGTCATACTATTGCACATAAATAGACTGGACACTTGCTATTTATTTAAAGATTCTTGGTATACACAAAATAAAATATTTTTTAAAATTAAATAATTCCGAGATTATTAAAAGGAATATTTAATGAAACTAAGGAATTTTAAACGAATTGCTTAAATGAAGCTCTAATCTCGGAAGGAGTGAATGGTTCTGATGGTGGAAATGATGTCATATTTGAAAGAAAGGATTCATTCTCATATGAGCTCCAAAAGTATCATGACAGATGGTAGAATTGTTTCAAACAAACAACCGATTTCTGGGAAAGTGAAGGGAGTATGAAGGAGTTACCTCCCGGAAAATAGCGCAGTAAAAGCCAGGAAATGTACAGGAACTGATTGTTAGGTACTCCCAATGACGTCAGGAGCTTTAGAGTTTATGTAAAATTGAAATACTTTAGTACGATTATGTCACTATGACGTCATATTCACTGGCCTTTATATCTAATTCAGCAAATTAAAATTTAGAACAGGAGCTGTTTTTAAACACAGTAAGATCTTTTGGCAGATGTAAGAATAGCAATGGCCATTGGTTGGTTTTACGGTCACGTGATGCATTCAGAAAAGCAGCTTTTTGGTCGAAATTTTTTTTAGCCACACCAGAAAATGGGTATGTTTACGTTTTGTTAACTTGTCAAGTGTCTAAGAGATATTGTATTTTCCACGTCGAATGAACTTTAGATAGTGTTTGTTAATTTATATTGAACTATCTTGGCATCAGGTAGCGTTTTTCTAAGAGTTTTTCGAAATGAATTTAAGCCGTGCTGTACAATATTTTATGCGCAATGAGTTTTAAATTAATTGTGTTCTAAGGTCCCTTTTTTCAGTTAATTATTGTACATTTCAAAAATTGGTAAATTTCATAATGTTAAAATGGCTTATGCCTATTGTTAACACCAATTAAATGTATTTCTAATTGAGATTTCAACAAAGTTTTCAATTACTGTTTTTTACCTTTTTTTAAAAAAATTCCATAAGTTAAAAGGATTTATGATAGTATTCCTTATGGATAGAGTTGCTGCGAAAAGTGACGAGCAAGCGAAGCGAGCTGTTGACACGTAGCGGTCCCAGTGTGAATTGTGTCGCAATTCACGGAGGTTGGCGAGCGTTAGTGAGCAGGGCATAGAGCCGCCTGGTACATTACAACTAATCAGACATACAAGTAAAAATTACATGAATACATATACAATCAAAAATGCGAATGTTTCGGTCTAAGTTTTAGCCCCTGATCAGTGCAATAACATTCAAATGACCTGAAAACTATATATTATAATATATAACTATAAATTATTATTATATTTTAGTAATGCATAGCTCAATCTCTCATAAAATATAATATAAATTTAATAGCTAAACCTCCAACAAAACTGAAAGAACTGATTCACAGTAAAATTGATCCAATTCCAGATTATGAAAAAGCAGGAGTTTACGTAATCCCATTAGGCACAGAGCGTCAAGAAAATTTATTCTATATTGGTATGACATCTCGAAAATTTAAAGAAAGACTAAAAGAGTACTTATATGACATCAAGTTTAACAGACCTACAGCTTTTTCCAGATTGCATAAAAAAGAAAATATTCAGATAAACTTCGAAAAATCTAAAATGATAATTTCAACATCTAACCATTACCCTTCATTAATCCGTGAATCCATTGAGATTTTACTTAGGAGTGATACTGTTTGTAACGATGTCCTTTCTTATAATATTCCCGCGATTTGGTATAATATCCTAAATATTTCAAGAGCTTATGAAAATATTAACTGATCTTTTCACCCCTCTGTAGAACAATGGACTGAACTTTGCTTGTACATGCGTAGTATTTTTTTATTTTTTTTATTTTTTTAATACATTTTCTATTCCAGCCAGTCATCTTTTCCCTTTGAAAATGAACGCGTGTGTTTTTGAAAGATCTCAGGGTTATATTAAATAATATCTTTATATGTTTGTGAAGATTGAGAACTCTCAACTTTTAAGTAATTATAAGTATGTTTTAAAATTTATATTAATAACAAAGTGAAAGTTCCTTCACGACACTAGTTTTTTAATACAGTGTTTCGACTCTATTAAACATTTTAATGTTGAATAAAAACGTTAAATTAACGGTATTAAAATCAATATTATTTTATTATTTTTGCATGTATGAATTCCATTGAACAGCTGAAAAAGTTTAATTGAGAATGGATACCGATATTATGGTTTGAAAAAGTTATCAATTACACAGTAATAATTACTCAGAAACTCTTGTTCAGAAAATATCTAGACTTTCTCTTTAACACATGTTGTTTTGACTATATAGTATTGAATGTAGTAAGTGATAATAATAAACTAACATTAACGAAGTTTATCGTATTAGTGCAGAGGCCAATTAAGGAAGACCGTGGAGAATAGCCTCGACGAGTGTGGTAAGATGATTCTCCCGAATTGGTATTTGATTGAATAAAAGATATTAGTATTGCTCTTTTGAGTTCACATTGCAATCAATGAACACGGTTTAATTCAACTGAGCATTCTCAATTCATTGAGCTTGAATTAACTCAAGTTACGCAAGAGTTCTCTTTAACTTGGTTTAGATTGGAATTGTAAATTCAAAGTATTCAACATTCGTGGAATTATTTATTTCTTTTCATAATTGGGTGTATTAAAGAGGAACATATAAAAAAATACTATCTTTGTTTTCTTAATTGTTTTAATTTTTTTTTCTTTTACAATCTAGCAGAGTGCCTAGGTACTCTTTTAAAAGGATACTATAGCAGATGAGTGCGTTTTGTGATTTTGCGATCGTGATGCCCTGAATTAGTAACATTTGTATGTAAATGCGAAATCTATTTTGTCTCTCTTTACGTTTCGCAAAATACATATGTTTTCTAAAATCTGGTTGTCACGTTTATTTTGCAATGATATGTTAATTAAGTAACTGTGGTTGTGTAGTCGCTGTATATAGTGAGGTGGTAGTTGGATTATACAGATTTGGAGCGGATCTCGACTCGCTATTATAGTGGCGCTCATCAACTTCCCACCTACTATCTACACAACGTGCAGTCATGAATGTGTAGAAACGATATAGTTTTACACCAAGCTGTGTGCATTTGGTAAAAAATTTATCTTCATATTCCAAATAAACAAGTATTGAAATTCAGACAGTCTTATTAGTTGTTAGCGTTTAGCATTACATTGCGTTTTCTGGTAAACACAAATATTTTAGAAAAATGAAATTGTAAAATTAAGTGCAGGACTTTCAGTTTAACGCCTGAATCTTAACCCTTTCAGGGGCAAAGTACTTCTATTGGTATAATACTGAAATGATTGGATGACAACGGAATTAAAAAACAAATTTATTTGTAAATATGTAAAAGCTTCACGTACTTAATAAAAAAACTTTCAATCTAAAACCCTGATGTCAATGTTCCATTTTGGGTTAAAATAAAGTGGTCCAAAAATGAACCACCGCCCTTGAAGGTGTTAAGTTTAAAAATATTAATAAACTGGTTGTTTCACGGCTCTTCCGTCTTTTTAAAGAGTTTTAATAAACTATTGTTATACATAAATTGTCTCCAGGTTCTTATTTCAAGGGGAAAACCCTGAAGTGTATGTTACAACTATATAACGCCTCTATAAAAATAGTTTAAAATTCAGATTTTTATCTATACGCATGTAAAATTCTACAGAGTTTTTTTTAAATGAACCATAATGTGCAACTTAATTTTCTCAAAATAAATTTTTTTGAATTTGCTCAATGATAATTCTAAATCTCTAAAAGATAATGATTTGACATTTCAGTTGCAGATAACAATTAATTTGAAATTTGGAATTTCAATTACAGTTTCTTATGTAATGATTTCACTCACTCCTTTAATTTAAACTGTAAGTAATTTATACAGAATTATCAACGTTATCACTATTGCAGCATTAGAAACACAATACAAATATGGTGTTTTCTATTTTAAAAATCTATAAACTCGATAATTTTATATTATTGAATCAGGTTTTTGATAAATGTGTATAAGATATGTATATAAAAATTATAAACATATTATTTTTAATAGATTTGAAAGTATCACACGGTTAAGTTATAAAATATACAATATAATAAACTTCAATTTAAGCATTTCTGTTAGTTCGAAAATGTCTTTTGAATAATTTTAAAGCAACATATGTAGATATACTAAAATTTGACGTAAATTTACGGGTTTATTTTGCATAATTTTAAAGTAACAAATTGGCTTCAAATGAACTGAAACAACAAACAATGAAAAAAAATGTGAAAGTTATATGTTCTTAGAAGTTCTCATAAAAATGTATATATATATTATAAAATATATATATATATATATATATAATATATTTATATATATACATATTTATCATATCTCTCTCTATATATATATTAACTATATATGTATGTATATATATATATATATATATATATTATGACTCATGTTTTATCACAAAGCATAATATTTGCATGCATGATTATTGAAGTGATTTTTAATCAAACAGTTTTTTCATTTTTTAATAAATTAATCATTTCTTCAGTTATAAGCAATTGTTGTTCGAGGATAGGAGTTTTTTTTCATCTTTCCTGGTGTGTCCGGAAATTCGATTCAAAAGGCCAACTTTGTCAGCATTTTTTGAAAGTTTTCAATATTTACTGAAAAACAGAAAAAAATTAAATGTAATTCGATTACACAGTTTCTTAATACGAGCATCGACCTATCTCAAACGTTTGTGGGCAAAAATGAATTAAATAATGTATCAGAAAGTAGCCTGTTTGGATTTGAGAAGCGCCTTATTTATGCAATCTGTTTGATACGTTTGAGAGCAAAAATGAATTTAAAAATGTATCAGAAAGTAGCCTGTTTGCATTTGAGAAGCGCCTTAATTATGCAATCTGTGTGATACGTTTGTCAGCAAAAAATAAATAAAAAAATTATCAGAAAGTAGCCTCTTTGGATTAGAGATGCGCCTTAATTATCTGCCTGTTTGATACGTTTGTGAGTAAAAATGAATTAAATAATGTTTTAGAATGTAGCATGTTTGGATTATAGAAGCGCCTTAATTATGTTGCCTGTTTGATACGTTTGTGAGCAAAAATGAATTAAAAAAATGTATCAGAAAGCAGCCTCTTTGGATTTGACAAGCGCCTTAATTATGCTGCCAATTTGATACGTTTGTGAGCAAAAATGATTTTAAAAATATATCAGAAAGCAGCTTGTTTGGATTTGAGAAGCGCCTTAATTATGCTGCCTGTTTGATAAGTTAGTGAGCAAAAATGAATAAAAAATGTATCAGAAAGTAGTCTGTTAGGATCTGAGGAGCACCTTAATTATGCTGTCTGTTAAAACATACACATATCAAGTTTCTTAAAGTTAACGTTTTGATCGATATAAAAATACATTAAAATTTTCCATTAGGAAGCCACAAAGTGTAAAATTCGAGACTAACTTTAAAGTTAGCTTTTCCGTCTGATCACCAGAAACAAAATGTCGGATGAAACAACTCTCTATGTCCCAACATTGTCAAGATTCCCCCGGTCCCTAATTTACTTGTGCGTCTTGATGATAAATCTTAAAAAGTTTCCGACTGCTTTTAATTTCGAGCGTAAAATTTAAGGAAACAGTTAATGAGTATTTGGCGCAGAAGGAAAAAAAAAATAAAGAGAGAAATCCGGGAAACTTCATTAAACATCTCTCACCCGGCTTTCTCTTCCGTGCAAAGAGATTTTTCAATTTTCTATTGAGACGTATATCAGATTTATGAACTGACATCGTAACCTCCGTGGAACAGTTAAAAGGGCCGATGTTATGGTAATCAGGAAAACCATTTATAAAAATCCAAAGAACAGTTAAAAGAGTCCATGTTACGGTAATCAGCCCTTTATAAAAGTGTGTACTAAATGGGAGATATCCGGTTTCGATTTTTTTGGAAATTGAAAACGGATTTCAGCTGTTAACCCTTTCCGGACCGGCCAGTGTTGCCAGATTGGGGACTTTTTTGTCCCCAGATTGTTGATTGTCACCACTTTTTTGAAATAGAAATATTAGGCCTATTTAAAAATAGATTAAAAATTCTGAAAAATATGGCGAATTATACTATTTTAAAAAAGTGGTAACAGTCAAATAATCTGAATTAAAAAAGTCCTCTAATCTGGCAACACTGGGACCGGCATTTCTTGCACAAATTTTATTCGGCTGGTACCACTTTAAAGGAAAAAGTTATCTTCAATTAAATAATTTCCAAAATGCTCTAGATATATCAGGCAAATATTACTTTCCTTTATTACTTGTGCCAAAAACAAATTTTGCAAAGAAAGATGATGTCAAGTCAGAGTCGACGTTGTACCGCAAAGGGTTAAGAACACTGTAAAAAAAATCCGTTAATTGCCTTACAATTTTCGTATTTTAACGGATTTTGTTCACCTATGAAATGATTCCGTGAATGTGTCAAAAAGACACAAACGACATTTTATCGAATATTCATTTAAGAATATTCTTGACATATGAGTTTAATAGTACTAAAAGTCTAGTTAACTTATCGTTTACGCTAAGGCTTTGAGATTTCTTTCTTTCTTTCTTTCTTTTTTTTTTTTTTTTTTTTTTTTACACTCTAAAAATAATTTCCGTATTTTTATGCTTTTTTTCTTATACAGAAAAATTATATAAATAAATGCCACAGCTTTAGAGAAAATGAAAATTTAAGCATTATCTGTCAAGTTAATCTCAAATTCATATTTTTTTACTCATTTATACAGTAACTTTCATAAAAGAAAACAGGTAAAAATGCGGAAATTACATTGGTAATCAATAGAATTTTTTATTTTTCGATGAAGGGAAAGCGAATTTTCATTCTATTCGTAGTTAAGTGAGAATTTTGCCACCTGTTGTAATTTACTCGTATTTGAAAAGTTCCTTTTCATTTACATAAATAATTTTAAAGAAATGGAATACTATAACTTCTTCTTCTTCTTCTATTATTACTGACACTTATAATTGTACAAAAATTTCACATTTTTAGCCAGACGACAGAGTACATTAAATAATTAAATTTTACAATAATCTGAATCCTCAAGGTGAGATTAATGAGATTTTTATATAGGGTGATTTTAACCTCATAGCTCAGTTTCAGGTAGTTTAAGAAATTATCTTAAAAAACAATTGTTTGAACCCAAAACCCCTAGATTTCTCTTTGGTAAATTATACTGTCTAGAGAGAAAAAGAGGAATTCTAGTACCTTCTTAAACATCTCGCATCTGGAATTCTCTTATTGTCTCTGTTCATATTTTCTATTGAGACGCATATCACGTTTATGAACTGACATGGTAACCTCCATGGAATAGTTAAAAGGGCCGATGTTATGGTAATCAGGAAAACTATTTATAAAAATTCAAAGAACAGTTAAAAGACTCGATGTTACGGGAGTCAGCCATTTATAAGAGCGTGTACTAAATGGTAGACATCCGGTTTTCGATTTTTTGGAAAATTGAAAATGGATTTAAGCTGTTAAGAATAGTGCAAAAATATACGTTGATTGCCAGTACAATTTCCGTATTTTAACGGATTTTTTTCGCCTATGAAATAATTTCGTGAATGTGTGAGAAATTAGCGAATATTTATTTAAGAATATGCTTGAAATAATATAATATTACCAAAAGTCTAGTTAAATTATTATTTCCGCTAAGCCATTGAGATTTTCTTTTCTTTACACTCTTAAAAACAATTTCCGTATTTTTACGGGGTTTTTTGTTTTGCAGTAGAATTATATAAATAAATCCCACAGCTTTACAAAAAATGAAAATTTAGCCTCCTACCAGTCAAAGATAATCTCAAATTCATTCTTTTTGGTGCATTCATAAAGTCACTTTCTTAAAAGAAAATCCGAAAAAAAGAACGGAAATTATATTGGTAATCAATAGATTTTTTTTATAATACGGTGAAGGGAAAGCGAATTTCCATTCTGTTCTTAGTTAAGTGAAATTTTTTCCACCTGTTGTAATTTACTTGTATATGAAAGTTCCTTTTTATTTACATATATATTTTAAAGAAATGGACTGCTTTAACTTCTTTTTCTTCTTCTACTATTACTAATACTTATAATTGTAGAATAATTTCATATTTTTAGACAGGCGACAGAGTACATTAAATGGCTAAATTTTATAATAGTCTGAAAACTCAAGGTAAGAATACATGAGGTTTTATATAGGGTGATTTTAACTTCATTTTCAGTTACAGCTTGACAAGTTATTTAACAACAAATTTGTTTGACTAAACTCCTTAGCTTTGTCTTTAGTAAATTATTCGGAACAGTTAAAGGAACCGATGCTAGGGTAATCAGGTAAAATATGTATAAAAATCCATGGAACAGTTGAATGAGTTGATGTTACGGTAAAGAGCCATTTATAAACATGTGTTCTAAATAGGAGTTACCGATTTTTTTTTTTGGAAATTGAATCCAGATTTAAGTTTTTAGGAAATGAAAGCGAATTATCATTCACATTCTTCCTTGAATGATAATTTTGGCACATGTAGTAATTCATATGAAAAGTGCATTTTTATTTACATACATATTTTATAGAAATGCACAACAACAACAACACACAGAAAAAACTGTTCGGTTGCGATAACCAATATACATATATATATATATATATATATATATATATATATATATATATATATATATTGGTTAAAATTGGTTATAAAAAATATATATATATATATATATATATATATATATTTTTTTTTTTCGACAAGCACAACTGTTCGGCTGATTAATCCAAATAATTTGGTTAATTTATTTAGTTGAATGAAAAGTTGAATTTAGTTTAAAGATCCCTATTTTGTTGGATGAACTAAATTATTTGGTTCGCTGTGATTTAATAACCGGCCGTAAGGTGTGCTGCTGTGCTTCTTCTACCCGTCAACGCCTACGTCAATTCAAAATGGCAACTCGCATAGAAGAGACCATGGAAGTAGTAATAGTTATTTCCAAGTTCTTTGAAAGAGGCAGACTATTCTATCCAAAGTTGGATATATGGAAAAGCGAGGACAGCTCTACGGAAGGACTGGTGCGCATTTTTTGACATTCAAAATTGGGGGATTTTATATTTTAGTTTACAAATTATTAACCCCTTGAGGGGCAAGTAATTGTGTTTCTGTAATGTCGAATTCACATCAGAATCTGCAAAAAGATTTATTGCAAAATAAGGGAAAGTAATTTTATAACTTTTCCCCACCAGAGTTAGAAAAGCAAAATTTAATGCAATTTTTCTGGTGCAAATCTTTATTAATCGTAGGTGGGATAAAATATATCCCACCGCCCCTCAAGGGGTTAACTGCGAGCCCTGCAATCGCCCCAACTAGCGAAATTGCGCGAGCACCCTTGTAAAGAGTCTTGAAGGGGGAAATCCAACAATCTCGTTTTCTTTTCTACACAACATTGGTGTGCTCGTTTCGCATGTGATTAAAATGATGGTAAGTCTAATTTTATGCTGTGTTCGTTGATTTTGTTAAATCCTAATTAATTGTATTTAAATTCGTTATTTTTGTACAGATTTTTTTCCGTAAAGGTTTATTCTCTTTTGATTAAATTTGCGTTAAGTATTTTTGTCATAGAAAATTAAAGTTGGATGAAATTAGAAAACAATCTTTCTGAAATTTTTATTTCTTTTTTAATTATGTAAACTTTCATTATATGTAGCATATTTTTAGTTCTTTTTAATTAGTGCTACTTTTTTAAACACATTTTTAGTCTAAAAAATTCAGAATGACATTCGTTTATTATTTGCTTACATTATTATCCATTTGATGCTCCTCAATTTTAAAACACCCCTGTTTATATTTCACGTATTTAAAAAATCGTCAATAATTTCGATTGCTTAATAATAAGATTTGTATAGTATTTGAAATGTAATTTAAACAAAGTTAATAACTCATTTATTTTTTAATTTATTTCATGCCCCCTTTATATATATATATATATATATATATATATATATATATATATATAGTTATTAATTAATTTAATAGTGCATTTTAAATAATGCAATTACTATCTATTTATTTTATATTATATTAAAAGTATTTAACAAGGTATTTCAAAATTTATTTCAAAATGTATTAACTGCATCCTTTGGTATCAATTACTGTGATTTCTTAACTGTTTTATTCACCTTAATCTTTATGAAATTCTGGTAGACATGTGCGCGTGGATATTTGTAAAATACTGAAATATTAATCGGTATGATGTTTATTATTTATATTTTATATCCTATAAATATTTAAATACGTTTTATTGATTCTTCCATTTCATATTATTTGTTTCTATTCTGTTTTCATTTTTAATCAATTCACTTGATTTTAATGGTTGTTTGGGCACAGGGGAAAATAATTTTTAGCTTTGGCTTATTTTTGTCACAGAAAACAACCATTTTGCTTATATCATTGAATTCTGTGCCCTTGACAACGTAATGCAATATATAAGCTTTTCCATTTTTTGTCGGTGTCCACTTTTTTCTTTTTCTTCCATAATAATTCTTATAATAAATTATTATTATTTTTTTTAATACTTACAGCTTTAATTCATAATAATTGACGGTGGTAGGTTATGTTTAATTAATGGTTATATATATATATATATATATCCAGTTACCTTAATACTTTGGTGCTGTATAAAATTTCTTTTATTAATACTATTCAACGGCAGATGGTTTCGCATGTGGAATCTTAATTTATTAAATTTTTATTGTACATGTTGCTTGAATTTTAAAGTATTATTATACTAGTAAATCTGCAGATCAAGAGCCTCAACGTCATCTCTGCAACTTATTGTTTTTAGCAAATTTTGCTTAATATTAATCTTTCTACAAAAACAAAATTTAAACTTTTAAATTACACAAACATTTATAGAAGGAGAAAAAAATATTTCGATGGTTTCAGACATTAGAAGCGTTAAATTAAACACGTTGTTATGTAATGATATTCTGAAATTCTCACGAGCTACTTATTCTAGTAATTTTTATATAATAAAGCAAATTTCTTCAGGGGGGTGCCCCTCCCCCTGAACCCCCCGTTGTGTAATTTATTTTGCATTTGTAATTTTCTATTGATTGAGTTAATGATTATCCTATATCTTAGATTCATTTTTACACTGCGATTTATAAGGATAAACAACAATTTGGTCAAGCATTTTACGTTATCCTAATATCCATACAGCAGTATTTACTTGCCTGCTAACCACAAACATCTGTATCTAATGGATAAAGAACTTTTGGAAATGTAAACTGAGACATCTAATTTAGAAATCTAATAATAATTTTGATTACCATTCTGCAATATTTATATCTAAGATCTAATCTAAATATCTAAAAATGTACTCGATAGCATTAACTTACTAAAATCACCCTAAAGTAGGGGGAGTTCTAAACCTAACGGTTAATAATTCATCATCGTGTCCACTTCCAATTGACTAAATAGATAAACGTGATATGGCGCCGTTAAGTATTTTTTGTGATAGCCTTTTAATAGTATCCACATTTAATTTAAAATCGTGATGTTACAAACACCGTTGAAATTTGATGCACACCTGTGTTCAGGTCAAATTACGAAAGGTTAACTAACCTTTTATTTCCCTTAGCCGGGCATTTTGTTTCATTTTTCGTAATAGGGATTATTTTAATAATTTATTTTACACTCTACAAGCTGTTACACGGGACGTTGTTCACGTAGCATTAAAATAGAGATAAATGCATTAAATAAAACATTTCACTCACCACCAGACATGGCAAGTCTCAGGCTTTTTGCACAACACTATTACCTTACAGAAAATGTTGTTCTTTTAAATCGCGCAAATGTTTCAATTAAATAAAGTAACATATTTTGTATTAAAATACTGGTATCCAGAACGCCGGAGGCTTGGCAGCCCTGCTCCTCTTAATAGAAACATATATAGTTAACCAACACTTTATCACATTTTATAGGAAACAATACGGAATTTCTTATTTGTATGGCCTTACATATACATCAGTCATAAAAATGTAAAATTTTGTGCCAATTAATATACGCAATTGCGAAAATGAAATCGCAACCAATGAGAAAAGGAAGGCCAAGTAAAATCGTGTAAATCGAGGAATCTTTCTTCGTAGTGTGGGAAAATACCACTACAAAAATTAATTTAGGTGGTATTTGGTGTGAAATGTTTATATGTATTCATTCCTGTCCTATTTATCTTTTTTATTATTTGTAATTTGCTGCATTTTCCCTTTGCACGTGGAAATCTTACAAATTAAAATGAACTCTTTGGGAGAAATTGTTATTCCTTTTTTTTTTTTTTTTTTTTTTTTTGGCAACAATAAAGTTTATAAAGTTTAATAAAATAATGTCAGTTTATTCTGTATGAAAATAACGAACTTTTTCCTTTATAATCAAAATAGTTGAATACATAAATAAAGATATTATTCTATATAGTATATAAATACTATTTTCATTTCTGCGTTTAAATCAATTTATATGCAAATATCTATACAAAGGCATTCATTAATTCATTCCTTTTAACTTTGATTTGACTTTAAAAACCATACATACTTTCACATTTATGATATTTTTAGATGAGATATAGTTGCTACGCAACGGTTAAAAGAAAAAAAAATGAAATATAAGAAAATTCATAAAATAAAATGTTTTATATTATTCGAACACATGTATAAAATTCCATCATAAGTTATACACCTAATTTAAAAGCTCTGACAAATGTTTTGACAAAATTGCAAACTAATAGGAATAATTTACTACTCTTATTTAAAAATTTCAGCATCAAAAATTTACCATTTAAATCCATTTTTTATATGAGCCATTTCTTTCAACAAATGAAAATTTTAAAATCGTCTGACTTGCCATTGAAAAGCATTACAGAGCAAAATAAAATATTCTATATTTCCCGAACGAATGAACCAAATTTAACCAAAAACCATACAGCTAAGTCCGAGTACCTCATCAACATGCCACATTAATTTCAAGCCGATCGGATGCTTTTTGCGGCAGTTATCGCGGAACAGACGGACAGACAGACAGACAAACGGAAATCAAAACTTTTCGTGTCTCCACAGTAAGCCTTCACTGACGTTTCGGCAATTAAACGTTTTTAATGTTTTTCATTTCTGTGAAATTTAAAATTAATTAATTTTGATTAAATTAATTTAAATATTTGACATTTTCAATGCACATGGTAATAGACTTGAGAGATTTTGAAAATGTATATTTATATTTGAAAAGAAAGATTTTGAAAGAAATTAAAAGAAAAACGAAACAAAAAACTGCAAATAAATGTTAATTTCCAGTTACAGTAAATAAGTGTAATAAACTGTAAATAAATTTAAATAAAAATTAAATTATGGAGCATCACGTAAAATATAATGCAAGATGAAAATGATTCAGAAAAACAATTGTCTTTCTGTATATAGGAAAATATACATATATATAAAAAAAACTAACACTATGAAATTATTTAAAAATATTTCAGAATAAAGTTACAAAAAATGTTCTTTTCTGATTTTGCCTAGGAATTATATAAACTCTTAATTTGTTTTTATATAGTTCTTAAACAGAGAATAATTTTTACAAAATTAAATTATGCAAAAATACTTAATTTAATATGTCGATGAGTTTAATAAAGCTAAAGCAACTGAGCATAAATTATGGGAGAATTATTATAAAAAATGATAATAAAAAAAGAATTTAGAAAAATCACAAACAACATTTCACGTGTTTATAATCAGGGTACAGAATACATTTTAAACTAAGTAATTTAATATGTATATTTATTTTCTGTATAAAATAACAGTTGAAACTTTTTAAATTTACGAAGGAAAGTCAGTAAGTAAGTCACAAACTGATATGAGAGGTCGGATATTAGTAGTAAATTGTTTCCAAATATGCCAATAGGTGGCAGCAGATTCTAACTATAAGATGTTAATTTCGAATTTATGAGACAGCAGTTGTAGAAGATGAGCAGGCAGCGTTCTCAGATCTAGGGGAAAATCCCTAGATCTAGGGAAATTGGAGCCTATTTAGGGATTTAGGGAATTCCTTCTGATTTCTAGGGAATTTTTAGAAAACTGGCAATATTTTCTTAAAATCTAGGGGGAAAAAAGGATTTTTCGTAGACTTCCGTGTTTTTCTGGCGATAAACATGAGAAAGGTGATAGATGCGAGTTAATGTGTTCGATGAATGAATATGGAAAAGGAAGTAAAGGGATGGGCAGCGGAGAGAAATTGTCTTCAAGCAATTCTTTGGTTAACAGAGGGAGGGGGTGTTTTCTTTTCCGAACTGGTCTCGGAAGAGGGATCCTAGATGGTTAATAAATGATTACCACCTGGATCAACAGTTGTTAATTACTCCAGACGCGAACACTACTTATTTTTTTGTAAATTTCAGCATCTGGATTTGAATCGCTAGAAGCTTTTTTTAAATGAAACTGTCTCTGAGGTCTGAGGTCGCTCGTTTGGAGGAGGATGGGGAAGTGGGTGGGGGTTACTGCTGGTTTTTCTTTCTTTTCTTCAATCAAGTAAAACCAAATAAAGAAATCATCAATCTCATTTCCTTTTGTTAAACCGTGTATTAAGTGCATATGGAGACTTATAATTATACCCATAATAAAGTAAAGTACTATGCATAATGTATTAAAATCGAAGAATGTTAGATGAAAATATCGGATCCTCTAAAGAAATTATATTCTATCTCTTTTAAGTATTAGCCATAAAAATAGTGAGCATTTCTCCCAAATAACATGAAATACAAGAAAATGAAATGAATATTTTATTTCAGATTTTTTTTTTTTTTTTTTTTTTGGGGGGGGGGGGGGGGTGGCTTATTTACAGATTCATTTTTATAGGTAGAAGCATACAATTGGCAGGCATGACCATTGCAATAATTTTCGATTTTGGATCTAATAGCTTTTTTCGATACATGCGGTGCATCTTCAGTTGTAAGCGATTGCTGTCTCATGACGGCATTTCTCCTTTATAAATATGTTTCAAAATGCCAACTCTGACGGTATTCTTTTGAAGCAACAACTGTTATATTTCCTTTTGTTTGACCACTCACAGGAGATTATAGAATAGTAATTTGATATAAAATATATGCGCATGAATATCAAATAATAAAAATTATAGTAATAATGATCAAAGCTGTAATGTATGTTATTTCGTGATTGCAGCGATTTTCTCAAAAATTAAATACGAAGAGTATGTTTAATCAAAGTTACTTGTTTTTAAATAAATATAAATTTATATTCTAAACAATAGTTTTGAAAAAAATATATAACAAGATTTTGTCGTCCCAAACAGAATAATTTGGTTTGTTTTTCATGACTACCCACCGGTGTTTATGAATCTCATATGTGAAAGTGATTCAGGCTGTTACAACCAATCAAAATGCAGAATTTCTTTCATGTCACGTGACTTTAGAATCTAGGGAAATCTAGGAAATTTTTACTCTATAGTCTAGGGAAAAATGTAAAATCTATCTGAGAACGCTGTGAGCAGGGTCGTTCAAAAGTTGTTGACGCAGAGCGAAGTGGTCGTCCAGTTGAGATTGCGACAGAAGAATCGGTGCCGACGGTTGAGGAAATGGGTAAAACTGACATGCGAACAACAATAGACAGTATAGCAACCATTATGTATTACACACGTGCATAACACATGTGTATGCATTGTGTGCATTACACATGTGTTATTTTAATATTTTGAAAACAGAAAAGAAAGACTTTATTTTGCACTATTATTAATAGATATTAATACATGGAAATTATTCCAGAGAGAAACATTCGCCTTGCATACAATATTTCAAATGAACTTACTTTAACTTATGAATGAACTTATTTACTTTGAATGAACTTATTTACTTTGAAATTTGATTTTCATTTGAAATATTGTATGCAAGGTGAATGTTTCTCTCTGGAATAATTTCCATGTATTAATACAGTTTCTATCGATGCTGGATTTATGTTTCGTGTTCGCCCCAGCTCGGTGGCTCACGATAAATATTCCATCTTGTGCTGCGTTTGTAGACTTGCCAACATATAATAGTGAGAAAATTTCCAGGCTGGGTATCGTTCCATGTGGTTTAGTCGGTTGAACATCAGTGCGCTATACTGATGGCCCGGGTTCGAGTCCCAGCATGGAATCTTTTTCACTAGGTTGGCCTTTGCGCCCCTTAAGCATTTACTTTGAAAATTTGATTTTCATTTGAAGTATTATTAATAGGTTCATTTTTCAAAACTTATGCCATAATAATAACCTGCTTAAGATGAAACTTTTTTTCTGTAAACATTTGCTTATATTTTTCAATGTTTATATAAATATAGCAAAGTAAAGACGGAACTACTAAATATTTAGACGCTTCTTTGTTTTAAATATATAGATAAATTATGTATAGTGATAAAAATTCTTATCAATTTCAAAACAGTAATATCATTATTTTTTTTTTTTATGTTTATATTAAAGATATGGAAAGCTTCTATTTTTACATATATAAAAATATTTACTGACAATACATTTTTTAATGTTTTATTTTCCACGAGAGAATTATATTTAGCTAAATAAAATCTAATCTTCGACAGTTATGTAAAACGAATGCTACATTTACGGAGATTTTATCTATTATAATAATTTGGTAGTCAAGTACCGCTATCTATTTTTTCACTATTTTTACGATCAATTTTCCCGGATATTTTCAAGAAGAGAATAAAAATGTTCTATCTATAAATTTCAATTAATAACTAGAAATAATTCGATCCAAAACAAGGATAAAATTTACATTTTCAAGCTTTTTCAAAATCTCATTATGAAAAATGGTTACAACATGTGTTATTTCAGTAATTGAAAAAAGAAAAAAATATTTTATTTTACACTAATATTAATAGGTTCATTTTTCAAAACTTATGCCATAATAATAAACCTGCTTAAGATGAAACTTGTTTTCCGTAAACATTTGCTTATATTTTTTAATGTTGATATAAATATATTAAATTAAAGTCGCAATTACTAAATATTTAAACATTTCTTCGTTTTAAATATATAGATAAATTACGTGTAGTGATAAAAATTCTTATCAATTTCAAAACAGCAATATTATTTTATTTTTTATGTCTATACTAAAGACATGAAAAGCTTCTATTTTTACATACATAAAAATATCTACTTACAATACATTTTTCAATGTTTTATTTTCCATGAAAGAATTATATTTAGCTTAAAAAAAAAATCTAATCTTCGACAGTTATATAAGGCGAATACTACGTTTGCTGAGATTTTAGCTATTATAATAAGTTGGTAGTTAAGTACCGCTATCTATTTTTTCACTATTTTTACGATTAATTTTCCTGGATATTTTCAAGATGAGAATAAAAATATTCTATCTATAAATTTTAATTAATAACTAGAAACAATACTATCCAAAACAAGAATAAAATTTACATTTTTAAGCTTTTTCAAAATCCCATTATGAAAAATGGTTACAGTGCACGTGTTATTTTAGTATTTTGAAAAAAGAAAAGAAAGACTTTATTTTACACTAATATTAATAGGTTCATTTTTCAAAACTTATGCCATAATAATAACCTGCTTAAGATGAAACTTTTTTTCTGTAAACATTTGCTTATATTTTTCAATGTTTATATAAATATAGTAAAGTAAAGACGCAACTACTAAATATTTAGATGCTTCTTTGTTTTAAATATATAGATAAATTATGTATAGTAATAAAAATTCTTATCAATTTCAAAACAGTAATATTAGTTTATTTTTTTATATCTATATTAAAGATATAAAAAGCATCTATTTTTACATATATAAAAATATTGACTGACAATACATTTTTTAATGTTTTATTTTCTACGAGAGAATTATGTTTAGCTAAGTAAAATCTAATCTTCGACAGTTATGTAAAACGAATGCTACATTTGCGGAGATTTTATCTATTATAATAATTTGGTAGTCAAGTACCGCTATCTATTTTTTCACTATTTTTACGATCAATTTTCCCGGATAACTTCAAGAGAAGAATAAAAATGTTCTATCTATAAATTTTAATTAATAACTAGAAACAATTCGATCCAAAACAAGGATAAAATTTACATTTTCAAGCTTTTTCAAAATCTCATTATGAAAATTGGTTACAACATGTGTTCTTTTAATATTTTGAAAAAAGAAAAAAAGATTCTATTTTACACTAATATTAATAGGTTCATTTTTCAAAATTTATGCCAGAATAATAACTTGCTTAAGATGAAACTTTTTTTCTGTAAACATTTGCTTATATTTTTCAATGTTTATATAAATATAGTAAAGTAAAGACGCAACTACTAAATATTTAGATGCTTCTTTGTTTTAAATATATAGATAAATTATGTATAGTGATAAAAATTCTTATCAATTTCAAAGCAGTAATATTATTATTTTTTTTTATGTCTATATTAAAGATATGGAAAGCTTCTATTTTTACATATATAAAAATATTTACTGACAATACATTTTTTAATGTTTTATTTTCCACGAGAGAATTATATTTAGCTAAATAAAATCTAATCTTCGACAGTTATGTAAAACGAATGCTACATTTACGGAGATTTTATCTATTATAATAATTTGGTAGTCAAGTACCGCTATCTATTTTTTCACTATTTTTACGATCAATTTTCCCGGATATTTTCAAGAAGAGAATAAAAATGTTCTATCTATAAATTTCAATTAATAACTAGAAATAATTCGATCCAAAACAAGGATAAAATTTACATTTTCAAGCTTTTTCAAAATCTCATTATGAAAAATGGTTACAACATGTGTTATTTCAGTAATTGAAAAAAGAAAAAAATATTTTATTTTACACTAATATTAATAGGTTCATTTTTCAAAACTTATGCCATAATAATAAACCTGCTTAAGATGAAACTTGTTTTCGGTAAACATTTGCTTATATTTTTTAATGTTGATATAAATATATTAAATTAAAGTCGCAACTACTAAATATTTAAACATTTCTTCGTTTTAAATATATAGATAAATTACGTGTAGTGATAAAAATTCTGATCAATTTCAAAACAGCAATATTATTTTATTTTTTATGTCTATACTAAAGACATGAAAAGCTTCTATTTTTACATACATAAAAATATCTACTTACAATACATTTTTCAATGTTTTATTTTCCATGAAAGAATTATATTTAGCTAAAAAAAAAATCTAATCTTCGACAGTTATATAAGGCGAATACTACGTTTGCTGAGATTTTAGCTATTATAATAAGTTGGTAGTTAAGTACCGCTATCTATTTTTTCACTATTTTTACGATTAATTTTCCTGGATATTTTCAAGATGAGAATAAAAATATTCTATCTATAAATTTTAATTAATAACTAGAAACAATACTATCCAAAACAAGAATAAAATTTACATTTTTAAGCTTTTTCAAAATCCCATTATGAAAAATGGTTACAGTGCACGTGTTATTTTAGTATTTTGAAAAAAGAAAAGAAAGACTTTATTTTACACTAATATTAATAGGTTCATTTTTCAAAACTTATGCCATAATAATAACCTGCTTAAGATGAAACTTTTTTTCTGTAAACATTTGCTTATATTTTTCAATGTTTATATAAATATAGTAAAGTAAAGACGCAACTACTAAATATTTAGATGCTTCTTTGTTTTAAATATATAGATAAATTATGTATAGTGATAAAAATTCTTATCAATTTCAAAACAGTAATATTAGTTTATTTTTTTATGTCTATATTAAAGATATGAAAAGCTTCTATTTTTACATATATAAAAATATTGACTGACAATACATTTTTTAATGTTTTACTTTCCACGAGAGAATTATGTTTAGCTAAGTAAAATCTAATATTCGACAGTTATGTAAAACGAATGCTACATTTGCGGAGATTTTATCTATTATAATAATTTGGTAGTCAAGTACCGCTATTTATTTTTTCACTATTTTTACGATTATTTTTCCTGGATATTTTCAAGAGGAGAATAAAAATGTTCTATCTATAAATTTTAATTAATAACTAGAAACAATACTATCCAAAACAAGAATAAAATTTACATTTTTAAGCTTTTTCAAAATCCCATTATGAAAAATGGTTACAGTACACGTGTTATTTTAGTATTTTGAAAAAAGAAAAGAAAGACTTTATTTTACACTATTATTAATAGGTTCATTTTCCAAAACTTATGCCATAATAATAACCTGCTTAAGATGAAACTTTTTTTCTGTAAATATTTGCTTATATTTTTCAATGTTTATATAAATATAGTAAAGTAAAGACGCAACTACTAAATATTTAGATGCTTCTTTGTTTTAAATATATAGATAAATTATGTATAGTGATAAAAATTCTTATCAATTTCAAAACAGTAATATTAGTTTATTTTTTTATATCTATATTAAAGATATGAAAAGCATCTATTTTTACATATATAAAAATATTGACTGACAATACATTTTTTAATGTTTTATTTTCTACGAGAGAATTATATTTAGCTAAATAAAATCTAATCTTCGACAGTTATGTAAAACGAATGCTACATTTACGGAGATTTTATCTATTATAATAATTTGGTAGTCAAGTACCGCTATCTATTTTTTCACTATTTTTACGATCAATTTTCCCGGATATTTTCAAGAAGAGAATAAAAATGTTCTATCTATAAATTTCAATTAATAACTAGAAATAATTCGATCCAAAACAAGGATAAAATTTACATTTTCAAGCTTTTTCAAAATCTCATTATGAAAAATGGTTACAACATGTGTTATTTCAGTAATTGAAAAAAGAAAAAAATATTTTATTTTACACTAATATTAATAGGTTCATTTTTCAAAACTTATGCCATAATAATAAACCTGCTTAAGATGAAACTTGTTTTCCGTAAACATTTGCTTATATTTTTTAATGTTGATATAAATATATTAAATTAAAGTCGCAACTACTAAATATTTAAACATTTCTTCGTTTTAAATATATAGATAAATTACGTGTAGTGATAAAAATTCTGATCAATTTCAAAACAGCAATATTATTTTATTTTTTATGTCTATACTAAAGACATGAAAAGCTTCTATTTTTACATACATAAAAATATCTACTTACAATACATTTTTCAATGTTTTATTTTCCATGAAAGAATTATATTTAGCTAAAAAAAAAAAATCTAATCTTCGACAGTTATATAAGGCGAATACTACGTTTGCTGAGATTTTAGCTATTATAATAAGTTGGTAGTTAAGTACCGCTATCTATTTTTTCACTATTTTTACGATTAATTTTCCTGGATATTTTCAAGATGAGAATAAAAATATTCTATCTATAAATTTTAATTAATAACTAGAAACAATACTATCCAAAACAAGAATAAAATTTACATTTTTAAGCTTTTTCAAAATCCCATTATGAAAAATGGTTACAGTGCACGTGTTATTTTAGTATTTTGAAAAAAGAAAAGAAAGACTTTATTTTACACTAATATTAATAGGTTCATTTTTCAAAACTTATGCCATAATAATAACCTGCTTAAGATGAAACTTTTTTTCTGTAAACATTTGCTTATATTTTTCAATGTTTATATAAATATAGTAAAGTAAAGACGCAACTACTAAATATTTAGATGCTTCTTTGTTTTAAATATATAGATAAATTATGTATAGTGATAAAAATTCTTATCAATTTCAAAACAGTAATATTAGTTTATTTTTTTATGTCTATATTAAAGATATGAAAAGCTTCTATTTTTACATATATAAAAATATTGACTGACAATACATTTTTTAATGTTTTACTTTCCACGAGAGAATTATGTTTAGCTAAGTAAAATCTAATATTCGACAGTTATGTAAAACGAATGCTACATTTGCGGAGATTTTATCTATTATAATAATTTGGTAGTCAAGTACCGCTATTTATTTTTTCACTATTTTTACGATTATTTTTCCTGGATATTTTCAAGAGGAGAATAAAAATGTTCTATCTATAAATTTTAATTAATAACTAGAAACAATACTATCCAAAACAAGAATAAAATTTACATTTTTAAGCTTTTTCAAAATCCCATTATGAAAATTGGTTACAGCATGTGTGCTTTTAATATTTTGAAAAAAGAAAAAAAGATTCTATTTTACACTAATATTAATAGGTTCATTTTTCAAAATTTATGCCAGAATAATAACTTGCTTAAGATGAAACTTTTTTTCTGTAAACATTTGCTTATATTTTTCAATGTTTATATAAATATAGTAAAGTAAAGACGCAACTACTAAATATTTAGATGCTTCTTTGTTTTAAATATATAGATAAATTATGTATAGTGATAAAAATTCTTATCAATTTCAAAACAGTAATATTATTATTTTTTTATGTCTATATTAAAGATATGGAAAGCTTCTAATTTTACATATATAAAAATATTTACTGACAATACATTTTTTAATGTTTTATTTTCCACGAGAGAATTATATTTAGCTAAATAAAATCTAATCTTCGACAGTTATGTAAAACGAATGCTACATTTACGGAGATTTTATCTATTATAATAATTTGGTAGTCAAGTACCGCTATCTATTTTTTCACTATTTTTACGACCAATTTTCCCGGATATTTTCAAGAGGAGAATAAAAATGTTCTATCTATAAATTTCAATTAATAACTAGAAACAATTCGATCCAAAACAAGGATAAAATTTACATTTTCAAGCTTTTTCAAAATCTCATTATGAAAATTGGTTACAACATGTGTTATATCAGTAATTGAAAAAATAAAAAAATATTTTATTTTACACTAATATTAATAGGTTCATTTTTCAAAACTTATGCCATAATAATAAACCTGCTTAAGATGAAACTTGTTTTCCGTAAACATTTGCTTATATTTTTTTAATGTTGATATAAATATATTAAATTAATGACGCAACTACTAAATATTTAAACATTTCTTCGTTTTAAATATATAGATAAATTACGTGTAGTGATAAAAATTCTGATCAATTTCAAAACAGCAATATTATTTTATTTTTTATGTCTATACTAAAGACATGAAAAGCTTCTATTTTTACATACATAAAAATATCTACTTACAATACATTTTTCAATGTTTTATTTTCCATGAAACAATTATATTTAGCTTAAAAAAAAAAAAAAAAAATCTAATCTTCGACAGTTATATAAGGCGAATACTACGTTTGCTGAGATTTTAGGTATTACATTAAGTTGGTAGTTAAGTACCGCTATCTATTTCTTCACTATTTTTACGATTAATTTTCCTGGATATTTTCAAGAGGAGAATAAAAATGTTCTATCTATAAATTTTAATTAATAACCAGAAACAATACTATCCAAAACAAGAATAAAATTTACATTTTTAAGCTTTTTCAAAATCTCATTATGAAAATTGGTTACAACATGTGTTATATCAGTAATTGAAAAAATAAAAAAATATTTTATTTTACACTAATATTAATAGGTTCATTTTTCAAAACTTATGCCATAATAATAAACCTGCTTAAGATGAAACTTGTTTTCCGTAAACATTTGCTTATATTTTTTTAATGTTGATATAAATATATTAAATTAATGACGCAACTACTAAATATTTAAACATTTCTTCGTTTTAAATATATAGATAAATTACGTGTAGTGATAAAAATTCTTATCAATTTCAAAACAGCAATATTATTTTATTTTTTATGTCTATACTAAAGACATGAAAAGCTTCTATTTTTACATACATAAAAATATCTACTTACAATACATTTTTCAATGTTTTATTTTCCATGACAGAATTATATTTAGCTTAAAAAAAAAAAAAAAAAAATCTAATCTTCGACAGTTATATAAGGCGAATACTACGTTTGCTGAGATTTTAGGTATTATAATAAGTTGGTAGTTAAGTACCGCTATCTATTTTTTCACTATTTTTACGATTAATTTTCCTGGATATTTTCAAGAGGAGAATAAAAATGTTCTATCTATAAATTTTAATTAATAACCAGAAACAATACTATCCAAAACAAGAATAAAATTTACATTTTTAAGCTTTTTCAAAATCTCATTATGAAAATTGGTTACAACATGTGTTATATCAGTAATTGAAAAAATAAAAAAATATTTTATTTTACACTAATATTAATAGGTTCATTTTTCAAAACTTATGCCATAATAATAAACCTGCTTAAGATGAAACTTGTTTTCCGTAAACATTTGCTTATATTTTTTTAATGTTGATATAAATATATTAAATTAATGACGCAACTACTAAATATTTAAACATTTCTTCGTTTTAAATATATAGATAAATTACGTGTAGTGATAAAAATTCTTATCAATTTCAAAACAGCAATATTATTTTATTTTTTATGTCTATACTAAAGACATGAAAAGCTTCTATTTTTACATACATAAAAATATCTACTTACAATACATTTTTCAATGTTTTATTTTCCATGAAAGAATTATATTTAGCTTAAAAAAAAAAAAAAATCTAATCTTCGACAGTTATATAAGGCGAATACTACGTTTGCTGAGATTTTAGGTATTATAATAAGTTGGTAGTTAAGTACCGCTATCTATTTTTTCACTATTTTTACGATTAATTTTCCTGGATATTTTCAAGAGGAGAATAAAAATGTTCTATCTATAAATTTTAATTAATAACCAGAAACAATACTATCCAAAACAAGAATAAAATTTACATTTTTAAGCTTTTTCAAAGTCCCATTATGAAAAATGGTTACAGTGCACGTGTTATTTTAGTATTTTGAAAAAAGAAAAGAAAGACTTTATTTTACACTATTATTAATAGGTTCATTTTTCAAAACTTATGCCATAATAATAACCTGCTTAAGATGAAACTTTTTTTCTGTAAACATTTGCTTATATTTTTCAATGTTTATATAAATATAGTAAAGTAAAGACGCAACTACTAAATATTTAGATGCTTCTTTGTTTTAAATATATAGATAAATTATGTATAGTGATAAAAATTCTTATCAATTTCAAAACAGTAATATTAGTTTATTTTTTTTATGTCTATATTAAAGATATGAAAAGCATCTATTTTTACATATATAAAAATACTGACTGACAATACATTTTTTAATGTTTTATTTTCTACGAGAGAATTATGTTTAGCTAAGTAAAATCTAATCTTCGACAGTTATGTAAAACGAATGCTACATTTGCGGAGATTTTATCTATTATAATAATTTGGTAGTCAAGTACCGCTATCTATTTTTTCACTATTTTTACGATAAATTTTCTCGGATATTTTCAAGAGAAGAATAAAAATGTTCTATCTATAAATTTTAATTAATAACTAGAAACAATTCGTTTCAAAACAAGGATAAAATTTACATTTTCAAGCTTTTTCAAAATCTCATTATGAAAATTGGTTACAACATGCGTTCTTTTAATATTTTGAAAAAAGAAAAAAAGATTCTATTTTACACTAATATTAATAGGTTCATTTTTCAAAATTTATGCCAGAATAATAACCTGCTTAAGATGAAACTTTTTTTCTGTAAACATTTGCTTATATTTTTCAATGTTTATATAAATATAGTAAAGTAAAGACGCAACTACTAAATATTTAGATGCTTCTTTGTTTTAAATATATAGATAAATTATGTATAGTGATAAAAATTCTTATCAATTTCAAAACAGTAATATTAGTTTATTTTTTTATGTCTATATTAAAGATATGAAAAGCTTCTATTTTTACATATATAAGAATATTGACTGACAATACATTTTTTAATGTTTTATTTTCCACGAGAGAATTATGTTTAGCTAAGTAAAATCTAATCTTCGACAGTTATGTAAAACGAATGCTACATTTACGGAGATTTTATCTATTATAATAATTTGGTAGTCAAGTACCGCTATCTATTTTTTCACTATTTTTACGAATAATTTTTTCCGGATATATGCAGGAGCAGAATAAAAATGTTCCTCCTATAAATTTTAATTAATAATTAGAAACAATTCGATCCAAAGCAAAGATAAAATTTACATTTTTAAGCTTTTTCAAAATCTCAATATAAAAAATGGTTACAGTACATGTGTTATTTTAATATGTTGAAAAAAAAAAAAAAAAAAAAAAAAAAAAAAAAAAGATTTTATTTTACATGAATATCAATAGGTTCATTTTTCAAAATTTATGCCTGAATATTAACTTGCTTAAGATGAAACTTATTCCGTAAACATTTGCTTATATTTTTTTAATGTTGATATAAATATCGTTGAAAAAAAGAGGTAACTACTAAATATTTAAATGTTTCTTAGTTTCGAATATATGGACAAATTATGTATTGTCATAAAAGTTCTTATCAATCTCAAAGCAGTAATATTATTTTGTTTTTTATTTCTATATTAAAGACATGAAAAGTTTCTATTTTTACATATTTACAAATATTTACTTACAATATCTTTTTACCCGACTGCCAAGAAGGGTTATGTGTTTCACACGCATCTGGGTATGTGGATTTCTTTATCCCCTGGAAACATCCCAACGGCGGGATGGATTTTAATGAATGAGATCTCTATCGATTCTTCTTAACTGTCCGATGGTTATAGGCAAGGTTTTAGTTTTATAAATTCAAAATGGTGGTCGTAAAATACAAAATGGCGGTAGGGAGAAAAAAAAAATTACGCACTATATCGAGTGAATGTCATTGGATAGGTCTTTCAAAATGAAGACGATGTTTCATTGACTATTTTACAGTCAGAAGCTCCGTTTAAATATTACAGAACCTGGAAGTTGTGTAGGTAGGATCTCTAGCTTTACTTTAACTCTAACCTTCATAGACATCTATAGACCTCATCAAAACAGTGTTTATAGATAGGAACTAACAATTAAACACAACTTAAAAGTCATCAATACAAGTAAATAAAAAAATATAAGTAAGTAATATAAAAAATAGTTTCACATTGATGAGAAATAATTAATTAGCTCGCTTTTTACGCAGTCGGTTTTTTTTAAAAATTTAATATCTATTTATTAATATTTTATTTTCTATGAGGGAATTATATTTAGCTTTAAATAAATGAAAATAAAAATAAAATCTAATCTTCGAAAGTCACTTAAAAGAAAGCATTTACATAAATTTTAAATGTTAAAATCTAATGTTAACTCAGTTATTTTTGAGAGGATTTTATTTATTATATTATATTTACGTAAGTATTTATTTTTGCATTATTTTTAAGATCGATTTTTACAAACTTTTCTAAAGGAGAATGAATTTCTATCTATAAGTTTAAATTAATAATCCAAAAGCAATTTGATTCAAAATACGAATAAAATTTAGAGTTTTAAGCTACGCTAAAATCCCATTAAAAAATGTAATTACAATACATGCATTACTTTACTACTTTTAGACAAAAGAAGAACAATTTTTTTTTAGGTAGCTTTCTTTACAAAAAAGCTACCTATTGCAGCCGTTCGGAGGAAAGCGATTTCAAAAAATTTTGGTATATTTTCATCGATCATGACCCCCAGACCCCGAAACCACCCTCCGTTCAAAATTGATATATATATATATCTGACCTATGTCACACTGTAACTCCCGTAATTATGAACCGATTTCGATGTAATTCGGTGTGTATCAATCATAGTACATACCAATGTCTCGACCGAGTTCGTTGGCCAGCATCATCCGCCGTTTTGTTTCAAAATGGCGGCCATTTAAAATTTCTTTAAAAATTTAAAATTTGAAATGTGGTACCAAAAAATTTAAAATGGAAAAATATTTTTTCCTTATGTATTTGACCTTTATACAAAGATTTCGGAGCAGTTTTTGTTTCGTCTATATCTTAAAAAATGGCTGAGTTATAGCATTTTGAATTTCTAGCGTGGCTGACATTTTGAAACGTCCTGAATTTTGTCACGCGACAAAAGGCGTATTTATGAACCGATTTGGATGTAACTTCGTTTATACATTGTACATACCAATGTCTCGACCGGGTTCGTTGGCCAGCTTCACCCGCCATCTTGTTTAAAAATGGCGGCCATTTAAATTTTTAAGAAAAATTTAAATTTGAAATGTGGTACCAAAAATTGAAAATTGAAAAAATATTTTCTTCTTATGTGTTTGACCTTGATAAAAAGATTCGGGAGCAGTTTTTATTTCGTCTATATCTTAAGAAATGGCTGAGTTATAGCATTTTGAATTTCTAGCGTGGATGACATTTTGAAACGTCCTGATTTTTCTCACGTAATAACAGGCGTATTTATGAACCGACTTGGATGTACCTTGGTGTGTACATAGTACATACAAATATCTCGACCGAGTTCGTTGGCCAGCTACATCCGCCATCTTGTTTCAAAATGGCGGCCATTTAAAAAAATTAAAAAATAAAAAAATTTAAATGAGATACCAAAAAATTGGAAAATGAAAAAGATTTTTTTTGTATGTGTTTGACCTTAATACAAAGATTCCGGAACAGTTTTTCTTTCGTCTATATCTAAAAAAAATGGCTGAGTAATAGCATTTTGAATTTCTCTTGTGGCTGACATTTTAAAACGACCTGATTTTTGTCACGCGATAACAGGCGTATTTATGAACCTATTTGGATGTAACTTGGTATGTACATAGTACATACCAATGTCTCGACCGAGTTCGTTGGCCAGCTTCATTCGCCATCTTGTTTCAAAAGGGTTGCCATTAAAAAAAATTAAATTTAAAATTCAAAATGAGGTATTAAAAAATTGGAAAATGAAAAAGATTTTTTTTATGTGTTTGGCCTTGATACAAAGATTCCGGAGCAGTTTTTGTTTCTGAAAATTTGTTCTTTTTTTGATATCTTAAAAAATGGTTGATTTATAGCACTTTGAATTTCTAGCATGGCTAACATTTTGAAACGATCTTGTATTTGTCACGCGATAACACACGTATTCGCCTACTTCGATGTAAGAAGGCATGTGGATAGTATATATCAATACATCGACCAAGTTCGCTGGCCAGATTCATCAGCCATCTTGTTTCAAAATGGCGGCCATTAAATTAAAATATATATATATATTTAAAGTGAGGTGCAAAAAAAATAGAAATTGAAAAAGGTTTCTTTCTTAAGTATTTGATCTTGATATAAGGATTCGGGAGCATTTTTTGTTTGTCTTTACCTTAAAAAATGGCTCAGATATAGCAGTTTCAATTTCTATTGTGGGTGACATTTTGAAAAATCTGATTTTTTGCATGCGACAGCACTCCTATATATTAACCGATTCCGATGTGAGTGAGCATGTGCACAGCAATTACTAAGGTCTCGACCAAGTTCACTGCTTAGCCTCATCCACCATGTTGTCTTAAAATGACAGGCACTTTAAGAAATTGCCGAATTTGGCAGCCAAATATAAGTTACTTTAAAGAAAAGCAGCTTGGATAAAGCTGACTAATTTCGCGAAATTCTCATTCATTATATTGATAAAAATTAGTATTGAATCTCCTATATTCGGTTTCCACTAAATTGAGCTTCGTGTGTTTGCATGATATAAGTTGGCTTTTTTTAAATAAGGATTATGAAAGCTACCTCTTCCTCCCGGCACTGGCCGGAAGGACTTTTTGTATTAATACTAATGGGTTCGTTTTTCAAAACTTATGTTGGAATAATTACATCCTTAAAATGAAAATTCTGCATATTTTTGTTTTAAATATTCGGATAAATATCATTAATGAGGTAACCAAAGAATTTTTGGTTTGTTTTAAAGATACGAAGAAACTATGCATATTAAAAAAAATAATAATCTAGCATAAAACGATATGTATATGTATATTTAATTTCTGTACTGAAAACATCAAAACCTCCATTTTTGTATGCTTACAAATATATTTTTACCCACAATTTTTACCCACCATATTTTTACCTACAAAGGATACAGGGTTGAAATTGTTTTGAATTGTTGATACAGGGTTGTTTTATACAGGGGTGAAACTACGCTGGGTTCGTGCGATCCTTGAATTTGAGTAACATTCTCAGGGGTCAATCCAGGCAAAATTTGGGGCCTACTTAGGGCCCTTTCACAAAAATCTATTTAATAAAATAGGCCCCTTCACAAAAATAAATTTAATAAAATGGACCCCTTCACAAAAATAAATTTAATAAAATGGGCCCCTTCACAAAATTCCTTTTAATAAAATAGGCCCCCTTCGTAACATTCTTTTTCATAAAGCTGTTTTAAAATGTGAAATTTGTAAATAAAACCAGGTCACGAAAAACAAAAACTTTAGCAGGGGGATTTAAAGAAGTTTTTGTTAATAAAATCTTGGCTCGAATTTGAGTAACTGGATTTCAACTTTCGTTACATAATATTACTTTTCACAAAAATATAATAAAATTCACAAAAATAACTTTTTATTGTCACAAAATGGGCCCCAAGAATAAAATTCTGCATCAACCCCTCATTCTATTCTTCTTAAAGAGTGATATTTGGCTTATTTAATGACTCTGAGATTAATTATCACAAAGTATTCGGAAATAGTGGTACTAAATATAAAAAAACGTGTTAATTCTGCAACGTGGGTATCGACGGCGCTTTCGCGGGGTTAGATCAGTTCCAATTTATTTTTATAATATACTAATATCGGTAATATATAACAAATTAACACCTTTTAATAATATACTAATTTTAATCGCTAAAAGCTGCAAATTAAGATTTTAAAAACCGTAAAAATAAGTTTATTCGACTGTTTAGATATTTCGACTATACCCGAGTCATTTTCAAAAGAAATAAATAAATGTCTTTTAAAATTGCACGCCATCATTCAAACGCCCTCATTCAAATTGAGTAACTCGAACCATAATTTTGGCAAGTTAAATGATGATGTATCGTTACATATTGAATTTTTGCTTATTGTAATCTCTATGGTTTCTCCTTATAATGGATGGATAGTATAGACTGATGGAAAAATCGTCTTACTTGCATTGAAATTTATTTGGATGGTTTCTTCTTGATAAAATCTTGCTAGGGCTGTCGTTTTCCTATTATATTTAACATCAGCTACATGCTCCTTTTTCCCATACTTAAATTTAGTAATAACAATATAATAATTATTTGATCCGTCTGCTGAGTAATTCCCAAAATTAATTGGGTCAATTTTAGAGCAAATGATATCCATTAATTTCGGAGGTGGTTTTGCTGCTAAACAGATATTGAAACGCTTAAGACTGTATTTTAATTTCTAAAAAAAGCTTGGAAAATATTGAATAGTAAAAAGATTGTATTTTTTGCGAATCAAATCTATGTTCATTGTTCAGGCTTCTTATTATTGGCAATATATAGAATTAATTTATTAATATGTTGAACTTTAAAACCATTATTATGAGCAATTATGCGAATATTATCTAATTCATTACCCAAATTGTTATTCTACTAATAATAAATTAATAAATAATATATGATAAATTAGTATACTAATATAGATATTTAATCAGAAAATTATTCTACGGTGTAATCAGTATATCATTAAAATTCATAATAGAGTGATACCTTAGCTTACGTATGCCTGTCTCATCTAACGAATATCCATTCGGCCAACAAATGGTTTATACATGTTAAAAAAGAAAAAAAAAGAGAGAAAGAAAAAGAAAAAAATCATGCATCAAGCATAGATTATGAAACACTTTCCAACACATCCAGAATTATGTAACAAAACTGCATCGTTAAAAAAATTAAAATATTACATATAATTCAACCATATGGAAACGCATAACATATTTCAAAACCCATTTTCAGCTGTCGTACAATCGTAAAATTATCCGAATTTTTTCAGCACCCCTGTATAGGATATATAGATTTGTATCTATTAACTATATGCATGCAAAAATTTAGTTCACTTAAGAAATAGATGTACTTCACTTTAAAATTCCCCTTCAACAATTTCATCTAATAAGGATAATAGTATGTGAATACTTTTGTTTAGCCCTGTATATGAAGTATAGGATTTATATATAACGAGTAACATGTAAAAAATTAATTAAATTTAAAAGAATTTTAAATCGCACACTCCAGCAATTATTACTCAAAAACAGTACTGTAACAGATTTCTTTTGTGTTTACCTATAAATGAATAAAAATGCTATTAATGCCCTGTTCTAACGTGATCGTAGTGAAATTCAGTGATTTGTATCAGTTTCAATGCATTTGAAATAGCATAATGTCATTGAAATATTCTGCAAATGATTTTCCCCATATACCGTAATGTAATAGTGTAAATACTTTTGAGTGCCCCTGTAAATGAACTATTAATCGAACTACTAAAATCGAAAAAAATGCTGCTTAGCAGCGCCATCTGTTGGGCGATTTACACCAAAAACTAAACAGCAGTAATTTATATCCAGGTATACCTGAATCTGAAGTTCGTTGAAAATCCGAGCATTAGTTCTTGATAGGGCTATTGCGGAAATCGCAAAAAATGCAGTATAAGAGCGCCACCTGTGGAGCGATTTACATCAAAATGCATAAAACGTCAATTCATGTGTAGGGCTAACTTAATCTGAAGTTTGATGAAAATCCGTGCATTAGATCTGGAGATTGAGCTATTGTGGAAATCGTGAAAAATGCTGCACAACAGCGCCACCTGTTGAGCGATTTACACCAAAAACTAATCAGCATCAATTTGTATTAGGCACTAACTGAATATCAATTTTTATTAAATTCCGTGCATTAGTTCTTGAGATAGAGCGCCCACAAAATTTGTGTCACATACACACAGACAGACAGACTCACAGTGTCACAGACAGGCATTTTGTAAAAACATGTTTTTCGGAATATCTGACCCCTAAAACGTGTAAATCCGTCGAAAACCGAAAGTCGAAAACTTTCACGAATCCAATACTTTCTTCTTGTAAAGATAGAAGAAAGTAAAAATCATAAATAAATCGAACTTTCAAACTTACTTGTTTGAAGAATTTGGAGGTTTTTAATTCCCATAACTCTATCATTTATTTAAAGATTATAAGCTCAATTCTATGTTTGTGTGTGTGGATATATATGTAACAAAAAAGAAAATGCATGTTTCTCGTTTTCCGTAATTTTATGGAGAATAAATCAAGAAAGAAAAAAACATACGTCAAGCATAGTTTATGAAACACTTTCCAACACATTCAGAATAATGATACAAATCTGCATCGTTTAATAAATTAAAACATTCTGTCTGATTCACCACATAACACGCTATGGAACCACATAACACATTTGAAAACTCAATTTCAGCTGTTCCCAACTACAATCTAGAAATTATCCGAATTCTTTGATCAGCCTTGTGTATATTGTATTGCAATATTCTATAGTAATCTTCTTGTATTGAAATTCAGTGATTTATATCAACTTCAATACATTTGAAATAGCGTAATGTCATTAAAATACACTGAAAAGGATTTTTCCCATTGACTATAATGTAACGGAATTCTTTTGAGTGTACTTGTCAATGAACTATTAATCCTACATACTTCATATACAATGCGAAACTTGCTTTGGTGACCCTAAATAACCTTTATCGATTGCATGAAAATTCGAGTATATTTACGGGAGTTAGAGTGTGGGCAGACGGACAGACAAACCGAATGCATAAACACTTTTCAACTTTATTGGAAATTGTTAAATAGACAAATGTTTTTTAATCTACGAAAATATGATATAACCACGAACGAAACTATACACCAACCTCTTCAGAGTTAACCATGACTCCGAAAAGCGTTTTTTATCAATAAGAAAGTACATAAATAAAATTTATAACAAAAAACGCTTTCACTTTCTATTTTTCCGAATTTAAATTTTTGTTACATAGTACCTTTCGCTTGTATTTTTAATTACTTCTTGATCAAAAATCTCTTTCAGTGCTGAACAGTAAAGCAGCATTGAGGGGTTACCTAGGTTACCTAGCTGTGATCAGCTTACAACCCAGTCTATTGTTTTAATGTCTTGTATATTTATGAGCCATTGGGAAAATAAAAAGTGTAGTTTTAAAACTACTCGAGAGGAAAATGAAAAAATTTAAGGTAAAATAAAAAAATTATAAAAGATATAAAAGATGAAGAATTAAATATTAAGTCTTTAAACTTAAAAAGCTAAAGAAAGATACACCTCATACAGGATATTAAAAATTATTAGAGCACAATACCTGAATGACATACTAAGAGTCAAAACTACTGCATATCAGCATGGAAAACAAAGTTAAGACTATTTTAACATGTGATCTACAGTTGAGCATCTGAGTTAAACCCATAACTGTGCTGCCATCTGGTGTGAGAAAGGAAAAATGTAAATTGGAACTGGATTAATAACAATAATGTTTAGAGTTGCCATCTTAAGACCCCCCCCCCCCCAAAAAAAAAAAAAAAAAATCAATGAAAATGATTGAAGAAATCAAGAAAAGACTTAGATTAACTTTTAGTTAAATTAGAATGAAAAAATAGGAATAAACTAAATAAGTACTGAGTGAATACAAAATCAAATAAAGAAAAGGAATAAATTAATACAAATAAAGAAATAAAGAATTATATAAAAATAAATAAAAGGGCAATTGATTAAATTAACGTTTTAAAGACAAAAAATTGTAAAATAAAAAATTGAGAATATAAATAACATTGAAAAAGATAAGTCAAGAAAATTTCTTTTAGCGAACTCCTGTCGTCTTTTTATATTCTAACCAATATATCTTTTCTGGTATTAATTACTAAAATTCTTTTTTTCATTTTAGGTATTTCCTATTAAATGCAATTTTTTTTTCTCACCTCGGAAAACAGCCGAGGTAATTTTTTTTCTTCTTGAAATTAACCCTGAGTTAATTAATTATTAAAGGCATAATTTCTTAAAATTTATATTAATACAATACCAATATCAATTAATTAAAAATTAATTACAAAATTAATTCCGTATCTGATAATATCAAGCAGAAATTAATTTTAAGTATAAAGCCGGGAGAAATAGGGATATTTCTTTTCTTGCCATTCTGGTTTTTTAATTTAATAATTCTTTGTTTTCAATCACATTTGGATAAAAGAATAGAACGTTATGTGGTGATTTTTTACAAAAATATTTATCTTTCATTAATAAGTTTAATGATATGTTATTTAAGATAAAAAAAATAATGCGTATGATTATTGTATAGCAGAAGGCGTAATTAATTCGTAATAATATTTCCCCCTTATTTTAATTTTCTTGAAATTCATGACATATGTAGGTAATTCATTGTCAAATATTTTCGGTAGGATAAAATTACATAAAAAATTGTATGCTACCGCCGAATTAATGAACATTGCACGATTAAACAAAATAATTTAATACAAAATTCGATTGTACAAAAGTCAATACAATTACAAAACTTCGAAAATCGTATTAATGAATTTGTAAATTTCATTAAAAAAAGTGATATAATTTTTCTGGTATCAATTTGTAAAATACTTTTTGCTATTTAGTTATTTAACATTAAGAGCTTCTTTATACTAGATATTAGATATTATTAGATATATACAGGGTGTTTCTAAACTCATGGTACATACGCTAGGGGGTGATAGAACACATCCAGATGAGGAAACCAGAATAGAGAATAGGAAACCAAGGGTCCCAAACGTCTTCCGAAGGAGATAGGCGCCTTTAAAGTTTAGGCACCAAAATTTCAAATGATTATAAAAAACGGAAAAATTGGTCGATTCGTTTGCGGTTTTCACTAAAACTGTTCTTTATGTCAGTATTTTCTTAAAAATAAATTTTAAAGATACAGTTAAAAAAATGCCGATAGAGGGCGCTTTAGACTTTGGAGTAACCAACAACTATTTTTTACCGTTATTTTTTGTATCTCATTACATGCTTTCAAAAGCTTAGACTTAAACTTAAATTTTGAGCTCAAAATCTGAATCGTTGGGAGTGGTTAAGTAGCGCAAACTGAACTGTGTTCAGGAGTTAAAATTTCAAACTATTATAAAAAACGGAAAAATTGGTCGATTCGTTTGCGGTTTTCACTAAAACTATTCTTTATGTCAGTATTGTTTTGAAAATAAATTTTAAAGATAAAGTTAAAAAAATACCAATAGAGGGCGCTTTAGACTTTGGAGTAACGAAAAACTATTTTTTATTCGTTATTTTTTGTATCTCATTGCATACTTTCAAAAGCTTAGAATTAAACTTAAATTTTGAGCTCAAAATCTGAATCGCTGGGAGTAGTTAAGTAGCGTAAACCGAACTGTGTTCAGGAGGGGGTTCAAATTTCAACTCATGAACACAGTTCAGTTTGCGCTACTTAACCACTTCCACCGATTCAGATTTTGAGCTCAAAATTTAAGTCTAAGCTTTTGCAAGCATGTAATGAGATAAAAAAAATAACAGTAAAAAAATAGTTGTCTGTTACTCCAAAGTCTAAAGCGCCCTCTATCGGTATTTTTTTAACTTTATCTTTAAAATAAATTTTCAAGAAAATACTGACATAAAGAATAGTTTTAGTGAAAACCGCAAACGAATCGACCAATTTTTCCGTTTTTTTAATAATCATTAGAAATTATAACAACTGAACACAGTTCAATTTGTGCTACTTCACCACTCCCAACGATTCAAATTTTGAGCTCAAAATTTAAGTTTAAGTCTAAGCTTTTGAAAACATGTAATATGATACAAAAAATAACGGTAAAAAATAGTTGTTGGTTACTCCAAAGTCTAAAGCGCCCTCTATCGGCATTTTTTGAACAGTATCTTTAAAATTGATTTTCAAGAAAATACTGACATAAAGAATAGTTTTAGTGAAAACCGCAAACGAATCGACTAGTTTTTCCGTTTTTTTATAATCATTTGAAATTTTAACTACTGAAAACAGTTCAGTTTGCGCTACTTAACCACTCCCAACGATTCAGATTTTGAGATCAAAATTTAAGTTTAAGTCTAAGCTTTTGAAAGCCTGTAATGAGATACAAAAAATTACGGTAAAAAATAGTTGTTGGTTACTCCAAAGTCTAAAGTATAAACTCCAAAGTCTATCGGCATTTTTTGCGCTATATCTTTAAAATTTATTTTCAAGAAAATATTGACATAAAGAATAGTTTTAGTGAAAACCGCAAACGAATCGACCAATTTTTCCGTTTTTTATAATCATTTGAAATTTTGGTGCCTAAACTTTAAAGGCGCCTATCTCCTTCGAAGACGTTTGGGATCCTTGGTTTCCTATTCACTATTACTCGTCTTGATGTGTTCTATCACCACGTATGTACCATGAGTTTAGAAACACCCTGTATATATTATATATTTCTTATTATATATTAGACAAAAAATAACTATGAATCTTTATTATAAAACCAGAAGAAAAAAAGACTAAATAAGCTCCAGAACTGTGCTCTGTTGGCAAAGTTCTAAACTGGGATTTCTTCTCTTTATTTCAGAAAATAAATTAGCAACATTATACGCAATTAAATGCATCATCTAACTACTTTTGTGAAGTACTGTTTTCAAGTTCATTTTGAATGCTGTTTTGAAGTTGTAATCCAATTAAATTTTCATAGTAGGTAACAATATACTCATTTATCAGACATATTATTATCTAAATGTTGTAAATGTGATAATAATTTGTGATTATTTATTTATTAATAGTTAATAAAATGTAAAATAAGAAGGCACTAACATTTTACCACATTTTCAGGGCAACTTTGAACCGGCTCAAAGTTATACTAATGTATATAATTTACTGATTATAGGTGCTATTGTCAAAATTTTCCCATATTTGCACGTATATTTTATATAAATGCCGAAAGTGAGCATTAGACATAGCATGTAAATATTTTCACAAATATGTGTAAAATACATAAAATTCATTTAAAGGCGTTTTTCGGGGCGGAGCTACTCAAATTTGACATTTCATACATTCGACATTCTCTATTCTTGTTTGAATAATACTAGTACTAGTATGTATTACTGTAACTATGGACATATTATTGAGTTAAAACATTGAAAATTGTTTTCCACTGCATTTTTATGTTTTATATGAACAATAAACAGTTTTTTTTTTAAATTTCTAAATATTCAAGGTTCTCTTCTTCCACTTTTCTTATGACTGATATTTGTTGTAATATCATAAATTATACAAATCTTGTGATGTTGGGAAATGTAAATTTGGAGTCTTTACGTATCTGAAAACATCTTTTGGGGTTCAAAATTGTCCTAACTATAATACTTATTTTTATAATGAATTATTTTAGATAATATTTATCATATGGTGCAAAGTTTTCCTAAATGGCTAGGTAACTTTGAACGAGGTTAAAAATTCATTTTTTAGCTTTTATCGTCATTATTCCTTAATTTTTGATAGTCATACAATAATTTAGGATCATTTCTTCTCTTTTATACCTCTAGTTGCAACAATATTCTTAAAATAAGAGTGTGGCATTTGAAAATAGGGAAAATGCGGATCAAAGTTACCCCGAATGTCTGTATGTCCAGACGAAAACTTTCCCGCGAACCACTGATGGTACAGGACCACCGATTTCTGACCATTGTTTTAAACTATCCCAAAATTTTTTCAAGGAGTTCAAATTTGAATTCTGACTGATCTATTGCAAAACATCAATTTTTTCTTTTCAAACCATTTATGAATGGATGATCACGCAGCATAGAGTGATATTTTTCATTGTTAATACGTTCCAAAATTTGCTGTAAATCACACAATCCATCATGAGCAAACGTTCCCAAACCATCGTAGAGCCTCTGCTCGTTTGTCGACTGAAGGATTTTTTTTTCTTTTTCCTCAAATCTTGTCAATATTATTCGTAGCCATCTGTCAACGTTAATTTTTTTTAAATCGGAAAATATAACTTGTTTACACTCATCGTACCATGACATGATATTTCTAGCACATGCCAGTCTTTTCTCTTGATGATGTTCCAATAACTTTAGTTTTTCCTTCATTTACCTAAATTTGGAATTCGAAATTGATCCAAACCGTGACGTGCGACGTGGTTTTACTTAACTGTTTTGAAATTTCATGAATCGAAAGGCCTTAAAGGTCTTTTTTTTTGTACATAGACGAAAAACTTGTTGATTGTCATGTGCTGTCTACTTATTTTTCCTTCCGAATCATTTTAGTTTGCATTGAGACTTTTTCTTTAATTATGACATTATGAATGGCAGCTTTGAAACATTTCATTAAAGTTGGCATTTCTCTTTTTTCACTTCTCTCTAGCATCTTATAAAAGTACAAATTTTCTCACCACTTACTGGGATGACTCTTTCTTACACTACATCTTCAAGTAAATAGTAAATATCACAAAAAAATCTGAAACTTTACTTCTCTGTTACGAACTTTATACGATAGTAATGATGCATTTTCTGATTGAACATTTAATATGCGAATTTTCTCAGATGATCCTATAATTTCTTAATAGATCCATTATTTAGTATATCGAAAAAGGGTAAATTTTATTAAAATTAAAGTTTTATTTAAAAAAAAAAGTTGTGATTAATACAGATAATGTTTTATTATAGATTTTAAATATACGAAAAAAAAAAATTGATTATTATTTTTTATTCTTCAATAATCCCCAAATTTTCCAGTTTTCTTATAATTTCTTAACGCACGGTATTTCAGTGAAAAAACAATTTTAAAATCAAGCTAATAAATGAATAGTTTTAATGCATGCATAATGTACTCATGATGATAAAAAAAAGGATGCCTCTTTTTAAAAACTTTGTTATAATTGCTTGAAAAATATACAGTTTAACCTAAACTTCCTTCGGTAACATATTATATTTAAGAACAATATGCACTTTTGTATTCAAGAACAGTATGTCATATTATATTTAAGAACATTATATTGTTAATGCAAGCTTTAACAAACTCTCATACAGTGACGAGTAAGACTTTTAAAGAATGTTATCCAGCTTTGTAATCACATGATCGCATGAATAGTTATTTTTTAAACCAATGCTCCAATTATCATTTTAAAAATTGCCTTACAGGAATGTAATATATCTTTTCTGGTATGAATTACTGACATTCTTTTTGCTAGTTAATTATTTCATACTAGATACTAATTTTTTCAATGAAAAGGTAGTGACGCAAAACTGAAATATGAATCTTCATTATAAAATCAAAGAAGAAAAAATGAGATTTTTCTCATGCAATCTCTGCTTTTATAAGGGTTCACAATCTTTAGTTCTTTGTTTCGCATAACGTGCCGAAAACAAATTTTAAGGCGCTTAATTTGACGATTGAAAAAAAAATCAAAATCAAGCTAAAATAATAATGAGTAGCATAAGCTATCAATCATTAAAAAAGAATATTTTATATTTAAATTATGCGAGAACTGAATACTAAGAAATTTAATTATAGAACTTTGGCCAGAAAATAACATTTAAGAACTATTGATATTTTGACAACACATGCTAAGAAAATTTTAATGCAAAAATGTGTAAAATTTAAAAAATCAGAGCACGCGAACAGTTATTACTTGAGCAAAAACTTCTGATTCATTATTTTAAAAATAACCTTATGAAAATGTGATGCATCTTTTCCGGTATCAATTACTAAAATTCTTTTTGCTAGTTAGTTATTTCTATTTCTTATTAGATATTAATTTTTCAATGAAAAGCTGCTGATGCAAAATTTAAATATGAATCTTCATTATAAATCCGGAAGAAAAAAAAGAGAGATTTTTCTCATGCAATCTCTGCTTTTATAAGGGTTCACAATCTTTAGTTCTATGTTTCGCATCAAGTTTGGAAAACAAATTTTAAGGCGCTTAATTCGACGATTTAAAAAAATCAAATCAAGCTAAAATAATAATACACAATAATAATGAGTAGCACAATCTATCAATGATAAAAAACCCCTTTTTATTTAAATTATGCGATAACTGCATACTAAGAAATTTAATAATAAAACTTTAGCCATAAAATAACATTTATTAACAATTGATATTTAGACAATACATGCAAAGAAAAATTTAATACAAAAATGTGTAAAAATTAAATATCAGAGCACGCGAGCAGTTACTACTTGACCAAAATTCTCCTCTGTTATTTAAAAAATAATTTAAAGAAAATGTGATATATCTTTTCTGGTATCAATTACTAAAATTCTTTTTGCTAGTTAGTTATTTCTTATTAGTTACTAATTTTTTTAATGAAAAACTGCTGATGAAAAATTTAAGTATGAATCTTCATTATGAACTGGAAGAAAAGAAAGATTTTTCTTAGCAATCTCTGCATTTATAAGGGTTCCCAATCTTTAGTTCTTTGTTAAGCAACACGTTCGGAAAATATGGCGAAGCCGTAATACTATAATAGTGAGTAGCACACTCTATCAATGATGGAAAAATAATCCTTCTTATTTAAATTATACGATAACTACATAACAGTAAATTTAATAATAAAACTTTGACCATTATGTAACAATATACACCACATGCTAAGACAAAATTTAATACAAAAATGTGTAAAATTAAAAAAATCCCAGCAAGCGAAGAGTTATTACTTATCCGAAGATTTCTCATTCATTATTTTAAAAATAATTTTGTTAGTTATTTCTTATTAGTTACTAATTTTTTTTATGAAAAGCTGCTGATGTAAAATTTAAGCATGAATCATCATTATAAAACCGGAAGAAGAAAAAAAGAGATTTTTCTCATGCAATCTCTGCTTTTATAAGAGTTCACAATCTTTAGTTCTTTGTTTCGCATCACGTCTGGAAAAAAAAATTAAGGCGCTTAATTTCACAATAAAAAAAAAAAAAAATGAAAATCGAGCCAAAATAATAATACAGAATAACAATGAGTAGCGCGATCTATCAATGATGAAAATAGAATCCTTCTTATCTAAATTATACGAAACTACATAAGAGAAAATTTAATAATAAAACTTAGGCCATAATATAACATTTAAGAACAATTGCCATTTTGACAACATATGCTAAGACAAAATTTAATAAAGAAATGCATAAATTAAAAAAAAAAATCACAGCGCGGATGCTAAGACAACATTTAATACAAAAATGCATAAAATTAAAAAAAATCACAATACGGGTATACTTATTACTTGACCAAAAATTTTCATCCGTTTATTTTAAAAACAGTCTTATGAAAATGTGATATATCTTTTCTGATATTAATTACTAAAATTCTTTTTGCTAGTTAGTTATTTCTTATTATATACTAATTTTTTCAATGAAAAGCTGCTGATGCAAAATTTAATTATGAATCTTCATTATAAAACTGGAGGAAAAAAATAGATTTTTCTCATGCAATCTCTGTCCTTATAAGGGTTCACAATCTTTAATTTTTTGTTTCGTATCACGTCCAGAAAACAAATTTTAAGGCGTTTTATTTCAGAATTGAAAACAAAAATCAAAATCGAGCTAAAATAATAATACAGAATAATAACGAGTAGCGCAATCTATCAGTGATGAAAATAGAAACATTTTTATCTAAATTATACGAAATAACATAACAGAAAATTTAATAATAAACTTAGGCCATAATATAACATTTAAGAACAATGCCATTTTGACAACATAAGCTAAGTTAAAATTTAATAAACAAATGCATAAATTAAAAAAAATTCACAGCGCAGCTGCTAAGACAACATTTAATACGAAAACGCATAAATTAAAAAGAAGTCACAACACGGGAATAGTTATTACTTGACCAATAATCGTTATTTTAAAAATAATCTTATGAAAATGTGATATATCTTTTCTGGTATCAATTACTATAATTCTTTTTGCTAGTTAGTTATTTCTTATTAGATACTAATTTTTTCAATGAAAAGCTGCTGATGCAAAATTTAAATATGAATCTTCATTATAAATCCGGAAGAAAAAAAGAGAGATTTTTCTCATGCAATCTCTGCTTTTATAAGGGTTCACAATCTTTAGTTCTATGTTTCGCATCAAGTTCGGAAAATAAATTTTAAGGCGCTTAATTCGACGATTTAAAAAAAATCAAATCAAGCTAAAATAATAATACACAATAATAATGAGTAGCACAATCTATCAATGATAAAAACCCCTTCTTATTTAAATTATGCGGTAACTGCATAACAGGAAATTTAATAATAAAACTTTGGCCATAATAAAACGTTTAAGAACAATTGACATTTTGACGACACGTGTTAAGACAAAACTTTATACAAAAAAATGTGTAAAATTTAAAAAAATCACAGCACGGGAAGATTTATTACTTGTTCAAAAATTTCCCCTTTTTTTTTTTTTTTTAAATAATCTTATGAAAATGTGATATATCTTTTCTGGTATCAATTACTAATAGTTAGTTATTTTGTATTGGATACAAATTTTTTCAATCAAAAGCTGCTGATGCAAAATTTAAATATGAATCTTAATTATAAATCCGAAAGGAAAAAAAAAAGAGAGATTTTTCTCATGCAATCTCTTCTTTTATAAGGGTTCACAATCTTTACCCTCATAGCATGCATGGTCACAGTGACGTCATTGTGACGTAACTGTAAGTCACTGTGGTCACGTCACATCTGTGACCAAAATGCCACCACTCAGTGATGTCACATTGTGACTGAGATGTGAACTTCTTAGAAAACTTTAAAAAATTACGAAAATTCTTTAAAACATGTTATTTACTGTAAAATTATATTTTTCTGGCAATTAAAAAAAATGTGACGTCACTGTTATGTCACTGCTATGTAACGTACGTCACGTCACATATGTGACAAAAAAAACCACTATATTGTAAGTCACAGTGTGACAAAAATATGAACTTCAAAAATCTTTGAAAATGAAGAGAAATATTTTAAGCAGTCACGAGTTATAGCGGCATAAGGAATGAAAATATATTAGTGGATAGCAAATGGTAAATTCTGTCACTAAAGGGGAGAGGGGGGGGGGGCATAATAAATAAAGTGCACGATACAAGCATTAATAAACTAAATTTTCAGGCTATATTTTATCCATTTGATATCTAAGACAGTGAATGTATACTTTTTCATGATTTCAATTTTATCTAGCATTTGGATAATATATTTAGAATTAGGATTATTAAATTTATACACTTTACATATTTAGTTTGCTGGGAGGAAATTTCTTTCTTTCTTTCTTTTTTTACCAACCAGGATTATTCGAAACACTTCTGTGGTTTCAAACAAAAAATTTTCTATTACAGTTAAATCTGCACCTTTTTAATGAGCACGTAGAAAGAGTCTTCAGAGTTTAGTCATCTATGCATTTCTTGCTTTAGAATATTTTTATAATTTGTATTCAAGTCATAAATTCTACTTCTTTCAGACTTTTTAAATAAAATTAGCATTTTCCGAAAATAAAAGAAGTATACAAAATTTGTGCAAAACAAACTTTACTTAAAAAAAAGAAGAAGAAAAAAGGGGGGGGGGGTCGTTAATACCATTAAATTTTTTTTACACCTTTTAAAAATTTAAACAATGTTTTATCTAATAAACTCTAATTAAGAATATTATTATTATAATTATTTAGAAAAAAAGGAACTTTAAAATACATTTAACTTGAATTATTTGGTACGGATAAAAAGAAAAGGTTAAATATATAGGATATGTCTTCAAATACAAAATTTTAATTAACGATACTTTCAGAAAATTACTGCGCATTCAAGTTCAATATTTCTTGTATACAAAAACAAATAATCTGTAACAAAACATCTGCTTGAAAATCGTCTGCCCACAGAAAAATAAATATGAGAAGACGCGGGAAATTGTTCACTGTTTTTAGAACATCACCAAGTCTACAACACTTTAAGATAAGGAAATGACCATTTTAGGATACACGGATATTAATGGAACGTATGCGTAAGTGTTATTTAATTTAAATATTTTGTTCCTGATTTGTATATTATGAGTTAAATAGTTTTATGTTATATTTGTAAGAGACTGATCTTTATGTCAGAAGCGATATTTTTCAATTCGATAACTGTAAAGAAAAATATCTTAATCTGCCATCGCTTGAAAAAAAAAAAAAAAAAAAAAAAAAAAAATCTGCGCAGAGACTGATTCAGGCTTAAGTTCATACTGGAATTAATATAAACATTAATTTACTCTTACTTGAGATTGAAAATGTATGGAACGACAATGATTTGGAATTATTTTATCGGCTTCTTACTATTTTTTGATTACTAACACTTATAGTTATTATTATTTTGGGGTTAAATATTATGTTCGATTATCATGAGATTACGAAACTTTTTCAGATTAGAAATTAACATTATACTGGGAAAATATATTTTTACATATTACAGTAGTGAAACATTTTAAAGAATTTTCTTTTAGTGCTAATAATATTTTAAATTATCTTTTAAAATCCTAAATCTTCAAACCAATGTTTTCAGATTTAACATTTGCCAACATTATAAAATAATAGTAATTCCTTATACCATACGGAAATATTTTTGAGATATTGTTAAATCTAATAGTGCATTTAATTTATTTATTGTATTTTGCTGTTGTTTAATAGTACAATTATAAATACTAATTATTATTTTTAGTGTTTTTCAAATTGGTATATTTATTTTTTTAAATTGTATGTAAGAATTTTTGTGCTTGTGAGTTTAATCAAACATTTAATTATAGACATTCTGAATCGGTTATTAAATTTTCTTCTATTGTAAATTCATTTTCTACGTTTATGATACGCGTAATTATTGGCACTAAAAAGTAAAATATGATATTTAAGCATTGAAATAAAGTGTTTTTCATGCCTGATAGGAAGTTATAGATTAAACTGCTTTAGTATATATTTTTTAAAAGTTCATATAATACAGGATACATAATATAGGACATAAGTTGAAAAGTGCTTATGACTCAGGTTTGTCTCTCCGTCTGTCCGTCTAGCAGTCTGTCCGCACTCTAACTCCCGAAAATATACTCGGATTGCCCTGAAATTTTTGGATGTTATTGACGTTTACCATAGCACGGTACCTATTTGTAATGAAGTTTGTAGCATGCTTTGTTCATTTACAGGGCCAGCCAAAAGTTTTCCGTTACATTACGGCCTATGGGAAAAAATCGTTTCAAATGATTTTTAATGATTTTACGCACGCTTTCAAACATAATAAAATTTATATGCATTTATGAAGGGCACTAAAATATGCATTCTGTTGACTATGCGATGCACAGAATAGCTATTGTTCATTTACAGGGCTAAAAAAGGAATTCAAATACATAATGATATAGGGGTGGAGGGAATTGTTTGCAGCATACTTTAATTATGTTAATCTATTTCAGATATAATGAAATTGATGTATGTCGCTTAGGTTTACATACTATAAATTATTTCATGTATAATACGAATAATACGTATATAGCATATACAGGGACACCCAAAATATTTCAGATACTATATTGTATCCAAAGTACTGTTCATTAGCGATGTTTGCTGGAAATGTATTTTTAATTATGATATGCGCTTTTATGATTCACTATATTTATGCATAGTATCGTGTATATAAATGCTATAATTCCTATACAAGGCTACACAAAAGTATTCGTAAGGATTATTGGGTATGGGCGCAAATTGCTTAAAGGTGGTTTTTAAATGAGTTATGTTTTTTTTCGCTGAACTGCATTTAATTTACCAATAAATGTTTGTAGAATATGGATAAAATGATACACAGGGTCACGCAAGGAAATGGATACATGGCCGTCTATAAATGATAATTTCTGGAAATGTGATTACAGCAGTTTTAAGAGTGTCTTAGTTTGAATTAAATTTTAACTAAATAGTAGCGTGTAATAAAGATTCTAGGTAAACTACAGGGTTGTACAAAAGTATTCAAGTATCTTTCCTTACATTAGTATAAATTGCTGAAAAAGAATTTCAACCTGTTAGGCGTTTTCTTGCTAAACTAAATTTTTCCATTATATAGTATATATACACTTAAAAAATGGGTACTCAAAATTGAGTAAGAAGTACCCAATTTTAAATGCGTCACATACTCAAAATAGCTCCGATCCAAATGTACTCAAAGTTGAGAAACACATGTATTCATTTTTTATTCCATGGTTGTGATCAAATATGAATCGTTATGCACTGCCCCCCCCCCCAAAAAAACCCCCTAAAATTTAAAGTAAAAATGTACTGACATTTATTTCCCGTTCAAAGTTCTTAACAAGAAATGTTTAATTGATTATTTATTAAGAAAAATAGCAAAATTCTTAGCAAGATACTCAAATCGAATATTTTTATGACAAGAGCATTATTTCCAAGTACTTTTAAATTATTTTTAAAATGCTGTGCATAATTTAATATTTACATTAATAAACATCATTTATGCCGCTATAAATGAAATGAACCATTACAGGGTACAAAACTATTCGTTTGTTTGGGTTTTATAACATGTGATGTTTCAAAATAGAGAAAGCATATGTTCATTTTTGATCCAAAAATATTCAATTCGATATGAGTACGTCGGTTTACTCATTTTTGAGTACTTCATTTTTTTTCAGTGTATCAACCTACAGATCAAATACAGGGCTGTTCAAAAGAATTGGAAAACATATTTGGCTATGGACGGTAACTGTTGAAATCAGTTTTTCAAATGTTTTATGCGTTTTCTGAAATGTTTACTTAGTTATCTTATTTACGTCATTTCCCTAAATTACGATGTCTTGTTAAAGCATTCAGAAAGTGTTGGAAAATATTTTATAATCTATGCTTAACGCATGATTTTTCTTACTCGTTTTTTTTTTTCTATTTCCTAGATCAGTCTTTTCCTATAAAACATACCAAATCTATTTAGCTCATATTCACAAAATACAATATACACGGGAATAAAAAATTTAAATAAATATCGCTTATCATGCCGCTCTATAAATAATAGTTGTATTAATATCCATTAGTCTCCATGTTCATATTTAATAAAGCAATGACAAATAACAACAAATTAAAAAAAACTTACACATTCTAAATATCAAGCTTGAACTCAATATCAAGCATAGAACTTAATTAAAAAATATGGCAGTTGATAAGCATTGTTTTTTTAAGTGGAAAAATTTTAAATGTTTTAGAAGAATAGGACTCCAAAATAGCGATATTTTGCTAAAAAGTACGGTAAAAAGATAAGATTTTATATTTACAGCAAAAGTTTATTTTAAAATTCATCGCTGTATTAATACTTAGAAATTTTTCCAGAGAGAATCATTCGCCTTATATACAATATTTCAAATGAAAATCAAATATCAAATTAATTGCTTAAAAGGCGCAAAGGAGTGAAAAAGATTCCATGCCGGGACTCGAACCCGGGCCATCAGTATAGCACACTGACATTCTACCGACTAAACCACATGGAACGACGCCCAGCCTGTAAAATTTCTCACTATTACATGTTGGCAAGGCTACAAACGCAGCACAAGATAGAATATTTATCGTGAGCCACCGACATGGGGTAAACACGAAACTTAATTAAATCCAGCATCGATTGAAACTATATTAATAATTGGAAAATTTTCCAGGGAGAAACATTCGCCTTGCATACAACATTTCAAATTAAAATTGACTTTTAAGCAATTAATTTGAAATTTGATTTTCATTTGAAATATTGTATGCAAAGCGAATGGTTCTCGCTGGAAAAATTTCCAAGTATTAATATAATTTCAATCGATGCTGGATTTAATTAAGTTTCGTGTTTGCATCATGTTGGTGGCTCACGCTAAATATTCCATCTTGTGCTGCGTTTGTAGCCTTGCCAACATGTAATAGTGAGAAATTTTTCAGCCTGGGTATCGTTCCATGTGATTTAGTCGGTAGAATGTCAGTGCACTGTACTGATGGCCCGGGTTCGAGTCCCAGCATGGAATCATTTTCACTATTTGCGTCTTTTAAGCAATTAATTTGAAATTTGATTTTCATTTGAAATCACAGTGTTTATGACAAGTTCGTCACAAATGACACATATTTCACAAATTGGTCACAGTGTGACTTCAAAGCATTGTCGCTTTCGTCACAGGTTCGTCACAAAGTTAATGCCAAAATAGTCACAAATGACACACTTTTCACAAATTTGTCACACCGTGACTTCACAGAGTGGTCACAATGTGACGTCACAAACGACCTCTAAAACGGCCATAACGACCTCGCATTCTAGTCACTATGACGTCACATCGACGTCACGTGACGTCACATCGACGGTCACAAAGTCACAGTGTGACTTCACAACGACGTCGCCGTGACGTCACCATGCCTTACGGGTAGTTCTTTGTTTCGCCTCACGTTCGTAAAACAAATTTTAAGGCGCTTAATTTCACAATTGGTGAAAAAATTCAAAATCAAGATAAAATAATAATAGGCAATAATAATGAGTAGCATAATCTATCAATGATGAAAAAAAATCCTTCTTATTTAAATTATACGATAACTGCATATCAGGAAAATTAACAGTAAAACTTTGGCCATAATATAATGTTTAAGAACAACTGACATTTTGACAAAATGCCCTAAGACAAAAATGGATAAAATTTTAATAATCACCGTACGGGAAGAGTTATTACTCGGGCAAAAGTTTCTTAACCATTATTTAAAAAATAATCTTATGAAAATGTGATATATCTTTTCTGGTATCAATTACTAAAATTCTTTTGCTAGTTAGTTATTTCTTATTAGATACTAATTTTTTCAATGAAAAGCTGCTGATGCAAAATTTAAATATGAATCTTCATTATAAATCCGGAAGAAGAAAAAAAAGAGATTTTTCTCATGCAATCTCTGCTTTTATAAGGGTTCACAATCTTTAGTTCTTTGTTTCGCATCACGTTCGGAAAACATGGCGGAACCGTACATCCCCTTGCCCCACCTCCCGTCGTTGAGGCATTTATCCCAGCTTCTCCATCTGATCATCATCTTAACAAAGGACGAGGGGGAGGGAGTTTTTTTCTTTCTTGCTTTCTCAAGATCCTTTGGTTTCTATGGCAACGAATCTTGGTGGATGCGGGGAAGAGGAGCGTTGAAGAAGGAGCACGAGGATGAAGAATTCCTTAAGATATTCACGAATACATGCGGAAGTAGGGAAGGAATAGGAGATTTTTGTGAGAAAATACAAGAAATAAATTTTATTACTGAATGTTTCTGGCTAGTTATTTTGTTACAGCTGTATTCTATGCGCAGTATTTGAATTCAGGCGAAAAAAGATGGTATAGAAGAATACATATAACGGTTTTTATTTAAAAATGTAGGTTAAATTTTAAGAATAACTTTGTGCTTGAAAGAGTTTGTCGTGTACACTGAAAAAAAAAAGAGTCATATGTTTTTTAATCTAAAATGTATATAGGGTAACCCCGCCAGTAGTTAATACCCTTCCAATAGTTGATCAAATATTTGAAATATTGCTCCATTTCAGGCGGAAATGAGTTTTATACCTGGAATTGTTTGAATGTTTGCTCACCTGTTATTACATTGTTGTCAGCTATCTGCTCTAAGAAAAGGCATTTTATGACATTTTTTATCAGAAAATTTAAATATTTAGTTTTTGATTAGTTGGAGACAATTACAGTACTAAGTTATAATAATCCACATCCACCTTGCTTATTTCAACTAATATTTTTATAAGAATTATGGTTAATCACGGACCAAGGATGACATTTTAAAGATCAATTTTATGATTTTCTAATGATTTCTTTCGCCTGATCAACTACTGGGAAAAGGGCAATTGAAAAACTATTTATTTATAACTAGCTGCTCTTGGCGGCCAATTTGGTTCATTTTCGGTCGTATGCTAAGCATTGTATCACGTTACTTTTATACATAATTTAGTTTACTTGCTCGATCCTTCCCCAAATACGAAGATTCTGATGCAGAAACCATGAACTAGGCTTTTTTATGTTAGCCGGGTGCAGGTGATAAATCGCCAATCATTGTTCCCGTCGTATTTTTTCGTATTTCATTAATTTCATTTAAAATATAGTACTTTCACTTATTTTATTTAAAATGTATAACTTTAATTTAAAATTGAAATATTTAAAATTTATGACTCTCAATTATTCCTTTAAAATAAGAAAATAAAAGAAAAAAGAAAATTAATAAATAATACCATAAACCATGACGTTTAATTTTAACATCAAAGATTTGTTTTAATTTACCACGCGAAAAATTGTTTATGACAGTCGCATGAAATGGAATATTATAATACTGATGGCATGATGGCGACGGAACAATATTTGGCGATTTATCACCTACTCCCGGCTAACGTTAAATTACCTAATTGGCCGTATATAGCTTGGTACACAAAAATCGGGGCGGTCAACCCGGAACTGATGATGACGGTCACATGACTTAGGCTTTTATTATATAGATTTTACTGCTATTTAATTTCAGTGGATTTCACTTTTGTCCATTATGAAACATTCATTAAGGATTGTAGCAATAATATTAGTTTAATTCTAAAACTCAAAAGGAAGGAAATATAATAAAAACCCCGTAGCACTGTAATTATTTGATCAAGTACTGGCGGTTTAATCCTATATGAAGACGTGAGTTTTAAAACTCGGCTTATCCAAAAATCCAAATTTTGGGAAATCGCGAAAAACCTTTAACTGCGTCCTTTAGTTTTCATTGTAAACCAACACATTATAATGGCAGAAATACAGGATAAAACTAGTTTTTTTTTTTGGCCAATTGAAGTGTTTTTTCTATGCAGATTTACCAAAAGAGTAAATGGGTAGAGAAAATACGATTTTCAGGTACGTTCGTAATTATATAAATATGTAGCACCTACAGTCGTCGTTCAGTCCATCTGTCTGTCTGTCCGTCAGCATATAACAGCGTAAAAACTACACAACCGAATCGTTTGAAATTTAAAATACATAATTGTTGCATAATTTTGTCGAGTCATTTCAAATTTTATGACAATAGGATGTATAGTTTAATTACAGGGTCAGTCAAAAGTTTTCCGTTACATTACGGCAATGGGAAAAAATTATTGTATGTGCATTTTAATGATGTTACAGCCTTCCGCATGGTCTGAAATTTTAAATATATAATTGTTGCAAAATTTTGTCGAGTCATTTCAAATTTTATGAAAATCGGATGTATAGTTTAATGACAGGGTCAGTCAAAAGTTTTCCGTTACATTACGGGGAATGGGAAACAATTATTTCAAGTGCATTTTAATGATGTTACAGTCTTCCGAACAGAATGAAATTGATAGGCACTTATGAAGTGCACTAAAATATACATTCAGTATAATATGCGATGCAAAAAAAATTTATAAAAATAATTATAGTACAAACCTAATGTACTTACTAATAAAGCTAGAATAAATTTTTACAATTTAAAATATTTCTTATTAAGTCCTTAATACTATGTCATAAATATATACATTGCCCTATTTGCATGTATAAATTCAATTACGCAGCTGAAAATGTTTAATTAAGAATTTATTGTATCCTAAAAACTGATTATTCGGTTTGAGAAAACTGATTAAGATCTTATCAAAAGTACTCCTAAACGTTTCTGAAAATCAATGTCAGCAACAAGAAACTCTGTTTTTACAAATGCTTATTTAAATTTCGAAAACATATTGGTTTCTAAAGTTTGTAAAGATAAAAATTTATAAAAATAATTATATATATATATAGTTATGACAATAGTATTAAGGACTTAATAAGAAATATTTTAAATTGTAAAAATTTATTCTAGCTTTATTAGTAAATTTTCTACATAGATTTGAAAACAAAATTCGATGATAAAATGTTACGTCAGTTACGATGGAATTTACCAATAATAATGTCAATGGTGCTAATTTATTAGATTTGTCTGTCATTTGCCACATTTGACGAGCAATTTCCAACTTGTTTAAATTTCGAATAAGGCAAGTTTTGAAGCACATATCCTCATATCTATAATATAGCCAGAAAAGAGAATGCACAATAACATCTTCTGAGTTACCCATGATTTCGAGAAGCGTTTTTTATCTTTACAAACTTTAGAAACCAATATGTTTTCGAAATTTAAAGAAGCATTTGTAAAAACAGAGTTTCTTGTTGCTGGCATTGATTTTCTGAAACGTTTAGGAGTACTTTTGATAAGATCTTAATCAGTTTTCTCAAACCGAATAATCAGTTTTTAGGATACAATAAATTCTGAATTAAACATTTTCAGCTGCGTAATTGAATTTATACATGCAAATAGGGCAATTCCACAGAAAATCATCATTTTTTTTTGGGGGGGGGGGGGAATGAAATATATAATATAATATGTTTAATTTAAGGGTATGATTGGAAAACTTGATATTTTTATATTCTATAGAAAAATCTAATAAAAAGGCATTGTAAATTACTGTTTACAAACTAAGTTAAGTACCATTATTGCTTTGTAAAATCGTATTGCTACGTCAGTTACACAATAAAAGTTACGCCAGTTACACGTGTAAATGCCATTTTTTTCTTTTTTATTATTCAGAAATTAATTAAAAAAGTCACTGTTATAATTTGGCATTACTTAGTGTTGTTCAGAACATTAAATCACTTTTTTTTAACTGGATAGTTTTGATAATTTTTACACTTCAGTGAAGGCAGAATAAATGCTTGTATATTTTATGTTATGTCACTTACAGAATTCTGAAATGGAATTTCGGGGACTCAAAGAGAGATTGAAATAATCTGCAGGTATTTGGGTATTAAGTCCTTAATAAGAAATATTTTAAATTGTAAAAATTTGTTCTAGCTTTATTAGTAAATTTTCTACATAGATTTGAAAACAAAATTCGATGATAAAATGTTACGTCAGTTACGATGGAATTTACCAATAATAATGTCAATGGTGCTAATTTATTAGATTTGTCTGTAAACACGTTTGTTAAATATGAAAATGTTTATCTGAAATTGATAGCATCCGAAAAGCATATATTCAGTGTTGATAAAACTGATTACATAGAAAATCTATTCGGAAAATTTTCCAAAAATCAGTCGCAGTAAAGAAAAAAAACTTTGTTTTTTTTAGTGCTACTTTAATGCTCGCAAATATATTTGTTTCTGAGGTTTCCAAATACAGTGTAACCTCTGAATAACGATTACCCGTGGGACCAGTGAAAAGTGACCGCTCTTCTGAGGTAGGTGTTATTCAGAGGTTTCATAAAAAAAAATCAAAATTACATAAATTTAAATAGAAATACACAGAATCATTTTAATTAATCCTCCTTGTTTTAGTATAAGAAAATCAGTGATTTTCAGTTGCTTTGGTTTTTTGCTGCAAATGCCTTTCTTCAAAGAAAAAAAATATGCTTTGATTTGCCATACCACTCTTCATCATTATGATTTAATGCGAAATTTTGGATTTCACGAAGGTTTATCAAATCTTCGATGTATGTGTTGACACTGCAAATTTTGGATGATTCTGCAATCTATTTCCTCTTACTCTCTTTTATTATCTACCATTTGCTGTATGGAATCAAATGTGGCATTAACTGCCAAATTTTGACCAGACATACAACCAAGCTGGCCTTTATGTTAGTTATGCCTGAAGCTCTAAGAATATTATATAAAATTTCCCCATTATTATTAATTTCTTCATTTTCTGTTTGTTCACATATCGAGTAAATTTTGTTTGATCTGCTTCACATTTCGTTTTGCAAATAAATATAAAATTGTAGCAGCTGTAAAAAAAATTTCTCTTAACTTTTGAGTGGCCGATGTTCAGAATTCCTTATTTAGAGGTTCGTACTAATGTTAATGCTGTGGAACGTGGTTGGTTCCATCAACATGTGGTCATCATTCGGAGGTTTTTCTTATTTAGAGGTGGTCGTTGAAGGAGGTTTCACTGTATAAAGAAAAGTTGTAGGAATCCTGTGTAACTCAGGAGCTGTTATTGTAAATTTCCGTTCGTGGTTGTACTGGATTAGCCTAAATAATTCATCGGGTTTCAAAACACTGTGTATGGAGAGAAAACACCTACAAAGACGAGTGATACATGAGAAGATACATACATTCACCAAGTTTAAAAGCCCGCCTCGTGTTTCGCGTGCAGGAACGCATCACTGCTTCTGTGACGGACAATGACAGAAACATGCTATTAAACGTATGGACGGAACCATGGAACTATTAATAAAGAGGAACTGACATATTCTTAAAATAGTGAAACTTGAACTGTAACCGCTTTCGCAATGGCTGATTACCTCCGGTGAAAATTTCCACCAGTAAATTTATATAGAAATTTTCTCCCTATTTAAAGGCCTTATTAATGCAAAATTTCAGGAATAAATAATGGAAGAAACATAACTTCAATTTTGTTGCTGTAATTTTAATTTTGCGGTAGTCGGACCCTTCGTTTCCGCCATATTGTGAGAACCGATGAAAAAAACTTACTGTTTTACTAGTCAAACTGACACCAGTAAAAACAAGTACAGGTTTTTACCATATTTGTGAGAAAATATTTCTATGAATAAGACGTTTAAATAAATCAAAATTTTCTATTCAATTTTACTGGTAGAAAGTTTGCCCCGGCAGCATTCAGAAACTGTAGACTCGATTTATAAAAAGCAGCCGCCATCTTGTGACAACCCCCTCAGTTACTTCACTCGCAACTGGTAGACAGTACACTATATGTCTCCTCCTTTTTATTCATAACTCCATTGACGGAACTGGATTACCGTTGGTATGTGTGCCGGATGACTAAGGGCGCACACATTGAACATTCGTAGTATGTACCAGAAACTCTTGAGTACATGTATCTTTTTATGTATCTCCCGTCTTTGTACTGCGTATAATCGTAAATAAACAGTCTTTTCAAACCCGATAACTCATTTAGGCTAACTCTGTATTATATTTTCACAGACTAAGAAAAGTTAGTCCCTTTTTACTTTCTTCTATCTTGACAAGAAGAAAGTATTGGTTTCATGAAAATTTTCGAATTCCAGTTTTCGACGGATTTATACGTTTTAGGGGTCAGAGATTCCCAAAAACATGTTTTTACAAAATGTCTGTCTGTGAGTCTGTCTGTCTGTCCGTCCGTCCGTCTGTCTGTCTGCATGGGACACAAATTTTGTGGGCACTCTATCTCAAGAACTAATGCACGGAATTTAATAAAAAATTATATTCAGGTAGTCCCTGATATAGATTGGTGCTGATTAGTTTTTGGTGTAAATCGCCCTGCAGGTGGCGCTGCTATGTAGCATTTTTCAGGATTTCCGCAAAAGCTCTATCTCAAGAACTAATGCACGGATTTTTATAAAACTTCAGATTCCGTTAATCCTTGATATGAATTGATTCTGGTAACGTTTTGGTGCAAATCGCCCAACAGATGGCGCTGCTATGCTGCATTTTGAAGCATTTACACGATTTTCGTAATAGCTCAATCTCAAGAAATAATGCACGGATTTTCATCAAACTTCAGATTCAGTTAGTGCTTGACATGAATTGACGTTTTGCCTCTTGTGGTGTAAATCGCTCAACAAGTGGCGCTGCTATGCTGCATTTTTTTAGATTTCCGCAATAGCTCTATCTCAAGAACTAATACTTGGGTTTTCAACAAACTTCAGATTCAGGTATACCTGGATATGAATTAGTGCTGTTTATGTTTTGGCGTAAACCGCTCAACAGGTGGCGCTGCTATGCAGCATTTTTCACGATTTCCACAATAGCTCAATGTCCAGAACTAATGCACGGATTTTCATCAAACTTTAGATTCAGTTAGTCCTTGACATGAAATGATGTTTTGTACCTTTTCGTTTAAATCGCTCAACAGGTGGCGCTGCTGTGCTGCATTTTTTGTGATTTCCACAATAGCTCTAGCTCCAGAACTAATGCACCGATTTTCATCAAACTTCAGATTTCGGTATACCTTAATATGAATTAGTGCTGTTTGTGTTTTGGTGCAAATCGCCCAACAGGTGGCGCTGCTATGCTGAATTTTTCAGAATTTCCCCTACAGCTCTATCTCAATAACTAATGCACGAATTTTCATCAAACTTCGAATTCAGGTATACTTTGATACGAATTGGTTCTAAATTGATGTAATTTCTTATACTATTTAAATGATTTAATTGACGTGATTTATATAGAAGAAAGTTTTGTGATGGCCACAACATACTAGTTTACAGTGTAGCTACTATTCCGTTATTCAGAATTTCTATTCTGGAAAATCATTAATATTGGCACTTTTTAATTTTCTGTTTCAATCTTTTGTAATATGTGCGTCGAACGCTATGTAGTTAAATATTCCATAACCTTGTCATAATAATAATTACTTTTCTATATGTATGTAATTAGGCTCATATATCGTTTAACACATTCACGCCGTCGCGGTGGGTCACACTCGACTGTCTCAGAGTTGTGAAGTCTACGGCTACAACTATTATTTTAGAGAAAATGTTGTCCCTTTAAATCGCCCAATTGTTTTAATTAGATAAAACAACATTTTCTGCATTAAAATACTGCTATCCAAAAAAAGCCGGAGACTTTGCAGATCTGAGACAGTCGAGTGCACTGTAAAAAAAAATCTGTGAAGTTACTAAAGTTTTTCTAGGAAACTGGGATTCCTAGAACTTTTCACGTAACGGCAACAACAAAATTTCATGTAACAGACACACTTTTGCGCCGAAAATAAAAAAATCTGTAAGGTTACTAAGAATTTTTTTGGAAACTGGGATTCCGAGAACTTTTCATGTAACTGCAGCCAGGTTTACAAATAAAAGTTTAGTAAGATTACTGAAATTTTAGCAGATTCATTTGTAAAGTTACAGATTTTTGTAGCTTTACAAAAACTAGTTTTGTAGATTTGCAGCTTTTTTCGTACAGTTACAGGTGAAAGTTTAGAAAGCATGTAACTTTACATCTGTAGAACTACAGATTTTTTTTTACAGTGTGTGACCTACCGCGCCGGCGTCAACGTGTTAAGAGTATGTATACTGTCTGCCTTTCTATCATCTAAATAAAAAATGCAATTAGTATCTAAATCAAAAAATGAGACTACTAGAATAAATCTAAATGTCTCGAATACGTTTCTTTCTAAGATTTATATTTCCAACGGTATCTTTAGTGTTTAACGATTTGTGTTTTTTGACATGCACGTACTATTTATTATATTATGCATAAAATATTTAAATTCTTAATGTAAGGGGTTTCTGTTTGCTTGAATCAATACTTCGGATAACTTAAATCATCGATTGTACTTTTACATGAAAATTGTACTATATTCGTCCTATTACAAAGAATTACGTACCAATTACGAACGTACCAATTTTAATTTCATTTAGAAATGCAAAAATATTTTATGATAATCAAACTTTACAAAAAAACTCTGAAGTACAAGACAAAGTTTATTTAAGGAAAAATCAGTGTGAAAAATTGCATACTATTCTTAGTATAATTATTTGTATAGTATTACAAAGATTTCGATAAAAGGTTTCAATTTTAATTTCACTTTGAAATGCGAAAACATTTTATGTAAATCAAATCTTGCAAAAAAACTTGGACACGGTTTATTTAAGCAAAATTGATTATTTAAGCAAAAGTCAGCGTGAAAAATTGCTTAATAGTCTTAGTATTATTCTTTGTATAGTATTACAAAGAATAATTTCACTTTGAAATGCGGAAACATTTTATGAAAATAAAACCTTGCAAAAAAAAAAAAAAAAAAAAAAAAAAATTGGAACCACAAGACACGGTTTATTTGAGCAAAATTGATTATTTAAGCAAAAGTCAGCGTGAAAAGTTGCTTAATAGTCTTAGTATTATTCTTTGTATAGTATTACAAAGAATAATTTCACTTTGAAATGCGGAAACATTTTATGAAAATAAAACCTTGCAAAAAAAAAAAAAAAAAAAAAAAAAAAATTGGAACCACAAGACACGGTTTATTTAAGCAAAATTGATTATTTAAGCAAAAGTCAGCGTGAAAAGTTGCTTAATAGTCTTAGTATAATTCTTTGTATAGTATTACAAAGAATAATTTCACTTTGAAATGCGGAAACTTTTTATGAAAATCAAACCTTGCATAAAAATCTCTGAACTACAGGACAGGGTTTATTTAAGCAAAATTATTTATTTAAGCAACAATCAGTGTGTTAAATTGCACAGTATTCTTAGTATAATTATTTGTATAATATTACAAAGATTTCGGTAAAAGGTTTCAATTTTAATTTCAATTGAAATGCGAAAACATTTTAGGCAAATCAAAACTTGCAAAATAAACTTTGAAATAAAAGACACAGTTTATTTAAGCAAAATTGCTTATTTAAGCAAAAGTCAGTGAGTAAAACTGCTTAGTAGTCTTAGTATAATTCTTTGTATGGTTTTACAAAGAATTCTATAAAACGTTTCAATTTTAATTTCTCTTTGAAATGCGAACACATTTTATGCAGATCAAACCTTCCGAAACAAATCTGAAGACATGGTTTATTTAAGCAAAATTGCTTAGACAAAAGTCAATGTGGAAAATTGCTTAGTAGTCTTAGTAAAATTCCTTGTATAGTATTACAAAGATTTCGATAAAAGGTTTCAATTTTAATTTCACTTTGAAATGCGGAAGCATTTTATGAAAATCAAACCTTGCAAGAAAACTTTGAACTACAAGATACAGTTTATTTAAGAAAAATTGCCTCTTTAAGCAAAAGTCAGTGTGAAAAATTGCTTAGTATTCTTAGAATAATTCTTCGTATAGTATTGCAAAGAATTCTATAAAACGTTTCAATTTTAATTTCATTTTGAAATGTGAAAACATTTTATGAAAATCAAACCTTGCAAAAAAAACCTTTGAACCACAAGATACGGTTTACTGATATATTGATTCTAATGAAACCAAATAACCGGACTCTAATTGGTGGGATAGAATCAATATTTGTTCGCCTAATTGGCACCCGAACAAATTCAACTTGCCTTCAACCTGTCAATAAAATAAAAGAAAATTTTCTTTTGTGCGAAGAAAAACCTTCTTATATTTTGGCGGCGAAACAATTAATTTATGGTGAAGTTTTTAGTTGTGTTGAACGGAAGTCGGATGTTATGTGTCGCTGTTTAAAGGACAGATATGATGTTCATTTTTTAAAAGTTTGATCTTTCTGTTTCTTATCTGAAATAAATTCAAGAAAATAAAAGTTTTGTACTTCGAAAAAGGCTAGTTCGAAAATTTTTCTCTCCCCTTTAAAAACAAATGTCGTTAAAAAACTCCTCGGAAACAACGATAAACTAGTACGTTGTGGCCATTACAAAACTTTCTTCCATATAAATTACGTCAATTAAATCATTTAAATAGTACGAGAAATTACATCAATTTAGCACCAATTCATATCAAAGTGTATCTAAATTTCAAGTTTGATGAAAATTCAAGCATTAGTTCTTGAGATAAAGCTATAGCGGAAATTCTGAAAAATGTAGCATTGCAGCGCCACTTGTTGAGCGATTTGCACCAAAACATAAACAGCACTAACTCATATCAAAGTATACCTGAATCTGAAGTTTGTTGACAATCCAAGCATTAGTTCTTGAGATACAGCTGTTACAGAAATGGAAAAAAATGCTGCTTAGCAGCGCCATCTGTTGGGCGATTTACACCAAAAACTAAACAGCACTAATTTATATCCAGGTATACCTGAATCTGAAGTTCGTTGAAAATCCGAGCATTAGTTCTTGATAGGGCTATTGCGGAAATCGCAAAAAATGCAGTATAAGAGAGCCACCTGTGGAGCGATTTACATCAAAATGCATAAAACTTCAATTCATGTGTAGGACTAACTTAATCTGAAGGTTGATGAAAATCCGTGCATTAGTTCTGGAGATTGAGATATTGTGGAAATCGTGAAAAATGCTGCACAACAGCGCCACCTGTTGAGCGATTTACACCAAAACCTAATCAGCACCAATTTATATCAGGGACTAATGGAATATAAATTTTTATTAAATTCCGTGCATTAGTTCTTCAGATAGAGCGCATTCAAAATTTGTTGTCACATACATACAGAGAGACAGACAGAGTCACAGACTCACAGACAGATATTTAGTAAAAACATGTTTTTCGGAATATCTGACCCCTAAAACGTGTAAATCCGTCGAAAACCGAAAGTCGAAAACTTTCACGAATCCAATACTTTCTTCTTGTAAAGATAGAAGAAAGTAAAAATCATAAATAAATCGAACTTTCAAACTTACTTGTTTGAAGAATTTGGAGGTTTTTAATTCCCATAACTCTATCATTTATTTAAAGATTATAAGCTCAATTCCATGTTTGTGTGTGTGTGGATATATATGTAACAAAAAAGAAAATGCATGTTTCTCGTTTTCCGTAATTTTATGGAGAATAAATCAAGAAAGAAAAAAACATACGTCAAGCATAGATTATGAAACACTTTCCAACACATTCAGAATAATGATACAAATCTGCACCGTTTAATAAGTTAAAACATTCTGTCTGATTCAACCATATGGAACCACATAACATATTTGAAAACTCAATTTCAGCTGTTCCGCCTACAATCTAGAAATTATCCGAATTCTTTGATCAGCCTTGTGTATATTGTATTGCAATATTCTATAGTAATCTTCTTGTATTGAAATTCAGTGATTTATATCAACTTCAATACATTTGAAATAGCGTAATGTCATGAAAATACACTGAAAAGGATTTTTCCCATTGACTATAATGTAACGGAATTCTTTTGAGTGTCCTTGTAAATGAACTATTAATCCCGCATACTTCTTATACAATACCAAACAGGCTATGATAACCCTAAATAAGATTTATGAATTGCATGAAAATCCGAGTATATTTACGGGAGTTAGAGGGTGGCCAGACGGACAGACAAACCGAATGCATAAACACGTTTCAACTTTGCTGGAAAGTGTGAAAAAGAATGAAGCTTGTAGAAATCGCATAAATGAACAAACTGCAGCAATTAAAAATTATTATTATTATTATAATTATTGTTGTTGTTGTTATTGTTGATGATGTTAAAATTAGAAAATAAATGTTGTAAAATTTAAAATGTCGAAAAATTTGTGAGTTATAAAACACAATTTATTCATATGTGGATTCTATTGAAAATATATATGCGCAACTCAAATTGATGAAATAGAATCAATATTTGTTCGGCTTACTGGCACCCCGAACTTTACTAAAACTTTTCTAAATACTTTAAAATAGGGGTGCATAACCTGTGGCCCGCGGCCCACCAACATTACCAGTATTTTTATCCAGAAAATTTTTCTTAATTAACTGACAAAAACTTTGCTATTAAATAATTCAGATGTTACTTTTAAATTTTTTGTGGTGGCAAACGATTTTTTGGCAAAAAGGTTGTGCAGCACTACTTTAAAATATGCAGGGGTCTGTCCAGACTTTTTTCCTACGGTCCTGTTTTTGTGAAATTGTGAACAGCTTTTTACATTTGTGGAAAGCCAAGTCATAATTTTGTGAATTTGAAATAATCGCTACACTCAGGTTCTTGTTTATACATTTTTAAAAAGATATGTAAAATACATATATTTTCATTATATGTGTAAAACTGACAGGTCATATTTTACTTTTAAATGATTAAATTTGTGAAAAATTCAGTTTAGAAATAGAAAAATTTTGTGAAAGGCCTATTTTTAAGATAAAGGTTTTTGTGAGGGGTCCTTTTTTAAGGTGAAAAGTTTTGTGAAGGTTCCTTTTTTTAGATAAAAATTTTGTGAAGGGTCCTTTTTTGAGATAAAACATTTTTGTGAAGGGTCTTGTTTTGAAATGAAAATTTTTGTGAAGTGTCCTTTAAAGAGCTCAATTTCTTCCTAAACAGATCCTTTATATGTAAAAGTACTTTATAAAAGATTAAAACGTCGAAAAATCTGTGAATATTATAAGACACAGTTTATTCATATTTGAATTTTAGTTACACTAAATAAACGGAATTCTAATTGATGGGATAGAATCAATATTTGTTTGATTCATTGGCACCTAAATTTTTCTAGTATATTACTAAATACTTTAAAACACGAAAAGTATTTTATAAAAAATTAAAATATTGAAAAATCTGTAATTTATAAACCGCAGTTTATTCATCAACAGATTCTAATGAAACTAAATAAGAGCGACTTTAATTGATGGGATAGTATCAATGTTTGCTTGGTTAATTGGCATCCGAACAAATTAAGTTTGTGTCCAAACTGTCAATAAAACAAAAGAAAGTTTTCTTTTATTCGCGAGAAAGCCCTTCTTATATTTTGCTAGCGAAACAATTAATGTGTGGTGAAGTATTTAGTTGTGTTGAACGGAAGTCGGATGTTATGTGTCTCTGTTTAAAGGACAGACATGATGTTCATTTTTTAAAAGTTTGATCTTTCCATTCTTAACTGAAATAAATGCCCCCCCCCCAAAAAAAAAAAAAAAAAAAAAAAAATGTTTTGTACTTCGAAAAAAAAAACCCAGTTCGAACGTTTTCCTATCCCTTTAAAAGCTTATAATAAAAAGTCGTTAAAAAACTCATCGGAAACTGCCAGGTTTCCCTCTAAGTCCACACAACTTTGAAGAAATCCTTTACTTTTTATATGCTGCCACCACCGAGATGATTACGTGATATCGGTCACGCTATGAGAGGATTGTCGAAAGGAATACTAACTCATTCAATTACACTTAACTAACAATCTATTTACACACTATTTACAAATAACGAAACAATATTTACAACATTAAATTAAATACAGTAAATACGTTCTGTGTACTGTTAAACTATTCTATATTCCTCTCACCCTACACTAGTTAAAATAAAATTATCCGCAATCATTATTAATCTCACAACACATTAGCTCTATACTCCAAGAGCTTCACATCACCTAGTCACGCTCTATTCAAGAGCCTCCGCTGGACCAACTCACTCCTTGAGCTCCAAACATCAGCTCACCTCTATCCCAGGTATCACCCCCTGAGGCCCATCTCTGGGGATCCCTTATCTGCTCGCAAGGACTTCTCCGTACCAATGTCACATTCCGTGATATCCAGTAACTCCCTAGATCGTGAGTGACAATCCTTTTGTCTGACTTATCTTCAGGTATGTACCTTGAATGACAGGGAAAGTCCCACTCTATTGATAAACTACATTTCTTCAACTAATCTATCTAACTCACTAGCTCGGATTAAATTTCAGATAAGAAAAGAATGTTACTTTAAAATTCCCAGTACACAGACAATACATAAGCAAGACAATAATATATAACCATAGTTCTAAATAGTATATGTTCGTCAGAACCTGACAGAAACCATGGTAAAAAATAGTAAATAAATTGCTTTGAAACTTACTTGTTTGAAGAATTCGGAGGTTTTTAATTCCCGTATCTCATTCAGTTATTCAAAGATTATATAAGCATAATTCATTTTGTTTTTCTTTTGCTGCATACATATTTAGCAAGCAAGTCTAAAATTGTAAGTCAAACGCGGCAAATGAGGTGCTTTCGTACTGTAACTAGTTTTATAAATATTCAGATCTTGGTGCTATAGCTGTTGCACTCTTATGCAAAAATGTATGAATACAAAAAATGTATGAATACAAAAATATATGAATACCGTGGCAACCTAGACTCATTATCTATCATGGGATATCAATGAATTAATTACGTACGATAAAATTTAATAGAATGAAGAAAACTTTTATTAATATCTTTTTACGTTTCGATTCGATTTTCAGGGACCAGACGATAACTATAGGTGCTACGTATAAGGTAACTCTAGGACAGATGGCCATAGTTTTTAAAGATTGAAATAAAAATTCTCAGAATGCAAATACAAGAAATATTTATGCATATTTGAAATTCTTATACAGATACTCATCATATTTTAGACAAAAAATAATTAAATATCGAGAACAAAATGTTGGAAACAAAATTGAAATTAAAATGGCAGATGGCCATCTCTCCTTCAAGCCGAGGAGAGATGGCTATCCAACACAAGAGAGAAAAAATGAAGTTAAAACAGCAAAAAATAATCATTTCATCTAGTTAATCATGAAAAACACATATAAATTTGTAAAGATGCAATTCTATCACGGAAAATCAGTGAATAAAATTTGAATAAACAAAATTTGAAATATAATTTCAATTCTTCTCTTTTCGTAAAATTTTACATTTTCAGCAAAGATCTTGATAGCTTGTACACGTTTCATGGAACCGTTTCTGGCACCTTATGCATTGTGTGCAGAAATCCCTTTTGGTTATGGTATGATATTCTTCTCCACAACCAACATAGTGATCCTCATCCAATTCTATTCCTTGGAATCCGTAGAATCTAATAATTTCAAATGTATTTCATCTTCTTCGCTACTGGAAGTGTCATGTTCTTGTTTTTTTCTCGCGTTTATTTTAGATTTTTCATGGTTTTAAGTTTATTTATCAATTTTATCTGTTTCTGAAATGAACGTTTCCGAAGTTTTTCAATATTTTCTGAAACAAAAATACATCATTAGGTCCTATTATATTATTGTTATTGAAATATTTATATTAGTTAAAATTTAAATAATTATATCAATTAATATAAATATAAACATAAAAATTATATAAATATTTTAAAAATAATTATATTTAGTTAAAATCCTCACTCCGTATAATTTTGAAATATTGGTTATAGGTGGCCATCTCTCCTCGATTTGGTATTTTAGACTTAAAAGCAAAGATTGGATTATATACGTGTCTTAAAAGTCCTTATAGTAAAAAAAAATAATAACAACATAGGTACTGCAAAACATTCAGATATCTAACTCAACAAAAATATCCAACCACTAAATTAAATAAACATTAAAATTACACTTTCTTTTTATAATTTAAAAACACAGGTGCATGTCGCAATAAGTGAACACGTTGAACTATTTCTTACGAACAAAGTTTATGCTGCAATCTATGGTATAGTTTTAGGCTGGCCATCTCTCCACTATGGCCATCTATCCTAGAATTACCCTAATTAGGAATGTATCTGAAAAGGGCATGCATGTTTCTCATTTTCTGTAATCTTATGGAGAAGAAAAAAAGAATGAAACTTGTAGAAATTGCATAAATGATCGAACTGTAGCAATTAAAGATTATTATTATTATTATTATTATTATTATTATTATTATTATTATTATTATTATTATTGGTTTTGTTGTTGTTTTTGTTATAATTAGAATTTAGATTTTGTAAAATTTAAAATGTCAAAAAGCTTGTGAATTATAAGACACAATTTATTCATATGTGGATTCTATTGAAGCTAAATTATCACAATTCAAATTGATGGAATAGAATCAATATTTGCCCGGCTGATTGGTATTTGAACTACTAAAACTTTATTAAATCGTTTAAAATATAGAAAAGTATTTTTTTTTTAATAAATAAAGACACAATCTTGTTTAATGGTACACAAAACACGAACTTTAAGAAACTAAAGGTTAAATTCTACGTTTCGAGCTGTTTCTACAGCCGTCTTCAGGAAAAATACAATGGTTAAATGGCTAAAAAGCCCAGAGATGAAGGTTTCCTGCGCGAGAGATAATTTGTCAAACACTGACTAAAGATATGAAAACAAAAATGTAGTGTTGCCATCCAGTGAAAATAAATACTTATTAATGAAATTAGAAAATCAGTTAAAATCATTGCACGTGAGAATAAGCCTTGTAACGATAATTTATCCTATAATATTACAAAAATCTGGCATAATATCATAAAGTCATAATTCAGTATCTAATTGCAATATTTCAATTTAAACTTGAATCATGTTGCCAAAAACTTGAATGAAAACTTTGTTGAATTTGTCTTCTGTCCCTCATGCGTAGATGGCGACACACGTGGTTTCTTCATTCAAACTTTTGATTTATTTGGACTCATTTCATTAATAAGTATTTATTTTCACTGGATGGCAACACTACATTTTTGTTTTCATATCTTTAGTCAGTGTTCGACAAATTATCTCTCGCACATGAAACCTTCATCTCTTGGCTTTTTAGCCATTTAACCATTGTAGTTTTCCTGAAGACGGTTGTAGAAACAGCTCGAAACGTGGAATTTAACATTTAGTTTATTAAAGTTCGTGTTTTGTGTACCATTAAGCAAGATTGTGTCTTTATTTATTATATTTTAAGATGCAATTGTCCAGTATGTGGTATTTTTCAATGATTAAAATGTCGAAGAATTCGGGAATTATAAAACACAATTTATTCATATCTGGATTCTATTGACAGTAAATAGGCACGACTCAAATTGATGGAATGGAATCAATATTTGCTCAGTTGACTGCCACACGAATTTTACTAAAACTTTACAAAATACTTTAAAATATGTAAAGTACTTTATAAAAGTTTAAAACGTCGAAAAATCTCTGAATTATAAGACACAGTTTATTCATATATGAATTTCAGTTAAACTAAATAAATGAGATTCCAATTGTTGGGATAGAATCAATATTCGTTCAGCTAATTGGCACCTAATTTTTTCTAAAACTAGGGTGCTCGGCCCCCTACAAGCTACGCTCGCCAACCCCCGTTCAGACACCGCAGTCTTTAAAAGCACTCTAATTTGATCGGCTTAAAAAAATTTTGGAAGATTGAATTATAATTTAAAAAACAGTGGCGATTTCCCTATAAACGGGTTTCTATTCATTTCTCTTTGATTGGGGAATTTTAAGGGAAAATCAGCTGCTGTTAAAAGATACAATGGCTGTTTTCGTCTTTGATTAAATAAAATCAGTTAAACATTTCAAAATAAGCTAATATAAAATGAATTTAGTAAACAGAGTCTTTGTCTCCCGGTACTTTTTTAACAAAGCGAAAAGAAAGTTCTTTTAAATAAAACATTTAAATGTATCGTTTTTAATCTGACATAATTTTCACCAAACTTTTCTTTCCCTTTTTAATATTCACGTGAAACTACTTTTGTCAGAAATGAAATATTATTTGCGCTCAATTTTTAAATTTAAGCTGTTTTTCAATATTACTTTTTGTTCATTTTACTTAATAAGTGTAATGTGTCGTAAAGGTGACGTAATTTCTCCTATTTAAGACTTCTAACGCATGTCAATGAATTTATTATTTTACAATATCCTTTCTCTTTTAAAATTCACGTGTAAATATAGTTTTTATGAAATAATTTTCAATAATTTCCTGCTTTTTACACGTAATTATTTAATTTTAATTTGAAAGTTTTTTTTCTGTTTATAATAGTCACGTGCAAATAAATTTTTAAAATGAAGCAAACATTATTGTTTGCGTTGTTTATACAGTTGACAACAGTTTAAATTTATACCATTTTCTAAAATAAGTAAAAAATATCTCTCGAAATGCTGAAAAGTTGAATTTAAAATAGAAATAAAACCTCAAAAAATGAGTCAAATAATAAAAAAAAAATAAATGAATTCTGCACACCGGGAAATTCTAACGTATAAAATGGTCTAAAAAAGAAATAATTCCCATGCACAGTTTTGGCTCCTATAAAACTTTTTTAATGGAACGATTTTGTCCAACTTTAGCATTAAATATCTCTTAAAATAATTCTTCGATTTGTAAACTGTCTGCATCAGCGTCTTTATCAGACATTTCTCTATAATACCGCCGATTTTCATATTTTTGTATGCAATATTTTTCTTAATATTAACGGAGAAAGACCTCCTGTCACAAAAAATTCAAAACCGGCGGCGGTGACAGCGTTAGTTACTTTTTTTTAGAATAGAGAGATATTATTAAATACTTTAACCCTTTATGTCACGATGGTACTTTAAAGCACCAATAAAATAACTTGTTATAAAATTCATTTAATACATCAATTAGTAGTAATACAGTTTAGAATGAGTTATAGATGCTTTTCTTTATCTTGTTCCAAAAGCATTATTGGTTGCACAAAACAAAAATATTTTTAAAAGAATGATTTCTTTTTCATCTGTATCTTTTCAGCTTTCTTGACGTTGAAAAATTGTGCGGGAAAAGTTTCAGTTAGGAAATTTTTCTATATTTCTACTGTAAGAGCGTTATATTTGTACATTTCCTATTTCTGTAAAATACCAAAAAGAATATTTTAAATAAAAGATTTGAGTAGAGTTATAAATATTACACAAAATGCCTACAAATTCAAATTTAATTCATTAAATTTAATTGACAAAATCCATCTAAAAGCTATTAAATGATTGTGTTAATCTTGTAATGTAGTTTCAAAAACTCACGAAAAATACTTTAGAAGATGAAATTTTCATGAATTTATAATTTGAGACATAAAGGGTTGAAACATGTAAAAGTATTTTATAAAAGATTAACACATTCGCGACCGCATGTTTTCGTATTTTTAACAGTAAGACCCGTCTATGGCTGTTACCCTTGCATGTTGCTTAATTCAGCGATGATATTTCCGTATTTATGCACACCAGTATATTCTTAGAGAAAATGTTGTTCCCTTAAATGTTCCGATTAAATGAAATATCATTTCTCTAACAAAATACTGGTGTGTAAAAAAGCGGCAATCTCATCCCTGTTTATTAAAAAAAAAAGTTTTTATGGATTCATGTTTCTATTTCTAATAGATGTATATAATAATTATAATACTTCTCATTGATGTATTTATCTTCATAGTATATTGAGTACAAATATCATATACAAATGCAAATAATGTACATATTTTTGAGAAAAATATAATGCAGAAAATACCGAATTAATGCCCGTAAGCGGAGTTACAGATATCCAAATTGCATGAATTCACGTCTGCGGTGGCGAAAATGCCGAAAAATCTGTATTTTATAAGCCTCAGTTTATTCATATACTGATTCTAATGAAGCTAAATAAGAGCGACTTTATTTGATGGGATAGAATCGATGTTTGCTTGGTTAATTGGCACCCGAACAAATTCAGTTTGTCTCCCAGCTGTCAATAAAATAAAAGATTTTTTTCTGAAGAAAACCGTTCTTTATATTTTGTCAGACGAAACAATTAATTTGCGGGGAAGTTTTTAGTAGCGTTGAGCGGAAGTCAAGAGTTGAGTAACAATTTGAAGAACATATATATGTTTACAGTTTATTTTTAGATAAAATGCGATTTTTCTTGTTCTACTGTCTTCTAAGAAATTGAAATGAAAAAGAAAATTTTCAGCTTTATTAGAAAGGTTATATATCGCATAAAGTGCGTGAATTACAGGCAAATTCAAATACTTATTTATTATTTGAAGGTGTTTTCATTTTCAATGCTATCTTTTATTACTTTATCATTAAAAATAGTAATATTCAATAAATTTTGTCAAATTCATGCCTTTTCTAACCTCAAAAGTTCACTTGCTTTAGAGGTTCCTCTAGAGGTTATACTCACACTAATTATTATTATCATTATTATTATTATTACTATTGCTTGGTAATCGATTTTGTCAATATAGGGGTAATTTGATCCAATAAGTTAATGATAACAGGTATTCACAACACGATTCAGATTTGTTTTAAAGGATTTTACTCATATTGACTTTGACTACAATAGAGACTTTGATTTTGAAAATATCCCTAACCTGCCACAGAAACACACGGTACAAATAAAGGAGCTTAAACCCCAGAGTCGTCTACATAAATTTTGATCTTGTTTTCAATGAAAACAGTTTAAAAAAATAGCAAACAGATCTATATTATTATTATAGAAATGGTATCAAATGAAGAAAAGGGTCAGGTAAAACGTTTCCGTAAAAGTTCAATATCATAAAAAAACACGCTTACGTGTTTCTGTTGTAGATGATATCATGAAAGTGGACATACCTTTTTTTGTTATTGTACAACCTATTAAAGTTTTACGTTATACATTTAAATTTAAACTCAAAATTTAATTATAATTGAAGATGACAACATGCATTTCATTGATTTAAATAAACTTAGTGCTCAAATGTAATAAATAGGTTTAAGTTGCATTAGTATTAACTATTTATGTCTCGGTTAATACTTAATAATTGGCGACGAGGTAAAAGTAATCAAAACGGGCCATATTTTTGAGTATGTGCGGGGCGAAGACATACGCAAAGATCCGTTCTCTCGTGTCCCCAGCAAACCCTACCACTAAGCCTTATGACGAGCTAATAAACCTGGTTAAGGCACATTTCTCGCCGAAACCTTCCGAGATCTTCCAGCGATTTTTATTTTATCGACGGAATCAACAGTCGGAAGAAAGTGTAAGTGCATTCATTGCAGAATTACGGAAGCTATCCGAGCACTGTAATTTCGGCGCGTCGTTAGATGTCATGCTCCGAGATAGGTTGGTGTGCGGTATTTGAGATGAAGCTCTCCAACGACGTTTACTCGCCGAAACATCGTTGACGTTTGCTCAAGCACTAGATAAGGCTTTTTCAGCAGAAATGGCTAATTCTCATGTAAAAGAGATTAGAGGATCTGGAACTGTTTCAATTATGCCTCTTGACAAGAGACAAAATCGAAATCAAAGGCATTGCCAGAAAGGAAATTGTGTTGGTTGTGGAGGCAACCATTCAAGAGCACAGTGCAAATTTAAAGACGTTGAATGTCGTGCCTGCAAAAAGAAGGGCCACATTCAAAGTGTCTGTCGACGCAAATCAAATTTTTCTCGGGAAACTGTACATGAACAGAATTTATAAGACAGTGACTCTGATTCCTTTGACGCAGAGAGTTTAGACATCGTCCATTTGAAAGTTGTGTGCCTCAACAGTGTGGAAACACTAAACATGAAAACAACCGTCCTAATCAACGGTAGACCATGTGTTATGGAAGTAGATTCAGGAGCTAAAATATCAACCATTGACAAAGGTACTTTTGACCAGTTATATCCTCACAATGTTCCACTGTTGAAAAAGTCTCCTTTCGTTGTCAAAGACTATAATAAACAACCAGTAGAAATCTTGGGTCAGTGCCAAATTAGAGTTAAATATGCTTCATACTTCCACTTCTGATTGCTAAGAAGAAACGCCAAGGAACTCTTGGTCTAAATTGGTTCGAACCATTAGGAATAAAGGTAACAGGCATCCATAGAATACAGAATTCTACTTTGGATGATGTCCTGAGTGAATTCTCTAATGTTTTCAAGGAAGAACTGGGAAAGATTACAGGTACACCTATCAAGTTACATTTGGATCCCTCAGTTCGTCCAATTCAGCTGAAAGCTAGGAATGTACCATTTGCTCAAAGACCCAAGATTGAGAAGGAATTGCAACGATTACAAGACCAGGGAGATCTTGAACCAATTAGTTACTCTGATTGAGCAACTCCTGTTGTTCCTGTCCTGAAATCTAATGGAGAGATTAGGTTATGTGGTGACTATAAATGTACAGTCAACAAGGCTTTGGGCACCCATCCATATCCAGTACCGGCAGTAAATCAAATTCTTGCAGATTTAACAGGAGGCCGACATTTCATAAAGCTTGATTTGTCCCAAGCATATCTGCAATTAGTCGTGGATGAATCTTCTGCTATGACACAAACAGTTGTGACACATCGTGGAGCATTCAAGTGTAATCGCCTCCAATTTGGCATTTCCACAGCTCCTGGAATATTCCAGCGGTTCATTGAGACATTGCTTGCAAACATACCAGGGGTGTTTCCATACTATGATGATGTCTTGATCAACGGTTCTACAGAAGAAAAACCAGCCAAGCGATTTCGTGAAGTTCTTGATCGATTCTCTAAGGCTGGGTTACGTTTAAATAAAAATAAATGTATTATTGTAACACCAAAAATTGAATTCTTGGGTTATGAAATCAACGAGAGAGGTATTAAACCCACAAAGGACAAAATAAAAGCTATTCAAGAAGCCCCTACGCCAACAAAGAGAGAGGAACTCCAAGCATTTTTGTGTCTACTGAACTTTTATCATGTCTTTTTACAAAATAAAGCAACAGTGGCAGAGCCTCTTTATCGCTTGCTAGACAAGGGAGCAGTGTGGAAATGGAAGAAAAGCCACGAAGAAGCTTTTCATAAGGTTAAAAATCTCTTATCAAGTGATTCCCTCCTTGTACATTTCGATGAAAAGAAACCAATCATCCTGACATTTGATGCTTCCCAGTATGGTGTTGGCGTTGTCCTCAGTCACAAATTGTCAGAGGGAGTTGAAGCTCCAGTGGCATTCTATTCAAGAACGATGAACCCAACAGAGCGTCGGTATGCCCAGATAGACAAAGAAGCCTTGGTCATCATTCAAGGGGTTAAGAAGTTTCACAACTACCTTTATGGGCAGAAATTCGAAATAAGAACTGACCACAAGCCTTTACTGGGCCTTCTGGCCAGCGATAAACCCACACCAACAATGTTGTCCCCAAGAATGTAGCGGTGGTCCCTCGCTTTAAGCTCATATGATTACCATCTTGTATACAAACCTGGTAAATTGATTTCTAATGCAGATGGACTTAGTCGTCTACCTCATCCATAGATGATTCATCATGGGACATCGCCTAATGAAGTATTACTCCTGGAGGCTCTGGACAAGCCTCCCATCTCAGCCAAAGATATTGCACGGATGACTATGCAAGACCCTATCTTAGCTCGAGTGCTCAACTGGGTTTTGAAGGGGTGGCTCGCTGAAAATCCAGACGGAGAATTCACCCCCTATTTCCAACGGCGACTGGAAATCTCAACCCACAAAGGATGCCTCCTTTGGGGATGCAGGGTCATAATACCTAGGAAGGCACAAGAACATCTATTGGCCACTGTCCACAGTTCACATCAAGGCATCGTACGTACAAAGAGCCTTGCATGAAGTTACATGTGGTGGCCAAAGATGGATAGTCAAATTGAAGACACAGTAAATAGGTGCAATATTTGTCAACAGACACGACATGCACCTCCTAAGACACTGGGAACATGGGAATGCCTTAGAAAACCATGGTCAAGACTCCACATCCATCATGCCTTTTCAGGGATCCCTTTTCCTCATTGTCATTGATGCATATTCAAAATGGCTAGAGGTTATTAAGGTATCGTCAAAAGACTCACCTTGTGCTATTGAAGCTTTGAGGAAGCTTTTTAGCTCACATGGTATTCCTGACACCATAGTCTCAGATAACGGACCTGGCTTCACATCGTCTGAATTTGAACGGTTCCTTATTAGAAACGGAATCCATCATACATTCACAGCTCCTGGACATCCTTCATCAAACGGACAAGCAGAACGGATGGTGCAGACAACAAAAGATGCACTTCGAAGAATTGTTTCGGGGAATTGGAATACTAGACTTGCATCATTCTTATTAGCAGAACATGCTACGCCCAATTCTGCTACCAATGCTTCTCCAGCAGAGCTGCTTATTAACCGCCGTTTGAAAACCTGCCTTGACAGGATCCATCCAGATTTTTCAGAGCCTAATCCTAAGGATCTGTCTAATTTAAGATTCCGGATGTTTGCACCCCTAGACTTGGTATATGCTCGAGGATTCCACCCTCACGACAAATGAGTACCATCTACAGTAATAGAAGTAATTAGCCCCACAATGTATGAGGTTTTAACGGATAAAGGTATTGTGTGGAAAAGACACATTGACCAACTAAGTCGACGCCTGGGCAGTCCTCGACATATGACAGACTCTGATAGTTCTTCAACATATCCATCTAATGTCCCAACACCTTCACCGTTGATGTCAGAATCAGTAGGAGACAGCGAGAACTCTGAGCCAGCAGGAGGCAACCAGGATCCAGTTCTGCCGACAAAGGACGTGGTTTCAGAGCCTAGGAAGATGGACACTTTAATTGGAACTGCACCTGCAGTGGTTGGAAGTTGCCTGATGTTGCAAGTCCAGCGGTCCTTCCATCAAGACCAGTCAGAGCTAAACATCCACCAACCTGGCTAAAGGACTATGTTACATAGGGGGGAGAAATATTATGTATTGAAACATACTTTTGTGCTACCGGAGTGGCAACAGGCCGCGCGCACGATATATGTAAATATACTCGATTGTTACTGCTTGACAGCTATGTTTCTGGCTTGTATACTAACATAATAAATAAGTTTAAGTTGCATTAGTATTAACTATTTATGTCTCGGTTAATACTTAATAACCAGCATCGATAGAGGCCTGGCAGCGTCTAGTAAGTGATTGGCGTACACTTTTGAAGATTCCAGGTGTGTCATCTACGAGACCCCAACTGACTTTGATAAGGACCTCATTGCAAGACGTTCAGCCGTTATTAGCATTATTTTTCTTCTTCTTCTTCTTCATATTATTATTTCTGTTATTATTATTATTATTATTATTATTATTATTATTATTATTATTATTATTGCGAAACACAACGCAAGGCATAATGTTTTAGTGTTCGATCGTTTTCATCCGCAGACGATAATTCAGAAGAACTGAAACAACTCTTCTCTGATGATTTTATCGACGCTAGAGTTTTGATAGCATTGCAATAACAGTACTATATATATCTGTTTTGATTTTTTTAAAACTGTCTTAATTGAAAGCAAGATCAAAATGATTTAAAACTTCCCTCGTTTAATCTCCATTTGTGGACAGTGTCTCTTTGGCACGTTAGGGACAAGAAACAAAATTTGTAGTGCAGTCAGAGTCAGCATCAGTAAAATCACGTAAAAGAAATCAGAATCTGAATCTTGCAGTAAATACCCGTTCCAATCAACTTGGGTGTTTCAAATTACTCATATCGTGACACAGCCGATTACCAAACAATAATAATGTGGCGAAGCGAAAGACATAATGTTTTATTATTCGATTACATCCGCAGACGACAATTCAGAAGAGTTCAAACAAATCTTCTCCGATATTTTTATCGACGCTAGAGCCTGTGTACATTCGAACTGAATAATGATGTCGGTGTCAGAAAGTTTTAATGTTCTGTGTTTTCTGCATTTTAAATAACTTGTTTTAAAATTTTTAATTAAAGTATAATATAGTTTTGAAGGGAGAAGGAAATGCTGGGACTTTATTAGAAAACTATATCATACTTCAATTAAAAATTTCAAAATAAATTATTTACAAAGCAGAAAACGCAGAACGTTAAATCTTGCTGGCCCCGTCAACATTATTCAATTCGAATGTACATAGGTTCTAGCGTCGTTAAAAATATCGGAGAAGATTTGTTTGAATTTTTCTGAACTGTTGTCTGCGGATCTAAACGATCGAATAATAAAACATTATGTCTTTTGCTTCACCACATTATTATTGCTTGGTAACCGGCTCAAAAAATCATTTTGATCTTGTTTTTAATTACAACAGCTTAAAAGAAAAATCCAAACACACACACATATATATATAGCAAGTGTTCTCGTTCTGAAATTCCATGATAAGGAAATTCTTTGGTCCCAGTATTTTTTTTATAGCAAACCTCTTTTTAAACAAGGCGAAATTTTGAGAGTTTAAACTAGATTTATTTTTCTATTTAAAAAAATACTGATATTTGCCTGAAAAATTCCCTGAAGAGTACGACCCCTGATATAGTACTGTTATTGCAATGCTATCAAATGGAGAAAGAGTGCAGGTAACATGTTTCATTGTAAAAATTCAAAATTATCAAGAAATGATTACGTGGTCCTCTTGTAGACGATGCCATGTAAATGGGCATTAACAAAATATTTCTTTTGTATAACCTGTTAAAGGTTTTAGGGCACGTTACCCATTTTCTTTTAACCCCTTGAGGGGCAGTGAGATATATTATATCCCACTTAATTTGAATCAAGTTTTGCACCAGAAACTTTTAATTAAATTTTATTTTTATAACTTTGCTGGAAAAAAGTTGAAAAATTGCTTTTTCTTATTTTGAAACAAAATTTTTCGCAAATCCCATTGTCAACATTATAGAAACGTAATTCAACATTACAGAAACGTAATTATTTACCCCTGAAAGGGTTAAACTCCATATTTAATTCTGATTGAAGATGAAAACATGTATTTCATTGATTTATGAAGACTTAATGTTAAAAACTTTGTATAAATTATGATTTTACATTTTTTAGCATTATAATGATAAATATTGTCATTCTCAAGCATCTTGACAATTTTGTTATTCATTGTGTTTGGATTTTGTGACCTGACAACATTCTAACTTGAGCCAAATATTGATTTTATACATGTAGCCCAGGGTTGCCAGTTTGGCCTCCATTTTTTTCTGAAATTTCGACTTCAGACCGGAAGTTTTTGAAGGAGAATTTTTACTTTCAGTAATCAAGAAAAGTCTGACATTAAATAAATCTGAAAATACATTTTGCATTTTCTGGTGTGATTCCGAGTTTTCTTAATAAAAGTGGAGGCCACCCTGATGTAGCCCAATTAACCCGGATCAATGGGGTAACTTTGGACCATCCACATTCGTTTACATATTACAGAATATATTGATATTTTTGAAATTTTCTTAGGTGTATAGGGGAGAGTAGCCATATTTGGATTGCCGCTTTAATTGGACCGTTGCCTCTTCCGTTAATTATAGGAAGAGATTCCATCTACCGCTGAAATCCTACTCATCAGAATGACGTCACTCATGTTTAGAAGAAGCAGCCGCCTACCACGTGCTGTTTTCAGACAATTTAAAAAAACCTAAAGTTAGCTGTTTTGATCTAATTTTTTCCTACTAAAAGTAAGTGAATATTTTAAAACTAAGGTAAGTTGTTATGTTTTCATATACATATATGAACTCATCTGTTTATTGTGTATATTTTTCACGCGGATTTGTTTGATTTCGCGTTTGTCCTTAGTGTTGAAATTAACTGTTTTAAAAAATGGCGCAGTTGACGTAATTGGCCCAATTTAAGTAGCTTAAATTGGACCCGATATGCGATCATAAATTTGAAAAGTAAGTAATGAATTTCGAGGACAGTATGCTCTGTACACTATTTTTTTTATTTTTTATAATGGATTACTATCTCCATGCAAGTTTTTTTTTGTTGTTTATCTGGATTAATTTTTTTATACAGTTTAGGCCTATATAAACATTAAAATATTTTTACATGTCAAAGCAATAAATTTTGTTTGCAATGTCTTTTATATTGTATGTAATTGTATTTAATTTGTTTGAATTCTTTATTCCTACGACATATTTGATTTACAGAGTTGAATTCAAACATTTTCCTCCTGGGGGATATTTGTGATAGAAGACTTTTTACAGTTCTGGAGGGTGGAATTATACTTTTTTGCCATTAAAGCGCATAAAATCTCAAACCTTGATGAAAATGTTGAAAAAGACATAAACAAACTGTCTGGAACAAAAATTTATAGAAAACCCTGAAAAGTTTTAATAAAACTTTCTAAATGTTAAAGATGAATTGAAAAATCCTGACCAGTCAATTACAGGGTGAAATTTAAAGGCAATGTGTAAACAATTAAAAATTAAATTAAAAAAAATCAAATAACTCGACTGCGTAAAAAGCGGACTAATTAATCATTTCTCATCAATGTGAAATTCTTGTTTATATTACTTACCTATTTTTTTATTTACTTGTATTGATGACTTTTAAGTTGCGTTTAATTGTTAGTTTCTATCTATAAACACTGTTTTGATGAGACCTATAGATGTTCAAGATTTTTAGAGTTGCAGCAAAGCTAGAGATCTTAACTACACAATTTCCAGGTTGTGTAATATTTAAACGGAGCTTCTGACTGTAAAATAGTCAACGAAACATCCGTCTTCATTTTGAAAGACCTATCCAATGATATGCCACTCATACGGTGCATAAAAATTCTTTTCGTCTATACCGCCATTTTGTATTTTACGGACGCCATTTTGAATTTATAAAAACAAAACCTAGTCTATAACCATCGGACGGTTAAGACAAATCGATAGAGACCTCATTCATTAAAATCCATCCATCCGCTGGGACGTTTCGAGGGCATAAAGAAATCCACATGCCCAGATACACGTGAAACACATAACCCTTCTTGGCAGCCGGGTAAACAGTGTTAATATTCAACTATACTGAAGAATTTTAACTATAATAACAATGATTCACACAATTAAAATTTTTATGAATCTTCGCAGGTGAATTAAAGACAAGATCAGTTGAAACGCAGCCAAAAAATAAATTAATTCATTATTGTCATTTTTTATATTTCTGCTGCTCTAAAAATACTTTTTGATATATTAGTGAAAACATTCATCAACAAGACCATCAAACTGCACTAAGTTGGCTGAAAAATTTAAATCCGTGAATGATATGGTTTAAAAGCACTATGCATGTTTTATTTTTGCAAATAAATTTTTTTTTTTGGATTGTGGGGGGGGGGGGGGGTTAGGGTCTGATTTAACCCTTTATGCCCCGACAGTACTTTAAAGTACCACTAAAATAACTTGTTATAAAACTAATTTAATACATTAATTAGAAGTAATACTGTTTGCAATAAGTTATAGATACTTTACTTTATCTTGTTCCAAAAGCATTATGAGTTTCACAAAACAAAAATATTTTTCAATGGATGATTTTTTTCATCTGCATCTTTTCAGCTTTCTTGACGTTGAAAGGTTGGGGGGGGGGGGGGGTTCAGTTAAGAAATGTTTCTATATTTCTATCGTAAGAGTTTGTACATTTCCTAATTCTACAAAATACTAAAACAAAATATAAAAGATTTGAGTGGTATTATAAATATTGCACAAAATTCCTATAAATTTCAATTTAATTAATTCATTTTAATTGGCAAAATCCTTCTAAAATTTATTAAAAGATTGTGTAAATCTTCTAATGTAGAATCAAAATTCACGAAAAATACTTTAGGAAATGAAATTTTCATGATTTCATAAATTGTGATACAAAGGATTAAATGCAGAGTGTCCCAAAAGTTAGTTTGCATGTCAAAAATTCATAAAAAATGGTCATATTGTCGTATGGGGATGTGGTATGTGCTATAAAACTTGTCAAAGAATTTGATTTTTTTTTTTTTTTTTTTTTTTTTTTTGTGGCAAATGAAAAAAAAAAAAAGATATCTCAAGAGACCCATAATTAATATCGGATTTCAATTATCCATAAAAAAAAATGTATTGTAGAAATTTTGTGTATCAAAAATAGTTTAAGGAAAATTTGAGTATTTTTTCCTTTTGCTACAAAAAATCCGACGTTATAAAGAGCCTTATCGTTTTATGAATAGTTTAAATGTGAAAGGATTTATGGGACAGACTGTATACGTTAAATGATTTGATGATGATTAACCAATAATTAATAACATCCCAATAATGTCCTCTTACCTTTAGCAAAACGGATTCGCTTAGCTTTTCTCTGTTGATGATTTTGACAGCTACTTTTTTTCCTGTTACACAATGAACACCAAGTTTTACAAGTCCTGCAATAGAAGAAAAAAATATATTAGCTCATCATAATAACGAAAAAAAGAAAAAAAAAAAAGAAAATTTTGTTTTACAAAAAATATACTAATGCACACTCTAATACAGTTTTCATACGTCTCAATAGATACGTACAACAGTTTTTTTTCTTGTAAAGTAATATTTCGACTTATTTAATGAAGAAATTACTTGTTTAAATATGGTGACCATTACTTTATATAAAAATAAAAAAAAAAGTGCCCAGTTAAACTGATGGCATTGAGCTCACAGGCTATTTACACTAATTGTATATTATACTCTTATTTCAAAGAATAACGCCCACAAAAAATAAATGAAGGGGGATTAGCCCCCGTTCCCCCACATTAAACTTAACCAATGAACCTCCATATCTAATCACGGAAACACCTTAGCATAATAAACCGGTATACCAAATTCGAAGCAAATCAGATAATTCTGCATGAAAAAACCATTTCGCTAAATTAAGGGGGGGGTACCCCCCCGCTTCCCCCTTTATACTTAACTCATGAACCTCCAAATCTAATTAGGAAAGCTCCTTATCAGAATGAACATAGAAAAAAAATTAAAGTAAATTGGATAATTCTGCATGAAAATCCATTTATCTAAATTAAGGGAGAGCTCTTGGCCCCCTTTCCCCTTTTTATACTTAAACAAGGAACCTCCAAATCTAATAAAGGATGTACCATATCGGAATAAACAGGTTTATCAAATTTGAAGCAAATAGATTAATTCTGCATGAAAAACCCATTTATCTAAATTAAGGGGGGGGGTCTAGCCCCAGCGCCCCCCTTTAAACTTAAACAATAAACCTCCAAAATTAATCAAGGCAGCTCCTTAACATAATAAACCGGCATACCAAATTTGTAGCAAATCGAATAACTCTGCATGAAAAACCCATTTATCTAAATTAAGAGGGGGGTGTCTAGCCCGCCTTTCCCCCCTTTATACTTAACTAATGAACCTTCAAATCTAATCAAGGCAGCTTCTTATAATAAACCGGTATACCAAACTTGGAGCAAATCGAATAATTCTGCATGAAAAACCAATTTATCTAAATTAAGGGGGGTGTCTAGCCCTCCTTTTCCCCCTTTATACTTAACTAGTGAACCTACAAATCTAATCAGGGAAGCTCCTTAACATAATAAACCGATATACCAAATTTGGAGCAAATTGAACAATTCTGCATGAAAAACCCATTTATCTAAATTAAGTGGGGGGGGGGGGTAGCCCCGTTTCCCTCCTTTATACTTAACCAATGAACTCCCAAAACTAATCAGGGAAGCGCCTTATCAGAATGAACTTACAAAAAAAATTTGAAGGAAATCGGATGTTTCTATCAAGAGTTATCGCGTTACTGACATACGTACGTACATACATACATACAGAACGGGCGGGTACATTAGCTCTCAGGCTTTGATAGCCTGTGAGCTAAAAACTGCAATTCAAATTCCTTGATCCGTTAGAACCCTATCATAGAATTTGTCTTTTTATCGCTAACTTCGTCTGACAAAGAGAAACTATCAAGAGTCTAGTATCTTCGTCTAACTATCAAGAGTTATCGCGTTACTGACATACGTACGTACATACATACATACAGAACGGGCGGGTACATTAGCTCTCAGGCTTTGATAGCCTGTGAGCTAAAAACTGCAATTCAAATTCCTTGATCCGTTAGAACCCTATCATAGAATTTGTCTTTTTATCGCTAACTTCGTCTGACAAAGAGAAACTATCAAGAGTCTAGTATCTTCGTCTAACTATCAAGAGTTATCGCGTTACTGACATACGTACGTACATACATACATACAGAACGGGCGGGTACATTAGCTCTCAGGCTTTGATAGCCTGTGAGCTAAAAACTGCAATTCAAATTCCTTGATCCGTTAGAACCCTATCATAGAATTTGTCTTTTTATCGCTAACTTCGTCTGACAAAGAGAAACTATCAAGAGTCTAGTATCTTCGTCTAACTATCAAGAGTTATCGCGTTACTGACATACGTACGTACATACATACATACAGAACGGGCGGGTACATTAGCTCTCAGGCTTTGATAGCCTGTGAGCTAAAAACTGCAATTCAAATTCCTTGATCCGTTAGAACCCTATCATAGAATTTGTCTTTTTATCGCTAACTTCGTCTGACAAAAGGTCGACATTTAATTTATGCAGAACAGAAATTAGGGATCGAGTTACTTAATGGTTACGATACCGAAATTATGGCTTGAATTGCTCAATGGTTACGATACCGAAAAAATGACTTGAGCTACTCAATGGTTACGAAAATAAAAATAAACATCCAAGCAAAAAAAAAAAAAAAAAAAAAAAAAACCGCGCAAAATATGAAAGAATACTTGGCAAATTGATATTTTAGAATATTTTTATTTATCTGTTTTTAAAATGACACGGGTAGAGTCGAAACATGTAAACAGCCGAATAAGCCTATTTTTACTGTTTTTAAAGTTTTAATATACACCATTTAGCCATTATAATTAGTATATTATTACAAGGTATTAATTTGTTTTATATTCACTACACTGAAAATTCGTGAAATACTTTTGCAACACTAACTGAACATAATAATTAACACTTCTAACTAAAATCATTTTCGATTGTGTTGTGAATATGTTGCGAATGTGTTGTACCAAATAAAAAGATTGTGCAAAAAGTGTTGTTAAAAATTACAAGAGGAGAAAATGTGTTTTCAAAACATTCATTTTTTAAATTGGGTTATAAATGTTTAATAAATAGTAAGTTTTAAGTGTGTATGTGTTATTTTAAAGGCACCATATAGAAAGTGTTTTGAAAGGGTTTTACATGTGCTGTTTTATAATGTTATAAATTGTGTGGTGTGTATAATGTGTTGTGCAGCACAATAATATTGTAAGAAAATGTTTTCATCAACACTATTTACAACACGATTTCAACACAATTAACAACACTATTATTAGAAGACATTTTTTGATAGCAACACTTTTGCAACATATTAAGAACATATTTCTAGATAACAAAACTTTTGCAACATATTAAGAACACAATCATAACACAAAAAATACTTTATATATGAAGTTTTCTAATTCACAACACATTAATGTGTTAATAATTTGGAGACAAAAAGTGTTGCAAAATGTGTTTATTTTTGTGTTTGAGAATTTGCAGTGTAATGCTTTCTCGTAAACTGTATAATGATATCTAATTTTCTGATTAAATAAAAGTTATGACTACGGGTCAGTGACACTTTGATACATAAATTCTATCTCCTAAAGAATGGCAATTGATGATTTTAATGTTTAACTCAGAAGTTAAGTGGAATCGTAAACTAGACAGACTTAGCAATCTGCACAATTCCTACAGAATATTACATTTTTGTGAAAATCATCGATACTAGATTAATTTTAACACAATTATTCAAATTGGTAAACAAATCATATTAAAAAGCAGAAAAACCAACGTCTAAAATGCACAAATAATATATGAAAAGCAGCAAACAGCTGTCATATTAGATGTAAATCATATTAGATGTAAATTTCCAACTGGGCGAAAAATGTCCGGACCAGGATTCGAACCCGGGACCTCCTGGCTGAAGCCGCCAGTGCTCTGCCATCTGAGCTATCCCGGACGATTCTGGTCGAACTTTTTCACCCAGCTAACCTTGAAGATTGCAGCATCTGGTCTGAAACCTGGTTCAGCTCAACAGAATAAATCTCAGGTAATGGAACTCCAGAAATCGCTGGACATCCATTACCTGAGATTTATTCTGTTGAGCTGAACCAGGTTTCAGACCAGATGCTGCAATCTTCAAGGTTAGCTGGGTGAAAAAGTTCGACCAGAATCGTCCGGGATAGCTCAGATGGCAGAGCACTGGCGGCTTCAGCTAGGAGGTCCCGGGTTCGAATCCTGGTCCGGACATTTTTCGCCCAGTTGGAAATTTACATCTAATAAAAATCATCGATATTACTGAAAATGCCGGTCAGGCAAAAGTATAATCAAGGGTCAATGACTTTAGAGATAATTTGAGCTGGTAGATAAAATAAAAGGAGTTATTTGTAAATGAAAGCGCGTTTTAGAATTTGATTTCTTTGACACCTCTTCATTAAGAGGATCAGAAATGTTTGAAAGGATAAAAACTGACTGAAGGACTGTTAGTTCTTTATGAATTCACTAATTTAACTTGGTCCGGGACACATTTTAAGATAATTTTTATTTATTGAGATAAAACTTTGAAATTTTTTGTGATGGTTAACCATATCATTTGTAAACAAAATCACATGATAAAACTTCTCATAATTTTTTAAAGAAATTTAAAATTTAAAATTTAGTTAAAAAGTGGGTTAATTTAGAATCTTTATAAATCAAATTTTATTTGTAGAATTTCAATTTTTCTTCATTTAAATAAACAGAAATAAATAAGTTTTAATTTTGATTCAACATTTTAAAAAAATATTAATTTAAATAAAAATTAAAAATATTTAAAGTAAACTTTTTTTCTTCAAAAATCATATTTTCTAAAGTAATTTTTTTTCAAATTTGCTAAATCGAAATTAAAGTAAAACAATTGAAAAAAACATATTCCAAGTTTGAACCATTTATCTTAAACAGTTCTTGACTTATAGCAATTTTAATACGAGAAATGAGGAAAAACCCCATCACAGAGAAAAACGCATTTTCATAAGAAGTCATTTCCACGACAACCATTGCTTGAAAGTTAGATTTTGAAAACAAACCAAAACGAAAAAATTAATATTTTCTATTTCAGTTAACACGTTAAGCGCCACGTTAGTCACCGGTGACTGCCACTGAACATTCCGTTTAAAACGCGTCATTCACGGATGACTGACGGTCTAAAATATGATATAAAACTAAAAAAAATATATATATATTGTTTTAAGTAATTACTGAAAATTTATTTAAAATTTACTTATCTTTTATTTATTACATAATTATATTAAATATATTATATTTATTATATAATTATATATAACTTTCTTAAAAATTATTTAAAACATTGTAAATTTTTCAGCTTCATTGTCAGTCACCGAGGCACTCAACCTGTTAAGATAGAAACATGATTTAAATGTCATTTTAAGCAGAAAAAAAACAGAGAAAATTTTAATGCAATAATTCTTTTTAGAAAATTTGAAAATTTTTGTGTCCCGGACCCCTTAAGTTTTTTTTTTTAATTAAGAAAAATGTGTATTTGTTAAATTGTAGAAAACAATTACAAAAGTTTTAATGTCGTATGGCAAAATCAATTTTCTAAAACTAGACTTTTAACGATTTTGAAGTCCAGTTTTCATATTTTTTAATCAAAAGTCTCTTTAGTCCCTTAAGGGGTCTCAGGACTCTTAAAGCTGAAATAAACTCTTAAAGCTCTAAAATTTTCGAAATTTTAATTTTTTTATATCTTAAACTTCTATGTTTTCTGAAAATTTTGATATAATTGTTATCTTGAAATTTCTATTAGAACAGAAGTTATGGCATTTAGAATTGTACTCGCTCGGTAGCTGAAGCGGTATTTCCAAAACTTTGAAGTCACTTTTCTCCAAATGACATATTTTGGGCATAACGCGCACGATATCTCAAGAACTTCTGAATATTTTTTCATGAAATTTTCAAAACATATGTTTCATGTTATTCTGTATAAACTGAACCTAAATTTTCCTTTTTATTGTAAAAAGAAAATATTTTTTTAGGGGTATATATTGTTGAAATTTTCTAAATTTTGCATTAGCTAAATACAACTTTGTATTAAAAATATAAAAATGCTTTAAATACAAATTTATTTAGGTTCAGTGTAATTATTATAATCTGAGGTATAAGTAGGCACCAAAATTTTCATTCTAGTTGCAAAATTTATTTTGTAATCGTGCGCAAAAGCTGTTATGCCGATTTTCTGCTCGTCAAATGTCTGACAGTTTTGAGCCCCCTGTAAATGCTAATTCTGCATCTTCCAATTTTTCAAATATTTGAAATGAAAGAACATACTTGTATCTTTCATTCCCATTTAAAATTGTGCCTTAATATCAAATACATTTTAAGATATTAAATGTTGAAAATGGTCCTTTTTTTTTCATTTTTTCCAATTTTAAGAGTCCTGTGACCCTTTAATCATCGCGGTTTTCATTTCAGGTGTAGTTTACCCGTGAATGTACTGGGCGAGACGGTAAGGTTGTGAAGCTTTATGAAGAAAAATCTTTGTTTAATTTTAGTAGACACTGTAAAAAAAAGGGCAAAGTTCCGCGTATTCTCCAGGAATGTTTGTTTTCCTTTTTTATAATAGCCAAACAATTTAATGGAAACTTGTAATTTTCTTTTTTGAAGCATTCTTAGCAAAACTTCTGGCATTAAGTAAGTCGAAAACTACTACCCGGATGTACTGGTGACAATTAGCTAGCTAGCTAAAAACATTATAATTTTCATTATGTGCCATGAATTTGGCTAATATGATCACTGTAACTGATCAAGAAATCGAAAGTATGAAATAACACTTATTTTGTCCATGTCAGATGGTTACATTAGACAAAAAATTAAAATTTGTTTTACGGAAACAAACAAACAAACAAACAAACAAAAATCGATCAAGCTATTAATGTTAGATTTACTTTCAGTATTTTCACAGAATACTTAAAAATATTAATAAAAAAAAAGTTACAGAGTGTTGAAGAGGTAGCATTAATTAATTTAAGCTCATTTAGTTGCAAAATATAACAATACTATATTTTAAAATCATAAATGTGTACATATAGCACACACCATAAAATATAAAATTTTAGCTGAAAATTTGAAAATTATTTTTTTTTTTTTTTACGATTTTTCCCATTATTAGTCCGATATACAGATTTAAAAAATAATTTTTCATAAAAATACAAAAAATCGTACAGTGACGGGTTAAACTTTAACAAAAAATCCAGGAACGTTCCTTGAAAGTAAAGGGTAATTGGGTTGCCCGATCTTTTCAAGGAAAGATTTTTCGAAACAGCAGTAATTTTACTGAATAATTCTGAATGCTCCGCAGAAATACCAGCAAGTTTCCTGTGAGACATCAGGAATGTCCCCGTTACATTCACAGAAAGATTGTATGGATTGACTGGTATTTTAGTAGAATGTTTCAGAATTAACAAATTTTAAGTTGATTTTAATAAACTTTCTAGTTTTTTCCCTAAATATATATATATATACATATAGCGCAGCACAACTGTAATTCGCGAATGTAAATTCTCAGTGTAAAATGAGAGATCACGGATTACGGGAGTGTTTTTTTTTTTTTAATCCAGTACTTAAAGACACGGTAGCTTAAAGACACGGGAGAAAAATATATATGAACAATGCTTTTAGTGTGAACTGATGGGAATAGAAATTTTTGTTTGTAAGAAAAAGCTTAAGTTGAAATTATTACATCTTAAACAATTTCGGAAGCTGTTAAACATTTTAAGTTAAAGAAAACGAATCAGTATTTTATAAACGAAGGGTGGCCAACTGTCACCTCTCTTTCTGAATGGTGAGTTACTTTATGACAGAAGCTCTGGAATTAATTTTATTGAAAATGTAATGTATAACATTTATAGTTTGTTTACAGGAATACACAAACGGATTCCGTTACATTATTGTCCAGGGGGGGGGGTGTAATTGGTGGTGGTGGGGGGTCGGTGCATTTTATTTAAATTGATTATTTAAATAGCTCATTTCAGTGTATGAAAAAATGAAATTTCTTATAAATGTTAAAACATATATATAATTACTTAAAAGGTGTTAAAAACAACCATTGCTCTTCAGTAAGCCGTGAATCCATTGAGATGTTACTTAAGAATGATACTGTTTGTAACGATGTCCTTTCTTATAATATTTCCCCGATTTGGTTTAACATTCTGGGTAATTCAAGAACTCCTAAAAATATGACTTGATCCTTTCACCCTGTTTAAGCAGTGGACTGAACTTCGCTTGCGCACGTGTAGTATTTTTTTTTGTTGTTGTTTGTTTGTTTTTACGCATGTTTTTAATTTCCAGTCAGTCATCTTTTTTTTTTTTTTTTTTTTTTTTTTTTTTTTTTGTAAACGAACGCGTGTGCGTTAGAGAATCTCAGGATTATATTAACTAATATATTTAAATATTTTTAACACCTTTTAAGAAATTATGTATCTGTTTTAACGTTTATATTAATAACAAGGTGGAAATTACTTCACAAAATTACTTTTAGTACAGTGTTTAGACTCTAATAAAATCTCTTAACAATATTCTGTTAGTGCTGGAAATCGTTTCAGAATCTACGCTTTATATATGATTTTTCCTTCTTGATTAGTTTTGAAGTTGAGAAAATATTATGATACTGATCTTGAATTGTAAACTATCTTTGTAATAATTTAGTAATACTTAATCTGTAATGTAACATTCAGCATCTGTAATCTTTCATAAATCTTTTTTTCGTACAGAAAAGTTCCTAATGTTTAATGGCTGGCTCTTCACGAGTAAGGGATTTCATTTCATTTCACTTTCCATTTCAATGCTAAATGAAAATAATGCGTCTAAGTATTTATAATTTTTATATTAATGAAAAATAATGGTTCACGAGTGCGGAAAATTGTGCCAAATAAATCTCATTTGTAAATTGCGTTTAAATCATGGATATTTATTTATATGCATGAATTATAGAAAATAATCTTATTCATATGTTAATTACAAAGAGACTAGAAAAATTGAAATAATTGTTAGAAAAGCTGTATAATTAAAACCGGAAGCAAACTGCTTTCAAAAGAATTTTATTGAATAGAGTGAAAATGGATTTTAAACTTCCTTAACCCTTCAATGCACAATTTTTTATTTTGTTCGGAAAACATTATATTTCAGTCTATTTTTGTTAATTATTCACTAGAAAAATAGTAAAAAAATATATTTAGGTTTCTATTGACATAATTTCATAATATCACTCCTAAATTACATAACAAAAATTGCTAAAAAAAAAAAAAAAAAAAAAAGATAATTTTAAACTATATAGTTATTTTGAAATGTTTACACTGGACAATAACTATTCGACAATATAATAATTTTTATAATGCTTTTAATTGTTTGGAGAACTGATAATGACAACCTTATAACGATACAGAAAAAACGCCAGTCGAGCACATTACAACCAATATCAACAAAAGATGTTATAACCTCCCCGTGATAACAAATCAGAACAGAAACAGACTTCATGACTTTAAATGCATGTTATCACGCATATGTAACACATGGTAGTTCATAAAAAAACAAAAAACAAAACAAAACAAACAAAACAATAGAAAGCACCAAATGGTAAAAATAGATCATGTAACTCATCTGAGATGTTGTATATATTTTAAGTTTGTACAGTTGTCCCACACTACCCCCACAAAAAGAACACCTCATATATTTCAATAACCAAATTTTCACAGAAAAAAAGAAAATAGCCATTTTATTGGAAATTATGGCTTCTTTCAATTTAGCTATACAAATAAGTTTAGGAATCGTCTTCATGTGAACTTGTACCAGAATCTGAAATGTCGAATGTGAACACCTAAATTTGACATCATATTTGGCTTTATCGGTACATTTTGCCTTAGGATACCAACCGGGAAGTCATTTCTGCCTGTCAAGTAGAATAGGAATTATGAAAGTTTAAAGTTTGGATATAATGTTGCATTCATTTGTAATCGTTGCAAAACAGATTGGAATGCGAATATTTTTAACCGACTTTAAAAAAAGGAGGAGGTTATAAATTCGACGCGTATGTATGTATATATATATATATATATATATGTATATATAATAAATTTGAAATCACAAATATATGAATAAATTGGTAAAGTTCTAAAGATGAATTAGAAATGAACCTAGGAAACCAGTATGTAAATATATATATATATATATATATATATACTATTATGTATGTTCATCGATGACTCCGAAACTATGCTACCGATTCATGTGATTTTTGCTTTAATTGAAAGAGGATACTCTCGAATTGGTACCACTTCAATTTAATCAAATTTGATTCTGTACTTTTTTAGTAATTCAACAAAAATTAATACAATCAATGATTTCTCGCAAATTATCTTTCATTGCTGTAACCGCTTTCCCAATCATAAGCATAAAACTATGTATTGATATACTTCGTCAAGTTGTTAAGTTGTCGCCAAGCTTGGCGCCATTTGGTGAAATATTGCCAAATTTGGCGATTAAAAAAAGTTGCCATAAATGAAGCCAACTTGGATTTAGCTGCCTAATTTGGCGACATTCTCTTTCAAATTCAGTAATGGATCTTCTCCAATCGGTTTCTTCACATCTGTTAATCGCCAGTCATATTTACAACTAGATGATAGCCCGTCAGAATGACGAGTTTGCATTTTTAAAAGAATTTCAATTTCTTAGAAAAAAAGACTATAAGACAACAATTCCTAATACATGTCTTAGCTATTAGTAAAAAAGAACTCACGTTACAAGATTGAAAAATCAAATCTAAACTGTAAACATTCACTCGTGACGCCACTTGAACCAATATATGTCGGTTTTATTTTTGGTAAGAAAGTTTCTATTAATTTTTAATCATATCTCAAAAACAATTTGGCGGAATGAGCTTTAATTTGGATTATCTCATTTGGAGTTCCCAGAAATCGATTTCCGTATTAAAAAAATGTATGGAGTGTACCATTTCCTTCTTCTTTTTAGACGACTGTACATTTATTACTGTGCTCGTACCATTGAAATGTTCGTATGTTCGTATGGTTGTATCATTGAAAGATTGGACGAATTATTAAACTAATTTTTTAATTAGTCATAAATAAAACTTTTAGTTATCTATAACGTTTTATTGTGATTAATTCTTCCATTTAAGCTTTTCTAGTAAAAACAATGTATCAAAACAAATAACACTTTCAATGTAAGAAAAAAAGATTCACGAACGTTGAAACATTTGCCGATAAAAATCTTCTACCGATGAATTGCGTTTAAATCAGAAAGTTATTTATACGGATGTATTATAAAAGAGAATTTTATTCATATGATAATCGCTGAAGAATTGAAAGTGAAAACAATTGTAATAAATGTTATATCCTTAAAACAGGAAGCAATTCATATTCTAATGTATTTTATTTAAAAATCTGAGTAGATGCCTTGTAAATATAATTCACAGATAAACTCTTCCTTATTCAAGTATGTTTTAAATATACATGTACGTCCAAATGTTATTTTATTCACGAAAAACATTTTGCTTCAAGCATAGATTATGAAACACTTTCCAGCACACTCAGAGTTCTCTAATGATAAGATGAAAGGTGATATTTAAGTAAACAATTTGGAAAACACATTAAACAACTTTAAACACAATTTCAGTAATTACCATCTATAGTCTCAAAAGAATTCCAGTTTTTGTAGCCATGTATATGATATATAGAGTTTTATATAAAGAGGAATTTTCGGTATTATGGAATACTATTTAGTTTTATTTGTAAGTCAACATAAAAAAAATTTGATACATTAAATGTTAGTAATAAAGAACAAACTTTGACTATTTCTTAACACATTTTTAATGCTTTTAAAGTGGGAGAAAAAATACATATCATTATTATTATTTTTTTTAAGTTACACTTTTCGGATAATGGCAAGCAGTCATTATAACGAAAATTAAAATTGCAAGCAAAACCACAATTTACAAGAATAACCAAAATTATTTAATACGTAAATAATTAGTACACATTCAATAAATTCTTTGATTTTTTGAAAATTTTTGTGTTAATTTTTACAAAAAATACAAATGTACACTGTAAAAAAAATATATATATATATATGTAAATCTACAAAACTAGTTTTTCTAAAAGTTACAGAAATCTGTATGCTGACTAAAATTTTATCAGTACATTGAACAGAATCAAGATATAAATCTACAAAACGATTTTTGTAACGCTACAGAAATCAGTACGCTTGCTAAAATTTTATCAGTAACCCGGAATAATTACATGATTTTTTTTTTGTTACAGTTACATAAGTTCTAGGCATCCCAGTTTCCTATAAAACTTTTAGTTACCTTACATATTTTTTTTTCAGTGTGATTGTCAATCTGTTGCGTGAATTTTTTTGTAGTTACATAAAAAGTTCTAGGCATCCCAGTTTCCCAGAAAATTCTTAATAACCTTATAGATTTTATTCACAGTGTAGTCTGTTGTTTCGGCCCACTCCATTCCACATAGGCCCATATCCGGCATTATATTCCTCCCCTCTACCATCCTCTGAATATTTCAGATTGCAAAACAGACACACTGCATCTTCCTCATCTGGTACGCAACCTGGTAAAAAAACAGTCTCAAATGATACGCCGGAGTGGGATTATTGTTCGCATTCACTAGACTCGTCTTGAAACAGTTTTCCATATTACCCGAAAAAACCCTCTTGAAAAACCTAACTTCTTCACTCACTAGTCAACAAGTTAGCATAGAGGAAAACTGACTAACACAACAATAAATATTATTTAAATTTATACTGAACTTGGATAACATCACTGACAGGCACTGAGAGGATTTTATAATTAATACTTATTTTATAAAATTTACTTGTGGAAAACTGTAAAAATTGAAAATAAGATTTTTTTCCCCGCGTCGCTCCAACATATTAACCCATAGAGTACAATGTAACGGAATTAGTTTTAGTGCCCATTTAAACAAACTATAAATGCTACATATTTAATTTTCAATACCGAACATGTCATAGTAAAATTCAATAACATATATCTTCTATTACATAGCAATCCGAGTATATCTGCTCGAAAATTAACGGAAAAACAGACAGATAGACGGAAGGACACACCGAAGTCATAAACATTTTTCAATTATGTTGGAAAGTGTTAAAAATAGGTGTAGATTCATTTACGATTTTAACTGTAGTTTTTGTATTTTGTTCGGATTTATATACTTACACAAGCTCAAAGTTCGTATTAATTTGTAGTTTTGATGAAAAATACGCAATTTCTGCTATTTTTACCTCAATTATTTATATGAGCGCAATAGTGCAACACTTTCTTCTTGACATATATTATAAAACACATCAAAATATACAAAATATGTTAAAATAAAAGTGTTGCAAAGCTGCGCCATAGTAAAATATTAAAAATAGAGAGTACATTTTTGGTAAAAATAGCAGAAATTGCGTATTTTTCATCAAAACTACAAATTATACGAACTTTGAGCTTGTGTAAGTCATATAAATCCGAACAAAATACAAAAACTATTGTTAAAATCGTACAATATATACCTTCTAATATTAAACAGGGAAATAATTAAGTCAGTATAACATAATTGAATTTTAGTCATATTTCATGGGCCAAAAACGCGGCTTATGGACCCTGATCTTTTTTATCCTATTTACTGAAGTCTATCACTATTTTCTTATACAATTTTACGCTCAATGCACCTTTAATATTATACAGTGTGTTCACTCTCAACGGTGTCCAATAGTTAATTCCTAAACTGTTAGGATAGGCATGTAATTCCAATTGCAAAAATGTTTTAAATGAGGTAAAAACTATTTCAAAAGCGATTTGTGTCAATAAAATCATTTCTTAAAGGAAAAAAAAAATACGAAATTAAAATTTTTATACGGCCCCCTGTCCAATTATTTATATTTAGTAAATATATCCTATTACATTAAGAAGTAAAACAAAAAAGTTCCAATCTTCTACGATTTAAACTGACAGCGTTATAGCTGTTTAAAGTTGAAGTATCTTTTTTGTTGCAAAATGGGGGCCATTCACAAATTTACTAGAAATATAAATAATTGTCAGATAAAAAAATAATAATAATAGTTGAGAGTAAAATTAACATTATAATATAAATTTGAAATCTATTTTTACTTTGACACATTAAATAAAAATATACCACTTGTACTAAAAATATAAGTTAAAAAATAACAGAATTTTTGTTAAATGAAATGATGAAAAGCAACACTCTCAATTTTTTACAAAATAATGCTATTAGATTAATCTAATCTAAAACTTAATAAAACTTAAAGTTATCTTAAAACTTACTCTAAGTGACTCCCTTCGGTTGCAATACAGAAATGTGCATGCGAAATAAATCCTTCTTTAAACACTTTATGCACGATCCCGCTAAACATGGCCCAACTCACCGGTGTTCATTTGCAGAAAATTGGTATAACCATAGCTGCCAACTTTTACGCTTTTTTGCTACCACTAAAATTTAATAGAGATTTTTAACTTGCTTAATCGTGTGATTTCGACGATTAAGTAAGATACCATTTACAATAAAATTTTAGTGGTAAGAAAAAAGCGTAAAAGTTGGCAGCTATGGTATAACTCATGCAATTCAAAGTTTCATAACTCGGCCAATTTTATATGAATGAGACTTTTGTTTTGTCTTACTTGTTAGTGTGATAAGAAATTTTAACTAAATATCAGTTAAAGAACCGGAGTACCGTATCGAAAATTAAATTTTGCAACTTTTCAAGAAATTTTTTATTGTTTAAAAGGATTTCTAAAATATTTTTGTACCCCCTTTAAAACAGTTTTGTAATTGGAAATACAGGTCAAGAAGAGCATTTTAAATTTGAATTATCTAAAAGTTCAAAATTTGAATCCTTTTGCAAAAATCCATCGCATTATTCATTCTTTTAAAAATATCCATTGTATTCAAAACGTAACTTCGAATTATCCTAAAATAGTGCTTTATTTGCAATTTGTGCGTGTGTGCATCAAAATACAATACATTAAAATACTTTCAAAGCCACTTTAATGAAAATAAGCTTACAAACGAAATGTCGCCAAATATATCTTAACAATATATATAACTCAAAAGTTATTCATACGACTATATTATATAACAGATTCTTATTCATATGTTAACTGTGGAAGAACTGAAAAATTGAAACAATTTTAATAAAATTTATAATATTAAAACCGGAAGCTATTCGTATTCAAATGCATTTCATTAAAGAATGTAAAGATATATTTTAAATGAATTCAAATTTAAATTCTTTTTATTCCACGCTGCTTTAAGCATATTTGTTTATTAATATTATAGAACCATGGAAAAGTACAGTAAAGATTATTTCTTTTACCTTTGGTATTTAAGTATTTGTTTATTAATATGATATTATCATTGAAAAGAATAATAAAGATTACTTCTTAACAAAAATATTTTTCTAAATGATATCGTGATAAGTTAATGTTTTTAATTACTCTTTTTTTTTCATGACTTTGTAAAATTATTTGCTTTTTTGTGTTTAATTAACACATTTTTCATAATCTTCAAAGCGGATTTTAAAAAAGTAGTTTTTTGTTGATGTTTTTAATTACTCTGTGAAAGATTTTGCTACTTTTTGCAGATTAGCATTTTTTCATATTTAATTTTTTTTTCTGTTAGATTATTAATGGCGTTCATAATAAATTTGTTAAAGAAATGGGATTCTGGTACCTGAAAACACGCAAACCATAAATTTAAATTTTTTTTTCAAGTATGATGAAAAAAAAAGGAATGAAAACAGTGTAAAAAGTTTCCCCAGATGCTGTTGTAACATGAGTTTTCGTAGAATTTTTTTTACTGATGAAATTCGAAATGAATGCAGTGAGAAATTGTTTTCGCCAGCCATAGTTCATTTTCAAATGTTAAGAAAATTTGACTACAAACTTTTGTCTTATTACATGCTTTCTTTCATCTTACAATTATGTTTGTGTGCGGCAGTCAAATCTTGTGATTCATTTTTCACCCACTTCTTGTTGACATAGAGCTTTGATATTTAGAATATATGCGTATTTATGAGGGCAATACATCAATTGGATATTGATTTTTTAAAATTAGATCCCTAAGGGGGGCGGGGGCAACGGTGAAGGGGCAACGGTTGATTTCCTAGGGAGAAATCAGTATTAGCTTCAACAATGAGTTATTATTAAATTTTTTTAGTTTAAAAGCACGTATACCACAATAGCGTCAAATTTCGACCAACTTGGCGAAATATCCCCAAATTTGGCGACAAAAATAAGTTGCCATATATGAAGTCAACTTAGCGAAAGCTGGCTAATTTGGCGTATTCCAACCCCCCCCCCCCCCCGCCAAATATATATGTTCCACATTTTGTGTCTTATGAAAGCATGTTTATTTTAAATTGATTTACACTTATACTTATTTATTATTCTACATCAGTAATTTTCATATTATGAAAACACACACAGACGATTACCAGCATAAAATAAATGCGAATCTGCCAAGGGTAATTTGTCTTTTTCTGGAAAAGTAAGGACCGTATGGCGATCGACAGAATCAGAGTCAGATAGAGAATATCGTAAAACATATGAAGTTTATTGATTTTATGACCGTTAAAGCGTTTAAAAATCCGTTATTTCATAAAATACCTAGTTATTTTATGAAATAACTAACCAGGTGCGTTAAAGTGTATAAAAATGCTGAATTTTGCGATTTAACTAGTTATTTTATAGAATAACGATTGTCTAACCGTTAAAGTACTAAATACGGCACACGAAAGCCGTTTGAACCGATTATAGCTGGTTTTAGTCAGTTTTTTCTTAGATCTTTTCTTAGATCTCTTCTTAGACCTCTTCTTCGTTGCTAAATGCCTTTCGGAGTGCATGTTTTGTCGATATGTGTATTGAACTGTATGTTTTGTGCCAACGGGTCAGGTAACACGCGTAATTATATTGGCCTTTTATCACGATAAGACTTTACACTAATAAAAATCGCAGCGTTAACATACAGAGTTATTCTAATAGTGTGTTTTGCGAGCAAGCGTGTGTAATAGTCTGCTTTTACAGCATGTACAGAAAGATGAAACAACGTATCAAAACGTAACTGGATAATCGGCCCAACGAAGACCTTCAAGGAACTGCGTCAGGCTTTCGGTAATGAAGCTATGATTTGGGCCCTAGTGCCATGTGCGTTTCGAAAAGATTGTAGAAAATTTATGACGTAAGTTAGATGATTAGTAATCGAATTACATACAGTAATTTTTAAATTCTGCCTTTTTTCAAAGGGAGTTCTTGTTCGTTTGAAGAGCCACTGGCAGTCTAAACACTGCGTATGGCAATCAGGACTACTTTCGTAGTCTTAATTTATTATTCCAATTTTCAAGCATGTGAGTTATTTAAAACATAACATATAATTTATTGACTCATCAGCATAAAGAGTCATTTTCAATGTTTTTATGTTCAATTTGTCCAGTTTAAAACAAAATGTTTTTTCACTCCAGTTGGGTTTATTGTATTTATTGTATGTATGTCTGTATAATATTTATATATACCTTTAACTGTTGAATGCAGGCGTTATTTATGTGTGCATGCGTGTTTTAATATATATTGTAGTATGTGTGTTTTATTATATTTATCGTAGATCGATGTAATAGTAAAATCTATTCATCGTTGTCCGGTCATCCAAGGCTGTCGTATAGATGGCTGGTGACTTCCCCAACATGGTTTATTAGTGAGAAATTGCAGACTCAGGCATCGGCCGGAGTAGCTCAGTGGTTAGAGCAGCAGTCTTGTATACTGTGGTCCCGGGTTCGATTCCTGGCTCTGGCTAAATTTCACTCCAGTTGGGTTTATTGTATTTATTGTTTGTATGTCTGTATAATATTTATATATACCTTTAACTGTTGAATGCAGGCGTTATTTATGTGTGTATGCGTGTTTTAATATATATTGTAGTATGTGTGTTTTATTATAAAATGTAACTTGTTCGGTATTTCATCTCATCGTATCTGATACAATCACAGACTGCCGCACACATATGCTTACAATCATACTACAGGTATCAATTTGCGTAAAAAACAACGGCTCTTACCATTATGTTACTTTTCAACTAATTTCTATTAGATCGCTGGAGACAATTTTAAAACGATTCAGCAGCAAACTCTTGACCTGATATACGTGAATTAGCGTCAACTAATACTTTCAGTTTCTCATTTCAATGACAGTAGGACAATATACGACCCTAGATGTTTAATACACGAATTGACATTATAGATCAGAGTACTATTCAAAATCAATTTCTTCATTTAATACAGTATGTAAAATAGAAATGTATTTTTCTATTTTCCTCAATGATGAGAAAAAAAAAAAAAAAAAAAAAAAAAAAGAAGTTAGGGAAAGAGATATTAACTGAGAAGCTATGCGTAAAAATAATGCAAGCAAATATTAATTTTAATGACAATGCTGTGAAATTCGAGGTATGTAAAATATCTCGTTTTATTTTCTGTCATTTTTATTCTATTTAGATTCTTTGCATTTCTGCATTCTTCTAATTCTCATTTATGTAAAAGTGATCCCGAGAAATGGGTATTAAAGCACTACATTTTCATTTTTATGAAACGGATGAAATTTGGAAAAATAAATGCATTTTATCCCTAAATGTTTTTGTAAATAGAGGTTGGGCAAAATTAAATGACATTTAACAAAAAATTTCTTTAAGCGAGGAGGATTTTTACAAAAATGTTTTGAGTATTTTGTTTCTTAAATGTAGTGGCGAATTCGTAGAATGATATTGAATATTTTCTGGAAATAAATACAAAGCGTCTTAGAACGAATAGAGGGGGAAGAAGAGTTTTACAAGGATTTTGTGAAATATGCATTACATATAATATATTTATGGATTTATTTGATTTCGTATAAGAAAGATTGTGAATTGCATGAGAGGTTTTCATATGTGCAACATTAATATGGTTCACAGTGTTTACATTTGTCTTTATAATTCAGAGTTTCGATTGAGGCAGTCAAGATTTTCAAGACTTCGCTTTCAAATGTCACTTTTACCGCAGCCCTAATGAAACAAGTAGTAACAGAAACAAGTAGTAATGAAACAAGTAGTAATGAAACAGTGGGATACTGGATGTTTTCTAAGTTGTAAGCTGTAAGTGTCGTCAAGATGAAAATGAGACTGTTGTCGGTTAGACAAATGGTTTAATGGTATCACTGTATTATGTATACATAATAAAGAGTGATATATACGGAATATACCAGGTTATTTAATTAATTTTTATCGACAGAAATCACTGTTTTTGAAATGTCCGTATTATACTTATCCTATACCACCTCTTCAGGCATTATTACCATAGTAGCTATCACAGTATAAACATTTTTCTAAACTGTAAAAACAGATAATAGAAAAATGTTTATACTGTGATAGCTACTATGGTAATAATGCCTGAAGAGATGGTTTTTCATTAAAAAAATTATTTAATTTATCTTGTTTGTACACTTTTAGATTAAAATCAATTTCTAAATATGTCTTATAGAAATTGATTTTAATGTAAAAGTATACAAACAAGATAACGGATTTTTTAAATGATAGAAAAAAATGTGTCATGTTTTTTTTATGTAACTGTAATAACAGATAATGGAAAAATGTCTATACTGTGAAAGCTACTATTATAATAATGCCTGAAGAGATGGTATAGGATAAGTATAAGAGATTATATAAGTTAGACAGAGTTGTAGTGAAAATAAAAACAGGCTTCCAAGCGGTCCACGAGATTGCGAATAACTTGAGCAAAGAACCTCCAGGACTGAGTGTGGAAACATTCTTGAACGGCGGCAAGGACCTCCTATTATTTACAAATCGCCTACCCTTAAGTGATTTTCGTTTAAGGAGTGGTCCAAAGACATGGTAAGTGCACGATGAGAGTTCATTGCTATATACCGGACAGGACTTCCCATAGAAATCGATGCAACAAATCTTTGTATACGATAGCCGCATATGTAAGCAGAAAAATAACTTTTTTGGACGGCATGTCACATGGACGATTCTTGATCGCCGTTTTCAGTTTTTGTAAAGTGGTGTAGGGGATGCTGGAAATGTTTCGTGGCATCCGTGATACGGACCGTTTCAGTCACCTTGTTTGCACACTGGTTGACAGCCAGTTATCACTTTCCGTTAATTCCGCTTACCTTCGTCACACTAAGAGCCCTCTATTGTCACAATCGTAGCGTACTACTTCCTCAAGTGCGGATGCACTACCGTCAGTCTTATTTACATTTAGCGGACACTTGAGTGCAAATTTTTCACATAGTTATATTTTATTGTAAAATGCCCAGTATTATACATACATTAGATAAGAAGTGACAAAATACTGGGAGCAGCAAAAATAGTTTGCTCATCATTGCAATTTGCGGAACCGGTTAGAAAATTGTAATTTGGCGTGACAATTAATACTGAAACCTTTCAGTTTTACAATTTGTTGAACTAATCAAAAATAATTTCGTTACATAATTGCTGGATGGTTGGCTTTGTCTAAGTAAGAGATTGCGCCTTTGAAAGCAAACGATTCGTTGGGGGAACGGTTGGCATGCTTACATTTCTAACCACTGGAAAATAGCGGATTAAACAAATGGTAAAGTTTTTCAATCTATTTTGTGTTATATTAATACATGGAAATTATTCCAGAGAGAAACATTCGCCTTGCATACAATATTTCAAATGAAAATCAAATTTCAAATTTCAAACACAACACATTTCAAAAACGAAACACAATTAAATCATTCAGGATTTAATTGTGTTTCGTGTTTGTCCCAGGTCGGTGACTCACGATAAATATTCCATCTTGTGCTGCGTTTGTAGCCTTGCCAACATATAATAGTGAGAAATTTTCCGAGCTAGGTATCGTTCCCAGTGGTTTAGTCGGTAGAACGTCAGTGCGCTATACTGATGGCCCGGGTTCGAGTCCCGGCTTGGAATCTTTTTCACTATGTTAACCTTTGCGCCTTTTAAGCAATTACTTTGAAATTTGTTTGATTTTCATTTGAAATATTTTGTGTTATTTTGGAGATTTAAACATATTTATGTGAAACAGAAATTAAATATTGCTGTAACAAATGTATGCTTTGATAGACTGTTCCACATTCAGCATACTTTATAGCTAGAATTTACTGTAGATCAGATATAACTCAGACAATTAAACACAACGATACAGTGTACCAGAAAAGTAAGATAGCTTGATAAAATATAGCATCGTTCAATTGGAAATTGGCACAATTCACTTGGAAAACATCATAGTCCATTCACACGCTGAACCATACATCTAAGCATGTTCCTGGAAATCTAATACATCAGTAGATGTATCTAGGGATATGATGATAAAACACATCAAACAGCAACAAATTCGTTATTGCAACAAAGCTTCCTCCACCAAGTTATACAGTTCTGTACAATGATAAGAGTTTATTGAGCTACCCTGTAATTTGAAAATTTAAACACTTCATTTTTCATAGAATATAGTAAAAAAAAATTGTGCAGCATTTTGCCAAATTATTGCTAGTATTGAGCAAATATTGATTCATTACAAATGAAAACTGATCCAATTAAAAAAGTGAAGAGAGACCAAAGTCATAAAGATCGACCATAGCACTAAGTCATTCCATACATCTCCCGTTTCAATATCCGCTTCTTCTCTAAATTTATAAGAATAAAAATAAAAAGAAAGCAGCTATCCATATATTACATCCCCGCGGCTTAAGTAAAAATCCGAAGTTGGGAGATTCTCGTAAAAAAGAAGGATAACGTATTCTTAATAAGGAGTGAAGCATTCAAAGTCTAATAAAACTTCCAAAAGATTTTTACTTAAAAAAAATATTTTTAAGCGAAAATAATGCAACGTCATGTAATAATATTTCATTAGTTATATATTTTATTGTTGTTATTTTTGTAATTGTGTCGTTTGTTGTTTAAAACTCAAAACTGTAAAGCATCGGATAGGGTGACCAAGTCAGTATTTGATCAAATAACGGAGCTTTTATTATATTTCCAGCCTTTTAAGTTTTAAAAGTAAGCTAACATAATTGCTACAATCTTTAATGAATGTCTTATAATGGGCAAAAATTAAATCTGCTGAAATTAAATAGCAACAAAATTATAAGTAAATAGTTTCTTTAATTCCCATTTTCCCAGTAGTTGATCAATCGATGTGATCATTCCAAAATTCAAAAATTAATCTTTAAAATATCACGCTTAAGCTGTGATTAACAATAATTCATATAAAACTATAATTTGAAATGAGCAAGATGGAATGGACTATTTTAACTTACCGTAATTGTCCCCAACTAATCAAAAACTAAATTTTTACATTTTCTAAAAATAATAAAAAAAAATCATAAAATTGCTTCTCTTACAGCAGACACCTGACAACAATGTGAAAAGAGATGCTCCAACATTCAAACAAAAATATTATGTCTAGTGCTTCATGCAAAAATCATTTGCCGGAAATGGAGCAATATTTCAAACGTTTGATCAACTACTGGGGGAGGGGGGGGGGGGCGGTCAACCTATTTGAGACGTATGTTAAGGGGTAGTTTGTTTTAACATTATTCTATAAATATGTCATTCTGAGTTTCTTTTTTTTATTATTATACGTTCAAATACGCTGTTTATGTGTCGAGTTAATTATTTAAACTTTATCCAAGTAGTTCGATTAATCAATACAAATATTTGAATGAATTAGTCTTAAATGGCCTGTTATACATTTCTGAATTTTAAAAGTGAGATTAATCTGTTTCAACAGTTTATACATCTGCTCAAGGACAGTGTTGGGTATCAACCTTCTATCATTTTACTAGTGATTAGTTCGTATGTGGAACCGTATGACTTTAAACAAATTCACTTGTTTAATGTGACAAGTAGAAAGTTTTTTAAAACGTCTTCCTCTATCCTCTTATTCTAACGTATTTAACCTATGTCATGTTAGCTAAAACAACATTTCCCCCCCAATTATGCAGCAAATATAACAATTTTACAAATTACAATTTTTTACAATTATTCAGCAAATATTTTTGTTCGCGTTTCCACTATTTTATTTACTTATTTGTTCATTTGTGCTTTTGGTCTTTTGACAAATTTACCTAAAATAACCTTGGCAAGAAAAATTTTACAAATATTTTTTGTAGAATTTTATTAATTCATTTTGACATTTTACTCCCATTTCTTAATTCTTGCTTCGTTTTTATGCTTGTAAGAAAAGAAAAGAAAAGCAGAAAACAAGTCATCCTCTGTTTACGATCTTGCGGCTGCAAGTCAGGGGACGACGGCTTCGCGGGGAGAAGCTCATAAAAAGAAAGGAAGCTTGTAGTCTTAATAAGGAGCGAAACACTCTGCCCCTAATAAAAGCAATAAACGGGCTGTAACGTGAAAGAAAGCGCATTTTTTATGTTGATGATAACACAGCGCTGGAAGTATGATGATATAATAGAAGAAAAAATGCATGGATTTAAAAGAAAAATCTCCCTCCTTTAATATTATTGTTGAGAAATATTTTTGAACAAATAAAAGCAAGCACGATTTGTGTTTAATAAAAAATATGAAAGGAGGAGAGAGAGAGAGAGAGAAGAAATCTAAACCACGATATTTTTTTATTGTTAACCTTTTTATGATGGGTTGTTTAAGGAGGGATATCAACTTAAAACTTTTTTTTTATGAAAAAAAAATGTTTTTTTTGTTTAATAACATTTTACGAATTTTCTCTTTAAAAAAATATAACGATATTCTAATTAGAACCAAAGTTATGACTAATTAATGCAAGATGATTTATATACATTTAAAGAAAAATTTCAGCTAAATTCATTTTTCTTTAAACTGTGATTTTTGGCATTGCGCGCATTCTAATTAAAAAGATAATTAACATACAATCTTTAAATTTTGTATGATGGTGTATTTTATGACCTACACCTATTTCCAGGTTGGTGTATATGTATATATATACATATATATATATATATATACATATATATATATATATATTACGCAAAGAATAAGTAGATTAAGCCGAAAAATCCTGCCGTGCTTTTTACTACATCCTGCTAATCAGACATTGGTGAGGTAGTATACCATTCGTACCATTTAGTGCAGAGCCGAAACTAGCCTTTGTTGCACCCGGGGCAAACATGAATTTTGGCGCCCCCCCCCCCCACCTCCACTGCAAAGTATATTTACCATGAGAATTTTACTAATTTTCTAATAGCCCACTTATTTTTAAATTTAAAGTATGTAATACTGAACTACGTAATCTACTTTTTGAAATATTGATTCATTAAAATCTTGAAAACGGAATAGAAAAGAATCGAAAAAATTTCCGCTTTATACAGGATCCTTATGCCATATTATCCTTAGATTCTTCTATGCTTTGACATATCCCAGACAGGATGATTTTTACAATACCGTGCTAAACATAGACGCGAGAAAAATCGGCAAACAAAATCTTCATTTGGCGCCCCTTCGTTCTGGCGCCCGGGGCATGTGCTCCCTCTGCCCTCCCTTAGTTTAGACCCTGATTTAGTGCAATCATAGCTATTGGAAGTATCAGTAGGGTGGAATATTAGCAACTGCGGACAGGTAGAATACTTTCAGTGGAATGATTTAATCAACTCTATCGACTGTTTATCGTGAGGTGAATGGCTCAGTTCAATCGAAACACCAGCTATTCATGATGCAGTCAAATGCAGGTGAAGCCGCATGAGTGGTCAGTAATGGATTAAGAAATCCGGTAGTTTTCTCAATAAAACTGGGAAATTCACTTGAAACTGTTTATTTAACATCACATATAAACGTAAATAATTCCCACAGTGCGAGACTTTATCAGAGCCTTCAGGCTAGAGCACAAATTAATATTTCATGCGAGAAAGGTATTAGTGACGATTTAGATATTCTACACGACTTAAGACACCAGGTAACAGATTAGATAAACAATCGAACAGCAAAAAAAATCTTCTCTTTGAGCTCATGCTCGAGCGTTTTGTTAGAATATGCTATTTTTAGAAGAACTTAACTTACTTTAATTATTAGAACTAAATTTTTGCATACTATGTGGTATATAGACAAATCCATAGATCATATACAGGGCTGCAAAAAAGATTTCGGATAATTTTTCGGCTGTAGATGGGAATTGCTTAAATTGTGTTTTTAAATGTATTATGCGTTTTCGAAATTGTTTAATTAGATATCATATTTCCCCATATTAAATGGTGAAGTTTGTTACATTATTCTGTATATATTAGAATATGTTTCATAATCTATACTTGATGCATGGTTTTTCTTTCTTTTCTTATATATTTCAGGGGTGATTCTGAGTAAAAAGAAATTTCTGAAATTTAAAGCATATTTTCTGAAAGGTTACAGAGAGAGTGAATCTCCTACCGGCACTAATTATGCGTTTTTTCTGCGGCTCTTTGACAAAATTCGCGTTTTTCCCGCGATTCTTTGACGCAATTTTCAATTTTTTATAGATCTCTTGGCAAAGTTTACGTTTTTTCTGCGATCCTTTGACAAAATTCGCGTTTTTCCGCGATTCTTTGACGAAATTCGCGTTTCTTCTGCGATTCTCTGACGAAATTCCGTTTACTTTGCGATCCTTTGACGAAATTCGTGCTTTTTCAGAGATTCTTTGACGAAATTCGCGCTTTTTCCGCAATTGTTTTTGACAAAATTGTCGATTTTTCTGACGAACGATTGACAAAATTGATCTTTATCGTCGACCATTTGTCGAAATTCGAGATATTTTTTACATCCGGACTTATGACCTATTTTTAAAAAATTTTTGAAACAAATGCCTTAAATTTTCGTAATTTTCGAAAAGTTCGGGACCGAATCATCCCTGATTGTTTAGTTAACCCGTTAATACCTAAGCTATTTTTACAGTTTGAACGTAAAAGAAATTTTCATTAATGACCGAAACATTCTGTTGCTGCTTAAATACGAATATAGAAACAAACAACAACAGTAAAAAAATTATAAACGGGTTGTAACTTAAAAGAAATCACATATTTTATGCTGAAGTTTTCGTTCTTCCTTTTGTAATATACAGGACTATAGATACAATTATAACTATAAAGTTAATTTAGCTTTATGTAGGCAATAAGGCAATCTATTTTCTATAAAAGTTGTAATATTTTCCCTTATATGCGGGGTACGGTTTATGGTTTTAGACTTTCTTATCATATTTCATGTATCTTGCGTCTAGCGTTGCCAGGTGTCCCACGTAAATAGGGGACACCAGTATTTTAAATTAATTTTCTTCGCCTTATCTAACGGCGGAATTATCTGAGATTAAAGATGGCGAAATAAACTGGAAGAAATTAGTGGCATCCAGGGCATTTTGAGCCTTGATTTACGCAAGACACCTGGCAACACTACTTACGACATACAGTCGAAAAGAAGTCATGGTACCAGATTAATAATAACAAAACAGTTTATTAAAATCGATAATTAAGATAGTTGGTCTTGGAGCAGGAATACTTATCTATAACGATCAAAATTAAACTTGAAACACTAAAAGAACGAAGGAAGAAATGCTTAAGACAAGAAACTAACTAAATTTTAACACTAGCTCAAAGCAAAATGGCTACGCAGATAGTTTGTGGAAACTAAGAGAATATAACTTCAGCTCACTATAAACGATGTCACTATAAAACGGCGTAAGCATCACTATAGACTGCCACTTTAATTATGGCAATATCACTATCAAGGGAAAATCGTGCCTTCCTATACTCCTTTATTTGAGATAGAAAATTCGAAATCCTTACCACGCTGTCGAAGAGCTCACCCAAAGATATTAATCTAACAAACGACCAAAATGGAAACTTCTCTGGCTATTGAACACGTGGCAACCACTACCTCCAAATATAGGAAGCGGAAATTTTTTTGACTCAATTACAATCAGGATGCGACTAATCTATTGAATCTAACTCCTTCCGCTCCTATATACAGCAGCCAGACAACCGCAGATACCTAATTACCATATTATTGAACAAAATATCAATATCCGTAAAAAGTTCACGGAGATTCAGATACACTTTGTGAAATTTAAATGAATGACAGAATAGGTTGGTCATCCACACACAAATGTTAGCATTCAAGGCACCACGATTGTACGCAAAACTAAAAACCCATTCGGCCACAGACTATCTATATTATAAAGACAAACGTATCTCTGCATAACACTGGCATCATCTTGCGAATGGCAACACTTTCCGATCAAATTTCGGTTTTGCAATTTTCGTTACTGCAATTTTTAGGTACGTTCGTAATTATATAAATACGTAGCACCTATAGTCGTCGTCCAGTCCATCTGTCTGTCTGCATATAACAGAGCAAAAACTACCCAAACGAATGGTCTGAAATTTTAAATATATGATTGTTGCAAAATTTTGTCGAGCCATTTCAAATTTTATGAAAATCGAATGTATAGTTTAATTACAGGGACAGTCAAAAGTTTTTCTTTACATTACGGCCAATGGGAAAAATTATTGCAAGTGAATTTCAATGATGTTACAGCCTTCCGAATAGTCTGAAATTTTAAATATATAATTGTTGCAAAATTTTGTCCAGCCATTTCAAATTTTATGAAAATAGGATGCATAGTTTAAGTACAGGGACAGTCAAAAGTTTTCCGTTACATTACGGCCAACGTGAAAAAATTATTGCAAGTGCATTTTAATGATGTTACAGCCTTCCGAATGATCTGAAATTTTAAGTATATAATTGTTGCAAAATTTTGTCGAGCCATTTCAAATTTTATGAAAATAGGATGTATAGTTTAATTACAGAGATAGTCAAAAGTTTTCCGTTACATTACGGGGAATGGGGAAAAAATTATTGCAAGTGCATTTTAATGATGTTACAGAATATGCATTTATGAAGTGAAAAAAAATTTACATTCGGTACAATATGCGATGCAAAAAAATATTATAAAACTAGTTATAGTACGAACGCACCTCATTTGCCACGTTTGACGTGAAATTTCCAACTTGTTTAATATTTTAACCATCGTACATTTTCAATTTTTACACCACCGTGTAGCGAAAACAAAATCTATTTTCAAACGCAATTTCTTTGAAAACTGTAACTTAATTGACTGATTTATTATGTTTTAAAATAATTTTCAAGCATGATTTTTTGTATTTTATCTCTATCACGTGCCGGCTATATTACATAATAATAAAAAGCATTTTGCAGATAAAGCAATAAAAATTGTTCAGCATTTATTTCTAATTTTCCATAAACAAATTAAAACTTCCTCTATAAATAAATAAAAGAATGAAATAAAAAAAAAAACACACAAATTTAACATACATGTAACCGAACAATTTAAATTTTTATATCGCCAAATAGAATTTTTTTTTCAAATGAAATTTGTTTGAAAACTGCATCTCAATTTGCTGATTGTGTATGGTTTAAAAATAATTTTCTAGCACAAAATATTTTAAAATTTTTCTCTATCACATGGAGCTCCATTATGAAAGGTTAATCCGTTTAATCTTAAAACAATGAAAAGAGTTTAGTATTTAGAAAAGAGTTTAGTATTTTCTTATGGCTAATATTGTATTAAAAGAATAAATCTGCCTTTATAAATAAACAATGAAAATAATATAAATAAAACAGAACATTAAAATACATACAATTGAACTACACGCTTAAAACACTGGAATGATCAGAAACAAAGAGATTGCCGTAAGTAGCAAAATCTTGGGCTAATAACTTTTAGCATGCGACTAATACGAAAATATCGCTTTTGATAAATTTCAAAACTTTACTTGATTGCATAAATGATATTTTTCATATAAAAATGCTTTTTTAGTGTTAGTTGGCAATCTAAAAAATATACTGCATATAAAAAAAAATATTAGAATTTTCAAAAAAAAAAAAAAATGCTTTTCACCTATAAGCTCTATGATTCGGGAAGCCCGGGTTCGATTTCCAAGTCTTCATAAAGGTGTAGCTAGAATCTAAAATTTAATCTTTAACCCTTAAATGCACAGTGTAACTCAGGAGTTTCAAGATCTTTTTTCGCCGTTTGGCGTTTTTTATGGATCTTTTGGCGAATTGCTATGTGTTACGTGTTATCCCATGCATTTCAGGTCGTGAAGTCTGTTTTGTTCTGATTTGCTATCATGGGGAGGTTATAACATCTTTTGTTGATACTGTTTGCAATGTGCTCGACGTTTTTCCTCTACCTTTATAGGATAGAAATTATTAATTCTTCAAACTATTAAAAACATTATAAAAAATATTATATCGTTGAAAGTTGTTATTGTGCAGTGTAAACACTTTAAAGTAAGTATATAATTTTAAAATATCCTTTTGAGGAATTTTTGTTAGGTAACGCATGAGTGACATTATGACCCACAGGAACATAAATAAAAATTTTCATTATTTTTACCCGACTGAAAAGAAGGGTTATGTGTTTCACGCTTTTCTGTGTATGTGGATTTCTTTTACCCTCGAAACATACCTACGGCTGGATGGATTTTAATGAATGAGGTCTCTGTCAATTCGTCTTAACGGCCTGATGGTTATAGGCTAGATTTGGTTTTATAAATTCAAAATGGCGGTAGAGACGAAAAAAAATTTACGCACCCTATTGAGTGGCATATCATTGGATAGGTCTTTCAAAATGAAGACGATGTTTCATTGACTATTTTACAGTCAGAAGCTCCGTTAAAATATTATACAACCTGAAAGTTGTGCATGTAGGATCTCTAGCTTTACTGCAACTCTAACCATCATAGACATCTATAGACCTCATCAAAACAGTGTTTATAGATAGGAACTAGGAACTAACAATTAAACACAACTTTAAAGTCATCAATACAAGTAAGTAAAATAAAAAAAATAGGTATGTAATATAAACAAGTAATATAAAAAAAATATTTTAAGTCAATTCCTACTTAGTTCAATAAGAGAATTTTTTTTTCTCCCATTCTTCTTCCCACTTGAGGGCGCTTAAAAAGCCTTGATCAAGAAGAGGGTTCTCTCGGTCCTAAAATACCTTGATCAAGAAGAGGGTTCTCTCGATTATTGAAAATTAATTAATTAAATTTAATTAATGAAGTAATATTAAAAAAAAACTGGATTAACATAAAGTGTCATCCACCACAAGTTTAAAAAAAATATTTGAGCTTGATTGGATGAACAATAAGTATTTTATTAACGATTGAAAATTTGAACAAGATATATATAGCGAGAGTGTGAGGCATAGGTGCCAAGCTCGCACTAATCTTCCGTAATCAGTGGATTAATTTAACCCAGTTTAACTATGTTTCGAACCAGAAAAATTATTTGATGAATATTTATTTATTTAATTCCAGTTTTCTACGTGGAACTTATTTAATTTCATCTCTGAAAAAAAATTCTGGTGCGAAATGTATTAAACCAGGGTTAAATTAACCCACATATTACGGAGGATTAGTGGCAACTTGGCACCTCTGGTGAGGTAATAGTAGGAATTGAAAAAAAAAATAGTTTCACATTGATGAGAAATAATTAATTAGTTCACTTTTTACGCAGTTGGATTTTTTGATATTTTAAATTTAATTGTTTATTTCTAGTAAAATTAACATAATATTATAATATAACGTTATTTATTAAGAATTAATTTTCTAGTCTATAATTAACAAAAGTAGACTCAAATGTAATGTTTTTCGAACAATGTAAAAAATCATGCATTAAAAGATTAATTATTGCCTGAACATATATCTATTTTATAGATTCGCAATTGCATTATATGTTGAGTGTGTCGGACTTATTTTAATTCGAATTCTAAGAGAACATTTAAAATGCCCGAATTATTCAAAATTCGAGTTAAATGAAATTAGCATATTAAGGAGAATCAACAAAATATATTACCATGAGAGACACTAAAAAACGAAAAACTTTATCATAAAAAATAAAATGTTTTATATATTCCAAAAAGAAAAGTTTAAGAAAAATATATATATTTCGTAAAACAAACACGCAATATTCATTTTCAGAAATTTATGAACACGCCTTAGTTGTTTCTATACACGCTTAAGAAAATTCTTTTTTTTTTCTTAGCAGTTAAAAAAGCCTCTAACATGTTATTAATTCTTTCAAATTTCTTTATTAATAATTTACCTCTCTTCTTTTTTTTTTTTTTTAAGTATGTAATCTTTTTTTTTTTACTTTTTTCTAAATATTTCTGTATATTAAATTTCGGTTACTTTCTTTGAAGTGACATATACCGGATGTCCCAGAAATAACTGATGGATTTTAAAATTCAATAACTTGCAAACGGTGACAAATATTTAAAAAATTCTTGCTGGAGGGTTATGTATGATGGCAGGAGTTTTTTACTGTTGTTCTTGATTTAAGTTCGAATTTAAAACAATAGATGCCGCTGAGAGCAATAGGTGCTCAGCCCAGACCCGATTTTTTGTATTTCGGGATCCATTCAATACATTTTAATCTCCTTTTTTCGCATGGAAGAAGAGAGAGGTCGAAAAATCGAGCCTGGATTTAGCGGTTATTGCTTTCAGAGCCATCTGTCGATTATATTTGTAACTAAAACTGAGAATCACCACCTAAAAACTCCTGACAACTTACATAACACTCCTGCAAAATTTTTTTTAATATCTGTCAGCGTTTACAAATTATTGAATTTTAAAATCCATCAGTCATTTTTGGGACAGCCGGTAGTTGATATTTTGATAAATACAGTTGATTACATGTTACCCATTTACACATCATATGTTATACGATATAGTTGATTTTTTTAGACTATTTATAGTTAAATTACATGTCGTGTACGAGGGGATGCTCATAAGTTCCTGGCTTTGACTAGAAAGAAGATAGCTAGAGTTAAGAAATTACATATTTATGAAACATATTCTCCCATGAGACTGTTGCACTTGTTACATCATTGTTGCAGCTTTTCCAGCCCTCTGAAATAAAATTCTTTGTCTGGTCCTGAAACCATCTCTCACTAGCCTCTTTGACATTTTCAATGTCCTCAAAATGACGACTTTTAAGGTGTTTCTTCAACTACGGAAACAGATAATAGTCTGAAGGGGCTAGTTCTGGTGAATAGGCAAGGTGTTTGACCAGTTGGAAGCACAGGGTCCTGAATTTGGTAGCCTCAACGTTGGACGTGAGTGCAGGTGCATTGTCATGAAACAAAAAATCCATTTGGTCAACTCCCCTTGGCGTTTATTCTGGATTCTCTCATTCAACTTGTCCAGCAGGTTAGTTTAATATACTCGGGTAATACTACACCCTTGAGGTAGGTAGTCCACCAACAATGCCGTCTTTGAAACAGAAAACTGACGCCATGACCTTTTTGCCAAATTTTTGGGTGCGAAACTTCTTTGGCCGCGAGGACCCCCTATGGTGCCTTTCTTTTGACTGTTCTTTGGTTTCTGGATCATAGATGTAAGCCAAGTTTTATCCTCAGTCACTAATCTAGCCAAAAAGCTCTGATCAGTTTCGAAAAGCGCCAAAACGGCTTTGGATATCTGAGATCGTTTCTTCCGCTGATCACTGTTCAAACATTTCGGCACCCACTTCGCTGAAAGCTTGCGCATGTCTGGGATCGAGATAAAAATATACCCTATACGCTCGCGGGAGATGTCCAATATCTTTTTTGGAGGATATTCGTCGGTCTTCAAGAATTAGCTCATAGACAGCACAGCATGTTGAGTGTCAGTTTCGGTGTGAGGGCTTCCACTGCGGCTCTCAACTGCCACGGAAAAATGGTCAGTCTTGAAACGAGATACCCGAGTTTTCACAGTGCTGTAAGAAGGACACTTCTCTAGCAACGTTTGTGACATCCCAGCGTGAAAGTCCGAATTTTTGTCGCCACATTTGGCGATATTTTATCAAGTTGGTCTAAATCTGGCGCTATTGTGGTAACGCTGCCATTAATACTTTTCAACAAATACTCATTGTTGAAGCAGGTACTGGTTTCTCATAGGAAATCAACTGTTGCCCCCCTTGGGGATCCAATTAAAAAAAATCAAGGTCCAATTCATGTATTGCCCCCAGGAATACCTATATATTCCGAATTTTAAAGCTCTATGTCAACAAGAAGTGAGTGAAAAATTAGTCACAAGATTCGACTGCTACATACAAACAAACAGAATTGTAAGTTAAAAGAAAGTATGCAAAAAAAAAAAAAACAATGATAATAATAACTGCAAACGCACAACTCGCTTTAAAAACGAGTTTTTGAGAAAACTGCTAAACTACTTTGTTATTCTGGAAGTTGCGTGGTTGGTTTACGTAGGTTAATATATAATTACTAAAAATATAATAATTCTTAAATAAATAACTCAATTTTCAGCACAGACATTAATAAAGAAAATTTATGTTTAAAAAATTAAATGAATATATGCTTTTAGAAAACTATATGTAATTTTCGCAATATACATATATTTAACGTCTGAATTTAAAATTTATAAATGTGTAAAAAAAAAAAAAAAAACATTTTAAATAAAATCTAATAAAAAAGTTTTAAAAAATATCAAAAACATTAAAAAAACATTTAGTATACGTTTCGCCAAGTAATCCCAAAGACTCATCAGTATACAAATTAACCATCGTAAAACAAACAATAACGCAAATCAAGTACAGTTAAAATTAACGTTGTTTTACCAGAAACAGACTATATTCACCCATAATGGAATAGGCTTCACAGCGTTCTGACTCTATCCCCCCCCTACCTTCTTTAACATATTCTGAGACTCACTTTGAAGCATACATGCATGACATTTATAATACTTGAATATTGAATAGCGTTTTCCATTTTCTCATAAATGGGATACATTTGGAATAGCTGTTCCCAGATGATAACTTTACCTAGACTGCCATGGCTCGAAAATCGGCTTAAACTGTCAAATTTGATCGTATTTTCTGAACTCTTTTTAATCATAAATTGTGGTTGATAGGAAGCTTTTTGTTTATTCCAGATTCAGAATAGCTCAATTATATTTATGATGTATTTTAAATATAAATAAAGCTGTATTTCTAGTCAAAAAGTTACACAACCATAGTAAAAAAGTGTTTTGTCAATATTTTGTAATCCTATGGTAATAAAATAACACATCACTGCGATGTAACGAGCTGAATAACAAGGCTATAACGTAACAAACATTTACATAAATAATTTTTTTTACAGGTTCAAGGCTTTGCAGTTCATACTGCAAAGTCTCAATCTGTGCATTCCCTTAAATCATAGATTTTCAACTGATAAATAGCAAGAGAAAGCCTTTGGTTTTAAACAAATTAAAATTAACAATGCACTTTTAATCAGCACACATGTCACGTTTTACATAATAAAACGCGTGTAAAGAGAGCTGTGTATAACGGAAGCTTGGCTTAAATTGCTATTTCGTAGTGTCTGCGAAATACCATACTTTCTAAGATGAAAACCTATCTAAAACGGAATATTTTCTGCTTCCTTTTGAACTTTTTCTTAGCAGGTTTCATTGCATTTTGTAAAACTTTCGCTTGATATTTTTTACAAATTGCGGAGGGGGCTGGAGTCTCATCAGCCCACCCCCTGAATACGCCACTGACTTTTACTAAAGATTGTTAAAGTTATAATAATAATAATAATACATTGCATACATAGTCTTAAAATAAAGTATTAATGACGTTTTACATGGAATCGGAGAAGGATAAGGCTTGGAGAACGACTGACTCAAGAGAGAATCTCCGAGGATGCGATATAATAAAGGGTGGCGTAATGAGATTAACGTTAATTGGACAGGTAAAGCGACGCTTTCTAACCGGGATTTGTTGAAATTAAGCTCGAGAAAGACAACACGACTTATAGAGGGGTCTCTAAGTAACTGAGCAAGGAATTTTCTTGATAAATTTGAATCACTGCTTTTATATTTGCAAACTCTATATTATAAAGAACAAACATGTTAGTACGTAACGCTGATCTCATTTTGACAGTTGTAACAACAGATGACTAAATTTAGCTTTTACTACTGGAATTTTTTTAACTTCTAAATATCGCACACATTCAATTTTTACATTTCCAAACAGAGAAGAAAATATAATTTAGAAGGCAACTTGTTGGAAAACTGTATCCTAATTTCTCATTTTTTATGGTTTTAAACTAATTTTCGAGCGTTAATTTTTTTTAAAAATATATCGGGCAGATATATTTCAGCACAGGCCGTAATGTAACAGAATTATTTTGAGTCTCTCTGTAAATGAACCGTAAACCCTGCACATTTTTTTTAACGCCGAACATACCATGGTAAACCTCAATAACTTTTGTCAATTACATGACAATCTGACTATATTTATGCGAGTTAGAGCACGGAAGTACAGAAGGACCGACAGAAAAACCGAATTCATAAACACTTGTGTTAAAAATGCGTTAAAATGTGTTAATACAGCGTGTGTTAAAAATGTGCAAGTTCTGTACAAATATAAGCAGTCCAATAAAATATGTTAAAAAAGAAAATGACACAGCGATGTTATTATTAAATCAAATTGGCAGGCGTTCATGCAATGAGATAAATTAATAAGAAAATAAAAGTCACAATGGCCATTGTCTGCACAAATTAAAGAATACAGAGTATCACAAAAATATTCGAACGCTCTTTAATTCTTTACTTTTTGGAAACACGTAGGCAATGTAAATTGCGAAAAGGCTCAAAATAAGGTAAGAATTAAGATTATGTCGATGAAATAGTTTTGTAATTACTTATCAAAAAGTTACCTTTTTATGTTTTTATAGGGTCTCTGGACCCTATAAGTCATTTTTTAAAAATCTCTTTCCATGCTCTGATGAATAAAATAGTAAAAATTACATTCTTCTACTAAAAAAACACACCAAATAATGCTATGTTGAATTTTACGAAATTATGGGGCTTTCTGGCACTTAAAAAATCGTTTGTTTGTTTTTAGGACCAGAAATTACCAAATTTCAAAAAATTAAAAATATCATAAATCGGCAAGTTTTGGCCGAAGAAAAATGAAATTTTTACCGTTTGTTATAGTATGGGGAAAATGTTACTCAATAGTATAACCTATAGGATCCAGAAACCGTATAAAAATAAAATAGTGTAAGTTTGAAAATTAATATGAAGACAATCTCATTATTATAATATTAAATCATACCTTATTTTTAAAACTTTTGCAATTGACACTGTCCACGTTCTCCAATAAGTAAAAAAATAAACAGCCTTTTAATCTCTTTGGATCACCTTGTAGAGACGAGACTAGAAAATGGGTTGAACAGTCTGGAACACGCCTTTGTCGATGACTGAGATGTCTTCCTTAATGTTTCTCTTTAGGCGCGTTTGTAATTATATAAATACGTAGCACCCATAGTCGTCGTTCGGTCCGTCTGTCTGTCTGTTCGCCTGTCCGTCCGCATATAACAGAGTAAAAACTACCCAACCGAATGGTATGAAACATTAAATATATGTTTGTTGCAAAATTTTGTCGAGTCATTTCAGATTTTATGAAAATCGGATGTATAGTTTAGTGACAGGGGCAGTCAAAAGTTTTCCATTACATTACGGCCAATGGGAAATATTATTTTAAGTGCATTTGAATGATGCTACAGCCTTTCGAACAGAATGAAATTGATATGCACTTATGACGTGCACTAAAATATACATTCAGTACGATATGCGGTTGAAAAAATATTTATAAAACAAGTTATAGTACGAACGCGAATCATTTGCCACGTTTGATGTGCAATTTCCAACTTGTTTGCTTGGTGAGGGCATCTAGTGTATGTGCACCTAAACGGACTTTAAGGCTCAGTTTAGATTCTTGTTTTACCATCCTTCAACACTTTTTCATAGGAAACGTATTCTTCTCCACCGTTCTGTGGTTTATTGACAAAAGGATGGGGAGATTCAACGACGCAAGGGAGATAAGAAGATTACATCGACTTGACGGAAATTTCTTCCTCCTGCAGGATTCCATCTGTTTCATTTTAAAGCCGTTAAACATGAAAAACACCGCGTGATCACAAAGAAAAGATGCCGATTCTGAAAATAGTTGAATGATACATCTATTCAAACCTTAAAGTTCTGTTCAGATAACAATTACGGAAGGTGGGTCTTTAATCTGCCTTTTATTTAACCTGCAGGGAGTCTGCTGTCACAGTACAAGATGTCTTTGACATAATTGTCATTACTCCTGTGAAGAATTTCTTTTGTTGATTTTGTGCGCTTTGTTTCTAAACATTTAAAAAGCAATAAATAAAGGCACAACTGACCGCAGAACCTTTGGAAAAGATAGCCCAGAGAAATAATGTATGACTCCTTGCTGTAGAATTTGAAAATGTGAACTGAATGGAGCATTAGAAACGTTTGATCGCTCAAATAACCTCACAAAGAAACTCTTAAGTCTGTAAGGTAGACATTTATTGCCCAGACTGATAAACGTTTCAGTGCCCAACGCGATAATACTGTCCTGAAAGGAGTTATTTGACCACGAAAACATATCAGCATCTGTATGTAAACGAAAAATGTATTTCCTCTTTTGCCCTTTCTCATTCGTCGAGTGATTATTCCGCATTGCAGTATTGTAGTTTTACGCCCGCAGTATTTAAATTCTTGCATGAGTTTCGGAGATAGGATTTTGTGTATTTTTGACTTTTTAATATCTTAGTAGAATCCACGAAGAATGTCTATTCAACAATATGAAATACTCGTTAACAACCGTTTAATTATGTAAAATTTGATGAATTAGTAACGTAAAGTTGTGCATCGATGAAATGGTATAGCTAATAATACTGCAGCAGGAAGCACTCTTAGTTGTGGAAAATTCTCTGCTTTTTGTGAAATGTCAACGAGGTAATAAATCTCTTTTCTTCATGGATATTGACTCCGAGTTAATTTCGGGAAAACACCTTTTGATTATTCGATCCATTGCAACATTTTAACATAGTTGACTGCACTTTAATTAATATTCTGTTGGTGAAACATGCACTAACGATGTCTTAGTGTTACAACTGTTTACTGGATTACGTATCTGAATATGGAAATGACACTTTGAATTGCTTGGCTGAATTGTAAATTGAGTGTGCGTGGAGTTTTTATTATGTAGAACAAGGTTGACAAAGTTTTGTGAGAGAGAAGTAACTAGAGAGTAATAAGAACATGCCAACGACAGATAGCACTGAGGAATTATAACATATATATATATATATTTGCTGGGACATGTCAAAACATTTAATATAGGATCGTCGACTGCGTATGAAAAGCGATATTTCCTACAATGGGAAAGTGAATGTGGATTACAAAAATATTCACAAAAGTATTGTGCATGCTGTGGCAAAATATTATAATACGGAATTTTAGCTTACAAATATAAATGTACCAAAATAAGAAACAATCCCTTGAAGTCGGTTTTATGTATTTTTTCTCAAAATTATTTGTCTCAAATAATTCTACATACCTTAAAATTTGTTTAAAAACTTTTGGACCTATATGTATTTACGGTTATTACTTGAATATCTTTTTTTTGAGACAGCATTCTTTCTTAATTAATGCAATTTGAGCAAAGCGTTCAAGGCTTAACATCTTCAAAAACAACTGAAGAATGAAATGTTGACAATACTTTAAGCGTCCCATTACAAGTTTAACAAACAATTTTATTTCCTCATACCGGAAATTCTTATTGCATGAATATTTGAGAGAAATGGGTTTAATTATTTTATTAAAGTTTTAATTATGTATGGAATAGGAATCGAAGTGTTGAGATATTAAATTACAGACGTACAGATGCAAAACGATGGTAAAATAAAAGTAATTAAGTTTTCAAACGGATTAGGAGCTGTTGAAATAAATTTCAATTACTGACTCACTTGAGATTTCGGAAATGATATTAATTATTCATTTTTACGACTGACTGAGTTTAGGAGTTGTGTGGAATGGAATATTACAAAGTAGATTACTCTAAAATATGTTAAGATAATATTTTGAAAATCTAAAATATTCCCATCTGTTATATGAAATCTCTGAGAGGGAAACGCCGTAAAACAAGCAATCCCGCGATCAAAACTTTCTTTTTTTCAGAGGAGGTGATGAAATAAAATTTTAAACTCTTTTCAGTTTGTGCCTGCCTATGTATTTTAGGAAAGTAAACTTATTTCATAGTTGCTTTAGGTTTTTATAGTTTTACAGAGTTTTTGAATACATTTTATTTGAAAGGTCATTTTTTATGCACCGTTAAATTTAAAGCTATTTTTAAGAGAAACTGAAGCTCTTGCTTTTGTTTTTCAAAAAGTATACTGTAGGTAAGGTATATATATTATAAGTTGTATGTCCATATTTGCACGTATGTGCGTATGTTAGAAAATGTATGATATAAATATGTAAGATTTAAATCACTAAGAAACCAATGTTTGAACACACAACATATACAAATCAAGCACTGTGAAAATTAATAGACGTATAAACTTCGTGAGTACTGTCACTGATGATGTAAGCCCCAGTACTCACGAAGCTTATTCGTCTGTTCATTTTTACAGTGCTTGATTTGTAAACAGGGTGGTCATAAAGAAACTTCCACGATATATGTACCCCTAGCGACCTAACTACTCAACCAATCGAAAGGAAATTTCAGATTTAGTTATTTGAAGGTATGCGCTCGAGATCATGATGATTTTAAACAATAGAGCTCTCATGGTTACGGTTACAATGAAAAAATTTCGAAATTTTCGAATAGCAATATATATTCGAATAGCATATTGTCCCTTCGCAAATTCATCAGCGCATTGAAAAACCAGAAATGGCATTAGAGCGATACACGAATGGCTAAAATTGTCAGTGCAATATGGTGGCACTCAATCCTTATCAGTTCCTAAGCAATGTAATATTCAGCATTCTAAAACAAATGATTAAATTTTTATTTTCACTATGTGTACACAAGCACAACTCAAAAACATATTTTGAAACAAACCTTACAACATTACTTAGTTCACAAGTGAAAAAAAAAATCGGCTGCTGAAAAACATGTTTTGTAGCCACTCCTTTGTTCTTCGCAATGGTCTTTTTTGAAACTGTTTTACACCTACAATTTCCATGTCACATGTATCATTCCAACGCCATTTATGTTTTTTCCATGCCCTGATAAAATTGCGCATGAAAAAAATGGGTGTTGGCATTCGAAAATTTCGAAATTTTTTCACTGTAACCGCAACCGTGAGATTTCTATTGTTTTAAATAATCACGATATTGAGCGCATACCTTCAAATAAGTACATCTGAACTTTATTTTCGATTGGTTGAGCGGTTAGGTCGCTAGGGGTTCTTATATAGGAAAAGTTTTTTTTTATGACCACCCTGCATATTGTGTGTTCAAACGTTGGTTTTTTAGTGATTAATTTTCTACACAAGTTTTTGTTTATTATGTAAGATTATCTGTATACAAGATGGATCAGTGTAAGCATATATAAAAAAATTAAACAAAAACATAATTTGAAGAACAAATTGAAAAAACAAAATTTATTTCCTACATTGTTTAAGCCCGAGAAGGGGCAGATATTAAGATATTTCATTCAATTAGTTTTACATTTAATGTTAAATTTTTGTAACAAATTAGTTAAGGCAATTGAAGATTAAAAGATAAAAATAAAATTCATACAATATGATGCTTAAAACACCCTAAAAAATTAGATTCCGTTCAAATGAAATCGAAATAAATCTTAGACTTCTTCCATTTTTAATTGAAAATATTTGTATTGCAGATTTTGCTTTATGTTTATGACAATTGTGCATAAAATGATAAGATACATGCAAAATACAAAACTTAAAAAAAAGTCTAAGATTTATTTCGATTTCATTTCTACGGATTCTAATTTTTTAGGGTGTTTTAAGTATCATATTGTATGAATTTTATTTTTATTTTTTAATCTTCAATTGGCTTAACTAATTTGTTACAAAAATTTAACATTAAATGTAAAACTAATTGAATGAAATATCTTAATATCTGTCCCTTCTCGTGCTTAAAGAATGTAGGAAATAAATTTTGTTTTTTTAATTTGTTCTTCAAATTATGTTTTTGTTTAATATGTCAAGTTTTTTAATAACTACTGCACTCAGACGAACGCATTTCAAAATTAATGGAGAGTATGATCATCAGGCTTTGACGTATGCGGTATTGCATCACAATGTGGGATGCAGTTTACCAATGTGTAATTTAAAATGTTTCACTACTGTAGTAATGCAGGTTGCGGTAGTTTGAACAAAAACTTCCATTTTGAACGTAAAAAATCTATAATCAAAACATAAAAAATTAACTTAATTTAAATTTAGATACCCTATTTCCCACTCAGGAACGCTATGAATGTAAATGTAAATTGTGTTGAATCCTTACTGCTAATATTTAACAATATTATAGCTGTGATACAGTAAAAAATATAAAATAAAAGTTTTACCTAAATTTTTAAACCCTATTCTCTCCAAGGGGTGATGTAAACACATCAGAAAATTATTACCTAAGTGTAACTTTCGGTATAAATAGTTCTCATCTCGGAAAAAAAATACATTTTAAAATTTAAGTTATGTAATTCCCCACTAAGTTCGCTACCTTGCGTAAAAATAGCTATCCATTAGAAACTTGTTACTAAAATATAAACTTGACCAAAGCAAAAACTTATTCTGAAAATAGCCTTTTTATTTCCACTATGACGCCATTTTCACCTTTTTAATTTTTTGAATAAAAAAAAAAAAAAAAAAAAAAAAAAAAAAACTAGCTCAATTTAATATTTTACGTGAAAATCTTTCAAAAAAAAAGGAATAAATTATTATTACGGCTTTTGAAATTTTTGCAACAATGAAGTAAAAATGTTACATTTGCTATGAAAAATGTCCGTTGATTTTCAATGAAAAAAGCGAAAATTGGAATTATTAAGAAAAATATTTGAATAATGTAAAAAAAAATTGGCCCATGTTTCTCTTTGGGTTATAAATCACCCATATGCAAAGGCATTTTACCATTCACTTTGACCCTGACGTCAGGCAATCGTTTTTACACTTTAAATTTATAATATCATTAAAATTAGTAAAGAATAAAAAATGAGTGGCATCAGGGACAAAAAGGAGGGAAGAAAAAATGAAAAAGTTATGATCTCCATAGGCTTTTCCATGTTAAATTAACATTGAGAAGTGACACTGGAAATAGATGAAATAAATAAGTATTGCGCTGCCGCGCAATACTTAAATATGTAAGTAGACGATAATGCGTTAAATATGGAGCATTAAATGGTGGGTAGGCAGGGCTAGTTGAATGATTTCGTAACTGGATAACATGAGAAATATGAATTGTAAGGTACCGATTCAATATAAACTACAAGTAATGTATCATAAGTTTTAGGATATCCTTCTTATCTCCATCTGAGTTTGGACTGGTCGTGGAGTTGTTATTCCATGGCCAACACAGTCACAAATCCTTCCACTCCTAGCTTTTTACTAACAAACGTGTTACTAATAAACTTAATGAACGTTTGATTTTTACTAATAAACGTTTTTTGTAAGGTACCGATTCAATGGAAACTACTAGTAATATATCATAAGTTTTAGGACATCCTTCTTATCTCCATCTGAGTTTGAACTGGTCGTGGAGGTGTTATTCCATGGCCAGTGTTGCCAGATTGTAGATTTTTTTTTATTCAGATTATTTGTGTCACCACTTTTTTAAAATAGTATAATTCGCCTTATTTTTCAGAATATTTTATCTATTTTTAAATAGACCGAATATTTCTATTTAAAAAAGCGGTGACAATCAACAATCCGAGGACAAAAAAGTCCGCAATCTCCCAACACTGTCAATGGCCAACACAGTCACAAATCCTTCCACCCTTAGACTTTTGTGTTTGATTTTATTAACGATCAGGCTCGCTGATTCCGAAACCAATCCTGAATTGAAATCACGGATAAGCACTACAGATGGTTTGATCGACATGAACATGCTCATAAACATATGACAAGAACTAATTTACCGGTGGGACATTTGCAGAGTATCGAAGGTCAGCCATATTGGAAATTTGTAAAAACGGGAATCTTTGGGTGTTTTACTATCTTATAAACACGTGTGCTATCATTTTGGTTATATAACTACGCAGTATTTCCATTTGGGCTTCTTTTGTTATCCAGTTTACTTGATTTCTACCACTGTTTTGAAATTGCGATATTCGCCTTATTTAATTGCATTATTTTGTCATTAAATAAGAGGGATGTTTTTATTTCAAATAAGTAGTAGTAATAAATCAATCTAAATAAAAAAAAGTAGTCAAATTGACAGCACAGTAACTACGTATATAAACAATTCGTTTTTCTCAACTAATTTATATCTACGTTTTTACGGCTTGCCTTGACACTGGATGTAGCGCGCACCTTCTTAGCGCATCCTTGTGTAATTTTGATTTTTCCATTTGACTACAGTTAGTTGTTCTGAATTAGTTGCTTATCGGAGATCTACGCGCACCTATTGTGCGTTCGCTGTATCTGGTTAATTTCAAACAATGTAAAATACCAATCTGTATATGTTTTGTGTACATAAAGCTTTTTATAAGAACGATTTTGACATTAATTAGTATTGAATCAGCGACCATTATAATTTTGGCATCAATTTAACCTCTCTGGACATAGTTAAAGTGCATTACACTTTCATGTAATTTTAATATTAAGTTTTTCTCGTTCTAGTACGGCTTATATGATAAAATTTGTTGAAGGTTAGTTTTTTAATAAAGTCAAAACACTACATTAAAAAACTAGTGTTGTGAAGGAATTTTCACCTTGTTACTAATACATGTTAAATCAAGAAAGTTTATTCTATATTGGTATGACATCTCAAAAATTTAAAGAAAGGCTAAAAGAGTACTTATCTGATATCAAGTTCAACAAACCAAGTACAGATTTTTCTAGCTTTCATCAAAAAGAAAATATTAAGATAAACTTCGAAAAGCTAAAATGGTCATTTCAACATCTAACCGTTACTCTTCAGTAATCCGTGATTCCATTGAGATTTTACTTAGGAGTGATACTGTTTGCAACGATTGTCTTTCTTTTAATATTCTCACGATTTGGTTTAATATTCTAAGTATTTCAAGAGCCCCTGGAAATATGAACTGATTTTTTCACCCCTCTGTAGAGCAATGGACTGAACTTCGCTTCCACGTGCGTAATATTTTGTTTTGTTTTTAAGTATGTTTTCTATTCTAGTTAGTCATATTTTCCCTTTGAAAATGAACGCGTAAAGATCCTCAGGGCTATATTAAGTAATATCTTTATATGTTTGTGTCACCTTTTAACTAATTGTATGTATGTTTTAAAGTTTATATGAATAACAAGGTGAAAATTCCTCCACGACACTAGTTTTTTAATACAGTGTTTTGACTCTATTGAAAGTATTGTACACTGTAAAAAAAAATCTGTGAAGTTACTAAAGTTTTTCTAGGAAACTGGGATTCCAGGAACTTTTTATGTAACGGCAATAAGAAAAATTCCTGTAACAGAGTCTGTTACAGGAATTTTTGTAACTTTGTTGTAACTTTACAATTTTTTTTTTACAGTGTAATCGAAATTTTTTTCGACTTCCGGTTTTTGATGGATTTACATGTTTTAGGGTGCAGAGATCCCGAAAAATCCCGATCTCAGGATTAAATAATATCTTTATATGATTGTATCAGCTTTTAAGTAATTATAAGTGTGTTTTAAAGTTTATATGGTTAGTTTTTATCAAAATGATTTCTTGTCCAACTTATTTATACTAAATTGTAATACGTTTGAAGCGAAATTTTCTAAGCACAATACGTTCAAATGTAACTGAAAAATGACATTTGGACGATAGTTCCTTAATTCATTAAGAGTTTAACAAACAATTTCATTTGCGAATGCAGGAATTTTGCGAACTTATCGTATGAATATTTGAATGGAACAGTTTTAATTATTCTATCAAAGTTTTAATTATTCATGAAATGAGAATCGAAGATTTGAGGCATTAATTTACAAGTATGGTTGCAAGACGTGACTGAAATAAAGTAATTACATTTTCAAATTTATAACGAGCTGTTGAAATACTTTTCATTTATTGACTCGCATGGTATTTTGAGAAAGATATTATTTATTCATTCATGTAATAGATTCAGTTAGAAGTTATACCACATTGAATAAGATTTGATCAAGAAGTAAGTTTACTAAAGTTTTAATTTTATCATTACCAAATTAGTTATATTTAATACTCATCGCTCTTTTTTAAAGGTAATTAAAATTTTGTTATTGACATGGTATCGGGGTGTTTAAGAAGTACTCACGCTACGTGAAACCTCCAACGAAGTTGAAAACTGGAATGCAAAGATAAATTTAAAAGCAATGCAATATGTTAAGAGGACGGTGGACTTTAAAGACATTTTTTTAAAATTTTCATCACAGAGATATGAAATTTTGTCGAAATATATAGTTCACCACAAGTGTATAGTACACCTTAAAAGAAATTTCCAATCTTATAATTTTAAGAGTTAAAAAAAAAAAAGTAAACAAAATTTTAAAATGGTCCATGCTTCTTAATTTATCAGATAATTCCTCGATTTTGCCTTTTAATCACTTAAAAATCTATCACAAACAAATCTGTGCATCAATTTTTTGATCCCTTGAATAGTTAATTTTTTAGAGAATTTTTTTCTGAATTCCGTATCGATTTTCATCAAAATTTTTCCTTTAAATAAGTTTAATATAAAATTTAATTGTCTTAATGAAGTTGAATTTTAAAATCCATTCACAATTTCTTTTTAAGCAACACCAGGATTCTTCCTTATCAATTTCAGGAAATTCGATAAAAAATGAAGACGCATGAAGCATTTCAAATATCTAAAAACGTTGAAAATTCAGTTTTGTAAAAAAACAGATTTAAAGTATATTAAAGGGTCGAAAAATTGTTTGTGTACAAAATTGAAACTCTTGTAACTTTGGGAAAATTAACTGTATCTGCAGACGGTTTTTCGCAAATGGCTCAGAATACACTGGCAAATAATAATACGACGGAAATAATTTTCGATTTGTGGGTTGATTTTTGCTCAAATAAAGGTTTGCGGTCCCCTTAATCGAATTAATATATTTTTTGAGAACTCTGATGGAGATCAGAAGACCATTCCAATGGTTGGAAGCACAAGGTTAAATACAACCCCAAATACGGGCGCATAGAGCATCCAATATTTTTTGTTGCCCTATACTTCAATGCCATTTCAAGTCTGGTCTAGGCAAAAACGGAGAATGTGAAGACAGTAGGGTAGGGTAATTCCGGGATTTATGCCGCTCATTTTTTTTAATTTGTGTATAAAGTCCCATTGTGGACATAAAATAAAAAAAATCATGCTATGCTATTTAATGTTAAATATACAATGCGTGTACTGCGACAAAAAATTCAAAACAAGTCATTAATATTTTTTAACAATTTTTTTCTAAAACATTACACTGCGGCGCGTTACCCGTACATTGAGGTTGAGACGCTGCACTTGTGCGGTAGTTATGCCGCGCTTGTAATAAGAACAGAATGAAATCATAAAGAAAAATATTAAAGAAAAAATTCATATCTGGACTATAATTAACGATGTAATAACAAAATGAAACTAAATGAGTACAATGAAACTCATTCGTAGATTCAAATTAATAATTGGTATTCGGTTGGTACCACTTTTTTAAAAGAAGTTACCTTTTCTTAAATAATCATGAAAATTCTCTAATTACACAAAGCAAATATTACTTTTCTTTTTTACTGGTGCCAAAAACAAATTTTGTAAGCTCTTTATGAATGTGCTTATATGTACCTATGGTCCCGAATGGGTTAAGAGACCTGTTTTTTCGACTACAATCTACAGAAAAAGTTTCGAAAAAGTACAGTCTTTATGTATAACTGCATTAAACACATGATGCAACGAAGCCAATTACACTTCCTCTTTTTTGGAGTAGTTTGCAAAGAGCGTCTGCATTACGCGTAATCCAATTTTTCATTATTATCATCTTGATTTGCATCTTTCTTGCACTTCTTACTTTTTATTTTCCCCTTATTCTCATTTGGTTTAAGTAAATTTGATAACATGCCTAACATGGTTAGTCTGTGCAAAAAGAAAAGGAAAAGTTAATAACACTTAATCATCCCGTACAAAAGAAACTGCGGCATGTATACCGGAATAGCACTGCGGCATGTATCCCATTTTGTATGGTGCAGACGTCGGCCATCACAGTTACCTGCTATCGCTAAGGGGAATGGCGTAACCATACACACAGTACTGTATACAAACGCTACACTTAGTTTTGATTTCGAAATCATGCATGCATTTAGTAATTAGTGTATGAAAAGTATTTAAACATAACGTGTTTAAAAGTTTGGAGAGTGAAATCATGCACTTACGTCAAATTAAGGATTGTACTTCTACAAGTAAACATCGAAATGGGATTCACGCTATACACCGGTTAAAATAATCTCATTGCGCACCTATACTGTGCGTTTGATGACCATCTATCGATAATTACAAGAAATACAAGGGGTGCGGCATCTATCCCGTATGCGGCGACTCTCCCGGAGTTACCCTACCAAAATGCACAAGAAATCAATAGCATAAGGTGACCAGAGGCCCTAAATAGCAAAAAAAAAAACAAAACAAAAAAAAAAAAAAAAAAAACAATTACAATTAAATTTAAAAAATCAAAAAAACACGACTGCGTAAAAAGCGAACTTATTAATTATCAATGTGAAACTATTTTTTTATATTATTTACCTATTTTTTTTTATTTACTTGTATTGGTGACTTTTAAGTTGTGTTTAATTGTTAGATCCTATCTACAAACACTGTTTTGATGAGGCCTATAGATGTCTATGAAGATTAGAGCTCCAGTAATACTAGAGATCCTACCTACACAGCTTCCAGGTTGTGTAATATTTAAACGGAGCTTCTGTCTGTAAAATAGTCACTGAAACATCGCCTTCATTTTGAAAGACCAATCCAATGTTATGCCACTCAATAGGGTGCGTAATTTGTTTTTTTTCGTCTGTACCCCCATTTTGTATTTAACGGCCGCCATTTTGAATTTATAAAAACAAAACTAGCCTATAACCATCAGACGGTTAAGACGAATCGGACGTTCTTTTATTTTATGTATTTAAAAAATTGTAAGATGTAGAATTTACAGGGGCTCCAAACTGTCAGATATTTGACAAACAGAAAATTGGTATAACAGCTTATGCGCATGATTAGAAAATAAATATTGCAACTAGAATAAAAATTTTGGTGCCTACTTATACTTCAGATTGTAATATTTACCTTGAATCTAAATAAATTTGCATTTAAAGCATTTTTATATTTTTAATACAAAGTTGTATTTAGCTAATACAAAGTTTTGAAAATTTCAAAAACATAATCACCTAAAAATATTTTTCTGAACTATAAAAAGGAAATTTTACGTTCCGTTTATACAGGTTAACATAAAACATATAGTTATGTTTTGAAAATTTTATAAAAAGGTATTTAGAAGTTTTTGAGAGACTCTGCGCGTTATGCCTAAAAACGGCATTTGGAGAAAAATGAAATCAAAATTTAGGAAACGCCTATTCAACTATTGAGCGGGTATAATTCTAAAAGCCGTAAATTCTGTTTTAATGAGAATTTCAAGGAAACAATTATATTAAAATGTTCAGAAAGGATAAGAATTTAACATCTAAAAATATTAAAATTTTGAAACTTTTGAAGCTTTTAGAATCCTGAGACCCCTTAAGTCTTGAAAAGGCTATTCACTGTACCATACCTGGTCTATAATGACTGATAAATAAGGCTTTCGGCGCCGACTAAGATCGAAAAATGGGGGAAAGTTAAATTCAAAAAATAAAAATTTTAAATATTCAACTAAATAAAACTGAAAAAAATTCCGAGACCGGTGCTAGTGGTTCAACGCCAGCCGCAGGCTCCCAAAAACAGCTGAGACGGTACAACTGTGAAAAGTTCCCTTTGCTGTTTGAGTCCCCATTCGAGACACGAGTGCACACAGAAGCGGTCAAAGAGAAAATGACGCGTAATACGACATTGCTCGCGTATTTTGTTTCGCGTTCTTTGTTTCAAAGCATCAACCAAAAACAGAATGCAAAATCTATTGATCAATTCTTTGAAGAATATTGCTGGAATACATAAAACAACGACCACTGAACATTTAAAAAATGAAGGAAAAGAAATAGTAGCGATTTAAGTGATAAGTAAAAATAAAATAGCGGAATTCAAAATGACTGAAGGTCGGACACCATCTAAATATTTGCACCAGAAATCAAATAGAGAATTTTTTCAAGAAAAAATACTTTTTTTTCTCCGTGCAGCTGCTAAAAATTGTGCCGTGCAATTGATGTACAGGGATAATTAAACAACCCTAATTTAAGATTGTCTAAATACGAAACTATTAGTCAGAAAGTTGCGAAATTTTGTGTCGGGAATAAAGAAGGAATGGAAATTTGTTTGAGCGAAAAAATAATTTAGTTCAAAATTTTGCCACCAGAGGGCGTTTACTAATAAATTACACATTTAGCCATCGCTTACTGAATACTAGGCCTGAGCTCTGAGAAAAAAATGCCGGCTGTTGTAGACGGATTTTTTTTTTCAGAGTTTATACGATCCGTTCAATTAGAACATCAATAATTTTTAAAAGTTTTTACTCTTTATTTTTTTCAGGAGGCGATCTGTATATTTCTCTTATTTAATCTGAGAAAAATAAAGCGTAAAAACTTTAAAAAATGTGTAATTCCCTAAAAAAAGCACCCTGGTGGCCAAATTTTGAACTAATTTTTTTTCGCTCAAACAATTATTATTCAAACAATTAATTACTCATTCAAACAATTAATTATTCATATCTATAATTGACTGAGATAGGTCGTGTGTTGCACAGAATGTTACATAAATATCGTATATATATACAGGGTGCAATATGTTATCTATCGCCGACCTTTAATTTCTCACCCGTTGGTCGTAGACCACCTTTAGCCCGTATCGTCGGTATGTTTGAATGTTGTTCGACCCACAAAAGTTAGCTCAAATTTTTAGATGAAATAACCCTATTTGGTGATTCCCCGATTTGGCGATACCGACTAAAGGTGGTTTCGTCGTAAAAAGGGCATTGCACTCTGATTTTGATCTCGAATTACTTTAATTCATCTTTTAACTGATCCCTCAATGAAAGACAAAATCATGTGCAAAAATGTCAAACTTTGAAATTTAATATCTATGCCAATTTTTGTAGTACAGATGTCAAACTTTTTGTGTTATATCTGTTATGATATGTGTAAACTTTTACTAAATATAACTATAGGGACTGGGGGACCGTATAAAAAGTTAGTTTTCGTAATTTTTATGAAATTGATTTTTTACTTTAAATAATGTCACAACATGAATATTTACCTCATTTGAAACGTTTTTGTAATTGGATCTATATGTCTACGACCAACGGTTGAGAAATTAAAGGTCGGCGATAGATAACATATTGCACCCTGTAAATATATAAGAACACTGTTTTTTGAAACTCTAAAAATTTTCTGAAAGTCTTATATGATCATATGAAATCTTGGTTTAGGTGGACATAGAACACAGAAGCCGGACCCCGAACTCGAGGGTTTATGGACGTGAAAACCTTAAAGTTGCAAGTCAATCAACTTTCGAATTTCCATCGCTAATGCTAAGACTTTTCGCGTGTGATGCATTCGTATATTTAAAATCCCCTCAGGAAATCAATATTTTAAACTTATTTTTTGTGAAAAATTGTTTGTTTACTGTTTTCGTTTGGAAAACACACCCACATGACGCGTGAAGCCACGCTAGTTTAAAAATTATTATAGTATGATTCCTTGAAGTTTGTTAACGATATTTTTTAACCAAACTGACAAAATTACATTTTTTAAGGTTTTCTTGATGAACTGTTTTTATATTAAAATATATTTTCAACAGAAATTCTGGTATTATATTATATAATAAATTATGATTTACTATAATTGAATTGTTTACTGTGTTTATTGTTTTTAAATTATGTGAAAATGTTTTCTATCGTGAATGATTTTGAAAATGTCGCCGTTTGTGCGACGAAACGATCGTCATTCTAAATAAAGATATTTTATCACTTTTTATAGCATTATTTAACTTAAACTTAATCTTATTTTTTATGTTTATTCTTCTTAAAGGACGTCTCTTTTTTCCTTAATTGTCAAAATATTTCTAAAATACTAGATTGAGCAAAAAGTTCTGGGAAATTTGTGAAAGTTGCATTGTTATGCGCAAATTAACAACAAAAGCAACAAGGACTATTCTTAAAAAAGAGACCATCATAGTCCACGACTTTCTGCCATCGTTCTGCCAGATTCCGATTTGCTGGGAGTACAAAGTTTGTCACCGTACCAGCACCTTCACCCTCATTAATTTCATCGACGGGTTTCAGAATCGTTAGGCCTTTTCTCCAATAATGCCGGATCAACGCACGCAAATCATACTGTTCAATAGGCATTTTGGAGCCGAAATTCCTCAACTTCTATAGATATACCACTAGTACTTCCATATATGATACAAATTCTGGTAACTGTTAGATTAAAATTTTCCCAGAACTTTTTGCTCAACCTAATATGTACCTAATTTTATGCGAAGTTTTAAAATCTCACTCACAGTTCGCCAGCTTTTAACACATACAATATTAAATTAAGCATAGATTTTAGAAATATGTTGAAAACTGAGGGGAAAAAAAGAGCGAAAAATATTAATTTCCCGAGGAGAAATTTATATATACGAATGTATTCTACGCCCTTAGCATTACTTAACATTAGCGAGAGGAATTCGGAAGTTGAGAGATAAGCAGCCTTAAGTTAGTGACAGAAAGTTATTTAGGAAAACAAAATATGTGTAAAATACGCATCGCTATTTACGTACATATAATATCATCTTCAAATGTTATCGTTAAAATACAGTATTGTTTTAATACATATTTTCTGATGGCATAAATACCATTGCAAATAAATTTAATTAAAGATTTCTATTAAATTTATAAAGAAATATATTAGTAACAAATATTAGACGGCCACTAAATTATTCTATAAATTAGGGATGCACAACCTGTGGCCCGCGGCCAAAAGTGGCCCGCCATGGGTTAACTTGTGGCCCGCGATCACAATTTATGTAATTTTTTCGTTTTTTTGACACAATGTCGTCAATTTCTAACTGGAAAATTGCAATTTTTTGTCCATATGTCGCAGAAAAAAATCGCGAATTTCGTCAATTTGGCCCGGGAAGAAATTGCAAATTTCATCAGAGCCAATTAAGAATCGCAAATTTCGTTGATCGAGTTCGGAAAAATCGCGATATTTATCGATTAGTCGCAGAAAAATCTCAAATTTCGTTGATCAACTGGGGAAAAATCTCGAGTTTTGTCAGTTTATCGCGAGAAAAAAAAAAAACGATTTCGACAATTTGCCGTGGAAAAAATTGCAAATTTCGTCAAAGTCACTTAAAAATCGCGAATTTCGTTGATCGGACGCGTTAAAAATCGCGAATTTTGTCGATTATGTAATCCTTGATCGGTTGCTGAAAAATCGTGAGTTTTGTTAGTTGATGGTGAGAAAAAATGGGAATTTTGTCAATTTGCCGCGGGTAAAATTACAAATTTCGTTAGAGTCAGTTAAGAATCGCAAATTTCGTTTATCGGGCGCGGAAAATTTTCGAATTTTGTTGATCGCGAGAGGAAAAATCGCGAATTTTGTCGACTCGGCGCGGAAAAGTCTCAAATTTCTTTAATCGGGCACAGAAAAATCGCGAATTTTGTCGATGAGGTACGGAAAAATTGCAAATTTTGTTGACCGGCTGAGGAAAAATCGTGAGTTTCGTCAGCTTATCGCGAGAAAAAATGTCGAATTTCATTAATTTGTCGCGTAAAAATTACAGATTTCTTCATAGTCAGTTAAGAATCGCGAATGTCATCGATTGAACGCGGAAAAATCACGAATTTTGTCGAGGATCTTCGGAAAAATTGCAAACTTTCTTGATCGGCTACGGAAAAATCGCGAGTTTCGTCAGCTTATTGCGGGAAAAAATCGCAAATTTCGTCAATTCGCCGCAGGAAAAATTACAAATTTCATCAGAGTCAGTTAACAATCAGGAATTTTGTTAATCGGGCACTGTAAACTCGCGAATTTTGACGATGAGGTACAAAAATTGCAAATTTCGTTGATCGACTGGGGAAATATCTCGATTTTGGCAATCTGTCGCGGAAAAAAAATCACGAATTTTGACAATTGATAGAGAAAATTACAAATTTTGTCAATTGGTCGCAAAAATATTGCGAAATTTGTCAATCACTCGTGAAAAAAAATCGTGAATTTTCCCCAAAATTTGCGAATTTCGGGAATAGCTCATGGAAATATTTCAAAAATTGTCCATTAGTCGCAGGAAAAAATCGCAAATTTCATCGATTGTACGCGTAAAAGAAATCGCGATTTTCGCCAATTTATTGCGCGAAAAAAATCGCAAATTACATCAATGTATATCAGGAAAAAATCATGTTTCGTCGATTGGTCATTTGAAAAAAATTGCAAATATTGTCAATTTATCACGTAAAATATCGCAAAATTCGCCAATCACTCATGAAAAAAAAATCGCGAATTTTGTCTATCGTTCATAGAAAAAACTTGCAAATTTCGAAGATCGATCGCAGAACAAAAAAGTCGCGAAATAATTCGATCGGGGGCGAAAAAAATCGCAATTTTCGTTGATCCGTTGTGGAAAAAAAATCGCGAAACTTGAAAATTTATCACTGAAGAATTCGCGAATTCCTTCAATTTATCGCAGGTATCGCAAATTGGTTGTTTGAAAAGATTGCAAATTTTGCCAATCGGTCGCACTTGATTAACAAAAGAAAAAAAAAGCGAGTTTTGTTAATAGTCTGCAGAAAAAATCGCATAATTAGTCCATCATGCCTTGTTATTTCAAAAGTAAATTTCCTTTTATTTTAAATGAAGTTATTCTTCAATATTTTTTCTTATAATTTTCAATAACGTTCAATTATTTAGAAATTTTGTGTATTTTTTTTTTCCTTCAAGTTACCATTTGTCAAGAAAGAACCGTTAGTCTTCATAAAGTGTTGAACGGTTATTCATACAGATGCGAAGAAGCCCTGCATTCCTTCATACAATTACTAGGTTGAGCAAAGAGTTCCGGGAAATTTGTGAAAGTTGCGTTGTTGTGAACCCATCATAGTCCACGACTTTATGCCATCGTTCTGCCAGATTCCGGGTTCGCTGGAAGTACCATGGCGGCTCCTTCGAATAAAAAAACTCTTGACATGCTTCTTCAACTTCATTAAAGGATTCAAATCAACGGCCCTTGAATAAAGTGTTTCATTGATCGAAAGAGGTCATAATCGAATTCCTGAACTCCTATTATAGATATACTACTAGTACTCATATATACGATACAAATTCTGGTAACTATTAGATTAAAAATTTCCCAGAACTTTTTGCTCAACCTAATATTTATTTAAGTTTCTTTATTTTTATTATAGAAAAAAAAAGTATTCATCAAGAATAAAGACTTATTACCCCCCCCCCCCCACCTCCTCGATATAGAATTTTCTCTGTGTTACTGATGTGGCCCTCGACAACCCAAACATTTTTGTAAGTGGCCCTTCTCTTAAAAAGGTTGTGCACCCATACTATAAATGAATAGTAAAGATTTAATATTATGTAATTTTATTTTAATATTTTATTCAAGTTTATTTTTGTAATCAAGATGAGGAAATCGACATGATTTGTTCTGCCCTTGGTTGTATGGTTGTTTTAAAAGTGAAATTCTTTGCAGGGTGAAGGGGGCATCATAAAACAAATAATTTCGAGTTGGTACTCTTTCTTTTTTGTCAGAAAGGTGAGGAAATAAAATTTTACAGCTTTTTCTGTTTGAGCCTGCCTATCGATTTTAAGAAAGTAAACTTATTTTATAGCTTTTTTTTTTGGTGTTTATAGTTTTATAGATTTATTTCTCATACAGTTTTCTTGAAAGGTCATTTTAAACACGAATTTAAAGTATAAAGAGTTTTTTAGATACAGAGAAGCTTTGTTTGTACAAAAAGTATTGTTATAAATGTAGGAATAGTAAGTGATCTGTCCCCAATATTTCAATTGATCATACTGGATTTGAAGACGATAACAAATATTTAATTAAATACACTTACATCTATATAAATAAAAATGTAAATGTTCGTTTGTTGAAAATCGCTATCTCCGAAAGTTCTTCACCGATTGCTTTGAAATTCACGGGTTGAGTTGCATCCGAATACGGAAGTGTTGTTCTATACTTATTATGAATCTCGCTCCCCCACCCCTCATTTGCCACCCCCCACCAGAGGGCTCTTTTAAAATCTTTACCAAAACCCATCATGTAATATACCATTAGAAAGCCCTTGGACTATTGTTTTATATTATGCACCTCGTATCTCGCTCTCTTCACTTTCCCCACGTGGGGGCACATATCTATATAAATAAAAATATAAATGTTCGTTTGTACAAAATCTTAAACCTCCGAAAGTTCTTCACCGATTGCTTTGAAATTCGCGGATTGCGTTGCATTCGAATACGCGCGTGCTTTTATATACTTATCACGAACCTCGCTCCTTCGTCCTCCAATTTCCTCGCCACCACCAGGGGGCGCTTTTTAAATTTTTTCAGACACAAGTCGTGTGCCATATCATTAGAAAGCCCTTTGACTACTCTTTCAAATTATGCACCTACCATCCCCCTCATCCCACTTTCCCCAGTGGGGGCACATTTCTATGTAAAAAAAATGTAAATGTTCGTTTGTACGAAATCTTAAACCTCCAAAAGTTCTTCACCGATTTCGTTGCATTTGAATGCACGTGTATTTTTATATTATGAACCTTGCATCCCCCTCCCCCAAATTTCATCCCCCGGGACAATTTTTTAAATATTTTTCGACACCCATTATGTGGTATATCATTAGAAAGCCCTTTGACCACTCTTTCATATTATGCAACTCCCCTCACTACGCCCTCCGGTTGTATTACTGAAATATTTCGTCAGTATATTTTATGATATTTGTTTTTCTTTGTTTTTTTAGTTCGTGTTTTTTCTTTTTAGCTCACAGGCTATTAAAGCTTGAGAGCTAATTTGTCTACAGGTTCTGTATGTATATATGTATGTAACGCGATAACTCTTGACAAAATATATGATTTCCTTCCAATTTTGTAAATAGTTTCATTCTGATAAGACGCTTCCCTGATTAGTTTTGGGAGTTCATTGGTTAAGTAAAAAAGGGGAACGAGGGTCTAATCCTCCCTTAATTTATATAAATGGGTTTATCATGCAGAATTTTCCAAATTGCTTCAAATTTTGTAAATACGTTCATTTTGATACAGCGCTTCCCTGATTAGTTTTGGGAGTTCATTGGTTAAGCATAAAAGGGGCAACGTGGGGCTAATCTCCCATTAATTTAGATAAATGGGTGTTTTATGCAGAATTATCTGATTTGCTTCAAATTTTGTAAATAGGTTCATTCTTATAAAGTGCTTCCCTTATTAGTTTTGGTGTTATATTGGTTGTGCAAAGGGGTAACGGGGAGCTAACCCTACCCCCCTTAATTTAGATAACATGGCTTTTCATGTAGAATTATTCGATTAGCTTCAAATTTTGTGAATAGGCTCTATCTGATAAGGCGCTGCCCTGATTTGTTTTGGGGGTTCATTGATTTAGTATAAAGGGGGAACGGGGGCTAACCCCCCCCCCCTTAATTTGGATAAATGTGTTTTCATGCAGAATTATCCGATTTGCTTCAAATTTGGTATACCGGTTTATTCTGATAAGGCATTTCCCTGATTAGATTTAGAGGTTCATTGGTTAAGTATAAAGGGGGGGAAGAGGTAATCCCCCTTAATTTATTTTTCAATGGGCATTATTCTTTGAAATAAGAGTATAATATACAATTAGTGTGAATAGCCTGTGAGTTCAATATCATAAGTTTAACTCGGCACATATCTTTATAATTCACTCGAGTTGACAGGGATGCCACCGCACGTATTGAAATTGACAATTGGCCTGCCAATTATAATGTTGCGAAATATTAAACAAGCCAAATCTGTGCAACGGCACGCGGCTTGCAGTAAAAAAATAATGAGCAACTTCGTAGAAGCAACAATCTTGACAGGACTTTTCAAAATTGAAGATGTCCCCCTTCCTCGCATTCCTTTGATTCCAATGGATGCGCAATTTCAATTTAAGAGATTGCAATTACCCATTTGATTGGCGTTTGTAATTTCCATCAAGAAAGCTTAGGGCCAAGCTTTAAAATTCTGCGGTTTAGATCCAGACATGAATTGCTTCTCATACGGGCAATTATATGTTTCGTGTTCTAGAATAGTCAAATCAGACAATCTCTATATCTGCACAGACAATGTAACAACAAAAAATATTGTATACCCACAAGTATTATGAAATTAAACATATTAGAAACGTGCACTTTTTCTTTTCTTTCTTTTCCATTTAGACAGACTGAGCCACAGCAACGGCCGGGTACAGCTAGTAGAAAATAAAATTACATAGTTGGGAAGTAAGTTAACACAATTCAATATAGTCATGTGCTTAATTTACAATAATAACATAGCAGAGAAGCACTTTTTATTATCTGATTAAACAAAACCAGCCAGCTGCGCTAAGTCTTGCATAAAAAATCCATCAATATAATTTTACTGATGACATCATCCATCGTCATGTTGGCTCGTGAATCTTTTGACTAAATCGAGTTGGGATGTTGCATATTTTGGCATTGACAGTTTTTCATGCATAGATATTTATAGAACGAAGAAGAATTTAAAAGTGTATTTAACGAGTTTTAGTTTTGTTACGCTTATTCGTGCTCAATACGATGTTGATGATTACACAAATTCCAGTCAACCGCTCGTAAAGACTTCGAATAACTGCTGTTTTGTTTGTAGGCTGACACCACCGATATATGCGTAATATTAATAATTAAATGCTAACGTATTCAGTTAATATAAAAGAATAATTTATCTACAGATTATTTACATTAAAAACATTATTTACAATTATAAGCTCGGATATATCAGATTTTACCTAACACTAAATTATACTTTGAAATAATGTTTACGTACTGGGTAGTATTATTAAACTTCCGCTATTCCCTTCTCATTTTATTGAACTTTCCAAAGGCTTTTCGGAGAACCGCTCAGGTGTATCTCTTCGTATACACGTTTCTCCCCGCAGATGTCATCTTTTCTCAGGAACACTTTTATTGGCTTTCTACGGCTCAACCTTCCAGCCTTTACCCACGAGACTTCAACCAAGACTATTTAACACTCCTTTTCAGCTTCTGCGTCGGGAGAAAACCATGTGGGGACCTCCCTGTTGCATCGGGTCAGGCTACCCGCTTTTACCCGCATTCGCCCCGCGGTTCGGGTCGAGTTGGCGCTACATTTTTTCGGATTGACTCCTACTTTTTTACTGCAGGTTGAGTTGACTTTTTATTGTTTCGGGTTGGGTTTTCATTCTTGTGGGACGGTTTCCGGTTGACCCGATTTTCCGAAAGAATGTCCTAAATATTTTCAGGTTAAAAATCTATATACAATAAGACCTCCACAATGGGGACTTTCGAAAAACAGATATCTCTATTTAGCGAATACTTTATCACTTTCTAACATATATTTGTACAGTTCTACCTCTGAATAGCGGACACTTCCCAATCTGCACGCACGTAACATGTGTGCATGCATAAACTATCAGAAATACGATACATGTGTTTTTGTGTGCATCAAAAACGAAATGTTGGTAATATCTTTCATACTCCAAGAGAAGAAACAAGTCGGAAATAGTACAAACGTGAAAAATGATGTGCATTCATACTATAACTAGTTTTGCAAATATTCAGATCTTGGTGCAATAGTTGTTGCACTCTTATGCAAAAATGCATGAATACAAAATTTATTAGGATTCTATATGCAATCTAGAATCATTATCTATCAATGGATATCATGGAATTAATTACGTATGATAGGATTTAATAAAATGAAGAAAACTTTTATTAATATCTTTTTAAGTTTTGGTTTGATTTTCATAAAATTTGAAATGTCTATACAAAACTCTGCAACAATTCTATATATTAAATTTCAAACCATTCGGTTGGGTAGTTTTTGCGCTGTTATATGCGGACTGACGGACGGACTAGAGAACGACTATTTGTGCTAGGTATTTATATAATTACGAACACACCTAAAAACGGCTATTTACTAGAAAGAATAATACATGGCATTCCTTATATACATTTTATTTCTCATGCAGTAAACTGAACATATATTCATTCACATACAAACATGTACGAGTATTTATTATCATTTGAAACACAGTTCTACTCCAACTTTTTGTGAAAATCGCAACAACCCGACTTGTAAAAATCTTAAATATGAGTTGCAAGTATTCTCTAGCGTGAATTGAACCCGCAAAAATAAAATTAGAGCCTTCCTGATCCGGAAAAAGAAAAATTAGGGACAATTTTACCCCCGATGTAAGGCTCTATTCAACGTTCCCGAGGTGTCCGCTTTTCAGATGTTTTGCTATTTATTACTTCAGTCTATTTGCTGAAGCGTTTAGTTGAGTATAAATTGGAATAAACATCTTTGCAAACTGAATTTAATTAGCCCTTAAATGTCGGGTGTTGCTTTTCGGCAACATACCCAATTTAGGCTCTAAAATACTATTCGAATAATATTGCAGCTATAATGCCTAATGTTGCCAATAAAATATATTCTGAAAATATTATTAAATCAATTTCCAACATATAGATGGCAACACTTGTGCTGTTTAAGAATAAAGATAGATTTATTTTTTCAATTGTTGTTACTTGTTCTTTTTGTTTTGTTTGGAAGCTTGCGAAATACCCTATTTTGTTCTGCAGTAAGCAAGTAAAATTTATTTCTTATTATAGTTCCTAAAATTCTTATGTGTTTAATATTATAGAATTTTACCTAGGAAAATTATTTTTTCAATTAAAGACCAGTATTGCCGATTAGTAAGAAACAGTTTTTTAGCCGTAAACCATACTTAAAATAAAATATGATTTTTTAAGTATTTTTCTCATGATTTATTTAAAAAATGAAAGCCGAAAAACATTATTTCAATGATTTTTGAAAAATCAGTCATTTAAGGGTTAAATAACAGTGTTAAATAAAATGCTATGTACAATAGAAATAATACAGAATTACTAAGCCTAAAACTGAAATCACAACTGACTCGACATTTTAATTACACCTGCGGTTATCAGCGATAAAATGCTGAGTTTTTACTTTCGTATGCAAAGAGAGATACATCATTTGGGTGTGTCATGATAACCATGCTGAGATTCGCAATCGAGGTCCACCATCATACCCGCATATATTAAAGAATATAGATTTGTTCATTTTTCAATATAAAACATAATATTTATGTTAGAGATATAATTGTACATTGTACTTTTCATAATTGCAATAAAACATGATTTGCCTTCCTTTCATTTCGGATTGGGTTGCGGGTTGGAATATTGCGGGGTCGGGTCGGGTTGCACGTTGAAGTATTGCGGTTTCGGGTGAATTGCGGTTTCACGTTGAAATATTGCGGTTTGAACTATGTCGGGTTGCGGGTTGCCGAAAATCATTTTGTCGGGTTCGGGTCAGGTTGCGGGTCGAAGGATTGTTTTTGTCGGCTTCGTGTCAGATTGTGGGTTGGATTGTCTCTTTGTATACAATACACATTTCTCCCTGCAGGAATCAATTTTTTCTCAGGAACACTTTCATTGGCAAATCCACGGCTCAAACATTGCCCCTACCGACGAGACATTTGCCAAGACTACTTAACCCTCCTTCTCAGATTCTGCCTCGCGAGAAAAACACGTGAGGACCTTCCTGTAAATCAAAAAATCTCCTTATATCTCACTGCACTTCATTTCCTTGTTCGGTCATTCACTAGAGATTCCCAACGACTTCACCTTGCTCACTTTATCTATTTTCATTGTTGCCCACATTCCCGCATACAAAAGCAATACTCGTATGTCTTTTACACATTGGAGCTTTTCATACAATAAGATATGAATAGCTCGTTCCAAACTTCAAGATAAAAAAATTTTTTTCTCTAGCTAAGCATGTAGAATGTGATTTATATATAAACTACAATAAATAAAATAAAAATAATATTAATTAACAGTAATCTTAATTAGTCACCCTCTCATTAACGTCAGAGACCTGGCAAGTTTAATCAGGTCTATGGATTAAACTAAATAAAATTTAGATTAATCCTCGATTGGAAGATTCATTATTAGCTGCTGAGTAGTCACTATTACTTTCATTTGTTAAAAATCGCTATTGTAAGCAATTTATGTAAGATATACATTGTAAGTTATTGCATGGGATGTGTATGTTAAAAAATTCAAGTTGCAAGACGTATGCATTGTAATCATGTAAATAACTATGTATGTAAATATGGAGCTAATGTCTTAAATATAAAGTAATAAGAATGGAGATAGACGGTATTAACGTATGATAATACTTTAAAAATTATATTTCGTTAATTCTGGTATGACTTACATTAATAGTTATCAAATAACTTCTAAAGTGACCTTTGTATTCAGTTAAAAAAAAAAAAAAATCCTCCTTAACAAATTGTGTTTATATTAAATTAGCCCGTTGGTTACAGATTTATTTGAAAAAAAATCTTGCGTTTGAAACGGATTTAATTTGATGATGCGAAACCCCAAATAAACTCTGGATACTCCGTAAGATACGAAAGCTGGACTTGCTCATGAATTTCAGTCCTTTTTAGGGTTTCGTTCATCTGACGAAAACCTATTCGTCTCACTACTCTGTCTGTCACAGAGCCCGTTCTCAGAAACTATATATGTTGGAGACTTGAAGTTTTGGATACTTATAGCTGAACATCTCACATCAAACCACAAATCATAAAATTTTGAAAAAGTCTTTATTTACCCGTCTAACGGCTCTAACTTGTGTGTTATAAGCTTTTTTTTTTTTTTTTTTTTTTTTTTTTTTTTTTTTAACTGAGCCCCTAATTAAGTTGAGGACTTGATATTTCGAATACTTATAGCTGAACAATTGCGATCACACGACAAATCATAAAATTTTTTAAAAGTCTTATATTTACTCCTCCGGTCTCTAACTTGTGTATTTTAAGCAATTTTTCTAACCTAACTATCTCGGGTGCTATAGGCCCGATCCCCTCGACTAATATATCTACGGATAGGTTGTAAAACGGAGTTTCGTTCGGATAGAGGTTTGTTTAGAATATTGTGCGCCCCCTGGTTGCGAAATGTGGAACTAACAGATTTTGCAAAAGGATAAAGTGTTTTGAAAGGAATATTAAACGAAACCCTCTGTGCGATCTGTGATCACACTTACCCACTTTTTTATTTCGTCTGGTTGACTTCATTATCGTATCGAAAGTGGATGTTTCCGATACACGAGGAACGAAGAGAGATAATAAAGACGTGTTTTTCGGCAGCCGACGTCTTTTTGATATGTGAACTAAGTGTTGATGGGGGAATTGTTTTTTAAATGTGTTTGTATACATACGGAGAAAATATGGCGAATTAGACTCGTCATCCGTAGCTTAGACAAGTGTATGATGAATTTCAGTCGTCAAATGTACCCAATGGGTTAAAATACATTTCCAGCAAAATTCTCGGGTAACAATACGTTACTAGTTTGGGGTGGCCATCACGAAACTTTCTTCTTTATAAATAAAATCGTCTGCAACCAAAATTAAATGACAATATATTCGTTCTTGAGATAGAGTTATGCAGAAATCGTGAAAAATAGAGCATAGCAGTGACACCTGTTAGGCGGTATACACTAAAAGCTAATAAGGATCTACTTATGTCAAGGTCTAACAGAATAAGTTTGTTGAAATTCCTTGTATCAGTTCTTAAAGTATAGATATCGCGGAAATCGGGATAAACACTGTATACTATAAGCAGCAACTATCGAGCGATTTACATCCAAACCTTATAAGCATCTATTTATATCAAGATCTAACATAATATAAAGTTTGATGAAATCCCATGCAGTAGTTCTTGATGTATAGCTATCACAGAAATCGTGAAAGATGCAGTATAGCAGCGCAATCTGTCAAGCGATTTACACCAAAACATAATCAGCACTAATTTATGTAAATGTCTAACAGAATATCAAGTTTGAAGCAATTCCGCCCATTAGTTTTTCAGATATGGCTATCGCAAAAATCGTGAGAAATGCAGCATAATAGCGCCACCTGCAGGGAGATTTACGCCAAACCTAATCATAACCAATTTATGTCAAGGTCCAACTGAATCTGAAATTTGATTAAATTCCGTGCATTATTTTTTGAGATAGAGCTATCGTGAAACCCGTGAATTATGCAGCATAACAGCGCCACCTGTTATGGGATTTACACGAACATCTAATCAGCATCAACTTATGTAAAGGTCTAACAGAATATCAAGTTTGATGAAATTACGTGCATTATTTCTTAAGATATGACTATCGCTAAAATTGTGTAAATCCTTAAAAAAGCAGCATAGCAGCGCCACCTGTTCTTTGATTTACATAAAAAACTAATCAGCAACAACTTATATCAACGTCTAACTGAATAAGAAGTTTGATGAAATTCCGTGCAACAGTTCTTGAGATATTGCTATCGTAGAAATCGTGAAAAATGCAGCATAGCAGCGCCATCTATCACGCGATTCACACTAAAACCTAATCAGCACTAATTTATGTAAATGTCTAACAGAATATGAAGTTTGAGGGAATTCTGTGCATTAGTTCTTGAGATATGGCTATCGTGGTAATCGTGAGACATGCAGCGTAGTAGCGCCACCAGTAGGACGATTTACACCAAAACCTGAACACAACCAATTTATGTCAACGTTTAAATCTGAAGTTTGATTAAGTTTCGTGAATTTGTTTTTGAGATAGAGCTACCACAAAATTTGTGTTTCATAGAGACAGATAGACGCGCAGACTCACGGACAGACATTTTAAAAAAATAGTCAGATAATGAATAAAGTATGACTACAGCTGATAATATATTTTTTTTAATTTATAAATAAAATCGCATAAATTACTTACAACGATATAATGCAATTTCATTCCTACAGTTTCGGAAAATTAAACATTTGTTCATCCTCAGGAATAGCATCCGGACAAACTAACACGGTCTTATCTGTGCAATATCTACATTATCAATTTCTAAATAAATATTGACATTTTCCTAGCAGAAGACTGACAGAGTCAATTTATGAAAAAGCTAGTGTCGTTATCTATTGTATAAAATTTGATTTAAATGTTTAATGGAATGTAATTACAGTTTTGAAAAATCCTGCCCAGGTTATGTTATGCCAAGTGCCCTGAGAATAGACGAGTTTTTAATCGTCCGAAACAGTAAGGATGTAATTGTATTATATTATTGTAAGTAATTTATATGATTTTATTTATTCACTAGTTAAAGTGCCCGGCGTTGCCCAGAATTTAAAGAATGTTTGTTATGAAAAATCAATTTCAAAATCTAACATACAACATAAAACAAACAATAAAAAAGCAGTCGAAGTGTTGTACACATAAATCACACGAAAACCCAGTATAAAAATGCATAAATTTATATAACAGACGCAAAAGTATACAGCTATAAATGAACTTATTTCAATTCATCATTGGAGCAATAATGTTAAAATACGCCAATATTTTAATAATTGGGTTTTTATCATAATTTAATACGTTTTTTCACACTCATTAGCAATTAAAAATTAACTATAAATTATTTCGTTTCCGGATTCCGTTAGTTGCCTCGGCCGTGTTTTACATGTACATGTGTATACATGTACATAACATTTCACATTTCTGGCTTCCAGACTGTGGATTTGTATAGTATTACAGACAGACTGGCAAATTTTCATTTTATATATTAGATTACATGAACTGATTGGCCGTAGTCATACTTTATTCATTTAATTACAGTATAATAAGTCATTTTATAAATAACTAGTCAGATCATGTTCAGGACATTCTAAAATGTATAAATCCGTCGAAAACAGGAAATCGAAAATTTCACGATTCCAATACATTTTGTATAGATAGAAAAAAGTAAAAATTCAACTATATAATAAAATTAGAATAAATGTTGAACAAACTGATGTGATACATTAACAAAAGTAAAAAATGTCTTAGTAACACCATAAAATTAAGAAATGCGCAAGAACTTTGTATTTTTCCATTAGGAGGCAAAATAGGCCCCTTGCTCCTACTTATAATTTTATAGCACTTTATTTTTTTTCGCTTGATGACGAAAGTTCTTGAGCATTTCTTATTTTATGCTGCTATTGAGAAGTGATTTTTTGCTTCTGTTTGTACAATGAAATGTTGTTAACACTTCTCGAAGTCCATTAAAATATTTGACGAACAATTTAATTTCCTACTGCTGAAATTCGTGTCGAACAGATCGTCTGAATATTTGAGCTAAACAGAGTTTTAATTATTTTATAAGATTTATGAAACAGGGATTAAAGACTTGAGACATTAATATTCTGATGTAATTATGCAAGGCGAGAATGAAATAAAAGTAATTAAATTTTCAAATGTATAACAGTTGTTGAAATAATTTTCCTTTATTGACGCACTTGATAATTCTGAAATGATATTAATTATTCATACTTATGACTGACTGAATTAAGAGTTGGGTCGCATCGAACATTGGAAAGAGGATTGCTTATAAATATTGCAAGATCGTCTTTTGAAAATTCTAAAACTTTTAAGAATGTCTTATCCGAAATTCTTTGGAAGGGGGAATCGAAAAATCAAACATTCCCGTGGATAAAAAGCTTTCTTTTTGTTTGTTCAAAAGAGGTGATGAAATAAAATTTTTTACAGTCTTTTCTGTTTGTGCTTATTTATTGATTTTCTGAAAGTAAACTTATTTCATAGTTGCTTTTGGTTTTTATAGTTTCCCCGTACTTATTTTTCTTAAAAGATGACTTTTAACCCTCTTGCTGTGTTTTTTTTTTTTTTGTTTTTTTTTTTTCTTATCGAAGTAGATTAAAAAATTGTGCATATTTTTCATTACATATTTCAAATCTAGATATATTTTAGAATTAAAATTTGCAAACATTTTTATAAAATAGTTTTTTTTTAAAAAAAAATATAGAATTAGCTCATTAAAAAAGATTGTCAGAAAACAGAATTTGAAGAACGGTCATATAAAAGCGAAATTCGAAAATTAATTCTGATTATTAAATCTGAAATTAATTATGATTTATTTTATGATATAAAAAGGTAAGACATATATATTAATGAAAATATGAAACACAATTACAAAAAATGTACTAGAAATGAAGTTTAGTATGATAAATTTCGAAACGAGGTTCGAGGCAAAGTCCTACTTCGCAATCTTTGCACCAAATTCGCGTTCCTTTGCGAATTTTTTTATTGGTTTAAGTTATTTTATAACTACAAACATCACACTGTCTACGAGGCTCTTTCTTGATGAGATTGGGGGAGAAATGACTAGAAAAATATCGAGCGGTTAGTCTCATGAGGGTGGAGACATCTTTGAGCTTTCAAAAGAGCTTGCAGGTTCCTTGCAAAACAAGCTTGTGAACTTCACAGAAATACAGACATCCCCATCTTAAAGAAAAAATAGAGAAAGAATTTTCTTTGCGGCCCGATTAAAATCTATGCTATTTCCTTCTGGAAATCGCTAGTCTGTATGCAATTTCAAGAGGAGCGTGTTGATTGGACAGTCGTGTGTGACCCTCGCATCAGGATTCAATTCTAGTCAGCTTGATGTTTTGAAGAAGGAAATACGTTTTAAAGTGGGCAGCTTGATGAGCTTTTAATTAATATCCCAACTAATTATTAGAAATTTAAAATTCTGAGTCTCAGGTGCATTAGGAGATGCCTTGGACTATATTCACAAAATTTTCAGCCTCGTACGTGCCGTAGATTTCTCTAGCCATCGCAGATACACACACACACAGACAGATACAGAGTGTGAAATTTTATTTTGTTAGTATAGATATATGTATTAAATTCAGTTTTGTTATAAAAAATACTTGAGTTTAAATTGAATTTATGAAAAGGCAACCTTCAATGAACTAAAAGAAAGTTCTGTTCATGGAATCAAAAATGCAATCTGAGCATTGTACTATACCTCGATTTCATTTGTCACCAAAAGCAATTTAAATAAATTTAAACCTTTATTAAATCTACTCTCTTTTATCTTTTCCATTTAGAATTCTTGTTACAAGAAATGTTCGAAATAACAGATACAGGGGTCATACGCTTCAAGGAATTTTTCAGGACAAATATCAGTATTTTTTTATAGAAAAATAAATCTAGGTTAAACGCGCAAAATTTTGCCTTATTTAAGAAGAGATTTTCTATATATATATATAAAATACTGGTACCGAAGAATTTCCTGGTCTTGAAATTTCTGGACAAGTACGACCCCTGCAGATATCTGCAGCGAAGTAAAGTTAAGATTAAGAAGTTTTGAATCCTGTTCTATTCCTTTATTTTACGGAGAAATAAATCTTCAATAGTATTTTCCACAAATCACTGCTTTAGAGCTCGAGACAAATGCCAGCCTTCAATGAACTAAAATAAAATTTTGTTCACGGGATCCAAAAAGACAATCTCAGCATTGTACTATGCCTCGATTTCATTTGTCACCAAAAGCAATTTAAATAAATTTAATCTTTATTAAATCAACTCCGCTTTATCTTTTCCATTCAGAATTCTTGTGAAAAGAAATGTTCGAAATTACAAATATCTGCAGCGATGTAAGGTTAAGGTTAAGGTTAAGAAGTTTTGAATCCTGTTCTATTACTTTATTTTTCGAAGAAATAAATCTTGAATAGTATTTTCTAGAAATCACTGACTTAGAACACGAGACAAATGCCAGCCTTCAATGAAATAAAATAAAATCCTGTTCACGAGATCCAAAAATGCAATATGAGCATTGTACTATGCCTCGAATTCATTTGCTACCAAAAGCAATTTAAATAAATTTAAAACTTTATTAAATCTACTCCGCTTTATCTTTTCTACTTAGAATTCATGTAAAAAGAAATATTCGAAATAACACATATCTGCAGTGATGTAATGTTAAGATTAAGAAGTTTTGAATCCTGTTCTATTACCTTATTTTTCGAAGAAATAAATCTTGAATAGTATTTTCTAGAAATCACTGACTTAGAACTCGAGACAAATGCCAGCCTTCAATGAAATAAAATAAAATTCTGTTCACGGGATATAAAAATGCAATCTGAGCATTGTACTATGCCTCGATTATTTCATTCGTCACCAAAAGCAATTTAAATAAATTTAAACCTTTATTAAATCTTTTCAGCTTTATCTTTTGTATTTCGAATTCTTGCAAAAAGAATGTTCGAAATAACACATATCTGCACCGGTGTAAGGTTAAGATTAAGAAGTTTTGAATCCTGTTCTATTACTTTATTTTTCGGAGAAATAAATCTTGAATAGTATTTCCTACAAATCACTGACTTAGAACTCGTGACAAATGCCAGCCTTCAATGAACTAAAATAAAATTCTATTCACGGGATCCAAAAATGCAAACTGAGCATTGTACTATGCCTCGATTTCATTTGTCACCAAAAGCAATTTAAATAAATTTAAATCTTTATTAAATCTACTCCGCTTTATCTTTTCCATTTAGAATTCATGTAAAAAGAAATGTTCGAAATAACAAATATCTGCAGCGATGTAAGGTTAAGATTAAGAAGTTTTGAATCCTGTTCTATTCCTTTATTTTTCGGAGAAATAAATCTTGAAAAGTATTTTCTACAAATCACTGCTTTAGAACTCGAGACAATGCTGAGCTCATACGATTTCTTAGCAGCGAATGAAATTCTGGAATCAATAATGAGAAACCATTTATTTAAAAGTCGTGCTCGGTTACCTTGGAAACGAAGAATCTCCGTGATTCTCCTCCAATGTCTTTCACGTGTTCTATGTATTCTTTTCCCATCACATAAGGTGGCAAAGTTTTGTATTTGTGGGAAATTTCGTTCGTATTTGACAACTTTGAAATTGAATATTAATAATTTTCGTGGATCGTAATACATTTTGTGAAAGGAAGATGTATTTAACTTTAGGTGAGAGATTTTAAAGAGGGAGGAATTCCTTATACTTTCTTTCTTAAATTTTTTTTCTTGATGTTGTTATCCAGGATAGATATTTCCTTAATCTTCCACCAGACAAAGGAAAATCTTAGTGGTTCGTCGCCGATCTCTTTCACGTGTTCTACACACTCTGTTCCCATCAGCATAAAGTGATAAAGATCCATATTTATCTGAAATTTTGTTAGAATATGACGTGTTTAGAACTGAACACTGATAGTTTTCATGGAGCTTAATAAGTTTTATGAAAGGAAGATGTATCTGACTTCGCACGAGAGGTTTTAAGGAGAAAGGAATTCCTTATGCTTTTATTCTTCAGAATTTTTTTAAACGTTTTTATCCACGAAAGATATTTCGTTAATCTTCCACCAGACAAAGGAAAATCTTCGTGGTTCATCTCCTATGTATTTCACTTGTTCCACATATTCTGTTCTTATCAGCATAAAGTGGTAGAGATCCGTATTTGCTAGAACATGACGATTTTAGAATTGCAATTTGATGGTTTTCATGGATCATACGTTTTGTGAAAGGAAAATGTATTTAACTTACTGTGAGAGATTTTAAGGAGGCGGGAATTCCTTATACAGTCCTCCCCACTTAATCAGGTCACGGATAATCGAATACACCGCTTATTCGAATAGAATCCTCCGGAACCGAATTTATTCCTATTGGTTCTATGTTATTATTCCCCGCTTAAACCAAATACCTTTTATGGACGTCCTGCTTTATCGAATAACAACTGTGTGACCGATGTTTGAAAATAGGCTCGGAAAGCACGTTTCAGCTGGAATCTCCTTCCACCTTTTGTCATTTTCGGTTCCTTTACGTTGAAAACAAATTTTCAGCTCTTCCTGGAATGATTACTGCCGGCAGGTGTATAATGGACAAGTCAAATGATTTCTCCGCGATCATTTCTTGCTGTTAACCAGGCTTTAATGGCAATGCGCCGTCACTTCGAGACTCGAGATGGTAGTTGTGATTTTTGCACCCATTCGAAAAATAACTCTATATTTACTCCTTTAAAATTCCATTTAAACAAACCACTTTAAACGATTTTTTAAGGTAGTATAAGTAACGTAAATTAGATGTAGCAAAGTTTTGATCAAATTGAAACGAATTGCATTAAGTGTGATGTAAACCATATAAATGTATGTACTGACATTAAATTAATACGTATTTACTTTATATTAGAATTTTTATTTATTTTAGTTTGTGTTATTCTATTAACGATTTATTATGCTGTTAATAAAATGTATCGTAGATGGTTATTTTGCCTTTTTATTACGCATTAAATATTACAGTTATGATTCCCCGTTTAATCAAATCACCCGCTTAATCGAATATCATTTCTGGAACAGTCAATATTCGTTTAAACGGGGACGACTGTACTTTTATTCTTCAGCAATTTTTTTTCTTGATCTTGTTATCCAGGAAAGATGTATTCTTAACCTTCCAACAGACAAAGGAAAGTCTTCGTGGTTCTTCTCCTATGTCTTTCACGTTATTTTGTTCCTATCAGGATAAAGTTGTAAACATCCGTATTTGTCGGAAATTTTGTTAGAATGTGACGATTTTAGAATTGAACGTTGATAGTTTTCATGGATTTTGTCAAAGGAAGATGTATTTAACTTTGTGCAAGAGATTTTAAAAAGGCGGGAATTCCAGATACATTTCTTCTTCAAAAATTATTTTTTCTAGATACTATTATCCAGGAAAGATATATTCTTAATCTTCTACCAGACAAAGAAAAATCTTCGTGGTTCTTCTATTATCTCTTCCACGTGTTCTACATATTCTGTTTATCAACAAAAAGTGGTAAGGATCCGCATTTGTAGGAAATTTTGTTAGAATATGACGATTTTAGAATTAAACGTTGATAGTTTTCATGGATCATACGTTTTGTGAAAGAACGATGTATTTAACTTAGTGTGAGAGATTTTAAGGGGGGGGGGGATTCCTTACTTTTATTCTACAGAAATGATTTTTTTAGGCATTGTTATCCAGGAAAGATATACTCTTTTTTTCTCTATACGACGGTGTAAAAAGTAATATTGTGGGATGTTTAGAAGTTTAAGAATGAAATTTCATTTAAAATGGGTCGTCAGATTTCTTGGAAATCTGACGATGGAAAAGCCTTTTCCCGAATAGCCAATGAAATGCTTGGATAATATGTAAGTTTCAGGTGGATACTACGTAAGTTTCTGGAAATGTGACGAGTCGCAGGCGATTTTTGTCGCTTGCAATTTTTACGATTGCAATTTTATAATTCATGGCGTACGTAATGTAGGATAAACTCCCTGCCATTTTTGTGTCTTAAATTTTAGTCTTTGAAAAAATCTTTTCCAAATGGTCGTTGTAATTTGTTAAATTGCTTTTTTTAAATTTTTGTCTGACTCTATATTTTTTAAAAGGTTTATAGAAATTTCTCAAATATTATTGCGAAAAATGTTATTATGATGAATAGAAATACTACTATAAAAGAAATAGAAATTTACTAATAGGACATTTAACGTTTCTTTTGCTGTTTTATGAGTCGGAACACTCATATAATCAAAATATACAGGGTGTCCGGTCTCAACGGTGTCCAATGGCTAATTCCTAAACCGTTAGTCATAGACATATAGTTCCAATTACAAAAATGTTTTAAATCAGGTAAAGAAATATTTTGAAAGCGATTTGGGTCAATAAAAACGTTTCTTAAAAAATTACGAAATTTAAATTTTTATACGGTCCCCCGGTCCTATAAGTTATATTTAGTAAAATTTTCCTTTTACACTGACAAGTAATACAAAAAAAGTCCCATTATTCTACGATTAAAATTGACCGAGTAATAGCTGTTTAAAGATGGGGCATATTTAGGTAGCTTTCATTACAAAAAATACTATTAATTAATAACTAATCAATTACTATTGCAGCCGTTCGGAGGAAAGCGATTTCAAAAAATTTTGGCATATTTTCATCGATCACGATCCCCAGACCCCGAAACCCCCCTCCGTTCAAAATTGATATATATATATGTATATATATATCCATATATATATATATATCTGACCTTTGTCACACTGTAATTCTCGTATTTACGAACCGATTTGGATGTAATTCGGTGTGTACATGGTACATACCAATGTCTCGACCGAGTTCGTTGGCCAGCTTCATCCGCCATTTTGTTTAAAAATGGCGGCCATTTAAAATTTTTTTAAAAATTTAAAATTTGAAAAGTAGTACCAAAAAATTGAAAATGGAGAAATATTTTTCTCTTATATATTTGACCTTTATACAAAGATTCCGGAGCGGTTTTTGTTTCGTCTATATCTTAAAAAAATGGCTGAGTTATAGCATTTTGAATTTCTAGCGTGGCTGACATTTTGAAACGCCCTGAATTTTATCACGCAATAAAAAGCGTATTTATCAATCTATTTGGATGTAACTTCGTTTATACATAGTACATACCAATGTCTCGACAGAGTTCGTTGACCAGCTTCATCCGCCATCTTGTTTAAAAATGGCGGCCATTTAAATTTTTAAGAAATAATTAAATTTGAAACGAGGTACCAAAAAAATTAAAAATTGAAGAAATATTTTTTTCTTACGTGTTTGACCTTGATAAAAGATTCGGGAGCAGTTTTTGTTTCGTCTATATCTTAAAAAGTGGCTGAGTTAAAGCACTTTGAATTTCTAGCGTGGCTGACATTTTGAAACGTCCTGATTTTTGTCACGTGATAGCAGGCGTATTTATGAACCGATTTGGATGTACCTTGCTGTGTACATAGTACATACAAATATCTCGACCGAGTTTATTGGCCAGCTTCATCCGCCATCTTGTTTCAAAATGGCGGCCATTTAAAAAATTTAAAAAATTTAAAATTTAAAATGCTATACCAAAAAATTGAAAAATGAAAAAGATTTTTCTCGTATGTGTTTGACCTTAATACAAAGATTCCGGAACAGTTTTTGTTTCGTCTATATATAAAAAAATGGCTGAGTTATTGTATTTTAGGTAGCTTTCATTACAAAAAGCTGCCTATTGCAGCCGTTCGGAGGAAAGCGATTTCAAAAAATTTTGGTATATTTTCATCGATCATGACCCCCAGACCCCGAAACCACCCTCCGTTCAAAAGTTGACATATATATATATATATATATATATATATATAGTAAAGAGAGGAGAGATTGCGCACAAAGAGATTCGACCGGAAGGAGTTGAGTGCGCGAGCAGCAACTCCAGGTAGTTGTACAGCTGTATTAATGCAGTGTCTACATGAATTTGCATATTGATTGTTCCAAGCGTCTTGAATAAACAGTGCTATTTTGTTTTGTTTTTCCAAAGTAAGTGCTTGAATTTTCATAACTGTTCATCAGAATTTTTATAGAACGTCAGTAATACAAAATATTTTAAACTTAAACTATTTTTTATGAACTACTAACCTGGACTAAGTATGCGAACACCAACAATTCATTTTAGAAGTGGTCATATTTAAATAAAAGGCCGCGCAATCTCTCCTACCAAAATAGGAGAGTTTGCGCATCTGCTACTTAGGAGAGATGGCGCATTTCCCCATACGTTTAATTGTTAGGAGAGATTACTCAGCTTACTGATAAATTTGTATGAATTGCAAATTAGGTGTAAAACATATGAATGAATCAATTTTGAAATAATTTCAGAAAAACACATAAGTATCAAAACTAAATTTGGCAAAAAAATAATTTGCAAAAATATACTTTTGCAGATAAAAATTTTATTAATAAATTAATAATACAGTTGTTATTAAATTAATTTTATGCAATTATTTTTGTTAATAAATTAATATTTGTTAATAATTTAATTAAATATTTATATATATTTTTTTAATTTATGAACAATTAACTTGCTAATAAATTAATTTTGTTAATTAAAATAAATTTTCTAATACAATGTTTTGGAAAAGCTTTCACCCATTCCAAGTAGTGTAATGTCATCCAAATCAAAAGGAAACAGAGTGCAACTAATGTTACTGAGCCACAAAATATAAATGAAAAAAGACTCAAGAAGGATGCGGCCACAAAAAATACTGCTGAAGATAAGGTACTTCCACAAAAAGTGGGATAGAAAACTCAAGGAAAAACCCGAAGTTCAATGAGGATGAGTGCACTGAATGTCTGGAATTGTACCAGGAGACAACTTCGACAACTGACTGGATTCAATGTATTGCTTGTTGCAGGTGATTGCACGAAAGATGCACGATTTACAACAATAAGTGCATCGATTGTGGACGACGACAAATTCGGTTAGCAAACAAAATACTATGAAACTGTGAAAATGGAAATGAAGTAATTTTCAAGTTAAACCTGTTATCAACTAGATTAACGTTATTTTGTAATCTTAGTACGGCTTGCTTTTTCTGGTATTTTAATCTTCTTAAATTAAATTTTTTAACTGTCGTTAAAATTCTTTCTTTTACTTATTATTTAAACATTTGGTTGAAACATTCACTCCTAATACAATAATATTTACTCACAAAAACCTTTCAACAATGTCGATTAAGTGTAATTATTATTGTTATCAGTTTAAATGTAGTTATTAATAAAAATCGCTTCAACTTATGTGCGCAATCTCTCCTACCCATATGCGCATTCTCTCCTACCCTGTAAGGAGAGATTGCGCAAAATAGTTTTCTTGGTTTTATTACTGCTGTTCTATTAAATTACAGTATAACAACAAAATAACAATGGAAATGCATAAAAAACAAATGAAGTCAAAATTATTCATGCATAGTCTAGCAAAATATTAATATTTAGATTTTTTATTATTATTCTTTTGAAATGTGCGCAGACTCTCTTCGCTTTACTATATATATCCATATATATATATATATATATATATATATATATATATATATATATATCTGACATTTGTCACACTGTAACTCTCGTATTTATGAACCGATTTGGATTTAATTCGGTAAAAATGGCGGCCATTTAAATTTTTAAGAAAAAATTAAATTTGAAATGTGGTACCAAAAAATTGAAAATTGGAAAAATATTTTTTTCTTATGTGTTTGACCTTCATAAAAAGATTCGGGAGCAGTTTTTGTCTCGTCTATATCTTAAAAAATGGCTCAGTTATAGCATTTTGAATTTCTAGCGTGGCTGACTTTTTGAAACGTCCTGATTTTTGTCACGTCATAACGGGCGTATTTATGAACCGATTTGGATGTACATTGGTGTGTACATAGTACATACAAATATCTCGACGGAGTTCGTTGTCCAGCTTCATCCGCCATCTTGTTTCAAAATGGCGGCCATTTAAAAAATTTAAAAATATTTTAAATTTAAAATGAGATACCAAAAAATTGGAAAATGAAAAAGATTTTTTTGTATGTGTTTGACCTTAATACAAAGATTCCGGAACAATTTTTTTTCCGTCTATATCTAAAAAAATGGCTGAGTTATAGCATTTTAAATTTCTATTGTAGCTGACATTTTAAAACGACCTGATTTTCGTCACGCGATATCAGGCGTATTTATGAACCGATTTGGATGTAACTTGGTCTGTACATAGTACATACCAATGTCTCGACGAAGTTCGTTGGCCAGCTTCATTCGCCATCTTGTTTCAAAAGGGTTGCCATTTAAAAAAATTAAATTTAAAATTTAAAATGGGGTATTAAAAAATTGGAAAATGAAAAAGATTTTTTTTTATGTGTTTGGCCTTGATACAAAGATTCCGGAGCAGTTTTTGTTTCTGAAAATTTGTTCTTTTGTTTATATCTTAAAAAATGGTTGAATTATAGCACTTTGAATTTCTAGCATGGCTAACATTTTGACACGATCTTGTATTTGTCACGCGATAACGCACGTATTCGCCTATTTCGACGTAAGAAGGCATGTGGATAGTATACATCAATATCTCGACCAAGTTCGCTGGCCAGCTTCATCATGTTTCAAAATGGCGGCCATTAAATTAAAAAATATATATATTTAAAGTGAGGTGCAAAAAAATTAGAAATTGAAAAAGGTTTCTTTCTTAAGTATTTGACCTTGATATAAGGATTCAGGAGCATTTTTTGTTTGTCTTTATCTTAAAAAATGGCTCAGATATAGCAATTTCAATATCTAATGTGGGTGACATTTTGAAAAATCTGATTTTTTGCCTGCGAAAGCACTCGTATATATCAATCGATTCCGATGTGAGTGAGCATGTGCACAGCAATTACTAAGGTCTCGACCAAGTTCACTGGTTAACCTCATCCACCATTTAGTCTTAAAATGGCAGGCACTTTAAGAAATCGCCAAATTTGGCAGCCAAATATAAGTTACTTGAAATAAAAGCAGCTTGGATAAAGCTGACTAATTTCGCGAAATTCTCATTCATAATGATTTAGTATTGATAAAAATTAGTATTGAATCTCCTCTATTCGGTTTCCACTAAATTGAGCTTCGTGTGTTTGAATAATATAAGTTAGCTTTTTTAAAATAAGGAATATGAAAGCTACCTCTTCCTCCCGGCACTGGCCGGAAGGACTTTTATTCGATTGCACTAGCCTGCAAAAATTGGGTTATGTCATGTTTTTTATCTTTTGATAATTGATTCTTGTGTATTCAGTACCGCTGAATCCGAAATTTACCTTCATTTTTAACCATCAACTCAGAATTTTTCGCAAATTGTAAATTTCAAAGTTAAAAAGTTCAAAGTTAAAATTGAATCTCCTCCTCCATCTCATTGTGCCACTCAGCTGTTTAGCTGTAAGAATCCCAGGATAAGCAAAAATATCGAATAAATTATTGAATAAAATAAAATAAAATAAAATAAAATAAGTTTTACATATGTTTTATAGTATGAGATTTTTGCTATATTTTAACTTACACATTTACGATTTGCAAAAAAATTCTAACGTGATGGTTAAAAATGAAGGTCATTTTCAGATTCAGTGCTAAAAAGTACGTAAAAATCAATTATCAAAAGTTAAAAAACACAACCATCTCCTCTACTTTATAGTATCCGATTTTTGTTATTCTTTAAATTTGACAAATTATGATTTGCAAAATATCATGACATGAGGGTTAAAAATTAAGGTAATTTTCGGATTCAGTGCTAAAAAATACATAAAAGTTAAAAAACCCAACAATCGCAGTCTTGTATTGTCTAATCTAAAACTTTTTCTTAAACTTATTGCCGGTAATCTATTCGAAGTTTTTTGTGTTGTCCTGTAAAATAAGTATAAATGGTAACTACCGAAAATCATAATAATATTAGATTGTTATCGAATTTGCGCCTGTATGTAAAATGTATTCTCGATTGGATATTTGAAAGTGAGTTAAAGTTCCAGTACAAATTTTGAACTGGAAAAACATACATACGATCATTGAAGTAACATAAAACCTTACAAAAATTACATAATTTTTGTTAAAAGAAATCATAAAAGAAACAGTCTCAAATCCTGACAAAATAAAACATATGTTATTTTAGCCAATCTGAAACTTAATAAATGTTAACTTAATCATAATACTTGTACGATTTTTTTCAAAGCGCAGATACACATGAAATAAGATCTTCGAATACTTTAAGCACTTGGTATGTGATCCCTCAAAGCCAAACCGAACTTATTTGTTTTCAGAGCAGAAAAGTGGCATAAGTCATGCATTTTTAAAGTTTCATAACTTGCTCAATTTTAGTGTTATATGAATGGGACTTTGTTTGTGTTACTTGTCAGTGCAATAGGAAAATTTTACTAAATATAACGTATAGGACCGGGGGACCATATAAAATTTTAAATTTCGTAATTTTTTAAGAAATGTTTTTATTGACCCAAATCACTTTTAAAATATTTCTTTACTTGATTTAAAACTTTTTTGTAATTGGAACTATATGTCTATGACTAACGGTTTAGGAATTAGCCATTGGACACCGTTGAGACCGGACACCCTGTATAAGGTGGCCATAATAAAAGTGCAAATGTCTGAAGGCCACTACAAAGAAAACTATTTCGAATATTTTTAAAAGCTTTAGTATTTATATTTTTAAGAGTATGCGGAAACGAGTTATGCATTAAAACGTATTAATTCGAAATTTTATCGATAGAGGGTGAATAAATGTTATAGATCTTTTATTAGCAAAAATTAACTAAAATAACTAATTTTAAACCGATATATTTTGAGAAGGCGATATTTTTGCATAGCAGTGCTGTAATTATTACCATTTTGATAAAAATAATTTATCAGTAGAATGCGGTTTTTTATGAATATAATTGGATAGAATTTTAAGGCTCATCATAGTTCATAAGGCTCATCTAAAACCTTATCTAAAACTTCGTATCTAAAACTCGCCTTATTCAAAATTTAAAAAATCGAGTTTTCTCCATCAATCTATTCTATTTGTGAATCTGCACCGAAAAAAACACTACAATCTGCAAACAAACTAGTTTTATACGGCATATTTTGGTTTACAATTAAAAACAATTGACGAAGTCAGCGATTTTTCCCGATTTTCCAAAATTTGATTTTCTGAATAAGACAAGTTTTGAAATTCACGTTCTCATATATATATATATATATATATATATATATATATATATATATACAGGGGGTTGTCGAATTCGACCGATAAATTCAGAGCGGTGATAATAGGCATCAAGAAGATGAAAAACTATCGTAGAACATGGGGTCGCAAACGAATTATTTAATTAAAAATACGGAGTGTTGTACCCCATAGATTAACATACAAGATCGGACGCTCCCATAGAGCGTAATGGTAATGTGATTGCGGTCATACCGCCTTTAGTAACAATAGGAAGAAACTCCCCATCCTTGTCATATTTTTATTATTGAGTATCTACCTTATTGTGTTTTTATTTTTGTTAATGTTGCATGTTTACGTTTTCAATAGAATCTTAAAGCGATACATGAACGTAGAATATATATTCTATTATATATGTCTAATATCTTTTCTATGTTCATGCACGGATATATGTTTTTTTTTTTTTTTTTTTACATGATGAGTGAACGATTTATGTGCAACGAAAAACAAGGTAAAAATTTCGTCTTGAATGCTCTATATCAAAAGCAATGGTGTAATATAAAAATATACGAAATATTGCATTCTACAAGTCCCAGAAAATTTCATAATTATTCCCATTTGGTAGGAAAATTTTTATAGCTGATGGTTTATTAATTTATGAAGTTTAACATATTAAACAATCGTTGCAAAAATCTTTTAAAATTTACGCATTTTCACTTTCTTATAGATAAAATAAAAATATTGTTTTTAATGTAAATAACGTACAATTAATTCAATAAGATTCATAATATTAACATATAAGAAATAATAATAAAATTACAGATGGGGAAAAATTCCTTTCGACAAATTTTTAGAATCATATAAATCTAAAAGTTAAAAATAAACAGAGGTACTAACATTACACTCAATAAAATTTTATTCGATATGAATAAAATGACACAATAGCTGAATTTGATTATTTACAATTTAATCTCATAAACTTACATATTTACGTTCTTAACAGAATTTTCTAGGGTTTTTATTTTATATTATTACTCTAATTATCATTTTGTAAGGTACAGGTACGATAAAAAAAATAAGCAGCTAAATAAATAAAGCATAAATACATCGTCTGCCTCTGCTTCATTTTAGGAAAGAATAGATATTCAAAGCATAGAGCGTAAACATATTTCTTCAACATAGGTGAATTTCGGAGGCTCGTTAATTCTTCCCCCTTGTCGGTAAAGACGCTAGTACTGTTGCCATTACAGATTTTGCCGTAAATGTCCCATCTTGTATGTTAATCTATGTTCTATCCTAACTCAATTTGGATCGACGGTAACAACTTTCAGAAAACTGTAGTATATTATAACAAAGCTTTTAACAGACATTCTCACCTTTCTTGTAAATGTGATAATATATAAAAAAAAAGCGGTAAAAGTTTCCATTATACCAGTTCATACGGTATCATCGATTGCTTGAGCATCCTGTTTTTCCAGAACTTTGCGTGATGTTATCACATTTCACACAAAACAAGGTCCATATCGTTGCATTTTCATTGCAATATTTTTATTTTTCTCAAAATTATTACCGTCAACTCAAGTTCATTTAGAATGAAAGACCCTGTATTTGTGACAAAATAAATGGTTTAAGACCCTATTTTGTATGGCGATAAAAACAGATATTGTATATTCCCGCGGTCGCCATCTTGAATTTTTGGCGTGAAAACCCCTTTTCCGCCAAGTAAATGTCGTCAAGTCGCGGTTTATGCGCATGTTAGGCTTAACGGGGTTGCCAGAACATGTCACTCGTCGGAGTTGCCTTATCGATAAACGCTAACAAAACATCGCCAAAAAAATTCAAGATGGCGGCTGCGGGAACATATAATATTTAATTCTCTTGATGACTATTACCACCTCTCTGAATTTGTCGGTCGACTTCGACAATATCCTGTATATTAATACATGGAAATTATTCCAAAGGGAAACATTCGTCTTGCATACAATATTTCAAATGAAATTCAAATTTCAAAGTAATTGCTTAAAATGCGCAAAGACCAACATAGTGAAAAAGATTCCAAGCCGGTACTCGAACCCGGGCCATCAGTATAGCGCACTGTCGTTCTACCGACTAAATCACTTGGAACGATACCCAGCAAGGAAAATTTCTCACTATTATATATGTTGGCAAGGCTACAAACGCAGCACAAGATGGAATATTTATCGCGAGCCACCGACCTGGAGCAAACACGGAGCATAATTAAATCCAGCATCGATAGAAACTACATTAATACATGAAAATTATTCCAGAGGGAAATATTCGCCTTGCATACAATATTTCAAATGAAATTCAAATTTTAAAATAATTGCTTAAAAGGCGCAAAGGCCAACATAGTGAAAAAGATTCCAAGTCACTATTATATGTTGGTAAGGCTACAAACGCAGCCTTAGTATTACTTATTAGTGAGAAATTTTCCTTGCTGTGTATCGTTCCAAGTGGTTTAGTCGGTGGAACGTCAGTGCGCTATACTGATGGCTCGGGTTCGAGTCCCGGCTTGGAATCTTTTTCACTATGTTGGCCTTTGCGCCTTTTAAGCAAATACAGTAGATTTCCGTTACAACGAATTCCATTACAACGAAAAATGCCGTTACTACGAAATTTGACAAATCCCCATTTCAAATTGCATTAACCCCAATGTATTAAAAATTCCGATTTAACGAAGTGCATTTTTTTAGGAATTTCGTTACAACGAAAAATTTTCATCGAACTCTTTTTTTCTTTTTTTTTTCAATTGCTTAACAGAAATGCAAAATACTTCGAATAAAATGTTGAAGATAAAAAATAGCATTATTGTTTTGGGGACAGGTGCTATTTCAGAATTTTCTCCCCTTTGTTATTTTTTCTTTTGTCTGCTTCTTTCCCTAATTCCTTAACTTTCATTAGCCCATACGCTTCAAAATGATCACGTGACGGAAAGCATGTGAACTTCACTGTGAAATGACTGTTTGGGCTTATTCTGGGATATCTTTAACGCCAGTACCTATTGCAGTGTGTTTCTTGCTTCGTTCATTGATAAAATGGCTTGTGTGAAACGGAAACAATTTTCGTTGGAAGAAAAGAAAGTCATAATTTCTGAGATTGATAAAGGATTGCGGAAAACTGATGTGGCCAAAAAATATGGAATAACACCATCGACTTTATCTACATTTCTAAAAGATAAAGTAAAAATTGAGAGACAATTCCAAAATGCAAGCATTGGTTCCCACAGAAAACGAATGCGACAGTCCCAATTTCAAGATGTCGATAAAGCCGTGTTCAAATGGTTCGAAGATGTTCGTTCACGAAATGTACCTATAAATGATCCTCTGATAAGGCAGAAAGCTCAAGAGTTCGGAACAATACTTGGTATCGAAAATTTCCAAGCCAGTGTAGGTTGGCTCAATCGCTTTCGTACTCGCTATGGAATTGTAATGAAATCAATTTGCGGCGAAGCAGGTGATGTATCTACAAAGACTGTAAATTAATGGAGAGTTGGAGAAGTAGTTGCCCTTATAAAGACATACAGCTCCGTTGATGTCTTCAATGCTGACGAAGCTGGAATATTTTATCAACTTGAACCGAGAAAAACATTAACATTTAAACGACAAATGCATCGGAGGAAAAACTTCAAAGCAACGAATTACAGCACTCTTTTGTTGTAACAAATCAGGAACCGAGAAGAGAAAAATATTAATTGTTGGTCACTCTGGCAAGACCCGTTGCTTTAAGAACTGTCATTCATTGTCTTGCGATTATAAATTCAATAAGAAGGCATGGATGACACACAAGATATCTTTAATGATTGGCTAGTGCAATTTGAAAGAAATGAAAGCTAAAAAACGGAAAATCCTTCTCCTGATTGATAATTGCAGACCTCATAATAGTCCCCCCAAATTGGACTGCGTCAGAGTTGAGTATTTTCTGCCGAATTGGACTTCTATTCTACAGCCTCTAGACCAAGACATCATCCGTGCTGTAAAATCTTGCTACAGAACTCTTTTGCTAAAAAGAATTCTTTGCGGCTTAGAAAATGGGGATAGGCCAAAAACGAATCTCAAAGAAGCTATTGAAATGATCTCTGGCTCGAGGCAAGAAGTTAGCGAGAAAACAATTTCTAACTGTTGGAAACATTCCCGGTTAACTGAGACCGAAGAAAATGAATCAGAAATTTTAGATTCGGATGAGTCCTCTGAATTAAACACAATTTGGAAGGCTGCCAAACAATTAACATCAGTCCCTGATCAGGTGGATTTGAAGGATTTCTTATCTGTGGATGATAATATTCAAGCATGCTCTGAAGTATCAGATGAAGATATCACTTTGTCCATTAAAACTACATCAAACCAACAAAATGACGACAGCAGTGATGACGATACTGATGTTACCGACGATTCAAAAGTTACCGCTTCGGAAGCTCTCTCATGCTTGGGCAAAATGCGCGATTTTGTTTCACATCCAAAAAATGTTCCAGAGGAGGTATTTTCTCGCATTCATTCGTTGCACACGTTTTCATTATCATCAACTACACATTCGTTTGTGCAAACTAAAATCACAGATTTTCTGCAATAATGTACTACTAAATAAAGGTTAGTCCGTAATTTTGTATTTCTAATATTGCATTTTATTTTAGTAACTTTTTTATGTTAATTTAACTAGTCTTCCATTAAAATCTTCTATAATGAAAAGTAAATTTATCTTACATAATTAATTTACGTGTATATGCAGTTCATTAGATAAATAGGAGTAATTCCGTTATAACGAAAAAATCGTTACAACGAAATAGTTTAGCGGTCCCGTAAAGTTCGTTGTAACGGAAATCTACTGTACTTTGAAATTTGAATTTCTTTTGAAATAACATCCTGTATATGTGGCAAAACATGGTTACGCATGCTATGCACAATATAAATACCAAATCTTTTAAAAATACTTGAAATAGTTTTGCTTGTAGAGTCAAACACTTCAAACACTTGCACTTTAATTATGGCCCATTTATCGATCTACTTAAACTTTAAAATATTCCAACTACAGAATTATCGAACAGTCTCTTAACAAGATGAATGATTATATTAATGACGCACATAATGCATAAATTTCGAAAAATCTGTTTTCTCTCTTAGTTCCCAAAGTAAATGCACTGGAGACAGCGAAATTCATTTATCATTAACTATTTTAATCAAGTAGATTAAATATAGGACTATGATCAGGAATTGCTTCAGAAGCCATTTTCGAGTTGACGTCAAAAGACAAATTAATCACTTTCATCATCTGTTTACTCAATGAGTTTGATTTGGATTACAACCATGCGTGCAGTAGTTTCTAGTTAAGCATTTGAAAGAGAATCAATAATGTGAAATAGACATCATTTAGATTTACACAGTATTTCCTAATGACGTAAGAAAAGTAAAACCATTTGTTAAGAATATTTTACAGTGAAAAAAAATACAGATGATTCTTAATCTAGAAAAATATAATGTAACCACGAACGAAAATATACAAAAACCTCTTCCGAGTTAATAACGATTCCGAAAAAACGTTCTTTATCTTTAGACTATTTGATTCGGATTACAACCACGCACGGAGTAGTTACGAGTGAAGCATTCGAAAGAAAATCAATGATGTGAAATAGACACCATTTAGATTTAAAGAGCATTTCCAAATGCAGTAAGGAAATTAGAATCAATTTGTGTACATTGTACAAAAATACAAAGGTTTCGTAATATAGGAAAATATAATATAACCACGAACGATACTATTCAATAATCTCTTCCGAGTTACTAATGATTCCGAAAAACGTTCTTTATCTTTAGGCATCTGATTCAGATACAACCACGCGTGGAGTACTTTCAAGTTAAGCATTCGAAAGAGAATCAATAATGTGCAATAGAGATCATTTAGATTTAAACAGCATTTCCTAATGCCGTAAGAAAATTAGAATCATTCGTTAAGAATGTTTTGAGTAGATTTGAAAAAAAAAAACAGCTGTTTAGAAAAATATAATATAACCACGAACGAAACTATTGAATAATCTCTTCCAAATTACTAATGATTCAAAAAAAAAAAAACGTTCTTTATCATTAGATTATTTGATTAGGATACAACTACGCAGGAGTAGTTTCAAATTAAGCATTCGAAAGAGAATCAACAATGTGAAATATACATAATTTAGATTTAAACAGCATTTCCTAATGCAGTAAGGAAATTAGAATCCTTCGTTGAAAACGTTTTGCGTACATTGCAAAAAATACAGATGTTTCGTAATCTAGGAAAATATAATATAACCACGAACGAAATTATTCAATAATCTGTACCGAGTTACTAGTGATTCCGAAAAACGCTCTTTATCTTTAGACTATTTGATACAGATTACAACCACGCGTGAAGTAGTTACAAGTTAAAGCATTCGAAAGAGAATAAATAATGTGAAGTAGACATAATTTAGATTTAAACATAATTTACTAAGAATGTTTTGCGCGCGTTGTAAAAAGATACAGATAGGGAAATATATACAACCATGAACGAAGCTATTCAATAATCTCTTCTGAGTTACTAATGATTCCGAAAAACCTTCTTTATCTGTAGGCTATTTAATTCGGATTACAACCACGCATGCAATAGTTTCTAGTAAAGCATTCGAAAGAAAATGAATAATGTGAAATAGACCATTTAGATCTAAACTGAATTTCCTAATGAAGAACACATTAAAAAAATACGCATGTTTCTTAATCTAGGAAAATATAATATAATCACGAATGAATATATACAATAACCTCTTCCGAGTTACTAACGATTCCGAAAAACGTTCTTTATATTCAGAAATTCCAGAAACCAATGTATTTTTGAGATTTAAAGAAGCATTTATAAAAACAAAGTTTATTTTACTGCCAAAGGTTTTTGGAAACGTTTCCGAGTAGTTTTTACAGTGAATTAATCAGTTTTCTGAACCCAGATTATAGGTTTTTCAGATGCTTTCAATTCTCAAATAAACGTTTTACTGTTCAGCAAACATGTTTTACAGACAAACATGATAAATTAACAGCTTTTTTAAATTATAATCAATTAACAACAATTTTCGTACCGTTAGCATCCGACTAGAAACATTATTCTATCAAAACTTTCTTCAGTTGATGAAACTGCGAAATCAGAAAGTGAAAGATCCGAACCATAAAGCAGGGTGATGGAAGACTCCGCCCTTCAGTTTGTGAAGGAGATTTTGAACAAAATTATTTGCATGTGGGTGTGCATTGTAATAATAGAGAACAATGCCTTTAAAATATTTTCATGTAGTTTCGACTTCATCGCTTGTCGCAACCATCTCAACTTTTACCATAATTTGCGCATTAACCTTGACCATACATTTCGTGAAGTCGAGAAAAAAAGCGGTCCTGAATGAGTGGTTACTAGTCGGTGCATCCTAGAGCTCCTATAAAACAGGCTAAATTCTTACCGTCATTTATTAGTCCAATGGAAAAAATCAGTCTAAAGTCGGTTAGCACTAGCGCAATGGCGGACAGCAAGGGACAGTAACAGGGCCTTTTTAAATATGTCAACAGCAGCTCTGGCGGCACACAAATGCTGTGTCGAGCTACAATATGGCGGGTATTTTGGGTAACAAGTGGATATGCATCAACTCCCCTTATAGGAGATTTAGTGCTTCCGATTGTTCTTTTTTTTATGTCAATCAGCTAACTGTAACTGTGCACTATCCGATATTTCTCTCCTGTATGTATATTTCCTCGAGATCCTTAACTGTCATTGTACTATCCCTAGCATTGTCCGATATGTAAGTCTGTGTCTCGCCTTTGGCTTGTTATTTATTGAATGCCCGGAATAAGTAAGCATATTTATGTTGTATGACAGCAATGAGCAAAGGGAATTCTACACTATTATGAAGATTGCTTTAAGAAATTTGCTACTAAAATACTTGAAGAAAAAGTTAAATAAATAAAAGTTGCATTTTTGTATACTTAACTGTAATCCATTAAATTTTGCACTTACTCAAACGATTCTGTAAAGGAAAGGTTAAAAAACTTATGAAATTTACGGTAGGGGAGATGGGGGCACATGCGAACAGGGGGTAGATGTGAACATCACAGTTTTTCAATAGTTATTATAAGTTTTTTTATTTGAAAAAAATTACCAAAGATGGCAGCACCTGTAGACATATAGTAAAAATTTTTTGGAGCTTTTTGACATTTTGCTTGTCTTCAGTAGCCAAAACACTGTTTGTAGATGTCAAATGTAAAATGTCGGTTTCAACTTTGGTAAGTGATAAAGTTTATTTATTTATTTAGTTATTTGAATTTTAATGTTTTAACATATACTATGACTACTAATGAATATTTTGGATAAAGTTGTTTTGTTCCCTAAAATTGATAAATGTTAATTATTTATCAATGTAACTCTAGCAGCCATGCGGGGCACTTGTGAACAGACTAGTTGGGGCAGATATTCGCAGTTCACAAAAATCAAAAACTTTCTCTGTTGGGCGAATTGAAAGAATTGATAATGATAAAATGTATATTAAATTCCTGAGAAAGAATCTCAGATCCAATTCATATAATTTCCTTGAAATAGTAGACATTTCTTTCATACAAAAAAGTGATATTGTATTGAAACTTCCACTTCCACATTTGTCAGGAAGTACACAAAGAGCGAGAAGCTCATTTGAGTTAATTATAATTTTAAAAAATTCAATGTTTCCTAAAATGCAATAAGTGTTATGTACTATTTTAGTAAACGGTTTAAAACAATATTTTTTATGTATTGTTAATACAAAGAGTATTATGACAAACAACTTTGTAATTTTTTTCTTTTCATTTGTCTCAAACTTGCAGTGATGGCTTACTTCCATCTCTCAAACAACAGCTATGAATAGGATAACTTGAATTAGGATGGATATCAGTAACAGTTTAAAAATGTAAAATTTTCGAATTAATAACTAATGTAATTCTTGGGTATGGTGTCAGAACAGATTTATATATATTTAGTTTCATTTTAAACCTTTTGTTTAAACATAGCACTCAGAAACTAGGAAAAAAAAATATTTTTTTTTCTTTATGGTGAATTTAACTGATAATATAAATAATGGTTATGATAACAAATTAATAACAGGAGAAAAAGCATGTCAAAGGATATTTTTACCTTCTGTTCACATGTGCCCCACGAGTGTTCACAACTACCCCGCTGATGGGGCACATGTGAACAATTTTTTGAATTTATAAAACAATTAAAAAATGTAAGAAAAATTATACAGGTGATTTAAAAAAAATTACCATGTGTAAAAGAAAGTTCTGTTTACTATACTGACTAGTTTTTATTTATAAGAATTAATCCAATTATAAGAAAAAGCTATATTTATGCGAACTGTTCACATGTGCCCCCATCTCCCCTATATAATTAGATGATTTCTAAATGGATTTAATATCAGAAAAGGACGTGGCATGAGAAATATTTCGGAATTAGATTAGTGGTCAAATTTCATTTTTAGTATCTCATTTTAGATTAATTTTTTTTCTAATTTGATAAAAGTAAATGAAGTTAAAAGATGTATTGCGTTTTATTGCAAATTCGAAGAATTCAGTATCATAGTTATTACAAAAGAAAATTTTAATTTTACGAGTTTTTCATTGCAAATTATTTTAGATACCCATTGTGTTGATCCATTGTGTTGATGATGTTTTAACATTACTATTAACCAAATTAATGTTATAAACTACATATAAAATCACTTCAAAATATCAAAATACTCGATAATTGCCATAAGTGATAAACGTAAATTTTAAAAAGGCAAAATACTTTTATTTACTTATCTTTCGACATGTTTCGTTGCACCAAACGGCAACATTCTCAAGAAAATAAAATGATAAATATATTTTTGCAAAAATTCAAATTGAAAAACTAGTAAACAAAAACAAAAATCATGCGAGCACAAGGATAATGAAATTAACTGCAATATTAAAAATGGAAATTTCTGAGCGTGAATTATTTTACACTTATTGTTTCATGACTCTATGTAGCATTTCTTTCCAAATTTTAGGGACATCCATGCATGTTGAATCATTGCAAATATTCTCATTGCGTAAGAAGATCTCTATTGATTCTTTGATGATGGATAGCAAATAATGTAATAAAAAATAATAAAATTTGAAAGAAATGCTACATAGAGTCATGAAACAATATATGTAAAATAATTCACGTTCACAAATTTCCGTTTTTAATATTCCAGTTAATTTTATTATCCTTGTGCTTGCATGATTTTTGTTTTTGTTTACTAGTTTTTCAAGTTGAATTTTTGCGAAAATATATTTAGGGTCAATCCATTTCAAGTGGTCCAGCACTGGTTGCTCGACCATTTTTAAAAAATCTGAAATTTTTTGTACAACAACCCTAACATGATGGAAGTTCAAAATGGCTATTATTTTAATTCTATTAATTTTAGTTTGTGCATGGCGACCATCTTTGTTTCATCGTCTGCAGCAATTTTCTCACAAGAAGGGTTTACGGAATTGTAAATAATTCATTGTTTATTTATCCAATTCAAGTGCGGATTAAAGCAATTTGTACAGAATACATTGGGCTAAAAATTTGGTAATGGAGTAGTTTCCGAAACTAATTGCTTATTGGTAAAATTTAAGCATAAAGTTTCAGTTTTTTTCCAAAATTTGTCCGTTTCCAAGAGCAAATTTTTCTAGCAAGGAAAACTGTCAACATGACATATTTTTTTTTTTACAAATAGGTCGAAAGTACTTGTACTCACACGCCGAGTGCCAGATCTCGGACATGCTTTCTTTTCGCTAAAAAAAAATCCCAAATTTTTCAAAAATGACAAAAATCGCACTTTTCAGGCTTTGATATCTCTGGTGGGGCACGAGATAAAAATCTGAAATTTTTTTTTATAAGAGTATTGTATGGTAGTGTTATGCACAAGAAATTTCAAGATGGAGATTTGACTATAAGCTGAGATATGGCAAGGGAAACATGTCAAAACAATACTGCAAAACTATTGTTTAGTTGTAGTCACAGCTAAGTATTTATCTCAGAGTGTCATTTAAATTTATGTTTTTGATTATCTTTAAATAATAGTAACAGAAAATAAAGCCCTTGGCAAAGCTTAGCAATTAATAAAAAAAATAATTATGCCTAAGGCCATACATTTTGTATGGTTTCAGTAATTTTTGTTGTAAGTAATTTTAGTAACTAAAAGAAACCTCAGCACTTTTACATAAAGAATAAAAAATATTTCTATTCAAGACCTGAGACAAAAACAACATAGGGAAAAAGAAAAGCTGTTAATGTTGTCATACTTGTTGAGACATGATCAAACGTTTCAAAACACATTCTTGCTTGTTGGTTCAAAAACCACAATTTTGATCTTTCTCAATATTTTATTTGTAGGAACCAAGACTTGTCATCTCTTGATAACTTGATTGAAGATCTTGGCCCTGCTGGCTCATAGAAATATACTTTGAAATCACTATGTGCAAGTGTCACTTCATTAATAATTCAGCTTACTTCTTATGAAAAAATGTGATCTTTCTGCAGTATAAATTTTAAAAAGGCTTTGGGTATCTTTACTTTCTGAAAATTACTTGAGACTGATACATGGTAACATCGCATAATGTTTCATTTACAGGAACATATTTATGGTAGGAACAAGTTTCAGGGACTGGCAACAGCATTAAAATTGTGGTTTTTAAACCAACAAGAAGGAATGTGTTTTGACACGTTTGATCATGTTTCAACAAGTATGCCAACATTAACAGCTTTTCTCTTTCCTTATTCTGTTTTTGTCTCAGGTCTTGTATATATGTATATATATATGTGTGTGTAAAAGTGCTGAGGTTTCTTTTAGTTACTAAAATTACAACAAAAATTACTGAAACCATACAAAATGTAACTCTTAGGCATAATTATTTTTTTAATTAATTGCAAAAGATTTATTTTCTGTTACTATTATTTAAAGCTAATCTAAAAAATAAATTTAAATGATACTCTGAGATAAATACTTAGCTGTGACTACAACAAAAAAAATAGTTTGGCAGGATTGTTTTGACATGTTGCTCTTGCCATATCTCAGTTTGTAGTCAAATCTCCATCCTGAAATTTGCACATAGTGATTTCAAAGTATATTTCTATGAGCCAGCAGGGCCAAGATCTTCAATCAAGTTATCAAGAGATGACAAGACTTGGTTCCTACAAATAAAAATTTGAGAAAGATCAAAATTTTGGTTTTTGAACCAACAAGCAAGAATGCGTTTTGACACGTTTGATCATGTCTCAACAAGTATGACAACATTAATAGCTTTTCTTTTTCCCTATGTTGTTTTTGTCTCAGGTCTTGAATAAAAATATTTTTTATTTTTTATGTAAAAGTGCTGAGGTTTCTTTTAGTTACTAAAATTACTTACAACGAAAATTACTGAAACCATACAAAATGTATGGCCTTAGGCATAATTATTTTTTTTTTATTAATTGCTAAGCTTTGCAAAGGGCTTTATTTTCTGTTACTATTATTTAAAGATAATCAAAAACCTAAATTTAAATGATACTCTGGGATAAACACTTAGCTGTGACTACAACAAAACAATAGTTTGGCAGTATTGTTTTGACATGTTGCCCTTGCCATATCTCAGCTTGTAGTCAATCTCCATCTTGAAATTTCTTGTGCATAACACTACCATACAATACTCTTATTAAAAAAAATTTCAGATTTTTATCTCGTGCCCCACTAGAGATATCAAAGCCTGAAAAGTGCGATTTTTGTCATTTTTGAAAAATTTGGGGGTTTTTTTAGCGAAAAGAAAGCATGTCCCAGACCTGGAACTCGGCGTGTGAGTACAAGTACTTTCGGCCTATTTGTAAAAAAAATTATGTCATGTTCACAGTTTTCCTTGCTAGAAAAATTTTCTCTTGTAAACGGACAAATTTTGGAAAAAAACTGAAACTTTATGCTTAAATTTTACCAATAAGCAATTAGTTTCGGAAACTACTCCATTACCAAATTTTTAGCCCAATGTATTCTGTACAAATTGCTTTAATCCGCACTTGAATTGGATAAATAAACAATGAATTATTTACAATTCCGTAAACCCTTCTTGTGAGAAAATTGCTGCAGACGATAAAACAAAGATGGCCGCCATGCACAAACAAAAATTAATACAATTAAAATAATACTCATTTTGAACTTCCATCATGTTAGGGTTGTTGTACTGAAAATTTCAGATTTTTTAAAAATGGTCGATCAACGAATATGACATTTTCTGGACCACTTGAAATGGATTGACCCTTTATCATTTTATTTTCTTGGAAATGTTGCCGTCTGATGCAATGAAACATGTCGAAATGTTAGTAAATAAAGGCATTTTGCCTTTATTTAAATTTACGTTTATCACTTATAGAAATTATCGAGTACTTTCGAATTAATGTTTCTAAAATTTTGTACATATTTTTTACTATCAAGCGCGTTGGAACACCTAAGTTTACCAAACTTATTTGAAAATGTGTGAATAATTCGAAATAAGACTATCATTGCATACTTTACTAGTTTGAGCTGTGTGATGGACGATCTGTATCAGGCTTATCTAAATTAACAACTTTGAAAAGTGACTTTTGCAGTCCTAGTCCAATAAAATTCATAGGAAGTTAAAATATATCCTACTAATTGCATTTTACTTTTGGAAAATACTGGAGGAATCGCACAACAAAATATGATAGAGTAGAATTTTTACTTATAAATCTTTACTGTCTTAATTCATAATTAATGGCATGTTTACAGTAATCCAGTTAGAAATTTCAGAAGGGATCAAACTCTGATGATCTCCCCATTGGCTACGGTCTTGATATCAGCCGGGTCTGAACACAATTTCTTCGAGTTCTCGTTTTCCTTTAGTGATATTAACATGTTAATTTTTAAAGTAGCCTTCAATAAAGATGCACTGAATAATTTTGGGGACTATTACTTCTTAAAAACAGTATTTTATATTATCTTGTTTATTTCGAGTCAAAAGGAACTACTATTCACGCATTCTGTCTTTAACTTTTGACTGTTAAAAACACTATTATTTCTTACAAATTGTATAAATACTACTTAATTGTGAGCATATCAATCAAGCAACCTGAAATTCATCACCGTCACACGCCATTGCTAATTTCAGAAACTGTTTCAGAATTGACATCCAATAGAGCATGCCAAAAATAATCACTTTCACCGTTTCATTGCATAAGTTAGTTTTCTAGTTCATTAATTCCCTAAAATGGAACTGATAAATTCATTCCTTTGTTTAAAATTTATTCGATAAAAATGTATTGACACAGTGTTGTAATACGCTAATTCAGCTTTAATTCATACTATAAAAGATGTATAAACATGGTTTTTCTTTCTTAAACTAATATTTCTTTTATTCTTTCGACTAGCTTATCCAAAAATATACAATCCTTCACACTCATTCTTTTAACTTTCGATATCATAAGTTAAATGCACAAAAATTTACCTAGAAACCCAAGAAAGATTGTTTAATTGTGATCATATGAATTATCAAACTGAAACTCATCACCTTTGCGCGTCATTGCTAATTTTAGAAACAGTTTCAGAATTGACATCCAATAGATGAAACTAAAAATAATCACTTTTGGCAGTTTCATTGCATAATATAGTTTTGTAGATCACTAATTCTCCAAAATGGAATCGATAAAGATGTTTGCAAATGATTTGTAATTCGTTTGTCAAAAGTTATTCGATAAAGTTTTATCGACATACTGTTTTAATATACTAATTCTGTTAAAATCTCATATCATAAAAGATGTACAGACATGCTTTAGGATTTTTCTCTCTTTAAACTAATATCTTTTATTCCTTCAACTAGCTTATCCAAAAATAAACAGTCCGTCACTCATTCTGCTTTTAACTTTCGATTTCCAAAGTTAAAAGCACAAACATTTACTTAGTAACCTAAGGAAGACTGCTTAATTGTGACCATATCAATCAAGCAAACTGAAACCCATCACCTCCACACGTCAGTGCTAATTTCAGAAACCGTTTCCGATTTGACGTCCAATAGATGAAGCCAAAATAATCACTTTCGCCGCTGTTTGTACAATGAACATGCCTCACTGAATTCGACCACGTGCGTGGTGGTTTCAGGCTACCGAAGTGCTAAAACAGAATCAATAATGAGAAATGCTTTATTTAAACTGGAAGAGCAGGTCGCCATAGTAACCTACGGCCTGCCGACACGTTTTCCCGTACCTCAGAGGGCAGGGTTAAATTTCTAGAAACACCGTTTTAATTTGAATTTATGCCTGATCAGAAACGCGTCGAATTCGATATTAGCTGGTAATGAGAAAAGACAAGGAAAGAGAATTCCAGGGAAAGAATTTATTGCGAAAGAAATTGGAGAAGGGAAAGAAAACAAGTAATGCGTTTCGTTTCTAACAGGTTCTTTTTTCAAACTGTTAAAAGATATCTTTCTTATTTGAAATTGGAATGGTATTTTTATTTATTACAGACATATTTTGGTAACGCGTAGAATTCGACATTAGCTGGTAATAGGAAAAGACAAGGAAAGAGAATTTCAGGGAAAGAATTTAATGCGAAAGAAATCAGACATGAGAAAAACAAGTAATATAAAAATTTTGGTTTTAAAGTCAATTCCTACTTAGGTCATCAAAGAAAAATTTAATATAAACCCTTAAGCCAATATTAGTTTTTGTTGCATTAAAATATCTCAATTTGTTGAATTTCTATAAGCAAGTAGGTTTACAATGGAAGTCTGTGGGAATTTGGCGAAATATTAGAGATATCGCCAAGTTGGCGTCACTTTTGGCGACTCATTGTGGCCGCCAAATTTGCCGATATATCGTCAAGTTGGCGAAAAACTTGGCGGTATTTGGAGACAGAGCAGGGTCCCCCTTTGGTAACCCCTTATTGAAAATACTTTAATTGATCTTCAATAACCAATGGCCGCCATTTTGTTTCCCATGCAAAACTAAAATTAATTCATTAAAATTTAATTAATGAATTAATATTTGAAAAAAACTGTATTAACATCAATTGTCATCCAGTACAAGTTTAAAAAAATTTATTTCAACTTGATAGGATGAATAATGAGTATTTTATTAACGATTGAAAATTTGAACAAGATATATAAATATATAAATAAATAAATAAATAAATTTAGGGAGAGTGTGAACTAATAGTAGGAATTGAAAAAATAATATATTATTTCCAACAGACCTTTTTATTAAACTGTTTAAATATATTCTTAGATGAATTTGGAATGATATTTGTATATTTTTGCAGACGTGTTTTCATATCGCGTTCTTTTTTTTTATAATTTGTGAGATTTGTAACTTTTGAAGTTAATTACTGAAATTCTAATTTTTAATCTTCATTCGCAATGATAGACATTTGCGAACCATGCATCTACATGTGGAGCAGAAGTTTAGAGCATTTTTTTTAAATCTTATTTTTAGTAAAATTTACTGTAGCTTACGTAAAAATATAGCGTGAATAAAAATTCACGTATTCCTCTCAAGTAAAACTGAAAACTGAAATCACTAGTCATATAGTAACATCAACCATTTTAAATTTATCTGAGAATTTAAACTACTTTGAATTATAATGCCAGATTTATCAAAACTATGCTGTTCTGTTGTTTACTGTTTCTGTTTTTTTTTTTTTTTTTACCTGGAAAACGTAATATTTTTATGATTCTAACTTTTTCGCTGAGTGTTGAATCTCTCTGTGAGTTATCGAAAAGGTGTCGTAATTTTTGGTAAGGAAAAAGAGCAATAAATTTTCTCAGACACACCAAGAATTTTTGCAGGCAAGCATATTGTAAAGAAATATTTTTATTTGCCCGCTTTGACAGCATATGATGTGCGAAGCCCACACTTATGTTTTAATACGCCTTGTTATGTATTTTTGTTAATTTTCTGTTTAAGGGGTCTCAGGACTCTTAACCCTCTCGCTGCGCAACCCGAGATTTTCTAGGGATGCATTTTTTCGTCTTATTAACCCTCCTTGATTATTCTCACCAGTTATTTTTTTATTGTAAATTTTACCTTATTTAATCGGAGCATTTTCCATTTAAATTAAAAAAAATTTTTTGTTTTGAAAAACCGCTGACAAAAGAATAAAAATTCTTAAAAGACGCTCGTCGCGAAGCTATTTTGATAAAACAATTACGCAGCTAGAGGGTTAGAGCTTCAAAATTTTAACTTTTTTAGATGTTAAACTTCAATCTTTTCTGAACATTTTGTTATAATTGTTTCTTTGGAATTCCCATTAGAACAGAAGTTATGGTTCTTAGAATTATACCCGCTCAGTAGCTGAAGCGGCGTTTCTGAAACTTTGAAGTCATTTTTTCTCCAAATGACGTTTTGGGGCGTATAACGTTCAGGATATCTAAAAAATTTCTGAATATTTTTTCATGAAATTTTCAAAATATATGTTTCATGTTAGTATGTATAAACTGAACCTAAAATTTGATTTTTATAGCTCAAAAAATTATTATTTTTAAGTGATTATACTGTTGAAATTATCAAAATTTTGTATTAGCTAAATACAACTTCGTATTAAAAATATAAAAATGCTTTAAATACAAATTTATTTAGGTTCAGATAATTATTATAATCTGAAGTATAATTAAGCACACAAATTTTCATTCTACTTGCAAAATTTATTTTGTAATCCTGCGCGTAATCTGTTATGCCAATTTTCTGCTCGACAAATGTCTGACAGTTTGGAGCCCCCTATAAATACCAATTCTGCATTTTGCAATTCTATAAATGCATGAAATGAAAGTACATACTTGTATCTTTTAATCGCAATAATTTTTTTTTTAATCATGTACATTTTAAAATATTAAATGTTGAAATTTCTCTTTTTTTCCCCATTTTTTCCAATTTTTAGAATCCCGAGATTCCTTAATGTTTTTTCACATTTTCCAACTTAGTTGAAAAGTATATGTGACTTTGGTTTGATTGCCCTTGTTCTAAATCAAGCAAATAGACTCTGATAGCCGTGTAATTTTTATCTTATTGGCATTTAATATACCACGATATCTATAGAAAATTAAGTGTGTATTTATAGTTTGTTTACAAGGACAGTCAAAATTATTCAATTACATTACGGTCAAAGGAAAAATCTTCTCAAGTGCATTTTTATGATGTTTCATCATTTCAAACATAATGAAATTGATATGCATTTATGAAGTGCACTAAAACATGCTTTCCGTAGAATATGGGGTGCAAATCGTTTATTATTCATTGATAGGGTCACACAAAAAAAAACTCTGTTACATAATGGTCTACGCGGAAAAATTGCGTGCAGTGTATTTTAATGATGTTAAATTATTTCAAACATAATTAAATTTATACGCATTACTGATGTGCATTAAGCTGATTACTGAAAAACATGGAGTGCATTGCATTTATCTTTTATTTACAGGGACACACAAAGTAATTCGGTTACAGTACTGTCTATGTGTGATAATTGCTTGAAGTGCGTTTTCAACTTTAAAGTTCAAAACACGTATACGCGTATACACTGTATGGCCATTAATGACCGGGCATTTTCAATTTTAGACATTTTGTCGAATATTTAAAGATATATTATTCGGATTTTTCTGGAAATTCAGGATTATGAAGAATATGCTCTACTTCATATTATCAACGGCGGTTTGATTAGAAGAACACTTAGGGAGTCCACAAAAAAACAAAGAAAAATAATTATGTTTGAGATCACCCTGTAAAACAAAATGCAGGATATGATCTATCGCTATAGCTTACGAATATATGGATATTGTGCAATATATGTATTCATTTGTGGAAGAATAGAACGTATATTCATGGAAATATATTGATTTTTTTTATGTGTTTGACGCGTATCTGGGTATGTGGATTTCTTTATACCCTCGAAACCCCCCAATGGCTGGATGGATTTTAATGAATGAGGTCTCTATCGATTCGTCTTAATCGTCCGATGGTTATAGGCCAGGTTTTGCTTTTATAAATTCAAAATGGTGGCCGTAAAATACAAAATGGCGGTAGCGACGAAAACAAATTACGCACCCTATTGAGTGGCATATCATTGGATAGGTCTTTCAAAATGAAGACGATGTTTCATTGACTATTTTACAGTGAGAAGCTCCGTTTAAATATAACACAATCTGGAAGTTATGTAGGATCTCTAGCTTTACTGCAAATATAACCTTGATAGACATCTATAGGCCCCGTCAAACAGGGTTTATAGATAGGAACTAACAATTATAAACACAACTTAAAAGTCATCAGAACAAGTAAATAAACAAAATAGGTAAATAATATAAAAAAATAGTTTCACATTGGTGAGAAATAATTAATTAGTTCGCTTTTTTACGCATTCGAGCTTTTTGATTTTTTAAATTTAATATTTACTTGTTGTTTATATCATGCAGGGTTTTTACGAAAGTTAACGCCCGTATATATATATATATAAATATAATACTATATAAACGAATTAATTGCAATAAGTCGATTTCTGGAGAAATCGCCTAAAAATATTAACATTAATACGCTGTCCAACAATTATTTCATATTTAAAATAAAAATTAAGTTAATGTGTTTAGAACTTATCTTTATAAATTTATTATGGAAAAAAGGGTAAGGCAAAAATCTTGTTTGCCCCGGGTAAGAAAAAAATCATACCGTTTCGGTCCTGATTGTGTAATTTCTATCGTTAATTTTACTCATGATCATTTTCATTGCGTAGGTTCCTTATTTATTGCACAACTACATTTTGATAAGGCTATTATTTAAACCTTTATGCGGTCTCTAGAATAAATGGTCACTATTTTTATCTTGAAAAGTAGTATTCCGCTAACAGCATCCTCACTTTAAAAGTCACTTATTTTTATAAACAGCAAGCGAAAAGCATTTTAACAACCCAAAAATAGAAGCAATGGTGTCTCTTTTATCTTCGCTGCTTTTGAAATTATATTCTCTCATCGGTGAAACAAAACTAGAGCTGGAGATTCGTAATATTATCGAGACATGAAGTATTTTAAGTCTCGCGAAATTATAGATCCTTATTACAACTTATTACATAAAAATGCTATAACAATAAGGAAATTGATATAAAATTTCTACGATAAGTGGAAAAACAAAAATAACAAAAAGCCGTTTTAGAAAAAGTTTCTGTTTCCTCTTTTGAAATATATTTAATTAAAATAAATGAAAAAAATAATAAAACTATTATATGAAAGTTTTATAAAAGTACCCACTGATATTTTAATATTAATAATGATAATAATAAAAGTAATCCAGCACCTGTTGATTTTTTAAAATAAAATTATGTATAAAAATCACTTAAAATCATCCAAACTAAGATAATAATTGCTAAAAGTGATAAAAAATACATTTAAAAGGCATATAATATATTTATTTAGATCGACCTATGTTTCATCGTTCAGACGGCGAAATTCTTAAGATCTTTATTGATACAAATATTACAAGTGTAAGTACAAGTAAGCGTAATAAGTTTTAATTACGTCTACTCATAGCCATATCACAATATATATTCCAAACGGAAAGCCAAAACATATATTAAAATATTTATTTGCTTAAAAGACGTTACTCAAAACACATTAAAAGTATATTAAAAATCTATAATGACATGTTTCAACTCCTTCACTGAGTCGTCATCAGAATGTATAACAGAAAATTACAAACACAATGCATATGAAAACTGGAGGGAAAAAAATCATGGAAAGGAAACTTTGTTGAAAATTGGGTCAGATTTAAAACGATACATTTAAAATGTGTTAAAAAATACCTAGAAGTAAAAACTCTGACAAGTAAACATATAACACAAGAGGTTCAGGGGTTTGTAACGATACGTTATTTTTTCGCATCCCGAATTTATGGAATGGACAACTTGCGGAATCGCGACATAAAGGAACACGTGCGATGGTGAAAATGTAAGGGACGTTATATGTTTACTTCTTTGTATTCGATGACTTTTTTTCCACTTCAGTTTTCATATGCATTGTATTTGTAATTTCTGCTATACATTCTGATGACGACTCAGTGAAGGAGTTGAAACATGTCAATATATTTTTTTAATATACTTTTAATGTGTTTTTAGTAACGTATTTTAATCAAATAAATATTTTAATATATGTTTTGATTTTCCGTTTGGAATATTTATTGTGATATGATACAAATATTTTTGCAAAAATTTTTAGAAATTGGTAAATAAAATCACGAGACCACATGTATAATGAAAAAAGTGCAAAAATAAAATAAAATAAAATACAAATGGATATTTGTGAATGTGAATTAACTTCTACTATTGTTTACCACTATTTCTGTTACTACTATTACTACTTATACTATTGCACTACACTAGTTTTTCAATACACATGTGGTCTCGTGATTTTATTTACCAATTTCTTGTTTTAAAAAAAAATTGCGAAAATATTTCTATCAACAAAGGTCTTGAAAATATCGCCGTTTGAACGATGAAACAGGTCGATATGATTAAAGGTATTTATATGCCTTTTAAGTGTATTTATTTTTATCACTTTTAGCAATTTTTGGCTGAGTTTGGATGTTAGTTTTAATTTATAATTACAAATAGATTGAAATTTAACAGACTAAATTGCCTTTCTATATAATTAGTTTGACTTTAAACTTAATTATAAGTTTACAACATTATGTATTGTCAGAAAAAAAACTTTACATATAAAAATAGTAAAAATGAAGAGAAATTCATAAAAAAAACTATATGTATCTCACCGGAAGAAAGTCACTCGAGGTTTTAAATTTTCAAAGCTTACCTGTAAAGAAAAAGAACATATTTAAGAAGAAATATAAAAAATTCAACAGGTTAAAATTAAAGAATATTATTTAACATACTTTAAACATACATGCATTTTTAATTATGTAATTTAGTTTCTTTCTTTCTTTTCATAAATAAAAAGTTAATTTCTTATTCTGAAGAGCATCTCTTTCCAAATTTAAGGTATCTCAATCGAGGCTGAATCACTACCATAAATTCCATAAACTTAAAATATATAGTCTGTGAGAAAATAAATCCAATAAAAACAAATCAATTATAAGGCGTATATGAAATATCTTTCACCAAAAAGTGATGGAACAATGCAATTTTATATAAGTACTAGAATATAGCCCGTCAGAATGACGTGTTTGCATTTTCAAAAAAATTATATAGCATTGCATTATAAAAACAATTGTGAAGTAATAAATTTTGTCTTGTCTGATTAATAGAGTCAGGTGGGGTAAAGTAAAAACAGCCCATTTTTCATTGAAATTTAATTGGCAAGAAAATTATTAATTGTATTGGTAAAATACTGATATAAAGTATGCAAATGAACTTCACTCACAAAATTTGAAGAAATATTTCACAAAAACATTCAAATTAGTACTAATAATGTTATTTTAAAACATATTGTCAATTAACTATTTTATCTGATGGTATGTGGTAAAATAAAAGACAATTCCAACAGAAAGTTAATTTGTTTTTATTAATTGCCAAAATAATAATTATATAACTTAAATTTTAAAAAGTTGAGCAGAGAAAATCTTGATTTTTTTTTAAACTATGCATAAAAGAAACCTGTAACAAATTTTGATAATTAAAAATCATCTTTTATCACATAAGTAAATTGCAACTATTAATTACATTAACAATTTATTTTCCCAAATTCTGTTATTAAATTACAAATTTATTTTCAGTACAAAATACAAAATTTTATTTATTATAATAATGCATTGATATACTATATACATATATATAAATGTAATACACGGCATTACATATTTCTGATATTCTAATTTCATTTTATAAGAAATATTCATTTTCCCCCCCAATGTCTTCAGAATTCAAAAAACATTTTAAAAAGAAATTTTTTTTTTTTTAACTACCGACAGATGGCGCAACAGAGCATATAAACGTTTGTTTTAATATTTTAAAAGTTCAAGACGAATGAATCAATTGTTTGTTTACTTTCATATTGAGATAGATAAAGCTACCAATCTAATTTAAACTAAAGTTATCGCAGCAGAATATTAGATAATTGAATGTAATCTCTTAAATATTAATTTATTTTGAATAATCTGTCTAAAAATGTAACTTTTGCGAATAGTGGAAAAGAAAGCACGTTTTACTCAACGTTTTAAGATTGAAAATCAAATCAACAATCACTCGTGTGTCGTGATGCAACATGTACAACACAAATTCCAAATCCAGAAGCAATTGAATGACTCTTTGAACGAATCATTAAAAAATACGGTCGACATCCGATTTTGCTCTTAAAATATGTGTAAAACCATAATAAAGCTTTTAAATAATTTGAAATACGTTTGTTTTTAGAAAGGAAACGTTAATCCGGTACAAAATTATTCACGGAATGAATCACCGAATATAGCTATATTCACTGAACACCATAAAGTGTTCTCATTGGTCAGAAAATAGATAGCCTTGAAAAACAGAGGTAATTTTTCGCGATATTTTTAACCGTGTATACTGAATTCAAACTGTAAATAAATGTAAACAAAAGTGAAAAACGTATTTCAAAATATTAATATGCTTTTGCAAAATATTTTAAGAGCATTTAATGAATAGCTGAAAGAGTCATTCATTTGTTTTTGGATTTGTAATTTGTGCTTATGAATGGCAACGGTAATCGCTTGTATACATCGGAACCGTGTTGTTGGTATCTGGTTATTTTTAAATTAGATCTTAAAGCGTTATAATTGTATACTTTTTGAAGGTTTGAGAAAAATTGAAGAAGAATATGTTACATAACAAATAGATAGACAGATTAAATAAGGCAGTCGGCAAATACGGCATTGGAATGCTTAAGCCTAACGTGGCCGCGTTTGGATTATCAGGAAACGGATGAGTTCAACCCCGGAAGCGTTATACATTTTGTGTCATTCTATGTGTAATGACAAACGGAAAGCTTAAAACTGGAATCAGAGAACATATAGCAGACATCAACCACAATAAGAGAACTACAGCTTTGGTCATATTATGTAGCAAAGAACCTTTACAGATTAATTTTCAAAACAGCAGAATAATTTATCCATCAAGATTTTATTGGCCATTTATTATACGGGAATCATTAGAAGAATATTACGGAGGAAGAATATTTTCAGTGACTCAGCCCCCATTGAATTGCCTAAAATTTGGAAAGAGATGATCTGCAGATTAAGAAACAATAGTAGAAATTAATTCACGTTCACAAATATCCATTTTTATTTTATTTTATTTTGTGCTTGCACTTGTTTTGAACATGTGGTCTCGTGATTTTATTCAACAATTTCTTGTTTAAAATTTTTTTTGCAAAAATATTAGTATCAATAAAGATCTTGAGAATGTCACCGTCTGAGCGATGAACCATATGTTTGTTTGAATAAAAGTATTTATATGCTTTTTAAGGGGACTCATATCCTTAAAAAAAATTTTAAAAATCGATTTTTTTAAAATTCATTTGACAGCTAATGTTTTTCTGAACAATTTACCACAAGCCGCATCAAAATATTCGTAAAATTGCGCTTGTTATAGTAAAAAATTTAAATTAGTCTTGGTTTGTTTCAAGCGAAACATTTATATTTAAAATGATTTATCTGAAATTCGATATATTTTACTTGCGCGCACGGTAACTCCAAATGTATCGAAGGTAATGATTCGAAACTTTATACGTATTTATCTTTACTAGATCATTTTCTTCAAATTGAACTAAAATCTAAGAAATTTAACAAGAATTATTGAATTAATGGCTATTCGAGTGACAAAAATTATCAAAATGTTCATATTTTTATTTGGAAAATCAAAAAACTTTAGAAATTTTTTGTTTATCCATTAGATTTCAGTTCATTTTATTTTTCTAATATTCTTTAACTTATATTAAAAGTTTCAAAGTTCTAGAATGTATAGATTTTTTGAAATCATGCGCGCAAGTTATATACATTATCATTAACTAAAAAAAGCATACATTAAGGAATAATTATTATCAATTAATTATACGTGTTGAATGCAAATTATATATTATATTGCATGTAGAAAATATTATACCATTAACAAAAAAAAAAAAAAAAAAAAAAAAGAAAAGAAAAAAAAAACTGAGTTGATTAGTGTGAAAATGAGTGCATGGGGGTACTTTAAATATTTGTTTCCGAAATCAAATTTTTCATCTGTTTAAAGAGTCGTATGTCCCCTTAAATGCATTTTTATCACTTTTGGCATGTAATAGCTTAATTTGAATTTTAATTAAATTTTTTATTCAGACGCTTTCCTAACATAATAAAATATTTCTTTGCAGATTTAGAATACATTTATATCATAGTAGGGGACCCTGCCCCCTGCAAGCTACGCTCGCCAACCCCCGTTCAGACACCGCAGAATCTAAAAACACGCTAATATGATCGTTTTTTAAAATATTACAGAAGATTGAATTATACTGAAAAAAGCTGTGCAGATCTCCTTGTAAACGGGTTTCTATTCAATTTCCTTTGATTTAAAAAATTTAAGGCCGAATCAGTTGCTGTTAAGACATCCAATGGTTGTTTTCGTGTTTGATTAAAGAGGATCAGTTAAACGTTTGAAAAGAAGCTAAAATAAAATGAATTAAGTGTACAGAGTCTTTGTCTCCCGGTATTTTAAAACCATTTCTATAACAATAGCCTAAGTCATGTGACTATCAACAACAGTTCCGGGCGAACCACTTCGCTTTTTATATTCCTGGTGCCATTTTGGTACTTTAATGTTAGTCAGGTACAGATGATAAGTCGCCAAATATTATTCTATCGCCATCATTTCATCTATATTATAATAGTCCAAGTCATGTAACTGCCATAAATAAGTACGGTCTGATCCCTTCGCTTTTCATATGAAAGTTTGGCCCAGATATCATATACGGCCCATATTGGCGCGATTTTTTTTCCGATGCTAATTTGGGGAAAACATCAACAGCATAAACAACAACATCCGGCTTATCAAATCAAGCAAAATAACGATACTATGGCGCCAGTTATGAACCCGTTGCGTATATGACGTTGGCGTCAGAAAAAAACGCGTCAATATGGGTCCGTATATGACATCTGTGCCGAAAGTTTTCCCTTTTGATTAAAAAATCAAATTTCTTTTTCGAATAAAACTAGATAAAAGTTTCCATTTTCGCAAAGAATTCTTGGTACATGGTTGGCGCCCCAACACTGTTACGCTAGCCGGGTGCAAATCTCGCCAATAGCTATTTTTCAAGTCGCCAGTTAGCATTTTTTTTTTTCGAGTGGTAAATTAAAACATTGCTTTGAAGTTGAAGTTAAATGTCGTGGTTTGTTACATCATTTAATATTTGGCCAGATGCCATATACGCACCGGGTTTGGCGTGATTTTTTTTACGAAAATTTGGTGAAAACCTCGTTTTCGAATTCCAGTTACATATGTATTTTTGTTACTACTTAGTTATCCCGTCGACCAAAAATCTATCACCAAACTATAAGATTAAATGGTGTTGATCGTAAATGTCACATTCACTTGACTTTAAGCAAGTTACACGTGTTTACGTCATCAAGTGATTTTTATTTCGACATTTTATTTGTATATTTATTAATGTTATACTATTTTCTTTGTTCTTTCGTTCTTTAAAATAAAAATTATGTCAATTTGTATAATTTGGCGTTTATATAATTTGACGAAATGGGTCGATGGAATAACTAAGTAGTACCGCATTTTTTAATTATTTTCTATTATTTTTTATTTTTAAAGTAAAATAACCAAATAAATAATTAACTATGGAACAAAACAATTTATGTAATTTAAAAAAAGAAATAAAGTAAATAAACATTTATTATTAAATAAACAACAATAGCCGGGTTACCATGTCACTCAAAATAATGCCATTTTGGCTCCAATTAGGTACCCCGGTGCGTATATGATATCTGTGCCTAATATTTTTCTTTTCATTTCGTTTAAAAAAAAATAAAGAAGTGAAAACCATTTATTTTAAATGTTTCAGTTAGTATTAAATAAAATGATAATGAAATACAAATTGAATTATGAATAAAAGTAACATGATACATTTCTTAGCATACATTTAATGGAGGCCAAACTTCTCGCCAAATTAGTTTAAAATAGTAACCTTTTCTAAAATCTGAAAAAGAAAATATCTGTTTGATTAAAATTTGAGTTGACATCATTAGAAAAATGTATATAAAATTAGAAAAAAAAAATAATATTTCGAAAACTAATTTGACTTTAAAAATTCTAAAACCAGTTTTGAAATCTGCGGATTAATTTTGATTTTTCGTGTTAATTTCATCGCAAAGTATTCCATATTTTAGGAGAAATCGCCGTGAAACATAATCAGTTGTTTAATCAGTCGATTCATACTTCCGTTTCATACTTCCGTTTCATAAATTCGTTTCATTAGGATTATATATATATAGGGTAGATATCGTAAAATATTATTTTTATTATTGTGGAATTATAAATATTCTCAACAATGTAACTTGACAGACTCAAGGGTTATTGAATCAATACGCAATATTATGTAAAATAAAAAGCATAATACGAGGAGCGTAAAAAAAGGTGCAAGATATGTGGCAACGGCTCTGTTGAAAATGAAAATAATACCAAGACAAATGTTTTAGAGTTCCATAGTTTTGGATATTAGCAAAGTGTTGAAAAAGCTGTCCATGGCCGAATAAAAGGCTTGAATGAGAAATCTAGGTGATTTCTTCTATTTGTATTTACCAATGTGAAAATTGTGTACTATATTATTAAGGTTATTGGATTTCCATGACCTACATTTGTCCGTATAAGTAATAAATGTTATATATATATTTGAAAAACTAATAGGTGAATTCATTTATTGCTGTGAGCTAAGTGAATATTTAAGAAGGAAAAGTAATAAATCTTACATTATCATTAATGTTACCTAAAATAAATACAGTTGCTTTTTTTCTTTTGAATTTCATAAATAGCACGACACTAAAGGTGTTTGTAAAACACTTGTGAAACAGTTGTGATAAAATTATGAAATTGTTATCATTAATGGTAATAATAATTTTTTTAAAGTTGATAACTAATACTAAAATATAAATATTCGAAAATATACATATTTTATAGAAAATATTTGTAATTAAATAATATTAAAATTAATAATATTTTTAAGACTAGATGAAAAACCTTTAATTCATAAGAACTAATTAGAACTTTAAAAAAAACTGTAATTGTTGTTCGGTTTAATTAGTTTTAATGAACTCAACTATTAAAAAAATATATTCAAGTTTTCTTTAGTAAAAACAATATTTACTCTACAATGTCATCTCCTTAATTATCTTTTGCACCAGCTTATGTATATTTATACACTGGTATTTGAGTAACTCACGTTTTGAAAATAGATTTTACACACTGTCCATTGTATGTACTCCTTTGTCATAATGTCATTATCCTTAATTATCTGTTGCACCAACTGTGTATTTATGCACTGGTATTTGAGTAACTCACGTTTTGAAAATAGATTTTACACACTGTCCATTGTATGTACTCCTTTGTCATAATGTCATTATCCTTTATTATCTGTTGCACCAACTGTGTATTTATGCACTGGTATTTGAGTAACTCACGTTTTGAAAATAGATTTTACACATTTTCTATTGTATGTACTCCTTTGTCATAATGTCATTATCCTTAATTATCTGTTGCACCAAATGTGTATATTTATGCACTGGTATTTGACTTACACGCGTTTTGAAAATGGATTTCACACATTATCTATTGTGTGTACTCCTTTGACATAGTGTCACTATCCTTAATTATTTGTTGCACCAACTGCGTATATTTATGCACTGGTATTTGACTAACACACGTTTTGAAAATAGATTTCACACATTGCCTATTTTATGTACTCCTTTGCCTATTGCTCGGTGTTGAAAACTTGACATGATACTCGAAATATTTCAAATGAACAGCGAACATTCATGAAATATTACACGTTTACATTTATACCGATTTTTATCAGGCGTTACTTGTACCAAAAATTGGGTGCATGCATGTCTGTGCTATACTAGTTAAAGAGCAGATTTTAAATCCATATTAAAAAGTACATCCATATTAAAAGTTTATTATTGTTTTATTGAAAAAACATGACATTTAACATTTTATTTCTAAAAACAGTACTTTAGCGTTTAATAAAAATCCAACATATTTCCAAAAACACAGCTCATTTATGCATCTGTGCTAAAAAATTCCCCTTATTATTATTTTTTATACCTTCAAAGTTAATTAAAAAAGATCTGAGTCCTTAAAACCATTAAAAATTCATTAAAAAATCCTATTCACCTTGGTCGTTTAACACATCAAACAGTATTCTGCTCGCCATTTTTGGAATAACGTTTTCGCCTCTTCACCTTTTTGGTACAAGTAATGCCTGTTAAAAATCAGTATAAATGCAAACGTATAATATAATACAGGCATTACACTAAACAACTTTTGTTTATTATTATTTGAATTCATGAAATAATTTGATTAAATTCCAAATATTTACAAGAGGATGACAACTGTTTTTGTATCAATGGTGTTTACATTTAAAATATTTCCTTTGTTTTACAAATTCTTTCATTAATGACGAAACACAGTTCCATGACGATCAGTGCTCTTCGAATATTTAAAAAAAAAATACTAAAACAGTTGTCACTAAAATTGATGCTTGCTCATTTAATACCAAATAGAACATATTGCGAATTAATTTATGTGCACTAATCCGAAAAAATATTAGAATCAGAGAAAATCTAGCAGAAAATTGGAATTTGCAGTATCTTTCCAAGGTAAAGCCCAATTATTGTTTGCGTGCAAAAAAGCTCAGAAAGACTTTGCTCACTTCAAAAAATAATTATAATTCAAACCCAAAAGCAAAAATGAAGCAAAAAAGTTTCCGATTCATAATGAAAAAGTAAGTCAAAAACGAATATACTTTTTACAAAGGTTCCTATTTTACTTCCTCATGAAAAATCCAATTAAAAAAGCTTTTTATATGTTTGAGAAGGGGAATGATGTGGATAGCGGAAGACACTTTTTTAGTCAATAGTCGATATCTTTTTATGTGCATTAAAAAAAAAGAAGTTGTATTATTAAAAGTAAATGAGATATGAAACAGAAAGATCAGCGCGATTGGATTATATATGCAACAGATTAAAAAAAAAAAAGTTTAGCCTGATCAGCAGTAACAAAAAAGTATTATTTCTATGATATTATTTTTACATTTCAAATAGTTCATGTGCAAATGCAATGTTCTTGGAATGCTATATTAAAGAAATGTTTCTAAAAGGAAATGTTTATCTAATTTTAGTTTTAAATTTCAAAACGTTCCATAACGATCTGTTCTCTTGAAGTTTTGAACCAATATTTGAAATTGATGCTTGCTTATTCGAGATCGAATAATACACGCTTCAAAGTTATTTCTGTGAATTTTTCATGAAAAAAAAAATCAGAGAAATCAGAGAAATTCTGATAGAAAATTGGAATTTGCGATTTCTTTCTAAACTAAAAACCCTATTATTGTTTGCGTGTAAAATGCCCAGAAAGACATTGCTCACTTCAAAAAATAATTATAATTCAAACCGAAAAAGCTCCAATGAAAAAAATGAAGCAAAAAAGTTTTCGATTCATAATGAAAAAATAAGTCAAAGATGAATATATTTTTTAAAAAGTTTCTATTTTATTTCTTCATGCAAAATCCAATAAAAAAGCTTTTTATATGTTTGATAAAAGAAAAGGTCTGTACAGAGGAAAGCACTTTTTTAGACAACAGTCGATCCCTTTTTATATGCATTTTAAAACAAAGGTTGTATTTTTAAGGGATCTCAAGAATGTTAAAGCTTCAAAATTTTCGAAATTTTAATTTTTTTAGATGTTAAACTCCTGTCATTTCTGAACATTTTGATATAATTGTGCCCTTGAAATTCCTATTAGATCAGAAGTAATGGCTTTTAGAATTATACCCATACAATAGCTCAAACGGCGTTTTCGAAATTTCGAAGTCATTTTTCTCCAAATGACGTTTTGGGTATAACGCGCACGATATCTCAAAAACTTCTGAATATTTTTTCATGAAATTTTCAAAACGTATATTTCATGTTAATCTGTATAAACTAATCTAAAATTTTATTTTCATTGTTTAAAAAAAAATAATAATAATAAATTAGGTGATTATACTGTTGAAATTTCCAAAATTTAGTATTAGCTAAATACAACTTTGCATTAAAAATATAAAAATGCTTTAAATACAAATTTATTTAAGTTTAGTGTAATTATTACAATCTGAGGTACAATTAGGTACGAAAAATTTCATTCTAGTTGCAAAATTTATTTTGTAATCCTGCGCGTAAGCTGTTATACCAATTTTGAGCTCGACAAATGTCTGACACTTTGGAGCACCCTAAAAATACTATTAATTCTTCATCTTGCGTTTTTTTAAATGCATGAAATGAAAGAACATACTTATATCATTCATCCCAATAAAAATTGTGTTTTTAAATCATATACAGTAGCGCTCAAAAGTATTTTGACAACCTTATATTCTCTCTCTTTTTATTTAATATAAAAATGTAAAAGAAAATATATTCTGTATAATTGAGAACAGTATGACTGCAGTTATTCAAATGTATCAAGTTTAAACTTGTTTGTTTACATTCGGCGCCAGCGAGGAAATATGACTCCTCCTTAGCTCAAAAGTATTTTGGCAATTAGTTTGCATTTAATTGTTGAAGGTGTCAGAGGCGCTATAGCTTCGATTAGCGTTTATATCGACTTATTGTGATTATTTTTAAATGCCGAAATGTAAAAAATATTGAAGTGATTCTAGAAAAGCCGCTGTAAATGCACTTAAAAAAGGTAGACTGCAAGCAGAATTAGCTCGTTCTTTTAACGGGTCTCGGCAACTTGTTACTACATGGAATAAAGTTTTTAATAAACAGAAATACATCGAAAATAAGTCTCAAAGTGGTCATTCGAAAAAAACAACTTGCAGTGTTGACTGTATTCTAAAAATGATATCGACAAGTGATTGTCGTAAATCCGCTGTAATAATAAAAAAAGAATTGAAAGAAAATTACGGCACAGAAATACACGTTTCATCAGTCAAACGACGCCTAAACCTTTATGGTTTACATGGCAGAAGACCGGCAAAAACACGTTTGTTATCTACTAAGAATAGGAAGGCTAGAGTCGCATTTGTAAAACGGCATAACCCTTTCAGGGGCAAAGGAATTCCATTGCTAAAGTGTTGAAATTAATGATTGACACCGGAATTTTGGTTTAAAAAAATTTGGTTTATTATGTGTGTGAAATATAGCTTTTTCTTATTTATAAATAAATTTGTTTTCAAATTCCGGTGTCAGTCATTATATTCAACACTTTAGCAATGGAATTGCTTTGCCCCTGAAAGGGTTATGCCGTTTTACAAATGCGACTCTAGCCCTCCTATTCTTAGTAGATAACAAACGTGTTTTTGCTGGTCTTCTGCCATGTAAACCATAGAGGTTTAGGCGTCGTTTGACTGATGAAACATGTATGTCTATGCTGTAATTTTCTTTCAATTAATTTTTTATTATTACAGCGGACTTGCGACAATCAATTGTAGATATCATTTTTAGAATACAGTCAACATTGCAAGTTGTTTTTTCGGATGGCCACTTTGAGGCTTATTTTCGATGTATTTATGTTTATTAAAAACTTTATTCCACGTAATAACAAGTTGACGAGACCCGTTAAAAGAACGAGCTAATTCTGCTTGCAGTCTACCTTTGTTAAGTGCATTTACAGCGACCTTTCTAGAATCACTTCAATATTTTTTACATTTCGGCATTTAAAAATAATCACAATAAGTCGATATAAACACTAATCGAAGCTATAGCGCCACTGACACCTTCAACAATTAAATGCAAACTAATTGTCAAAATACTTTTGAGCTAAGGAGGAGTCATATTTTTTCGGTGGCGCCGAATGTAAACAAACAAGTTGAAACTTGATACATTTGAATAACTGCAGTCATAGTGTTCTCAATTATAGGGAATATATTTTCTTTGACATTTTTATATTAAATAAAATAAGAGAGAATATAAGGTTGTCAAAATACTTTTGAGCGCTACTGTATATTTTAGATGTTAAATGTCGAAAATAGTCTTTTTTTTTTCTTTTTTTCCAATTTTAAGAGTCCTGAGACCCCTTAAAAGTAAATGTGATATGAAACAGAAAGATCAGCACGATTGGATTACGTATGCAACCGATCGAAAAAATATTTAGAGTGTTTAGAAACAACGAAATGGTATTATTTCTATGGTATTGTTTCTAGATTTCAAATAGTTCATGTGTAAGAGCAATGTTCTTGGAATACTAAATTAAAGAAAAGTTCACAGGGCGATGTTCCTCTAATATCAGTTTTAAATTTCAAAAAGTTCCATGACGATCTGTGTTCTTGCTATTTTGAAACAATATTTGAGTCAGTTATTTTTTTTTTAATTGATGCTTGTTTATTCCAGATCAAATAATACCATTTCAAATTAATTTCTATGTAATTTTTATGGAAATATTAAAATCAGAGAAAATCAAACAAAAAGTTGGAAGGAGTGATTTCTTTCCAAATTAAAACGCGATTATTGTTTGCGTTCAAAAAACCCAGAAAACCATTGCTCACTTCAAAAAATAACTATAATTCAAATAAAATAAAAACTCCAAAGAAAAAAAAAACTGAAGCAAAATGGTTTCCGATTCATAATGAAAAAGTAAATAAAAAATGAAGATATTTTAAAAAAAGTTTATATTTTGATTCCCCACCAAAAATCCAATTAAAAAAAGCTTTTTTATATGTTTGAGAAAGGAATTGGTGTGGATAGCGGAAGGCATTTTTTTAGTCAATAGTCGATTCCTTTTTAAATGTATTTAAAAAACAAGAAGTTGTATTATTAAAAGAGAATGAGATATGAAACAGAAAGATAAGCGCGATTGGATTATGTATGCAATAGATAGAAAATACATTTAATGTGATCATATTATCAGCAACAATAATATGGGATTGTTTCTGTGATATTGTTTTGCATTTCAAATAGTTCCTGTGCTTACAAAAATATTCTTGGGACACTAGAATTAAAAAACTCTGACAAGTGATGTTCCTGTAATCTCATCTTTACACTTAAAAAAAAATCCAAGTTTCAAAAGTTCAAAAGACCTATGTTCAAACCTTTATATTAGCTAAATACAACTTTGCATTAAAAATATAAAAATGCTTTAAATACAAATTTATTTAGGTTCAGGGTAATTACGAGGGTGGTTCAATAATTATTGTCCCTAGTGTATATAAAATATATGTACTGCGACGGTTGTTGTGGAATATCGAAGCCTAATGTTTCATATGCTCAATTTCAGAACCGTAGCTGCTATATTCACATTGTTTTGAAGAGAGGGCTGAAAGGGAGGTGGTGGTGAAACGCTGATTTTTAGCTTATGGGGCTAGATTTGTGACAGTGGATGAGGCGTTACTACTGTCGTTGGAACTCGGGATCATAGTGATGTAGGCACATCTCATCCACTGTCACTAATGTAGCCTCATAAGCCCCAAACTAGCATTTAATCCTCACCACCACTCCTCCATAAAACTCCCTCAAAAATAGGGCTTTAAAACTTCAACCCCTCCCTCCAAAACTATGTTAATATAGCAGCTACGGTTTTGAAATTGAGCATATAGGCATTTAAGACATTAGGCTTCGATATTCCACATAAATAAACCATCGCAGTACAAATATTTTATATAGACTAGGGACAATACTTATTGAACAAACCACGTATTATAATCTGAAGTATAATTAGGTACAAAAGATTTCATTCTAGTTGCAAAATTTATTTTGTAATCGTGCGTGTAAGCTGTCATACTAATTTTCTGTTCGAGAAATGTCTGACAGTTTGGAGCCCTATAAAAATTAATTATGTATCCTGCATAGTTTTAAATGCATAAAATGAAAGAACATAGTTATATCTTTCATTCCAATAAAAAATGTGTTTTAAAATCATATACATTTTAAGATATTAAATGTTAAAAATTGTCTTTTTTTTTCTTTCTTTCTTTCAATTTTAAGAGTTCTAAGACACCTTAACAACTAGTTATTTGGAGAGGGGAGGGGAAGCCATCTTTATGCAAAAATGTTATTTTAATTTGCTCTAAATGAAAATTAGTATAAATTAATATATTCAATGCTTGTAACAGCTTTGATTGCTCATCGAAACTTATATAACCGAATTTAATTTTTAAAAAAATATCAAAAAGTGACTTATTTTTGGGGCACAATACTGTAGCAAAAATAAATAGTTAAATGATTAAATAATTATGCCTATAAGAAAAGTAGAACTGAAAATATAAGGATCACGTAATGTGAGGAAAAAAGAAAAATAAATTTTTGCATGAGAAGCATTAGTAAAATTGAACATCTCTACAAGAATAAAATCCTTTTTTATGTTCAGAAACTAAATAAAACTTTAAGTAAAAGATAACGTTAAATGAAACTTTAAATAAAAAAAACATTAAATAAGAAAAAGTAAAAGAGAATACGCTTTGTTTTCAAAAAGTAAGTTAAATTTAATCCCTAAAAGTATCCCCGTTTGGGGAAAAAAATGATAAGTTTTTTATTCATTATTGGAAAAAATAAAGAAATAAGATAAAAGCAAGCGAAATAAAATAATTCTATTTTTTACTTGAATATTTAAAATCCAATATATTTTTTCACCTGACATGGGAATTAGCGTGTACAGCGGAAACCACTTTCTCAAATTTTTGTCAGCTTTTTTAGTTCTTTCTTTCTTTCGTTTTCTAGTGTTTTAAATGAATGAAGTGTGAAATACATTCTGATCACATTAGGTACGTATAAGAAGGATTAAATGTTTAACTTATTATTATTGCTGTCACTAACTGGATCTATTTTATTAGTAAGAAGATTAAATTTACTATCCAAGGGAATTTATGCTTATAGAAAGAAATGATAGCACTTATTTTATTTTAAGTAGATTAAATTTATTACCCACAAGACTTTTTCATAATATTAATACAATAAAACAGCAGTCATTCTTTCATGTATTAAGAGGGAATAGTTATATATTAACGAATTTAAATAAATCTTATTAAATATTGGATTGGAAGAATGCAATTATTTAAAGTCATAAAGTTTTTAGCGTATTAAAACTTATATAATTTTTATTGAACTGCATTGTAGAATGAGATTTTAAAAAGTTCCTATACTATATAAAAAAAAATCTGTATTTTACAACAAAAGGTGCTGGTACCTTCGCTTGCAACACAGCTGCTGTAAAATTTACAACAGCTGTCTTTAACAGTGCTGTAAAATTTCTGAAGTCTGGAAAAAGTCGCCATGCGTAGTGAATGTGACAGAAAGGAATATAGTCCAGGCATTAGGTGCTCAAAAAGGACAAATAGGGGAAAGTTTTGGTGTAGTTTTGATATTTGGTGCCTTTATGTTTTGTGGGTCGCTGAACACGAATCTGAAGTTTGCCAACAAAATTTATCCCGGGAAACGCGTTTTTTTTGGCAAAAAACTGGAAAAAACGGGATTTTCTTTGTTTTTTTCCAAATAACTTCAAAATTATACATTTTACGTAAAAGTCCTCAATGCATAAATTGAAGAGGATAAAATTTCCTACATTTTATGCATTAAAAGTTTTTTTCTCTGATCAATGGTTTAGCCGTGACAATGCCATAAAAATGGGAGTGAAAATCAAAAAATTCAGAGAAAACGGGAATTACGCCGCTGTACGTAGATTTAACATGAAAACTGACAATTTTACACAAGCATTGACTATAAATTATACTAAAGATTATATGAATGACTACATTTTACAATGAAGTTGTTGATAATAAATAGGACAACTCATTATGAATCATTATTTAATTGTAAATAAACATGTACATTAGTAAGTACATTTATTTTAAAAACAAAAAAAATATTATTTCCGCTTTCTTTTACTTGAGGGTCCCTGCTTTTCATCGACATCTACAGCATAGAAAATAGACGTCTAGAATTAGTGGGTGTTTTTTATTACTGCCAACAGTATAAAATAAATGTTTTTTTAATAAAAATATTTGATACCTTCTGGCATGACTTTTTCTTGACATTTTAGTTCAAGTACCATTTTTTTTTTTTTTTTTTTTTTTTTATCAAAGACAGCAGAATTTAAGTTAGTCACATAAATATACTTTTGCACCATTATGCAACGGCAACAAGATTTAAAATGTAACGAAAATGTGAATTTGGTTCAAAATATTTTGTTTATAGAAGAAAATTACAATGAAGAGCACATGAAATTTTGCAAGAGCGAAATGTTTAAATTTATGACCAAATTTGGACAAAAATTGCCAGTTGTATGTAGATATATCGGGACAAAATCATTTAAAATATATTACTTGGCTGCAAATTCTGAGTGGTTACAAAATTGATCCAGACAAATTCTCCAAATTCAGATTTGATACAATGCAAAACATAATGTAAGCATTTTCTCACGATATATTAATCATGATATCTTATGATTCCCTATCTTTACATAATGTTCCTGTTAGGTTTCCTGTAAAGTTTGTGCAGAAATAAATATGAATATACAACAGAATATGCAACACAGCAATTTTCATTAATGCTGTCGAATGTTTGTCCCGTACCTTAAATTTTAGAAAAAGAAATTTTAGAATTTATTATAATAATAGAAAAATAGTTTTATCACTTTAGCTTCCATACCGTTAAGAAAGTATCATTAAAATTATCAAGAAGAACGTAAAATCATGCGTCAATCAGATTATGGAACATTTTTGAACGCATTCGGGCTACTATAATAAAACTTCATAGTTTAATAACGTAAAAAACGATGTCTAAGTAATAATTTGTAAAACATATAACACGTTTGGAAACACAATTTCAACCAAAATCGAAAAAATAGCTGAAAATTTTGTACATCCCTGTATATGAAAATATGGATTTATCATATAATTCACAATATGCTAAAATTTAGAACTGTTAGTGAACGGCATAGCGCAGTTGAAAATTACTCGTTAGCAATTTCCGGCAATAAGCGGATATATAGATGTCTTGTGCAGCCCTATATATGATTTATAGAATTTATACACGCTAAATAGTATGCAATTTTTAAAATTTAAAAAGTGTTCCACAACTGAAAATGCACTTCCATCAATTATTGTTCATACAGAGAAAAATATAACTGATTTATTTTGGGTGCCCCTGTATATGAAAGATCAATGGCACATCCTATTCAATAGTAAGCATCTTATAGAGCACCTCGGAGATATATATCAATTTAAATACTTTTGAAAAGGTGTAACATGAACAAAATACACCACAAACAATTTTTCTCCATAGACCGTAATGTAACATAATTCTTTTTAATGTCCCTGTAAATGATCGATAAATACTACCCATACCATATTCTATAAGAAATCATCTTGTAGTGCACTTCATACATATGTATATAAATTTCAAAGTTTTTGAAATTATGAAACATTATTGAAAAAAAAACACAAACGATTTTTCCCCATAGGCCGTAATATAATGAAATACTTTTGAATGTTCCTGTAACGAAATTATGACTGCTACACGCAACATTTTACAATACCTAACATTCAATAGTGAATATCAGTAACATTTTTCAATTTCATGGCGATGCGACTATATTGACGCCAAAAATAATTATGGCCAGCTAGAATCGGTAAATCACCCACCGTGCACTGCCGTAATTCCCGTTTTCTCAGAATGTTTTTTTCACACCCATTTTTGCGGCGTTGTCACGGCTAAACCATTGATCTGAGAAAAAAACTTTTAATACGTAAAATGTAGGAAATTTTATTCTCTTTAATTTATGTACTGAGGGCTTTTGCGCAAAATGTATAATTATGAAGTTATTTTGAAAAAACAAAGAAAATCCCGTTTTTTTCCAGTTTTTTGCAAAAAAAAAAACGTGTTTCCCGGGATAAATTTTGTTGGCAAAATTCAGATTAGTGTTCAGCGACCCAAAAAAACATAAAGGCACCAAATATCAAAGCTACACCAAAACTTTCCCCTATTTTCTACCAAATGACTGGACTAATAGACATTTACTTCACTCGTTGCTTGAACTCGCTTTCACAGCACTGGCGCTCGAATTTAGTTTCACATCATCGGTGCTTGAAAAATTACAACATAAAGTGCAGGAAAACCCACAATTTTTTTTTACAGTGCAGTAGCAGTGAAGAAGTAATAAAAGTTACGCTTTAGGGGGGGGGGGGGGAGGGGAGGGTAAAGGGGTGTCATAACCGTAACCAGATGAAGTCAGAGGGAGCCTTGAAAATTTCTGGTGGGACTAAGGATGAATGCTTTGAATATGTTTCATAATAACACACTGCAACTAAAAAAATTTATCTCTATTTTGGAGATTTTGGGTGTGCTTGTATATTTTGACAATTTTAAAGTGCACTGAAAAAAAAAGATAAATGTTTCTTAACCTGCAAAAATATAACCACAAATGAAAATATAAATTAACTTCTTTGGACTTACTCACAATTCCGAAAAGTGTATTTTATCTTTAGAAACAGAAGAAACCAATATACTCGTGCTTTTGATATTTAAATAAGCATTTTTTTTAAAACAAAGTTTATTTAACTGCAGTTTCATATATTTTTTAATTACTTTTACTTTCAGAACCGGTTTGGACCGGTTCTGAAATTGAAACTATCCTAATATAAAAAAATTATAACCAAAATCGAAAAAGTAAAAACTAGCCCGGTTGTAGATCTTCCTCAGCTATCCTATGCAAAAAAGAAAAAAATCATTCGAAAATATCAAAATTCAAGCGAGACATTTGAAAATTACTTCCCCATAGGATTAACATTACCATCCGTGTCTTTTTGAGTGACTAGTGTAGGCTCTTAAACACTATAAACTGTAGCATATCTAATCTGTGACCTATGTGTAACCTTAAAATGTATAACTTTTCTTAACTAAAGAAAAATAAGTATTTAAGAAGAAAAAGAATCATTTTTTTATTTATTTATTGTGAGATATATGGTTGGTTTTCTTTTTTGAACCAGATGTTACACAATTGAAATGATTTCGTCTGTTCTACAGGAAAAAATTCAAAGCGATAAAAAGAAAAATAAGAAAATAGATTACTTGAAATGCGGAACGATGAAATAAAATAAGAGAAAAACAGATTATCTAAAATGAGTTAAACATGAAACGAAAAGATTAGTTTGACAAAATTAGATGTGCCTTTGATCAATAAACTGTTAAGCGATGAAAGGAATTTTAAGTGTTGAGAATAGATTTTCGATGCTGTTCTGTTTTGATGCTGTTTTTTAAACATGATTCAACAATGACAACAACAAAAATAAAAGTGTTATTTTTTTTTATATTTAGAATCTTTGTTCTGGGATACATCAATAAATAAAAAAATATATGTTAATCATTTTATTAATTATGAAAATTTTCAAATATTTTTGAAATCAAAGACATCTTGGTAATGATGGGAATGAAATTACTCCAATGTTGACAAAAAAAGCAACACCATTATACATTTTCGTGGTATTTTCTCATCAAAATTGAGATGTAAATAGATGGTTTTAATTTTAATAAATGATACATCGCGATTATCGTCGGCTATCTTAAGGTATGTGTCTACCTCCTGGGCTCTTTTTTTTTAAACTATGAAATATTTATGAAACACGTGCTTTTAGTTAAAAGAGGGAAAACTATGAATTCAATTGAAACTTTAATGGATTTTTAATTAATTTTTCAAATTTAGGCACTATTTAGTCAAATTTTACTAAAAATTAATGTTTATACAAAACCTTCAATAACAAAATCTCACCCAATGTATTTCACTTTTTTTTTCAACAATATATCAGTAAATCACTTACCTCTGTTATGAAGCAAATTTTTTTTAATAACTCTTACATTTACTAACATATACCAAAATTTGTATACACAACATGATTTAAATATATAGGGGAGACTAGGGAGGGTTGACCATACGAGAGGCTTCACCCACCCATCAGTTCTCATACTTAAAAGAATTTCAGAGTTTTATCAATGCGTGTCAACCAAAGTTACTGGAATGCTCAAACAACAGTCTTTTTTTTATACAGAGAATCGAAATAGGTGTGGAAAAAATCAATTGTGAGGTATTTTTTAGAAATATTTTGTAAGTTTTTTTCATATAAAATATATCATTGAAGTTTTAAGTAAGTAGGTTTTAAGTAATACAGAAATATCGAACTCTCATTCCAGGCTTAAAAACTGTGCAATAAATTAGGCTTAACATAACAATATGCTATTCTTTAGAAAAGAGTTATGTAGGGAGGCTTGACCCAGTCAATGTGAGGGAGGGTTGACCAGATGCTGAAGGCTCTCTTAATGAAGTGGTTTTGGAAACGCTGTTATTATACGCTGTGCATAATGAAAGGTTAATGGTTATATAAAAAAAAGAACGTAAATTTATTCTGTAAAGCTACAGTAAAATGGGGTGATGGAAAAGAAAATGTTTAAAACTGATTAAAGAAAGACGTGAAAAATTGCTATAGGATCCACTGCAAGAAAAAAAATTAATGAAATATAAATGAGAAAGTTCATAGGATTTTTTTTTCCATTTAAATATTACTAACAATAGGTAAATAGAAACAGTGGAAAAGACTAGAGAAGACTAGAAAGTATGAAAGTACCAGACTTAAAACTTTCAGGGGCAGTGATATGTTTAAGAAACATCTTAATTTTAATTCCCAAACGCCACAATGGTGCCAAAATTTTGCTAAAATCTTTTCCATTTAAAATGTTTGTGAAATATAGCCTTTTCTTATTTCCAAATAAATTTGTCGTAAATTCCGGTGCTAGTCATTTATTTCAGCATTTTATTACTGAAAGTAATCTGCTTCTAAAATGGATAAAAGATGTTAATGATATGTTAACTGCTCATGCAGCTACAATAGAACATAGCATTGATCTAAAAACTTTACGAAGGCATGTAGACAAATTTCACCAGGATGAACACAGTGAGATGAAGCCAAACTATGTGACAACGGTAGCTGTCAGGTCGAATTTCACAAAACGCAGGACAGGGAAACAAAAAAAAAAAAAAAAAAAAAAAAAAAAAAGGGACAGTCGCTCCTAAATCCGGACATAATAATAACACGTGAAAATCTATGAAAACGGAACCTGTCTCTAACAGAATACTGCCTTAAATGTTGAAATTTCATTTTCCCCGTAGTACAATTATACCTGCTCAGATAGATACCCATAAATTACAGAAATTTTTCCGTTTTTCTGATTAAAAACGGAGATTGTTTTGTAATTTATGGGTAGAAATTCCCGCAAAAAAACGGAAATAGTACTGGCGTCTAGATTGCCAGTAGTATTTCCGTTTTTTAGTCCGTTTCTTTACAGTGTATTTTTATGAAAGTGTACGACAATGTATAGTTTGATAATTACGTGCAATACTTATTGAGACAGAATTATCGCGAAAATCGGGGAAAATGCAGCCTAGCAGCATCACCTGTTGGGCTATTTACACGAAAACGTAAGCAGCCCCATATTATACCAAGGTATAACTGAACCTGAAGATTGGTGAAAATCTGTGCATTAGCTCTTGAGATATAGCAGCTTCAAAAATTATGAATAATGCATCACAGCAGCACCACCTATATGTCGATTTACACAAAAAATTAATCAGCACCAATTTATATGAGGAACTAAGTGATTCTGAAGTTTTATGAAAATCCGTGCATTAGTTCTTGAGATAGGGGTATTTCAGAAATCGTAAAAAATGCAGCATAGCAGCGCCACCTGTGAGGCGATTTCCGCCAAAAACTAATCAGCACCAAATTATATCAGGGACTAACAGAATACGAAGTTTTAATTCCGTTCCTTAGTTCAACAGATAGAGTGCCCACAATATTTGAGCCACATACATACATGCAGACAAACATTTTGTAAAACACGTTTTTCGGGATCTCTGACTCCTAAAACGTGTAAATCCGTCGAAAACAGTAATTCGAAAATTTTCCCGAACAATACTTTCATCTTGTAAAGATAGAAGAAAGTAAAAAGAGGTATTCTTTAAGAAGAGTACACAGAAAAAAGAAGTTAAGCATCATTCAACAATAACAAGAACAAAAGTAAATCGTTAATTTTTTGTTTAGACTTAAAATTTTTGTTCTGAGATACATACATAAATTGAAAATTAAATAAACTGAATAGTCGTGTTAAATTTGACGAAAAATGTATTTTATTTTATTTTATTTTATTTTTTTCGAAAATCGAAATAAATTTTGGCATTTGCACCCGAGTTTTACCCTCCAAAATAAAAATAAAAATTTGTTTATCTAATAAATCTTTTTTTTTTTTTAACTAAAGAAAAGTAAGTATTTAGAAAGAAAATTAATCTATATATTTTAATTATCGTGGGATATATAATTAGTTTTCTTTCTTGAACGAGATATTATATAATTGAAATGACTTCCTCTAACTAATTGAAAAAAAAAATTCAAAAGGATAAAAAAGAAAAATAAGAAAAACAGCTTGCTTGAAAGGAGAAACGATGAAAAAATAAGAGAAAAGTAGATTATCTAAAACAAGTTAAACATGAAACGGAAAGATTAGTTAGACAAAATTAGATATGCCTTTGATCGATAAACTGTTAAGCGATGAAAGGAATTTTAAGTGTTGAGCATAGATTTTCGATGCTGTTTTGTTTTTAAACATCATATAACAAAAGTGAGAACTACAAAACTTAAAAGTTAATTTTTTGTTAGGTTTAGAATTGTTCTGGGATTCATCAATAAATTAAAAATTGAATAAGAGGAATATTCTTATTAATTTTGAGTAGATAAATATACAGTCGGACCTCTATTTAACGAACCTCTATTTTGCGAATTTCTCTATTTTGCGAACTTTTACTTGGAACCAAGAACATTTTGCAAATTTCTTCGTAAAATAACCTCCAAATAGCGAAGTGTATTCTCTATTTAACGAACTTTTCCTTGGGATCTAAATGTTTTTTCTCCCTATTTCTTAAAATATTACTGGACATTTCAAGCTTATTCTTTCTTTTAACACATTTTATGATGATCAATGACCATGAACAGGTCTTACCAGGCACCTAACTTACCGAGAGCAGTAAAATCGTTGTGATTCTTCGCTTTCCATCCAAGAAGAGCAAACTTTCAATATCCTCTTTTAACCCTCAATGGAGCTGCCCCGAGTCCTTAAACTATAGTTTCCCGTTTTCTAGATTGTTGATCATGATCAATCGTGTTGGTAATTTCGGTTCTTGTAGCTCGAAAATGTCAAAGCGAAAGTGCTTGAGCATCAAAGAAAAAAAAATTATTCTCGATGAGGTGGATAAAGGCATGAAGAAAAAGAATACTGCTTTAAAATTTGGTATTCCTCCAAACAGCTTATCAACCATAATAAAAAATCGTGATTTTAATGTAAAATTATTTTTTTAACTGAAAATACAATGTATTTCCAGACAATGTTTTGTTTCATTCTTATTTCCCTTGCAGATTTCTTTTTGACGGGAAAACAAATAGATATAATTTACAAAAAAAAAAGTGACTAATTACTTTTTTAAATTATATTTAGTGTTTATGGATTAAAATGTGTTTTATGTAGTTTAAAGTATTTTAGAGTGTGACTCTCTATTTAACGAATTTTCCATATAATGAACTTTTTTCCGGGATTTAGCGACTTCGTTAAATAGAGGTCCGACTGTATTTTCATCTTCTTTTTTTTAAACTTTTCAACATAATGGAAAAGTGTTTATAAATTTGTTAATCTGTCCGCGCTCTGAATCACGTAAATATACTTGGTTTGTCATGTAATTGATATATGTTATTCAGTGTACTATGGAATGTTCGATATTAAAAATGGATTACAGTATTTATAGCTCGTTTATAGGGAACTCAAAATGATTCCGTTAAATTATATTCTATAGAGAAAATTATTTCCAGTTTATGCTAACGATGTTACACTATTTAAAGCATATTAAATTGATATACATTACTGAGGCGCAATACAAGACACCCAATACATAATATGGTGTGCATAACATATATCGTTCACTTACAGAGACAGTCAAAAGAATTCAGTTACACACTATTCACTTACATAATTAGCTGGAAGCGAGCTTTCAGTTGTGGTATATTTTTTTAAATGTAACTAAATTTTTGGATATTTTGTAGTGCGTATAAATTATATAGATCATATACAGGACTGCAGATAGAAATTTGAATATATATAGTTTTATTGAAGAAAATTATTGAAGGGGATTTTCAACTGTACCATGAATTTTGTAACTGAACTAAATGTTCACAAAAGAAGTTGCATTCTTTTCCGACTATAGATGGTAATTACCGAAAATGGGTTTTTAAATGTTTTATGCGTTTTCCAAATTGTTTGCATAAATATAATCTTTCCTCTGATTAAACAAGGAAGTTTTGTAACAGTATTCTGAAAGTGTTTCGAAGTGTTTAATAATCTTTTCTAGGCGCACTTTTCCCTTTATTGTTTTGGTAAATATATAATCTTTGTCCTGGGATACATCAATATATTAAAAAGTAAATATACTGAATATTCCTGGAAAATTTGAGTAAATAAGTATATTTTTATTTTCTTTTTTTTTTTTTTTTACTCGAACACCGAAATAAATTTTAGCATTTTTTCTAGAGTTTTACCTTTTTTAGAAAGTTTCACTAGATTTTTTTTTCTTTCTTTTGACATATTTTTTGGTTTCATAAATTAATCTAAAAGTTTTTTGCATACTTTACAAATTATCTTTTAAAATAAGTCTTTTTTAATGTATAACCTTTAAAACATATTTTAGAATGTTTAATGATTACTTATATGCATTACTTGACATATATATATTCTATTTAAGATTTATTGTATGCTCTCTGCATACCAATTCTATGTGGTGCATTTACACTGAATGACATATTTCAATTTTTTGAGAAGATAAATCTAGTTTCCTTCTACATTATGTTTTTTATAATATTAGTTTTATTAAATTTCTTAACTTATATATTTAAAATGTAGTTTAACTAAAATTTACGAAAGTTATATATTGAAAATTACGTAGTTTGATGTAATTACAATAGAGTGCAATTATAAAAAAGTGGTGAGATACGGATAAACAAAAAAAACGTCAATTGGTCGAGAGGATTTTGAATAAGAACTTGGGGAGTTTGTCATTATATTTTACATTCTGAGTGTGCTCTATGTACGCCTCTCTCTATATACTGATACTCTAAAATAGAGTAACACGTTGCTCAAAATGCGATTTGCAAGACATTTCGAAAGTTGACGACATCTGTGAAAACATGTCGTTCTTTGAAAACTTTTAAACTGGTTGTTCGAATATGGCTTTGTTTTACGCATACAAAAATATTTTATAAATAAAACCATAAGAAGAAACGCAAATTTTCATCTTGATTCAAACATAACATAAAACAAAACAAATTAAACTCTTAAATTTCAAAACAAAGTGACGTATTTGTATAAATAAACTACATTTAATTATTAAAATATTCTCTGATGATGAGCATGGAAAGCTTGAAAGTACTAAGTAGTTTTAAATAAAATATATATTTTTAACTTGTAATATCTTTTACATTATTTTAGTCGCCTTTCAAGTAAAACAATGAACTTTTTAAAATTCACATTATATATTTTAAGAAATATTTTTTTAGTTCTAATAATTAAAATATATCATTCATTTTAAATATGTTGCATTTCCATCTAATAAAGTATTCTACCTTTAGCTTTAAAAAAACAACAGTTAGTGTGCAAATGTTAAATGACAGCAATGTTATATGGCGCCTAAACTAAGAACAAAGCGATATCTTCATTCAAGAAACGCAGCATATCAGTCAGAGAACTAATGGTTTTACATGCCTTTATTTTAGGTGCGTTCGTAATTATATAAATACGTAGCACCTATATTCGTCGTTCGGTCCGTCCCTCTGTCTGTCTGTCTGTCCGCATATAACAGAGCAAAAACTACCCAACCGAATGGTCTGAAATTTTTAATGTATGATTGCTGCAAAATTTTGTCGAGCCATTTCAAATTTTATGAAAATCGGATGCATAGTTTAATTACAGGGACAGTCAAAAGTTTTTCTTTACATTACGGCCAATGGGAAAAATTATTGCAAATGCATTTTAATGATGTTACAGCTTTCCGAATGGTTTGCAAAATTTTGTCGAGCCATTTCAAATTTTATGAAAATCGGATGTGTAGTTTAATTACAGGGACAATCAAAAGTTTTTCTTTACATTACGGCCAATGAGAAAAATTATTGCAAGTGCATTTTAATGATGTTACAGCATTCCGGAAGGTCTGAAATTTTAAATGTATAATTGTTGCAAAATTTTGTCGGGCCATTTCAAATTTTATGAAAATCGGATGTATAGTTTAATTACATGGACAGTCAAAATTTTTCCGTTTCATTACGGGTAATGGAGAAAAAAAATATTGCAGTGCATTTTAATGATGTTACTGACTATGCACTTATGAAGTGCAAAAAAATATACATTCCGTACAATATGGGGTGCAAAAAATAATTACAAAACTAGCTATAGTACGAACCTCATTTGACACGTTTGACGAGCAATTTCCAACTTGTTTTTTTTTTGTATCATGAGTGTCGGTATAGCGTCCAGAAAAGAAATAGCTTCTGCTAGAAGCCGGTCCGTCAGATCATATAGCTCACCCGCAAGAAAACTGACTCATCTCGCAAAAATTAATTTTGCGTTTTATTCCACTAATAGGTCTGTCATAGGTGCTACACAAACAGTTTCATAAGTGTAGTTATACGGAAAATAACTTTATTACGCTATATGTCCATTTGTGTCCAATGAAGAGGGATGGATTGTTCGGGGAGGTAAAATTACCCTCCAAACCTCATCCCACGTATTCATTCTGAAGGGTTTTACACTTTTATGCACCTTTCTTACTCCAAACTCTAGTATGTGCAAATTGTAAATAGTAGGTGTGTTGTAATGTGTTTCTAATTGTGATGTTCAATATTGTGTGTTTAATGTGCTGTGAAATCCCTGTAAATCCATGAAAAATGTAAATAATTATGCAATCACATTCAAATGATCCTCATGTAATCACTACATACAGTCATGTAAATAGTAGGTGTTTGATATTGTGTTGTAATGTGTTTCTAATTGTCATGTTAAATATTGTGTGTTAAATGTACTGTGACGTATATATATCCAAGAAAATTGTAAACAATTATGCAATCACATTAGGTGAAATGATCCTCATGTAATCACTACATACAGTCATATATCTCGATGTAAAATCTTCGGTTCGCCCAGAAAAATTGGGTAACCAATTGTGATTGTAATTGTAAATCTCACAATAACCGAAATAAATCTCAGCAGCTTGATCAGGGACCCGACGCTCCCTCTCAGACTCTGGTTGAGAGTCGGGAGGAGTGGATGTGGTCTACCCCTCGGGATTGCACTAACACTCTAAAGCGAAAGCTGAGTTTCCGAGATGGTCATCGCTGTCATCGCTGTCATCGATGTGCAAAGTTCTGCAACTTCATGTTACAGTAAAATCATGCAAATTTTCTTTTGCCTTTCCTGTGAAACTTACTTTTGTCGAGATGTGTCACTTTTCCTGCGGGTGAGCGATATGTACTAAACGCCACGTTACTTCTTACTCACTGTTAGATGTGTTTTGTTTAATGTATAGCGTGCATACTAGTGTAAGAGGCGAATAATTTTAAACAAAATTTGAGAGTTGAAAAGGGGGGGTCGACTTATACACAAGTTAGTGAAAAAAAATCGAGATAATCGGTGAATGGGCAAGTCTTTTAAGTAATCACATATAGGTCTAAGTTGGAGAGGGTAATAAAATAGGACAATGGTCATTTCCTTGTGATTGACAAAAAAAACCTCAGCAATAATATCCATGTAATTTTTCTGCACCCATTTTCTCTTGGGATAGAATTCCATTCAACACAGGAGCATTCATTTCAACCTTTTAATCCCCTTTTTAAAATGAGTTCAACTTGAGAATGCTTCTAGACATATCTCATAAAATTCCTACAACACAAAGAAGTACTGTATTTTAGCAGTCTAAGAAGTTGTTTAACCTTGTAAATAAGGCTTGTTTAGATTTGTGAAAGAATTTTTTTTTTTTAAGTATCATTAAATTGATGTGAATAGGTTTCAAAATAGTTTAAACTTCTTCGATTTTACATAATTTACAGTTTTAAAACGTTAAATTAAAAAAAGAACTCTGATTAGAAATGTATGTTTCTTAGTTTAATGAAGATTTATTATTATTATTTTTTATCCTTGATAAGAAATTTCAGGGGTCATAGCATATAGGAGAAATTTTATTGTTCTTACCAGTATCTTTTTTCAATAATCTTTAAGAGGCATTTTCATAAGATATGCAATAGGAATATATCATGAAGATTATTGAAAAAAGATACTGGTAAGAACAATAAAATTTCTCCTATATGCTATGACCCCTGAAATTATTTTTCAACATGTTACCAGAAATGTGGTTCAACTTGTATACGAAAATTAAATTTTTTTTCAAAATTTTGCTTAAGAATTGGGAGGGTCGACTTATACGCGAGTATAAACGGCATTTTAAAAAAAAAATACACTGGGTGTCCTCCATACTCGAGATATTTTCCCACCAGTTTTCTATAGTCTGAGTATGCACTGATGAATGTATGTGCCTTTCTTCTAGATGCTGCAGTATCGGCATGTGCGGTGCTTATAAGTTTAAAAAATTGCAGTAAAGTATTTAACCGTACAATGATACATCTGCTTTGTTTTACGGCTGGCTTATACAACGGAACTTTTTTTTTTGGAGACGAAACTTTAATTGCTGGGAGAAAGAAATAGCATATCGGGGGTTTAAAAAAAATTATGACATAGAGAGAAAATATCTCACTAAGGCTGAAAATCTCAAAGTCTAAATCGTCGAAATAGCTTCTTGCAAGAAGCCGGTCCGGTCCGATCATATGTACTAAATGCCATGTTCCTACCTACTCATTATTAGATGTCTTTTGTTTAATGTATATTTCTTTTAAATTTTTACATTGGGGTCCTCGGTACTCGAGATATCTTCCCTCCAATTTTCTATAGTCTGAGTATCCACTGATGAATGTATATGCCTTTCTTCTTAGATGCTGCAGTATCGGCATTGAAATTTAAATAATTTATAATTTTTTCCATGTCTATGTGAAGTCATCCCTCTATATTTTCTTCAAATTCGAAAAATGGTATTTCATATGGATCAATAATGCTGCAATACTTGAGCTTTCTGTTAAAAACTAATTAAGGGTGGAAATAAGTCACATGAACTTACATAGCAATGCACTTTTAAAAGGGGAGGTAAACAGAAAGTCATTAAATTGATTTGTACAAGCAAGAAAAAAATGTCATCCGTTAAGATAGCTGACGATAATCGTGATATACCATCTTTTAAAATTGAAATCACCTTTTATAATCTCAATTTTAATGAGAAAATGGCAGCAATAGAGTGAGGACGTGAATTTCAAAACTCGCCTCACCCAGAAAATTAAATTTTGGGAAATCGCGAAAAACCTCTGACTGCGTCCATTTTTTTTTCATTGTAAACCAAGCTTTTACAATGTCTGAAATACACGATAAAATTAGTTATTTTTGCAGATTGTAATCTTTTTTTGATGCAGGTTCACCAACAGAATAGATTGATGGAAGAAACTCGATTTTTTAAATTTTGGATAAGACGAGTTTTGAAACTAATAATCCTACTATTTTTTTCACTTTCATTTTTTGCGAACAATGGAGCAATTTTATTGCCGCCATTACCAAAAAATGCCCATGGAAATTTAAAAAAATCTCGAAAAAAATTGAAACTTTTAAGAATTACTATATTTCTGCATCCATGCAAATAACTAATGATAGTTTCATTGCTAAGCAAAAAATTTTGTTCTCTCTATATATAACATTTATATAAAATCTTTAGAAAAAAAAAAACCGCACTAGAAAACAGCAATTCTGCTTTTTTTCGGAATTTAGCGTCACCCCCCGATGAATATATATATATATATATATATATTTAAATATAAGTAATATAAAACATATTTCAGTTTTAAGACTTAAAACACACGCTGATATTTTATATAAAATGACGTCATTCGCATCCTCTGAAGAATTCCTCATTTACGATCTAGTCTTAAAAAACATCTACGGCAAAGTACGCAGATGACGTCACTATCGCTGAATAATAGACAAATCTAAAAAAGCAGATGTCACTTAAGAAACTCTGCAAAAAAAAATTGGCTATCTAATGATACATATGCCTTCATCTGTTTGTAATATAGATAATTAAGTTAAATTTAATTTATAACAAGCTCCATGTTTTATCAGAAATCATTCATTTATATTTTTTTGAAAATAGCACGTATTTTAATTACTTTTTTTCTCAGTAGTTATGGAAAAATGGCAACCAAAAGATACAATTACTATTTTCCAACTGTTTTTTCTTTACTTTCAATAGAAATGGAGTACTTGAGTGACCAGAATTAAACAAATGGCGCTAAAAACTACAAAAACATTAATATCTCAAAAATAAATTGAGATGCAGTTTTCAAATTGCATTAAAAAGGGCTTTTTCCCCCCAATACGACGGTATAAAAATTGAAAATGTGCGGTTCTTAGAAGTTAAAAAAATTACAGTAGAGTATTTAAAAGTACAATGATACATCTGCTTTGTTTTGCTGCTGGCTTATACAACGGAACGTTATTTTTTGGAGAGACACTTTAATTGATGGAAGAAAGAAATAGTATATCGGGGGCTAATACAAATAATCTCAGATTTGGTGCCACAATATCTAGGGACCAAGGACCATGGCCCTTTCGACCCATGCTTTATGAGGCTCAGTATGACAAAATTTTGTAAAGTGTAATACCGGAATGGGGAGAAATTACAAGAGAGAAATTGTGGATCCGAAATGTCATGCAATTGTACAAAGTGTTTTAACATTGGCTTGTCTGACGTCTCTGTGTGATATAATAATTGCCACGCATTTTCACGTAATTGTATATATTCTTCAGGTTTAACTGGAATGTTCGCTATTGAAAATGAAGAGCAGCATATATAATTAGTTTACAAGGACGCACAAAAGATTTTTGTTGCATTATGGCCAACGAAAATTAAAGTTTGTGGTGCATTTAATGATGTTACGATACTTCAAACATAATGAAACTGATATGGATCACCGAGGTGGACTACAACATGTTTTCTATAGATTATGGAGTGCATATCATGCATTTGCAAATGCTCATTTTTGCATTAATATGCAAAGATATTCGGTTACAGAAATTATTATAATCTATAATTGCTGAACGTGCGTTTTCAGGTGTGGCATGCATTTTTAAACTAAATTTTTGTGTATTACGTAGTGTGTATGAATTTTACAGATTATATACAAGGCTTCACGAAAGAATTCGCACACATTACAGGCTATGGACCGCAATTTATCAAAATGGATTTTTTACTGCGTTATGTGTTTTTTTAAATGTTTATTTAGATCATTGCACTGCATAGAAAAATGAAATTTCTTAACCATTTTATGAAATGTTTTGAAAGTGTTTTGTAATCTATTTGTGATGCATGATTTTTTTTTTCTTGTTTCCCATTAAAACAAATTTCCATTGACTGAAAATTATATTGTTGCTTTTGGATCAGTGAATGTTTTACTATCCACCTTAAAACATTTCTATTTAGATACGACGAGCTTCTGCATGAATAAATAGAAACAAATTATTTTATCCTCAGTCGAAAAAAGAAACAAATTGCGATAATCATAAAAGATAAAAAGTTATGGAATCATGTCATAAGAAAACAAAACAGACATCTATTTTTTTTTATATTAAATTATATCTAAGAGTATTATTATTAATCTTATTATTTTCAAAAATCCGATTATTTTCAAAAATGGGAATAACTTTTTTAAGGTTTTCAACATTTTTTATACCTATACAAACATATAACTAAACCAACAACAAAAATATGAGTCAAATCCAGAGAAATACGATTTAAAGATTATTTTAAAACCTATGAGTAGTTTCAGGTATCAATTCTTGTGTTTTTTCTATCAAGATAAGACAAGACAAAAAGGTAAAATATCGATTAAAAATGTTTTTTCAATACAGAAAAGCATTTTTATTCTTAAATATAATATTTTTTTTCTTTTAGTTGCATTGTTTTTTAACATTACAAAATGTAATTTAATATATTTCTAGAGAAATATAAAAACAAATTTTAAAGCAGAGTTAGAACATTTTTGGTAATAAGATACGAAAATACCAAGACATAAAAAATATTAATTGCTGAAAAACAAAAGTATTTTTATATTAAAAAGTTTTTTTTATATAAAGATTTCATTGTTATTGTAATATTGAAAAATATTATTTCTATTCAAAGAACTTGAATTTCTAGAAAATATCACAAAAATTCTATTTAAATGAGAAAGAGTATCTGTTAAAGCCAATCTTAGAATTTTTTGCATTAAGTTTAGATGCTAGATGAAGCCAAAATGCAAAATTATTAATTACAGATTAATTTCTCGAAAATAAAAGTAGTTTTTATTGATGTAGGAAGTGTTATATATTCACAGTTGTTTTCTGTGCTTTTAATCTTCAAATACGACCAATAGAGTTTCAGAGAATATGGATGTAAAAATTGTTAAAAAAAAAAGCTTAAGCCCCCAGTAACTTAAAAAAAATATAGCAAGATAATATCAATCAAATTATAAAAGAATTAATAAAAAAAAAAAAGAGAGACAACAAAAATGTTTAATTTCGAAATATTGCTTTATTCGTTAGACTTATTGGGTTGGCAAAAGATACATAGGTAAGCAATTTTTTTTTCATTTGCAAAAGAGCATATTTTGCTCCTCTACAAGTGCGTGTATTTCCGTTTTGATTTTTATTGACTTTTGTCTATTTTTAGATCATTATAACAGAATATCAAGAGGAAACAACTGAGCATTTTCAGCACCATTTGGTTTTTTACATTCTCCGTACTCTTCACACTTGGCACTGATTTTCATCACTTTCGTTTGCTTTCGAATGCTTTGTGCGGTACATGGTTCAGTAATGGCGTAAAATCGAGGGCTTAGTTTCTCAAATTCTTTGACTCAAACAGTGAGATTTCTATTACTGAGGCATCAAAAAGCGTATTCAATGATGGGAGAAAGTCGTAAACAACAAAAAAAAAAAATTAAAAAAAAAAAGCAATTTAACAAATTACAACGACCATTTGGAAAATGATTTTTTCAAAGACTTAAATTTAAGCCATAAAAAATAGCACGGAGTTGATCCTACATTACGTACGCCATGAATTAAGCGTTAACAGTGTTATTACACGTAAAAATTGCAAGCCACAGAAATCGCCTGCGACTCGTACGTATTATCCACCTATTACCTATTATCCAAGCATTTCATTGGCTGTTCGGGAAAAGGCTTTTCCATCGTCAGATTTCCAAGAAATCTGACGGCCAATTTTAAATGCAGTTTATTTCTTAAACTTCTAAACATCGCACAATATTACTTTTTATATCGTCGTGTAGAGAAAAACATGTGCTTTTAAATGCAATTTGTTTGAAAGCTGTATCTCAATTTGTTTCTGAGTTATTAATTTTTTTTGTAGTTTTTATTAAGTTTTTGTCATAGTGGCAGCATTCTATTGTCCATCTCTGTTGAAAGGAAAGGGAAATACAGATTACTGTATAGACCAATCAGAAACCGAATAAAATGATGATTAAACCAATAAAAACCTTCAGATATGCTTTTGATTTCCTACCCTGACGAGGACGATAACCATTTTTTCAAATGGTTAATGATAAATTTAAATAATAAAATAATAAAATAGTAAAATAATACTCAACGTATTAATGGATCCGATATTTTGAAGCGGCCTTGGAAAAATTCCGATGCCTGAAACCACTTTCATTTAAACATCAGGCAAGTAGGGATATTAGGATAAGGTAAAATGCTTGTCCGAACTTTTGCTTATCCTTATAAATCACAGTGTAAAAAGAAATCCAAGATATACGATAATCATTAGCACAATCAATAGAAAATTACAAATGTAAATTTAATGAGATTACGGGGAGTTCAGGGGGCAGCATCTCCCCTGAATAAATCTACTTTATTATCTAAGAAATTACCAGAATAAGTAGCTCATGAGAATTTCAGAATATCATTACATAACAACGTGTTTAATTTAACATTTAATGCTTCTAATGTTTGAAAACTGTGAAGTATTTTTTTATTCTTATAAATATTTATGTTATTTGATAACTTTAAATTACGGTTTGTAGGCGGTTGGATATCACTCAAAGTCTGTTAAAAAACAACGACTTGCATATATATCTACCCTATATATATAAAATCCTAATGAAACGGAAGTATGAAACGGAAGTATGAATCGACTGATTAAACAATTGATTATGTTTCACGGCTATTTCTCCTAAAATATGGAATACTTTGAGATGAAATTAACACCAAAAATCAATAATGATCCGCAGATTTCAAAACTGGTATTAGAATTTTTAAATTCGAATTAGTTTTCGAAATATTAATTTTTTCTAATTTTATATACATTTTTCTAATGATGGCAACTCAAATTTTAATCAAACAGATATATATATATTTTATATTTCAGAAAAGCTAGACATGGTAACCCGGCTATTGTTGTTTATTTGATAATAAATGTTTATTTACTTTTATTTCTTTTTACAAATTATATAAATTATTTTGCTCTATGATTATTAATTATTTTTTTTTATATTTCCTTTAGAAAATAATAGAAAATAATTAAGAAATACAGTACTACTTAGTTATTCCGCCAATTTCGCCAAATTATATAAATCCCCAAAACACTCGCCAAATTATACAAATTGACATAATTTTTATTTTAAATAACGAAAGAATAAATAAATTAGTATAACATTAATAAATATACGAATAAAACGTCGAAATAAAAATCACTTGATGACGTAAACACGTGTAACTTGCTTAAAGTGAAGTGAATGTGACATTTATGATCAACCATTATTGGCATTTAATATTAATCTTATAGTTTGGTGATAGATTTTGGTCGTCGGGATATCTAATGAATACCAAAAATGCATATGTAACTGGTATTTGAAAACGAGGTTTTCGCCAAATTTTCGTAAAAAAATAAAAATCACGCCAAACCTGTATATCTGTAAACGTGTACATCTCTAACCTGTGTAACCGTATCTGGCCAAATATTACCACTCGAAAAAAAAAATGCTAACTGGCGAGTTGAAAAAAAGCTATTGGCGAGATTTGCATCCTGTTAGTGTAACAGTACCTAGAATTCTTTGCGACCATTGCAACTTTTATGTAGTTTCATTCGAAAAAAAATTTTTGATTTTTTAATCAAAATGGAAAACTTACGGTCCCACATTGGTGCGATTTTTTTCTGACCCCCAATGTCATATACGGAACGGGCACATAACTGGTGCCAAAGTATCGTTATTTTGCTTCATATGGTAAACCGGATGTTGCTGTTTATGCTGTTGATGCGTTCCCCTAATTAGCGTTGTTAAAAAATCACGCCAATATGGGACGTATATGACATCTTTGCCAAACTTTCATATGAACGGCGAAGGGATCAGACCGTATTTGTTTACTGCAGTTGATGACTTGAACTATTATAATATAGATGAAGTGATGGCGATAGAATAATATTTGGCGACTTATCACCTGTGCCTGGCCAACATTAAAGTACCAAAATGGCACCTAGAGTATAAAAAGCGAAGTGGTCCGCCTGGAACTGTTGATGATAGTCACATGACTTAGGCTATTGTTATAGAGATTGTTTTAAAATACCGGGAGACAAAGACTCTTATACTTAATTTATTTTATTTTAGCTTCTTTTCAAATGTTTAACTGATCCTCTTTAATCAAAAACGAAAACAACCATTGGATGTCTTAACAGCAACTGATTCGCCCTTAAATTTTTGCAATCAAAGGGAATTGAATGGAAACCCGTTTACAGGGAGATCTGCACAGCCTTTTTCAGTATAATTCAATCTTCTCTAATATTTTAAAAACCCATCAGATTAGCGTGTTTTTAGATTCTGTGGTGTCTGAACGGGGGTTGGCAAGCTTAGCTTGCAGGGGGCAGAGCCCCCTAGTATATATATATATATACACACACACACACACACACACACATATATATATATATATATATATATATATATAGATAGATAGATAGATAGATATAGATATATTGTGCGATATTTATCAGTCCTTTCAAATTTCTTTGAAAAACACAAAATACACAAAATAAAACAAATGATCAAAAACAAATTAGTTAAAAAATAAAAAATATATACATAATATGTAATTTAGTGGGAAAAAATTACTTCTAAGAAATTTTTAAATGAAGAAGAATGTTATTGCATGAGTTTGAGACGCTCTCTAGGGATAGTAAATTTTTTAAGTGTAATTTGTAACTGCAGAGTTGTAATTTACTTTTACTAGTAAAAGTTAAAAGAAAGCATACTTTATTGAAAATTCATTTAACTTGAAGCAATCATAAACAGCGATTGCGCTTACTTGTAAATGGAGCGATATTAAATTTTTATCTTTTTTCTGCATTAAATTTTCATCGGCTTTTTTACCAAAACTACTTTCTAACTTTCGATCAATAAAAAGTTGCCTTGAAGCCACGGAAAATCTCTAGTGAAATTACTTTCAAAGTGAGAACCCCTGTTCTTGGAACTGTTTTAAATTTACACGTCAAATGAAGTTTCTTGACTTCTAAAATAATGTTATCGTTGCTATTTAAAGATTTTTTTTAACATTACGCAATAGTCAGATTTTTTTCTTAAAAGTTTCTAAGAAATTTCCTTTATTTTTCTCAGCTTCATTTGATGTTTCAGAATATCACAAAGTATTTTATTAATACTAATTTCTTTTAACTACAGTGATTTCAAAATATTGTAAATTTGTTTATTTTTGAAACTGACTCCGTATTTTGTTTAAAGCTATAGATTTAAAAACTTATCCGACAATATTTAAAGCGATATTAGATTATCATCTTTTTCCGCATTAAATTTTCATCGACTTTTTACCAAAGCTGCATCTGTAAAAAGAGAAAACTACTTTTTATATTAACACTTAAAAAGAAAGCTTCTCTTATCGAAAAGTAATTTAATTTAAAGCCGAAATAAACAGCGATTACATTCACTCGGTAAATAACGCTATATTATTTATATAACGCGGTATTTTTTTTTTTTTCGAAATTAAATTTTCATGGACTTTTTACTAAAGTTAGTTTATGATTTCCGAGCACCAGACTAATGAATAAAAAGTTTCCTTGGGGCCATGGAAAAACATCTGTGAAATTACTTGCAAAGTGAAAACCCTAGTTCTTAGAAATGTTTTAAATTTACTCGTCAAATGAATTTTCTTGACTTCTAGAATAATGCTGCTGTTGATATTTTAATATTTTTCTTTTAACATTACGTAGTCAAATGATTGTCTTTAAATATTCTAAAAAACTTCATTTATATTTTCCAGTTTTATTTATCGTTTCAGAATTTTGCAAGGTTCTCTTAATATTTCTTTTAACTACAGTGATTTCAAATATTTGTTAAGTTATTTCTTCAATATTAACGTAAAAATAAAAGTTCACAAGTTTACTAAATGGTATATCTAAAATATTGTAAAGTTAAAAACTAGACAAGCATTAAAATAAAATTACAACAATCGACATTTCCATCATCTTCTATGACCATCGTCAGGAAAGAGTTTTATAATGCTTATAAAGTTTTAAAGAACAAAGTCAAGCCGTCTTGAATTTGAAAAGTTCGTTAGGTTCTTTTCAAATTCAAGACGGCTTGACTTTGTTCTTTAAAACTTTAAAAGCAATGTAACAACTCTTTCCTGAAGATGGTCATAGACGATGACCGAAACGTCCATTCTTATCATTTGTTTTTAATGTTTGTTTAGTTTTTAACTTTACAACATTCAGGGGCGTCGCCATGGGGGGGTATGCATGGGGGGGTATGGGGGAGAGCCTCCCCCCCAATATATGTGAAGTTGGGAAATTTGAGCTTAGAGTTGGGAAATTCTAGATTTTTGAGACATTTTCTTTTTTTAAAGTAATAGTAAAAAAATTATGAAATTTTTATTGTTTTGGTGATTATTTTGAGTACTGCAACAGTAAACAAGTTAAATTATCAAAAGAAATACAAAAAGAAATCAGCCACACTCAAACTATCATTGTATTTTTCAGTTCTACAAAAATATTGTACATCTACCAGACCTAAATTTCTCTACTCCTGTCCATCAATAACTGACTAACCAGTTCCTTTATTTCCTCCAAAACTTTGTTCCTTTCTCAAAAATTTCACACTACCTCCCCTTCTCCTCCCAAAAGAGAATCCAGCTATTTTAATCCAAAGGGATTGCAGCTTCTTTTGAAAATTGGAGATCACTTGTAGCACAAGAGAAAGGAATGTAGTAACCTACTTGAAACACAGCTATGGGCAAGAAGATTTGATGAGTTTTCACAACTTTTTTGACTAATTTTGCGATTTTTGAGCAATATTTTACTCATTCTCGTGATTTTTTTGCCGCAAAAATTAGTTAACCCTTCGCTGTCAAGTAAAAAGCATTATATGAGCAAACGCGGATATAAGTCGTTAGTTTAGATAAATTTGTCACATTTTACTTTTATTTGTTTGCGGAAGTATATATCAGTCCTGTTCGTTTATATTCATTATGTGTTTATAAAATTTTAAACCAAAAGTCCAGTGTTCTGTGTTTAAAGCTGTTCTAAAAAGTTACTATAAATCTCAGCACGAAGAAACCCTTCATAATAGGAAAAGAGTTTTCGTGCAAGATTTTGGAGCATCTAAAAATCCATTCGAGGATGAAAAATGTAAAAAATTTTAAAACGATTTTAATTTGGAACAGAAATATGACCATAAAAGCAGTCCATCAACAGAAGAAAAAATCGACATGCACTGTAATACTGACACGTTGCACTTTAATAAAATTTTGAAGAAATAAAGATTTCCTTACAGACAAGCTCACAAACAATTATGAATATTAGGATGTGACTGGAGAAGCTGAGTTCCGAAAGCAGCGTAGGAAAACGGTTTCACCAAAGGCAATAGATAAAAATAATGGCACAGCAATGGACATTGATACACATAAGTTTTACAGTAAAGAATTATAAGAAATACAAGAAAATTTCGGGAATTTAGTAATGGGATTAAATGACAATGTTCCCTGTATCAAGAGAATATTGCAGCAATGCATTCCATATTTAAATTACAATTGTGCAAGGGAAAAGTTAATAATGTTTCCACCTGGATATGAGAAACCGGATATAGTACATGACTTGCAGAGTCAAATAGAAATAAACCAAATCCCAACTCACTTAACAAACCTTTTACTCATGCCATGAAATTCAAAGACTATTTGGGTCACGCCGTCAAACTATATACTCGTACCTTAACATTCGCAGCAGCTTATCTTTATGGCGTTGCATCTAATGAAAGAATCTTTTGTCAAATAAAAATTTAAAAAATATATATTGCAAGCTACAATGTGAAGGATGACAGACTTGACAGCCTAATGCTTTTAAAATATGAAAGTGAAATAGGGAATTTTATTAAACTAAGCGATGTTATTAACAGGTGGGCTTCTTTGAAGCCCACAAGAATTAATATTAAGTGAAAACTAGTCGGATGTGCCAATCCCAAAATTTTCTTCTACTCCATACATGTTAATGCCTCAAAATTTGCAATCACAGTGCCAAAATTAAATGACAATTCTTTGCCTATAATAACAAACTCTAAAGGTATAGATTTGTTGAATTGTGTGCATTTAAAAAGGAAATATAAGCATAACATTTTTCAAACAAATCATTGAACTTTGACACCCAGCCTCTTAGATGTCTGCAACCAAAATTCCTTACTCAAAGTGCACAAAAGCGATAGCTTTGGACAGTATAGACCCAAGCCTAATAAGTACAGTAGACTCCCTCAAATCCGCACAGCTTGGGACCAGAGGTTGTGCAGATTTTAGAATTTTGCGGATTTCTGGTCACTGTTTTGTTTACATTTTTTAAACAGTAATTTGAATGTAATAATGCAATCAAAATTTTAATGAAAGAGTACAATATAGTAAAATATTGAAATAATTAAGTAAAGTAATAAACTAAAATGATAACAAGTAAGATAATTTCAGAAATTATTAAAACTCAAGGTCAAGTAAATAATTAATAATGTATAATTAAATATGCAAGATAAAGATGAGACACAATTTACTTGAATTATTCAATGAAACTTTCCTCATATAGGCAACTTATTAATTGACATCAAAATCATAAAGTAAGGAACTTTTATTTCAGGTTTAGCCAGTCTTAATAACAAAATAAGCTTGATTAATACACAAATATATTTGGTAACAAGTTTGATATTACCAGTTATGTGAGCAATATTTTGATTTTTTTCATAAATAAATTTATATTTCCTTCATGAAAAACCACAAGTTCAGTCATATTATCGAAAATTACAGATAAAAATACATACGGAATAATATAAAACTGAAAAATTCTGCAATTTTCCCTCTACATCTGAACTGAAAGTTTCATTGTTTACATCTGTGATGATGTGCGGATTTTAGGCGTTTGCGGATTTTAGGGTTGCGGATTTTGAGGAGTCTACTGTATCTATTTATGTGAAAAGGCTACTTATGTGGAATATGAAGTTTGAGTAAATTCCGTGCATTAGTTTTTGAGATACAGCTATCGCAAGATCGTGAAAAATGCTGCATAGCAGCGCCACCTGCTATATGATATACATAAAAAGCTAATCTGCATCAAATTATGTCAAGGTTTAACAGAATATTACGTTTGATCAAATTCTGTGCAATAGTTTTTGAGATATAATTATCGCTAAAATCATGTAAATCGTGAAAAATGCCGCATAGCAGTGCCATCTGTTAGACGATTTACAACAAAAACAAATCAGCACCAATTTTTATCAAGGCACAGTCAAACCTCGTTAACACGAACTGTTTCCGATTGCCTCGTCCAGTTGTATGTAATGCAGTTAAGCTCCGATAACACGAACTACTTTTAATACGAACAAAAAAGTTTCCCCTTGAGTGTTCGCGTTAACGAGGTTCGACTGTATAAGTGAATCTCTAAAGTTTTATTAAATTTCGTGCATTAGTTCTTGTGTTAGAGCGCCCACAAAATTTGTATCACATATAGACAGACAGATATTTTCTAAAAACAGTCGAATTGTGTTTAGGACTTACTAAAACGTATAAATCAGTCTAAAACCGGAAGTCGAATTTTTCACGAATCCAATACTTTCTTCTTGTAAAGATAGAAGAAAGTAAAAAGCGTATTTATTTTTTTAGTAAACAAACCCATAATTAGAATTTTTATGTTTTCAGTTTCAGAATTTTTCTTTAGAAAGGAATTTTTTATGCAAAAGTATCATTATAATTATTACACACGTTGTGCATATCATTTTAGTCGAAAATTGGCGCAATTTGTTTCAAGTTGGGAAATTTTCGAATTCTCCCCCCCGAAAAAATATCTGTGGCTACGCCCCTGACAACATTGTGTAAACTTGTGAAGTTTTATTTCCACGTTAATATTGGACTTTTTACGGTATAAATGTCCAGCTTTTTTATTTTTTATGTTATAAGTTATTTCTTTTTGAAACTGCCGTATTTTGTTCTAAATAAAGGGGAAGCGCAAGAATATCAGTGAAATTCTTTTCCCCCTTGTTCTCAGAAGTGCTTTAAATTCGTCAATAAACTCGTCAAACCAATTTTTTAGACTTATAGCAACTTTTGTTGTTACGTAACACAAAATAAGTGGGTTTTTTTTTCCCCCCCTTGAAATGGATTCTAAGGATTTTCATTTACCTTTCTTAATATTCTTTGAAAATTTTGTAAGACATTTGCTTAATATTTTGTTTTTTAAGCAGAAATTTCTGAAAATGATTTCTAAGAAACTTATTTTTAAAACTACTTCTATGTAAAATACTTTCTAGCGCTTCATATTCTATGCTGTATACACTCTTAAAGATGAAAAACAATCCATGAATTAAAACTTAAAAATTTTCGAATTTTTTTTATACATATTTTGATTCAGTAATCATTTCTGAACAATATGCAAAAAACCGCAAAAAAAAAATTACCATTAGCTTATTAATTATGGACGTTTTATTAAGACTATATATTAAGAATACATATGATAATAAATAATTAAATTTAAAAATCAAAAAACCCGACTGCGTAAAAAGCGAACTAATCAATTATTTCTCATCAGTGTGAAACTATTTTTTTTTCAGTTCCTACTATTAGCTCACACTCTGGCTATATATATATCTTGTTCAAATTTTCAATCGTTAATAAAATACTTATTATTCATCCAATCAAGCTCAAATAATTTTTTTAAAATTTGTAGTGGATGACACTTGATGTTAATCCAGTTTTTTTTCAAATATTAATTCATCAATTAACACAAATTACTTAATTTTCAATAATCGAGAGAGCCCTCTTCTTGATCAAGGTAGTTTAAGACCGAGAGACCCCTCTTCTTGATCAAGGCATTTTAAGTGCCACTCAGGACAAAAGAAGAATGAGAGAAAAAAAAATTCTCTTATTGACCTGAGTAGGAATTGACTTAAAATATTTTTTTTATATTACTTGTTTATTACTTGCCTATTTTTTATTTTATTTTATTTTATTTTTTTACTTATTTGTATTGATGACTTTTAAGTTGTGCTTAATTGCTAGTTCCTATCTATAAACACTGTTTTGATGAGGTCTATAGATGTCTATGATGGTTAGAGTTGCAGTAAAGCTAGAGATACTACCTACACAACTTCCAGATTGTATAATATTTTAACGGAGCTTCTGACTGTAAAATAGTCAAAGAAACATCGTCTTCATTTTGAAAAACCTATCCAATGATATGCCACTCAATAGGGTGCGTAATTTCTTTTTCGTCTCTACCGCCATTTTGTATTTTACGGCCGCCATTTTGAATTTATAAAAACAAAACCTAGCCTATAACCATCGGGCCGTTAAGACGAAATGATAGAGACCTCATTCATTAAAATCCATCAAGCCGTTGGGATGTTTCGAGGGTATAAAGAAATCCACATACACAGATATGCGTGAAACACATAACCCTTTTTTTCAATCGGGTAATTAAACTTCGCGTCGCGTTTATTCAAAACGATGTATTTTGATACTGCGCGCAGTATTATAAAAAATCTATGCATGGCAATCAAAAGAAATTTTTACCACATATTCATTTCTGTATTATCTAGAACCTAAAACCAGAAAAGGGAAAGATTTTATTTATTTATTTAGCTTTTATACTTTGAAAATAGGGATTCTTTTTCCATTCTTTTCTTCAAACACGAAAATTTTCGCTTTGATTTGTCCATTTCGGTTTAAAATGCAGAATACACTAATCAAACTTAAAAAATACCTTAAAGTTCGCTAATCTAAAGCTGCATTTTTGTCAAGTCACACGAGTGTTCCGGCAACAGTATTGCGTGATAGTTTCGTTTTAGAAATGAAATATTTACGTATATTCTTTCCTCTCAAAAAAAAACAAAAAAAAAAACCACTAATCGAATTTCTAAACTTCTTTTAATTCTCTTGTCAAAAGATAGAAACAACGTCTTCAAATAATAATAATAATAATAATAATAATAATAATAATAATGACAAGGATGTTGCGGTAATTTGCTTCCTGTACTTTTTAAGTTTTTTTGACGAAAAGTTTTTTCAGAGTGTAGAGTTACACAAAAAATTCAGAAGAAATTTTAACTAAACAAAAAATAAATTATAAAAAATATTTTCTCAAAATTTAATTTACAATCTTTTCAGGGTATGAAGTATACTTTTTTTTTTTTTTAGTCAGAGTTAAAACCAACTTATTTTATTAAATCTTTTTAAATTCGGAACAGAAAGAAGCAGCGATTAAATGCACTCGGTATACCGCCATATTAAATTTTCATCTGTTTTTTTTTCATTAAATATAGATTAATGTTATAGTTTTTTTTTACATTAAACTTTTCACATTATGTTGCAGAGGAAATTTTATAGAAGTATTTTAAAATTTCTCATTTATTTTTCATAGTTTTACAAAGAACAAGTAAAATATGTTATAAACAACGATAATTGCAAATAATTATAATGCAGTTTCTTTTTGAACTGCTTCCATACGAAATATATTTTTATTCTTTATTTTCTTTCTAACGCAAAAACTGCTTCAGAAATAATGCACCAAAGAGAATATTCTATCTCCAGTTTATTATGGTATTTTTAAATCTTTTAAAAATGTGAAAGTGAAATGCCATTAAAAATAACACAAAATTAACTACCAAAAGATAAAATAATGGATATGGTAATTTAAACGCAGATTAAAAAATAGGTAATAAAAATAAAATTATTTTTATTTAATAATTTTTAAGTGTGATATTAAGTTATCCATTTCAAAGTACCTTTGAATATTGAACCAAAAATTCATTTTTACAAAACTACTGATTTTAAAAAGTGAAAAAAAGCACAAAATAACCTGTGATTTAGGGAAAATAATGTTACCTAGAAGAAATTCTTAAATAGGCAAAGTCCTTCAAATGTATTTTAGAGCTCTAAAGGATTAAATTTAACTTCTATACAAACTGTTAAAAAATCCCGTATGCTAGCTACAATCCTAGAAAAAAGGTCCTTAGAATGTATTTCAGAGCTCTAAAGGATTAAATTTAACTTGTATACGAACAGTTAAAAAATCCCATATGCTAGCTACAATTAATTCTAATAAAATCTTATGACAAAATTTAAAAAACGAATAAGCAAAATGTCATTCAAAATATTTCGAAACTTTTTCGTATTTTAATAATCTCTTAAATTTCCATTGCGGTTTCATAAAAAAAAATAAATAAAAAGAAAAGTGCCCAGCTAAACTGATGGCATTGAGCTCACAGGCTATTCACACTAATTGTATATCATACTCTTATTTTAAAGAATAATGCCCTTCAAAAAAAAAATAAGTGAAGGGGAATTAGCCTCCGTTTCCCCCTTTATACTTAACCAGTGAACCTCCAAATCTAATCAGGGAAGCTTTTTATCATAATAAACCGGTATACCAAATTTGGAGAATATCGAATAATCCTGCAAAAAAACCCATTTATCTAAATTAAGGGAGTGGACTAACCCCCCCTTTTCCCCCTTTATCCTTAACCAATGAACCTCCAAAACTAATCAGGGAAGTTCCTTAACATAATAAACCAGTATACCAAATTCGGAGCAAATCGAATGATTCTGCATGAAAAACCCATTTATCTGAATTAAGGGATTGGGCTAACCCCGTTTTCCCCCCTTTATCCTTAACCAATGAACTCCCAAAACTAATCAGGGAAGCGCCTTATCACAATAAACCTAGAAAAAAAAATTTGAAGCAAATCGGATGTTTCCATCAAGAGTTATCGCGTTACGTACATACATACATACAGAACGAGTGGGCACATTAGTTCTCAGGCTTTGATAGCCTGTGAGCTAAAAAAGAAGAATATTCTTTTGGAAATATAACAAATTTATTTGGTGCGATTATACAGGGTTCCCTGAATTCATGTGTCGAACTGTAAAGGGAGGTGAAGTAGAAGTCTGAGTATAAAGGTGTAAAATACCCCGGGCTTGGGCTCGTGTTTGACCCGAGGTCTATATCCAGCCCGGCACGGTAATATAATGGAAAATTTTCCAACAGGCAGGGATGGGCCGAGTGAATAATAAAATTATGCTCGATATAAGAATTTAAAAGGATCAAACTAAGCCAATTAAATGAGAACAGTTTTCAATGGACGTGACTGCTTGACCAGTTTTAAAAGACCGGTCTTGTTTAATTTCCTTTGCATTTCTTGTTACTTCACTTTTGACCCCACAATTTACTAAAATTTTTCTGGGATTCCTATAACTTTTATGTAACGGCAACAATAAAAATTCATGTAACGGATTCACTTTTGTACCGTAAATCAAAAAAATCCGTAAGGTTACTAAGAATTTTTTAAGAAATTGGGATGCCTAGAACTTTTTAGGTAACTGCACCTAGGGTTACAGATAAAATTTTAGTAAGATTAATGTAATTTTAGCAGATTCATTTGTAAAGCTACAGATTTTTGTAGCTTCAGAAAAACTACTTTTGTGTAGCGAAACAGCACCGAAAAGTGGCGAGATGAAACAATTAAAATAATAAAGCTTTGTAAAAATTACCATAAAATAAAACAAAACAAAGGACGCGTTTCGAGCTAAAAATATTAACAGCTCGTCATCAGCTACAGTAAACTAGTGTCCGAAAGGGGACAAGGTTAAAAATGAACTGAAAGGTAGAGAATAGAGCTTGCAAAGAATGCGACAGATGGCGCTAGCTGAAAAGGGTCACATGCAGAAAACGAAATTGTTGCCAAAATGATAGAAGAGAAATTGATATGGGAAAATGGAAATAAATGAAATAAACAAAATTAAAATAAAATAAAAGAAGTAAATTAAAAATATAAATATAAAAAATAATAATAAATAAAGGAAAATAAAAGAATAAAACAAGAAAAAAAAAGATTTTTTTTTTTTTTTTTTACTTTTGTATATTTACATTTTTTGTTTGTACAGTGACAGATAAAATTTTAGTAAGCATGTAACTTTATATCTGTAGAATTACAGATTTTTTTTTTTTACAGTGTATGAATTCAGTAACACTCTGGATAATGGCCATTTCAAATTAGCTTTACAAATCCTATGATTCAAAATTTGATACGAAACCAATATAATAATATTGTAGCAAAACTAAATATTTTTAAAAAAATTACAAGGTATAAAAAATCTTTGATTTAACGAAAATAATTTTATTTGGAATCTTTTAAATAAAGATTTAAAATAATAATAATAACAATAATAATAAATAACGCTCTCAAGGTGTAATTTAAAGACCTAAAAGATGTAATTTTTTTTCGTAACCTTTAATAGAAAATTTATATCGAAAAGACATTTTAAAACTATAATAAGCAGCGATTGTGCTTATTTGGTAAATAACGCAATATTAAATTTTCATCGGATTTTTACATAAGTTGCCTTCTGAATTCCGAGTGCCAAATTGGTAACTAAAAAGTTGCCCTGGGGCCAAGGAAATACTTCTGTAAATTACTTGTAAAGTGAGAACCCTTGTTCTTAGAGGTGTTTTAAATTTACACGTCAAATAAATTTTCTTGACTTCTGGAATAATGAAATGTAAAGGATGTAACTTTGCTTTTTATCGTAACCTTTAATAGAAAAATAATTTTATCTAAAAGTCGTTTTAAAGCAGTAACGAACAGCGATTGTGCTTACTCGGTAAATAACGCAATGTTAAATTTCATTGTTTTTCGAATTCAATTTTCATCGGCTCTTTACCAAAGTTGCTTTCTGAATTCCGAGTGCGAAAATGGTGAGTAGAAAGTTCCTTGGGGCCAAGGAAATACTTCCGTGAAATTACTTCTAAAGTGAGAACCCTTGTTCTTAGAGGTGTTTCAAATTTATGCGTCGAATAAATTTTCTTGACTTCTAGAGTAATGGGATGTATAGAATATTTTTTTTTAATTCTTTTATCGTAATCTTTAATAGAAAACTTATTTATTGAAAAGTCGTTTTAAAACAGTAATGAACTGCAATTGTGCTTACTCGGTAAATAACGCAATGTTAAATTTCATTGTTTTTCGAATTCAATTTTCATCGGCTCGTTGCCGAAGTTGCTTTCTGAATTCCAAGTGCTAAAATGGTCAATAAAAAGTTACCTTGGGCAGAAGGAAATACTTCCGTAAAATTACTTGTAAAGTGAGAAAACGTCCATTCGTTACTCTTGCGATAATAAGATCAAATTTTCATATATAATTCCAATTATTTTATTACAAACTATAAATAAGATAAACATTGATATAACCAGCTAAATACCACTGTGTTCCACACACAAACATATATCTAATTGATAACAAAAAAAAAATTACTTATGTATATATTAAATGACTCTTGTGACACTCTGGTCACAAGAGTAACAAAATTTTGATTGATTATATAGACAAGGGAATGTTTTTTGTTACAAATTAGATATATATTAAATGAGTGGAGCACAATAGTATTTTACTGGTTATATCACTTTTTATCTTAATTATATTTTATAGTAAAATAATTTCAAGTATTTGTAAAAAACCGCACGAATGGTCACAGGAGTAACAGTGGACGTTCCCCCTTGTTCTTAGAGGTGTTTTAAATTTATACGTCAAATGAATTCTCTTGACTTCTATAATAATGGCATGTAAAGGATCTATTTTTTTCTTCTGGTATCATAACCTTTAGTAGAAAACTAATTTTATCGAAAAGCCTGTTTTAAAAGTAATGAACAGCGATTGTGCTTATTAGGTACATAACGCAATATTAAACGAGGGGCTCACAACCATAGTAGACTAAGTCCACTTAAAAAAAAAATGAGATAGCTGATGCAGAAGGTGCAGTAAATTGTGTTTTATCTATTGCCATAGTTCACCAAGTCTGTAGTTCATATACTTTCTCATAGATTTCATCTGTGTCCAGAGTTGGTGAAGTAAGACAAGAAACCTTCACAACCATACTGAATCAAGTCCATTCTTCACTGTACTACTCCATCACTACTTTTTTATCTGTGACCCATTATTGTCTAAATCTTGCCTCATTGCTATCAAAAAAGTTTTATTTTAAATAAGTAGCGATTTCAACACTTCTGATGAAACATAAATGTTCGTGAATCAGATGTATAAACTATAAATGGAAAATAATATTGTTTTTGACGACCCCCCCCCCTCTCCTCTCGGTAAAAAACACCAGTAAAAATACCAACAGCGTTTTTCTTTAAAAAATCATCACAAGGAAAAAAACTCTAATCACATAGTTCGAACTTACGCCTAGCGAGGAATGTACGACAAAGTATAAGACCCCCGTCAAAGAGAAATTATATTAAAAAGTCATCAGCAAAAAGTTTAATTTACACTTCAAGCCGCCAAGTACAGATACATGTAAATTATGTGATAACATATCAATCAAGCTTTCGACAGAAAATGGTGAAAACACTTGAAAAAGTCTTGAAATCGAAGGAGAGCTCTACTTGCGGATAGCTAAACAGGTTAGAGAGAAAATGAAAACTGATAAAATTAAAGCCTCAGATGAAACTTACTGCTGTACATTCGACCTGCAAAAAGCACTACCCTTTCTAAGCTTTCAACTTACATAGCATTATTATAAACGCAATCTATATATTTATAACTTTGGGGTGCATTTCTTTAAGGGGTCTCAGGAGTCTTACTTTTCATTGATGGTGCAATTTAGCAACGTGTCGCATTTAATTTTATTTCACATTCCGTATAGAACAGAAATACATAATTTTTTTTAAACTGACAGCTTAATATCTGTTCTGTGTAGAATAATAATTTCAATGTTCTATAAATATTATTTTACGCTTTTTAAAATGTTTAATTTTGAGGAAAGTTTTAAAACGGTTTTTTGACTTGCATTCATTGCGCGCAACATTTTTCAAGAACTAATGTAGCAATTTGTACAAAATTTGAAACATTTATTCACGTTGATATAAAGAATAACTTATACCTAAAATTTATCAATATAATTGTATTGAATATTCAAAATTAGCATTTTTTCAACAAAAAAAATGATTTTTTTTTCAAATTTTTATAGTTTAAATGTATCTATTTAAAGAAAATAAAATTTTAATTGCTTTAAATTGAAGTATACGTTCAAAGTACATTAGTTTTACATCATTATCAATATTATTTGGGATTCTAGAACCAATAATTTCCCTGCAATCTTGCGCGCAGTAGATGCAAGTAAAAATGCAATTTTAATTTTTTTAATAATAAAAAAACATTTAAAAAAATAGTGAAATATCAATTGTATAATATTTAAATAATTATGCTACATAGAACAGATAATTAGCAATCAGTGGTAAAAATTTTATGCATTTGTGTTTCATAGGGAATCCGAAATAAAATTAAATGTGACATGATGCTAAAAAGCATCTTCAGTGAAAAATTAAGACTCCTGAGACCCCTTAATAATAATGTGGGATACATGTACGTCTGGGATGAAATAGTTGTAATAGAGGGAGAGAGAGGTTCTCACGACATTTCGAGCATTGTTGCAAGGCACCAGCAGAAAGTTGTAACCCCATTGAGCAGCAACTGTCAAGAAACAACACATTTATGTTCCTGGTGACTGGAAGGAAACTATTATGAATGCAAAGAGGAAATATCCTAAATTTGATGTCATTGAAGATAAGAATTCCGACTTTCTTTCTACTACAGCTTTGGAACAAAGTATCACAAACATAAAGAAGGATACCGCAAGAACTTGTTTCAGTTGGGCTGATATTGCATGGCTGCGAGTTGTGAGAGGTTCTCTTTTCATGTTACTTTTAAAAGAAACCCTCAATGTGGATCAACCTTCTCGCAAAGTAAATTTGGAAAATCGGGCTCTTGGGCGCAAGTTACTTTGTCAAATATCAGTCAAGATGCGTTGTACGTGGGCTGTAGGAAAATTACTTTGGCCAAAAAGAAAGATATGATGGATCTTCTGCCATACATTCCGCCAATTCATGATGTTTACTTCAAGAATTTTCCAGCAGAGGTCAATACCAAGTTCCAAGCTACTTCCTCAAGAGTACGTCATGTGACATTGATAATTATGACAGTATTGTGCACAGTGAATGATTTACGGTAACTGATAATATCTTTCTCTTTGAGTAAAAAATAGAATAAGTAAATATAAATCAAAATCAAGAGTTTTTGTAATCCTAATAAACAAGTCTTTATTTAAACATGGAAATTTCACAAGCATACTGGACCAAGTCCTTATTTTTTTTAAAAAAACGTATAAATTTTCAATAGAAATATTAATTTGTCATTTGTAAAAGTAGCGCGCTATAAAAATGGTACTTTAAATTGAATATTACCAGATATAATTCTTATAAATCACTTGGCCTGAATTAATTATTTATTAAGAACTTTAAGGCGTTATTATTCACAATAAAGAAAAATGGACTTGGTCTACTATGATTGTAAGCCCGTTCATCGTTTTTTAAATCAAATTTTCATCGTCTCTTTATTAAAGTTGCTTTCTGAATTCCGAGTGCCAAAATGGTCAGTAAAAAGCAGCCTTGGGGGTTCCTAAGAAATACTTCCGTAAAATTACTTGTAAATTGAGATCGCTTGTTCCTCGAGGTGTTTTAAATTTACACGTCAAATGATTTTTCTTGACTTCTAGAATAATGCAATCGCTGCTTTAGAATTTAACTTTTAATTTTATGAAACAAAGAGTATATGTTATATAAAAAATTTTACTTTTACTATTCATTTAAATTATTCTAAATTGCCGGCATATTCATTATTTCCTTTTTTTTTAATACGCTCTATTATTTATTTCTAGTTAAATTCCTATAATTTTAAAACACGTATCTTAATAATAGACTTATTCCAAAACGTAATCTAAACTTTCAATCCCTTCATTAATTTTTATCGTCTGCAAACTGTAAAGTTCTGAACGCAGTTACTTATTTTTCGAATGTTTATCAAAGCCATTTTTACATTTTTATTCTATTTCATCTCATTTTCCCGCCCGCTAGGAGACAGCCTTTTCACACCAAAATCCTTTCAGTAGCGGCACCGGGATTCTTTTCTGTGATGTTTCTCGGTCGCTCTCCATTGGCTGAGTGTCGGATCCCAGTTTCACTTCGAAGCTCGTTCGTGATTTTGGTTGGGTTAGCCTGAAGTTTCCATTTCAATCGGATTTACTCCGCTTATCCTAATAAATAGTTCGAGCATGAGCTCAGAACAAGTTTTTTGTGCTGTTTGATTGTTTACATAACCTGTTACCCGGTGTCCTAAGCCATGTAGAATAATCATTTCGTGAATTAACATCTATTTCGCATGAGTAACTAGTGCATGCTCGAGTGGAATGCTCTGATTTCTCATCTTGTGGGAATTTAGTATTGGTATGTTTTGATGGAATAAACAGTTTTCCTGTGACTACGTTTCCATGTGTTTAATTGGGAAAACCCCATATTTCTTCATACGCCTTTTTTCACCACTCACGTAGTCTAATCTGCCTTGTCTTCATATGAATAAATAACAGTTTGATTGGAATCTACAAATATTATCATTGCTCTACAGCCGCTAAATTTTCACAGAGTTGATACCTCCACTAGCGATGCTTGTGCTAAATGGTATGATTGCTATACAACATCACCAGCGGCTGATTAATATGTGGTACTAATCCAGTAATATGTAGTAAAAAGCACGACGTGATATTTCAACTTAACCCATGAAATTGTTTCGCAATATATATATATACATATATTCATTTTTAAGAGTTTGTGAATATTCTTTAGATTCTTATATGCCTGTATTGTGCAACCTAGAAATAAAATAATGCATCATACCAAAATGAATATATGTCTTTAATAACAGCATCATGTACGAATTATCGTACAATATTTTTCTTTATTAATACTTGGAAATTTTTCCAGGGAGAAAAAAATGTTCTTTCACTATGTTGGACTTCGCGCCTTTTAAGCATTTAATTTGAAATTTGATTTTCATTTTTTTCATCAGTATTTTTCTGTTAAAAAAAATTAAATTTTGAGTAGAAATGTTAATGTTTTAAAAGTAATTTTAAAGTCTCATTGAAAAAAAACGGGTTATCAAAATTAAGTAAAAGGTATTCAAGTTTAAATACGTCACATACTCAAAATAGCTCCGATCTAAATTTACTGAAAATTGAGGACACATTTGAGGTACGCATTTTTGATCCCATGGATGTATTCAAATATGAACTTTGAAAGTAGGTGATTGCTATTTAATATTCAACACATTTTTCTTTCTTTTTACCCGACTTCCAAGACGAGTTACGTGTTTCACAAGTATCTGGTAATGTGGATTTCTTTATACTTTTGAAACATCCCAACGGCTGGATGAATTTTAATGAATGGGGTCTCTATCCATTCGTCTTAACTGTACGATGGTTATAGGCTTGGTTTTGTTTATATGAATTCAAAATGGCGGCCGTAAAATACAAAATGGCGGTAGAGACGAAAAAACAATTTTTACGCACTATATTGAGTGGCATATCATTGGATAGGTCTTTCAAAATTAAGACGATGTTTTATTGACTATTTTACAGTCAGATGCTGCGTTTAAATATTACACAACCTTGAAGTTGTGTAGGTAGGATCTCAAGCTTCACTGCAACTCTAACCTTCATAGACATCTGTAGGCCTCATCAAAACAATGTTTATAGATAGGAACAGACAATTAAACACAACTTAAAAGTCATCAATACAAGTAAATAAAAAAAATAGGTATATAATATAAAAAATACTTTCACATTGATGAGAAATAATTAATTAGCTCACAGTCGGGTTTTTTGATTTTTTAAATTTAATTTTTACTTGTTTGTGTAATCAGCTGTACCTTCTGTGAAATATTAAAATATTACAAATATTAAATTATGCACGTTATTTTAAAATAATGTAAAAGTGGTTGAACAATGCTCAAAATATGAAGTAAATCAAGATGGCGTCCAAGACGACTAAAGTTAGTAACAGGTGCGAAACCAAAATAAGGTAAACACATGTGCTAAAAGACATTTAATAAAACGCTTTTAAAACTAAAATAAGTTAAACGGAAAAAATATTTCTCTTGTCACAGGGGCTCCACTCCCTGTACCACACAACCCCCGTGTACTACAGATTAACGTAAAAATATACTGATATTTATTGTCAGCTCAAAATTATTAACAAGAAACATATAATTGACTATTTATTAAGGGAAAATAGCAAAATTATGATCAAGACACTGAAATCAAATATTTTCATGACAAGAACATTGTTTTCAGCACTTTTAAATTATTTTTAAATATTGTGCATAATTTAATATTTACATTAATTTAATACTTACAGAAGGTATAGGTGATTTCTTAAAATATGGAAACAAATATGTATTTAATATTTAACAAAGAGCACTTACTTTCTAAATTGTGAGCAAAATCTTGAAAATCTTATTCTTATAATTTTTTTTTTTTTTCTAACAAATCTGTCTTTATATATTCACTGGTAGCGCGCATGGGTATACGAAGCATTCATAACAACAACGCAATGTAATGTTACGTATTTTAGAGGAGAGACAAGGAGGCTTCCGAGGAAAAAAAAAAAACGTAATATATTCTGTTGATTTCCAGAGTATATTGCATTGTTTTCCCATTAAAGAACATCTAAAATGCCGGCAGATGAAATAAACCATAAGTACAAAATTATCGCTTTGTTTGGATTTGATAACATGTGATGTTTCAAAATTAAGAGAGCATAGGTTCATTTTTGATCCAAGCATACTCAATTAAATATGAGTACATGGATTTACTCATTTTTGAGTACTTAATTTTTTTCAGTGCTGTTATCCATAGATTCAAAGATTTTTCTTCCTTTTTTCTATTGCGGAATTATGCATAAAAAACGCTGACTTTAGGAATAAAATTAGGTAGAAAACTTTCTAGCTCCAGTTTAAATAATATGAAAAAAAATCTGGAGTGATTGCACTCCACTTTGTTCTGAGGAAAAACGAAAGAACTAGAGATTTGTAACATGATGAAATCAGGTGGAGTCGAAGCTCTGGACCTCCCGATTTGAAACTGGTGAGACGTTATCGCTACGATACTAATGCTGGCTTACATCGCCACAATCCGCATCGCCTCTTTCATTGTCGTTTATGCTCTCTGCTATATTTATGTGTGTGTGTGGCCGTGGATCGCCGTAGTGGTTGTCTGAAAATTAAAATGAATTGGCAACCAATGAAAATATTAAGAATTAAAGTTAAATATACAAAATAATTAATTTAGAAAATATTGCCATAAAAACATCGGAGGCTGAAAAATAAAAATAAAAGAGACTCACCCATTTGAAGTAAACAGACAAATATGTACAGTTAACATGAATTTAATTTTCTTTACCAACACATAATCATACTTGGCCAAGCAACTTCGTATTTTCCATTATTAAGATGAATACAATATATAAATCAATTACTATATATTAAACAGCTATTTTCCGTGGTTATTTTGAAAATGTCTCTAAAGTGTAACAGTTCAGTTTATTGTCCAAACGGAATTCAGTTCGAAAACATAGATTGTATAGGACTAATTAACGGTTCACTCATATCACGGCATCAGGAATAGTTCGCACGTTAATCTTGGACTTCGAAGAACAGGAACATTACAGATATTGGTCGATGTCTGCTTGGCTCAGCAGATTGGAATATATTTAGCAATGCTTCAGCTTCTGGTTGAATTGATTGAAGATTAGAGATATCGTTTTTCAGATGAATCTTAAGTCAAAACAATTGGAAGATTGTTGAGATGGTCGAGGATCTATTTATGGAAGGAGCTTCAGCATGCTATTACATCTCTGGAATATGGATCCTCTTAGGTTAGGATAGGAGTGCTGTACTTCGCCATCATTTTCTCCGTCTGAGGCCTCAGCCTCAAACGTACGTGCAAACAGACCGCTACATTTTGAAAAAGTGTGAGAGATAAAATCCAGATGGCTCAAAAAGAACGTTGAAACCGACGCTCAACTTAAATTCGCCAATCAGCGACCGGCACGTGCACATCTGAGTCATCACGATAGCGATTTTCATCGCAATCGAAATATCGATAACGATTTGTATCGTAATCGAAGTAGCATTCCCCCTGCATTCCTGAGTACCGGCGATATCATGCCATGATACCAAAACAAGATGGAGGATAGAGTGACGTCACGACGTCCTTTTCTGCGAGGAAGAAAGATAAAAAATGTCTAACTGCGTCGGGGAAAAAAAATGGATCGCGCGTCTTTTAAAACTGATAGAAGTGATTAAATTTTGTAATGCGGATATCTCGCTAAATTACAGTTTAAAATTAATGAAATTTTGGCAATCGCTTAGAAAAAGATAGTAGCATCCAAAAAAAATAGTTTTAGAATAAAATAATTAATATTAAATAACTTTTTAAATTTATATTTTCGTAAGTTAGCGATTGTAAGAAAAGCATTGTAAGTTACTTTAACGAACGATATGCCGTAATGTTTATATTTTAAAAGATCTGTACACTATTAGAATTATATTTAATTGCATATTATAATATTTATTACTTTGAATAATTATTAATTATAGGATTATTAACGGAATATAAATTATTTAGAATGCTTTTTATTTATTTACTTAATACGTTTTTAAAGTTGTTTTTGAACTTAAATATTTAAATTAAAATAGAGAAATAATGCAGACGATAAATTAATAATCTGAAATATTGAAAATGTAACACTCTCTCAAATTTCCTTGATCATTTTCTGTATAGAATCTGTTACAAAATGATTAAATACTTAATCCGTCGGTCATTTTTTACGAAAATCTATACAGTTATTGCGACAGTGATCTATAACATATTCACCAAATAGGTAATCAATCGAAACTACCGTTTGGAAGTTACCGTGTTCACTTACACACACACACACAAATCATGAGTACGATACATTCTTTAATTATATTTTCGGAAAGTTTAAAAAAAAAGAGAGAGACAGAGAGTCACGAGAGCAAAACTCCTTTAAAAATAATTCAAACTAATTCTCCTTGGTAATAATCGATCTGATAGTTTAGTCATGGCCTCAAAGAAGAAAAAATATTACAGACGTAATTTTTATTTTCTTATTTGAGAATTTTATGTGTTTTAATGGCCATTTGAAAAAACCCATTCAAGTTTATAGCAAAATTAATGGCTTTAAAAACGCTAAAGGTACTGAAAAATCTGCAATTAACTGAAAATAATTTGACTTAAAATCCCTTAAATGAAACCAAAAGTTTTTTTCTTAAAATATAATTTACAGCTTTAAAAAGGGAAAATTACTTTTTATAGTAACACTTAAAAAGAATGCTTCTCTTATCGAAAAGTAATTTAACTTGAAGCCGAAATAAATAGCGATTACGTTCACTGGGTAAATAACGCTATATTAAATTTCATTTTTTTTTCGAAATTAATTTTTCATGGACTTTTTATCAAAGTTAGTTTCTGATTTTCGAGTACCAGACTGATCAATAAAAAGTTGCCTTGGGGCCTCTGAAAATCTCCAGTGAAATTACTTGCAAAGTGAGAACCCTTGTTCTTAGAAGTGTTTTAAATTTACACGTCAAATGAATTCTCTTGACATCTAGAATAATGTTATCGTTGCTGTTTTAAGGTTTTTCATTTAACAATAGTCAAAATACAAGTTTACGCAATAGTCAAAAGAATTTATTTAAAGATTCTAAGAGATTTCATTTACTTTTTCCAGCTTTATTTAATGTTTCAAATTTTTACAAAATATTTTCTTAATACTATTTCTTTTAACTACAGTGATTTTAAATATTTGTTAATTAATTATTTTCGGAAGTGACTCCGTATTTTGTTTAGATAAATACATTTAAAAACTTATCCGACAATATTTAATTACTTCGAAATACATACTATTAACCCCTTCGGGACCATGTGTGCATATATGCATCTTCAAAAGATGCTTAAAGCACTTGTTTTTGATACCACTAATAATTTTTGATACAACTATTGCCTTATTTAATTAAGACATTTTATTGATTGATAAGCTAAATTTAATTAATTGACAAAAAGTGGTGTCAACCGAATAAAATTCATGTAAAAGATGCTGGTCCCGAACAGGTTAAATACTACTGGTATAGTGAAAAATCTGCAGTTTACTGAAAATAATTTAAATTTCAATTCCTTAAATGAAACGAAAATATTTGTTTCTAAAATGTAATTTACGGCTTTAAAAGATGAAATTTGATTTTTATAGTAACACTTAAAAACAAAGCATCTCTTAACGAAAAGTAATTTAACTAGAAAAAGTAATAAACAGGGATTATATTCACTCGGTAAATAATGCGATTTTAAATTTTCATCGACATTTTCTGACCGAACACCAAACTGATTAATAAAAAGTTGCCTTGGGGCCACGGAAAGATTTCAGCGAAATTACTTGCAAAGTGAGAATGCTTGTTCTTAGAAGTGTTTTAAATTTAGACGTCAAATGAATTTTCTTCACTTCTAGAATAATGTTATCGGTGCTATTTTAAAGGGTTTTTTTAGAAAACACAATAGCCAAAAGAATTTTTTAAAAGGTTCTAAGAATTTTTCTTTATTTTTTTCCAGCTTTATTTAATGTTTCAGAATTTCGAAAGATATTTTCTTAATAGTACTATTTCACTTAAGTACAGGGATTTCACATATTTGTTAATTTGTTTATTTTAGAAACTGACTTAGTGTTTTATTTAAAGCTATAGATTTAAAAACTTATCCGATAATATTTTAGTACTTCGAAATACATATTATTAAGTACTACTGGCATAATGAAAACTCTGCAGTTTACGGAAAATAATTTAAATTTTCCGCATTGAATTTTCATCGATTTTTTACCAAAGTTGTTTTCTGGCTTCCGAGCACAAGAGTAATAAATAAAAAGTTGCCTTGGGACTAGGGAAAAACTTCAGTGAAATTATTTGCAAAGTGGAACCCTTGTTAATAATTTAGAAGTGTTTTAAATTTGCACGTCAAATGAATTTTCTTGGCTTCTAAAATAATGTTATTGTTGGCATTTAAAGTTTTTTTTTCTTTTTTAACATTACACAATAATGAAAAGATTTTATTTTTAAAGTTCCAAGAAATTTCATTTATTTTTTTCAGTTTTATTTAATGTTTCAGAATTTCGCAAGATATTTTATTAATACTATTTTTTATTCTCTACAACGATTTCAAATATTTTTCAATTAATTTATTTTTGTTAAAGATATAAATTTAAAAACTTATCCGACAACATTTAAGTACTTCGAAATATTATTATTAAGTACTCCCGGTATAGGGTAGCCAAATTTGGATCGTCGGTTTAAATGGACCGTTGCAATTCTGCCGTTAACTACGAGAATAGACGCCATCTACTACTAAAATCTTACTCATCAGTATGACGTTATTTATGATTAGAAGAAGCACCCACCTTCTACGTGCTGTTTTCAGATAATTTTTAAACAAAAACCCAAAATTAGCTGTTTTGATCTAATTTTTTCCTACTAAACGTATGAGAATACTTTAAAACTAAGGTAAGTTGTTATGTTTTCATATACATATCTAAATTCATATGTTTATTGCGCATATTTTTCACGCGGATTTGTTCGCTTTCGTTTTTGTTCTTAGTCCTCAGATTATCTGTTTTAAAAAATGGTGCAGTTGCCTTAATTGGACCAATTTGAGTTGCTTAAATTGAAACAGATATGCGATCATCATTTCGCAGTTGCTTCACCACCTATTCCTGACGATGAGATAAGCACTGCAGATAAATACTTTGATTCTCCTGTTAGTGAGATTTCGGAGTCAAAGTTAGTAATCATGAAACCTACTAAAACAAAGAGAGTAAAGAAAAATGATGAAAATGACAGAAATAAACAGTCTCGAAGTAAAACATCCGTGACAACAAAAGTTGTCAAAGATATTGGAAACGAAAAGGAAAAAATAAGTATCAAAGAGACTGACCCGCAAGAAGGCTGCAGCTATAAAATACCCCAAAACGCCAAAGAATCATTAGAAATGTTATCTCCCTTGCCAAAATCAGCTGAGTCAAAAAACAGCTATGTTAGCATCTTCACCTTAAAAAGTAGACCTTGAAATCGGAAAAAAAGGAAGCTCTCAAAGCACAAAAGCAATTGGAACATCAAGTTTTTTTAAAAAAAGGCGTAGTTCAACCGGAAAGAAAATGATGGAAGGAAAGAACTACAGACATAATGTAAAGAAAACTTCTGTTGAAGAAAAAAAAATCTCTAATGATTTAGAATCAAAAAGAAAAATCAAGACACTGATGATTAGTTTTGGCTCATTTGTAAGAAAAATAGAATAGCAGAAATAATTCAGTGTTCAGATTACCAAATATGATTCCATGTTGTGTGCTCAGGAATAAAAAATGAACAAAAGAAATCTATATGTAAGCTTTGCATCACTTTTTACAAGATATTCAAGTAACTGGCAATTAGATCTACAATTTCTATTCTTAATTACTTATAAGTTTGATTTATATTTTGAATACATTTTGATTTAAACCAATTACTCTTATTTTCAGACATTTGATTTCATTATATTTCATTGCTGTTGTTTTGTTTGGTTGTTTCATTAATCGCAAACTGTGATTTTAATAAAATTACTTATATTCTCTAAATAAAAGTGCCTAATATTGTCTGGTCCAAATTAGGCGACCAGTCGCTGAATTAGGACTACTTTTGACAAATTTTTTAAATTAAAATAAAACTTACGATTTATGAAAAATAAATTTTTCTTAAGATTTATTTATTTAGTAGATGAAGATATTGGATATTTTACAGATATTCCAAAAATGAAGTAAGTTACATCTGAAAATAAGTGAAATGGTCCAAATTCGGCTACTCTCCCATAATGAATAATCTGCAGTTGACTAAAAATAATTTAAATTTGAATCCCTTAAATGAAAGAAAAAATTATTCTTAAAATGCAATTTATGGCTTTAAAAGATGAAATTTGCTTTTTATAGCAACACTTAAAAGAAAGCTTCTCTTATCGAAAAGTACTTTCACTTGAAGCAGTAATAAACAGCGATTACACTCACTCGGTAAATAACACGATATTAAATTTTCATCTTTTTCCGCATTAAATTTTCATCGACTTTTTACCAAAGTTATTTTCTGACTTCCGAGCAACAGACTAATCAATAAAAAGTTGCCTTGGGGCCATGGAAAATCTTCAGTGAAATTACTTGCAAAGTGAGAACCCTTGTTCTCAGAAGTGTTTTAAATTTACACGCCAAATGAATTTTCTTCACTTCTAGAATAATGTTATAGTTGCTATTTTAAGGTTTTCTTTTAACATTACGCTATAGTCAAAAGATTTTTTTTCTTAAAAGGTTCTAAGAAGTTTCCTTTATTTTTTCGGCTTTATTTTATGTTTTAGAATTTCTCACGATATTTTCTTAATATGTTTTTTTTTTTAACCAGCCTTGATTTCAAATGTTTGTTAATTCATATATTTATGAAACATATTCCGTATTTTGTTTAAAGTGGGTTGTACAATTTGTTTTTGCTTAGATTTAAAATCTTATCCGATAATATTTAAGTGCTTCGAAATATGTATTATTCAATACTACTATGCATAATGTATCATCCCAAGTCTTAGAGGTTTTACCTTTAATATTGGGTAATGGAGAAAAGACTCTTTTTACTTTTTTTTTATATAAATTAAATTAAAAATTGACCTAAAGCAAACACTTCTTTTATCGATTTATCTGTCGATTTATCTATCTCTCTGAATAGCTATAGGCTGGCCATAATTAAACGACCCTATTTTAAAGTTGTCTACAGACGAAACCATTGTTCAGAATGTTGTTATATTTTGGGGAGGACATTAATAAAGGTATGGGAATTTATTTGAACGAAGAAAAAAATAGCTCAAAATTTCGCCGCCAGAGGGCTTTATTAAGGAAATGCAAATTTAGCATACATTTACGATAGTTTACAAATTTTGTTATAACCAAACATGTTTCGCATGACTATCATCATTTTCAGATACCAACTGGAATCGTAAAATAGCATGTTCCACAGTTGCCTGCCGTTCTGGCAAAGTGCAGTTGCGAGGAACAAGTCGTGAAATGCTGTGTTTAAGATAAGGTAAAGTTAATAAATAAAATTTCTAAACTATCGTAAATGTAAGCTAAATGTGTAATTCATACAAAGCGCCTTCTGGTGACAAAATTTTCAACTAATTTTTTTTTCGCTTAAATAAATTCCCATCTCTTTATTATGTCTTTCACAAAATTTCATAACTTTATGAAGAATAGTTTCGTCTGTAGAGAAATTTAAAGTAGGGTCGTTTAATTATGGATACCCTGTACATAATGCAAATATCGTCACCACGCTAACGACCGAAATACTGAACCAATTCGAATCTAACAGGTATTGTGAGAGTGAGTTAGTGTTATTAGTATTTCGCATAAGCTCGTTAAGCAAATATTTTGCTCTAACAGTTTGTTTACATGGACACACAAAAGCAAAAAAACATGCAAAATTTGTCATCATATTACTGTCCGAAATATTTAACCAATTCCAACCTAATCGGTATAGTGTATTGATCATGTTGGTATTTTGGATAAGTTCGTTAAACAAGTATGTTGCTATTATAGTTTGTTTACAGGGACACCCAAAAGCAAAAAATCATGCGAAATTTTTCATCGCGATCATTTTCAGCGTCCGAACTATTGCACCAATTAGAATCTAATTGGAACAATGTATTGCTCTTATTAATATCTTGGATAGCTCATTAACCAAGAATGAACATTTGAAATTTGTTTACAAGGACCTCCAAAAGCAGCAAAACATCAAAATTTGTCATAACGATAGCGTTCGAAATACTGAACCAATTCGAACATGATTGAGAGAGTGTATTGATATTGTCAGTATCTTGAATGAGTTCGCCAAGTGTGCTGCTCTTATAATTCGTTTACAAGGAGACCTAAAAGCAAAACATCGTGTAAAATTTGTCATCACGATAACGTCTGAACTATTGAACCAATTCGAATCTAATTGGAACAATGTATTATTCTTATTAGTATCTTGGATAGTTCGTTAACCAAGAATGAACTTTTGTAATTTGTTTAGAATAGGGATGCACAACCTGTGGCCCGCGGGCCAAAAGTGGCCCGCGATGTGTTAGCATGTGGCCCGCGAATTTCGTCAATTAATAACTGTAAAAAATTGGAATTTTTGTCCGTAGTCGCAAGGAAAAATCGTGAATTTCGTCACTTTGCCGAAAAAACTGAAAATTTCGTCACCCATTTAAGAATCGCGAATTTTCTCGATAAGGCACGAAAAAAATCGCAAATTTCGCCGATCGGCCATGGACAAATTACGAGCTTTGTTTATCGGGCTCGGGAAAAATCGAGAATTTCGTTGCTCGGGCACGAAAAAATCCCGAATTCTGTCGATCAGGATCGGAAAAATCGAATTTCGTTGATCCGGCACGGAAAAATCATCAATTTTGTTGACGATACGCGGAACAATTATTGATCGGCTGTGGAAAAATCACGAGTTTCGCCAGTCGTGAAAAAAAATCCCACCAATTTTTTTATCAATTTGCGGCCGGAAAAAAATGACAAATTTTGTCATGTCAGTTAAGAATCGCGAATTTTGTCGATTAGGATAGGAATAACCTCAAATTTCATTGATCGGTTTCGGAAAATCGCATGTTCGTCTGTTTATCGCGAGAAAAAAATCGAGAATTTCGTCAATTCGCCAATGGAAAAATAATTACAAATTTCGTCAGAGCCAGTAAAGAATCGCGAATTTTACTGATAGTCAGAAAAATCGCAAATTTAGTCGACCCATCTCGGAAAAATCGCAAATTCTCGATCGGGCACGGAAAAATCGCGAGTTTTGTCTATCGAGCTCATAGCAAAATCACGAATTTCTTCAATTTGACGCGGGAAAAATTACAAATTTCGTCAGAACCAGTTAAGAATCGCGAAATTTGCTGATCGGGCGCAGAAAAATTGCAAATTTTGTCGATCCATCTCGGAAAAATCGCAAATTCTCGATCGGGCACGGAAAAATCGCGAGTTTTGTCTATCGAGCTCATAGAAAAATCACGAATTTCGCCAATTTGACGCGGGAAAAATTACAAATTTCGTCAGAGCCAGTTAAGAATCGTGAATTTTGCTGGCGCGGAAAAAGCGCGAATTTCGTTGGTCGGGTTAAAAAAATCTCGAATTTTGTCGATCAGGCGCTTAAAAATCGCAAATTTCGTTGATCGGCAGCGGAAAAATTGTGATTTTCGTCAGATATCGGGAGGGAAAAAAGCGAATTTTGTCAATTTGCTGCGGGAAAAAATTGCAAATTTCATCAGAGTCAGTTAAGAATTGCGAATTTCGTTTATCCGGTGCGGAAAAATCCCGAATTTTGTCGATCAGGGGCGGAAAAATCGCACATTTCGTCGAACAAGCACAGAAAAATCGCGAGGTTTGTCAATCAGGTGCAGAAAAAGCGAAAATTTCGTCGATCAGACGCGGAAAAGACCGAATTTTGTTGAGAGGGTGCGGAAAAATAGCGAATTTTGTCGATCGGTTTCGAAAAAAAGGCTAATTAAGTCGATCAGACGCGTAAAAATCCCAAAGTTTTTTGATCGGGGGAGGAAAAATCGCGAATTTCATTGATCAGGCGCGGAAAATTTTGTTGATTGGCTTCTTCTCTTCTCTTATCATAAAGTTCACATTTTTTTTCGGCACTAGCCACTTTCATGCCTATGTTGTTTTTTTTTTTTTTTACTGTTATAATAAATCAAAATTTACTCCCCCGAATAAAGTCAAGGTATATTATCACTCCTTGAAAACAATCCTTCCTATATCTGTGTTATATATACAAACGTGAACTGTTGACATATCCTTACCAACTGAATTGGATATTTTGACTGGGTAAGGGAACCTAGAGAGGCAAAACTCCCCCCCCCCCCCGTATCTGAAACCGTATTTTTATCAGATTATAGGTCACAGCTCACCTCCCCGAAATAGAATTCTCTCCGTGTTACTGATGTGGCCCTCGACAACCCAGACATTTTTGTTAGTGGCCCTTCTCTAAAAAAGGTTGTGCACCCCTAGTTTAGAAGGACCTCCAAAAGCAGCAGAATATGTATACAAATTTGTCATCACGATAGCTTACGAAATACTGAAACAATTCGAACCTGATTTAGAGAGTGTATTAATGTTGTCAGTATCTTGAACGAGTTCGCCAAGTATGCTTCTCTTATAGTTTATTTACACGAGCACACAAAAATAAAAACATTCAAAATTTGTCATCACGATAACATGCGACGCGACGATTTGTTCATTATCAAATACTGAACCAATCTGAATCTATTTAGGACAGTGTGTGGATCCACAAAGAGTTTGTTAATCAAGTATGTAGGCCTTGCAGTTCGTTTATATTTATTATTATTTCAAGCCAAACACATAACGTTCGAAATACTGAACCAATTCGAATCTAATTGAGAGGGTGCATTTATATTGTCAGTATCTTGAATGAGTTCGCCAAATATGCTGCTCTTATAGTTTGTTTACAGGAACACAGAAAAATAAAGACATTCAAAATTTGTCATCGCGATAACAGGCGACGATTTGTTTATTACAAAATATTGAACAAATTCGAATCTGTTTAGGACAGTGTATGAATCTTGCAAGTATCTAGAAAGAGTTTGTTAATCAGGTATGAAAGGTCTTACAGTTCGTTTATCGGGACACGTTCAAGCAAAACATATGCAAAAGTTATCATCCCGATAACATGGGAAATACTGCATCAATTTTAATCTAATTGTGGCAGCGTAGTAATAATGCAAATATCTTGAGCAAGTTTGTTAATCAAGTATGTAGCTCTTATAGCTCAATTACAGGCACCACCAAAAGAAAAGGCAAATTATGAAAACTTGTCATCACGATATCGTCCGAGATACTGACCATTTCAAACATAATTGGGACAACGTATTGATTTCACAAGTATAATGGATGAATTCTTTTATTAAGTATGTTTTTCTTATAGTTCGGTTACAGAGACACACAAAATTTTTCGATGGTATTGATTGAATACCTGAGATTAGGGAAGACTGGGGTACAAACTGACTGGGGTATCTAACGGAACAAGTGGATTTTCTTGTAAGTGTATCAAATAAATATTCATGCTCTTGTCAATAAATAGAAGCATCAACGTTGTACAAGTGCGTACACTAAAAAATTTTTTTCCATTAGTTTGTTGCAAAGTAAGAAGCAAAATATTCCTAATCCTAACTATGAGGGGATTTTTTTATGTTTAGTAAATACTTGTTTTGGTAAAGAGTTACATTTGATTTTGACGTTTTCAATTAGTGCTATGCAAATGCATAGCACTTCTTCGTTTTGTGTTAATAATAAATAGTTAATTTACAATAAGCCTAAATGCACTGAATTTGGCTCGAATTAAAACGCCCAAAATAATTATATATAAAGACTTCTTCTGAAATTTATGTTAAGTGAAGCAATTAAAAATAATTTATTTAAAAAAAACTAACATGTAAAACATGTTTTTGCACTTTAAATACCTTCCAAGGAAGAAATACTCAAAAATCGCTTTGATTCCATGAACATTTTTAGCCAGATAACTATCTAGACTCAGTTTAAATAATATTTTAAGAAAGATTTTTAAAATTATAAATTAAAAATGCTATTAAAAATGTTGTGATTCAAACTAACTTTTCCTGGGGAATAATAAACCAAGTATTATAAACGTAGTATTTTTTAAATTATTTTGAGTTTTATTATTGCGATATTTATTGGCCATTTAACGTTCGCCTGTTCTTTATTCAAAACCGACACAACATTAGCTAAACAAATGTTTAAAAAAACGCTAAACTATACTGGAAATTCTGAAATTAAGTGAGTTTAATTTTACGTAGAATCTCTCTAATGAAGCAAACTATTTTGTTTTTTAACTGCAATTTAAAACCGTAAAGAGTGAAATTTACTTTTTTTAATAGAGGAATTTAAAATAAAGTATATGTTATAGATAAGTAATTTAACTCGAAGCAGTAATAAAGAGCGAATTCGCTTACTCGGTAAATAATGAAATATTAAATTTTCATCATTTTTTGCATAAAATTTTTGTCGGCTTTTTACCAACGTTATTTTTTGACTTCCGAGTATCAGACTGATCAATAAAATGTTGCCTTGGGACCACGGAAAAACTTCAGTGAAATTACTTTCTAAATGAAGTCACTTGTTCTTAAAGTATTTTAAATTTATAAGTCAAATGAATTTTCTTCACTTCTAGCTTACTATAGAGATATCCACTGCTTGAGTTAACTTTATATAAGAAAGAATTTTTTCTTTCTTTTCTTCTTCTTCTTCCTTTTTTTCAATAAAGTAATGTTAAAATTCTATTGCTAAGTTAACCTTTAGTAAATAATTAAAATTCATATGAAGCACAAACAAAATGTACTATAATTGCTTGTAGGTGCATACATATAATATAAAATTATTAAAACACCTTAAAAATACATCAAAAATCTATTAAAACCCTAAAATGTTTTCAGTCAAATTCACATTCTTCAGTGGTTATTTAAATGTTGTTATTTCTCTTTGAGCTTATTCGTCAAGTAGATACCATTGTAATTTAAAGGTGGTATAGAAGATAAGTTGAGAAGAAAAAGTATTCAAATTCTAACAATAATGATGATGGCTTGTTTTGTTAATATTTGAATACATTTTCCTCTCGACTTATCTTCTATACCACCCTTAAATTATAATGGTCTCTACTTAGCGAATAAGCTCAAAGAGAAATAACAATATTTAAGTAACCACTGAAGATGGCCGTGTGAATTTGGCTGAAAACCTTTTGGGATTTTGATGTATTTTTAAATTATTTTAATATATTTTAAATAATTTTATATTATATGTATGCACCTACAAGCAATTTTAGTACATTTTATTTGTGCTTTATATTAATTTTAATTCCTCTTTTTTTCATTTGTGAACTTAACAATTTTTTTCCTTTTTAATTCACTTTAGTTAATTCTTAATGCAATGTCCACCAATTTTGGAACAACTGTATCATGGATATGAAAAGTTTAAATTTAGGAACTTGTGGAATTACCTTTGACGTTTCTTTGAAAATTGCGAGTAACTTATTTCATTAATAAAAGATATTTCAAAATATCAAGCTAGTATGTGATTTAAAGCTGGGTCATTCCATGTCACGTCTGGGACAGCTTTTTTACATATTTCTGCTGTTTTAACAATGTTATTATATCTTCAAATTAAAGCAACCATGCTAATATGCAAATCTACAGTTTTTTTTGTTATTTTTAATATATAGTTTATGTTTTAACAACTTATAAGTTAAAGATATAGATATAGATATAGATATAGGTAGATATAGGTATAGATATAGGTTTTCATAGAATGGACCTGAAACGGCTAGATTACTTACGGTTAGAATTTAAAATATGAAGATTTTTAACCATTTGGAAAAATAGTTATTGTCCTCTGACAGGGTAGGAAATCAAAAACATATCTGAAGCGTTTTATTAGTTGAATCCCGCATTTTATTCGTTTTCTGATGGGTCTATACAGTAATCTGTATTTCCCTTTACTTTCACCAGAGATGGATACTTCTGTTGCCACTATGACAAAAAAGTAATAAAAACTACCAAAAAAAAAATAATAACTCAGAAACAAATTGAGATACAGCTTTCAAACAAATTGCATTTAAAAGTACATTTCTTTCTCTATACGACGGTGTAAAAAGTAATATTGTGGTATGTTTATAAGTTTAAGAGTGAAATTTCATTTAAAATGGGTCGTCAGATTTCTAGGAAATCTGATGATGGGAAAGCCTTTTCCCGAACAGCCAATGAAATGCTTGGATAATACGTAAGTTTCAGGAAATCTGACGAGTCGCAGGCGGTTTTTGTCGCTTGCAATTTTTACGTGTAATAACACTGTTAATGTTTAATTCATGGCGTACGTAATGTAAGATCAACTCCGTGCGTTTTTTTATGTCTGAAATTTTAGTCTTTGAAAAAATCATTTTCCAAATGGTCGCTGTTATTCGTTAAATTGCTTTTTTCTTTTTAATTATTTTAATCTGTTTTTATCATTATTATTATTTATTTGTTATTAAAAGTGGGCAGCTTACTAAGGTCTATGGTTTAGGCCTAGGAAATTTTTTAATCTATTATTATTATTTATTTGTTATTAAAAGTGGGCAGCTTACTAAGGTCTATGGTTTAGGCATAGGAAATTTTTTAATCTATTAAAGGTCCATTCCATATCACGTGTGGAACAGCTTTTCTACATATTACTGCTGTTTTAACAATGCTATTGTGTCCTCAAATTAAAACAACTGTGGTAATATTAAAATATATGTATTTTTGTTAATTTTAACGTATAGTTTACATTTCAACAACTTATACGTTATAGATATTGGTAATTATGTAAGTGTCACGTGCGGGACATTTTGTCCATTTCTCATGAATGGCCCAGTTATTAAAACATTTAATCGCTATTAAATGCTTTTAATTCATTTTATTAATCAACGCTATTAAATCAATAACGCTATTAAATCATTTTAATTTTAATAAAGTATATGTTAGATAAAAAAAATCATCCGCATTCAAGAGTGTTAACGGATAATTTTTGTATAATATCATGCATGAGAATATAGAGAATGAAAGTATTTTTCTAATATTTAAATAATGTTTATAAATCTTATAAATTTATATTATATGAAAATACATATCCTTTACATGAAAAGCACAAATTATAAAATTTTACAAAATTCATTTATGTCAATGTACCGGGCGAGCTAAAAGTCCGTTACAACTTTAAAAACTCATAAAAGAGGAAAAAATTGTGGTAAAGGAGTGCGATTTGCAAAAAAGAGCTCACAAGGTAACCGGATTTTTTTTTTTTTTTTTTTTTTTTTTTTTTTTAAAGCAGCAAAAAAAAAAAAAAAAAAAAAAAAGTTAAAAAAATCACATGCAGAGGGCGCTGACGACCCGAAACGCAAGAAACACGACAACAATACGCTATATTCATTTGTTCTTCTAATAACAAATGTTTCACACGACCTCCAGAACATTCTACGACACTATTGTTGTCCTGTTCATTGTATGTCGGGTCGTCAGCTCCCTCTACTTGTGATTTTTGAACTAATTTTTTTTTAATGCTAAAAAAAATCCGACTACCTTGTGAGCCCTTTCATACAAACCGCACTCCTTTATCATAATTTCTTCTCTTTTTATGAGTTTTTAAACTTGTAACGAACTTTTGTCTCACCCGGTATTAAAGTTTCTCTATGAGCATTGCTGTTTTTTATGTATATCCACATTCACACTTGAGTTTTCACTTTCTATATTTATCAATTAAACACTTTTGAATTGGTCTTCATCCCATTATCTATCTATTAAGTACTATACAGTATACAGGCTGTTCTAAAAACATTGACCTCGGCTTTTATTCCTTAAATGTTGATCATAGTCATATATTATAACTTTCAAATTTAAGTTTAAAAAGGTACAGAATTTTATGAAATCGATAAATATTTTAAGGGATTAAATTTGAAGAAATACAAAATAAAATTCTTGTATGGCCCCCGTATAAAAAATTTCTTAGTGAGTAAAATGTGCGCCATGCACTAATAAGGTCATGTTCAAAATTTCAGCATCGCGAGATAAAAATTTTGAAAAAAGTAGCATATCAGCGCCACCTGTTGAGTGATATACACCCAAACCTTACCAGTATCAATTTATCTCAAAGTCTAACATAACATGAAGGTTGAAGAAATTCTGTGCATTAGTACTTGAGATATAACTATTTTGGAAATCGTAAAAAATGCAGCATAGCAGCGCCGATCTTTTAGTCGATACCTAATCAGCAACAATTTACGTCAAGATCTAAAATCTGAAGATTGAACAAATTCCGTGCAGTAGTTCTTGATATATAGCGCCCACAAAATTGGTGTCACAGACAGACACATAGACACACTGTAAAAATTTTATGAAATGTTACTCCATAAAATTGGGGGCAACATGCTGCTTCCCGGTTTATGGAGTAATTTAACTTATATAATGGTGTAATTTAAACTGATATAACTGGTGTAATGTTACACATTAGTATAACTTAACACCAGTTATATCGCTTAAATTACTAAATAAAATGGAGGCAGCAAGGTTGCCACCAATTTTATGTATTAACGTTACATAATTTTTTTAGAGTGCAAACTTATGGACAGACATTTTCTAAAAACAGCCAAATTATGTTCAAAACTTTCTAAAACGTATAAATCCGATGAAAACTAGAAGTCGAAAATTTTCACGAATCCAATACTTTCTTCTTGTATTATATACAGAAGAAAGCAATTAAAGAATGTAAAAACAAGCAGTAAGCTCATTTGTTAGCATTCTTTTATTAGCTTTGTTGAGGGGTTATTTTCGCAGAGTTAAAAATAAGTCAAAAATTAGCATCTGTCTCTCACCCCTGTCTCTCATTATTTTATTTATATATTTTTCAACATTATCTCCTTTCGCGGAACCGCAGAACTGGAGAGGATCTGCTACCTAAGTAGCAGTTGATAACTGCTTCAAAAAAAGTCACAAATGGGGTTTTCATCCACGATAATGAGTCACGTGGCTGGCCAAAAAAAGTAGATGAATAATGATCATATGAGAAGTACAGTACATCCCGTTTCCATATTAAAGTAGGGCGTGAAACGACGTGAATATTGGGTTCATCTACACCCACTTTGTTACCTCATTTGTTTGGGATCGAAATGAAACAATGTAGAATAATGATTTCAGACTAGTTTGCATATATAGGTATGAAATTAATTTTTATGTCTTTTTTTAATAAGCAAAATTAAAAGACGTGGCAATATGGGTTGTGTGCGCTCAATCGGAAAATACTGAAATAGTGATTAATGGAAAGCATAATTAGTGTATATCATACATACAAGCAGAAAGTAAGTAGAAGGCTCTAAAAGTCGAGAGTGACTTTTTTTTATTATACCATCTGAAAGCAGGAGGTCCTAAAAGCTTGGCCCGGGTAATTTCAAAAACTACCCGGTGAATTTTTTTAAAACCATCTGAAAGAAAATATTCCATCAGTGGCTTATATGTATTATATACCAATATAACCATATTTTTTTTAATAATATAATTTGGTATTTTATTCTTATTTTGGGCGAAAAGGTTGCCATTGATCATTTTTGACGAGCATTATCGTTAGTTAAAGAATAGAAACTGTTATATCAGTTAGAAAAAAATACAAATAAAATAAAATACTGTTATTCATTTTATTTAAAATCCGATACTATAAATTTAATTTGATTTTATAACAAAAGGGGGGAGGGGCGTTTTAATTAGAGATAATATTATACAATAAAAATATTTAATTTAAACAGGAAAAGAATGTTCTAATGATTAAAAAACATTTCAATGACAAAGCTTTGCAGTTTAAACAATATTTGGCAATTTATAGTTTGCGTCTGGTTAAGAAAAATGCAATACATACAAAATTTCATTAGTTAAAAAACTCTAACAATTTTCTTTTTCTTTGTTTTAAAAAAATATTAAATAAATAATTATAATTTTTTTTTTCGAATTTTCCCATCATGGGTCTTACAGGGAACTAGTAGAAAAAAATTGTAAAAAATGGCTGTAAATAGCTTTCGCATGTAAAGTATCTTCTCTTCTGACGCAGATACGTACCTTTTAAACAAAAAATTACTCTGTTGTATGTTATGTACTTATACAATATTCACGAACCATATAATTTTATAATCTAACACTCGCATTTTCAAAAGGTTTCAACATAGTTTTTTTAAATTTAAAGGGTGCAAATACGCTGTAAAAAATAAAATCCGTAAATAAACTGGTGTTTTTATGTGAAATTTCCTTCTTTTAATACTAGAACGCCCGGAAATTTTACTCAAGTTTCATACAAATATTTTATATCAGAATTTTTATTTAAAACTTTTTGACCGATTTATTTAACGTAAATCTGCGTTTTTAAAATTTAACTTATTTTGTGAAAGAATTTTTGGTTCCAATTGTTGACATTCAATCATATAGACGGAGTCGAATCGACTCCTTCCGGACGTTCTAGTGTTAACGGAAATTTTGTGTTTTGAGAGGAAATCGCTAATTTTTTTCGAGTTGAACGCATTATTGAAAAAAACTATACGCATTGGAAGGTAAAAACGGAAATGTTCACTCCAAAACAGACAAACGGAAATGCTCCTATTCAATGGAGAGAAAACTGAAAAATCTTAAATTTTCGAAACTAAAATAAAACTGAATCTTACATTTTCGTAATTAATTTCTTGGCTTATAACCAAGACATCGATAATTTAAAACAAAGTAGATGAATAATGATCATATGAGAAGTATAGTACATCCTTTTCCAATGTAGGGTGTGAATCGACGCGACGTGAATATTGGGTTCGTTTACACCCACTTTGTTAACTAATTTGTTTGGGATCGACCAGAAATAAAGTAGAATGATTATTTCAGTCTACTTTATTTTATTAGTTTCTTACACAGGAATGAAATTAATTTTCAAGAACAAACTTAAAAGACATGGCAAAATGGGTTCTATGCTCGAAAAATAATGAAATACTGATTAATGGAAAGCATGATCATTGTAATATTGCAATATAAAATATATTGCACTCTTTTGATAGATGCATAACTTTAATAGAGTCAAAACACTGTTTTAAATACTAGTGTCGTGAAGGAAATTTTCTCCTTGTTATTAATAAACTTTATAATATATTTATAACTACTTAAAAGGTGACATAAACATATAAAAATATTATTTAATGCAACCCGAGATCTTCAATATCCTAAATATTCCAGACCTCCTGATAATATGAACTGATCTTTTCACCCCTCTGCAGAGAAATGGACTGAACTCCGCTTGCGTATGCGTACTGTTTTTGTTTTTAAAATGTATTTCTATTCAATCAGTCATCTTTTTTCCCTTTGGACGCGTGTGTGTTCGAAAGATATCGGGTGCTATTAAATAACATAACTTTAAATTGAAAATTACTCTATAGTATCAAACTAAATTAATATTTGCTAAAATTGATAAAAATACATTTACCAGGCAAATAAATACCTTTATTTACTCACACCGACAGGTTTCATCGCTCAAGCGGCGATATTCTCAAGATCTACAGTGGTGCAAATATTTTCGCAAAAAAGTTTTTAAATGGAAAACTGACAAACAAAAATCACTTGATCTCATGCATAAGGAAATCAATTGCAATATTAACAAGTTATATATTTGCTAAAAGTAATAAAAATACATTTACCAGGCAAATAAATACCTTTATTTATTCACACCGACAGGTTTCATCTCTCAAGCGGCGATATTCTCAAGATCTACAGTGATGCAAATATTTTCGCAAAAAAGTTTTTAAATGGAAAACTGACAAACAAAAATCACTTGATCTCATGCATAAGGAAATCAATTGCAATATTAACAAGTTATATATTTGCTAAAAGTAATAAAAATACATTTACCAGGCAAATAAATACCTTTATTTATTCACACCGACAGGTTTCATCTCTCAAGCGGCGATATTCTCAAGATCTACAGTGGTGCAAATATTTTCGCAAAAAAGTTTTTAAATGGAAAACTGACAAACAAAAATCACTTGATCTCATGCATAAGGAAATCAATTGCAATATTAACAAGTTATATATTTGCTAAAAGTAATAAAAATACATTTACCAGGCAAATAAATACCTTTATTTATTCACACCGACAGGTTTCATCTCTCAAGCGGCGATATTCTCAAGATCTACAGTGATGCAAATATTTTCGCAAAAAAGTTTTTAAATTGAAAACTGACAAACAAAAATCACTTGATCTCATACATAATGAAATCAACTGCAATATTAACAAGCTGGAAATTGCACTTCAAACGTGGCAAATGAGATGCGTTCGTACTATAACTAGTTTATAAATATTTTTTGCATCGCATATTGTACTCAATGTATATTTTAGTGCATGGTGATTTGAAAACGGTATCACAATTCGTTTGAAAATTGCATCGAAATTTACTCATTTTATATGATTTTTGAAATAATTTTAAAGCATGATATGTTTTCTAAAATCTATCTCTATCGCGTGCAGAAGATTATGAAAAATAAATCCGCTTGCACTTAAAATTAAAAAAAAAAAGCAATTTAACAAATTACAACGATCATTTGGAAAATGATATTTTCAAAGACTAAAATTTAGGACATAAAAAATCGCACGGAGTTGATCATACATTACGTGCGCCATGAATTAAACATTAATAGTGTTATTACACGTAAAAATTCCAAACGACAAAAATCGCCTGGGACTCGTACATATTATCCACCTGAAACTTGCGTATTATCCAAGTATTTCATTGGCTGTTCGGGAAAAGGCTTTTCCATCGTCAGATTTCCAAGAAATCTGACGACCGATTTTAAATGAAATTTCACTCTTAAACTTCTAAACATCCGACAATATTACTTTTTACACCGTCGTATAAAGAAAAAAATGTACTTTTAAATGCAATTTGTTTGAAAGCTGTATCTCAATTTGTTTCTGAGTTATTAATATTTTTTTGTAGTATTTATTACTTTTTTGTCATAGTGGCAACAGAAGGTAGCCATCTCTGTTGAAAGTGAAGGGAAATACAGATTAGTGTATAGACCAATCAGAAAACGAATAAAATGCGGATTAAACCAATAAAAATCTTCAGATATGCTTTTGATTTCCTACCCTGGCGAGAACAATAACCATTTTCCCAAATGGTTAATAATTCAACATTTGTTTCAATTTAATTCTGTATCAATTCATCTATATCAATTTCATTCAGTTCGAAAGGCTGTAACATCATTCAAATGCACTTGAAATAATTTTTTTCCATTAGCCGTAATGTAACGGAAAATTTTTGACTGTCGCTGTAATTTAACTATACATCCGATTTTCATAAAATTTGAAATGATTCGACAAAATTTTGCAACAATCATATATTTAAAATGTCAGACCATTCTGTTGGGTAGTTCTTACTCTGTTATATACGGCCAGACGGCCAGACAGAGGGACCGAACGACGGCTATATATGCTACGTATTTATATAATTACGAACGCACCTATAAGTGGTATTTGTGATTGCAGTTGCGATTACAGTTGTGATTGCATTTCCCTGAACATGTTACAGTCAACTGTAGAACATGCTATCGTACGATTCGAGACAGTGTTGCCAGTGGGCTACTTTTTTTAATTCAGATTTCTTGTTCGACACCACTTTTTTGAAATGGTAAAATTTGCCTTTTTAAAGGACATATCAATTAAGGCAAAAACAAGGGGAATTTTACTATTTCAAAAAGGTGGTGCCAATCAAGAAATCTGAATTTTAAAAAAGTAGCCCACTGGCAACACTGATTCCAGATGGTATTTGAAAATGATGATCGCCATGTGGAGCATGTTTTTCTGTAATAAAATTTGTAAACTATCGTAACTGTATACTAAATGTGTACTTCTTTAAAAAACGCTCTCCCGCGGCAGAATTTTGAAATTTAATTTTTTTTTTTTTTTTTTTTTTTTTGCTCAAACAAATTCCCATCTTTTATTATGTCCTCCACAAAATTTCGCGTACATTCTGAAAAATAGCTTCGTCTGTAGATAACTTTAAAATAGGACCGTTTAATTATGAACATCCTGTATGTAAATGCATAACAATGCTTATAATAATTCTGATATATCTACAGTTGTAAGAAAGAAAAGCCTCTTTAAATTCTACCATAAATAATATAATAAAAAGGCTGTTACCAATCAATTTCAAATACTTCTTACAAATAAACTGTATGTACAGATTATACAATGAGGAAACTTCACCTTACATACGTTTCTATAAACTTTTAAATTTTCCATAGCAACACTCAATTATATTAAAATATGTCTATATATTGTATATGTTAACCTTTTAGTGGGCGAACATAATTATTTTGCGCGAGCGATCGCGTGACGTATGTTTCGAGGACAGTAGTTAAGCTATTACAAATGCAAGATTTTTCTTAACTGCAGTAAAAGACATATTAGAAGAGTAATCTTACACATCAAAAGTAACAATTAGATTTTAATTTAAGTACCATTTGTGAGAACAAAGTTTCGGAAAAATTCAGTTTGCCGTAAAATTTACGGCGGCGTGCCCACTGGAAGGTTTAAGTTACGCCAAGCTCTTTAAGTGAAAGTCATTTGAAAGAAAATGTATTCGAATTTGCGACTTTCTAACTGAATGTTCCTTCTTCAATCTCGGAAAACAAAAAAGTAGATGAATAATGACCATTCAAGTTATGTAGTTGCAGTGCATATTACAATATTAAAATATTTATTTGCTTAAAAGACGTTATAAAAACACATTAAAAATAAATTAAAATCTATATTTACATGTTTCAACTCATTTTCTGAGTCGTCATCAGAATGTATAACACAAAATTACAAATGCATATGAAAAATGGAAAAAACATCATCGAATATAAACAAGTAATCATGTAACGCGCCCTTTGAAATTTATTTAAGAGGTTCAGGAGTTTGTAACGATACATTATCTTTTCGTATCCCGAATTTATGGGTTGAATGGTTGGATAACTTACGGCGTCGCAACATAGAGGAAACACGAGAAATTGCGAAAATGTAGGGCGCGTTACATGATTACTTGTTTATATTAGATGATGTTTTTTTCCATTTTTCATATACATTTGTAATTTTATGTTATACATTCTGATGACGACTCAGAAAATGAGTTGAAATATGTAAATATAGATTTTAATTTACTTTTAATGTGTTTTTATAACGTCTTTTAAGCAAATAAATATTTTAATATTGTAATATGATTAGTAGTGGACGTAATTTTGGCTTACTACTCGCACTTATTTATATTTGTTGCAGTGCATTTCATATTATAGTAGGGTGTGGATAGACATCAATATCGAGTTCATCTACACCCTTTTGTTGCCTCATTTGCTTGAGGCCAACAAAAAATAAAGTACGACAACGATTTTAGTCTATGCTACTTTATTAGTTTCAGACATTGGAATGAAATAGACTGCATAATGTTAATAAACATTATAAAAAGTCATAAACAGTTTTCAACTATGGGAAAGTGTAAAAAACAAAACCGCTGTGAACTTCTAAATGATTTTGATTCTGTTCAAACGTAGTACTAAAGGTACCCAAAGGTACTTTTAGCTAGCCCTATACCTAAAAATTCACGTTTTTGATTTTGTTTAAACAGTATGAATTTTGATAAAGTGTGCGAATTGTTAAAAATCTCATTTCTTAAAATTTTAAAATTTCTCAAATAGACTAAAAAATATTTGGTTTTATGAGTTTTAAACTATAATAAACATTAAACACTTAACTGATTTGCCAATGCACCATGTGTACTAGAAGAGTTTCCTTTCTATGTTTCTTAACACGTTCACGCCGGCGCGGCGCGGTGGGTCACACTCGACTGTCTCAGAGCTGACAAGTCTCCGGCCTTTTGGATACCAGTCTTTTAATACAGAAAATGTTGTTTTATTTAATTAGAGCAAGTCGGCGATTTAAAGGAACAACATTTTCTCTAAAATAACAGTGGTGTGCAAAAAACCGGAGACTTGACAACTCTGAGATAGTCGAGTGTGACCCACCGCACCGGCGTGAACGTGTACCCTTTCGGGTACCATTATTTTTTAATAGTCTCCTCGTTTTATTTAATGACAGAAATTATCCGTTTTAATAATACGAATACTACTATTGAGAAATAATTATAGTTTGTCAATATTTTTTTCCTAATTAGTTTATAATGCTTAAAAAGTAAGAAATTGTTAAGGGGTGAAACATTTTATAAAATAATATCGAGATTACACAAAGAATTCCATCTAAGAATTCGGTGAAATAAGATAAATAAAAGAATATAATTTTACGTCTTAATATTCTGCTTCATTTAGCTCGATGTCAATGCATTAAAATTCCACCTCGGGCATACATTCACAAATGAATCTTTTATAAATTTCACCCATTCAGTTGCTATGGAGACTATTTAAAGTATTATTTCGCGTGACTTCACTTCCAGAAGTTATTCTACGCATTTCTGAAATACATACAGAAATAGAAATGGGAACTTAAAGGAATTTACACGTGGAAGGAGTCTTTCTTCTCGCGAATAGGAAGTAGAATAGCATTAAAGAATTTTTTTAATCCGTGAAGAGTATTATTCTAACATCTTTATTAAATAGAAATAAATGAAAACGTTTTTGTCATATTTTACTTAACAAGCTTCTGAACATCAATTAATAATCTCTACTCTGTTAAAAAAGAAAAAAAAATGTAACGACCTTAAATAAAATCATAAGACGAAATGCAATATTCCACCTTGGTTCAGTCACAAAATTCACAATATGAACTCACTGTTTTACATGACGAAAATAACAATATAGGTGTTACAAATTAAAAATATACGTTTTATTTAAAATTTCTTTGTACTTTCGGCCTGCATTTTCCTCGGCCATCATCAGAGAATATTTTTATAATTAATTGCCACTCCATTCATAAAGATACTTCCTTCGCTTGAAATGGGAGAGCCAATAATTATCAGGGTAGCTGAAAGTACAAGTAGCAGGGCCTTGGATTGAACTTATGCAGTTAAATATTTTTCTCTACATAAGTTAAGTCCAAGGCACCGCTACTTCTACTTTCAACTACACAGTTATTGGCTCTCCCATTTCAAACGAAGTGAAGTATTTGTATGAATGGAACAGCATGTTAATTATAAAAATATTCTCTGACAGGGCCGAAGATAAGGGGGGGGGGGGGATGTGAACCAAGCGGCAGAACGAAGGGGCGAAAAATGAAGATTTTGTTTGTCGATTTTTCTCAAGTCTATGTTTAGCACGGTATTGTTAAAATCGTCCTGCCTGGGGTATGTCAAAGCATAGAAGAATCTAAGGATGATAAGGCAAAGGATGTGGTCTAAAGCGGAATTTTTTTCGATTCCGTTTTCAAGATTTTAATGAATAAATATTTAACAAAGCAGGTTACGTATTCAACTATTACATATTTTATGATTACATATTTTAAATTTTGAAATAAGTCGGCTGTTAGAAAATTAGTAAAATTTTTCTTGTAACCATACTTTGCGGAGGAGGGTGGGGGTGCCAAAATCCATGTTTGCCCCGGGTTAAAAAAAGGCTAGTTTTGGCCCTGTCTCTGATGATGCCCGCGGGAAATGCAGGCCGAAATTAGTAAGAAATTTTAGATAAAATGTACATTTTTAACCTATAAGATCCATTTATTATTTTCGTCAAGTAAAACGGTGAGATTTTTAAAGTTTATATTGTATATTTTCTGTAAAGTTTTTTTTTTTTAATGCAGGAGAAACTTTTCGAAAAGCAAAATAACATCGTAGCTACCTACCATTCTTGAAACGTGTTGTTTTTCTTCAGATATTTTTATCAGAAGAACGAAACAGGAAGCTTAGAAACAAATACATTTTCAAAATTAGCGGAAACGTCGTTATTTTTTAAATTTAAGGGCAGCAAATTATAATTTTTATTTCAGAAACGAATATCAGACAACAAAGCTAAGAAAACACTAAATTTCCAAAATTAGCAAAAACGTCATTTCTGAAATTTTTGTGCAGCAAATAAGAAATTGCATTTCAGAAAACAATGTTCAGAAACCAATAGATTTCCGATACTAACACAAACGTCATTTTTCAGATTTACGGGCAGAAAATAAGAATATGTATTTCCGTACACGAATATCAGAAACAGTACGTTTCCGAAATTATTAACAGAAACGTCATTTCTAAAATGTATGGGCAACAACTAAGAATTTTTGTTTCAGAAACGAATCTTAGATCACGAATCTCATAAACCAATATATTTCCAAATTTATTAACAGAAACGTATTTCTGAAATTTACAGTCAACAACTAAGAATTTTTATTTCAGAAGCGAATCTCAGAAACCAATATATTTTCGAAATTAACAGAAACGTCATTTCTGAAAAAAATTACGGGCAGCAAATAAGAATTTTTATTTCAGAAACTAATAGATTTACCAAATTATTAGATATATCATTTCTGAAGTTTATGGGCAGCAAATAAGTATTTCTAATTCATAAAAGAATCCCAGAAAACGAAGCACCGAAACCAATAGACTTTCGAAAATGAAAGAAACGTTATTTCTGAAATTTAAGGGCAGTAAATAAAGAATTTTAATTTCATAAAGGTTTACTTAAATTTTGAATCTGTTGCTTTTGGATGTTTCTGGCTGTCTCTTTTTCTAAAGGTCTACAAAATCGTATGTAAATACGAGATTTCATAAAGATTTTCTGTTTGCTATGTTAGAAAAAAACTTTTCAGCAACTTTTATGGCGTATTTGTAATGTATGAAAGTTTTAAAAAAAGCTTTTTGTTAGATTTTTTAAAAGCATCTCCAATTTAGCACAGATAATTGCAAATTTGTACAGAGCTGTAAAAGGAAACTTTAAGGGGTCTTGTACCTTTTAAACGCGTCGAAAATTAACGAAAAAATTCAAATTTTCAATTAGTCTATCTTCAAAACCTTTTTATGTATAAACATGAAATTTTGGATAGTGATTAAACAGATTGTGCTTTGTGATATGCTACCAACAGAAAATTATTAACCCTTTACAGAATTTGTGTATTGTTGAAATCAAAGTAGCTCTTTTTTTACCCCATAAGTCATTGCGCGCATGATATCTTGAGAAAGTATGTATGGATTGGCATGAAATTTAGTAAATATACTAAACAAATATGTGGGATTAAAATGATCTACTTTTTAATCCCCTTTCTATTTATAATATTTTTAGTTATAACTATTTTTATTCATTAAAAATACAATTTTTTTTTTTTTTTTTTTTTTTTTTTTTACGAAAATATTTTTTTTATATAGTTAATGAAATAATTTTAGCCTAAGAGTAGATCATTTTAAACACACATATATGATTAGTATCTTTACCGAATTTCATGCGAATCCATACATACTTTCTCAAGATATCATGCGCACAATGACTTATGTGGTAAAAAAAAAGAGCTATTTTGATTTCAACAATACACAAATTCTGTAAAGGGTTAATAAATTTCTAATGGTAGCATATTACAAAGCACAATTGGTTTAATCAATATCCAAAATTTCATGTTTATACATAAAAAGGCTTTGAAGATAGATTAATTCAAACTTTGAAGTTTTTCGTTAATTTCCGACGTGTTTAAAAGGTACAAGACCCCTTAAAGAATTTACAAGTAAAAAACTCTTGCTTCTCGGGCTTTTGAAGTAGAAAGGCATTAACGATTATTTTATCTCTGTGAAGAAAATTCTTCAAACAGCTTTATTAATGATCGTATTAAAAAAAGCTTTCACATTTGGACTAATATGTCTGTAAACATTAAATGGTAATCTCTTGTTATATTGCGATAGAATTTTTTAAAATCTTACTATTTTAGCACAAGTAATTAACAACTCATATAAAGTTAAAAAAGCGAAACTTTGGGGGAATTTATAAACAAAAAAGAATCTTTCTTAACGTAATGTGAAAATAATTACTTTAAGTCTAAGAAGAGCATTGTTAAAATATCCTTATTACAGAATCGATGACAAAAAAGACTTAAACTTTGGATCTTCAATATACTACATTTTGCTTACCAATAATCTCTAGTTAAAATACATACATTTACATACGGCACGTTGCAGTCATATATCTCAATGCTCAGAACTTCATTCCAATAAAATGTCTAAAAGAATTGATTATCAAACTAAATGCATATCGAAAACGGATTAAGTAATTAAAATTAATTGTGCACCGATTAAAAGGATCTTCATGTCACAAGTTAATTAATATTCCCTAGAATATTAAAAGAGAATCAATACCTCAAAAGTTAGAAAGTTTTCCAGCTAATATTGATTTTTAGAATTTTATATTAAAATAACCAATATGTTCAAAAGTACAGGGTGCCTATAATTAAAGGTGGGGTGTTTAGAGATTAATATATATCTATATATATATTCTAATACAATTCACAATAGTACTCAAAAATACTAATCTCCATAGGGCCAATGTACAAAACTTCGTTTAAACATTTTTAGATTATTGAGCATGTATTTAAATAAGGAAACCAGGACATCCAACCAGGGCTTCCGGTGTAACAGGACATACCGGGTGAGACAAAAATTCTTTACTAATTTAAAAATTCATAAAAAAAGAAGAAAATATGATAAAGGAGTCCGGTTTGCAAGAAAGGGCTCACAAAGTAGTCGGATTTTTTTAGCAGAAAAAAATTAGTTAAAAATCACATGTAGAGGGCGCTGATGACCCGAAACACAATGAACAGGACAACAGTTGTGTCGTAGAATGTTCTGGAGGTCATGTTGAACATTTGTCACTGGAAGAACAAATGAATGGAGCGTATTGTTCTCTTGTTCATTGTGTTTCGGGTCGTCAGCGCTACATGTGATTTTTTAACTTTTTTTTTTTTTCCCGCTAAAAGAAATCCGACTACCTTGTAAGCCCTTCCTTGCAAACCGCACTCCTTTATCATAATTTCTTCCTTTTTTATGAGTTTTTAAAGTTGTAAGGAACTTTTCGCTCACCGGTATTATTCGGCGTACAGAACATATAGGTGAAAACAATTTAAAATTGGAAACTCTTACAGATCTTTTGCGTGTATTATATATATATATATAGATATCCATATAAGACACGGGTAAGGTGGTGCAGGAGTGTGCACTTTAATTATTTCAATAAATAACAATAAATGAAGAGATTTATAAATGATGTTATATTTTATATATAATCTTAGATTAGTAAGCTAAAAAAGAAAATTCCATTAATCATTATATAAAAAAGCCTTTCTGTATTATTTAAAACTGAAGTTTCCTCCTGAATGCACACTCTTGTACACCCAATGAGGGAAGAGTGCGCAGTGAAAAAAAAGGGAATGCTTCAGTTATAAACGTCACATTTTTAGTGACCACGACCAACACTTTCCGTGCTACCAGTCTCGGCAAGAAATGCTCTTGATTCAACCCTCTACGATAGGTTCTCTATAGATTTGTGAACAAGCTGGAGATATCCACACGTTTTTCTTTGGTGCAGTTGTTAGCTTCTCGGGTTTACTTTTACTCTTTTTTGATAAAAGTTTTTGGCGTTATATCCCAGCGTATATATATCAAATGACGAAACTTATATTATTTTAATGTATTTAATAAAAACTGGATTAAATATAAGTATGTACAAGTAAGATTGGGGTTGAACAGACGCGGTCATGCCACCTGTAAGACCGTATTCATCCTAGTAATAGGTGAAGTCTGATGATACAAAGCATTTTGACCAGTATTTAAGCAAAATAATTGCTGATCATGCTACATCATAACAAGGAAATTGTGCCGCGGGGCTATTTCTGGTACGACGCCAAACGCTGACTTCGCTCTTTTCCTTTATAAGGAGCTTTTGTTGTATCAGCGCCATTTAATGCCGACTCTGACTGTTGCTAAGGGTTGCTGTTTCTAGGTGTGTTATGCACCATCACTATCGGCATGTGACCTCAACTATCATTGACATATATTCCACCGTTACCCATGCACAAGTTTTGCTTCATAATATAGATGAGTTCAGATTTTGATTACGATTTTCACAGATTTCACCAGAAGCAAAAATGACGCTCTAGGTTGAATTTGGCTAGTGAAACAGGCATAAGAACTAGAAAAGGGAACATTTCACATGTTTATGTGAAATTTTATAGAATATTTAACATTTAAAAGAAATTTCAAAGTTTGCTTTTTTTTTTCCTTTTTGGATTTGCAATTCTGTTTTCATTTATTTTACTGCGCAATTTAGCTTGAAATGCAGGTTTGCCATGATGAATTAATTTCTTTCAAGGTAAATCTATTCTCAATATTCTAAATAGTATTTACACTGGGTGTAGTTGCGTTTGCACTGCACTAGACGAGCTTTTGTTATCGAGCTCTAAACATTTCACCTTTTAACATAGCTACCCAGGGCACCACAGAAAAATTTCGTAGATAGTATGTTATTAGTCTGTTATTAAAAGAAATAGTGATAACTTTTTGAAATACGGAATGATATCTTTGAAAGCTATTTATGTTTTTATAAAATACATTAATTCAAATTGTTAATGCTTTATTAAATACTAAGGGACTCTGCCCCCTACTGGCTATGCTCGGCAACCTTTTGTACACACCGCAGACTCTAAAAACGGGCTAATTTTATTTGCTTTATAAAGATTTCATAAGACTGAATCATTTTTAAATAACCAGTGGCGATCTCCCTGTAATCGGGTTTCCATTCATTTCAGTTTGAGCGATTTTAAGACCAGATCAGCTGCTGGTGAGACATCTACTGACTGTTTTCTTGATTTATTAAATAAGATTAGTTAGACATTTGAAAATGATCTTATATAAAATGAATCAATGTCGTTGCCTTCCGGAATTTTTTAACAATGCTGATAAGAAAAAGCTGTAGAAATAGGTTGATGTTCGCAGTTGAAAATTTTGCTAAAATGCAAAAAGAAACGAAAACACATAATGAAAAGAATTTTACAGTTTTTAAACTTAACTAATACAAAAAAAAGAAGATAATAAATAAAAATCATTTGGTGTTTCGTGTAAAATATTCAATCCCAGTTCTCAAAATTCAGTTTAATGTATTTCACATTTGCATAGATAAATAACTTACATTTTGGAGCTTAAGTCATGAGAAAAACTTGTTCAAAATCCCAATCACGTTTGCACAAGCTTTAATGCGAACTAAATTTATTCATATCATCACCTCTGGTAATTATTGTTTATTTAAATATTTGTTTCGGTATGCTAGTTAAAAAGCAATTAGATTGAACTAGAAAAATAAAAAATAAATGTTTTTTATTCAAATACAATAAACGAAAAAATAGTCTTAAGAGAGAAGAAAATTTATTCCAATTCTCGATGGCACAATTTATGTAAAATCACGTAGACGATGTAGAACTATCATGCGAGAAATTATTTTTGAAAACAACCGGTTTTGAATCGGTTAGAATTTTAACTGATATGCTTAAATGTACTTGTTTTTTTAACTTTAGATAAATAAAAGGAACGGAAAGGAATAGTACCATTAACAAATAGGTACTTCTTTTTTATAGGAGCCTAGGCTTAAGTCAGTTTTAGGAAAATGAAATCTTACGCCAAAGATTATAAACAATCAAGAAAACAAAATTGCGATCAGTGAAAAAATTTCCAAACTTATATGTCTTATTTATGTCGACGTGTGTTATATATTTCGTATTACATTATTTATATGACTTGCTTATTTATAGGTTAAATAAATTTCTCCTCAATGTTTCTGTTAAGTGGTGTAAATACTGAACAAATTTGCTTGTAAGTTTGATATATTAACAGTTATTTCGCAAAGATATACAGGGTGTCTAAGCTAAAAGTATCCAAAAATTATGGCTTATTTTTACGGAACTACACATTAGAATTAAAATATATATATATATTTAAATAAAAATAGCATCTCACAAAGTTTTAATATCAATAGACTTCGATGTGTGCACATTTGTTAGCACGAAAAACCTCTAAAGGAGCCATACTCAACCTTTTTTTCTTGCGGGCCGCAGAACGTATGTTTAGGATGTTAAGCGGGCCGCAAAAAACTGAAAAAAGTACAGTCGTTCAGGGTAACTTTGATCAGCATTTTCTCTATTTTCCCATGTCACACTCTTATTTTAAGAATACGAGTTGGAACCCGTCGAAATTCGACGAATTCATATGTTTAGAATGGAACTGTTAGATCGGATTTATAATAAACCTACAAAAATAATTATAATAAAAAATTCATCTTGCATTGGTTATCTAACTCTTAAAACAAATAATGTTTTTAACCTAAAATTTCCAAAATATTATTTCCAAAAACTTCAACTGCTAAAATTATTGAAAAATTAAACTGTAATAGAATACGTAATCAAGATGAGTAATTATGTTGAAGTTATCGATTGAGGCTCTTACGTTTGTTTTTACGGGATGAAAAATCAGTAAAAAGGATTTCTCTTTGTCACATCATAAAACTTTCCCCTATAAAATCTAAACTATACGTTATTTTCATATTCTCAAAATTTACATACGCAGCACTCAAATTCACAATTTAAAACTATTTTAACGCGCAATACATTATTAATGAATGTATTTCCAAACTTAAAGTCACGTTTGTCCGATACAACTTTTCATGTGAACATTCGCATAAAATTTAAGTTCTAATCTCAGTACTCGCGAAAATTTACCATTCAGAAATTTGTCTTTAGTTGCCATAGTATTAGCCATTTAGTATTGGTCAAATATTTAGTTTTATCAAAGAAAATGATCGTTTTGTTTTAAATATGACATCATTTTTAGTCACTGAATCAATTTGCCTAGCGCCTCAAACTCAGTATCAGCGTAATGTAAAAATATTGAAATATCTTCTTCAATCTTTTGATTTATAAAGAAAAATGAGTGTTTTTTTTTTTTTTTTTTTTTTTTTTTTTTTTTTTTTTTATGGCTGACGTAATTTTCTGTTCAAAAATTAGAAAAAGTCACTTTTATTTGTAATGTGAAAATGGCATCAATAAGGATATAATCATTAAAAATAAATAAGCCATGACTATTTTCCCTTTACTTTTAATAGAAATGGAGTACTTCAGTTGCCACAATTACAAAATTGGTACTAAAAAGTATAAAAAAATTAATATCTCAAAAAGACATTGCGATAGAGCTTTCAAACAAATTGCATTTAAAAGTACGTTTTTTTTCCCTATACAACGGTGTAAAAATTGAAACTGTGCGATGTTTAGAAACTTAAAAACTTGCAGTAGCGAAAATTGCAAAACCGAAATTTCATTTTAAATTTCAAAGTGTTGCCATTCGCAGAATGACATATGCGTTACGCACAGATATGTTTGTCCTTTATAATATAGATTGTTGTAACTAGGGGCATAAAAGAGAAGAAATGATCCTAAATTATCATATGACTATAAAAAATTAAAGAATAACAATGATAAATTAAAGCACATATATTAACGTCTTAATTCCATTTTTAAAAACGGAATTCAGACGTTAATTTATGTGCTTTAATATATATTGTGGATCGATGGAAAAAGAAATTTATTCATCGTTGTCACGTCATCCAGTACTATCTGATAGATGGACGCTGACGTTCCCCAACTTGGTTTATTAGTGAGAAATTGCCAGGCTAGGACATCGGCCAGGGTAGCTTAACGGTAGAGCAACAGCACGTTATGCTGTCGACCCAGGTTCGATTCCTGGCACCGGCTAATTTTTCACTCCAGTTGGGTTAATTGTATTTAAAAGTCTGTCTTAATATATGTGTACCTTTAATATTTAATAATGATAAAAGCAATAAAAAATAAATTTTTAACCTGGTGCAAAGTTACCCAGCTATTTAGGGTAACTTTGCACCATATGCTAAATATTATCTAAAATAATTCATTATAAAAAAAAGTATTATAGTTAGTACAACTTTGAACTCCAAAAAATGTTTTCAGATATGTAAAGACTCCGAATTTACATTTCCCAACATCACAAGATTTGTATAATTTATGATATTACAACAAATATTATGCACAAGAAAAGTGGAAGAACAGAACCATGAATATTTGGAAATAAAAAAAAAACCCTGTTATAACCTGTCCATATAAAACATAAAAATGCAGTGAAAAACAATTTTCAATGTTTTAACTCAATAATATATCCATAGTTACAGTAATACATACTAGTGCTAGTATTATTCAAACAAGAATAAAAAACGTCGAACATATGAAATGTCAAATTTGAGTAGCTCCGGCCCTAATCACGCCTCTAAATGAATTTTATGTATTTTACACATATTTGTGAAAATATTTACATGTTATATCTAATGCACACTTTCGGCATTTATACAAAATATACGTGAAAATATGGGAAATTTTTGACAGTAGCACCTATAATCAGTAAATTATAAACATCAGTATAACTTTGAGCCGGCTCAAAGTTACCCTGAAAATGCGGTAAAATGCTAGTGCCTTCTTATTTTACATTTTATTAACTATTAATAAATAAATAATCACAAAATATTAACACATTTACAACATTTAGATAATAATATGTCTGATAAATGAGTATATTGTTACTTACTATGAAAATTTAATTGGATTGCAACAACTTCAAAACAGCATTCAAAATTAACTTGAAAACAGTAATTCACAAAAATAGTTAGATGATGCAGTTAATTGCGCATAATGTTGCTAATTAATTTTCTAAAATAAAGAGTAGAAATTCCAGTTTAGAACCTTGCCAACAGAGCACAGTTCTGGAGTTTATTTAGTCTTTTGGAGTCAAAAATACTAAAAATTAGGAGGTGGTGCAAAGTTACACCCCATGGTCCAAAGTTACCTCGAATGACTGTAATTAAAATAGTAAGATAACATAAGTAGTATTACAAAGAAGTACCACAAAGTTGATATTATCGGCACGGTTAAACTTTGTCGCGGAAGAAATGTTAGAAAATATGTTAACACCATTCTTTCCAAACAATAAACTTCGTGGAAAGATTTCTATTGCAAACATTCTAGAGGTAGATCACAAAGTTTGCTTTTTTTAAATAGTGGCGTAAACATTCTCCAGTGTCCCTTTTCTCCGCAACAGACTAAGTGTGAAACGTAATAATGAAACAACGAAGAATTTACAAGTTCTAAAGAAAGAAAAATAAGATTTTCTGTAATAAGTCAGTCGGTTTTTTTGTGATTGCAAAAAACTTTTCATTATTTTTTTAATTGTAGCAATATATACCTGAAATGTTATTAATGCGTAATAATATTTTATTAGTGATGATGATTAAGGGGGCAGGTCACTTAGCTTCCGATTTCCCCTCACTAATGTAAAGTCTACGGGCATTTGATGCATTCGTCTATTTAAAGTATCTCCTCGGGAAATTAATATTTTTAACTTCTATTTTTTGTGTACACTTCCTAAAAGATGTCTCTTTTTTTCTTAGTTCTCAAAATATTTCTAAAGTATAGACTTACGTTTATAGGAAGATCTTACTCACATTTCGCTCGCTTTTAACGCATAAAATATTAAGTTCAGCATTGATTTTAGAAATAGTTTGAAAATAAGAAAAAAAGAGATATCCCTTAAGAAGAATACACAGAAAAAAGATGTTAAAAATATAAATTTAGCCCCCCTTAAGAACTGCATATAGGAATGTAATAGGTACAAAGTATTTAAAAATAATTTTAAATTTATTATGAATAATAGGACAGATTTTGTCTTCTCCTGAAAAAAAAAAGTGAAGCTTTGAAATAGTTTTTATGCACATCGCAATTAATTTTATAAAAATTGATTAATTATCATGTGTCTGGGGCTGCACATAAAGGTTTACCGGGCCACATGCGGCCTGTAGGCCTCAGGTTGAGTATGGCTGTCTAAAGGGTAATCCATTTCTCCCCAAATGTTTCGGTGCATATCATTAGTTATTATCAAATTGCTTCTATGATACAATTTTTTTCACTCATTCATAGTTTCAGTTTTTTGTTTTGTCCAATGTTTTAAAATCTCGGAGGGGGTTCCAATCCACGGAGGTGAAGTCTATTGTATTCTAATGTGTAGTTCCGTAATAATAAGCCATAACTTTGGATGCTTATGGCCCGGACAACCTGTATAATAATCTGATCAGATTTTAAAATGCAACTAAAGGTTGCTAGAAAGTGCTTATGAAAATTTTGCTTTTCCTGCCAAATTCAGCGTCGCCGTTTTCTCTGTCACACCAAGACAACTATAACAAAGAAGTGCCAAAAAATATATAGACCGAGAGAGGGTGGGTGGGGGCTGCAGTCGAGTTGGCCGCTGAAATTCCAGGATAAGTTAAAATTCGATTTGCATATTAAAATGAAACTGGTCTGCTGAGTCATATCTTGGATGAAAACACCTGCAGACCCGATTTTAGAGCTTGACTGGTAGGTTTAACACATAGAATAATACAAGAATGAGAAGAAAGGAAGGCGACCCAACTTGATTAGTTCTGAAGCGCGCAGGAATAGTCGGGATTTTAAGCCAACGAATTGCTTGAAATCCGCCTAACACTGTTGCAACACCCCTAACGCTAAGCGATGACTTCACCTTACTATCCAGTGGGTTTTGTTACTATGCCTCCTTTTCCCGCAAGTGCTCACAGGAATTAACGAAAAAGAAAAAATCTGGTGGCAAACAGCTTGCAGCGAAGATCCAATGCAATAATACGCTTGTTTTCCTTCCGTCTTAGTTCTTACTTCCATGGTTTATCATTGTGTTTCCCTGTTCCCAGTCTTCCATGTTTCCATACCTTTGGGTGCGGGAAAACGACGTCTAATCCTGGAATTTCTGCCGTAAACTCGATGCGATGATGGTCTGTGCAGCCCCCCTCCCCCGGGTCTAGAGCATGTGTTCCCATATAAACATTGTTTAAGAATATGAAAAGAAAGTCAAGATTTTAAAATCCATGCAAGTGTTATACTGCATTGAATCTATGTAAGCACGTGGATTTGTAAGTACTTTCATATCTTCTTTTTGAGAAAACAGTGCTTATTTTTAAGGTATTTTACTCAGTTTTAAAAAATAGAAATTTGGAATATTATATGTGCAGGTTAATTTTTAGCTATATAATTATATAAAACAATAGTTCCAGTTTTAAAAAAAGAATTACATCGAATTATTTTTATTCAAACAATTTCATCCGGACAGCTCCAAACTTAAAAATCAGCGTCAGGGACACGGGACGGTATAGGAGTTTTCCAGGTGTTTGGGCCCCCAACATCGTCCAAAACTTATTTATCTCGTTAATATTGTTGTGCAATCATGCAATGGGATGTTTCCCAGTATATGAAATTAAAAAAAAAAACACAGAAAAGTGTATTAAAATAAAAATTATTATTCAGGGACATGAAAGTCAAAAGACGCTGAAAATGCCCCATATATTGTGATATGGTTATTAGTGGACGTAATTAAGACTTATTACTCTTACTTGTACTTACACTTGAAATCAAGATAATTTGACCAAATGGTCAGCACATTCTTATTTAATTCTTTAAAACTGAACAGACGGCTTACAATGTGGCACTGTCTTCTAAAAACGAGAACAACTTCTAGTCACTTTAATGTGCATACAACATTTTCATGGAAAGGCAAAAAATTAAAAAAAAGGCGAAAATCCTGCTCTAATCGGGTGAATAATTGAAAAATAATGCTATATATTTTTTTAACTGTTCTGGACGATAATTATGAGCAAAACCTTGAGTAAGAACTTTCAAAATCTTCAAAATTTAATGCATCTCAACAGCCTACTTGCTACGTATATAATAGAACGATAATTAGAAAGCTCAATTCGAAAGTCTGTTTGAAGACCTAACCACATTTTTAGAAGATTTAATGCAAACCAAATGTATACTTAATTTATCCTTATTTCCCTGATTATTACTTTTTTAAATATTTACAGTGGTATGCTATGCTATGGTATGCAAATGGTATGTTTATATGCTTATAAAAAGTTAACAAATAATAATAATAATAATAATAATAATAATAATAATAATAATAATAATAATAATGCAAACATACTTAAACTAAACAGAAAAAAATATTAGTTTAAAAATAACTAGTAAATCTGCAGATCAGGAGCCTCAACGTCAGATCTGCAATTCATTGTTTTTAGACACACTCTAGTAATATTCAATTTCCTGCAAACCGCAATTTAAAGTTTTCAAATTACGTAATTATTTATAAGAATGAAAAATACGAAGTTTTCAGACATTAGAAGCGTTAAATTTAAAACCTTGTTATGGAAGGATATTTTGAATTTTCATGAGCTACTAATTCTGGTATTTTTTTGTAAATAATAAAGTATTCAGGGGGGCAGAGCTCCCCTGAACCCCCCGTAGTCTCATGAATTTACATATGTAACTTTTTATTGATTGCGCTAATGATTATGGTAAATCTTTTTACACTTCCGAGCCTTATTCTTCAATACTGGTGGGCAGAAAAGGATTTACATTGACGCAATTGTATTAAAAGTTTAGGTTTTACGAACGAAAATGTAATTTCCTTTTAAAGATAAAAAAATTTTCATTCATATTTTCTGAAATGAGGCGGCATTAAGAACTAACACTCGTCAAAAAATATTTTTTCAGGCAATCTAGTTAATGTTTGTTTTTAAGAATGAAAATATTTATTTCCCGATACAATGACGTCCTTTTCGACAACGATAATTTTGCGGTGCATAATTTTGACATTTACTATCAATTTGCTTTTCAAAAGTTTTTTTTTCTCATTAAAATTTTCGATTAAAAATTAAATATTTCTGTTAGCTGCGTCCAGACGATAAACCGTGAGATATTAGTAACTTTTTTTTTCACCCCTTTTATTTCAACCTCAAAGCGTATTTGTTTTATTTTTGATATATGAGATCAAATTCACCTTTCCGTTGCTAGGAACCAGTTAAAAGAAAATTAAGACAATGAAATATGTGATTGAAAAAAAGTAAATTAAAAAAAAAATATATTTTATATTATTGGAACACATATATAAAATCCCCCCATAAGATATACACCGAATTTAAAAACTCTGACAAATGTATACACAAAATTTCAAACTAATATGAATAATGTATGGTTCTAATTAGGAAATTCCATCATCCATAATTTATCATTTAAATCTTTCAATCATATGAGCCATTTCCTTTCAACAAATAAAAATGGAAAAATCGTCTGAATTGCTATAGGAAAGCATTAAGGCGGAAAATAAAATGTTCTGTATATTCCGAACGAATGAACCAAATTTAACCAAAAACTATACAGCTAAATCCGGTAACCTCACCAACATGCATCCTTAATTTCAAGCTAATCGGACGCTTTTTACGGCAGTTATCGCGGGACAGACAGACTAACAAACAGACAGACGGAAACGAAACTTTTCGGGTCTCCACAGTAAGCCTTCACTGACGTTTCGGCAATTATAACAGAGAAGAAAATTATAATTTAAATTTTCAGAGGTACAATTTTTGCTTAAGAGATAGACAAAGAAGAACCATAGGGGGAGGAATTTTATTTAGAAAAGATTGTTTCTCGAATGTATGCATAAATACACAGTTTAATTTTTAAATAACTTTCTTTTCGTTTACCTATTTTTTTAATCGTTGAGAAAATTAAGGGAATAATATGAAATATATTTAATAAAATGTACATTGTTAGTATGAAGAAAATAGTGACATAAATTAATTAATCACTGAAATATTGTGAATTTGTGTACTAATTCGCTTATTTTCTTACACGCGCGCACAGACACATATATATGTGTGTATACCTACGTGCAAAATCTATTATTACATAACTTCTTTTAATCATATATTAGCCTGGAATTATATAATCCTTTTATCATAATAGTTATGGTAAATTTTTTCCGACAGTCAAACATTGTGCAAAAAATTTGAAAAAAAAAAAAAAAAAAAAAAAAAACATATTGTTCCGCGCAAACAAATATTTTAATAAGAATCGAAACGAGATATAAATAAATTCTAGAAAACACTTTAAAATGGATTTTTATTTATTTATTTAAAATAATAATTGCACTTTGCGTTTTGTTTTCAAACAAAAAAAAATAACACTTGAAAACTCAATTGAATATAACTCCAGGACGCTTTTACATAAATAAAATATCTCGTTTGCAAAATATGTAAAGAACAAGTTTAAAAACCGAAAAATGTTTAAATGCGTTTTAATGCAAAATAAATTTTTTTATTCCCAAGCCTCCACAAGTAATTATTTGTTTATGAATTTACGACGATCTTCTATTTAAGAATATTTAAAATACACTGCATAAACCCCATTCGCCGAAAATATTTAGATTATCCTCAAAACTTAAATATATATGTTTCCACGTCTTTTTTGCATATATTAAAGAAACCTGAATTGTAGGGTTAATTTATACAAAAATTGCGCTGAAAAATGGAATCACATTTTCAATATGTCTTAATGTGAAATAAATTTATTCATACACACTACAGATAATTCATTGTTTATAAATTTATAACAAAGTGCGGTTTAAAAAATAATTCATATAAACCTCATAAACACAAAAATTATAAACAGAGTAATTACCATAGGGAAAAGGTTTATTTCAATTCTTGGAGGCACAATTTATATCATAACAAATAAATATTAAAGAAGTAATGGGAGAAATTTATTTGGAAAATTGTGTTTTTCGTTCTATTAATGTTTGAATATTATTTTTCTTTTTATTCTCACTATAAATTCTTTCTTGATTGTGGAAGTTTTTTTTTTTTTAGTTGAAACTTCAAAAAGGAAAAACGTGAGCAACAATGAAAAGAATCAGTTATAAGAAAGAAATTCTAATAAGATGCTTTCTTGATTAGATTTGGTGGTTCATTGGATAAGTATAAAGGGAGGGGACGGGAGGTTAATCCCCCCTTAATTTAGGTAAATGTGTTTTTCATGCAGAATTATCTGATTTTCTTCAAATTTGGTATACCGGTTTATTCTGACGAGGTGCTTCCCTGATTAAATTTGGAGGTTCATTGGTTTAGTATAAAGAGGAAAAATGAGGGAAGGTAATTCCCTTAATTTATTTTTTTTTGAGGGGCATTATTATTTGAAATAAGCGTATAATATACTGTGTGAATAGCCTGAGGGCTCAATGCCATCATTTTAATTGGGTACTTTCCTTTTTATTACAATATATTAATAAGTTTTTTCAATATGAAATATCCATTTTTCTGATGCTATCAATTCTGTACTAAATATTCTCTTCTTCAATAGTCTAACATTCTAAATTAACGCCATTAACATTAAAGTTATAATAATTATTTTTCGTTACTCTTGTATGCATAACTGCTTTTACGCAGTTGAAAATGAATAAAGAATGCGTAGAATTTTACCACATTTGTTAATAGAACTTTTCGCATTAGTTAATCGCAAATAAATATTTCACAGTTTCTAAGATTTAAATATTAATTAGAAAAATCCTAATCTAAAAAAGTGAGTCCGACTACTTGGAAGCTTCAAGGAATGTAAACACTATATTATTGCCATCCAAAAAACCAATATTTATTGTTGATAAAACTAATTAATACAGAATATCAAGAACAGTGATACCTTTTGAACATAAAAGAGTTTTAATAGAATGAAACCATTTAGACAAAGGCTGGATCACAACGAAATAAAATATTTCATCTGGCGCTATCTGTAGTGAACTTCCCATACTGCAGCATGAAAGATATTGCATAGTTTGGTAATTCAAGGATCGGCTGGGACCCAGGTAGATTTTTCGCTGTTAGCGAAATGAGATTGACCAATCAGAAGCCTGCATTTTTGCAAGCAGCGAAAAGTTCTCAAAAATGCAGGTCAATCTCGTTTTACTAACCGCGAAAAATATATCTGTATTGCGATTAATGTTTCAGTGTTTTTATGGGCTATTCGTAAAATTTTGATTAAAAACGTAATCGAAAACATTTTTTTTTTCTGTTTATTTATTTATTTATTTATTTGTTGTTGTTGATGATGATGTTTTTATGACGCGCAAAAGAAACTTTTGTTTGAGAAATCCTTCTTTAAATCTCGGATATCATTTGGTTTCTGAGGTTTTTGAAGGTAAAAGAAGGCTTTTCAAATTAGTGGATGACATGGAAGAGGTTATGTTATATTTTCATAATGTTTTTATAGATCCAGAAACATTTTTTGTCTACAATTTAACCGGGAAGAGTTCCATATTCCATGCTGTTTTTTTTTTTTTTTTGCCGATAAATGTTTCGATGTGGTTGCTGCAATTGGTTGATTGCCTTTGGGGTTGCTTTTTTTTACTACTGGAAAGGGCTTTATTTATGTGTTTTTTTGCATTTAACATATTTTTTTCGAGAAAATTTATAACTTTTCATTTTTTAAACAGTATTTTACTGTAGATGTAATATTATGTAAATATATTTTTGTGTATTTTAATATGTTTAAAGTGCATATAGCATTAATGTATATAATGTACTGTTATTTTTTAATTTGACATATATAATAAATAGATAAAAAATGAAATATATAAAATTATAAAAAAAAGATGTATAAGTATATAGTATTTATTTACAGATGTACTATTATGTATTTATATGTATATCTCTATGTATAAGTATAATATACATAAAAATAATACATATTTATTTTCTTATTTTCTTAACATATCACATATATAACGTTTATTAAATAAATATATGTTTATAAATATTTAAAAACTATGTTTTTCCACTATCTTGAAAAATTTGGTAATAAGCTAAAACGGCTTTAGATTACTTCGCCAATCGCGCCAACTAGCACAGGATATGGAACTCTTCCCATTTAACCTCTTTCCTGTTTCTAATATCAAGTATTCAAAACACTTGGCGTCTCTTGCGGTGTTCTATCTATATTATAAAGGACAAAAGATTCCGTCCGTAACACTGACGGTATTATGACGTTGGCAGCATTAGACAATTGAGCTTCCACTTTACTGCAATATTATTTTAATTTCTAAACACCACACATTTTCAATTTTTACACTGTTGAATAAGGAAAAAATGTACTTTCAAATGCAAATTGTTATTTTTATGATTTGTAAAATAATTTTGAAGCATGAATTTTTTTTAGTCTGTTTCGATCACGAGCAGACGATTACGAAGTATATATGCGTTTGCAATTAAAACGATATAAATAGTTAAGGCATTTGTTTCCAGCTTATATTCTCTAACGAAATTAAAATTTCATTAATAAATAATTGAAATAACATAAATAAAACAAAAATATAAAACATGTAATCCAGTTATGCACTTAAACCTCCTAAATTACCGGAATAAAAAAATGGCTTCTTTAAAGGAGATCTTTGGCAATTTCTTTGGTTATTAACTCCTGGCACGACGCCAATACGAAATTATTGCTTTTACAAAATTTCGAAACTTTATTTGAATACCTTTTGATATTTTTCATATATAAATTATTTTTGTTTTTCTTAGTGATCAATCTAAAAATACATATTAAATGTAAAAAAATAAAAAATAAACAAATCTATTAAGAGTTTTCAATAACAATAAAAACAAGTTAGAAATAGCACGTCAAACGTGGCAAAAAAGGTGCGTTCGTACCATAACTAGTTTTATAAATATTTTTTGCACCGCGTATTGCACTGAATGTATATTTTAGTGCACTTCCAAGGTGCATATCAATTAAATTCTGTTCAAAAGGTTGTAGCATCATTAAGATGCACTTGAAATAATTTTTTCCCATTGGCCATAATGTAATGAAAGACTTTTGACTGTGCCTGTAATTAAACCCGATATTCGTAAAATTTGAAATGACTTCAGAAAAATTTTGCAACAATATATATTTAAAATTTCAGACCATTCGGTTGGGTAGTTTTTGCTCTGTTATATGCGGACGGACGAACCAGACAGACGGACAGTCAGACGGACTGAACGACCACTATAGGTGCTACGTATTCATATAATAACGAACGCACATAAAAATGGACTTCACACATATTCTATACCCGGGGAGGCCGGGTTGGATCCCCTACTTTCCATAATATTTTGTGTATAATCATATCTTTATCCGGTGCTTTCATTAAAATAGTTTAGAGTACCTTTCTATGCTAAAATAAAAATAGTAACTGCAATATTTATCAAAAAATTATTTTTTTCTATAAAAAGAATTTTCCCACTTTCTTTAGTACACAAGAAAACATAAATATTTTCTAAGCAATAAATATATGAATTGATAACTGTATTATTAAAAAAATTGTTGCTAAAAGAATAATAAGACTTTGTAAAAAACTACGCAACGTAGATTTGGGTATAGCTGTATATACTAGAAAAGCATGAATGGATATAACATGAAAGTTCAAAGAGATATGAAACTTAAATAATGTCAAATATTGCTATTCTGTATAACTCTTTTTTTAATCTCATCCTAATCTGTTTATGATGAAGGTTATTCGGTAATGGCAATAAAAGTAGTGCATATTTAAACTTCATTTGGCATTTCATACAACTAAATGCAGAGTAGTAATAATCATTTCTTTTTACAGTGTACCTAAAACAAAACCCTTGTTCAAAGTTTAAACTCGGCATTGTGCTAAGCGCGCTTCGAAAGGAAATCGCAAAGTTGCAACGCTGCCTTGGTCCGTGCAGCGTTTTTCCAGATAGGTTTTTAATTAACCTTTAAATACATGGGAGGCGTATTGAGAGATCCACTCGATGCAAACTAGTCGCGAATCCCATAGTATTTATGTGATTAATTCTAATTAAATTAGTCCGTTTTTAACAATTTGGCGTTTATTGCTTTTATACTGCTACTGGGCATTGTGTTACACAAGTATAGCATTAAAAGTTGGTATCTAGGCTTTAAAAGCCGATGGTGCATAGGGTACACCGGCCTGTCATTATTTATGTCCAAACCGTCCATGTCTTTAAATTTTAATATCCTGGCTAATTACCGACGATTTTTTTCGGAAATCATTATCCAGAATATTCTTATACTTCTAATGAAATAGGTACCTCCAGCGCTCCTCAACACTTTTGCTGAATACCCGCAAATCGAAATTTGTGTGTAACGGAAAAATGCGCTTTTCTCAAAAACTATGTGACCTAGGGTAATCTTTATAGTTTTCTTGCAAGGTTCAAATTAACGTCTACTACCTCTAATTTTTTTCATAATTTTAGTTTCAGTAGATTTGGAAATAGAGAGGGGGGGGGATATATTTTTGCACTACATTTTCGACGATATCCCTGCAAATATAATACCTAAAATTAAAAGAAATGTATTTTTGAGTTCAGCATTATGAAAGCTTTCACACGATATACCAAGAAAAGATTCTTTTTTTCTAGTAACTTAGTTAGCCCCTTTAAATTTTTCCTAAATATATTTGTGAATGTTTAATAATCTGTAAATACGTGGGTCAATAGTCTTTATTGCTTCCCCCAATTTGAACGTTCCAAGTTCAATAGTTTATGAGAAAAATGGCTGTGACAGACACACAGACGCAGGAGTGATCGAATAATGGTTCCGTTTTTACATTTTTAGTGCGGAATCCTAAAAATGAAGAATTATGTATCTTCAGTACAATTTTACATAGATACAAAAAATTCTGATCGTATGGATTAAATTATTAAAAACATAATTGCTAAAATCCAATCAAGATTCAAAATGTTTCAATGTAAAATAAATTTCTGGATTCTAAAGATCGAGATAATATCTGGTTTTCGTAACTACAACGCTGTACTAATTTAAAAATAATTAACATAAGCAAAAGCACGATTCGCCAAATATATTCAATCTATCTGACAAGTAAAGATTAATATCATCACATCACTTTTACATTGTAAAGGGAATAAAAAATGTTAAATTTAATCAAGGCAAAATATCTTTTCAAAAACTGTATCACGTTTTAGCATGTTTTAACGTAAACGCATTCATTTAAGTGACCTCTCTCTATATATACTGGTTGCTGCACAGGGTAGCGAATCTTGTAGTTTAATAACTCTTCAACGGGGGGAACTAGTGATGTGAAAATGTGCACTTATTTACGGACTCTGGCTACTTTCGAATAATATTTTGTTTTCGCCAAAATATACCGATATCTAATCGAAGAGCATGTTTTTTTTAGACAGAACGTTTTACCTTTGTTACCAGAGACTTGCCAAAGTACTCAGGAAGTTGTCTAGTGCCTTTTAAAATAGGTTAATGTCATCTTTAATCGATGGAGTTTGCCAACAACATGATAGAAATGATAGACACTAGTTTCAAGGGCAGCAATATCTTTATTTTTTTTATGAGGCACACTTCTAGTTGGATGGCTATGTGAATCGTCAAAATTATTGGATTTGGGGCAGCAAGAGGCCAGGATTTGTCGCTATTAAGCCTCTTGATCCACAAAAGGTCACTATCTGGTGTAGCTTGTGAGGCGATGGAATCTTGGATCCGTATTTTTTAATCCAGACAGTGAATTCTGAACGTTATCTCGACATTTTGACAACGAGGTTCATTCCTGATGCTTACCATGAACAGTGGATCGAAGACACATGGTTTTCAGCAGGTTAGAGGTCCTCTATATTCAACAGTAGACGTCCTGAACTTGCTTAGAAGTCACTGTGACAATCGTGTCATCGCAAGAGTCTTCCCGAATCTCTTTGGCTATGGACACTTTTTGTCCCCATATAGCGTGGTTTATCACCACTAGACTTTTTTTATGGGCTATGTTTAAGATCAAGTCTGCAGAGATAAACGAAAAACCATAGAAGAGCTGAAAACAGCGATAACAAGTGTGATAAGGCCGATTCTAACAGACCAACTCAAGCTTGTTCTCGCGAATTTCGAACAAAGACTTCCTTTCGTTGTCTCCTCAGATGACCAAAATTTTGAGAATGTCATCTTTTAATTTCCTTTATTCTCATATCTAAATCCTGAAATTTTGCAATAACAACCTTTTTCCGTTCAAAATTTATTCAGTGTTTTTCTTTTCTATATCTTGAGAAGCACACTTATCTACATTGGTGGAGAAAACTTAAGGACCACTGTTACTTTCAACGATTACAGTTAGAAATAGATCCACAGCAACACGTGTAAATTTACATGAATGCGCGATGAACTATGTTTTGTGAAACTTATGCAAATTTTGTACTTCCGCTTTTGTTGATCACGTGACAGCAGAGATAAGAGATTTTAGGCAATCGGCGGGTGCTGTGAGTTGTCATTAGATGTACAAATTGAAGGAGACGGAGTGAAGCTTGAACATTGAAATTTTGACCATGTCTTCGAGGCATCATTTAGATGATATTACTCATGGTAGAAAAATCGGAAAGTAGGAAGAAGGACGCAAAATGAGAGATGTTCCCCGTGAATTTAACATCGCGCACAGTATTGTTTCTATGTTATGGGCGGCATTCCAAAAGAGTGGAATATGTACTAGGCGCACGGGAGGATTCGTTCTATTTTGTACGACTTCCCAAGAAGATCGCTATATTGTTAAAAAGGAACCGACGCAACACAGCTGGTCAATTAGCAAATCAACTTTGTGCTGCCAAAGGAACAAAGATATCACGGAAAACTGTTGCAAGGCATTTGAAAAAGGGTGGTCTATACGCCCGAAGACCTATTCTGTGTCTCACTCTCGAGACGCCAACGTTGTGCCCGTATACAGTGGTGCCGTATGCATCGCAATTGGACTGATGACGACTGGTCTACCATGCTCTTCTCAGATGAGAGTAGATTCAATCTCTCGTCTGATTGTAGACGTAAACTGATATAGCGCAAGATTAGTAGTGCTTACTTTCGCGAAAATATTCTAGAAAGAGATCGATATGCGACTTCAAGTATCATGGTGTGAGCAGGCATCACGCTCAATGGCTGCACGGATCTCTATTTGCTTCACCAAGGGTCCATGACCAGTAGACGGTACATTGAAGACGTCCTGCTTCCACATGTTTGTCTTTTTCGAGATGCTGTCGGCGAAAAGTTTCGTTTTAAGGATGATAATGCACCTTGTCATTGCACACAGTCTGTACAAGATTGTCTTGAGGCCGAAGATATCCATCGCATAGACTAGCCAGCACGTTTCACTGACCCTAATCCAATTGAAAATGTATGAGGTGCCTTGGGGAGACGTATTGCTATTCGAAAATTTTCTCCCACAGAAAGGAAACCCTCATGCGTGCAGTGAAGGAGGAATGGGGCAACTTGTCTCAACAGCTACTGAATCATGTTGTTCTGAATATTCTCCGTGTTGAAAGTTATCTCGCATTACACGGTGGCCACATCCTTTATTGATATGGCACTGACGATTGTTAATTGTGAGTATTTTGCTTTCTTTGTACAGTCATGTTTTCGGACAATATTCACGTTTAAATACATCCTTTCAACAAAATTTTTATATAAAATCATGTGTAACATTCTGTTAATACTATTGTTTGCTTCTTGACCCGCAATCTCACGTAGATTCTCATTTACGTGTACATTTCTTCTTGGTCCTTAAGTTTTGTCCACCAGTGCATAAATTATATGCATTTCTTTATGCATATACAACAATGCAACATTTAAAAAATAATTAACGAAAATTCTGAGAACACACACAAAAAACAACCCAAAATTATAAGCAAAATAATTATAATAGGGGGAAAGTTTATTTAATTTCTTAGCGGTACAATTCATACAAAAACAAATTGACGTTAAAGTAATAACTGGAGAATTTCATTTAAAAGGGAATTGTTTTTCGCATCTGCTGATGTTCTGAATTATTATTTTTTTCGCTTTATTGCTACTAATATATTTTTTGCTCGTTGTTATTTATTTAATTGGAACTTAAAAAAGGAATAAATATAAGGAACAATGAAAATATGTAATTGAAAACGGAGCAAATTTTAATGCTAGATTAAGAAGAGAGAAAAATCAGCCATTCCCCAGCATATTTTTCATGAAAGAACCTTGATTGTTTTTCGTACCCATATTAAGTTTCTAAATTGTTTTCTTTTAGCTTTATTGCTACAAACAAATTTTTCTAGCTTAAAGAGAATTATTTTATTTGTTAAAAAAATAAAACTAAATAAAAAACACAATGGTTATTTATATAGTAATTGTCTTTCAAAAAATTCGTCGGTTTGAAATTAATTTTGAATGGCAGTTAAACATAAACAATACTTGAGGATGAAAACATAATTAAACGGAAAACTCAACAATCAAATTAAATAAATAATATATTCCATGGACTTATTATAAGTATGTTATACAAAATACAGGGTGTAGTAAAATTGAATATCAAACAAACGTCTTTCAAAAAATTCGGCGGTTTGGAAATAATTTTGAATGACAGTTAAACTAAACAATACTTGAGGACGAAAAAATAATTAAACGGCAAACTCAATAAAAAAATTAAATAAATAATATATTCCATGGCATTATTATACATGTGTTATACAAAATACAGGGTGTAATAAAATGGAATATCAAACAAATGTTTTTTCAAAAAAATTGGCTCTTTGAAATTATATTTGAATGTCAGTTAAAATAAACAATACTTGAGGACGTAAAAAATAATTAAACAGTATATTCAATAATAAATTCCAATAAACAATATATGTAATTATTATACATATGTTACACAAAATACAGGATGTAATAAAATGCAATTTCAAGCAAACGTTAAAAAAAAAAAAAAAAATTGGCTGTTTGAAATTAATTTTGAATGGAAGTTAAACTTAACAATACTTGGGGACGAAAAAAATAATTAAACGGTAAACTCACAAAGAGAGAGTCCGAGGTTTGTGTCAATAAATATATGACCGCCATAAAGCGCAACCCCCAGGGGGTCTTGAGAAAATAAGTCGCAAAGTTTAAGCTACAGTTTATAATTGGATAAATTTCCTTCTTTGGCAGGCGGTTCTGTAGCATGGTCGGCAGCGTGGTGGATTTGAGATTTTTCTGCTCTTGTTCAAATCGCGCTCGGGCTTGTTTTTTGGAACGAAAATTTTTATTAATCCTTTTCGAAACGCTATTGAAAAAATGTGTAAAATAGTTGAACTTTACGAAAAATATGAATTAAATGTATGTTTTGAAGAATATAAGTGCTTTTTTAACTACGAAATTTTGCATGTTTAAATATATAATGAAAAAATTAAATAAATAAAATAGCGCATATTCATGTGTCTAAAGACCAGAATTTTTTTGTTGTTATTTAAAATTATTTACAGTAATTTCAATTAATAATCTACTATTTTTCACAGAAAAAAAATTAAAACACTTGATATAAATGCGTGAATAATTATATTATTTTAATTTTGTTTTTATATGAAAGTATTTCGAATATTTGATGATTTTTTTAATACACTTTTTTAAATTCTTAAAATGACTTTTTTTTAATTTCGGATTTTGGTTTTGTAATTATTGCCTACGTAATAACTATTTTCAGCAGTTCAATATCCTCTTAGAACTTATTTTTATGTACATAGACAGTTATTCCAACTATAATCATTAGAATACAAGATTTAAAAAATTCAAAAGTTAAAAAGCTAGTTGTTAAAAAACGGTAAATTTATTTCACTGTAAAAAATAATAGCTTATTTATGTAAATAACAGAAAATAAATTTTAAAACTAGCCTTATTTTATGGTCTATAAAAGTTCGAATTGACTTTTTTTAGTTTGTTATTATTATTATTATTTATTCATTTTATCTTCACTTTTCATTTAACATATAAACATGCAAAGATTCGCAGTTAAAATTTTATTTATATAATTAAACTGCATTATATAAAAATATTAAAGAAAAATAAATTAATTCCGAAAGAAATTACTACGTAGACACTTACACTATTAAAAAATCAAGAATCCCAGACTTTAAAAAATAATATTAAAAATATAAAAGCATATTTTTAATAAACCATGAAATATTTGAAGTATTTGAATGAGGAAACAAAATGAAAATAATAAATTTGTTCACTTATTTTAATTTATTTCCCTGTGAAAAATTGTAAATATTCATTGGAATAACAGTAAATAAGTTTAAATAACAAGAAAAAATTTCAGGTCAATGAGTTTTTTTTAATTATTATTATTTATTTATTTATTTATTTAAACATGCAAAATTTCGTAGTCAAAAAACACTTATTTGCTACAAAACATACATTTAATTCATATTTTTCGTAAATTTAAATTATTATACATATTTTTTTCAATTGCGGTTCGAAAATGAATGATAAAAAGTTTCGTTTCGAAAAACAAGTCCGAGCGGAATTTGAACCAGGGTACAAAAATCTCAAATCCAGCATGCTGCCGACCATGCTACTAGGCCGCTTACCAAAAAAGGAAATTTATCCAATTATAAACTGTAGCTTAAACTTTGCGACTTATTTTCTCAAGACCCCATGGGGGTTGCGCTTTATGACGGTCATATATTTATATACTAACTATACTCTATTGATACACAAATGTTCATCGCATTAGGTGACACCAACCTTGGACCCTCTCCGAGACAATAATAAAATCAAATAAAGAATATATTGCATGGAATTATGATATATATGTTACACAAAATACAGGATGTAATAAAATGGAATATCAAAAAATGTTTTAACAGAAAAATGGCAGTTTAAAATTCATTTTGAATTTTAAAATTCATTTGGCAATTAGACTAAATAATACTTGAGTTCGAACAAAATAATTAAACAGCAAACTCAATAATAAATAATAAAAGAAAAGATATTCCATCGATTTATTATTCATATGATTATTATTCACATCATATTATACATATGATATACAAAATACAGGGTGTAAGAAAATGGAATATCAAACAAACGTCTCTCAAAAAATTCGGCGGCTTGGAATTAATTTTGAATGGCAGTTAAACTAAACAATACTTGAAGACGAAAAAATAATTAAACGGCAAACTCAATAATAAAATCAAATAAAGAATATATTGCATGGAATTACGATATATATGTTATACAAAATATAGGATGTAATGAAATGGAATATTAAGAAACGTTTAAAAAAAATGGTAGTTTGAAATTAATTTGGCAGTTAAACTAAAGGATACTTGAGGACGAACTAAATAAATAAACAGCAAACTCAATAATAAATTTAAAAAATAAGATATTCCATGGACTTATTATACGCATGTTATACAAAATACAGGTTGTAGTAAAATGGAATATCAAACAAACCTCTCTCAAAAAATTCGGCGGTTTGAAATTAATTTTGAATGACAGTTAAAATAAAGAATACTTGAGGATGAAAATATAATTAAACGGCAAACTCAATAAAAAATTAAATAAATAATATATTCCGTGGAATTATTATACATGTGTTATACAAAACACAGAGTGTAATAAAATGGAATATATATATATATATATTGCAGATCATTTGTTATTTTCTTTAGTTACTCTAACACAAATGTGTTGAATATCTGAAAAGAAATGATTATTTGCTGTTGTAATATGTACATAGATATTGTCTTAAAGGTCTTTATCTGTTTTTATATTATTAAAACAAAACAAAACGAACAAACAAAATAATATTAGACGTTTCTCATATCTCACAAAATAATATGGCCTCTAGCAAATAAGATCTTTTGATTCGTATTGGATTTTCTCAACCTCATTTCTTATGTTCTCATAAAACGATTTGTTCAACCCGAGGCATCACAGGTATTCTTTTTGCCTTTTCTAAAACATTGTGATTTATCGGATTCGAGGTTGAATTTATTACCTTTATACTCTTTATACATAATACATTAAATATAATACAAGATTTCACATTACAGACTTTTTGTTTTGTCTTAAAAATAGAACTCATTACTGCGTAGTTGTTACATTAAAAATAAAATTAATACAAAAAGGCCTTTTGGCAATTTATATTTACACGCCAGACTAGTTAACCCTTTATCCTCCGGCGGTATTTTAAAGTACCATTAAAATAACTTGTGATAAAATTCGTTTAATACATTCATTAGTAGTCATTTTTATATCTAAATGACCGAAACAGTGTTGCCAACAACTACACATTAGGTGTAGAAAATTCACATTGATCTACTTGTACTGTACGCTACACATTGCTTACTTTAAACTACACTTTCTTTGAAGTTGATTTTTAAGGAGAGGTGCTCTGTCTTGTCATATTCTTCGTTTTTTTTTTTTTTTTTTTCATTTTTCAACATGTTATATATAGTAAAGCAAGGAGAGTTCGCGCGGTAGGAGAGATTGCGCACAAAGAGATTCGACGGGAAGGACTAGAGTGCGCGCGCAGCGACTCCAGGTAGTTGTGCAGCAGCATTAGTGCAGTGTCTACATGAATGTGCATATTGATTGTTCCAAGCGTCTTGCATAAAGCAGTGCTATTTTGTTTTGTTTTTCCAAAGTAAGTGCTTGAATTTTCATAACTGTTCGTTAGAATTTTTATAGAACGTCAGTAATACAAAATATTTTGAACTTAAACGATTTCTTATAAACTACTAACCTGGACTAAGTATGCGAACACCAACAATTCATTTTAGAAGTGGTCATATTTAAATAAAAGGCCGCGCAATCTCTCCTACCAAAATAGGAGAGTTTACGCATCTGCTACTTAGGAGAGATGGCGCATTTCCCCATAAGTTTAAGTGCTAAGAGAGATTACACAGCTTATTGATAAATTTGTATGAATTGCAAATTACTTGTAAAACGTATGAATGAATCAATTTTGAAATAATTTCGGAAAAACACATAATTATCAAAACTAAATTTGGCAACAAATTAATTTGCAAAAACATACTTTTGCAGATAAAAATTTTATTAATAATTTAATAATACAGTTGTTATTAAATTAATTTTATGTCATTATTTTTGTTAATAAATTAATAATATATTTGTTAATAACTTAATTAAATATTTATATATATTTTTTAATTTATGGACAGTTAATTTGCTAATAAATTAATTTTGTTAACTAAAATAAATTTTCTAATACAATGTTTTGGAAAAGCTTTCACCCATCCCAAGTAGTGTCATGCCATCGAAATCAAAAGGAAACAGAGTTCAACTAATGTTACTGATCCACAAAATATACATGAAAAAAGACTTAAGAAGGATGCCGCTACAAAAGAAAAAGAAAGAAAAAAAACTGCTGAAGATAAGGTGTTTACAGAAAAAGTGGGATTAAAAAAACTAAAGGGAAAAAAAAACCGAAGGTCAGTGAGGATGAGTGCACTGAATATCTGGAACTGTACCAGGACACAACTTCGACAACTGACTGGATTCAATGTATTGCTTGTTGCAGGTGATTGCACGAAAGATGCACGATTTACCACAATAAGTGCATCGATTGTGAACGACGATAACTTCGTTTAGCAAACAAAATACAGTGAAACTGTGGATATGGAAATGAAGTAATTTTCAAGTTAAACATGTTATCAACTAGATTAGCGTTATTTGGTAATCTTAGTAGGGCTTGCTTTTTCTGATATTTTTATCTTCTTCAATTAAATTTTTAACTGTTGTTAAAATTCTTTCTTTTATTTATTATTTAAACATTTGGTTGAAATATTCACTCCTAATACAATAATATTTACTCACAAAAACCTTTCAACAATGTCGATTAAGTGTAATTATTATTGTTAACAATTTAATTGTAGTTATTATTAATAACAATCTCTTCTACCTATGTGCGCAATCTCTCTTACCCATGTGCGCATTCCCTCGTACCCTGTAAGAAGAGATTGCGCAAAATAGTTTTCTTGGTTTTATTACTGCTGTTCTATTAGATTACAGTATAACAACAAAATAACAATGGAAATGCATAAAAAACAAATGAAGCCAAAATTATTTATGCATAGTTTAGCAAAATATTAATATTTAGATTTTTTATTATTATTCTTTTGAAATGTGCGCAGACTCTCCTCGCTTTACCTTATAGAAATATTTCCAAATCCATAAAATTTTCCATAAAATTTCTCATTATAAATTTTAATATGATTTAGAATGTGCATTGTGCAGGACTTTGTATTGTGAATATTTTAAGTAAATATATTCAACTGGTGTTTTAGCCAAAATTTTTATCTTGTGTTGTTAACTAAAAATGCACACTTTATTCAACTTACATGATGATTTTAAAATGGAAAAGAATAATAATGAAAATATGCTTATTTGTGTAAGGCTCTCGCCTTTTTCTTTGTGCTGTTTGAGATTTTAATGTTTGCTACTTTATTGTGCTTCCTAAATAAAAATTCATTTTGATACTATGTATCATCTCTTACATATTTCTACTTTGAACGTATTCATCATTTTAGTAACTACGGTTGATGCCTTAAAACTGCAGATTTTCTGAACTCGAACTATACGTTAGTGCTAAAAAATTCGGGCAACTTTGCTGAAATATGCAAATACTACCATTACAGTGTTAACCCTTTATACCCCGACGGTACTTTAAAGTACCATTAAAATAACTTGTTATCAAATTCATTTAATACGTCGATTTGTAGTAATATAGTTTAAAATGAGTTATAGATATATTACTTTGTCTTGTTGCAAAAGCATTATTGGTTGAACAAAAGAAACATATTTTTAAAAGGGTGATTTCTTTTGCCTTTGCTTCTTTTCAGCTTTCTTGGCGTTGAAAGATTGTGGGGGGAAATGTTTCAGTTTGGAAATATTACTATATTTCTATTGTAAGAATATTACATAAAAACATGAAAACATTTAAAATGCTTCATTAAAACACATTACTACATAGCTGTGATAAAATATCACACCTATGACACCCAATTTGGCATCCAGAAGGGCGTTTCCGATCAAGGTGCATCAGTGAACGTCGAGCGTCGAGTGTTTTCTCAGTCAGGTATCTTCTCCCTGACAAAGACTTAAAATTAGCCGAAAGCGCTTGGAGTGGCTTTTTATTATTTTGACATCTGGTGTTTTTTTAATTTTGAAAAACATTTGTATATATTTTATCATACCTATGTAGTAATGTGTTCTAATAAAGCATTTTAAAAGTTTTCATGTTTTTATATAATGTATATAATTTCACCTATGTTTATAGGTGAATCTGGCGTTCAAAAATGGACTATATTATTAAGACAATTTATTAATTTAAGAATATTTGTACATTTCCCAATTCTACAAAGTACTAAAAAAATATTTTAGTAAAAAAATTGCACAAAATCCCTATAAATTCAAACTTAATTAATAAATTTTAATTGGCAAAATTATTCTAAAATTTATTAAATGATTGTATAAGTATTTTGATGTAGTTTAAATGACTTGCATGCTACGAACAGAGATGCACCATAAGGTACAGTCGTGAAAAAAAAAAAGTAGACACCCCTACTAACTTTGAAACAAATTGTTGTAGAAGAAAGTTACTGGTACCAAACGATTGGAAATGAGCTCTACTTTTAAATGATGTATTTAAAATTTGCTTAGGGGGCAGTTACATATCAAAACGAACCCAAACTTTTCAATAGCAATACTCAAGTTTGAAAACATAAATAAATTATACACCCTTTATCCTAAATACAAATTTTCATGAGATTCGTGCAATTATTTTCAGCGAAATTAATTATTTTAAAATGAGCATATTTTAAGGGCTGTATACAAATGAAAGTTCAGCACTCGATTAGTTGAAATGCTCCATAATGACGATGTCACTTCTATTAATTATTATTTCTTGTCTGTATGACGATTTCACTCGCTTAATATGTTTCGACTATTGCTAGACCAAATGTTTCAATAAAATGAGTAAAATATATTTTATCAAATTATGCTTTTCTGCACATACGGCTACTTAAACACTCATTTTGACGTTTTTTAACCACAATTCGAAAACTACTTGGAAGAAAATTTGAAATTGAGAATTCGCATAAAGCAGGACAATAATCGGACAACAATCGGAAAATTATCCGATTTTTTTCAGAAGCCTTGTACATGATTTATAGATTTGTATCTATTAACTACATGCATGCCAAAATTGAGTTCAGTTAAGAAATACATATAATATCAATTGAAAATTCTGCTTCAGCAATTTCCTCTAAGGAGAAAGGTACGTGAATACTTTTGTGCAGCCCTGTATATGAGATATAGAATTTATATATAACGAGTAACTTTCAAAAAATTAGTTAAATTTAAAAACGCATACCTAACTTTAAAAGGCACACTCTAGAAATTATTACTCAAAAAGAGTTGTAACCGATTTCTTTTGTGTGTTCCTGTAAATGAATAAAAAATGCCATGAATGCCCTGTTCAAACGTGATCGTAGTGAAATTCGGTGATTTATATCAGCTTCAATACATCTGAAATAGCGTAATGTCATTAAAATACTCTGCAAACGAATTTTCCCCATATACCATAATGTAACGGAATACTTTTGAGTGCCCCTGTAACTGAACTGTTAATCCTACATACTTCATATACAATACCAAACATGCTTTAGTGACCCTAAATAACCTTTATCAATTTCATGAAAATCCGAGTATATTTACGAGAGTTAGAGCGTGGACAGAAGGACAGACGGCCAGATGGACAGACGGACTGACGGACAGACAAACCGAGTGAATAAACACTTTTCAACTTTGTTGGAAATAGTTAAAAATGCACAAACTATCATTTTAAATAGCTCTGCTATTTGCCAATAGTAGCTAATGTGGTGACGTGGCAGAATTAAAAGGCCTTACTTCTGAGTAAGCAAAAACGAAACTAAACCAATTTTTGGAATTTTGATGAAGAGTTCTTAACTCCATTCCCTTTCATAAATTTAATATTCATACTTTATTTGAAATGTGGTACTTTTGGAAATGAGACTTTTTGAAATGTAATTGTTTCTTCTGGTATCTATCTATATATATATTACGCTATCGTATGTGGCACAGAAATCGCGATTATTGGTTAATTGTTTAATGGGAACGACCGAATGAATCACATCTCATTGGTTATTGAACAAAATTTAATGCATTTCCATACCTATAAGGGGGTTACCATAGGGGAAACCCTGTTCTGTCGCCAGATGCCGCCAAGTTTGTCGCCAACTTCACGATATATCGCCAAATTTGGCGGACAAAATGAGTCAGCAAATGTGACGATAACTTGGGCATATCTCTCATATTTCGCCAAATTCCCAAAGACTTCCATTGTTAAGCAATAGGGTTTACTTGCTTACAGAAAATCAACAAATTGCGATATTTTAATGCAACAAAATCTAATATTAGCTTAAGGAATTATAATAATTATATTTAAGGGAGACCAAGTAAATTAAATTATGAATAAAAGTAACATGATACAATACTTGGCATGTTTCCGCAAACATAAATTTTAAGGGAGACCAAACTGGTTGCCAAGGGCGGATAGTTCGTCAAATTCCTCTTGTGAGGCTTTCAATGACTCTTTATGAGATCTTGTCTAATGGACCAGAAGGACACCAACACCTCATCGAGTTGACGGGGAATTATCAGGATTAGACAGAACTCGATTAGCATATTAAAATTCAATTTGTCTGCCAAGTCATATCTTGACGGAAACCACCTGCAGATCCGATTTCAGTGGTTGATCGCTAGGTTTATCATTGGGTTTTCCTGCACCAAAAGTACGGAAACATGGAGGGCTGGGAGCAGGAAAACACAACGGTAAACTTACCAATCGACCACTAAAATCGTGTTTGCAGATGTTTTCCACTAAGGTATGACTTGACAGACCAGGTGCATTTTAATATGCGATTAGAGTTTTAACTAATCGTCTAATTTCATCCGTCAACTCGATGAGGTGATGGTTAGTGCAGCTGCTTCCCGGTCTATAAGGAAATAAAACAAAATGAAGTGTGTGTGCGTTCTAGCATATGTGGAATTTTGGATTCTGAGAAGGTTCCTAATATATATTTTTTAGACTTATCACTTTTGGTTGACTATTTTATTGTAATATTTAATGGGGATAAGTTGAGTTCTAGAAGTATATATTTTAAAAAGTTGGTATCCTCTCTGTCATAAAGGAGACCCACACGCCATGGAGAGTTTTAATAAAGATGTTCCGATCTACAAATAGCAATCATGCGCTGTTAAAAAATGTAAGCTTGAGACATCAGAATAACGTTCTGATTTTGAATAAAAACTTAAATGATCTTCTCTTAAAAGTATAATTAATGAAAAGTACTCCTCTAAAAGATACAATTTCATGTACAAAAGTTAACTAGAAAGACGAACTTAGGTAATGGAGTGGATTTTGGCCACTTTAATAAGAAATGTTATTTGATGCTTTAACACTGTAATGGTAATATTTGCATATTTCAGTAGGGATGTCAGCATTTTTAGCACTAACGTGTAGTTGAGGTTCAGAAAATGTGCACTTTTAAGATATCAAGTGTACTTAATAAAATAATGAACAATCAAATTAGAAATATGTAAGAGATGATAATATCAAAATGAACTTTCATTTAGGAAGCACAATAAGGTATCAAACATTAAAATCTCGAACAGCACAAAGAAAAAGGCAAAAACCTTACACAAATAGGCATATCTTCATTATTTTTCTTTTCAGTTTAAAATCATTTGGTAAGTTGAATAAAGTGTGTATTTTTGTTAACATCACAAGATAAAAATGTTGGCCTAAATATGAATTTAATATATTTGCTTAAAATATTTCACACGGTATACAAAGACCTGCACAATACGCTTAGTAAACATCACAAGATAAAAATGTGGTAAAAATACGAATTTAATATATTTACTTAAAATAGTTCACGCAGTATAAAAAGTCCTGCACAATACGCATAGTAACATAATAAAATTTATAATGAGAAGTTTAAACGATTTGAAAAATGAAAAAGAAACGAAGAACATGACAAGACAGAGAATCTCTCGGTTAAAATCAACTTGAAAGAAAGTGTAGTTTAAGGTAAGCAATGTGTAGTGTGTACTTCAAGCAGAGCAATGTGCAGTTTTTAAAACTAATATGTAGTAGTTGGCAGCACTGTTTCAGTCATTTAACACTAGAACGACCATAGCGGTCATTTTGACCGCTATCTAATAGAATTATTTCAATTCGAACCAGAAATTTCTTTAAAATAGATTAAACTTGTTCCGAGAAGAAATAATTTAAATAAATAAGTTAAATAGTTTTAGATAAATTTCTGGCTGTAAAATATTTTTATAACACTTGAATAAAATTCCCGGTCGTTATAATGTTAAGTATAAAAAATGACTTTGTGAAAGTGCCAGAAAGAATGCGTTAGCATTGCTGTATGCGGAAATATAATTTTGAGAATATTCTTAACACTCTGTAAATAAAGGCTTATTTTATATCTGAAAATATCACAGCAAAGCTATCCTCTTAAAGATTTTTCGTTTTTGCTTAACACTGAACATCTTTCTGCGTCATTATGACATTAAAGAAAAAGCACTGCGTCTTTTCCTTTTATAATAAAATAAAATGTCTTCTGGCAAATCAGAAATTTTGATTCTTATTCGATTTTTTCTTAACCTCGTTCCTTACGTTCCCATAACGCCATTTACAAAACCTGAGGCATTACAGGTTTTCTTTCCGCTTTTGTACGAAACTTGGTGATTTATAGAATGTCGCAGAATAAAATTCCTAAGGGAGATCATACTTTTCTTTATTAATCGCAAAGTCAAGGTGTCCTTTCACTCTGCTTTATTTTTGACGGATGATCGCAACCGTAGCTGTTCCCTTTATCGGTTAATGGCGACCTGCATCACGTTTGTTATTTGTAGGCGGGAGAAAGGAAAGCCATTATATTTCTTTCCTTAGAAGGAAAAAGATACTGAAGAGTTTTTTACGGTTTGATGGAAATTTTATGTAGTGAAATGATTGTATTTGCAAATCGATCTGTCAGAAAATGTTTCCGGCAAAAAAAAAAAATAATAATAATAAAATAAGAAGAAGTACTGAGAGAAAATTTTAAAAATGTTATATTTTGAAATTAATGAAAGTACAAACATTTTTTTAAGGATATGAAGTTTCGAGTAACATAATGACATATTTTTATAGAACTTCGGCGGAAGTTACTTTTTCATTCTGATAATTTTTTAACAGTTTAAGCTACCCCTTCTATCGTAATTACAGGGTGACACAAGATGTTTTAGACAATTATGAAATACAAATATTAACCCACCTTGCATAGGAATTAAACTCACAAATGCACAAAAGATCATGAAATGAGGTTTTATGAAAGCAAAAACAAGAGAAATTATGCTAAATAGGAGAATTATTGCAGTAGAATGCACGGGTATAGTCTAGTCATCTGTCATTCGTGGGAATGGAATAACGTGTTTCCAACAGACAAAATAAGTTAAAGTGTGATAATGCAATTGGCTGAATATCTTTAGTCTTGACAAGACTTTGAACTTACATACAACGTATTCTAGTGAATATATTGAGAATTAGCTAATTTTTTGTAAACATCTAGACATATTGGTGCCAATATGGAAAATGAAGTTTTTTTTCTCATTACTCTCAGACGAATAGTCAAAGCCCTTAGTTGATTTCAAGGCAACAATTTGATGTATGGACCAGATACAAGAAATCAGAAAATAGTGTATCATCATCCCTGCTCATCAGATATAGATGCGGTCGATGCGGATACGTTTTTCACGTTAGGTACATATTCACGTTAGGTAAAAACCAGACGTAATAGAGAAACTGTAACACGCACCACTATCATGCATTTACATATTATCCAACATACATAACTGCCAACTTTTATGCTTTTACCTTATTGCTAGAATTTAACAGTAATTTTCGCCTCATTTATTGGCGATTAAATAACTCAAAAATGTTTATTAAATTTTAGTTGTAATAAAAAAGCTTAAAAATTGTTATGCGTTACGAAGACGTTCCATTGAGATACCTGGCCTACCAAAAACATATCACATCATAACTCAGAAAAAGATAAGCCATAAAGTAAATAGTATATTTTATTTTTATTTTTTCAAAATAGTGAAAAATATCAACTCAATTTCCAATGCTGGAAATTCTGCCTTCAATTTCTTTTTGGAATTGCTGAGATGGTAACAATAATATTTATGTTTAGAGAATATGGAGAACATGGAGATTGTTAAACTAAAGGAATGAAAGTTAGTCTTCTTTTGGAAAGGGTAGATAAATTGTGACCAGCGCATGATTCTAAATATGTACTAGCTTTCCGAAATCCACAAGAGGGGTGTAGTGGAGGGCATATGAAGGTATACGCAGTATACCTTCTGGATTCTTTTTAAGAAGCTCCTTATACCCCCTGTTTCTCAAACAAAGCTGTAGCGTATGCATGAAAATTTATGACTCTAGAGCATTTCCTATGCCTATAGCATATACCCTCTGTTTTTTTACAACTTCAACACTGCGCCAAAAATCTGGTTTCTGTGGGTAAACTGCATCATGTAGGCATAAAATACGTCAAACAGTACTATTTCAAAAGTTATCATCATTTTATTATTCGTGATGAAAATGATTACATTAGTCAAACTACAATGATATCAGAGGTTTTCGAAATGGTGAAACCTTTTAAGTAAGAAATATTTTAGTTCATTATTTATCACTCATCCATTGCCATACTTATTAACCCTTTCAGACCTAAGGTTAACTGCGATTCCGCAAAGGGGGACAAAGACTGTAAAAAGGACAAGTGTTTGTTAATCCAGTCCTTATTTTTCTCAAGGTTTAGGAAAATATAATACAACTTCTTCCGAGTTAACCACGATGCCGCAAAGGGTGTCAAACACTGCAAAACAGACAAGTGTATGTTAATCTAGCTCATACTTCTCTCAATGTTTGCGTAAATATGTTACAACTTTTTCCGAGTTAACCGCGATCCCGCGAAGGGTGTTGAAGGTTGTAAAAAAGAACAAGTTTTTGTTAATCCAGCTCTTACTTTTCTCAAGTTTTACGAAAATATAATACGACTTCTTCGGAGTTAACCGCGATTCTGCAAAGGGTGTCAAACGCTGTAAAAAAAGACAAATTTTGATTAATCTTGCTCTTGTCTTTCGCAAGATTTACGAAAATATAACTTCTTATTAGTTAACCGAGATTCCGCAAAGGGTGTAAAACGCTGTAAAAAAGGACAAGTGTTTGTTAATCTAGCTCTTATATTTCTCAAAGTTTACGAAAATATAATATAACTTCTTCTGAGGTAATCGCGATTCCGCAAAGGGTGTCAAAGACTATAAAAAAAGACAAGTGTTTGTTAATCCAGCTCTTATTTTTCTGAAGGTTTACGGAAATATAATTTCTTCCCAGTTAACTGCGATTCCGAAAAAGTTTCCTTACGTTTAGATGCCTCTGAAACCAATCGACTTCCGAGATTTAAAGAAGCATTTCTTAAACAAAAGTTTCTTTTGCTATCTGTAAATTTTGGAAACGTTTATGAGTAATTTTTAGAGTTTAGTTAATACAGAATAATTGCTATTAATTTTAATGTTAATGTTAATGCTGTTATTTTATTGAAGATGAAAATGCTTACTTGAGAATTGATAGAATCCGAAAAAACAATATTTCCTGAATATACGCTCTAAAATCTACTCGGAAACGTTTCCAAAATTACGATCAGCAAAAGAAGCTTTGTTTCACAAATGCTTCTGAAATCTCGAAAATATACTGGTTTCTGAGGTTTCTAAAGATAAATAAACACTTTTGATTTCAGAACCATTAGTAACTCGAAAGAGTTCACATTTACCTTTTCGCAAACCTTAAGAAAAATAAGAGCTAAATTAAGCTAACCTTTTTTCTTTTTCGCATTGTAGCATTTTTATGCTTTTATGCCTACACTGTAAAAATAGACAAATGGTTCTTAATCTACGAAAATGTACTATAATCACGAACGAAAATATACAATAACCTCTTCCAAGTCACCCGAGATTGCGAAAATCGTTCCTTTATCTTTAGAAACCTCTGAAAACAATTTATTTTCGAAATTTAAAGAGTAATTTATAAAAATAAGTTTTACTTTCTAATAATCTTTACAAGAAGAAAGCATTGGATTAGTGAAAATTTTTCGACTTCCTGTTTTAGGCTGATTTACACGTTTTAGGGGTCAGGGATTCCGAAAAACATGTTTTTACAAAATGTCTGGCTGTGAATCTGTCTGTATGTGACATAAATTTTGTGGGCACTCTATCTCAAGAACTAATAAAGGGAATTTAATAAAACTTTAGATTCAGTTACTTCCTGATACAAATTGGTGCTGATTATTCTTTGGTGTAAATCACCCGACAGGTTGCGCTGCTATGCTGCATTTTTTACGATTTCCGCAATACACGGAAAAAACTGTTTTGTTGAAATTACTAAATTTACGGCTCATTTGGTTATTTTGTTAATTCAACAAATCGTTTGGTTAGTCCACCCAAAATTTGGTCATTCCAACCAAAATATTTGGATGGAGCTATATGAACCAAAATTTAATAATTTCAACAAAACAGTTTTTTCCGTGTAGCTATATCTCAAAAACTAGCTATATAACATGGATTTTCATAAAACTTCAGATACAGTTTGTCCTTGATATAGTTTGGTGCTGATTACTTTTTGGTGTAACTCTCCCAACAGGCGGCGCTGCTATGCTGCATTATTCATGATTGTCTCAATTGCTCTATCTAAAGAACTAATGCACGAATTTTCACCAAACTTCAGTTATACCCCTGATATAAGTTAGTGCTTGTTAATGTTTGGTGTTATTGGTTTCGTTTTTGGTGTAAATCGTCAAACAGGTGGCGCTCCTATGCAGCATTTTCATGATTTCAGAAATAGCTGTATCTCAAGAACTAATGTATGAATTGTCATGAAACTTTAGATTCCGTTAGTCTCTTATCTAAATTGATACTGATAATTTTTTGGTTCAAATAGACTACAAGGTGGCGCTGCTTGTAGAATTTTTACGATTTTCTCAATAACTCTATCTCAAAAAGTAATGCACGTATTTTCATCAAACTTCAGATTTAATTGGAAGTTGACATAAGTTATTGATGATTAGATTTTGGTGTAAATCACCTAAACGGTGGCGCTACCATGCTGCATTTTTCAGGCTGTATTAACATGCATGAGACAGAAGAAAGTTTTGGGATTTTCGAGTAGCTTTTATAATGCATTAATCAGTTCTTTTCACCCGGAAAATCATTTTTTCGGTTGCTTTCCATTCTCAAGTAAGCATTTTCAGCTGCATAACTGAATTTTTACATGCAATTGCAACAAAATTTATGTTAATTTTAATGCTGTTAATTTTGTATGTTTGTTATACAGATTTTCTGAACATGAAAATATTTACTTAGGAATGGATAGCACCCGAAAAATTTATATTCCGATTTGTGAAGCTGATTATTGCACTGTGTAAGAGATACTCAAAAACGTTTCTGAAAATTACGGGCAGCAGATAAAAATTGATTGTTTTTATAAATACGTCTTTAAATTTGACAAATCTATTCAATTCTGGGTTTTCTAAAAATGAAGAAACGCTTTTCAAAACCGTAGATGACTCAGAAAACGTTATATTATATTTTCATTCGTGATTATATTATATTTGTGTAGATTAAAAAAACAACTGTCTTCTTTTACAATGTAGTTGCATCTGCTGCGGTGACGTTCACATTTACTCTTAACATACAGCTGATTTCCTCTTAAAGTCTACGTAACTTCTCGTAAACTACATTGTATTTTCATACATATGTAGCCACATAGTAGTCATGTTATTTTTCTAACGTAGTTGTCGTTGGCATAATTCCAGTGTATAAGATTAATTACGTATGCTTGTCGAGAGCTATATTTTGGTACTGTGCCAATTGTAACAGTGCTATAAATAAACATAAAAAAAATTCTGAAAAATACATGAATTTCTTCGATTGACGACGCATACATTTTTATCTGTTTTCTTTTATGATTATTTTTTTTTAAACTAGAGACTAACTTTTTAAAAACTTTTTCGTTTTGTAATAAAGTCGGCGTAGCTCAGTAGTATCTAAAGTTTTTACTTTATTTTTTTCAGGGAGGGGGTGTAACACATATGACCCGATTTTTCTTTAAACGACTGCTATTCTAAAACACAGTTTCTAAAAAAAAAGAAGAAAAATATGCCTCAGCATTTTTATATCACAATAGGTTCGTTGTTAATTTACTACAACGAAAAAAGAGTTTTAGCTTGATTTTTTTGTATAATGTGTTTAGTTTATAATTCAATCATATTTTTCATTCATATCATTCAATTATATATAATTCAATCATTCAATCACGCATAGGTTATACTTTTTTTTTCCAGTTCATGTGGTTAGTACGGCATTTGTAAGTGAAGCTTTAGTATTACTTTGTTTTTTGCATTTGATTACTTACAAGGGAACCACTTTTGGTGTTGCTCGCACCTAGCATTGAGACCTGGTGCATTTTAAAGACCTATATTATGAAGTTTGAGAATCGATAAAATTTTTCTGTTAAAATAATATTTCTTGATTATACAGCAGCATAATTTTCTGAAAATGCAATTTTCGAGACCACTTATCGGATTGTTACCATTGATTTTTTTTTTAAAAGAAAAGCATTTAAAAGTAAAAATTAGTTAATAAAAAACCCACGAATTTGATTTTGAAAAATTGCCACTTTATATTCATATTTTTGGCGGGGAAACAGTTGGCGTTTATTTTCAAAAGTAGAGTTTCCCGGCAACCCTAGCCAAATGTCATAGCTGAATTTGTAATAGCTAGAAATTGCAATGCCCGACCTATTTCACCACTGTAATTTTTATAAATTGTGTAAAAATATTAATTTACTTTATGATTACTTTTACCGAAGGACCATTTAATATAGCAACATTTCATTTTAAACATTCGAAACTTTATTCATTCGATTTCAAAAGAAAATAGTTTGCTTAGTTTGTATTTCACTAAAAAATAGTTTTCAATGATCTTCGAAGCTTTTATAGAATTATATTTATTACTTACATATTTATCGTCTGCATAGAAAAAAAAATAATAAAAACCTAATATTTGTTTCTTATGCTATCAATTATAAAAAAAAAATCGCAATCTGATATAATTCTAGTAATATGTTCTGTACATTTTCTCTTTGGATAAAGCGGGCGGAAAAATTGTAACTTAACTCAATTTTGGCGTGAAATAAAAAAATAAATATGTAATAATAAAAAATTAAAAGTATAAAAAAAGTATATAAAATATTATTTTAACAGAGAAATTGTTTCGTTTCTCAAACTTTTATGTATAGGGCTACAAAACGCACCAGGTCTCGATGCTAGGTGCGAGCAACATCAAAAGTGGTTCCCTTGTTAGCTGTTTTTCCCGTTCACTATAAGAATATACAGTGTGTTACAGAATTCGACCGACAATTTAAGAGAGTTGATAGTAGGAATCAACAGGATAAAAAATAGCCATAGAACATGGGATCACAAACCACGTATTTAATCAAATATACAGGGTATATACCCTAACTCAATTTGGGTCAACGGTAATAACTTTCAGAAAACTGAAGTAGATTATAATAAAACTTTTAATAGACATTCTCACCTTTCTTGTAAATGTGATAGTATTAAAAAAAAGTGTTAGAAGTTTCTAGTAAACGTGCCAGTTTTACACAGTTTTACACAGTAAAAATTTATGCGTCATCATTTTTATATCGCATTTAAGTTCGTTGTTAATTTACTACAACCAAAAAAGAGTTTTAACTTGATATTTTTGTATAATATGTTTAGTTTATATATAAATCAATTAGATATAGGTAAAACTGTTTTTCAGTTGATATGGTTAGAGTAGCATTTGTAAAAGAAGATTTCGTATTACTTTGTTTTTTCACATTCGATTTTTTTTTTTTTGTTGTTTTTCCCGTTCACTGTAAGAATATACAGTGTGTTTCCAGATTCGACCGAGAAATTAAGAAGGGTGATTTTATGAATCAACAAGATGAAAAATTGCCCGTAGAACATAGGGGCGCAAACCACGTGTTTAATCAAAATTACAGGGTGTTCTAACCAAGTAGAACACTAAGCAAGGTACACTAACCAAGGATGAAAGCGCTCCGAACCAAATGGTTCATTTTCACCATTAAATTGTAATAATATTCTTTACTTTATTAGATCTCAGAAATTCTGTCTTTAAATAAGGCGAGAAATACCATTAAAATTTAGTGGTAGCAAACTGTCATTTGGGTCGGAGCGCTCTCACCCCTGACCCTAACTCAATTTGGGTTGACGCTAATAACTTTCAGAAAACTGAAGTATATTGTAATAAAACTTTTAATAGACATCCTCACCTTTGTTGTAAATGTGATAATATAAAAAAGTATTAGAAGTTTCCATTAATCTCGCAAAACACTATGTACTTGATGCTCCACGTTTTGTATTGTGATTACCAGTTCATACGGTATCATCGATTGCTTGATAACTCTGTTTTTCCAGAACTTTTCGTGATGTTATCACATTTCACACAAAACAAGGTACACATTGTTGCATTTTTATTGCAATATTTTCATTTTCCTCAAAATTATTACCGTCAACGCAAGTCCAGTTAGAATGAAACATCCTGTATTTGCGATAAATAAGTGGTTTGGAATCGCATGTTCTATGGTAATTTTTCATCTTCTTGATGCCTTCTATCACCTCCCTTGATTTGTCGGTCGAATTTTATAACACCCTGTATATTTGGCATTGTTAGAAATAAAGATTACTAGATATTTATTTACCAACGTTCTAAAGTTTAATTTTGAGAATTTATTTTTTGAAAAAAAGCTTCAAACTGAATATACATTTAGTTTGAGAATAAATAGTTGTGATAAAAAAAAATCTATAATTTAGAATCGGTAAGGAAAAAGACAAAAAAAAAAAATGTCGAAGGAGATAAGAACATATATTTCTAAAATAACTTGTTCTTGGGTATAACAGATTTCATATTTATATATCTTTGTTTTGTTCGTTTGATGGCGAATAAAACTAAACTTGGACGACATCAAAGTTGTTTTTTTTTAACCTGGCAAATAAAAACTGTAATATTAACTCAATAAAAACATTTTTTTTTCTTCAATCTTCTGTAATTACATTATACATTCAGGTTTCTTGTTCTAGTGGTATTATTTCCTGCTGCATTATTATTTTACACGTCGTTGAATTTTTAATGCAATGTTTTCATTTTTCCCAAAATTATTACCGTCATTATTAAAAGTTATTATTAAAAGTTCAGTCAGCAAGAAACACCCTGCACTGTTAAAAATTTGCAGCATTCTGGCAGGTCATTTGACCGTTTTTTCCGAAAACGGTTACACTACCGTAATTTAACACTATTCTGACCATATTATTGGCCATTTTATGGTCAAAATATAATTAAATTATGGTTATTAAACCGTTTTTTCAAAAAACGGTCGAATGACCTGCCAGTATGCTGCAAAATTTTTAACAGTGTGTATTTGTGACTAAATAAGTGGTTGCGACGGGTCGATTTTTTTTTCAATTCCATTAAATAATCTTACTCCCTATAACTTCAGTGGGTAGTATGGACCGCAAACATCGTGTTGTATTTCCGCAAGATAATGTTAAAGTAGAACACTTCCTAATTAATTTACTCAAATCAGTTTATGTAAACTCATTATCAGCGTTTATAACAAAAATGTGTAAATAATTGAAACCATAATTTTGAATTAAATTCAAAAGTGTCTAAATTCTAAATTTAAAAATAAGTAAAATAGGGTGACTCAGCCAATAATTGATGAAATAAGGTCGGTGTTTCGGGTTTTTTAAATTATATTTCCTTCCTTTTAAGTTTCAGAATTAAACTAACATGATTGCTACAACCCTTAATGAATGTCCTATAATGGGCAAAAATGAAATCTACCGAAATTAAATAGCAACAAAATTATAAGTAAATAGTTTCTTTAATTGCCATTTTCCCACTAGTTGATCTATCGAAGAAATCAGTGGGAAATTCAAAAATTAATCTTTAAAATATCATGTTTGGGCTGTGATTAACAATAATTCATGTAAAACTGTTAGTTGAAATAAGCAAGACGGAAGTGGATTATTTTAACTTAACGTAAATGTCTGCAACTAATCAAAAACTAAATTTTTACATTTTCTAATATATTTTTTTTTTTATAAAATAGCTTCTCGTACAGTGGGCAGCTGACAACAATGTGACAATAGGGGCTCCAATAACGTTCAAACATAAATATTAATCTGTAAAACTTTTTTCCGCCTGGAATGGTGCAATATTTCAAAAATTTCATCAACTACTGGAAGGGTATCAACTATTTGCGAGGTCACCCTACATAACAAAAGTTATTAACTGCTGATTAACTTATGTCATCTAATAACTTTTATTATACTCTATATGGGTGATTTTCATAAAGTGTTGTGTTTTACTGTCCTTTCAAAATTTGCACAGAAAAGTAGTTAAATATCATCCTTTTAATTATTGCATTTTAAATATCATGTTTTTTAATGATAATTTACAGATATAGTATTATTTTTTTTTAAGTTAAACATGAAAAATATATTCTTTTGCAGTCAAAATGTGATTACCATAGGTTGTGCCAACAAGCAATTTATCTGGTAAAGATTTGACAAAGTTCTATTTAAAACAAGTGATTATAATTTTTTAAACACATTTTTATTTATTAAGATGCTACTAATTAAAAAAAAATATTTATTTTCATAAATTAAACTTATCTATAATTCTTATATATAATTTTTTAAAACCGTGTCCTAAGAAAAAGTGTCATTACCATGCTTCTGACAAAACCTTCATCTGGAATTTTTTAGAGGGCAACACATACCTTTTTATTAAGGCAGAAATAATCCTTAGAAGTCAACTTGTTAGCAGGTTTAGATGAACAGAATAAATAGTTTTATAGTTTCAATAAAACAACTTTGAATGTTTTGGTGAGTATTTTTTTTTGTACGTCATTACCGTACCCACTTCTAATTGATAATTAAATAAACTATTATTTCCTAATCTGCTTTTATTATATAAGAAATAGAAAATCATTGTATGGGCTAGAAGATATAATGGCTGCTATTTATGCCTGTGGAAAAGTAAAAATATTTTGCTTAATTTGTCATTACCATACATGTCATTACTATGCTCACTTATTTCCTTACCAAGTTCATTAAAATTTAAAAACAGTTTAAAAATGTTAAATTAGTAATTTGGTCTCTGCTGATGCTGGTATATTAATGGTTTTGAGGTAAGGTAATTATTTACAAAAATTAAAATTTTCTGATTATTTCTAAAAATTTGATTTTGCTATTCCAAAACATAAACATATTTTGAAAATGACCCATACACTTACTGCGTAATCCTAATGGGAAATTGCGTTGAATATTTTAAAAATTCTATTAAATAATTAAAAAAAATTATTTTCCTATAATTTTCAATAATTCAGTGAAAAATCGATGGTACTACTTGCTTAATATTTCAATAAAAATAACACAGTCCCTAAAGAAAAATAAATATGATATAGGGTTATGCATTCTTTTCCAAACCTTAGTAACCATTTCTAAAAAAATTAATTACAATTCAGTTGACAAGTATCTCCAAGCTAGGATTTTAATTAGATCTCAAAGGGCCAAACACAACACAGTCATTGAATTTTCTAGTAGCATCTTTTCGAGCTAAATTCTATAGCCAAGAGCTGCATTCCAATCTATAGTTATAGTACCTGTTGTAGAATAACTGTCATACGCTTCGGAATGGATATAACTCCCCAATTGCCTCCAGGCAAATTTGAATCACCTCCTCTGTTTGGAGAAAAGCAGATTAGGCTGTCGACCGAAGAGGCATTTTTCAAATTAGTGTATAAATAAGATATTATGACATTTTGTTGCCTCTCAAAATATTCATATTTCACGAAAATGAAAAAAAAAATGCAGGGTTAACAAGAAATAAGTTTCCCAATTCCGAAGGCTCTAGAACGCATTCTATTGGTCCAAATGAGATAAAATTTTAACTACAGATAATTTAAATGATGCTCTGGATATTTATTAAATTAAAAGAAGTACAAAAATCAGCCGATAGGTAGCGCTGTAATTCACATAAAAACATTTACGTTGCTTTTAAAATGTTAAAGAATATAAAAAAAAGTAGCATTAAAGCTGCTCAATTTGTCGTCCATCATTTTCAAGATTAACATACATTATTTAACATTTATAAAGCATACTAAATGTTTTTATGTGTATTAAAGCGCCACCTATCGGCTGACTTTTGAACTATTTGTTTTGTTTGTTTAATAAATGTCAAGCGCATTATTTGAATTATCTGTAGTTTAAATTTTATTCTATTTGGACCAATAGAACGCATTCTAGAGCTCTCAGAAGTGGGAAACTTATTTCTTGCTAAACCTGTATATTTGTATTAATCCATAGCTACTGAGTTTTTGCGTGCTATTTTTTTTTTAAACTCGGCTCTGGTACAGAAAGGAGTGTTGTGTAATTTACAACTTAAAATGTTTGTATTTTTCATACGAATTGAGATTTTGCCAACTGTGTGAAAAAAGTGGTCAGGCCGGGAATCGAACCCAACAGCTTTGTCTTAAATTGCCAACACTCTTCCTGTTGAGCGAAATGGGTTGGTTGGGTTGGGTTGATTCTTGACGGCCAATTATCTACACTAGGGATATAGGCCCGGGTGGGAAGTGCCCTCCGTGGGGGTCTTTCTAAGGGAACCTAATCCGTATTTACGCATGGAAAATCCACGGCTCGAAGAAAACCACGAAAACTCCGAACGATTAGGCCGACGGGCGCGATTGGGGGTTGAGCGAAATGGAGCGAAAACCTTGAGTGAATTGTGTCGGCTGGTTTTCAGTTCATGTTCTCTAGTATAGAAGACAACGGATTTGTTTATGTTTTTGAGTTGAGTAATAACAGTTCGACGTGTGGTTCGGATCTATAGCTTTGTTATTTAATAATTGTGTATCGCAAAGTTCACGTGTAACTTATTATTATAATTTAGAAAGCACTTGATGAAGAAGCTTAGGTTTTGAGCTAGAATTGAGATATTCTGTTTTATGCTTAACCTGGCGTTAGCAACATGTGTATCTGTGTGATATTAGCCGCTATTTTTCTCTGTAAGTTTTCAATGCATCAGCTGGTTCGAGAACAACTGCCGCGGGTGAAAAACCGATGCCTTCGAGTGAAAGGTAGGTGAAACTACAGGTTCTGAATCTAATTGGCTCAAAACTTACGACAGAAATATGATATATCACATACGAGTAATTCATTAACCGCCGAAACTATAGGATAGAGATTTTTTTTTAAATTTCTGAAAAACAATTGCCACCAAAATTTTTGAAAGATGAAGTTCGTTTTATTTATTGATCAAAGTTTCTTTTATTAAATGAGATTATACGAGTAACTCATTAACCGCCGAAACTATAGGATAGAGATTTAAAAAAAAAAAAAAAAAAAAAATTCTGAAAAACAATTGCCACCAAAATTTTTGAAAGATGAAGTTCGTTTTTATTTTTTGATCAAAGTTTCTTTTATTAAATAAGGCAAAATTTTAATCAAAAATAGTGGTAGCTCGATAGCTAATTGCAGCATGCGCATATATTTTTACCGTTACGTCAACGGAACGCCAGCGGGTAATGGGTTAACGAATGATTAAATATGATACATTTTTTGTTCAGTCTAGACACGAAATATGTTTCCTTTCAAGAATGGTTTTCGTGAATTCATATTTCTAGATACCAGCTAACACTATGCATATTGAATGTTCGGAAAGGTATGAGCATTTGCATGAAAAAACTTCTAATTACGCATATGCGAATAATAGTTTCTGGAAAATTTTATACATCATCTTTATTATATTTTTAATATAAGAAGAAACGTTTTAGAAGTACCTTCGTTCACATTTTCATTATAAATTAAATAATTTAAAATTTCTTTGTTGTCTTATTTTGATATTTTTTCAGAGCCCCGTCGGGGTTTCCTTTTATTGTAGAAATATTTCAAAATGTTTTATCGTAGAAATGCTATGATTAATTCTTAAGTCGCAGAACAATACAAGAAATGCCTTTAATTTATGAAGGGGTGAATTTATAGTAAAGTAGACTGTTATTTTAAAAATTATGTATGAAAATCACTTAAAATTATCTAAACTGATATAAAAATTACTAAAAGTGATAAAAAAAAAAACTTAACAGGCATATAAATACCTTTATTCTGATCGACATATGTTTCTTCGCTGAAACGGCGACATTCTCAAGGTCTTTGTTAATACAAATATTTTCGATTTTTTTTTTTTTAAAATCAAGAAATTGATAAATAAAATGACGAGATCGCATGTAAAATGAAAAACAAGTGCAAATAAAAATGGATATTTGTGAATGTGAATTAACTTCTAGTATTGTTTACTACTACTTCTGTTAATAATGTTACTACCACTACTATTATACTACACTTGTTTTTCATCATACATGTGGTCTCGTGATTTTATTTACCAACTTCTTGTTTTAAAAAAAATTGCGAAAATATTTGTATCAACTAAGTTCTTGAGAATGTCACCGTTTGAGAGATGAAACACATGTTGATCAGAATAAAGGTATTTATATGCCTATTAAGTTTTTTTTTAATCACTTTTAGCAATTTTTAGCTTAGATTGGATGTTAGTTTTTATTTATAATTACAAATAGATTAAAATTTAACAGACTAAAAGGCTTTGCTGTATAATTAAACTTTAATCTTAATTGTAAGTTTACAAGATTATGCATCGCCAGAAAAAAACTTTACATTTAAAAATAGTAAAACTGAATACAAATTTATAAAAAAACTATATGCATCTCACCGCAAGAAAGTCACTTGAGGTTTTAAATTTTCAAAGCTTACCTGTAAAGAAAAAGAACGTATTTAAAAAGGAATATAAAAAATTCAACAATTTGAAATTAAATAATAGTACTTAACACACTTTAAAAATTACATGCAAATTTAATTAGTACGTAGTTTTCTTTATTTTTTTTCTTTTCATAACTAAAAAGTTAATTTTTTTTTATAAATGTAGATTTGTGTTTTCTTGTTGATTCAGTTGTCTCAAGACGAATGTACTTTATATATTAACAAAGATTTTAATGAAATGTATTTCTTTTCAGAAGTTTTAACTAAGCTTTTACACAAAGGGAAGAATGTACTACGTTAAGCTAGAGTGATGCAGCTCTAAAGAATTATATAAAACAAAACAGTACGAAGGTGAATGTAATAAATATATAAATAAATATAATAATTCTGAAGTATTTTATGTTTTTGTCATTTTAATGGTTAGCACGTAAAACAAACAACGACGTACCAATTCAAAAATTACGGAAAATGTTAATTTTTTTAATTGAATACATAGGATTATTATGAATTAATAAAATATTATGAGAATAAATAGCAAATGCTCAGTGTGAGTATTGGTTTTTGATTTTTGATTATTGATTAATACTGGTTTTTTGAAATTATGAAAAAATCAATATTTCAATTATTTTAGATAAAAAATTTAATATGCTGACTTTTGGAGATTTATGATGATCAAATTAATAATATGGATTATTATAAATTAATAAAATATTTTTGAGACTAATTAGTAATTGTTCAAACTAATGATTAGTGAAGTTACCACAAAACCAATATTTTAATTATTTTATATAGAAAATATAATGCATTGAATTTTAGAAATATATGGTTATGAAATTAATGATACAACAAGGCAGCGGTGTTTGATGGGTTAAGAGTCTCTCTGATACTGTAAAAGATATCCAAAGAAAATAGTAATTGAATATCAGTACATATAACCATATTTCGTCTTACAATTTTCAAGAAATAAATCGTTTCAAAGTACTTAACAATATTTACCAAAATTACCTTCATTATAAAGAGGGGGTGAATGAAGCCCAATAGGCACCTTCCTTTCCTATACTCTAAAATATAAATACCTGAATATATATCATATTATTCAGGTAATACAATAGCTTTTACAAAAACGACTTAGAGGCTCTAAGAAATATCTTTTAACTGCATGTACTCAATGTTTTTTATTAATATTTTTTCAAGTGCAAAGTTAATATTACTACCATATTATAAATATTTATAATGTAATATTAATATTGATGAAATGATTAGATAAACACAAGTAATTCTTAAGCACTGACAATTTTTTTATCATTAGCATCACATTATGAATATTTTCAAAGAATCTCTAACATTAATGAAATATTTGAGATAAGGTAGATAAAGTATAAATATTTCTAAAGCGGTAAACGAATATTTACGTAATATTAGTATCACATTATAAGTACTATTTGTAATGAGTCTCTAACAATAATGGAATATTCAGATCAAAGAGGACAGCTTTCGATTGACATACCACGATTTCCGTTAGATTAGAATCGCATTATACATATTACTAACGTAATATTAGTAACGACGAAACGATTATATTAAAGTTCAATTAATTCTTACAAGTGGCAGATTTCTCTAATATTAGCATCACATTATATATTCAAAGAATCTGCGATATAAATTATATATTTGGAATAAGTGAATGTATTTCTCAAGCAATAAACCAATATTTACGCAATATTAGTATCGAATTATAAGTATGTGCAATGAGTCTTACAATAATGGAATATTTAGATCAAAGATTAAAGTGTTTGAAAGACATACTACAAGTTCCGTTACATGAGAATTGAATTATAAATGTTTCTAATGTAATATTAATATTCATAAAATGATTTGATTAAAGTTACACTTATTCTTATGTAGTGACAAAGTTCCTTAATATTATCATCACATTATAAATACTTTTAAGGAATCTCTATTATTAATAAAATATTGGTATTCAATTGGATATTTTTCTTGTGCGATACCAATATCGCTGCAATATTAATATCAGGTTTTAAATATTCCCCGTGGATCACTAAAACTAGCGAAAAGTTTAGATCAAAGTTGAAACACTGCTGATGAATTTCCATTATTTATGTAATATTAGTAATAAATTATAAATATTTTTAATGTATTTCTAATATTTAAAAAATATTTGGATTAAATTGGAAATAAAATTCATGCGATGCATATGTTACCATAAAAAATTATACTATTAGCATCAAATTGCAAATATTTGTAATGTATACTACTAATATTAACGAAATTATTACATTAAAGTTAAAAATTTTTTTTATAAAATACCAATATTATTGTAATATTGGATATCATTCTTTGCAATACCAATCTTCAATATTAATACCAGATGTTCACTATTCCCCGTGGATCACTAAAACTTGTGAAATGTTTAAATCAAAGTTGAAACACAGCTGATGAAATTCGAACATTATCTTAATATTGGTATTTCATTATAGTGATGCCTAAGTATTCTGAAAATTAATAAATTATTTATATCAATGACGAAATAATTTCTTTACAATAGCGTTGTTTTAATACAATTAGTATAACATTAATTTTTTCTAAAGCATCCTTAGTATTAAAGACATTTTTGGATTCAAAGCGAAAGAATTTCTTTGGAATACCATTATTTTCATAATGTTTGTATTACATCATAAAATCTTTCTAAAAGTCTTTATTATTATTAAATTGTTTAAATTAATGATGAAATAATAATTTTATAGCATCCTTAGTATAAATGAATTATTTAGTTTAAAAGTAAAATAATTCTTTTTCCATGCGATTATTGTCATAATATACATATTATAACATTATAAATATTTCTAAAAAACCTTTAATATTAATAAAATTTTTAAATTAAAGGTGAGGTAAATATTTTGCAATATCCATATTTCCATATTATTAGTATCATATTATAATTTTTCTAGAGAATTATTAATATTAATAATTTTTGTAGGAGTAAGTTGAAATATTTTTTTATGAAATATCAAAAATTCCGTAATATTACTGTATACATTCTAAGTGTATTTCTAACGCACTTCTAAAATTGATGAAAGGTTTAGATCAAAGTTAAAATTGTTCTTATGAAATACTAATAGTTACATAATATTAATCTCACTCTGAATTTTTCTGAAGAATTCTTAATTTATTACAATATTAAGATTAAAGTTGAGATATTTGTGATAAAATAGCGCAGTATTTCAATATTTCCACAAATTTAGTATCATAATTTTAATTTTTCGATTTAACCAGTACTTTTGTTCTTATATTAATATTAAAATGAAAGTATTTTCAATATAATGTTAATGATTTCGTAATATTACTGTTGCACTAAAATTGTTTAGTACCGTCTGGTGATATTGGACCAATATTGGGGTATTATCACAAAAAATCTATTCATTCAATTTAAAACTTATTCAGGTGATATATCACATTGATATTTTTAAAATTTGATATTAAATCTCGAAAAAAATCGTTGGAAAACAATACCATGTAGACGATATAAAAACGAATTGTTCCATAATATTTCTCGCACTATGAATTTTTCTAAAGAATCCTTAATTTTAATGAAATTTTAAAGTTAAAGTTAAAATATTTGTGATTAAATATCGCAAATTTTCAAAACAGTTGCCTCCCTCTTAACCGGAACTCTGCTTTAACTGGACCAACTTTTCCCCCAACATCACGTAAAATTCAAGGATGACGGCCTCAGGAACTCAGCTTACGCTTTCAAGTTGAAGTGCAATCCCGAGGGAAAGGAGGCGAAATTCAGAAAGGAGAACGTCTGTTCTAAATAGGTACGCGTTGACATTTCCCAATGTTGAATTCAGGGTGTGGTCCGGGGGGGGGGGGGGACGTTCCCTCCAGGAACAATGAGATGTCCCCTCGGAAGATTTGAGATTTTGTGTTTTTAATGGTCAAAAGTGCAACCCCCCACCCGGAACTCTATAATGTCTTATCTATCAGCAAACTGTTTTGTACAAACATTTAAAAAGCTTGAGGGATGAGAACAGATCACCGCAGATGTATAAGAATTGTTTGAGTTTGATAAAGATCTCAAGCATGAAACATTATTTGACGACAATATAATTAGGGCAGTAACTGGTGTTGTGCAATACGAAGACGATCCTGATGATGATCCAGTTAAAGTTGACACTGCTAAAATTCTTCATACGGAAGGCGTAAAAGCAATAGAGTTGGCGGTACGCTATATGTTGAGCAGCGTCTAACAACTTCCTCGGTTAAACTTATGATGTTAAAGAGATGGAGAATTAATGCTGCAAAATGCCGAGCATCTTGCCTTCAACAGAAGAAGGTCACTGATATCTTTATGGTTGATTAACTTAAAAATACATAATGGAGAACAATTTCAGCTTCTTATAAAGGTGTGTGACACGATTTTCAACAATTTAATTTGTGTTAAATATTTTTCACTATTTGTTATCAGTTATATTTTTTCGTTCAATTAAGTTAATTATAACTAATATTCATTTCACAAAATATAGAAAATATGTTCTTTTTTAAAACTACCCAAATTAAAAAAAGTAAATGCATCCTTACGGGTTTAATTAATTAAATTACGGAGATTTAATTTTTTTTTTTTTTTTACTTCTCCGCTTTAACCGGTTTTTCTCTTAACCGGTTTTTCTCTTAACCGGTTTGCCCTCCCGTGGTAGGGCCCGTGTAGGCCGGTTAAGCGGGAGATTACTGTATTTCGAAAAAATTAATATCATCATTTTAATTTTTCAATTGTATTACCAGAATACTCTTTATTATATTACTATTTCAAAGAAAGTATTTTCAGTATAATGTCAGTAATTTCGAAATATTCATGTTGCACTAAAAATAGTTCCAATAAACACTTTTTATAATTAATTTATTAGAGTTATCACATAATACTTCTATAATACTGATAGTTAATGATACTGTAGAACAATATTGGTATTATACAAAAAAAATTATTATAATTAGTATAATACTTGCGATATAAGAGCAAAACTGGGGTACAGTCGGACCTCTACTTAACGAAGTCGCTAAATCCCGAAAAAAAGTTCGTTATATGGAAAATTCGTTAAATAGAAAGTCAACTTTTAAAATACTTTAAACTACGTAAAACACATTTTAAGTCCATAAGAACTAAATATAATTTTAAAAAAAGTAATTAATAACACTTTTTTTTTTATAAATTATATCTATTTGTTTTACTTATTTTGCCCATCAAAAAGAAATCTGCAAGGGAAATAAGAATGAAACAAAACATTGTCTGGAAATACATTGTATTTTCAGTTAAAAAAATAATTTTACATTAAAATCACGAATTTTTATTATGGTTGATAAGTTGTTTGGAGGACTATCAAATTTTAAAGCAGTATTCTATTTCTTCCTGAGTTTATCCACCTCATCATTAATAATTTTTTTTTCTTTGATGCTCAAGCACTTTCGCTTTGACATTTTCAAGTTAAGAACCGAAATTATCAACACGATTGATCATGATCAACAATCTAGAAAACGGGAAACTATAGTTTAACCCTTAAATGCCTGGTGTTGCTTTTCGGCAACATACCCAATTTAGGCTCTAAAATACTGTTAGAATAATATTGAAGCTATAATGCCTAATGTTACCGATAAAAAGCAGTCTGAAAATATTATTCAATCGATTTTGAACATTTAGATGGCAACACTTGTGCTGTTTAAGAATAAAGATAAATTTATTTTTTCAAATGTTTCTACTTGTTCTTTTTGTTTTGTTTAGAAGCTTGCGAAATACCCTATTTTGACTTGCAGTGAGCAAGTAAAATTTATTTCTTATTAAAGTTCCTAATATTCTTGTATGTTTAATATTATACAATTTTATCAAGGGAAATTATTTTTTCAATTAAACACCAGTATTGCCGATTAGTAACAAACTGTTTTTTAGCCGTAAACTATACTTAAAACAAAATATGATTTTTTAAAGTATTTTTCCCATGGTTTATCTAAAAAATTAAAGCCGAAAAACATTATTACAATATTTGAAAAATCCAGCATTTAAGGGTTAAGGACACGGGGCAGCTCCATTAAGGGTTAAAAGGGGATATTGAAAGTTTGCTCTTCTTTGGATGGAAAGCAAAGAATCACAGCGATTTTAGTGCTCTCGGTGAGTTAGGTGCCTGGTAAGACCTGTTCATGGTCATTGATCATCATAAAATGTGTTAAAAAGAAGAATAAGTTTCAAATGTCCAGTAATATTTTAAGAAATAGGGAGAAAAAAAATTTAGATACCAAGGAAAAGCTCGTTAAATAGAGAATACACCTCGCTATTTGGAGGTTATTTTACGAAGAAATTTGCAAAATGTTCTTGGTTCCAAGTAAAAGTTCGCAAAATAGAGAAATCCGCAAAATAGAGGTTCGTTAAATAGAGGTCCGACTGTATTATCACATAAAATCTATTCATTTAATTCAAAACTTATTCAGGTAATACATTCACTGATCATTTTTTAATGTAATATTAAATATTGAAAACAGTTGCAGAAAAATAATATTATGTAGAAGATGATATAAAAACTTTCTTTTTCCATAGCATTTAATCGTTTAAAATATGCCCGATACAGCAATGTATCCAAGTAATTCAAAAACGGGTCTTTCTATAAAAGTATAAAAGTGTGATGCCATATTTTAAAAACGAAATTCGAATCTTCACATTTACCTGTCATCTTCCTCACACGTTGCTATTTTCGTCTCTTATAGCGAGAAAGCCAGAAAAAAGGGAGTTTTTTAAAATAAGATATTGAGAAGAACTTTTTTCAATGGTTTCTATAGCAACCACGTAGGAGGAATGGATCAAAAATTTAGCTGAGCTGTTTGCTTAATCTAAGATTCTTAATACGTTAGAAACTGACTAAATGCTGAAAAAGTTTTGAAGGGTAACTATTGATGTGTTACTTGTCGAATCCTATAAATAACTTTTTTTTCCAAGAGTTCTAATGCTCTTGCAATTGTGATAAACAGATCTAATTCTTTACTTCGAAAATAAATTGCAAGCATTTTGCATGATTCGAATTTATTTATCTTTCTTTTTCCTTCTAGTTATTTGTTTTATTTGTTTAAATAAGATATTGAGAAGAACTTTTTTCAATAGTTACTATAGCAACCACATGGGGGGAAGGATCAGAAATTCAGCTGAGCTGTTTGCTTAATCTAAGATTCTTAATACGTTAGAAACTGACTGAATGCTGAAAAAGTTTTGAAGGTAACTATTGATGTGTAACTTGTCGAGAGTTTAAAAAACTTTTCTTCCCAGAGTTCTAATGTTCATGCAATTTTAACAAACAGATCTTTACTTCGAAATAAATTATAAGCATTTTGCATGATTCGAATTTATTTATCTTTCCTTCTCCTTCCGTATATGTTTGTTTCGTTTTGCTTCTTTTTACGCTTTTATTTAACTCAAATTGCTTTTTATATGAGAAAACGGAATATCTTAATGGGTTTTTTACCCATTTTTAAGTGCGTTCGTAGTTATATAAATACGCACCAGTTGTCATCGTCTGTCGGTCTGTCTGTCTGTCCGTCCGCATATAAAACAGTGCAAAAATTACCCAACCGAATCGTTTGAAATTAAATATATATAATCGTTGAAGAATTTTATTGAGTCATTTCAAATTTTATAAAAATCGAATCAAAACTTAAAAATATATTGATAAAAGTTTTCTTCCTTCTATTATATCCTATCACACGTAATTAATACAATTATATCCCATGTTAGGTAATGATTCTAGGTTGCCTGGGTTATTTTGTCCTATTTAAGATGGATGTCTATTTCAGACTTGTTAAATTTTATATTAAATCTCGAAAACAATCGTGGGAAAAAAAATACCATGTAGACGACAAAAAAACTTCCTTGTTTTCGTAGTATTTAACCGATTTAAATATGCCCGATCCAACAATGTATCCAAATAATTCAAAACAGGTTTTTCTATAAAAGTAAAAAGCGCTGTACTATATTTTTAACAAGAAATTCGAATCTTCACACTTACCTGTCATCTGCCCAACACGTTGCTATTTTCGTCTCTTATAGCGAGAAAGACAAAAAAAAAAAAAAAAAAAAAAAAAAAATGTGCAATTTAACAAATTACAACGACTATTTGGGAAATGATTTTTTCAAAGACTAAAATTTAAGACATAAAAAATAGCACGGAGTTGATCATACATTACGTACGCCATGAATTAAACATTAATAGTGTTATTACACGTACAAATTGCAAGCGACAGAAATCGCTTGCGACTCGTACGTATTATCCACCTGAAACTTACGCATTATCCAAGCCTTTCATTGGCTCTTCGGGAAAAGGCTTTTCCATATTCAGATTTCCAAGAAATCTGACGGCCAAATGAAATTTATTTCTTAAACTTCTAAACATCCCACAATATTACTTTTTACACAGTCGTATAGAGAAAAAAATGTACTTTTAAATGCAATTTGTTTGAAAGCTGTATCTCAATTTGTTTCTGAGTTATTAATTTTTTTTGTAGTTTTTATTACTTTTTTGTCATAGTGGCAACACTCTGTTGTCCATCTCTGTTGAAAGTAATGGGAAATACATATTACTGTATAGACCAATCAGAAGATGGATAAAAGGATGACTAAACCAATAAAAACCTTCAGATATGCTTTTGATTTCCTACCCTGACGAGGACAATAACCATTTTTCCAAATAATTAAAAAAAAAAAAAAAAAAAAAAAAAAAAAAAAAAAAAAAAAAAAAAAACTTTTTTTTTTTTTTAAATAAGATATTGAGAAGAACTTTTTTTCAATGGTTTCTATAGCAACCACGTGGGAGGAAGGATCAGAAATTTAGCTGAGCTGTTTGCTTAATCTAAGATTCTCAATACGTTAGAAACTGGCTGAATGCTGAAAAAGTTTTGAAGGGTAACTATTGATGTGTTACTTGTCAAATGCTATAAATAACTTTTCTTCCCAGAGTTCTAATGTTCTTGCAATTTTAACAAACAGATCAAATTCTTTACTTCGAAATAAATTGTAAGCGATTTGCTCGATTCAAATTTATTTATCTTTCGTTCTCCTCCCATTTTATACTTTTATTTAACTCAACTTGTTTTTTGTAGGTAAAAACCGAATATTTTAAAGAGTTTTTCATAGGAGTGAATGTTCAATTTTTATGCAGTGAATTCTTTTTTTATGCTGTTTTATAGGCATTTTAAAAGAATCACATACTTTAGAGCATGCGATGAAAATAAATACAAGCGTGGTAAAGATTGGAATAAAATACTTTACTGACAGTATTTATTTAATTCATAGTTTGTAATATTAAATGAATTTTTAAGGAAAAACTCAATTAAAGTTATAAGTGAATTAAATTAGATTACTGACAGAAAAAGCTAAAATATTTTATTACAATCTTATCCCTTGTGTTTGCTTTCATTGCATGCCCTATAAATATATGATAATTTTAAAACCCCCAATTCTAAGGTAAAGTTTTGTTTTAAATATAAAATCTTATCTTTTTACCGTTCTTTTTAGCAAAATATCGCTATTTTGGAGTCCTATTCCTCTAAAATATTTTTCATTTTTCCACTTAATAAACAATGTTTATCAACTGACATGTTTTTTTAATAAGTTCTAAGCTTGAACTGAATATTAAGAATGTGTAAATTTTTTATGTGTTTTGATTTGTCATTGCTTTAATAAATATGAACACGAAGTTTAGAATTTTATATTCTCTGGAATATGTACATATTTTTCTTTTAAACATATTCCTTAATTTAATTATGATTTTGAATTTTCTTTCGCTATTGTTGAAAAACGGATATTAATACAACTCTTATTTATAGAACGACATGATAAGTCATATTTATTTAAATTTTTTATTCCTGTATATATATTGTATTTTGTGAATATGAGCTAAATAGATTTGTTATGTTTTATAGGAAAAGACTGATCTGGGAAATAGTGAAAAGAAAATAAATGACTACATATGTACTATTCTGATTGTTTGAAAGACATTTTTGATGTAAAAAATAGTTATTTATCTCTTTAAAACATATTCAATCTTATGATATCTGAGCGATACTATAAACTTTTTTTAAAATATACTAAAGCAATTTTTTCTATAAACATCAAGCATAAAAAACACTTTATCTTAATGCTTAAATATCATGTTTTATTTTTTAGTGCCAATAATTACGTGTATCAAAAACGTAGAAAATGCATTTACAATAGAAGTAAATTTAATAACTGATTCAGAATGTCTATAATTAAATGTTTGATTAAAATCACAAATAGCAAAAAAATGCTTATATACAATTTACAAAAATAAATATACCAATTTGAAAAACACTAAAAATAATAATTAATATTTTATAATTGTACTATTAAACAACAACAAACTACAATAGATGAATAAAATGCATTATTAGATTTAACAATTTCTCAAAAATCTTTCCATATGTTATAAGAGATTCCTATTATTTTATAAATTTGGCAAATGTTAAATCTGAAAACATTGGTATGAAGATTTAGGATTTTAAATAATAATTTAAAATATTATTATTAATAATAAAAATCTTTCAAAAATTTCATTACTATAATATGTAAAAAGACATTTCCCCAGTATAATTCTAATTTCTAATTTGAAACTGTTTCGTAATACCATATTTAACTCCAAAATAATAATGACGATCAATACTAAGTGTTAGTAATCAGAAGACAGTAAGAAACTGAAAAAATTCCAAATCTCTGTCTCAACACATTTTCAATCTCAAATAACTGCAAATTTATGTTTACATTTTACTATGAATGTAGGCATAAATCAGTCTCTGCGTCAGCTTTTTTTTTTTTTTTTTTTCGAGCGATGACAGATTAAGATATTTTACATCGCAGTATCGAATAGGAAAATATCGCTTGTGAAAACAATCCAGATCAGCCTTTTTCTACATAACTTAAAACTATTTAACTCATGATCATAATATACAAAACAGGAATAACAGATTAAAATTAAATAACACTTACCTTTTACGTTCCATATAAATAATCGCTTCAATAATATCCGTGTTTTAATCCTAAAATCCTTGGCTGATGTATAATCCCAATACTACGATACTCACTCCTTCTTACAGTGACTATTAACTCTAAGCAGGAGTGATTAGTCACTCTAAGAAAGAGTTACTATTCACTCTTGAAAAGGAGCGCGTTTTAGTACCAAATGAGCGTAATTTCCAAGGTTACATTATAAAATGGAATTTTTGAAAATTAAGAAGTAACATATTTTGGTGCTTTTCATTATTTTACTCGATATATATTGGTTCAAAGTTGATCGGAATTTTTTTTTAAGTATATAATGCCAGTCTCTCAACTATCTTCAGCGGAGTGAGATATTTCACTCTCGACAACGGAGTGACATATTTCACTCTCGACAATGGAGGGAAATATTTCACCCTTTAAGGAGTGTATTTTTATAAAATTCATTCCAAAAACAGTGAAAATGCCTGTCACTCTTTCAAAGAGTGAACTTTTCACTCCTTCAAATTTTAGAGTGCAAAAAGTGTCTGAAAAAAAATCAGACACTTTAAAATGTCTTAAAATTAGACACTTCGTTTTAAACACTTAAGTGGATGAATTTCAGACATTTTAATTTACAGTGTAAGAAAGTGTATTAATCCGCAATTAATGAAAATTTCGAAACTTCATATGTACTTGTCATCTTCCTCCTACATTGCTATTTTTGTCTCTTTTTAAAATAAGATATTGGAAAGAACTTTTTTCAGTGATCTCCATAGCAACCTTGTGGGATGAGTGAATTGAAAATTCAACTGATCTGTTTGCTTAATCTAAGATCCACAATATCTCTCAGACAGGCTAAGCATAAAAACAAGTGGGTAAGTGTGATCACAGATCGAACAGATGGTTTCGTTTAATATTCCTTTCAAAACACTTTATCCTTTTGCAAAATCTGTTAGTTCCACATTTCGCAACCAGGGGGCGCACTCTTATTCTACACAAACATCTATCGAACTAAACCCCGTTTTACAACCTATTCGTAGATATATTAGTCGAGGGGATCGGGCCCATAGCACCCGAGATAAGTAGGCACCACCTGGTGGTAAAAAATGGAACTGAAAGATGTAAGGCTATGTGCATTATATGAAAGAGTGGTCAAACGGGTGTCGGCAAAAGTTAGAAAAGTACCTCGGGTTGAATGGGGGAGGTTAGAAAAATTGCTTAAAATACGCAAGTTAGAGCCCGGAGGGGTAAATAATATAAGACTTTTTGAAAATTTTATTATTTTTCGTGTCATCGCAAGTGCTCTGTTATAAGTATGCAAAATTTCAAGTCTTTAACTTAAATAGGCGCTCAGTTAGAAAAAAAAAAAAGCTTAAAATACACAAGTTAGAGCCCAGAAGAGTAAATATAAGACTTTTTCAAAATTTTTTGATTTGTCGTTTGATGTGAGGTGTTCAGCTATAAGTATGCAAAATTTCAAGTCTTCAACTTAATTAGGGTCTCAGTTAGAACAAAAAGATTAAAATACACAAGTTAAAGTCCAGACAGGTAAATATAAGACTTTTTCAAAATTTTATGATTTGTTGTTTGATGTGAGATGTTCAGCTATAAGTATGCAAAATTTCAATTCTCCAACATATACACACTCAGAAATGAATACTCAGATTTCACGAAATTTTCTTTGTTTTTGACGAAACAGTTTCCTGGGAAATGCTCCGAGCGAATATTTCGTCAAATTGATGAAATTACTTTCTTCACTTGCTTGACGATATAAATTTTGTCAAAAGATAGCTGGTGGCGCCATCTATCGAACAGTTTGGAATCTCCTTATTGACAGGGGGAAAAAAATTCACTTCTCGTTTTCCTCGGGGTGATTCGAACCCGCGGCCTTTGGCGTGGAAGACCGTTGCTCTTTCAACCTGGCTATTGGAGACGTGTAAAGATTTGCTTTTAGATTGACGTAATGAATTCTGCTGCGTGTTTATGTTTTTATAAGCTAGATTGTAATTTTATCGGTGCTGCTATAATTTCTGAAAGTTTTAAGTAAGGCTAATTTATTATTATGGTTTTCTCATGATCAATGAATAATTATAATATGGCTTGATTAAATAATTTATTAGTGAAATTTTCTTTGCTGAATGAACGGTTAGAATATGGTCTGGTTATTTTGTTGCTCACAAATAACGAATTATGGTGAAGTGCATATTGCGTGAGATTTTATCACTTTGAGTAGAGGGATAAGATTTTACCACTTTACTGTTTATGAAAGGGAGAGGGATCAATTATGTTTATTTTTAATTTGATTGAAAACAGAAAATACTTCTTAAATAAATTAAAAAAAAGATATCTTGAAAGTTTGAAATTTTATTGACCAAATTTTCTTTTTGAATGGTTTTGAAGAACACAGGAAATTTATTCTTTTCGAATTAAAACATAACGAAAAACATATAAATAAATAAATAAATAATAATAACCATTCCTAAAATTTTAACAGCTAAAAAAATAACTAATGAAGAAACAATAACTACCTACATTTCAGTATTTTCTGAAAGGCACTAAAAAGTGCTGTTTTAAAATAAATTATTACAGGACTAATAAATATAATACATATAATAAATATAAAGAAGCAAATATCTGCTTGCTAAAATTGCAGGATTTGAGGAGGTACAGCAACTGTTTCCTTAAAATGCATTGAGTCTGACTGTGATTGAGGCAAAACTTTCGTCAAATATTTAAGAGTTTACCTTTCGTTAAAAGTCACGTGATGTTGATAGGAAATGATCGTCAAAAACGACGAAATACAGCTCAAGGATGCCTGAATCGTCAAAAGTGAGAGTTTTATTTCTGAGAGTGTATAGTTTCTGAGAACGGGCTCTGTGACGGACAGACAGACAGAGGAGCGAGACGAATAGGGTTTCGTCAGATGAACGAAACCCTAAAAATCACAGGTAACCATTGATGGTGTTTCTTTTGAATACTATATTTAATTTTCTTACTAGATGTCTGGTTGTCTATTAACTTAAACACATAAATAAAATTCTTTATTTTAGTATAAGCTAGACAAGTTTATTTACACACTTGATTTATTTTTCTATTTAGTTAATTTGTTTCATTTCACAATCTAAATTATAAAGGCCAAATGGTTCGTGCTTAACGCTGGCGTTATTTTAACTTCGGCAACACCTGACGACTAAATTTGGCTTTTACCGCAATGGTTTTTATTTCTAAAAATCGCACAATTTCAATTTTTACCCAGTCGTATTGAGGGAAAGTATATATTTTCAAGTGCAATTTGTTGGAAAACTGTATTGCAATTTACTCATTTATTACGGCATTAAAAATAACTTTAAAACATTTTTTTTTATTATTATTATTAACTATCTCCATCCGATCATCATTAGATACCAGTATCCGATTACAAAAGCACTTAAAACAGTATAAATATTGCACTTAAAACAGTGTAAATAGTTTTGCATTTGTTTCCAGCTAATTTTTCATAGCGAAATTAAAACTTCAACAAGCAATAAATAAAATAGTATAAATAAAACACAAATTTAGCAGACATGTAATCGAACTATGCGCTTAAGCCTCTGAAATTATCAGAATTAAAAAGGCTGATGTAGATAACAAAATCTTTGGCGATTTCTTTAGCTAGAAATTTTTTGGCATGAGGTCAATATGAAAGTACCGTTTTTAATAAGTTTCAAAACTTTATTTGAAAACAATAATTGGTAGTATTTCATATAAAAATGTTTTTCAGTGTTGTTAGTGCGCAATCTAAAAAAATCTCAAATGTAATAAAATTATTACAGTTTTCACTTAAAAAAAAAAAAATCACCTAAATTCTTTAATTCGGAAGCGTAAATTGGATCTTCTAGTGATTTTAATTGGAAAATTATTAAAAGAGCCAGTTTATTTTTCACAAAACGTAGCTTATGCAATTTTGTCTTAGCAGGTTTTACTGAATTTGAAATAAAAACAATATTTTTAACTTAGGAAAATAACCAAACTGCACAAAATAGGAATAAAAACGGGATTTGTTGTTGACTGAGAATTATACTTTATAGCAAATGCAAAAATATGAAACTTTTCGTCGCAGATTTTATACATAACAAGAATTATTAGAGTTGATAGAAGAACTTAAATGCAATGATCATATAATACTTTCTGCAAATATTCACTTTTACAAATTATTACAGTGAGGTACTAAATTTATAATTCGTATTTTTATCTGTAAAGCAATCACATGAAAAACATTACTTGACGTTTCGTAGTTTTTTAGCCCCCTCTACGGTATGCTATTTCTTTCTCCCAGCTTATTTTGATTCGTCCAAAAAATAACACTACCTTACAGAAACCATCCGTAAAACAAAGCAGTACGATTAAATACTCTATAGTAACTTTTTTAACTTCTAAGCATCCCACATTTTCAATTTTTATACCATCATATTGGAAAAAAAAGTACTTTTAAATGCAATTTGTTTGAAAACTGCATCTGCATTTATTTTTGAAATATTAATTTTTTTGTAGTTTTTGGAGCCATTTGCTTAATATTGCTAACGGAAGTACTTCATTTGTGTAGAAAGTAAAGGAAAAATAGTTGTAAAATATTAATTATATATTTTTGTTGCCATTTTTTTCATAACAACCGAAAGAAAATGTAATTTAAATACGTTCTATTTTGAAAAAATACATAACTATATTTAATTTTCAGTATCTATATTAATGTTACAAACAAATGAAGGCCTGGGAATCATTAGATAGCCGTTATTTTTTTGGTCGAGTTTCTTTAATGACGGCATCTTTTTCCTGCATTTGTGTATTATTTCGCGATAGTGACGTCCTATGCCTACTTTACTGTAGATGTTTAAGAGTGGATCGTAAATGTGGAATTCTTAAGCGGATGCGAATGACGTCATTTTTCACAAAATAAACACTGCAAATAGAAGCGTCTTAAATTTAGACACATATGTGACTGAAAAAGAATTTTAGACACTTAAGTGTCTTAATCTGAAAATTAAGACACTATAGATGTCTTAATTTAAGATACATAAGCGTCTTACTATGACCATGGTGTAAACGAACTGAGAATAATGTCTAAAATATCCGCAAACGTCTTATTTTAAGACACTTCATTGCTTTAAACGTGTCTTAATTTAAGACGTTTTGATTCTTCCGACGCAATAACCACCAGGGGGCACTAGCACTCCCAGTTGCGCATGCGTTTTAGATGTCTTCGTTCGAAGTGGTATACGTTGTAATTCAAACAAAGTTTGTTTTTATGTACGCGTGTATTTTAATTCGTTTTTTGCGAAATGTGAAGTACTGTGATTTTAATTCGTATTAACTTTGATTATTTATTTATTGAATACATACATCTGACGTGTGTGCTCGACATCAAATGTCTCTTAGAAGCTGTCGTCGATACAAGGGCGGGATAGACACAGAACAGAAGTAGACGACGGTTGAAGATTACACCCGGAAATTCTACAAAGCGTGTGCAATGGGCTTAGTGTTAACTCGTATCAATTTATATCAATAATATTGTGTTATTCATCTTCGTCCTGTCGAAGCTGGCAAAAAAAAGAAACTTTTGTCTGGCGGGTCCTGTTTTTAGGATGAAACATCTCATTCTTTAAATATGGCTAGTCGGATGTATTATGGGATTACCTTTTAAACTGATGAAAGTCTTTCTCCCTCACTGTGGTTGTGGTAGTTTTTAAAATTTCAAATCGAGGAATATTTCTTACCTCTTGCAGCAACTCAAGTAAGTTTCTTTATAGTAGTAAAATTAGTGTATTTTATGATTTTATTTATTGTACTAAACAAAATCCTGCATGAAATTTAATTAGTTTTGAATCTGTTCGCAAAAAACCCCACTAATTCTAGAAGTATATATTTTTAAATTTATGACGTTCTTTTTTATTACGAATTATATATTCAATGTCAGTTCTTAGTTTCAATGGATAATTTTTATCTCGCAGTAAATGACGGCCACAAGGAAGTAAAGAAAAAAAAAACTTTGAAAGATGGCCTAATGCTTTCTTACTTCCTGGCATAAAACCGCAGATTAAAAAAAGATAAATAAAGTAAATGAGACTGGTCTATTATATGAAGCTGCCTGTAAAAATATACATATGTATTTGATTTGCAATCAACTCTAATACTGATTTTTTTTATTATTTTTAATAAAAAAGTAATTTGAAATTTATAATGGGAAAAAGTAAAAACCTCTAACTAGATTTCGTATTTAAAATTGTGGTAACTTTATTTATATGCACTTATACGAAAAATACAAAAATGACAGACGTTACTGTATATATTTAAGACGAAAAAAGTTTGGAAATCATAAGTTATTTTTTCCTCATGTTTTTAATATAGAATATGTACTTATTTGTTTTTATTGATAGTTGAATAGCTTTTGTGAGTACCCTCTGATCTACATAAAAACTTGCCCATGTGGAAATATAAATTTTTTAAAAACATAATTTTTAAATAAGTATTTTCATTTTTTTTGGGGGGTGGAGGGGGGGATTTTGCATGAATTTTTGTAAAGCTGATATCTTAAATCTTGCACTGATTATAATGAAAGTTTTGAACTTTTAGAGTAGGACAAGTTTAAAAACGCAAATATATTTAACAAAATACCAAAGTCATTTTTTCCCCAATGTTATTAAAGTAGAATATTTATTTATTTATTTTCATTATTCATAGTTAAATGGCTGTTGTGATTATCAAGTGATGTATATGTAAAATTGCCTATGTGGCAATATATTTTTTTATATTTTCATTTTTTTGGGGGGGGGGGGTGGGATTTTTGCAATTTTCGTACATCTGATATTTTAAATCTTTTCCCACATTCAACCGAGTATAATAAATATTTTGAACTTTTAGAGTAGGATAAGATTATAAAATATATATATATATTTATCTATGTACCTTAAAAGTCCTTAATAGCGAACACTTCGGGACCGCGGAATTTGTCCGATAATTGGAGATGTCTACTTTTTTGAGGTAAAAATATACAAATATGTATGTCTGCTGATTAAAAAAGTATTCGTTAAATAGAGGTGTTCGCTATTCGAGAATGTCCATTAACCTCCACAACGGATACTCCCGAATACCGGACATCTCAATTTAGACAACTATAATGCAGGGTTGCGTTTTTTGCAAAAGTACTTCTTGATTAAAGGAAGGGCAAACTGGGAAGTGCCCCGTCCCCCTACGACTGTAGTGCCCCCAAATTTGATGTGCAATATTTGTAAAGCTTATATTTTAAATCTGTTTCGAAATTGTACTGATTATAATCAATATTTTGAACTTTTAAAGTAAAATAAGGTTAAAAACAAAATAAATTTAAAAAAATCTAATATTTAGATAAATATTTTTTGTTTTTTAATCTTGTTCTACTCCTGAAGTTCAAGATATTGATTATAATCAGTACAATGTCGTAAAAGATTTAAATTATCAACGTAACGAAAATTGTATACCAAAACTGAGAGCACCAAAAAAATCAGGCTGTATTGGGGGGGGGGGGGGAGGGGCAGGACCACAGCCAAATATTTTTCCAGGATTCAACGTGGTCAAACATGGCTACGTATGATGCTTACAAAAAAATGGATGCGATTCAGACGTTTGAAGTGTCTGAAATTCAGACGCAAAAAGTGTCTGAAAAAATTCAGACATTTTAAAATGTCTGAAAATTGAACACTCCATTTCAGACACTTAAGTGTCTGAATTTCAGACATTTTAATTTAGAGTGAAAGCGTTGCTATAAGTCTTAAAATTGAAATATGTTTTGTACTATTTATATATACATACATATTTTTTTTTTTCATCGGGGGCGACACTAAATTCTGAAAAAGCAGAATTCTTGTTTTCTAGTTGTTTTTGCATTTGATCATTTTAAGTAAGCATGTTGCATCAACGTATCCAAATAAACAAACATTTCAAAAATAGAATTTTTAAAGAAAGTATAAAACCGTAATACCGTGTGTTAAATAAGAAATTCAAAACTTCATTTTTTTCTGTTTTCTCTCTCCACACGTTGTTATTTTCGTCTCTTATAGTGAGAAAGGCAGGGTAAAAAACGTTTTTTAAGTAAAGTATTGAAAAGGGCGTATGATGGTTTCTATAGCAACCATGTGATAGAAATGAATCAAAATTTCAGCTGAGTTGTTTGCTAATTCTAAAATTCTTAATACGTTAGAGACAGGATGAATATAGAAAAAGTCTTGATGGATAACCATTCATCTGTTACTTGTCAAATGCTATAAACTCCCTCCCCCCCAAAGATTTGGTACTCTTGAAACTTTAACAAATACCTCAAATAGCTTTATTTCAAAGCAATTGAAACACAGTTTGCATAATTTTAAATTCTTTTTATTTCTCTGTTGTTCTTTTTTTTTTTTTTTTTAATTTGTTCTAAAGTCTAAAAAGCATTTAAAGAGACAGTTTTTGTTTTTTAAAGGAAAATATATAATGTGAATATTCTTTACAGACTTAAGAAAAATATCAAAAGATTCCATGCATTTATCAGTAAAAAATTATTATTCAGAAAAAATTATTTTATAGGAATTATACGAAAATAAAACTCTTTTTCTATCGGATTTGTGCTATTAAAGACTTTCATATTAGACCGGGAGCCGGCAGCACAGATAATCACCTCATCGAGTTCACGGACAAAATTCTAGGATTAGTTAAATCTTGATTCGCATATTAAAACACAATCGGTCTGCCAAGTCATATCTTGGTGGAAAACACCTAAAAACCAGATTTTAGCGGCTGACTCCTAGGTTTACCATTGTGTTTTCCTGTTCCCAGTCTTCCATGCTTTCATACCTTTTGGTGAAGGAAAATACAATGGTAAACCTACGAATCAGCCGCTAAAATCGGGTTTCCAGGTGTTTTCCACCAAGATAGGACTTGGCAGACCGATTGCGTTTTAATATGGGAATCACGATTTAACTAATCCTAGAATTTCATCCGTGAACTCGATGAGGTGATTTCCTGTGCTGCCGGCCCCCCGTCTATATCCAATTCCGAGTCAAAATTTGAGGGTCATTTAAGACTAAATATGTCTGCTATTCATTTTTAGTTAAAGGTAGATTCTTCAAGTCAATTTTATATTGAAAGTTCTTAAGTTATTTGAATATTTTGAAAATATATGCAGAAGAAGTATTGAGATGGTACAAAAGTAACTCGCTTTTTTAACATTCTAAATTTTTCCAGCGCGTTGTAAATAGTTTTAAGTCTGAAAACAATTTAAAAAACAGTTTATTTTTTCAAAAAAAAAAAAAAAAAAGTAAAATGCATAATGTGACTATTATTTACAAATTTCGAAACATTTGCCCTTTATTTACAGTCTATATCTGATACAGCAATACATCCAAAAACGATTATTCAAAGAAAACACAAAATTGCAATAACGCGCGTTTAATTAGAAACTGTCATGTCATTATCGCATGTTGCTATTTTCGTCTCTTACAGCTAGAAATGCATAAAATAAAAGTTTTTTAAAAAGAAGATACTTAGAAAGACTTCTTTCAATGGTTTCTATAGCAACCACGTGAGAGGAAATGAATCCAAATTTCAGCTCAGCTGTTTGCTAATTCTAAGGTTCTTAATACATCCTGAGACAGACTGCATACAGAAAAAGTCTTTACAGGTAATCATTCACGTGTTATCTATCGAATGCTATAAATAGCGTTTTGTTCTACAGTTATGGTGATCTTTAAACTTTAATAACAAATCAAATTCTTCATTTCGAAATGAACGAAACACATTTTACTTAAAATATATTATATGAACTTTAAAAAGTTCACCGTTTTACTTAAAAGGTGACTAAAATAATGAAAGAGATGTTACAAGTTAAAAATATACATTTTATTTAAAACTTCTTAGTACTTTCAAGCTTTTCCAAGCACTTCTTCAGAGACTATTTTAATAATCAATTTCTGTTTATTTATACAAATACGTCACTTCGTTTTGAAAACGAGATAGCCAATAATTATTAGAGTTGAAAGTAGAAGTAGCAGTTTCTTGGAGTGAATTTAATTAGAGAAAATATACATTATTATACGTCACTTTCCTTTTGAAATGCGTAGCTTTTATTATTTTACTCACCTTTTAAGTAAAACAGTGAGCTTTTTAAAGTTCATATAATATATTTTATGTTTGAACTGCATTTCGTCTTATGATATTATTCACATTTTGCTTGATTTAAATTTCTTTCTTAATAAGAAAGTAAATAAATACATAAATAAATAAATAAAAAATTCTTTATTTATTTTTATTATTTTTGCTATATTTATTTTATTTTATTTGTTTTATTTCATCTTTTAATGCGAAAAAGGATTTAAAGTGTTATTCTATTTTTGACAAAACGTAATAGGTAAAAAACTAATATTCTTTACGAATTAGAGAAAAAATGAACCCCACGTCAAAGGCTTCGTACATAGAAAAAAGTTTTCGAATTCATCTTAGACCGTAAATGCGATGTACAGTAAACTCTGTCTAAGGCGGAATCGATCGGGACCGACAAAAATTTCCGTGGTAGACAATATTCCGCCTTAGTCAAATTTTACTCTATGTCTATGGATTCGTTGGGACTTGAAAATTTTTCCGAGTTAGACAGATTTCCGTCTTATACAGATTTCACTTTACACAGAGTTTACTGCATTATAAACGGCGACTAGTTTTTTAAAAACTTATTCAAGTGAAATATCATAATTATTAGCCCCCGATATGTTATTTTTTTTCGGCCAGCAATTAAAATGTCGTCTCTGAAAATAACGCTCCGTTATATAAGCCAGCCGTAAAACAAAGCAGATGTATCATTCTACTGGTTAATTTCTATTGCAATTTTTTAAACTTCTAAACATCGCACATTATCAATTTTTATATCGTCGTATAGGGAAAAAAAGTACTTTTAAATGCAAATTGTTTGAAAACTGCATCTCAATTTATTTTTGAGATATTAATTTTTTTGACATTTTTAACGAATTTTTTTATGATGACAACTGAAGTATTATTCCACTCTGTAGAAAGAAAAGGAAAAATAGTTTGAAAATAATGATTACTATATCATTTTGCTGCCATTTTCCCATAATAACTGAAAAAAATGTAATTAAAATACGTGCTATTTTGAAAAATTATAAATGGTTGATTTCTGGTAAAGCATAGAGCTCTGTATAAACTATATTTAATTTTAAGTATTTATATTAATGTTACAAACAAATGAAGACGTATGAATCATTAGATAGCCGATTTTTTTTTCAGGTTCTTGAATAACGGCATCGCCTTTCGATAAAATTGTGTATTATTCTGCGATAGTGACGTCCTATGCATACTTTTTTTTATAGATGTTGTTTAAGACTGGATTGTAAATGTGGAATTCTTCAGCGGGTGCGAATGACGTCATTTTATATAAAATAAAAGTGTGTGTTTTAAGGGTACAGTGGACTTTGAAATTCGCGAAAATATATCAAAAAGTCGATTTTTCATTTTTAATGTAGAAATAACACATATAATCATATCTACCGGATGCACTTTTTTTTTTTTCAAATATGTTGATTTTTGCCGGAGTTATGGCCATTTTAATTTTAACAGCTGATGCGCCACGCCCCTTTGTTTACCTTTCTGCCATTGTTTTTCTTCTTTTGCGACGTAGATACGCCTAATCTAAAAGCTGTGAAATCATGCTTACATGATATTCTTGAGCTTACTCCATGTAATTTTCATAAAGGATATATATTTCTTTATTATTTGGCAACAGCGTATTTTAACTGGGACCTAAACTGGTTGTTTCTGGTTTGTTTACATCGTTTGTTTTCATTTTTTGAATTTCGTTGCAGTTCTCTCTAGTTATAATTTCAGTTTAAAAAGCAGTTCTTTTAAGAACTGGAACTGCCTGTTGTTAACAACATTGTTTTTTAGATTTTTTTAAAAGCATTTTTTAGGGTAATAATTTACTAAATTATCTTTTTAATTTGTTTTGTTTCTGAATGCATTTGTAAACATGCACTGCATAACTTCAAAATATCAGAAGCGTAAAGGCCCACCAACTAAGCGAAGCAAGGCTGGTTCTGCAAATATTTTAAAGTGGAAATATAGTTTGAAATGCAATCAATTAATGGTTATTCCATCGAGAATATTAATCCTGAAATTGTTCCTGGATTTTTTTTTTTCATTGAATACAAGCGATCATTTTGATAGTTTATATGCCATGTCTACTGGATACAGTTTAGTAAGCAACTCTATTTGGGCAGATTTACTTCAGAAAGTACCTTGTAGTGAGTGTCAACAATGTAAATTAAATAATTTGAAGCATAATTCTTTTGGATTCTCATCAAAATTAGACCTTGTATGTGAAACCTGTGCAAAATCGTATGGATATGTTTAATGTTTATACTAGTGAACGTGAAATAGCAGCAAAAAAGTTTGATGTAAACAGAAAACTTACAGCTGCATTTTTATCGTTTGGGGAGGGTCATGCCGCACTGGAAAAGGTTTTGAAAATTGTATATTTCGAATTATTTTATTGTGTATTCAATTGTATTACATAATTAAAATTAGATTTTTTACCTGGTAGTGGTTTGTGAAACAGTGATAGTAAGTGATTTGAAATGTCAAATACTTAGAAATGACATACGCTACATTTTTTATTTTTTGCAAGCATTCATTATTAATTTATATATCAAAGATTCAATAAAGAGGAATCTGAGAGTCGCAAGGCAAAGCAATGAGTTATCTAAAAGGTATGTGTTGAAAGTTTTTACTATCATTACTGTGAACGATAAAATGCATAGATCTCTTTTATTTCATCGTTTATATTCACTGTATGTATTGTAATTAGAAACATTTGGTAATATTTCAATTTATTATACTGTCGACTCTTGATAGGTTTAACGTTGCTTGAAGTAAACTTTATTACAAGTATTTAAAATTGAAAATTTAAGAGTAATTTAAAGAATTTTATAAAATTTTAATGAAAAAATTGAAAAACATCAATTTAAATCCATTTTTTAAGTTTTTTTTAATATAATTTGCTAACATTTCATAGTAAGTTTTGTTTTTGTGTTTTCAAAGATGATTATATGAGATTATTGCAATTGTGTGTAAAATCTGATTGCGCATGGAGCGTTTTGATTTTATAGATATGGTAATTTCCGTCGTTTATAATTTTTTAGTTTTGAATATTTCGAGTTCTATTAGAGTTATTATAACCAAATTTTGTGCATTAATTTTTATTCGCATTATAAATATATGTAGAAAGTTAATATATATATACTGGTATTTTTCTGTAAAAAGTCGTTTTGAAATATGTCGTTTAGCAGAGTTGAATTCAGACACTTTTCTCCAGGGGGACATTATAGAGTTGTGTGTGTGTGTGGGGGGGGGGGGGGGGAATTGCACCTTTTGACCATTGAAAACACAAAACCTCAAATCTTCGGGGGGGGGGGGGGATGATGCCACCCCTGAAATCAACACTGTCGTTTAGTTTCTGCAACAGTGTCGCTGTGTCGCCCCGTTTCTGCAACGGGCATATTACTCGACATGTCCCATTACAAATGTCCCATGCGCAACACATTGCTTTCAATTGTATTGAAAATTCTCAGAAATTTTCTTTATACCAGTGTAAATATTTTTTACTTACAATAAACTTTATTACATATATTTAAAATTCACAATGTAAGAGTAATATACAAAATTTATAGAAATTTTAATGAAAAAATTTAAAAACATCAGTTTATATCATTTTTTTTAAATTTTTTTAAATATAATTTGCTAACATTTCATAGTAAGTTTTGTTTTTGAGCATTCAAAGATGATTATATCAGATTATTGCAAATGTGTCTGAAATCTGATTGCGCATGGGGCATTTTGATTGTATAGATATGGTAATTTCCGTCGCTTATAATTATTTAGTTTTGAATATCTCGAGTTCTATTAGAGTTATTATAACCAAATTTTGTGCATTAATTCTTATTCGCATTATAAATATATGTAGAAAGTTTATATATACTGGTATTTTTCTGTAAAAGGTCGTTTTGAAATATGTCGTTTAGCAATGTTGAATTCAGACACTTTTCTCCGGGAGCGATTTCTGTGGCTCCGGGGTGACATTATAGAGTTGGGGAGGGGGGGGGGGGTGGAATTGCACCTTTTGACTATTGAAAACACAAAACCTCAAATATTTGGGGGGGGGGATGCCACCCCCTGAAATCAACACTGTCGTTTAGTTTCTGCGACAGTGTCGCTGTGTCGCCCCGTTTCTGCAAAGGGGCATATTACTCGACTTTCAAATGTCCCATGCGCAACACATTGCTTTCAATTTTATTGAAAATTCTCAGAAATTTTCTTTATACCAGTGTCAATATTTTTTACTTACAATAAACTTTATTACATATATTTAAAATTGACAATGTAAGAGTAGTATACAAAATTTATAGAAATTTTAATGAAAAAATTGAAAAACATCAGTTTAAATCAATTTTTTTTAAATATAATTTGCTAAAATTTTGTAGTAAGCTTTGTTTTTGAGCATTCAAAGATGATTATATCAGATTATTGCAAATGTGTCTGAAATCTGATTGCCCATGGAGTGTTTTGATTTTATAGATATCGTAATTTCCGTCGTTTATATTTTTTTAGTTTTGAATATGTCGAGTTCTATTAGAGTTTTTATAACCAAATTTTTTGCATTGATTCTTATTCGCATTATAAATATATGTAGAAAGTTTATATATATATACTGGTATTTTTCTGTAAAAGGTCGTTTTGAAATATGTCGTTTAGCAATGTTGAATTCAGACACTTTTCTCCGGGAGGGATTTCTGTCGCTCCGGGGTGACATTATAGAGTTGGGGGGGGGGGGGGAATTGCACCTTTTGACCATTGAAAACACAAAACGTCAAACCTTTGGGGGGGGAGGATGCCACCCCCTGAAATCAACACTGTCGTTTAGTTTCTGCGACAGTGTTGCCGTGTCGCCCCGTTTCTGTAACGGGGTATATTACTCGACTTTCAAATGTCCCATGCGCCACACATTGCTTTCAATTTTATTGAAAATTCTCAGAAATTTTCTTTATACCAGTGTAAATATTTTTTACTTACAATAAATTTTATTACATGTATTTAAAATTGACAATGTAAGAGTAATATACAAAATTTATAGAAATTTTAATGAAAAATTTGAAAAACATCAGTTTAAATCATTTTTTTTTAATTTTTTTAAATATTCTTTGCTAAAATTTCGTAGTAAGTTTTGTTTTTGTGCATTCAAGGATGATTATATCAGATTATTGCAAATGTGTCTGAAATCGGATTGCGCATGGAGCGTTTTGATTTTATAGATATGGTAATTTCCGTCATTTATAATTTTTTAGTTTTGAATATTAGTTTTCTATTGGAGTTATTATAACTAAATTTTGTGCATTAGTTCTTATACGCATTATAAATATATATAGAAAGTTAATATATATATGTTGGTATCTTTCTGTAAAAGGTCGTTTTGAAATATGTCGTTTAGTTTCTGCGACAATGTTGCTGTTCGCCCCGTTTCTGCAACGGAGTAAGTACGCATCTATATTTCTCTTAGAGACATAAAAAATGCTATATAGGTTATTAATAATATTATATCCTTCACTTGTATCCAAAATTGTTTCAATATAAGCTTTTAAAAAATTTACGAACATTTAAATCATTAAAACGTGTTTTTCTCAGCATCAATATTTTTACCGTTTTCATGACTTTCAAATGTTCCATGCGCAACACACAGCTTTCAATTTTAATGAAACTTCTCAGAAATGTCCTTAATATCTGTGTACATATTTGTTACTAGAAATAAACTTTGTTACACGTATTTAAAATTGAAAATTTAAGAGTAATATACAAAATTTAATGAAATTTTAATGAAAAAATTGAAAAAAATCAATTTTTTTATCTTTTTTAATAAAATTTTCTAAAATTTTGTAGTAAGTTTTGTGTATATATATTCAAAGAGTATTATGCGAGATTATTGGAAATGTGGTTAAGTTTGGAATACGCATGGAGCATTTTGAAATCTGGCAATTTTAAAATTTTAAAATTTAAATATCTCAAAAAATTTTAAAGATATTTTCATAAAATTTGGTAAATAACACTTTTTTTATAGTATAACTATATCCTGAAAATTTCAAAAAAAAATATTGGTAATTAAAAAAGTTAGTTTTCAAAGTCCACTGTACCCTTAAGTCTTAAAACTGAAATATATTTTATACTATCTATATTTAGATACATATGTTTTTTTCATAGGGGCGACAGTAAATTCTGAAAAAGTAGAATTCCTGTTTTCTAGTAATTCTTAAATTTTCTTCATCGTTGAAAATAAAAGTGGGGAAATAATATTATATGTACCATACAAAAGCTATCACTTTTTTAGATCGATGATGCATTATTTTATCCGAATAATCCTTTTAATCCAAATAATAATTTGTCCGTAATACTATACATTAAATTAGAAATTGTCATCTCATTTTCATAAGTTACTATTTTCGTCACTCATAAGCGAGAAAGTCACAAAAAAAGATTTTTAACAAGAAGATACTTAGAAAGGCTTCTTTCAACGGTTTCCATAGCAATCATATGGGAGGAAATGAATCCAAATTTCATCTCAGCTGTTTGCTAATTCTAAGGTTCTTAATACATTCTGAGACAGTCTGCATACAGAAAAAGTCTTTCCAGGTAATCATTTATGTGTTATTTAGCGAATTCTATAAATAACGTTTTGTCCTATGTTCTATAAACTTTAATAGCAAATCAAATTTTTTATTTCGAAATGAACGAAACACATTTTGCTTGATTTAAATTTCTTTCTTAATAAATAAACAAAAAAATAAATACATAAATAAAAAAAATAAAAAATCCTTTATTTATTTATTTTTATTATTTTTGGTATTTTATTTATTTTATTTTATCTTTTAACGAAAAAAAGAACTTAAAGTGTTATTCTATTTTTGACAAAACCTAATATGTAAAAAACCAACATTTTTTTTACGAATTAGAGAAAAAGGCACCCCATGTCAAAGGCTTCATACATAGAAAAGGATTTTCGACTTTACCTTGTACCTTAAATGCGATGTACCGTAATCGGCGACTAGTTTTTTAAACTTATTCAAGTGAAATATTATAATTAAAAGTCATAAATTTTCTGGATCATTGAAAATAAAAGCGGGGAAATAAAATTATATGTACTATTAAAAAAATATGCCCTTTCATTTTTAGGGTTCCCTACTTAAAAAGTAAAAACGGAACCATTATAAGATTACTCCTGTGTCTGTCTGTCACAGAAATTTTACTCGTAGACTATGGAACATGGAAAGTTCAAATTGTGGGGAGTAATAAAGACTATTGACCCGCATATTTTCAGATTATTAAACATTTATAAATATATTTCGTAAAAATGTGGAGGGGCAAATTAAGTTACTTGGAAAAAAAAAATTCTTTGTATATCGTGTGGGGTATCGCGTAAAAGCTTTCGTAACGCTGAATTAAATAATACATTTCTTTTAATTTTACGTATTATATTTTCAAATATATTATCGAAAATGTAGCGCAAAAATATCCCCCCCCCCAATCTAATTTCGAATCTACTAAAATTAAAATTATGAAAAAATTAGAGGTAGTAGACGTTAATTTAAACCTTGCAGGAAAATTATAGCGATTACTCTATGTCACATAGTTTTTGAGAAAATCGCATTTATCCGTTACACACAAATTTCGATTTACGGGCATTCAGCAAAAGTGTTGAGCAGCACTGGAGGTACCTATCGTAGCAGAAGTATAAAAGCATTGTTGATGATGATTTTCGAAAATAATCGTCAGTAATTAGCCGAGATATTAACCCTTAAAGATATGGACGGTTTGGACATACATAATGACAGAGGCGGCGTACTCTATGTACCATCGGCTTTTAAGGCCCAGATAACAACTTTTAATGTTATATATGTGTAATTCAATGGCCAGTAACAGTATAAAAGCAATAAACGTCAAATTGTTAAAAACAGACTAATTCAAGACTCTTAAAGCCTCAAGACTCTTAAAGCTTTAAAAGAAATATTTTAATTTACAATTTTTTAGATGTTAATATTCTATCTTTTCTGAACATTTTAATATAATTGTTTCCTTCAAATTCTCATTAGAACAGAAGTTATGGCTTTTAGAATTATACCCGCTCAATAGCTGAAGCGGCATTTTCGAAACTTTTAAGTAATTTTTCTCCAAATGAATTTTTTTGGGCGTAACGCTCACGATATCTCAAAAACTTTTTAATTTTTTTTCCTGAAATTTTCAAAACATACGTTTCATGTTAAACTGTATAAACTGAACCTAAAATTTCCTTTTTATTGTTCAAAAAAATTTAAGTGATTATGTTGTTGAATTTTTCAAAATTTTGTATTAGTTAAATACAACTTTGTATTAAAAATATAAAAATACTTTAAATACAAATGTATTTTAGTTCAGGGTAATTACTATAATCTGAAGTATAAGTAAACACCAAAAATTTCATTGTAATTGCAATATTAGGTAGCTTTCATTACAAAAAGCTACCTATTGCAGCCGTTCGGAGGAAAGCGATTTCAAAAAATTTTGGTATATTTTCATCGATCATGACCCCCCAGAACCCGAAACCACCTCCGTTCAAAATTGATATATATACATATATATATATATATATATATATATCCATATATATATATATATATATCTGACCTATGTCACACTGTAACTCTCGTATTTATGAACCGATTTGGATGTAATTCGGTGTGCACATAGTGCATACCAATGTCTCGACCGAGTTCGTTGGCCAGCTTCATCCGCCATTTTGTTTCAAAATGGCGGCCATTTAAAAATTTTTAGAAAATTTTAAATTTGAAATGTGGTACCAAAAAATTGAAAATGGAAAAATATTTTTTTCTTATGTATTTCACCTTTATACAAAGATTCCGGAGTAGTTTTTGTTTCGTCTATATCTTAAAAAATGGCTGAGTTATAGCATTTTGAATTTCTAGCGTGGCTGACATTTTGAAACGTCCTGAATTTTGTCACGCGATAAAAGGAGTATTTATGAACCGATTTGGAGGTAACTTCGTTTATACATAGTACATACCAATGTCTCGACCGAGTTCGTTGGCCAACTTTATCCGCCATCTTGTTTTAAAATGGCGGCCATTTAAATTTTTAAGAAAAATTTAAATTTGAAATGTGGTACCAAAAAATTGAAAATTGAAAAAATATTTTTTTCTTATGTGTTTGACCTAGATAAAAAGATTCGGGAGCAGTTTTTATTTCGTCTATATCTTAAAAAATGGTTGAGTTATAACATTTTGAATTTCTAGCGTGGCTGACATTTTGAAACGTCCTGATTTTTGTCACGTGATAACGGGCGTATTTATGAACCGATTTGGATGTACCTTGGTGTGTACATAGTACATAAAAATATCTCGACCGAGATCGTTGTCCAGCTTCATCCGACATCTTGTTTCAAAATGGCGGCCATTTAAAAAATTGATAAAATTTAAAAATTTAAAATGAGATACCAAAAAATTGGAAAATGAAAAAGATATTTTTCGTATGTGCTTGACCTTAATACAAAGATTCCGGAACAGTTTTTGTTTCGTCTATATCTAAAAAAATGGTTAAGTTATAGCATTTTGAATTTCTATTGTGGCTGACATTTTAAAACGACCTGATTTTTGTCACGCTATAACAAGCGTATTTATGAACCGATTTGGATGTAACTTGGTCTGTACGTAGTACATACCAATGTCTCGGCCGAGTTCGTTGTTGGTCAGCTTCATTCGCCCTCTTGTTTCAAAAGGGTTGCCATTAAAAAAAATAAATTTTAAATTTAAAATAAGGTATTAAAAAATTGGAAAATGAAAAAGATTTTTTTTATGTGTTTGGCCTTGATACAAAGATTCCGGAGCAGTTTTTGTTTCTGAAAATTTGTTCTTTTGTTTATATCTTAAAAATGGTTGAATTATAGCACTTTCAATTTCTATTATGGCTAACATTTTGAAACGATCTTGTATTTGTCACGCGATAACACACGTATTCGCCTATTTCAATGTAAGAAGGCATGTGGATAGTATACATCAATATCTCGACCAAGTTCGCTGGCCAGCTTCATCAGCCATCTTGTTTCAAAATGGCGGCCATTAAATAAAAAAAAATTATATTTAAAGTGAGGTGCAAAAAAATTAGAAATTGAAAACGGTTTCTTTCTTAAGTATTTGACCTTGATATAAGGATTCAGGAGCATTTTTTGTTTGTCTTTATCTTAAAAAATGGCTCAGATATAGCAATTTCAATATCTAATGCGGGTGACATTTTGAAAAATCTGATTTTTTGCCTGCGACAGCACTCGTATATATCAGTCGATTCCGATGTGAGTGAGCATGTGCACAGCAATTACTAAGGTTTCGACCAAGTTCACTGGTTAGCCTCATCCACCATGTTGTCTTAAAATGGCAGGCACTTTAAGAATCGCCGAATTTGGCAGCCAAATATAAGTTACTTTAAATAAAAGCAGCTTGGATAAAGCTGACTAATTTCGCGAAATTCTCATTCATAATGATTTAATATTGATAAAAATTAGTATTGAATCTCCTCTATTCGGTTTCCACTAAATTGAGCTTCGTGTGTTTGAGTAATATATGTTGGATTTTTTAAAATAAGGAATATGAAAGCTACCTCTTCCTCCCGGCACTGGCCGGAAGGACTTTTTATTTTGTAATCCCGCGCTTAAACTGTTATACCAATTTTTTGCTCGTCAAATTTCTGACAGTTTGGAGCTCTCTATAAATGCTAAATACGCATCTTGCATTTTTTTTTTCAATACGTGAAATAAAAGAAAATACTAATATCTTTCTTCCGGCTGAAAATTGTGGCTTAAAATCATATGTATTTTAATACATTAAATGTTGAAAATGTTCTTTTATTTTTTCATTTTTTCCTATTTTGAGAGCCCTGAGACCCCTTAATTAGAATGAATTACATAAATACTATGTGATTCGCGATTATTTTGCATTGAATGTATCATTCAATACACCTCGAATGACTTTAAAAGTTAATTATAAATCTATCTGGAAAAACGCGGCAAGGAGCAAGACGGCGTTGCAAATTTTTGTCCTCCTTTCGAAGCGCACTTAGCACAGTGCCAAATGTAAACTTTGAACGAATGTTTTGTTTTAGCTATACTGTAGAAAGAAAGGTTATTACTATGCTGAATTTAGTTTTATGAAATACCAAATGAAGTTTAAATATGCACTGCTTTTATTGTCAGTACCGAATTAAGTTCATTATAAACAAATTAAGATAATATTAAACTAGTTGGATGTGTCAATCCCAAAACTTTCTTCTATCTCATATATCTTAATACTTCTTGATAAATGCAGCACAGCAGCGCCACCGGTTAGATGATTTATACCAAAATCTAATCAGGGACCACTTACGTGAACTTCTAATTGAATTTGAAGTTTAATGAAAATCCGTGCGTTAGTTTTTGAGATAGAGCTATTGCGGAAATCGTGAAAAGTTCTGTATAGCAGTAGCACCTATTGGGAAATTTAAACCAAAAACTTATCAGGAAAAAATTATATTAGGGACTAACTAAATCTAAAGTTTTGTGAAAATTCATGCATTAGTTCTAGAGATACAGCTATTGCGGAAATCGTGAAAATTGCAGCATAGTAGCGCCACTGTTGGACGATTTACACCAAAAACTAAACAGCACTAATATATATAATTCGGGCTAATTGAATCTGAAGGTTAATGAAAATTCGTGCATTAGTTCCTGAGATAGAGCTATTGCGATAATCATGAATAATGCAGCATAACAGCACCACCTATAGGGCGATTTACACCAAAAGGTTATCAGCACCGAATTTTATCAAGGACTAACTGAATTTGAAGTTGTCTGAAAATCCGTGCCTTAGCTCTTGAGATATAGCTATTGTGGAAATCAAGAATAATGCAGCATAGTAGAGCCACCTGCTGGTCGATTTACACAAAAAGTAATCAGGGACTAACTGAATCTAAAGTTTTATTAAATTTCGTTCAATAGTTCTTAAGACAGAGCGCCCACAAAATTTTTGTCACTCACAGACAGACAGACTCACAGACAGATATTTTGTAAAAACATGTTTTTCATTATCTCTGTCCCCTAAAACATATAAATGCGTAGAAAACCGGAATTCGAAAATTTTCACGAATCCAATACTTTCTTCTTGTAAATATAGAAGAAAGTAAAAATGAGTTATACAGAATAGCTATATTTTATATTATTTAGGTTCCATATATCTTTGAACTTTCATGGTAGACCCCTTTACATTTTTCTAGTATAAACTGTTATACCCAACCCTACTTTGCATAGTTTTTTACAAAGTCTTAGTATTCTTTTAGCAACGGTTTTTTTAATAATGCAATTACTAATTCATGTATTTATTGTAGGGAACCCTCTGTGCGCGAGTAATGCTCGCACTTGACCGTTTTTTTTTTCATTAGATTGATGATGCATTATTTTATCAGAATAATAATTTAACCGTAATACTATATATTAAAAGAGAAATTGTCATCTCATTTTCATAAGTTACTATTTTCGTCTTTTATCAGCAAGAAAGACGCAAAAAAGGTTTTTAACAAGAAGATACTTAAAAAGACTTCTTTCAATGGTTTCTATAGCAACCACGTGGGAGGAAATGAATCCAAATTTTAGCTCAGGTGTTTGCTAATTCAAAGGTTCTTAATACATCCAGAGACAGACTGTATACAGAAAAAGTCTTTACAAGTCTTTACATAATTCATGTGTTCTTTATCGAATGCTATAAATAACCTTTTCTGCTAGAATGCTGATGATCTTTGAACTTTAATCACACATCAAATTCTTTATTTCAAAATGAATGAAGCATATTTTACCTGATTTAAATTTATTTGCTAATAAATAAATAAATTAAAAAAAATCCTTTATTTATTTATTTTTATTAGTTTTGCTATTTATTTTATTTTTTTATTTTCTTATCTTTTAATGGAAAAATATATTTTCCACTAAACGTAATATGTAAAAAGCTAAAATTCTTTACGAATTAGGGTAAAATTAACCGAAGTGCATGAAACCCACGTCAAAGGCTTCATACATAGAAAAAGATTTTCGAATTAATCTTGGAGCATAAATCCTATTTATCATAATCAGCGAATAGTTTTTCAAACTTATACAGGTTAAATATTATAATTATAATTCTTAAATTTTCATGATTGCTGAAAATAAAAGCAGGGGAATAATATTATACGTACTATACAAAAGCTATCACTTTTCTTTTCTTTTTTTTTCTTTTTTTTCTTTTTTTTTTTTTTTTTTTTTTTTTAGATCGATGACGCATTATTTCATCCGAATAATAATTTTCCGTAATACTATATATTAAATAAGAAATTGTCATCTCATTTTCATAAGTTACTATTTTCGTCTCTTATAAGCGAGAAAGACACACACACACACACACACACACACAAAAAAAGATTTTTTAGCAAGGAGATACTTAGATAGGCTTCTTTCAATAGTTTCTATAGCAACCTCGTGGGAGGAAATGAATCCAAATTTCAGCTCAGCTGTTTGCTAATTCTAAGGTTCTTAATACATCCAGAGACAGACTGTATACAGAAAAAGTCTTTACAAGTAATCATTCTATGTGTTATTTATCGAATGCTATAAATAAGTTTTTCTCCTAGAATTCTGAGGATCTTTGAACTTTAATAACAAATCAAATTATTTATGTCAAAATGAATGAAACACATTTTGCCTGATCTAAATTTGTTAATAAATAAGTAAATATACAAGTATATACAAAATCCTTTATTAATTTCTTTTTATTATTTATTCTATTTTTTTTTGTTGTTTTTTTGTTTGTTTTTTTTTAATCTTTTTATGGGAAAATGTATATAAAGTGTTATTCTATTTTTTGCGTAACCTAATATCTAAAAAGCTAATATTCTTTACGAATTAGAGAAAAATTAACCTAAGAGCATGAACCCCACGTCAAAGGCTTCATACATATAAAAGGATTTTCGAATTCATCTTGGAGCATAAATGCGATGCACCATAGCCACAGAATATTTTTTTAAAAACTTATTCGGGTTAAATATTATAATTATAATTCTTAAATTTTCTTGATCGTTGGAAAAAAGAGCGCGGAAGTAATATTATATGTAGTATACAACAGCTATCACCTCTTTTTTTTTTCAGATCAATGGTGCATTATATTATCTAAATAAATCAAAGAAACACTTCTCTAAGTATATATAAAACCTCAATACTACATATTTAATAAGAAATTGTCATTTCATTTTCATAAGTTACTATTTTCGTCTCTTATCAGCGAGAAAGACACAAGAAAAGGTTTTTAACAAGAAGATACTTAAAAAGACTTCTTTCAATGGTTTCTATAGCAACCACGTGGGAGGAAATGAATCCAAATTTCAGCTCAGCTGTTTGCTAATTCTAAGGTTCTTAATACATCCTGCGACAGACTGTATACAGAAAAAGACTTTACAGGTAATCATTCATGTGTTATTTGAGTGCTATAAATAAGTTTTTCTCCTAGATTTCTGGTGATCTTTGAACTTTAATCACACATCAAATTCTTTATTTCAAAATGAAAGAAACACATTTTATTTGATTTAAATTTCTTTTTTTTAAAAAGCCCTTATTTGTTCTGCTTTATTTTTTTTTAATTGAAAAAAGTATTTAGGGTGATTCCCCAAAAAATATTTTTTCTGCACTGTGAAAAATGACACTTTCAAATCTGAGAAAATCGATGTTCCATTTTGTTATGAAATTTCTTGTTTCAAATATGACGAACCAATGTGTTCAATTCTAAACTAACGTAAATACTCAGTTTCAATCAAAATCACTTTTTATTCGTTAAATGTAATAAATTTCACCAGTGTAGTTGAATTTATTCATATTATTTCCTTTGTTATGATTTCGAACGAAACGCTCCTTACAATAATATTTTATTACATGAAATGTAGCAAAGTATACTTTTATTACAATCGCGGAAAAGCCTTCGTAATGTGATCACAGAAGCGTAGAGCTTGTTCTTCAGCCTTCGAAACCGAAGAATAGATGAATCCGTAAAAGAAAGATTTCGCAGATGGAATTTGTAAGATTTCATTGAAAATTTTGAAGGTAATTTCATTAATTTTGCTGTTTTGATATATTTATTCCTATTTCTATTGTAAGAAAACTTTACTTCTATAAGTTATCTTATAATTAGGGTTAGCTATGCACCATGTTGCTTACACTCTAAAAACGATATTTTCTAAACTGAGCAAAAAATACTCAAATCTGAGTATGTCGCATTGTCAAAATGGCTCCGAATCAAAATTACTCAAGTTTGCAACATGCATATACTCATTTCTGAAAACAGGCACACACTCAAGAATAAAACATTATGTGCTCATATTTGAGTATATCCGTTTTTTTTTTCAAAAATGAGTATATACGATTTTCAAACTTAAGTTAATTTTGATTCGGAGCCATTTTCACTATGCGACATACTCAGATTTGAGTATTTCTTGTTCAGTTTTGAAAATTTCATTTTTAGAGTGCGATAACTAACACGACATTTTCTTACCCTTTTTTAAACATAAAAGCATGATACTTGCAGGCATGATTATTGAACGAACAGTTTTATCATGTGTCAATTAATGCATTACATCTTTAGTTATAAGCTATTATTGTCCCAGGATGGTAGTTTACTTCTCTCCTGAACTGTCGTCTCCGAAAATTTGATTTTAAATTTTAAATTAGACGTCATTTTCTGAAAATGTTCTGCCTTTACTTAAGAAAGGGAAACGAAGTTCGATTACATAGTGTCTTAACAAGTGCAGTTATCAATTTGACACGTTTGCGAATAAAATTAATTAAAAATGCGTCCGAAAGTAGCCAGTTTAGATTTGAAAGCAGCCATAAAGCGTTATTCTATTTTTCACATCACATAATATATAAAAAACTAATATTCCTTTCGAGTAACGAAAAATTAACCTAAGAACATAAGCCTTAAGGCTAAGATTTTATCCATAGAAAAGTATTTTCAAATTCATCTTAGAGCCTACATTCAATGTCCACATATAACAATCGACTATATAAACACTTTAGAAATCATTCGAATGAAGTATTATAGTTATAACTCTTAAATAGTCTTGCATACTTTGAAAAAAAGAGTGGAAAAATAACATGTTACTATACAAAATCGCCTTTCCTAACATTTCATTTTTTTGATCATCCATCCATAAATGCATCCAAAGAATTTAAAGAAATAGGGATCTAATAATATATAAAACAGCGATACCATATCTTTAATAGGAAATTCGAACTTTTATATTTGCTTGTCATCTTCCTCAGACGTTACATATTTTTATCCGTTATAGCGAGAAAAATGGAAATAAAACATTTTGTTTTTTTTTTAAATAAGATACTGAAAAGAACTTCTTTCAATGATCTCTATAGCAACGACGTGGAGGAGGGAATAAAAATGTCGGCTGAGCTGTTTGCTTTATCTAAGATTCTTAATACCTGAGATAGGCTGAATAGAGAAAAATCTTCAAGAATTAATGTGTTATTTATCGAATGCTATAAATAACTTTTTCTCCTCTGGTGATCTTTCAGTTTAAATCACAAATCAAATTCCTTATTTCAAAATAAATAAAATAAATTTTACCTAATTTAAATTTATTTATAAAAAAAAATCATTTATTAGTATTTTTTTACGAATTACAGAAAAATTAACCGAAGGACATAAGCCAAACTTCTCAAAATTTATCTACAGAAAACGATTTTCAAATTTACCGTAGCGCTCAAAAGTATTTTGACAATCTTATATTCTCACTTATTTTGTTTAATATAAAAATATAAAAGAAAATATATTTCCTATAATCGAGAACACTATGATTGCAGTTATTCAAATGTATCAAGTTTGAACTTGTTTGTTTACATTCAGCGCCACCGAAGAAATATGTTTCCTCCTTAGCTCAAAAGTATTTTGACAATTAGTTTGCATTTAATTGTTGAAGGCATCAGTGGCGCTATAGCTTTGATTAGTGATTATAATGACTTATTGTGATTATTTTTAAATGCCGAAACGTAAAGAATATTCCAGTGATTCTAGAAAAGCCTTTGTAAATGAGCTTCAGAAAGGTAGACTGCAAGCAGAATATCCTCATTCTTTTAACGTGTCTTGGCAACTTGGTATTATATGGAATAAAGTTTTTAATAAACAGAAATACATGGAAAATAAGCCTCGAAGGGGTCATCCGAAAAAAAAAAAACCGCAGTGCTGACTGTATTATAAAAATGATATCTACAAGTGATTGTCGTAAGTCCGCTGTAATAATAAAAAAATTAATTGAAAGAATATTACGGCATAGACATACACGTTTCAACTGCCAAACGCGCCTAATTCTCTATGGATTACATGTCAGAAGACCAGCAAAAAAGTGTTTGTTATCTACTAAGAATAGGAAGGCTAGAGTTGCATTTGCAAAACGGCTTAAATCGTGGAGAAGGGTAGAATGGTCTAATGTTTTGTGGAGCGATGAAAGGAAGTTTAATTTAATATCATCTGATGGAATCAAGTACATTCGACGTCCTAAAAACAAAAAATATGATGTTCGATACCAAATACCCACCGTCAAACATGAAGGCTGCAATGTGATCGCTTGGAGTTGTTCTTCACTCAGCGGAGTTGGACCTTTAGTTCGAATTAATGGGAATATGGATCGGCACATGTATGCTGATACATAAAAAACATATGCTACCGTACGCTAAACAAAACATGCCTGCTCAGTGGTATTTTTAGCAAGATAATGACCAGAAACACAAATCCAAGTACGTAAGGGATTTTATGAGATGCAGAAAAGTCAAGGTTCTAGAGTGGCAAAGCGAAAGTCCGGATTTGAACCCCATAGACAATCTGTGGGAGGAGTTAGATCGTACAGTACGATACCAAAATTATTCAAATAACACAACTTTATACAAAGCTCTTAAAAATGAGTGGGATCGAATTCTTTTAGATCGAATACAAGAATTAGTCGACTCCACGCGTTGTGAGGTTGTCATAAAGGCCAGAGGATATGCTACTAAAAATTGACTGATTCATTACTGTATTTTATAATTATTGCGTTAATATATATATATATATGTATTTTTTTTTTACGTCAAAATACTTTTGATTTATCATTTTTCTGATTTTTCTTGAGTCTCGCGTTATTTTCCATCAAATGACAGTTAATTTACTAAAATTCTGTAAAACATTGTATACGATTAAATAAGATAAATGATTGATTTTTGTATTTTATTACTGTTTTTAATTAAATCAATTATTGTCTTTGTCAAAATACTTTTGAGCGTTACTGTATCTTCAGGCCATAATGCGATTCCCGTGTATCACAATCGGCGACTAAACACTTTAAAAACTTATTCAGTGTTAATTATTAAAATTTCTAGCATACTTTGAAAATTAGAGTAGAGAAATTATATTATATGTACTATAGACAATATATTACATTTAGTAGCAATTACTATAATTATTATTTTTTAAATTATTGATATAAGGGTTGCCCAAAATGAAAGTGGCATTGCTGTAATAACTCCGCCATTTGAAGAGAAAGATCACTGCGCATGCTCCTATAAAGGGCGCAGAGTGCTGGAAATGCATGCGATAGTCAGATCCCGCCAGATTCGTGTGTGGTAGCGTGGAAGCACGTTAAAAAGCATCGTTTGCATCATGGATGCTTCCAAATGGTATCAACGCGCGGTCGTGCAATTTTTAACAGCGGAAAATACGAGTGATAGTGAAATCTATCGTCGAATGCAAAATGTGCATGGCACGGAGTGTATGTCACGCAAATCGGTATTCCTATGGTGCAGGGATTTTCGTAGTGGGAGAAGATCACATGCGCTTGACCAGATCCTGACCTGCCGTCAGTACTGGCTTTTCCACTACGAAAATTTCTACACCATCGGAATACCGATCTGCGTGACATACACTCCGTGCCATACACATTTTGCATCCGACGATAGATTTCACTAGCACTCACATTTTTCGCTGTTAAAAAGTGCATGACCTAGCGTTGACACCATTTGGAGGTATCCATGATACGAATGATGCCTTTTAACGTGCTCCCACGCTATCATACACGCATCTAGCGGGATCTGATGATATCGCATGCATTCCCAGCACTCTGCGCACTCTATAGGAGCATGCGCAGTCATCTTTCTCTCCAAATAGAGGAGTTATTACAGAAATGCCACTTTCATTTGGGCGACCAATATACATCAATGCATCCACAAAGAGAGTTCTGGTGATCTTTCAACTTTAATAACAAATCGAATTCTTTATTGCAAAATAAGTAAAACACATTTTACTTAATTTAAATTTCTTTCTAAAAAAATCATTTATTTGTTCCGTTTTAATTTGTATTTTATTGAAAATTTTTTGAAAAGCGATATTCTATTTTTCACAAAAAATAATACATAAAGCAACAAAAATTCTTTACGAATTAGAGAAAAATTAACCTTAGATCATAAACCTCACGGCTCTAAATTTATCCACAGGAAAGGATTTCGAATTCGTCTTTAAGCCTTTATGTGATGTTCATGTATCATAATCGGTCAATAAGTTATAATTAACAAATCAAATCTATCTCCTTTCGTAACTTTTTTTTAGATCATTGCTACATTAATGCATCCAAATAACTCAAAGAAATAGTTCTCTAAGAATATATAAAGCCGCAATACCATATATTTAATAAGAATTTTGAACTTTCATATTTGCTTCTCATCTCCCTCACACGTTGCTATTTTTGCCTGTTATAGCGAGAAAGATGGAAATAAAAAAATAAGATACTGAAAGGGACAAGTTTCAATGATGTCTAATAGCAACCACGTGGAAGGAATGGAGAAAAATTTCGGCTGAGCGATTTGCTTCATCTAAGATTCTTAATAATCCTAAGTTAGACAGCATGCAGAAAAAAGGCTTTACAGATAACCATCGATTTGTTATTTATCAAATGCTATAAATAACTATTTTTTTCAGAGTTCTGGTGACCTCAATTTTAATCACAAATCAAATTCTTTAATTAAAAATTAATAAAACACGTTTTATCTGATTTAAATTTTCTAAAAAAAAATAAATAGATCATTTATTTGTTCAGTTTCGCTTCGTTTTTTAATGGAAGAAGTATTTAAAGCGTTATTCTATTTTTGTGAAAACGTAATATGTAAAAAACCAATATTCTTTATAAATTAGAGAAAAATTATAAAAATCATAAATCCCACGGCTCAGAGTTTGTCCATAGGAAAGTATTTTTGAATTTATCTTGGAGCTTAAATGCGATGTCCATGTGTCACAGTCGGTAATTAACCACTTTTAAAACTTATTCGCATGAAATATTATAGTTATAATTTTTATTTTTTTGTGCATACTTTCAAAATAAAGAGCGGAGAAATAATATTGGATGTACTCTTCAAAATCTTTCTCCTTTCGTAATATTTAATATTTTCGATCATTGATGCATCAACGCATACAAAGAAGTCAGATAAATAGTTCTTTAACCCCTTAATTCTCGCTCCCGTGATATTCACGAGCTGCGTCTTTTTTTAGATTTATTCAGATTTGTTTGATTCCTACCAGTTTTGTAAAATAGTGTAATTAGCTTTATCGTGGTATTATTTTAACTGTCATTATATAAGGTGAATATTTCTTTTTCAAAAAAGTGGGGCCAATAAGCAATTTGAATTTTTAAACCGTAATTTAATGCGACCGTTAAGGGGTTAAGAATATATAAAACCGCAATATCATACATTTAATAAGAAATTTGAACCGTCATATTTGCTTGTCATCTCCCTCACACGTTGCTATTTTTTAAGATGGAAATACAAAATCCAGTTTTTTAAAAAAAGATACCAAAAAGGACTCCTTTCAACGATATATATAGCAACCACGTGGATAGAATGGATAAAAATTTCGCCTGAGCTGTTTGCCTCATGTGAGATTCTTAATATCTGAAATTGGTTGAATAGGGAAAAATCTTCACACGTAACACTTGATGTGTTATTTGCAGAATGGTATAAATAACTTTTTTCGCCTAGAGTTCTGGTAATCTTTCAACTTTAACCGGAAATCAAATTCTTTATTTCAAAATTAATTAAACACAACCAGGGTTGCGACCCACTGTATGAACTCCTTAAGGGGACTATTCATGCACTTGAAAACACCCGTTCGCTAATGTTAATCCTACGGGCAGATTATTTTTGAATTGCTCGTTTAACCCTTTCAGGGGCAAAGCAATTCCATTGCTAAAGTGTTGAAATTAATGAATGACACCGGAAGTTTGAAAACAAATTTATTTGTAAATAAGAAAAAACTACGTTTCACACACATAATAAACCGAAATTTTGTTTACCAAATTTCTGGTGCCAGTGTGGCATTTGGGAATTAAAATTAAATGGTTTCATAGACATACCACCGCCATTCAAGGGGTTACATTTGAATATTTTTAAACCAATTTTTTTGCATAGCATAGCTGTGATAGGGCCATATCTGTAATAGGGCCATTTTGAACTTTTTCAATTTTAATTGCAGATTTTTTTTAATGAAGGTACTTTCACTTTCGAAACCTGTTCCGAAGGTGAAAGTACCTTTATTAAAAAAATCTGCAATCGAAATCTAAAAAATAAAAAATAGCCCTATTAGAGATCGACGTCAGCTATCCTATGCAAAACAAAAAATCGTTTAAAAATATTCAAATTTACAAGAGAAATTAAAAAATAACCTGCCCATAGGATTAGCATTAGTGAACGGGTATTTTCAAGTGAGTGAAGGGTCCCTTTAATGACTTGACTTGACATTTCCTTAATTTAAATTTGTTTCTAAAAAAAAAAAAATCATTTTTTTGTTCCATGTTACTTTGCTTTTTAATTGGAAAAAATATTTAAAGTATTATTCTATTTTTCACAAAAAATCATACATAAAAAACAAATATTCTTTATGAGTTAGGGAAAAATTAACCTAAAAACAAAAAACTCACGGCTCACACTTTACCAGTAGAAAAGTTTTTTAAAAAAATCATTTTTTTTCATGTTACCTTGCCTTTTAATCGGAAAATATATTTAAAGCATTATTCTATTTTTCACAAAAATTCATACATAAAAAAAGCAAATATTCTTTATGAATTAGAGAAAAATTAACGTAGGAACAAAAAACCCACTTCTCAGACTTTATCTACAGAAAAGGATTTTCGAATTCATCTTAGAGCCTAAATTTAATGCCCATATATCACAATCGGCCGCATAAACACTTTAAAAACTTATTCAAAATATATATTATAGTTATAATTCTTAAATATTCTTGCATACTTTGAAAATAAAAATGGGTAAATAATATTATATGCACCATACAAAATCTATCGCCTTTTGTATCATTTATTATTATTTTATTAGATCATTTATACATTATTGTATCAGAATAATTCAAAGAAAGAATTCTTTACGAATATATAAAACTGTAATACCATATTTTAAAAGAAATTCGAACTTTCATAGTTGCTTGTCATCTCCCTCACACGTTGCTTTTTTTGTCTGTTGTAGCGGGGAAGATGGAAATAAAAAATCCAGTATTTTTTAAATAAGATACTGAAAATAACTTCTTTCAATGATCTCTATAGCAACCACGTAGGAGGAATGAATAAAAATTTCGGCTGAGCTGTTTGCTTAATTTAAGATTCTTAGTACCTGAGATAAACAGTACACAGAAAATGCCTTTACAAGTAACGTTGATGTGTTATCTATCGAGTACTACAAATAACTTTTTTCCCTAGAATTTTGATATTCTTTGAACTTTAATCACAAATAAAATTCCTTAATTCAAAATGAATGAAACACGTTTTATCTTATTTAAATTTCTTTCTTAAAAAAAAAAAAAAGAAAAAAAATGCAATTTAACAAATTACAACGACCATTTGGAAAATGATTTTTTCAAAGACTAAAATTTAAGAAAGTAAAAATAGCACGGAGTTGATCATACATTACGTACGCCATGAATTAAACATTAATATTGTTATTACACGTAAAAATTGCAAGCAACAGAAATCTCCTGCGACTCGTACGTATTATCCACCTGAAACTTACGTATTATCCAAGTATTTCATTGGCTGTTCGGGAAAAGGCTTTTCAATCGTCAGATTTCTAAGAAATCTGACTGCAAATTTTAAATGAAATTTATTTCTTAAACTTCTAAACATCTCACAATATTACTTTTTATATCGTTGTATGGAAAAAAAAAATGTAATAAAATTTGTTTGAAAGCTGTATCTCAATTTGTTTCTGAGTTATTAATTTTTTTTATAGTTTTTATTACTTTTTTGTCATAGTGGCAACGCTCTGTTGTCCATCTCTGTTGAAAGTAAAGGGAAATACAGATTACTGTATAGACCAATCAGAAAACGAATAAAATGATGATTAAACCAATAAAAGCCTTCAGATATGCTTTTGATTTCCTACCCTGACAGAGAACAACAAGCATTTTTCCAAATGGTTAAAATATATATATATATATATTTGTTCTGTTTTACTTCGCATTTTAATAGGAAAATGTATTTAAAACTTTATTCTATTTATCACAAAACATAATACTATGTAAAAAAACTGATATTTCTTACGAATTAGAGAAAAAAAAATAAACCTCGCGACTCAGACTTTATCTATAAAAAGGGATTTTCGAATTCACGTCGGAACGTAAATGAGACGTCCAAATGTCACTATCGGCGAATAACCACTTTTAACATTAATCAGGTGAAATATTATAGTTAAAATTCTAATTCCCATACTTTGAAAATAAGAGCGCGGAATTAATATTAATATACAAAATCTATTTCCTTTCGTAATACTTATTTCTTTTTAGAACGTTGCTATACATCAATGCATCCAATAATAAAAAGTCCTTCCGGCCAGTGCCGGGAGGAAGAGGTAGCTTTCATAATTCTTATTTTAAAAAGCCAAATTATATCATTCAAACACACGAAGCTCAATTTAGTGGAAACCGAATATAGGAGATTCAATACTAATTTTTATCAATATAATGAATGAGAATTTCGCGAAATTAGTCAGCTTTATCCAAGCTGTTTTTCTTTAAAGTAACATATATTTGGCTGCCAAATTCGGCAATTTCTTAAAGTGCCTGTCATTTTAAGACAACATCGAGGATGAGGCTAACTAGTGAACTTGGTCGAGACCCTAGTAATTGCTGTGCACATGCTCAATCCCATCGGAATCGGTTAATATATAGGAGTGCTGTCGCATGCAAAAAATCAGATTTTTCAAAATGTCACCCACAATAGAAATTGAAACTGCTATATCTGAGCCATTTTTTAAGGTAAAGACAAACAAAAAATGCTCCTGAATCCTTATATCAAGGTCAAATACTTAAGAAAGAAACCTTTTTCAATTTCTAATTTTTTTGCACCTCACTTTAAATATATATATATTTTTTAATTTAATGGTCGCCATTTTGAAACAAGATGGCTGATGAATCTGGCCAGCGAACTTGGTCGAGGTGTTGATGTATACTATTCACATGCCTTCTTACATCGAAATAGGCGAATACGTGTGTTATCGCGTGAGAAATACAAGATCGTTTCAAAATGTTAGCCATGCTAGAAATTCAAAGTGCTATAAATCAACCATTTTTTAAGATATAAACAAAAGAACAAATTTTCAGAAACAAAAACTGCTCCGGAATCTTTGTATCAAGGCCAAACACATAAAAAAATCTTTTTCATTTTCCAATTGTTTAATACCTCATTTTGAATTTTAAATTTAATTTTTTTAAAATGGCAACCCTTTTGAAACAAGATGGCGAATGAAGCTGGCCAACGAACTCGGTCGAGACATTGGTATGTACTATGTTCAGACCAAGTTATATCCAGATAGGTTCATAATTACGCCTGTTATCGCGTGACAAAAATCAGGTCGTTTTAAAATGTCAGCCACAAGAGAAATTCAAAATGCTATTACTCAGCCGTTTTTTAGACGAAAGAAAAACTGTTCCGGAATCTTTGTATTAAGGTCAAACACATACAAAAAAAATCTTTTTCACTTTCCAATTTTTAGGTATCTCATTTAATTTTTTTTATTTTTTAATTTTTTTAAATGGCCGCCATTTTGAAACAAGATGGCGGATGAAGCCGGCCAACGAACTCGGTCGAGATATTTGTATGTACTATGTACACACCAAGGTACATCCAAGTTGGTTCATAAATACGCCTGTTATTACGTGAGAAAAATCAGGACGTTTCAAAATGTCAGCCACGCTAGAAATTCAAAATGCTATAACTCAGCCATTTCTTAAGATATAGACGAAACAAAAACTGCTCCGAAATCTTTGTATAAAGGTCAAATACATAAGAAAAAATATTTTTCCATTTTCAATTTTTTGGTACCACATTTCAAATTTTAAATAAAAAAAAAAATTAAATGGCCGCCATTTTGAAACAAAATGGCGGATGAAGCTGGCGAACGAACTCGGTCGAGAGATTGGTATGTACTATGTACACACTGAATTACATCCAAATCGGTTCATAAATACGCCTTTTATCACGTGACAAAATTCAGGACGTTTCAAAATGTCAGCCACGCTAGAAATTCAAAATGCTATAACTCAGCCATTTTTTAAGATATAGACGAAACAAAAACTGCTCCGGAATCTTTGTATAAAGGTCAAATACATAAGAAAAAATATTTTTCCATTTTTAATTTTTTGGTACCACATTTCAAGTTTTAAAATTTTTTAACATTTTTAAATGGCCGCCATTTTGAAACAAAACGGCGGATGAAGCTGGCCAACGAACTCGGTCGAGAGATTGGTATGTACTATGTACACACTGAATTACATCCAAATCGGTTCATAAATACGCCTTTTATCGCGTGACAAAATTCAGGACGTTTCAAAATGTCAGCCACGCTAGAAATTCAAAATGCTATAATTCAGCCATTTTTTAAGATATAGACAAAACAAAAACTGCTCCGGAATCTTTGTATAAAGATCAAATACATAAGAAAAAAATATTTTTGCATTTTTAATTTTTTGGTACCACATTTCAAGTTTTAAATTTTTTTAAAAATTTTAAATGGCCGCCATTTTGAAACAAAACGGCGGATGAAGCTGGCCAACGAACTCGGTCGAGACATTGGTATGTACTATGTACACACCGAATTACATCGAAATCGGTTCATAATTACGGGAGTTACAGTGTGACATAAGTCAGATATATATATATATATATATATATATATATCAATTTTGAACGGAGGGTGGTTTCGGGGTCTGGGGGTCATGATCGATGAAAATATACCAAAATTTTTTGAAATCGCTTTCCTCCGAACGGCTGCAATAGGTAGCTTTTTTGTAAAGAAAGCTACCTAAAAAAAGTCCTTCCGGCCAGTGCCGGGAGGAAGAGGTAGCTTTCATAATCCTTATTTAAAAAAAGCCAACTTATATCATGCAAACACATGAAGCTCAATTTAGTGGAAACCGAATATAGGAGATTCAATACTAATTTTTATCAATATAATGAATGAGAATTTCGCGAAATTAGTCAGCTTTATCCAAGCTGCCTCTCTTTAAAGTAACTTATATTTGGCTGCCAAATTCGGCAATTTCTTAAAGTGCCTGTCATTTTAAGACAACATGGGGGTTGAGGCTAAGCAGTGAACTTGGTCGAGACCATAGTAATTGCTGTGCACATGCTCACTCACATAGGAATCGGTTAATATATAGGAGTGCTGTCGCATGCACAAAAATCAGATTTTTCAAAATGTCACCCACAATAGGAATTGAAACTGCAATATCTGAGCCATTTTTTAAGGTAAAGACAAACAAAAAATGCTCCTGAATCCTTATATCAAGATCAAATACTTAAGAAAGAAACCTTTTTCAATTTCTAATTTTTTTGCACCTCACTTTAAATATATACATATTTTTTAATTTAATGGCCGCCATTTTGAAACAAGATGGCTGATGAATCTGGCCAGCGAACTTGGTCGAGGTGTTGATGTATACTATCCACATGCCTTCTTACATCGAAATAGGCGAATACGTGTGTTATCGCGTGACAAATACAAGATCGTTTCAAAATGTTAGCCATGCTAGAAATTCAAAGTGCTATAAATCAACCATTTTTTAAGATATTAACAAAAGAACAAATTTTCAGAAACAAAAACTGCTCCGGAATCTTTGTATCAAGGCCAAACACATAAAAAAAATCTTTTTCATTTTCCAACTTTTTAATACCTCATTTTGAATTATAAATTTAATTTTTTTTAAATGGCAACCCTTTTGAAACAAGATGGCGAATGAAGCTGGCCAACGAACTCGGTCGAGACATTGGTATGTACTATGTACAGACCAAGTTACATCCAAATAGGTTCATAAATACGCCTGTTATCGCGTGACAAAAATCAGGTCGTTTTAAAATGTCAGCCACAAGAGAAATTCAAAATGCTATTACTCAGCCATTTTTTTTAGATATAGACGAAAGAAAAACTGTTCCGGAATATTTGTATTAAGGTCAAACACATACAAAAGAAATCTTTTTCATTTTCCAATTTTTTGGTATCTCATTTAAATTTTTTTATTTTTTAATTTTTTTAAATGGCCGCCATTTTGAAACACGATGGCGGATGAAGCTGGCCAACAAACTCGGTCGAGATATTTGTATGTACTATGTACACACCAAGGTACATCCAAGTCGGTTCATAAATACGCCTGTTATTACGTGAGAAAAATCAGGACGTTTCAAAATGTCAGCCACGCTAGAAATTCAAAATGCTATAACTCAGCCATTTCTTAAGATATAGACGAAACAAAAACTGCTCCCGAATCTTTTTATCAAGGTCAAACACATAAGAAGAAAATATTTTTTCAATTTTCAATTTTTGGTACCACATTTCAAATTTAAATTTTTCTTAAAAATTTAAATGGCCGCCATTTTTGAACAAGATGGCGGGTGAAGCTGGACAACGAACCCGGTCGAGACATTGGTATGTACTATGTATAAACGAAGTTACATCCAAATCGGTTCATAAATACGCCTTTTATCGCGTGACAAAATTCAGGACGTTTCAAAATGTCAGCCACGCTAGAAATTCAAAATGCTATAACTCAGCCATTTTTTAAGATATAGACGAAACAAAAACTGCTCCGAAATCTTTGTATAAAGGTCAAATACATAAGAAAAAAATATTTTTCCATTTTCAATTTTTTGGTACCACATTTCAAATTTTAAATTTTTAAAAATTTTTTAAATGGCGGATGAAGCTGGCCAACGAACTCGGTAGAGAGATTGGTATGTACTATGTACACACCGAATTACATCCGAATCGGTTCATAAATACGCCTTTTATCGCGTGACAAAATTCAGGACGTTTCAAAATGTCAGCCACGCTAGAAATTCAAAATGCTATAACTCAGCCATTTTTTAAGATATAGACGAAACAAAAACTGCTCCGGAATCTTTGTATAAAGGTCAAATACATAAGAAAAAAATATTTTTCCATTTTTAATTTTTTGGTACCACATTTCAAGTTTTAAATTTTTTTAAAAATTTTAAATGGCCGCCATTTTGAAACAAAACGGCGGATGAAGCTGGCCAACGAACTCGGTCGAGACATTGGTATGTACTATGTACACACCGAATTACATCGAAATTGGTTCATAATTACGGGAGTTACAGTGTGACATAGGTCAGAATATATATATATATATATATATATATATTGATATATATATATATATATATATCAATTTTGAACAGAGGGTGGTTTCGTGGTCTGAGGGTCATGATCGATGAAAATATACCAAAATTTTTTGAAATCGCTTTCCTCCGAACGGCTGCAATAGGTAGCTTTTTTGTAAAGAAAGCTACCTAATAAAAAAACAATTCTCTAAAATATAGGAAAACGTTATACCAATATTTTAATAAGAATTTCGAACTTTCATGTTTGCATGCCATCTCCCTCACAAATTTCTGTTTTTGTGTGTTATAGCGAAAAGATGGAAATAAAAAAACCAATTTTTTTATAAGAAGATACTGAAAAGGACTACTTTCAATAATTTCTATAGAAATCACGTGGAAGGGGAGGATAAAAATTTGGGCTGAGCTGCTTGCTAATGCTAAGATTCTTAATACATTCTGAGATAAACTGAAACTGTATACAGAAAAAGTTTTTTAAGGCAACCATTCATGTGTTATTTTTTGAATGCTATAAATAACTTTTTCTCTTAGGGTTCTCATGTTCTTTTAACTTTAATCACAAATCAAATTCTTTATTAAAAACATGTATAATAATCACTTATAAACAGATTAAGTTAAATAATGCTATAAAAATGATAGAATATCGTTATTAAGATTGACGATCGTTTCGTCGCACAAACGGCGACATTTTCTAAATCATTCACGATAGAAAATATTTTCACTTTGAAAATATTTTCTATCAATTATTTGAAAATATTTTCACTTTGAACATATTTTCTATCAATTATTTGAAAATATTTTCTATCAATTATTTGAAAATATTTTCTATCGTGAACGATTTAGAAAATGTTGCCGTTTGTGCGAAGAAACGATCGTCAATCTTAATAAAGATATTCTATCACTTTTTATAGCATTATTTAACTTAATCAAATTCTTTATGTCAAAATGAATGAAATATATTTGTTCATTTGTTCAGTTTTACATCTTTTTCTAAGGAGAAAAAATATTTAACATATTGATTGCCATGGCACACAAATATGTATACCAAAAAATACTTCCCGGGGCGCCACGCACACGAATACGTGTGCCATCAATATTTTCAGTAAATACAATTTACTACTATGAAACGATACTATTGATAAATTATTAAACAACCCCGTGACCACTCTCCCAGGCATGTTTAGTGATTTCAGTTTAGCGTTCAATGTGTAAAAATAAGTAAAATTTGATACATTTGAATTAAAAATGTATAAAGTTAATAAACATTGCCGCGACTGGGAATCCTGAACTAACTGGATAAATGCTCAAAATAGCATTGTCAATGTGTGCCAGAAAAAAGCCACTTCGTCTGATTCTATGACAGCCAATGTGTTAAAATTTTATTCTATTTTCCACAAAATGTGACATGTAAAAATCTAATATTCCTTACAAATTAAAGAAAAATCAAACAAAGAACATAAATCTCACGGCTCAGACATTACGGGAATCCATGGAAACGGATATTCGAATTCATTGATATGCATGATCACAATTTGCGAATAATCATTATTACAACTTTTTCCGAGGAAATATTATAGTTATAATTCCTAAATTTTCTTGCATACTTTGAAAGTAAGAGTGGAGAAATAATATTACATACACTATACACAAAATCTATCTCTTTTAGTAATATTTATTTTCCCAGATCATTGATACATCAATGCATCCAAATAGTTCAAAAAAGAGTTCTCTATGAATACATAAAACAGGAATGTCATATCTTTAATAAGAAATTCGACTTTCAGATTCGCTTGTCATACAATATATTTGCATATTTGCGATGTTCATATAATATAATCGTTAAATAACTACTTTTAAAATTCAGAAGGAATATTATAATTAAAATTCCTAAATTGTATTCCATACTTTGAAAATAAGAGGGCAGAAATAATATTATATACACAATACGAAATCTATTTCCTTTCGTAACATTTATTTTTATAGATCGTAGCTACATCAATGCATACAAATAGTTCATAGAAAGAGTTCTTTAAGAATATATAAAACAGCAATACCATATCTTTAATATAACATTCGAACTTTAACATTTGCTTGTCATATCTCTAACACGTTGTTATTTTTGTCAGTTATAGCCAGACAGATAGAAATAAAAAAAACCTAGTTTCTTTTAAATAACATACTGAAAAGGAATCTTTTCAATAATTTCTAAAGAAACCACGTGGATGGAATGGATAAAAATTTCGGCTGAGCTGTTTCTTTCATCTAAGATTCTTAAAACCCGAGATAGGCTGAATACAAAAAAGACCTCACGGGTAAACATTAACGCGTTATTTGTCGAATACTATAAATAACTTTTCCCTCCTAGAGTTCTAGTAATCTTTCAACTATTAATCACAAATCAAATTTTTTAATAATTGTTAAGGACTTTAAGTTGTAAAATTGAATACTGAACAAAATAGAAGTTGCTATTCAAAGTATTCTTTATTTATAAATATAAAGATGATGTAAAAATAAAAACACATGAATAAAACTGAAATTCTTTGAATATAATTTTAGACGATGTAGCATGTAAATTGCTTCCTGCCGATTTGTGGTTTTGGAAAATTTTGCTCCTGAAATGGTTTTGAAGATAAAACCGAAACGTTGAGTTTTATTTTATTCATGTGTTTTTCTTTGTATATCATCATTAAAGTATATGTTGGAGAGAATCCTCTATTTTAGTTAGTATTCAAAATCTTTATTTCAAAATTAATTAAACACATTTTCCCTAATTTCGATTTCTTTTTAAAAAAATCGTTTATTTGTTTCGTACTACTTTGTCTTTTAATCGAAAAAAAGTATTTAAAGCGTTTTTATATCTTCACAAAAAATAATACTTAATAACGTCTCAAAATTTATCCATAGGAAAAGATTATCGAATTTATCTTGCGTGTCGTAATGTGATGCCCATATATCAAAATAGGGGAATAACCACTTTAAAAACTCATTCAAATGAAATATTATAAACTTAAAATTACACTATGTGCAAATTACTTAAAAGATAAAAAATATATAAAAAGGTGTTAAATTACTTTAATATCCTTATTATTTTCAACTATACACATAGTCTTCGTCAGAGAATACAAAAATACAAGTTTTTTTGTATCAAATATCAAATTTTTGCATTCTCTGACGAAGACTATGTGTATAGTTGAAAATAATAAGGATATTAAAGTAATTTAACACTTTTTTATATATTTTTCATCTTTTAAGTAGTTTGCACATAGTTTAATTTTAACTTTTTAAAGATGAATTTAGCATTCTATTTATTTATTTACCAAATCCATTGCCTTTTGCGTCATTTATTATGTTTTTTTTTTTTTTTTTTTTTTTTTTTAATCATTGATACATTATTGCATCCAAAGAATTCAAACAAAGAATTCTCTAAGAACATCTAAAACCGTATTTAAAAAGAAATTCGAACTTTCATATTTGCTTGTCATCTACCTCACACGTTGCTATTTTTTTCTGTTGTACCGAGAAAGATGGAAATAAAACATAAAGTTTTTTTTTTAAAATAAGATACTGAAAAGGACTTCTTTCAATGATCTCACTTCTTTCAATGATCTCTATAGCAACTAAGTAGGAGGAAAGGAAAAAATTTCTGCTGAACTGTTTGCTTCATCTAGGATTATTAATACCTGAGACAAAATGAATAGAGAAAATTATTCACAAGTTAATGTGTTATTTGTCGAATCTTATAAACAACTTTTTCTGCTAGAGTTCTAATGATATTTCAACTTTAGTCAAAAATCAAGTTCTTTATTTCAAAATAATTAAAACGCATTTTACATAATTTAAATTTCTTTCTAAAAAAATCATTTATTTGTTCCGTGTTATTTTGTATTTTATGGAAAACATTTTTAAAGAGTTATTCTATTTTTACAAAAAATTAATCTGTAAAACACTAATATTCTTTTCGAATTATGGAAACATTAACCTTAGAACATAATACTCACGGCTCTAAGTTTATCAATAGGACAGAATTTTTTAAAATGATCTTGGAGTCTTAATGTGATGACCATGTATCACAATCAGCGAATAATCACTTTTAAAACATATTCAGATGATATGTTAAGGGGACAGTAGACACACAAAATCACCAAATTTGACAAATAAATCGATTTTTTTCTTCGAGTATTATGAAACTAGATGCTGAAATTTATCTTACGCAAAAACAATATTTCAAATCTGACGCTTCTTCGTCGAGATATTAGCTTTTATATTTGTAAAAACTGTATATATTTATGCAGTATGTTTTACTTAAAATGCCGTTTTCTAAAAATTGACAGTTTTGCACATTTCTAATCTTTGAAACGTTCCATGCGATATTCCTAATTACCAGATTCTTCAGAAATTTATATTTTATATCCTTTGTACAATAATAAATAAAAGTTAGCATAAAAAGTTGTTACATTTCAGGAATATTTCAATATTGAAATTTATGTGAATATGAATATATAGAGCTACTTTTTTTGAAAAAAAGGCATAATTATCAAAATATTTTTTCTTACTTATATATTCAGCAAACTTTTACAATTCATGCCAACTTCCATTGTAATATGTAAAAAGTATCTCATAAGTAAATACTGTCGTATTTTATGTTAAAGAAATGCGCATGGGATATTTTAAAATATGACAATTATTCGTTATTTTAAAAATTGAATAATTGAATAATTTAAAAACTTTTCATTATTTTATCACCAAATTTTGAATATAACTATTTGGACTTGACATTAACAAGTCTGCCAATTTTCAAAGTAATCCATTGAAAATAGAGGGATTTGGTTTTTAAAATCCACTGTCCTCTTAAAGTTATAAGTACTAAATTTTCTTGCATATTTTAAAAAAAGTCCTTCCGGCCAGTGCCGGGAGGAAGAGGTAGCTTTCATATTCCTTATTTTTTAAAGGCCAACTTATATTATTCAAACACACGAAGCTCAATTAAGTGGAAACCGAATGTAGGAGATTCAATACTAATTTTTACCAATACTAAATCATTATGAATGAGAATTTCGCGAAATACGTCAGCTTTATCCAAGCTGCTTTTATTTAAAGTCACTTATATTTGGCTGCCAAATTCGGCGATTTTTTAAAGTGCTTGCCATTTTAAGACAACATGGTAGATGAGGCTAACCAGTGAACTTTGTCGAGACCTTAGTAATTGCTGTGCACATGCTCACTCATATCGGAATCGGTTGATATATACGAGTGCTGTCGCAGGCAAAAAATCAGATTTTTCAAAATGTCACCCACTTTAGAAATTGAAACTGCTATATCTGAGCCATTTTTTAAGATAAAGACAAACAAAAAATGCTCCTGAATCCTTATATCAAGGTCAAATACTTAAGAAAGAAACCTTTTTCAATTTCTATTTTTTTTTGCACCTCACTTTAAATATAATTTTTTTTTAATTTAATGGCCGCCATTTTGAAACAAGATGGCTGATGAAGCTGGCCAGCGAACTTGGTCGAGATATTGATGTATACTATCCACATGCATTCTTCCATCGAAATAGGCGAATAAGTGTGGTATCGCGTGACAAATACAAGATCGTTTCAAAGTGTTAGCCATGATAGAAATTCAAAGTGCTATAATTTAGCCACTTTTTAAGATATAAACAAAAGAACAAATTTTCAGAAACAAAAACTGCTCCAGAATCTTTGTATCAAGGCCAAACACATAAAAAAAATTTTTTTCATTTTCCAATTTTTTAATACTTCATTTTAAATTTTAAATTACATTTTTTTTTAAAAATGGCAACCCTTTTGAAACAAGATGGCGAATGAAGCTGGCCAACGAACTCGGTCGAGACATTGGTATGTACTATGTACAGATCAAGTTACATTCAAATCGGTTCATAAATACGCCTGTTATCGCGTGACAAAATCAGGTCGTTTAAAAATATCAGACACAATAGAAATTCAAAATGTTATAACTCAGCCATTCTTTTAGATGTAGACGAAACAAAACCTGTTCCGGAATCTTTGTATTAAGGTCAAACACATACAAAAAAATCTTTTTCATTTTCCAATTTTTTGGTATTTCATTTTAAATTTATTTTTTTAAATTTTTTTTAAATGGCCACCATTTTGAAACAAGATGGCGAATGAAGCTGGTCAACGAACTCGGTTGAGTAATTTGTATGTACTATGCACACACCAAGGTACATCCAAATCGGTTCATAAATACGTCTGTTATCACGTGGCAAAAATCAGGACGTTTCAAAATGTCAGCCACGCTAGAAATTCAAAATGCTATAACTCAGCCATTTTTTAAGATATAGACGAAACAAAAACTGCTCCCGAATCTTTTTATCAAGGTCAAACACATAAGAAAAAAATATTTTTTCAATTTTCAATTTTTTGCTACCACATTTCAAATTTAAATTTTTCTTAAAATTTTAAATGGCCGCCATTTTTAAACAAGATGGCGGATGAAGCTGGCCAACGAACTCCTTCGAGACATTGGTCTGTACTATGTATAAACGAAGTTAGATCCAAATCGGTTCATAAATACGCCTTTTATCGCGTGACAAAATTCAGGACGTTTCAAAATGTCAACTTCGCTAGAAATTCAAAATGCTATAACTCAGCCATTTTTTAAGATATAAACGAAACAAAAACTGCTACGGAGTCTTTGTATAAAGGTCAAATACATAAGAAAAAAATATTTTTTCATTTTCAATTTTTTGGTACCACATTTCAAATTTTAAATTTTTTTAAAAATTTTAAATGGCCGCCATTTTGAAACAAAATGGCGGATGAAGCTGGCCAACGAACTCGGTCGAGACATTGGTATGTACTAGGTACACACCGAATTACATCCAAATCGGTTCATATATACGAGAGTTACAGTGTGACATAGGTCAGATATATATATATATATATATATATATATCAATTTTGAACGGAGGGTGGTTTCGGGATCTGGGGGTCATGATCGATGAAAACATACCAAAATTTTTTGAAATCGCTTTCCTCCGAACGGCTGCAATAGGTAGCTTTTTGTAAAGAAAGCTACCTAATAAGAGTTGTCAAATATTAATAAATGTACTTACTAAATCAAATCTATCTCCTTTCGTAGCATTTATTTTATTAGATCATTGATATATCTTAATAATTATTAATATCTTAATAATATCTAATTAATATCTTAATCATCTTAATAATTCAAAGAAATAGTTCTCTAAGAATATATAAAACCGAAATACCATATATTTAATAAGGGATTTGAACCTTCATATTTAATTGTAATCTCCCTCACACGTTGCTATTTCTGTCTGCTGGAGCGGGAAAAATGGAAGTAAACAAATCCAGTTTTTTAAAGTAACATACTAAAAAGGACTCCTTTCAATAATTTCTATAGCAGCCACGTGGATGTGATGGATAAAAATTTAGGTTGTGCTGTTTGCTTCATCTAAGATTCTTAACCACCTCACTGACAAGCCCGTGTTAATACGTTCACTAAGCTCCAGGTTTCACTGCAATACAAGCATTATTTAAAGTAATATAAATCTATTGATTTGATGTATTTTTAATATATTGAACAATAATTAATATTAGGTTGAGCAAAAAGTTCTAAGAAATTTTTAATCTAATAGTTACCAGATTTTGTATCGTATATAGGAGTACTAGTGGTATATCTATAGGAGTTCAGGAATTTCGTGGACTATGATGTTCTTTACTTTGAGGAATAGTCCTTGTTGCTTTTGTTGTTAATTTGCGCATAACAACGCAACTTTCACAAATTTCCCAGAACTTTTTGCTCAACCTAGTACTTCGAAGGATTGCATTCATATTCGTTATTATTATTATTTTTTTTTTATATATATAAAATGTTGAAAGAATTATCTTTATTTAGCATTTAAAACAAAATTCAGATAAAACAACATTACAATTTTGCCCTTTTGCAAGACTGTCAGAGGGTTTTAATACCCGAGATAGGCTAATACAAAAATGTCTTAACGGGTAAGTATTGATGCGTTATTTATCAAATATTATAAATAACTTTATCTTCCTACAGTTCTCTTAATCTTTCAACTTTAATCACAAATATAATTCTTTATTGCAAAATTAATTAAACACATTTTCCCTTTTTTAAATGTCTTTTTAAAAAAAATCATTCATTTTTTTTTTTCGTGTTACTTTGTCTTTTCATCGGAAAAAGTATTTAAAGCGTTATTCTATTTTTACAAAACAAAATACATAAAAAAAACTAATGTTCTTAAAGAGTTAGAGAAAAATTAACCCAAGAATATAAACCTAATGTCTCGAAATTTATCCACAGGAAAAGATTTTCGAATTTATCTTGGATCCGTAATGTGAAGTCCATGTATCACTACCGGCGAATAACCACTTTTTAAAACATATTCAGTGAAGTATTATAGCTAAAATTCTTAAAATTCTTGAATAGTTTGAAAATAAAAGTTGAGAAATAATATTACATACAGTATAGAAAATCTATTACCTTTCGTAAGTTTTTTTAGACCATTAATATATGAATGCATCCAAAGAATTCAAACAAAAAATTTTCTAAGAATATCTAAAACCGTTGTAATATATATTTAAAAAAAATTCGAACTGTCATGTTTGCTTGTCATTTTCCCCACACGTTGTCATTTTTTTTGTGTTATAGTGAGAAAGAAGAAAGCACAAAAATCGAGTTTTCTAAAATAAAATACTTAAAATGACTCCTAATGATTTCTACACTGTAAAAAAAAATCTGTAAAGTTACTAAAGTTTTTCTAGGAAACTGGGATTCCAAGAAATTATTATGTAACGGCAACAAGAAAAAATCCTGTAACAGACGCTGTTACAGGAATTTTTCTTGTTGCCGTTACATAAAGATTTCTTGGAATCCCAGTTTCCTAGAAAAACTTTAGTAACTTTACAGATTTTTTTTTTTTACAGTGTATAGCAACCACGAGGGAGGGAAAGATAAAAATTTCAGCTGAGCTGTTTGCTAATGCTAAGATTTTTAATACATCCGGCGATAGACTGTATGCAGAAAAAGTTTTTACAGGTAACCTTTGATATGTTAAAAATATTTTTTTCTCCTAGAGTTCTGATAACCATTGAACTTAATCACAAATCAAATTCTTTATTTCAAAATTAATAAAACACGTTTTATCTGATTTCAATTTCTTCCTTTTTGTTAAAAATTGCATTCATTTTTTCAGGTTTGCTTCGTTGTTTTAATGAGAAAAGTATTTAAAGCGTTATTCTATTTTTTCTCATAACATAATACGTAAAAAAAACAAAAAAAAACAATATTGTTTATAAATTAGAGAAAAATTATAAAAAACATAAACCCCACGGCTCAGAATTTATTCATAGAAGAGGATTTTCTAATTTATCTTGGAGCCTAAATGCGATGTCTATATGTCACACTCAGTGAATAACCACTTTTAAAAATATTCACATGAAATATTATAGTTATAATTCTTACTTTTTTTGCATACTTTCAAAATAAAGAGCGGAAAAATAACATTGGATGTACTCTACAAAATCTATCTCCTTCGTAACGTTTATTTTTTTAGATTATTGATACATTAATTCACCCAAATAATTCAAGGAATGTGTTCTTTAAGAATACATAAAACAACAATTTCATATCTTTAATACAACATTCAAACTTTCACATTTACTAGTAATAATAGTAATAAATGTACTTACTAAATCAAATTTATCTGATTTCGTAAAATTAATTTTTTTAGATCATTGCTACATCAATGCATCCAAATAACTCGAAGAAATAGCTCTCTAAGAATATATAAAACCGCAATACAATATATTTAAAAAGAAATTTGAACCTTCATATTTGCTTGTCATCTCCCTCACACGTTGCTATTTTTGTCTGTTATAGAAAGTAAGATGGAAATAAAAAACCCAGTTTTTTAAAATAAGATATTAAAAGGGACTTCTTTGAATGATCTCTATAGCAACCACGTGAGAGGGATGGATAAAAATTTCGGCTGAACTGTTTGCTTAATCTATGACTTTTAATACATGAAATAGGCTGAATAAACGAAAGTCTTTACTCACGAGTAACCATGTATATTAATTTGTCGAATGCTATAAATAACTTTTCTTTTAGAGCTCTACTGCTCTTGTAGTTTTAATAAATAACTCAAATCAAAGATAAAAAATGCTATAGAAGTAATATAGTACTTTCATTTAGATTAACGCTCGTTTCATCATACAAACGGCGATATTTTCAAAATCATTCATGATAGCTATAAAATAGATTTTTTAAAAACAATAACTTGCTAAATAATGTCATGAGACTTCATGCATAATGAAAATCCGTGCAAACATAAAATAAAATAAAACTGGATATTTGTGAGTGTAGATTAATTTTTACTATTGTTACTAAAACAGCATAGCATCTCTTTCCAAATTTTAGGTAACTCAAGGGACACTGAATCCTTGCAAGAATTCTCGTTGCGTAAAAATATCTCTATTGATTCCCGGATAATGGATGGTAGATAAAATCTTGACGGATAAATTATTCCGCTATTTTTAAAATTGTTCTGTTAAGGTTCTTTGCTGCATAATCTGGCCAAAGCTGTGGTTCTCCTGTTGTATTTGATGTCTGTTATATGTTCTTTGATTCCAGTTTTAAGTTTTATGCTTGTCATATCTATATAAAACTGCTTTGCTTCATCTTCTTTGGTGAAAGGTATTTCATATACCCCTGTTAACTGGTTTGATTCAATTGGATCTATTTTTTTTCATACTATATTTTTTAATTTGTTGTTTTTAAAATTCGTTTGCAAAGATATTTCTATCATGAACGATTTTGAAAATGTCACCGTTTGTGCGATGAAACTAGCGTGATTCTAACTAAAGGTATTATATTACTTTTATAGCATTTTTTTTTTAATTTCATTATCAGTGATTAACATACATATTTTTATAACTCAAATTTCTTACTTCAAAATAACTGTGGCGCATTTCGTTATTAGCCTCCCGATATGCTATTTCTTTTAGACAACAAACAAACTGTCGTCACTAAAAAATAAAGTTACACCTAACCATAAGTCACTTGTAAAATGAAGCAGGTGTATCATTGTACGGTTAAATACTGATAATCTACTACAATTTTCTTAACTTCTAAACATCGCATATTTTCAATTTTTATAACGTCGTATAAGGAAAAAAGTACTTTTAAATGCAATTTGTTTGAAAACTGTTATCAATTTATTGTTGAGCTATATATATTTTTTTGTAGTTTTTAATGACATTTCGGTAATGGTAGCAATTGAAGTAATCCATTTCTGTAGAAAGTAAAGGAAAAATAGTAGATTGCTACATATTTTTTGTTGCCATTTCATCATAACAACTGGGAAAAAATTGTAATTAAAATACGTGCTATGCTAAGAATATCGTCTGCAATAAAAATGTACTTTAAAGAACGCTTATGTGACTTATTTTCTCCGCATTTATTTAATTCCAATCAAAAAGCTGAAAGAATGTAATTTTATTAATGCGTGTGTAATTTTCCGCATTTTGAAAAAAATATAAATGAATGATTTCCGATAATACATGGAGCTATTATAAAAGAGAAACTAAAGGGTGGATGTCGAGGAATACATGCACAATTTTTTCAAATAAATTTATAACTGATTTCCCGCAATTGATTATATATATATTCAATTTTTCTAAAGTTATCATATATTTGAATAACGTTATTCATTTTTAGGTGCGTCCGTAATTATATAAATACGTAGCACCTACAGCCGTCGTTCGGTCTGTCCGTCCGTCCGCATATAACAGAGCAAAAATTACCTAACCGTCTGAAATTTTAAATATATAATCGTTGAAAATTTTGTCGAGCCATTTCAAATTTTATGAAAATCGGATGTATAGTTTAATTACAGGGACAGTCAAATTTTTTTCCGTTACATTACGGCCAATGGGAAAAAATATTTCAAGTGCATTTTAATGATGTTACAGCCTTTCGAACAGAATGAAATTGATAATATACATTCAGTACAATATACGGTGCAAAAAGTTTTTATAAAACTAGTTACAATACGAACGCACCTTATTTGCCACTTTTGACGTGCAATTTCCAACTTGTTTTAATTGGAAATTGTAATAAAACTTTTTACATTTAGTATATTTTTTTAGAATGCCCGCTAACAATACCAAAAATCCTTTTCATAACAAAAATAGCAATTATGCATTCAAATAAATGTTTAACCAATTAATGAAGAATTTGTCAAAGACTGCAACATTTACATAAGCCTTTCTTATTCTGGTTATTTCTGTGGTTTAAGCGCGTAGTTTGATTACATAGCTTAAATCCGTGTTCTATTTATATTTTATTATTTTATTTATTTATTGGTGTTAATAAGTTTTAATTTCGTTATAGAATATAAGTTGGAAACAAATGCTGAGCTATTAATATTAATTTAAGTACAAACGGATTTTTTTTTCTTGTAATCGCCTGATTGCGATAGAGATAAATTAAAAAAAAAAAAAAAAAAAAAAAAAAAAAAAAAAAAAAAACACGCTTGAAAATTATCACGTATTTTTTACGATTTTTTAAAATCGTAAAAAATGAGTAAATTATTATACAATTTTCAGAAAAACTGCGATACAGTTTCCAAACAAATTACATTTGAAAGTAAATTTTTTCCCCTATTTGACGGTGTAAAAATTGAAAATGTGCGATGTTTACAAATTTAAAAAACTGCAGTAAAAGTTAAATTTAATCGTCTGGTGTTGTCGCCGTCAAAATGACGTCAGGGTTACGCACAAAAATATTTGTCCTTTGGAATTTAATCCAGTATTCCCGAATTACAGAACATACTTGATTTTTTTTTTTTTTTTTTTTTTTTTTTGATTGCTTACTAACAACCTCAAAAAGCATTTTTATGTGAAAAAATATTAATAATATATTCAAATAATGTTTTGAAATTTATTAAAAGCTATACTCCCTTATAAGCCATTTGTCAAAATTTCGCTACTTGGAACAGCCTTTTTGATATTTGCAGTGATTTGACCACGTAATTCTTTGGTAAATTTGCTTTTTTAAAAATATTATATTACATTATTTATTTATTTACTTACTGATGCCGTTTTAATTTCTTTATGGAATATTAGCCGGGAACAAATGTTAAACTATGTATATTACTTTAAGGTAAAACGAGTTAAACTTTCGTAATCAGATTATTTCAAAAGCCATAAAAAAGTAATTAAATTGGGATACAGTTTTCAAACAAATTGTATTTGAAATAACACTTTTCCTCTATTTGACGACGTAAAATTTAAATAGTGCAAAGTTTATAAGTAAAAAAAAAATTGCAGTAAAAGCGAAATGTATTGGTCATTTGATGCCATCGTCGGTATGACGTCAAAATTCATTATTCACAAATCACGAATAGGTTTTTGCTTTATAATGGGTCATTCCATGTCACGTGTGAGACAGCTTGTCCACGTGTCACAGCTTGTTACTGCTGTTTTAACAGTGTTATTATAACCCCAAATTAAATCAACTATGCTAATATGAAAATGTAGGATTTTTTGTTATTTTTAATGCATAGTTTATAATTTAAAAACTTACAAGTTAATAGATATAGGTATTTATGTAAATGTCACGACCAGGGCATTTTGTCCACTTTTCATGGAATGACCCTGAATACGGGCAGATTAATTAGGTCTAAGGTTTAAAATGTGGCGAATTTTAAACCCATTAAAGCTTACTTATGTCTAGAGTTTAAAACATGGAGATTTCAAAACCTATTAAAGCTTACTTATGTCTAGAGTTTAAAATGTGGAGATTTTAAAACATTTAAAGGTGTGCCTACCTTGAGAAAACTTTTTTTTAATGAAACTTTTATTAAACACATGTGTTTTTTTAGTTAAAACAGGGAATAAAAATATGAATTCAAACAAATTTTTAATGGAATTTTAATAATTTTTTCAAATTTAGACAATATTTAGTCAAATTTTAGCTAAGAATTGCGTTTATGCCAAACCTTCTATAACAAACTCTATTCATATATTTCACTTTTTTTCCAAGAATATATTAGTAAACCACTTACCTGTGTTATGAAGATTTGCAATACATCTTAAATTTACTAGTATATACCAAATTTTGTATACAAAACATGATTTTCTATTTTTAAAAAATGTTTATTTTTCAATAAAAACATGTCTTAAATTAATATACACATACTTAAAAACTGTTTTTTGCTTCATAACATACCAATAGATGTGCAGAACCTTGTGACCAAATTTTATTTCAATACCTTAAAAACTTTTTTTTTAAAAAGAGGTTTCTTGTAAACGTAAACAATGAAAAACGCAAGTTAAGATTTGAATATAGCACAGAAACGTATGTATAAAGGTTTATATTTTGCTATAACTTTGCATATAATAATCGCTGTAAGGCATTTTCGGATCCTAAGTGTCTAAACTTTAATTTAAAATTATAAACACAAAAAGAAAATTTTCGCAAAAAGGGCGATTTGAGGGTACGCACATACCTTAAAAGGTCATTCCATATAACGTGTGGGACAGCTTTGCTACATATTACTACTGGTTTAACAATGCTATTGTATTCTGAAATTAAAAAAACTATGCTAATATGAAAATGTAGGATTTTTTGTTATTTTTAATGCATAGATTATAATTTTAAAAACTTATAAGTTAATAGCTATACGTATTTATATAAATGTCACGACCAGGACATTTTGTCCATTTTTCATAGAATAGCCCTGAATACGGGCAGATTAATTAAGTCTAGGGTTTAAAATGTGGAGATTTTTAAACCTATTAAAGTATTAAAGCTTACTTATGCCCAGAATGTAAAATATGGAGATTTTAAAACCTTTTGAAGGGTTTTTCCATATCACATGCTGGGCAGCTTTTCTACATATTACTACTGTTTTAATAATGCTATTGTATCCTGAAATTAAAACAACTATGCTAATATGAAAATGTAAGATATTTTGTTATTTTTAATGTATAGTTTGTATTCTAACAACTTAAAAGTTAATAGATATAAGTATTTGGGGCATTCTCACAGTCTTTTGACTTTTAAGTACCTGAATGATATATTTTTTTTTATTTTAGTACATATTCTTGGGGTTTTTTTTAATTCATATACTGGGGAACATCCCATTGCATGACTGCATGACAATATTAACGAGAAAAATAAGTTTTGGACGATTTTGGGGGTCCAGATATACCACTAAATTCCTATACCGTCCTGTGTCCTTGATGCTGATTTTTAAGTTTGGAACTGGCTGTATAAAATCGTTTCAATAAAAGTAATTCGATGTTATTTTTTTCCGAAACTGGGACTATTGTTTTATATAATTATGTATCAAAAAATTAATCTGCAAACTTTTTTACGGTTGTTATTATTTTTTTAACTCTGTCCCTGGGTTTTAGATTCCTTACCGTCCCTCTTGCTACAATTATACTGAAAATCACTCCAGATGCAGCCACAGAATTTTTTTCAAATTTTTTCTTATGCAGAAGTATGCTAGAGAAAGAATGGCTAAAACTCTTTGACAGGAAATTTACTGCAGTATTTAAATCAGCATTTAAATATAAATTTCAAGCATCGTGTTTTTCTTGATAGTCTTACCGTCTCCAAGGTTTATTCCTGCACTTTTCGAGGTAAATCATTATTATTTTTTTAATTATTTAATACAATGTAAATAACTGTTTCTAAAAATCAATGAACTTTGCGGCTATCACTTAGTCTTAACATGATTTGCTTAAAAATAGGTGGTAATTTTCCTTACCATCCCTATTTTTCCCTTACCATACCCTTTTTTCCTATATCGTCCCTTTTTTTCCTTACCGTCGCTTGTTTAACACCCCTTTAAGACAATGTTAATGTTATACCAGAATTTTGTACTCAAAATACTATATTATTATTATTTGTTATTTGAATGTCCTGTGGGTACTATGCAAATTCATTATAAGTAAAAATTTAGAAGAAAATAAAAAGTTATAGTGGTTAAATGGTAAGAAAAATTAAACTCGCAAGTTTAACTTAAACCTCAATTAAATAATTAAAAAAAATTTCGCTGCTGAGAATTTCTTCTTCTTTATTTTGAATCATCAAGGCATTCGTCTATAAGTTTAAAGTGTTATTTTAGCAAGTTTAATTTCACCAGATTTTTATTCCTGAAAGTCAAAAGATTGTGAGAATGCCCCATTTATGTAAATTACACATGTAGGATATATTGTCCGTTTATCATGGAATGCCCCTAAAATAAATTATTGTCGATTTTATTTTACAGCTATTAATTACTTTTCAGGTATTTTCGATCCCAGAACTTCAGTTAAAAATTTCTTTTTTAGTAATATTTTTTAAACGATAGATTATGTGGAATATTTTATGTGTAAATAAACACAGAATAATTATTTGGAATATGGATAAAACATTTTGAATATTTGAACGCGAATATATAAAGAATATAGCTTAGATTAATGAAGCTTAAAGTAACGTATTTGGTTTTCAAAAGAGATTTAATTCCTTCGAGGTTCCTGAATGAACCCAGAGCATAATCATCTAGAATATACTTTTTCAGAGATAATCGTATTCTTCAGTGAAATTAAATTTTGCTGAAATCGAAATTTCCAAAGAAAGCAAAAGTTAAGTCTCTTATTTCATCGCCGGATAAACTAACCTTATTATATAGAACCTTTGAACATGCTTAAGAATTTGCTTTATAATATAGATTATTGTAGATTTTATCGTTATTTTTCAGGTATTTACATCCCAGAACATCAGTTAAATATTTTCCTTTTAGCAATGTTTTTTAAAAGATAGATTATGTGGAATATTGTATGTGTAAACACAGAATAATTATTTAGAGTCTAAACAAAAAGTTTTGAATATTTGAACTATAAAGAATATAGCTATATAAAGAATATAGCGTACATTATTGAAGCTTAAAGTAACGGGTTAACTTTCAAAAGAGGTTTAATTCCTTCAAGTTTCACGAATGAACCCAGATGCTTAATCCTTTAGAATAAACTCTTTCAGAAATATTCTTCAGTTAAATTAAATTGTGCTGAGATTGAAATTTCCAAAGTAAGCAAAAGTTAAGTCTCTTATTTCAACGCCGGATAAACTAACATTTGTATACATAACCTTAGAATATGCTTAATAATTTGCTTTATAATATAGATTATCGTAGATTTTATTTTACAGCTACAGTAGAAGATCACTAATCCACACAGCTCGGAACCAAGTGTTTTGCAGATTAGAGACTTTTTGCAAATTACAGATCATGTGCATTTGATATTTGATTACGCTTATTTTATTCATATTTTGGGCAAACTTCGATTCCTAATTCTTAAAATAAAGAAGTTACACAAAGGCATGAATTAAGTAAGATTTATTAAAAAAAAATAATTTATTGATTTTTATATTTTTTTAAATATATAATCAATAGTTATTTGTGCTAAAACACGTGGTTTATGTTTCTGTATTGTATCATGCAATGTTTTATAAATATCCATACTTACAGTTGCTAAACCAAAAAATCTTGATTTTAGAAATTTAAATATCCTTTATCAAATATTGTAAATACATGTATAAATATTAAATATGAATTTATTGATATATCCATATTTATTAACATAGATTAAGGAATTAATTGCCTAGGTTTTGAATAAACTATTTTATCTTAGATTCCATAAATTATAATTATTTATAGATGCGAGATTAAGTGTATTGGCTAAGTAACTATCTTTCATCAATACCAATATTTTTCAAGTGTGCATTTTTAAAAGAAAATATTTTTTTTTTTTTATCATATAAATGATTAAATAAATAAAATATTTTTATGTATATAATCATTTTCAGTTGTGAAAAATAAGTTTAATTGATGTATGATACATTTATTTAAAAGCGGGGAGGGGGGACTAAAAATTGTCACCATTGAGAAATTATTTTTTAAAAATGAAAATTCTTTGCTTACATTCATTCACTCAGTGCGGATTACAGGCGTTTGCGAATTATAGATTTGAAAATTAACGGTACTCTATGTATTCATTATTTTTCAGGTATTTATATCCCAGAATATCAGTTAAAAATTTTCATTTTAGAAATTTTTTTTAAAGATAGACTATGCGGAATATTTTTTGTGTAAATAAATACTGAATAATTATTTGGAATCTAAGTAAAACATTTTGAATATTTAAACGCAAATGTATGTAGAATATAGCTTAGATTAATGAAGCTTAAAGTAAAGTGTTTAGTTTTCAAAAGAGATTTAATTCTTTCGAGGTTCCTGAATGAACCCAGAGCGTAATCCTCTAAAATAAACTCTTTCAGAGATATTCTTCAGTGAAATTAAATTTTGCTGAAATTGAAATTGCTAAAGTAAGCAAAGTTAAGCCTCTTATTTCAACGCAGGATAAACTAACCTTAGTATACATAACCTTAGAACATGCTTAATAATTTGCTTTATAATATAGATTATTGTAGATTTTATCATTATTTTTCAGGTATTTACATCCCAGAACATCAGTTAAAATTTTCTATTTCAGCAATGTTTTTTAAAAGATAGATTATGGGGAATATTTTATGAGTAAATAAACATGGAATAATTATTTGGAATCTAAATAAAACAATTTGAACATTTTTGATGCAAATATATAAAGAATATATAGCTTAGATTAATGAAGCTTAATCTATCGTGTTTTGTTTTCAAAAGAGATTTAATTCCTTCAAGATTCATGAATGAACCCAGAGCGTAATCCTCTAGAATAAACTCTTTCAGAAATGTTCTTCAATTAAATTAAATTTTGCTGAAATTGAAATTTCAAAGTAAGCAAAAGTTAAGGCTCTTATTTCAACCCCGGACAAACTATCCTTAGTATACAGAACGTTAAAACACATTTAATAATTTGCTTTAAAGTATAGATTATTGTAGATTTTACTCTTATTTTTCAGGTATTTATATCCAGAATATCAGTTAAAAATTTCCATTTTAGAAATGTTTTTTAAAAGATAGATTATGGGGAATATTTTATGTGTAAATAAACGCAGAATAATTATTTGGAATCTAAATAAAACATTTTGAATATTTGAACGCAAATGTATATAGAATATGGCTTAGATTAAGGAAGCTTAAAGTAATGTGTTTAGTTTTCAAAAGAGATTTAATTCTTTCGAGGTTCCTGAATGAACCCAGAGCGTAATCCTCTAGAATAAACTCTTTCAGAGATATTCGTCAGAGAAATTAAATAATGCTGAAATTGAAATTTCCAAATTAAGCAAAAGATAAGTCTCTTATTTCAATGCCGGATAAACTAACCTTAGTATTTATCTAGAATATTATACAGGTGTTCATAATTACACGACCTTACTTTAAAGTTTTCTACAGACAAAAATATTGTTCATAAAGTTGTGAAATTTTGTAAAAGACATAATAAAGTGATGGGAATTTGTTTAAGAGAAAAATAAAATCACTTCAAAATTTCGCCACCAGATGGCTGTTTTAACCACTTCCCTTACCAATTTTTTTGAAAAAAAAAAAGCTGCAAAAAATCATCACATTTTTTGCAATCACATCATTGCATTTCATTATTTGCCTTTCATATCACAAAACTTGGAAAATTGCCAATAAAATATTATATGTAATTTAATTATATATAATTTATTATATTATATAAGATTATATCTTTCTTCTTAAGCTCCAGTTCGAGTAAAACCGTGATAAAACAAATCGTACTGACAAATTGTGCCACACCCGAGTTTTCTAAGGATAATAATTAGTTGCCATAGATACAAATCCGAGATAACTCGGGATAATAAGGGAAGCGATTAAGGAATAACACATTTAGCATGCATTTACGATAGTTTAGAAATCTTATTTATTAACTTTACCTGATCTTAAAAATAGCATTTCACGAAAGTTCTTATAGCTTTTCCCAGAACACAATGTTTTTTAATGTAATTATTAAAAGGTTGTTTTACATAATTGTACGCTTTATCGGCATTACCTCTAACTTGGAATAATTGCAGTCAGTAACTAAACTTATTGAAAAAAAAAAAATTGTTTCGGTTTAAATTACAAAAATCGCATTTTCTTCTATTCATTGTATTTGTTTTACAATGAGGTAATTACATTAACAAACCAGGCTAAATATATACACATATAAAAGAAGACTTTGCGAAAATCATCGGAGGCGAAAGAAACTTTATTTTTATATAAATGCTTATTTAAATCTTAAGCAAGGTTTGCTGATATATACAGATGCATATACAGTGTGTCCATAATTAAACAACCCTACTTTAAAGTTGTCTAGAAGCGAAACTATTGTTCATAAAGTTGTGAAATTTTATAAAAGACACAATAAAAGGGTGGAAATTTGTTTAAGCGAAAAAAAAAGTAGTTCAAAATTTCACTACCATTGGCCGTTCTTTAATGAATTAGACATTTAGCATACATTTACGATAGTTGAGAAATTTTATTCATTAAGGTATCCGAACACCTTTAAAATGTAATTTTCGATCAAAATATAGATTTTTCATTTTTTCAATAATATTAAAATTCAATCTTTTATCCATCGAAATCTGCTTAAATTTTGTCTATTTCAAAAATAGAACCCGATTTACAGCTGTTTAAATTGTGTTTGAAAGTTATTTTTAGCTTTTTCTCAAAATAAAGTTTTTCAGATCTTGACTATACGCAAAACATTCAAAAAGAAAAAATGATGCATGAAATGCCACGAAATTTTCTGTGCTTCTTTTACAAATGTCTTTTGAGGGAATAGACTACACTCATGATAATATATTAAATAGTTTTATATTTACACTGGTATAAATAACAAACTTGAGACAAATTTTGTGAATTTTTCATTACATTAGTACTTTTACTGCCATATCATCTGAGATAGAGATGCGATTATGATGTGTGTCGTCTAAGTCCTAGAGAAAGTTATTCTGTTTACTATGCAATTTACAAAAAGGCAATACATGGTTTCATTTTCGAGTTATCACGTTTAACGGAAATGTCAATTTTTGACATAATTTTGACTATTTTTCTCTTTAAAAAAATTATTTATGGGTAATTGCTAAAATTTTTATATTTTTTTCAAAGTTTTAAAGTAAATGTGATTATAAAAAATGGATAACAAGAGAAAATTTCAAAAATTTCAAAAAATCACTTCCGAAAGTGTGCGGATACCTTAAACTAACCTGATCTTAAAGACAGCATTTCACGACAAGTTCTTATAACATTTCCCACAACACACTGGGATAAACTGTGGAACAAGCCATGTTACGATTCCAGATGGTATCTGAAAACGATGACCGTCATATGGAACCTGTTTGGTTGTAATAAAATTTGTAAACTATCGTAAATGTATGCTAAATGTGTGATTCGTTAAAAAAGCCCTTTGGCGGTGAAATTTTGAACTATTATTTTTATTCGCTCAAACACATTCCCATACCTTTATTATGTTTCCCCCACAAAATTTCACAACATTCTGAACAATTGTTTCGTCTGCAGACAACTTTAACCTCTTCAGTTCCGAAGCTAAAATAATAATACAAATGCTTATTCATTGGTTTTTTACAAACAAAATGACATCGTGAATGACAGAAAAAATATATTTTCTGAAATTGATCCTTTAGGCGCTTAGTAATTTAGGTTCAAAAATATGGATCTAAAACTACAAAACCCGTTAAAAACATCAATTTAATAACCATTAACCTAAATTAACGCAATCATAAATTTAAGAGCCTTGAACAAGTAAATAATCTATAAATCCTAAAAATGTTTCATTGAAAAAGATTTAAGTTAAGTACTTATGAAAATTTCTCACTTTCTTGGTCATACTATCTTTTGGGCATTTTTAGGCATTTTGAAAACTCAGATGAAAATAACATTTATTTTATGTGGGAATCAGCTTAGATGCTGCCATTTATTCGTTTGCTTTGAACGCAAAAAACATTCATCTATTAAGCAGTGATGTGAAAATATAAAAAAGTCGGACATTTCAGTTCTTATAAGGAAAAGGACAGAGGTCCCCGTATGGAGACCCAGGGACCGAAGAGGTTAAATTAGTTATTATTAAAAAGCTATAATGTTTTACAGTTTTCGCGTATATTGATCCTTCTGAGAGCATTTTATAGAAAAATTTGTGCTCTTTCAGAAAAACTTGGTACGGCATGTATTATGTACGGCATGTATATTCAGAAAAACTTGGTACGGCAATAATTTATGTTGGAATCAGCTTAGATGCTGCCATTTATTCGTTTGCTTTGAACGCAAAAAACATTCAGCTCTTACGAAGTGATGTGAAAATGTAAAAAAAATCGGACATTTTAGTTTTTATAAGGAAATAAACAGAGGTCCCCGTTTGGGGACACAGGGACCGAAGAGGTTATAATAGGTTTTTTTAATAATGGACATCCCGTATATATACTAATGCTAAAAAATAATCAACAAATACAGAAATAGTTGCATAAAATTTATTATTTGAAATGAATAAGCAAAATTTACTTATTAGTACAGACTGTACAAAAAGACAAACATTTCTTAATCTGGAGAAATGTAGTATAATCACTAACGAAAATATATAATAACCTCTTCTGATTTACCCACGATTCCGAAAAGCGTTCTTTATCTTTGGAAACCCCAGAAACCAACATATTTTCGAGATTTAAGAATCACCAGGTACATGTATACTTCCCATTTTATAGCCATGCATGGCCCCCTTAAGGGGACCGGGAAAGCCCTTTCTCCGCCATGTTAAATTCACCAACTTTATATACCTTTTTCTCAGAAATGGTGAAAGATAGAGGTCTAGATTTTTTAGAGTACTTTGAATAACATGCTTTACGTATTTTAACAGATCAGTTTCTTTCTATGTAAAACTGAAAATTAATTACTTATTGAAAGACATTTTTAAATTAGCATTTTTGGTCAGATTTCACTGCCTAAAATAAATAATTCTCAACAAATCATTAAATCCCTGTGTTAAACTATACAATATAACATAATATAAGTATTAAAAAAAAATCTGAGTTCTTGAGTTTAATAGATATTGAAAAAAAGGAACATAAACATAAAAAATCCTTGTTTTGAGAAAAAGTCAATTAAAGATTTAAATGGCCATGAAGCTGTGAAGCACTCTTAGAAAAGAATGAATAATTTCAACACTCATTTTTTATATATAAATATGTGTGACACATCGTTGGAAAGATAAAAGTGTAAACTATTTAATGATATAAAAAAGTAAAAATCTATTTTTGTTTGAATTTTGCTTTCCCGGTTCACTGAATCCTTTCGGCCCTGGCAGCCACAAATGTGTTCCTTACTTTTAAAATGCTTTAAACTATAAATAACGCCTTGCAGATACGTAAAAACCTCATAATCACATATGTGTATTCTATATTTTGACTTTTTAGTGGACAAATAAAACCATATAGCTTTGAAATAGTAAAAAAAAAAAAAAAAAAAAAAAAAAAGTTTACAAAAGTTTTAATTTTTTTGGACTTTAAGAAAAAAATCAGGGCCGAAATGATTCAAATTTAAATTAGGGACTACTTTTCCGAATGAATAATTTGCGATAAAAAATAAAAAATTCTAGTATGTTTTTATGTCTGTTAAATCCTGTTGTAATAAGATATTTTCCAAACGTCTTCAAAAATTCTTACTTCGACTATTGTCATATGCAAAGAACGCGAAATAACAATATTCCTAAGGTTTCAAAAATTAACATATTCATTAAATTTAAGTAAAACCTAACTTCTGTGATTTGGTTAGTTACTTTTAATTTTATTAGCAAAAGGGATTTTTGCCCCAAAATTTTTCCAACCTTTTTGCTTGTTCCTTTAATGTTTCTGAGCAATGTACAGTCGTGGAAAAAAAAGTAAGCACACCTTACTAACTCTGCAAAAAATTATCGTAGAAGATAATTATTTGTACCACACGATTGGTAATAAAGTCTACTTTTAAATGATGTATATAAAATTTGCTTCATCTGCATATTAAAACGGACCATAACTTTGTTTTTTTCAATATCAGTACACAATTCTGACAGCATAAATGAAATCAACACCCTTTGATTAGTCAAAAAAAATTTTTTTTATGCAATTCGTACGATAAGTTTCCGATAAATTAATTATTTTAAAACGAGCGCATTTTAGGTTCTGTATCCAAATTGAAGTTCTGTACTCGATTGTTGACCGAGAGAGCCCCCATCTTGATCAAGGTATCATAAGCGCCACTAGAGACAAGAACATTCAACCGTTCATCTGACCAATTCCTGTGATCTCGGGTCCACTGAACACGAGTGTCTTTGTTTCGTTTTGTAAACTTTGACGAAAGACGCATTTGGCGAAAATAAAAAAATGTACTTGCTATGTCAAAATTTCTCTGTCTTATCATTTAGTTGTTTTCTTTGGTCGTCTAGAACGGGATTTTGCTTCGGATTGTCAACTTTTGACAGAATTCGGTAAATACCAAGCCTACTGCATCCAGGTTTTCTTGAAATGTCCACAACTTTCCATCCACGAGCCTTTAAAAGATAGATTTCAAAAATTTCCTTTGGAAAACTGCACATTGCGAGGCATCTTTGCAATCAGTCGGAAACTGAAAGACAGATTAGATTTTATATCAGGAAACTATTGCGTCACAAGCACATGACCTTGGAATATGCAAATTTTGGATATCAGTGCTTAAATCAGCTTTTAACATCGGTTGTTATATATTTTTGGGACAGCATTTTTTCGTTTTTAATTTTTTATATTAAATCTATGACTGCTAAAAGTTACCTGAGTATTTTATAATTTTTATTTCATCATTATACATTTTCATAATTTATTTCGTCTTTTTTACTCGTTTAGTTAGCTCTTAAATCCAAAAAACTGGTTGTCTATAAACTTTTGGGACGCACTGTATAGCATAGTTATTCGCATAAATGTACAAAATGACTACACAATTGTCGTCAGAAGAAGCAATATGTAAACAATCTTCTTGCATTTTATTAGCTTTCGACTAGTCTTACACAGTAGCAGTCCAATGTGGACAGTCAAACTAGACATTCCCTTTAACAGATTCAAGTTATCTGAATTGTTTTAAATAATTCAATTTGTTTGAATCGATCGAATATACAGGATGCGTATTACTGTTATTATTGAATTTGCTCTTCAATATTTCTTTTCTCCAAATTAATGTTCCTCATAGTCATGACCTTTTATCGGAGATACAAGATAATGTTTCCAACTATTTCGAGCTTAATGGAAAAATGTACAAATGTAACCCGAAAGGAAAAACGAAAGTATAGTCCCATTACACAAAGTGAACTTCTGTAATGGCATATTTCATTTAGATTTGATTTTAGAGAACCTACCTATAAAATACTATCGATTTATTGAGGCAAACATTTATATATGTGAAACTTGTAAATCAAATGGAAGTTGAATATACAGTAAAAATTCTTGAACGTCTCACTATGTCTGTAATAAATTAAGAGCACTTTTCTTAGTAGTAACATACGTAATGTTTCTGCGTTTCTTTAAAGGATTCTAAAAATGTAGAAATACAAAATTAACAGTACGAAGGAAAGCACTTTAAAGTCATGAACAAAATTGCAATAATGAGTGATACACGGGGTGTATCAGGATTGGTTGTTCAAATTTGGTAGGAAGGTAGAAAATATCAGAAGACAAATTCACATAGTAAAGTAGAGTCGCAAACGAACGCATGATGTTATAGAGGGCGCTGTATATCCACAATTTCTGCTCAGTTACAAAGCTCTGTGACAGGTACAGCCGGTCGTCATTCCACAAGATGACTTTGCAGAAGTAACATGAGTCATTATATGTTTAATGAATATGTTGATATGCATCTAATTTACGGTTCGATGGAGGAAAGTAGTCGGAGAGCTTCGAAAATGTATGCAGAACACTGTAAGATAGCTTCTTCGATTGGAACTCTCCGTGCAGATCGGTTGCCTTCTCATTCATGACAGGTATTATTATTAGTAGTAGTAGTATTCAAATAACAGCAGGCACCTTTACTCAGAAAACTCGGTAACTGACTCTGAACAAATTGTGAGGTATTTCCCACCGTCCACACGGGGTGGTAGTAAATACGGTCTCAGCGAACAGTTACCGATTATCCTAGTCTACACATTGACGGCATAACGGTATTAGGTATGGTATTAGGCTCTAGTACCTTAAGGGTTGTCAAAAGCCAACAGATGCGAATTGTGTGTTTTAAAAACATCTTTACGAGTGAGAGACGCTTCATTTGCGAAAAGGAAATGCGCTGGAAAATTGGGATAAATGGCAGTTTTCTACAGGAATCACTGAAAAAATTCCTCACGCTTAGGATAGTCGTCTGCTTGAAGTAACTGCATTCTTTGCAAATGAAAATAATACAAATGTTCCTCGTTCAGTATCCTTCACATTGTTGAGTGCGAAACACCAAAACATTGAGCAATAGCTCGTGTGCTTGAACTTGGTTATTCGTTGACAGACTGTAAGATAGCTTCCTCGACTGAAACTGTCGGTTTCGATCGGTTGGCTCCTCTAGCATGACAGGTACTGGTAACCGATCCAGTTTCACACAGTTGTTGATGAACACGTGCAAAGAGTTGATCCTGAGGTTTTCGTTAGTTGGAGTAGTGCTCTGCATACATTTGCGCAACTCTCCAACTTCTTTCCCCTTCCGCACCGTAAGTTAGATGCATGTCTGCATATTCATTTAACGTATAACGATTCATGTTACTTCAGCAAAGTTACCTTATCGAATCAAGACCGGCTGGACTTGTCAGAAAGCTTTGCGCGTGAGCAGACATTGTGAATACACATAACCCTCTACAACTTCATGCGTTTGCATGCGCCTATACTTTCATGTATGAAATTGTTTTCTTTTGCCATTTTCAACCTCTCCACGAAATTTGAACGATCATTTCTGATAGACCCTGTATATGTGTCCTTTAATGCATGTACGAGCTTTAAAATTAATCTATATTATAAAACAAAGGCATACCCATGGATAACACTGATGTCATATTAAAGGTACAACACATTTGCCAATAAACTTTGCTTTTTCTTGCAAATTTTGTTAACTTGTAATTTTAATTTTTACATCAGCAAATGGGAAAAGAAATGTAATTTCAAATGCAATTTGTTTGAAAACTGTATCTTAATTTACTGACTTTTTTATGCAATTTAAAATAATTCTCAGGAATGAATATTTTTTAAATCTACGTGCAACCCAATTACGGAAGGTCAACCCATTCGTATTTAAAACAACAAATACTTCAATATTTGTTTTTTTTTTCATGTAATGTTCTATAACTATATTGCCAAACGAAATTAAAACTTTACAAATGAATAAATAAAACACGAATTTTACAGATATGCAATCGAACTACCATCTTAAACATTGAAATAATCAAAATAGCAATATTTGCTATAAACAGTAGAATGTTTCGTGATTGACTGTTGGCATCCGATCAATACGAAAGTATCAAACATGCTTATGCTTATGGTACACTTGTTGTTCAATCTAAGAAAGCATATTAGATGTAAAAAATCTGTTACAGTTTTAAATGAAAACGATTTCCATCTATCATCTGTACTCCGAGCTGTATATCAGGCGTATTTAACCTGGGTAACCCGGATTGGAATGCCTGGCTTTTATAATAGTATTGTTACACTATTAAAATTTTTGTTGTACTGTGCACCATAATGTGGATCGAAACTTAACGAAAAGCTTCAGCATTATTTGAATATGGGGTTTATGGCGAAAGTAGTATGCTCATTTTGGACATTTTGTTTTTATAATAGCATAGTTACAGTGTTAAAATTTTTGTTGTACAGTGCACCAAAATGTGGATCAAAACTTAATGTAAAGCTGCGGCATTGTTTGAAGGGGGGAGTTTATAGCGAAAGCAGTATACTCATTTTGGACGTTTTGTTTATATAATAGCATAATTACACTGTTAAAATTTTCATTGTACAGTGCACCAAAATGTGGATCAAAACTTAATGAAAAGCTTCGGCATTGTTTGAAGGTAGGAGTTTATAGCGAAAGTAGTATACTCATTTTGGACATTTTGTTTTTATAATAGCATAGTTGCACTGTTAAAAATTTTGCTGTAGAGTGAACCACAGTGTTGAAGAATGTTGATGTAAGGTTTATTTTCTAAATTGTTAAACCACAAGATGGAGTTTTCTTTGGATGAAACCTCGGTTATTTCGTTGAATTATTAATTGTAAATCAAGGTTAGGACCTTAAATAACTACAAAACGTCACAGCATCTACATTTTTTATAATGTAGCTCTGAAACATTTAAAGTGCATTTCAGTGATACATTGTAAAAAATTGTGATGCTTTCACATTTTGCAGTTTTTTTAAGTTGCTTTAAATTTGTTTTACTGTAAATTACTGAACGAAGTAAACTAGCTTTATTAAAACTAGAAAATCAATCTTACAGCAACATTCATCTGCACTATGGTTCACTTTACAAACTTCAACATCGTTTGAATATGTGAGCTTATACCGAAAGCATTATACTCATTTTGGACATTTTGTTTTTATAATAGCATAGTTCCACTGTTGAAAATTTTGTTGTAAAGTGAACCATACTGTAGATGAATGTTGCTTTAATATTGATTTGCTAAAATGTTGAACCACAAGAAATTTTTATCTTTGGATGAAAGCTTATGTATTTCGTTCAGTAATTTACTGTACAACAAAGTTAAAGTAACTTAAAAAACTACAAAATGTCGGAGCATCTCTATTTTTCACAATGTATCGCTGAAAAGCACTCTGAATGCTTCAGTGAAACATTGTAAAATATACAGATGCTGTGACGGTTTGTAGTTGATTAAGTTGCTTTAACCTTGATTTACAGTTAATAATTGAATAAAATGACCGAGCATTCATCAAAATAAAATTCCATCTTGTGGTTTAATAATTTAGCAAATCAACCTTACAGCAACATTCATCTACAGTATGGTTCACTTTACAACAAAATTTTAAACAGTGGAACTATACTATTATAAAAACAGAATATCCAAAATGAGTCAACTACTTTTGTTATAAACTCCCACATTCCAACAATTCTGAAGCGCTTCATTAAGATTCGATTTTCTTCAGAATTTCCAGTACTCACATTTATAAGCAAAATAGACATTCCTCATTACAGGTTTGCAGGGTATCTGAACTGTGTAGAATAATTTCATTTGTTTGAGGCGACGAACACAAAGACTGCATATTGCTCATATTATTGAATTTGCTCCCCGATATTTTCTCTTCACACCCTACCCCCAAATTAATGCCCCTCATATTCATGTCCTTTTAACGGAGACACAAGGATATATTTCTCACAGTAAGGTCAAGCAAAGGAATATTTCTGATGGTCACCATAGCAACTACGTGGGAGGAATTTATTAGAGATCCAGTTGAGATATATGCCTGTGGTGGGAATTTAATGGAGGCATAGACAAAGTAATTTGTTAACAACACTGCTTCCGTATCTGCTGCGACACGCTGGACTACTTGTCGATAACACACGTTATGTTCCTTCAGCTGGAATGATCTTAAAAGTGTCTATTAAGTCGGGGAAATTAGAATTGCTTTCTCTATTTCCAGATTAAGAGCTTACTATGCTTCTAAGGGAGATATATTCATGATGGAATTATTGGATTATTTTGATCAATCCCATATTTATGCTTCTAGAAATAATGCGTTTACGCCATGTTTTTAAAAATTCTATTTTATTCTAAATAAAGGTAAGACATAAATTATTTGGGCACAAAAAAATGTTTATTTTGCGTAGTTATAAGTCAAAGATTGTAAGATAGTGAAACACACAAAAGTTTACTATTTTTAAAAATGTTCGATGATGGTTCATCTTCATTACTCTGCAAATGTCTCGTCGGCAAATCAGTTCTTGAAATGTATTTATGAGCAAGTTCAAATCGTTGAAACCAAGTGCAGTGATGATTCGTGATTTCAATCTTGGAAAAGATTTCGGAAGCCGTGGGCTGTAAACATTAATTATATTATATATATAATAGCGCTAAGTGTATAACGCTTCCGGATTGAACTCATCCGAATCCCGATAACCACTTCGCTGTTTCATATTCAAATCGGCCATTTGTATTCAAAATTATTTTTTCGAACAAAACTTCATAAAAGTTACATTTTTAGAAAGGTTATTCAAAATAAATTAACATTTGAGAGATGACTTGCATTCAATTATGTATATATTTCCGTATAACTTCAGTTGAAATTTGAAGCCTGGTGTCGGAAAAATAATTAGAGTTCGTTGTGAATGTTTATCCTTTGTTGGCGCCATCTGTCGGTAGTTAAAATAAAAAAAAATTCTTTGGATTCTGAAGACATTGTTAAAAAAATGAATGTTTCTTATAAAATGCAATTAGAATATCAGGAATATATAATGCCGTACATATATATCGATGCAATATTATATCAATGCAAATAAAATTTTGTATTTTGTAGGGAAAATAAATTTGTAATTTAATAAAAGAATTTGAGAAAAAAATCTGTTAATGCAATTATTAGTTGCAATTTACTTATACAATAAAAGATGATTTTTAATGATAAAAATTTATTGCAGGTTTTTGATTTTTCAATCTTATAACGTGTGTTCTTTTTTACTACAAGCTAACAAATTTATTGGGAATTGCAGTCTTACAGTTTTGTTTTGATTTTTATTTATAAGAAATTTAAGGTTATTGATTTCTTTAAATGCAATGAACGATGTGGAAAGTTAATTGACAATATGTTTTAAAAGAGTATTATTAGTACTAATTTACATGTTTTTGCGAAATAATTCTTCAAATTTTGTGAGTGAAGTTCATTTGCATATTCTACATCATTATTTTACCAATCCAATTAATAATTTTCTTTCAAATTATGTTTGAATGAAAAATGGGCTGTATTTATAGCTATTTTACCCCACCTGACCCTATTAGTCAGATATGATAAATTTATTATTTCATAATTTTTTTTATAATGCAATGCTATATCATTCTTTTGAAAATGCAAACACGTCATTCTGACGGGCTATCTTCTAGTGTTAATTAATAAAACCATCCACTGATATCTACATAGTTAAAAAAAGACAAATGTTTCTTAATCAAAAATATATACATAACCACGAACGAAATTATATAATAAACTCTTCCTTGTAACCGAAGAGCGTTCTTAATCTTTATAAAATTCGCACACCAATATGTTTTCGAGATTTAAGTTGGCATTTATATAAACAAATTTCGTTTTGCTACCAATGATTTTCGAAAACGTTCCCGAGTAGTTTTTATAGTGTATTAATCAGTTTTCTGAAACCGGAATATGGGCTTTTAGGATGCTAGCAAGAATTCCTCAAAATATCTTCCACATATAGTTGCCATTATGAAATATAAATTGTTTTGATAATCTCTTAATAACACTCGAAAACCAGAATCGGTGTACTACAACTCAACTTTAGAGACCCAATTTTGCTGAACACAAAATCCAAATAATATATGTTAATAAATTGTTGTATATAAATAAGTAATTTTACATATAGTAAAATTAACTACGTTTAATTAAACATTACTTGTAAGTAAAGCAACTCTATCAACCTTTACTTTCCTCTTATAAACAGTAAAAAATTAAAAACACTTTGTATTTTATATTTATTTATTGTATTAAATGTATAATTTTATGTGTATATAACATTAATTAAGCGTATTTACTAACAGTAAGCCAACGGCAATGATTTTAACTGTAAAACACATGAAAAATAATTTTGTCCAGGATTTTGATTCAAATATTCCACTGGGCGGTGTCTAGAGTAAGTAATCCATAAAATATCAAATTCTTTCAATATGTTGAAACTAAGAAACTTCACATGGAATAAAATTCAAAAAGAGATTTTACCAGAGATTTTTTTAAAATTTGTATTTCCTTAGAACGCGTAACCTTTGAGAAAAAAGTTTATTCAACGACTGGAAAGCCATTCCCCTTTTAAAAAAATATTCTAAAGTGCATTTTCCCAAAAGCAATGACCTTCAACAAAAAACATACTTCGAAAATCAAAGCTGCTATTTTATTTAGTTACTGTGTTATAGAGTGTTTCATTTTTCCAAAGATGTGATTTACATATGACTTTGCTTGCGCCTCGAGTCTGAGTGACGTAAAAGATATATATGCAAAATATCAAGAAGATTGAATAATATTTAGAGGTTGCACATTTTGATCACTTTTATCTCAAATTAGTGAAATATCTAATATTGAAGCACTTTGTACTAATGGGCTTCTCATGTGTTTCTTTCGTCTTTTGAAAGTAACTGAACTTTAAAATGGGAACCTTAAGAGGAATTTGGAGGCTAGGAAAAGTGCCTAGTGATGAGGTTTTATTAGTCCCTGGCTAGTGGTGAGTTTTATTAGTATTTTGTCCCTGCAAAGGAGCAAGTACTCTTAGTTTTATTTACCATCACAAAGAAATGAAAGAAAGGCTTTTGGATTCTGCTAAATCTGCTAGTCCTAAACTACAGGAAATGTAGAAGAAAGCAAATATTCCTGTTAAGACGAAGGAGAATATCAGTGATGGTTTACAGAAAATGTACAAAGAATAACAAAACCTGAGTATAGAGAAATCAAGAAACACGGATAAAGCAAATATGAAACAGCAGATTTGGAAAGATGATCTCATCAAGCTATTCGACATTTCCTGGCAAAATGTGATGGGCATGACTAGCGTATCACAAGAAGACAAAGAATTTCTTAGGTCACAAAGAGAAGATGATATGTGTTCGTCAGTTAGTGGAGTTGATAAGGTTTACACCTCAAAAAAAAAAAAAAAAAGATCTAAGTGTACAAACGGGTTAACTATCTTCAAAATGTCCTAAAAGACAGAAGTCATCTAAGAGAAGATTACAAAGAGTTATTACTATTATTACTCTTGTTCCTAGAAGGTTGGTCTAAAAACGACTTCAGTTTCGGGATTCCAGAAGCTCTGCTCAAGCAACGTGTATGGCAAAGGCAGTATATGCACTTAAAATTATATTTTTTCTATTAAACAGTTGAATATTGCTCAGCGAGAATTGAAAGAAATGAAAAGAGTTGCACATTTTGTCAGCATCATATATGCTCACTTTTGGCTTGAGGCAATTGTAAGTCGTTGGGCTCCAAAGAATGATTTGGATATGCTACAACTTCTGAACACTTACCCAGATGCAGATGTCAAAAAAAGTGCTCTCACAGTTGCTAAGTTGATACAGATACATTTGCAATTACTTTTAGAATATATTACTACAAATACTTTTAGGAATAAATGTAGGATTGGCTTTCTTGGACGTAAGTATTACTCCGGCTTATAAGGGAAATATGACTCTAAATTTAGAAACCAAACCTGTAAAGAAAAAGGAAATGAAATTATTCGAGGTAAAAAACTAGTTTTTGAAGGAAAAGACCTGAATCATTTCGTGGTATCCACGATGTGACAGAATACTGCAGTGATTCTCTAAGAAGCTATGTGAACGCTCTTATTGTGGTCAATGATAAAGCAGAAAGAGGAATTGATCTAATTACACAAATTGGTCAGGGACAAACGACAAAAACAATTTTTGTTGAGGGTAATCGAGCATTACAGAAAAGTTGTCACCAAGCGAACAAAGAAGAGATTGCATCGTACAAAGTTGATTAATATTACACATGTTTTGCGTATTATGCTATCTATTAATCTTAATATCTAGTTTTAGTATTATTTGAAGTTTCTGATCTCTAGTTTTCCCAATAAAAGTAATTAACATTAAAAAATCGTATTTTTTGCCTACTTTTACAAAGCTGATCAAAGTGTGCAACCCCTAAATATTATCCGATCTCAATGAAATTTGGCATATGTATCTTTTATATCACTCAGACTCGGGGCGTAAGCAAAGTCTGCAAAAAATTTACATTTTATTTTTTGCCTTACAAAATGAAACACCCTACTGTGTTAGCGCCAGTTGACAGCATACTGTGGAATAAAAAAATATCCAATAACAAATTTTATTCAAGGTGTTTCTCGTAAAAATGTTTTTGGTGAGGAGTCAAATTAAAGCCGTAAACACTTGTATTTGAAATTACTCTTTGTGTGATGAATTAAGGAGTCATAAGTTGTTCAGAAAATACCAGTTTCAGAAAATTCAATCAAAACTAAGCGAATTTCTATTTTTCTAGCGGACTTCATCTGCTTCGCTGGTCGGTTTCTCTAAAAGAACCTTGAATCAAACAAAATATATCTAGCAAAGATAAAAGAAGTTTACCTATTTTTTTAGTATATTTGTTATCTTGAATTTCACGCTTCTACCTAAAGTGGCTGCTGAGATATGCCAAATGTTCTAAAATTTTCGATCCCTCCTTTTAAATCCCTAGGGTGGGGGAATTTATAAAATCGCTGAAACATGTTTTCAATTATTTTTTAGTAGATTTATTTTCTGAAATTTCACGCTTCTACCTAAAACGGTTACTGGGATATGGCCAAATATTCTAAAACTTTCAACACCGTCTTTTAACCCCCTTAAGGGTGAATTTCTAAAAACGCTGAAACACATGTTTATTTATTTTTTTAGTAGATCTATTTTCTGAAATTTCACGCTCCTGCCTCAAACGGCTGGCGAGATATAGCAAATGTTCTAAAATTATCGACTCCTCTCCCTTTTAACCGCCTTTTCGGGGGTGGGATTTCTAAAATCGCTGAAAAACGTGCTTATTATTTTTTTAGTAGATTTATTTCTTAGACTTTCACGCTCCTAATTAAAACGTCTGCTGAGATATGGCAACATCCTAAAAATTTTTTATTCTCCCCTCCCCCCTTTTAACCCCTTTAGGGGGAATTTTAAAAAATTCCGTCCTTAGTGCTCTTTCCCCCCCCGCCCCCAATTTTCATGCTTCTAGGTTCAGTAGTTTGGGCTGGGCCTTTTATATATGGAGATAAAGATTAAAAACTATCTCAAACGATTTTCCCTCATAGACCGTAATGTAATGGAATTCTTTTGAGTGTCCCTGTAATCCCCCACTTCCACCCACCGCTACCAAACTGCCTTACTAACAGCAGGAGACCAAGGATTATCTAACCACTACAATCGCGTGTGGTTGGCAGTAGGTTTTCATGGAGAAAAGTCTGTCTTTACCCACAGACAATTGACTTATATATATACAGATAAATAGATTGGGTCGTTCGGAAAGTCATTTCCAGTTGGAAAAATCAATTCGTAACAGAAAATTCTGCCCGTTAATTATTAGACATTAGATACCGGAATTAATATCTAATAATTAAATGATAGAATTATCCGGTACAAATTAATTTATCCAAAGAAACGATTTTCCGAATGACCCAAAAGAATAAAATTGAAGAAAGGATAAGAAACTATTGAAATTTTTTTATTTTTCTAGCGGTGTAAATAATTTAAAAAAAAATCAGCTTTACTTATTTACTAAGAAAAATATCCAAAAACTTTTATAGACTGACAGACAAAAAAACAAAGCTCATAAACACCTCTTACCTTAAATTGTTAAAATGATACTTTTTAACGTCATGGCACGGCGCCTAGAGTCTGTAATCCATAAAATACCACATTCTTTCAATATATTGAAACTAAGAGACTTTACATGGAATAAAATTCAGAAAGAGATTTTACAAGAGATTTTTTTGGAATTTTATATTTCCTTAGAACGTTTAGCTTTTGAGGGGAAAAAAAAAACATGCTTATTTTACGACAGGGTAGGATAAGCCTGAGGAAAAGCCATTCCCCATCCCTTAAAAAAAAGGATTTTAAAGTACATTTTCCTCAAAGCAATGACCTTCAGCAAAAAAAATACCTCGAAAATCAAAGCTGTTATTTTATTTAGTTACTGTGTTAGCGCCAGTTGACAGCATACTGTGGAATAAAAGTATATCCAATAACCAATTTTATTTAAAGCGGTACTCTAAAAAAATACTTTTAGCCACTCAACAAACGTCAAACTTTTTGATACATTTTCTGACTCTTTTTTAAATGTAAAAGCATGGCATTTGCAGGCGGGATTATTGAAGTAATTTGTAATGGAAGAGTATATTTTATTTTCTGATAATTATTTTACAACTTGAGTTATAAGCGATTTTTGTTTCAAGACGGCAGGTTTGTAATTATATAAATGCGTAGCACCTATAGTGGTTGTCTGGTCCATCCGTATGTCTGTCCGTCTGTCTGCATATAACACCGCAAAAACTACCCAACCGAACAGTTTGAAATTTAATACATATACAGTAGAGCGCCGATTATCCAAACAAGTCGGGGCCGACCCTAGTTCAGATAAGCAAATGTTCGGATAAATGGACAGACAATTTAAGGGATGTTTCTGACTATACTAAAACCTTCGTACGTTATCTAAGCTTAGGACTGGCAGCATCAGTTAGTGCTGGCATGGCTAAAAATTGTATTTTTCTTTTTGCCTTTAAAAACAAAATGTTGTTTACATTTCTATCATTAATTTTTTTTCTCTTTTTATCATTTTCTAAACTACAGGGATTATAATTTAAGGAAAAAAGATTTTGATTGTTGCTTGATTCAACGAAGACATTTTTTTCAATGCTGCCATAGCTCTAATTCTTCTTAAATAAGTTAGTTGAATAGGATCAACGTTCTTCTGCCGTTCGAGCCATTTCATAGCTGTTTCCAAACATTCAAAGGCTTCGTTATGTGATGGATTTGGGATTTTCAGATCATTCGTTTTCATTTTCTTCAATTTCTTTTTCATCATGAATCTCGTCCACAATCTCATCATCATTTAAAATCTGATATACAGGGTCATGTATAATTCACTATTTGACCACTCGATAATTTCATTTTCTTCATAGCTTAGGATTCTTTCCATCTCCTTTATTGTTTTTACATTCCTTATTTTCTGATCCACTATCAGTTTTTTCTTTATTTAAAATTTTATTCCAAGCCAATGGATAATTAGAAGTTCGGTTAAAAAAAATTTTGGGAGAAATAGGCTGTTCGGAAAACTGGAAGTTCGGTAAAAAAAAAAAAAAAAAAAAAAAAAAAGAGAGAGAAATAGGCTGTTCGGAAAACTGGAAGTTTGGTAAAAAAAAAATTTTGAGAGAAATAGGCTGTTCGGATAATTGGAAATTCGGTTAATTGGAGTTCGGATAATCGGCGCTCTACTGTAATCGTTGCATAATTTTGTCGAGTCATTTCAAATTTTATGAAAATCGAATCGAAATCTTAAAAATATATTAATAAAAGTTTTCTTCATTCTATTAAATATTATTCTACGTAATTAATTCAGTGATATCCCAGAATAGGTAATGATGCTATATTGTCATGTTGTTGACGTCCTATTTAAGATGGAGTTATATTATTTCCTCATTACTGAATTTAATATGTATAATTGTAATAAATTTTGTATTCACGCATTATTGCATAAGAGTGCAACAGCTATTGCGCCAAGATCTGAATATTTATAAAACTAATTATAGTACGAACGCATTTGCCACATTTGCCTCATTTGCACTCATTTTTTGACGTACAACTTCCGACTTGTTTTCCTTTCATGCGTTGTAGATTTCGGATATTCTGTTCAAAATGTCACCTTTGGCAGCGTTTTCTGAAAGATCATCCTCCTTTACCAAAAAAAGGAGGAAAACTGTTCGATTTAGTAGCTTTTGAATAAGAGAACCTGCCAGTTTAATCCGTTTGAGAACAAAAACTAATAAAAAATGTGTCAGAAAGTAGGTAGTTTGGATTTAAGACCAGCCTTATCATCTGATAAAATAACGTTTGTTTTTTTTTAAAAAAATCAAAACAATTCATTCGGAAAGTATTATTAATGTCGGTTTTTCAACATGTATTTTAATTAACTTTAGCTGATGACAGTTTTTTTAATGCAATAGATAAAATAAATACTGAGTTTTTTCTATTATTAAAAACCAGGCGTACTCCTCCGTGTAAAGAACATAGGAAAAAATCCCTTTTAATTGAAAACTCCAATACCTTTACATAACTAAATAAAATGTGATAAAACACGCATTGCTAAATGATGTACAGTAGAACCTCGATTATCCGAAGGGATTGGGACCGACCCTCCTTCGGAAAATCGAAATTTTCGGATAATCGAGAATGCCTCAATTTTCAGATTAAGGAGAAATATATGCAATATTTCGCATTATGATAACAAGTGCTTAATAAAAATAAAGTAATAGCAAAATAGAAACAATGATAAAATGAATTACTTGAATTTTAATTTTTAAATTAAGTACCTTTTACATATATCACAAGGGTTTGAAAAAACGTTTTGTTTGTCGTATGTTTCGATTGACTTTGCTTTGAAGCTTTATCATGGAGTTTTTTAATATTATTAGTTCACCAGTATTACAGTCTTTCTGCTGCTCCAGCCATGCCAAACATTTTGCAAAATATTCTAAAGCTTCACAATTGCTAATTTGCTCGTTTTCTCCGCTCCACTCCACAGGTTATGGGAACTCAAGTTAAATTCAATGGAACTCTAAGAAAGGGGATTGAAAATATTTATATGTACTCGTAGTTCGGAAAGGAAAGCTTGCACACGCACACAGAAGGAAGAAAAAAAAGGCATTCAAAATGGATTTTGCACGCAAGAAATATAATAGTTAAAAAAAAAAAAAAAAAAAAAAAAAAAAAAAAAAAAAAAAAGCTTTAAAAATGGATTTCGGTTAATCGAGAGTTTCGGTTAAAAGAGTTTCGGATAAAAGAGGTTCTACTGTATTTCGTTAAGGGGACCTTCTACATTAGGAGACCAAAAAAAAAGCACTTTTTCACGATTTTCTTGTAAGAAAACTGCATGATGGATCTTTTTGAAATTTTAAAATTTTATTGTACATATCTTGAGGTATGCACAAGAATTTTTTTATTAGATTTTGTTGCTTCTACTCTAAGTATGCTAATGCTATTGCTATATGCATTAGCTAAGTATGCTAAGTATGCTAATGCTATACCAATAGCTAAGTAAGCTATTGCTAAAAGTTATAAACAAATATGTTCAACTGCTTTGGAAAATTTCGTTTGGACGGTGAGCATGATAGCGCCTTGTAGAATTATCTGAAACACAAATATAAATTTTTTTCGTAAACTTCGTGAGTATAGCTTCTAGTTAATTTAAAGGAACCCATAAATTTATTTTAAAAAAGTTATATAATGGCTCATTAAAAAAAATTGTTAAAAAAATTCGTTCTTATTTTTAATAACTTTTTTTTATTTAATAATTTTAGTAAAAGCTTTAATTCATATCGAAGGCAATTAAATAAGCTTTAATTAAAAGAAAAAATCAAGATGATCCATTGAGTAGTTTTATTTAAATTTTGCCCACCGTGTCAAAAAATGTGGTTGAACATATTTGTTTATAACTTAGAGCAGAAACAACAAAATCTAATAAAAAAATTCTTGTGTATACCTTAAGATACAATAAACTGATAAAATTTCCAAAAGATCCATCATGCAGTTTTCTTACAAAAAAATCATAAAAAGTGCTTTTTTTTTTTTTTTTTGTCTCCTAATGTAGAAGGTCCTCTTAAAAGCATCAAAATTACATTAAAAACACACAAATCCTTAGTTTCAACCCTCTTCTGAAGCGACCATCAGGATCTATAGTCAAACATAATCACGATGTTTTTCGACTTCACTATGTTCAAGAATTCAAGGCGAATTCATTCGAAATCATGACGAAATTTGTTCGTCTGCTGTTGTCATTCGCAAAATTAGTAAACGTTACGCACACACACGTTTCGCCTTTATAATACAGATTGTTTGAAATTATTTTTCGAAAAAAATAAGATATGAATTGTAACCTATGAATTTTTTTAAATAAGTCAATATCTAGAAGTTTTAAAAAAGCGAATCCAAAATTGCAGCTTATTGCACTACAGCAATACCTCGACTTACGTGAGCAATTCGTTCCAAGACTAGCGACGTAAGGGGACCGAGAAAGCCCTATCTCCACCATGTTAAATTCACCAACTTTATGCACTTTTTTCTCAGAAATGGTGAAAGATAGAGGTCTATATTTTTTAGAGTAGTTAAAATAACATGATTTACGTATTTTAACAGACCAGTGAACTCAAGTGAAACTCAAAATTAATTATTAATTATTTATTGAAAGGCATTTTTAAATTAGCATTTTTGGTAAGATTTCACTGCCTAAAATAAATAATCCTAAACAAATCATTAAATCCCTGTGTTAAATTATGTAATATATCATTATATAAGTATCAAATAAAAATGTGAGTTCTTAAGCTTAATAGATATTGAAAAAAAGGAACATAAATATGAAAAATAAAAATTTTCAGAAAAAGTCAATTAAATATTTAAATGACCATTAAGCTGTGAAGTACTCTTAGAAAGAATGATTAATTTCAACACTTATTTTTTTATGTATAAACATGTGTGACACATCGTTGGAAAGATAAAAGTTTAAACTATTAAATGGTATAAAAAAAGTAAAAATCGATTTTTTAGTTGAATTTTACTTTCCCGATACCCTTAAGTTGAAAACGACTTAAGTCGAGGTACATTTCAAAAAAGGATAAAAAAGGATAAGTAATAAAAATTCACCAAAAGCTAATGGACATATACAACTGTATTTAGGGATTATGTTACAGACATTTACCATTAGCAAAAAAAAAAAAAAAAAAAAAAAAAAAAAAAGAAAAAAAAAAAAAAAAAAAGAAAAGAAACAAAAAAAGAAAGAAAAAAAGAAAAAAAAAATACGTTTGGAATACAAGAATTCGGAATAAATCAATAAGTTGTTAACTTACAATTTATTGTTCTTCTAGCTTCCTGCTCGTGTCTTTGAGCATGTGAAAAAATCTTGGAATGAATTTTGAACCGACAAATCTTTCTTTTTTTCTCTCTCTTAGAAGCTCTTCGTACCAGCAGGGTGAGTTTTCTAATCTTTTTCCAGTCGTTGATACACTTTGCTCGCCTGAATGTCTGAATCGACACTTTCTAGAACCATCATTCCACCTTCAATAAAGTTTAGTCCTTCAGTTAAATTTGCAACCGTCATAATCTTCCTCCTAGACTCAAAATCTTCGTATTCTTCGTATTCTTCGACAGAGTAGTTTGTTTCTTTAATTCGGTAAGTTCGTCGATAGTTAATTCCGGATCAGGAGAATTTATATGTTCAACAGCATCTTCAGCATCCATCTCTAAGTTGAGTTCTCTTCCATTTTCGAGAGATAAAGAATCACAATTTTCAGATGTTTTCTTATAGTTCAGGCAATAGGGAATTTCGCCTAGCAAATTTAATGGTAGTTCTGGAAAAGGGCTTACTTTATGTTTTTTGGGTCGCTGAATCCGCGCGCATGTTCCGAGGCAGATCCCCCCTTCCCCTTGATCCTAAGTCATAACGTCATATATCTAATTTGTTGCAAATTCTGTCTACTTTCTGAATTTCTAGATACTTTTTCCCTAAAACAATAAATCGTTTTTTTAATAAAAACCTTTTTTGGAGGGCTTTTTACCAAAATTTTTGGGGGGTTGTTGCCGGGGAAATTTTGGTGGGAAGTTAAAAATTCGGATTCAGCGACCCGAAAAACATATAGTAAGCTTTTTTCCAGAACTACCATGAATTTTGCTAGTTAGAGCCCCTATACGGTCTCTATTGCCTGGACTATTAGTCTATGCGAAGGAAAAGGAGCACAGTATTTTCCAAGCATCTGTTATTGTTTTTTGCTGTACTTCACCCCATGAATCCCCCTATGACTGTGCCTGCATCTGAGATGTTAAATTTCTTCCAAAACTCTGCAATAAAGTTCAAAATGCGTTTTAATTAAGGAATTTTTTTTCCAAGCCAGACGACGTTATTTTGGGTGGCGTAAGTCCACGGGACGTAAGGAAGGGTACTACTGTAATTTGTTTTCGAATTATGCTTAATTAATTTGAGTTATGTTAAAAACTATCAGCATTGAAATCTGTTTCGCAAAGGTTAAAAATGACTATAACAATAGGAGTGCCAAAACTTAGTAATGTTAATTTAAATCAGTAAGCTGAATAATAACGAAACATTTTTTTTTTTTTTCACATACACATCTATGAAAAAAATGGGGGATTTATCATTAGGTTTTCATTATTAATTTGCTTGTTCACTAGTATGCAAAATGTAATTTTAAATCTTTTATTTTTTCTCGACTATTTATTTTTATGTAACTTTATTTAGATACGAACATGCTACTTAATAACAACAGATAATACACCTCTGCAAATAAGATATTCATAGAAGGATCGTAAAAAGATTAACAAGAAAGTACCTTTTTAGGAGGCCTCGTGGGAATGATCAAGATTTTCATTAAAAGGGGCCAAATGGTTAAAATTTGCCAAAAGTGATCAAAATTCATATATTTTCAAACATTTAGGAAGGAAGTGTGATGCCCCTTCCGTTCTGCTCAACGTACTCTCTCCACCCATGCAAAAAAATAAACTATATCATTAGATTAGAAAACTAATGATTAAAATTTTATTATAATGACTTAGCATTATTTTCTTTTCTAAAGAAATTCTTTATTACCTTTTTTTCGTAACGAAGCAAGTTAAAACTATTAATTATGACCAATTGGGGGCATTTTGTTTTAGATAACTTATATACATTGTAAAAAAAAAACGGACTAAAAAACGGAAATACTACTGGCAATCTAGACGCCAGTACTATTTCCGTTTTTTTACGGGAATTTTTACACATAAATTACAGAAAAATTTCCGTTTTTCATTAGAAAAATGGAAATTTTTCTGTGATTTATGGGTAAAAATTCCCGTAAAAAAACGGAAATAGTACTGGCGTCTAGATTGCCAGTAGTATTTCCGTTTTTTAGACCTTTTTTTTTTTTTACAGTGTACGTATATAAGCAAAGTAAAAGTTTGCAAACAAATCATATATACATATTTTTTTACTATTATCCTCCTAGTATTTTTTCTTAAGGTTGTAACCATCTTTTTTGTGATACCCTGTATACAGATGTGAATAGTATCTGGCATGAAATTTATGCATATGTTTATGAAGTTTAGTACTAGCCAGTTCGTGATTATTCGCGAACAATTTCTGTGGTTAGGTAGAATGACGCTTTCCACGGGGCCCTAGATAACCTAAGTCGAGCCCTTAGTAAAAGTCGAAGTTTTTTTTCTTTTGCATGATCTTAATAACCTTTTTAGTGGTAGATGATCAGAACTGATGATCCTAATGGATGCGCCAACATTTGTAATGAACGGAAAATTGATTCTAATATTGATAATATTAATCTAAATTGATTTCACCTATCAAAAATTAAAACAAGTAAGAAAAAATCATGCGTCAAGCATACATTATGAACACTTTCCAAGACATTCAGAATAATGTAATAAAACTGCACCGTTTAAAAAATTAAAATATTACGTCTAATTCAACCATATAGAAACGCATAATACATTTCAAAACCCAATTTCAGCTGTTCCCATCCACAATCGGAAAATTATGCGAATTTTTTCAGCAGCCGTGTATATGCTATATAGATTTCAATCTATTAACTACATGCATGCCAAAATTTAGTTCACTTAAGAGATACATCTACTTCGTTGAAAATTTACCTTCAGCAATTTCCTCTAATAAGAAGAACGGTACGTGAATACTTTTGTGCAGCCCTGTATTTGAGGTATAGAATTTATATATAACGAGTAAGATGCAAAAAATTAATTAAATTTAAAAGCGCATACCGAATTTTAAACCGTACACTCAAGCAATTATTACTCAAAGACAGTACTATACTACCGATTTCTTTTGTGTGTCCCTGTAAATGAATATAAAATGCTATGAATGCCCTATTCTAACGTGATCGTAGTGAAATTTAGTGATTTATATCAGTTTTAATACATTTGAAATAGCATAATGTCATTAAAATACTCTGCAAACGGTTTTTCTACATATACCATAATGTAATGGAATAATTTTGAGTGCCCCTGTAAATGAACGATTCTACATACTTCATATACAATACAAAACATGCTTTGGTGACCCTAAATAACCTCTATCAATTTCATGCAAATCCAAGTATATTTACAGGAGTTAAGGCGTGGACAGACGGACAGACAAACCGAATGTATAAAAACTTTTCAAATTTGTTGGAAAGGATTAAAAAAGCACCTATTTAAAATCTTCCGATTTAATAATTAGTTTTGAATATTCATGTAATTTAAATATCATAGAAACTATAAATAAATTGCCGTATTCTAATTATATCTAAATTGTATTTAGTATGTTACATGACCATTTATTTGTAGCATAAAAAAATTGCAACTAGGAGATATATAAAGAAAAGTATTGGAAAATGCTCCATTATCAATGCATTGCACACCATTTTTCAATTTCTTTTTCCCTATCTAAACTTCTAAACGCCTGGGGATGAACGTGTCCTTTTGGGGATTTCATATGTCCTTTTAAAATTTCCATCATGACTTCGTCTAAAGCCTTCTTGATACCCTACCGCTCCCTTTGAGTAACCATGACAACCGAAAAATCCTTCCAACAGGAACTTTCACTCAGGTACAGCCTGTTGCACACGTTTTCGGAGGCTTAGGAATGTCAGGATTGAAACGTTAAATTCAATTTAGATTCTAAACCCCCCTGCCTTGCTGTCACAAACACATGCATCGCTTAGCATGTCCACTAATAGTGTCACCTTACATGACATGGTGGTATAATAAAGGTTGCAACAGAGAAATGGAGTGTTCCAGCCCTATACATGTACATATAACAGAAATACACCCAGTTTATTTTAATTAACATACTATACACGCTTTATTTAATGAACGTTTAAAAGTTACATGACGAGCTAAGGTTTCGTAGTACAGAATTCTATGAAATTTTACAATGAAGTTGAAATAATTGGAAGCATAATTACATAATTTTTGAGCCATGAAACATCATATGCTCACAAGTATGAATATTAAAGTTTTATTAAGGGGACCGGGAAAGCCCCATCTCCGCGATGTTAAATTCACCAACTTTATGTACCTTTTTCTCAGAAATGGTGAAAAATAGAAGTCTAGTTTTTTTAGAGTAGTTAGAATAACAAGATTTACGTATTTTAACAGACCATTTTCTTTCTAAGTGAAACTCAAAATTAATTATTAATTATTTATTGAAAGTCATTTTTAAATTAGCATTTTTGGTCAGATTTCACTGCCTAAAATAAATAATTCTGAACAAATCATTAAATACCTGTGTCAAAGTATACAATATTACATAATATAAGTATTAAAAAGAAATCTGAGTTCTTAAGTTTTATAGATATTGAAAAAAAGGAATGCAAACATGAAAAATCCAAGTTTTGAGAAAAAGTCAATTAAATATTTAAATGGCCATTAAGCTGTGAAGTACTCTTCGACAGAATGAATAATTCCAACACTTCTATTTTATATATATAAATAAGTGTGACTCATCGTTGGAAAGATAAAAGTTTAAAGTATTTAATGATATAAAAAAGTAAAAATCGATTTTTTTCCCAAATTTCGCTTACCTGGTCCCCTTAAGGAATCCAGCATTATGTTAAACTTATGAAAGTTGCGGCAGAACGCCTAGCTACTCTTTTATAGGGGTAATCTAGTGCACGAGTCAGTTTTGAGATTTTGTGCGCGATGGTATCCTGAATTCTAACATATGTGCGTGAATGATATCTATTGTGTCATTTCTTTAAGTTTCGCAAAGTACGCAATCTCGGGGAATGGGGATCTTGTTGTTACAGTTATTTTTGCAACGATATGTTAATTAGGTAACTGTGGTTGTGTGGTAGCAATATATATATTGCGGCAGTAAATTTATTAACTAGATTTTGAACGGCGTGTTTCTCTCGATTTTCTGAATTCTCTCGTGAAATTATGACTTCAGGTGGAGTTTTCAATTAGCAGTTTGGATAGTGACATTCGCCCATGTGTTTTCGACAATTTGATAAGAAGTGAAGTGACTTTGAAATAAGTAATATAAAAATTTTGTTTTTAAAGTCAATTCCTACTTAAGTCATCAAAGGAAAATTTAATATAATCCCTTAAGTTAATATTAGTTTTTGTTGCATTAAAATATCTCAATTTGTTGATTTTCTATGAGCAAGTAGGTTTGCAATGGAAGTCTATGGGAATTTGGCGAAATATTAGAGATATCGCCAAGTTGGCGTCACTTTTGGCGTCTCATTTTGGTCGCCAAATTTGGCGATATATCGCCAAGTTGACGACAAACTTGGCTGTATTTGGCGACAGAACAGGGTCCCCCCTATGGTAACCCCCTTATAGATATGAAGATGCATTAAATGCTGTTCAATAACCAATGGCCGCCATTTTGTCTCCCCTAAAATTAATTAATTAAAATTTAATTAATGAATTAATATTTGAAAAATCTGTATTAACATCAATTGTCAAAACTAAAATTAATTAATTAAAATTTAATTAATGAATTAATATTTAAAAAATCTGTATTAACATCAATTGTCATCAGTACAAGTTTTAAAAAATTTATTTCAACTTGATAGGATGAATAATAAGTATTTTATTAACGATTGAAAATTTGAACAAGATATATAAGTAAATATAGGGAGAGTGTGAACTAATAGTAGGAATTGAAAAAGAAACATCGAAAGGCACGGGATTCCATTTATGTTAATATTGCCTAAAAAAGATAATTTCTTAGGTTCCACAGGAACCTAACGGGTGACGGTGAGATCATTTAGAGCCGAGTGAAGTGAGTTAGATTTTTTTAAGTTTTGGGAAAGGATTTCCGTCTTTTCAATCTTTCATAAATTGAGCTTATTTTTTATGGTCTTAATTTAAATCTACCCCCTTCACTGCTAATTCCTTGTTTAGCTTTATAAATAAATTGGTGTGTTTGGTTAAATCTTTAAAAATACTTTAAACTTTGTAAATTCTACTCCCCCCCCCCCTTTTCAACGTAGTAAACCAAGCTCCTTTATCTGTATCCCTTATTATAAGAACATTTCTGAAAAAATTTCTGGCATTCTGAAATCATTCAATATTGGGGTTTCTTTTAAACCTATTAATAAATTGAGTTCCTTTTTCAATAAGCATAAATTTCAATATGATAAGTCTAAATTACCCGGTGTTGTTTATATTATTCCTTGTAAAGATTGCAATAGTGTTTATATTGGTGAAATTGGTGAAATTGGTGACATTGGAAATTCGCCTAAAAGAACATACTGGTGCTTTAAAAAAGGGTAATTTGAATTAAAAAATTGTCCAGCATTCACTTCAAACGAATCACATTCCGCTCATTGCGAACTCCAGTATTTTGAAATCGGGTTGCAACAACTACCATGGTAGATTGCTACTTGAGGCTTGGTTCACTGAATTGCGGTCGCAGGCTTTGAATGATGCTCGTTCTGTCCTTAGTGAATATTGTTTGTTTTTAAAATAACTAACTGTAACTGTTCTTGATTTGTTCTGACGTTTGAAATGCAATGGATATTAGGTAGCTTTCTTTACAAAAAGCTACCTATTGCAGCCGTTCGGAGGAAAGCGATTTCAAAAAATTTTGGTATATTTTCATCGATCATGACCCCCAGACCCCGAAACCACCCTCCGTTCAAAATTGATATATATATATATATATATATATATATATATATATATATATGACCTATGTCACACTGTAACTCTCGTATTTATGAACCGATTTGGATGTAATTCGGTGTGTACATAGTACGTACCAATGTCTCGACCGAGTTCGTTGGCCAGCTTCATCCGCCATTTTGTTTCAAAATGGCGGCCATTTAAAATTTTTAAAAAATTTTAAAATTTGAAATGTGGTACCGAAAAATTGAAAATGGAAAAATATTTTTTTCTTATGTATTTGACCTTTATACAAAGATTCTGTAGCAGTTTTTGTTTCGTCTATATCTTTAAAAATGGCTGAGTTATAGCATTTTGAATTTCTAGCGAAGCTGACATTTTGAAACGTCCTGAATTTTGTCACGCGATAAAAGGCGTATTTATGAACCGATTTGGATGTAACTTCGTTTATACATAGTACAGACCAATTTCTCGACCGAGTTCGTTGGCCAGCTTCATCCGCCATTTTGTTTAAAAATGACGGCCATTTAAAATTTTAAGAAAAATTTAAATTTGAAATGCGGTACCAAAAAATTGAAAATTGAAAAAATATTTTTTTCTTATGTGTTTGACCTTGATAAAAAGATTCGGGAGCAGTTTTTGTTTCGTCTATATCTTAAAAAATGGCTGAGTTATAGCATTTTGAATTTCTAGCGTGGCTGACATTTTGAAACGCCCTGATTTTTGCCACGTGATAACAGACGTATTTATGAACCGATTTGGATGTACCTTCGTGTGTACATAGTAAATACAAATAACTCAACCGAGTTCTTTGTCCTGCTTCATCCGCCATCTTGTTTCAAATTGACGGCCATTTAAAAAAATTTAAAAATTCAAAATTTAAAATGAGATACCAACAAATTGAAAAATGAAAAAGATTTTTTTGTATGTGTTTGACCTTAATACAAAGATTCCGAAACAGGTTTTGTTTCGTCTATATCTAAAAAAATGACTGAGTTATAACATTTTGAATTTCTATTGTGGCTGACATTTTAAAACAACCTGATTTTTGTCACGCGATAACAGGCGTATTTATGAACCGATTTGAATGTAACTTGGTCTGTACATAGTATATACCAATGTATCGACCGAGTACGTTGGCCAGCTTCATTCGCCATCTTGTTTCAAAAGGGTTACCATTTAAAAAAAAAAGTAATTTAAAATTTAAAATGAGGTATTAAAAAATTGGAAAATGAAAGATTTTTTTATGTGTTTGGTCTTGATACAAAGATTCTGGAGCAGTTTTTGTTTCTGAAAATTTGTTCCTTTTTTTTATATCTTAAAAAGTGGTTGAATTATAGCACTTTGAATTTCTATCATGGCTAACACTTTGAAACGATCTTGTATTTGTCACGCGATACAACACGTATTCGCCTATTTCGATGGAAGAAGGCATGTGGATAGTATACATCAATATCTCGACCAAGTTCGCTGGCCAGCTTCATCAGCCATCTTGTTTCAAAATGGCGGCCATTAAATTTAAAAAAAAATTCATATTTAAAGTGAGGTGCAAAAAAAATTAGAAATTGAAAAAGGTTTCTTTCTTTAGTATTTGACCTTGGTATAAGGATTCAGGAGCATTTTTTGTTTGTCTTTATCTTAAACAATGGCTCAGATATAGCAGTTTCAATTTCTAACGTGGGTGACATTTTGAAAAATCTGATTTTTTGCCTGCGACAGCACTCGTATATATCAACCGATTCCGATGTGAGTGAGCATGTGCACAGCAATTACTAAGGTCTCGACCAAGTTCACTGGTTCACCTCATCCACCATGTTGTCTTAAAATGGCAGGCACTTTAAGAAATAGCCGAATTTGGCAGCCAAATATAAGTTGCTTTAAATAAAAGCAGCTTGGATAAAGCTGACAAATTTCGCGAAATTCTTATTCATAATGATTTAGTATTGATAAAAATTTGTATTGAATCTCCTACATTTGGTTTCCACTTAATTAAGCTTCGTGTGTTTGAATAATATAAGTTGGCTTTTTTAAAATAAGGAATATGAAAGCTACCTCTTCCTCCCGGCACTGGCCGGAAGGACTTTTTTTTGTACTGATGATGCCTTGCGTGTCCCTTGGCAAAACGTTTACATATTGTATCTTTAATTGCTTTTAAGTATATTCTTTATAAAATTTTATTTTTTAACTGTGCTCAAGCCTGTCTTACTTTATTTTATTTGGTGTTTTAATGGTTTTTAAATTCAGACGTTAAATGTCTATGTACTGTAAATCTGTTTCTATTTGACAGCCCCGAAGAATATGCCACAAAGTGTGTGTGTGTGTGTATGTGTGTGCCTGTATGAGGAAACAAACGTTAAAATTCAATTTAGTCTCTAACATCTTCTCTTGCTACGAAATTCAAATGCATTCTTTAGCATGTTCACTAATAGTGTCATCTTACATGACATTTCGGTATAATGATGTCTGAGAAAAGGAAATGAGGTGCTATTGCCCTATGTATCTTATTGAATGACTCTAAGTTTGTTTTAATTGCAATGATACACATACTTTACCTGATGACCATCTGGACTATATAAGCAACGTTTCATAATATTCTCTGAAATTTCGCAATAAAGACGAAATAATTTGAATACTATTTCGACAGTTATATAATTTTAGAGTGCTGAAGCATCATAATGAATATTCAGACGTTATTACGATTCATTTAAAAGAAAAAGCATGTTACTTGAATTATAATCAAGTATACATTTCATTCATTGCGATTGAAATTCATTAATTATGAATATATGTGTATGTGTTTACATCTTTGCGTCCGCATTGAAACGTTAAATTCAAATTGGATTCTGAACCCCTCCTTCCTTGCTGTCAGAAACACATGTATTTCTTAACAGGTCCGCTAATAATATCATCTTACATGGCATCGTGGTACGGCCTGAGAGATAAAAATAAGGTGTTACAGCATTATGTATGTAAATTTTAAAGTTTATTTAATTAAAATAATTAACACACCACATGGACTGTGTAGAATAAGTGAAGTCTCATAATATTAACGTAACTTTTCCAATTTGAGAGAAATAAGTTGAATAGTATTTGCAAAATTACGCATTTTTCGACTAATGGAATAACATAAACTTGCAATTATGAATATTAAGGATTTATTAAGGCTACTTTTAAAGAAAAAGCATGCTCTTTGAGAGCTAATCGTGAAATAATTTCCTTCTAATCATATATAAATATTAAATTATTGTTTAGTAAGCGTTTGAAGTCAACAGTAAGTAAATATTATAAAGAAAATTGCTTGCTTGCAAATCTGAAGATCAAGGAACTCAAATATGATAAAATGGTCATATTTTTATTCTCATTTTTATTTTATTTTATATCTAAAAACGTAAAACATGCAATTTCATCGAACCGAGAACCTTTTTATTATCAGGCAGATGCTGTATCACAGAGCTACCGAGCCTGCGCGAAAAAGGCTGAAATTAAGGTAGTGTTTTAAAATCTAAATCGCAAAAATGGTCGGATGTCATTAAATTAATTAATTTAATTAAAATAATATAATTTATGATTTTTCGTGTAATTGGAGATATTCAGCTATAAGTATGCAATATTTAAAGTCTCTAACTTATGCAGTTTCTCAGAACGAACTCTGTGACGGACAGACAGAGGAGACAGACTACTAGAGTTTCGTCAGAAGAACGAAACCCTAAAAAATCATTGAAATCATTTATTGCAAATTATTAGCCCCGGGTATGCTATTTCTTCCTCCTAGCTTATTTTGTCTCCAATAAATAACGTTAGCTTGTATAAGTCAGCCGTAAAACAAAAGCCGATGTTTCATTGTGCAATTAAATAATCTACAGTATTTTTAAAAACTTTTAAGCATCGCACATTTTCAATGTTTATACCGTCATATAGGGAAGATAATGTACTTTTTAATGCAATTTGTTTGAAAACTGCATCTCCATTTATTTTTGAGATATTAATTTTTTTGTAGTTTTTAGCGACATTTGTTTCATTTTGGCAACTCAAGTACTCCATTTCTGTAGAAAGTAAAGGGAAAATAGTTCAAAATAGCAATTATATCTTCTTCTTGCCATTTTCCCATAAAAACTGAAAAAATGTAATTAAAATACGTGCTATTTCGAGAAAAATATAAATGAATGATTTATGATAAAACATGGAGCTATTATAAACTATATTTAATTTTAAGTATCTACCTTAATGTAAATGTCGTCATTTTCCATAAAATAAAAGCGTGTGCTTTAAGTCTTAAAATTGAAAAATGTTTTGCACTACAGTAGAGTCCCGATTATCCGAGTCCCGCTTAACCAAGTTATTTTCTTCTGATGGACTGGTGGCTTCTATTATTATGAAACAGCCATTATAAATGAAGTGTTAGGTGAAGATGAGAAAGCAGCCGTAAAAAGTTAGAACTCTGATTTTCTGGTTAGAATGGGGGAAAAAATGGCCATAATTTTGTCTTTGAAAAAAAAAAATTATGGCCATTTTTTCCCCCCATTCTGACCAGAGTTCTAACTTCTTACGGCTGCTCTTTCATCTTCACCTAACGCTTCATTTATAATGGCTGTTTCATAACAATAGAAGCCATCAGTCCATCAGAAGAAAATGAAGTAATGGAAACGCCGGGGGCGACACTAAATTCTGAAAAAGCAGAATTCCTGTTGTCTAGTTGCAAATTATTTTATTGCTCACTTTTCAAAAAAAAAAAAAAAAAATTAAATAATGTCTTCAATAATTATTTAGTATACCAAAAGCCAACATTAGAGAAAATACAAACCCAAAACAGTAGGACCTAAAAATAAAATAGTAGGCCTATACTTGCGACATTTCTATTAAAAAATAGGAAAAAATAATCTTAGAATATATAACGCGATGTGTAGGTCGCGATGTATTCACTTTCAGCTATGCAATTTTAGGTGCGTTCATATTATATAAATACGTAAGCACCTATAGTCGTCGTCTGATCAGTCCGTCTGTCCACATATAACAGCGGGAAAACTACCTAACCGAATAGTCATTTCAAAGTTTATGAAAATCGAATCAAAACTTAAAAAGATAGTAATAAAAGTTTGCTTCATTCTAATAAATCCTATCATATGTAATTAATTCAATGATATCCCATGAAAGGTAATGATCTCTAGGTTGCCATGGTGTTGGCGTCTTATTTAAGATGGACTGAATTTAATATGTGTAATAGTAATAAATTTTGTATTCATCCTTTTTTATATAAGTGTATAACAGCTATTGCACCAAGATATGAATGTTTATAAAACTAGTTATAGTACGAACGCACTTCATTTGCCACGTTTAACGTACAATTTTCGACTTGTTGTTTTCGTCGCATGACATACGACGTCGACCGTACGGGCACAAAAAAACCAAACGTATGACATGCGACGCCGACCAAGAAGGGGTTAATAATGAAAATATTCAACTTGAGTCAACATTAATTAAGAAATAATTCCTATCCACTTTTACTTAAAAAATAATCTGATTGTGTTATGCTTAGAATGTGAACATTGAAACACTAAATTCAATTTAGATTCTCGGTTACTCCTCCATAGCTGTTAGAAATAGCATGCATCGTTTACTATATCTACCAATAACCTCATGTTACGCTCCAGATTAATATAATTAGGACAAAGGAAGATGAATTAGCTATTAGAGGACTATTCATATAAGTGAAATCGAAGGACGTAATACTTTATTTTTATTAAAATATTTTTTTTAAATATTGAAAAAAATTACTCATGATCATCTAGATTGCATAAAATTAGCAGTATTTAATATATTTCACGAAAATTTTGCAATTCCGAAGAGGTTTGAATTTGAATTTAAATATTTGATTTATATAATTCAAACTATATTTGAATTATAAATATATGATTTAGGAGCACTGATAAGATTATGAATTCATATCTACTGTTATTATGGTTTGTTAAACTTGATAAGTTAACGTAATTTTCAGCTATTCCTACATAAAGCTGACTGATACCCACAATTCATTAGGTTAGGGTTCAGGAGTGTTGAGACTTATGTAATAAATTTATATAAAGTTACAGAATTGTCTCATCAACACACGAAATTATTATTACTATTAAACTTTCATTAAGATTAATTAAAACTAAAGAATTATTTGAATTATAATTGTGAAATAACTTTCACTTATTCACATGTACAAGTTACAAAAGCTACAATTTATTTAACTTATGAGCATCAAAAGTAGTTAAACAGGCTTGTATACAAGTAAATATGAAGACCACAGACCTAAACAATGTTCTGCAAGTCGTATTTTGATTCTGAGCTCATTTTATTTAATAACTAGGAAATTACTTCCTAGAATTTCATTTTTTTATATAAGCATTGAGGAATATATGATTTCAACAAGTTTCAGGGGAGTGAATTATTATTAACAACATGAAAAATGTTTATTCATAATCACAATATCAAGCTCATAAAATATGACTAGTTTGGTGTATAGGTGCAGATTCCCAAAATTTTTAAGGAGCCAGTGGCTCCTAAACCCCAAAAACCCAGTTGCCTCTTTGGCTCCTAACCATCCAAAATCTAGTGGTCGCATTGGAAAAACAAACTCACAAAACAATAGTGTTTATATGGAAAAAACTTAACAAAAAAACTCAGGAATTCAAAATGAAAAATAGTTTAATTAATAAATACACATGTACAACAAAACACAGACTAATTACAACAAATGTGTATATTTAATTTAATCCTAAAATTCTTGAAAGTTTTATTAAAAAAGCATAATATGAATCTGGAAAAAGACAAAGGAAGATCTGGAGAAGATAAAGTTGGACAAGAGACAATTGAATAACAAAACATACATTGTAAAAAAAAATCTGTAGTTCTACAGATGTAAAGTTACATGCTTACTAAACTTTCACCTGTAACTGTACGAAAAAAGCTGCAAATCTACAAAACTAGTTTTTGTAAAGATACAAAAATCTGTAACTTTACAAATGAATCTGCTAAAATTTCAGTAATCTTACTAAACTTTTATTTGTAACCCTGGCTGCAGTTACATGAAAAGTTCTCGGAATCCCAGTTTCCAAAAAAATTCTTAGTAACCTTACAGATTTTTTGATTTTCGGCGCAAAAGTGTGTCTGTTACATGAAATTTTGTTGTTGCCGTTACATGAAAAGTTCTAGGAATCCAAGTTTCCTAGAAAAACTTTAGTAACTTCACAGATTTTTTTTTACAGTGTAGCAGTCATGATAATGGGATACATTAGTAAAACTTTATTTCTTATTTTGATTTTGTCATATAAAAGTATATATATATATATATATAAATTAGAATGTGTAAGATTATTTTGCACTATAAAAATCTTGCATTTACAGAAAACATTTACAGAGCAAGAATGTACCACGCGTTAAGTATTTTTTTGAGTTTCTTTTTCTTTTTGTTCTTTTTTTCCGGAATCCTCTATCCTCGCGATTCCATGTTACAAAGCCCTTAAAAAATCTCATTCGCATCGGAAACTTTGGACTGCCTCATGAGCAGATCTGCTGTAAAGGAGTATTTATTTCAACTCTGGATTTCGGACGAAATCTTCGAAGAAATGCTTGCTTTCGCTGGCGTTCAAAGGAGAATCTTTACCATTAGCGCACTCATGTGCCGAGCTTCGCAGCTGCTAAGCTTTGTAGTGCAGCGGACATGCGCAGAAATACATTCGAACATAGTGTTCGTCAAGAAAACAGTAAATCACAGGGGCAGCGTTCATGACGGTAACTGAGATCGCATAAATTCCCTGACTTTTTATCAAGGTCATACTTGATCTCGGCCAGTGAAAAAAGCAGGTGCTTTTCTAATTGCAAAAGAAAAATATATATGTATATAAATTCCTCGACGGGGGTTGGGAGCACCGGAAATTGAACTCTGGCGACTAAGACACTGAAAGTTAGTCGCCAGAGCAAAAAATTTAGTCGCCACGTGACGACTGGCAACCGTAAATCTGCACCTATAGTTTGGTGTTACAAAATTGCTATCACTTCCCTTTTGGATACCACTATTTCGAAACAACAATATTCATGGAATATTTCTACTGAAAATGTTTTATAAACTTATCGCAAAAGTGGTATTATAAATTAGGCCAGTGGGAGTCCTGGTTATACAGGGTGATTAAAAATACATTTACAAAACGACATGGCAAATCAGGCATACAACAAGGATGAAAAATCACATAGGAACATAGGGTCGCAAACCACTTATTGAGTCACAAATACAGAGTGTTCTATCCTAACTCAATTTGGGTTGACGATAATAACTTTTAGAAAGCTGAAGTATATTATAATAAACAAGTAAAAATTAAATTTGAAAAATCGAAAAACCCAACTGCGTAAAAAGCGAACTAATTAATTATTTCTCATCAATGTGAAACTATTTTTTATATTACTTAACTATTTTTTTTTTATTTACTTGTATTGATGACTTTTAAGTTGTGTTTAATTGTTAGTTCCTATCTATAACACTGTTTTGATGAAGCCTATAGATGTCTATGAAAGTTAGAGTTGCAGTAAAGCTAGAGACCCTACATACACAACTTCCAGGTTGTGTAATATTTAAACGGAGCCACTGACCGTAAAATAGTCAATGAAACATCGTCTTCATTTTGAAAGACCTATCCAATGATATGCTACTTAATAGGGTGCGTAAAAAAAAATTTCGTCTCTACCGCCATTTTCTATTTTACGTCCGCCATTTTGAATTTATAGAAACAAAACCTAACCTACAACCATCGGACGGTTAAGACGAATCGATAAGACCTCATTCTTTAAAATCCACCCAGCCTTTGGGATGTTTCGTAGGTATAAAGAAATCCACATACCCAGATACGCGTGAAACACATAACCCTTCTTGGCAGTCGGGTAAAAAATTAACAGACATTCTCACCTTTGTTGTAAATGTAATAACACCAAACAAAAGTGGCAGAAGTTTGCATTATAAGCGCCAGCGGTATGCACTTCATGCCCCACATTTTGGACTGTGATTATCAATTCATACGGTATCACCGATTGCTTGAGCAATATTTTTCCAGGTCTTTTCGTGATGATATCACATTTCACACAAAACATGTTAAATATCGTTACCTTTTCATTACAATGTTTTTGTTTTTCTCGAAATTATGACCGTCAACACGGGTTTAGTTAAAATGAAACACCCTGTATTTGCCACCGAATAAGTGGTTTTTTCGACCCTACGTTCCTATGTAATTTTTTATCCTTGCTGTATGCCTTATTTTCCATGTCATTTTATAAACTTTTTTTAATCACCCTGTATAATTATTTGATTCAGGACGATCAGGATATATTTACGAGAGTTAGAGATCGGACAGACAAACCGAAGTCATTAACACTTTTTAATTATGTTGGAAAAGGTTAAAAATGGACCCGAAAGAGTTAAATGAAATACAACCTTGAAAAACAAATAAAAATAATTTTCAACCTGATCTAAAATATTCCAATATTCTTTAATACTATAGGGGAGACTAGGGAGGGTTGACCATACGGGAGGCTTGACCCACCCATCAGATTTCATATTTAAAAGAATTTCAGAGTTTTATCGATAGGTACCAAGCAAATCTACTAGAATGCTCAAACAACAGTCTTTGTTTCATACAGATAATCGAAATATGCGTGGAAAAAATCCATTGTCAAGGGTTTTTACCCTAAAAGTTGTGTGTTTTAGAAATATTTTGTAAGCTTTTTTCAGATAAAATATATCATAGAAATTTAAGTAAGTAGCTTTTAAATAATGCAAAAATATCGAACTTCCATTCCAGGCATAAAGATTGTACTGTAAGTTAGGCTTAACATAACAATATGCTATTCTTTAGAAAGGGGATATGTGGGGAGGCTTGACCCAGTCAATGTGAGGGAGGGTTGACCAGATGCTCAAATCTCCTTTAATTAAGTGGTTTTGGAAATCTTTTTATTATACATTGTGTAAAATTAAAGGTAAATTATTATATAAGAACAAAAAATGTACATTTATTCTGTAAAGCTACAGTAAAATGAGGTGATGGAAAAGAAAATGTTTAAAACTGATTAAAGAAAGATGTGTAAAATTGCTATAATATCCAGTGGAAGAAATAATTTAATGTAATATAAATGGGAAAGTTGATAGGAACTTTTTTCCATTTAAATATTACTTACAATATAGTTAAATAGAAGCATTGGAAATTAGAAAGTATGAAAGCAACAGTTTTAACCCTTTCAGCAAAAGTGGTATGTTTATGGAATCACTTAATTTTAATTCCAAAACGCCACAATGGCACCAGAATTTCGATAAAATCTTTTCCATTTAATATGTATGTGAAATATAACCTTTTTCTTATATGCTAGTCAATTTGTTCGTAGATTCCGGGGCCAGTGGTTTATTTCAACATTTTAGTACTGAAAGTACTTTGCCACTGAAAGCGTTAAAAGATGTTAATGATAAGTTAAGTGCTTATGCGGCTGCAAAAGAACATAGCATCGTTCGAAAAACTTTAGGAAGGTCTGTAGACAAATCTCACCAGGATGAATACAGTGAGATGAAGCCAAACTATGTGAAAACTAGAGTTGTTAGATCGACTGTCACATAATGTAGGATAAGGAGACAAAAAGGGGGACAGTGGCTCCTAAATCCGGTCATAATAATACATGAAACCCTATGAAAACGGAACCTGTCTCTAACGGAATACTGTCTTAAATGTCAAAAATTCCTTTTCCCTGCTGTACAATTACACCTAATCAGAAAAAATAGTGTTTAAAACAAAATTTTTCTCCTCTGACTTGCAATTGCTTCTAAATAGGTTTGTTTAAGCATCATATTTTCAAAAATATATTTTTTATAATAATTAAAGCATGTAGCATAAAGTTATTTTGCTTTTTTTAAACTGCATTTATTCCTCTTCACAAATATTTCAATATAAAACAAAGTTGGGTCAAGCCTCCCATATAGTGGGTCAACCCTCCCATATGTGGGGAGCCTTGACCCATTATTTTCTCATGATTAAAATCAATGATTTTTCAAATTTCTTATATATTACACTTATGTAGGAATTTTATTTTGATAACTAATTGTATAACGAATAAAACGATACATAAATCTTTATTCTAGGTTCAATATTTAAAAAATAAAAAATCATTTTGTAAAAAGTGGGTCAACCGTCCCTAGTCTCCCCTATCAGAAAAAACCTTTTTGCAATATTGGAATTATATGGTAAATGTTTCCAGTCTATAAAAATACTATTAGAACAATACTGATTTATTACATAATAACATTTCAGTTGAGGAACTTAGTTCAGAATCCTTCAGAAACATAAAAATTTCATTACATTAAAAGAAACATAATTTTAAGTAAACCCGTCATAAAAATAAATGTTAAATAAGTCGTAAAATATTTCAATTTTCTTAATAGCATACCAACTAAAACGTTTCAAAATGTTTGTTTTTATTAGAATCTATTTAAAAGATTATTTCAAAAATGTATTGAACATTTCTTAAGGGAACGTGGTCCTGCATTTGAGCAAAAATCGACCAAAAAATCGAATTTTTTTGTGCGTGTGTATTGTTATTATTTAATTTGTACAGACAAGGGAACCACTTTTGGTGCTACTCGCATCTAGCAACGAGGCCTGGTGTAGCCCTATACATAAAAGTTAGAGAACCGATAAAATTTCTCTGTTAAAATCATATTTTGTATACTTTTTTATACTTTTAATTTTTTGTTATTGCATTTTAATTTGTTTATTTCACGCCAAAAGTGAGTTAAGTCGCCAAATAGGGCGCTACAATTTTTCCGCCCGCTTTATCAGCGGAGTAAGCGTACAGTACATATTAGAATTATATAAGATTGCGATTTGTTTGATAATTGATATGACAGCTTAAGAAACAAGAATTGGGTTTTCTTTTTTTTTCTCTCTGCAGACGATAAATATATAAATAGTAAATATATTTATATAAAAACTTTCAAGATCATTGAAAAGTATTTTTTAGTGAAATACAAAATAAACAAACTATTTTATTTTGAAATCGAATGAAATAATGTTTCGAATGCTTAAGATAAAATGTTGCTGTATTAAATGGTCCTTAAGTAAAGGTAATCTTAAATTAATATTTTTACACATTTTAGAAAAATTACTGTGGCTAATTAGTCGGACATTACAATTTCTACTGAAGTCCAAACCACTCCTCATACAAGACAAACAGCTATGACATTTCGCTAGGTTTGCCGGAAAGCTCTACTTTTGAAAAAAAGGCCAATTTTTCCCCCGCCAAAAATGTGAATATAATGTTTAAATTTTTCAAAATCAAATTCGTGGGTTCTTGAAGGAATTTTTAAACTTTTTTCAATATTTTATACTTATTATTAACTAATTTCTATTTTTAAATGCTTTTCTTTAAAAAACTTTAATGTTAATAGTCCGATAAATGGTCTGGAAAATTGCCTTTTCAGAAAGTTATGTTGCAGTAAAATCAAGAAATATTATTTTAACAAAATTTTTTTATCGATTCTCAAACTTCGTAATCTAGGGCTTTAAAATGCACCAGGTCTCAATGCTAGGCGTCAGCAGCACCAAAAGTAGTTCCCTTGTGAGTCATTTGTTAAAAATTGCATGCAGATGCGATGAATTTTCGCAAAGTTACAAGTGTTTTAATTTTGTACACTTTGAACACAAATAATTTTTTGGCCCTTTAATATATTTTTAAACTTATTTTTCTCAAAACTGATTTTCCAACATTTTTAGATTTTACAAATGCTCCATGCTTCTTAATTTTTTATCAAAATTCATGAAATTTATAAGCAAGAATCCGGATCTTGCTTACAAAGAAGCTGTTTATGCATTTTAAAATTCGAATTCATTAGAATAATTAAATTTTATTTTTAACTTGCTAAAAGGCAAAACTGTGATAAAAATCGATATGGAATTCAGAAAGAAATCTCTAAAAAATTAACTTTTCAAGGGATTAAAAAAAGATACACAGATTTGTTTGTAATAGGGGTTTAAACGATTAAAACGTAAAATCGAGGACATATCTCAAAAATTAAGACTCTTGGAGTATTTTAATATTTCGTTTTAAATTATTTAAATTTTAAAAAATCTTAAAATTATAATAAGATTGGAAAATTCTTTTAAGGTTTTCTATATACTTATAGGGAAATGTATATTTGCTAAAAATTTCATATCGCTATAATGAAAATTAAAAAATAATAAATTTTAACGTCCGTCGTTCACTTAAGCCAAAATAAGTTTCAATAAACAGCGTAGGAACGCACACTGTAAAATAAATACGACCAGTTTTCCTGTAGGAATCGGAAAAATAGTGCCCTCATCGTACCGGAAAATTTTCCAACCCAGCTCGGAATAAAATCCGTAAAATACCGTTTAATTGACTAGTTCCTTTTTTTTCTAAGGACTTTATTCCGAGCTGGGTCGGAAAATTTTCCGGTACGATAAGGGCAACTATTTTTCCGATTACTACAGGAAAACTGGTTGGATTTTTTTTTTTTTTTACAGTGCAGAGTAAAGTTATAAAAGAGTAAAACATATTCTTAAAAACTAAACTGAAACTTGTTAAAATCAGTTAAAGAAACTGCTTATGGCAAAGTGCTTTTCATAGAAAAATAAACCTTTTTTTCGTGCTATATTAAATTTATATAAAATAAATTTATGAGGAAAAGGCAAGGCTAACGGAAAAGACAGGCTACCGCGTTGCATCCGACGTGTCTTTTTTTACAGACCGCTAGGGTGACGTGATTCTGTTTTCGCACATCTTCATTGGTGCGTTCAAGCATCACGTGAATCCAGCTGTCTGTAAAAAGAGGTTACGTGGAATGCACCGCGGTAAGCCTGTCTTTCTCATTAGCCTCGGGAAAAAGATGCAACAAAATTCGAAACAATAATTTCGTTAAATAAGAAATATTTCGTCCTGAAGTAAAAAATCAAAAGTTCTGTAAGATGAATTCATAATAACAAAAAGCCTTTATGTACTTTCGTCAATTCGTTTGAAAATAAAATAAAACGCATTTAAAGGTTCCTGCAATCTTAAAATGCAATGAAGATTACTTTTCAAATCACAAATCCAATAATCGAGTTTGTTAAATATTGAAAAATTGTATTATTTGTTATGAGATTTTCAATAAAAGGGTTCCTTTTCATATTACTTTTGCTTATCTAATTTTCTTAAGTAATTTATGTGTAAGTTTTAAAACAATTAAATCTTATGTAACGGTAATTTTTAATGGAAAATTTTAACTTAATCAAAAATCTTTTACACACATCGTAAAATTACATTAAAAATTTATTTTATTGCAAAATTTTAACTTTTTCAAAACAGTGAATCATGTCATCAGAAATACTGATTTAACAATAATAACAATAATAAAAAATAGTCATTCATATAAAAGTCTTCATCTTGATTTCGTTTTGTAACACATCTTTTAGATATATCGTAAAATTACAATAAAAACCTGATCATGATTGAATTATTTATTGTTATAAGATTTTCAATAAAAGGTTTCTTTTTCATATTACTGTTTGTTATTTAATTTTTAAATCAATTTATGCTTAAGTTTACAAACAATGAAATCATATATGTAAGGCAAATTTTTATTGAAAAATTTTAACTTTATCAAAACAGAAAACCGTGTCATCAAAAATATCGATTTAATTTAAAAAAAAAATAGTCATACATAAAAGCCTTTATTTTGATTTCGTTTTGTAATACATCTTTTACATACATGGTAAAATTACATTAAAAACCTGATGATTGATTATTATTTATTGTTATAAGATTTTCAATAAAAGTGTTCCTTTTCATATTACTGTTCGTTATTTAATTTTTTTAAGTAATTTGTGCTTAAGTTTTAAAACAATGAAATCGTATCATGTAAGGGTAATTTTTATTGGAAATTTTTAACTTTATCAAAACAGAAAATCGTGTCATCAAAAATATTGATTTAATTTAAAAAAAAATAGTCATTCATAAAAGTTCTTATTTTGATTTCGTTTTGTAACACATCTTTTACATACATCGTAAAACCACATTAAAAACCGAATGATTACATAACTATACTTTAGAGCATTAAAATTTAGCAACATTAAAATTAACAGCATTAACATTAACATAAAAAAATAGTTGGCTTAGTGGGCGCTTAATTACATCGGAGCCCTAGAATGAAACTAATTTCTTGTTTTAAATCGAACCTTGAACCAAAAGATCCTCCGGATTGAGTCCTCGCTGCCTACGGTACCGTATACCGGGCATGTTGTGCACGTGCCGGTAAATCTTTTATATTCATGATTTTCCAAAACACTAACCTGGAACGGATTGAACCTCCGATCACGGGTGCCTACTGCCTACAGCACAGTATACCGGACATTCCAATAAATTCATATGAAAATTATCCAAAAAACAAACATCGAACAGAACGAATCGCCGGCGCGAATACCTGCTGCCTGCGGCACCGTATAGCAGGTGTGCTGCCAGGCCCGTAGCTAGACTATATTTCCAGGTAGGGCAAACGCTTTTCCAGGAAGGGCAGATTATTTCTTAATTTTTTCCCAGTCTCTTATTTGTAGTTCTTCAAAAACATGTACTGCAATTTTAAGGTAAACGTTTCTCATTTAAAACACAAGATTTTTCTAAACTCAGTATGATTTCTTTTTAATTTTTTCCGAGGGCACAATGCAAATGTGTCAAAGATAAATATATATATATATATATATATATATATATATATATATTTAACAGTTTTCCCGCGATTTTGAAGTCCATGTTCCAAATTTTTAAATCTTTATTGCTTTTTACACTCCTTATTACATTCATTCTCCATTTTACATTAAGCAAAAAAATATTTTAAAAAAATCAAAACTTATAATAAAAAATTAAAAAAAGGTTTGTTTGTTTTACAGGTATAGATTGTCGAGAACTATTCTCCATTTTACATTAAGCAAATATATATATATATAATATATATATGTAAAAGCAATTTAACAAATTACAAAAACCTTTTGGAAAATGATTTTTTCGAAGACTAAAATTTAAGGCATAAAAAATCGCACGTAGTTGATCATACATTACGTACGCCATGAATTAAACATTAATATTCCTGGACCCATCATGAACAAATTTTAAAAGAAATTTCAGTTTTACAATTTTCGGTATTGTAAATTTTTAAACTTCTACGGAGCTGGTCATTACGTGCGCCATGGATTACACATTAATATTCCTGGACCAATTTTAAATGAAATTTCCTGCATTACGTACACCATGGATTATATTTCGGTACTGTAAATTTTTAAACTTCTACGGAGCTGGTCATTACGTGCGCCATGGATTACACATTAATATTCCTGGACCAATTTTAAATGAAATTTCCTGCATTACGTACACCATGGATTATATTTCGGTACTGTAAATTTTTAAACTTCTACGGAGCTGGTCATACATTACGTACGCCATGGATTAAACATAAATATTTCAGGACCAATTTTTAATGAAATTCCATTCTTAAACTTCTAAACATCCCACAACATTACTTTTTACACCGTCGTATAGAGAAAAAAATGTACTTTTAAATGCAATTTGTTTGAAAGCTGTATCTCATTTTGATCCTGAGTTATTATTATTATTTTTTTTTTTTTTGTAGTTTTTATTACTTTTTTGTCATAGTGGCAACAGAAGTATCCATCTCTGTTGAAAGTAAAGGGAAAATACAAATTACTGTAGAGACCAATCAGAAAACGAATAAAATGCGGATTCAACCAGTAAAACGCTTCAGATATGTTTTTGATTTCCTACCCTGACAAAGAACAATAAACCATTTTTCCAAATGGTTAAAAAATTAAAACTTATGATAAAAATATTAAAAAAAATTTTTTTTTTGTTTTACAGGTATAGATTGTCGAGAACTTAAAAAGAATCATGCAATCAGTTAATTTATTCAAAAGTTAAACCTCTAAAAAATAGCGTTTCCAAATAACTGAATTTAAAATCTTTAACATTATTATCCATATGTTAATATTCTACTTTAAATACTTACCAAACATTTACCAATCACCCCGAAAAGATCGTTGATTTTTTTCTTACGAATGTCCTTGGAATAATTTGTTTATTTGCCTTGTTGCTTTTAGGCAAATCGAGATTGAGAATTTCTGGTTTACTTTTAGTAGTTAATGATAATGAATTTTTATCATTACTATTTACACATTATTTAGGAGCGGGACTCACTGTTTCCTGTTCTAGTTCACGATTCTTATACATAAATGAACGGATATCCATATTTTCAAATATATCTTGTAGTCACAGATAAAGTAATCAGTTCACACACACACATTTTTCCAAAATATATAACTTTTAAATCGAGAACACTTTTTTTCACTCTGTCACCAAAGGCTGATTAGCACCTAAAATACGCAACAGTTGAGCTAAAACTAGTGCATAGTGCATTATTTTCATTTTCGCAAACAGATGTTTCGCAGTCGCTAAGTCAATTTCTCGAAATTGCTGACCGGTACTCAAAAAACTTTCTGGCGGCCCTGCACAAACACATGTCCGTAGTCAGCACAATCACAGGGACGAAAATTTGCATCGATATCGTCCCATTGTAAATTCTTGAAAAACTAACTTTTGGAAAATATTTCATACTACCTCTTTATTTAGAAAAACAATCTCTTAGGTGGTTTAAGAACATTTCAGAGGAAGGATAACACGATTTCACACCATAGGTGGTCCAGTGATAGGAAAGAAAATCACTGAATAGCAAGTACTAAAGGGTGCTAGACAGTTCGGCTACTTAATGATTCTTGTGAGAGGCGATCTCTTTGCAGTCTTGAAGCTAGGCAACCTTATAAGTATTATAAATGTGACAAACTGAAGGGGGGGGGGAAAGAAGCTTGCAAGCGGGGGCAAATTCAAAGTTGCACACGGGCGTTCTAGTTTTTTTTTTTTTTTTTTTTTTTTTTTTTTTTTAAACAGATCAAGTCTTCTAAATTCTCATGCTTGTGTTCTTTTATTCAAGACTTAATTTATACAAACCAGTGCCCTCTCAGTTTCAGAATAAACAATGACATTTTTTGCTTGTTCCGTGCTAAATCTTATTAAAAATAAACAATATTTATACAATTTAGTGTTTAGAGCAGAAGATCTAGTCTGTGCATATATAAAATATTTTTTAATTTATATTTTCACTTGCCCATTTCCTATAAAGGATCAATGTTTCTTTAATTTAATTTTTAAAAATAGATATATATATATTGTATATACTTAAGACTGTTGTCTGTTCGGTCACATTCATCGATAATTATTTCATATACCCTCCATGATGTTCCAAGAAATCAAATAACGTTTTTTTCTTCTTCTCTTATCAAAATAATGCATTTTTCAGAAAATGCTGGTAAAGTGTCCATGTTTAAACTGATTTTTGTTGCATAAATCAGGGTTTCCTCTTGCACATATTTCTATTTTATTGGCACCACTAATTTTAAAAAGTAAAATTTGTAGTGTATTTTTCTCCTGCTCATGTTGTTGAGTTGTGTGTAAATTAGTTTTGTTTTAAGAAAGGCTAATAAAATATATAAATTGGTGCAAGTGAGAGACCTGATAAATATTACAAGAAAATAGTCATCATAAAGAAATCGACTTCTGTCAAGAAATCATCACAAAATAAAGGGAAACGTCATTCGATTGTTTACAATATTAATGAGGAGTTTAAAAAATCATGTATGTGGAGGGAGGCTTATTTTATATATATGTATATTTATATACAGTGAAATCTGTCTAAGGCGGAATCGCTTAGGACTGAAATAAAATGCCGCCTTTGGCAGATTTCCGGCTTAGACAGAAAAACTTTTACACATCCCATTTACAGAGTATTAATCATTTCTTTGACTAAAAATTAAAACTAACGTATTTTTCAATTTTTTTTAATTAAATAAACATGAAATCTTTGTACATATTTTTATATATTTATAATAATGTTAATTCACACTACAAATTGATAGTACACGAACACACTGTTATAAATCAAAATTACAAGTTTTAGTTAAAAAAAGTTATATTTACCTTAATAAACGCCATAAAATTCTATTATCTTAATTTTTTTTTTTAAATCGAATATTGTTGTTTATCACTGTCATCAATCAGTGAGGCACCGTTCTGGCCTCTGGGAGTTAGACTGGACAATACATGTCAGTATGAAAAGATAAGGTTTCTTTCCATTTATATTTCCAAGAGGAATTTTCTTCCGTCTTAAACAGTAACTTTGCTACATGGAACCCCAAAATGAATGTCCGGTTCCGCGTTATACATATTGTTTCCGTCTTAGACAGATTTCTCGAAAATCTCTATGTTTAAAAATGTGGGTCTCTGAAATTTTCCGCCTTAGACAGATTTCATTGTATATATATATCTATACTATGTTAAAAAAATATTTTATATTTACACATACTTTTCGTCACAAAAAATAACAAAAGGTTAACAAATGGTTATAGCATGGAACAAATATAGCCCATATGCTATTTCGCTTCTGACCGCGAGCTGTGAGGTGCGCCTCCCTAGCTCTCACATTTGTATGTTTTAAACTTTAATTTTTAAATTTTGCACTGATGGAGCTTTATGCACATTTTTCATTTGCGACATTTAACGTTATCCATATTTTCTTAATATATCGGCGCACAGTTCAATCCTCTTATATTTGCATACCTATTACACATATAAAAAAAAATTTCAGACTCAACGATACGATTTTTTTTTTTTTTTTTTTTTTTTTTTTTTTTTTTTACAGATGCGCATTACCGTATTTATAAGAGAAACATAAAACTTACAGGCATTACTACTGAAATGATTTGGAATCGAATACCGTCTTTCACTTTTCGGTAAATGTATTACACTTTAAGTTGTAATCTATTTCTATCCTTTATCAGGTTGTCGCGTCAAAGAATTTGCTTATAATAGCACCTTTAATGACATTTTCTGGAAACTGGTTTGCTTTTACGAAAATGTGGAAAAGTCTATTCAATTTCTTTGTTTCTTAATAAGAGCACACATAAAATTTTGTAATTTAAAAATAAAAATGACCTTATGAATCTGCCAGTAAGTAACGAATGTAGCTCGACATATTATATTACTTAAATATGAAATAAAGATTGGTTTATTTTAGAATTACCGACTTTTTAAATTTTCAGAAGAATAGGAGACAATCAAAGAGACGAAGGGACAGACCTTCCATTATCGATTTCTTATTTTCACGAGGGGGGCGGGGGGGTCTATTCTGAAAATTTCTGGGATGATTTCCAGATGGTTTATTTTCTCATGTACCCCCAAACGCTTGTAGACAGCGCTTACGATGGATTTAATTTGTTACGATGTTCGATAGTAAAAAGTCTTTTTAAAGTGTAAGCAAAGGTATGATATTTTTTTAACCTACTTGAATCATATTGTTATCGGCACATAACTCCCTTCAAAGGATATAAAAAAGTAATATTTTTTGCAATGGAAAACTTTGTATTATAAAATCGAAGTGTAGTTATTTAAATCTTATCGTAACTTTTTCCCTTTTATCACTTGATTTATTATCGATTGGTATTACATCGTTCCTTTCAGATTTTTGTTAGTTTAAGATGAAAAGGTATTTTGTTATGTTACATAAAATTTATTTAAAGTGAAATTCATGCAAAAGTGTAACACGGTAATAATTTCTTATGCTAAAAGTCACGTAAATCCGTAAAAAGAATGAGAAGTTTAAAACACGTGTACATTAAAAACAATTAAGAAAATTCTGTAAATTTCTTAATTGAAACTTAAATTTATATCAGTTAATTAATGCAAAATTTGATATTCTATTGGTAAAAGATGATATTTTCAATGTAATTACATTTCTCCTACAAAAAAAAAAAAAAAAAAAAAAAAAAAAAAAAAAAAAAAAAAAAAAAAAAGAGATATTTGTTTGACAAATTTTTATTATTCCTTAATATCTAATAAAAAGTGCGAAAAATGAAACAAAGAGCGTATTAGGTTTAGTTGACCCCTCTTCCCAGAGAAAACAAGTAAACATTCATGACAAAAGAAAAAGAAAAAAGTCCTTATGCTTGAAAGTTGGAATACGAAGTTTCATGGAATCCGATCAATTTTCGGTGCAACAAGCAGAAGTGTAAGTAGAACACATGTATTCAAAGTACCCTGAGCAGAACTGTCAGGTACAGTTTATTGAAGTTAACAAAATAATATTGTAGGCTGTTTCATTGTAATTTCAGAAGCCTTTGGTTTCAACCCCGCCTTCCTGACGATCCATTTTGTATAGTGACAATTGTACAAAGAAAGCAAGTTTTACGGATATAAGCTAATTCAGATTTCTTTGTGAGGCGGTGAGGAGTGTGGAATAATTTCTACAAAGCAAAGAAGCCAGGAAAGACCTCAGAGTAAAGATACTTATATGAAAAGTATGTGGGAATGACCAATGCCACAGTTCCGACAGGTCTGTTAAAAGAGAAAGAGAGAAAAAAAAGTGTAGATGAAAATTTTCCTATTTTTACTTGCCGGTCTAAAAACGAAATAGAGGGGTTCTCTTTGATTAGGTCTGGCATGAAGGAGGGGGGGAAATGGAAATTTAATGTATTAAATAAAAGTTATTTAAAGTGAAATAGTGGGTGATAATGTGATCGAAATGTCTAGCTAGTTTCATGGTAGGTTGGACAAAAATTTGAAAAAAAAAAGAAGTAGAAATTTATATTAGTTGTTTATACTGGAATTTAGAGTCTCACGCTAGGTCGGGCAAAATTTTTTCCAGGTCGGGCTTTGCCCGACCTGGCCCCTGCCTAGCTACGGGCCTGTGTGCTGCGCTTCTTTGGTTACCGCCAGGGAGCGCTATGTGTTCTATGTAAACGTACAACAGGGGTTCCCTCCTCCTGCGGCAGCGTATAGTAGTCGTACTGTGCAAGCTCTGCAAAATCTGCCCACTTTCCACCGCCAGTGGGTGCACTCTGTTCTAAACAAAATACTTTCAGAACGAAATGCCGATATGTATCTCCGCTGCAAGTGGCACTGTACAGTTGGCGTTCTGCGCATACTCTACAAAATCATTTAGTTCCAAACTTCCACCGCCAGAAAGCGCAATATGTTGTATACAAATATTCCACTATGAAAGAGTGGTTAAAAGTCTTTCCAATGATATATTACATGAAGGGTGCCGGCAAAAGTTATAAAAGAGACCACCAGAAAATGAAGTGGAGGTAGGCAGACGGGACTTGCATAATGTGAAAGAGTGGTCACAGGGCTTTACAAAGACATATCACATGAGGGATGTCGGCAAAATTATCTAGTCAGTAAGTCGTAAAATATTCTAATTCGTTTAATAAGGTTACTTGTGTAAACTATTTAAAATCTTCGTTTTCATTGAGAAACTTTTAACAATGTATTTAAAAAATAAGTAAAATATTATTTAAATCAGAATATATTTATGTGTAGTATAAAATGATGTTAAAATAATTATAACTATATATTGCTGCTTAATAGGAAAAGTACAAATACCCATAAATCTAAAGAAAGATAAAGTAGAAAAATATATGTGTGTTCCTGTAATATTGACTTTTGTGAAATAATTTGAAAAGCAAAGCTTCTAGACATTTTAAAATATATTTAAAATTGTATTACGTTACAAAATATGTAACATTAAATAGAACCGTCATAAAATTAATCGAGTCAAATATTCTAATTCGTTTAATAATGTTACTTGTGTGAACTATTTAAAATGTTCGTTTCTATTGTGAACTTTTAACAATTTGTTTCAAAAATAAGCAAAAATTATTTCAACCAAAATATATTACCGTGCAGTATAAAATGATATTAAATTAATTATAACTATATATTGCTGCTTCAGTGCTTTAATGGAAAAGGCCTAAATACCCCTAAATCTAAAGAAAGTCAAAGTAAAAAAAAAAATATATATATATATATATATATTATATATATATATATTATATATATATATATATATATATATATATATATATATATATATATATATATATATATATATATATACTCCTGTAATATTGATTTTTATGCAAAAATTTGAAAAGCAAATAAAATACATTAAAATTTTATTGCGTTACAAGATATGGAACATTAAATAAAACCTTCATAAAAATAATAGAGTCAATAAGTCGTAAAATATTCTAATTCGTTTTATAACGTAACATGAGTGAACTATTTAAAATGTTTGTCTTTTATTGCTGATCTTTTAACAAGTTATTTCAAAAATAAAGAAAAAAATGCAATAAAAGGTTTTTACGCCAAATAACTTATGAGCGGCAAATAGAGTCAAGTAATAAAATGACAAGAAATATTCTAAAACTATAAGTTCATGCAGTCTTCAAAAATTCATAATAAAAAAAGTAATGCTCAGAAAAATTTCGGTTTGCGCCAATATTATCAGAAAAACATTGGATTTTATTTTTCATGTATAAAAAAGATAATTCCAAAAGTAACCGAAAGAGGGCGCTCTGACGTCGTACTGAGACGTTTTAGGTAAATCGGGTAAACTAATCAGACAATGAAAAAACTCACAATAACATGACACGGTGCATTTATTTTAAAATAAACGATGTTCAACATGACCATCACCACCAGTTATTAGGCAAATGAGGCGCTTTTGCGTGACCAAGTTGTGCCTGCATTGCAGGAAAGACATGTGTTACCTGTCGTCACATTCATACAGGATGGTGACTCGTCCCACTTTTCACGTGAAGTCAAGACGTTCCTGTTAGACACTTTCACTGAAGACCGAGTGATAAGTCGAGGTTGTAAGTTTGAATGGCCTTCACGATCTTCCCGGCAGATTTTGGGTTGTACGGATACTTAAAATCTCGTGTGTAGTGGGGCTCCCCAGCCACTTTGGTGGAACTGAAAGATGCCATTCGACGGACCGTCGCACAGTGGGACGTTTTGATGATCTAGATGGACAAAATCCATTTTCCCGATTATCTCGGAATTTGACAAAACCCCGTGTACTGGTAACTGAATGTCTGTATTTTCGAGATCCGTAATAGTTTTGGCGTAAAAAATCAGAAGTGTCCATTAATTGTGACCATAAAGTAGCCATTTGCGCAGTTGGATTAAGGGAGTTTCAAAATTTGCGCTAGCTTCCTCTAAGTTTGAAAGCATGTCGTGACTATTCTGTTTTATTTGAAAGCATGAATTTGCTGATCTAACGTCACAGATTTGTCAAGATCAGATTGAACCCATTTTTGTTTGTAAATAAGCGATATTAAACCCGTTTTACCGCTTTTTTCAAAGGCTGAAATTCTGGATGATCCTTGATGTTGTTTACAAATTTCATCTTGACTTTTAACAAATTATTCAGCAATATTCAGTGCCATTCCTGAAGTATTGAAAAATTAAACAAACTCCTACAGATAGTGACAGATTAGTAAGTTTTAATTAATAAACAAGCACCATATTAACTTCCTGTGCATGTATGTTTAGTTCAAATCTTGCAAGTCAAATTTAAATCACTTTTAATTATTCTGTTGAGCAGAAACAATGAATACATGTGTAATTTGAATGACAATATAATATTATTATGATTTAAAGAACGTAGAAGTTTGTTTAGGATACTGTCTCTACAGGGATTCACAAAAAATTTGATTAAAACGTGCAAGTTAATTTTAAACCAATTTCAATAATCTGATTGAGCTGAAATTTCAACAAATTATTTAATTAAATTTCAACAAAATTACTATAGGTTATTGAGATATACAATAGCATTTTTAATTGAAAACAAAGTGCGTAGCAATTATATTTCTTTTATCATACATCTCAGTATGACGTGTGAGCCCCCTCTTCCGGTTACTATTGGAATCATTTGTTTTATGCTTGGAAAAAAAAATCCAATATCCATCTGATCGTACAAACCGAAATTTTTTCCGAGCAATACTTCTTTTTTATGTTTTTTTTTTTTTTTTTTGTTTTTTTTTTTGTTTTTTTCCACGAACGTATGATGCACACTGTATATAAAATGAATTCATGAGACAAAAGGTGCAAATAAAATAATAGGTGCTAATAAATACTAATTTGGGTAAAGATAAATAGTTTTCAGCACCAAATAAAAATAAAATTTGTAAGGTGATGATTGAATAATAATAAAAGAATCTTACAAACTATAGCAAATGAAACAAGTTGATATTTTTATCGGTTTCTATAATATATATATATATATATATATATATATATATAATTAAAGATTTGAGACTTAAAGTTTATTTATCGAATCACAGGAAGAATAATAAAAAATTCTTTAGTAGAGATATGATATTATTTACTTTTATGGGAATTTCAATTAAAATATGTTTCTTCAATTCGTTGTTTGATATCTAATGATTTTTATAAATGAACAATCCGCAATTTTTATAACTAAATATACGAACAATCTATCATTTGACCTGTTCCAAATAAAACTATTTCGATTGGAACCAGAAATTTCTTCTTAAAATAAATAAAATATATATCATACATAAATATTATAAATAATAAAGTTAAATAGTTTTGCATAAAAATTCTGGTGTAAAATTTTTGTATAAAACTTGAGTAAAATTCCTGATATGTTTACTGTTGAAAACAAAATTACCATTTGAAACATTACTTTCACAATTAGAAATTTAGTTTTCTTAAACGAAAAAATAATAAAATTTGAATGTATTCATAAAACAATGAATGACTGAAAACATACAGAAACTTTATTTTTCTTTTCTTCTAAATCTTTAACACGTAGCATGAAATTATATCTGAAGTATCTAGCTAATCGACGCTCCAGTTCATCATTAAGAGGTCATATTTCCACGAAATTTAGATGTATGTATGATCTAGATCAAGAATTTATGTATTATATTATTGATAAAATTTGGAACTATCTTTTGAAGCTTTTTTAATTGTCAGTGTTTCAGGCCCCGTGGTTATAGCGAGGTAGGCGTACAGTTATAATGTGAGAAAACACAGTTCCTACAACATCGTTCCCTTTAGAAGCCTTAACCCTCTCGCTGCGTAATTGTTTTATCAAAATAGCTTCAAAAATTGTGTATTTAAAAATTTTTATTCTTTTGTCACCAGTTTTTCAAAACAAAAATTTTTGTGCAACTTAATCGGAAAAAATTCTCCAATTAAATAAGGCAAAATTTACAATAAAAAAATAACTGGTGGTAATAATCAAAGAGGGTTAATTAGACGGGAAAATGCATCCCCGATGAAATCTCGGGTTCCGCAGCGAGAAGGTTAAAGAAAGTTTAAAATAAATGTCCTGTTATAGAGCAATACACAGGGTGTCCTAAAATGGACTGATTGGATTTAAAATTCAATAACTTGCATATGGTGACAGCCATTCAAAAAAATTTTGCAGGAGGGTTATGTAAGATATCAGGAGATTTTTTACTGTCATTATCAATTTTAGTTTAAAATAGCAGCGATAGATGGCGCTGCAAACAACAGGCTCTAAATCGGGTCCCATTTTTTGGCCTATCTCTTTTCTTAGTATTGAAGCGAAAGAAGGAGGTTAAATACATGGAATGGTACTCAGTCGCCAGTGCATTTTTGTTCTTAGGGGCCCACTCCCAATATTTAAAGTCCTTCTTTCGCATCAATACTTAGAGAAGAGAGAGGACAAAAAATCGAGGTTAGATTTAGCACCTGTTGCTTGCAGCGTCATCTATTGCTGCTATTTTAAACTAAAATCAAAAATTGTACTAAAAAAACTCTTAAACCACAATCCTGCATGCTTTTTTTTTAAGTTGTCACAATTTGCAAGTTATTGAATTTTTAAATCAGTCAGTCCATTTCAGGACACCCGGTATGTTGTTATGCATACATTACTATAACTTCCTTTAAAAGCATTCATATTTTCTTAATTTAAAATAAATACAATCTTAAGTAAAACTATGATAAAATTATCATCTATAATAAGTTGTAATGTATTCCAAGTTTTATATTAATGTACCAAAAAAAAACGTTTTACAGCTTTTATATATTTTACAAAACTTTAAGCAGCTTACTTTAAAAGTGTATTAAAGCATTTTGCGACAAATGGCAAATGGACAAATCGAAAAGAATAAGAAATACTCTTATTCTTTATTACTCTCATTGAATTTGAAAATGTTAAAATCAATAAAATAAATTGATTGAAAATATCTATGTAGTTATCGTCTAAACAACAAAAACACATCATCTAATGATACTAAAAATTTATTTGTAAAAACTTAGCGTTCTTAAAAAAGAAAATCTAGTAAAAAGATGTTCTTTAAACAAAAGATAATCATAGATATAAAAAACTTCATTTAGATTTCATTTTGTAACAGAGCTTTTACGTGCATCGTAAAATTATATTAAAAATATGATGCATATCGTCAGTTTCATACATTGCCGGGAAAAGTTAAAATTCGAAAATTCGAAAATAAAGTCAATAAAAATAAATTTGAATAATTTTTATTATTATGTACTAATTTAAGTAGAAAAACTTCTGTAAATTTCTTTAAAGAGATTAAAATTTTATTGCGTTAGAGTTAAATGAAAACGTAAAAAATATAATTCTGAGTAGTTATAAAATATTTTAATTTTCTTTTTTAAATAACGCATCAGTGAAAACGTTTCGCAATTTCATTATTATAGGCCCTTTAATAGTTCTCAAACGTACATTAAAAATTCTTTTTCAATCAAGATATTTTTAAGACAATCAACGTACGAGCAACGGACGAGTAATAAAAGAATAATAAACGTTCTCAACTTAGGCTGAGAAATTGAATAATAATAAAAATAAATTGCTGGCGGCAAAGTGCTTCTAATGAAAAACAAACATGTTTTTCTCTACAATATTAAATATACGTAACATGAATTCTTCAGATAAAGAGGAAGTTAAAATGCATGATAATATAATGTTGGAAGATAAGTGTATTCCGGCCCGACGTAAAATTAAAAAGAACAAATAGTAGATAAATGAATATTGATTAAGAATCTTAAAAGCTGCGCAAAATGAAATAATTTGTCATTAATCCTTCACTGTTTTTTTTTTTTTTTCATGTATGGTGGTGCATGCAATAAATGTTATTATAATTTATTATGTCAATTGTACAAATTGTGAGCCTGGAAAATTAAATAATAAAAAAAAAAGAAATTGCTCACGACAAAGTGCTTCTAATGGTAAAGAAAGATGTGTTTTCCTACATTATTAAATATATGTAACATGAATTCTTGAGATAAAGAGGAAGTTAAAATGCATGATAATATAATGTTGGAAGATAAGTGTATTCCGGCCCGACGTAAAATTAAAAAGAACAAATAGTAGATAAATGAATATTGATTAATAATCTTAAAAGTTGCGCAAAATGAAATAATTTGTCATTAATCCTTCACTGTTTTTTTTTTCATGTATGGTGGTGCATGCAATAAATGTTATTATAATTTATTATGTCAATTGTACAAATTGTGAGCCTGGAAAATTAAATAATAATAAAAAAAAGAAATTGCTCACGACAAAGTGCTTCTAATGGTAAACAAAGATGTTTTTCCTACATTATTAAACATATGTTACATGAATTCTTGAGATAAAGAGAAAGTTAAAATGCATGATAATATAATGTTGGAAGATAAGTGTATTCCGATTCCGACACAAAGTAAAATTAAAAAGAACATGTAGATAAATGAATATTAATAAAGAATCTTAAAAACTGCACAAAATGAAATAATTTTGCAATAATCCTTCACTGATTTTTTTTTTCATTCATACGCTATATAATTTATTATGTGCAATTTGTGAGTCCTGGAAAATTAATAATAAAAATAAATTTCTGACGACAAAGTGCTTCTAATGGAAAACAAAGATGTTTCTCTCTAGAGTATTAAATATAGGTAACATAAATTCTTGAAATAAAGAGGAAGTTAAAATGCAGGATAATATAATGTTAGAAGATAAGTGTATTCCGACACGAAGTAAAATAAAAAAGAACAAGTAGATAAATGAATACTAATTAAGAATCTTAAAAACTGAGCAAAATGAAATAATTTGGCACTAATCATTCACTGATATTTTTTCATGTATGCTGATGCATGCAGTATACGCTACATAATTTAATATGTGTAGTTTCTGAGTCCTGGAAAATTAAATAATAATAAAAGAAAATGCTGACGGCAAAGTGCTCCTAATGGAAAATAAATATATTTTTCTATGCAATATTAAATATATGTAACATGAATACTTGAGATAAGGAGGATGTAAAAATACATGATGATGTCACGTTGGGAGATAAGTCTATTCCATCCCGAAGAGAAAGTTAAAATGTATGATAATTTAATGTAGGAAGATAAGTGTATTCCGATTCCGACACAAAGAAAAAATAAAAAGAACAAGTAGATAAATGAATATTAATAAAGAATCTTAAAAATTGCGCAAATTCAAATAATTTTGCAATAATCCTTCACTGATTTTTTTTTCATGCATAATAATGCATACGCTATATAATTTATTATGTGCAATTTGTCAGTCGTGGAAAATTAAATAATAATAATAAATAAATTGCTGGCGGAAAAGTGCTTCTAATGGAAAACAAAGATGTTTTTTTCGTACTATATTAAATATATGTAACAGGAATTCATGAGATAAGGAGGAAATGAAAATGTATCATAGATATAATGTTAGGAAATTAGCGTATTCAGGCCAGAAGTAAAATGAAAAATCACAAGAAGATAAATGAATATTAATTAAGAATCTTAAAAGCTGCACAAAATTAAACAATTTGGCATTAATCCTTCACTGATTTTTTTTTTCATGTATGGTGATGCATGCAATAAATGCTGTATAATTTGTTAAATGCAATTTGTGAGTCTAGGAAAATAAAATAATTAAAAAAAATAAATTTCTGACGGCAAAGTGCTTCTAATTCAAAACAAAGATGTTTCTTCTTCCAAAATTAAATATGTGTAACATGAATTCTTGGGATAAAGAGGAAATTAAAAGCATAGTAGTATAATGTTGGAAAATAAGTGTATGAAGACATGAAGTAAAATAAAAAAGGACAAGTAGATAAATGAACATTAATTAAGAATCTTAAAAACTGCGCAAAATGAAATAATTTGGTACTAATCCTTCACTGATTTATTTTCATGTATGATGATGCTTGCAGTACACGTTATATAATTTATTATGTGCAATTTCTGAGTTCTGGGAAATTAAATAAAAATAATAAAAGAAATTATGGACGGCAAAGTGCTTCTAATGGAAAACAAAGATGTTGTTCTCTACAATATTAATTGAATGTAACATGAATTCTTGAGATAAAAAGGAAATTAAAAGTATGATAATATAATGTTGGAAGATAAGTGTATTTCGACACGAAGTAAAATAAAAAAGAACAAGTACATAAATGGATATTAATTAAGAATTTTAAAAACTGAGCAAATAAAAATTATTTGGCACTAATCCTTCACTGATTTTTTTTTTCATGTATGATGATGCATGCAATATCTGCTATAATTTTTTTTTTTTTATGTGCAATCTGTGAGTCCTGGTAAATTCAATAATAAAGAAAAAGAAATTGCTGACGACAAAGTGCTTCTAATGGAAAAAAAGATGTTGTTCTCTACAATATGAAATATATGTAACATGAATTCTTGAGATAAAGAGGAAATTAAAAAGCATGATAATAAAATGTTGGAAAATAAGTGTATGAAGACATGAAGTAAAATAAAAAAGAACAAGTAGATAAATGAATATTAATTAAGAATCTTAAAAACTGCGCAAAATGAAATAATTTGGTACTAATCCTTCACTGATTTGTTTTCATGTATGATGATGCCTTTAGTATACGATATATAATTTATTATGTGCAATTTCTGAGTTCTGGAAAAATTAAATAATAATTAGAAACTAAGATGTTGTTCTCTACAATATTAAATATATGTAACATGAATTCTTGAGATAAGCAGAAAGTAAAAATACATGATGACGTCATGTTGGGAGACAAGTCTATTCCGTCCCGAAGTAAAATAAAAAAAGAACAAGTAGATAAAAGAATATTAATTAACAATCTTAAAAACTGAGCAAAATAAAATAATTTGCTACTAATCCCTCACTGATTTTTTTTCATGTATGATGGTGCATGCAGTATACGCTATATAATTTATTATGTGCAATTTCTGAGTCCAAGAAAATTAAATAACAATAATAAATAAACTGCTGAGGGCAAAGTGCTTCTATTGGAAAATAAAGATGTTGTTCTCTACTATATTAAATATATGTAACATGAATTCTTGAGATAAAGAGGAAATTAAAAGCATGATAATATAACGTTGGAAGATAAGTGTATTTCGACACGAAGTAAAATAAAAAAGAACAAGTAGATAAATGAATATAAATTAAGAATCTTAAAAACTGAGCAAAATAAAATAATTTGGCATTGATCCTTCACTGATTTCTTTCCTTGTATGATGGTGCATGCAATAAAAGTTATTACAATTTATTATGTGCAATTTGTGAGGCCTAAAAAAAAAAAAAAAAAAAAAAAAAAAAAAAAAAAAAAAAAAATTGCGCACGACAAAGTGTTTCTAATAAAAAACAAAAAGGTTTTTTTCCACAATATTGAATATATGTAACATGAATTCTTGAGATAAGGAGGAAGTAAAAATACATGATGATGTCGTGCAGGGAGATAAATGTATTCCATCCCAAAGTAAAATAAAAAGAACAAGTAGATAAATTAATATTAATTAAAAATCTTAAAAACTGAGCAAAATAAAATAATTTGGCATTAATCCTTTACTAATTTTTTTCATGTATGATGATCCATGCAATATCCGCTATATAATTTATTATGTGCAATTTCTGAGTCCAGGAAAATTAAATAATAATAATAAAAGAAATTACTGACGGCAAAGTGCTTCTAATGGAAAACAAAGATGTGTTTTCCTACAATATTAAATATATGTAACAGGAATTCCTGAGATAAGGAGGAAGTTAAAATGCATGACGATATAATGTTGGAAGATAAGTGTATTCCGACACGAAGTAAAATAAAAAAGAACAAGTAAGTAAAAGAATATTAATTAAGAATCTTAAAAACTGAGCAAAATAAAATAATTTGGCTTTAATCCTTCACTGATTTTTTTTTTTCTCATGTACGTTGATATGCTATATAATTTATTATGAGCAATTTGTGAGTCCTGGAAAATTAAATAATAAAGAAATTAATTACTGACTACAAAATGCTTGAAGTGTTTCTAATGCAAAATAAAAATGCTCTTTCCTACTATATTAAATGTATGTAACATGAGTTCTTGAGATAAAGAAGAAATTAAAAGCATGATAATATAATGTTGGAAGATAAGTGTATTTCGACACGAAGTAAAATAAAAAAGAACAAATAGATAAATGAATATTAATTAAGAATTTTAAAAACTGGCACTAATCCTTCACTGATTTTTTTTTTCATGTACAATGATGCATACAATAAATGCTATATAATTTGTTATGTGCAATTTGTGAGCGCTGGAAAATAAAATAATAAGAATAATTAATTACTGCCGTCAAAGTGCTTCTAATAGAAAACAAAGATGTTTTTTCCTACAAAGTTAAATGTATGTAACATGAATTCTTGAGATAAGGAGGAAGTGAAAATGTATCATGATCTGATGTTGGAGATCAAATAAAATTAAAAAGAACAAGTAAATAAATGAATATTAATTAAGAATCTTAAAACTGCTCAAAATGAAATAATTTGGCATTAATCCTTCACTGATTTTTTTTCTCCATGTATGATGATGTATGCAGTAAATAATATATGCGTTATCCACAGACATGTTTTTTCTTTATATTATGGAAATAGAAGTACAAATGTTTATAACAGTATTGTAGTATTTTATATTTACATAGAATAAAATGCAGTTTTTTAATTCCCTTCTTAAATTCAAGACATCATTTTTCTAAACATTAAGTTTAAGAAAAAGGGCAGACTATAAAAAATAAATTTCGTGTAATTTAATAGATATACAGTTCCTAGTAAAGCAAATACCATTTCTAACTAATCGGATTTGCCTATCCCAAAACTTTCTTCTATCTCATACATGTTAATACTTCAAAATTCTCTAGTACAGTGCCAAAATTAAATGGCAATCTATGCCCATCATGAGAATTCTAAAGATATCAAATTCCGTGTTTTAGTTCTTTAAAAAGGACAATCGTGTAAATAATGCAAAATGCAGCATATCAGCGCCACCGTTTATGTGATTTACACCAAAATCTAATAATCAAAAACTTATGTTAACTTCTAACTGAATCTGAAGTTTGATGAAAATCCGTGCATAGTATTTGAGATAGGGCTATTGTGGAAATCGTAAAAAAAATCACGTAGCAGCGCTACCTGTTAAGCGATTTATGCAGCGCCACCTGTTAAGCGATTTATACCAAAAACTAATTAGAACGAATTTATACCAGGGACTAACTAATCTGAAGCTTCGTGAAAATTCCTGAATTATTTTTTGAGACACACCCAGTGCGGAGATCGTGAAAAATGCATGACAGCAGTGCCACTTGTTGGGCGATTTACACCAAAAACTAAACAGCACTAATTTATATCAGGAACTACCTGAATATGAAGTTTGATGAAATTTTGTGCATTAGACCTTGAGACAATCGTGTAAATAATTTTATATTGCGATAATCATGAATAATGCAGCATAACAAGGCCACCTATTGGGCGATTTTCAACAAAAAGTATTCAGCACCGAACTACATCAAGGACTAACTGAATCTGAAGTTTTATGAAATTCCATGCATTAGCTCTTGAGATATATTTATTGCGGAAATCGTGAGAAATGCAGCACAGCAGCGCCACCTGTTGGACGATTTACTCCAAAAAGTAATCAGAACCAGTTTATATCAAGGTCTAATTAAGTACAAAGTTTTGTGAAATTCCATGAATTAGTTCTTAAGATAGAGCGCCCACAAAATTTTTGTCACATACAGACTCACAGAGTGACAGACAGACATTTTCTAAAAACCATCAAATCGTGTTCAGGACCTTCTAAGACGTATAAATCCATCGAAAACCGAAAGTCGAAATTTTTCACGAATCCAATACTTTGTTCTTGTAAAGACAGAAGAAACTAAAAATGTACTTGATATCGATACTCGATTTGTAATTGGAAGTATGTTTTTGCCCACCAGCGTTTTAATATGGAGGGTGTCCAAAATTAAAGACCCTACTTTAAAGTTGTCTACAGACGGAACTATTGTTCATAAAGTTGAGAAGTTTTGTTAAAGACATAATAAAGGATTGGGAATTTATTTAAGCGGGAAAAAATTAGTTCAGAACTTCGTCACAAGGGGGCGTTTTTAAATAAATTGCACATTTAACATGCATTTACGGTAGTTTAGAAATGTTATTTATTAACTTTACCTGATCTTAAAGACAACATTTTACGACATGCTGTTTGTATTTCCCAGAATACACTGCAGTCAACTGTGGAACATTCTATCTTACGATTCCAGATGGAATCTGAAAATGATAGCCATGATGTGGAACATGTTTGGTAGTAATAAAATTCGTAATCTATCGTAAATAGCTAAATGTGTAATTCGTTAAAAAACGCACCATGGCGGCAAAATTTTGAACTAATTATTTCGCTCAAACAAATTCCCATATCTTTATCATGTCAACATTCTGAAAAATAGTTTCGGCTGTAGGTACCATTAAAATAGGGTCGTTTAATTGGCCCTGTAGACACCCTGTATAATAGACGAGACATCTCCAGGGTGTTTCAGAAAAGATGGGCAAAACTTTAAGAGGTCATAGTACACATCCTCACAAACAACTTTCATCTAAGAATGCATGGTCGGAATTCAAACGCAATGGTACTAGAGGGCGCCGAAGGTGATGTTGTTAAACGAAGCAAAAACACACAAAGAATGATTAAGTGACAAAATCAAGGTGGGAAACAGCCCACCGTACAACCTTTGAGGCTCTGGGATATTTCCATTTGTAGTTTCATAGATAAAACGCATATCAGCTTTTCCCTATAGGTGAAGGACAACATCTTCTGATACGTTCCTACCGCGATTAACGGTTTCACACTCGGATCAGCGGCTTTTATGCATTAATCGAGGCGAAATTTTGCATACACTTTCTTCTTCTCTTCCATATCACATTTGCATGCTATTAGTGTCATTCTTCTCCCGCAACAGGAATGGAGCTTTAACGTTTGCATGGGCAAACTTTCCAAAAGCGTCAGCACTTTTGCGTCTTATTTCCGACCATGCATTCTTTGATGAAAGTTGTTTGTTTGAATGTGTACTATCAGCTCTTAAAGTTTAGCCGTCTTTTTATGAAACAACCTGTATAATGTTTTGAACTATTCGGTGCACATAAAAATGAACTCATGTTAGAAATAAGAAATAACGAATTATGAAAATTAATTTTGAGGCATTAAAGTTATTTTGAGCTAAAGCAAAAATATAAAGGCCAATAAGATAAAATCAATAATATTAAAAGTCTTGAAAACTACGTGACATAGAATAAAGTTATACTTTTATTGATTCATAAAAATAAAAATGCAGTACGTTTAAACATTACTGAAATCTTAAAAGCCAGTGAAGTTTACTTTCCAAATCACAGATTGAAAAATAGAGCTTCTTAAATATTGGAAAATCGTATTATTTACTTTATAGGATGTTCAATAAAGAGAAAACATTTTTTATGTTTCTGTTTGTTGTTTAAATTTCCAAGAATAAGTTATACACATTTTCTGAAAAACGAAACCATGTCAGGTAACTGAAATTTTTATCGGAAAATATTAGCGTTCTTAAAACAGAAAATTGTATTAGCAGAAAATATTATTAAACAGAAAATTACATTAACAGTAAATATAATTAAACAGAAAATAATATTATCAGAAAATATTATCGTTGATAACAAAGTTTTTATTTTGATTTCAATAAATCTTTTATGACTAAAATAAAATATGCTTTTAGATGTTAAAAGTGGTTATGGTATATATAAAAAGGAATATAATTTTATGCGGAAATAGCTTATTTAATAATTGAAGACCTCGAGAATGCACTGTTAAAAAAAAACGTTTGATAAGCTAAGAAAATATAATATAACCAGAAACGGAAATGTAATAGTACCCCTTCCGAATTGCACATGATTCTGAAAAGTATTCTTTATCTTTAGAAACCTCAGAAACTAATATATATTCGCTCCACCAGTGTCCGAGAGGTTCTGCTCTCGAAGCTGGTAGACGGGAGGTGCTGGGTTCAAACCCAATCGCGCCCGTCGGCCTAACCATTCGGAGTTTTCGTGGTTTTCTTCGAACCTTGGGAAACTTTGCTTAAATACGGGTTAGATTCACTTAGAAAGACCCCCACGGAGGGCACCCCTCTAGGGTCTATATCCCTCGTACAAACAATCGGCCGTCATAAATGTCACACACACTTTAACCAATAAATTTTCGAGATTTAAAGATAAATTTATAAAAACAAAGCTTTTATAGGGAACGTTTCCGAGTAGTTTTTTTAGTGTATTAATCAGTTTTCTAAACCTTTAATGTAGGGTTTCCGGATGTTATCCGTTCTCGAGTAAATATTTTCAAATTCAGCATATTTTAAGGACGAACATAATAATTTGTCATAATTAACAATAACATTAAAATTAATATTATTTTTTACTCATGCAGTATAAATAGAATGTGCATATACAGGGCTATTACAAATGATGGATCCTATTTTTAAAAAAATCATATTTTCGTAACTACTGCACATATTACAATAAGTGATACATGAATTTAAAGAGAAATATACTAAGTATTTTTCAGTTACAAATGTTTGATGTGTGATACTTTTGTTACACGGCATACGTCCAATCATTAATCGAGTTCCTTCCAAACATTTTGTAACATCACTCTGTCAATGGTTCTGAAAGCTTCACATATGCGTTCTTTAAGTTCTGAACACTTTGTTTTCGGCATTGGTGGTATATAAACAATGTCTTTGATACTGTCAGAACTTAAAGAACGCATTTGTGCAGAATTCAGAACCATTGACAGAGTGATGCTACAAAATGTTTGGGACAAACTGGATTGGACGTATGCATTGTAACAAGAGGGTCACACATCGAACATTTGTAACTGGAAAAAAACTTGGTATATTTCTCTTTAAATTCATGTATCACTTATTGTAATATGTGCAGTAGTTTCAAAAATATCGGTCCATCATTTGTAACAGCCCTGTATGTATAAAGCATGGGTACATTCAGTTACGCAACGGAAAATGTTTATTTGTGAACTGATAGCATACGAAAAACGGGTAATCCGAGATGAAAAAACTGATTAATACACTGCAATAGCTACTCAGAAACATTTGTGAAAATTACGCACAGGAAAAGAAACTTTGTTTTTTATCAATTCTTCTTTAAATCGGGAAAATCTATTAGTCTCTCAAGTTTTTAAAGATAAAGGAATGCTTTTCAGAATCGTGGGTAACCTGGAAGAAGTTATGTTATCGTTAAGTTCGAGGTTATGCTGTATTTTCGTAGATTAAGAAGCATTTTTATTTTGTTACAGTGTAAGATTTAACAATTCTAACCTTTACACATAATACAAATAGCACATAATTCATATTCCCATTGGATATTGCATTCAGGCCATTGAAGGGAGGCTGATGCTAGTCATCGAAATTCTCACACATCAAGAGCCCCAGGAAGAGTGGTTAAATCCTAGAGTAAACCAAATCGATTGATGTGGAGATCCGAAAACCCTCACGGGAAAGAATTCGAGTGGCTAGAAACATGAGCAAGGGAGCCATTTGGGAGAGGATAGGGTAGGGTTGTGCAATTGCCCCTCTTAAGGAATTTGATATTTCACAGTATATCAGTCATGACATGGCAGGATAAAATAGAAAATTTCTGAAACCACTCAAAAGCTAAAGCAGATTTTATTACAATCCAAGTATTAGCATAAAGAATTGAAATTTTTCCAACGGAATGAAAAATCATCCAGGCAGGGAGTCGAACCCAAGCGTTATTGGGCTACCTGGGCCGACAACAGGCCGAAACAATTGACTCAGTTAACCTTATTGGCAATAGCACTTGGTCTGAACAGTTCCACTGAATATACTTCGGACAATAGATAAACGATAAATAGGTAGTTACACGTAGGTAGTATTATTTTTACTTAGCTAGAAAATTTTCAGTTTGTGTGATATATTTTCCGATCAGTATGATTGATTTTAAAACAATTAAGAAATATTAACAGTAAAAAATACCGGGTGTCCCAAAAAGGACTGACTGATTTTAAAATTCAATAACTTGCAAACGGTGACAGATATTTAAAAAATTCTTGCAGGAGGGTTATGCATAAGGTCAAAAGTTTTATTACAGTGATTTTCGATTTTAGTTCGAATTACAAACAATAGATGGCGCTGTAAGCAATAGTCGCTAAATACAGGCTCGATTTCTGGTCCTTTCTCTTGTTCCATGCTGAAAAAGGAGATGGAAATGTATTATCCGGGCCACGAAGTACCAAAAATCGAGCCTGAATTCAGCGTCTATTGATCGCAGTGCCATCTATTGTTTGTAATTCGAACTAAAATTGAAAATCACTGTAAAAAAATCTTTTGACCTTATGCATAACCCTCCTGCAAGAATTTTTTAAATATCTGTCACCGTTTGCAAGTTATTGAATTTTAAAATCAGTCAATCCTTTTTGGGACACCCGGTACTTTAAAACAGAAATTAATAATTATCAATAACACAAGGTGTCCATTTAACGACCCTACGTTAAAGTTGTCTAACAGACGAAACTATATTTCATAAAATTGTGAAATTTTGTTAAAGACATAATAAAGAGATGGAAATTTGTTTAACCCATTTTAGGCCAAGCATAGAAATTTTATAAAATGTGGTATTACTTTCATTGATATATGCTTAAATTACATTCATTAAGACAAAAAAAAGTTTCGTGCATGAAAAATAATATTTTATTTGAGAAATAAAATGTATTCGGCATTTTCATGCATTCGGTCAATTGTGCGCTAACGCACCATTAAATTAAAAATTAATAACTTTAAAAAAAAATTATGACATTTGTTTTATTATTTTATTTACAGAACTTGCAATTTTAATCCATTATAAAAACATATGATTAATCCCAAGTGGAATAATTGTACATTTTCAAAAAGTCGGTTTTTTCAATAACCGTTTCCATTTAAAAAGACTAGCGTATTTTGAAAATTTCTCAACATAAAGTGTTTACTCCAATTGAATTACTATTATTTTATAGATGTATCCAGAACCCCTAAATTTAGCAGATAAATCAAATTAGTGAAAAATATTCATCACAGTGTTAATAAAAAACTATTTATTGAAATTGTGCGTTTACGTACCTTTGGCCGAAAATGGGTTAAGCGAAAACAATTATTTCAAAATTTCGTCTCTAGAGGACGTTTTTTAATAGATTACGCATTTAGCATACATTTGCGATAGTTCAAAAATTTTATTTGTTAACTTTACCTGATCTTAAAGACAGCATTTCACGATATGTTCTTAGCATTTCGCAGAACGCACCGATGTCAACTGTGGAACATTTTGTCTTACAATTCCAAATGTTATGTGAAAATTATGACAGTCATGTGGAATATACTTGGTTGAAATAAATTTTGTAATCTATCGTAAATGTATGGTAAATGTGTAATTCGTTAAAAAACGCCCTCCGGCGGCGATATTTTGAACTAATTTTTTGTCGCTTAAACAAATTGTCGCACCTTAATTATGTCATTTACAAAATTTCACAACATTCTGAACAATACTAGATTAATTTTAACACAATTATTCTAATTGTTAAATAATTCAGGAGTTGTAATTTTTTTTAACTGGCCGAAAATGGTCCAGGACCATTTTCGGCCAGTTGAAAAAAATTACAACTTATTCTGAAGATTATTTTCGAAGAAGTTATATAGAGGGAAAATATATTATTATTATTTTATGCATAACTATTTTGTATCTGTCTTATTGTTTTATAGATATTTTTTTTATAAGCATTTTGTGTCTATCTTGTTATTTTATATCGAAATATCAAAATATCTAATCATTTGTATCTATCTCACTATCTAATTAATTTACATCTTATCATGTTGTATCTATATCATTATTTGATATCGAATCACTTTGTATGTATCTTATTATTTTATATAGGATTAGTTTATATTTAATTATCTTATATCTATCTTATTATTTTGTTTAATTACACTCAAGTTTGTGAAAATTGGAACACCATGAAGGAGTCATCAGAATTAAATGAAATTTAATACATAAACGACTGGTATTGGTACAAACAAATGATTACATTTTCAAAGAAAAAAAATATATATATATTAAGTGTCCGAAATCAGTATGTGGTGTAGCCACCACGCGCTGCAATAAGTGCTGCTATACGACGAGGCTGGAATCAAACAGATTTTGAATGTCTACCTGGGAAAGAGCATTCTATATTCTTTGTATGCGCACCCAAAGTTCATCTGTAGAAGCTATAGGAGGAAGAAGAGAAGGATAACGAGTGAGAGACTGATCAACGAAATCCCTCACATGTTCAATGGGCGACATATCAGGCGAATACGCAAGCCACGGAAGAAGCTGTGATTGTTCTGCTGGCAAAAAGTCTTAAACATTCCTTGCAACATGTGGCCGGGCAATGTCCTGTTGAAAGATAACGAGTCCAAGCAGTAATATTATACACGCGATTTAAACTACTGAACTTTGCCATATCAAATACTGGCTTAGGGATAGAGTTTGATTCGTTACACAATAATGTTAAATTTGGTTTTGCTTTCATTTCATTAAAAGCTTCGGGAACCATTTCTATAGCCCTTTTTGAAGGCCACATATCTTCTGATAGTGATAACCAAGGTGGGCCGCACCACCATACATTATTACCCATTAACTTCGATAAGTTTTCCCCTCGCGTAAGCAGATCTGCAGGGTTTTCTTTTCCGGGACAATAATTCCAGTCCTTTGGATCTGTCAATGACTGAATTTCGGTTACACGATTGGAAATAAAGGGTTTCCAGTTTGTAGTAGAACTCCTAATCCACCAAATAGTTATCTCTAAGTCCGACCATAACTTTATATTTAAATTCGAAATATGTAATTTTTGTTTTAAATATTTCCACATTCTAGCGGCAACTACTGCACTGATCAATTCCAGCCGTGGAATAGTTAACTTCTTGAGGGGGGCTATTCTACATTTACTCCAAACAAAACTTGTTTGAATTTCGCCAGTTAATGAAATGGAACGCAAATAAGCAACTGCTCCATACCCTTTGGGACTAGCATCACAGAATATGTGAATTTGTGAATTTTCAGAAATGTTTATCATATTAGGAAAATATTTTCGGGTTATTTCAAATGTGCGTAAATGTACAACTTCTGAACACCAAGTGTTCCACTCGCATTTCAAATCTTCAGGTAATTTATTGTCCCACTCTAAACCTCTTTGCCATGTTTCTTGCAACAAGGCTTTAATACGTATTACAAATGGATTCACAAATCCTAATGGATCATAAATTTTCAGTAACATTTTAAGAACTGTTCGCTTCGTGGGATCATCGATGTAATATTCTTCAAAGGGCTGCGCATCTAACATCAAAATATCAGATTCAGTATTCCATATCAGTCCAAGCACTTTTAAGATACTACCTGTGTTTTCCTCACTTATACCTAAGTTACCAGATTCCCACATTTCCCTAAGTTTAATAGAATTTGTTTTTAATTTCCTCAAATTCATCCCAGCTTCTTTAAGAATTTCAGAAGCTGTAACTGATAAATAATAAGCTTCGTTATCTAAATCTGATCCGGAAATTAAATCATCGACATAGAGGGAATTATCTAACATATATACAACATTTGGATGTTGATCTCGATATTTCTTTATATGATGTTTAATTGTGGCAGCCAAAATAAATGGTGAGCATGTAACGCCAAATGGTACACGTCTAAATCTTAAAATTTTGAAAAAGTTGTTTGCGTCATTATCGAACCAAAGAAATTTAAGGTAATCTCGGTCTTCTTCAGCTACAGAAATTTGAAGAAAGGCCTTTTCAATATCTGCACAAAACGCAGTATTGAATTTTCTGAAATTAATAATAATTTCTAATAAATCGGGGTTCAAATTTGGGCCACCGTACAAACAATCATTTAATGATTTGCTATTTTCTTTTGAGGAAGCATCAAATACCATTCTAACTTTAGTTGTGGGTTTATCATCTCGCAAGACAGGTCGGTGGGGCATAAAATAACCGCTATTTACAGTTTTATTAGAACATGCTTCCACTATGTTATTTAATTCCTGTTCAATCACAATTTCTTTATATTTCTGCAATAATTCCTTATCTTTAAGCAATTTTCGATTTAAGTTAATAAATCGGTTTCTAGCATTGTTATAATTACTTCCTAAATCTCTTCTATCATCTTTCCATAACAATTTAGCTTCGTATCGGTGCTCAAGAAAATGCAAATTGTTTTCGAATTTTTCGATTATCTCTTTATCTAATTTAGAAATATTTTCTTCAGTGTTCATCCCTAAAGTTTCTAACTCCCACAATGTTTTCAAATCATTTTGAATAGGTTTCATAACCTGAGTGGACAAGACCCCAGCTTGCTTACTCTCACTATTTTTATTTACGTCAATTGTCCCGCAGAGGGAATGCCCAAATAAATTTTCACAGACGAACAATGATTTATTTATGGGGTATGTTTTGTCATTAATTTGATATAAATAATCAGCTCCTATTAATATATCAACATCACTATTTTCCAAATGTTCCCACGTGTCAAGACGAAATTTGGAAAGTTTTCTCTTAATTTTGATTGGAAGAGGAGGAATTTGTATCAAAGAATTAGTTATTAGCGGTGTGACTAATGCTTCAATTATTATACTACGTTTTCTGTTCGTCAAGTGAATTAGCTTTAGCTTAACGACATCATAACATCGTTCTTCAGATTTTCTCGAACCGAAAGTATAGACAATTAATTTTTCCTTTCTAATGACCCCAGGTTTTAATTTTGAAACTAAATTTTCTGTAATAAAAGTTCGATGACTAGCAGAGTCAAATAAACAAAGAGCAGTTTCTGAATTTTCACCCGCTTCCACTTTTACATGAATTGTTTGCAATATTACTTCTCTACTGATATTATTTATATTGCCTTTGCAATGAGATACGGAGGAAATAATACTACCTGAATTTTTTGATTCTTCTGTTTTTTTATTAGAATTACAAAGTATAGTATGATGATATGTTTTACCACACACTTTGCAATTTTCATTCGAAATTTTACAAAAATTCGCGATGTGAAATTTACGGAAGCATTTAAAGCACCTTCCTTCCCTTTTTAATTTTTCTCGCATTTCCGGAATGGTGAAAGACTTACACTTTTCAGTATCGTGATCAGTTTGATTACAAAATATGCAGTTATTTTTAATATTTGTGGTTAAGGCAGAAGCTGATGGAATGAATTTTTTATAATTTTTCTTATAATTTTCCTGCTTCTCAGGGATTTTTTCAAAATGGTTTAATTGGACAGTGGTCTCGCGAGATTCAATTTCATCTTTAATGAAATTTATCAGCTCATTAACATCCCAGTCAGTGTTTTTAATTCGTTTTCTATTAAATTCTAGTGCAATATCTGATGGAATAAGTTTCAGAAGAATCGGACATAACAAGTGCCCATATGAACCTGAGGCAACACCTAAAGAATTAAGATTTCTTATTTGAATTTCGCATTCATCATACAAATCTCTAAAAGCCTTAATGTTACTAGAATTTCGTACTGGTTTCAAATTTAGCAGTTTAGTCATGTGACTATTTATTACCAGGTCATTACGACCAAAACGATTTTTCAATAATTCTATAGCATGAGCATAATTTTCCTTAGTCAGCGAAAAGCCTGCTATAGTATTTGCAGCACTTCCGCCCAAAAGTGACTTTAAGTAGGAAAATTTATCAATCGGAGTTAAATGTTCATTATTGTCAATCGCATTCGAAAACTGACTCCAAAATTCGAGCCATAAACACGAATCACCATAATATTTAGATATATTAAGTTTAGGAAGTTTAATCAAATTTTGATTCAGAATTTTCTGACTTTTTAGTAGAGAACTATTGTTGCTACTACTATCACTTTCAATGTCTGAAGAATCTTGTTTAGTTTCAGGAGTAACTGTGTTATCATTTAAAAATTTGGAAATTTTATATTTCCATTCAATAATATTCTCATTATAAGATTCCGATTTCTCGATTTCTTTTACAAATTCAGTACTTGGAACCAGTGGTTCAATTTCAGAATTTAATGATTTTAAAGTTTTCATTTTGTCATTCAATTGCTGTTTCAAAAGATCCAGCTGTGATTTTCTATTCTCAAGCTCTAATTCTTGTGTATTATCTAATAAATCCCTTATTTTATCAAATATTTTCATAGTTTGACTACGAATCGTAGCTCTTTTTTTTTTCAAAGTTTCGTAATCCATCATAAAATAAAGAATTCAATTTATTCGATACAGTTCAGTTAATAAATGTATTCATAATTCTATTTATTCAATATAATTTAATTTGAGGTACTTACCTCAATCGATGATGAAATCCAGACATCCTGGAGCTTTGACGCCAGAAAAATGTTGCGTTGTCGGTGAGACTGCAGGTTCGGTAAATTCAAATTATTTCATAATGCATCGAAGAATAAAAACGTCTTCATAACTTAGTTCTAATATATTGTAAATAAAATTCGTAACTTGAATAAGTAAACACACTCTACAGTTCAAATTAAACTTCTTTCTTAAAAAACAACTATGTACATTTTATTTACAAATATATAGGTATATTAATATTATTATTACTCTCATTTGAGAGTTCCATTATTACCGTCAGACCGGTTCAAAACAAACTTTACATCTACACTGAAAAGAAAGTCGGAAAACAATAAAAAGGGGGTTGCCACAATGCCGACTAACAGAAAATGGCAAGCATCGCCAAGTTGGCATTCTCAACACGGGCCATCAGTATCAGTCACCCCGGGCCATCAGTTTTCCGAGCTGTGTATCGTTCCAAGTGGTTTAGTCGGTAGAACGTCAGTGCGCTATACTGATGGCCCGGGTTCGAGTCCCGGCTTGGAATCTTTTTCACTATGTTGGCCTTTGCGCCTTTTAAGCAATTACTCCGAAATTTGATTTTCATTTGAAATATTTAAAAGTATAATCGTTATAAAAAAAATGGTTTGTACGTGGGTGGTTCAATAATTATTGTCCCTAGTGTGTATAAAATATTTGTACTGCGATGGTTGTTGTGGAATATCGAAGCCTAATATCTCTGAAGCCTATATGCTCAATTTCAGAACTGTAGCTTCTATATTCACATAGTTTTGGAGGGAGGAGTGAAAGGCTGATTTTTAGCTTATGGGGCTAGATTTGTGACAGTGGATGAGACGTAACTACTGTCGTTTGGACTCGGGATCATAGTGATGTAGCCATATCTCATCCACTCTCACAAATGTAGCCTCATAAGTTTCAAACCTCCATTTCACCCTCACCCCCCCTCCTTAAAAACTCCCTCAAAAATAGGCCTTTAAAACTTCACCCCTACCTCCAAAACTATGTTAATATAGCAGATACGGTTCTGAAATAGAGCATATAGGCATTTAAGACATTAGGCTTCGATATTCCACATCAACCATCACAGCAAAATAATTTATATGCACTAGAAACAATAATTATTGAACCACCCTCATATTAGCATACTGAGATATAGAAATTTGTATAACGTCAAAGAATTTATGTTTAATTTACTTGAATTTTAGGTAACTTTATTCTCCGCTTGAAAACGCAAAGATTAGTTATCTTGGACATATCAATATTTCGACGACTCAATAATTTTTTGTTTACATTAGCCTTCTAAATTACTGAAATTTTACTTAACACTGTAAAAAAAAAAGACAAATGTATTTTAATCAAAGAAAATATATTACAACCACGTACGAAAGTATATTATAGCCACGATACCAAAAAGAGTTTTTTACATTTAGAAACCTCAGAAACAAAATTATTTTCGAGATTTAAAGAAGCATATCTGGAAAAGAAATTTCTTTTGCTGCCACTGATTTTCGTAAACGTTTCCGAGTACATTTTATAGAGTATTAATCAGTTTTTTCAAACCAGGACATCGATTTTTATGATGCTAGCACTTTTCAAATACACAGCCGTGTAACTGATTTTATGTATGCATGAGTTACAAAATAATATTAATTTTAAAGATAATGTTAATGCTGTTAATTTATCATGTTTGTATGTAAAGCATGTTTGTTGAAAAGGAAAATGTTTACTTGAGAATGGATAGCTTCCGAAAAACCTAAATTTCAGGTTAAGAAAACTAATTAATACACTGTAAAAAGTATTCGGAAATGTTTCCGAAAACCAATGGCATCAAAGGAAACTTTGCTTTTATAAATGCTTTTTTAAATCTGGAAAATAAATTAGTTTCTTGGGTTTTTAAAGATACAGAACTCTCTTCGGAATCGTGGTTAATTCTAAAGATGGTATTGTATATTTCCGTTTGAAATTACATAACATTTTCCTAGATACAGAAACTTTTTTTTATAGTGCAAATATAACCAATGATAATGGAACGTAATTCGCATTCTCGTTGGAGCACCCGAGATTATTGGAATACCGCTGAAGGGAAATTCTGGAAATTCTCGTGTATCTAGGAAAGGGCACCATTAAGCCATATCGTAGCGTAAACTAAATCGATTGATGAGGGGAGATAATAATATCATAAGAAAATATTCAAATGACTACAAACATTGAACCCTGCGAACTTTGAAGACAAAGCTGAATAACAAGCAATACGCTTATAAAAATATTGAATTTTCAAAAGCATATTTAGGTTTATTTTTCAAATCAAAGGATATATAATGAAGGATTATTAGTAGCAAATGTCAAATATTTTCATTTTGTTGTGGCAACAGGGCTGCCTGAAAAAATACCACAGGTTACTTAAAAAAAAAAAAAAAAAAAAAAAAAAAAAGAAAGAAGAGAAATACAGTATGAGTTCAAAAATCCGGCATTTAAACCATCTTTTCCCTTCCTTTCTCTCTTACACTTTCAAGTTATATGAGAAGAAAAATAGCAATACCTTATGAATTAAAAACTTCAAAATCGAAAATAAAAATGCAAAAAAAGAATATTTGACTTTTTTTTTTCATTTGTCAGAGGCGATTATTTTCTGAACAAATTTTCTGGGAGCTGCACTGTTGCTTAGCAACGGAGAAAACTTTGGCAAATGTATGGCACAATATATGGCCGGAACGAATTTTCAGCAACGGTGACATCAATGATGAGGAAGAACTTTCAGGCCGTGAAAAGACCGCAATTTATGAACTGGCTGAACACGCAAAATCTGAAAATCCATTAAGGATCGAAAAAACGGATATAGGTGATTGGACAAGCATTGACGAAAATGTATCAACAACGAACAATTTAACGGACAGCGAGAACACTGACGCTGTGCTAAATAGAACCGACGATAATGCTAATAGCAGATCAGAAGACGAGTATGAACAACCGGCAGATGGAAACGTGTCACTTGAGAAATGTATAAATTTGTTTGGAGAATTAATATATGGTTTAGAGAAATAAGGCTGTATTCTGAAATAGACATTCTTCATTGTATAAAATAAAAATAAAATACTTGTTAAAGAACGGCCAAAAAAATTGAAGCAAACAAAGTTGAAATCGATGTTTCCGAAATTACAAAAGAAAAAATAATTTCGCTCTTTATTAGATTTTTTTTTTTCTGTAACATAAAAAATATCAATTAAAGTAAGTTTTTTAAAATTTAATTTTCTCTTTTTCTTACATAATTATCACTTAATAATAAATTAAATTATGGTTAAAAGCACCATTAAGAAATTGGAAGATGATGCTAGATTTCTCAAGTTATACTGCATTACTATTCTGCATCTCAGATTATAAATGTTGTTTTATAAATGTTGTTTTATAAATGAGCTTATCTTTTGGATTTTTCATTGTGTATTAATTTTGAATGCTTATTTTCTGAAATTACACTGAATGACAAAGGTGATTCAATAACGAAATGTCTTAGAAATCGTCATTTTTAACTTTCCTAAACGGATGTCATAGCTGGAGTTGCGAGATTCATTCGTAAAAAATTGAAAAAGGAAGATTTTTATTGACATTGGTTTGTTTTGGTTTATAATAATACCGTCATTTTTCACATCATACTAAACTATGTTGAATGCGATAATAATGTCTAGCCCCTCCCCCACTTAAAATCAATTTATTAAATTCAATGTTTATTTATATATATTACTAAAAAAAAACTAAACCTGTGGCTGTACGATCCGTGAAGGATCAGGGCCTACAGTGTCCAACTCTGTTTACTTGACCCTGGGCTCCGAAGTGCTATGCAGCATGTACCCCGGTCAGGTGGTCAACCCAACGCGAGACCTTCGGCGTTTAGTTCCCAACCAAGCTTGGTACTCATTTTATCGACCCCGAAGAGATGAAAGTTTGAGTGAACCTTGCCCAGCCGGAAGCAGAACTCGCAACATGTAGCGTGGCAGACAGGCGTGCTGACCACTACGCTACTGGGCTTCTTATATATAATACGGTCCAACTTATTTAAATAAAATTATTTAATCAACAATGGTTATTTAATTTTACACTTATTATTAATATAAAATTAATTGTAGCAACAGAAATAAATCAAAACCTATAAACCCCTTAAACCTCACGATTGATACATTCACATGCAATTTGACCGTCAATGTATCGGGGGCGAAGAGTAAGGTGTTATAAAATCCAGTAATTTTCATGAATATTTAGCGATGAACAACCTACAAAAAGAAATGTTTACATTTAGAAACGGTTGTATTATAGTTTGTATATGAATAACTTTTTGTTTGAAAAAGGGCTTTAAAAAGGAAACCTTTGAAGCAAACTGCGAAAAATTCTCTAAGTTATTAACGCTCAGATATGCTTAAAAAAAAAAAAAAAAAAAAAAAAAAAAACAGTGGCACTCCGGGAGTGCCAATAGAAGTGAAAACTTCAACAATTACGTGTGTGTTTTTTTAATCGTCAGGAAATGTTTTATGCGTTGAATTGTGTAGCAGCACTAATGAAAGCATCTGGGGACACGGCAGTACCCCTGCCAAGTCTTGAAAGCACAGCCGTAAGCATCTTTTTCTGGAAGCAACTTAGGGTACTTTTGACCCCCCAATATCTTTGTGTTGGTGATTCCCAGAAACTTGAAACTTCGTAAATCTAAAGTAATGTGGAAATGGAACTAAATGCTGAAATTTCACGTTTCTATCTTTTTTATTTCAGAAGATATATGAACTTAAACTTTCGCCTTTTCGACACTGATTCACCGATCATCAAAACTCAGAGGTACGTCCTGTATCCCTAGAATCTTGAAACTTGGTATGAAGGTAGTGTTTGGGATACAATGAAAGGGAAAATTAAAAAAATCCGGAAAATTTGGATATAAAGTCGAAAAATAAAAAAACCGAGAATTTGGCAGAGATGTGATATACGAACCAGGTTTGGCGCGATTTTTTAACGTCAATTTGGCGAAAGCCCGTATTCCAGTACCAGTTACAATATATATTTTTAAATTATTTTCTATTGTTTTAAAAAGTAAACAACAATAAATAAACGGTAATTTCATTAATAACTATAGAACAAAACAATTGTACAATTTAAAAAAATAAAATAAAAGTAAATGAACAATTTATTAATAAATAAGCAACAGTAGCCGGGTTACCTTGTAAAATAAAGTAACGCCATTTTGCTGTCAATTAGGTACCCAAGTGCGTATCTGACATCTGTGCCCCGTATTTTATCTTCCGTAATCAAAATTCCCGCCAATACTGTTGGTCATTGACCAGACCATCAACACGATAAAATACAGCGTTATCGGTTTTTAGTTACACGAAATAGGTAGGGCACAAATACGATATAATTCATTTTAACTGACGAAAAACAAAATAATAATTTGTTTTAGCAATACACCGGGAGAAAAAGTAAGTTTTAGCTTCCTTCTTCTTTTGCGGATTGAGCTGAAGAGGGAAAAGTTCCTGTCATTCACCGCTTGGCGCGCTAGTGTCTATGTGTCAAAATGCTAGCACGTCAGTTACGTTACAGTGTCTCGAAATCAGTGGTTTTTTCCCATCTCAAAAAAAAAAAAAAGCTCAACGCGCCTAAAGAAGTTTTCACTTCAAAAAAATTCGTATGGAACAGGTTTAAATGTACAATGGACAATATCTCTAAGAAACGTACAACTGACGGGAAAAACGTAGAAACTGACAACACTAGTCATAGCATTTTTCTCATTCTGGAAACCCTACAATTACACCTTCTAGAAATCGAACGACTAAAACACAAAATTTCTATGATTCGAAATAACTTAAGATTTACTACGATTAAAAAAACCAAAAACAACGTTTTAATTATTTTCTACAACTCGAATTTCAAAAACATTGAAAACGGATTTTAGTATTTTGAGATAGCGATAGACTATTAACTACAAAAGAATTAACAAATCTAACCGAATACGCAAATTAAAATGGAACATAATTTGGACACACTTTTTGGGGCAACCAAGATTATAGTAATCTTTATGAAGGGAAGCTGATTCTAATCCTCGAAATTTTCAGGTATCAAGAATCCCGGGAAAGGGTCGTTAAACAAACCACAGTGGAAACCAAATCGATTTATGTGAAGAAACAATCGCCTCAAGGAAAATATTCAAATGGTCATAAATATTGAATCCTACAAACATCGAAGACGAACATGAATATAAAAAAGCATGCTGCAAAATGTTGCATCTTCAAAAGCGCATTTAAGTTTACTAGTATTATTCAAATAAACTTAAAATAATGAAGCTCACTGAGGATTATTAATAGCAAATATCCAATAGTTTCATCTTTGTTGTGGCAAACAGACCTTCATCTTTGTTGTGGCAAATAGACCTTCATGAAGAAATATCCAATAGTTTCATCTTTGTTGTAGCAAACAGACCTTCATGAAGAAATATCACAGGTTACTTCAAAGAAAAAACAAAAAGAACTAGTATGTTGTGGCCATCACACACTTTTCTTCTATATAAATCACGTCAATTAAATCATTTAAATAATACCAGAAATTACATCAATTTAGCACCAATTCATTTCAAAGTATATCTGAATTTGAAGTTTAATGAAAATTCGTGCATTAGTTCTTGAGATAGAGCTATAGCGGAAATTCTAAAAAATGCCGCATAGCAGCGCCACTTGTTGAGTCATTTGCACAAAATATAAGCAGCAGTAATTCATATCAAGGTATACCTGAATCTGAAGTTTGTCGAAAATTCATACATTAGTTCTTGAGATAGAGCTATTGCGGAAATCGCAAAAAATGCAGCCTAGCAGTGCCACCTGTTGAGGTATGTACATCAAAATGTATAAAACGTCAATTCCCGTCATTCACTAACTGAATCTGAAGTTTGATGAAAATTCGTGCATTAGTTCTGGAGATTGAGCTATTGTGGAAATCGTGAAAAATGCTGCATAGCAGCGCAACCTGTCGAGCGATTTATACCAAAAACTAATCAGCAACAATTCATATCAGGGACTAACTGAATATAATTTTTTATTAGATTCCGTTCATTAGTTCTTGAGATAGAGCGCCACCAAAATTTGTGTCGCACAGACAGACATTTTGTAAAGACATGTTTTTAGGGTTTTCTGACCCCTAAAACGTGTCAATCCGTCGAAAACCGGAATTCGAAATTTTTCATGAATCCAATACTTTCTTCCTGTAAAGATAGAAGAAACTAAAAATATAGAAGAATTTCGGATATAATGGAATACCATTTTCATTTTTGTTTGTAAGTCAACTTAAAAAAAAAAAAAAAAAAAAAATGATACGTTAAAAGTTAGTAAAAAACAAACTTCGACAATTTCTTAACACATTTATAATGCGTTTAAAGTGGAAGAAAAATATACATATGAATATTCAGCTTTTTTTTTAAAGTTACACTTTTTTGGTAATGACAACCAATCGGATAATATGGAATAGTGACATAAGGATTATTAAAATTGCAAAAAAAACCAAGATTTAAATGAATAATCAAAATTGTTTAATGGATAAACTTTAGTACATAATCTATAAATCTTCAGATTCTATGAAAAATTGTTTAATTTTTAGACACGTCTTGAAACAGTTGTATAGCTGATATTCCATAGTACCCGACACACCTACTTAAAAAACATAACCTTTTCACACGTCAACAACTTAGTGTAGAAGAAAACTGACTAACACAACAATTAATATAACTTAAAATAAATAATCATTGTTTAACGTCTGATATACGATTTGAAAATAAAAAATATATTACAATTCATCAGACATACAAGTAAAAATTACATAAATACATTTAATACAATTAAAAAGCAAACGTTTCGAGCTAAATTTTAGCCCCTCATCAGTGCAATAACTGTTAATAATTTTTAACTGTAAACATGATATATAGTTTTCTGTCATTTGAATGTTATTTATTGCACTGATGAGTGGCTAAAATTTAGCTCGAAACGTTTGCTTTTTAACTGTATTAAATGTATTTATGTAATTTTTACTTGTATGTCTCATGAATTGCAATATATTTTTAAATTAACATAACTGTTTAACTTTATACTGAACTGTGTTAACATTACAGTAGAACGCCGATTATCGGAACTCCAATTAACCGAACTTCCATCTATCCGAACAGTCAATTTTTTTCCAAAAATTTGTTTTAACCGAACTTCCAGTTATCCGAACAGCATATTTCTCCCAAAATTTTTTTTAACCGGACTCCCAATTAACCATCGGCCTGGAATAAAATTTTAAATAAAGAAAAAACTGTTACTGGATCAGAAAACGAGGAATACAGAACAGTAAAGGAGATGGGAAGAATCCTAAGCTATGAAGAAAATGAAATTAACGAGTGGTTAGATAGTGAAGAAACATGACCCTGGATATCATAATCATGATATGAGATTGTGGATGAGATTCATGATGAAAAAGAAATTGAAGAAAATGAAAACGAATGGTCTGAAAATAGCCCAGGTCCATTACATAACGAAAAACATTTTAATGCTAAAAAAAATAAAATAAAATAAAATAAAATAAAATAAAAAATAAAAAAAAGACAAAAACACAATTTTTAAACATACCATCACTAACTGGTGCCACCAGTCCTAAGCTTAGATAATGTGTAACGGTTTTAGTATAGTCAGAAGCATCCCTTAAATTGTCCGTCCATTTATCCGAACTTTTGCTTATCCGAACTAAAGTTGGTCCCGACTTGTTCGGATAATCGGCGCTCTTCTGTACTGACAATAAAATTTTATAATTAATACGAATTTTATAAAATTTATCAGCAAAAAACTGCAAAAATTGAGAATATGATTTTATTTCACCTTGTCACTCCAACAAGAGGTATCCAAACAGAACTGAGTACAGTGCCTCATAGGAGTACTAGAAAGTTTTATGACAGACTTAGGCTTGGATGCAACATCGTATGCGCCAGATATTTAAGTATTCCATATTATCCGACCATTCCAGATTATCCGACATTCCTCTATATTAGTTTCTTCAGCCCTGATTAAGCCGTTTAATAAGTGATCTTACCTTTTGTTTTTTCATTGTGTATTGATTTTGAATATGTATCTTCAGAATTGCACTGAAAGAGAAAGGTTATTCAGAAACGAAATGTTTTTTAAGCTTGAATTACTTAGAAATCGTCGTTTATAAATGTCTCAAACGGATTGGAACAATTACATTTAAAATTTAATAAACCGAACAAAAATACTCAAAATTTTGATAATTGAAAATAATTTTATATTTGATATAGAAAAAAATAATAATCATTTATTTTCCATATAGTATAGAGTCTCTTCTATTTTTCTCCACAACGGATTTCTTATAAGTGATCCTGTAACCGAACTATAAATCCCACACACTTCATTTTTAATAGCGAACATTCTACAGTTAAAATCATTGTCAAATAAAATCTACATGCCAATTCGAATACCGTAATTTCCGGCGTATAATTCGCGGATCAAACAATCATTTTTAGACCCAGAAAATTTTTTAAATAAAATGTAACATTTTAAATCGCGGTAAATATTTGGCTTCAATAACTAAATAAAATTTCTCCAAACAGAATTGTTTGTTCCGCGGATTATACGCCGAAAATTACGGTGTGTTTACGAGAATTACAGTACAAACTGACAGACAAACCGAAATCAGAAACACTTTTTGTCTATGTTGGAAAGTGATAAAAACAATCTTTTAGCTATTTTCTACATCTCGAATTTTCAATAACATGAAAATTTTTTCATCGGTATTAGTACTTTGGGGTATCAAATAGGCTATTAACTAAACAAGAATCAACAAATCTAACCAACCACGAATATGAAAATGGAACATAATTCGGATTCACTCATTAGGGCAAGCGAGATTATAGGAATTCCGATGAAGGGAGGCTGATTCTAATCCTCGAAATTCTCATGTGTCAAGAGCCCCGGCAAAAAGGTCGTTAAACCATAGTGCAAACAAAATCGATTGATGCGGAGAGATAATAATTTCACAGGAAAACATTCAAATGACTACAAAACATGGAATCTTAAAAACATATGACGAAGATGAATAACGAAAAATATGCTTAAAATTATTCAATTCTCAAAAGAGCATTTATGCTTATTTTTCAAATAAAAGCGCGTATAATGAAACCCTATGAGAGTTATTAATAGCAAATGTCAAATAATTTCATCTTGGTTTTGGCAGTATGCATTCCTGAACCAATATCAAAGATTTCTTTAAAGGAAGAGCAGAAATTATGGAGATAATACTATTCTGTATATCCGGGGAAGGGTCATTAAACCATAGTGCAAACCAAATCGATTGATATGGAGAGACAATAACCACACAGGAAAATATTTAAATGACTATAAACATTGGATCCAAAAAACAATAAGCGGAAGATGAATAACTAAATATACGCTTTAAAATATTGAATTCTCAAAAGCACAGTTTTGCTTATTTTTCAAATAAAACCATTTATAATGAATGCAAATTTCCAACTGGGTGAAAAATGTCGAACCAGGGATCTCTTGGCTGAAGCCGCCAATGCTCTACCATCTGAGCTATCCCGGACAAATCTGGTGGAAGTTTTTCACCCAGATAACTTTATTGATTATAGCATCTGGTCTGAAATCTGGTTCATCTCATCAGAATAGATCGCAGGTAATGGAACTCCAGAAATCGATGGATACGTAATCACACTAGATTAATTTTAACACAATTATTCTAATTGCTAAATAAATCATATTAGATGTAAATCTTCAACTGAATGCGAAAAATGTCCGGACCAGGATTCGAACCAGAGATCTCTTGGCTGAAACCGACAATGCTCTACCATCTGAGCTATCCCGAACGAATCTGGTGGAACATTTCTGGTGGAAAAGTTCCCAGAGATCTAATGTAATTACGTATCCAGAGATTTCTGGAGTTCCATTACCTGCGATTTATTCTGTTGGGCTGAACCAAATTTCAGGCCAGATGCTATAATCAATAAGGTTAGCTGGGAGAAAAAGTTACACCAGATTCTTCTGGGATAGCTCAGATGGTAGAGCATTGCAGGCTTCAGCCAAGAGATCCCTGGTTCGAATCCTGGTCCGGACATTTTTCGCCCAGTTGGAAATTTACATCTAATATGATTTATTTACCAATTAGAATAATTGTGTTAAAATTAATCAAACTATAATGAAGTTCACACAGGTGTACTCCTAGCAAATGATTCATAGTATTATCAAATATTTCCATCTATGTTCTGGCAACAGGCCTTCCTGAATAAATATTGCAGATTACTTCAAAGAAAGAACAGAAAGCAAGGAGAACTTATTAATCTGTATGTCCGATTATGTTATTTTATAAATGGTCTCACCTTTTGAGATTGTCATTGTGTATTAATTTTGAATTCACATTGTCAAACTTGTACTAAATGACAAAGCTTATTTAATAGCGAAATGGTTATTAAGCATGAATTACTTAGAAATTATCATTTATAATTTACTCAAATGGAGATCTTAGAATTTTTTACTCATTCTGGATGAACTACAATAAAATTACGATACACCAAGTAAAAAACTTAAAATTTCAATAATTCTAAATAATTATATATTTGATATTAAAAAAGAGAGAGAGAGAGAACAGAACGAAAAGTAATGCATCATGTATAGATTTTGCAACACTTTCCAACCAATAATATAATATTATTAAGAAATTACTTTTTTTCCTAAAATTAAATGAGATGCCTAAATAAACAATTTTAGTAAAATGCATTACAAAGGATTTTCCACCATAAACCCTAATGTTACTGAATTTTTTTATGGTATTCTGTAAATGAATTATAAATTCTAAACAGTTCATCTTCAATAGCAAACATTCTATAGTGAACCGCATTAACCCTTTATCTACTGATGGTACTTTTAAGTACCATTAATATGACTTGTTATAAATTTCATTTAATACATCGATTAGTATTAATACAGTTTAGAATGAGTTATAGATACATTAATTGATCTTCTTCCAAAAGCATTATTGGTTGCGCAAAACAAAAATATATTTAGAAGGGTGATTCCTTTTGCCTTTGCATCTTTTCAGCTTTCTTGGTGTGTGTGTGTGGGGGGGGGGGGGGATTTTTCAGTTCGGAAATATTTATATACTTCTATTGTAAGAACATTATATTTGTAAATTTCCTAATTCTACAAAATACTAAGAAAAATATTTAAAATAAAAGATTTGAGTGGAGTTATAAATATTGCACAAAATCCCTATAAAATCAAAGTTAATCAATCCTTCTAAATCCTTCAATCCTTCTAAAATCCTTCTAAAATTTATTAAAGAATTATGTAAACCTCCTAATGTAGTTTCAAAAATTCACGAAAAAGGCTTTAGAAGATAAAATTTCCATGAATTCATAATTCAGTACATAAAGGGTTAACATATAAAAATCGGAGTACATTTACGCTAGTTATTGTACAAACAGACAGACAGTCAAACCGAATTCATAAATCCTTTTCAACTACGTTGGAAAGTGTTAAAAACAATATTTTAACTATTTTCTACATCTCATATTTTCCATAACGTGGAATTTTTTTTCTTGGATTTTAGTGCTTTGAGAAGTCGAATAAGCTGTTAACTACACCATAATTATCAAAACTAACCAACTACTGATATGAAAATGGAACTTATTTTGGTTTCTCTCATTGGGGCAAGCGAGATTATAGGAATCCCGATGAAGGGAGGCTGATTCTAACCCTCGAAACTCTTATGTATCAAGAGCCCCGGGAAAATTGTAGTAAAAACCACAGTGCAAACCAAATCGATTGATGAGGAGATAAATAGCCTCACAGCAAAATATTCAAGTGGCTACGAACATTGAATCCATAAAACACTAAAGAGGAAGATGAAACCAAAATGCATGCTGATAAATATTGATTTCTCCAACGCACATTTTTGTTTATTTTTCAAATAAATGCAAAAATAGTGCAGTTCACACAGCATTATTACAAGTAAATTATTCATTTAACTGTCGAATATTTTCATTTATGTTGGGACAGCAATACTTCCTGAATGAATATCACAGATTACTTGAAAGAAATGAGAAATTATTATTATGCATGCCCGATTATGTTGTTTTATAAATGATCCTTTCTTTTGAGATTTTCATTGCATATTAATTTTGAATGCACATCGTCAAAATTACATTAAATGACAACGAAACGGTTAATAAGCATGAATTTCGTAGAAATTTATCATTTCTAATTTTCTCAAATGGAGATAATAGAATTTTAATCATTCTGGAAGGACTACGATTAAATTACTAAGACCAAACGAAGTACAATCGGACCTCTATTTAACGAACCTCTATTTTGCGAACTTTTGCTTGGAACCAAGAACATTTTGCGAATTTCTTTGTAATATAACCTCCAAATAGCGAAGTGCATTCTGTATTTAACGAACTTTTTCTTGTGATCAATTTTTTTTTCTCTCCATTTCTCAAAATATTTCTGGACATTTCAAACTTATTCTTTCTTTTAACACATTTTATGATGTTCAATTGCCTTGAACTGGTTTTACCAGGCGCTTTCTTTGTCAGCAGTGATAATTAGGTAAGTATGGAGGACGATGACGGTAATCTCTTAGAGTAACTTTAAAAAATGTGGATACAGTGAGAAAAAAAGAAGAAATTAACCATGATGTGCTGATTGATGATTTTGTTTCACTTAATTCTGAAACTGAGACCTCAGAGACACTATCCGAATTGGATATTTTCAACAGTGTGAAAAATAAAAACAATACAGCAATGAATTGCGATGAAGACGAATATGATGATGATGGAAGTTATCATTATGCAGGAATTAACAAAACTTCGTATGATGAAAATGCTAAAGTCATTTGAAACAATCCGTTATTATAGTTAGAAGAAAATATGCATGAAAGGGTTTTTGGAGCATTGCAAATATGCGAGTCATATTATGAGAGAAAGCACTTTTTTAAATAAAAAACTCAGGCAAAATTAACAGAGTTTTTCAGAAATTAAATTTAAGGACGCATATGTTAATGTATAGTTAAAATTATTTGGTATAATAATAATAAATACGATAATGACATTAAAATTCGTTAATTTTAATGTAAAACTATTTGCTTTAAACAGAAAATACAGTATATTCCCGGATAATGTTTTGTTTTCCTTGCAGATTTCGAAGATTTAAGCACATAGAAAAAATTAATTGATGATGGATATTGGTGGGTAAAATAAATAAAACAAATCAATATAATTTATTAAAAACAATGTGATTAACTACTTTTAGTAAAAATATTTAGTGTTTATGAATTTAAAATGTGTTTTATTTAGTTTAAAGTATTTTAAAAGGTGAATCTCTATTTAACGAATTTTCCATATAACGAGCTTTTTTCCGGGATTTAGCGACTTCGTTAAATAGAGGTTCGACTGTACTTAAAATTTTGATAATTCTAAATAATTTTATGTTTGACATATAAAAAAAATAACGAAAATCGATGCATCAGGCATAGATTTTGAAACACTTTCCAATATTAACATAATATTATTAAGATATTTCTATAATTCTATAATAAATAAAAGGTAAGTAAATTTAAAATAAATTTTCAGTAATTACTTAAAACAATATATATATATTTAGTATTACATCATATTTTAGACCGTCAGCCATCGGTGAATGACGCGTTTTAAATGGAAAGTCCAGTGTCAGCTGACGTGGCGCTTAACGTATTAATAAAATGCATCACGACGGATTTTTCTCAGTAAACCTTAATGTAACGGAATTTTTTTATGGGATTCTGTAAATGAATTATGAATCCTAAACAGTTCATTTTCAGTAGCGAACATTCTATAGTGAACCGCATTAACATAAAAATTACATGTCAATCGGAGTACATTTACGCTAGTTAGTGAACAAACAGACGGACATGTGGAGCAGACAGTCAAACCGAATTCCTAAACGCATTTCAACTATGTGGAAAGTGTTAAAAACAATCTTTTAACTATTTTCTACATCTCGAATTTTCCATAACGTGGAATTTTTTTCTTGGATATTAGTACTTTGAGATATTGAATAAGCTGTTAACTACACCATAATTAACAAAACTAACCAACTACTGAAATGAAAATGGAACATAATTCGGTTTCCCTTATTGAGGCAAGCGAGATTATAGGAATGCCGATGAAAAGAGGCTGTTTCTGATTCTCGAAATTCTCATGTATCAAGAGTCCAGGGAAAGAGTCGTTAAACCACAGTGCAAACCAAATCGACTGATGTGGAGATACAATAAATAGCCTCACAGGAAAACATTCAAGTGGCTACAGACATTGAAACATAAAAGCTCTAAAGACGAATAGGAAAAACGAATTATATACTTAAATATATTGAATTCTCAAAAGCACATTTATGTTTATTTTAGAAACAAAAGTACGTATAATGAAGTTCGCTGAGGATTATTAATAGCAAATGTATGATTTTACTGTGGTTGCGGAAACAGGCCTTCTTGAGAAAATATTACCTCAAATAAAGAACCGATAGAATGGAGTTATTTATATTCTGCATCCCCGGTTTATGTTGTTTCAAAAATTATCTTACCTTTGGAATGTTTTATTGCGTATTAATCATACAAAATTACACAAAACGACAAGGTTGTTTACTAAGGAGGCCTGATATTTAAACTTAAATTACTTAAAAATCATCATTTTTAACGGAGGTCATAGTATATTGCTCATTTTGAAACAAATATAATTAAACTTCTAAAAACCGAACGACTAATTCTCATAATTTAAATAATTAAAAATAACTTTATATTTACTGCAATAATAATAAGAAAAAAACAATATTTTAACTATTTATTACACCTCAAATTTTCAATAACTTGGAATATCCATGAAAATTTTTCTAAATTATGGAAAAGTCGAGATGCGGAGAATAGTTAAATGTGTTTTGTATTAGTTTCTTAAATGTGTTTAGTACTTTGAGATATCAAATAGGTTCTTAATTATACAAGAATTAACAAAGCTAACCAACTACTCAAATGAAAATGGAACATAATTCGGTTTCCCTCTTTGGGGCAAGTGAGATTATAGGAATCTCGATGAAGGGAGGCTGATTCTAATCCTCGAAATTCTCATGTATCAAGAGCCCCGGGAAAGGGTCGTTAAACCACAGTGCAAACCAAATCGATTGATGTGGAGATACAATAGCCTCACAGGAAAACATTCAAGTGGCTACAGACATGGAAGGCTCCCCCCATGAATCGATTGGCTCACTCTAGGCTCTCATCCGGAAATACCAAATATTTGCATCCTTGTTGTGGCAACAAGTATTCCCGAAGGAATATCAGAGATTTCCTAAAGAAACTGGAAAAAGATAAGACTTGTTATTATTATTTTCGATTTCTTAATCATACCGCGTGAGACTACTTTTAAACGACTAAGAAAACAAAAAGAAATTTATCTGTTCATTTTATTTATATTCTTTTTTATGCATGTTTATCACGAAATTTTAGCAATGTTCCAATTTTTATAATGCTTTTTCGTTTGTCTGGTTAAAATGTCTTTTATATTTCTAGATACGGGTAATTTTTTATTGATATCCAAAAATAGAGTGTATGTCTAGTTAGACGATTTGAAATTATTATTTTGGATTTCTTAATCATTCCGCGTGAGACATTTTTAAACGACTAAGAAAACAAAAAGAGATTTATCAGTTCAATATTGCTTATATTTTTTATGCATGTTTATGATACAATTTTAGAAGAATTTTACAAGTTTTTTAATTCATTTTTTTTTTTTTTTTTTTTGTCTAGTTAAAATGACTTTTATAATTCTAGATCCGTGTAATTATTTATTGGTTTCCAAAAATAGAGTGTCTGTCTAGCTAGACGATTTGTAATTTTTATTTTGGTTTTCATAATTATTCCGCGGAGACGATATTTAAATGAATAAGAAAATAAAAAGAGATTTATCTGTTCAATATTATTTATATTTTTTTTATGCATGTTTACGATAGAAATCTAGAATGAATGTTCCAATTTTTATAATTATTTTTTGTTTGTTTATCTGGTTAAAATGCCTTTTATATTTCTAGATCCGTGTAATTTTTAATTGATTTCCAAAAATAGAGTGTTTGTCTACCTAGATGATTTGTAGTTATTATTTTGGATTTCTTAATCATACCACGTGAGACAATTTTTATACGACTAAGAAGACAAAAAGAGATTTATCTGTTCGATATTATTTATATTCTTTTTTATGCATGTTTATGACACAATTTTAGAATGAATGTTCCAATTTTTATAATTCTTTTTTATTTGTCTGCTTCTGGTTAAAATGTTTTTTATATTTCTAGATACCTGTAAGTTTTTTATTGATATCCAAAAATAGAGTGTTTTTGTAGCTAGACTATTTTCTGTGTCCAATTTTTGCAAAAAAAACAGGTCTATCATAACAATTTTTTTTAATGCTAGGATAAACAGTAGTATGTTTCTTTTTTAATCTAATCATCTTCATGCATCATATATATTTTTATATAGATACATAAAGATCAAATAAATATCGCTTATATTTTCTACAGAATATGCTCAGTTTGCTATGAAAATTGAATACGATATTTATTCGGAGAGAAAAAAAAAAAATATTAAGAGGAACAAGATTTTACTGCATCCCATTTTAACACGTTCACGCCGTCGCGTTGGGTCACACTCGACTGTCTCAGAGTTGTCAAGTCTCCGGCTTTTTGCACACCACTGTTATTTTAGAGAAAATGTTGTTCCTTTAAATCGCCCAATTGTTCTAATTAAATAAAACAGCATTTTCTGTATTAAAATACTGGTATCCAAACAGCCGGAGACTTGTCAGCTCTGAGACAGTCGAATGTGACCCACCGCGCCGGCGTCAACGTGTTAAGGAATTGAATACGACTTTAATACTGTATGCTACAGTCTGTTTAGTTTTCTTGTACAAAAAATGACCGTTGTACCATTGAATTGACAAAAATAAAATTAATTAATGAGATATGTCTGTCTCTTACGACAAAGGTTTCTAATCTTTTTTTCTTTCCCGTATCCCTTAACAAAGGATTTCGTTGAGAAGGGATCCTTCGTATTTAGAACCACTTTTTGTTTAACGCATAAAAACAGAGTTACTAACCACTTTTAAAAGTATTAAACTAATGTGCACGCACGTTTATTGCATTTAATTTTTATTGGAACTATCGTACATACCTAAAATCGGAAATTAAATATCATGGGAAAAGATTAATTAAATACAACAAAATGGAATATAAAATGAAATTAGTAGATGCACTAACACTTTTTTTTTTTTCCAACAAAGTTGAAAAGTGTTTTTGATTTCAGTTTGTCTGTCTGTCCATGCTTTAACTCACGTAAATATACTCTTTTTGACATGTAATTGATATGTGTTATTGAGTTTTGCCATTGCATATTTGATATTGAAAATGAAGTGCGTAGCATTGATAGTTCATTTACAGGGATACACAAAAATATCGAGTAACATTATGATCCATAGGGAAAAATCATTTGCAGTGAATTTTAACAGTGTTACACAATTTTAAACGTAGTGAAAATTATATACATTATTGAGGTGCACAAAAAGATGATTACTATTGAATATGTTATGTGTAGCACTTACAGTAGACATGCATGGAACTCAAAAGTATTCGTTATATTACGGTCTATATAGAAAAATGGTTTGCAGCGTATTTTAATGATGCTACTCTGTTACAAACATAATGAAATTGAAATGAATTTATGAGGTGCACTAAAATCTGCTTTCTGTAGAATATGGAGGCAAAACATTTATAGTTCATTTATAGAGTCAGGCAGACGATTTCGGTTATGTACTTCGGGGAAAAACTGTTCGCAGGGAATTTTAATTATGTTGTACTATTTCAATCATGATGAAATCAATATACATTATTGAGGTTTACTTGCAAGATGCTTGCAGTATAATATGATGTGCATCGTACTTACCGTTCATTTACAGGAACACATAAAATATTTCCGATACAATACTGTATAAGAATTGTATATTAGGAATGATTGCTGAAACTTCTGTCACGGTATGCGTTTTAAGTTAAATAAAATTTTTGAACACTAAGTGGAGTGTATAAATTCTACAGACCATATACAGCGCTACACAAAAAAATGTGACCATTAAGTATAATGAGCGTGAATTCCTTAAAGGTATTTTTTTAATTTGAGTTATGAATTTTCCAGCTCAACTATATTTTGTATACTAAGAGATGTTCGGAGCATATAAATAAAATCATATACAGAGCTAAGCAAAAAACTGGATCGATGGCCGCCTATGAATAGTAATTCTTTCAAATGTGATTTCTGTAGCTTTAAGAGTTTTTAAGCTCTTGTTTTTGGCTTGAATTAAATATCAGCTTAATATGCGGCGTGTATACAAATCTATAGACCATATACAGAGCTACACAGAAGAATCGGAGTATCTTTTCGGCTTTTGTTGAAATATGTTTTCAAAAGCATTATGCGTTTTCTAAAATGTTTATTTAAGTATTTTCTTTACATTATTAAATGGAGTAGTTTTGTTAAAGTTTTCTGTAAGTTTTGGAAAGTGTTTCATAATCTATGCTTGACGCATGGTTCCGCTTTCTTGTTACCATCTTTTAAAAAAATATTTCGAATTATTATACTTATTTCCTAATTATACAATTGTTGTTCAAAATAATTAATCTTAGCGTAATTAAAATTCATAACGATCTTCCCCACTTAAAATGTCGCCATTTAATTAAAGAGAGATTCCATTTAAAGCCTTAGAGACATGAAGCCATCAGGAAAGCATTACAAAAGTTTCATTTTTTATACGTTTGGTACATGGTTGTTTTAATATTTTTTGGTTATTTTAAATTTAGAAAACGAAATTTTTATCAAAAAGAAAACTTTTGCTTAAAGTGCTTACGTAACTTTTGCTTAATGTGCTTACGTAAATGCAACCTTGTGAATAGAAAGATTTCTTATTATCTTAAATATTTTTCATTAAAAATTTATATACAGTAGAACCCCGCTAATCCGAAATTTCGGTTAATCCGAACTGATTTTATTTTCGAAAATTATACTTGAAAAGATTAAAAAAAAGAATTAAGAAAAAAAACTCAATAATGTAAAAGTAGAACATATGTACACAAATAGAAAATGAAAACGTGAATCCATCTTTAAAAAATCTCGAATATCTGTTTGTTTGCCAGTCACTTTAAAATTCTTTTTCTAAAATGCAAAAAGTATTTAATTCAGATGATAAAAAATTATTTTTCCTTTCAACAGTTTTATTTCGCAAATTATCGACAGAAATGTTTTTTTCTTCACCCCTCGTCGATGTGGTGATTGAGATATTTATAGGTTCGTGATTTTCAACCATGTGTAATAAGTTGTTACGTGATTCCTCTTTCTGAAGTTCCATTGGATTATTATAAACACCGGGACTGATTAAAACTCTTTAACCCTCCGTCTACCAGACGGGTCCATTGGACCCGACAGGTACATACAAAATATTCATTCAAACCAGAAATTTCTTTAAAATAAACTAAGTATATAAACCAGACAAAAATAAGATATATAAATAAGTTAAATAGTTTTAAATAAAAATTCTGGTGTAGAACGTTTTATTAAAACTTGAATAAAATTCCCGGTAGATCTAGGGTTAACCGTGTGGGCCGGATTTTTCCGTTTCTAGATATCATGTTAAAATGGCTGTAGGCAAAAATATTTTGAACCCTATATAGAAAGAAGTGATATTAAAGATATTATAGCATCGAACTGCGATTAAAAATATATATATATCCTGGGATTTACAAGCATTCTTATAAAAATACTCGAAAACCATCGGACGGTGAAAGGGTTAGAATTTTTTCCGAAAGTCATGCCGATTTATCCTGAATGTCGGATTACAGAATGTTTACTATAAGACAGAGTACTTATAACTTACATTTTTTATAGCACGCATCTTTTTCTTTTCTTTTTTTTATCAGAATTTCGGAGAATCCGCATTTTTTGTAATCCGAAATGTCACCGGTCCCAATTAGCTCGGGGGTTCTACTGTACTTTAAACAACTGAGTTTTTGATATATGAATCGTTAATCCATTACTTAATTTGCCTAATTTTTATATTTTTAATTACAACAAACTTATTTATAATTTAATTGTAGAATACATTAATTGTACATTCAATATTTTTTCTTATTCTGAGACTTAAAATATCATAGAAGAGGAAAAAGAGTGGAGATGTATTAATTAAGAGAGAATGAAAATAAACAAGTTGGAAATTGCACGTCAAACGTGGCAAATGAGGTGCGTTAGTATTATAACTAGTTTTATAAATATTTTTTGCACCGCGTATTGCACTGAATGTAATATTTTAATGCACTTCATAAGTGCATATCAATTTCACTTTGTTCGAAAGGCTGTAACATCATTAAAATGCACTTGAAATAATTTTTTCCCATTGGCCGTAATGTAAGGGAAAACTTTTGACTGTCCCTGTAATTAAACTATACATCCGATTTTCATAAAATTTGAAATGACTCGGCAAAATTTTGAAACATTATATATTTAAAATTTCATACCATTCGGTTGCTTAGTTTTTGCACTGTTATATGCGGACGAACGGACAGACAGACGGACCGGACAGCGGCTGTAGGTCCTACGTATTTATATAGTTACGAACGCACCAAAAAAGAAGCTACCCAACAACAAAAAGTATACTTGAATTAGAAACTATAGATGGAATAAGTTGATGTCTAGTTGATGGTTTTCAAACGATACACAGCATCGCCTGATAAATTTTCAAGTTTTTAATTACTTCAGAAATTGCTTTAAAAAGTAATTTGAAAATGCGTTTTTTAATTACTTGTATTCAATTTACAATATTTTGAACAATAAATAAATAAATAAATAATAATAAATATAAAACATTTTGTCTTATTGTCTTATAAATAGAATTTGTTCGAAGAATTTATTTGACATAGTATAGGTGAAAATTGTTTCATTAATTGGTAACTATAATAGATTTTTTACATTTAATACATTTTTCAGAATGCGCACTAACAATTAGAGGTCTGCACGGGCCGAAATTTCCAGGCCCGGGCCCGGCCCGGTGTAAAAAATGAAAGTTCGGCCGGAGCCCGGCCTGTTTACATTTTTACTGTTCTCGGCCCGGCCCGGCCCGGCCCGACTAAATTTCTACAAAAAATTCCGTTTTTTCTCGACATGCAATTAAGATTCTTTTAATGAATACTACGTGTATATTTATGGGAACATTTTACAGTATATTTTTAATTACTATGTGTTCGCAAAATAGAAAACACATAATAGTAAACATTAACGATTACTTACAGTGTTTTAGTCAACGTCTCTACAGACGTTTCGAAATTTAAATAAGGGTTCATTAAAAGATTATTGTAGTTTAGAATAAAGGGTTAAAAAACATGATAACTTTTGAAGCTTATAATAAAAGGTAGATTTGTAAAAATATTTCTGTCATTTTTAAGGCTTTTCTCAAATCCAAAGGAGCTACATTTTGATACATTTATAAATTCATTTCTTTTCGGAAACGCAGGAGATTGGCAGGTATTCTTATTCAGAAACCATGTAAATGCCGTTTTTTTTTCTTTGACAAAAGTAATATATCTTTCAGAAAATACTGCCAAAGTTAGCGTTTTGAATCGAATTTTCGGAAGCGATAGCACAGGAAAGGAGAAAAACATACAGTCACGTGACAAGTCTCTGTTATCTCTGTACGTAATTTACGAAAAAGGGAAACGCTATTCGATCCCAAATGCCTTCAATACACAGGCCTGTCAATTTTATGCCTTTACATTTAAAAATGAGTCAGGAAATGTGTCTGAGAGTTTCGCATTGTTGAGAAGTAAATATGAGAACCACCTTAAGGTACATTTCCAAAGATACTGCTAACAGAAGTTCGTTATCGCTATTAATACTTTTACAAAACATAATGCCTGTCCTACACATCCTGAGAACGATTAAGACCAGTGGTGTCCCGGCACAAGTCTGCCGAAAAAATTAAACCCGGGATCAGGCATCATGTAACTGTACAATGCCGATCTCTACGATGGACATGTTACATTTCTGTATTGATGTTGTTAAACTCGCATCGGCTCGTAACGCACATTTATACTTCTCGAAAAAGTCATATTCATTGGAAATGGCCTCGTATTTTATCTGCTACTCTCAAATTCTTATATCGGGCCGATAGGCCCGATTAATTTTCTTTATCGGCCCGGCCCGTTGAAAAAATTGTCCCAATTCTGCCGGCCCGGCCCGTTTGAAAATTCTCCTCCATTCCGCCGGCCCGGGTACGGGCCTCGGGCCAAGCCCGGGCCCGTGCAGACCTCTACTAACAATATCAAAACTCATATTTATTTGAAAATAGCAATCATGCTTTTAAATAAAGTTTTGAAATTTATTAAACGCGATAGTCTTGTATTAGCCTCACGCCAAGAGTTAGCCGAAGAAATCACCAAAGATCACTATTTACAATCAATTTTTGATTCTGGTCATTTCACTGGTTTAAGTGCACAGTTTAACTACATGTCTTAAATTTGTGTTTTACGTATGATATTTTATTTATTTATTAATTGATTGGTGAATATTTTAATTTCGTTATGGAATATAAGCTGGAAACAAATGCCGAGCTTCTTACATCAATTTAAATGCAAACGGATTTATTTTTCATAATCGTCTGTTACGCTATAGAAATAGATTTAAAGAAAAATTATGCTTGGAAATTATTTTAAAAATAATAATAATTGAGTAAATGGCAATACAATTTTCAAAGAAATTCCATTTGAAACTACATTTTTAGCTCACAGGTTATCAAAGTCATAGAGCTAATGTGCCCGCAGGTTCTATATGTACGTACAGTCGTGGAAAAAAAAAGTAAACACCCCCAACTATCCTCAACAAATTATCATAGACAAAAGTTACTGGTACCAAACGATTGGAAATAAAGTCTACTTTCAAATGATGTATATAAAATTTGCTTAGAGGCTATCTACATATTAAAACGAACCCAAACTTCATTTTTTTTCAATGGCAATACCCAATTTTAACGAGATATTTCAAATCTTTGGTTCAAACTATGCCTATACACCAAATTCCAAGTCATTTGAATGATAAGTTTTTGAATTATAAACATTCAAAATTTAGTGCTTCTAATGTTAAATTACATTTTCATATTTTTATTTATAACTTCTGAAATTATGATCCTAATATTTTAATTTTTTGTGTAGCAATAATACTAATATACCCAAACATAAATGCGTTGAATTTGCAATTTTTATAATTTTCTGATATGAATTATGAATTATGGAATTAATATTAAAAAAATTATGAATTGCAACCTACAATTTTTTTGATGGATTCAGATTTATTAAGTCCTGCTTTATGGAAATCCAAAATTTAACATTTTTCTTCCCAGTAGTTTTCAAATTAAGCTTAAAAAACGGCAAAATGATGGTTTAAGGGGCCGTCTATGATAGAAGTGACTAAATATTTTGAAATTTCTTATGCTATCCTGTAATCTAACAGGCTTAATTGACTGCTTAAGGTCCTTGATCAAGAAGGGAGCTCTCTCGGTTAACAATCGAGTACCGAACTTCAATTTGGATACAGCCCTTAAAATACGCTCGTTTTAATATAACTAATTTCTCGGAAACTTATGGTACGAATTGCATAAAAATTTGTTTTTAGACTAATTGAAGGATGTAGAGTTCATTTATGCTGTCAGAATTGTGTACTGTTATTAAAAAAAAAAAAAAAAAAAGTTATGGTTCGTTTTAATATGTAGATGGCCCACTAAGCAAATTTTATGTACGTCATTTAAAAGTAGGCTTTATTTCCAATCGTTCGGTGCCAGTAACTTTTCTCTATGATAATTTGTTGAGGAGTTAGTAGGGGGTGTTTACTTTTTTTTTTCCACGACTGTACGTATGTATGTACGTAACTTGATAACTCTTGATAGAAATATCCGATTTGCTTCAAATTTTGGATATAGATTCATTCTGGTAATTCCCTCATAAGATTTGGCGGTTCATTGATTCAGTGTGAGGGAAAAAACGCGAGGCTAACCCTCCCTAATTTAGATAAATGGGTTTTTCATGCAGAATTATCCGATTTGCTTGAAATTTGGTATACTGGTTTATTCTGATAAGGCGCTTCCCTGATTAGATTTGCAGATTCATTGGTTAAGTAAAGAGGAGAAATGGGGGAGCTAATGCCTCTCTTAATTTAGCTAAATGGGTTTTTTTTTGTCGATTTCTTTATTTTTAGAGGGGCATTATTCTTTGAAATAAAAGTATAATGTACAATTAGTGTGAATAGCCTATGAGCTCAATGCCACCAGTTTAACTGGGCACTTTTCTTTTTATTTTCTCTATTCGACGGTGTAAAAATTTAAAATGTACAATGTTTAGAAGTTTAAACCAATTGCAATAAAAGTTAAATTTAATCGTCTGGTGTTGCAACCATCAAAATGACGTCAGCCTAACAGACGGATACTTTCATTTTTATTATATAGATAAAATAATCACACAGCAAAAATTATGGGTATGAGGTATAATGCCTTTCTTTCAATTTAGTATAGAATCATAGTGATCATTGAATAATAACAGAAACAAATCTCCCTCCCTAAAATGCATCAATTGATTGTGGATAAGACTAGGAATCTTTCCACCAGAACAAGATACAAACACAGACTGTTGATTGACCAAAGTCAAAATTAAATCAGTATCTATTAATGTTAAGATCTAACAGAGTATGAAGTTTGGTGAAATTCTTTGTATTGGTTTTCGGGAAATAGCCATTGCAGAAATCGTGAAAAAGACAGCATGGAAGTGTCACCTCTTGAGTAATATACACCCAAACCCAACCAGCGTCTATTTATGTCAAGGTCTGACAGAGTATGAAGTTTGATTAAATTCCGTGTATAGGTTTTCGTGAAATAACCATTGCAGAAACATGAAAAAGACAGCATAGAAGTGTCACCTGTTGAGTAATATACACCTGAACCCAACCAGCGTCTATTTATGTCAAGGTCTAACAGGGTATAAATTTTGATGAAATTCCGTGTATAGGTTTACGTGAAATAACCATTGCAGAAACAGTGAAAAAGACAGCAGAGAAGTGTCACCTGTTGAGTAATATACACCCAAACCCAACCAGCGTCTATTTATGTCAAGGTCTAACAGGGTATAAATTTTGATGAAATTCCGTGTATAGGTTTTCGTGAAATAACCATTGCAGAAACAGTGAAAAGGACAGCAGAGAAGTGTCACCTGTTGAGTAATATACACCCAAACCCAACCAGCGTCTATTTATGTCAAGGTCTAACAGAGTATGGAGTTTGATGAAATTCCGCGTATAGATTTTCGTGAAATAACATAAACATTGCAGAAACAGTGAAAAAGGCGGTATAGAAGTGTCACCTGTTGAGTAATATACAACCAAACCCAACCAGCGTCTATTTATGTCAAGGTCTAACAGGGTATAAATTTTGATGAAATTCCGTGTATAGGTTTTCGTGAAATAACCATTGCAGAAACAGTGAAAAAGACGGCATAGAAATGTCACCTGTTGAGTAATATACACCTAAACCCAACCAGCGTCTATTTATGTCAAGGTCTAACATAGTATGAAGTTTGATTAAATTCCGCGTATAGGTTTTCGTGAAATAACCATTGCAGAAACAGTGAAAAAGACAGCATAGAAGTATCACCTGTTGAGTAATACACACACAAACCCAACCAGCGTCTATTTATGTCAAGGTCTAATAGGGTATAAATTTTGATGAAATTCCGTATATAGGTTTTCGTGAAATAGCCATTGCAGAAATAGTGAAAAAGACAGCATAGAAATGTCACTTGTTGAGTAATATACACCCAAAGCAAATACAATAGCATTTTTTATCAAAAAATATGTACATTTTTACAAGCAAATAGTACCTTGTACTAGGACACCTTAAATACTTTCCTATTTGCTAATTTGTATTTTTTTCAAATGAGTAATTTAAAATAAAATGCATTTGCTAAAAGTAATTACAGTAAACAGAAGTGCTTAAAGACCTTTTAATAAACAAGCCGACTAGCTTTACACACACATAATGCTGAAATTCTCAAGATATGTAATTATAAATAATTTCGCATAACATTTAAAACAATGTATATGTAATTAACAGATAGATAAATAATTAACATATTAGTTCAATTTTTATGCGAAGTTGAGTTTATTTATAATTACAGATCTTGAGAACATCACCGTTGTGTGTACACAACTAGTCGGTTTGTTTCTTAAAAGGTCTTTGGGCTTTTTTGTTTACTCTAATCACGTAAAGCATACATATTTTATTTTATTTATAATAAGTGAATTTTCTTATCTAATTCTATGAGTAATATAAATTCCTTTGTTCTCTACTAATATGATGTTCTCCTACAATATTTCCTAATATGACCAAACTTATTTCCTAATATATAAATTTTTCAAAAGAATAATGCATTAAGACATAAGATTTTCAATGCTTTATTTACAAACTGAAACCAAAAAAGAAAAAAGTTTTCTATCTTCGCTGTAAATCTAGAATGAAATCTACGGCATAAAGATAGAGAAATTCCCCCACAAATTACAGAAACTTTCTTCACCGCAGTCACCCTAACGACGAATAGCAGTAAAAGAACAAGTGGCTGTAACGGCTCAACCCCGCTCCTTGCTCCAGCTGATGCTTCATAAAGAAGCTTCCAACAACAGTTTCAGAGAAAAGAAAGGGTTAATCAATTGTGGATTGTTTCTGGGTTCCATTTAAATTCCAAATCTAAAAGCGATTCGAAAAGAAAATTCGATAATTGTTATCTTCCCTCAGAGGTACGCGCTGTTTTACTTCAAGTTCGATGATTTAAACGAAATGATAAAGTTCTATTCATGAAATCGATTCTAATTGTTTTAGAATTGATAAATAAATGTAGGGAGATGTATATTTAAGCTAAGTTTTTGTTAAATTGAAGTAGAAAATTCACGAAATTTTACAGTAAAATGAATGTAAAAAGTTTTTGCAAAGTACCAATAAACCATAAATAATACCTATTAATGTGACATTTTAAATGCTTTCCAATCTGCTAATTAGATTTTCTTCAAGAATATCCCTTTATATGACAGGATATCTTATCTCCTAACATGTCGCTGCTTAAATGATTAACACTTTTGAAATGTAGGATTAGTGTAAGATTTTCAATGTTTTCCTATATCTTCATAACACAATTAACTGCAACAATATTTCCGTAATATAATAGCATTTTTTATCGAAAAATATGTACATTTTTCAGCAAATAATACCTTCTACTGGGACACCTTAAATACGTCCCTATTTGCTAATATGAAAATTTTTCAAATGAGTAATATAAAATAAAATATACATGCTAAAAGTAATTACAGTAAACAGAAAGGCTTAAAGACATTTTAATAAACAAGTCGACTTGTTTTGCACACACGTAATGCTGAAATTCTCAAAATATGTAATTATAAATAATTTCGCATAACATTTAAAACAACAGATAGGAAATTAATAGATAGATAAATAATTAACAGATTAGTTCAAATTTTATGCGAAGTTAAGTTTATTTATAATTACAGACTTCAGAATATCACCGTTGGGTGTACGAAACTAGTCAGTTTGTTTATTAAAAGGTCTTTAAGCTTTTATGTTTACTCTAATTACTTTTAGCATGTGTATTTTATTTTAATGATAATAAGTGAATTTTCTTATGAGTAACATAAATACCTTTGTTATCTACTATTATAATTTTCTTCTATATCTTCTAATCCGATATGATTTCTTATGTGTTAATTTGTAACTTTCCGAATAAAAATACTTTTAAAAATGAGATTTTTAACGTTTTTTCATTTATTAATATGATTTTATGTTATAATGTCTACTCTAATATAACATCATTTCTTCTCTCCAAATATGTCAAATTTTTAAATAAACTAGGGGATACAACGCGAGTTTCTCAATTATAGAATGTAGGTGAAAACCTTTGTTTTATTGATAACGCTGCCGCATTTCTTTCACATTTAGTATATAGTTTTTTAGATTTAGCACTAACAATACCAAAAAATATTTATATGTAATAAAATATCAACTATGTAAAATACAGTTTTGAAATTTATTAAAAGCGATATTTTTTTATCAGAAGTATGCTATGAGTTAATAGTAGCTGAAATCGCTATGAATTTACAACTTACAGCAACCTTTATTATTATGATTATTTCAGTGGTTTAAGCGCATTGTTAGATTATGTGTCTGTTAAATTTGCGTTCTATTTATATTATTTTATTTCTCTACTGATGAATTTTTAATTTTGTTATGAAACATGAGTCGAAACAAATGCCGAACTGTTTATATTTCTTTACGTGCAAAAAGGTTAACCTTTCCTAATTAGTTTCTACGCGATAGATCTACTTAAAAATTATTGCTTGAAAACGTATGCATCAAAATTATTTTTTTAAACACAAAAAACCCGGTCAATTCGGATACAGTTTAAATTTGAAAGAACACTTTTTTCAACGGTGTAAAAATTAAACTTGTACGATGTTTAGAAGTTAAAAAAAAAATGCAGTAAAAGTAAAATTTATTGGTCATATGATGCCTCCACAAATATGACGTAAGCTTACTCACAGACATCTTTTTCCTATAACTTCCTCGGTTCGGAAGTATCAAATGTGATACTTACGAATCTAGGAGGATATATACTAAACTATTTAATTTTTTTTTACATTTTTATTTTACTTCTGTATAGCTGAATGTTCTTGGCTTTGGATCAAAACCAATAAATGGCAGCACTGATGCTTATTTCCATACAAAATAAGTGTTATTATCACTTGACTTTGCAAAATGCATTCCAGACAGTGTGTCCAGGAAGGTAAGAAATTTTCAGAATTAATTTACTTCAACGCTTTGCAGTAAAAATTTTTGAGGATTCGTATATCATTCAATCAACTAAGGGCCTTCAATTTGTTACTGCGTAACTTAGGTTAACAGTAATTAAATCGATATTTTAAGGGGTTAGTCATTTTAGATCCATATCTGTTAACCTCAGCCCCCTAAAATATCAATTTCAGAAAAAGGGCTCCTTCTGTCATCTATGGCGGCTTTTTATTTGTGCAAAATGAACGAATGTGTATTCGCAGTGTTATTTTACCTTCGGGTTTGAAGAGGTTATAATATGGATAACATATTCTGATACGCGGTCTTCAATGATTTTCTAACACATTTACAATCTCAGACATGAAGGGAGAATTTAACTTAATTCACTATAAATTTGGACTGAAATTCTTTATGCAATGATAAAAGAAAAATCCCCAACAAATTACAGGCACGATTAACGATCTTAGTGATGGATGAGGCAGTATAGGAACATTTTTCCCAACCCTGCTTCTTGTTCCAGATGATGCTTTATAAAGAATGTTTCCATTTCTAGCATCAGCTTCCCAAATAGAAAGGGTTAACCAATCGTGTATTTTAAAACAATATGAAAATCGTTTAAATACATCAAACTAAATTAATATTTGCTTAACGTGATAAAATACTTTTAAGAAGGCAAAAAATATACTTTTATTTATTCATATTAGACATATGTTTCATTGCTATGACGCGAAGGCAACATTCTCAATAATAAATATGATACAAATATTTTCGCAAAATTTTTTAAATGAAAACTGGTAAACAAAAACCACGTGAGCTCAAGCAGAATGAAATTAACTGCAATATTAACTAGTATGTTGTGGCCATCACAAAACTTTCTTCTATATAAATCACGTCAATTAAATCATTTAAATAGCAAAAGAAATTACATCAATTTAGAACCAATTCGTATCAAAGTATACCTGAATTTGAAGTTTGATGAAAATTCGTGCATTAGTTATTGAGATAGAGCTGTAGGGGAAATTCTGAAAAATGCAGCATAGCAGCGACACCTGTTGAGCGATTTGATCCAAAACACAAACAGCACTAATTCATATTAAGGTATACCGGAATCTGAAGTTTGATGAAAATCGGTGCATTAGTTCTGGAGCTAAAGCTATTATGGAAATCACAAAAAATGCAGCACAGTAGCGCCACCTGTTGAGCGATTTACACGAAAAGGTACAAAACATCAATTCATGTCAAGGACTAACTGAATCTGAAGTTTGATGAAAATCCGTGCATTAGTTCTGGACATTGAGCTATTGTGGAAATCGTGAAAAATGCTGCATAGCAGCGCTACCTGTTGAGCGATTTACACCAAAACAGAAACAGCACTAATTCATATCCAGGTATACCTGAATCTGAAGTTTGTTGAAAACCCAAGCATTAGTTCTTGAGATAGAGCTATTGCGGAAATCTCAAACAATGCATCATAGCAGCGCCACCTGTTGAGCGATTTACACCACAAGGAGTAAAACGTCAATTCATGTCAAGCACTAACTGAATCTGAAGTTTGATGAAAATCCGTGCATTATTTCTTGACATTGAGCTATTACGAAAATCGTGTAAGTGCTGCAAAATGCAGCATAGCAGCGCCATCTGTTGGATGATTTGCACCAAAACGTTACCAGCACCAATTCATATCAAGGATTAACAGAATCTGAAGTTTTATGAAAATCCGTGCATTAGTTCTTGAGATAGAGCTTTTGCGGAAATCCTGCAAAATGCTACATAGCAACGCCACCTGCAGGGCGATTTACACCAAAAACTAATCACCACCAATCTATATCAGGGACTATCTGAATATAAATTTTTATTAAATTCCGTGCATTAGTTCTTGAGATAGAGACCCACAAAATTTGTGTCACATACAGACAGAAATTCGGACGGACAGACATTTTGTAAAAACATGTTTTTTGGAATCTCTGACCCATAAAACGTGTAAATCCGTCGAAAACTGGAATTCGAAAATTTTCATGAAACCAATACTTTCTTCTTGTCAAGATAGAAGAAAGTAAAAATGAATATTTGTGAGCGTGAATTATTGAATACTATTGTTTCACTTTTCTGTAGAAAGCATCTCTTTCCAAATTTTAGGAAGTTCCATGGAGTCTGAATCATTGTATATGTCGTAGGCTAATTGAGAAATCAGGCTCTTTGCAAAGAACCTAGGCTGTTTGCAAAGAGCCGTGCTAATTGGAGAATCGTCTTTCTTTTTCCAATTAGCCTGATATTTTTCAGGCTTATTGCAAAGCGCCTATAGACACCGTTAGGCTAATTGAAAAATGACCACTTATATCCCAATCACGATGATTTTTTACGCTTATTAACCCATAACCCGACCCGAACCCGAAAAATAAATTACAACAGACCGTATCTCGATCTGAGCAAGACAAAATAATTTCAGTCTGCACGCAACCCGACCCGAACCTAAAAATTCCATTTTAAAAAAACCCGGAATCTGAACGGAACCAAATCTGAACCCGACAAAAATATTCCAATGAACCGTAACCGATCCGAGCAAGACAAATTAATTTCTGAGGACATGCAACCCGATCCGAACCTAAAAATTCTATTTGAAAAAAAAACGGAATCTGAACCCGACAAAAATATACCAATGAACCATAACCGATCCGAGCAAGACAAAATAATTTCTGAGGACATGCAACACAACCAGAACCTAAAAATTCAGTTTAAAAAATAAACCGAAATCTGTCGCGAACCAAATCTGAACCCGACAAAATAGTTCCAAAGAACCATTACCGGATCCGAGCAAGGCAGAATTATTTCCGTGGACACGCAACCCGACTCGAACCTAAATATTCAATTTGAAAAAAACCCCGAAATCTGACGCGAACCAAATTTGAACCCGACAAAATTATTCCAAAGAACCATAAACAGATCCGAGTAAGGCAAAATAATTTCCGTGGTCACGTAATCCGACTCGAACCTAAAAATTCTATTTGAAAAAACCCCCGAAATCTGACGCGAATCAAATCTGAACCCGACAAAAATAATCCAAAGAACCATAACCCGATCGGAGAAAGACAAAATAATTTCCATGGACACGCAACCCGATCCGAACCTAAAAATTTTGTTTATAAAACGCGAAATATGACCTGAACCAAATATAATAACCGACAAAAATATTCTAATGAACCATAACCCGATCCGAGCAAGAGAATAATTTCCGTGGACACGCAACCGGACCCGAACCTAAAAATTCCATTTGAAAAAACCCTGAAATCTGACCCGAAACAAATCTGAATCCGACAAAAATATCCCCAAAAACCATAACCAGATCCGAGGAAGAAAAAATAATTTTCGTGGACACGCAATCCGACCCGATCCTGAAAATCCCATTAGAAAACCCCTGAAATCTGAACCGAACCAAATCTGAATCCGTCAAAAATATTCCAAAGAACCATAACCGGATGCAAGCAAGACAAAATAATTTCAGTCGGCATGAAACCCGATCCAAACCTGAAAGTTCTACTTGAAGTTAACCCGAAACCTGACCAGAACCCGAAATTAAAATACATCAGGCCGTATACCCCGATCCGAGCAATGCAAATTATTTTTCGCGTACACGCAGTACGACCAGAATCTAAAAATTCCATTGGAAGTCAACCTGAAACACGACACAAACCCGATCGGAAAACGACAAACATATTTCAAAGAACCCTAACCCGATCCGAGAAAGACAATATAATTTCCTTTGAAATACAACCGGAGTTCGGGTCGAATTTCGGATTGAGTTCAACTAGAACTTTCACGTTCGAATCGGGTTGCCTGGCGACAGAAATTATTTTGTCTTGCTCGGATTGGGTTATGGTTCTTTGGAATATTTTTGTCGGGTTAAAATTTGGTTCGGGTCGGGTTGCAGGTTGACTTCAAATGGAATTTTTAGGTTCTGGTCGTGTTGCGTGTCCACGGAAATTAATTTGCCTTGCTCCGATCCGGTTATGGTTCTTTGTAATATTTTTGTCGGGTTCAGATTTGATTCGGGTTTTTTCAAATGAAATTTTTAGTTCGGCTCGGGGTGCGTGTCCACGGAAATTATTTTGTCTTGCTCGTATAGGATTATTGATCTTTGGAATATTTTTGACGGTTCAAATGTCGGTTTTTTTTCAAATGAAATTTTAGGTTCCGGTTGGGGTGCGTGTCCATGGACATAGTTTTGTCTTGCTCGGATTGGGTTGTCTGTCGACGGAATTTATTTTGTCTTGCTCCGATCGGGTTATGGTTCTTTGGAATATTTTTGTCGGGTTAAGATTTGCTTCGAGTCGGGTTTCAGGTTGACTTCAAATGGAATTTTTAGGTTCTGGTCGTGTTGCGTGTCCACGGAAATTAAGTTGTCTTGCTCGGATCTGGTTATGGTTCTTTGGAACATATTTGTCGGGTTCAGATTTGGTTCGGTTTATTTCAAATGAATTTTTAGGTTGGGATCGGTTTCGTGTCTACGGAAATTATTTTGTCTTGCTCGTATCGGATTACCGATCTTTGGAATATTTTGTCGGGTTCAAACGTCGATTTTTTTAATGAAATTTTCGGTTCGGGTTGGGATGCGTGTCCACGGAAATTATTTTGTCTTGCTCGGATCGGGTTATGGTTCAATTGAAAATTTTTAGCGGTTTCAGATCTGGTTCGGGTCAGATTTCGATTTATTTTCAAATGGAATTTTTAGGTTCACGTCGGGTAACATGTCCACGGAAATTATTTTGTTTTGCTCGGATCCGTTTATGTTTCTTTGGAATAATTTTATCGGGGTCAGATTTGGTTCAAGTCAGATTTAGGGGTTTTTTCAAATTGAAATTTTAGGTTCTGGTTTGGTTGTATGTCCTAAGAAATTGTTTTGTGTTGCTCGGATCGGTTATAGTTCATTGGAATATTTTTGTCGGGTTCAGATTCCGGGTTTTTTTTTCAATTAAAATTTTTAGGTTCGGTCGGGTTGCATGTCCTCAGAAATTATTTTGTCTTGCTCGGATCGATTATGGTTCATTCGAATATTTTTGTCGGGTTCAGATTTCGTTCGGTTCAGATTCCGAGTTTTCTTCAAATGGAATTTTTAGGTTCGTGTCGGGTAACATGTCCACGGAAATTATTTTGTGTTGCTCGGATCCGTTTATGTTTCTTTGGAATAATTTTTTGGGGTTCAGATTTGGTTCAAGTCAGATTTAGGGTTTTTTTCAAATTGAAATTGTAGGTTCTGGTTTGGTTGTATGTCCTAAGAAATTATTTTGTCTTGCTCGGATTGGTTATGGTTCATTGAAATATTTTTGTCGGGTTCAGATTCCGGGTTTTTTTCAATTAGAATTTTTGGGTTCGGGTCGGGTTGCATGTCCTCAGAAATTATTTCGTCTTGTTCGGATCGATTATGGTTCATTGGAATATTTTTGTCGGGTTCAGATTTGGTTCGGTTCAGATTCCGAGTTTTCTTCAAATGGAATTTTTAGGTTCGTGTCGGGTAACATGTCCACGGAAATTATTTTGTGTTGCTCGGATCCCGTTTATGGTTCTTCGGAATAATTTTGTCGGGTTCAGATTTGGTTCGCGTCAGATTTCGGAGTTTTTCTCAAATTGAATTTTTAGGTTCTGGTTGGGTTGCATGTCTTCAGAAATGATTTTGTCTTGAACGGAACGGTTATGGTTCATTGGAATATTTTTGTCGGGTTCATATTCCGGGTTTTTTTTCAAATAGATTTTTTTGGTTCGGGTCGGCTTGTATGTCCTCAGAAATTATTTTGACTTGCTCGGATCGGTTATGGTTCATTGGAATATTTTTGTTGGTTCAGATTTGGTTCGGTTCAGATTCCGGGTTTTTTTTAAAGGAATTTTTAGGTTCGGGTCGGGTTGCGTGTAGACTGAAATTATTTTGTCTTGCTCGGATCGGAGTACGGTCTGTTGTAATTTATTTTTCGGGTTAGTGTCGGGTTATCGGTAATTAAGCCTAAAAAAGCATTCTGATTGGGAAATAAGTGGTCATTTTTCAAATAGCCTAACTGTGTGTAGGCTGTTTGCAATAAGCCTTTAAAATATCAGGCTAATTGGAAAAAGAGAGATGATTCTCCAATTAGCCCGGCTCTTTGCAAACAGCCTAGGCTGTTTGCAAAGAGCCGGATTTCTCAATTAGCCTACATATTCTCAGTGCGTAAGAAGATTTCTATTGATTCTCTGATAATGGATGGCAAGTAAAATCTTGATGGATTAATTATTCTACTATTTTAACTAGACTGTGTAATAAAGGGCCCTTGCAGATTAATTAAAAAAAATAGTAGAATAATTTGTCCATCAAGATTTTACTTGTCATCCATTGTCCGAGAATAAATAGAAATCTTCTTACGCACTGAGAATATATGCAATGATTCAGCCTCCATGGAAATTCCTAAAATTTGGAAAGAGATGTTCTACAGAAAAATGAATCAATAGTATTTAATAATTCACGTTCACAAATATCCATTTTTAATATTGCAGTTAATTTCATTATGCTTGAGCTCACGCGGTTTTTGTTTACCAGTTTTCAATTTAAAAGTTTTGCGAAAATTTTTGTATCATATTTATTATTGAGAATGTTGTCGTCGGAGCAATGAAACATATGTCTAATATTAATAAATAAAGGTATATTTTTTGCCTTGTTAAACGTATTTTATCACTTTAAGTAAATATTGATTTAGTTTGATCAATCGTGTATTGTTTGTGTGATCCATTTAAATAAATTGTCCATCGTAAGATTTCCTCTATCATTCTCACATAAGTAAAAAAATTCTTTTTTTTTTATTTTTATTTTTTAACTGTGATACATTTTTGAAAAATTTTGAATGCCAGGATGATTTCTTAGATATTGAGCATTTTAAAAAAGTTAGAGGTTTATTTTTGGAGTTCTCTTTTGGGGTGTAGCTTCTTTTTTTTCCGGGATAGTAGGGATTATATTAAGAACATCCTGGAAAAACATATTAATTTCTTTAACATGTTGGGGAAAACATTACGTAATAAGTATTCAACCATTAGCAAGTCACATCGATGAGCCTTTTCAAAGAGTTAGTAAAATATCCAATTCAAAGAAATAAAGAAAATTTTGAACATTTCCGTTTTCTTTAAAGAAAACAAAAGCGAAAAAAAAATTACGAATTATCTACAAATTACAGAGCTCAATAGCAGAGCAGCAGCTCTGAAGACGGATCAGTTAAGTTAAACATTGTAAAAAATAACAGAAATAAAAGAATATTTTACTTTTTGTAACATATTTGTAAAAGTATTCCTTAATAAGTTATTCAACCATGTGCAATTCACAGCCGTGCGCGTTTTAGAAGAGACAGTAGAAATAAAGAGAATTTTGAACATTTTTGCTTTCTATAAAGGTAACATCAGAGAAAATAAAAGAATCCTCTGCAAGTTAGAAAGCTCAACGTCACATCAGCACCTTTTAAGACGAATCAGTTCAGTTCTTGTTAAGATCTTTATGTTCTTTACCATGTTTAAGAGACTTAAACACGGTAAAAACCAACGGAAATTAAAAACCACATTCATTTCTTTAACGCATTTTTAAAAACATTACGCAATAAGTATTCACCCATGAGCAATTCACGCAGATGCGCATTTTGAAAATTCCAGTAAAATACCAAATACAAAGAAATAAGGAGAATTTTGAACATAATTTCTTTCCGTAAAGATAACACCATCGAAATAAAAATTTAGAATTCTACACATGCTGCTGAGCCCAACGGCACATCATCAGTTCTTACGGCGACCGATTAAGAATGATGTACGTAGTTTCTTTTCAATCCCCAGCTGGTATGGTATGAAGAGTATTTCTGACTATTTATCCCGGAAAAAGAAAGGGTTAATCAATAATGGATTGTTACTTGAATCCATTAGATCCGGAAGCGTCTAAGAAGAAAATTGGATAATTATTATCTTCTTTAAAGGTATTATGCCATTATGTTTCGGGAATTATAGGAAATGATAAGCCGAACTTGATGAAATCGATCTTAAAAAATCAATAAAGACATTGAGGGAATGCGGTGAAATAGAAAGTGATGCTACCGAAGTATATTTGGTGAAATTAAAACTTACTAAATTTCTGTGACAGTAAAATATTCTGAGGAAACGCTTTGATAGCTGTCGAAACACAAAACTTTCAGAATTAGAACGGAAAATTCCTAAGTTCATTTTACTTTGACGAGGGGCTAAAAAAGTTGCAGATTGAAAGAAATCTGGGAAATATTGGTACTTTTCAACTATAGAGACCTCGATGGGTTTTTTCTTTTTTTTTAAAGCTTGGCGCCATTCAGACTTATTCACAGAAAGTGAGGTTTGTTGTTATATGATATAAACAGCTAAGAAAACAAACCTGGTGAACTTTTATGCTTCTTTATATATGTACTTATACAGGGTGATTCAAAATAACGTGGCCAAAATGAAAGAGCAAAGCAGGCATACAAAAAGAATCAAAAATCATATAGAACATGGTCACAAACTTCATTTGGGGCCGTTAGAAGGCATTTCAAGGAAAACACGAGCTGAGCAAATTACTTACTTACTTACTTACACAATGGTGCTACAATCCATGTAGGATTTTGACCTCCCTCAATATACTTCTCCAGACCTTCCGATCTCTGGCCTTTACTTTATAATTTATAATTTGGTTTTCTGCAAGATCTTTTTCTATCTCTTTTATCCAACTCTTCCTGGGTCTACCAATACTTCTTTTTCCAATTAAATTACCACTATAAATCTTCTTTGTGCTTCGCTCATCCCTCATTCTGATTAGATGGCCTAACCATTGCATTCTTCTTATTTTTATAGTATTTATTATATCTTTTTCATTATATAACTGTTCTAACTCCATATTTGTCCTTATACGCCATGTATTGTCTTCTTTAATAGGTCCAAAAATTTGTCTTAGGATCTTCCTTTCCCAAGTGATAAGTAGCTTTTCATCTTTTTTTGTAGTGGTCCAGGTCTCACTACCATAAATTACTATTGGTTTTATAACAGTTTTATAAATTTTAAGTTTGGATGTACGAGATATTAGAGATTATTTTAGAATGTTTCGAAGAGAAAAATAGCATCTATTTCCTGCTGCAATCTCTGCTTCTACCATATTATCACAGGTGATCGTAGATCCTAAATATTTAAATTCTGTTACTTCATTAAATTGTAATTCATTATTTATTGTTAAAGCTGCTGTTGCCTGTGATTTCATTCGGTCCATTTTCATGTATTTTGTTTTTTCTTTATTAACCACGAGGCCTAGTTTTCTTCCTTCAGTGTCTAATTTATTGTATGTTTCAATCAAGACTTTCTTATTCCTAGCAATTATATCAACATCATCTGCAAATGCAAGGATTTGGAGGGAGCGATTCATAATAGTACCACCTCTGTTGTTGTAAATACTTCTAATTATTTTCTCCAGGCATAAATTAAAAAGAATTGTCGAGAGAACATCACCTTGCTTTAGACCTGAATTCACTGCAAATTCTCTTGAAAGTCTTCCCTGTACCTTAACTTTAGCTTTTGTATTTTCCAGTGTTAATTTTATGAGCTTAACTATTTTATCAGGTATTTTAAATTCCTTTAATATTTCAAATAACTTATTTCTGCTTATACTGTCATAGGCCTGTTTAAAATCAACAAACAATTGGTGCAAATTAATATTTTGTTCATAGAATTTTTCAAGGATGTTCCTGATACTAAAGATTTGATCCACTGTTGATCTTCCTTTCCTAAAACCACACTGATAATCACCTATCACCATTTCAGCATACGGTTCTAATCGCTTTGCAATAATCTTTGCCAACACTTTATATGTAACATTTAATAAGGCTGTAACATTTAATATGTAACATTTAATTAAATCCTCTATAATTCTGGCAATTTAAGATATTTCCCTTTTTATGAATTGGGATAATAATAGCACCATTCCATTCATTTGGTATATATTCATTCTGCCAAATCTCTACTATTAGATCATGTAACATTTGTACCAACTTCACTCCACCATATTTCAAAAGCTCAGCACTTATCAAATCTTCACCAGGTGCTCTTCCATTTCTTAATTTTGCAATCGCATCCCTTACTTCTTCTACAGTTGGTGGTTCACAGTTTTCTTCATTCATGTCATAATCATTATGATTAGATTGTATTTCTCTTTCGTCATTTGACTGCCTGTTTAACAATTCTTCAAAATATTCTGCCCATCTATCTGTCACATTTGCGTGTCCTCCAATAAGTTTATCATTTCTGTCTTTACAAAAAAGGGTGCGTGGTTGATAGCCCTTTTTGATGCCTTTAAGCTTTGAATACATTTGGCTTATATCACCTAATACTGATAGGTCTTCAATTTCTTGAATTTTACTCTGCTCTAAAGCTCGTTTCTTCATACGTAACAACTTTTGAGTATTTCTTCTAATTGTTTTAAAGTGATTTTCACTCTGTCTTGTTCTATGTTTCAGCATTTTTTCTCTTGCTTTATTCTTTTCCTTAATCAGTTGCCAACACTCATCATCAAACCATTCATTAATTTCCCTCCTTTCTTCCTTTCCAACTACTTCCTCAGCAGTTTTTAATATGATATTTTTGCATTTAGCCCATTTACTATTGATTATATCTTCCTCATTAAATTCAGCATATTCACTAGCAATTCTTTCTGTTAATTTACTTTGATAAACCTTTCTTCTCTGCATGTTTAGTAAATCTTTTGTTTTAAATTTTACTTGTTTAGTTCCTTTTGCATCTCGAAATCTTGTAACTCTTTGTCTGTATTTCATAATAACAAGGAAATGATCAGTATCTAAATCCGCACCTCTATAACTTCGTACATCCATAACATCACTAGCATGTCTTCTGTCGATCATAATATGGTCAATTTGGTTTTTTGTCTTTCCGTCAGGGGAAATCCAAGTTTCTTTATGTATGTTCTTATGCTCAAAACATGTGCTACTTATGATTAAGTTGTTAGAAGCAGCAAAGTCCACAGCTCTTATTCCATTTTCATTACTCACATCATGTAAACTAGATTTTCCAATTGTTGGTACAAAAGTGTATTCTTTTCCAATTTTAGCATTAAAATCACCTATTACCATTTTAACATCATGTCTTGGTATCTTATCAAATTCAATCTGTAGTGTTTCATAAAAAGTATCTTTTTGTTCGTCCTCGGTATCTTCCGTTGGCGCATGGACACATACTATTGAAATGTTAAAAAACTTTGCTCTCAATCTCAAGATACACATTCTTTCATTTACATTGTGAAAATCAATAATATTTTCTCTAAGGCATTTTCTGATCATAAATCCAGTGCCATGCGTGTTTCTTCTTCTGCTTGCACTATTAAAAATTGTAAAGTCACCAATATCTCTTATCCCACTCTTCTTCCATCTTACTTCCTGTATGGCCAATATGTCCAGTCTATAACTATCCATCTGACTCTGTAGTTGCTTCACTGCACCAGCTCTGTATAAACTTAAAACATTCCAAGTTCCAATTCTAAAATTCATAAGCCGTTTTCCAGTTCCAGTCCGTTTTACCATGAGATCAGTCCGTCTAACATCTGTATTTAAGGGCTTCGCAACAAGGTTTTTTTTTCCAGGGAAAGGTTGTCAGCCTTTCGCCCAACCCCTTTTAGTCGCCTCTTACGACATGCACGGGTTACATTGGGACTATTCTTTAATGCCGGTCACCACACGGCATGCTGAGCAAATTGAAACGTTTTATTTTGAGCCGTGGATGCCATATGTTTTTCTTATGCGATTTTTAAAAATGACTTATTTATGAAACGCCTGTTTCATTGCAGTAAGAATTAGAGGAAGATTGTTCATCATTGAGGATCATTGTGCAATGATGATGAGAGAGGATCATTGTTGCGGCAGCAGAATGTGTTCGAGATACACCTGATATGTTTATGAAGGTTCGCCAGTCTATGCAGCATCGATATAATGCCTGTCTCCAAGCGTCCAAGCGTCTGGTAAAAACTTTCAACAACTCCTGTAGTAGTTTTGGTCGTAAATGTGTAACATGTGTTTTATTTAGAGTGCAAATAAAGTGATGTAAAATATTTTTTGTTTATTCTTATTATATTACATATAACATGCAACCGCTTCCAGCGGTCAAGTATGGCATTTGCGTCTCTATGATCCTATGTCATTTTTTATTCTTTTCCTATGCCTGCTTTGCACTTTCATTTTGGCCACGTTATTTTGAATCACCCTGTACATGATTCTTTGTAAGGGAGCTTGGTATATCGTTGATTTCGGCGAATTCTTAATTTTATTCTATTCATAATATTTTTGAAGAAAGGTCAAAGTTTAAAAGTTCAAGCTATTTTTTTTTTAACTTGCGATTTTCTTGAGCACATCGGTATGAAATCCATGTTTGAATATTCGATTCTTAATATTTTTAACAGAATGTCAAATGTAATCATAATCCAATTTTCTCCTTAACTGCTTCTTACATCGAAATCTAAAGTATTCCAGTAATGATCCATTATTTATTAGCCCTTTGTTTACTCGGAACAGACTTTAGAAGTACCCTTTTTTAAAGTACTAGATGAAACAAAGAATTGGGTTGAGAAGAAACTACACATGTCAATCTCAGACAATCCATCATAATATTGCAAGACTTTTTTTTTTTTTTTTGGAGTTTCTGTAACTTGTAAGGGATTAGTGATATTAAAAAATCGATTGCATTAAATTCAACTCATCATTTCCTTTAATCCACCAAACATAATTGCATTTATCTTTATAGAAGATGAAAATTATCCAGTTCTCTTCTTACACACTTCTAGCATCCGAATCTAATGGATTCAAGTAAAAATTCCTTATTGATCAACCCTTTCTTTTCGGGAACAATCGTTAGAAATATGCTTCATAATGTACAAGCTGGGGGTTGAAAAGAAACTACGTACTTCACTCTTAGGCGATTTATCTTCAGAGCTCTTGGTGTGTCATTGGTTTCAGTGATTTGCGGAGAATTCTTAATTTCTATTCAATTGATATTATATTCAATGATTTTTTTACGCTTTATAAAACGCGTTTAAGTGTGAAATGCATGTTTGAATATTCGATTCTTATTTTTTTTTTTTTTATAGTATGTTAATTGTAGTAATTTTTCAGTTTTCTCCTTACGCGCTTCTTACATCGAAATTTGATGGATCCTAGTAATAATCTGTTATTGACTAGCTCTTTATTTTATGGAAAAAATCATTAGAAATACTCTTTATAAAGTACCAGCTAGAAGTTGAAAAGAAACTATCACTCTTTGGCGATTCATCTTAAAAAAGTGGGGTGTGTCTTTGATTTCTGAAACTTGCGGAATAATTCTTGATTTCTATTCAATTGATATTATCGTTGCAGAGAGAAGAAATTTTTAAAGTTCTCCCTACTTCTTAGAATCTACGATTTTTTTTGCACTTTATAAAACGCACTTCTATGTAATATGCATGTTGGAGTATTAGATTTTAAATACCGGGTGAGCCAAAAGTTCGTTACAACTTTAAAAACTCATAAAAAGGAAGAAATTATGATGAAGTAGTGCAGGTTGCAAGAAAGAGCTCACAAGTTAGTCGTATTTTTTTTAGCAGCAGAAAGCATTTAGTTAAAAAATTACATGTAGAGGACGCTGACGACCCGAAACACAATAAACAGGACAACAATACGCGTCATTCATTTGTTCTTCCAATATCAAATGTTCAGCATGACCTCCAGAACATTCTACGACATTATTTTTGTCCTGTTCATTGTTTCGGGTCGTCAGCGCCCTCTACATGTGATTTTTTAACTTGTTTTTTTTTTTTTTTTTTGGCTGCTAAAAACATTTCGACTACTTTTATAGCCTTTTCTTGCAAACTGCACTCCTTTATCATAATTTCTTCCTTTTTATGGTTTTTAAAGTTGTAACGAACTTTTGGCTCACCCGATATTTTTAATTGTATATTAAATGTAATAATTTCCCATTTTTCTCCTTACGCGCGCCTTACATGGAAATAGATTCCAGTAATAAGCCGTTATTGATTAGCCCTTTCATTTACTGAACGCAGTCGTTAGAATTATTCTTTTTTTTTTCATAAAGTACCAGCTAAGAGATTGAAAAGAAACTACATACTATATCACTTTAGGTGATTCATCTTAAGAGAGCTTGGTGTTGATTTCTGTAACTTGCGGTAGAATTCTTAATTTCTATTTAATTGATATTATCTTTGCAGAAAAGAACAATATTTAAAGTTCTTCCTACTTCTTAGAATCTGCGATTTTCTTGGCACTTTCTAAAACGAAAACGCACTTCGGCGTGAAATGCGTGTATAAATATTCGATTTTTAATAGTATGCCAAATGTAATAATTTTTCAGTTTTATATCAGATAGTTCTTGGATTTAACACATTTTTTTCTTGTCAACGAAATTATTAGCTGCATGATGATTTTAAAAAGTAATCGGTATGTTTTTGAAAAAAACATCCGATATTTCATCTTTTCTAGCTTCTCTTATTGATAAGTACTTTTATGATTGATTGTCTGGCTTTTTATAGTATTTAGTATTTGTTATTCAGTAATGTTTTTCTGTTTTCTTTTTAATTTGGTATTTAGTGTTTTTGTTTATTGTATTGTATATACTGCATTGCTTTTTTTAATTTATTCTTTCTTTTTCTTTTTTTTTTCTGTATAAAATACTTTACCTTTTTACAATAATACATGCAATTTTGCTGCTGATTTCTGTAAAGTCTAAATTAGCGAGACCTGACTAAATATATACATACTTTTAATACATATGCACATGCACAGTAACTATTTAAATATCATATGTATACAAGGATATCTGATCCTGTGGATTCAATATCATGAAATTGTTTATACACTATATGGCCATTGATGATCAGACACTTTCAATTTTAGGCATTTTGTCGAATATTTAAAGATATCTATCTATCTATCTATCTATCTATCTATATATATATATCTATATATATATATATATTTGTCGGTTTTTCTGGAACTTCGAAATTAGGAAGAATATGTTCGACTTCATATTTATCAGCGGCAGTTTGATCAGAAGGACAATTAGGGGGCCAATAAAAAATCAAAGAAAAAGAATAATGTTTGGGATCACCCTGTAAAATAAAATGCACAAAATGCTCTATCGCTATAGCGTACGAATATATGGATATCGTGCAATATATATATTCATTTGTGCAAGAATAGAACTTATATTCATGGAGATATATCGATTGTTTAAAAAAGTTCAAAAAGTTTTTGCATGTTTTTTGTTTATATCATGCAGGGTTTTTTACCCAATTTAATGCCAGTTCTAGAAAATTTCACAAAATGTAGTAGAAATAAAATGGTGCAATTGGAATGTAAATATATTAAATATTTGATGAAATATGAGTAGTTGAAGGAAGTTTTTTTTATCTGCTATATAAACTATATAATAGTTTTTTTTCAAACTCCAACCTATACTTTATGAAGAAAACGATTGCTCCCAGTAGAAAAAAGGGCTATTCATTAAAGGATTGATACGGGAATCCATTAGATTTCAATGGAAGAAGAAGGTAAAGAGAAAACTGATTTTTTTTTTACAATTAACACGCTGTAAAAAGTATTAATAATCGAATATGCAAACATAACATTTCACATCGAAGTACACTTTAGAAAGTTCCAAGAAAAATCACAGATTCTAAGAAATAAGGAAAACTTTCTGTTTCTCTTTTCTGCAAAGATAATATCAATTGAATAGAAATTAAGAATTTTCCCTTAGGCTACAGAAACCACCGACGACACAAAAAGTGCTCTTAAGATGAATCGCCTAAAGTGATATATGTATTTTCTTTTCAGCTCCGGGTTAGTGCTTTATGAAGGCTATTTCTGCAGATTTTCCAAATTAAATAAAGACCTAATCAATAACAGATTATTATTAGAAATCATTACATTTTAATCGAAAAAGCGCGTAAGGAGAAAACTGGAAACTTACTCGATTTGATATACAGTTTAAAATATTAAGAATCGAATATTCGTACATGTTATTCACACCGAACTGCGTTTTAAGAAGTGCAAATAAAATCGCAGATTTAAAGAAGTAGAGAGGATTTCGAATGTTTCCCTTTCTGCAAAAATAATATCAATTGAATACAAATTAAGAATTCTCCGCAAATTACAGAAACCAACGGCACACCAAGCGCTCTTAAGCTGAATCGCTTAAGAGTGATGTATGTAGTTTCTTTTCAACCACCAGCTGGTACTGTATGAAGAGTATTTCTAAAGATTGTTCCCGGAAAAGATAGGGTTGATCAAAGAGGAATTTTTACTTGAATCCATTAGATTCGGAAGCTAGAAGTGCCTAAGAAGAGAACGGGATTATATTCTATAAAGATAAATGCCATTATGTTTCGTGGATTAAAGGGAATGATAAGTTGAACTTAATGGAATCGATTTTTACAAAATCAATAAAGCTATTATGGAATTGCGGTAATATTAAAGTAAAATTAATGAAATTAAATTTAAGAAACTTCTATGACGATGTAAACTTTGAGGGAAACGGAAGACTTTAAAGTAAACGAACTGCAGCACAATTCTGATACAATGAGAAATGTAAATTTGTAACAAATCAAAATACTATTTATTTTCTTTTCGACCCCCCAGCTGGCCCTGTATGAAGAGCATTTCTAACGGTTGTTCCCGGAAAAGAAAGGGTTGATCAAAAAGGAATTTTTACTTGAATCCATTAGATTCGGAAACTACAAGTGTCTAAGAACTGAACTGGATAATTGTTATCTTCTTTAAAGATAAATGCCATTATTTTTGGTGGATTAAAGGAAATGAAAAGTTAAAATTAATGAAATCTATTTTTTTTTTTTTTTTTAAGATTAATAATTCTTTTCAAGTTACAGAAACTAAAAAAAGGGTCTTGCTATGTTATGATGGATTGTCTAAGATTGATACGTGTATTTCTAACGATTGTTCCCAGTGGAAAAAAGGCATAATCATTAACGGATTAATATTCGAATCCATTAGATTTCAATAAGAAGAGCTAAAGAAGAAAACGGAATTTTTTTTATAATTTACATAGTCTTAAAAACATTAAGAATCGAATATCCAAACATACATTTCATATCGAGGTGCGCTTTAGAAAGTTCCAAGAAAATCACAGGTTTTAAGAAATAGGGAGAACTTTTTGTTTCTCTTTTTTTACAAAGACAATATCAATTGAATAGAAATTAAGAATTCTTCCGCTGGTTACAGACAGCAACGACACATCAAGCGCTGTTAAGATGAATCGCCTAATGTGATATACGTAGTTTCTTTTCAGCCCCCAGTCAGTGCTTTCTGAAGATTATTCCTAAAGATTTTCTACCATTTTTTGTATCCGTAAAGACCTAGTCAATAACAGATTATTATTGGAATTCATTAAATTTCGATATAAAGAGCACGTAAGGAGAAAACTGGAAAATTGTTACATTTAACATGCTGTTAAAAATACAAAGAGTCGAATATTCACACATGCATTCACACCGAACTGCGTTTTAAGAAGAGCAATCGCAAATTTAAAGAAATAGGGAGAACTTTCAATGTTTCCCTTTTTGCAAAAATAATATCAATTGAATTGAAATTAAGAATTCTCTGCAAATTACAGAAACCAACGACACACCAAGCGTTCTTAAGATGAATCGCCTAAGAGTGATGTATGTAGTTTCTTTTCAATCCCCAGCTGGTACTTTATAAAGAGTATTTCTAACGATTGTTCCCGGAAAGGAAAGGGTTGATCAATAAGGAATTCGTACTTGAATCCATTAGATTCGGATGCTAGAAGTGCGTAAGAAGAGAACTGAATAATTATTATCTTCCATAAAGATAATTGTCATTATATTTTGTGGATTAAAGGAAATGATAAGTTGGACTTAATGGAATCGATTTTTAAAAAATCAATAAAGGTATTATGGAATTGGGGTGATATAGAAAAGGATGATATTAAAGTAAAATTAATTAAAATAAATTTACGACACTTCTATGACGATGAAATCTTTGAGGAAAACAAAAAGCTTTAAAGCAGAGGAGCCATACCATAATTCTGATATAACAAGAAACGTCAATTAGTAGCAAACCAATAAATCAAATAACTACACTGCATACATACTAAAAATATGTATATATATATGCGTAAAAACCAGGTCTTGCTAATCCAGATTTTACAGAGCTCAACAGCTAAATGCCATTTTTGACTGTGAAAAAAAAAGCATATTATGCAGAAGAGGACAAAAGAAAAAGTAAAATAAAAAAAAAAAAAAGTTATGCAGTACGTAGAAAAAAGAAATATGCAAAATACAAAACAAAACATAAAATAATACCAAATATCAAATACAAAAAAAAGATATCTGAATATCCTCATCAATAAGAGAAGCTATAGAAGATGAAGAGTGCTATAGTTTTTTTTTTTTTTTTTTTCCAAAAACATACCGATTACATTCAAAAATTGTCAGACAACAAATAATTTTTTGATAAGAAAAGGTTTGTAATTTATGCATAAAATTTTTGCACATGTATTTCACATGGAACAGCGTTTTAAGAAGTGTAAAGAAAATCGCAGATTTAAAGAAGTATGCAGAACTTTCATTGTTTCCCTTTCTGCAAAAGTAATATCAATTAAATATAAATTAAGAATTCTTCGCATATTACAGAAACTAAGACTAATGTACGTAGTTTCTTTTCAACCCTCAGCTGGCACTTTATGAAGAGTATTTCTAACGATTGTTCCCGGAAAAGAAAGGGTTGATCAAAAAGGAATTTTTACTTGAATCCATTAGATTCGGAAGCTAGAAGTGTTTAAGAAGAGAACTGGATTATATTCTATAAATATAAATGCTATTATGTTTGGTGGATTAAAGGAAATGATAAGTTGAACTTAATAGAATCGATTTTTAAAAAATAAATAAAGGTATTATGAAATTGCGGTGATATAGAAAAGGATGATATTAAGGTAAAATTAATGAAATTAAATTTATGAAACTTCTATGACGATGTAAACTTCGAGGAAGAGCTTTAAAGCAGGCGATTTGTGAGATAGTTCTGTTATAACGACAAACGCAAATTATTAACGAATCAAGATGCTATTTATAAATAATTATCATCTGCTATAAAGATTAAAAAAAAAAACATTAAGTTTCTGTGATTAAAAGATAGGTTGAACTTATTGGAATCGATTTTTAAAATAATCAATAAAGGTATTAAAGGATTGTGGTGAAATAGAAAATGGTATGATATTAAATTAAAATTAATGAAATTAAATTTTCGAAACTTCTATGACGATGAAGACTTTGAAGAAAACAAAAGGCTTTAAAGCAGACGATCTGCAGCATAAATCCGATACAAAGAAAAGCGTAAATTAGTAACAAATCAAAATACTACTTATAAATAATTAATTTTATTGATCAACTAGCAGACCCGCCCGGCATTGCCCGGGGTTTGTAAATAATAACTTTAAACAAAACTTAAGTTTGTATGATTTTATATCTTTGGAAATTCTTTTAAATGATCCTAATTTCGGAGGCCCCATTGCCTTCAGCAGCGTCTAGTGCGTTCCCATCAAACTTCTTTCCGAACTTGTTCCCGCACGTGCCGGTGACAATCGAAAACCAAGTTGAGTGAGCCAAACCTCGCAGGAATCAAGCCCATAGAATCAAAAAAAAAAAAAAAAAAAAAGGAATGCACCATTAATGGTAGAAAATGTTGGTAACTGAAGTCTAAGATAAAATTTCATAATACAGAAAGTAGCTGAATTATAATCTAAGTTGAAGGAAGCAAATCCCGTTGAAATTGGGTCCTTAAACCCGAGGAAATACCGCGCCACCAAGCGGTGGAAGATGCCCCCTCACCTTGTAAATTTCATGAATTACTGTTAGCATTAACACGATATTTAATAAACGGATAAAATCCCATCTAAAGTTAACTTTAAAGAAACGCGATTTTTAATTTACGGTTGTAGTGAATAGACGTAAGTTGATGCTGTAAAAGGAGATTAATGTTCGAAAAAGGTGATAGCTGAAGTATAAAGGCCCCACCAGTGGCTGAGAAGTTCTGCTCTCGAAACTGGTAGACGGGAAGTGCTGGGTTCGAACCCAATCGCGCCCGTCGGCCTAATCGTTCGGAGTTTTCGTGGTTTTCTTCGAACCGTGGATTTCCATGCGTTAATACGGATTAGGTTCCCTTAGAAAGACCTCCACGGAAGGCACTCCCCCTCGGGCCTATATCCCTCGTGTAGATAATTGGCCGTCAACAATCAACCCGACCCAACCCAACCCTGAAGTATAAAGAAAGACTGGGCCCTGGAGGCCAGGGTCTTAACTGGAATGTAATTGGGTATAAGAAAATTTTTTAGGGGTTTTAAAGTAGCTGGAAGACGCTAAAACTATGTTAAAGAAAATTGCAATAGAATAGGGTAGTTTTTAAAGAAGCTGCAACAAAGGCCCCAAGAAGACGATTAATATTCAAAATTGGTGGTAACTGAAGTCTGCAATTTTTTTTTTTTTTTTTTTTTTTTTTTTTCCCTTCATGCTGTAGCTGGAGAACCTAAGAAGTTGTCAGAACAAAAAAAAGTTCGTGAATCGGACCATTTTTAAGGGAGCTATAACAGGGGGCCCAAACGGGCCCAACTGATAGTTTAGAGCAGGGCCCTAACATGAAAAAATGTTCAAGGCTGTTCTCAAATCCAAAAGGGCAACTTTCTGACATAAGTTTTAATTTATTTTTGGCTGGAAATGCATAAAACTAGCAGGTTTTGCTGTTCAGGAATTATGTCATCGAGCTGTTTTTTCCGGGTTTTTTTTTTGCAAACGCAATAGATCGCTCAGAAAAGAATGTCAAAGTGGACATTTTGAACCGAATTTCCGCGCGACAGGATAAAATCCTCTCACGAAAGGGTGAAAAATTCGCTTGTCACGTGATCAAATTCGCTTATAACTCGATAGGTAATTGATTGATCCAAAAATGGAAAAAACAGTTGGATTCCAAATCGCTTCCAGGGTCAAGCTTTCCAATTTTATATCTTTCCGTTAAAAAAGGAATTTGTAAATGTGTCAAAACGTTTTTTGCTTGTTGAGTAGAGCAGTTGAGAACAGCCTTAAATGTTCTAGTACTTAGCGTTTTAGATCTTCAATTAGTCAAAATTAATCATAGGGTATGAAATAATCATTAGAATAATATTTTAAGGAAATGTGCAAAAATTGGGTGAATGCTTAAAAAAGGTACCCTAGAGCCCCAATAAAAATATGAGGGTGTTTGTCTAGGGGGAAGAGTCCAAGACTCAATTTTAAAATTATGCAATGAAAAGGTGGGAAAATTAGGGTGTGTTCCGGATCGAGCCCTAAAGGACCGTAAGGTGCCCCAGGATTTTAATCGGAATATAGAAACTGCAGAATAACTAAATGGAAAAATGGTTCCAAAAATGAAGATTGGATTAAGAGGGGCAATTTATTAATAATTTATGGTGCAAAAGCTTCAAGGGGCATTGTACCGTGCCCCAAGGGGGAAGGGACTTAAGTGAAATGTAGTTTGGTATAAATACCCCTTTTAGTAGTTTTTAATGTAATCAGAGGACGCTAGAATTAAGATAAAGAAAATTGCAAGGAATTCGGATCATTTTTAAAGATGATACACCAAGGCCCCCAAAAAGATGATTTATATTCAAAATTGGAGGTAGTTGAAGTCTGAAATATTTTTTTGTCGTTCATGTAATAGCCGGAGAATCTAAGATGTTGTTAGAAAAAAAAGCTAGTGAGAACAGGGCCCTAACATGAAAACATGTTAAAAAGTTTTAGTACTTATCGTTTTAGATCTTCTATTAGTCAAGATTAACCATAGGGTATGAATTAATCATTAGAATATACTTTGAAAGAAATGTGCAAAAAATTGGGGAAATGCTTAAAAAAAGGCCTTAGGGCCCCAATAAAAATATCAGAGTGTTAGTCTAAGGAGAAGAGTTCAAGATTCAACTTTAAAATTACGCACTACGAAGGTGAAAAAATTAGGGTGTGAAAAACGCATGGCACACAAAAAATTTAAGAGGTCCTGGACCGGGCCCTACGGGACCCTAGATGGGCCATGGTCTTAACTGGAATGTAGAAACGGGAGAATAACTAAATGGAGAAAGTATCCCAAAAATGAAGATCGGATAAAAAAGAAGTAATTTATTAACAATTTAGTGCACTAAAACTTCAAGGGGCCCTGTACCGGGCCCCTTGGAAGGGTGCCAGCGTCTTAACTGAAATGTGGAAATGGAGTAGAAACTGACAGGAGAATTCACCCCAAAAACGAAGAAGATCGGATGGAAAAGAGGCACTATGCACTAAATGTTATTAACAATTTAGTGCATAAAAACTTAAAGAGGCAGGCCCCAGTCCTTAAAAAATTAAAAATCTGAGCCTCGGGTGCATCAGGACCTGTCTTGGACTATTCACACTTAAATTTTCAGACTTCTACGTGCAGTAGTTTTGGCTAGCCATCGCACACACACACACACAGAACGATTTGTTCTTTTATTAGTACTAGGAGATCGTACCCGGGCTTCCCGGGTTACAGAATATAGGTGAAAGCCAACTTTTTTTTATTTAAAAGTAATATTTGTTTACATGCAATATCTTTTTTAGATTGAGCACTAAAAATAAAAAAGCATTTTTCATATGACAAATGCGAATTATACAATCAAATAAAATTTTGAAATTTATCAAAAGCGATTTTTCCGTATTAGCCGAATGCTAAGAGCTATTAGCCCAAGATTTTGCTGCTTACGGAATCCTTTTATTTTCTGATAATTTCAGAGGTTTAAGCGCGTATTTCAATTACACGTCTGTTAAATACGTGTTTTATTTTTATTATTTTATTTATTTAATCATATAGGAAGTTTTATTTTTGTTTACGGAATATTAGTCGTCAGAAAATGATGAACTCTTTATGTTGTTTTAAGGGCAAATGTATTATCTTTCTTAATCGATCTCCACGCGATAGAGATAAATTTAAAAATTAACTTCTCATACCCGCAATCACATTTTTATAAAAATTGGTACTTGAATTTGATCATTTTAAAATCATTTTAACTCAAAACTTGAAGTCACAATTGTCAGCAAAATCTTTGCACGTGAACAGTCGCACTCATAACTCGAGATTCTAATTTCAGTACCGGATAGTAAAGATTGAAGTAATTTATGTTTTTTTGAAGCATTTGTGTTAAAAAGTTTAGTTTTGTCTAAGAAAATTATTGTTTTCTTTCAAATATGACGTCATTTTCACTTACTTAAGCATTTCACTCAGTGTCTGAAACTTAGTACACATACAGAAGGAAAACAAAATGGAAACTTTATGAGGAAAATGCTTGTTTTCAAAAGGAATACATAATTTTCCGTTCAAAATATTATGTCTTTAATGAGATTTTGAGCCATTAAACCCTATACATCAATTTTGAATTTTTATCAGATAATTACATGAATAAAGATAAAGATACCTCGTTATTTCTCTCTTCTCTGAAATAATGAAAGCTATCTCCTTACCATAATTTTGAAGACGTTTCATAGAATAATTTTAAAATTAAAATGTAATAATGGGATATTTAAAAAAAAACAGCTAGTGCGGGCACAACTACAAATGAACAGCTTTCAGTTAAAAAATTTGGTACTTCTTAGTTATCCCGTCGACCAAATTACTGTCGCCAAATTGTAAGATTAAATGCCAATAATGGTTGCCATTAATTAATTAACTGTAAGATTAAATACTAATAATGTCCGATAAAACCATTAATCCGACGTTTTATTTGTATTTTTATTAATGTTTTACTAATTTATTTGTTCTTTCGTTATTTAAAATAAAAATTATGTCAATGTGTATATAATTTGGCGAGTGGTTTGGCGATTTATATAATTTGGCGAAATTGGTCGACGGGATAACTAAGAAGTACCAAAAATTTATTAGTAAATTTGGTTCAGCAGAAAGCTCAGGGCAGATGACCAAAAAACATTCTTGTGTTTTAAATATATAGATTATGTAAAATTATGAAAAATTAATTAAGCAAATTATGCTATTTTGATAAAATTACAGTAACATGAAGAATAGCAATAAAATTTTATTAGTAGAGAGAATTTTGGACAAAAACTTGGGGAACCTGATTTTATTTTAAATCTCCAATTATTGCCAAATCTTCTTTGATTGCTTGTCTAACTCGGTGAAGCGAATTCATCCAAGAGAGAATCATCAAGTTCTGTAATACAATATCGCTATTTTTCGGTCAAAGAGCATGTAAACTGTATGTTACTGCTCTTCCATAAAGTCACACTAAATGTTTGTAAAACATTGCGTTTTATCAGAGTGTGATTTCGATTACGTTATTTTAAAAGATAAAACATTTTCACCTGTGAAGAATTTCAAAGCAGCTGGGGTGAAAATGACGCACTTCAACAAAACATGTTTCAGTTTTAAGAATTAAAATACACGCTTTTTTTTTAATAAAATGATGTCATTTGCATCCGCTAAAGCATCCCACTTTTACGATCCCGTCTTAAATAAAATCTATAGAACGGTATGTAAATGACATCATTATCGCGGACTATACACAAACCCAGCAGAAAGCAATGACGTCATTTAAGAAGTTCGGCAAAACAATCTCGGGTATCTAATGATTTATTTGTCTTCATTTTTTTGTTTATATTAGCTCCATGTTTTATCAGAAATCATTCATTTATATATTTTTTTAATTCGGAAAATGTAATTACACACGGATTAATAAAATTGCATTCTTTGAGATTTTTTATACGAATTAAGTAAATGAGGAAAAAATAAGTCGCACAAATACTCTTTAAAATATATTTTTGTAAAGAAAAAGTGTTGTATCGTTTATAAAGTTAAATTGCAATAAACTAAAAATCATTTAATTGATAAATAAAAACGAAATAAAGCCAAAACTCGCCGGGTTTTATAACAGACGATATTTTTGACATAGCACGTATTTTAATTTCAGTTTTTTTTTTCAGTTTTTATGAGAAAATGGCAACAAAAAGATACAGCAATCTACTACTTTCCTTTTTTCCCTTCACTTTCAATAGAAATGGAGTATTTCAGTTGCCACAATTACAAAAAATGTAATAAAAACTACAAAAAAATTAATATCTTAAAATTAAATTGAGATACAGATTTCAGACAAATTGCATTTAAAAGAGCAATTTTTTTCATTTTTTTTCCTTATACGATGGTGTAAAAATTAAAAATGTGCGACGTTTAGAAGTTTAAAAATTTGCAGTAGAAAAAATTGCAAAAACAAAATTTTCTTTCAAATTTCAAAGTGTTGCCATTCGTAAAATGACGTATGCGTTACGCACAGATATGTTTGCCCTTTATAATATAGATAAATTATTATTTTAAAATTAATGCAAAATATAAAAATAGATGATTTCTTTAATAATAAATAAACCATTTAATGTAGTTTAAAAAATTATTCTTATTTTTTTACCACAATCGGAGTGATAATATTTTTTAATAACACTTGTCAACAGTCATTTTGTATCTGATTTGTAATAAACATGTTTTTATGTATTTTGGTATGTAGAATCCGAATGTGCTATCAGTAGTTTTCTGTCACGTAAAGGTTTTACAAGTTTTAGAATTTTATTTTTACATACGTGGTTAAGCGGTGAAATGTAAATTATAATTTACATTTTGTGGTCAAATAATATGGAAAAGAATGAGTATGAAGGTTAAAACCTTTATTTGGATACACTCTGCCGTAAAAATAACTATCAAAACATTAAGCAATGTCATCAAGAAAGACATAATCCTGTTTTGAAAAATAACATTGTTAATTGTATTAAGATTAAGGGCTTTAGTGGAACAGCTTTGTGCTCATATTTGTTCATAGTATCATGTTAAGTAATCAAGAAAACATTGATACTGATGAATATTATGTTTTATTTGTTTTTAAAACGGTCAATTTTTCTCAAATATTTCACATTTGTCTTTATGTAACTGTCCTGTATCTAATAAGTTTGTTGGGATTGGGAGAATCTAATTATTCCACTGAATTCAGCACACTAAAAATAGTTAAATGCATCCATTTACGAGCCAAATACCAAAAAAAAAAAAAAAAAAAAAAAAAAAAAAAAAAAAAAGTTAAAATTTGTTGACTAGTGTAATACAAAAGATACGCTATACTGTTCGTTTTCGAAAGCCACGCCTAACACTCTAGGACGATTCTACCATGCAAAGGGGTATTACGCTGAGATGGGCATTTTCCGAAGTTCTATTTCGGCGTTCTTGTCTGCATTGTTACTAAGATTGGTGCTTACTTGTTTGTTAATTTTTACTTCAGAACCAAGTTTAAAATTCTATTAATATCTGGTTTTAATTCAAATTAAAGCTTCTATATCTTGTGTACAAATAGCTAGTTCGAGTATAAATAAATATTTCAGGCGTTGTAGTAAGAAAATTATACATAATGTCATTCAAATTTGTGATCAAGGAGCAGAAAAAAGAGAATTAATTGTTCAGCCAGTTAAATTGCCGGGGTTTCTAGTAGCACTATTAAAAAGATTCGCATTCGCCGAGGAGCATGAGATGGGCGTAATCCTGTTTTTTGTTCACCTAAAAAAGAGTTAAAAAGAATGTCTATGAAAAAACGTGTATCGATTACAACGTTATTAAACAAACTGTACACGGTTTTTATGTCAAGGAGAAAATAATCCCGTCTTTGAACAGTATGCTTCCTGTTTGAAAAAAAAAAACGATCAATTTAAAAAATAAAAATTAATTTTACCTCGCGAAAAATAAAAATGTTGCATAACTTTTTAAAAATTTTAAGCGTTTTCGCTTTTTATAAATATTAACTACAAAAACGTTTTTACATAAATCGATATTATTTCTTCAAAAGCGCATTCTTAAAAAAATGCAGCGAAACAAACTCCACTCACCCCTATTTTCATAAAATCAGAGCAGACCTGACGCATGCGCAATAGCGCGGAGGTTTTGCTATCCAAAAACAAAGAGTACTTATAGAACCAATATTTTACTTTGTATAAACATTTGCTTTATTATGCTATGATTTTACTGTAAGATTCAAGGCATTTACCTTTTACAAGAAAAAAATTCTATTCCACTCTGTTTTTAGATTTCATTTGAGGTACATGAAATTAGCCCTCAGTTAATTTATGTAATGCTGGTGCGTCATTCTGAGCATTTTTCTTTAGTTAATTGTGTTGAATAAATAGAAGAGAAAATAAATATATGGAAATAATACATAGTTTTAATCTAAGAAAAAAATTAAATTTCCTCAATTAGTGCAGACTTCTTCCGTAACATATATAGACAGCGCAATTAATTGTAAATCACCATTTCATAAACACAACTCGTTATTGCATTTTTATATAAAGACACACATGAATAGACGTAATTAGCAAACAGCACTATAATAACAAGCACCATTTTAAACTGATGACAAAAAATGGCGAATTACATGTTCGATAGTTTTTTTCAAAAGCAAGTAAGAGAACAAAGATAAGTTCAATTCAGTTTGTCTTGTAGTTTATTTCTGATGACTTGCCGCGTTAGATATGGAGTTAAATGTCTTTTTCAGCCAATATTTCACATACAAAATCCTACTTTTATTTATTTATTTTCATTTAACGTCTTACGTAAGAAACAGTTCACTCTTTAGAACTGCTAGGCCTTCGTTTGCCTAAGAATGCGCTAAAATATTCTTTTTATATTTGTATCTATTTTACAAACTACAGTAATAACTCGATTTACGTCAGCAATTCGTTCCAAGATTAGCGACGTAAGTCGAAAATAACGTAAGTCGAGCTACATTTAGAAAAGCAAAAAAGGGATAAGTAGTAAAAATTCACCAAAATCTAATGAACATATCCCATTGTATTTAGGGATTATGTGACATACATTTAACATAAGCAAAAAATTGAATTTACAATACAAGAATTTGGAATAAATCAATAAGTTGTTAACTTACAATTTACTGTTCTTCTAGCTGTCCCGTTCGAGTCTTTGAGGTTGTGAGTTTTCTAAGCTTTTTCTAGTGATTTACTTTGTTTGTCACTACCACTTGACTGTCGCGGGAAAGTTTCCCTTCATAGAGCCAAAAAGGTCAAAAGTTCAAAGTGCGTCTGAATTTAGGAATTTTTTTTCTCAGGCCAGACGACGTAAATCCGGGGTGACGTAAGTCGAGGGGAAGTTAGTCGTGGCACTGCTGTAATATTAAGGGTGTTAGTCAGTCAGATCTGTAATTCCTCTTGCTTAAAAATCAATCTATGGGCGTGAAATGTATTGTATGTTCGTATTTTTAAAATATCTCATTAGAAAAATAATATTTTTATTTTTTATGTGTGCCATTCATAAAGGATGTGTCTTTCTTTCTTCACTTGACAAATAATTCTAAAATATACACTTGATTTTATTTGAAGAGTTAAAATGTTATCCAAATCTCGTCAGTTTCGCTAAGATAAGACATAAAATGCTAAATCAAGCATATATTTTGAAAATATTTTGTAAACTAAACAAGAAAGACACGTCTTTTGAGAAATTTGAAATTGTGTAGAAAAATCAGATTCTAAGAAAGAATACCTGATACACTTACAACGAACGGGTAATAAGTATATTTTTTATTTGTAAAATAAATTTCTACATTTTGATTTACGATCAACTTTAAACAGTGTACACAGATAACATGATTGTACTTATTATTATAAATTTACAAAAACATCCTCGTAGTGCCAAATAAGAGCACTAAATTATAAATCAATGACATAAGTTTGTTTTTATTCATTCTTTTAATGCCTCATATAGATTATACTCTGAATGAAGAAGGTAATCAACACAAACCATTTTCTGCTCATCTCGTCAACATGTTTTCTGTCTGACGTCATCAGACAACAGACAAAATAGCACATTCGAAACAGTGTAGAGGAAAGATTTAGATACAGTTACCAAAAATCGTTGATAATTATTTCTTGTTTGTAACAAAAATTATAAATTTTAATTTAAGATTTACTTTTAAAAGTGTGCATTGATTACATAATTAAACTTTTTGTTGTTGTTAAAACATCTTTCCTATATTATAAATGATTGACCAAAGTTTATTTTATTTTTATATATTATTTAACACTAGAAGGACCGTGAGGGGTCATTTTGACCCTTACCAAATGAAAATATTTTGGTACGAACCAGAAATTTCTTTATAAAATAATTTTAAAAGACACAAAGAAGAATAAAGTTAAATAAGTAAGTTAAACAGTTTCAAATAAAAATTCTGGTGTAAAATATCTTTATAAAACTTGCCCATTGATAACATAATTGCACTTATTATAAATTTATTAAAACAATTTCGCTGTACTATTTAAGAATCTTAATTTATAAATTAATAGCTAAAATTTATTTTTATACATTCTTTTAATGTTCCACATAGATTACATTCTGAATGAAGAAGGTAATGAACACAAACTATTTTCTGCCCATCTTGTCAAAATGTTTTCTTCCTGACATCATCATTAGAAACAATGCATTAGAAACAAAGCACATTAGAAACAATGCAAAAGAAACAGATTCTAAGCAAGAATAACTGATACCCTTACCCATGAATGGTTAATAATTATTTCTTATTTGTAACAATTTCTTTTTTGCAACACAAATTTGTACATTTTGATTTAAGATGAACTTTAAAAAGTGCCCACTGATAGCATAATTGCACTTATTGTAAATTTATTAAAACAACTTCGCTGTTCTATTTATGAACCTTAATTTATAAATGAATGACGAAAGTTTATTTTTACACCTTTTTAGCGTTCCTTATAGATTACACTCTGAATGAAGAAGGTAATCAACACAAACCATTTTCTGCTCATCTTGCCAACATGTTTTCTTTCTGACGTCATCAGACAATAGACAAAATAGCATATTCGAAACAGTGTAGAAGAAAGATTTAGATACCGTTACCCAAAAATTGTTGATAGTTGTTTCCTGTTTGTAACAAAAATTATAAATTTTGATTTAAGGTTCACTTATGTATGTGCATAATTTATTTTTTGTTGTTGTTAAAACATCTTTGCTGTATTATAAATGCCTAGAGTTTATTTTTATATATTTTTTAAGAGTAGAAGGACCGTGAGGTGTCTTTTGACCCCTATTCTGGCTTAAAATATCTTTATAAAACTTGTACACTGACAACATAATTTCATTTATCGTAAATTTATTAAAACAACTTCGCTGTGCTATTTATGAACCTCAATTTAAAAATGAATGACGAAAGTTTATTTTTACACCTTTTTCATGTTTCTTATAGATTACACTCTGAATGAAGAAGGTAATCAACACAAACCATTTTCTGCTCATCTTGTCAACATGTTTTCTTCCTGACATCATCAGACAATGGACGGAAAAGCACATTTGAAACAGTTTAGAAAGGAAACTTTCTTCCCTTCTTCCCCGAAATAATCTCTTTGAAACACAACCTACAGAGTGGGTAATCCCAGTGAGCTCCAGAACCTATCAACAACTGAGATCTTAAAGAGCACCGTGATGTCAGCAGGAGTAGAAGTGTTTCTACGACTCCTGCTTCTTCCCCTTACTTTATAGAGTGAGTTTCTGACAACTGTATCTAAGATAGAAAGGATTAATCTTTAGTTGATGGAAGTTGCTCTTCTTCAAAAATCAAAATGATGGATTTTGATTTACATATGATACCAGGTGCTTTTAGTAGCTTAAAAAGAAAATGACTTAGCAACCGTTTTACACATAATAGAATGATTTAATAGCTATTACCCCGTTATGCTCCGACGTTACTTTAAAGCACCATTAAAATAACTTGTTATAAAATTAATTTAACACATTGATTAGTAGTAATACAGTCTAGAATGAGTTATAGATACTTGGTAGCACAAAACAAAATTATTTTTAAAAGGATGGTTTCTTTTTCATTTGTATCTTTTCAGCTTTCTTTACGTTGAAAGATTATGGAGAAAAAGTTTCAGTTGTGATATATTTCTAAATTTCTATTGTAAGAGCATTATATTTGTACATTTCCTAATTCTACAAAATACTAAAAAAAGATTTTAAATAAAAGATTTCAGTGAAGTTATAAATATTGCACAAAATCCTTATAAATTCAAACTTAATTAATTAATTTTAATTGGAAAAATCCTTCTAAAATTTATTAAATGATTGTGTAAATGTTCTGTTTCAAAAATGCACGAAAAATGCTTTAGAAGAAGAAATTTTCATGAATTCATAATTTGGGATAAGAAGGGTTAAAATCAAGTGACTTATAAAATAAAGCTAGTAAATTTTCGTTACGAAAACTGATTAATCGAAAGAAAGCGATATTATCTAACAAGAATATTCTTTATGTGTTTAATACAGGATTATGTCGGATGTAAAAAGAAAAACTTTAAAAAAGCGTGTTAGCTTTTCGTAATTTTATTACAAAATTACAGCTTTTTATGACAGTATTTTAAGTTTTTACACTTTTAATTAGTTCAAAACAAACAAATGTTTATGTTTTTTGTATTTTTTAATAGGTTTATTTGTCTAATACTTAGTGTAATTGACTAAACAAAATAAATAGACGAATTAAGTATAATATGCTAAAACGAATTTAGTCTAAATTTCTAACAATTTTATCAAAAAAAGAAAGCATTAGTCTTTAGATTATGAAAGTTTCACTTCTTCGGAGTTTAAAATAATGAATTCAGTTAAACGACTTCAGCAGCTTAAAAAGAAAATGCTGGACTCTTACTTAGCATAGAACAGATTGATAGCTATTACAATCGTGTGAATATATATAATAAACTTTACATATTCACTCTATTATAGGGAGCTGGTCACTCCGCTTCGGAATTTTCCTCCGTAATGTTTAGTCTATGGACTTTTGATGCATTCGTATATTTAAAATATCTTCTCGAGAAATTCATATTTTTAACGTCTTTTTTCTTTGTACTCTTCTTAAGAGATGTCTCTTTTTTCTTAGTTTCCAAAATATTTCTAAAATCTAATTTATTATTTTATGTGTTAAAAGCGGACGAACTGTGAGTTAGATTTTAACACTTCCTATAAAATTAAGTCCATACTTTAGAAATATTTTGAGAACTAAGAAAAAAAGAGACATCCTTTAGGAAGTGTACGCAAAAAATAGAAGTTAAAAATATTAATTTCCCGAGGAGATATTTTAAATATACGAATGCATCAAATTCCCATAGGCTTTACATTAGTGGGGGAAAATCGGGAGCTAAGTGATCAGCCCCCTTAATATCAGTTAGTTGGAAGAAAGCTGCTTCATCTACTAATAATTTAGTACAGTCTTGAAAAAAAAAACACCCCCCACTAACTCTGCAACTAATTATTGTAGAAGAAAGTTACTGGTACCTAACGATTGGAAATAAAGTTTACTTTTAAATCATGTATGTAAAATTTGCTTAGGGTGCAATTTACATTTAAAAACGAACACAAACTTTGTTTTTTGCAATTGCAATACCCAAGTTTGACATCATAAATAAATTCTACACCCCTCAATTAGCTGAGTGACCCGCCCCCTTAATATCAGTTAGTTGGAAGAAAGCTGCTTCACCTAATAATAATGTAGTACAGTCGTGGAAAAAAAGCAAACACCCCCTACTAACTCTGCAACTAATTATTGTAGAAGAAAGTTACTGCTGCCAAACGATTGGGAATAAAGTCTCCTTTTAAATCATGTATATAAAATTTGCTTAGGGTGCAATTTACATATCAAAACGAACCCAAATTTTGTATTTTTCAATAGCAGTACCCAAGTTTGACACAATAAATAAACTCTACACCCTTCAATTAGAGTAAAAACAAATTTTCATGAAATTCGTACAATTAATAAATATAAAATATATAATGTGAACATTAAAAGGTCCACAACCTTACTTAAAAGGCGACTAATGTAATGAAAAAGGTGTTACAAGTTTAAAATATACATTTTATTTAAAACTTCTTAGTACTTTCAAGCCTTCGAGGCTCATCAACAGAGAATATCTTAATAACTAAATGTTGTTTATTTATACAAATACGTCACTTTGGTTTGAAAATATGAGAGCCAATAATTACTAGATTTGAAAGTAGAAGTAGCAGTAGCAGTTTCTTGGATTGAATTTAATTAGAGGAAATATTATATTATTATTATTAATTTCAGTTCCATTTATTTTATGACATCACTTTGTTTCTCATACGTCACTTTCCATGGGTAGAAGAAAATATTTAACTTCTGTACTTTAAATTTTATTACGTCACTTTGCTCAGGTTTTAAGGATTTATTTTCAGGATATTGAACCACAAATTGGGATATTGTACGACAGGGCGTCGTTACATACTTGATTGCTTTGACACAGGATTTCTATTGATTCTCTTTTAGTGTATTATAGTATAGTGTTCTCTTATAGTATAGTAATTAATATTTTATGTTCGTACAATTAGTTTCAATGAAATTAATTATTTTAAAATGAGCCTATTTTTGGGGCTGTATCCACATTGAAGTTCGGTAATCGATTGTTGAAATGCTACAGAATGACTGTATTATTTCTGTTGATGTATTATATCTTACCAATAGGACTATTTCACTCGCTTACTATGTTTTGACTATTGCCAGCCGAATATTTCAATAAAATGAGTAAAATATATTTTTTTTCAAATTATGCTTTATTGCACTTTATAAACGCCTTAAACCATCATTTTGAAGTTTTTTAATGATAATTCAAAAACAACTTGGAAGAAAATTTTGAAACTGAGAATTCGCATCAATCAGGAATTCGCATCAATTCGCATCAATCAATCATAAATGTAAATCTATCAAAAAATTGTAGGTTGCAATTCATATTTTTTTCGAATATTAATTTTATAATTCATAATTCATATAAAGTTTTTAAAATTGCAAATTCAATGTATTTATGTTTGGGTTTTTTAGGATGATAACCACACAAAAAATTATCACATTAGGACTATAATTTCAGAAGATATTAATAAAAATATGAAAATGTAATTTAATGGTAGAAGCTCTAAATTTTCATTGTTTATAATTCCAAAACGTATATTCCAAACGACTTGAAATTTCTTTTCTAGGTATAGTTTGAACCAAAGATTTAAAATATATTATAATTATTATATATATGAAAAGATATCGGATTACTGGGAAACAAATTCGTCGATCTAGTAGCGATGTAGATGAAGAAGCTGAATGTAGCATGGAGTTGGAGCATAGATGTGCGAACATGTAGTAAGTGAAACTAGATCAACAGTTTAACCTATTTAATTGAACAGCTTAATCTTTGTATTCGGTCATCATTTCTCATTAAAGATGTTTGGCAGTCAAGTGGCTAATGACAAAAAATAATGGAGATGAAGATTTGGATTTCTCCAGGAGACGAGTAACGAAAGCAATTCTGTTCACAGGATTTTATTCAATAAGATCGGGCAGCAGTTCTCACAACTCACGATGTAGTGCATCAATAACTTCGATGTAGAAACATCTATAATCAATAGTAATCATTTGATTACATAAAAAGGGTAAAATCTTTAGAACGAACGTCATTTTGTCAGACACACATTTTGCATTCGATTATAATTAGTTGCAGAGTTAGTAGGGGATGTTTACTTTCTTGTCCACGACTGTACTTTACATATTAAATGTGGCAAAGATACTGATATTCCAGTATACGGGAAAAAATCTGCAGCAAACCGTCAAGCCATTCAACCGTTGTCATAGATGACGGTTATTTGACCATATTAATGAAGCATTCTCATTGGTCAGAATGGAGATAAATTATGACTATGTAACCGTTTTCTGTAAAAACGGCTGTGTGATTGGACCTTTTGCTGCGGATTTCTAATACGGTATCTTAAATGTAAAACCAAAAGTCCTTTGAAGAATATTCTTTGAAGAATATTTTTTGTAAGTTTTTTGTTTTGTATGAGTATATGTTTTTTATCTGTCCTCAAATACGATATCTTTAATAAGAAAGCGATGAAATTACTGTCTAAGAAGAACAGAACAAGTTACGAATGATTAACAAGAAACAAGAATTACGAGTCAAGCGCAGATTAGAAGCACTTTCCAACACTAAAAGAATAATTGAAGAAACTATTCAGAAAACGCACAACATAATTACAAAATTACGTTCAGCAATTAATGACCTCAGACAGTAATACAATCCAATTTTTGGGGAAGCTTTGTAGGTAGGAGCTATACATTTTTATAAGATACTGTAATAGTATGAATTTAATTCAGCTGGAAAAAGCATAACGCATCTGGATATGTGCTTCCGATAATTAGTATAAACAGACATCAATATATCGAACTTCTTTTGTGTCGTATTGTATATGGATTTATTTATTATCCATGAAGTTGAGCTTTAGGCAATAACAAATAAATACAAATAAATACAAGATAATTCTCTAAAATAATGTAAGATAATTCTCTACAATGTCACGAAATTGAATAAAAGCAATACATAAAACTAATTCAGATATCTGAGCAGCATTAATTAAGCTCATTTATGACCATGTTACGAAATAACGCCGATTTGAACGCATTTCTCATTTACTACGTATAGCTTTCAATTGTGCGATTTTCAACTATTTGAATTCATTTTAAGTATCTATTACATATATAAAATCCAAACGGAAATTTCGTTCCGAACGCCGAGATTTCGAGTTCTACAGCATGGATTTTTACGGAACTTATACCGTTAGATAGGTATCGTTCCAGGGAAGGTTTTAAGCTATAACATATCATTCTACCTAGATTAGTTATAGAATTATTACGGAAAATTCTATTATTTTGGACGTTGTTACTTCATATTTCCTTAAATATCTGGGCTCCTATTGGTCGTAGAGCTTAGATCTCGCGCCAAAAGTAGCTCCGACGCACACAAGCAAACTTTTCCCCGCGATTATTTTGCCGTCTTCCGATTTCCTCTAACTCTATTAGGGGCCCGCGTAGAGCCCCTTTAAAATATTTTTCGTAGTAATTTCCGCAATTATCTTAAATTATTGGTTAAGACCGCCACCCTCCCGATTCATGTATCTACGGAAAAGTTGCATGAAGGAGTTTCGTTCAGATACGCTTTCGTTAAGAATAGAGTGCGCTCCCTGGTGGTGGAATGTGGAACTAACATAACGCAATATTGTTAAAATTAGGAAATCTAACAATGCGATCTGTTTTAAACTTTGAGATAGTTCATAACACATAATCTATTATCTATTCTATTATATATATATAAAATCTATTATCTATTCTATTATCTATTATATATATAAAATCCAAACGGAAATTTCGTTCCGAACGCCTAGATTTCGAGTTCTACTGCATGGAATTTTACGGAACCTATACCGTTAGATAGGTATCGTTTCTGGGAAGGTTTTAAGATATAACACATCATTCTACCTAGATTAGTTATAGAAGTATGACGGAAAATTCTGTTATTTTGGACGATAAGGTTACCATTTTATTTCTTGGCGAAGTTTTTTGTTGTTGAAAAAATTGAAACGGCTATTACACCTGGAAAAATAAAAGACAAAAAACTGTTACTAATTTTATTTAAAATTTTTAAAAAAGAAAAAAAAGAAATCCATTTTAATGAGTGATAATATTAAAAAACAAATATATTTAATTTAAACATGAAAGAGAATGTTCGTAATACTTAAAGAATTACTCAGTTGAAATATTGCAATTGAAATAATATTTGGCGATTTATCTTTTGCATCAGGTTAAGGAAAATGCATCTGAAAATTGATAAAATGATATCAAGGAAGTTCCCCATAAGCGCATGCTCAGCATTATTTGAAAAAAAAATTATAGAATATTCGTCTCATAAATATATATGTACCCATAAAAAAATCGGCAGAACCTCTATTTAGCATTCCTAAAAAAATAATGAAAATTTCATTTTTTGCGATTTAGCGCTGGATGACGACACGATAAAATTTTGAATAATACTATGATAAATATTCTTTAAGAAAAACTTTTTCAACTCTCGATACGAAGTTAGTTTAAGTAAGTTTAACTTAAATAAATACACATTTATAACTGCAGTTTTGTCATATACATTTATATATGCAACAATGAAATTTAACGATTGTATTTATGCCGCTTACAATGAAATTTAAATGGATTAAAAGTGTTTCAAACTCAAATTAAGGTCCGATTCTGAGCATTGGCAATTTGACTTCGATATTGTTAGTGTCAGGGACAACAAGAGAGTTTTATTGCCATGGAAACAACAATTTAATATCGAAATGTTTAATGATAGCATTCTTAATTAAAATACCCTTAAAACTTATCCAGCCGGTGACACCGTATAAAATTAAATAGCTCAATACAAGTAACACGCAATTTGCATATATTATATAAGCTTACAGCAAAAATAGTAAACTAATCCACAGTTTAAGTTTAAATTCATTGAGCATTAGGCATTCAATTACTTATTTAACAAGGAATTTATAAATGCATTCCAATCTCTTGCATTTGGCGAGGAAACCTATTTGTTCGCCAAAGAGCGTCGAGCGTTCGTCTGTTCGCGCCAAATACTCGAAAAAATATTTTTTTACAGATTTTCTACTGCGATTCGACCGCTATATTTTTACCGATCTTTTTTACATACATGAGTCATTTTATTAGCATTTCCTTTTCAAAATATTTTGAATATGCGTTTTAAGGAGACCTTCCTTGTGAGTAACTATTATTATTATTATTATTATTATTATGTATCTCTTACAGAAAAAAACTAGCAAATGTAATTATAAAAATAATGATATTACATAAATAGCAGTTAATATTATAAAAGTGGAGTCAAATATTTAAATTTCAATGCAAACGTTTGCCCCCCCCCCCCCCCCCACACACACATATTATAAATAATTTAATTTCAGATATTTAAAATAGTTTTCGCGTACTTTACTACGGATGCATGCTATTTTGTTTTTCCCCAAACTTATGACTTTTATAACCTCGAACTCAGATCAACAAATATTGTCCACTCTTTTTTTTTTTTTTAAAACATATATCGCCAATTTTTCTTTTAGAAAAGTCTACTGTTTCAAATGTTAAGTACTAAAGATTATTCTTAAGAAAATTTATGCAATTTTGCGTCATTAATACCACAAAAGAAAATATTTTGCAATAAAAATTGCTTACTGAAATACATTTTCGATTGTCTTTTTAATTCGTCATCCCATTTTCAGTTTTTTTTTTTAAGGTTTTTGATATTGGATTAATCTTCCGTAATCAGGTTATCTGCTAATTAGTGTATTTACTGAACTATTTAGATGTTTCTTTTATATTTGAAAGAGTCAGATCAGTGATCAGACAGTGACTGTCAGACAGTGATCGCGATTGTAGAAGATTACATGAAATTTGTACTTAGCTATTAGTAAATTTATGTTTTTTCATTATGAAGCAAACGGAGAACAGAAGATTTAGTATTATATATATTTTTATTTGCAATTATTTTACTGTCACTAAAAAATAAATACTTGGGAAAAAAATTTGAAATTCCAGTGTTGGCTGGTGGAACAATATTTGTTGATTTATCATTTTAGTCTAGATAAGAAAAAAAGTACCGGAAATGCAGATAAAATTGAAAATAGAAATCATTATAAAGCAAGTTCTTCTGACGCACAATCCTATTCGCTAAACTGAGGAAAAAATTAACGATTTTAGGTTTATTTAGGCAGCAGACTGAAGAATAATGTAATTTTGAAAATAAAAAGTGTATTTATTTCTCCGTGTTATTGCACTCTTTAGAGAAATGAAAAAAAGTCTTCGGTGCATCAAAAAGATTATTTCGTTACATTATAACGTGTTAGGTTATTAAGTTTTGTATAACTGACTTTATTTGTCATTTACAAAGAGTATTTTTGGCGAAAGATCTATAATTCAGCCAACAGCAATTTGACTTTATTTAATGAGATGTAGTCTGGCGCATAATTACGTATGTTTTACGTATGTTAACTCTGGTAAATTTGTAACCATATAGTTTGCAAACACTTCTAATGTTTTCCGTAAAACTTAGGTGTGCACCCGATTATGGACGATTGGGAAGATTTTGATTGGATGAAAACAAGAGGTTTATTTTTCTATCATAATGAGTTATCGAGTTTTTTTTTTTCAGGTGAACAGTTACATAATTGCAAGTGGTATATATATAAAAAAGGAAATGGTAATGAAAATGACATTATTTTAATTTTATTCAAACACTTCATTTTTAAAAATCCACTTTTATGTGATTTACATTTCTTTTAATGAAAGTTAAAGACATTTTGTGTGCAAACAATTTATTACATTTTTTTTTACCGTATTTACTCTGCTGTAATCCGAAGATAGAAAACTGCAGTTGACCTGCTAGAAGACGTGTATTACAAAATATAATGCAACGTAGAGAGAAATTGTATTTAAGCTACCAGAACCACAGATATCACCAAGCTGAGAAGCCCGGATTGGAAAAATTGACCAGCGCAGCGGGCATAGCCTGCTAGTTCTTTATATAACAACGTGTATAATAATCACTTATAAACAGATTAATCTAAATAATGCTATAAAAAGTGATAAAATATCTTTATTTAGATTGACGAAACCATTGCATCGCACAAACGGCGACATTTTCAAAATCGTTCATGATAGAAATATTTTCACAAAATTTAAAAACAATAACTTGTTAAATAATGTCAAAAAACAATATGCATAAGGAAAATCAGTGCAAACATAAAATAAAATGAAATTGGATACTTGTAAACTTGGATTAATTTTTACTATTGTTACTAAACTTGCATTAATTTACTTACTAAATATTAGTAATTGCATTACTAACATAGCAGACATCAAATACAACAGGGGTACTACAGCTTTGGCCAGATTATGCAGCAAAGAACCTTTACAGATTGATTTTAAAAATAGCAGATTAATTTATCCATCAAGATTTTATTTACCATCCATTATCCAGGAATCAATAGAGATATTTTTACGCAACGAGAATATTTGCAATGATTCGGTGTCTTTTAATTTACCTAAAATTTGGAAAGAGATGCTATACAATTTTAGTAACAACAGTAAAAATTAGTCCACGCTCACAATCATCCAATTTTATTTTATTTTATGATTGCACTGATTTTCATTATGCATGATGTCTCGTGATATTGTTTACAAGTTATAGTTTTTAAATTTTGTGAAAATATTTCTATCATGAATGATTTTTAAAATATCGCTGTTTGTACCATGAAACACGTCAATCTAATTAAAATAGCTTAATCTATTCTTGCATTGTCACTAATATCGGATTTTCATTGAACACATTTTGAATTCTGTGATATTTCTTTGACTAATGTTCTCTAAAAATTGGTAGATAACTAATTATACAAATAGAATTTAAATAAGCAAACTCTATTGTAATGGGTGGCAAAATAGCAAAATATTAAATTCAATGTCGTGTCATCATTTATTACCATTTCATACCAGAGAAAAGAGAAGAAATTCTTGAAATTCAGCTTTAGAGTTCCATTAAAAAGAAATACACAGCAGGTAATATAATCTTCGACAATAAGTCACGAAATCGAATAAAAATAACACATAAATTAATTCAGATATCTGAGCAGTATTAATTAAGCTCATTTACGACCACGTCACGATTAAAGAACAATCTCCTTTCTTCTTTATTGCTGCCAGCATTTAATTACGAGAGTTTCTAATATGAGAATTTTATTGTAAGTATTATTAATTTATCAAACATGCTACTGATATCGTAATTTTATTGTAAGTATTCTTAATTTATGAAACGTATCACTAATATTGGATTTTCATTGAAAATATTTTGAATCCTGTGCCATTTCTTTTAGTATTACTGGCTAAAGATTAATAGGTAATGATTGATAGATAGCATTAAAATTTTAATAAAAAAACACTATTGCAATGTGTTAAAAACTTTCACAATATTAAATCCAATATCACATCATCATTTATTCGTTACCAGATAAAAGAGCAGAAATTCTTGAAGTTGAGCTTAAAGTTCCATTAAAAGGAATTGCACAGAAGGTAAAAGGAATTGCACAGAAGATAAAAGGAATTGCACAGAAGGTAAAATACGACAATAAGTTACGAGATCAAATAAAACAACAGATAAAACTAAATCACATATCTGAGTAGTATCAATTATACTCATTTGCGACCATTTCACGAAATAACGTCGATTTTTATCACTTTCTTCTTTACTGCTAACAGCTTTTAAGCTGATTTTCTAATAATTTTATTGTAAATATTCTTAATTTATCAAACGTGTCATTAAAATCGAATTTTTATTGCAAATATTTTGGATTCTGAGCTATTTTTGTACTAATATTTGTTAAAAATTGGTAGAAAATGATTTATACATAGCATTAAAGTAATCAAGCTAACGGTATTCTAATGTCTTGAAAACTGACATAATATTAAATCCAATACCGTGTCAACATTTATTCGTTGCCAGAAGGTGTAAGATAATCCTCGACCATAAGTCAAGAAATCGAATAAAAAACCATAAAAATAATTCAAATATTAAGATAATTTTTTACCATCTCACGAAATAACGACAGTTTTTAATCGTACGATTTTCTAATATAGTGATTTTATTGTAAGTATTCTTTATTTATCAAACGTGTCACTAATATCGGATTTTCATTGAAAATATTTTGAATTCTGAGATTTTTTTTTTTTTACTAATCCTGGCAGATAACGATTGATATATAGCATTAAAATTTAGGTAACCTAACTATATTGCAATGTGTTGGGAATTGGCACAGTATTAAATCCAATGTCGTGTCACCACTTACTCGTTACCAGAGAAAATAGAGGAAATCCTTAAAATTGAGCTTTAGAGTTCCATTAAAAAGAACTACACAGAAGGTAAGATAATCCTCGACAATAAGTCACGGAATCGAATAAAAACAACACATAAAACTAATTCAGATATCTGAGCAGTATTAATTAAGCTCATACGACCATGTCACGAAATGACACCGATTAAAGAACAATCTCATTTCTTCTTTATTGCTGCCAGAGTTTAATTACGAGAGTTTCTAATATGGGAATTTTATTGTAAGTATTATTAATTTATCAAACATATCACATATATCGGAATTTAATTGTAAGTATTCTTAATTTATGAAACATGTCACTAATATAGAATTTTTGTTGAAAATATTTTGAATTCTGTGCCATTTCTTTTACTAATATTGGCTAAAGATTAAGATAATATGTGGCAATAAGCTACAAAATCGAATAAAACAACACATAAGACTAATTCAGATAGCTGAGCAGTATTATTTAAGCTAATTTGTGACCATGTCACGAAATTATGCCGATTTTTACTCCTTTTTGTTTTACTGATAATACGTTTTTAATGTGCGATTTTTTAATATTTGAATTTTAGCAAGTATTTTTAATTTATTAAAACTGTCAGTAAAATCGTAATTTTATTATAAGTATCCTTAATTTATCAAACGTGCCACTAATATCAGATTTTCATTGAAAATATTTTGAATTGAGAGCTGTTGTTTTATCCCCCTAATATTGGCAGATAAGGATTGATACACAGCATTAAAATTAAGGTAACCTAACTGTATTGCTATGTGTTGAAAACTTGCCCTTTATCCCAATACTGTGTCATCATTTATTCATTACCAGAGAAAATAGAGTAATTTTTTAAAATTTAGCTTTAGAGTTCCATTAAAAAGAAATACACAGAAGGTAAGATAATCCTCGACAATAAGTCGCAGAATCGAATAAAAACAACACATAAAACTAATTCAGATATCTGAGCAGTATTAATTAAGCTCATTTACGACCACGTCACGAAATGACACCGATTAAAGAACAATCCCCTTTCTTCTTTATTGCTGCCAGCTTTTAATTACGAGATTTTCTAAGGATTACGGTAAGTTCCTGAAACATCAAATCTGTCACCGCCATGTTGTTTCAAAAAGACAGACATGTTTTGTCTTTTTCAGACCTGAGTTTGCCAGATAAATATTTTTACAGGAATATTTTGACGATCAATTAATGATGTCACTGTATGCAATAATAAAAATAAATGCTACTTCTTTTTTCTTTTTTACTTGAATGTATTTAAACGAATACAAGTCAAAAACATAAATCATATAATAAAGTTTTGTTATCAAACTTATTAACAAAATGAACTAGTTACTTGAAAAAGCACTGAAAAGTTTAATTAGCGATGTTTTTTGTTGCAATTTTCCCCCAAAAAAATTTCAATTGCTTCTAAAAACTAAATATGTGCAGTTTTGCATAGGATAACTTTCTTTATTACTATTTTGATATTCTTTTATATTATTCTTATATTATTTTTTCTAACATGCAAGATACATGTAAGATATAAATTGTCATGCAAAATCTTTATAAGAGTAAAACCGTATGGCCCAGCTTATCTTTTATTTAAACAGCCCTCTAGTGGGTAAAGGCTGAAATACTTAGTTCTATAGAAGACGAAGAAGTGGTCGTTACCGTATCTTCAGACTGACAGGGGTAAAAATCATTCCAGTGTTAAAAATTTCATTTTATATGTTTATTTCTTTATTTTAATGTTTGTTAGTTTTCGCATTTTTTTAAATATGAACGCAGTTAAATAAATAATGTTCTTGAATAAGAATAAAGTTACTGTAACCTTTTTTTTAATTATTATTCTATATAGCATGGTTAATGCTGATTTATTTTCCGTAATGAAACTCTTGTATTATGCAGGTACATTTATAGGTGCAATTTTACGAATTGCTTTCCGATTTTCATTTTCTTGGGGTAACACCGAATATCCTGGTATAAAACTACATATAGAAAACAATGCTAAAAAGAAAAGCCGGTAAACAATGCTTGAAGAAAAAGGCAGTCAAAACTATAACGGCCAGCGAGGTTAAGATTTCTTTAAAGCTGATAAAGATGTAAACTTATTTTTAGAGATCGACCAAAAATTCGGTTTCATTTTCGTTTTCGGTCCAAAATCTGAGTTCCGCCAAAAATTCTGCCGGACCGAAACCTGACAAAAACTATCTGTATTCTAAAAATCTTGTTTCTTTCTTTCGGAATTTTCAACATTACTCATTATTTTGAGCTGTATCGGCTCAAATGAGACAATCTTTATTTATTCTTATGAACTTCACTATTTATAATTATCAGTCATGATATACTCAAGAGTGCAAATTATACAGCAAGAAATGCATATATGACTAATTTTTTAAGACTCTTTTCATGTGTTCATTATAACCTGAAGACTTAACAGCAATAGAAAATTTTTAGTTCGAAATCTCAGAAATGTTTCATATACTGTTTGAGAACTTTCTAGTACAACAGATGATCATTTACAAAAATCATTGATAAAGATAAATCGAGGCATGTATGCCTAAAATATTTTTTAATTAGATGTAATTCGTATAATTAGAAAATTATTTTGTATCGTTGATGAATTAATTATATTTTATTTTATATGAAAATAAAAAGTTTTAGTCAGAGGCACAGAGAGCCAGCTTGTGCCACACGTATAATTACACGCATAATTAATTAATAATTAATAAAGACACAATATTGCTTAATGGTACACAAAATCCGAACTTTAATAAGCTAAAAGTTGATTTCTACGTTTCGAGCTGTTTCTACAGCCGTCTTCAGGAAAATATGATGGTAAAAAGGCTCAAAGTTCAGAGACGAAAGCTTCCTGTGCAAGAAATAATTAGTCGAAACTTGAAAATGTAGTGTTGCCATCTACTGAAAATAAATAGATGAAATATTGTAAATGGATGGAGAACTTTATGATATTATGCCAGATTTTTGGGATATTATAGGATAAATTATCGTTACAAGGTTTATCTTCACGTGCAATGATTTCAACTGATTCTCTAATTTTACTTTCAAAGGGACGGAACTATAATTTTTGCTTCAGCAAAGTTAATAAGGCAGACTTTATTGGCCAAGTAGAACCTAGAAAGAGCTGTATTCTGTTTACGCTGTTTAATGTCTCTGCGATGTTCCATAATCCTTACTGATAACTTACGTTTTGTCATGCCGATATAGACTTTTTCAACATTGTTAGATAAAGTTATAGGGATTTCATATATACCAGATTTCTGATCCATTGGGATCCTATTGATTTTATTACTGACGATATCAATGAGGTAAAGAGGTGGAATAGTGACCAACTTTATATTATATTTCTGTATGATCTTTTTTAGCTTTTCGAATATAGTTGGAATGTAGTGAAATTTTCTGTAGACCATAAGTTGATTATTATCCTGTTGTTGACCTGAAGGAGGGGAAGCGTTGTACTTCTGAATTATCTTATCGATATATTTTGCTGGAAAACCATGATTTGTCCGTCTTGATCAAACAGAATTGCAATATTGGACAGATTAGCCTACATAGATAAAATGAATGCATGTATAGCGGATATGGATTGTGAAATTCTACAAAAAGATTTAAATTCCAAGATTTTTCGTAAAGTAGAAGAGTTAGTCCGCACTGGAAAATGGCCGGAAAGTATGAAATCGCTGATTAAAATTAACCACATTGGAGTTACTCCGATGTTAACTGGAAGATTGAAAGATCATAAATCAAATTTACCGTTGAGACCTATCGTTTCCCGCTGTGTCGCACCCACATACTTTTTAGAAAAGGCTTTCGTGATCTTCTTGAAGTCAATACTTCCTGATTCAGTTTTTGCTATTGAGTCTACAAAAGATTTTATTGATAAAGTTAAACAATTTCCAATTAATACAAACACCATTATGGCAAGTTTAAATGTAGTTGAACACTACATTTTTGTTTGTAATTGTACTATTTTATAAACATAGACTTATAACACACACTGTAAAAATACAGAAATATTTCTAGATCGAGTATAATTTGACGAAAATATAACATAACCTTTTCCGAGTTATTGTTGATTTCCAAAAGCGTTCCTTTATGTTCAGGAATTTCAGAAACCAATAGATTTCCGCGATTTAAAGAAACATTTTTAGAAATGAAAACAGTCTCGTGAGCTGCCGGTTTCAAAAACAAAAAGACTAACAAAATATTTCCGAATAGTTTTTACAGTTTATTAATCAATTTTCTCAATGGTATCGATTTTTTTAATGCAACCAATTCTCAAAATAAACGTTTTCAACTGCGTAATAGAATTCATACTTGTAACAGTAACAAAATTTTAATTTAATATTAGTCTTAATTAATATAATAATTAATTTATAGATAATAATATATTATAATAATATATATAATACATATAATAATATAATAGTTAATTAAATATTAGCACTAATTTTAATATTGTGCTATTAATTTATCATGTTTGTGTGCTAAATATGAAAATGTTTAGGGGAGAGTAGTACACAGTGAGACGAAAATTATTATTACTTAACAAATGGCGACGATTTTTATTCTTTTGGAAACATTTTTTCTACATCTTTAAGCTACACAAATGCGCTACACATTAATGTATAAATGGTTTTAAAAAAGTTATTTATAAAAGCACAGAAGCAGCATAACGGAGTATCGAAAATTGTCTCGCTGTGTACCACAAGTAGTACACAGTGAGACAATGTATATATTTTCATAAATCATACATTTTTACACTCTATCAATAATTTTCTGCAGTTTGTGATTTCTAATTAATATTTGTACATTTTCAAAACATTAAAAATATAAGCCTCGGGTGGACAATGGCAGACCTTGGGCTACCTTCATGCAAATTTTCAACCTCTTACGTTTAGTAAATTTCCCTAGCCATCGCACGCCCACACACACACAGAGAAAGAGAGAGAGAAAAAAAAAACTTCTTTTATTAAAAATAACTTTTTTAACATCATAACCATATAGTAGGTGCACAATAAGACACGTCTCACTGTGTATCATAACTGTGTGTTTCACTGTGTACTTTCGTTACGTTGTAACAAAATGGATGCCATATCTGTTACATCAATTTCATCGGTTTAAAAAATTTATGTCGTTTTGCCGAAATAGTCTATTATTAGATATAGCTAGGTTTGGTTAAGTAAATATATGTCATATTGAAGGAAATATAAACTCTAAAATAGACGTTTATGTAACTTCAACCACTATAAAATAAGGAATTATTTACTATTTTGTCGGACTAGTAACTGAAGTGCCGAAACTACATCCACGTGTTGCATAAGATGAGGTCGTTATGCGTGTGTGCCAGCTTGAAGAAAAAGTTACAACTTCTTCGCCTCATAGTCTTTTTATTCTTTTTTTTCAATTTTCAGAGTCCTGAGACCCCTTAATAATAAGTTGACTGATTTTATCTACTTTTCCCAACTCACTTGTAATGAATATTCAATTTGGACGTTTATGACAAAATACAAAAGTTTATTTTGATATTTTTTATAACAAATATTAAAATAATCTGTTAACTTTAGAAGTTAACATATATAAACCACATTCATTCAAAAACTTTGACAATATTTTCAATTTTTATTTTTCATTATTCTTTATTTTTTATTTATTTATTTATTTAGTTAGTTAGTTAGTTAGTTAGTTAGTTTTTGGTTTTTGTTTTTGATTTTTGGTTTTGGCTTTCCTTTATTTGATTTTTGTTGATTTAATGATTTTGTTTTTATTTAGTCACTATTCTTTATTTTTCTTAAATTAGAAGTTAATATTCATAAAACAAATTCAAATAAACATTTTAAAAATATTTTTTATTTCTAAATTCCCCCATTCATATATTCTGAATGAAAGGCAGAGTAATAAAAAGATTTCATCGTCATCTTTATTTTTATCAATAATAACATTTATTATTTATGACTGACCATTTTTCTCAGCTCCTTGAAAACTTTATTGTCGCAGTTTTGGCTTAATTTCAGCTATCCGCATTATAGTATCATTTTGCAGGTCATCCACGGGGATTGCAAAGGGTCAGTTGCTACGAAAGCAACGAGGCGGAATCTTTAGACACATTAAGTATCAGAGGAGAGAGGCAGGCGGATCATCCTCAGGTCATTATCACACCGATGGGGAAGAATATACGACATATTGACGTAATTCTCTGGATATCTTTATATAGTTAAGGTTGGGACTTAATATGATCATTCAACCTAGGGAAAACACTGAAGTAATAAAATAATAATAGCTAAATATAATTTTCACTTGCGGTAAATATTTTCTTTTTATTTTAAAGTAAAAATTCTACATTTAAAAATATTTTGAAACATTTTCTTGTTTATTTAGCTATTACACAAGGTGTATTTTTGAAGTAAATACCATTTTGGCATTTAAAAAAACGTCATTTTTTAAACAATTTTATTTTTACATGATATATTGGAACTTAATCTACTTTTCAACATAATTTCAGCCTACATTAAGGACCTTATCATGCCGTAAACCAGCTTTTGTATCCTATCCTCATTACCAAGTTGCTTCTTTAACTGCAAGAACAAGTAGTAGTCTCATGCAGGGTTCTCGCTGCCGCTCGCCATTGCGCCAAATCACGACAAAATGTTTCATTTGGCGAGTAAATGGATGATTAGACTCCCCAAAATACAAGTGCTCAATTTTTGTTAATCTTTTTTTTTTTTTTTTTTTTTTGTGTGTGTGTGTGTGTGTGTGTGTCAGTACAAGCAACACTCTTATTTACATTATTGAACGATTGATGTCACTTATCCTGTTCAATCGTATCGTACAATTTACAATATCTTTTAGAGATACTAACCCAACACCAATTCACTTTAGCTTTAGCCAAAGCCATAATAAGTAAAAATGTCATTTTAGTATTTTTTTTAACGTGCCCAATAAGCAACAGTACTATTTTGAAATAGCGTTTGAAGTATGGGCTTCAATGGAAGGCCAAAGAATTCTAGAACAATAAAATTTTTGACACATTTTGTTGTTTGTATTTTGAATTTTTCAGAATTCATTGAATGTATTATATTTAAATCCTGAGTTAACTGAGATTTAAAGTTTTATTTCATAACATTTTATCGAGTTAAATCAGATTTTAATTTTTTTCGTGATTCCGCATGACATTTAGAATACAGTTACTCTTTTAGTTTCTGTGGCGGATAATTAAATTTAGATGAATAACTGATCTATAAACAGTTTCAAAGACTTAGGTTATTGTAGAACATATTGAAAAAAAGGGGAAATACGTTAAGGGGTTAAAGATTTAATTTTCAGTGATTCACAACGAATTTATTTTGCTATTTTTGTTTTTTCATTTGGCGAATGTTTTTTACTTCTGATTAACCAAATTTCTAACGTTCGTAAAAAGTCAGCGAGAACTCTGGTCCCATGGCGCCTGGTCAGGACTATACGGAGGATAATGAAGTTATTTTCAATCATATAACCCGATCATAACCTGGGTTTAACGGCGATAATGTAGAAGTTAGCTGAGCAGACTGCAGAATGAAATTGTTAAAAGCAATGGTTTTGTGCTTTTTATATCAAAATGGTATTTACTTAAAAAACACACCTTGTAATTCAGACTAACTTCTTGCCCTTCTTTCGCATTGAATAAAAGACAAATCAAGAGTTTTTTCTTATCGGGATTAAGTTACTTATTTATGATTGGTGTATTTTTTTAATGACTTTGAAAAATTTATTCTCAAAATGTTGCCTTAGTATCAGCTGTCCTGATTATCTCATCTCTTTGATGATCAACAACGGATATTGCCAGAGGTCAGTTTCTGTTAAAGCAACGAAGCGAAGCCTTTAGGCACAATTAGTATCAAAGGAAAGCGCCAAGAGGATCATTACCAGGTCGTTATTACACTAATGGAGAAGAATATCGGGCATATTGATGTAATACCCTGGACTTCTGCTGTAGTTATGTTGGTAATGTTAGTTAAGGCTCGTCAATAGCCAGATCTCAAATTCTCTTCGTCATTGTTAAACCTATTGTCGTGGAAGTTTACTTGAAAATACGAAAGCTAAAATGCGTGGAATCCGGTTAAAGGAGATTCCCAGTTTTCGCCAAAAATTTAAATAGAAATTTCTAGAAATTAGTCGGCTATCTCCAAGTTGGCTTCTTTAATAGCGACTTATTTTTGTCTCAAAATTTTACAATATACCGTCCAGTATCGTCAAGGTTGGCAAGAATTTGGCAATGGTAAGGCCGTTTCGTACGTGCATATGCTCGGGCTCGCGCGTGAAAGTGTGCAAATATTTTATGAAAACCGATATATTTCTTTTTTGGAATAACATTTTATATTACTATGTAGTTTTAAACGTTTGAGATACCAACAATTGCTACACCAATGAAATTAAATTTGGGAAAGCCGCGTTCGCTGAAACATAAATTAGCAGTAAACACGATTTTTGAAGAATTCCTTGTTTTTAATCAGTCAGAAAATAAAACTGTTATATCTCAGCGATTTTTTACAATATAGATGAAACAAGATATAGCCTGAAATCCTTGTATCAGGGTCTGACACACAAGAAGAAGAAAAAAATACATATCAATGTTTAGCTTTAAAAAAAAAAAAGTTACACTTCTCGCGTAATGGCAATCAGTCTAGTAATATATAATAGAGTCATAAGGAATATTAAAATTGCAAGAAAAACTATGATTTAAAAGAATGACCAAAATTATTTAATGAGTAAATCTTAGTACATCCTCTATAAATCATCAGATTCTTTGAAAAATTGCTTTAATTTTTAGATTTGTCTTGAAACAGTTGTCTAGCTGATATTCCACATTGTCCGACACATCATCTTGAAAAACATATCCTTTTCACTTGCCGACAAGTTAGCATAGAGGAAAACTGCCTAACACAGCAATCAATATAACTGTTCAACTTTATACAGAACTTGGTTAACATCACTGACAATGAGATTTTATAATGAATACGAATTTTATAAAATTTACAAAATTTTATAAAATTTGCAAAAATTCAGAACAAGATTTTATTTCAACTTGTCACAGATCTTCAACAACAGATCTTCAAACAGAACTAAGCACAGTGCCTCATGTGAGTACTATAAAATCGTATGGCAGATTTTCGCTTGGCTAAAACACCGTATGTGCCAAATATTGAAGTATTACATAGTGTCCGACCATTCTATAATATCCAAACTTCTTCTATATATATTACTTCCTTAGGTTTCTAACAATAAAGAACACTTTCGAAATCGTGGGTATGTCGGAAGATGTTATTCTACATTCTGGTTTGTAATTATATTACAAAGTTTAAAAAACAGATTTGCGCTTGGCTGAAACACCGTATGCGCCAAACATTGAAGTATTACATATTGTCCGACCATTCTATAATATCTGAGCTTCCTCTATATATTACTTCAATAGGTTTCTAATAATAAAGAACACTTTCGAAATCGGGGTAAATCGGAAGAGGTTATTGTATATATTGATTTGTAGTTATATTATATTTTTCGAGTTTAAGAAACATTGGACTTTTTTAGGGTGTAACTTTTTAATACGGAAACCTTAAAGTTGAAAATTTGCAAGACCATCTCATTTGCAATCATTTCAATAATCGTAAAACTTGCATATGCAACTTTTGGCTATCTGGCATATAATTCTAGTTATTTAATATTCGCCGGAAATATTACTTCTTATCAACATTAATCCATCATTCCGCAGGTCATTCACATTGATCGCCACTGGTCAGTCCTTCTGAAAGCAATGAGGCGGTATCTTTAGATACATTAAGCACCAGAGGGGAGTAGTAGGCAAGTCACACTTTTGGTCATTATCATCACACTGATGGGAGGGATATGTCAGACACATCAATGTACTCTGGATCCTCTACTGAAGTTACGGTAGATACAGAAGCGTTAATTAGCATGCTTATTCGATTTAGTGAAATGCCTAATTTACAAAGCTATACTGGCAGAACTTGATTTTCAAGCTCATTGAAGATACTTTTAATTTTAACTGAAACATTGCCCCTAAATTAGAGAAGATGGTATTTTTAATAAAGCGAATTTATTGCAGTGAAATATATTTTGGAATTTTGAATCAATATAAATATTTGATTAGATAGAATTTTCGGGTAGTACAACTATCTTTTACTACTGAAAAATGTATATTTAACTCATTGCACTTCAAGATTTTTTTCCTTTTTTTCATGGGAAAACCGACAACTATTCAATATTTTTAATGTGACACTTTTCGAACATAACTCACCAACGATATCAAACCTTTCACCTAATTTATAAATCTATACTCGCACAGCATGATTTTCCAGCTCATTGTAGATATTTTTAATTTAATTTGTAACATTGCAACTCTATTAGAATAAATCATAAGTATTGTTAACATAACGATTACATTGCACAAATACTGGAGCCATATAAAATATATCTTCGGATTTTGAGCCTATATAAGTATTTAATTACACAGAATTTAGAGATGGTATCAACTGCCTTACACAGCTAAAAAATGTATATTTAGATCTTTGTGTTTCTAACATTTTTTTTCACTGTGAAACTGACAAATGCACATTTTAAATCCTTTGTATCAACCTGCTGCATACCTGCAACATACACAAAAATTAATGTTATATCCGAAATGAGCTTTAGAAGATTATTTTATTGATTGCTACTGTCTTTCATAAAACTGCAGTTAATACAAATAGTTTGTAGAATCTTCAGAAAATGTTGATACTAAGTTAAATTTTTAGACTAAAGTTTAATTTATAACTTGAGCTGTTTCCCATCGTTATTGAAAAAAATCAAATTTATGAATTTAATGAAACTAAAGAGGCCTAGAAACGTCATAAAGTAGATTTTTCATAAAGGTATAAAAAATCAATGTCCAATTCATGCATTGCTCTCAGGAATACATATATATGACAAATTTTAAAGTTCTGTGTCAACAGGAAGTGGGTGAAAAATGAGTAACAAGATTTGACAGCTACATACAAACAAACAGAATTGTAAGTTAAAAGAAAACATGTAAAAAAGACAGTAGGTTCGGGTTTGTGTTTTTTAGTAGATCTTTTTTAACAGTCTAGGCCAACGATGTGAAACACTGCAATACAATAGTTACATTATGATTATATTGAAGTTATCGTAGGAAAATTAATAGTATTTATATTAATTTCGAGTTGAGTTTAGATCCACAAATATTACTGTAATATTGGAGTTCAGCTTTAAATATTTCCTATTTAGCAATAATATTTATGACTATAAAAATTAAAAAAAGAAAGAAAAAAAAATCGGCAATTTTTTTTTCTACCTTGTTTTAATTAGAACCATCTATCGGGAAATATTGACGCGGCAACTCGACCGACGTTCTCTTTGAAGGGCGGTAGTATACTATAAATATAAGGTAACGTAAGCTTCTTGGAATTTTCAAGAAGTCTAGCACTAATATTTTTTATTAGAAAATTTCTATGTAATTATTAAATCGTAGCCTTTCTAACCACTTTGTTTAATTGCAGAGTTCGTAACATTTTCTGCGGTTAAATAAGATGAAATATGCTACTAAACATTTGTGGTAAACTGTATGTACTCTGTATATACCCTAAATTTTAAATTCCAAACAGCCAAATGGTATCCGGAACTTCTTAATAAAATTTTACTTATATAATGAAAGTGAAGAAAATATTTTATTTATTTATTTTTAAATCATTTTTTTCGTAAATTCTGGTGGTATTTAACCATTTCAACATTTTAATAACAGAATTACTTTGTTCCTATGTTACATAAACGTTTCAATTTCTAATTTGTGATGCATAATATTGCATCAACATCGAAATGTGAATAGAAAATATTTATGACTGAATTTCAATAAATTATAAATTGATGTTTTTTCTTAAATATTCAAAATATTATTTTGCAGAATATTGACGCTCTTAACGGAATTTTTTCTGCTAGAATTGAAAAATTACAAAAGAATGAAGTAAATTTTTACATCAACAATTATAAGCGATTTAAATTAGACTGACTGAATTGCCTTTTTATGTAATTAGTTTGGTTTAACACGTTCACGCTGGCTCGGTGGATCACACTCAACTGTCTCAGAGCTGCCAAGTCTCCAGCTTTTAGGATACCAGTATTTTAAAACAGAAAATGTTGTTTTATTTAATTAGAACAATTGGGCGATTTAAAGGAACAACATTCTCTCTAAAATAACAGTGGTGTGCAAAAAGCCGGAGACTTGACAACTCTGAGACAGTCGAGTGTGACCCACCACGCCGGCGTGAGCGTGTTAAAACATTTTTTTAACTTGTAGTACTATCTTCTACCAAAAGTAGTGTTGCATCGACATTTTCAGGTTATTCAAAAAATATTTTCAGAGTTTATGTTAATATCGTTTCAATTTCTACATTGTGATGGATAATATTGCATCGACATCGAAATATGAATAGAAAACATTTATAACTGAATGTCAATAAAATATAAATTGATGATTTTTTTTCTTAAATATTAAAAACTTTAATTTTGCTGAATAATGACACCTTTAACAGGTTTTTTTCCTGTCAGATTTGAAACAGTGCGAAAGAATTAAATAAAATGTTGTATTAACAATAATAAATATATTTAAATTAGGTCAACTGGAATGGCGTTTTATGTAATTAGTTTGGTTTAAAACTTTTTTAAAACTTATAGTACTATGCATCACCAGTAAAAATTACACCGCATATACAAGGAAAGTATAAAAAAATTTAATATTTATATCTGCCTCACCTCAGTAAAGCTTCTGGGAATTTTAAATATCCATGGCTTACCTGTAAAAGAAAAGAAACATTATGTAAAAAAATAACTGAAAATTGAAAAGCTTGCAATTAAAGAAAAACACTTAGTACGAAAGGATACTGTAAGCATAACAAATATTTTATTTATTCTGTTTTGGAGTTTATTTCTATTTCATTCTTTTTAAAATAAATAAAATTAATTTTCTTAAAGATTCAGTTTTCAAGTCTCTTGTTGGTTCCATATTATATACGTAAGTCTAATTTATATTTATTTAGATAGAATTTTATTGAAATATGCTTCTTTTCAAAATTTTATAACGAGCTTTTTCACAACAACAAACAAATTTTAAGTTATGTCAGATTGATTCAAAAATAACCATATGAAATACAATTAATGTTTAAAAAAAATAATAATAAATAAGTTAAAATTAAAAACTTCGTGTATTTTTAAGCGCATACATATATATCCATAAACATATATATATGTTTATTCTAATAGTTGAAATATAAGACGAATGTCTGAAATTCTTGTTATATGTAAATATAAATACTTTTACAGACATTTTTAGACAGATTTGAAACTAAAATAATGTATATATTTAGTGTTTTTTAATTAAATTTATTTTCAAATAAACACATTAATCTAAAAGTATACAATTAATACTATAATGCAATTGAAAATTAGAACTCCTCATGGAAACATCTTCGTGAAGCGTTTTGAAAAAGTAAATTTTCTTTCCCCCTATAAGAGTAAAATACAATCGAAGGAAAATAGGAATATATAAAGGACTGAAAAAGTAAGGGATTAAATAATCAATATAAAGATAATCAGAAAGGTGTTAAAAATAACACATGATAATAAATAAAAATTTTTTAAATGGAATAAAAAAAGGAAGAACAATTATATTCTCCTCTATTTGTGCTTTCTCTCAATTAATTTTTAATTGGTTATCCTCAATTTTTGGTAATAATCTTAGTTGATCTTATTACTATTATTATTCTCACATCTTCTCTGTTTCTGTAATCGTACACATACTTGAGGATGATAGATCCATTCATTTGAAACTTGTTGCACGTGCAATATACTTTTGAAAAAAAAAAAAACCCGAATCATATAATCTATAAAAAGTCATCAGATGACTAAAATCACTTATGCTTTTATTTATCAAGAACACAACTTTTGCCAAATAAAAAATTTTAAATAAATTTATTCGCAATAACTTATATTATGAATAGATCATCAAATAACTGAATTGTTTATTGTGTACTTTAATTATTTTGTTTTTTGTACAAAATGTTTAATATTTCTATAACATTTCTGTTTTGGCAGAACCCTTCATCTGCTGAGAAAATAAGAATTCAAATAACGGCTGAATAATGGCTTCCATGTGTTATTTCTTTAGTAATAAGTCCGCTGTAAAAAAACACTTTTTTTATTTTATTTTATTTTATTTTATTGCATCTAAATAAATGTTGTTTCTTGCCACATGAATACTCCTACACTTCTACAAAAAGAATGATTTGAAAACTTTTACCATATGATTCAAAAACATTACGAAATGCATTAAAACTATTTTCTGTACTATCTTTGCAGTATTGATCTGTTTGGAAAAAATTTGATTGTCTTGTAATTTTTTTTCACTATCTTTACTTCTGCGAAAGTAAGAATTCTCATAATTAATTATCCTTTGTAAAATGTCTCCCTGAAAAAGATCATTAAATGATTAAAATTGCCTTTTGTGTGCTTAAATTGTTGTCTTTTATAGAACAATTCTAATCTGCTAGTAAAAGTTCTTTTTTGGCAAAGATGTTGCTACATAAATAATAAATCAAATATTTTCCATATTCCCGTTCTTAAAACGATTATCAAACAAAAATCTTTTCTCGTGTATCTCATCTTTATTTCTTCAGAAGGAATATTTTAATCGACCCACAAAAAAATTTTCGTGGAAAGAACACTTCAGATTATCTGAAAGAAAGGAAAATTTGAATTAATTATCTACTATGTATCGCGAGCTCAACAGAAATCAAACAATGATTACTATTACTTTGTGTGTATTTTAAGTATTATTTCCTCTGCAAATAATTTCTAAACTACGCGTAAAAATGACAAAAACAACAACAACAACAACAACTTCAGATCCTAAAATTAAGGATATAATTAATTAATTAGCCGTATATGTAGCGTTTCACAAAAACAAATCATTAAATGGAAAAAATTGTTTTCAGTCTATTACATTTATTATTTCCATTGCATAAAATCTCCAATCTCTTTGTAAAAATTGAATCTTAGAACGGACTCTTCTAATTATGCTAGCAGTTAAATACGATTAATTAATTGTCCCCTGCACGTCGCGCTGCCAAAAAATCATTAAATGACTATAAACGTTATATGTACATTTTATTTATTATTACCTCTGCAGAAAATTTCTAAATTGCCTGAAAAATTTGTTTCGTCGCAAGTATACTTAGTAGCTGCGAAAGTAAGAACTCAAAAAATATTTTTGTATAATTCGCATTCTAAAAAAAAAAAAAAATCAAACAACTAAAATTGTTTTCTGTGCAACTCAGTTGTTATTACGTTGGGTAAAAAGTTTTCCGCCAAATTTTTTTTTAATTGTAAAATGATAAATACGTACAAAAACATCAAAGCTAATCAGGATAGCAATCTCCGCTCAAATCTACAATCGTCTGCCAACGTTTTGGCTGCTTTTCAATCCCTTCTGCAAAAAATTGCGGCGTGCAAGAGTCCAGAGCGGATCGACCTCATTTATGACCTCCTCATTTAAATGGAAGATTGCTCCATCAAGATGCAGCTGCAAATGTGAAAAGAGCTAGAAATCTGAAGGGTTCATGTCGGGGCTGTATGGCGGATGTTGCATCAAATCCCACTCCAGCTTGTTGAGGGTCCAGCCGGTCATCGTACCAACATCTAACCGGGCGTTATCTTGATGAAACAGAACCATCTTCCTCCTGAACTCGTTTCTTCGTTTTTCGCAAATGGCATCAGGAACTTTGATTAGCATGTTGCTATATATTGCTCTGTTGATAGTCTGTCCACTTTTCAGGTACTCTTTGTAGAGAATTCCGCGACAATACCACCAGATGCATAGAAGCACATTCTTCTTAGTTAGGGCACGTCTTGCAACCGAACCTGCTGATTCCAGGGTGCTTACCGCCTTCCTTTACAGCTTGTATTGTTCTAGTAGACACATTTTTCATCACAATAATTTTCATCATAATTCTGCCCAGAATGTTTTCTTTCCTTTGATCTCTGAGCAGAGCCAAGCAACAGTATTTTTCTCTTACGCTTGTCTTCAGCAGTCTATTCGTGAGGCACCCAGCGGTTGAACTTAAACGTTAGATTTGTGGGTTTCAGATCGTTAACTATTGTTTTTTGGCAAACGTTAAGCTCTAACGCAATCGTTCCTGTTGAAACATTTCACTCTTGATCAATGATTTGTTTTAAATGCTCACAATCGAATTCAATAGGGCGGCCAGAACATGGTTCATCTTCAATGTCGAAATTTCAGCTTTTAACTTCCGAAACCAAACTTTGACTGTATCATAAGAAACAGTATTGATGCCTAAACTTTCGCACGTTTTTGTGGCATTCAGTCGCACTGAGTTTGTTACGGAACTCATAGTACATAATCGTTCTGATCTGCTGACGTGATAACTCCATTTTAAACGCTTTTTTGAGGCACAAAATAGCAAGTTTTTAACAACAAATTACACAGTCATGTAGTTCCTATGTTCAGATTTCGAATGCAAAAATTAGTTCATGGAAAGGGTAACAACCACACGAATGACAGCTGTTGGCGAGAAGGTATCTCCCCTTGGCGGAAAATATTTTACTCAACGTATTTCCTATCCAAAAAATTTTTAATCTGCCTGTAAAAGTTGTTTCTTGACAAATATACTTCAGTAGCTGCAAAAGTAAGAACTTAAAAAATAATTTTTATAATTTGCATTTTCAAAAAAATAACCAAACAACTAAAAATTTTTTCCGTGCGTTTCAATTGTTATTCCATATGCAAAAAAATTCTAATCTGCCTGTAAAAGTTGTTTCTTGGCAAGTATACTTCAGTAGCTGCGAAAGTAAAAACTCAAAAATTATTTTTGTTCTATAATTCGCATTCTCAACAAAATAATCAAACAACTAAAATTGTTTTCTGTGCGTTTCATTTGTTATTCCCTGTGCAAATAATTTCTAATCAACCCGTAAAAGATGTTTCTTGGCAAGTATACTTCATTAGCTGCGAAAATAAGAACTCAAAAAATAATTTTTATAATTTGCTTTCTCAAAAAATTAATCAAACAACTAAAAATGTTTTCCGTGCGTCTCAGTTGTTATTCCATATGCAAAAAAATTCTAATATGCCTGTAAAAGATATTTCTTGGCAAGTATACTTCAGTAGCTGCGACAGTAAGAACTCAAAAAATATTTTTTTATATAATTTGCATTCTCAAAAAAATAATCAAACAACTAAAATTGTTTTCTATGCGTTTCAATTGTTATTCCCTATGCGAAAAAATTCTAATCCACCGGTAAAATTTCTTTCTTGGCAAGTATACTTCAGTAGCTGCGAAAGTAAGAACTCAAAAAATATTTTTTTCTATAATTCGCATTCTCAAAAAAATAATCTATCAACTAAAATTGTTTTCTATGCGTTTCAATTGTTATTCCCTATGCGAAAAAATTCTAATTTGCCTGTAAAAGTTGATTCTTGGCGAGTATACTTCAGTATCTGCAAAAGTGAGAATTCAAAAAATATTTTTGTGCAATTTGCATTCTGAAAAAAGTAATCAACTAAAATTGTTTTCTGTGCGTTTCATTTGTTATTCCTTATGCGAAAAAATCCTAATCTTCCTGTAAAAGTTGTTTCTTTGCAAGTATACTTCAGTGGCTGCGAAAGTAGAACTCAAAAAATATTTTTGCATAATTCGCATTCTCAAAAAAATAACCAATCAACTAAAATTGTTTGCCGTGCGTTTCAATTGCTATTCCCTATGCGAAAAAATTCTAATATGCCTGTAAAAGTTGTTTCTTGACAAGTATACTTCAGTAGCTGCGAAAGTAAGAACTCAAAAAATAATTTTTACAATTTGCATTTTCAAAAAAAATAATCAAACAACTAAAAATGCTTTCCGTTCATTTCAATTGTTATTCCATATGCAAAAAAAATTCTAATCTGCCTGTAAAAGTTGTTTCTTGGCAAGTATACTTCAGTAGCTGCGAAAGTAAGAATTCAAAAAATATTTTTTTTTATTATTCGCATTCTCAAAAAAAGAATCAATCAACTAAAATTGTTTGCCGTGCGTTTAAATTCCTATTCCCTATGCGAAAAACTTCTAATCTGCCTGTAAAAGTTGTTTCTTGGCAAGTATATTTCAGTAGCTGCGAAAGTAAGAACTCGAAAAATATTTTTGTATAATTCGCATTCTCAAAAAAAAAAAAAAAAAAAAAAAAAGAAGAAGAAGAAGAAGAAGAAGAAAAGAAAAAAAAAAAGAAAAAGAAATAATCAATCGACTAAAATAATTTTCTGTGCGTTTCATTTGTTATTTCCTATGCAAAATATGTCTAATCTGCGTGTAAAAGTTGTTTCTTGGCAAGTATATTTCTGTAGCTGCGAAAGTAAGAACTTAAAAAGTATTTTTTTATAATTTGAATTATCAAAATATTAATGAAACAACTAAAATTGTTTTCTGAGCGTTTCAATTTTTATTCCCCCTTCAAAAAATTTCTCTACTGCCTGCAAAATGTTTTTCGTAGCAGTTATACTAAGTACCACGAAAGTATGAAATCGAAAAAATATTTTTTGTAATTCGTATTCTCATAAATATAATCAATTGGTAAAAATTATTTTATATGCATTTCATTGCTTTTTACCTTCAGCGTAAAATTTCTAAGCTGCTTGAAAAAGTTGTTTCTTGTGTAGAACACTTCTTCTGATATGAAATGCAAATTTTTTATTAACTAATTATCCCTTGTAAATCACTTCTGAAAAAATCATCAAACTAAAATTGTTTTCTGTGCCTTTCAATTATTATTAATCCCCCTGGAGAAAATTTCTAATTTGCCTGTAAAAATTGTTTCTTGGCAAGTATATTTCTGTAGCTGCGAAAGTAAGAACTCAAAAAGTATTTTAGTATAATTCGCATTCTCAAAAAAATCATCAAACAACTAAACTTGTTTTCTGTGCGTTTCAATGTTATTCCCTGTGCAAAACATTTTTAATCATCTTGTAAAGGTTGCTCCTTGACAAGTATACTTCGGTAGCTACGGAAGTAAGGACTCAAAAAACACTTTTTATAATTCGCATTCTCAAAAAAATAATCAAACAACTAAAATTGTTTTCTGTGCGTTCCAATTGTTATTTTCTCTTCAGAAAATGTCTAAACTGCCTGCAAATTTTTTCTAGTGGCAATTACACTTAGTAGCTGCGAAAGTGCGAAATCGAAAAAATATTTTTTTATAATTCGCATTCTCATAAATATAATCAATCGACTAAAATTGTTTTGTGTACATTTCATTGTTTTTTGCCTTCAGAGTGAAATTTCTAAGCTGCTTGTAAAAGTTATTTCTTGGATAGAAAACTTCTGCTGATATGAAATGCAAGTATTTTATTAATTAATTATTCCTTATTTCCATTTTCCATTCATATCCATTTCAGAAAAGAATCATCAAACAACAAAAATTGTTTGCTGTACGCTTCAGTTGTTACAATTATTCCCTCTGCGGAAAATTTCTAATCTGCCTGTAAAAGTTGTTTCTTAGCATGTATACTTCAGTAGTTGCGAAAGTAAGAACTCGTAAAAATATTTTTTATAATTCGCATTCTCATACAAATAATCTATTGACTAAAATTGTTTTGTGTAGATTTCATTGTTTTTTCCTTTCAGCGTAAAATGTCTAAACTGCTTGTAAAAGTTGTTTCTTGGCTGGAACACTTCTACTGATATGAAATGTAAGTATTTTATTAGCTAAGCTGCAAAAGTAAGAAACCAAAAAAATATTCCTTGTAAATTGCATTCTGTATAAACATCACCAAATTACTAAAATGGTATGCAGTGAATGTCAGCATTTTGTTCTCATCGGAAAATTAGTATACTGCTTGTAAAAGTTCTTTCTTGGATGAAACACTATTGCTCACAATAAATGTAAGTAAGTTAGTTAGTTAGATAATTAGTTAATAAAAATTAACTAATTATCCCTCATAAATCAAGTTTTGAAAAAAATCATTTAAATTAATAAAATTGTTTTTTCCTCTGTTAAAATCGATATTCTCCTTACAGAAAATTTCTAAACTGCCTGTAAAAGTTGTTTCTTGGCAAGTATATTTCAGTAGCTGCAAAAGTAAGAATTCGAAAAAATGTGTCTCATAAATAGCAATCACTCTAAAGATCACCAAATGACTAATATTGTTTCCTGTGAATTTCACTATTTTCCCCCCTCATTGAAAAATCTCTAAAACGCTTTCTAAAGTTTTTTTTCGTGGCTAGAACACTTCTTCTCACATGAAATGTAAATATTTGGCTAACTATCATCCCCTACAAATCACGTTCTCAAAAAATCATTAACCGACTAAAATTGCTCTCTGTGTGTTTAAATTGTTATTTTTTAACAGAAAATTTCTAATCTGCCTGTAAAGTATATTTGTCTGTAAATATACTTTAATATTTGCGAAATTAAGAAATCGAAAAAGTATACCTTATAAAAAAAATCCTCAAATGATTAAAGATTTTTTTTAAAACTGCTTCCAGAATTTGTTTCTTGGTTAGAACATTTCTGCTGGGATAAAAATCAAGTATTCGATTAAGTAATTATCCTCTATAAATCATGCTATCAAGAAATCATTGCTAGCTTAAGACTGTTTACCGTGAACTTGAATTTATTGTTCTCTTTCCAGAAAATTTCTAAATTGCCTGTAAAATTTGTTTCTTTGCAAGTATACTTCCGTAGCTGCGAAAGTAATAACACCAGAAAACATTCCTTATAAATCGCCTCGTAAAGTGTTCTTAAATTTTCTAAAATTTTGCCTGTAAATGTTTTATTTTATGTGAACACTGCTGCTGCTAAATATAAGCATTCTATTAAATAATTTTCTCTTATAAATCACATTCTCAGATACCCGTTGCATCTATAATATTTCGAATGCAGGGAAAGTTATAAAAGTCCACACATATGTAAATGAGTATGTGCTACATAATGAGACTACTCGTATCGCCCCTAGCGGTGAAATGTGGAGTTTAGCAATCTTATCTTTAAAACTAACAGGGATATGGGGAAAATATCAATCAAAAAGTTTTTCGGTGACGTCAATTTCTCAGTAAATGGTATTCCATGTACATATATAGCCTAAATAAAAAAACGAAAGTGTGAATGCGAGTTTTTGCGATTTGCACCATTGCTCTGGTAAGAACGAACAATTTTCAGCCGACAGTGATTGATTCAAGTACACGAAGTTCTATTTCTTCTGTATTAAACTGTAACTGCTGTTAGTGGTCTCACATACCGCTACTATTGTTGCTTTTTTCTACAGTTTAATTTATTACTTTCAGTTTAAGGCGCTTCTTCAGTCACCTGGAGAGATCCGCTCACAAATGCTAATCCTATAGAAGAAATTTTTAAAGATATCTCCTTTGCATTTTAATATTTTTAAACAATCTTTTTTGAATTGGATAGCTGAGATTGATCTCTACATCTGCCTTTTTTACTTTTTCGATTTTGTTTGCAGGTTTTTTTCAAGGGGATGCTTTCTTTTTCGAAAACGGTTCCGAAAATGAAAGTGATGTCCTCATTAAAAATATCTGTAAACAAAATCGAAAAAGTAAAAAACGCCCTTTGTACAGATCGATCTCAGATAGCCAATTCAAAAAGAATTGTTTAAAAGTACTGAAGTGCAAACAAGATATCTTTAAATTTTTCTTCCATAGGATTAGCATTAGTGAGCGGGACTTTTCAGGTGACTGGAGTAGCCTCTTAACTAGATACTAATTAAATTTTGTTTCGTTTGCAGATCTAGTAGTATCTCCAGTGGCTTCTGAATATAGAGGATTTTTAATTATAAAATGTGTTAATCGAGGTTTTGGTTATATTTCGATTAAGTGGTATCAAAGACCAGTTACAATAACTATGCAACAATTTCAGTGGTAATAGTTAAAGATTGGTTATGTTATTAGACTGAGATATCTGCGCATTTTTTCTCACACTATCTTTCTCTGTAAATAAATACGTACTTTAATGTCTACGGTAATTGGACAAATATAAGTTAACTTTTCGCTTTTTATATCAGCTTTGCATGCACATGGAATAACATTTCCTACTAAATGGACTACACTGAATAACATTCTAATCTACATTATTCTCATATCTGCAGTTATTTATGAGACAGAATATCTAAATTTTACAGTTCGCCGATAGGAGCGCTGTCGCACTGTGCAGTGCATGCTCACTTTCCTATGTGTAAACGTCACTTTTATAACTGTAACTACATTCGTTTAAAAAGTAAGTGTACACTAAAAAAGGGGGTTCTCAAACTTGAGTAAAAATTATTCAATTTTAAATACGTCATATGTTCAACTCCGATCCAAATGTACTCAAAATTGATAAACACATGCACTCATTTCTGTTCATTAACGGCTCAAATATGAACCGTTATGTACTAATTTTATTTACCCATCATAAGTAGCATAGGGTAAGTCTTGTAATCGTTTAAAAAATTGAAAAAAAAATTGACAGATTTACACGTTTCAGACACTGGAGATTCCGAAAAACATATTTTTAGAAAAAAAATTGTCGTCCGTCTGTCTGTGAGTATGTGCGTCTGTGTATCTCTAAACGCACTATCTCCCGAACAAATTGAGATAGAGACTTGGAATTTGGTGTGTACTTAGTATGTAATAATGGAATGAAGCCTATTGAATATCAGTAACCTCGATTATCCGGAACTATATTTTTCTGACTCTCGAAATATTCGTTCTGATAAAAGATATATAAAAATTTTCGAAATTGTTTATTTTAAGGAATGAATATAAAAGAAAATAAAAAAAACATAAATTTTGCATAAAGAACGAGGTCAATCGGATAATTAGTTGCCGAGATATTTGTAATCATATTTTCTAAACTCCTTACTAAACTCTAAAAAACATTTTTCATGACCCTGCATCTCATTCAAATTTCAATTCAAAGATATATTTTAATTGGAAATAAGACGCTTAATCCGACGCAGTAAACTATTAGTTAATACGATTATCATTTTTGGAGTTATAAGGATGCCCCTTTTACGCAGTTCGGTGATGCTTAATTATCCTGTCGACCAAAAAACTATTGCCAAATTATAAGATTAAATGCCAATAATTACTTATCGTAAATCTCAAATTCACTTGATATTAAACACGTTATAGTGTCTGTTACGTTATCAAGTGATTTTTAATTCTACGTTTCATTTGTATTTTTATTAATCTTTTACTAACATATTTGTTCTTTCATTATTTAAAGTAAAAAATATGCCAATTTGTATAATTTTGCGAGTAGTTTGTCAATTTATACAATTTGTCGAAATTGGTCGACGGGATAATCAAGTAGTACCCGCAATTCAGTAATAGAGCATTACTATGTGTTAAAAAGATTTAAATATACCGGGTGTCCCAAAAAGGACTGACTGATTTTAAAATTCAATAACTTGCAAACGGTGACAGATATTAAAAAAATTCTTGCAGGAGGGTTATGCATAAGGTCAAAAGTTTTATTACAGTGATTTTCAATTTTAGTTCGAATTACAAACAATAGATGGCGCTGTAAGCAATAGTAGCTAAATTCAGGCTCGATTTTTTGGTACTTCGTGGCCCGGATAATACATTTCCATCTCCTTTCTCTGCATGGAACAAGATAAAGGACTAAAAATCGAGCCTCTATTTAGCGACTATTGCTTACAGCGCCATCTATTGTTTGTAATTCGAACTAAAATTGAAAATCACTGTAATAAAACTTTTGACCTTATGCATAACCCTCCTGCAAGAATTTTTTTAATATCTGTCACCGTTTGCAAGTTATTGAATTTTAAAATCAGTCAGTCCTTTTTGGGACACCCGGTACATTTAAATTGTATTTTGGAATTACAATGCATTTTATAAATAGTTTACACATGTATAATTTCCATATTTTATACTACGCATGTTCATGATGAGTAAGTATTACGGTGACCCCCAACGACTAGTTTTATCTCATGGCTGTATTCATATATTAACTGCTATGTATACTAATTTTTGGTTGACATAGACATTAGTGACATCGACGAAGCATTCATAAAACAACGCAATGTAATCTTACACATTGTAAAGGAGACGCAATATATAGTTCGTTCCGAAGAATAAAAATGTAATATCATTACCTGATTTCCAGGATATATTGCATTGTTTTATTATCAATCAACATCTTTTATGCCGTCATGAATAAAATAAACCATTGCAAAGCACAAAATTATCATTTCGTTTAGGTTTGATGACATTTGATGTTTCAAAATTGAGAAAGCATAGGTTAAATTTTGACTAAAAAAAGCTCAATTCGATATGAATACATCGATTTACTCATATTTGAATACTTCATTTTTTCAGTGTGTGAGAAACTTTTACACCCTATTTCACTTACTACAAGGGACAGTCGTGGAAAAAAAAAAGTAAACACCCCCTACTAACTCCTCAACAAATTATCGTAAAAGAAAGTTACTGGTACCGAACAATTGGAAATAGAATCTACTTTTAAAGGATGTTTATAAAATTTGCTCAGGGGGCCATCTACTTATTAAAACGAATCCAAACTTCATTTTTTTCAATGACAATACACAATTTTAAAAAGATATTTAAGATCTTTGGTTCAAACTATGCCTAGACACCAAATTTCAAGTCGTTTGAATGATAAGTTTTTTAATTATAAACATTCAAAACTGAGTGCTTCTCATGTTAAATTACATTTTCATATTTTTATTAATATCTCCTGAAATTATACTCCTAATGTGCTATTTTTTGTGTAGCAATAATACTAAAATACCCAAACATAAATACTTTGAATTTGCAACTTTTATAATTTTATTACATGAATTATGAAATATGAAATTAATATTCGAAAACAATATGAATTGCAACCTACAATTTTTTTATGGATTTAGATTTATTAAGTCCTGTTTTATGGAAATCCAAAATTTCACATTTTTCTACCAAGTAGTTTTCAAATTATGCTTAAAAACGACAAAATGATGGATGGTTTAAGGGGCCGTCTATGACAGAAGTGACTATAATATTTTGAAATTTCTTATGCTATCCCGTAACCTACCAGTCTTCAATGACTGCTTGGGTGGTGCTTAAGATGCCTTGATCAAGAAAGCTGCCTTTTGATCAAGGTAATCAAGGCTCTCTCAGTCAACAACCGAGTACCGAACTTCAATTTGGATACAGCCCCTAAAAGATGCTCGTTTTAAAATAATTAATTTTTCATAAACTTATCGTACGAATTGCATAAAAATTTGTTTTTAGGCTAATTGATGTGTATAGAGTTCAATTATGCTGTGAGAAATGTGTACTGCTATTGAAAAAAACGAAGTTATGGTTCGTTTTAATATGTAGATGGCCCCTAAGCAAATTTTGTATGCATCATTTAAAAGTAGACTTTATTACCAATCGTGTGGTACCAGTAACTTTCTTCTACGGTAATTTTTTGCAGAGTTAGTATGGGGTGTTTATTTTTTTTTCATTCTCTTTTTCTATTTAGAAAATTGCTATACAATATTTAAACAGCAAATTTTCTAATTGCCTTGTTTAATTGCAGGCTTTGTGATAAATTTCTGCGATCAAATAAAGCAAAATATGCTACTAAAAACAGTTATGGTAAAACCCTGTAAAAATAAGAATTTTTATCCAACACGATTTATTATGAGTTACAAATTAAAATTTACATTTATTTTTAAAACAACTTCTTACAAATTCTACACTACATATATATTGTTAAAAATCGTTAGAATATTTAAATATTATAGAAATGCTTTGATTTATTAAGTTATTTGCTAAAAATCAAGAAGCGTTTATCTTATTTTAGAATTTCCAATAACGTATTGTTTTTTTTTAATTTTAACCCTTTAGACTCCGACGGAACTTTAAAGTACTATTAAAATAACTTGTTATAAAATAAATTTAATACGCCGATTACTACTAATACAGATTAGAATGAGTTATAGATACTTGACTTTATCTTGTTCCGAAAGTATTGCTGGTTGCACAAAACAAAATTATTTTTAACTCTTTCCGGCACGGGCAATTTTTGTTGTAAAATAATGAAATGATCGACTGACACCGGAATTTTAAAACGACTTTTTCAGAAATTAAAAACATTTTACTTTAACTATTCATTATAAAAGCAAAATTTTACTAAAATATTCTTGGTGCCGTTTGAAAGTTTGGGATTAAAATTAGGTATCCTGACCCGGGCACAGTGTGCCCGAAAGGGTTAAAAGGATGATTTATTTTTCATTTGCATCTTTTCACCTTTCTTGGCGTTGAAAAATTGTGGGGGAAAAGTTTCAGTGAGGAAATATTTCTATATTTCTATTGTAAGAGCCTTATATTTGTATATTTCCTAATTTTATAAAATACTTAAAAAATATTTTAAATAAAAGATTTGAGTGGACTAATAAATATTGCACAAAACCCCTATAAATTCATATTTAATTCATTAATTTTAATTGGCAAAATTCTTCTAAAATTTAATAAAAGGTATTGTAAATCGTCTAATTTAGTTTTAAAAATTCACGGAAAATGCTTTAGAACAGAGGTTTCCAAACGTTTAGACTGACGTACCACTAAATACTCCCGCGTGCCACAAGCATCGCTGACAACTCTTACGCTTTTTTGTACCACAGAAATTTTATAATAAATTTTATTTTTTTTAAATCGCCGTAATCTGTCAATATAATAAGACAAAAATGTGTACTCAATTTGTATTGTATAAAAAAGCAGAAGAGTTAACAGCTATGTAACAGGGGACAAACTCAAAGCTAATACTGGAAAACCAATACAAAGTGTAGCATTTTTTCGGTGACAAATATATTACGTATTTAAATATGTATTTAAAGCGGGAATATAAATACTATATTACTTTATTAAATATGAAAAAAAGTTACACACTTGGCCATGTTCGTCAATTTTTTGTTATATGAATACTATGCTTATATCTATAGTAACATACGCTTAAGAAAATTTAATAAGTGAATAACCTACAGTCGTGGGGAAAAAAGTAAGCACCCCTACTAACTCCTCAACAAATTATCCTAGAAGAAAGTTACTAGTACCGAACGATTGGAAATAAAGTCTGCTTTTAAATGAGGTATATACAATTTGCTTAGGAGGCCCTCTACATATTAAAACGAACCATAACTTTGTTTTTTTCAATAGCAGTACACAATTCTGACAGCATAAATGAACTCTACACCCTTCAATTAGCCTAAAAAAAATTTATGCAATCCGTACGATAAGTTTCCGAGAAATTAATTATTTTAAAACGAGTGTATTTTAGGGGCTGTATCCCAATTGAAGTTCGGTACTCGATTGTTGACTGAGAGAGCCTCCTTCTTGATCAAAGCATCTTAAGCGCTACTCAAGCAGTCATTGAAAACTGCTAGATTACAGGATAGCTGAAGAAATTTCAAAATATCTAATCACTTCTATCATAGACGGCCCCTTAAACTATCATTTTGACTTTTTTAAGCGTAATTTGAAAACTACTTGGAAAAAAAATGTGAAATTTTGGATTTCCATAAAGCAGGACTTAATAAATCTAAATACAACAAAAAAATTGTGGGTTGCAATTCATATTTCTTTCGAATATTAATTTCATAATTCATAATTTATATCATAAAATTATAAAAATTGCAAATTCAACGAATTTATGTTTGGGTATATTAGTATTATTGGTACACAAAAAATTAGCACATTAGGAGTATAATTTCAGGAGATATTAATGAAAATATGAAAATGTAATTTAACATTAGAAGCACTAAATTTTGAATGTTTATAATTCAAAAACGTATCATTCAAATGACTTGAAATTTGGCATCTAGGTATACTTTGAACCGAAGATTTGAAATATCTTGTTAAAATTGGGTATTGCCATTGAAAAAAAATGAATTTTGGGTTCGTTTTAATATGTAGATGCCCCCCTAAGCAAAGCTGATATACATCATTTAAAAGTAGACTTAATTTCCAATCGTTCGGTACCAGTAATTTTCTTCTACGACAATTTGTTGAGGAGGTAGTAGGGGTGTTTACTTTTTTTCCACGACTGTACATAAGAAATTCACAATGAATAAGAATAAAAAATGAAAGTAAACTGCTTATTAATGCGAGATCGAAAATCGTTGAAATAAGTAATATACAATGATTCAAAATAGTAAAAGAAGAAATTTTTCTCTTTTTTTCAGGGGCGATGAAAGGTCAACTTAATATCTACCGAAACATGGCGTCCATTTATCTAAAACTAATTGAGATTACATTAAAATAAGTCGGAAATTGTACGTCAAATATGCCAAAAGAGGTTCGTTCGGATTATAACTAGTTTTATAGATATTCAACTCTTGGTGCAATAGCTGTTGCACTCTTATGCAAGAATGAATTTATACAATATTTATTACGATGATATATATTGAATTCAGTAAAATGTAAATAATAGGACTCCATCTTCAATAATCTTAATGGACTTAATCACCATGGCAACGTAGAATCATTACGTATCATGGGATATCATTGAATTAATTACGTATGATAGGATTTAATAGAATGAAGAATACTTATATTAATATTTTTTTAAGTTTTGATTCGATTTTTATAAAATTTGAAATGACAAAATTCTACAACTATTATATATATTAAATTTCAAACCATTCGGTTGGGTAGATGTTGCGCTGTTATACGCGGACAGATAGACAGACGGACGGATAAAACGACGACTATAGGTGCTACCTAATTACATAATTACGAACGCAGCTTATAAGAGAAAGCAAATCGCTGTCAAAGCAATAATAACAGAAAGCAAACACCACGGAGCTGGTGAATTATTTCATTTCACATAACAGCACTGTACTTCGGCGTACCAGTAAGCAGAGCTTCACGTACCAGTACTGGTACGCGTACCACACTTTGAGAAACCCTACATTAGAATATGAAATTTTCATGAATTCATAATTTGGGATATAAATTGTTAAAGACTAAGCAAACTTATTTAAATTATTTCAATATTACCCTTAATGTTCTGAATACTGCTTCTTTATTCATTGTTGTAGTTTTCTGAATCTATAATAGTTAAACAAACTTTGTAAAACACGAAGAATTCATTAAATTACTGTTCAAAAGTGAGTTAACTTTGTGATCCATGTTCTGAAAGAACGCGACTTTGAGTATGAATTAGAGCCAGGAATTCAAAATGACAGGTTTAAATTGAATTGAAGATTCTTGTAGCATTAAGTATAAAACTTTGGAGAAAATACGTTAACTTTTCCTGAACTTCAAATAACTGCGATAGTTTCTATACAGTAAATTTAAAAGCTAAGAATTTCGATTGCATGATCAGCAGAGTTAGTTGCAATACCTGGTGTTCAAAATGGTGATTATGTTTTAAACTACTGATAATAGAAATATATTCTCAAATATAAAATGTATGCAAATCAAGTTTGAATTTTAGATATCATATTTGTTTTAAAAAGTACTGTATATACACTGGTTTCCAAAAATTAAGGAAAAACAACAAAAGTAGCGATTACTCAAAATGTTACAAGTAGATTTTAATAAAACTGAGCCACAATGTACAACACATAGTAATGTATAAAATAACACTAAAACAAATGACCAGACGATTGTGGTGTTTCAGAAATTAACACAATTATAAAATAAACAAAATAAATGTATCAGTATGGTGTGGAAAAATTACCTTTAATATGGAGTATGATCACCCCTAGAAGGAACACAGCACATACAGCGATGTGTGATACCGTCAATAATGCGATCGATAAGCTCGCTGGGAAGTGCGAGCCATTGCTCTTGTAAAGCAGTTGTAAGCGTGGCATGGGTCTGAGGAGGGGGATTGAGAACATTGACACATCTGCTTAAAGTATCCCAAGCATGCTCGATAGGATTCTAATCCAGCACTGGCCATTCCATGCGCTGAATTGTTTGGTGCTGAAGATAACCTTCTACGATGTGATCCCTGTGTGGTCTAGCGTTACCGTTCTGTAACAGGAAATTGTTACCAATTGCACCGGCTTAAGGGCGCATCTAAGCATCAAGATTGTCATCTCTATAGACATGAGCATTCACAGTTCCACGTCGAAAACCACTGAGGCCTGTTCGTCCACCCAAAGAGATACCATTCCAAACAAAGACGCTGCCTACTCCATACGAATCTCTTTTACGAATGTTTGATGGATGACAGCGTGTTCCCTGTTCTCACCAAATCAAACGATGCCTACTATCGCTTTGGAAGCTAAACTGGAACTCATCTATGAAGAGAACACGCCTCCATTGATCAGTCGTCCGGTGGATATGCAGACGTGCCCAAACGTGCTTAAACGTTCCCTCCGGTTACATGAGGTGAACGGCACACAAATGGCTGGTCGCCTTGCATAAAGACCACCTTCAGGAAGCATTCTACGCACAGTAGACGTTGATACTAACCTTACAGTGCCTGCAGAAAGGGAGGCTCTAAGATGAGAGGGGTTTCTGTTCTATTCCTTCGTACACATAACCACAAATATCGGTCATCGGTGCTTGTCGTAGCTCTTGTCCGTCCATGGCTAAACCTTCTGGAGACCGAAAATGTTGTTTGAAATTGTCTCCAAAGTCTGTGAGCAGCAGAAGGACTCACATTTAGCCATCTGGCTACCTTTGTGTGACTTTGGCTTACATCCAATCTTCCAATAGCTCTATATCGCAGTTATGTGGACAAATGATACCTCAAGGTCATACTAATGAATTGGCTATCTCAGTTTTCTTGTGTCATAATCACAGCGCCACCAGCAGCCGTACTCTCTAACATACATTTTTATGCTCATCACAGATATCGTAATCCAATTGCAACGCCACTAATTTGCATTTTGTAATTTCATTCAGCATCTTTTAGTTAACAACATATGCAAATTTCATACAGATAGGTCCATTTTTAGGTGCGTTCGTAATTATATAAATACGTAGCACCTATAGTCGTCGTTCAGTCCGTCCGTCCGTCCGTCTGTTCGTCCGTCCGTCTGTTCGTCCGTCTGTCTGTCCGCATATAACAGAGCGAAAACTACCCAACCGAATGGTCTGAAAGTTTAAATGTATGATTGTTGCAAAATTTTGTTGAGCCATTTCAAATTTTATGAAAATCGGATGCATAGTTTAATTACAGGGACAGTCAAAAGTTTTTCTTTACATTACGGCCAATGGGAAAAATTATTGCAAATGCATTTTAATAATGTTACAGCCTTCCGAATGGTCAGAAATTTTAAATATATAATTGTTTCAAAATTTTGTCAAGCCATTTGAAATTTTAGGAAAATCGGATGTATAGTTAATTACAGGGACGGTCAAAAGTTTTCCGTTACATTACGGCCAATGGGAAAAAAATATTGCAAGTGCGTTTTAATGATGTTACAGCCTTCCGAATGGTCTGAAAATTTAAATATATAATTGTTGCAAAATTTTGTCGCGCCATTTCAAATTTTATGAAATTCGGATGTATAGTTTAATTACAGGGACAGTCAAATTTTTCCGTTACATTACGGGGAATGGGAAAAAATTATTGCCAGTGCATTTTAATGATGTTATATACTATGCACTTATGAAGTTAAAAAATATATACATTCAGTACAATATGGGGTACAAAAAATAATTATAAAACTAGTTATAGTACGAACTCATTTGCAACGTTTGACGAGCAATTTTCGACTTGTTGAACGAGTTATCGCTCTTTTTGTGATTTTTCATTAATTTTTGGAAACCAGTGAATTATAAAGCAAAAACTTCCATGTGGAATGCTGGCGTGATATTGACGGCTATTTATATTAATTTAAGATCAAAGTCTTTCACAATTGTTTGCATGCGATAGTGATAAATTTGAAAAAAAAAAAACATTCATGCTTGAAAATTATTTTTTAAAAATAAAAAATGAGTAAATTCCGATACAGTTTTCATACAAATTGCGATATAGTTTTCAAACAAATTGCATTTGAAAGTACATTTTCTCTCTATTGTACGGGAAAAAATTGAAAATGTGCAGTACTTAGAAGTTTAAAAAATTGCAATAAAAGTTAATAGAATTCAAATTTAATCGTCTGCTGTTGCCACCGTCAAAATGACATCAGAATTACGCGCGGACACGTTTGTCTTTTATAATGCAGGTTTGGAACCATTGATTGAGAACACAAAACCTTTTAACTTGTTTCCGAAAACATGATATCAGAAACTTAAAAAAATATGTCAATTACACTGAAATAAAAATTCGATAGTTCAGATTAGATATTTCCTTTAGACATTTTAGGTCAAAGTCCGCATATGGTAAATTTTTTCGAACGTGACTCGTTTAAAACGTAATTCCATCAATATGAAATTTTGCATTACTAAACATTACGTTTTCCATAGAACCAAAAGTTAAAGAATGAAAGTTTTAAAAATAAAACTTTCCTTCATCTCAAAAGTTTACTACAAAAATAGATCTAGATTTCAAGATTAATCAAATATTTTAAGATTTTAAAAATAAAAATTATTATTCTCGCCAATTTTATGATTTTTGATACTTTGATTTTTCAATTTTCTCGCACGTACTTTTTGTAGGCTTTGTGTATTATATAAAAGCTTACCATATATGTGACAACATTATATAAAAAGCATACGTGAATAAAGTTGTTCGATATCCCTGGAAGAAATGTCTCTAGATTGTTTACTGAAATTTGAAGTAACATGTTTCAGGAAACAGAAAAGCTGCATTTTCTCTTATTTCCCAGTGGCATACACAGAAGAAAGGCGTGATGAAAATTTTAAGCAATCCCCCAACTTTCTCTTTCTGAATGCAGTGCAAAACAATCTAAATATTCTTATTGGATTATATTGCACAATATGCGATATCTTACTCTTTACAGTAACATATTAAACAAATAGCACTGAGTGTCGAATAGAACTAAATAATATTATCCTTTATAAATTAGAAATAGATTCCAGACAGTTTAATTTTAAATTCAGTAAAAATAATCTAAAAGGAACTACAATAAATAATTCAAAATTTTGTGGTATAATATTTTTTTATTTATTTGTTTAATATCGAACAATATTTACCAAAAATACTAATTCTTGCCATATTCTACTCCACTTTTAAAAGTTCCGCACCCAGAATCGAGTATTGCCAATTGCCACTGGAAAAGAAATGGAAAAACGGCATTTCCATTTCCTGAAACACGTTATTTCGCAATTCAGTTCGAAACGTAGACATTTTAACGTGAGATGACAAAAAACTTTATTCTTGTATTGGCATTTTTATGTACTATGATGTCACACTTGTTCCGAGCGTTCATATAATATGCAAAACATATCAAAACTTTACGATGTATGGAGAGAAAGTGGTATTGGAAAAGCATATTTGATTTTAAAACAAACAAAAAATATTTTACAGCAAGATTTTAAATTGTCGGAAAAGTTTATTCTAAGACTTTTAGTAGAATTTTCCAAAAACTGTGCATGGCACTCGAAAAGAAATGGAAAAAAAGTAATTAAGTTTTTTGAAACACGTCATTTCACAATTCAGTTCGAAATGTAGACATCTTAACTTGAGATGACGAACATCTGTGTTCCGGTACTAAATATGTTTATGTACTTTATTGTTATGAACGTTCTAAGCAGCCACAAATTAGCTGAGTCTTGACTATTATCAATAATATAATATATTGATTTCAATTCTTGAATTCTTTCCTTTGCATAAGTCATATTGAAATTCGTGTTCTAACAGAGGACAGCTTGGGTCACTTTACGTCCCATTGGCATGAATCACAAAATTTACTCACTTTTGAGCAGTAATTTAATTAATTCTATTAAATTGCTCTACTGATATTTAACATTTAGCATATAATATTTTCAAAATTTTGCTTAACAATTATGTATTTAGGAACTACAACAATCAATAATGAAGCAGTATTTAGAAGATTAAGTTTTTTTAGTCTTAAAATTGAAGAGTAATATAATATTGGTAATAGTCAATGATCATCTAATTTTTTATTATTCAGTACGTGCATAATAATAAAATATATAAAAAATAATAGTATTGGAATAAAGTTGTTTGTCACTTCAAGTTAACCCTTAAATGCCCGGTGTTGCTTTTCGGCAACATACCCAATTTAGGCTTCTAAAATACTATTAGAGTAATATTGAAACTATAATGCCTAATGTTGCCAATAAAATACATTCTGAAAATATTTTTAAATCGATTTGCAACATGTAGATGGAAACACTTGTGCTGTTTAAGAATAAAGATAGATTTATTTTTTCAATTGTTGCTACAAATTGTTCTTTTTGTTTTGTTTGGAGGCTTTCGAAATACCCTATTTTGTTCTGCAGTGAGGAAGTGAGGAAGTAAAATTTATTTCTTATTATAGTTCCTAAAATTCTTGTTTGTTTAATACTATAGAATTTTATCAAGGAAAATTATTTTTTCAATTAAAGACTAGTATTGCCGATTAGTAACAAACTGTTTTTAGCCGTACACCATACTTAAAACAAAATAGGATTTTTTCAAGTATTTTTCCCATGATTTATTTGAAAAATGAAAGCCGAAAAACATTATTGCAATGATTTTTGAAAAATCCGGCATTTAAGGGTTAAGAGGTCTAGATTTCGAACTGAATTGCGAAGTAAAAGTCTTTCAAGAAATGTAAATTTGCCATTTATTTTCATGTGTAATGAAGTAACATAATAAAGTAAAAAATCCAAGTTTTTCTACTCTCAATTCAAGGCAAATCAATCTATAGTGTGTTGCCAAATTCGACCGATAAATTCCGAGAGGGGATAGTAGGTGTCAAGAGAATGAAAAATTTCCGTAGAACATGGGGTCACAAACCACTTATTTAGTGACAAATACAGGGTGTTTCGTCTTAACTAAATTGACGGTAATAATTTGGCGAAAAATAAAAATATTGCAATAAAAATGCAGCGATATGTACCTTGTTTTGTATGAAATGTTATAGTATTACGAAAAATTCTGTAAAATCAGAGTGCTCAAGCATTCAATGATACCGTATGGACTGTTAATCGCAGAACAAGTGAATACTGCTGGCGTATATAGTGGAAATTTCTACCACTTTTTTTTTTATATTATCACATTTACAAGAAATGTGAGAATGTCTATTAAAAGTTTTATTATAATACAGGGTGTTTCACTACCAGACCTACAAACTTGCAGGAGATGTAGACGGCACAGAGACGAATCGGAATCAAATAGCAATATAAGGTCGAAAATGCAATCCTAACGAGATAGAGGGGTTGTTAAGGGCTGAACCATAGTAATAGAAAATTGACATTTAAAGACCATAAGTTTAAAATAAACCACGATTTTCCTGATAATGAAGTTGTCCGATGTTTCGTAATGTGTGAATGAAACATTCGTAACCTGGAGTCTCGGATGTTTTGAAATACTAGGGGGCTCGGCCCTCAACGAGCTACGCTCGCCAACCCCCCCGTTCAGGCACTGCAGTCTCTAAAAGCACGCTAATTTGGTCGGCTTTAAAAAGATTTTGGAAGATTGAATTATAATTAAAAAAACAAAGGCGATCTCCCTATAAACGGGTTTCTATTCATTTCTCTTTGATTGGGGAATTTTACGGAAAAATCAGCTGCTGTTAAAAGATACAATGGCATTTCAAAATCATCTAATATAAAATGAATTAAGTAAACAGAGTCTTTGTCTCCCGGTATTTTTTAACAAAGCGAAAAGAAAGTCCTTTTAAATAAGACATTTTAAATATATCGTTTTTAATCTGACGTAATTTTCACCAAACTTTTCTTTCCCTTTTTAATATTCACGTGAAAATACTTTTATTAGAAATAAAATATTATTTGCGCTGTCCAAGGAAAAAAAAAAAATAGTTGAAAAGTTCATTTCAAAATATCAAGTAAATGTCTCGCGCTATTTGTAAATTTAAACTATTTTGCAATATTATTTTTTGTTCATTTTACGTAATAAGTGTAATGTGACGTAAATGTGATGTAATTTCTCCTATTTAAGACTTCTAACGCACGTTAATGAATTCATTATTTTACAATATCCTTTCTCTTTAAAAATTCACGTGTAATTATAGATGAAGTAATTTTCAATAAGTTCCTGCTTTTTATACGTAATTATTTAATTCTAATTTGAAAGGTTTTTTTCTGTTTATAATAGTCACGTGTAAATAAATTTTTAATTTGAAGCAAGCATTATTGTTTCCGTTGTTTATACAGTTGGCAACAGGTTAAATTAGTACAATTTTCTGAAATAAGTAAAAAATATCTCTCTAAATGCTGGAAATTTGAATTTAAAATAGAAATGAAACCTCGAAAAATGAGTCAAATTAAAAAAATAAATTAATTCTGCACACCGGGAAATTATAACGTATAAAATGATCTAAAAATTATTAAATTCCGATGTATAGTTTTTGCTCCTATAAAACTTTTTTAGTGGAACTATTTTGTCCAACTTTAGCATTAAATATCTCTTAAAATATTTCTTCGATTTGAAAACTGTCTGCATCAGCGTGTTTATCAAACATTTCTGTATAAAACCACCGATTTTCATATTTTTGTATGCATTATTTTTCTTAATATTAACGAAGAAAGACCTCCGGTCACAAAAAATTCAAAACCGGCGGCGGCGACAGCGGTAACTTTTTTTTAGAATAGAGAGATGCTGGGCGTGTTTCGGACGTTTGCGGTAGCAACGAATACGCACCATTTCAAAACGTCCCTACTATATCAAGCGTGCAAATCGGTAGAGGTAACAACAAGGCACGTAGGCAGAAAACTTCGGAGAACTTCATTATCAGGAAAGTCATGACTTATTTTAAGCTTATGGTCTTTAATGTCAATTTGCTATCACTATGATTCAGGCCTTAAGAGCCCCTCTATCACGTTACACTGTAAAAAACGGACTAAAATACGGAAATACTACTGGCAATCTAGACGCCAGTACTATTTCCGTATTTAACGGAACCTTTTCCCGGTAAATTACTGAAAAGTTTCCGTTAAATTTAAAAAAAACGGAAAAATTTCTGTAATTTACCGGGAAAAAGTTCCGTTAAAATACGGAAATAGTACTGGCGTCTAGATTGCCAGTAGTATTTCCGTATTTTAGCCCGTTTTTTTTTTTTTTTTTTTTTTTTACAGTGTAGGATTGCATTTCCGACCCTACATTGCTATGTGATTCCGAGTTGTCTCTTTGCCCTCTACACCTCCTGGAAGTTTGTCGGTTTGGTAGTGAAACTATATACTTCAGTTTTCTGAAAGTTATTACCGTCAACCCGAATTGAGTTAAGATAGAACACCCTGTATTTTTTATTAAATACGTAGTTTGCGACCCCATGTTCTTTGGTAATTTTTCATCCACCTGATGTCTACTATCAACCATCTGAACTTGTCGGTCAAATTCGGCAACACCCTGTATATATTCTTGCATATATGCTAGTCAGCATTGCAATTTTTTCATAAGTATTTACAAGTGATGACTAGGGCAGTAACATACCAAACAAATACAGCAATTGATAAATAGAACTAAACAATATTGTTCTTTTAAAAATAATAATGTATTGCAGATTCTTTTTCTCTTTAAAAAGAAAAAAAGAAATGTGCTAAACGAATAAGAATAAAGGATTCTGTTATTTCTAAATTTTGCTGTGAAAAATTCTTTGTTTATTTCTAAATCAAACAAGCTCTTCCAACAAATAGTAATTTTCGCTGTTTGCTATGTCATTTTTAAAAGCTCTGCATATTATATGAATTCTCACCACACGTATTATAACTTAGCAAATAAAAAGTATGGTAGTGGAATAATGTTGTTCGTCATCTCAAATAGAGACGTCAACGTTCCGAAGTGAATTGCGAAATAACGTGCTCCAGAAAATGGAAATGTTGCTTTTCTATATATTTCACAATGGCATATTCCAAAACAGAAGATGGTGTGGCATAAATATTGGGCAATCTTCCTTCTCTCTCTCTGTGTGTCTCATTCATTCAAGAAAAAAGCATTCATTACGTCTATATGCTAAACAACAGTAATATTTTCTCCTAAGTATTTACAATTATATAGGAAAAGCATGATTTATTCACAGCAGTAATGTAGCAAGCAAATATCAGTAAATACAACTAAATAATATTATTATTTATAAAAGAAATATTCAATGCAAAGCATTTAAATATCCTTGCGAATATGTTAGACAGTTTTTTCTAAGTATTTCCATTCATAAAATGATACGATGTAATTTTGGTTGTAACATATGAAATATGTACTGCATCAATCATTAAGTGATGAATATAAATAAAAAACATTATACTTTTCAAATTAATAATACGTTTCACATTTGATTTTACTAAAACTTCTGAGAAAAAATGCCCTAAAAATATAAAACGATGTTAAATCGAAGCTATTGCTATTTGTTAACTTGTTAGATATTAATGAGCATTTATACAAGTTATCTTAGGTATTAAAAATATTTAAATTTAGCTTTTGGCCAAAAAATGCGCATTTTTTCCGTGTATGCGTTCTACCATTTTGATATGCTTTCCATATTATATGATCGTTTGCCACTTAAAAGAGAGAATAGTGCAGAAAAATATAGTACAGTAATATAGTTGTTAATTCTTTGAAAGAAAGATGATTACACTCCAAAGTGAATTGCAAAGTCATGTGTCCAGAAAACGGAAGTGAGGTTTTCCATTTATTTTTTATTGACATACTGCAAGAGAAAGTATGATAGAAATATTGGGCAATTTTCAAACTTTTTCGTTCCTGAATCCAATGCAAAACATTTAAATATTCTTGTGCGAATGGTGATTTATACTTTACGGAGAAATAAATAACTCAAAAAAACGATATGATCGTAGCTTAAACGTGTCAAGTAAATATCAGCAACTGATTAATCGACGAAATGATACGATTCCTAACAAAAGAATAATACAGTTCAGCTTAGATATAAATATGTCCAGCAATTGGAGATGTTTTTCTATTTATTTCTTAACTGCATATTGCGAAACAAAGTTATGATAGAAGTATTGAGAAAATTTCTCCTTTTTTCACCCATAAATTCAATGCAAAACCTTTAAATGTTTTTCTGCAAATATTGGTTTATACTTTAACGGGGAAATAAAGAACTCAAAAAATGATATAATCGTAGCTGAAACGTGTCAAACAAACAACAGTAAACGATTAATCAACGAAATGATATTATTCGTAACAAAAGAATAAAGCAGTTCAGCTTGAATGTAAACATGTCCAGAAAGTGAAGATGTTCTTTTTCCCTTTATTTCTTAATTTCATATAGCGAAACAAAGGTATGATAGAAGTATTGGGCAATTTTCCAGTTTTCTTGCCCATGAATTCAATACAAAACATTTAATGTTCTTGTGTAAATATTGATTTTCTTTCTTTCTTTCTTTCTAACCGATGACCATCCCCTACCTGCCGGGAAGCCCAGCTGAACGGGTTTGATACCTGGTATCGGGGCGGGTGACTACCTAATCGCTACCTAGCGGCAATAAACCTAACGAGCTCCTAGATCGTCTCGCCAGGGCCTGTTGCTTAGTTGTTAACGGTGTTATGTCGGTTGCTTAATATTTATATCCTGTTGTTTGGAACCTGCACATTGCTACTCATGATGATCTCGTAATTTGGAACCTTGGTCAGGTAACAAGACCTTCACCTGGCAAGGCACCTCCAGAGGTATAATTCACAGGTAACTTGGAGGACTTTGCACCCACGACGGATTTTATATGCACCGTAAATATTGGTTTATACTTTAACGAGGAAATTAAGAAAGCAAAAAAAAATAATGATATGATCATAGCTGGAACGCCATGCAAACATCATTAAATGAGGAATCTACTAAATAATATTAATAGTAATAAAACAATAATGCAGTTCAGCTTGGCTTGGGTGTAAACGTGTTCAGAATATGGAAATGTTTTTTTTTTTTTTTACTTATTTCATAATCACATATTACGAAAAAAGTGTATGATAGAATTTTGGGGTAACTCTCCAATTTTCTCTTCCCCGAATTCAATGCAGAGCATTTAAATATTTTTATGTAAATGTCGACTTATATTTTAATGATGAAACAAAGGACGCAAAAAATGATATGATCGTAGCTGGAATGTGTCACGAAAACATCCGTCGATGATAAATCAACTAAATGATTCTATTCGTAATAAAACAATAATGGAGTTTAGCTTAGATGTAAATTTGTCCAGAAAAAGGAAATGTTGTTTTTCCATTTATTTCATAATGACTTGTTACGAAAAAAGTTTATAGTAGAATTATTGGGCAATTATCCACTTTTCTTTCCCTTGAATTCAATGCAAAATATTTAAATATTTTCTGTAAATGTTAGTTTACACTTTAACAATGAAAGAAAGAACTCAAAAAATGATATGATCGTATCTGGAACGTATCAAGTAAACATCAAAAAATGATGAATTGAGTAAATAATACAATTAGCAATAAAAAAATTATCTTTTTCGACAATTCAAACTTTCGCAATAAAATACTTTTTGTTTATCGTTTGACCAAATACATTTTCTCTCAATACAGTTTTGATATGTTTTGGATATTATATGAACAAGCAGCACAAGTGTGACAGCATACATAAAAAATAAACAAAAATACAGTAGATATAGTTTATACACAGAAAATACAGTGCAAGAAGAAAGGTATTGTTCGTCTCAAAAAACATGTTTATATAACGAATTGAGTTGCGAAGTAACGTGTCCAGAAAAAAGAAATGCAGGTTTTCCATTTATTTCACAATGATATATTCCGAAAAAAAGTGTGATAGAACTACTGGGCAATTCTCCAAATTTCTTTCCCTTTCATGTAATGCGAAATATTCTTGCGTATTAAAACTAAAAGAAAAAAAAAAGATGCAATAACAGCACTAACGTGTCAAACCCTCATCAGTGAATAATTACTAAATAATACTATTCTTTGCAAAACATAACGTGTTTATACTTCTATTTTAGCAAAAAAAAAAATTGCAAATGTTCCTAAAATTTGGCCTTAATTTATTCTTACAGAAATTTTAACAGAAGGAAACAAACTATAACCGTGTACTATGGAGGGTGATTCTCAACTCAGAGTTTGCCATAATATAGAATTGAGATCTGCTGGGAGCCTACTTTTTAATTCTTTGTAAAAAAGTTTTAGAAACAAAAAATTTTCGGAAAAGTAAAATAATGTATCTTAGAGGAATATATAGCAGAAGAGATATTAATTTTTAAAAAAAGCGCACCTAATTGCAGTGAAATATTGCTTGTGGGAAAACTAAGTGACAAAGAAAGTACTGAAAATATTCGAACATATACTAAAGTGTATAAAATAGTATAAGAATCTGGATTTTCATGCGCACGTAAGACGGTATTTGATAGTGAGATGACTATTGGAATAAGCGACCATTATTTAGATTATGAATGCGTACAATATCTATATGTCAATATGTTTTATATGTTTTGGATGCATCCAAATTTTAACAAATTGTTAGGAGTTGCCTGCCAGGAGATTTTAAGATGATAAATTACTCAAAGTTTTCTTGTTGTAGATGTGAGACTGGAAATCTTACTCATTCACAGCAATTATTAACATTAGTCACATGAATTGACTCAAAACCAACTTTTTCATTATATTATAAGCATTTCAATTACAAAGGTAAACAGGCTCTCGCAGAGAACTGGACAAACAATTTTTCTTAATTTTATCGCCTATAATTGTTAAATCAGAGAAGACGACTTCAGCATCTTCTTTTAGTGCAAAAAAAAAAATGAGATTTTGATACGGAAACAAATCATGATTTTTTGTTCCTATCATCATATTTTTAAAAAAATAAATAGCATAATTAATTAACTATAATCCCGCTCTATATAAATCAGTGTGTGTGTCTGTTCCTTAACCCCTTAACGGTCGCATTAAATTACGGTTTAAAAATTCAAATTGATTATCGTCACCACTTTTTTGAAAAGGAAATATTCACCTTATTTAATGACAGGTAAAATGATACCATAATAAAGCCAATTACACTATTTTATAAAACTGGTGAAAATCAAACAAATCTGAATAATCTACATAAAAGACACAGCCCGTAAATATGACGGGAGCGAGAATTAAGGGTTAAACCAATGTACAATTTTTGACTGATTTGCACGAAAATTCATATGCATACTTTTTAGAACGCGAGAAAAATTTCTGTCTTTTTAAAAATTTCCCAGGCCATCCTTTGCCTCTTTTTTCAACCGCCTGCTATTAAGTAAAATTCTTTATGTAAGTTTTTCTTTTCTATTGTGTACTCTAAAAAGTGTTGCCAGATTAGGGACTTTTTTAATTCAGATTATTTGACTGTCACCACTTTTTTAAAGTAGTATAATTCGCTTATTTTTCAGAATTTTTAATCTATTTTTAAATAGGTCGAATATTTCTATTTCAAAAAAAAGGTTACAATCAACAATCTGGGGACAAAAAAGTCCTCGATCTGGCAACACTGATTCTAAACAACGACACAGGAATAATAAAAAATAATGATAACAGGTATACTTTGCTTTTATAAACTAACAAAAGTTCAGATCCACTCGATATATTTTCGCATCCGAAATTAACGTTATTCTGAGAGTATTATAAAATTTTAAATTATTCCATAAGTGGCCTAAAATGGCATATTAAATTATTTAGATGTATTTCTAGTTAAAACATCTACTATAATATAGCCATTTCAATTTAAAGAAAAATATTTACTGAAAAAAATAATAAAAAATAATCTCCTAAACATGACATCATGGTGTATGAGACGCTTTCAGTGTGACGTCAAACTGACACGCAATGATATGTATGTTTTATTTCATGTTTCATTTGTATACTACAACTATCTCTCATTGCTATACCTTATAAATAAGTGTTCTAACACTATCAATGCAGTGATAACAATTTTCTACGATTTACATGAAGTAGGAAATGAAACATAGCAACCGCATTTTTTTTTCTTAAAGTCAGTTCTTTCTCTTTTCAAAGGAAATTCCCTAACTTGGTTTTACTGTAATTAAGTGAAAGTAGTGTTATATTTTTATGATTGTCTTTTTAACGATTTTTGAGCGTAATTGTACAGAGCTCTGCTATTTTAATTGCCGTATTATTGCAGGGATTTTTTGTCCGCAGAAAAAAAAACTGCCATCAAAATCATAAAAGTACGAAGATACCTGGTAATACACCGACCACCGATATTCTATACAAAATATCACTTAAAAAATGAATGTGCGAACGAGAAATTAAAAAAAAAAACGTCCCCATTATTTTAAAATCAGCTTCCAAGTGTTTTTGCATTACTAGCGTAGAATCCTAATATATATATATATATTTTTTAAACTGTATTAATTAATTCCTTATCTTTTGTTTAAGGATAATGCTAAAGCATCTCGATTTAATACTATATCTGAAACTAATAGAATCTATTTATTTCATCATGTTATTCCATTCCATTACACATACTGAAGGATTTTATTTAATTATTGAAAATCAAAATTATAGACATTTACATTAATTAAACTCGTTTGCATATTTAGGATACTTTCAAACTTATAAATTAATTATAAAGCATTTGAAGCGCAGAAACTATTCTACATACTTCACTCAACGATGATTACATAAACATATTATTGGTATCCTAATTTTTCGAATTTCGATCGTCATTAATCGTTAGAGGAATTCATTTGCGAAGAGTAAATTGAGAAGCTGAGCTCAATATATTATTATTGTTATCACAAAATTATTAAATTACTATTATTTATTATTAAATGAATGAAAAATTTCCCTTACAAAAATTGTTTTTGCCAATGAATAGTTTTCCCTTTTTATCCATGCTATTTATTTTATCTTGTTATTCCATTCCATTGTACATATTGACGGATTTTGTTTAATTATTTAAAAGGAAAATTATAGACATTTACATTAATTGAAATTTTTGCATACTTAGGAGGCTTTCAAACTCATAAAGTAATTATAAAGCATCTGATTCGTGGAAACTATTTCACATATTCTTTACTCAACGATAATTAGATGGACATATTATTGGTATCCTAATTTTCTGAGTTTCCATCGTCATTAATCTTTAGAGGAATCCATTTGAGAAGAATAATTTGAGAAGCTGAACCCATTATATATTATTATTATTATTATAGTTACAAAATTATAAAATTACTATTATTTATTATTAAATTAATGAAAAATTTCCCTTACAAAAATTGTTTTTGCCAATGAATAGTTTTCCCTTTTATCCTTGCTATTTATTTTATTATGCTATTCCATTCCATTGTACATATTGACAGATTTTGTTTAATTATTTAAAATTAAAATTATAGACATTTACATTAATTGAAATTTTTGCATACTTAGGATGCTTTCAAACTCATAAAGCATCTGAAGCACGGAAACTATTCCGCATGGTCTTTACTCAACGATAATTAGATGGACATATTATTGGTATCCTAATTTTTTGAGTTTCTATCGCCATTAATCTTTAGAGGAATCCATTTGAGAAGAATAATTTGAGAAGCTGAACCCATTATATATTATTATTATTGATAAAAAAAAATTAAAAAAATATTATTATTATTAAATGAATGAAAAATTAGCATTATTTGTGTACGATCTTACTATATATTTTTTAAAGCTATATTAAAATTTCTTATCGTTTGTTTAAGCATAATGTTAAAGTATCCATCATTTAATACTATATCTGAAACTAATAGAAATTATTTACTTCATCCTCTTATTATACTATTCCATTGTACATATTAAAGGATTTTATTTAATTACTGAAAATCAAAATTATAGACATTCACATTAATTGAACTCGTTTGTATACTTACGATGCTTTCAAACTCATAAAGTAATTATAAAGCATGTGAAGCACGGAAACTATTTCACATATTCTTTACTCAACGATAATTAGATAAACATATTATAGTCCAGGCAATAGGAAATTTTACCTAGCAAAATAAATGGTAGTACTGTAAATCGGCTTTCTAGATGTTTTTTGGGTCGCTGAATCCAAATTTGTAACTTCCCACCAAAATTTCCCCCGGCAACCTCCCCAAATTTTGGTAAAAAACTCCCCAAAAAAGGTTTTTATTAAAAAAATCAATTTTTTATTGTTTTAGAGAAAAAGTAGCTAAAAATTCAGAAAGTAGACAAAATTTTCAACAAATGAGATACATGATATTATGACTTAGGATGAAGGGGAAGGGGGGTCTGCCTCGGAACATGCGCGCGGTGCTGCTTGAACTAAGTTGCGCAATTCCGCTTAACCACTCACACGCTTACATTCGCCCTCCCATCAACCCTCCGAACTTTCTCTATAGGGCTTACTTTAAGATTTTTGGGTCGCTGAATCCAAATTTTTAACTTTCCCCCAAAAATCCCCCCCCCCCCACCACCACCCAAATAGTTGTTTCTAACTTAAATTTCTTATTTTTTTAGGGGAAAGCATTACAAAATTCAGAAACGAGACAAAATTTGCAACAAATAGGATATATGAAGTATGAATTAGGATGAACGGGAAGGGTGAGGGCTGTCTCTGAACATGCACTGCGGCGCCACGTGCACTAAATTATGAAGTCATGGCAATAGGGGATTTTATCTGGCAAAATTAATACTAGTTCTGGATTTCGACTCACTTTATGTTTTTTGGATCGCTGAATCCGAATTTGTAACTTTCCACGAAAATTTCACCCGGCAACTCCCCAAAAATTGATTTTTTGGAAAAATTTGGTTTTTGAGAAAAGCGCGCGGGGAATGTTCCGAGGCAGCCCCCTCTCTCCCCGTTTATCCTACGTCATAATGTCATATATCCTATTTGTTGGAAATTTTGTCTAGTTTCTGAATTTAGTAATGCTTTTCCCCTAAAACAATAATAAATTTAAGTTAAAAACAACTATTTGCGGGGGTTTTCGGAGGGGAAAATTTTGGGGATAAGTTAAAAATTCGAATTCAGCTACCCAAAAAATTTAAAGTAAACCTTATAGAGAAGGTTCGGAAAGAAGATGGGAGGGCTAATGTAAACGTGTGAGTGGTTAAGTGGAATTGCGCAACTTAGTCCACGCAGCACTGCGGCGCATGTTCCGAGGCAGATCCCCCCTTCCCCTTCATCCTAAGTCATAATGTCATGTATCTAATTTGTTGCAAATTTTGTCTACTTTTTGAATTTTTAGCTACTTTTCCCCTAAAACAATAAAAAAATGGAATGTTTTAATAAAAACCTTTTTGGGAGGGGCTTTTTACCAAAATTTTGGGGGTTGCCGGGGGAAATTTTGAGGGAAAGTTACAAATTCGGATTCAGCAACCCAAAAAACATCTAGAAAGCCGATTTCGAGTACTACCATTAATTTTTCTAGGTAGAGTCCCTATACGGTCTCTATTGACCGGACTATTATTGGCATCCTAATTTTTCGAGTTTCGATCGTCATTAATCCTTAGAGGAATCCATTTGCGAAGAATAAATTGAGAAGCTGGCCCCAATACGTTATTATTATTATTATTGTTACAAAATTATAAAATTATTATTATTATTAAATGAATGAAAAATTAACATTATTTGCGTAGGGTCCTAATATGTTTTTTAAGGCTGTATTAAATAATTGCTTATCGTTTGTTTAAGCATAATGCTAAAATATCTCGATTTAATACCGTATCTAAAACTAATAGAAATTATTCATTTCATCATGCTATTCCATTCCATTGTATATATTGAATGATTTTATTTATTACTGAAAATCAACATTATAGACATTTATATTAATTGAACTCGTTTGCATACGTGGGATGTTTTCAAACACATAAACTAATAATAAAGCATCTGAAACACGCAAACTGTTCTATATATTCTTCACTCAACAATAATTGGATAAACATACTATTTGTATCCTAATTTTTCGAGTTTCTAGCGTCATTAATCTTTAGAGGAATCCATTTCCTAAGAAATAATCAAGAAACTGGACCTAATATATTATTATTATCGTTACAAAATTCTAAAATTGTTATTATTATTATTAAATGTATGAAAAATTAACATTACTAACGTATAATCCAAATTTTTTTTTTAAAGCTGTATTAAACAATTTCTTATCCTTTGCATAATGTTAAAGTATCTCGATTTAATACTATATCTAAAACTAATAGAGTCTTTTTATTTCATCATGTTATTCCATTCCATTATGCATACCGAAAGATTTTATTTAATTATTGAAAATGGAAATTATAGACAGTTACGTTAATTGAACTCGTTTGTATACTTAGGATGCTTTCAAAATCATAAGGTAATAATAAAGTATGTGAAGCACGGAAACTATTTCACATATTCTTTACTCAACGATATTTAGATAAACATATTATTGGTATCCTAATTTTTCAAGTTTCGATCGTCATTAATCTTTAGAAGAATCCATTTGTGAAGAATAATTTGACAAGCTGAACCCATTATATATTATTATTATAGTTACAAAATTATAAAACTATTATCATAATTAAATTAATGAAAAATTAACATTATTTTCGTAGGATCCTAATATATATTTTTTAAAGCTATATTAAATAATTTCTTATTGTTTGTTTAAGGATAATACTAAAGTATCTCAATTTGATACTTCATCTGAAACTAATAGAAGCTATTTATTTCATAATCTTATACCATTCCATTGTACATATTAAAGGGTTTTATTTAATTATTGAAAATCAAAATTACAGATATTCACATTAATTGAACTCGTTTGCATATTTAGGATGCTTTCAAACTCATAAAGTAATAATAAAGTATGTGAAGCACGGAAACTATTTCACATATTCTTTACTCAACGATAATTAGATAAACATATTATTGATATCCTAATTTTTCGAGTTTCGATCGTCATTAGTCATTAGAGGAATCCATTTACGAAGAATAAATTGAGAAGCCTAATATATTACTATTAATGTTAAAAAATTTAAAAATTATTGTTATTATTAAGTGAATGAAGAATTTCGCTTATAAAAATTGATTTGCCATTGTTTTCCTTTTTATCCTCGTGAAAGCATTTCGTAATCAGAATTCGAAATCGAAGGCAAGTAGGGAAATGCAGTGTAATAAAAGAGAAATGTTTCTTTATCTTGCAAAACTTAATGAAAATATAATATTACAATTTTTAAAGTTATCCACTATTCTGAAAGCCATTCTTTTATTTTCAGAATATTCATAATCCAATAAATTTTTCAAATTTAAAGAAACATTTTTGAAAAAAGAGGCTTATTTTGTTGCCTGTTTCAAAGAAAGAAAATCCGATCGTTTCACAACAGTTTTTACAGTAATCGGTTTTTGGACACAAAATACTGGTTTTAAGAATACTATCAATTATCAAGCAAACATTTTCTGTTGCATAGCATAATTTATACATCCAAAAGTAACAAAATAGAGTTAATTTTAATATTAATGTCAATCCTGTTAATTTAGCATGTTTGCCTATAAAACATATGTATGTTGAACCGAAAACATGTTTGCGTGACATTTGATGACATCCGAAAAACTGATATTTCGTCTTGAGAAAAAAGATTAATACACTTTAGAATGTCTGAACTCTGAACTCCAACTCTAAAACTCCTTTTCTCTCGGGAAATCTTTTTTAAACCTCTAAAATGTGTTTGTTTCTGAAGTATATGAAGATAATTAAACACTTTTCGGTTTCTGAAGTATATGAAGGCAGAGTTCGTACGGGTACCGTTATTTTCAAGGGCAAATATCAGAATTGTTTTACAGAAAAATAAGTCTAGTTTAAAAGGACGAAATTTCGCATTATTTCAGGAGAGGTTTTCCACAAGAAAATACTGGTACCAAAGAATTTCTTAGTCTGGAAATTCAAACACCCGTACGTACTCTGGAAGATAAAAAATCTTTTTTAAACCTCTTAAATGTGTTTGTTTCTGAGGTATATGAAGAAAATAAAACACTTTTTGGTTTCTGAAGTATATGAAGACAGGGTTCGTACGGGTACCGCTATTTCCAAGGGCAAATATCAGAATTGTTTTATTGAAAAACAAATCTAGTTTAAAAGGACAAAATTTCGCATTATTTCAGGAGGGGTTTTCCACAAGAAAATACTGGTACCAAAGAATTTCTTAGTCTGGAAATTCAAACACCCGCACGTACTCTGGAAGATAAAAAATCTTTTTTAAACCTCTTAAATGTGTTTGTTTCTGAGGTATATGAAGAAAATAAAACACTTTTCGGTTTCTGAAGTATATGAAGACAGGGTTCGTACGGGTACCGCTATTTCCAAGGGCAAATATCAGAATTGTTTTATTGAAAAACAAATCTAGTTTAAAAGGACAAAATTTCGCATTATTTCAGGAGGGGTTTTCCACAAGAAAATACTGGTACCAAAGAATTTCTTAGTCTGGAAATTCAAACACCCGCACGTACTCTGGAAGATAAAAAATCTTTTTTAAACCTCTTAAATGTGTTTGTTTCTGGGGTATATGAAGAAAATAAAACACTTTTCGGTTTCTGAAGTATATGAAGACAGGGTTCGTACGGGTACCGCTATTTCCAAGGGCAAATATCAGAATTGTTTTATAGAAAAATAAGTCTAGTGTAAAAGGACGAAATTTCGCATTATTTCAGGAGAGGTTTTCCACAAGAAAATACTGGTACCAAAAAATTTCTTAGTCTGGAAATTCAAACACCCGTACGTACTCTGGAAGATAAAAAACCTTTTTTAAACCTCTTAAATGTGTTTGTTTCTGAGGTATATGAAGAAAATAAAACACTTTTCGGTTTCTGAAGTATATGAAGACAGGGTTCGTACGGGTACCGCTATTTCCAAGGGCAAATATCAGAATTGTTTTGTTGAAAAACAAATCTAGTTTAAAAGGACGAAATTTCGCATTATTTCAGGAGAGATTTTCTACAAGAAAATACTGGTACCAAAGAATTTCTTAGTCTGGAAATTCAAACACCCGTACGAACTCTGGAAAATAACAAAACATTTTCGGTTTCTGAGGTATATGAAGATAATAAAACATTTTTCGGATTCTGAGGTATATGAAGATAATAAAACACTTTTCGGTTTCTGAGGTATTTGAAGATAATAAAACACTTTTCGGTTTCTGAGGTATTTGAAGATAATAAAACACTTTTCGGATTCTGAGGTATATGAAGATAATAAAACACTTTTCGGTTTCTGAGGTATTTGAACATAATAAAACACTTTTCGGTTTCTGAGGTATTTGAAGATAATAAAACACTTTTCAGATTCTGAGGTATATGAAGATAATAAAACACTTTTCGGTTTCTGAGGTATTCGAAGATAATAAAACACTTTTCGGATTCTGAGGTATATGAAGATAATAAAACACTTTTCGGTTTCTGAGGTATTTGAAGATAATAAAACACTTTTCGGATTCGTGATAATGATTATATAACTTGTGAACGTGGATAATGTTAATCCACAGGTTATATTACATTCTTATGAAGTTTTGCTTCGCTATAAGAAAATACAGATGCTTGTTAATCTAGGAAAATGTAATATAACCATGAACGGAAATATACAGTAACCTCTTCCTAATTACTAACGATTCCGAAAAGCATTCTTTATTTTTAGGAACCTCAGAAACCAAAATATTTTCGAGATTTAAAGAAGCATTTACAAAAACAAAGTTTATTTTGCTACCACTGATTTTCTAAAACGTTTCCAAGTATTTTTATAGCGTATTAATCAATTTTCTCAACCCAGAATATAGGTTTATCGGATGTTATCTATTCTCGAGTAAACATTTTCATGCTTAAGAAATATCATATACAGACAAACGTGAAAAATTAACGACATTAGCATTAGCATTAACATTAAAATTGATATTATTTTCTTATTCCGTGTAAATTCAATTACGCAGATGAAAATGTTTAATTAAGAATTAATAACTCCTTAAAAACCTATATTGCGGTTTGAAAAAATTGACTGTAAAAAATACTCGGAAACGTTCCCGAAAATCAGTAGAAAAGAAAAAAAAATGCAATTTAACAAATTACAAAGACCATTTGGAAAATGATTTCTTCAAAGACTAAAATTTAAGACAAAAAATAGCACGGAGTTGATCCTACATTACGTACGCCATGAAATAAACATTAATAGTGTTATGACACGTAAAAATTGCAAGAAAACGTAAAAATTGCAAGCGACAGAAATCGCCTGCGACTCGTACGTATTATCCACCTGAAACTTACGTATTATCCAAGCATTTCATTGGCTGTTCGGGAAAAGGCTTTTCAATCGTCAGATTTCTTGGAAATCTGACGACCAATTTTAAATGAAATTTATTTCTTAAACTTCTAAACATCCCACAATATTACTTTTTATATCGTCGTATAGAGAAAAAAATGTAATTTGTTTGAAAGCTGTATCTCAATTTGTTTCTGAATTATTAATTTTTTTTGTAGTTTTTATTACTTTTTTGCCATAGTGGCAACACTCTGTTGTCCATCTCTGTTGAAAGTAAAGGGAAATACAGATTACTGTATAGACCAATCAGAAAACGAATAAAATGATTATTAAAACAATAAAAACCTTCAAATATGCTTTTGATTTCCTACCCTGACGAGGACAATAACCATTTTTCCAAATGGTTAAAAACTTTATTTTTTGCTTCTGTAAATCATGGTTCTTTAAATAATCTTTAAATAATCTTTAAATATCGGCTTTTGAAGTTTCTAATGTTAAAGAATGCTTTTCGGTTTCATGGGTAACCCGGAAGAGTTTATTCTATATTTTCTTTCGTGGTAACATCACATTTTTATAGATCCAGAAACAGAGTTTGTTTTACGATGTATAGAGTAACTCAAAAGTTACAAAGTGTTTTTAAAAGCTAATGTTCACATGCGTGATAACATCATAAAAAGATGCATAATAAAATAACCATCACAGAACTGTGCGTATTTTGTTTTTAATCTTATATCCATTATGCATGTAAAATACGGTAACAGATGTCAAAACCATTTTATTTCCAAATATTCAGTTAAAAATTTCGCCTTTAACTTTTGTTTTTCTGTTCTGCATGAGAGAAAGTTTTTTTTTTTTTTTTTTAATATTTCTAATTTTGGATTTGCGAAATAATATAAAATTATTAATTTTGTATGTTTGCAAAACTATTACCGTTTTTCTTTTTAGCCTTTTCTTTTCGTATTTATTTAAAATTTTAAAAAATTTAAATTGTTATATAACATTTGATTTACTACCAGAATTTTGGGCTTTTGCAGAAGAAACTTTATTTACTATTGAATAATTTAAAGTATCAATTCTTTTGAAATGAAACTCTTTTAAACTCAAAGCACAAATTTCCATAAAAATATTTATTTTACTACTTTTACTTAATCCTTTGGGTTTAAAAAATAAGCTATGATTATTTAACTGCTACGTGAAACACAACCGTGCGCATATTAGCATTACGTTTTGTGAGATGTTGTTATAAGCACTTTTCCTCACCATTTTGAATTATTTTAACTGGAGAATTACGAAGATTTTTATTTTCTACTGACCGAACAAATAGTTTAAGAAAAGTATTGAAATCATGATTTAAGTATGTGTATGTATGTGAGCAAACACGATAACCCTTAAACGGTAATTTTGATTGAACTCCCATTTGCCGAATACGTCGCAAGAAATGTAGATTTTCTTAAAAATCGCCCATATATTATATAGACTGGAAGGCGACTGCACAGACAATCACCTCATCGAGTCGGCGGCTAAAATTCAAGGATTAGACAAAACTCGATTAGCATATTAAAATGCAACTGCTCTGTCAAATCACATCCTTGTGGAAACAAATTGCAGACCCGATTTTAGTGATTGATCGGCAAGTTTATCGTTGTGTTTCCCGCACCCAAAGGTATGAAAACATGGAGGACTTGGAGCAGGAAAACAGAATGTTAAACCTACCAGACGACCACTAAAATCGGGTTTTCAGGTGTTTTCACAAAGATATAACTTGGCGGACCAGTTTCATTATATTATGCGAATCGTGTTTTAACTAATGCGGGAATTTCAGCCGCCAACTCGGTGAAGTGATGGTTTATGCAGCTGACCCCCATATTTTAGGATGGGAACTAGTTTAAAGTTGAAATACAAACTTCCTGGAAAATATTTATTTTACTACTTTAACTTAATCCTATGGGTCATAAAAGGATTAAGAAAATGAAACTGACATAGGCTATCATTATTTAGTAGTTACGGGAAACATACACGTGCACATATTAGGATTAAGTTTTGAAGAATGTTGTCATAAGCATTTTTCTTCACAATTTCGAATTATCTTGAGAATTATTGTGATTTTATTTTCTACTTTCCGAACAAATATTATTATTAAGTTTTGAAGAATGTTGTCATAAGCATTTTTTCTCATAATTTTTATTTATCTTAACTGGAAAATTACTGAGATTTTATTTTCTACTTTCCGAACAAATATTATTATTAAGTTTTGAAGAATATTGACATAAGTACTTTTCCTCACAATTTAAGAATTATCTTAACTGGAGAATAACTGAGGTTTTATTGCTACTTTCTGAACAAATTTTAGTGTTAAGTTTTAAAGAATGTTGACATAAGCACTTTTCCTCAGAATTTTGAATTATCTTAACTGAAGAATTAATGAGATTTTATTTTGTACTTTCCGAGCAAATACTAGTATTAAGTTTTGAAGAATGTTATCATAAGCGCTTTTCCTCAAAATTTTGAATTATCTTAACTGAAGAATTAGTAAGAAAATTTATTTTCTACTTTCCGAACAAATATTAAGTTTTGAAGAATATTGTCATAAGCACTTTTCTTCCCAATTGTGAATTATCTTAACTGGAGAGTTACTGAAATTTTATTTTCTGTTTTCCGAACAAATATCAGCATTTAGTTTTGAAGAATGTTGTCATAAGCAGTTTTCCTCACAATTTTCAATTTTCTTAACTGGAGAATTGCTGAGATTTTATTTTCTACTTTCCAAAAAAATATTAGTATTATGTTTTGAAGAATGTTGTCATAAACACACTTCCTCACAATTTTGAATTATATTAACTGGAAAATTATTGAGAGTTTATTTTCTACTTTCTGAACAAATATTATTATTACGCTTAGAATAAAGTTGTAATAAGCACTTTTCCTCACAATTTTTAATAATCTTAACTGGAGAATTACTGAGATTTTATTTTCTACTTTCCGAACAACTACTAGTATTAAGTTTTGAAGAGTGTTGTCATAAGCACTTTTCCTCGCACTTTTGAATTATCTTAATTGGAGAGTTACTGTTTTTTTTTTTTTTTTTTTTTTTTACTTTCCGAACAAATATTAATATTACGTTTTGAAGAGTGTTAAAAAAAGCACTTTTCCTCACAATTTTGAATTATCTTAACTGGAGAAGTAGTGAGATTTTATTTTCTACTTTCCGAACAAATATTAAGTTTTGAAGAATGTTGTCATAAGCACTTTTCTACACAATTTTGAATTATCTTAACTGGAGTGTTACTGAGATTTTATTTTCTGTTTTCCGAACAAATATTAGTATTAAGTTTTGAAGAATGTTGTCATAAACACATTTCCTCCCAATTTTGAATTATATTAACTGGAAAATTATTAAGAGTTTATTTTCTACTTTCCGAACAAATATTAGCATTACGTTTAGAATAAAGTTGTCGTAAGCACTTTTCTTCACAATTTTTAATAACCTTAACTGGAGAATTACTGAGATTTTATTTTCTATTTTCCGAACAACTACTAGAATTAAATTTTGAAGAATGTTAACATAAGCACTTTTTCTCACAATTTTTAATTATCTTAACTGGAGAAATACTGAGATTTTATTTTCTACTTTCCGAACAACTACTAGTATTAAGTTTTGAAGAGTGTTGTCATAAGCACTTTCCTCGCAATTTTGAATTATCTTAATTCGAGAGTTACTGAAATTTTATTTTTTACCTTCCGAACAAATATTAATATTAAGTTTTGAAAAGTGTTAATAGAAGCACTTTTCCTCATAATTTTTAATAATCTTAACTGGAGAATTACTGAGATTTTATTTTCTACTTTCCGAACAACTACTAGTATTAAGTTTTGAAGAGTGTTGTCATAAGCACTTTCCTCGCAATTTTGAATTATCTTAATTCGAGAGTTACTGAGATTTTATTTTTTACCTTCCGAACAAATATTAATATTAAGTTTTGAAAAGTGTTAATAGAAGCACTTTTCCTTATAATTTTTAATAATCTTAACTGGAGAATTAATGAGATTTTATTTTGTACTTTCCGAACAAATACTAGTATTAAGTATTGGCGTTCAAAATTTTGAATTATCTTAACTGGAGAATTACTGAAAAAAAAAATTCTACTTTACGAACAAAAATTAATAGTACGTTTTGAAGAATATTGTCATAAGCACGTTCCCTCACAATTTTGAATTATCTTAATTGGAGAGTCACTGAGATTTTATTTTCTATTTTCCGAACAAATATCAATATTTAGTTTGCAGAACATTGTCATAAGCATTGTTTCTCACAATTTTAAATTATCTTAACTGGGGAATTACTGATAATTTATTTTCTACTTTCCGAACAAATATTAACATTATGTTTTGAAGAATGTTGTCATAAGTACTTTTCCTTACAATTTTGAATTATCTTAATTGGAGAATTCTTGAGATTTTAATTTCTACTTTCCGAACAAATATTAGTATTAAGTTTTGAATAAAGTTATCATAAGCACTCTTTCTCACAATTTTGAAGTATCCTAACTCAAGTATTACTGAGTATTTCAAGTAGAAATTTCAAATAGCGTTTTTTTGTTGAAATTTCAAATATTTTTTTGTTGTTGAAGGTTAACTTTTTTTTTAATATTTTGTTGAAATTTCAATTCTTGTTGTTATTGTTGTTGTCGAAATTTCAAGGAATTTTTTTTTTTATTTGAATTTTTTTTTTGTTGTTGTTAAAATTTCAGATATTTTGCTGTTGTTTAAATTTCAAGAATTTTTTAATGCGTCATTTTATTTTTGTCCGCTCTTACATGACGTTATTTTGTTTAATTTAGAGTGACTTTAAATATCAAAGGCTTGTTATTAGTGAATTGCCGCTGTTTTAAAATCGATTCACAAACTTCCTTGAAAAATATTTATTTTACTACTATAATTTATTCTTTTGGATTATAAAAGGAACACGAAAATAAAACTGTTATAGGCTATAATTCTTCAACTTTGATACAGGGTGCCCAGCAATTAACCGAAAATTTGAAACTTCAATAACTGTTTATTGGGACGTCATTGTGACGTAACATTTGGTGACGCAATGCTACGCGGTTTACAATTTACGAAACCAGAACAAACAAACCCTAGTAGACTCCACCCATTATTATTTTCCATTATTATTTTCCCATTATTATTTTCCCAGTTATTATTTTCCGTTATTATTATATTCCACCCAGGACTATTTTCTGTGAAGCTGCTTGAAGGACAATGGTTTCAAAAATCCTCCACAATCATTATAAATGATCCTACAAGTCATTTCTGCTGAAATTTCGGGTATCACACTGCCGACTATTAGTTCAGTTTTGGACAACTTTGATCGTAGGCTTCACCATAATGTTGTAAGTACTGGGAAGCACTTCGAAAATATCGTGCATTAAATCGGAATAAATGTACTTATTTGTGAAGTAAATATTTTTCTTTTATCTTTTCTCAAACTTTTTTACCAAGCAATTCAAATTTTTGGTTAATTACTGGGCACCCTGTATGCAGTGATGTAGTCGTTAAAAAACCTGAGGGTATACACTAAAGTCATGACCGTCATACCTAGGGTATACGCTATAGTTTTATTTGAGAAACAGAGGGTATACGGAGCTTCTCAACACGTTCACTGCCGCAAAAAAAAGGAAGAATTTTCAAATGTCTTCTTGAAAGTCGTTTGCCACCACAAATTCTGAAAGGTAAATTTCGCTTTACATGTTATAACGTGCCATTTAACAAAATGGCACGTTGTACATGTACAGCGAAATTTACGCACGAACATGTACAGCGAAATTACGCAATTATCTGCACGAGGGATATAGGCCCAGGGGGGGGGAGTGCCCTTCGTGGGGGTCTTTCTAAGGGAACCTAATCCATATTAACGCTTGGAAATCCAAGGTTCGAAGAAAACCACGAAAACTCCGAAAGATTAGGCCGACGGGCGCGATTGGGTTCGAACCCAGCACTTCCCATCTACCAGCTTCGAGAGCAGAACCTCCCAGCCACTGGTGGGGCTGCCAATAAATGAGGCTTTTTTTTTTTTTTTTTTTTTTTTTTTTTTTCAATATTGGTGAAAAAGTAATAAATTAAAGCCACGAATATTAAAGCTACGAGTATACTCGTAGCGTGGCAGTCAACGTGTTAAAAAAATCCAGAAAGTATACGGCGTATACCTGCGTATACCCTCTGAAAGATAACCATGCGCTTTAACTTTTGAGAGATGCTGACATAAGCACTTTTCCTCAGAAACTTGAATTGCCATAGCTTAAGAATTACTGAGTTATTGTTGTTGAAATTTCAAGTACATTTTTTATTTTGTTAAAATTTCCAGTATTTTCTTTTTAAATCTATATAATTCTTGGAAATTTTTCTGTGGAAAATTTCTCACGCCTTGCATTCAATAATATTTCAAATTTTAATTGCTTAAAAGGCGTTCAGTTGGCTGAACGCCTTTTAAGCAATTAAAATTTGAAATATTATTTTATTTTTATTTTGTTGAAATGTTAAGTATTTTCTTATTTTATTGAAACTTCAGGTATTTTTTTCATTTCGTTGAAATTCCAAGTATTTTATATTTTGTTAAAATTTCAAATATTTTTTTTGTTTTTGTTTTTGAAATGCAAAGTTGCATTTTACATTTGTTGTTGTTGTTGTTGTTGTTTTGTTGGAATCCCAAGCATTTATTATTATTATTAATTGCTGAAATTTCATTTAATTTCAAGTGTTTTTTATTTTGTTGAAATTCCAAGTAATTTTTATTATTATTAATTGCTGAAATTTCATTTCTTGTTGTTTTTGTTGTTGTTTTTTGACATTTCAAGTATTTTTTTTATGTATTATTTCATTTACATTCGATATTACACGACTACTGATCTATCAATTTGTTTATTTTAGAATGACTTAAAATATCAATGCTTAGAATCGTGATTGTCTTAAAGTCGGAACACAAACTTCCTTGAAAAATATTTATTTTACTACTTTAGTTTAATGTTTTGAGTTTTAAAAAGAGCAAGAAAATAAAACTAGCATAGACTACCATTATTTAACTGTTACGTGAAACATAACCGTGCGCATATTAGCATTAAGTTTTGAGGGATGTTGACATAAGCACTTTTCCTCAGCGATTTGAATTGCCTTAACTCAAGAATTACTGAGTCAGCTCCAAAAGATTTTGAAAGATTTTAAATGCAGAGAATGTCTTTCTATTTCTAATCTCTTTTGACTTACCAAATTCCCCTAAAGATATTCAATATATCTTTGGATTCTGCAAATTACGAAAATCACATTCTTGGTTGATCAAGAGATATTCATTAAAATTAAATAAAAAAGAAAAGTGCCTAGTTAAACTGATGCCATTAAGCTCACAGGCTATTCACACTGATAGCATATTATACTCTTATTTCAAAGAATAATGCTCCTCGGAAAATAAAGAAATCGACAAAAAAAACATTTACTCAATTAAAGGGGGGGGGTAGCTCCCCCATTACCACCCCCCTTTATATTTAACCAATGAATCTCTAATTCTAATCAGGGAATCGCCTTATCAGAATAAATCGGTATACCAAATTTGAAGCAAATCGGATAATTCTGCATGAAACACCCATTTATCTAAATTATGGTGGGATTAACCCACGCCCCTCCCCGTTATACTTAACCAATGAGCCCCTATAATTAATCAGGGAAGCGGCTTATCATGAATGAAGCTGTATCCAAATTTGAAGCAAATCAGATATTTCTATCAAGAGTTATCGCGAACGTACTTACATACGTACATACGTAAATGCGTACAGTCGTGGAAAAAAAAAAGTAAACACCCCTACTAACTCTTCAACAAATTATCGTACACGGAAGTTACTGGTACCGAATGATTGGAAATAAAGTCTACTTTTAAATGATGTATATAAAATTTGCTTAAGGGGCCATCTACATATTAAAACGAACCCAAACTTCAGTTTTTTCAATGGCAATACCCAATTTTAACGAGTTATTTCAAATCTTCGGTTCAAACTATGCCCAGACACCAAATTTCAAGTCATTTGAATGATAAGTTTTTGAATTATAAACATTCAAAATTGAGTGCTTCTAACGTTAAATTACATTTTCATATATTTATTTATATCTCCTGAAATTATGCTCCTAATGTGCTAATTTTTTGTGTAGTAATAATACTAATGTGCCCAAACATAAATACGCTGAATTTGCAATTTTTATAATTTTATGATATGAATTATGAAATTAATATTTGAAAAATTATGAATTGCAACCTACAATTTTTTTGATGGATTTAGATTTATTAAGTCCTGTTTTATGAAAATCCGAAATTTCACATTTTTCTTCCAAATAGTTTTCAAATTATGCTTAAAAAAAGGCAAAATGATGGTTTAAGGGGCCGTCTATCATAGAATTGAGTAGATATTTTGAAATTTCTTCTGCTGTCCCGTTGTCTAACAGGCTTCATTGACTGCTTGGTGCCTTGATCAAGAAGGAGACTTTCTCGGTTAACAATAGACTGCGGAACTTCAATTTGGATACAGCCCTTAAAATACGCACGTTTTATAATAATTAATTTCTCGGAAACTTATGGTACGAATTGCATAAAAATTGGTTTTTAGGCTAATTGAAAGGTGTAAAGTTCATTTATGCTGTCAGAATTGGGTATTGCCATTGAAAAAAATGAATTTATGGTTTGTTTTATTATGTAGATGGCCCCCTAAGCAAAATTTATATACAGCATTTAAAAGTAGACTTTATTTTCAATCGTTCGGTACCGGTAACTTTCTTCTACGATAATTTGTTGAGGAGTTAGTAGGGGGTGTTTACTTTTTTTTTTCCACGACTGTACATACAGAACCTGCAGGCACATTAGCTCTTGGGTTTTGTTAGCCTGTGAGCTAAAAACCATTAAAATTCAGAATTAAGAAATAACAGAAGTTAAAATTTTTCTCATTGTTATACACGATCCTTTGGAGGAATAGATAATATCTCTCACCGGCAAGAAAAGTGACACATCTCGACAAAAGAAAATTTCACAGGAGATTCAAAAGAAAATTCTCACATTTTTACAGTAAAGATGAAATTATAGCATTTAGCTCTGCATGAATCAGTGAAAAAGTGCATAAAATAGTAAAGCCCTTAAGAATGAAGACGTAGACGAGGTCTGGAAGGTTGATTAATTTCACCTCCCCACACAATTTATGAATGGTTATACAATTCCTGTATATTATTGAAAAGGTATTAAAAGAAAAAAAAAAGAATAAAAGGTAAAAAGAAAAAGAAATTTTTGACACTGATAACGATAGTAGATTAATTTTAACACAATTATTCTAATTGGTAAACAAATACTATTAGATGTAAATTTCCAACTGGGCGAAAAATGTCCGGACCAGGATTCGAACCCGGGACCTCCTGGCTGAAGCCGCCAGTGCTCTGCCATCTGAGCTATCCCGGACGCTTCTTTTCGAACTTTTTCACCCAGCTAACCTTGAAAGATTACAGCATCTGGTCTGAAACCTGGTTCAGCTCAACAGAATAAATCTCAGGTAATGGAACTCCAGAAATCGCTGGATACGAAATTACACTAGATTAATGTTAACACAATTATTCTAATTGATAAACAAATCATATTAGATGTAAATTTCCAACTGGCCAAAAAATTTCCGGACCAGGATTCGAACCCGGGACCTCCCTAGCTGAAGCTGCCAGTGCTCTGCCATCTGAGCTATCCCGGACGCTTCTGGTCAAACTTTTTCACCCAGCTAACCTTGAAAGATTACAGCATCTGGTCTGAAACCTGGTTCAGCTCAACAGAATAAATCTCAGGTAATGGAACTCGAGAAATCGCTGGATACGAAATTACACTAGATTAATTTTAACACAATTATTCTAATTGATAAACAAATCATATTAGATGTAAATTTCCAACTGGGCAAAAAATGTCCGGACCAGGATTCGAACCCGGGACCTTCCTGGCTGAAGCCGCCAGTGCTCTGCCATCTGAGCTATCCCGGACGCTTCTGGTCAAACATTTTCACCCAGCTAAACTTGAAAGATTACAGCATCTGGTCTGAAACCTGGTTCAGCTCAACAGAATAAATCTCAGGTAATGGAACTCCAGAAATCGCTGGATACGAAATTACACTAGATTAATTTTAACACAATTATTCCAATTGGTAAACAAATCATATTAGATGTAAATTTCCAACTGGGCGAAAAATGTCCGGACCAGGACTCGAACCCGGGACCTCCTGGCTGAAGCCGCCAGTGCTCTGCCATCTGAGCTATCCCGGACGCTTCTGGTCGAACTTTTTCACCCAGCTAACCTTGAAAGATTACAGCATCTGGTCTGAGGCGGCTTCAGCCAAGAGGTCCCGGGTTCGAATCCTGGTCCGGACATTTTTCACCCAGTTGGAAATTTACATCTAACTGATAACGATATCATTAGGGGAGGGCGTGGGGTCTCGAGGAATGATAATGTATGATATCGTATCAAGAGTGGGGCTCCAAAATTGCCAAAAAGTTGATAACGTTATATACGTACTGTCCCTAACAGAATTTGATTGAAAAGTAACACTCTTATTTATTTTAATTAATTTAACATATATTTCATTCATTCTACCATGTTCCGTTTATAGAAAGAGTGGAAATCAATGTCCTGTTTTACGTTATACTGAACTGTTCTTACGCGTCGATTCTCTATACTAGAAAGTCGGATCGTCACTAATAAAGGTATCCCTATTCCAAACGCATCATCGAGGTAACGTGTTTGGAGAGTAGATGTGCTAATCTGTCCCTCATCCCTCAGTGACACTCCACAAAAGAGGGGATGGGGAAGACCTGGCAGATACCCCTATCTTTTCGTTCCGTGGATACCATACAAATGATGCGGATGAAGCGGTCTGAGGTAGAGAGTTTAGGCACCGACGACTCCCTTTACCGTGTCAATATGTCAGTGTCAAGGAAGTTTCGTGCTTCTAAAGAACTGGCTGTCATCTAAATCTGGGGGATTTTTCAGATTTAAGTCCCTTACCTCCAGAAGATTTGTAATATACGGGGTTTCCATAAATGTCCCAACTCCAATGGCTTATTATATAGCAGTTTAATTTAGACTATTTACAACAAATGATGCATCGAATTGAAGGTAAACTAACCTAGTTTTTCTTACAAGTTTCAATAGTTGCACCTTTAGTTATACGGCGCATATCTAACCTAAAGTCCAGTTATTCCCACACTTTGGTTACCAAGTCAGGAGTAACATAAGCAATAGCCTCTTGAATTCTGTGTCTCCACTCTGGCAAAACATTAGGTAGCTGCGGAACGTAGACACGATCTTTTATAAAGCCCCAAAGGAAAAAATCGCATAGCTCTAACGCCATTTAAATCTTCAGCCCAGCAATGACACTTTACGCTCAGGAGTCGCCATTTCGCTTATATGACGCTGCAAGCGAGTCAATAATAAAGCAGTACTCGCGCATGCGCTTATCTAAAACTGTTTAAGTTACTCTTCATTTGTGATCTTGAACCAGCACTCTACTACGTTCTTCTACGTACTCTACACTTGATATTATTAAAATTTATAACTGGGACATCCTTTTACGGAGACCCTGTATATTACTTGAAGATAGTATTAGGCAGTTTCTGTTTACCATTTTATGCAAGCTGATCTTCAAATATCCAATCTTTCTTACTTAATTAATTAGGATAACGGTCCTTAGCTGCCGCGGTAGCGGTGAATGAGGCGTCGGGGACAACAGCATCGAATGTCAAAGAGAAATGCACGGAGTCCTGATTACGGATGTTTGCCAGCGGTCGTGGTAACATCAGTAATCACCACTAGAACACCATTCACTTTGCTTTGATTTTGAGATATTTCGAAACCCGACGCCAAATCAACCGCTGTCGCGACAGCTGACGGCTGCTTCCGTGGTTAATTAAGCAAGCTCAGTGCTCAGTTACATATTTGAAGATCAGCCGATAGAAATATGTTAATTGAAAATGTCGCTGCCTCCCGGATTATATATAAGGGTAACGGTGCATTTCCATACGCGTTCTTCTAATTGAAACAATAATTATATTATGCTGAAACAGTAGTCATAGGAGAACGTCGAATATTTGTTTATGGAAATTGTTTCAGTTTTTTGGTTAGTAGTCTGTTTTGATGAAGAAGTAAAAATATTGAAGAAGAAGAGAAATAGCTTCTCCTTAAATATTTGCTATTTTTTCAACTTTATTTTTCAAAATAATTTTAGGTTGTAATACTATTTGTAACATAGAAACACAGATTTACGAGTATGCTTGTGAGCCAACCTTGCTCTAGTTTTTTTTTTTTTTTTTTTTTTTTTTTTTTTCTCATTTAAGATTTGAACCAACACGTATTACAGATTTCAGATGGTGAATAATAACGTTTCCTTTTCTATTCATGTGTTTTGTCTCTGCTTTAAGTTTAATAAATGGAGCGACAAAGACGCTATATATGTAATTTTATCTCCACATACGTATTCACACAGAAATCGTATGAGTTGAAATTTTCCAATTAAGCGCAAATGTATACCGGGAAAGTTTACCAAACCCAGTCTACAAGTTTGAATTAGCTGATAATACTCTATGAACTAAGTTATACAGGGATGGACATTTAGGCCAACACAATTCACTCAGACAGCCTTATGGCAGTAACATAACATTACGCAATTTAACTCATTAACCCTTAAATGCCTGAGTTTTCAAAAATCATTAAAAAAATGTTTTTCGACTTTCTTTGTTTAAATAAATCATGGGAAAAATACTTAAAAAAATCACATTTTGTTTTAAGTATGGTTTACGGCTAAATAACTGTTTGTTACTAATCGGCAATACTGGTGTTTATTTGAAAAAATAATTTTCCTTGATAAAATTCTATAATATTAAACGCGCAAGAATTTTGAGAACTATGATAAGAAATAAATTTTACTTCCTCCCTGCAGAACAAAATAGGGTGTTTCGCAAGCTTTCAAGCAAAACAAAAAGAACATGTATCAACAATTCAAAAAATAAATCTATCTTTATTCTAAAACAGCACACGTGTTGCCATCTAAATGTTGAAAATCGATTTAATAATATTTTCAGCATGTATGTTATTGGCAAGATTAGGCTTTATAGCTTCAATATTATTCTAATAGTATTTTTAAGCTTAAATTGGGTATGTTGCCGAAAAGCAACACCCGGCATTTAAGGGTTAAACATCAGGTAAAGGAACTCCATTAAACGACGGATACATAATTATACTATATTATTGCATACAATAATAAGTAACAGGTTCGTAATCTAATTATGTAAGCACTTTAAAACTCAAATAGATTATTTATATTACCATATTTCACATTCTTACATCAAACCTATTAAACGAAACACTGTAAAAGTTATATATTTCACAAGACAAATTAGTTTTTTGATACATGTAGATAACAAAAGCACCTTTTGTCAGAATATTCCCAAACAGCCATACCAATAATAGCTGTTTCAAAACCAAAAGGTGATGCAACCTTCTGTATATTTTTATCATGCAAATAATATTTACGAAATATAATTATTATCGTTAGATACATAAAATGTTTTCTTCCTTATTATCCATTTTTGGATAAACATACACCTCGAATTTTACTAAATTTAAATTACATAAATAATTACAAAAAAAAACCAGTTCGAGAAATTCCTAAAGTACCAAACTTCTGTTTTAACAATAAATATCTGTATAATCGTAATTGGAAGCAAACATCAACACTCCATATGAGGCATTCTCACAGAATTTTAACTTTCAGGAATGAAAATCTGATGAAATTAAATTTAATAAAATAACATTTTAAACTTATAGTCGAATGCCTTAACGATTCAAAATAAGGAAATTATGGTCAGCAGCGACGATTTTTTTTTATTTAACTGAGGTTTAAGTTAAACTTGCGAGTTTAATTTTCCTTACCATTTTGCCACTCTAACTTTTTATTTTCTTCTAAATTTTTAGTTATAATGAATTTGCATAGTACCCACAGAACATTCAAATAAGAATTAATAACAATGTAGTATTTTTAGTACAAAATTTTGGCATAACATTGTCTCAAAGAGATGTTAAGGTAGGGACGGTAAGGAAAAGAAGAGAGGCGGTAAGGAAAAGAAGGGATAGTAAGGAAAACAAGGGATAGTAAGGAAAAGAAGGGACAGTAAGGAAAAGAAGGGGGCGATAAGGGAAAAAAGGGACGGTAAGAGAAAAAAGGGGTGGTAAGGATGGGAAAGTAAGGAAAAATACCACTATTTTTAGTTAAATCATGTTAAGACTAAGTGATAGCCGCAATGTTTATTGATTTTTAGCAAAAGTTACTTACATTGGATTAAATTTAAAAAATAAATAATAATAATTTACCTCGAAAAGTGCAGGAATAAACCTTGGAGACGGTAAGACTACCAATAAAATGCTGTTTAAATTCTGCAGTAAATTTTCTGAAACGAATTTTAGCCATTCTTTCTCTAGCATACTTCTGCATGAGAAAAAAGTTGAAAAAACATTCTGTGGCTGCATTCGAAATGATTTTCTGTATAGTTTTAGCAAGAGGGACAGTAAGGAATCTAAAATCCAGGGACAGAGTTAAAAAAATAAGATCAACCGTAAAAATGTGTGTAGGTTAATTTTAATTTTTTGCTATATATTTATATAAATCAATAGTCCCAGTTTCGGAAAAAAATGACATCGAATTACTTTTATTGAAACAATTTTATACAGACAGTTCCAAACTTAAAAATCAGCATCAGGGACACGGGACGGTAAGGAATTTCGTGGTATATTTGGACCCCCAACATCGTCCAAAACTTATTTATCTCGTTAATATTGCTATACAGTCATGCAATGGACTGTTTTCCAGTATAAGAAAAAAAAAGAATATGTACAGTCCTTTCCACTTAATCGGGTCACGGACAACCGAATACCTGCTTATTCGAATAGAATCATCCGGAACCGAATTTATTCTAATTGGTGCTATGTTATTTTTCCCCGCTTATACCAAATACCTTTTACGAACCTCCCCGCTTAATAGAATAATAACTGTGTGACCTATGTTTGAAAATAGGCACGGAAAGCACGTTTCAGCTGGAATTTCCTTCCACCTTTTGTCATTTTCCATTCCAATACGCTGAAAACAAATTTTCAGTTCTTCCTGCAATGATTTCAGCCAGCAAGTGTATAATGTGCTGGTCAAATGATTTCCCCATCTTGATCTCCCTACCATCACTTCTTGCTGTTAACCAGGCTTTAATGGCAATGCGCCGTCACTTCAAGACTCGAGATGGTAGTTGTGATATTTCGCACTCATTCGAAAAATAACTCGATATTTACTCCTTTAAAATTCCACTTAAACAAACCACTTTAAACGATTTTTTTAAGGCAGTATAAGTAACGCAAATTAGAAATAGCAAAGTTTTGACCAAATTCAAACAAGCTACATTAAGTGTGATGTAAACTGTATAAATGTATGTACTGACATTAAATTAATACATATTTACTTTATATTAGCATTTGTATTTATTTTAGTTTATGTTATTCTATTAACGAGTTATTATGGTGTTAATTAAACATAACGCAGATGGTTATTTTGTCTTTTTATTACGCATTAAATATTACAGTTATGAATCCCCGTTTAATCAAATACCCGCTTAATCGAATATTTTTCTGGAACCGTCAATATTCGTTTAAACGAGAACGACTGGACTAAAATAAAAATTATTATTCAAGAATTTAAAAGTAAAAAAAAAAAAAATATGTGAGAATGCCTCATATATTTCTTCATTTATAATTATCTTTGTCATTTCCTTTAGTTTACACTGCCGAACAGAAGACAATCACTCCCTTTCATATCTCTTTTGTGCAAAAAATGCATGAAAGTTAATCCCTTTATTTATTTATTTATTTATTTATTTTTTAGACTAAAAATAAATATTTGCAAAAACCTTACAATAATAATAAAAATTTTAAGAAAGATATTCAGTTATTTTTTTTTCAAGAAACAGCTAAAGGAATTCCCAAAGTACCATTCTTCCTTTTAAATAATAAATTTTTATCTGCACTGTAACAAAAAAGATGTAATTCTACAGATGTAAAATCACAGAAATCTGTATACTTACTAAAATTTTATCTGTACACTGTGCAAAAGAAGATGTAAATCTACAAAATTACTTTTTGTAAAGCTACAGAAATCTGTAGCTTTACAGAAAATTACAGCTAAACTAAAAATGCATTAATCTTATTAAAATTTTATCTGTAACTCGGGTTGTAGTTGCATAAAAAGTTCTAATCATTCCAGTTTCCTAAAATAGTAACCGTACAGATTTTTTTTATTTACAGTGCAAATGTGTATCTGTTACATACATTTTTGTTGTTGCCGTTACAGAAAATGCTCTAGGCATTCCAGGTTCTTAGAAAATCCTTAGTCACTTTACAGATTTTTTATTCTTTTACAGTGTACTCTTAATTGGAAGAAAACATCAACCCACCATATACTTGTTCATGTATTAATTCTGGTTGCCATTTCACTTAGTTTTCACTTCCATACCGAAGACAACCACTCCCTTTTATAGGTCGTTTCTTCAAAATTGCATACAGAAGATACATTTTATTTATTTATTTTTACTCTCCAAATAAATATTTTTAAAAGTGTTACAAAAATAATATACATTTTATGCAAATTATTCATTTATTTGTGCAAGAAACAGCTGAAAGAATTTCGAATGTACCAAACTTTCTTTTAAATAATAAAGTTTTACCTACTCCTAATTGAAAGAAAACATGAGCCCGCCATATACTTGTTCATGTATGAATTATGGCTGTCATTTCACTTAATCTTCACTACCATACAGAAGACAACTACTCATTTTTATAGGTCGTTTCTTCAAAATTGCATACAGAAGATACCCTCAATATTTAGTTATTTCTTTTTACTCTACAAATAAGTATTTTCTAAACTGTTGCAAAAATAATACAAATTTTAAGAAAAATATTCAGTTATTTTTTACAAGAAACAACTAAAGAAATTTCAAAACTACCAAACTTCCTTTTAAATAATAAATTTGTATGTACTCCTAATTGGAAGAAAACATCAACCCTCCATATGCTTATTTCATGTATGAATTCTGAATGTCGTTTCACTTAGTTTTTCACAGCCACATAGGAAACAACCACTTCTTTTTATACGTAGTTTCTTCAAAATTGTTTACAGAAGATACCCCTTTATCTATTTATTTATTTTTACTCTATAAATAAATATTTTCAAGAGTGTTACAAAAATAATACAAATTTTAAGAAAAATATTCAGCTATTTTTACAAGAAACAGCTAAAGGAATTTCCAAAGTATCATTCTTCCTTTTAAATAATAAATTTTTATGATGCTCCTAACCGGAAGAAAACATCAACCTGCCATATACTTGTTTCATGTATGAATTCTGGGTGTTGTTTCACTTAGTTTTCACTGCCACATAGAAAATTATCACTCCTTTTTATACGTCGTTTCTTCAAAATTGCTTACCGAAGGTAGACCTTTATTTATTTATTTATTTATTTTTACTCTATAAATAAATATTTTCAAAAGTGTTATAAAAATAATATAAATTTTATGCAAATTATTCATTTATTAGTGCAAGAAACAGCTGAAACAATTTCCAATGTACCAAACTTCCTTTTAAATAATAAATTTTTATCTACTCCTAATTGGAAGAAAACATCAACCCGCCATATACTTGCTCATGTACGAATTCTGGTTGTCATTTCACTTAGTTTACACTGCCATACAGAAGACATTCACCTCTCCTTCATGTCTCGTTTCATCAAAAATGTACGCGGATAATTACCCCCTCTTTCTTTGCAGACTTGCACTTCTCTTCCAACGTAATGACACAGGGGTTGTTCCCATTGATTACCTTCCCCTTCAACGATTATCACGTGACCTTCCAACAGTCCCCGAATTGATGATCCGAGCAGAGGGAGTTCCAGGAAGATCATTTCGATGGTTTTCCACTATCTTCCTCATTGCTGAAGATGGAATATTGAACAGTATTGCGAAAAGAAAATATTAAGTTATTTACCCATCTGGTTCGAAGAACAGTACAAGAAAAGTAATTATTTTCTCAAGAAAACAGAAAAGTTTAATGATGCTATGAATATATGCATAATTCAACTAAAGGGACACAGTACGAAAAATGCTGAAGAGTTTTCGCACTATTTATTTCGTTCCTGATGATTTAATATTGATGGAATATTGAACATATTATAAAAAGAAAACATTAAGTTATCTGTTGATGTGTTTTGAAGAACAGTACAAGAAAACAGAAAAGTTTAATGATGATAATGATGGTATAAATAAATGTTTAATTAAACCAAAGAAACACAGTACGGAAAAATGCTGAAGATCATTTTGATGGTTTTTCACTATTTCTTTTTCGTTCCCGGTGATTTAATATTGGTGGAATATTGAAAATATTATGAAAAGAAAATATTAAGTTATTTACCCTTCTGCCTCGAAGTACAGTACAAGAAAAGTAATCATTTCTTCAGGGAAACAAAATAGTTTAATTATGATAATGATGTTAGGGGTAAATATATAAATCAATCAAAGAAAATGAGTGCAGATAAATTTTGAAGACCTTCTTGCTGATTTTACACCACATTTTTTAGTTCTCGATGTTAGAATATTGATGGAATGCTGAGCATATGAAAAGAAAATATGCAGCTATTTACCCATTTGTTTCGTAAAGCAGTACAAGAAAAGTAGTTGTCTCTTCAAGGAAACAGAAAATTTTAATGATGATAATGCCGCTATGAGTAAATGTATAATTTTGTCAAAGAAATTCAGTTCACATAAATGTTGAAAATAGATGATTTTTCACTATTTTTCCTCGTTTCTGATGATGGAATATTGAACAGATTATGAAAAGAAAACATTTTTATTTACGCATCTGTTTCGAAGAAAGAAAGAAAGAAAGAAATTAAGTATAATCGATACAAGAAAAGTAATTAAATCTTCAAAAAGATATAAAAGCTTAATGATGTTAGTAATGCTATTGGTAACACTATAAATCCATTGAAAGGAAAAATAGGGCAGATAAATATTTAAAATCCTTTTAATGATTTTCCACTATTCTTCTTCATTCCCGATGATGGAATATTAAACATACAAGAATTATGAAAAGAAAACATTGTTATTTACCCATCTGTTTCGAAGAAAGAAAGATACAAGATAAGTATAATCGATACAAGAAAAGTAATTAAATCTTCAAAAAGATATATAAGTTTAATGATGATAGTAATGCTATTAGTAACAGTATAAGTACATGGAAGGAGAAAACAAGACAAATAAATATTTAAAATCCTTTTAATGATTTTCCACTATTCTTCTTCATTCCCGATGATGGAATATTAAACATACAAGAATTATGAAAAGAAAACATTGTTATTTACCCATCTGTTTCGAAGAAAGAAAGATACAAGATAAGTATAATCGATACAAGAAAAGTAATTAAATCTTCAAAAAGATATATAAGTTTAATGATGATAGTAATGCTATTAGTAACAGTTTAAGTACATGGAAGGAGAAAACAAGACAAATAAATATTTAAAATCCTTTTAATGATTTTCCACTATTCTTCCTCATTCCCGATGATGGAACATTGAACATACAAGTATTATGAAAAGAAAACATTTTTATTTACCCATCTGTTTCGAAGAAAGAAAGATACAAGGTAAGTATATTCGATACAAGAAAAGTAATTAAAACTTCAAGAAAATATAAAAGCTTAATGATGTTAATAATGCTATTGGTAACACCCTAAATCCATGGAAAGGAAAAACAAGGCAGATAAATACCGTATATACTCGCGTATAAGTCGAGGAATTTCTGACAATTTTCGGTAAGCAAATTTGGGGGATCGACTTATACGCGAGTCAGTTAAAAAAGCAAAAACTAAAAATATGGCTTTTTATGTGTATGAATAAAAAAATAATATATAAAATATACAAATAATAATAATTTATCATTTACAAAAATTTCAATGATTTGTTTTTGTTTACTTACTACCTTTTCGTGTTGGTAAGTGAAATCTTTGGCTTGATTTTGTGCAAAATTGAAGTAAAAAGTTAGGGGGCCGACTTATACGCGGGTTTTTGATTTTTTCCAGAATTTGCATTCGAAAGTTAGGGGGTCGACTTATACGCGAGTATATACGGTAATTAAAATCCTTTTTATGATTTTCCACTATTTTTCCTCATTCTCGATGATGGAATCTTGAACATACAAGTATTATGAAAAGAAAACATTGTTATTTACCCATCTGTTTCGAAGAAAGAAAGATACAAGATTATTCGATACAAGAAATGTAATTAAACCTTTAAGAAAATATAAAAGCTTACTGACGGTAATAATGCTATTAGTAACAATTATAATCAATGGAAAGAAAAAACAGTGCATATAAATGTTTAAAACTACTGTAATGATTTTTCACTATTTCTCCTCGTTCCGGATGATGGAATATTGATGAAATAATGAACATATTATGCAAAGATAATATTAAGCTATTTACTGACCTGTTTTGAAAAAATAATACAAGAAGAGTAATTATATGTTAACGAAAACAGAAAAGTAATAATAATGATGATATTAGTAACTGTATAATTCAATCGAAGAAAAATAGGGCAGATGGATGTTTAATTTTATGAGGAGTCTGGGCTACTGAATTAAGGAAATATTACATTAAACTTGTAAAAATTTCTAAGATAAAATTTGAGCTTTATAAATTCTAAATTATTAACAAAAGATAATGTTCGAGGGGAATTCGAGGAAGATAATTTTAGTAATTTTCCGCTTATCTTCCTCACTTCTTCAGATAAATCATTGGACGTATTACGCAAAAAAAGAGTTGCTTATCTATCTCTTTAGAAGAACTGTACAAGAAAAGTGATTATCTCTTCAAGAAAACACGTAAGTTTTATCATAATAATGGTGATAGTAGCAAATGTATAATTCAATCGAAGAAAACCGATGCAGATAAATGTTTAATTTTATGGAAGTCTGGATCTGAACTCAGACACTAACATATTAAACATACAGAAATTTCTAAGGTAAAAATTGAGTTTTATAAAAACTAAATGTTTAACCTAAGTTGAAAGCTGAGGAGATGGAATAACAATAATTATCGTCAAGAAAAAAACTATGTGACCTAAGGTTATCTCTATAGTTGTCCTGCAAGTTCTACTACCCCTAATTTTTTCGTAATTTTGGTTTCAATAAATTCGGAAATAGAGGGCGGGGGGGGGGCATATTTTTTGCACTTACATTTTGACGATATCTCTCAAAATATAATACTTAAAATGAAAACAAATGTATTTTTGAGTTCAGCGTTACGAGAGCTTTCACACGATACTCCTCACGATATTAAAAAAATATATATTTTTTTCAAGTAACCTATTTAGCCCCTGATTTCTTCCTAAATATATATATGACTGGATAATAATCTATAAATATGTAGGTCAATAGCCTTTATTACTCCTGCCAAATTTGAAATTTCCTCGTTCTACAGATTACGAGAAAAATGGCTGCTACAGGCGGACAGACAGACACACAAGTGATCTTATAATGGTACCGTTTTTACTTTTTAAGTACGAAATCCTAAAAACGAGGACGATAATAAAAACCATCGAAATAATCTTCCTCGAACTTCATTCTCACGGGATATTATCTTTGTTTAAAAATTTAGGCCGATGTTTTTTTTATTATTTCCTCTTTCTTGATAATGGAATATTGATAGAATATTGAACATATTATGAAAAAAGAATTTTTAAGTTATGTATTCATCTGTTTAGAAGAAATGTATTACAAAAGGAATTATTATCTGTTCAAGAAAACACAAAACTTTTATGATGATAGCATGATGCGTACAGTTTTACTGAAATATTATAATAAAATTTTTCGCCTTATTTAATTGCAGAAAAGCATTACAAATCCTGCAGTTAAACGTAGTGACTACATTGTCCGCTAATTAAATATTAAAATTTCTAATCAGAAAAAGTGGTACCAAATTCCTTCAAACTTTCAATTAGTTTAAGTAACTTGGATGATAGTGATAATAATGGTGAATGTATAATTCAATCAAAGAAAAACAGAGGAGAGAAACGTTGATTTTTTTACGAGTCTAAATTCTACAATATTCCATTAAACGTATGCTATTTCTAAGATAAAGTTTGATTTTTCTAAAGCTTAAATTTTTAACCAAAGAGAATATCCAATGAGAATGCAGTTCGAGGAAGATTATTTCAATGGTTTTTCACTATTGTCCTCCTTTTTTGAAATGGAATATCGATGAAATATTATATACTTGCAGAAACGAAAATGTTAAATCTTTTATTCATTACATTCAAAAGATAGTAAAAGAAAATTAAATATTTGCTCAAAAGAAACGTAAAAGTTTAATTATGGTATTAGTCAATTATTAATTTAATCAAAGGAAATTATGAAGATAAACATTGAATTTTTTGAAGAACTTATTCATTTCTTATTCAAGACAATTTTCTATTAACCACACGAAAATTCCCAAGATAAATGTTATAAAACTTACATATTTAGTATTATTACATCGGAGGATAGGAAAATCCAGGAAAATCCTACATATATTTTTTCACAAATTTCTTACCCTTTCACTTCTTGAAGATGGAATACTGATATAATGTTGAACAGATGGAGTATTATGATAAAAATTAAGTGATTTACCTATCTCTATTTTTAAAAAAACAGTAAAATAAACGATTATCTGGCCCAGGAAATATAAAATTTTAATTGTGATATTATTGAGTGTGTAATCAAAGCAAAGAAAATGTTAGCAATAAATGATAAACTTATTAAAGAATTAAAATTTTAATTTAAGCTATAATTGAATTAAGCATGTGCATATTTTAAGGCTGTTCCAGAAAGATTAATTCAATAGTTTTTAGCTATCTTTATCTTTTCTTAACTTTAAATATAAAATATGTTATATGATAAGTTATTTAACCATCTTTTTTAAAGAATTGTTCAAAAAAGTAATTATCCTTTCAAGAAAAAATAATCGTTAAATGATGATTCTAGTGAAAATATAATTCGATCAAAGCAAAATGATGATAATAAATGCTAAGTATTTTGTAGAATCTGAATGTCTATATTAAAGCACCGTTGCAATAAACATACGAATAGTTATAAAATAAAAGTTAAATGGTCTAAAATCTAAATTTCCAACTTAAGGTATCAGAAGAGAGGCAAATTTAGAAAGACAGTTTCGATGATTTTCCATTATCTTCGTCGTTATTGAAGATGAAATATTGAAAAGCTTATGATATATACACATATATATATACCGGGTGTTCCAAAAAGGACTGACTGATTTTAAAATTCAATAACTTCCAAACGGTGACAGATATTTAAAAAATTCTTGCAGGAGGGTTATGCATAAAGTCAAAAGCTTTATTACATTGATTTTCGATTTTAGTTCGAATTACAAACAATAGATGGCGCTGTAAGCAATAGTCGCTAAATACAGGCTCGATTTTTGGTCCTTTCTGTTGTTCCATGCAGAAAAAGGAGATGGAAATAAATGTATTATCTGGGCCACGAAGTACCAAAAATCGAGCCTGAATATAGCCTCTATTGATTGCAGCGCCATCTATTGTTTCTAATTCGAACTAAATTCGAAAATCACTGTAAAAAAACTTTTGACTTTATGCATAACCCTCCTGCAAGAATTTTTTTAATATCTGTCACCGTTTGGAAGTTATTGAATTTTAAAATCAGTGAGTCCTTTTTGGGACACCCGGTATATATAACCATTATATAATATTACAATTCTTCATCTTTTTTAATAAAAAATTATATATATATATATGTGTGTGTGTGTGTGTGTACACAATAAGACATCCATTACAGATACTCTCGTATAGAGGATATTTTTTCAATCCCCAAATCGTATATTGTCTGTATGTCTTTACCTCTGAAAAAGCGAACACCTCCGATTAGCGGATAAATCCCGTGTTCCCAGCTGTCCACTATTCAGATGTTTTATTGCATACAGATATATATATACATATATAACCTCCCTAACGAACACCTTCGAATAACGGACACCTCTATTTTTCGGACACTTTTTTAATATCCCACTCATATTGTATGTTTTTACCTCTAAAAAGCGGACAGATTCTATGCTTCCAAGTTGTCCGATATTTAAGGGTTTTACTGTGTTATATATGTATATATAAACATCTGTTTCAAAGAACAATTCAAGAAAAGTGATTATCTGTTCATGAAAACTAAAACCTTTAATGACAATATAAGTGCAGAATTCAGCCAAAGAAATATAGAAGCGATAAATGCTGAAATTTTTGAAGAATCTGAATTTCTAAATCAAAGCAATATTTCATTAAACGATAGAGTAAAAAGAAAAAATAGAGATGAACTGTTGTGGCTGGAGGTGGCGCCAAAAATGTAACCCTAAAATCCGCTACGTTCGACCCAAACATAACCACGTGCTTTCTCAAAAAAGAGAAGAAAACTTTTAGTAATACAGTTTTGTAAATTCATAATACAATGAAACGCTACTAGAAAAACCTTAAATATAAGCAGATCGTTTTCATTTAGAGAAAAAATGCACGGGTTATGTCGAAGAATTCGGTACCTTTTCCACGTGCGTGTTTTGTTTGGGCCGAATGAGAGCATTTAAATTTGAGTGATAACGCGCATTATATTACAAACCGTTTTTAGGACATACTGCATATCCATCTCTTTTCTTCATGGCATTAAACATACAAAAATTTGTAAGCCATCATGTAAAACCTAAATTTTCTACCTAAGAAAACATCCGATGAGAGGAAAGATAATCGAAAACGAAGTTCAATGAGCTAAACCCCGTAGTAACCGGGCCCATAGAACCCGAGAAAAGAATATACCGTTAATGTTCTAAAATGTTGGTAACTGAAGTCTATGATAAATTTTCATAGTGTAGAAAGTACCTGAATCGAAATCTAAGTTGAATGAACAAATTCCCGTTGAAATCGGGCCCATAGCAACCGAGGAAAAAATGCGCACCAAGCGGTAGAAGGTGCGCCCCCCCCCCCCCCTGTAAAGTTAACGAATTAAATTAACGCGATATATAATTTACGGATGAAATTTCACACCCTCTAAAGTTAACCACTTACCTTTAACAGAAACGCGATTTTTAATTTACGGCTGTAGTGAGTAAACGCAAGTTTATGAAGAAAAAGAAGATTAATATTCGAAAAAGGAGGTAGCTGGTATTTAAAGAATTTTTCTAGTAGTTTATAAAGTAGCTGGAGAACCCTAGAACTATGTTAAAGAAAATTGCAAGATAATCGAATCCTTTTAAAAGAAACTTCACAAAGGGACGCAAGAAAGCAGTTAATATTCAAAATTAGTTGGTAGCTGAAGACTCAAAATTCTTTTTGTCGTTCTGTAGCTGTAGTTTCTAAAAAGTTGTCAGATAAAAAAGGCTAGTGAATCGGACTATTTTTAATAAAGCTATAATAGGGGGGCCAAAAGGGAACAGCTTATAGTTGAGATCAGGACCCTAAGATGAAAACATGTTAAAAGGTCTTAGTACTTAGCACTTTAAATCTTCAATTAGTCGAAATTAAGCATAGGTTATGCATTAATCATTAGAATAAAATATTAAAGAAATGCGCAAAAAATGGTTGGAATGCTTAAAAAAATGTCCTAGGACCCTAATAAAAATATGAGGTTGTTGGCCGGGGCAGAGGAGTCCAAGATTCAACTTTAAAGTTACAAATTGAGAGGGTGATACAATTAGGGGATGAAAAAAGCATGGCGCACAAAAAGTTCAAAGGGACCCTTAGGCCCCCCAGGGTCTTAACTTGAATGTAGAAACGGAGGAATAACTAAATGGAAAGGGGGCCCAAAAAACGATGAATGGATTAAAAGGGGGCAATTTATTAACAATTTAGGGCACAAAAACTTCAAGAAGCTCTTGCTGGTCCCCTAGTTGTCAGAATCTTAACTGGAACGTAGAAACAGGGTAATAATTAAAAAGAGAAAGCGCTCCCAAAACAAAGAAGATTGGATAAAAGGAGGCAAGTTATTGACAATTTAGAGCACAAAAGTTTAAAGGGGCGCAGGGGATCCGGGTCGTAAAAAATTAAAAATCTGAGCCTCGAGTGCACCAGCAGAAGCCTTAGACTATCCTCACCCTAAGTTAAAGCCTTGTATCTGCGGTGGATTTCGCTAGCCATCGCTGATAGACAGACACACACACACACACACACAGCGCGAAACTTTATTTTATTAGTACAGATGGTCGAAAGGAACTCGATTTCACTCCGGTTAATAAAATGAAGTAGAAATTTAAGATAAAAATCAAAGCTGGTGTAGTGTAGAAATAACAACATTGAAATATAAGCACGTGTAGAAACCTTTTGGAACATTAACATGTATGAGATAGAAGAAAGTTTTGGGACTGGCACAATCGAGTAGTTTTTAAAAATATAAGTCTTCTTAAAGATTGCTGTTCAGTTTTCTCCAAGTGTTTATTCAAGAAATATTAATATCAGTTTGTATTTTACAAAACAAGCGTAATTTTGTAGCCACTTAGTTTTATGCTAAAGAAAGTACCGAGAAATAATAATGCAAAAAGTAGTTGGAGTAAAAATGATGCAGTTGCTAAATGTAAACTAGTGTATATAATGTTGTATCAGTGGGATGCGTAATGTTGCATATATATTGTTCGAATATTTATTTTGTAGTGACATCGGTTATTTATCAATATCTTAATAAATGAATATTTCTTATTTATTTATTACAATATTACATTCTTCTTTAAAGTTTCCATTTCTTTAGTTACTCAAAAATTTAATAAAAAGGAATATCAATAAACATTCTTCAAAAAAAGAAAAAAAAAATCGAAAACTCGCGGATTTTTTATTCTTTGTTGTTGTTATGTATTAAGAACGTGTCAAATTTACGGAATAACATGCCAATAAACATTATATATTTCTAAAACGTAAAGAATTTATTATTGATTCCTTATCGTTTAAAAAGGGTTATTAAATAGAATATTACGTTAAAAATTTTTAGTTGTAAAATTCTCTGTTATCATCATTGCCGAAACGTCAGTGAAGGCTTACTGTGGAGACACGAAAAGTTTTGGTTTCCGTTAGTCTGTCTGTCTGTTCCGCGATAACTGCCGCAAAAAGCATCCGATCGGCTTGAAATTCCCTGGGCATGTTGATGAGCTCCACGGATTTAGCTGTATAGTTTTGGGTTAAATTTGGTTCATTCGTTCGGAACATACAGAACATTTTATTTTGTGATATAATGCTTTTCTATGGGAAGTCAGACGATTTTCAAATTTTCATTTGTTGAAAGAAATCCCTCATATGAATAATAGATATAAATGGTAAATTTTGGATGCTGAAATTTTTAAATAAGAGTATTAAATTATTCTTATTAGTTTGCAATTTTGTCAAAACATTTGTCAGAGCTTTTAAATTAGGTGTATAACTTATGATAGAATTTTATACATGTGTTCGAATAATATAAAAAAATTTTATTTTATGAATTTACTTATATTTCATTTTTTCTTTTAACCGTTGCGTAGCAACAGCATCTCATCTAAAAATATCATAAATGTGAAAGTATGTATGGTTTTTTGAAGTCAATTCAAAGCAAAAGGAATGAATTAATGAATGCCTTTGTTTAGATATTTGCATATAGATTTATTTAAACGCAGAAATGAAAATAGTATTTATATACTATGTAGAATAATATTTTCATTTATTTATTCAACTATTTGATTATAAATGAAAAAGTTCGTTATTTTCATACAGAATAAACTGACATTATTCTGTTAAATTTTATAAACTTTATTGTTGCCAAAAAAAAAATGAATAACAATTTCTCCCAAAGAGTTAATTTTAATTTGTAAGATTTTCACGTGCAAAAGAAAAATGGAATAAGCAAATAAAAAATAAAAAAAAGGATATATAGGACAGGAATGAATACATATAAACATTTCACACCAAATACCACCTAAAATAGTTTTTGTAGCAGTATTTTCTCAGCACTACGAAGAAAGATTCCTCGATTTACACGATTTTACTTGGCCTTCCTTTTCTCATTCTTTGCGATTTCATTTTCGCAATTGCGTGCATTAATTGGCACAAAATTTTACATTTTTATGACTGAGATATATGTAAGGCCATACAAATAAGAAATTCCGTATTGTCTCCTATAAAATGTGATAAAGTGTTGGTTAAACATATATGTTTTTATTAAGAGGAGCAGAGCTGCCAAGCCTCCGGCGTTCTGGATACCAGTATTTTAATACAAAAAATGTTACTTTATTTAATTGAAACATTTGCGCGATTTAAAAGAACAACATTTTCTGTAAGATAATAGTGATGTGCAAAAAGCTTGAGACTTGGCATGTCTGGTGGGGAGTGAAATGTTTTACTTAATGCATTTATCTCTATTTTAATGCTACGTGAACAACGTCCGTGTAACAGCTTGTAGAGTGTAAAATAAATTAAATTATTAAAATAATCCTTATTACGAAAAATGAAACAGAAAGTCCGGCTAAGGGAAATGAAATGTTAGTTAACCTTTCGTAATTTGACCTGAACATAGGTTTGCGTCAAATTTCAACGGTATTTGTAACATCACGATTTTAAATTAAATGTAGATACTATTAAAAGAAAATCACAAAAAATACTTAAAGGCGCCAAATCATGTTTATCTATTTCACGATGATGAATTATTAAATGTTAGGTTTAGAAGCCTCCCTACTTTAGGGTGATTTTAGTAAGTTGATGCTATCGAGTACATTTTTTGATATTTAGATTAGATCTTAGATATAAATATTGCAGAATGGTAATCAAAATTATTTTTTTATAAACAAAATTTATAAAGGTATTAGATTTCTAAATTAGATGTTTCAGTTTACATTTCCAAAAGTTCTTTATCCATTAGATACAGGTATTTGTGGTTAGCAGGCAAGTAAATACTGCTGTATGGATATTAGGATAACGTAAAATGCTTGACCGAATTATTGCTTATGCTTATAAATCGCAGTGTAAAAAGAAATCTAAGATATAGGGTAATCATTAACTCAATCAGTAGAAAATTACAAATGCAAAATAAATTACACAACGGGGGGTTCAGGGGGGCAGAGCCCCCCTGAAGAAATTTGCTTTATTATATTAAAATTACTAGAATAAGTAGCTCGTCAGAATTTCAGAATATCCTTACATAACAACGTGTTTAATTTAACGCTTTTAATGTCTGAAACCATCGAAATATTTTTTTCCTTTTATAAATGTTTGTGTAATTTAAATAGTTTAAATTTTGTTTTTGTAGAAAGATTAATATTACGCAAAGTTTGATAAAAACAATGAGTTGCAGAGATGACGTTGAGGCTCTTGATCTGCAGATTTACTAGTTATGAAAACAGTAAAACATTGAACGATTCAAAAGGAAAACTTTGTTTTCTTTGTGCATAGCCAAATTTGTCCAATAGTTTTAATTGGAATTTTTTCAACAGAATTTACCTAATTGTATATTTTAGTTTTTAATCTCGACTTATGATCTTCCAAGTTTTATCTCAATTTAGACTGATTGACAGGATCATGGAATACGTGATAGTGCAAAAGAGTTCCTTAATAAAAAGGGATTCGTCACTTCGTGCGCTAAAAGAGCTAATATTAAATGTATTAAGGAAACTGAAAGAGTAGTTTTGAAAGCTTGGAATTTATTATAATATTTGAAAGTTTTCTTTTTTCCTTGATGTATTAACATGAAATCCACTGGCGCAATCAGTTAGAAGAGATCTTGTTTATATCCTTTAAAATTCTAAAAATATAATTATGTGAACAATTATTATAAAAATTATTAATTACAAAAATAATTATCATAAAAAGTAACCCTCAACATTTCGGTTAATGCTGTTCTAAATAATTTACACTTATTATTACTTTTTATTAAACTGCTGCTAAATATTTTTAAATGAAAATAAAAGCAATACAGTCTTTAAGATTACTCTAGTTTTGATTCGACAATACCATTGACAGGTAAATAATTATTGTCAAAAGGTATTGTTGACAGGTAAATAATTATCAGTCTTCTAAAATTTAATTCTATAAATCACAATGATGAAAGCATTGTAAATAGTAATTAATGTGGTTTTTCACCAGCGCCATTATACATTACGAAAATCTGAAGTGTTTATTAAAACTTCCCCTTTAAAAACAAAGAGTTTAATGTACTAATAATATGTAGTAAGTTCTTCTAATGAGCCTAAATCCATTAATCTTTTAATCAAAAAGTTAGCAAGTGATTTCTAATCAACACAAATCCTATAAATCCTTATCAAAGTAAATGCAAAAATAGTCCAAATATGCACTGTCTTCAGTTACATGTTTAGTAAAAAATGACAAAATAATCTTCAACATTTCAATTAATGCTGTTCACAATAACTTAGGCTTATTAAGATTTTAATAAAGCTCTCGTAAATAATTCTTAAATCAAAAGTAATTTAAATCATCCGTTGAAACTGCTCCAGTTTTTATTTGACAATGCTAATGACAGGTAAATAATTATTCTCAACATCTCCCTTCTAAAAATTAATGCTATAAATCACAAAGGCGTAATTGTAAATGGTAATTAATGCGGTTTGTCATCAGTACCATTACACATTATGAAAATCTGGAGTGTTTATTAAAACTTTCCTTTTAAAAAAGTAAGAATTTAATCTATTAATGATATGTAGCAAGTCTTTCTAATGAGCGTAAATCCATCAGTCTTTTAATGACATATTTAGCAAGCGATTTCTAATCAACATAAATGATTATCAAAGTAAGCACGAGACAGTCGCCGTTTTGATCGAACAATGTCGGTGACAGGTAATCAATTATTCCAAAATTCTAGTCTTTATACCATCGTCATGAGTGATAATTATACGCATTGTGTTCGTAATACGTATTGTAGACTGCCGTTAGTACGTGTGAGATACCTTCAATTTTTAATAAAACTGAACTTTAAAAAATTAAAAATGAATAGTTTTAAAATATTAGTTGGTAACAGTTAAGATGTTAAAGCTTGAATATGTAATCATTAAGACCTCGTCTAATTCAGTTATAATGAACCTAAATCCGTCGGTCTTTTAATGAGAAAGTTCGCAAGTGATTTCTAATTAAAGTAAATCCTTATCAAAGTAATCATGATACAGTCACCGTTTTGATTCAACAATGTTATTGGCCTGTAATCCATTATTTCGAAGCTCTGTTCGTTAAAATATCGTCATGAGTAGTAATTACACACCTTGTTTAAAGGGTACATCGGATTTTCTGTCCTTAATGTCTTGATAGGTATGTTAACTTTGATGAATTCATAATTTTAAAAAGGTGAAACTTACAATACATAAATCAGTAACGGTTGAAATGCATTATTCAAAATCAACTTGACTAATGAAATTTTAATAAAATTAAATCCACTATTCGTTTGATGAAATATTAACAAAATATTTCTAATGAATATAAGTTATTATGAAAACAATAATAAGATGGCCGCAGGATTGATTCGTTACCGGGGGATAATCGATTATTTCAAAAAATTCTTTACTTCATTGCATTGTTATAATAATTCCATTTTATAAATGGTTTGTAAAGTTGAACCTAAAATTGACTTTTTTTTCAAATTGTTTATTCTAAAATTCCAAAATCTGGATGGAGAATTAATGCATGCTTTTCAAATAAGAAACATCGGGTTTTTTATTTACAGTTACTAAATTTTAAAAAGTCCGAATAATAAAATTTTCAAGCCATGTATTTTAAATTGAAATGTATATTTATAGGTGAATATTGAAAAAGAAATAAAAAATTAAACTAGTTAAATTATGACGGGCGAATAGCAAACCTTTTATGGTGAAAATTACATCAAATTTAAAACAATGTGCGCATTTTTATGCGTTGAATTACTTTTTAATGATGCGTGGAGCATAGATAAAAATACATAAAGGACAGTTTTCACTGTTGAAAATTACAAGTAACTAAAGACGTTTATTTTTTATATAATTTTATTTATTTAATTTTTTTTTTAGGATTATTTGAAATATTTATTTATTTTGTTTTTAACATAATTAATTGCTGTATTAGACAGGAAGTGATTTTTTCTTTCCTATTGCCGTATTTTTAATGAGCGAGAGTAAAAATTATTTTGACATCAATAAACACCCATACATTTGAATGTCGCGCCATGTTTTGCAGATCACGTGCATTTATTTATAAATCGTGAATTTAAAAGCATCCGCTGTTAAAAATATCTTCATATTTAAAATAAAATGCAAATTTTTATTTAGAAAAAGTATCTGTTTTATTACAATTACACAAAGTGGCGTAACTTAAACAACCTTTCGGTTCATAGTTCCCTTTTCCCAAATTATTCTGTTTGTGTGTGTTGGGGGGGGGGGATTCAGGTAGACGAGCGGTGTTTTATTAAAAGCGCTTTCATGATATTTCAACCACTACGCCTATTTCTTAAAATTACATTTATCTTCAAATGGTCATTGAGTTCCTATATTTATAGGCATTTTTCTCTTTTTTTCTCTTTTAAAACAGCAAAAATTAGCGTGTTTTAAGAGACTGTGTTGTCTGAGCGGGTGGGGGGTTGGGGGGGGGTATCTTAGTAGTGGAAGTAAGAAATATTATGCTATGGAGGTGAAATAACTAGGCCAGCCAGACGAGCTGGTATTTTATTAAATTAAAAGCGCTTTCAAGTTATTTCAACCACTACGTCTATTTCTTAAAATTACATTTATCTTCAAATGATCATTGAGTTTCTATATTAATAGGCGTTTTTTTCTATTTTTCTCTTTTAAAACAGCAAAAATTAGCGTAAATTTCTATATTAATAGGCGTTTTTTCTATTTTTCTCTTTTAAAACAGCAAAAATTAGCGTGTTTTAAGAGACTGGGTTATCTGAGCGGCTGGGAGATGGGGGTATCTTAGAAGTGGAAGTAAGAAATATTATACTATGGAGGTAATATAACTAGGTCAGCAGCTAGGCTAACATCCATCATGTTGGAGCGCTGAATCGCATAAAATTAGAAGACTATTTTTAAATAAAAAATATTTAATTTTATGTTTACTATTTAGCAGTATAAAGTTATGTTCGCAATAACAGCTGTTAAATTTTCATTCAAAAGCTGTAAGGTAATTTAAAAATTGATGCATATTTATTTACTTTAGTGTGCGAATAAAACTTGGTAACAAGACAAATTTATTTATTTATTTATCTGATACATACCTTTAAGACTGTTTTCAAATCAAAACTGCCTATTTTCAGACACATTTTTTACTTCGTTTTGGTTCTCAAACTCATGAAAGGGGCTCGTTCTCTTATTCAGAATAATCGAACAGTTCTTCCCATTTTTCAATAAACGAGGATGCTCATTGAGAAAATGCTGTCAAAGTTGGATTTTTGAACCGAATGACCGGATGTAACAGCGCTTGAAATGAAAAAAACTGCAGTCCAGAAACAACAATATCCAAGAGCTTATAACTCACTTTTTAATACATCTGTCGAAAAATTTAAAAAACTATTCGGTTACAAATCCAATCAATAATCATGCCTGGAAGTGTCGTGCCTTTACGTTGAAAAATGTGCCAGAAAGTTTCGCGTTATTGTGTGTGTGTGGAGGGGGGGGGGGGATACTTTTTGAGAACCACCTTAAGAACACAAAATATGAAAAATACTCCAAATTGTCAAATTCTGAATTTTGCACTTAAATCAAAAAAGAGTCAGGCAATTCCAAAAGTATATAATTTATACAATTTCACTGGGTCCCTTTAAGATCTCAACAAAAAATTCATTTTTACTTTCTTCTATCTTTACAAGAAGAAAGTATTGGATTCGTAAAAATTTTCGACTTCCGGTTTTCGACGGATTTACACGTTTTAGAGGTCAGAGATTCCAAAAAACATGTTTTTACAAAATGTCTGTCTGTGACTCTGTGAGTCTGTCTGTCTGTCTGTCTGTCTGTCTGTCTGTGTGTATGTGACACAAATTTTGTGGGCGCTCTACCTCAAGAACTAATGCACGAAATTTAATAAAAATTTATATTCAAATAGTCCCTAATATAAATTGGTGCTGATTAGTTTTTGGTGTAAATCGCCCAACAGGTGGCGCTGCTATGCTGCATTTTTCGCGATTTCTGCACTAGCTCTATCTCAAGAACTAATGCACGGATTTTCATAAAACTACAGATTCAATTTAGCCTTAATATGAATTAGTGCTGGTAATGGTTTGGTGCAAATCGCCCAACAGATGGCGCTGCTATGCTGCATTTTGCAGCATTTACACAATGTTCGTAATAGCCCTATCTCAAGAAATAATGCACGGATTTTCATCAAACTTCAGATTCTGTTAGTGCTTGACATGAGTTGACGTTTTGCACCTTTTGGTGTAAATCGCTCAACAGGTGGCGCTGCTATGCTGCATTTTTTGTGATTTCCGCAGTAGCTCTATCTCAAGAACTAATGCTTGGGTTTTCAACAAACTTCAGATTCAGGTATACCTGGATATGAATTACTGCTGTTTATGTTTTGCTGTAAATCGCTCAACAGGTGGCGCTGCTATGCAGCATTTTTCTCGATTTCCACAATAGCTCAATGTCCAGAACTAATGCACGGATTTTTATCAAACTTCAGATTCAGTTAGTCCTTGACATGAATTGATGTTTTGTTCCTTTTGGTATAAATCGCTCAACAGGTGGCGCTGCTGTGCTGCATTTTTTGTGATTTCCACAGTAGCGCTAGCTCCAGAACTAATACACGGATTTTCATCAAACTTCAGATTCCGGTATACCTTAATATGAATTAGTGCTGTTTGTGTTTTGGTGCAAATCGCTCAAAAGATGGCGCTGCTATGCTGCATTTTTTAGAATTTCCCCTACAGCTCTATCTCAATAACTAATGCACGAATTTTCATCAAACTTCAAATTCAGGTATACTTTTATACACTGTAAAAAAAAATTTGTAAAGTTACTAAAATTTTTCTAGGAAACTGGGATTCCAGGAACTTTTTATGTAACGGCAACAAGAAAAATTCCTGTAACAGATGCTGTTACAGAAATTTTTGCTGTTGCCGTTACATAAATAGTTCCTGGAATCCCAGTTTCCGAGAAATATGTTAGTAACTTTACAGATTTTTTTTTACAGTGTATGAATAAATTGATATAAATTCTTTTACTATTTAAAAGATTTAATTGACGTGATTTATATAGAAGAAAGTTTTGTGATGGCCGCAACATACTAGTTTGCACATGTTAATAAACTTTTTTTCCGTATCAAAATATATGTTTTACTACTTTATGTATACTTTTTGCGAAACCTATTACATCTAGAGAGTTGAAACTTCACATGAATGTATGACACTCATTTATTTAATTAAACCTATTTAAAATTTATAATGTAACTATAATGTTATAGAAGTCGAACTGGTGTATATTAACTTTTCTTTCTATTCTGGATGTTTTAATATTTATTTTTTAAATTCATTTCTTTTTGTAAAAAAATGAAAAAATGTTTCTTGGTAATCAGTCCTTGAATAAAACCGAAATTTATTGATTATGTCGCTGCCACCCTCAGTATGACGTCTACGTTACTCATTGACATGTTTTTGCTTTATAATATAGATTATGAGTGACATTCAGGTTTTGTTAGGATTTAGGGAAAAGTTGTCTGTATGCGTCATACATGTGGTACCTGCCGTGGTATTGCGTCTATATCACAATACATTACAGGAATCCGTACTTTTTTTATAGCATGTAGTACTATAGTGTTTTTTTTGCTGAAGTTCCTCGTCATCATATATTTTGAAAACCCTTAGAGGGGCACAGACGTACGTGATAAAATGAGCTTAAAACATACATAAGGTTTCATTAAAGACCACCCATCTCTATTACATAGTAAAGCAATTTTTTCGGAACCCTGGACCATCACTTGGGGGGATTCTTTTTAAAAAAACCATATTGATATCGATTTCCAAAGCGCGGTTTCACGTCAAAATATCCACATATATATCTAGGAAAGATATACTATCTTGAAAAGATAAAAGATTTTTAGATAATACAATCAAATCTGTCTGTAACGATCCATGTGCATAATGATAAATCTCTCAATACTGGTATTATTTTAGCTCTAACGGAATTCCATTGAAAATGAGAATTTCTTACCTACGCATTGCAATACTTTTTGAACGGTAAAATATGTGTGTCCATATGCATAATGGTAAATCTGTCAATAGTGGTATTTATTTTAGCTCTTATCAAATTACATTAAAAATAATGAATTTCTTATCTAGAGATTGCAGTATATTTTGTATGGTAAAATATGTGTATCCAGGTGCATAATGTTAAGCCTGCCAATATTGGTATTTATTTTAACTCTTGTGGAATTCCATTAACAATAATGAATTTTTTACCAGCGCATTGCAATACGTTTTTGTACGACGAAATATGCATATCCATGCGCATAATGGTAACCCTACCAATATTGGTATTTAATATTAACCATTTGGAAATGGTTGCTGTTTTCGGTCGAGGGTGGGGCCAAATGATGCTCGCATTTTATTTTTTTTAACGAAATTCAACGATGTTCTTTACTTTTAGAAGAATTTTTATTTAAATAGGTAATAGAAAGGCATAAAATCGTTAAAAATTGAAAAAGTTACAAAATGGGTAGGCGCAAATTATCAGATATGGAAAAATCCAAAGTCAAAGAGCGACGCCGAAATGAAAATTGCTTGCAAAGCAAAAATCGAGGTCTTCAACTCATTATGTAGGCCATGAAAATCGAGGTCTTCAACTGATTATGTAGCCCATGAAAATCGATTACAGAATAAAAGACGAACGCGAAAAAGAAAACAATCTAATGTTTAATCGATTGATAGTAAAAGGCAATGTATCGAGGGGCTCCAATCCACTAGCCACGGCGTTTTACAATCGGTCGATTCTAACCGGGAAAAATTGAGCTCAACTTAGGTAATTTGTCGCAATCTGTGGATGATTCGGTGGAGCTGCTTCCGATTTGTAAACTGTTTCTCTTCTCGAAACGGGACTTGGAGAGTTTATCGATGAAGGTTTTGATCGTCTAAAGTTTGATCTTTGCGATCTGTTGTTGAAGAGGATGCAACGGAATTTGGTAGACGAAATTTAGATTTTTCGGTTAAATTTTATTACGAAGGTGATTTGTCGTGATCTGTGGATGATTCGGGGGAACTGCTTTCGATTTTTATCCTCTTACCTTTCTCGGCTTCTCTTGTCGAAATGCCTCAAAATTAAAACAAACTAAATATTAAGTAAAAAAAAAAAAAAAATCCAAATGGTCAATGTAATCTATTAAATTACAATTTTTTTTAACTCTTATGGAAATCCATTAAAAATAATTAATTTCTTGCTTCTGCATTGCAATACTTTTCATACGGTGTAAAATGTGTATCCATGCTCATAACAATAACAAACAATAACAATTATACACTGCTCAAAAAAATTAGGGGAACAAGCAAAAAAGTGAAGAGAACAGTGCAAGACAGCCATGTATGGGCATAAAGTGGATAGTTCACGTGTATCAATGCGCAATATAGAAAAAAAGATGCAAAAAAAATTGTAAGGGAGCTTTTATGCTTTGAAAAGATGAAAAGAACAAGAAAAGATGGTTTATGGCAACAATTTGTTTTCATGTAAATTATAAAAAAAAAGTATTGTTTAGAAATGATGCAAGATTTTTAATATGGCGTGGGGTCTCCTCGAACAGCTAAGACTGCTGCACACCTGTTTTCCATGGGTGCGATGAGGTTATCGATAAGACTTTGGGGAATACTATTCCACAGCTCAAGAATTGCAATCTCCAAGTCCCGGTCAGTAAAAGGACGCCTATGTCTCGCAGAAATGCGTTGTCTGGGTATGTCCCAAACATGCTCGATCGGATTTAGGTCAGGAGAGCATGCTGGTCATTCCATACGCTGTATTGTTTTAGCTTCAAGCATGTTTTCCACAAGACGAACTGTATGAAGTCTGGCATTATCATGCATGGAAAAAGAGAAATCACTAATTTCTGCAGCATAAAATACGACATGAGGTCTCAGTATCTCGTCTGTATAACTTCTGATCGTCAAAGTGCCATTCTGAATTATATGCAGGCCCGTACGTCCACCTATGCTGATTCCAGCCAATAGCATCAACCCACCTCCTCTGTAATGTGATCTTTCAAGAACGAATGTGGGACTATTTTGACTGCCGCTTTCTCTTCATGCCAAAACACATCAGATGTCACATCCAGACTGAATCGGGACTCGTCTGTAAGCAGAATTTGACTCCAACAACGTTGCCTCCAAACTCGATGTTCAGTTCCCTAACTTCTTTGGGTCGCACAGTGGATTGAGGTCAACGGAATACAGACCATTGGCTTATGTGCATAGAGACCAACCTGATTAATCCTATTTCGGACTGTTTGGCTGGACACCCTTCGTCCTGTGGCCAAGAACAACTGTGTTTGCAGTTGAGTAGCATTGTCCGTTCCGCCTCGACGAGCTGTTAATAGGATATATCGGTCATCAGTTTCTGTGTTAGCACATTTTCGACCTTGCACTTGTCGATGACTACCATTCCATGTGTCTTGGAATCGATTCCACAGCCTTTCATGGACACTTCTTGCGACTCCAACAGCGTCCACTTCGCTTCGTTATGTTTCCCCAAATTCAACTGTCCCGATAACACGACAAGTCATGGATTGCGGTAAATCCTGTTGTTTTGACATTTTCAAGCCACCTTTTCTCAAAACACAAGCTGAGCAATTGAATTTTACAACTGAGGCAGTGAAAAAACGTTTCTGCAAAATCCCGATTTCTGCAGTTATCTCCTTTTTCTAGTTTTTGACGTCATAAACTTTAATTTACATGTGAAGTTTTCTGTATATGTTTTCTACAACACTTTAAATTATGGATGTTTTATTTTACGTTACTTATTGGTGTAAATATTTGCGTAATTTCGTTAAAATCATGTGCTCCCCTAATTGTTTTGAGCAGTGTAGTAATTATACCTAATTATAGAAAAAATAAAAGTCTACACTGACATTTTCTTTTGTCTTTGCAGGCTTCAATAATTTTCATAATTAAAAATACTAGAGATTCCATCCCGTGTTGCTCTGGATACAGAACAAAATTCACCTGAACATAGTCGAAAATAATTTGTAATTGAAATCTTTAATAGATTTTTTTTTTTTTTTTTTTACATTTAATTTACACTTTTAGATCACCCATTAACAATACTAAAAAGCGCTTTTATGTGACAAAATATCAGCTTTTTAATCAAATAAAATTCTGAAATTTATTGAAACTGGTACTTTCTTATTAGCTGCATCTCAGTGGTTAGTAGCCAAACAAATAGCCTAAGGTTTTTTATTTACAGCAATCTTTTTTATTCTGATTATTTCAGTGTTTAAGGGATATTTCGTTTACATACTTATGTTTTATTATTCTGTGTAGTTTTGATTTGTTATGGAATATTAGGCGGATACCAAGGGTGTATTTAAAATTCTTAAGTACAAATGAATTATTTTTCCCTAATCAGGTTTCACGCGATTATTATTCTAAAAAATATTTTAAAACTCGCAGAAAATTAGTAAATTGAGATAACTTTTTCAAATATATTTTAATAAAACCGAAATTATTTAGTTAGGTCGTTGCCACCCTCAGTATGACGTCTACGTTACTCACTGACATGTTTGTGCTTTATAATATAGATTATGTATGACATTCAGGTTTTGTTAGGATTCAGGGAAAAGTTGTCTGTATGCTTCATACATGTGGTACCTGCCGTGGTATTGCATCTATATCATAATACATTACATGAATCCGTACATTTTTTACCCGACAGCCAAGAAGGGTTATGTGTTTCACGCGTATCTGGGTATGTGGATTTCTTTATACCCTCGAATCATTCCAACGGCTGGATGGAATTTAATGATTGAGGTCTCTATCGATTCATCTTAACCGTCCGATGCTTATAGGCTAGGTTTTATTTTTATAAATTCAAAATGGCGGCCGTAAAATACAAAATGGCGGTAGAGACGAAAAAAATTTTGCGCGCCATATTGTGTGACATATCAATGAATTGGTCTTTCAAAATGAAGATGATGTTTCATTGACTATTTTACACTCAGAAGCTTCGTTTAAATATTACACAACGTGGAAGTTGTGTAGGGGGTATCTCTAGCTTTTTTGCAACTCTAACTTCATAGACATCTATAGGCCTCATCAAAACAGTGTTTATAGATAGGAACTAACAATTAAACACAACTTAAATGTCCAGCACAAGTAAATAAAAAAATGGTTAAGTAATATAAAAAATAGATTCACATTGATGAGAAATAAGTAATTAGTTCGCTTTTTACGCAGTCGTGTTTTTTGAATTTTAAATTTAATTAGATATATCTGTCAGGTTTCTAGAAGTCTTCTGTAATTATAGCATGTAGTACTGTTATTGTAAAGACAAAAGAGACAGCTGCCCGTTGATTATTGCAAGGTAATCTAATCCGACAAGCCAACCAACGTAAACTAATGAATAACCAAAATGGCAAGGCCTACTTGGTTATTGCTAGGGCAAACGCGACAGCCGCCCTTTTATTATTGCACGATCATCTAGTTAATCGAACTAGCTAACCAATATAACCCAACCAATAACCTATCTGGCAAGGCCTTGCTGGTTAGTCCAAGGCCAAAAGGGGCAGCTGTCCGTTTATTATTGCAAGGTCATCTGGTTAAACAAACTAGCCAACCAACATAACCCAACCAATAACCAACCTGGCAAAGAGCTTCCTGGTTATTGAAATGGCATAAGGGACAGATCCTTGTTCATTATTGCAAGGTCATCTGGATAATCCAACTAGCCAACCAACATAACCCAACCAATAACCAACCTGGCAAGACTTTACTTGTTATTGCAAGGGCAAAAGGGACAGCTGCATCGTTTGCCCATCAGGTCCTGTGCACGCAAAAAGAAATATGATGTGCAAATGTATGATACCTTATAATATAAATAAGCTGTTTAACCTGGATGATTTCTATTACGTATCTTTTATAATCGAAATAGATTACAAACTACAGGCAGCTGTTTTTTAACTTTAAAAAAATGAAATTTTAATCATAAGTTTGATATTAAATTAGAAATCCATTAAGTATAAACAAGTGCAAACACTATTTTTTAATCTAATGCATTCCTCATGCGTTCAATAAAAGTGAATTAAACACAATTTGCCAATCTTTTTCCAAATTTATAAATATAAAGCCTTTAATTAATTAACTAAATCCCAATCATTCTTGTTCAATTGTATAAAAAGAAAATGTAATTAGAATTACTTTTAAATCATGACATAAAAACTCTACTTAGTACATAAAAGTATTTTTCTTTCTTGCATAAAATTAACAAGTTACATAACAATAGTATCATGCTGATAAAGTTGAACAGAAGCGAGTAAATAAGATTAGGGAATTTGTTAATTAAACTACAATTATTAACAAAAGGATATTACTTGGAGAACTTAATAGTTAACCGGGATTTGATGAAAAGAAGAAAGAAAAAGACAGTTTCAAATTAACTTGTCTTTTGTCGATCTTTATGTTAAAAGTCAAGGATGTTTGAAAACAAGGATGCTAAAGACAACTTAATTTAACGTATTTGCGAACACTTATGTTAGACATACAATGATCAGAAGTGATTAATAGTCATCTGAGATTAAGTTAAACATTTTTATTTATTTATTGTGAATTGAAACGAACTAGAAGAAATATAAGACAAATCGAATTCATAACCCTTTTCAGTTACGTTGGAAAAAATTAAAAATATTCGTCAAACATATTCATTTACTTGAATACTTTAAATAAACAGATATAAGTCCTCATATATTTTGTATAGTCAAAGAAGTATTTTAATAATAAATTACCTTCTGTATTAAACTAACTTTAATACCTAATTTTAATTAAATACGCACTATTAACTTAATCAAATTATAAACTTCTAAACTATTATTCTTATTATATATTTTTAAAAAAATCAACTATCATATTGGCTAACTTGATCGAATTTCAATTACTTTACGCATTTATGTGTGTGCTTAGGTTTTTTCAAATACATCTCTTGTTTTTTCATCTACGCCACCTAATAAAGGACACCTATATTTACGAGACAAAATATATGGCCCATGTAGTATCCCTTTATCAGAAGGTTTTATAGTACCTTATTTCAACTTTTATAAACAAAACAAAAAGAGTTGAAATCGTTTCGTCATATTGAAATACGCTCAATATTACAGATGAGACGGGCTTAGCTAACGCCTCCTAGATAAGGGAGAAAGCCCTGACACATTTTGTTCTGACATCACGAAACGTCACATGAAGCAGAGCGAGGCTAACGAGAAAGATAGGCTACAGCTGTGTATTACACGTATCTTGTTTTTACAGACCACTGGAGTCACGTGATGCACGAAGGCGCCTATGAAGGTGTGCGAAAAGAGCATCACGTTACTCTATCGGTCTGTAAAAAAAGACACGTGGGATGCACGGCGGTAGCCTGTCTTTTTCGTTAGCCTCGAAGCAGAGAAAACAAAGAAAAAAATTGCAAAATCTGACATGTTTCGATTTTGTTGGATCGTGGAATTGTTAATTATTATTAGTAAATAATAATTAATAATTCCGCGAGCCAAGGAAATCGAAACATGCAAGTTGTTCGAAGTTTTTTTCTTTATTTTCCCTGCTTCGTGTGACGTTTCGTGACGTCAGAACAAAGCGTGTCACGGCTTTCTCCCTTATCTAGGGGGCGTTGGCTTATCCCGAATCTGAGCAAAGACTCAAAATGGGCTCGGGTTCGCTTTTTATACCATTCATCAGGATCAGGTTTTACACTTTCAGGGGCAAAGTGCTTCCATTCGTAAAATGCCGAAATTAGTGAACGACACCGGATTTTACAAACAAATTTATTTAAAAATAAGCAAAAGCTTTTGTTACTTGATCACTTAATAAAAGGAAAATCTTCATTCCATTATACTGGTGCGAATGTGGCGTTTAGGACTTAAAATTAGGTGGTCCAAAAATGAACCACCGCCCTTGAATGGGTTAAAGTGAACATTTGTTTGATCATTTACAAAAGAGCGATATAATTATATACAATATACTAAAACTATCTATGAAAAATTATTTGACTAACAATGCAAGTCTCATCAAGCGCCATACCTTCCGTAGAACATTTTAAAAAGGCTAATCTTTCGTAATCAGTCTCACCTGATTTACAACTTTCGCCAATAATTCTATACCTAAACAACTTAGAACAATATGCAATATGCTAAAACATCCCCAGAAAGATTATCTAACTGGCAATGCAAGTCCCATAAAAATCCATTCAACAGAACCGAAGTTATAAGCAGAGGGAACGAAATTCACGTGAGCATTTCATATTAATACAGTAGATAGTACATAGTAGATTAGCAAATGAAAAATCAAAGAAAAAATCTCCCAAAATTATAATTAAAGGATGAAAATTAAGTAAGATCACTTCTTGAGTAATCTTAAAACTTTGAGGTAAGCATGTAATTGTGTTCGAGCTAAAAGAAATTTGTTCCTTAAATTAACCACTTACAGTTTTCTTAACATTGATTTCAAGAAAGTTCCGTGAATTTGTGAAGTGCTCAAATCGATCATTTTATTATATAAGATGCTCGTGGTTGGCTTGTTGGGGGAAGAACTAAAGTTGGGTGTTCCGTCTTAAACTTACTGGTTGCGTACTTGCCTGATTACATAATCTTCCACCATAGCTCTATAACGAAGCAAAGTAAAACAATATGTTAGATACTAAAGTCTTCCCTGAAAAATTATCTAACTAACAGAACAATTCCTATCAAAATCCATCCAGCCGAAGTCAAGCTATAAGTGGTCGGAACGAAATTCCCATTTGAATTACATCTATATAGTAGAAGTAGATTAGTAATGCAAAATCAAATGAAAATCACCCAAAATTATAATTAAAGCATGAAAAGTAAGTAAGATCACTTCTTGAGTAACCGTAAAACTTTCTGAGGTAAGCATGTAATTGTGTTCGAACTAAAAGAAATTTCTTCGTTAAACTAACCACTTTCTGTTTTTCTTAACATTGATTTCAAGAAAGTTCCGCGAATTTGTGAACTGCTCAAATCGATCACCTTATTATATAAGATGCTCATGGGTGGCTTGTTGGGGGAAGAACTAATGCTGGGTGTTCCGTCTTAAGCTGGGTAGTTGCGTGCTTGGGATGCATTATGTGAAGTGGAAGAGGCGCTAGATGAAAAAAAAAAAGTTATATGTATTCCTTCGGAGGTTATAGGAGAAAGAATATTTCTTTCCCTTAAAGAATAACAAAAATATCCAAGTATGAAAATTTTAATCTGTAAACGATGAAAATTCAATATATTATAAATCAAAAGGTATAAGCACAAAAGGTATAGAGGGGGAAAAATGTATCACACATAAGTTACGATGCGCTATTTTTCATTTTGTCTCTTTGAGACACTTTTTCTGTACAGTGAAAAAGATAGACGTGTATTAATCTATGAAAATATACACTGTAAAAAATTTGCAGCAAAGTAACAGGTCTGTCGACCGTTTTTATAGAAAACGGTTATATAATCGTAATTTAACTGTATTTTGGCCATATTATTGTCCATATTATGGTCAGAATACAGTTAATTTATTTTTATATACCCGTTTTCTATAAAAACGATCGATAGACCAGTTACTTCGCTGCAAATTTTTTACAGTGTATAGATCGAGTAGCGGCTGCACAAACTATCACCTCATTGAGTTGATGGCTGAAAATCTAGAATTGGTTAAAGCTCAATTAGCATATTAAAATACAACTGATCTGCCAAGTCATATGTTAGTGGAAATCTACTACAGACTCAATTTTAGTGGTTGATTGGTAGGTTTACCATTGGGTTTTCCTGCACCCAGTTCATCAAGTTTACATATATTTGGGTGTAGGAAAACACTGTGGAAAACCTACTAATCAATCACTAAAATTGGGTCTGCAAGCGTTTTCCACCAAGATATGGCTTGGCAGACCAGTTGCATTTTAATATGCGAATTGAGCTTTAAGTAACCCTGTATTTTCAGCTATCAAGTCGATGAGATGATGGTTTGTGCAGCTTCCTCCCGGTTTAATAGTATAACCACGAACTAAAATATACAATGACCTCTTCCGAGTTACCCACGATTCCGAAAAGCGTTCTTTATATTTAGTAACCTCATAATCTAATGTATTTTCGAGATTTAAAAAAAAAATTAAATACAAAGTTTCTTTTTCTGCCACTGATTTTCGAAACGTTTCCGAGTAGTTTTTATAGTGTATTAATCATTTCTCTGAACCCGGAATATAAGTTTTTTGGGGTATTATCAATTTTAAAGTAAAAAAATTCCTATTCGAGAAACATGTCTTACAAACCAACATTAATTTTGCTCCCCACATAATTCAGCCAAAAATATTTTCCTTACTATTCTAGTATATTTACAGTACATATACATTTAACGTCTGAATTAGCATTCTAAATTACTCGGTGTTGTTTATATTATTCCTTGTAAAGATTGCAATAGTGTTTATATTGGTGAAACTGGTAGATCATTGGAAATTTGCCTAAAAGAACATACTGGTGCTTTAAAAAAGGGTAATTTGAATTCAAAAATTGTCCAGCATTCACTTCAAACGAATCACATTCCGCTCATTGCGAACGCCACTATTTTGAAATCGGATTGCAACAACTACCATGGTAGATTGCTCCTTGAGGCTTGGTTCACTGAACTGCGATCGCAGGCTTTGAATGATGCTCGTTCTGTCCCTAGTGAATATTGTTTGTTTTTAAAATAACTAACTGTAACTGTTGTTGATTTGTTCTGAAGTTTGAAATGCAAAGGATATTTTTTGTACTGATGATGCCTTGCGTGTCGCTTGGCGAAACGTTTACATATTGTATTTTTAATTATTTTTAAGTATATTCTTTATAAATTTTATTTTTTAACTGTGCTCAAGTCTGTCTTAGTTTATTTTATTTGGTGTTTTAATATTCTAGTATAGTTATGAATATTTGGAAGGAGCGAAATTTTGTGTTGATGAACAATGTTATTTTTCTTAAGTTAAATTCCAGAGTGAATAACCTATATATATTATCTATATATATATGTGTGTAATAATAAAAAAAAAATCGCCTTTTTACCTTAGTTACTTTATTCCAAATTCTTATAATATCTACCTGTCTTTTAATAATATCTGAAATATCATTTATATTTTAATCCCCATATCTTTAATTCAGTGCATTCTTTTATTGCTTATTCTCAAAACCCTAATCTGTTAATAGCTACACTTTTTTGTAAAAACCCACTAATTTATTTTATTCTTTCATTTTTTTCCAGACATTAAATTCTTACTTCTTTCGAATGTTTAATTAACATTATTTTATCTTTTATTGAAATATTATTCGATTTCCCATTCGAGTCATTGCGAGAGCTGTGGCGCGCTAGCTTGTTTCCCTTTTAAAATCTCCGCAGTTAGGTAAAGAGTCCTGTTTCTACGTCACGCTTCTCTGCCTCCTTTCTGAGTTTTCTACCTATCGCTTGCGCGGCCTCTCCTCCCGTTCCTCCCTATATTTCTCTGGGTTGACTCGGTGCCGTGTATCGTTCTGTGTTCTTTTTTGTACTTATACGCTTGCACTGACTTGACAGAGCAGATTTGTACCATTTTTGTCTTGTTTTCAAAACCTAAGTCACTTGGAGAGTTGTTTTTCGTCTAATCATAATGTCGTATTTAGACAATTAACATCTTTAAGTCAATTTTTAAAACATGACACGACCCGGATATGGGTAATTGAAGCATTGGTGGAATTGTGACTCTCTACATGTGATCTAATAAACTCTTTAATGAATAGTACGGCTTCTTTTATTATTTACGGGAAAATACCCAAGAATTTACGACCTGGCGTTCCACGCTGACCATGATTACGACTCCAAATATTTATTTCTCGGGTTGGAGATAATAACAGGTGTATTTTTACTGATGATTTTCGACTTGTGTTACCCTACAATTGAAAGCGTTTCGTACATACTTTCTTTTACTTTGGGAAAAAGGGAGACGGTAAGAAATTTTGTGAAAAAAAATATAGAAAATTGTACGACAGTTTGACTGATAAGGGATGAATCCATAGGAGCATCATCAGAAAGTTTGATGACCTTTCTTGCAATGTGGTTAAAATAAAGACAGAGTGCAAATTGGGGTTAAAGTTCAAGTTATTAAGACATTTTGCTTTTGAGTTTATATAGATTGTTCTAGTAAAATTAACAGTATATATGATAAAATATCTATTATTTTTTTTTATTTAACTTTTAATTTTTCTGAATCACAAAGGACAATAATAATCAACTCTGATGATTTTTTTTTGTTTGTTTGTAGAAGCGTAAAAGTCTCATGTTGTTTATCTGGAATCTGAAATTTTAACTTATGGACGAGATTCGTGATTCTGACAGAAAATGCAGTTTTCAACATAAAAAACAGATTTAAAATTCAGTTGAAATATCAATTTACACCAGAGAAAACTTTTATTTTTAACCAAATTTCGTTATGTTAGACTAATTTGCTAATTATTGATTCAGAAAATATAAATACGTCACCCTGAACAAAAGTTTTAATGCCTAAAACATACCTTTTGAGTTCATATAATTCATTACTGAAACACAAACCTTTATATTATAATAAATGTCTGTTCGATCTTTTAAAACAATGCGACGTTAATTCATTGTTTATACAAGAAACTAATCAAGTCTTTCAATTTTTAATATATATTTATATCTGTCAAAAGTTTATTCATTATTGAAATAGTAATCTAACCTGATATAACAATTGCTTGTTCAAATTTTCAAATTTTTAGTCCTTAACAATTTAAAGTCTATGAAGTAAATTCATTGTCTAAACAAAAATCTAACCTGAATAAAAATTTTCTGTTCAACCATTCCGACTTTTAATTTCTAAAAAAATATATATGGGGCATTCTCACAATCTTTTGACTTTCATGTCCCTGAATAATAATTTTTATATTAATACACTTTTTTGTGGGGTTTTTTTTTAATATTTCATATACTTGGGAAGACCCCATTGCATGATTGCACAACAATATTAACGAGATAAATAAGTTTTGGACGATGTTGTGGGTCCAAACACCTGGAAAACTCCTATACCGTCCCGTGTCCCTGAAGCTGATTTTTAAGTTTGGAGCTGTCTGGATAAAATTGTTTCAATAAAAATAATCCGATGTAATTTTTTTGTGAAACTGGAACTATTGTTTTACATAAATAAGTAGCTAAAAATTAGCCTGCACATATTTTTAGGGTTGTTATTATTTTTTAAACTCTGTCCCTAGGTTTTAGATTTTTTACCATCCCTCTTCTAAAATGATACAGAAAATCACTTCAGATGCAGCCACAGAATTTTTTTCAAGTTTTTTCTCATGCAGAAGTATGCTAGAGAAATAATGTCTAAAATTCTTTGGCAGGAAATTTACTGTAGAATTTAAATCAGTATTTAAATATCAATTTCAAACATCGTGGCTTTATTGGTAGTCTCACCGCCCGCAAGGTTTATCCCTGCACTTTTCGAGGTAAATTATTATTATTTTTCTTTAATTTAATCCAATGTAAATAACTGTTTCTAAAAATCAATGAACATTTTGGCTACCACTTAGTCTTATCATGATCTGCCTAAAATAGGTGGTAATTTTCCTTTTTATTCCATCCTTACCGTCCCTTTTTTCCCCATTTCGTCCCTTTTTTCCTATACCATCCCCTTTTTTTACATTACCGTCCCTTTTTTAACACCCCTTTAAGACAATGTTATACCAAAATTTTGTACTAAAAATACTACATTGTCATTATTTCTTATTTGAATGTCCTGTGGGTACTATGCAAATTCATTATAAGTAAAAATTTAGAAGAAAATAAAAAGTTATAGTGGTAAAATGGTAAGGAAAATTAAACTCGCAGGTTTAACTTAAACCTCAGTTAAATAAAATTTTTTTCGCTGCTGACCATTTTTTCTTTATTTTGAATCATTAATGCATTCGTCTATCAGATTGAAATGTTATTTTAGCAAGATTAATTTCGCCAGATTTTTTTCCCCCAAAGGTCAAAAGGTTGTGAGAATGCCCCATATGTCAAGCTAACTCATAATTGAAACAAGAATCTAACGTCTAAAAAACATCAAAAAAACATCTGTTCAAGCTTTCATATTCCAATTTTTTTAAAATTATGTACGAAGTTACTTCATTATTAAAAGATAAATCTATCGTGAAACAAATATAATCAACATATCACACGTATTTGTATAGACAATTTGACATTCAAAATTCTCTCACCAATAATTTTTCATTTTACTCAAAATTTATAAACTATTTGAAAAGCTATTCACTAAGTTCTAAAACCTCACATATTTTCTTGTTTTTAATCTAACTATTCTTATTAACGCACGTGTGAAAATGAAAAGGTTTGTGGGTCTAAGTATTGATTAGATTATTTATAGCCAGTATGGAAATCAATAGGATAATTGAAAGGCATAGGGATGGGAAGTAAATTTTTCAATTAAATAATTTTCCTGCAACCGTAAAAAAAAAAAAAAAAGTCTGGCAAACAACATGCTATACTTTTATTAAAATTAGAAAAAATAAAACAGAAATTTAAATCTGACTTTATTGAAAATGATTCACTCCAGTCAATTTTTGATATTGTTCAACACAAAATTTTCGTAATTTATACTTTGGAAAAGCACAGAAAAATCGAACTCCTGATGACAACTGATCATGTCAGACAGTTTTAAAAATCTGATACAGCTCAAATACATTATACGAGTGTTATCATATACCAGGGCGCGAAATTTCCGCTCGCCAGCTCGCCAATGGCGAGCAAATATTTAAGGTTGGCGAGTAAGTTTTGTCTTTTCAAATGTTGTGTTTTAAATCAAACTATATACACTCAGAATATCGTGCCTGAATCCAGCAACAAGCGGATCATGTAGATTTTTTGTGCTTGGCTGAAAAATGTGGCTATTTTTACAAAGTTTGGCAATAACCATTTTATTGCTGAAACTATGAAGTTAGATTTAGTGGAAAAATTAAAAAAGTATACATATATCAGCATTCTGGTTGATGGTACGTACCACAGATAGATCAGATGTTGAACATGCAAATGTGTATGTTCTGTACGTGGATGCAAAAGATAATCATATCAAAGAGGGCATTTTTGGAGAAATACAGCTGCTAATTCCTACTTCATCCAGTCTTTTTCACAGCCATAACTGGTTTTATTGATAATAATACAGGTTCAAATGAATATAGAAACAGCTGTTATAGTGTAGGCTTGGTTACTGATGGTGCTCCAAATACGGTTGTATACAAATCAGGACTACCTATGAAAAAGAAATCTATTTATGCTAAATTGATAAACATTCACTGCCTTGTACACAATTGGTAGTTGGCTGTTTTGGATGCATGTGGTGAAGTTGAATATCTGAAAACATTAGATTCAGTGGTTAGGAGTATTTTTAAATTTTACCATGTCTCGGCTAAAAGAATTAATATGTTAAAAGAAACAGCAGAAATTCTAGGGAATGAATTCTTAAACTGAGTGATATTCACACTTATTAGATGATTATCCATCAAAGAAAGTGCTGTAAAAGCTCTATTGCAAGTCATCTTGAACAGGGGGCCCACGGAAATGATAATGATAAAGCTATGGGTTTGCTGAAATGATTGAAGGATTATAAATTTCTTTAAGTTCTGTGCTTCCTCTTGGATTTCTACAGGAAATTGAACCCTTTAAATGTGGCATTAAAGAACAAGGAACTTATCATTTCATTTAAAAATAAAAATTGAACATTGCATCTCAGTTCTGACAGATCTCGAATCTAGTGTTGGACCAAACGAACAGGTGTTTTTGGACCAACTATCTATCTCAAGCATAACAAAGGTTGAACAGCTGGAAAATATTAAAAATGTGAAGCGAGAGTTTTAGACTTTAAGAGGGAGATTAATTAAACATGCAAAGATACACATCACAGAAAGACTGGCCAACAGATGTGTTAACATCTCTGCATGTTTTTGACACTTTGGGTTAGCCTCCCAAAGAAACAAATCTTGAATCTGGATTAGAAGAAATAAAAAAGCTCCTCGTGTATTTAAACCCAAAACTCTTGAATGAAAAAGTGGATATTGTAGTTGCAGAGTGGGCAGAATTCAATTTTATGTTCCCTTTTCAAACACTGAAAGATATGCTGGAAAAGTTTTACAGCGAAAAGTACTTAGCATGATTCCCCAATTCGCTCCAGATTCTAACAATTTTTTACTTTCTATCATTGAGCATAGCTTCGTGCGACACTTAAGACTGCATAGAGAAACTCTCTGAAGATTGAGACACTAAATGATTTACTCAGAATTTCTATTAATGAAAAAACTCCGATAGATTTTGACGATACAGCTGAGATTGACAAGTGATATTTCAGCGCAGAAAGGCAACGCTATACAAACATGAAGTTCTAATTGCGATTTTTCAATTTCTGCATTATTTTATGATTTCGGCCACCAGGAAGTTCTTCATACTACACATGTAAACACTTTAAAAAGTGTTCATATTTTTGATGAACGTAAAATATTCCTGATTTAACAGAGAGCTCCTACTAACAACGGTCAATTTAAATTCAGTTTGCCATAAATAGTTCATTTTCTGTGCAAGTGTCGTAGCCGACGTTGCTGTTCGAATGAATGTAAAATAACGGCGAGTAAAAGTTTTAGTTTGGCGAGCACCTTTTGAACTGAAATTTCATGCCCTGTTATATACCAAGTTAAAAAACTGAAGATTACTCAAACCTGTTATTATCTTTTCTTCCTTTTTTTACAATTTTTAAATGCAGTATAAAAATTATGCAGTAAATATATTTTAAATCTTCAATATACGAAAGTACTGTAATAAAAACTTTTTCGACTTCCGGTTTTCGATGGATTTACACGTTTTAGGAGTCAGAGATCCCCCAAAACATGTTTATACAAAATGTCTGTCTGTCTGTGTGTCCATGTGCCCGTGTGTCGCCAATGTACCATAGAAAAATGTATGAAGTTATGTATAGAACTGAACCAAATTTTTTTTTCATGTTTTTGGCTATGGCAAGAGGTCCTCCTTGAATTCGGAAATATTCCGATGGAAGGGGACATTTTAATAGTAATTTTTGTGCCGTTTGCGTTATTGTACCATCGAAAAGTGAATGAAGTTATACATAGAATTGAACCAATTTTCATATTTAAGTTTTTGGCAATGGCAAGCAGGTCCTCCTTGAATTTAGAAATATTTCGCTCGGAGGGGTCGGTGTAAAAGCGATTTTTGTACAATTTTCTCCCTTTTTCGAAATTCTATTGTACAGTCGTGGAAAAAAAAAAAGTAAACACCCCCTACTAACTCTTCAACAAATTATCGTAGACAAAAGTTACTGGTACCGAACGATTTGAAATAAAGTCTACTTTTAAATGGTGTATATAAAATTTGCTTAGGGGGTCATCTACATATTAAAACGAACCCAAACCTAATTTTTTTTCAATGGCAATACCCAATTTTAACGAGATATTTCAAATCTTCGGTTCAAACTATGCCTATACACCAAATTTCAAGTCATTTGAATGATAAGTTTTTGAATTATAAACATTCAAAATTTAGTGCTTCTAATGTTAAATTACATTATCATATTTTTATTTGTATCGCCTGAAATTATGCTCCTAATGTGCTATTTTTTTTTGTGTAGCAATAAAACTAATCTGCCCAAACATAAATACGCTGAATTTGAAATTTTTATAATTTTGTGATTGGAATTATGAATTATGAAATTAATATTTGAAAAAATTATGAATTGCAACCTACAATTTTTTTGATGGATTTAGATTTATTAAATCCTGCTTTATGAAAATCCAAAATTTCACATTTTTCTTCCAAATAGTTTTCAAATTATGCTTAAAAAACGGCAAAATGATGAATTAAGGGGCGGTCTATGATAGAATCGAGTAGATATTTTGAAATTTTTTCTGCTGCCTTGTTATCTAACAGGCTTCATTGACTGCTTAAGGTGCCTTGATCAAGAAGGAGGCTCTCTCGGTTAGCAATCGAGTACCCAACTTCAATTTGGATACAGCCCTTAAAATACGCTCGTTTTACAATAATTAATTTCTCGGAAACTTATGATACGAATTGCATAAAAATTTCTTTTTAGGCTAATTGAAGGGTGTAGAGTTCATTTATACTGTCAGAATTGGGTATTGCCATTGAAAAAAATGAAGTTATGGTTCGTTTTAATGCGTAGATGGCCCCCTAAACAAATTTTATATACATCATTTAAAAGTAGACTTTACTTCCGACCGTTTGGTACCAGTAACTTTCTTCTACGATAATTTGTTGCGGAGTTAGTAGGGGGTGTTTACTTTTTTTTTTTTCCTCGACTGTACATAGGTGGCTCGAAAAACTATTGATCTTAATAAATATCATGATCAAAATTAACTCGTTTTTACTCCAATTAATTGTCTGAAACAGAAATTTAAGCTGAAAATCAAAGTTAGTATAGTATTGAACTAATAATATTGAAGTATTAATATTTGTAACTACTTTTTGAAATATTAAGATATATGAGATAGAAGAAAGTTTTGGGATTGGCATACCCAACTCAACCCGTTGAAACTCGAGCTATTTCTTCTTTTTTTCGGACATGATTTTCTTTATATCCCATTATGTTATTGTTAAAATTTTAAATTCTGAGTAAATTCTATTATTCTTGTTATCTCGTATAGTGACTAATCTATTATTATTAGCCCCGGTACGGGATGCTATTTTTTTCTCCCAGCTTATTTTGTGTTAAAAAAATAACGTTAGCTTACAGACGCTAGCAATAAACAAAGTAGATGTATCATTGTACAATTAAATGCTCTATAGCATTTTTTTTAAATTTCTAAACATCGCACATTTTCAGTTTTTATACCATCGTATTGGGGAAAAAAAAGTACTTTTTAATGCAATTTGTTTGAAAACTGCATCTCTATTTGTTTTTGAAATATTAATTTTTTGTAGTTTTTAGCGACATTTGTTTCATTTTGGCAACTCAAGTACGCCATTTCTGAAGAAAGTAAAGAAAAAATTGCTGAAAAATAGCAGTTATATCTTTTTGTTGCCATTTTCTCATAAAATGGAAAAAAAAATTATTAAAAAAATTAAATTGAAAAAAAAAATTAATTAAAATACGTGCTACTTTGAGAAAAATATAAATGAAGGATTTATGATAAAACAGGGAGCTATTATAAACTATATTTAATTTTAAGTTTCTATATGAATGGAAATGACGTCATTTTACATAAAATAAAAGCGTGTGCTTTAAGTCTTAAAATTGAAATATGTTTTGCAGTAGAGTCCCGATTATCCGAGTCACGTTTAACCGAGTTATTTTCTTCTGATGGACTGGTGGCTTCTATTATTATGAAACAGCCGTTATAAATGAAGCGTTAGGTGAAGATGAAAGAGCTGCCGTAGAAAGTTAGAACTCTGATTTTCTGGTCAGATTGGGAAATAAAATTGCCATAATTTTTTTTAACGCTTCATTTATAATGGCTGTTTCATAATAATAGAAGCCATCAGTCCACCAGAAGGAAATGAAGTAATGGAAATCCCGGGGCGACACTAAATTCTGAAAAAGCAGAATTCCTGTTCTCTAGTTATTATTGTTGTTGTTGTTGCTCTTATTATTATTATTATCATTATTATTATTATTAGTAGTAGTAGTAGTTTAGAACATCCCGCTAATTAATACCACTTATTCTCAAGAAAGTAAAACTCTCCATCGCTGATAACTAATCATTAAAGCTACATTAATTTTAAACGTAAATAAAAAAAAATAACTTACTAACTCGGAATATAAAGCTTTATATTATGGTTGATGAAAAAACAATCGTTATTATAGCTCATCTTTATTATTGAAGAAACAATAATAAAAAATTACAACAAGAAACATATTTTATTATTAATGAACGATCTTAAAATTCAATTAATATGGTGTAAAGGAAGATTTATACCATAAAGTATTTCAGCATATTACTAATACGATATGGGTTTTTACGGTACTCTAAATTTCTATTTAGTCTTTGAGCAAAAACAACCGATTTCCTTTTTCGTTCAAACTTTCAACTCCAAAAGCATTTCTTGCTTTCAGATTAATTAATTATAAAATATTAACTTTTGCTAACAAAAAAAAATGTTCTTTCAACACTTCACACGTAATTCTTTGATAAACCAGACATGCTAAATCCTCCCCACAATCATTTTTCATTTTTCTCACAATTGATAAGATAGTTTAACCCTTAAATGCGCGATTTTTTATTTCGTTTCGAAAAAATTATATATGATTCCCTGAAAGGTTTATTGCACAGGAAAAATAATGAAAAAAAATCACAGATACATTTTTCATATAATACGTCAATCTTTTCTTCTATTGCACGTCTGCAATACAAGTAAAAACTACTGTCGTGTGGCTGTTTTACGCTAAAATATTGCAAATTAGTAAATATTTTAAATAGTATATCTCCAAATACCTTATTTTATATAATTATCTATTTTATAAAACTTAACGTTTAACCCTTTAGTTCTAGTGATATAATACGTTCTAGAAATTACGTAGTTCAGAGAATCGGACTTTACATCAGAAAGTTTCAATGGTTAACTTCGCTTTATTTAAATACGGAATGTCTGTTATTAATTAAAGCAAATATTGCTATTTTAATTTTCTGGTGTGAATTAGGTATATAGGAATAAAGAAAAATCTATTAAAATCAAAACATTGTTGTTTGCATATATGCGAAGTTTCGCACTAAAGGGTTAAAAACCATTAACTGAATTCTAAAACTACGGGTAATTCCCCATTCATTTCCATTATGCTGCACTAATATTCTTTTCTATAGATTTTTTAATCTAGGTAACCTCTTTGGCAGGTAAATTAAAAGAAAAAGTTTCATATAATTGTGTATTAATTGAATTATTTATAACCTTGGCTGAACTCAGAAGGATATTTCAAAGGCATAAAAATGCATAATATTAGGTATAGCTTACATTACAAAAACAAGAAACTGCTAATTGCAGCCGTCCCGAGGAAAGCTGTTTCACTCTCCCTCCAAATGTTAATTTAAGCTTACACACACACACACACATATATATATATATATGTGTGTGTGTGTATATATATATATATATATATATATGTGTGTGTGTGTGTGTGTGCAGTATATATATATATATATATGTTATATAATATTTTTACTACGCGATATTCATCTAAATTATTCTAGTTTTCCGGCATATTCATTATTTCCCTATTTCTTAGTAATATCTATTATTTATTCCTAGTTAATTTCCTTTAAACTTAAAACGCGTATATTAATAATTATCTTATTCAAAATCTTTATCTAAACTTTTAATCTCTTCATTAATTTTATCAGTTATCAAAACTAAAATATTCTGAGAGAAGCTTTCTTTTTATTTTCGAATATTTTTAAAAGCCATTTTACTATTTCTAATTTTATTCAATTTCACTTTAAGACATTAGCACGATGTAGTTATGTGGGGATTGTTTTCCATGTCCACTTTTTGTGAATAAAAGTCCTTCGAACATCTACTGGCTTTGTTTTTCCTTGGGAAATTAGCGGAATAATCACCATTGGCTTGATATATTTACCTCGAACCATCAGATAAATGCTGCGACTGCGAAAGCAGAATCATTGTGTTTTCACTTATAGTAGATCTCAGCCACGACCAATAAATCTATGTAAGTTGACGGAATTGTCAACTTAAAAATACTACGACCTTACACCAGCTGCCAGCAAAGTATTAATTCATAACATCAATCTACAGCCTGCCATTATTTTGAGGAGAAGTTTATTCGAATATTACATATATGGGGTAAAGTACCCATATTTCATCCCCACCCCCAGTCACTTTTAGGCTCTAAATGTTGTAATTTTCAGTGAATACCTACCAAATTTGGATTTTACATAGACTAACTACCCACGCATATAGAAACGTGGGCAAATATCGTACAAAAAATATTTAACAATGCGAAAAATTGTTTTTTCAAAAGAAAACAAATAGTCCCAATTTCGTCCCCCCAAAAAATCCAATACGCCGAGGCTTAACTTATAGCTAAATAAAAATTTATTTTTGAATGAGTAAGTATTTTAATTTGCATTAAAGTAAGGCACAAAAAAATGTACTAATTATCAGGGGAAGAATAACATAACGAAACATTAACCATCCAAACCTGAGGAGAAAATTGTCATGAAAAAGCATTCCCAATTTCGCCTCCGGGGCGAAAATAAGAACTGCAAGGAGGGCGAAATTGGGACCACGCTACTTTCCAATATGGCGGAGCTTCAGTTCCCGTAACATGAACTGAGTGTCCTAAAGCTCACTGTACACTATTGTTAGCATCTTACCTACGTAAAATACATGCAATGAATAAGAAATAAATTAGATTAAAATTAACACACTTATTCTAATTGGTAAACAAATCATATTAGATGTAAATTTCCAACTGGGCGAAAAATGTACGGACCAGGATTCGAACCCGGGACCTCCTGGCTGAAACCGCCAGTGCTCTGCCATCTGAGCTATCCCGGTCGATTCTGGTTGAACTTTTTCACACAGCTAACTTTGATGACTACAGCATCTGGTCTGAAACCTGGTTCAGCTCAACAGAATAAATCTCAGGTAAAGGAACTCCAGAAATAGCTGGATAGGAAAATCTAGTGTAATTTCGTATCCAGCGATTTCTGGAGTTCCTTTACCTGAGATTTATTCTGTTGAGCTGAACCAGGTTTCAGACCAGATGCTGTAGTCATCAAGGTTAGCTGGGTGAAAAAGTTCGACCAGAATCGTCCGGGATAGCTCAGATGGCAGAGCACTGGCGGCTTCAGCCAGGAGGTCCCGGGTTCGAATCGTGGTCCGGACATTTTTCGCCCAGTTGGAAATTTGCATCTAATATAAGAAATAAATACTTACAGTACAGTAAATAACGTTCTGGAAACGACTTAATAAGAACTCAGGTCTTCTAAAATTAGGAAATTCAGACTCTTTAATTTATGTATGCGTCTTGGCGAACGAAACTTTCAATACTGACCCCTTTTACCTTCCGTACCCTGTACCTTGCGCATAAGTGGCGCCACTTTCGCAGAAGCGGAGAAGTTAACGGGGACAAAATTAGGAAAGGGGACGAAATATGGGCACTTTACCTTATATCCGATTTTTGTCATGTGATAAGTACTCATTTGCTAGCTAATTTGGATGCCACTGAACATATATGCAGGATGCAGTAATAAAGAATGCAAAATAAACATGTTTTATTATATTAATGAAAATTTTTAAAGTTCAATTAATGTATGATTTAAAGAAAATTAAACCAGATAAAATTTCAGCACATTTTTAAAACGATAATAGTTTTCACGCTACTCTAAATTTGTAGTTAGTCTTGGAGCAAAAACAAACGATTTTCTTTTCCAGTTCAAACTCTCAACTTCAAAAATTCTTTTTGCTCTTAAATTAATTAACTATAAAATATGAAATTTTGCTAATAAAACTAATGTTCTTTCAACACATCACAAGCAATTCTTTCAGAAACTAGACGTACTAAATCCTCCCCACAACCATTTTTCATTTTTTCTCGCAATTGATAAGATAGTTGAAAGACCATTAATTGTTCTAAAACCAAGCTTAATTCCTCCTTCTTTTTCCATAATATTGCTCTAATATTCTGTTCTATAGATCTTTTAATCTAGGTAGACAGACCTTTTTGACAGGAAAATTAAAAAAGAAGTTTTGTATAATTATGCATGGATTGGATTATTTATAGCTTTCACTGAAGTTAGAAGAATATTTCAGAGGCATAAAAATTTATAACATTAGGTATAGCTTCCGTTAAAAAAGCAAAAAGCTGCTTATTGCAGCTGTCCCGAGAAAAGCGATTCCAGAAAATTTTGGTCTCTCTCCAAATGTTAATTTACACTTACATATATGTATATATATGTGCGTGTGTGTATAGATATATTTACATATGTATATGTCCGATATTTGCTATACGATAAGTACTCGTTTTCATGAACTAATTTGGATGTCATTGAACATATATGCATGACGGAGTAATAAAGAATACAAAATAAACATATTTTATTATATTAATGAACAGTTTTAAAAATCAATTAAGGGGGTTCAGGGCTTGATCGATACCGAAAAACATGTAAACAGAGCTCTCGCTTCGAATCCCTATAAAAGCAGAAGTATTCAATGTAACTAATTTAAACTTTCTGATATTTTTAAGGTATGTTTGTAGTCTTATAAAATTATAAAATGAAGTACTTCAATGTAATAAAATAAAAAATGTAGCAAAATTTATAGAACACAATTTTCGAAAAAAAAAATTAAGTGTCATATCACCATCCGTAACATATCTTAACGTTGAATTGACATAAGAACCTCATTTTTGCTTTAAAATGATCAGAAAACTTTACTCTATAGAATGAATTAAGGATATAACTATCACTCAAAGGAAACCTTCTTTAAAAAACCTCTCAAATTTCAAAATGTAAAAACCCTAAAAAACAGGGTTTTTTTCCCTTAAAAATATTCAAAATATTAAGCTACCTAAAATATATTAATTCATTCTATAAATAATGATGTTATATGCATGCAAAAAAAAATTTAAGCCATTCCATCAAATAGTTTTTTTTTTTTTTTAATCTTACGGATAGTCGTCAAAAATCAAGTTTTGAGAAAACGCGACTTAAAGTTGCAATTAAATGGGTGCGGCTATGAAGTGATTGTTACATAAATGCTTATAACTCCGTTAAAAATGCAAATATTTTTATGCGGTTTTTTCCACTGTGTTCAGAAGTAATTGACTAATCAAAATAGATACTAAAAAAAATCTATTTTTTGAAAAGTTTTCAAGTCCTGAGCCCCCTTAATATGATGTAAAGAAAATTAAATCATTTCAAGAAATTTCTAATACGATAATAGTTTTTACGCTATTTTAAATTTCTAATTAGTCTTAGAGCAAAAACAGACGATTTTTTTTCCAATTCAAACTTTCAACTTCAAAATTTATTTTTACTCGCAAATGAATTATAAAATATGTGTTTTAACAAATGTTCTATTCAACCGTTCAGACGCAATTCTTACAGAAACTAGACATGCTAAATCCTCCCCATATTCATTTTTAATTTTTATCACGATTAATAAAATAGTTGAAAAATCATTAACGCATATTTCCTCGTTCTTTTCCATAATATTGCTCTAATATTCTGTTCTACAGACCTTTTAATCTAGGTAGTCTTTTTGACACGCGTATAAAAAGGAAAAGCTTTGTCCGATTATGTATGGATTGGATTATTTATAGTCTTGACTGAAGTCAAAAAGAAATTTCAAACGCATAGAAATATTACGTAGCTTTCATTTACAAAAAGTAAGAAGCTATGTATTGCAGCTGTCTGGAGGAAATAAATTCTGGAAAATTTCAGTATACTTTCACTGATCATGACTCCCAGACCCCAAAACCACCCTCCGTCCAAATGTTGATTTACATACACGCACACACACACACACACGCATATATATATATATATATATATATATTAAAAAACAACAAAATATACAAAAACACAATAACTCTTTTCCAGAGTTATGGTGTTTTTGCATTTTTAATTATTGATGGAATATATATATATATATATATATATATATATAACCATTAATTAAACATAACCTACCACCATCAAAAACCGTAATATTATGAATTAAAGCTTTAAGTATAAAAAGAGTGCCAAATAATTTATTATAAGAATTATTATGAAAGAAAAAAGAAGAAAGTAGACACCGACAAATAATGGAAAAGCTTATATATTGAATTACGTTTTCAAGGGCACAGAATTCAATGATATAAGCAATATGGTTGTTTTCTGTGAGAAAAAAAAGCTAAAGCTAAAACTTATTTTTCTCTGATATATATATATATATATATATATAAATCATCTCATATCCATTTATATACATGATTTTTGGTATGTGATAGCACTCATTTTTATGAACCGATTTGGATGTAGCTGAGCATGTGTGCAGGACTTGCCAAGATCTGGACCGAGTTTTTCGGCCTGCTTCGTGCGCTATCTTATTTACAGTTGCGCCACTTAAAGATTTCAAATTCAAAAATATGTAAAAAGAAACCCTAAAATTTTTCGTGTTTGGCCTCAAGGATTCCGAGGCTTTTTTTTCTTTTTTCCTCCATCTTAAAAAATGAATGAGATACAGCAGTTTGAAATTCTAAGATGGTGGACATTTTGAAACGAAACAGCAGATTAAAAATGAGGAATTCCACTACAAACGGGTTTAATTTATGAGTTTTAGTTAACGTGTTTTAGCGCAAATTTTCTTTTATTGTTGTAACCATTGTTCCAACTCTCATACGCATTAAAGAACATATGCATAGCCACTAGCGTCAACTTTCCCACAAGCTTGAGGAAATATCGCTAAATTTGGCGACCAAAAATCACATACGCGATGTGCGTTGCCAGAATCAAGGAGTTGAAGTAATATAAAGCAAAGTTACAGCAAGAAACAACAAATGCCTTAAGTACCCTAGAAACCACACTGCAGTGTGGTTTCTAGGCTAATCTACATTTCTAATTAATCTTTGTGTAAAAGCAAACGATTTCCTTTTTCAATTCATACTTTGAAATGAATAAAAAAATCTCAAGTAAATTTACTACTAAAAAAATAATTTCTGTTAGTAAAACAAATGTTTTCTTCAGCCTTTCAACTGTAATTCTTTCGGCAACCAAGACATACGAAATCCTCCAACGATCTTTTTTTCATATTTTTTCCGCAATTGATAAGATAGTTAAAAACCCTTTAACTAAATTCTAAAATCACGCATTCTTTTTGGTCTAATTCTTTTAATATAGGTGGTTAAAAATATACATTAAATCTCAAGTTAATTTACTATTAGTAAAGCATTTTTTCTCTTAATAAAACAAATGTTTCCTTTAGTCTTTCAACCGTAATTCTTTTGACAACTAGACATACGAAATCCTCCTACGGTCATTATTAATATTTTTTCCACAATTAATAATATACAATAGAGCGCTGATTATCCGAATAAGGCGGGACCGACCCTAGTTCAGATAAGCAAAAGTTCGGATAAATGGACACACAAGTTAAGAGATGTTTCACACTATACTCAAACCTTCACAAGTTATCTAATCTTAGGACTGGTAGCACTAGTTAATGGTGGCATGTTTAAAAATTCTTTTTTTCTTTAAAAAAAAATTGTTGTTGTTTACATTTTTATCATTATTTTTTTCTCTTTTTATCCTTTTCTGAACTACAGAGATTATAATTTAACGAAAAAAGTTTTTGATTGTTGCTTGGTTCAACGAAGACATTCTTTTCAATGCTACCATATTCTTCTGCCGTTCGAGCCGTTTCATAGCTGTTTCCAAACATTCAAAGGCTTTGTTATGTGATGGACCTGCGTTATTTTCAGAGCATTCGTTTTCATTTTCTTCAATTTCTTTTTCATCGTGAATCTCATCTACAGTTTCATCATCATTTAAAATCTGATATCCAGGGTCATGTATACTTCACTTTTTAACTACTCGTTAATTTGATTTTGTTCATAGCTTAGGATTCTTTCCATCTCCTTTATTGTTTTTACATTCCTTATTTTCTGATCCACTATTAGTTTTATCTTTATTTAAAATTTTATTCCAAGCTAGTGGATAATTGGGAGTACGGTTAAAAAAATTTTTTGGGAGAAATAGTCTCTTCGGATAACTGGGAGTTCGGTTAAAAAATTTTTTTTGAGAGAAATATCCTATTTGGATAATTGGAAGTTCGGTTAATTGGAGTTCGGATAATCGGCTCTCTACTGCAGTTAAAAACCAATTAACTAATGCTAAACAAAATATATGTTGCTGTCGAACGTACACTTTATTCATAAATTAAAAGATGGTGTAAAATAAAAACACATGAACAAAATAAAACTCAAAGTTTGGTTTTAATCTTTAAAACCATCATCGGGAATCAAATTTTCCAAAATACAAATCGACAGGAAATAATCAATATGCTACATCTTCAAAAATAGTTTCCTGCCGCTTTATATTTTAGAAAATTTTACTCCTGATGATGGTTTTAAAGATTAAACCGAAACATTGAGTTTTATTTTACTCATGTGTTTTTATTTTACATCATCTTCTAATTTACGAATAAAGCATACGTTGGACAGAAACATCTATTTTGTTTAGTATTAGATATTACAACGTAAAGTCCTTAATTACCAATTAACTGAATTCTAAAATAACGCATTCTTTTTATTCTCGATCTTTTAATCTAAGTGGCGAAAAAAATATATTAAATCTCAAGATAATTTACTACTAAAAAAACAATTTCTCTTAATAAAACGAATGTTTACTTTAGTCTTTCAAACGTAATTCTCTTCGCAGCTAGACATACGAAATCATCCCACGATCCTTTTTTCATATTTTACCGCAATTGATAAGATAGTTAAAAACCCATTAACTAAATTCTAAAACCAAGCGTTCTTTTTGTTCCAGATCTTTTAATCTAGGTGGTCGATTTGACACGTGGATGAAAAGGAAAGGGTTTTGTGTGAGTAAAGTATTGATTAGATTATTTATAGCTTGGGTTTTGGAGTTGGGAGGGTATTTAAAAGACATGGGAATATGTGGCCTTTTTTAAATAAAATCATTTTGCTGCGTTTTTCTTTTTAATTGTCTACCAAACGACATTGACAAACTGGACTTTTAAAACTCTTTAATGCATGATTTTTTATTTTGTTCGGAAAAAATTATATTTGAGTCTACTTTTGTTGATTATTCACCAGAAAAATATTGAAAAAAGTTATTTATGTTTCTGTTGGACATAATTCCATAATGCCACTCCTGAGTAACATAGCTAAAATTGCTTACAAAATGATAATTTTAAATTATATATTTACTTTTAAAGTGTTTACACTGCATAAAAACTATTCAACGATATCATAATCTTTATAATGTCTTTAATAGTTTTCAGAATTAATAATCACTGAAAAAACGCCAGTCGAGCACATTGCAAGCAGTATCAACAAAAGATGTTATAACCTCTCCGTGGTAACAAATCAGAACAAAAACAGACTTCACGATCTTAAATGCATATTATCACACTTAAGTAACACATAATAGTTCATCAAAAGACCAATAGAAAGCGTCAAATGCCAAAAAAGATCATGTTACTCCTGAATTACAATATGCATTTAAGGGTTACTCTTTGAAAAATGCCAATTATGCAACGAAAGGAAAATTTAACTTTAACTTTCGTAAAACAGCCATATTCTATTGGATCTTCGGTATTGTTTAATGCAAAATTTCATAAATTACGATTTGGAGACTTTAAAAACGAAAAATCTCGAGTTCTCAAAATTCTGACTCATCTCACTCAATCTAAGGAATCTTGTCTTCCTAACTTCTCTAATATTGTGTTATCCTATCTTACTATAGAACTATGAATAAAGAAGAATTGACATATTCTCAAAATGGAGAAGTTACAACTGTAACCGGTTTTGCAGTAACTCATTACCACCGAGATAAACTTCCACCAGTAAATTTGAATACAAATTTCCTCTTTATTGAAACTCCTTATTAATGTAGAATTTCAGTCATAATCATGGCCAGAAACAGATATTTATTTTTACTGGTGGAAGTTTACTTCTACGGCAGTCAGGCACTGCGTTTCGGCCACATAGCGACAACCTAAACAACCTCCTGTTAGTGTCATTGAAAGCGGTTATAATACCCTAGCCAACTTCCACCAGTAAAAACGAATAGAAAATTTTACCATATTTGTCAGAGAACTTTTACATGAATATGCAGCTAAAATAATATAAAATTTTCTATTTAAAATTTACTGGTGAAAGTTTGCTTCGGCGGTAATCAGAAACTGTTGATCCGATTTAAAAAATTAGCCGCCATTTTGTGACACCTGCTCAGTTACTTCACTCTCAACTGGTAACCTCAACCCTACATGTCTCCTCCTGTTTATTCATGACTTCATTTATCCTACACTGTAAAAAAAGACAAATGTTTCTTTATCTAAAAAAAATAACATAACCACGAACAAAACAATTCAATAACCTCTTCCGAGTTACCCAATTATCTTTCCGATTATCTTCAAAAACCTCAAAAAACAATATATTTTCGAGATTTAAAGAAACATATAAAAACATAGTTTCTTTTTCTGCTACTAATTTCCGCAAACGTTTCCGAGTAGTTTTTACAGTGTATTAATCATTTATATCCTGACGGTACTTTTAAGTACTATTAAAGAAAATTCAATATAAAATTTATTTAATTCGTCTTTTAATAAAAGTAGATAGTACTTTTCATACAAAATACTTTGCTCAATCCTATTGAGAAAGCACATTGAAGCAGTCGAAGCTAAATATTTTTTAATGCAGTTACTTTCTCAACCATTTACCTTGGTGTAGCTTTTCTCCTATTAAAAAGTGTCATACGAAAAATTTGCAACTACAGAGTACTTTTCTGTTACAGATAAGATCACAATACATTTTTTTACACTGGTCTAATAAAAATCGTGAGATTTTCGTATTAGTATTTTTTGTTAATTAATATGATAATTCTTGCAAATATTTTGCAAAAATGTCTCAACTACCGATTTATTAAATCAGTTTTAATTTTAAAAAATGTCTAAAAATCAAATTATTATTATATATGTTGTTCTTGATATCTTAGACATCAACGTAGATAATTATTCGGGTGAAGCAATATTTGTATTCAAAATTCAGAATATAAAGTGTTAATCAGTTTTTCCAAACCGGAACATCGTTTTTTTTTTTTTTTTTTTTTGGGTGCTATCAGTTCTGAATTAAACATTTTCAGCAACGTGATTGAATCTATACGTGCTAGAGTAACACAATAATATTAATGCGAATGTAAATTCTTTTAATTTATCATGATTGTTGTAAAACATAAAAATGTTTACTTAAGAACTGATAGCATCCTAAAAACCGATGTTCCGATTTGAGAAAACTCATCAATACTAACTACAGACGTCTCCAAAAAATCAGTCCATCAAAAGAAACATTGCTTTCATAAATGCTTCTTTAAACCTTGAAAATATATTCGTTTCTGAGGTTTCTAAAGATAAAGATCGCTTTTCGGAATTATAGGTAAGTCGGAAGGGGCTACCGTATGCTTTAGTTTGTGGTTATATTATACACTATATGGCAAAGGTGACCGGTCACTTGCGATTTTAGACGTTTTGTTAAATATCTAGAAAAATACATGAGGAATTAACAAGAAACTGCAGGTGTGTAAACAGTATAGTATAGGTCATATATTTCCGCGAAGATTTTTTTCCCGAAACTCCATAGGGGACCGTCAACAAATTGAAAAAGAACGAATATCTTTTGGATAACTCTGTCAAAACTAATGTAGCAAAAGCGTTCAAACACGATATTATTAATCAGTGGCTTATTGTAATATACTGTATTCATTTTTATGAGGAAAACATGTATACTCGTAGAGAAATTAATGTTTTTATAAAAACCGTCCCAAATTTTGCCAAGTTTTTTGCTTATAATTTGCAGAGTCCTTAATATAAAAAAAAAGTTCATTTCAGAAAATATGACAAACAACAATGTACATAATACCCCGCAATCAGAATTAAAAAATTATAAAAATTGGATGAAAAATGAGCAGGTTTACTAAAAAATATTTCACTGCACAAACGCAAATGTGCAATCAAAATATAATATGCATAATGTATTAGCTAAGTATATAGAGCAACTTTTGTGAAAGTCTCAAAATCATAACTTGAAAATTTCGTCGCTTTATCATCGATAGAATAAGCTCGAAATGAGTTGTTCCCAAAAGGAAGCAAAAAGATGAGGGGTTGTATCAAATGTTGGTTGATTAATGCCAAGATAGCGTACACAATATTGCACGTACTACTATATTTGGATACAACCCCTCATCTTTTTGCTTCCTTTTGGGAAAAACGGATTTCGAGCTTATTCTATCGACGATAATTTTCAGAATTTTCAAGCTATGATTTTGAAACTTTCACAAAACTTGCTCTATATACTTAGCCAATACATTATGCGCATTATATTTTGATTTCATTCGCGCATGCGCAGTGAAAAATTTTTTAATAAATCTGCTCATTTTTCATCCAATTTTTATTATTTTTTAATTCTGATTGCAGAGTATTGTGTACAACGTTGTTTGTCATGTTTTCTAAAAAGAACTTTTTTTTTTTAATATTAAGAAGTCTGCAAATTATAAGCAAAAAACATGGCGAAATTTGGGACTGTTTTTTATAAAAACCTTAATTTCTCTACTAGTATACGCCCCACCAGTGGCCGAGAGATTCTGTTCTCGAAGCTGGTAGACGGGAGGTGTTGGGTTCGAACCCAATCGCGCCCGTCGGCCTAATCGTTTTGGAGTTTTCGTGGTTTTCTTCGAAACCTTGGATTTCCAAGCGTAAATACGGGTTAGGTTCCCTTAGAAAGACCCCCACGAAGGGCACTCCACCCCCTTAGGGCCTATATCCCTCGTGTTGATAATTGGCCGTCTTAAACACAATACCAACCAACCTCTACTAGTATACATGCTATCGTCATAAAAATGATCATAGTATATTACAATAAGCCACTTATTAATAATCTCGAGTTCAAGAACGCTTTTGCTACATTAGTTTTGACAGGGTTATCCAAAAGATATTCGTTCTTTTTCAATTTGTCGACGGTCTCCTATGGGGTTTCGGGAAACAATCTTCGCGGAAATATATGACCTATACTATACTGTTTACACATCTGCAGTTTCAGGTTAATTCCTCATGTATTTTTCAAGATATTTAATAATAAAATCGCAAGTGACCGGTCACCTTTGGCCGTATAGTGTATATTCCTAGATAATGAAACATTTGTCTTTTTTTTTCTTTTTACAGTGTTATGAAATGGCAAAGGAAAACTTTATTAATGCGTTATGCATATCATTCCTCCTTTTATAAGGTTTCATTACACTATAAATAGTATGTATTTAAACATGTACACTGGTTATCAAAAATTAAGGAAAAGTCACAAAATGCTAATTTTCAAATACGCGAATACTCAAAAGGAAATAATATAATTCGAGTAATTACTATCTCTACAGCACAGCTAGCCCATATAACATCTCATTCATGTCACACATGGTCACAAGTGTTACAGTTACTACGGTGAAGCAAAAAAATAGGAAATTCCATACATCTCATTATGAGTCGCAAATGATCACTATATGCGACTCCACTAAGACGTCACTGTGACTGCTGCTTTATGACGAGTCACCAGGTGACTTTACAATGTAGTTAAATTGTGACTCTCATGTGACTGTCATTTTGAGACTCAATTTCATAGTCATCGTGAACGTTGGCATTACGATAAGTCATCAAATAATATCATATTATAGTCAGATGGAGACTTTTCCCAAAAGAGCACAATGGTGACTTCACAATAGTCTCTCTGTCACCTGAAGTCATCACGTGACTTTAATGTGACATTATTTGGTAACTTATCATAATGCAGCGTTCACGATGACTTTGAAATTGAGTCTACAAATGACAGTCACATGAGAGTCACAGTGTAACTACATTGTAAAGTCACATGGGGACTCGTCACAAAGCAGCAGTCACAGTGACGTCTCAGTGGAGTCACATATAGTGATCATTTGAGACTCATAATGAGATGTATGGAATTTCCTATTTTTGAAGTAAAACGTCTTTAGGCGCGTTGAGCTTTTTTTGAGATGGAGAAAAACCACTGATTTGGAGACACTGTTACGTAACTGATATGCTAGCATTTTGGCACATAGACACTAGCGCGCCAAGCGGTGAATGACAGGAACTTTTCCCTCTTCAGCTCAATCTGCAAAAGAAGAACGAAGCTAAAACTCACTTTTTCTCCCGGCGTTCACACAGAACAAACACAAAATTTACATTTTCGTTGCAGTACGCTGTTGTGTTTATTGTTAAAGACAAATACGTGAAACTTTCATTATTGAAGTGAAAGCTTCTTTGGGCGCGTTTGGCATTTTTTGAGATGGGAAAATGAAAATTCATAAGTTTCATTGGTATTCATTTCAAAGAATACCAGTTAATTAGCTTTCATATTTCATGTTTTTGTAAATTTACGTTTTAAGCAATAGATTGCAATTTTTGTATGTAAAATTATATGCATTATTTTTCATGTACAATGGCACATTAAATGAAAATTGTAATATAATTTTGGTAGTAATAGTTTATAATAATGAATAAAAAAACACTGCATTTAAAAGTATTTCCTGCCCAATAAAACATTTCCTGACGATTAAAAACACACACATGTAATTGTTGAAGTTTTCACTTCTATTGGCACTCCCGGAGAGCCACTGTTTTTTTTTTTTTTTTTTTTTTTTTTTTTTTTTTTTTTTTTTTTGCTTCACCGTAGTGACTGTGACACTTGTGACCATGTGTGACATGAATGAGATGTTATATGGACTAGTTGTGTTGTAGAGATAGTAATTACTCGAATTACATTATTTCCTTTTGAGTGTTCGCCTATTTGAAAATTATCATTTTGTGACTTTTCCTTAATTTTTGATAACCAGTGTATCACATATTTTCCCTAATTTAAATGCACGATCTCCTATTTCTTAGTAAAATATCTCATTGCCAACCTACAGGGTGTCCATGAACGAATGCCCCAGTTATAAATTTCAATAGTATCAACTGTAAGCGTTGTAGAGGGTTGATTCAAGGTCACCAATAAAGAATAACTGAAACACTCTTAGGTAAGCGCATGCGCGACTATTGCTTTGTTTATGACTCGCTTACAGTAACACATACGCAAAATGACTACTCCTGAGCGTAAACGTTATTGATGGGCTGAAGATTTAAAAGCCGTTACAGCCATGTGTTTTTTTTCTTTGGGGCTTTGGGGATCGTTCAAGTATTACGTAAGCAGTAAGTGGTGGAGGGGGGTCCAGTGTCTGCTTATTTTTGCTGACAAGGGGGAGAGATGGGTCACGAAAATTCTTACGTAAGCATTAGACAACGAAGCAACTATAGTTTAACAACAAAAAGCAAAAGAGCATGATTTAGATGAGCATTCTGCGGATGTTGAACGACTTGAGAAAAAAGATATGGAGTAAACAAGGACTGGAAACGAGGATCATTCCAGCCCATCACTACATTGAAAACTTAATAATAGACAATGCAGAAACATGGATTCAAAGATCTTGGACATCAGACTAGAAATGTGAACGCCAAACACATACTAATTGCCTATGATTCTTGTTATTTTGCCTATGATTCTTTTTAAAATTTTTAGTTATTCCTAAATACGTTAGGGCCGATTGTATTTCTTAAAGTTTTTTTGTTGTTATTCAATGCGATAAATAATAATATATAAAAAATATTTTGTATTCTATGAATTGTTTAATGCCATAAGTAACAACATATTAAACCGATTTTTTTCCCTTCAATACCACAACCCCTATGTGTCTGTTTATGTAAATTTGCTGGATTAATAATGCAATTTATCGCTAACTGTAATTTTTTATGGCAAATAGTGTTGATGTTAGAATGTCATAAAATCTTACGTAAGCAAAGGGGGGTGGGGGTCTAGTATTTGCTTAATTTTCCTTACAAGGGGGATGGAGGGATACAAAATGACTAAAAATATGCTTACGTAATACTTGAACGGCCCCTTATAAAAGATCGTGTCTACGTTCCGCCGATACCTGATCATTTGCCAGAGTTGAGACACAGAGCTGAAGAAGCTATTGCTTCAATGACTCCGGACTTGTTAACCAAAGTGTGGGAAGAATCGGACTTTAGGTTGGATGTATGCCGCATAACTAAAGGTGCATATATTGAACATTTGTACGAAAAACTAGGTTGTTTTACCTTCAATTTGATTATGATGTTTTGTAAATAATCTAAGTTGCACTGTTATAATATATCATTGAAACTAGTACATACTTTTATGGACATCCTGTATAATACATCATTTTTCTCCACTTCACATTTCATTTTAAAATGTTAAGTTATGATTAGATTTTGTTGCTCTCCTTCTCTCATAGATTGATTTTTTCTTTTATTAGCATTGAAATGCACGCATCAGTTAATCACACTTCTTTCGAAGAACTGAAAACTATTAGATTATAACAGTAATATGTATAATTTATGATGTGATAGTTTTATAAGGTAAAAAAAAGTCTTAAATCATTTAGAGGATGTAAAATAATGTACTAAAAACTTATGTAATTAATAACGAAAATTATTTCTTGATTATGCTCTGCTTTGCTATTCAAGAAACAATAAAGCATTTTACAAAAATACCCCTGAGTTTTAATTCATTATCAACAACAAGGGGTGCGGCATCTATCCCGTACGCGGCGACTCTCCCGGAGTTACCCTATATCTACAAAAAAATTACAATAAAAAATTCATCTTACATTTGTTGTTTAACTCTTAAAACAAATAATATTTTTAACCTAAAATTACCAAAATGTTATTTCCACAAACTTCAACTGCTTAAATTATTGAAAAATTAAAGTGTATTAGAATACGTAATCAAGATGAATAATTATGATGAAGTTATCGATTGAGCCTCGTTTGTTTTTACGGGATGAAAAATAAGTAAAAAAGACTTTGTTTTGTCACATCATAAAAATTTCCCCCATAAAATCTAAACTGTACGTTATTTTCACATTCTTAAAATTTACATACGCACCACTCAAGTTCATAATTTAAAAGTATTTTAACGTGCAATACATTATTAATGAATGTATTTCCAAACTTCAAGTCACGTTTGTCCGATACAACTTTGCATGTAAGCGTTCTCACAAACTTTAAGTTCTAATGTCAGTGCTCGCGAATAAAAAATTCAGAAATTTGCCTTTAGTTATCATACTATTGACCATTTAGTATTGGTCAAATATTTAGTTTTATGAAAGAAAATGATAGTTTTGTTTTAAATAGGATATCATTATTACTCACTGAATCATTTTGCCTAGCGTCTCAGTATCAGTGTAATGTAAAAACATTGAAGTGTAACTGATTTATGAAGAAGAATGAGTGTTTTTTTTTATGGCTGACGTCATTTTCTGTTCAAAAATAAGAAATAAAAGTTACTTTTATTTGTAATGTGAAAATGGCATCAATAAGGATATAATCAATAAAAATAAATAAACCATGACTATCTTCCCTTTACTTTTAATAGAAATGGAGTACTTCAGTTGCCACAATTACAAAATTGGTACTAAAATCTATAAAAAAATTAATATCTCAAAAATAAATTGAGATAGAGCTTTCAAACAAATTGCATTTAAAAGTACATTTTTTCCCTATATTACGGTGTAAAAATTGAAACTGTGCGATGTTTAGAAGTTTAAAAATTTGCAGTAGCGAAAATTGCAAGACCGAAATTTCATTTCAAATTTCAGAGTGTTGCCATTCGCAGAATGACGTATGCGTTACGCACAGATATGTTTGTCCTTTATAATATAGATTGCATTACATTAAAATTTTATATCGACAAATTATAACAGAAAACATTTCAGTATCTTTCCAAATACTATTAGTTTGTGTGCACATTTCTAATTACTTTTTGACTCACATACGGAAATCGATTTTCCTTTATTAACACTGAAAAATACACATCAATTAATCATACTTCTTTTCAACAAGCTAAAACTATTAAATTCTAACACTAATAACTATAATTAAAGATGGGTTAGTTTTATAAGGAACGAAAATCTTGAATTATTTACAGAAAAAAAAAAAAAAAAAACTTTATATGATGAGTAATGAAAATTATTCTTGGAATATGCTCTGATTTGCTATTGAAGAGACAATAAAAATTTTTGTAAAATATGGTGGCGTTTTAAATCAGTAATAACCTTAAAATACCATTAAAATGTTATAAAAACAAATTATAATAGAAAGCGGTTTAGTATTTTTCCAAATACCGTTATGTTTTTAGGTGCGTTCGTAATTATATAAATACCTATAGTCGTCATCTGGTCCGTCCGTCTGTCTGCGCATCTATCGGAATATAACAGCGCAAAAATTACCCAACCAAATTATTTGAAATTTAATACATATAACTGCTGCAGAATTTTGTCGGGTCATTTCAAATTTTATGAAAATCGAATCAAAAATTAAAGAGATATTAATAAAAGTTTACTTTATTCTATTAAATCCTATCATACTTAATTAATTCAATGATATTCCATGATAGGTAATGACTCTAGGTTCCCATGGCAATTACGTCCTATTTTGGATGGAGTCCTATTAATTCCATATTACTGAATTTAATATATAGAATCGTAATAAATTTTGTGTTCATGCATTTTTGCATACGAGTGCAACAGCTATTGCACCAAGATCTGAATATTTGCAAAACTAGTTATAGTACGAACTCACCTCATCTGCCACGTTTGACGTACTATTTAAGACTTTTTTAGTTATTGAGCGAAAACAAACAATTACCTTTCCAGTGCAAATTTTCCACCTCTAAAAAAAAAAAAAAAAAAAAAAAAAAAAAAAAAAAAAAAAACTTGTCCTGGATTTAATTTATTATTGAACCCCAAAAGTATGCAAATAAAGCAAATGTTCTGTTCGATTTCCAGACGTACTTCCGTTTTTCAATTAGTCATACGAAAATCCTCCCATAATCTTTTCTCATTTTTTCCCAAAATCCATAAGAAGCTATAAACATCCATTAACTGAATTCTAAAACACGCGTTCTGTTTTAGATCTTTTAATCTAGGCGGTCTTATTGACGGACGAATAAAAAGAAAAGGGTTAGTTGAACTAACAAATGATTTGATTATTTACAACTTTTGTTGGAATTATACGGATATTTGTAAGACGTGAAATATGTATATTTTTTAAAATAAATGAAGAATTTTAATGCATTAACCCTTTATCTACCGACGGTACTTGTAAGTACCATTAAAATAACTTGTTATGAAATTCATTTAATACATCGAATAGTAGTAATACAGTTTAGAATGAGTTATAGATGCATTCCTTTATCTTGTTCCAAAAGCATTATGGATTACACAAAACAAAAATACTTTTATAAGGATGATTTCTTTTGCCTTTGCATCTTTTCAGATTTCTTGGTGTTGGGGGGGGGGGGGGTGATTTTTCAATTCGGAAATATTTCTATATTTCTATTGTGAGAACATTATATTTGTACATTTCCTAATTCTACAAAATACAAGGAAAAATATTTAAAATAAAAGATTTGAGTGGGTTTATAAATATTGCACAAAATCCCTATAAATTCTAATTTATAAACACATGTATAATAATCACTTATAAACAGATAAAGTTAAAAAATGCTATAAAAAGTGATAGAAAATCTTTATTAAGATTGACGATCGTTTCGTTGCACAAACGGCAACATTTTCAAAATCATTCAACTATAGAAAATAGTTTCACATAATTTAAAAACAATAAACATAGTAAACAATGTCACGCGACATGATGCATAATGAAAAACATTATAACAGTGGTGGAAAATTGGCGCAGAGGTGGAGCCTATTGACACCACTAAATTTTTATGGTATTATTCAGTTTAATAAAAACGCAGAAATTTGATCATTAGACAAGAGGCAAAATACTACTATAATTTAGTGATGTCAATAGGCTCCACCTCTGCGCCAATTTTCCACCACTGATTATAAACATAAAATTAATTTAAAAGATTAGATTAGCTATTGGTGAGCGTGGATTAATTTTCAAAACAATAACATGGTAAACAATGTCACGAGACAACATGCATAATGAAAAGCATTGCAAAATATAAAATAAAAATAAAATTATCTTGGCTATTTATGAGCGTGGATTAATTTCTACTATTGTTACTAAAATTACATAGCATCTCTTTCCAAATTTTAGGTAATTCTATGGACATTGAATCATTGCAAATATTCTTGTTGCGTAAAAATATCTCTATTGATTCTCGGATTATGGATGGTAAATAAAATCTTGATGTATAAATTAACTTGCTATTTTTAAAATCGATCTGTAAAGGTTCTTCGCTGTATAATCTGGCCAAAGCTGTGGTTCTTCTCTTGTATTTGATGTCTGCTATATGTTCTTTGATTCTAGTTTTAAGTTTTCTACTTGTCATACCTATATAAAACTGCTTGGTTCCATCTTCTTTGGTGAAAGGTATTTCGTATACTCCCGATAACTGGTTTAACTCAATAGGATCTATTTTCTTGCATACTATATTTCTTAATTTCATAGAAGGTTTTGCGACTAGGGAGATATTGTATTTATTGAGTTTATTTTTATTAACTTTATCAATTCAAATTTAATTAATCCTTCTAAATCCTTGAATTCTTCTAAAATTTATTAAATTATTATGTAAATCTTCTAATGTAGTTTAAACAATTCACGAAAAATGTTTTAGAAGATAAAATTTTCATGAATTCATTATTCAGTACATAAAATGTTAAACAAGCAGTCTACTATGTCACTCTGGGCTTTTATTTAAAAGAAAATGTAACCTATACAACAATGCGAAAACTTAAATTTAATGTAGGGATCATAATTTGAACTTTAGTGTATTTCAATGAATATTTTGCATAATCGTCTATAATTACCACTACCTAAATAATCTAAGTCGTCTGATCCTGATAAAGTTATAGGAATAACATTTGCTTTATTTTATATCAATGAATTAAGAAAATAAAGCTTATTAATGCGCAATGCATATGTTCTTTTCTGTTATTAGATATCATTACACTGTGAGTGATGTGTATTCAAACTTGAATAACATTTTCTGCATTAAACAATCGGAATAATTTTTCTTCGCGTTTTTTCTTCAAAATAAAACATGCCATAAAAATTTCCTTCATTTAACTTTAGATTGTTATGTTTGTACTGTTACATGCTGGTTAATCTCATCTTCTTTTCTTTTCAATAACTAAAAGCCACAAAAACGTAGCACTAATAGCTATAACTAAACAGAGGTTGCTTTTATAGATAAGTAAAAATTTCGGATCATTTGCTTAGAAGAAAAAATATATATACTATCAATGATAAAAATCCTTTGGGCCAGATTTTATTACTCAATAATCGATAAAGAAACAGAAAATATAATAATAATCTTAAAATTCAATGAAAATTAATTATGACAAATTTCAGAAAAAAACATTTTACTATCTTCCTGAAAAGCATTATGGTTTTTATACCAATCTAAATTTCTAATTAGTTTGTGAACGAAAACAAACGATTTCATTTTTTCAGTTCAAACTTTCAAATCCTGGTATAATTTCTATCAAGTTAATTCATTACTGAAGCACTAATCTATGCTGATAAATTCAATGCTTTGTTGGAGCTTTCAGCCGTAATTTTTCAGAACTAGGCGTAAGAAATCCTTCACACAATCCTAGTTAAAAACCCATTAACTGGATTCTAAAACCACTCTGATTTTCTCGTTCTGTTCCAAATCTTTTAATCTGGCTGATCTCTGACTCGAGAATAAAAAGAAATGTGACTGTGATTTTAAATATTGATTAAATTATTTATAGCTCTCGCGAGAGTCTGAAGGGTATTTGAAAGACTATACAATATTTTTTTTAAACTGTATTTTTTAATTAGACAATGCTTTTAAGCAAAATGGGTTTCGCGAAATATTTTTAAAAACTGTATGTCATATAACATATTAGACTTTTATTTTTGAAAAAAGAATGTCAGTTGTTCAACGATGAAAAAATTGACGGAAAAAATTGAAATTTGCCTTTATTGGCTAACAAACACACGAAATTCGAGTATTTGCATAGTTTAGAATACAATTAGGAAAAATTGCGGTTTCGAAAAAGTGCTGAAGAAAACCCAATGATGACTATTAATCATATCAGTTACTCTAAGAAATTAGATCTCGCTAGATCTGTAACATTAATGTTATTTTATATCAGTAAAGTAAAAAAATAAAAGAAAACATTTTTTTACTTCTTTAATGATGACTATTAATCATATCAGTTACTCTAAGAAATTAGATCTCGCTAGATCTGTAACATTAATGTTATTTTATATCAATAGAGTAAAAAAATAAAAGAGAACTTTTTTTTAAATCTTTACTTCCTTAATGATGACTATTAATCATATCAGTTACTCTAAGAAATTAGATCTCGCTAGATCTGTAACATTAGTATTATTTTATATCAATAAAGTAAAAAAATAAAAGAAAACTTTTTTTTACTTCTTTAATGATGACTATTAATCATATCAGTTACTCTAAGAAATTAGATCTCGCTAGATCTGTAACATTAATGTTATTTTATATCAATAGAGTAAAAAAATAAAAGAGAACTTTTATTTTAATCTTTACTTCCTTAATGATGACTATTAATCATATCAATTACTCTAAGAAATTAGATCTCGCTAGATCTGTAACATTAGTATTATTTTATATCAATAAAGTAAAAATATAAAAGAAAACATTTTTTTAAATCTTTACTTCTTTAATGATGACCGTTAATCATATCAGTTACTCTAAGAAATTAGATCTCGCTAGATCTATAACATTAGTGTTATTTTATATCAATAAAGTAAAAATGTAAAAGAAAACTTTTTTTTAATCTTTACTTCTTTTGTATAAGATTTCATTACACACTATGTAATAGGCATTCGAATATGAATGTCAAATATGTTTATGTATATAATATATTTTCGAAATTCGAATTATTAGGTTGAGCAAAAAGTTCTGGGAAATTTTTGATCTAATAGTTATATGTAACCAGACCTATAACCAGAATTTGTATCGTATATATGAGGACTAGTGGTATATCTATAGGAGTTCAGGACGTGGCTCCATCCGATTATGGCTCTTTCGACCAATGCAACACTTTTATTAAGGGCCGTCGATTTGAATCCTTTAATGAAGTTGAAGAAGCATGTCAAGAGTTTTTCGATTCCAAGGAGCAGCCATGGTACTTCCAGCAAATCCGAAATCTGGCAGAACGATGGCAGAAAGTCGTAGACTATGATGGTCTCTACTTTGAAGAATAGTCCTTGTTGCTTTTGTTGTTAATTTGCGCATAAAAACGCAACTTTCACAAATTTCCCAGAACTTTTTGCTCAACCTAGTATTTTCCCATTATGGCAGCCCAAAAGGTCAATTTTTTTTTTCTTTTCCTATATTTTAGATACTACATATATATACTTATTATTTCTGCCTAAAATATTTCGTTACAAGTCATAACGCTCGATTTATTTTTCAACACTTTCCAACATAATTGAAAATTGTTTATGAATTCGGGTTGTCTATCCGTCTGTCCGTCTATCTGTCAGTCCGTGCTCCAACTAGCGTAAATATTGTCCGATTGCAAAGAAATGGATTAATGTTATTGGGATTTACTATGGCATGTTCGGTATTGAAAATGAAGTGTGTAGCATTTTTGATCCATTTACAAGGCCACTGAAAAGAATTCCATTACATTACGGTCTATTGGGGAAAATAATTTCTCGTGAATTTGAATGATATTACAGTGTTGTAGACATATTGGAATTCATATACATCATTGAGGTGTACTACAAGGTTCTTACTATAGAATAAAGTCTGCTTAGAACTTATAGTTCGTTTACAGGGACACACAAAAGAATTTGGCTATAGAAGAAAATGCGCAATAACTGAACTATTGAAGCCTATGGACAATAATTGCTGGAAGTGCGTTTTCAGTTGTGGTATGCATTTTTAAGTTTAACTATTTTTTAAATATTATTTGGTGTGTAGAAATTCTATAGATCATATACATTCATATACAGGGTCGCACAAAAATTCTCAACAACATCCGTTTATTGACGGAAATTGCTGAGTGGAAATTTGCAACTGTAGTATGCGTTTAGCTGAACTAACTTTTAGCATACTATGTAGTATGCATACATACCTGTAGATTACATACAGGGCTGCACAAAAAAATTGTATATTTTAACGATTATTCAGGGTAATAAGAGAAATCATGTTTTCAAATGCGTTATGCGTTTCGAAAATTGCTCATTTAGACATCATCTTTCACCTTAGTAAACTGTGAAGTTTTGTTATAGTGTTCTGAATGTGATGGAAAGTGTTTCATAATCTATGCTGTACACATGATTTTTCGTTCTTGTTCTTTGTTTCATACATGTTTTTATACTTTAAGTTATGAGTAACTTCTATTGCTCGTGTTATCTTATATGCATGCATTTATTATTATTAATATTTAAAAACAGACCATAAGTTAATCAATCACATTTTCTTTTTTAGAAAAATTATAGAACTCTAGTAATAATATAATTAAAGATGGACTAATTTTAGAGGTAAATGAAATTTTCGAATCTTCATTTTTTTCTGCTTTCGAATAGTGTTTCTCCACTGCTTCTTTATATAAATAATAGCGCTAAGTGTATAACACTTCCGGAGTAAACTCATCTTGATCCCGACAATCTTGCGCTAAAATCGGCCATTTTATTTTAATTTTCAGAGACTTAATTTTTTCAACAAAGCTGCATCCGATGAACCTAGACAGATTGTGAAAAACAAAAATAACTTGAGTGATGAGCTACATCGAAATCTGCATGTTTTGCTATATATCTTGCGTTGAAAATCGTATCACCTAGCAATCGGTGATGGTAAACAATATGCGATTCATTCCTTTGAGATTCATTAAAATGTAGACCATGGATGCAATGATTTTGCTCAATGGCAATATAAAAGATATAAAACTTAAAACATTTTACTGCTTATTGCAACCATTTCAAGATTTCAAAAACAATGTTTAATTATGTATCTTTCAGATTAAAATACAGACCATGGAGCTCATTGGCAATATGGCGATCTGAACGAACTCCATGCATTAAAGTTATTATTATTAGTAGTACTAATTCGCATGATTTTTTGTGAAATAGTTCTTTATATTTTGTGAGTGATTTTCATTTGCATATTCTATGTCATTATTTTACCAATTCAATTAACAATTTTCTAGCAAATTAAGTTTGAATGAAAAATGGGCTGTTTTTATAACTATTTTATCCCACCTGATTATATTAATCAGATAAGATAAAATTTATTACTTCATAATTATTTTTATAATGTAATGCTATATCCCTTTGATGAAAAATATCCCTTTGATGTAAGCAATAAGAACATGATCAAGTTATGTAATGGCCACCAGTCACCGCGCATCTTAATACAGGCACTTTCAGCGTGCTCCGCTTCACTTCGTGTGGCACATTCAGCGTTCTCCACTTCACTTCGTGTGACACATTCAACCAGCGACATTTTTCTACTTTTTAAAACTATTTCTACTAGGGTTGGCACTTCAAGGCTTCTCCTGTTGTTAACCCCTTCGGGACGGGAGCCTTTTACAAAATTTTTAATCTTTTGTCACCGTTTTTAAAAAACAGAAATTTGTGTCTTATTGAATCAAGAAATTGCACTGATTAAATAAGGCAAATTTTACAGTAAAATTTTACTGGTGAGGGAAAAAAAGGATTCTGAGCGCTTCATGCGGCACGTATACGTGTCGCTCGTCCCCAAGGGGTTAAGCTTGGCATTTAAAACGTTTTTTCATATAAAAAAAAAAGATTTTCGATTTGTTTTTTATACTTTTAGCGTTTTCTATTTTTGTCTTCAACTAAATAAATATAATTAGATTACATTTATAGATTAATATAAATCTCGAATAAATTATTTGGAATATAAGACTTCTAATGAAAATAATTTTGTTAAGATAGACTATATATTAAGCCGGTTTAATTATCCAAAGTACAACCTTAAAGTTCAATTAAATGATATATACCAAAATTTTAGCCGAAAACTTTTCAGCATTTTCTTAAATACGATAATGGTTTTTATGCTAATCTAAATGTCTAGTTAGTTGTTTGAGTAAAAACAAACGCTTTTTCCAGTTCAAACTTCCAACTAAAAAAAAAAAATCTCAAGTTAATTCATTATTGAAACACGAATCTATGCTGATAAAACAAATGTTCTATTCAACATTTCAGACGTAATTCTTTCGGAAATTAGACGTACGAAATCCTCCCACAATCCTTTTTCATTTTTTCCCACAATTGATAAGATAGTTAAAAACCCATTAACTAAATTCTAAAACTCCGCGTATTTCCTCGTTCCATTCTAGATCTTTTAATCTGGGTTATTTTATTGACGCTCGTCTGAAAAGGAAAGGGTTTGCGGGACGAAGGGTTTAAGTATTGATTAGATTATTTATAGCTTGGGTGTGTTGGGAGGGTATTTGAAAGGCATGAAGAGGTAGATCTTTGTTTTTTAATAGAGTGATTCTTGCAGCTATTTATTGTTTGAAAAAGCGTTTAATGTGTGGTATATTACGCTTTTATTAAAAATAATCCATAACTAACAAAAGCAGTATAAAAACTATTTTAAAAAGTCATCGAAGTATGTCCCTGCGGTCTCACACATTCGGAAAAAATATTAGCAACATGACATGTGTCAGAAAGAAATTCATTAACCTTGTAATATTACTGCAAATTTTCTCAAGTATGTTTAGAAAAAGGAGAAAAGAACATAATGCATCAAGTAACAGTAAACATAACCTTTGTGGGGGGATTTTATTTTTTACTAGCTGTTTAACCCGTTCTACGCACGGAAGAAAAAAAGAATTCCCCTATTAAAGTGTTGTGTTGTTCAATAACTAACCAACTGATAAAAATATATTTCTACTACAGTGCATTTTAATGAAATTTAATTTATCATGTTGATATGTCACCAAACGATAAAACAATATCTTTGGAATAAGGGAATAAATAGAATGAAAAGTTTTGTTGATGTTTGTGATAAAATGTTTTTCTTTATTTTTTTTAAAAGTGTAATAATTAAGCGCAATTAAATAATCTCTAATTATTTGCATGCGAGGTAAAAGAATTATCGTAATACCCGCTACAACATCTTAGCAATACAGCGTGGCGTACGTAATATGTATATATCAGATTGCAGTAAACATTTACAACTAATTAAAATTCGTTGAACATAAAAAAGGCAAAATTTCGTCATAAAATAAAAAAAATCTATTTAAAATTTTCGAATTTTTTGCCCCAATCGTTCTAGGGCCCCCTACCATCAACCCGTGTGCCAAATTTCGTGCCCCTGCCCCCTATATTTTCCGAGTTTTTGGGGTTACATAGATACGCGCACGGATTTTAATAGGGTAGATAATATTATTATAATTTATTTATTATTTTACTTTTTACTATTTAATGATAATTGAATTAACCATTGGTCACTTTATTAGTGCTTTAGTGTCTAAAATTTATGGCATCTATTTTTAATAATAATCATGCTATATTTCATTGAATATTACTGTACTTATAAGTTTATGTAATGGTTCAGTCAACAGTACTTTATCCAACTGATATACATAATAAACCGTAATCGTTGTAACAATTTTTAAAAGAAGTGTTAAAAAAACATATTCTTTCTCTTAAAATTGTTTTGGTAAATACTGATTGTTTACAGTTTCTGGTGGCCTGTATATTCACTTTTGCCCCGGAATCTTTAATCAAAAATCAAACGCAAATCGATGAAAATAGTTATACATTACTTGATAGATATATTGTCCTTTAAATATATCTCTTTATTTCACATGAGCAGATATGTCAAATTTTGGTTTCTAAAATTTGGATATATATGCTACAGTTTTGTCATAAAACGCCCTCTGGTGGTAATATCTAAAACATTTCTGTTTTTGAAATTATTATAAATGTTTTTTCAATTTTTTTTATCAAGACTCATTCAAAATTTCATAGCATTTCTTATAGGTAGTAAATATATTTAATAAAATATGTTTAATTAAATTAATTATTATTAAAAAACTGTAATGTTTTGCTGTTATCGCGGTTATTGATGACTCTTAGAACATTTTATAGAAAATTTTGGCAGAAAAACTTGGTTAAACAAACTTTACTCTGCCGGAAAAATCTGTCACACCTATTTTAAGGTGGCGGCTAGTGATACAATTCCACTCTTATTTTGCTTTTTATTTTTACCGGTGGCGAATTTAATTCGCGTCTGAAAGGTGGTCAAGTGTCTGCAAAGACGAATGGGGGATGTTAGAGGGACGCGCAGCCGCTTGCTCCGCAAATTACGAAGGTGTTCAATTAAAGTTTGCCGCACCAAGTTTTTCTGAAAGAGCACAAAATTTTCTATAAAATGCTCTCAGAAGGATCAATATACGCGAAAACTGTAAAACATTATAGCTTTTAATAATAACTAATTTAACCTCTTCGGTCCCTGGGTCTCCATACGGGGACCACTGTCCTTTTCCTTATAAGAACTGAAATGTCCGACTTTTTTACATTTTCACATCACTTCTTAATAGCTGAATGTTTTTTGCGTTCAAAGCAAACGAATAAATGGCAGCATCTAAGCTGATTCCCACATAAAATAAACGTTATTTTCATCTGAGTTTTCAAAATGCCTAAAAATGCCCAAAAGATAGTATGACCAAGAAAGTGAGAAATTTTCATAAGTACTTAACTTAAATCTTTTTCAATGAAACATTTTTAGGATTTATAGATTATTTACTTGTTTAAGGCTCTTAAATTTATGATTGCGCTAATTTAGGTTAATGGTTAGTAAATTGATGTTTTTAACGGGTTTTGTAGTTTTAGATCCATATTTTTGAACCTAAATTACTAAGCGCCTAAAGGATCAATTTCAGAAAAGATATTTTTTCTGTCCTTCACGATGTCATTTTGTTTGGAAAAACCAATGAATAAGCATTTGTATTATTATTTTAGCTTCGGAACTGAAGAGGTTAATTAAACATATTTTCGGCTTGTCAAACCCTAGTTCATTTTGTCCGTATGACTTTTATCGATTTACATAAAAAATTTTCAATTCTGCGATCACAGGGCTTTAGATGTTGCCGAACCCCGGACTATAATGGATAGTAAGTCATAAAAACACCAGAGGGTGTACGCTAAAAACAGACGCTATAACTTTACTTGAGAAAAAGAGGATATACTGTGTTCTTAAAAAATCTAAAAGACACACTGCACTCTGTATGCTGAACATTCTACATGTTCTCGTGGAGTTTGAGTTAAAGAGAGTCTGATACACATTCATGTATGTATTCATATATTTGTGAATGCTTGTGTATACACTAGCATCTACCATCTGACAGCTTTCTCTTTTGAAATCAGTCATATATCATCTAATAGAAAGAAACGGAAATAAACATTGAACTGAATTCTTTTATAAATACGCAATCTCAAAGAACCTGCTGTTAAACAGACTCTGAAACATTGTCAGAAACCTTAAAACGGAGTATAAAACCCAAACTTTTATTCTATGATTAAATTACATCCTGCTAGAAAATTCAATTACAGAGTTAATAAATTGAACGAAGTGTTTAGAACCGTATTTCCTTGCTCAAGCTATTCGAGTTGGTGGTACACAGAGAGTTTTATTAATCATCATTCTCTCTCTAAATGTCTCGCGAAATATACAGAGTTTCCTTTAAAACCCTTTTCAGAAAGTTTCATTAGCTTAAGTGGCAACACTACGGTGTAGTAAGGAATGTTAAAGAATCGGTGGAAGCAACACGGATATGTAGCTGAAGCTTTCGGGAAATTTTCGTTGTTTTAATATTTCTGCTCCGGATGTATATACATATTCAGTAAGTCCCGGCAGCTTTAGCTTGAATACTAAACTAAAAGTTTCATTCTCATCGTGGCTTCAAAACTTCAGCGAGTTCAAAACCTTTTGTATTTCTCTTTCAACGAGATACTCATGTAACTAATTTTGCAACTTTTAAAATATATCAATAAATCCTTAATATACACATTAAAAACGAAAGTTTTACAAAATACACAATATGAACTTTAAAAGCTACCGTTTTACTTAAAAGGTGGAGAAAATATTAAAATGGATGTTACGAGTTAAAAATATACATTTTATTTAAAACTCCTTAGTACTTTCGGCCAGAGTTGGGCAAATTTGTAATCTCAATTATCCGCAGTGTAATTACAGGTTAATTGCATGTAACTGATTATAGTTACACACATTCAAACACGGAAATTTTGTCAAATAATGGGATGGGGGCGGTTGCGGTTACAGTGCTGCAAGAATTTTTTACGGCATGTAATTTTAACTATACTTAATTACATACAATTGAACTGTAATTACATTGCAGATAATTGGAATTACAAATTTTTCCAAATCTGCTTTCGGTCAGCATTGCCCCCAACCATCATCAGAGTATATTTTTATAATTAATTGCTGTTCATTCATACAAAAACGTCACTTTGTTTGAAATAGGAGAGCCAATAATAATTATTATATGTAGCCTATAATAACAATAATTATTAGGGTCGCTGAAAGTAGAAATAGCAGTCCCTTGTTCTCATACGTCACTTTCATTTTTAAATGCGTAGCTGGACAGTAGGAGTAGCAGTTTTCAGATTAAATTTGCGCAGAGGAAAACATTTAACTGCCATATCATTAATAATGATTTACGAAAGTTTTATTTTAATTTAATTTATTTATAAATAGTACTTGAAAAATTCAGAAGAAATAATAGAAACCACATGTGATAAATTTCCCTAATAAGTAATTTTTTAAAAGAACCTACTCATTATTATTATTAACTTATCATTATTATTCATCTTATTCCACGTGATTTGGTGAATGTTAAGGAGACTGATTTGGCATAATAGATTGTTTTTGTAATACTATTTAATTGTTGTCAATTTTTATTTTAAATCCTATTATTACATTTTGACGCGAAGTAGTCGACCGTCTATTAAACTTTTTGACGAGACCCTGTAAAAACTCTATATGCGATACGACGACTAAAACATAAAGTAGTATTCTGTAACATAAACATACTTTTAACACATAAAGTAGAACTCTGTAATGTAAATATACTTTAAAACATAAAGCAGTACTGTGTAACATAAACATACTTTAAAACATAAAGTAGTATTGTGTAACATAAAATTTACTTTTAAAACATAAAGTAATATTGTGTATCTTAATACCATATCGAAATTTTGCTGCAATTGGTGTATCTGTACGAATATTATAGCCTACTCTATAAAAAAAGAAAAATGTTTCTGTATATAGCAAAACTTTAGGAAAATATACCAAAATTAAGTGACAATCTATTCGCTATTGAGGTATAGCTATCACTGAAATCGAGATAAACATAGCATAGAAGTAGCACTTGTTGGGCAATTTACACCAAAACCTAATAAGCTCCTATTTATGTTAAGGTCTAACAGAATATGAAGATTGATTAAATTCTTTGAATTTGTTCTTGAGATATAGCTACCACGGAAATAATGAAAAATGCAGCATAGCGCGCCACCTGTTGGGCCATTCACACCAAAATTTAATCAACACCAATTTATGTCAAGGTTTAACTGAATCTGAAGTTTCATTAAATGCCGTGCATTAGTTCTTCAGATAGTGAGCCCACAAAATTTGTGACACATACGCACAGAGTGACACACAGACTCCTAGGCAGACGTTTTCTAAAATCAGTCAAATCGTGTGCAGTACCTTTTTAAAGCGTATAAATCCGTCGAAAACCGGAAGTCGAATTTTTTCGCGAATCCGACACTTTCTTCATGTAAAGATTGGAGAAAGTAAAAACATGCAAATGAATAATATAACTTTCTTTGATTGAAGTCGGTTAAAAATTCATGCTGTGAACATTAAAATTTTCAAGGAAATCAAATTCGCAACCATACTTAATTCAACGAAAATATACAAATCGACAACTAGTTGTATTAAAAATACAAACCATTTTTCTTTTACATATCTGAAATTTACTAAGCTTTATGTAGAAGCTTTTGAAATATTTTAGAAAGACTAAAAATGTAAGTTTCATGGCTTCACTTTATTTAAAAGCAAGGCCTGATATATTCAAAAGGAATAATTGAAACTCACGTGTGATAAAAGTTTTCGATAAATCGAAGCCTTGAATACTGACTTTTTCAAAATAATCAAATTCACAATAGTTTCTACAATGAAAACATACTAATATTTAATTCTATTAAATGTATATTTTAACTTTCACATAGAATTTTACATGTCCGAAGTTTAATTATCTTTATTTGGACGTTTTCTAAATATTTTAGTAAATTTTCAAAAGATTGAAACTGAAAGATTCTTATGAATTCTGTTCATTTAAAAGCAAGACTTAATATTTTGAATTCTATGAATAAAGCAGTTAACGTTTGAGAATCTTTTCTTAAATTTTTTGTTTTGGATAATGATTTTTCCAACAGAATAAAATCCGCAATTATATTTCTTTCAGCATTAACATTATTTGATTTCCATTTAGTTGCATTGTATGCGTGTAACTTCGTCTTTCACAAAAATCTTACTTGTGTGTTATTTGATTAACTTTCTTTTTTCAACATTCAGTTATTGTAAAAATCATGTTTTGAAGTTTAAAATTAATTTTCTAGAAAGAGCGAATTTCTTTGTTCAATTATATGTGTTGCAACGAGTGATGCAAAATACCTGGGTATTTATTTTTAAGGGTAAATACCTAATTTGGGTATTAACCTAGGCATTTATTTTCAATTAAATATAATTGTGAAATCACGTTCATTTTGCTTTTAGTTATGATGAAAAAGAAAGAAAAGAGTAAAAGCAGAGAAAAATGTCGAGCTTTAGACTTCTATACAATTCCTTAATTTAAAAAAAATCTCAACATTTTACATTTAGGTATTGAATTTAAGTGTACTCTTTAAAAAATAAGAAGCATGTAAAAAAGTTAATGTGTTTATTGAGAATCGTTTTATCCAAAATACGATTTTTTTTTCAATAATTTTAAGAGAGAATATTGATATATAAATAATATACAAATATATAATACACAAATTAAGCAAATACTTAATATCAAGGCGCGGAATATAAATCAGAAATATACAAATTATGCAAAGATATAATATAAAAGTTAAAAATATAATTTTCTTAATTCAATAATTTTATGTTGAAGAGAGCCGATTGGTAGTCTTATATTTTCTAAAATAATAATAATAATAATAATAATAATAGTGCTTCACATAATTTTTTTTTTAAATTTCCCTTAAATTCAATTCTCTTGCATTGAAACACACTAGCAGTAAAAGTAAGCAATTTAGTGTTAACATTTTATTATACATCTTTGTCTTTAATTGTGGCTCAACCCTTACAACTTTCGTAACTTGTATATTTTATTCTATGATTTTGGACTTTAGAAATATTTAAGTTTAAAAAAAAAAGTAAATCCCACTTTAAATATGCTTTTTTAAACTAAAATATGAAAATAACCAGTTTTTAGGTATTTACCCAAAAAATATTTACCTACCCACTGGGTTTTTACCCTTCCCACATCACTGGTTGCAACTCTCTCAATAGCCCTATATTCTGATGAAACAAATTTACTTTTATACGTTTTTAAATTCTTAAAAACTCGCAGCTAATACATCAGAAAATAAATTTATCTCACCGTTTTCTGCTTTTTCCAGGCGTGAAACATCATAATAGAATAGTTATCACAAATCCAATGTTATTCCAAATTATAAGCATTGATGATTGAGAACTAGCTTACCTGTAAAAGAAAAAGAGAAATATTAATGAATGTGGAGTATTTTACCTCCAAAAAAACACAAGATTTTACATTCCCTAAATAAGGTGAAACTATAATTTTCAGGACTAATGTGTTCTGAACGAAATGCGGATATGCTGAAATAGAGATAATCGGGGAAATAATTTTAAAAAAAATGTTGTCTTGTGAAATAATAAATACTCTAAAATTGCTCTTGTTTAATAAAAAGTAAGCCTAATGTATATAGCAAATAAGATATCTTTTAATATAAGCAATTAAAAAACAGTACAACACACTGTAAAAAAAAAGACAAGTGTTTATTAATCTACGAAAATACAACATAACCAATAATCCGTCGAAAACAGAAAGTAAAAAAAAAAAAAATCCGCTTACAATACTTTCTTCTATTTTAAACTAGTTGACTGGCCCGACGCTGCCTGGACCCATGATAAAAACCTTAAATGAACCTCAAATTTGAATGATTCTATATATTTAACTCCATTTTGACTGAATTTATATTTTTTAATGAAAAAATCGCGAACAAAATACTGACATGAAAGTATACTATTTGGTATTTTCTTTTTCGTCAAAATTTTCACACATTTTTTTTTTATCATTTTTTTTTTTTTTTTTTTTTTTTTAATATTTCCACCAGTCCGAATGTTTCGAAATTTTTGTTGGTAATGTAAATCTGGTCTTTTGAGATGCTCTAAAAAGATTGTGTTAAAATACGGACGTTTAGAAACTTTTAGTGCAGAAAAAATATCGTCTTCAAGTGGCGCGAAGTGACCTGACATCAAGTTGAAAAATAAATGTGTTTTCTTCTCGTTGGTTTTCTTTTTTTCGCATCTGATTAGCATAACAAAATAAAGTGTTCTTATCATCCGAATTTTCTGAAATTTTAAAAGATTATAACTGTAACTGTAGCTAAGCCTTCTTCAAAATTTCGTGAAAAAAATATGCATATTAAGAGTGAAAACTTTTGCCGAAGTCGAGAGACACAGCGCCGAAATCCCTCGGTTTTTAATGTTTTTTGTCGAAATTTCCACACATTTTATTTTGTAAAAAATATTTCTACCTGTTTGAACGTTTAGAAATTTGTGCAGGTGATGTAAATATGGTCTATTGAGATGCTCTAAAAATATTGTGTTAAAATACGGACGTTTAGTTACTTTTAGCGTAGAAAAAATATCGTCTCCGTGAGGCGCGAAGAGACCTGCGTTCGCCGGCGTATTTGAAAAGGTTAAAATTCATATTTTTTCAAACTGATTTCACCATCGATTAGAAGAATGTTTCAGCTTTAAGAGCATACATTTTGGTTTGTTGGCATCTCTAAAATTGAGCCAATAAGAAATGACGCCTAACAAATATGGAACCTGGGAATGAAAATTATGGCAAAACTAGTTTTGCAAGATTAATTTTATCGTATAGTATTAAAACTTCAGTTATTGTTTTTCTTTTTACAATTTAATATTTTTTTCTATAAAGCATAAACAAATAAATGCTAAAAAAGAATAATAATCTAAATTAATTACAGGATTCTTTATCCACAATCAGACATTATCCAATTTTCATAATTAGAAAACGTCATTACCTGCGTTTCCCTTAAAAGTCAGTTAAGATTGCTGAAGTAAGAAGTAATTCTTTGGATTTTCTTACATTATGAGGTAATGAAATATATTAACTTTAAAATGCATCCAAAAAAACTGTCTTATAATTATCCAAATATTGACTTCAAAAACTCCTGTTAAACATAAATTTTTAAATTTAACGTTGATTTTAAAAAGAAATTTTGAGGAAAATATTATTTTCACGAATGCATATATTCCATTAAACGTAATTTTTCTTTACTAATAGCGATATTTCCCTAGTCGGATTACTAAAATTAAGTTAATTAGGGTTTTACTGTAGGCAATATAGTGTCAGCTTTACCATAAAAAAATCATTAAAAAGTCAATTAAATGTACGATTTTTTTTTTTTTTTTTTTTTTTTTACCTTGAAAAGAGATACAAATAAATCTCTTTTCGTACCATTCTTTTCACCAACCACAATTCTAAATCGGCAAAAAAGTTAGATTTTTTTTCCTTCCAGTTTTAACCGTATTTAAATTGTTCAGTGTTATATACAGACCAAATTCGAGTTAGTTCCAGGTATAAATAGAAATAATTGAAGAAAAAAGAGCGTTGTTAATTGAATTTTTCTTTCTTTTGAATTCTTGATGATTTTATTTTAAATGTTTAATTTAATAAACTGTTACGGAAACGAGGGCATTATTGATATATTTATTTTATTTTACATTTTTTATTTCACATTTAAAATCCGATAGGTTTTTAAGTGTATTTCTATCGATAATTAACATAATTGGTACACCGTAATTAAGATCAGTTAATAAACATGATAAATAAATTACACAATTAAAAAATCTTATTGTTTATCCAATTACAGATGTTTATCTTTTTTCATTTTAGAAAAAATATCTTTTTACATCTAATTCGGAGTTATTCATTTGTATTTCAAATATATTAAGTGAACTTTTAAGTGACAAGCAGGTACTTTTTAATATTGTTAACAGATCTGAAATATTAAACTAAAATTTTGATAACTTTTTATTAGATTATGGTGTTTATGCATTTTATACTTTCATTATCTTTTATTATTATTATTATTATTATTATAAAACAGACATCCATAGTGTTGTTGGAAGAAAATATTATTTTTTACATCTTTTAAAAATACCAAAAGTGAGAATCCAATAAAACATTTTAAACTGTTTAGTTTAATGTTTGTCAAATTGGTATTATCCAAAGTTATGGAAATTTTACTTATATTTTCTTGAATATGTTTCATGTGTAAATTTTCTTAAAGTTCATTGTCTTTTTAGAATTAATGTTTGTGAAAATCTTTTTGTCCAAACATGTGCAAGAATAATAAAGGAACATGCAATGTAATATTAATGTAAGAATAATAAAGAAACATCCAGTGTAAAATTAATGTAAAAACAATAAAGGAACGCTCAGTGTAATATTAATGTAAGAATGATAAAGGAACATCTAGTGTAAAATTTATCTAAGATTGGAAACTTTATCATAACCGTACTATACCGCTCGGTAATTTTTTACTTTTTTTTTTTTTTAACGTAAATACATAGTCAAAATTGTGTAATAAGCAATAAAATAATAACATATATCAATTGTATGGCAAAAAAAGTGCATTTACGTGAGCTAGAGAGGGACAGACGGCAGTCAAACACACAGCAGCTAGACAAACTGAATTCATAAACACTTTTTAATTACTTTGGAAAGTGTTAAAAAATCAAGATAAAACAATCCGAATAAGAATGGTGAGACTAACTTTGAAATTATAGTATGTTAAAATTTAAATACTTTTAAAAGCTACTTAAATTTACTAAATTACATTTAAAATTTAAATACGCAAACATAGTTCTGAATTATTTTTTTAACAACCACAATCAAAGAAATTAATACCATTTTTTTTTTCATGGAATAATAAGAAATATAAATAATTACCTATCTGCCCATTTATAAATAAACAAATTCAGCAAAGAAAATTTCTCAGTTAAAAAAAAAGAAAAGAGGGGAAGAAATCATTTGAAATTTATTTTTGTGGAGAATTTTTAAAAAATGAGTCTCCGTACATTTATAAATAAACACATTCAGCAAAGAAAATATCTTTGTTAAAATAAACAAAAAAATAGGAAAGTAAAGAAAAGAAAGAAAGAAATTATTTGACATTTATTTTGCGGCGAATTCGCAGAAAACACAGAAGAGGACGCATTTAAAGTACTCAATGAAATTTAAAAAGAGGTATTGGAATTAAAATTTTCAAAACTAGTTTTTGCTTGATGATTACACACTGTAAAAAAGATAAATGTTTCTTAAGCTTCCAAAATATAGAGTAAAATTCCCATATTTCGTCCCCTTTCCTAATTTCGTCATCCTTTACTTCTCCGCTTTTGTGAAAGTGGCGCCACTTATCACGCAAGGCACAGGGAACGGGAGGTAAAAGGGGTCAGTAGTGAAAGTTTTGTTCGCCAAGAAGCATACATATATTAAAGAAGCCAAATTTCCTATTTATAGAAGACCTGAGTTCTTATTACAACGTTTTTAGAACGTTATTTACTGTACCGTATTTATTTCTTATTCATTGCATGTATTTTACGTAGGTAAGATGCTGACAATAACATACGGTGAGTATTAGGACGTTCAGTTCATCTTACGGGAACTGAAGCTGCTAGATATTGGGAAGTAACGTGGTCCCAGTTTCGTCCCCCTTGCAACTCTTATTTTCGCCCCAGAGATGAAATTAAGAATGCTTTTTCATGACAATTTTTTTAATTTTTTCCTCATGTTTGGATGGCTAATATTTCGTTATGTAATTATTCGACTGATAATTAGTACATTTGTTTATGCCTTAATTTAATCTAAATTAAATTACTTATTCATTTAGAAATAAATTTTGATTTAGTTATAAGTTAAGCATCGGCGTATTGGATTTTTTGAGGGGGACGAAATTGCGACCATTTTTTTTTTCTTTTGCCATACATAGATAATTTTGAAAAAACAATTTTTCGCATTGTTAAAATGTTTTGTGCGATATTTGCCTATGTTTTTATGTGCGTGGGTAGTTAGTCTATGTAAAATCCAAATTTGGTACGTTTTCACTGAAAATTACAGCATTTAGGGCCTGAAAGTGACGGAGAGGACGAACATAGGGCACCTTAACCTTAATGTAACAACGAACAAAATGTACAATAACCTCTTCTGAATTGTATACGATTCTGCAAATCATTCTTTTTATTTAGAAATCTCAGAAAACAATACATTTTCCATATTTATAAAAGCATTTATGTTTGCTGATTATACATTATTTTTCACATAGTTCAACAATAAGAATGAAACAAGAAAGGGGATTCCAAGTTTTGCGCTAGAATCCTGCGCCGGGTAGGTTAACCCAATTCACCTTAAAATTGGTCAAAAAAATCGATTTTACTTTTTTAATATTAAATAAAGGCCTGTTTAATTGTAACTATTTTGACACCTCATTTTTAACCATACGGTTATTATATCGCGAGATAGTGTAAATTTTGTTAATACATTCAGCGCAATTACCTATACAAATTAAAACTTTAAATGGATTTTTCTCTATGTTCATATTGTCTTCACTTTAATGTTTTAAAAATGTTAAGGCTTTTTTCGCATTTGAGATAGAGATTTAAATTTTTGTATACATGCTCTTTATTATACATGGGATAAATCTGCGCATGGAATTAGCCTTCAGGTTTTTGTTATTTAAAAAATAAAAGTTTACGAAGATGTGTTAGATTTGTCGTTTTACACTATATATATATCAGTAAAACAAAATTACATTAAATGTAATAATAGATGTATCTAAAAATCCATGTGCAGTCTTGTGTAATACACATTTGAAAATCTTACCACTTGAACCATATTTTTTAAAATAAACAAAATAGTTGAAAAGGTAAACTGTCCCCTTAAAACTTTTGATCAGAAAATGATGTCACGATTTAAAATAACGCATTTTAGGTAGCTTTCTTTACAAAAAGCTACCTATTGCAGCCGTTCGGAGGAAAGCGATTTCAAAAAATTTTGGTATATTTTCATCGATCATGACCCCCAGACCCCGAAACCACCCTCCGTTCAAAATTGATATATATATATATATATATATATATCAATAGATATATATATATCTATATATATATCTGACATATGTCACACTGTAACTGTCGTATTTATGAACCGATTTCGATGTAATTCGGTGTGTACATAGTACATACCAATGTCTCGACCGAGTTCGTTGGCCAGCTTCATCCGCCATTTTGTTTCAAAATGGCGGCCATTTAAAAATTTTAAAAAAAATTAAAATTTGAAATGTGGTACCAAAAAATTGAAATTGGAAAAATATTTTTTTCTTATGTATTTGACCTTTATACAAAGACTCCGTAGCAGTTTTTGTTTTGTCTATATCTTAAAAAATGGCTGAGTTATAGCATTTTGAATTTCTAGCGAAGCTGACATTTTGAAACGTCCTGAATTTTGTCACGCGATAAAAGGCGTATTTATGAACCGATTTGGATGTAACTTCGTTTATACATAGTACAGACCAATGTCTCGACCGAGTTCATTGGCCAGCTTCATCCGCCATCTTGTTTAAAAATGGCGGCCATTTAAAATTTTAAGAAAAATTTTAATTTGAAATGTGGTACCCAAAAATTGAAAATTGAAAAAATATTTTTTTCTTATGTGTTTGACCTTGATAAAAAGATTTGGTAGCAGTTTTTGTTTCGTCTATATCTTAAAAAATGGCTGAGTTATAGCATTTTGAATTTCTAGCGTGGCTGACATTTTGAAACGACCTGATTTTTGCCACGTGATAACAGACGTATTTATGAACCGATTTGGATGTACCGTGGTGTGTACATAGTACATAGAAATAGCTCAACCGAATTCGTTGGCCAGCTTCATCCGCCATCTTGTTTCAAAATGGCGGCCATTTCAAAAAATTTAAAAAAATTTAAATTTAAAATGAGATACTAAAAAATTGGAAAATGAAAAAGATTTTTTTCGTATGTGTTTGACCTTAATACAAAGATTCCGGAACAGGTTTTGTTTCGTCTATATCTAAAAAAATGGCTGAGTTATAACATTTTGAATTTCTATTGTGGTTGACATTTTAAAACGACCTGATTTTTGTCACGCGATAACAGGCGTATTTATGAACCGATTTGAATGTAACTTGGTCTGTACATAGTACATACCAATGTCTCGACCGAGTTCGTTGTCCAGCTTCATTCGCCATCTTGTTTCAAAAGGGTAGCCATTTTTAAAAAAAAATGTAATTTAAAATTTAAAATGAGGTATTAAAAAATTGGAAAATGAAAAAGATATTTTATGTGTTTGGCCTTGATACAAAGATTCTGGAGCAGTTTTTGTTTCTGAAAATTTGTTCTTTGGTTTATATCTTAAAAAGTGGTTGAATTATAGCACTTTGAATTTCTATCATGGCTAACACTTTGAAACGATCTTCTATTTGTCACGCGATACCACACGTATTCGCCTATTTCGATGGAAGAAGGCATGTGGATAGTATACATCAATATCTCGACCAAGTTCGCTGGCCAGCTTCATCAGCCATCTTGTTTCAAAATGGCGGCCATTAAAAAAAATATATATATATATATTTAAAGTGAGATGCAAAAAAATTAGAAATTGAAAAAGGTTTCTTTCTTAAGTATTTGACCTTGATATAAGGATTCAGGAGCATTTTTTGTTTGTCTTTATCTTAAAAAATGGCTCAGATATAGCAGTTTCAATTTCTAACGTGGGTGACATTTTGAAAAATCTGATTTTTTGCCTGCGACAGCACTCGTATATATCAACCGATTCCGATGTGAGTGAGCATGTGCACAGTAATTACTAAGATATCGACCAAGTTCACTGGTTAGCCTCATCCACCATGTTGTCTTAAAATGGCAGGCACTTTAAGAAATCGCCGAATTTGGCAGCCAAATATAAGTTACTTTAAATAAAAGCAGCTTGGATACAGCTGACTAATTTCGCGAAATTCTCATTCATAATGATTTAGTATTGCTAAAAATTAGTATTGAATCTCCTACATTCGGTTTCCACTTAATTGAGCTTCGTGTGTTTGAATAATATAAATTGGCTTTTTTAAAATAAGGAATATGAAAGCTACCTCTTCCTCCCGGCACTGGCCGGAAGGACTTTTTATTCATAAAACTGTTGCATCTCAATATTTTTTTATTTAGCTGAAACTGAGATTGAGACGCTAATCTCAGGCGGCTTCAGTGGGTGTAAACGACGTCATAGTAAAAATGAAATGAGTATTTTATTTGATAAAACTATTTTACTGCGAATGTGTCTAAAAGTAAATTCCTGAACTTTGCCGGCACTCAGATTAGAACCCCAAGTCAAGGGTGCCAACGTTTACATGCAAAATTGTAACTGGCAAGCGTGACTTCAAGTTTGGCAATATATTTACTAATAATCTATTGCAAATTAAAATATTTTTAAAACAGCGAATATGAATGTAAAAAGTATGCATGTTGTCTTTAGATTTCGTTGAAAATGATAATTATAATTGTGTTATAGTAGCGCTACTTTCGTTAATTGATCATTACGTAAATCCAAAGATCAATGCCTCAATTAATAACTTCATAGTTTCATTATCGTAATTTGCAAGTTACTTATTACGTATAATAATAAAGTTTAATTTTTCAATAAGTTGAAATTAAACTTTAGTTAAAAATAATATTTGCTTTAAGAGTTAGGCTAGCCAATATAATATTGATTAATTATTGTAAATATTTTTGTTATTTTTTTTTTTAATTCAAGCAATCAGTTCTTTTAAACATCTTCATTCGTCTAATTTGACGAATTAGTAATTATTATAATTATTTTTGATTAATCAAATTTGGTTAAATTAATTAATTATTCTAATGATTAATGATTGTAATTTTGTAATTTTTTTTATAAATTCAATCAATCAGTTTTTTTAAACACATTCATTCGTCAAATTTGACGAGTTTCGACTCGTATCCATTTAATACATATGAATCCATTAAATATCTAAATTAACTAAAAAATTTTTAAACTTCAATCGAAACTATTAAATAAAGGATCAAACATTCGTTTCGATTTTAAAAGGAAAACTATACATGAAGGATTCAAATCAGTATTCATAACGTAATAATTCTTTCATTTCAAGTAATCATGCGTTATTTAGCCCATAATTCAACAGTCAAACAAAGGCAACCATCAGAATTTTTCCTTTTCAGAATAAATAATTTTCTTTATTTTAAGATTCGGAGAAAGAAAGAAAATGATGAAATATGCTAATTTTGAATTTTAAAAGACATACAATTAAAAATTCAGAACTACATTCAAATCATAATCATTCTTTCATTCAATGTGATCAAGCGTGATTTAGCCCCTGACTCAATATTCCAACGAAGACAAAACATCACAAGTTTTCATTCTCAGAATCAATAATATTCTTTGCTTTCAGATTCGGTAAAAGAAATATAGAGGATTAAATATTCATTTTGATTTTAAAAAGTAAACTGTAAGAAAAAATTCAAAACCATATTCATAACATAATCATTCTTTCATTCGATTGGATCAATCGTTATTTAGCCTATCACTCAGTATTCAAACGAGGAAAATCATCAGAATTTTCATTCTCAGAATGCATAATCTTCTTTAAATTTCATTAAAGAAAACAGAAGGATGAAATATTCACTTGGATTTAAAAATTAAAAAGTGATAAAAGATTCAAAATTTCATTCATAATGTAATCTTTCTTTCATTCGATGATCACCAATTATTTAGCCTTGTGACACAATGTTCAATAGCAGACAACTATCGGACATTCTTCTCCGCAGAATAATCTTCACAAACGATATTGGACAAGACGTTCATTTCTCCCCTGAAACACACATTACAGTCGCATGTATCGTCGCCTAACCAATCCGTCATTTAGAATAGAGGAAAGAAAAAACATACTTTGGCAAAAACACCCCACAGTGTATTATCACATTCCTTTAACACAAATTAAATAAAAATCAAATAAATAATTAAATATCTAAATTAACACAAACAATTTTAACCTCATAACGTAAAATATATTTTTTTTTTAAGTATAAAGTACTGATTTTGATTAAGAGGAAAAACTATAGATAACGGGTTCAAAATAACATGCATAACGTAATAAATCTTTCAGCCAAAAATAATCATGTTTTATTTGACCCTTGACTCAAATAGTCAAACGAAGACAACCATCAGAACTTTTACTTCTCAGAATAAATCATTTTCTTTACTTTAAGATCCGGTGAAATAAAAAAAAAGATGAAATAGTCATTTTGACTTAAAAAAAGAAAAAGAAAACTTTATATAAGATATTCAGAACTACATTCATAACATTTTCATTAACATTCTCATTCATAACCTTCTCATCATTCTTTCATTAGATGTGATCAAGACTTATTTAACCAATGACACAACCAAATGACACAATCATCAGAATTTTTTATTCTCAGAATCAATAATATTCTTTACTTTAAGATTCGGTAAAAGAAAAATAAAGGATGAAACACTCAGTTTGATTTTTAAAATAGAACTTCAAGTAACAAAAAATCAAAACTATATTGATAACATAATCTTTCTTTCTTTCGATGTGATCAAACATTATTTAGTTTATGACTTAATATTCAGACGAAGACAATCATCAGAATTTTTATTCTCAGAATCAATAATATTCTTTACTTTAAGATTCGATAAAAGAAAAATTAAGGATGAAATACTCGTTTGATTTTAAATGTAGAATTCTAATTAAAAAAATTCAAAACTATATTGATAACATAATCGTTCTTTCATTCGATATGATCAAACATTATTTAGCCTATGACTTAATATTTAAACGAAGACAGTCATCAGAATTTTTATTCTCAGAATCAATAATATTCTTCACTTTAAGATTGGGTAAAAGAAAAATTAAGGATGAAATACTCGTTTGAATTTAAATGTAGAATTCTAATTAAAAAAATTCAAAACTATATTGATAACATAATTGTTCTTTCATTCGATGTGATCAAACATTATTTAGCCTATGACTTAATATTTAAACGAAGACAATCATCAGAATTTTTATTCTCAGAATCAATAATATTCTTTACTTTAAGATTCGGTAAAAGAAAAATTAAGGATGAAATACTCGTTTGATTTTAAATGTAGAATTTTAATTTAAAAAAATTCAAAACTATATTGATAACATAATTGTTCTTTCATTCGATGTGATCAAACATTATTTAGCCTATGACTTAATATTTAAACGAAGACAATCATCAGAATTTTTATTCTCAGAATCAATAATATTCTTTACTTTAAGATTCGGTAAAAGAAAAATTAAGGATGAAATACTCGTTTGATTTTAAATGTAGAATTTTAATTTAAAAAAATTCAAAACTATATTGATAACATAATCGTTCTTTCATTCGATGTGATCAAACATTATTTAGCCTATGACTTAATATTTAAACGAAGACAATCATCAGAATTTTTATTCTCAGAATCAATAATATTCTTTACTTTAAGATTCGGTAAAAGAAAAATTAAGGATGAAATACTCGTTTGATTTTAAATGTAGAATTCTAATTAAAAAAATTCAAAACTATATTGATAACATAATCGTTCTTTCATTCGATGTGATCAAACATTATTTAGCCTATGACTTAATATTTAAATGAAGACAATCATCAGAATTTTTATTCTCAGAATCAATAATATTCTTTACTCTTTAAGATTCGGTAAAAGAAAAATAAAGGATGAAATATTCATTTTGATTTTTAAAATAAATCTCTATGTAAAAAATTCAAAACTACATTGATAACATAATCTTTGTTCCTGTGATCAAAAGTTATTTAGCCTATGACTTAATATTCAAAGAAGACAATCATCAGCATTTTCATTCTCAGAATAAATAATCTTCTTTACTTTAAACTTCGTTTAAAGAAAACAGTACGGGAAATGTTCACTTGTATTTCAAAAGGGAAAAAATGTAAAATAGTCAAAGTCCCGTTAATAGTATAATCATTCTTTCATACGATGATCGCGAATTATTTAACGTGTGATTCAATGCTCAAAAGATGACAAACATCAGAAATTCTTCTACGCAGAATAATCTTCTTTACTTTGAGATTCAGCAAAAGAGATTGGAAATAACGTTCATTTCTCGCCCGAAACACCCATTACAGTCGCAAATATTCGATATTCCCTAACCCATGCGTCAAGCCATTGAAAAGTTTAGAAAAGGGGAAAGAAAAACAGCAACTTTGGCAAAAACACCCAACGGCACATTTTATCATATCCGTTGTCATTTATCATCATTTCTTCAACATGTTCGAGGTAAGATACGGAAATTCTATTCCCCTTGTTTTCGTCGTTACTATGGAGACTCGAAGAAAAAAAGATCAATATATTTCTAAGTTGAAAAAATATGGGATGATATTTGTAAAATATGCGAAACGCATGCATATTTTAAAAGTTGTTAAAAATGCCGGCGAAACAAACTTTGGTTGTTTCCAGCAGGAATGTCTTTTAAATGGTTATGACTAAGTTCTTTATGTGCGTTGATAAGATGAAGTTTAGCTGCCTATTTGAAGTGCTTTAAAGTAAAAACTTTTAAAAAGATGGTTTTCTTTTACAATGTTCCTGCTATTTAGACAAACAAGATAAACTATTTGAAATAATATCATATATAAGTATATACGGGAGAAAAAGCGATATATTTCAAACTTAAAAAAATATAGGATGATATTGATAAAATATGCGGAATGCATGCATATCATAAAAGTTGTTGAAAATATCTAAAAAAAGGGTTTGGTTGTTTTGAGGAAGAATGTCTTTTAAATTATTATGACTAAATTCTTTATATGCGTTAATAGGATGAAGTTTAGCTGAATATTTGAATCGTTTGAAAGTAAAAACTTTTAAAAGGCTGATTTTTTTTTTCAATGTGCCTGTTGTTTAGACAAACAAGACAAACTGTAAAAAATGTTACTATCATATAAAGGAATACACATTAAAAAATTAATATGTTTCTAACTTGAAAAAACATGATATGATATTTGTAAAATATATGAAACGCATGCATTTTTAAAATATATTAAATTGCCGGCGAAACAAAGTTTGGTTGCTTCCAAGATTAATGTCTTTTAAATGATTATGACTAAGTTCTTTATGTGTGTTGATAGGATGAGGTTTAGCTGCATATTTGAAGAGTTTTAAAATAAAAATTTTTAAAAGATTGTTTTCTCTTTTTTTTCAATGTTCCTGCTATTTAGACAAAGTTGCCTTTATTTTCTTACAGGAACTCCTTGGCAAACGTACAGCTATTAGTCGGATAATAGGGTCTTCTCGAGATGTTGTGATTCTCGGAACACGGAATTGTTCTCTTGCACTGAACATCCCATTTATTTCATTCTTTACAGTGACAATTTGAACAGCAGATTTGCTTACATTTAGTTTTAGATGGGATATTTACTGTAAAAATTAGATCAGGTTGACCAAGCGCAACAATGCAACGTCTCGAGGCGACCTTACCATACGGCGAATAACTGTGCGTTCGCCTAGGAGTTATTGTGAGAAAATAAAGGAGGCTCTGCTTGTGGCAAGAAGAAATGCAAGCATAATGAGCGCATCTAGAAGTTTAAGCAAAAAAATTGGATTGTCATCGCGAATAGTAAGTGGTCTTATATGTTGTCATTAACTTTCAATGGTTTTAAATTTTTATTAATGACTGTATCACGAAACTCACAATTTAAAAAACTGTATTATAATATCAAGATTTTATGAAAATTTTATATTTTCTGCCTGACCATATTCATTACAGAAATGAACCGCGGTTTCGATAGCACTGGCTTAAGTTATTTTAACAAGTGTATAATTTCCAATGATCTTTAGACTTTTACACTTTGAAGATGAACTAACCGTCCGATTCGATTGATTTTGTATATTCAGTGGTAGTAGTTACATATCAATGGTAACTTGTGTTCCAATGTAGATACGGCGATTTTTGTATAATTGAGTTTAGAATTTCGTGAAAAAGCAATTATGAAACTTGATTTTCTTTGCCTAGATAATAACTTTAAAAAAAGAAACAAGTTGGAAATTGCTCGTCAAACGTGGCAAATGAGGTGCGTTCGTACTATAACTAGTTTTATAATTATTTTTTGCACCCCATATTGTACTGATTGTGTATTTATTTGCAATTCATAAGTGCATAGTTTGTAACATCATTAAAATGCACTTGCAATAATTTTTTCCCATTCCCCTTAATGTAACGGAAAACTTTTGACTGTCCCTGTAATTAAGCTATACATCCGATTTTCATGAAATTTGAAATGGCTCGACAAAATTTTGCAGCAATTATATATTTAAAATTTCAGCCCATTCGGAAAGCTGTAACATCATTAAAATGCACTTGCAATAATTTTTCCCATTGGCTTTAATGTAAAGAAAAACTTTTGACTGTCCCTGTAATTAAACTATACATCCGATTTTCATAAAATTTGAAATAGCTCGACAAAATGTCGCAATAATTATATGTTTAAAATTTGAGACCATTCGGAAAGCTTTAACATCATTAAAATGCACGTGCAATAATTTTTCCCATTGGCCGTAATGTAAAGAAAAACTTTTGACTGTCCCTGTAATTTAACTATACATCCGATTTTCATAAAATTTGAAATGGCTCAACAAAATTTTACAACAATCATATATTTAAAATTTCAGACCATTCGGTTGGGTAGTTTTTGCTCTATTATATGCGGACGGACGGACAGACAGACGGACTGAACGACGACTATAGGTGCTACGTATTTATATAATTACGAACGCACCTAAAAAGGATTTATGCCATAATTTTTCAGCATTTTATAAAATTGAGTATTTTTTGCATTTTACTGCGTTTTAAAAAATCATTTTATGATAAAGTTTTTAAAAAATTGTAATCGGATTTTCCTTTGTATATATAGATTAAAAAAATGAAGACTCAAAATAACATTATTGTAAATGCCGATCATGATAAAAGGCAAATTAGACTGTAAAGCTAATATCGTCCGATAACACAGTCTCCGCAAGGCACAAAAAAATAAAATAAATAAATAAATAAATAACAGATCCATGAGAAGAGGGGGCAATAACTTCAAATTATTTAATTTTTTTTTAAATAAAATACATAAAAATTAGTTTTAACTACTCTATTATAAAATATAAAAAAAAAGCAATTTCACAAATTACAACGACCATTTGGAAAATGATTTTTTCAAAGACTAAAATTTAAGACATAAAAAATCGCTCGGAGTTAATCATACATTACGTACGCCATGAATTAAACATTAATAGTGTTATTACACGTAAAAATTGCAAGTGACAAAAATCGCCTGCGACTCGTCAGATTTCCTGAAACTTACGTATTATCCAAGCATTTCATTGGCTGTTCGGGAAAACGCTTTTCCATCGTCAGATTTCCAAGAAATCTGACGACCAATTTGAAATGAAATTTCATTCTTAAACTTCTAACCACTTCACCGGCGACAGGTATGAGGAAACAGTGCTTTTACCCCCGAGTTATCTCGGGGTAAACGGTGAAGTGGCTAAATATTCCTCAATATTACTTTTTACACCGTCGTATAGAGAAAAAAATGTACTTTTAAATGCAATTTGTTTGAAAGCTGTATCTCAATTTGTTTTTGAGTTATTAATTTTTTTTGTAGTTTTTATTACTTTTTTGTCATAGTGGCAATAGAAATATCCATCTCTGTTGAAAGTAAAGGGAAAATACAGATTACTGTATAGACCAATCAGAAAACGAATAAAATGCGGATTCAACCAATAAAACGCCTCAGATATGCTTTTGATTTCCTACCGTGACAGAGAACAATAACCATTTTTCCAAATGGTTAATAAGTTCAAATTAAAAAATGAATTGCTTAACAAAGAAGGAGAAACTTATTAAAAACACCATTTTTCCTGCTGAATGATAAGGCGTAACCTTAAAATACAAACCTTATTTCACCTTATTTCAAGTTACTATTATACAAAATGTCATACAAGTTATCTGATTTGGAAACTAGTAAATTTCCCCAAATAATTTTCCAAAGAAAAGCTTTTATTTAAGAGAACAATCCTCTATAGTTTACTTTTACTAACAGCATATTATAATTTTGGTGAATTTGATAGATTGTAACAACAAAATCTACATAAAACAGCAATAGACGTTATTGGATAATGTATTTGGTCTTTTGTTATCTCTCACTTTAAACAAATATAGTATCTATTTCAACACGCGACCGGCTTTAGAAAAGGAGAGCAAGGTCGAAGGAACGCCCAGGGACCTAAAAACTATGAGGCAGAAAATACCGAACTGAAAAACGAAATTGACAAAGCACATAACGTTGATGAATACCCATTTTCAGCAACTACAGCCCATAAATAGTAAAGTATTTCAATTCTTTTTGACTTTTGATCTATAGATTTGTATGCATACCACGCAGTATACTACAATTAAGCCAACCGGTATGAGCATAACACAGTTGAAGATGCTCTTCTCTTGCAATTACCACCAACAGACATCCATGTATCCATGTCGTTTTTGGGCAGCTCTATATAGGAATTTAATTACATCATACTCGCCCACATGCATATAGTAAAATTTAATTATCTGATAAACACGTAACGCAATTGAAAACTCGCTTTCAGCTATTTATGTCGATTGAAGTTAATTAATTCCCTTTTTTGAGGGGGAAGAGGCAGTCTTGTATATGATCTATAGAATTTATTCAAATAATATTCTAATCTTTAGTTAAACTTGAAAACATAAATACAACAGAAAACGCACTTCCTGCAATTGTTGCTCATAGACGATAATGTATCTGAATTTTTTATGCGACCCTTTAAAATGAATATATGTGTCATAATTTGTATACGGGAGATATTATTGTGCACATCAATAACATATATCAGTTTTAGAGAGCACACTCGAAATAATTAATATCAACCGGCAGGAATGTAATTGAGTTCTTTTGTGTGCCACTCTAAATGAACACACAAAATTTTCTATAAAAAAAATATATTGTAGTGCATATCAATTATCAAAAATGAATTTCATAACATTTGAAGTAAACTAACACTATTGAAATGTATATTAAAAGACTCATAGGCTATAATAAATAGGAAATTTTCTGAGTACCCCTATAAACAAACTATAAATGCAACACACTCCATTTTCAGATGAGGATCAGCTGTAGTAAACCTCAATAAGATATATCAATTTTGTGACAACTCAAGAACATTTATAAAAGTTAGAGACAACAGAGTCAGACAGGCAAACAAGCCCAAGCAAAAGCATTTTTCAACTACACTAGAAAGTTTTAAAATGCTACATTCCACCTACAAAAAAAAATGCGCTTACCGAAATCTAAAATGGAGTTAAATAATAAAGGTGAGAAAAGGAATAGTGTTTGAAAATTTAAACTTGAAAATTCGCTGATTTTTTATTATTATTATCGTTATTATAATCTTTTTTAAAAAAACCAACAAATCCAAGGCTAAAAAATAATTTTTTTTACAGTTTATTTCTAACAGACAAGTCTTTACATTTGTTTATCGTTGAAAAATAAAATAAAATTTATCATTAGAACATTAAATAAAAATCGCCTGGAAAATTCACTATTTCCGAAGATTTAAAAGATTACTTACGCTTAATATGCTACTCAGCTTCGAAGTTTAATGGGAAAAAACAAGTTGTTGCCATTTGCATACTACAAAAGATCATCCTTAAAAATGATTTATTCACGAAGGACGTATAGAATTGTTCTTTCCAAGAATGTAATTATCTTTATGACCACTCTGATGCGAAGGTACTTGGTTAGAATAAGGGGTGTTTTAAATAATCGTTTGCAGTAAAAGTCTTGATTTAGGGCCATTTTATTGCAGTTTTCGCGTACGGTAACGGAATATGCATGGCGAAACAATTGTTAAAACGTGAGGTTTCTTAAGCGTTGTATTGAAGGATGTTTGAATGTTTTAGTGAGTAAGAGAATTAAGGTAGTGTTAAAAATATAAATACGATAAACACATACAATATAATAAAGTCCTCTTGCTGACTTTAAATTAAACATTTTATTTTAAAAGACTTCCGATAAAGGAGTAATTTTCCTACTTAACCTGGAGGTCTTAAATTGGACTGAAAGTTTTAAAAATTCAGTTGTAATTAAACGGTTACAGTCAACGAGGTAGTGGTGATATTATAACTAGTGTAATTTATTTATTAGTGAGAATGATTGTGTTAAAATTGATATCGTGTAATTACGTATCCAACGTTTCTTAGACTTCCATTACCTGCGATTTATTCTGTTGCGCTGTTTCAGATATCAAACCAGATGTCATAATCAACAAGGTTCTCTGGGTGAGAAAGGACCTCCAAATTTCTCTGTGATAGCTCAATTGGTAGAGCATTGGCAGCTTACGCTAAAGGTTCCTGGTTCGAATCCTGGGCTGGACACTTTTTCACTCAGTTAGAAAATTACATCTCGTGTGATATGTAGTTATACACCTATACCTTCTAGATTTTTAAATAAGCTCCGTATACCTTCTGTTTCTTAAATAAAGTTAAAATGAATACTTTTTAGCGTATATTCTCTGCCTATAGCATATACTCTTTGGTTTGTTTACGACTACAACACTGGTTACAGCTATTGAAGTCATTTTTGCAAGAGAGTAGTTAGTTTGAAGTCGGAATTTTCTTTACTACTAGCTGACCCGCCCGGCGTTGCCCGGGCCCGTAATAATATTTGTAAATGAATCTGAAATTTTTATCGCAGGTCCGTACAGACTACAGAGGGGGGCGGGTGTAGACGGTGCAAATTACCAGGGCCCGATTCATGTTCAGTTCCAAAGTTGTGTAAAGTCAAAGGTTACGTTTTTTAATTTTTATATGTCTCATACTTTAAATGCTTTTTTTATTACGAATTAACTGATGAATTTAATTAAAATGTAATTATATTTTCAATAATTTAATTTTTTATTTAAAATCTTTATATGAAAAAGCAATTACAAATACAACATAAAGTGTAATACTGAAAAAGAAATAAGAAAATTGTAAGCAAATATTACTATATAGATTTTTTTTTAAAGTACCATCCAGCAAATTTATTTTCTAATAGAGTGAAGCCTGTTTATAACAGAATTCTGCAATAAACGAAAAAAAAAAGTTCCAGTTCTCCCCCCCCCCCCCAAAAAAAAAATGCTATTATGCTTTCTTCAATTGTTTCCGTCTAAGCAGATTTTATTGTACCTTACTTCTGGGGGGGGGGGGGCGTAATAATATTCTTAAATGAACCTGAAATTCGTATCGCAGATCCGTACTGTCAAAACTACCTGTCTGTACTAAATTACTTTTTACGTCATGACAACATTTTGCAAACTTCTTGCTGCTGTTTAATTCGCATTTCCAATACAGTGTTTTGCAGAAATTGCACGTTTCAACCACAATGCATGCCCCGGAACGTTTAAATCAGTAATTTGGATTTCAGAATCAACGCGTGCATCCTACAGTTATTAAGCCTATTTTGCCGATCGCTTAACGGCGTTCTCGATCAATTCTATTTGAATTTCAAATCTATATCGATTCGACTCGAATTCGGATTCTTCTTCAATTTCAAGCATTCACCGAGATTTTTAATGGGCATTTCAAATGATATTTTAAAACTACATAATTGCAGCGAAAGATATCGTACCGAAAACGCAAAATGTAAACGAACCCGATCGCCATAAATCCTGCCAAGGACTCTTACACAATAGCCAATCAGATGCGATTCTCAGGCGTTGCCATTAAACAATAACAAATAATCGCGATTTCTGTGCCACGTACGTTAGCGTAATATATATATAGATGCCTTCTTGCGTTAGTTACACATATCACCAATGGTTCTACTTTCTATTGACTCAAGACAGTTTAAGGCTGCATACAGACTCGACTTTTGCCTTCCTTCTCTAGTTTTCGTGGAAAACCTTTTATTCTGTATGGTTCTGCGGTTTATTCACAAAAGAATGAGGGGAATCAACAATAGGTCAGGAGATAAGGAGCTCGACTCTACTTGAAGGTAAGGTTCCTCTTTTGCAGGACATCAGTCCCTTTCCTTATAAAGTCATTAAAAATCAAAGACACCGCGTGGCCACAACAATCGATGCCGACAATGATAATAGTTAAAAGGATGGTGAGTTCGCAGCCTAAGTCTTTCTCTCACTGTTTTAAATTGCAATAATTCTCAAAGTAACCTTTCAGTTTCAAAAAACTAAAGATCCGAATAGACGTATCACTCAACTATCTTCAACTGTCGGCCTCTTTGTATTGGTCACGCGGTGCTTTTCATTTTTAATACCTTTAGAAGGAAATGGATGGACTTTTGGTAGGAGGAAGGTCTTTCCTTCAAGTCAATCTTCCTTTTTTCCAATGTTGAATCTCCAGTCCTTTTGTTAAAAACCACAAGTAGGGCTGGAAAAGGAAGGCCAGTTGACATTTTTATTGCTTAAAAATGAGAGGGGCACTTTCCTTTCTGCACTGTAAAAAAATTCTGTATTTTACAACAAATGATGCTGGCACCCCTGCTGCCAACACAGTTGTTGTATAATTTACAAACTGGTCTCTATTAAGGGTGTTCTCAAATCCAAAATGGCAACTTTCTGACATAAATTTTAATTTATTTTTGTTCGGAAATGCATGAAAATAGCAGGTGTTGTTGTTCAGAAACTATGTAATCGAGCTATTTTTCCGTTTTCTTGCAAACGCAATAGATCTTTCAGAAAATGGTATCAAAGTTGACATTTTGAACCGAAGTTCCCGAAGAAAGCAGAAAAACCAGTCCGTGAAAGGCGAAAATCGTATTTGTCACGTGATCATAATCGCTTATAACTCAATAGGTAATTGATGTATCAAAAAATGGAAAAAACAGTTTGATTCCAAATCGCTTCCAGGGCCAAGCTTTCCAATTTTATATCTTTCCACTTAAAAATGAATTTGTAAATGTGTCAAAACGTTTTGCGCTTGTTGAGCAGAGCAGTTAAGAACAGCCTAAGAAAGCTGTAAAATTTCTGAAGTCTGGGAAAAGTCACGTTGCTATAGGCTGCGTGGTAAAGAATTTGATTTTTACTTCACTTGTTGCTCGAAGTCACTTTCACAGCATCGGTGCTTGAATTCGATTTCAAAGCATTGTCACTTAAAAAAATTACAACATAACGTGCAGGAAAAACCACTGTTTTTTACAACAAAATTTACTGGCACATTGCCTGCCAACACAGTTCCTGTAAATTTTACAAGTTTCTGTTTTTAAAAGTGGTGTAAATTTTCTCAAGTCGGGGAAAAGTTGCGCGGCTATTGGCTGCGTGGTGCACATGACGTAAATATTTCGATTGTTACTTTACTTGTTGCTTGGATTCGCTTTCAGAGCTTTGGTGCTTGAATTCGATTTCACAGCATCGTTGCTTAAAAAATTAAAACATTGAGAGCAGCAAAAATCACAACATTTTTTTACAGTGTAAATGGAGACTAACACTTTTTTGGCCAAATAAACAAAAAAAAGGTTAAAAGATAAATGAGCATTGATCCATTTTTGTGCATTACATTGAGCGTTCGAGACAGCGCAGGGTCTATCCTTGATTTTGGAAATAAAACAAGGACAAGCACAATAAAGAAAGTCAAGACTTCTTACATTACACTTCTGCAAGAATAAGTTCAATAACCGTTATTTTTTTACTTATTATATAATTTGAAACCTTCTTGGACACTCTAATTGGGAAATCTCTATATCGTATTTTGATAGCATGTAGTTCTGTAATACTTGGATTTATTTTAATATATAGTAAAGCGAGGAGAGATCGCGCAGTAGGAGAGATTGCGCACAAAGAGATTCGACGGGAAGGACTAGAGTGCGCGCGCAGCGACTCCATGTAGTTTTACAGCAGCATTCGTGCAGTGCGTGTGCATGAATGTGCATATTGATTGTTCCAAGCGTCTTGCATAAAACAGTGCTATTTTGTTTTGTTTTTTCCAAAGTAAGTGCTTGAATTTTCATAACTGTTCGTTAGAATTTTTATAGAACGTCAGTAATACAAAATATTTTGAACTTAAACGATTTCTTATAAACTACTAACCTGGACTAAGTATGCGAACACCAACAATTCATTTTAGAAGTGGCCATATTTAAATAAAAGGCCGCGCAATCTCTCCTACCAAAACAGGAGAGTTTACGCATCTACTACTTAGGAGAGATGGCGCATTTCCCCATAAGTTTAAGTGCTAGGAGAGATTACACAGCTTATTGATAAATTTGTATGAATTGCAAATTACGTATAAAGCGTATGAATGAATCAATTTAGAAATAATTTCGGAAAAACTAAATTTGGCAACAAATTAATTTGCAAAAATATACTTTTGCAGATAAAAATTTTATTAAAAAATTAATAATACAGTTGTTATTAAATTAATTTTATGTCATTATTTTTGTTAATAAATTAATAATATATTTGTTAATGATTTAATTAAATATTTATACATTTTTTTAATTTATGCACAATTAATTTGCTAATAAATTAATTTTGTTAACTAAAATAAATTTTCTAATACAATGTTTTGGAAAAGCTTTCACTCATCCCAAGTAGTGTCATGCCTTCGAAATCAAAAGGAAACAGAGTGCAACTAATGTTACTGATCCACAAAATATGCATGAAAAAAGACTTAAGAAGGATGCCGCTACAAGAAAAAAAAACTGCTGAAGATAAGGTGTTTTCACAAAAAGTGGGATAAAAAAACTAAAGGGAAACAAACCGAAGGTCAGTGAGGATGAGTGGACTGAATGTCTGGAACTCTACCAGGACACAACTTCGACAACTGACTGGATTCAATGTATTGCTTGTTGCAGGTGATTGCACGAAAGATGCACGATTTACAGCAATAAGTACATCGATTGTGAACGACGACAACTTCGTTTAGCAAACAAAATACAATGCAACTGTGGATATGGAAGTGAAGTAATTTTCAAGTTAAACATGTTATCAAGTAGATTAATCTTAGTAGGGCTTGCTTTTTCTGATATTTTAATCTTCTTAATTAAAATTTTTAACTGTTGTTAAAATTCTTTCTTTTATTTATTATTTAAACTTTTGGTTGAAATATTCACTTTTAATACAATAATATTTACTCACAAAAACCTTTCAACAATGTCGATTAAGTGTAATTATTATTGTTAACAATTTAATTGTAGTTATTATTAATAATAATATCTTCTACTTATGTGCGCAATCTCTCCTACCCATGTGCGCATTCTCTCCTACCCTGTAAGGAGAGATTGCGCAAAATAGTTTTCTTGGTTTTATTACTGCTGTTCTATTAAATTACAGTATAACAACAAAATAACAATGGAAATGCATAAATACAAATGAAGTCAAAATTATTCATGCATAGTTTAGCAAAATATTAATATTTAGATTTTTTTATTATTATTCTTTTGAAATGTGCGCAGACTCTCCTCGCTTTACCATATTATTTTTATGAACGGTTCTAACTTTAATCTTGAATTCTGTTCTGTGGAGTAGTAATATTCTTCCCAAAATTAAGCGATTAGTTAACCCTCTCGCTTGTAATTCTTTTTATCAAAATAGGTTCAAAAATTGCGCATTTATTTTATTACATATTTCAAATCTACATATATTTTAGAGTTTAAATGTGTAAACAAGTTTTGTAAAAAAGTTTTTTTAATATAGAATAAGATCATTAAAAAAGTTTTTTTAATATAGAATAAGATCATTAAAAAAAAAAGATTGTCAGAAAACTAAATTTGAAGAATAATCACATAAAAGCGAAATTCTGAAAATTAATCTTGGTTAAATGCATCACCGCGAAAATCGCGAGCTGCGCAAACTTTGCGACTTTTATATTGCCCGTGGAAATCGGGTGATGCTCAGAGAAAGGGTTAATAGTGCAGCATTATACTGTATCAAATAACTAAACATAATACGTCCTAATCGGAATTATAATATTAAGAAGATATTTAATGAAACTAAAAGACAACACATTGCTATCACGTAATAAATTCAATTACAGTAGACATTTGAAGCTCTACATAAGTACAATCAGTACAAATTTCTATCGAAAATCAAAGCTATCATTTACACATGTTTCCGTTCTCAATTATTCATTTAAAACATTGAATCACAAGGGAGTATATGCCACAATAGGACCGTTAGAGGTATCCAGTAAACGAAGCATGTACAATACCACCAGAATATATTGTCCTACTGTAACACATACATCTTGTGATTTAATATTTTAAATACATATTTTTTAACGTGAACATATGCAAACTACAGCATTGTATTTAGATTTACATTTGTACTGATGTAGAGCTTGAAACATCTACTGTATTTTATTATGAGATAATAAATTTTATAAATTTTATTAATTGTCTTTTTAATGTCAAAAAAAAGACATTAAAATGTTATCGGTATGGAGATGGTATGGTTCGGAGAGATGTACCTTAAATCTGCTTTACACAAAAAAAATACTCCTCATAGCCGAAATGGACTTATGGTGAAGATCAGCAAGAATAATAAGCCTGATAAAAGTTACAAATTTTAGAATACGTGAAATTATAGTAGTCGAAGCTACAGAATCTAATTAAACTTAGATGGTATGAGCATGTTCACACAATGAATGAGCCGCACACATCAAAATTTTTATAGACCGGAGCCCAACACGTACACTAAGGACACACCAAGAATGAATTTTAAGAATACGACTGACGAGTCAATGAAGTATTACAAATTACGTTATGGTACAGCGTAAAGTCCTATCATTAAATTAATCGAAATTTAATTTTCATTGGAATGTTTTCTTCTTATTTATTTACTTTTTTGTAGTGGTAAAGGGAAGAGATGGGCACTTACATCATGGCGTTATCGTTCTCTTATGTTATGGCATTATTGTTCTTGGCGTTGGCGTTCTTGCCATTAAATCATAAGACTCAATCAGCCATTGGCGACCAAAGAGGCACGCTGATTGATTGGATCTTATGATTTAACTCCAATGCCTAAAACGATAACGCCATAATGTAAATGCACCTCATGACTTTTTCTTGTAGGGGATGTGCAAAAGGTGGTTGCTGCACTGCAAATAGAGGCGTCTTAAATTTAGACACATATGTGACTGAAAAAGAATTTCAGTCACTTAAGTGTCTGAATCTGAAAATTCAGACATAACAAACGTCTAAATTTAAGACACATAAATGTCTTACTATGATCATGCTATAAACGAACCGAGAAACATGTGTAAATTATCCAACAACCGTCTGATTTTAAGACGATACGCTCCAAGCGATAGTTAAACATCATCTTTGGTGCTATTCTTAACAGCCAATCAGAACGCTGATTTCCGCGCGTGTCATCTACAGCACCTTCCTGAGATAAGAACAGAAAGAATTAAATTTTCACCGCCGCCATTGCTTGGATTAAAAGGATATGTGTTAATCTGAGTATTTATAGAACGAACGAGTAAGTCATATTTAATTCTAATATTTTATTCCGATAGATTTTTGTACTTTTGAATATGAGTGAAATCGTTTATAAAAATTTATCTCTTTTCTGTAAGTTTAATGCTAAATTTTTGATTTCACTAACGGTCGTCTGTTATATGCCTTCTTAGTGTAACGGAATGAAATATAATTGTTTTGAAAATTAAATAGCAATGCTGTAATTCTATTTCCTTGACCTTTGTAAATAAACGAATGAGTGATAGTTTAATCTTCATTTTCGATAGGGTGATGTGAAATAATTATAATTTGTCTTTGCTCAAAAACAAAACTTGCAACATAGGTTTGAAAAGTTGAATGATTCATCGCTTCATTTATCAGAGATAAAAACATTAAATTGAAGCCATTTGTAACTGCGTTTATTCTATGTTTGTTTTTTACTGTTTACTGACTATAAACGCTTGTAGCATATGACATCAGGCATTTATTTTATTTTTTGTTATTATTATTATTTTGGAGCTAAATATGATGATTCATATTATTATGATATTAGGAAAAGTTTTCAGATTGAAAAAAAGCATTAATATTGTGAAATTTGACTGTATATATTGCAGTTTTTAATCACGGAAAGATTTATTCTTATTGATTTTTTAATTTATTATTGAAAATCGTAAATTTTGATATCCAATGTTTCAGATTTAACATTTACCAAATTTCTAAAAATAATATGAATTTTTTATATCATCCAGTAAAATTTTCGAAACATTAAACAAACGGAGAAACATTTTATTCATATTTTGCAGTTTACGTTGCTGTTTAGCAGTATAATTATAAAGTTTAATTAATATTTTTTGTGTTTTTTAAATTGGTATATTAATTTTTGTAATTTATATGCAAGCATTTTTTTTGCGATATTTTGTTCATGATTTAAAATTTTTAAAATTGAGTAATGCGAGAAATAATTATTAAATTTCCTTTTACTGCAATCGAATTTGCAACGGTTCTGGTACAAGTAATTGTTGGCACTAAAAAAAATTACACATGATAATTTAGACATAAATAAAGAGTTGTTTATGCCTTGATATGAAGTTTATGTATAAAACTGCCTTATATTTTTAAAAGTTCGTATTTACTTATATGATACAGTATTAAATATATTTTTAAGCCATTTAATAACTGCTTTTTTATGTTCAAAACGTTTTTCAAACAATTAAGAATAGTACGTATACTGTCTGATGTATTTTTTTTTTTTTTTTACTTTCTATTTTCTTCTGTTTTTTTTTTTTTTTTCCTATTTCTTAGATCATTATTTTCTTATCAAATATATAAAATCTATTTAGCTCATATTCAAAGGATACAAATTTTACAGGAATAAAAAATAAAATAAATTAAATATGACTTACATCGTGTTGTTCCATAAAAAAGAATAATAATGATATACATTTTTAAGCAATAGCGGGTGAAAATTTTAAATTGAATACGGAATATGTTTAAAGAAAATTATATACATATTCCGAAGAATGATATATAAAATTAGATACCAAACTGGTGTTTACTTTTAACTAAACATGACAAATTACCACATATTTAAAAAGAAAAAAAAATATTACACATGTTTACTACTTAAAATGACTTAACTATTTTATTTATATGTACTTAAATGACAAATACAAAAATGGCTAAGTTTTGAAATTAGAAGTAATTTTTTTTTCTCAATGCTATTAAAATAGAATATTTATTTACTATTTTATTATTTACTCATGGTTATATAGCTGTTGCGATTATCATCTGATGCATATGTAAAATTGCCTATGGGGCAAAATCTAATTTTTGAATTATATGAATTTTCCTTTTTTGGGGGGCGGGACGGGAGGGGGATTTTCTTGCCCATTTTCGCGTACACGGGATTTTTTAAATCTCTTTCGACATTCGACCGACTATGATAAATATTTTGAACTTTTAGAGTAGGACAAGATAAAATATATATATATATATATCCATATACCTTAAAAACCCTTAATAGCGGACACTTCGGGACCGCGAAATTTGTCGGATAATCGAAGATCTTTTGTGAGGTAAAAATAATACAAATATGTATGCCTTGCGGATCAAAAAAGTATTCGCTAAATCGAAGTATCCGCTATTCGGGAATGCCCATTAACCTCCATAACGGATACTCCCAAATACCGGGCATCTGTATTTAGCTAACAATACTGCAGGGTTACATTTTTTGCAAAAGGACTCCTTGATTAAAGCATGGGTAGTGCCCCGTTCTCTTACGATTTTAGTTCCCCCAAATTTCATGTGCAATATTTGCGAAGCTTATATTTTAAATCTGTTTCGAAATTGTACTGATTATAATCAATATTTTGAACTTTTAAAGTAAAGTGAGATTAAAAACAAAATTTTAAAAAATCTAATATTTAGATAAATATTTTTTCTTTTTAATCTTATTCTACTCCTGAAACAAAATACTCATTATAATTAGTACAATGTCGTAAAAGATTTAAATTATCAGCTTTATGAAAATTGCATACTAAAATTGGGAGCACAAGAAAATCAGGCGGTATGGGGGTAGAGGGGGCAGGACAACGGCCAGATATTTTCCCAGTATTCAGCGTGGTCAAGCATGGCTACATAAAATGCTTACAAAAAATGTCTGCGATTCAGACGTTTCAAGTGTCTGAAATTCAGTCGCAAAAAGTGTCTGAAAAAATTCAGACATTTTAAAATGTCTGAAAATTGAACACTCCGTTTCAGACACTTAAGTGACTGAATTTCAGACATTTTAATTTACAGTGTGGACAAAGCTAAAGTATTTAAATCAGTTCTTAGGTACACATTCGGCCTATTTTGGCAGATAACCCATGTTAATTTCAGCTGATGTCCGTAGATATTATTCAAAGACGACTGCAAAAAGTGGCAGTCGGTATTTGCTGCTGTATGGCTACAAATACTGACATTTTGACTCTTATCTCTGTGTGATTTTTTCTCTATAGAAAAATTGCATCATTTTTATGGTATATAAATAAAAATCTGAAATTCTAAATCAGTGAGTATAAAAATTACTAAATATTTCTGAAGAAGATACTTTTTACCCACCCTGCATATTAATTAAAAAGAATTAAATTAATTTATGCATAGTATTCAATTACAATAGGTACTGCTGATTACTGAGTATCGAGATACCAAGTGTGCTGATCAACATTACTTCAGGGATGTTGGTTGTATTTATGACGGCCAATTATCTGCACTAGGGATATAGGCCCAGGGGGGAGTGCCCTTCGTGGGGGTCTTTCTAAGGGAACCTAACCCGTATTAACGCTTGGAAATCCAAGGTTCGAAGAAAACCACGAAAGCTCCGAACGATTAGGCCGACGGGCGCGATTGGGTTCGAACCCAGCACCTTCCGTCTACCAGCTTCGAGAGCAGAACCTCTCAGCCACCGGTGGGGCTACTTCAGGGATGTAGTGGAGGGTATACGGTGGTATACGCTGTATACCTTCTGGATTTTTTCAAGGAACACCGTATACCCTCTGTTTCTCAAAAAAGCTATAGTATATACACTGTAGGGTATACCCTCTGCCTTGAGCGCATACCCTCTGCTTAGAGCGTATGCCCTCTGCATTTTTTACGACTACACCACTGCATTACTTTCTTTGAGAATATCACACAATTTGCAGAAAAGGGATGTGAGACTTTTGATCCTATATTTCATTTTACATACTTTCTTGTCCCCACCCTTATTTACCAGGGTCGGAATTTGCAGTTCCACCGATTTAATGTACATGTTTTAAAAACTTCATATGCTGAATGCATATGAAGTGTTTAAAACATTCGTTAAATGTGAGCGTTAACATTATAGATTACTTTTCCCCTCAAATTCTTTTTTTTATTATTAGTACTATTTAAGAAATAATTCTAGAACCAAAACTTATATCTAACAATGAAATTTATTTTTTTTTATTACTTCTGAAATAAGTTCTTATCAGGCTACATTTGTGAATCATAAATTGGCAATGGCCTGTTAGAAGAAGACTTGTGCCTGTTAGAAGAAGACTTGTGCCTGTTAGAAGAACGCTTGTTACTTTCAAAGGAAAAGCATGTCTTTTGTTAATTTGACAAAAAAAAAATTCATAAAGCATTTAAAAAAATTTTAATATATACTCTTACATCTGCATAAACAGACTTTTTAAGCATTTTTAAAGAAGATACGAGCTTACATAGACATATTGTCATTTCAAAATTGTATCTAAAATAGAATTTTTGAAGGCAGGGTGAAGTTGTTTCTAAATAAGCTAGGACCAGAATAAATGAAGTTATTCTAAGCTCCAATACATTGATTTTCTTCTTACCTATTTATATATAGCACAATGTAAGGCCACTGATACTTCTATATTTGATCCTTACCTTAGATCATCTCCATGGTAACCGGTTAGCCGCTGCATCAACACGACACCACGCCAGGTACTAAGTGAATATAGTGGTTCTAAGTGACTCTTGATATATCCCTGGGGCAGACAGGAGGGTACTGAAAGGCCTTGTGAGACCCTGCGTTTTTTTATCTCCTCCTCTTCTATTTTTTAACATTGGGGATTTACTCAGCTCGAACTGTTTTACAAGTAACTCAGAAAAGAGCGATCTTTTTTAGAGGTGTGGGGTGAGAATGGATGCGAAGTCAATGAAGCAAGATACAACTAAACGCAAACTTGAATTATTCATGGTAGGGGGGGCGGAATCGACCACAGGTGGTAAATGGAGCATAGTGTAGGAGTTTAGTTATCCCTCTCAAACGAGGTGTTGTGTAATGCTGTGAGATTGATGTAACTAAAAAATATATTTTCAAAATTTTATATTAAGAGACGATAATTTATTCAAAAACGAATTTTATTACATTTGAAACTTGAAGCGAAACATTTTCTGTTTTAAATTCATATCAAAAATTAAAAATATTTTAATTTTACTGTAATGCACATATACACGAGTATACGTAATATTTTCATTAGTAGGAGTGTGGGAGGGGGCATGGTATGAATAATATTTTCAAAAGTATTACTAACTTTTACTAAGTAAATAGATTCAACGAGGAGATAGGCTACAATCATAAATGAGTGGGAAAGGATCTATTCATATGTTTTTATTTAAAAGACATTAGATCTGTTTAAAAGTCATTGTAGCTGAAAATCTCTAAAGTCCTACCCCCCTTCCCCCCCCCCAACCACCACCGCCGCCACAAAAATATGTATATATATAATAATAATAATAAATTTGGCTTGAATTTTTTACCGCTTTATTTTCTTTAATATCATTTTCTTAAGAAACTGAAGAAATTCAGTTATTATGTACGCAGTGTTATTAGATGAAAGAGCAAAGATAAAATAAAATTACGGTTTGTACTTGTAATCAAATATAATGAAAATAAAACTTTAAAGCAAAACAGTGAAATTTCAGGCGTGTTCAAACTCAAAAACAAACAACCTTTTTTTATATTTACATTGTCTGAATATTTTATTTATTCTTACTTTTTTCGAAGATTTAGCTGGGGCCTCGTCTCTCCCCATGTGTTCGCCCATGTGTAGATCGTATAATCTGGCGTATAACGCCCAAGTTCGAAACAAGAAAATTGATCCAAATTTACAGGTGCGCATTATATGCCGGGTATAAAGACAAAAGCTTAAAAATTAAGTGTAATAATTGAGCTTTCTATATTGATGAACAAGAGAAAAAGACGTTGTTATTTGAATGAACGACAATACGACTAAAAACCTTTTTTACGGATTCAAGCAAATAGCCTTAACAATAACGTATGTCTTCGCTTCGCATTTGTTTATATTCTTTATTTTTGTACTAGTTATTATACTTTTTGTAACATTTTATTGTATTTTCATGCTATATATCTCATGTAAGTTTCTTTGCAAAGAAAAAGAAGATGCGCGTAACATGACGAATATACCGGGTGTCCCAAAAAAGACTGACTGATTTTAAAATTCAATAACTTGCAAACGGTGACAGATATTTAAAAAATTCTTGCAGGAGGGTTATGCATAAGGTCAAAAGTTTTTTTACAGTGATTTTCAATTTTAGTTCGAATTACAAACAATAGATGGCGCTGCGATCAATAGACGCTGAATTCAGGCTCGATTTTTGGTACTTCGTGGCCCGGATAATACATTTCCATCTCCTTTTTCAGCATGGAACAAGAGAAAGGACCAGAAATCGAGCCTGTATTTAGCGACTATTGCTTACAGCGCCATCTATTGTTTGTAATTCGAACTAAAATCGAAAATCACTGTAATAAAACTTTTGACCTTATCCATAACCCTCCTGCAAGAATTTTTTAAATATCTGTCACCGTTTGCAAGTTATTGAATTTTAAAATCAGTCAGTCCTTTTTGGGACACCCGGTAGCTACAACTAGAAACAAGTGGGTAAGAGACTGATCGAAGATAGCACACAGGGTTTCGTTTAATCTTCTTTGAAAACATTTTATCCTTCAATTAATAAATCCAAATTTTAATTTATAATTATTGAAACCTTAACCTTTTTTACGTACCTTTAAGAACACAGATGACACCAACCTTTAAATTTAATTTTAAATTTATTACAATTGGAAGACTTTTTTTTAGTCAAATTAAAAATATCCAAAAACTGCTTTTTAGGCAATTGCAAAAGCATATGTTTATGTATCTGAAAGGCATGTTTATATTAAATTTTAGCTAAAAAGGAAAATGAAACCCTTAAATTGGCAAAGAAATACGAATGTTCTTTTAATTTAATCCATCGGACAATGGAATGCAATCAATTTAAAATTTCGCAATTTCTCAAAATAAGTGTTTTTGCATTAAAAAAAATAATTTATTAAATATTTTACAACAACTTTTGGCCTTAAAATAGCCAAAAAAATTACAAAAATTATGTAAAAAAGAATCTATTAAATAATAGAATGTAATCCGCGGGAAAAAATTTCAAAGTCCGACTCCGAGAATCAAACCGGGAATTTTTTGATTAGCAGGCAGATATACTGCTATCGAGCCTGCGCGAAAGAGGTTGAAATGAAGGTTCTGTTTTAGAATCTAAATCGGAAAAATGATCGGATGTCATTAAATTAATTTACAGTAGAGCGCCGATTATCGGAACTCCAATTAACCGAACTTCCAATTATTCGAACAGCCTATTTCTCTCATATATATATATATTTTTTTTTAAACCTAACTTCCATTTATTCGAACAGCCTATTCCTCTCAAAAAAAATTTTTTTTAATGATGATGAGATTGTGGATGAGATTTCAGATGAAAAAGAAATTGAAGAAATGAAAACGAATACTCTAAAAATGACCTAGGTCCATCACAATAACGAAGCCTTTGAATGTTTGCAAACAGCTATAAAATGACTCGAACTGCAGAAGAACTCTGAGCCTATTCAACTAACGTATTTTAAAAAAGTTCGAGATATGGCAGCATTGGAAAGAACGTCTTCTTTGAAGCAAGCAACACTCGAAAGCTTTTTTGCTTAAATTATAATCTCTGGAGTTCAGAAAATGATAAAAAGAGAAAAAGAAAATTTTAAATGATAAAAAGTAAACAAAAATAAAATAAAATAATAACAGTTTTTAAACACGCTAGCACTAACTGGTGCTGCCAATGTGAAGGTTTTAGTACAGTCAAGAACATCCCTGAAATTGTCTGTCCATTTATCCGAACTTTTGCTTATCCGAACTAGGGTCGGTCCCGACTTGTTCGGATAATCGGCGCTCTACTGTATTTAATTAAAATAATATAAGACTTTTTCAAAATTTTATGATTTTTCGTGTGATCGGAGGTATTCAGTTATGTGTACGCAAAATTTCAGGTCTCTATCTTACACATTTTCACAGAAGGGGCTCTAGAACGGACAGAAGTGGGGGGGGGGGGGGGATAGGGTTTCGTCAGATAAACGAAACTCTAAAAACAACAAAATTCGTTTGGAAGTAAACGAGAGCATTCCAACTATCGTAGGCAAACCAGAGATCTCTGCATTGATTCATTGGTTCAAATCGTAGGTGCGAGTTTTGAACCAGAGCGTGTTTTAATTTTACATTAAAAAAGATAGAAGACAATTTTAACAAAACGTAAAATGTGGAGCATCTTGCACAAAAAACAGAAATTAAAATCGCTTACATTTAAACAATGTAAGTGAGAATGTATTTACGTATAAATAACTTTGAATTCTTTAAATAAACGGTCGATCTGTTACTTACTTTTCCTAAAACGATATAAATAGTTATCATCGCGTGCTTTAATCTCGGGATATAAACTTTTTTCTCGGGAGAAAGAATTAGTCGCCCTTTTTTTTAATCAGCCACTTAGAAAATTTATTTCTTGAAGAATTTATATCCACGATAAGATTATTCATATAATAAAATAAAGATATTAGCTTTTGAGTAAAATGTAAATGTTAATTAAATCGCTAAAATGTACGCCTTTTAAAAACTGCTTTTAATAAGAATAACACGATAAAATAATTTGTAAAAAAATGTTTGCAGACTTAAATAAAATATATATTAGAATATGTTGCCACTTAGAATTTTATTTCTTACTTCCTTGAAGAATTTGCAATCGTAATTAAAACGATTAAAATAATTAAAAAAACAATATTAGCTCTCTTATTTCCTTTTCCTAAAACGATATCGCGGCTTTAATTTTTCTTTATTTTCAGCCTTTTATGTAGGGAGACAGAATTACTTCCCCCTCCCACACACCTTTTTTTTCAGTCACTTACGAAATATTCCTTGAAGGATTTACATCCACGATAAAATTATTCAAACAATAAAATAACGATTAGCTTTTGAATAAAAGGTAAATATTAATTAAATCGCCATGATTCTATATTTTATGCAGAGATAATTTCAAAATAAAACGCGTGCGCCTTTTTAAAAACTGCTTTTAATAAGATTAATACGATAAAATAAGTTCTAGAAAAATGTCTGAAGAATAATATAAAATAATAAAATAAAATATATATTAGAATATGTTACCACTTAGAAATTTTATTTTCTTAATTCCTTGAAGAATTTGCATTTGTGATTAAAACGATTAAAATAATTTAAAAAAAAAAACAATATTAACTCTCTTATTTACTTTTTCTAAAACGATATAAATAGTTATCATCGAGTGCTTTAATTTTTCTTCTATTTTCAGCCTGTTTGTCGGAAGAAAGAATTACTTGCCTTTTTATTTATTTTTATTTGCTTTCGTATTGTTTTTTTTTTATTAGCCACTTACAAAATTTATTCCTTGAAGGATACATATCCACGATAAAATTATCCAAACAATAAAATAACAATGTTAGCTTTTGAGTAAAAAATAAATATTAGTTAAATCGTTATGATTCTATATTTTATGCAGTGATAATTTTAAAATAAAATATATGCTTTTTTAAACGGGTCTTAATAAGATTAACACTATAAAATAAGCTCTAGAAAAATGTTTGAAGACTTAAATAAAATATATATTAGAATATGTTGCCACTTAGAAATTTCATTTTCTTACTTTATTGAAAAAATTACATTAGTAATTAAAACGATTAAACTAATTAAAAAAAAACAATATTAGCTCTCTTATTTACTTTTCCTAAAACGATATCGCGCGCTTTAATTTTTCTTTATTTTCAGCCTTTTTGTAGGGAGAAAGAATAACTTACCTTTATTATTATTATTATTATTAGCCACTTACAAAATTTATTCCTTGAAGGATTTACATTCACGATAAAATTATTCAAACAATAAAATAACGATATTAGCTTTTGAATAAAAAATAAATATTAATTAAATCGCTATGATTCTATATTTTATGCAGCGATAATTTCAAAATAAAACGTGCGCTTTTTAAAACTACTTTTAATAATATTAACACGATAAAATAAGTTCTAGAAAAATGTTTGAAGACTTAAATAAAATATATATTAGAATATGTTATCACTTAGAAATTTTAGAATTTGCATCCGCTATAAAGAATTTGCATATGCGATAAAAATTATTCAAACAATAAAATAACTATATTAGCTTTTGAGTAAAAAGTAAATGTTAATTAAATCGCTATGATCTATATTTTATGCAGAGATAATTTCAAAATAAAATGCACGCCTTTTAAAAACTGCTTTTAATAAGATTAACAGGATAAAATAACTTCTAGAAAAATGTTTGAGCACTTAAATAAAATATATATTAGAATATGTTGACACTTAAAAATTTTATTTTCTTACTTCCTAGAAGAATTTGCATTCGTGATTAAAATAATTAAAAAAACAATATTAGCTCTGTTATTTACTTTTCGTAAAGCGATATCGCGTGCTTTAATTTTTCTTTATTTTCAGCCTTTTTTGTAGGTAGAAAGAATTACTTACCTTTTTTTTTTTTTTTTTGACACTTACAAAATTTATTCCTCGAAGAATTTACATCCACGATAAAATTATTCAAACAATAAAATAACGATATTAGATTTCGAATAAAAAGTAAATATAAATTAAATCGCTATGATTCTATATGTGCAGAGATAATTTCAAAATAAAACGTACGCCTTTTTAAAACTGCTTTCAATAAGATTAACACGATAAAATAAGTTCTAGAAAATTGTTTGGAGACTTAAATAAAATATATATTAGAATACGTATATTAGAATATGTATATATATATATATATATATATATATATATATATATATATATATATATATATATATATATATATATATATATGTGTAAATTTTATTTTCTTAATTCCGTGGAATTTGCATTTGTGATTAAAACGATTAAAATAATTTAAAAAAACAATATTAGTTCTCTTATTTACTTTTCCTAAAACGATATCGTGTGCTTTAATTTTTTTTTTTCAGCCTTTTTTGTAGGGAGAAAGAATTATTTATTTATTTTTTTTTTTTTTTTAGCCACTTACAAAATTTATTCCTTGAAGGATTTACATCCACGATCAAATATTCAAACAATAAATTAACGATATTAGCTTTTGAATAAAAAGTAAATATTAATTAAATCGCTATGATTCTATATTTCATGCAGAGATAATTCAAAATAAAACATACGCCTTTTTAAAACTGCTTTTAATAAGATTAATACGATAAAATAAGTTCTAGAAAAATATTTGAAGACTTAAATAAAATATGTATTAGAATATGTTGCCACTTAGAGATTTTTTTTTCTTAATTCTTTGGAGAAGTTGCGTTCGTAATTAAAATGGTTAAAATAATTTTTTTTAAATATTTGCTCTCTTATTTACTTTTCCTAAAACGATATTAAACAGTTATCATCGTGTGCTTTAATTTTTCTTCTATTTTCAGCCTTTTTGTCGGCAGAAAGAATTACTTGCCTTTTTTTCTTCTTCTTCGTTTTTTATTAGCCACTTACAAAATTTATTCCTTGAAGGATTTATATCCACGATAAAATTAATCAAACAATAAAATACGATATTAGCTTTTGAATGAAAAGTAAATATTAATTAAATCGCTATGATTCTATATTTTATGCAGAAATAATTTCAAAATAAAACGTACGCCTTTTTAAAACTGCTTTTAATAAGATTAACACGATAAAATAAGTTCTAGAAAAATGTTTGAAGATTTAAATAAAATATGTATCACAATATGTTGCCACTTAGAGATTTTTCTTTGTTAATTTTTTGAAGAATTTGCATGCGTGATTAAAACGATTAAAATAATTAAAAATATATATATATTAACTCCCTTATTTACTTTTCCTAAAACCATATAAATATTTATCATCGCGTTCTTTAATTTTTCTTCTATTTTCATCCTTTTGGTATATAGGGGGGAAGAATTACCATTATATATATATATATTATTATTATTATTATTATTATTATTATTATTGTTATTATTAGCCACTTACAAAATTTATTCCTTGAAGGATTTACATCCATGATAAAATTATTCAAGCAATAAAATAACGATATTAGCTTTTGAATAAAAAGTAAATATTAATTAAATCGCTATGATTCTATATTTTATGCAGAGATAATTTCAAAATAAAACATACGCCTTTTTAAAACTGCTTTTAATAAGATTAACACGATAAAATAAGTTCTAGAAAAATGTTTGAAGACTTAATTAAAATATGTATATCTATCAGAATATGATTTTTGAAGAATTTGCATTCGTGATTAAAACAATTAAAACAATTAAAAATATATTAACTGTTATCGGATGTATTAAGTTCCTAGATGGGTGTCATGCTGGTCGGAATTAATTTTCGTTGAAAGAACAGTAATACATAATATGTAAGATCATGAAGAAAAAACAAAATTTATTTAATGCTTTTTTAAACTTTAGAAATATGTAACACAATAACATGTTTTAATTTTATGTAAAAATTACATTTTATAGTTTTCCATCGTGTGGTCTCTTTCGAAGCGGTCTTCAATAGGCAGCCGTTCATTTTTCTGTTTGAACCTACAGAACAATTTCCGACAACTATTTACATCTTATATATTGCCTTTTTAGGTGCGCTCGTAATTATATAAATACGTAGCACCTATAGCCGTCGTTCGGTCCGTCTGTCTGTCCGTCAGTCCGCATATAACAGAGCATAAACTACTCAACCGAATGGTCTGAGTTTTTAAATATATAATTGTTGCAAAATTTTGTCGAGTCATTTCAAATTTTATGAAAATCGGATGTATAGTTTAAAGGAGACAGTCAAAAGTTTTCCGTTACATAACGGCCAATGGGAAAAAATTATTGCAAGTGCATTTTAATAATGTTACCGCCTTTCGAACAGAATAAAATTGATATGCACTTATGAAGTGCACTAAAATATACATTCAGTGCAATATACGGAACAAAAAGTATTTATAAAACTAGTAATAGTACGAATGCACCTCATTTGCCACGTTTGAAGAGCAATTTCCAACTCTTTTAAACTACAGTGAAACCTCCATTAAGCGACCACCTCCCTGAACGACCGTTTTTTCATGGAACTAAATTTATTCCCATAGGCTCAATACTAATTTTACCTCCATTCAGAGACCATCACAGTTGAACTCCCTCCGTGAGCGACCAATATCTTTGAAGAAAATGAAACAAATTCAGTTTTTTCCTGGTTGCTGGAAGAAGGATTTATTCGAAAAATAATTCCGGAGATCGCAATATTCAACAAACTTCAAAACTCAGTTTAGAATTCTTTTTTATATATTAAATTTTATATATTAATATTTTAAGAAACGAAAATGCCTAATGTACTTAAACACAATTTGTATAATAATGTTTCGAATTCTATGTATCTCCGAAGCTTGTAAGACTTAATATAGGGCAATTCCATCATTAATGACGTAACATTTGATCATTGAATTTTGTTTTCAAATCTATGTAGAAAATTTACTGATAAAGCTAGAACAAATTTTTACAATTTAAAATCTTTCTTACTAAGGACTTAATACCCAAATACCTGCAGATTATTTCAATCTCTCCCAAAAATTGCAATTCAAAATTCTGTAACTGACGTAACATAAAATAGACAAACATTTTTTCTACCTTCATTGAATTGTAAAAATTATCAAATCTATCCCGTTTAAAAAAAGGTGATTTAATGTTCTCAACAACACTAAGTGATGCAAAATTATAACAGTAACTTTTAAACTAATTTCTGAATCATAAAAAAGAAAAAAATGGCATTTACACGTGTAACTGACCTAACTTTTATTGTGTAACTCTAACTAAGGTAACATTACGACTTTACAAAGACAATAATGGTACTTAGCTTAGTTTGTAAACAGTAATTTACAATGCCTTTTTATTAAGATTTTATTATAGAATATAAAAATATCAAATTTTCCAATCATAACCTTAAATTAAACATATTATAAACTTTATCCCCCACCACCCCCCTCCCAGAAAAAATGATAATTTTCTGTGCAATTGCCCTATAATATAAAGTCAGTAGGGTTCTTTTCTGTGGCCACTCAGAGCCACGACTGGAACGGTAAAAAGCTGTGGTGGCTGAGAGAAGACATACGACCGCAAAGGGTTAAAAAAGCATTTAAAGAAAAAAAAAAAGTTTATTTTGCTGCTAATGATTTTCGGAAACTTTTTCAAATAGTTTTGATAGAGTATTAACACATCGAGTGCCAGGCGAATTCTTAGGGAAATCCCCGTCAGGCCAGGCGCGTTGCTTAGAAGCGCTGGCATTGCGGTATAGGAATGCAAAGCGCACTACTAACGGATTGATATTTACTTCCTGTATATATAGAAATATAATCCTGTAATAAATAAAAGTTAAGTAAATTTTTATTAATTACTTAAAACAATATGAATTTTTCAGTTTTATATCATATTTTACACTTCAGTCACCGGTGACTGATGCAGCCTAAACGGAAAGGTCTGAGTCAGTCACCGGTAACTGACGTTGCACTCAACGTGTTAACCATTGTCAACCCGGAATGTAGATTTTTCGGATGCTTATCAATTTTCAAGTAAACATTTTAATCTTCAACTAACTTATTTTACGGATAAACGCGTTAAATTAACAGCATTAACATTAAAATTAAAATTAATAATATCAATAATTTCAACTTTCTTGCTGAACATTTAATTGAGAATTAATAGCATCCTAAGCACCGCCTTTTGCGCCAAAACGCAGCCTTTTTTATTCTGTCCATTCAGCGGTTTAAGCGCTTAGTGCTATTACATGTCTTAATTTTGTGTTTTACTTATATTTTATTATTTTACTCAGGGGCGTAGCTACCGTGGAGCAGTTGGAGCAACCTGCTCCAGGCGCACGAATTCTAAGGGCGCAAAATTAGAGAGAGCCAAATAAAGATTTGTAAAAAATATTTGCATATTTTTCTCATTATTAATCATATGTAATGGAGGAATCTTGTTACAATCAGCATATTCCTATGGTATTTTACCTAGTGTTTAACCTATGCTATTTCTGTTTAAAATATGTTTTTATACACAGTTAAAAGAAATTATTTTTATTCGCGAAGTTTTAATTCATTCCATATTGCAACACAAGTAACTTCCTCAACGCCGTTTCAGCATGCCTGATTTTTTTTCTGTAACTTTAAAGTAGACGGCAGTTGAAGATTTTCAAATCTTAAAGTAATTGAAGCTTATTTATAGGGCTATCATCGGTCACTTTATTGGCTACCACTATTTCTGAACTATTATCTTCCTGATATATTTATACTGAAAATGTTTTAGAAATTTATCATGATGATTACTGTATGGGAAATAATGGTAGCCAAAGAAGTCACCGCTGCTAAACCTATATTTACGTTGCAACAGCAATGCCTTAGCTATTTTAAGATTTAATTAGATATTATTATTTTAAGGTTTCACAAAAAAAGACAAACAATAGTTTGACAAGTTAAAGAAAATTATTGACCATTTTACAAACAAAAAACTAAAAAAAAATTTAATTTTGAAGGGTTTATTTTTGAGTGTGTGGAAACTAAACATGCATTAATACAGATTACAAGACAATAAGAGCGCGACTTAGGCATATTTCGCATCAGCCCACCACGACAAAATTTAAAGGGGGTTAAGAGGAGGGGGCAGCGGCCAAATTGTTTTTGAGATTTTGAAAAAAAATTAAATCTCAAATGCAGAATTATTTTGTTTACTTTCGTTGAAATTGTGTTTTCAAACGTTTTCATGTTTTACAAATTATTACTTAGGTATTGTTTTTCACATTATTAAGCTATGGAGTTTTATTATAGTAGTCCGAATGCGTTGAAAAATGTTTCATAATCTGATTGACTCATGATTTTACGTTTTTCTAGATAATTTTAATGATACTTTCTTAACGGTGTGGAAGCTAAAGTGATAAAACTATTTTTGTATTATTATAACAAATCCTAAAATTTCTTTTTCTAAAATTTAAGATACGGAACAAACATTCTACAGCTTTAATGAAAATTGCTGTGTTGTATATTCTATTGTATATTTATATTTATCTCTGCACGAGGAACCTTGTGTAAAGAATGGGGATCATAAGTAGGGATGCACCGAATATTCGGTATCTATTCGGTATTCGGCCTATTCGGCCATGTTACCTAATATTTGGTTTGGCCGAATATCAAACTATTCGGTATACCGAATATTCGGCTTGGCCGAATAGCAAACTATTCGGTCTGCCAAATATTCGGTTTGGCCGAATATCGAAATATTCGGCCCAACCGAATACTTAAAAAAAACTTTTAAAACATTTTTAAAAACCTTATACCATTTCTACGTTTAACAACCAACTTATAAAGATATTCAGAATACAGTTGAACCCCGTTAATACGCGCCCTGCTTAATACGCGAAACCGCTTAATACGCGAATTTTCTTCGGACCCTTGATAAACGCCCATCTTATACATTAAAAAGACCACCTCTTAATACGCGAACGGTTAACATGCGAACCCGCTTAAGACGCGAAATTTTACCAGTCCCGTGGCATGAAAAACCTACGTTTAATACGCGAATGAGTTTTTTTTTTTTTTTTTTTTTTTTTTAAGAGAACGTTTTAGAGGAAATAATGTCCCAAGCATTACATACGACATTTCTTTAAACTAGGAATGTTTTTTTATGTCCAAATATAATGCAACCATGAATAGCTTTACTAAAAATATCAGTTTGAACCTCTACTACATGCCAGGAAGAGGTAAGAGAAAATTTTACACCTAACGAGTGGACAATAAATAAGCAAACGTTGTTTTTCTCCTGATTAGAATGAGCCAGTTGAGGTTTTATCCGATAAGGAAGTGAAAAGAGAACTTTTTCCCTACGATGGAGAAACCATTTAACCCCAATCCTAACTTAGAGCAGTACCCGATTCGCTGCGTGATGAGTGCTGTGACATCGAAGGCAGGCCGCACAGTGAAGCGACTCATGCAACATGTTGCTTGTCTTCGGCAGAAAAACAGATTTAAAACAGCTTAATTCGTTGTTTCGACCTGTTTCTCCTCCTAAGTCGCACCTCATCTTCCTCCTGTCGCCTCAGTGTGCGCCTTGCCTTATGAAGAAACAGAGTCGCTTGCGCACCCGGTAGAATCTGGTCTACGATGTCCACGTGTTCTTTTAAAAGTTTAATCTGGTCTTTATCATAGCAAAATGAGCAGAACATATGAAAAGATAGGCTCTCTCTATTAAGAAAGTACAAATTATAAATCAGTACGATGCCCAGGCTATCCCGAGAAAGTCGGCTTTCTCCAAAGAAAAAGGCATACTGAATCAACTTTAGGGACTTGGTTGAAGATTAGGGATGTCATCGTAAACCAAGCTGTTGTTGGTGGAACAAGGAACAAGAAAATAAAACCGCCAAGTTTAAGGACATAGAGAAGGCCCTCTACGAGTGTTTTTTTTTTTTTCAGGCGCGCTCTACGAATATCCCAAAAAGCGGCATGCTAATCGAAGAAAATATTTTTTTAAGTCCGAGCAAAAATGGTATTGTTAAATTTCAATGCCTTAAATGAATGGATGGATCAATTTACAGCTCGCCCCGGAATAAAATTCCAGAAAGTGTGAGGTGAATCAGCTGCTGTCAGCAATGAAGAAGTCGCTTGTTGGAAAACAAATCTGCTTCCGCAGCTTGTAAAAAACAACTTAAGTTGTGATATTTATAACGTGGGCGAATTTGGGTTTTTTTACAAAATGACATCCAACAAAACAGTCGCTATAAAAGGAGAAGCATATCCTGGGTGTAAACTAAGGAAAGACCGTCTTACACTTCTATTCGAAGCCAAATCTGATGGATCAGAAAAGTTAAAACTACTGGTCATATGGAAATCACGCAAGACGCAACCCGCGATGCTTTGAAAATGTCAACAATATTCCCTTCCTGTGTGAAAGTCAGCGCAGAGCGTGGATGGCGGGCAACATTTTTACTTTCTTTTATCTTCAGTAGAAGAAAGCATTGCAATCGAATTTTCTTTTTCTATTTCCGGTTTTCGACGGATTTACACATTTTAGGAGTTAAAGATCTCAAAAAGCATGTTTATACAAAATGTATGTCTGTCTGTCGCCATTCTGCCATCAAAAAGTTTATGAAGTTATGCATAGAATTAAACCAAATTTTTTGTGTATGTTTTTGGCTATGCGCATCAAGTCCACCTTAAATTTGGAAATCTTCCGCCGGAAAGGGGCGCAGAGATAGCGATTTTTGTATAAATTTCTTGTTTTTTTTTTATTCTATTGTCCATCGGCGGCTCATGCAGCGACGGGAACTCGCGGCTATTCGCAAAGAGTTGATGTACGACAGAATAGCTAAAACCTATTGGTTTTAATAAATATCATGATCGAGATTAACTCGTTTTTACTCCGATTCATTGGCTGAAGCAGAAATTTAAGAGGAAAATCAAAGTTGGCTTAGTATTGAAGTATTAACATCTATAACTACTTCAAGAAATATTCAGATGTATGAGATAGAAGAAAGTTTTGGGATTGGCTCATCCAAATAGTTTTAACAGGGGTTCGTGATATTGGCCGGCGTATGGGAAAAAATTATACCATGTGTTATTGCTCGTGGACAATTGCCCTGCTTATCCGAAAGATAACGAAGGCCTGAGGAAGTCCAAATTGAATTTTTACCTCCAAATTCGACCAGTGTCACTCAGCCAATAGACTAATGAATCATTAACAGCGCCAAGGTAAATTGCAAGACTCACGTAGTACGACAATACTTTCACCAAATGGAACACGACAGCAGCCATTCTTGCTAAGAGGTCGTCCTATTAAGCCCTTGACGTGCGTACCTTCATGGGAGAGTGTCACACAAATGGCGATTGCAAATTGGTTTAGAAAAGGGGATTTTTAAAGTAGCGAGGAGATCATTTCTAAAGAGCTCTGATAAGATACTCTGATGTTGAAGAACTGGCTTGGCGAACAAGAAATTGTAGGATAAGATTTTGTCCATTTAGACACGTTCATTAATATCGATAAAGATCTAGTAGTATCCTAGCTCAGAAGTCTGGATGACATCAAAAGCGCCTGACAAACCGGACAAGGAGGAAGAAGATTAAGAATCTGTTCCTCCGGCCTCAACTCCATTCTCCAAAGTTACAGAGGCGTTCAGTTTTCTCAGACAGTTTTTATCGTTACTGAACGAAGGGCCTTCGACGAACAAGCCTTACCATCACCTGAATAGGGCTGAAAAAATCGTGCTAATGGTCCGGCCGCATGTCAAACAGGACAAAATTGATAGTTACTTTGCTGCCAAAAAGTTATTTTTCATGTAATTATTGACTTTATTAACGTTAAACTTTTTTATATCAACTTTTGAGTATTATCGACAGTGTTCTCTATTTGTTCTGTATAGCTAATAAGGATTTTAACTTTGTTAATATTATAGAAATGTCAGTGCACCTCAGTGCACTGAGGACGGTAAGCTATATGCTACCGAAACCGGTATGCTTAAAATTTATAATTATTGGTACTTTTAACGTTGATAGTTTTGCATTTATATTATATTGCACCAAGCTCCTTCTTAATAATTTTTGTTAATATTAGTTTTAGTTTACATTGTTAGCACAAATTTTTGTATTCGTTTTGTTCAATTTTATGTGACGTACATAATAAATCTAATTTTGAAAAGACATAAGATTTTTACTTAAGACAATAACTTTCATTTGAATTTCCCGATTTCGAACATTCCTGCTTAATAAATACATAATCGTAAACATATAATCATAAAAACAAATGAAACATCATTTTATGTCTTAAAACCGCTAAAAATTGTCATAAAGATGTGTTTTATCCGCATAAGTCGTTATTATATGGACCACTGGACGAAAATTCACGAACTTCGGTTAATACACGAACCCGTTTAATACGCGAATTTCGATCTGTCCCTTGATTCGCGTATTAACGGGGTTCGACTGTAATTAGAAACAGAATCATACACTTAAATAAAAGAGAATGTTTTTATATTATTTATTTGCTGTTTGCTAAGTATTATTTAAGAAAATTAACCAATCATGAGGATTTTCATAGGAATTAATTATATACAAATGCAAGTTCCTGGTCATTGTCCAGTAAATAATCTGTTTCTTGCTAAGATTTCAAGAACGTTTACAATCTCTTAACCCCTTGGGAACGAGCGACACGTATACATTGAATACATTGAACATTCTGAGCGCATGAAGCGCTCAGAATTCTTGTTTTTTCTCACCAGTAAAATTTTACTATAAAATTTGCCTTATTTAATCAGCGCATTTTCTCGATTCAAGAAGACACAAATTTCTCTTTTTAAAAAACGGTGAAAAAAGATTAAAATTTTCGTAAAAGGCTCCCGTCCCGAAGGGGTTAAAATGATCGCCCACCTCAGACACCGATCTAGGATGCATTTAAAAACTTCCTTGCTTAATCAAAGGGAGTAGAACACTTATTCTTGCTCAGTTGATACCATATAAAATTTGAATTGATTGTATTATTTATTTACTTTTACTTTAGTCTCTTCCTGACGAACAAATAATGTATGGTCCTGTACAATTTTTCTTCCAATTTTTTTACAATTTCTCTTTGATTTTAAAATGTTTATTTTAGAATTTAAGAAAATTTTATTCATTAGTTTTAATTCTCAGAAGAAGCCATGAAATTTATATTTTTATTAATTAAAAATTTTTATTAACTATCCTCTTCTTAGATAACTCAAAGCAGATATTTTTTCAGCATAAAGTTTACTTGAAAAAAGCTCTTGATTATCAAAATGAAAGCTTCTGTTTTAAATATTATGTAAAACTGTTTTAAAATTTAACATATTAATGCCTTTAAACTTTGAAATATAAAATTATTCGACAAGCCGAATATTCGGTATTCGGCCGAATAGTTACTATTTGGCTGGCTGAATATTCGGTATTCGGCATAGCAATTACTATTCGGCTAGCCTAATATTCGGAATTCGGCCAAAATCACTATTCGGTGCATCCCTAATCATAAGATATCATAGGAAAATGTCTATATTATGTTTTGCATTGTATCAAATCTGAATTTGGAGGATTTTGACTGGATCAATTTTGCAACCACTCGAAATTTGCAACCAAGTAATATATTTTACATCATTTTGTCCTGAGATATCTACATACAACTTTCAACTTTTGTCCAGATTTGGTCATAAATTTAAACATTTCGTGCTTGCAAAACTTCATGTGCTCTTCATTGTAATTTTACTCTATAAACAAAACATTTTCAACCAAATTCACATTTTCGTTAAGTTTTAAATCTTGTTGCCGTTCCATAATGGTGCAAAAGTTTATTTATGTGACTAACTTAAATTCTGCTGTCTTTGATTAAAAAAAAAAAAAAAAAAAAAAATGGTACTTGAACTAAAATTAAAAAAAAAAATTATTTAGACTTAATAAACTAAAACAATTCTAAAAACTAGGGAGGCACCTAAGGGCAGACAAATGAAATTAGAACAAAAAGTTAATACTCTAAACTATTTAATCATATCAAAAGTTGAGCTTAATCGTGCTTTATCATATAACTTTTTCTGTATTAAAACTGAAAAATTGTAAGAAAAATACAGTTTTTTGCAACAGTAAATATGAAATAACAGCTTATATGTGCAAAATCTATGCTCAGAAATCCGATACAATAAAGTCCATATTTTGTTTGGAAGTGTCCATAAATCGAGCAGTATATTTTATTCCGCTTCAAGTAACAGATTAAAGAACTCTACTCAAATTGATTGAATCATTCCCAACTAAGAAGCACCAACTTTGCATTAGTCTATGGACCATACATTTATATTTATATCAAAACCAATAGCAGGGTACAACGCTTTAACTATTGAGCTACAACAGGCAAAAAATAAATTACGTTAGGATAAACTTTTAAAAATCGACTTTTGGCCAGCTAGAATCGGTAAATCACCCACCGTGCGGCGGTCAGCTATTTTCTTGTTAGAACAGGACTGCTCAACGCGGCGTCTTTTCAAGGATCTGTTTGCGCCCCTGTTGTTAGGGGTATTTTTTATACATTCTGCCTAAAGCGGATTTTGCATAAAACGGAAATCTGTCTAACAGCTTTAGACAGAGTTTACTGTATAAAATATATTTTAAAGATACTTTTCTTTAAAACCAAATTAATACTATTTACACGTTTTACTTACAACATTAAGAGTTTTTATCCTGACCGCTCCAGAAAAAGTTTAAAATAGGTTTTGTTAATAAAAACATTCTTAATTAGTACTAAAATTTTGTACACTTAGAATCCTACACTAGCGACTCGCAAGCTAATGTTAAACCAATGACAGCGCTCATTACAAATTTCTCATTTACATTTCAATATTTTTAAAAGATATTTTTCAATAGAAAGCTGAGGTTGGCGTTTAAATGGTTATGTGTATGCTGTTTCGATTTTTTTCTCCCAAGAGCACTTTCAATTTCGGATCCAATTCCGAAGTTGAAAAAGCATCCCCCTTCCCGCAAAAAAACTGGAATTGTAATGGGTATTATTGGATTCTACTAGCAAGGTGATAAAGCAATCAGTTTCTAAAATGTTGCGCCCTCCAAAAATCCAAGGTCTGCGTATTTGACAATGAGCTAGTCCGACCATTCGTGCACTAGCGGCTCTTCAAAGGTTCACAATAACTTTTATACCAGAATTTGTAAATAAAATTTGTTCTGTTTTTAATCGGGGGATTTTCAACGATTAAATAATGAGAATTTTTTTCTGAAATAATTGGTAGTAAAGGGATTCTGAACCCGTTGTCGACCAACCACTGTCTGCGTGGTGAAACGTTGCTGTATAGATATAAGATGAACGTGAGCAATAAAAATAATTTAATTTAAATATAAGAGAAAGGTGTCCATCAGTTATCGTCACTGAATGGTTCAAAAATAGTTTAGATACCAAAACCATCGGCCGATTTTTTCGAAAATATTACAATTCATACAGATTTATAACTTAACCGATTACATCTTTAAAAACACACCAAATCAAGCTCTGGGAATCTAAAAACGTGAGGAAATTCTAACATACAAGCATACATACACACATACATCTTGAATCGTTATAAAAATTGTGAGAACAGATTCAAAGTATTTGAAAATGCAAAAATATACCATTATTTTCATTTATTTTTATTATGAATACAATACTTTCCTATTTCCTTCTTTGCATTATATGCGTATAGAAAGACAAAAGTGCAGTCGTGAATAATTGGTGTCAATCAGGGTTCTCGCTGCCGATCGCCACTGCGCCAAAATGATTCATTTGGGGAGAAAACTAAAGACTGAAATCGCCAAATTGTAAGAGATTTTTTTCTTTCGGTGACAATCTCAATGATGTTATTATACGATTAAACCTTTTCTGTGTTATTTGAATTTAGCTGGTTCAAAAGCCAGTGAGAAGCCCAGTGTCAACTTTTACCGCTGTCCATTGGCTAATTTTCTAAATCATTAGTTGTAGAAATATAGCTCTAATACTAGAAAAAGTTTCAACGTTGTTCTCAGTATTAAATTCAGGGGTGGCTCGGGAGGATGGACCCCACCCTTCGGAGCTACAGAAATCCTTCCCGGAGAAAAGTGTCCTCATTCTTTTAAAAGTAATTTATGTCAAAATAGTTATTTCTTAAAAGTTACAAGGTTTACACTTTATTCGGTCCCTTGGTTCCATACGTTATATCTAAAAATCTTCTCCGTACTTTAGCAGATAAAATAATAAAAAATTCTCTTTTGTACGACCAAAACTTACTGAGCTGTTATGCTTTGAATTTTATGAAACTTTAGTATTTTCTGGCACTAAAAATAGAAAGCGTACTTCATCTATATGTAAAAAGTAATATATATATATATATATAAACCGTGACAATAGTGTGTTTTATTATTATTTTACTATGCTTCGAAACTTTTGAAAGGAAAAACAGATATTAAGGGCTGCCCATAGGCGCATTTAAAATAAAAATCCCCCTCCCCCGATTCGCAGTAAATATTGATAGATACTCCGGACTTAAACATTTCATTTTTTACTTTTAATTATTTGTATTTAATACGTTGTTACTATACTTCGACTTTCAAATAAAAGTAAGTTTTAAATCGAATTAAGAATAGTATATACATTTTAAATTTGAAAAAAAAATTATGCAGAACTTTTTTATGTGACAAAAGGGCGCACAAACTTCACTTGCTCCAGGGCGCTGAATCTGTAGCTACGCCACTGATTTTACTTACTGATCGACGAATGTTTTAACTTCGTTTTGAATATAAGCTGGAAATAAATGCTGAGCTATTTATATTACTTTAAGTGCAAACAGATTTATCTTTCGTAATCGTCTGCACGAGATACAGGTTAGATTTTTTTTTTTTTTTAATCATGCTTAGAAATTATTTTAAAAACAATAAAACTTGAGCAAATAACGTTACAGTTTTCAAACAAATCGCTATACAGTTTACAAACAAATTGCATTTGGAAATAATTTTTTTTTTCCTATTTGACGGTGTAAAAGTTTAAAATGTGCGATATTTTGAAGTTTGAAAAATTGCAATAAAAGCGAAATATAATCGTCTGCTGTTGTCACAGTTAAAATGAAATCAGCGTTACGCACCAACACGGTTGTTTTTTATAATACAGATAGCAATATTCTGTTAAATCAGTCTTGGAATTTAAAAATTAAGTGGCGAAAAAACACAGTTAGGTTGCCTAAAGGGTTAAAAATTATTTTTCCTTTTTTTCTTTTTTAACCATTTGGAAAAATGGTTATTGTCCTCACTCAAGGTAGGAAATCAAAAACATATCTGAAGCTTTTTATTAGTCGAATCCGCATTTTATTCGTGTTCTGATTGGTCTATACAGTAATCTGTATTTTTCCTTTACTTTCAACAGAGATAGATACTTCTGTAGCCACTATGACAAAAAAGTAATAAAAACTAAAAAAAAATTAATAACTCAGAAACAAATTGAGATACAGCTTTCAAACAAATTTCATTTAAAAGTATATTTTTTTCTATATACGACGGTGTAAAAAGTGATATTGTGGGATGTTTAGAAGTTCAAGAATGAAATTTCATTTAAAATTGGTCCAGGAATATTAATGTTTAATCCATGGCATACGTAATGTATGACCAGCTCCGTAGAAGTTTAAAAATTTGCAGTACCGAAAAAAGTAATCCATGGCGTACGTAATGGTTATGTATGATTAACTGCGTGCGATTTATTATGTCTTAAATTTTAGTCTTTGAAAAAATCATTTTCCAAATAGTCGTTGTAATTTGTTAAATTGCATTTCTTTTTCTTTACAATTTGCATGTGTTTTAAAAACTCTTTGGCATAACGAGTAATTTAACAAAAAATCTTCTAGAAAAATGTTTAAAAACGGCAAAGTAAATAACCAGAATATGTTGTTGCCACTAAGAAAATCTATTTCCTTAATTTTTTGAAAATTTTACATTTAAGAATGAAACGATTAAACAATAAAATAACGGTATTAGCTTTTGTGTTCAAAGAAAATCTTAAATAAATCTCCGATTCTATATTTTAAGTAGCGATAGTCTTAACAGTTCATATCTTTTTAACGTCTTTTCGTAACATGTAATTTCAGCAAAATAGCTTTCAGGAAAATGTTTAATAACTCAAAGAAAATGTATTAAAATATATTGCAACTTTGAAAATTCATTTTCTTAATTCCTTAAGGAATTTGTGTTCAAGATTAAAACGGTATTAGCTTTTCTGTTTGGAGATAATATTAACTGAATAAATAATATTCTATATTTTTACACAGCCCTAATCTTAAAGTTATGAAACACTTTTTCGTAACGAGTATTCCAAAAGAATATCTTCCAGAAAAATATTTAAAAACTCGAAGACAATATATGTAGGACTATGTTGCCATTTAGAAAATTCATTTACTTAATTCCTTGAAAGTTTTATGTTCGCGATTCAAACAAAAAACAATTTTAAAAAACGACACTCTTGTGAATAAAAATAATGTTAACTAAATCAAGAGGATTCTATATTTTACGCTGCGATAATCTTAAAATAAAATGCACATATATTTAAAGCTCTTTTTCATAACGAGTGAGTCAACAAAATACTTTCTAGGAAATTACTTAAACTTGATTATAGTATAATAGAATAATGTGTTATCACTTGGAAAATTTGTTTTTTTAATTCCTTGGCGAATTTATGAGAATTCTGTGAGATTAAAACAATTAAATAACTAAACAACTAATAATATTAATTTTTGAGTATAAAGAAATATTAACTAAATCAATAGGATTCTATATTTTATGCTACGGTAATCTCAAAACAAAGTATACAGATATTTAAAACTCTTTTTCATAAAGTTTAAAACAATAGAGTTTAAAGCATAGAGTTTAAAGCAATTAAATAACTAATCAACAAATAAGGATATTAACTTTTGAAAATAAAGAAATATTAACTAAATCAATAAGATTCTATATTTTACGCTGCGATAATCTTAAAGTAAAGTGTACATATATGTTTAAAACTTTTTTTAATAACGAGTGAGTGAACAAAATATGTTCTAGAAAATTACTTAAAAACTTGATTGTAGCATAATAAAATAATATGTTGTCACTTAGTAAATTTGTTTTCTTAATTCCTTGGCGAATTTATGTGAATCCTTTCAGATTAAAACAATTAAATAGCTAAACAACAAAATAATGATATTAACTTTTGAGTATGAAGAAATATTAACAAAATCAATCAGTGATAATATTAAAATAAAGTGAACACATATTTAAAACTCTTTTTCATAATTAGTGAGTAAACAAAATATGTTCTAGAAAATTACTTAAACTTGATTATAGTATAATAGAATAATGTGTTGTCATTTGGGAATTTTTTTTTTAGTTCCTTAGGGAATTTATAAGAATCCTTTGAGATTAATACAATTAAATAACTAAACAACAAAATAATTATATATTAACTTCTGAATATGAATAAATATTAACTAAATCAACAGAATCCTGTATTTTACGCTGCGATAAAATTAAAATAAAGTGTACATACATTTAAAACACTTTTTCATAACGAGTGAGTGAACAAAATATATTATAGAAAATTACTTAAAAACTTGATTATAGCATAATAGAATAATATGTTGCCTCTTTGTAAATTTGTTTTCTTAATTTTGAGTATGAAAAAATATTAATTAAATCAGTAGAATTCTTTAAAAATTATACAGCCACAATTTAAAAATAAAATGCATATATTTTTACTACTGCTTTTAAAAACAAGTAATTCAGCAAAATAAATTCTAGGAAAATATTTAAAATCTCAAAGGAAGTAAATTAAAAGAACATATTTGTCTTTCTTTTTCTGTTTCGTCTTTCGATATTTCAAACAGAAAAATAATTATCAGTCTTTGCTACTACATTCGTAAAAAAAAAAATAATAATAACTCAACTTCCTTTTCCATTTCCCTAAAGTGCATATATATTTAAAATTATTAACGGGTAACTCAACAAAATATGTTCTAGAAAATTAAAAGTTGATTGTAGTGTAACATAATATATATTGCCGCTTAAAAATTTTGTTTCCTTTGACGAATTTATGACTCCTTTGAGATTAAAACAATTAAATAACTAAACAACAAAATAATGATATTAACTTTTGAGTGTGAATAAATATTAACTATATCAGTATGATTCTTTATCATTTATGCAGCCACAATTTAAAAATTAAATGCACATATTTTACAACTACTTTTAAAAACAAGTAATTCAACAAAATAAATTCTAGGGAAAATATTTAAAATCTGGAAGGAAGTAAATTAAAAGAACATATTTGTCTTTCTTTTTTTGTTTTGTCTTTCGATATTTCCAACAGAAAAATAATTATCAGTCGTTGCTGCTACATTTGTAAAAAAAAATAATAAATTTAACTTCCTTTCCCATTTCCATTAATTAAAGAGGAATGTGGTGAGAAAAATGCTCTTAAATCTCTAATGAATCAGTTTAATAATTTGATTTAATTGACAAACGAAAACTTTAATGAGAATCCTTTCCAAAACTTTAATGAGTAATATAAATAAAAGATCTTACACTGACAAACCCTACAAAAAATATTACAAAAGTAAAAGTAATTTTTCAAAATTATATCCCAGTTCCCCCCGAATAACCCGTGATTTTAGCGATAAATATTACAAGAATTTAATTAAAAAATGATGACTGCTGTAAATAAAAGAACGCGTACGTTTCATAATTTGCTTTTTAATATCTGTTTTACTTCATCTCATTGTTTGCATTGCACTGTCAGATAATTGATAGGATATCTCCCCTCAACGTTTTTTCCCCCCTGAAATCTTTCAGGGTTCTAAATTAATTTGCAAGTTTAAAAACCTTTTTTTTTTTTTTTTTTTTTTTTTTTTTTGTAAAAAGAAAAGCAGATCCTATTACCTTTTTGTGTTATTATACAGTAGTTAGCAATGAATGAAGATGCGTAAGCGTAACGCCCGTTATTCGATGCAATTTGTCGCTTAATTGCCATAGTAACGCATTGTTGCCAGTCTAGGCAGCAAAATTAATAGGAAGTGAGGGAAAAAAGGTATTTTTCTTCAATTTAAAAGCTGATTTTGAAATAGCCTGGAACTAAGAGTGTGAATGCTAATTGAAAATTTAGAATTTGCATAAAAATGGTAGTAGAGGCAATTGTTTACGAAGTGCATCTTAAAAGAGTTATCAGAAAGCGAAATAAAGTGGGATACTTTATAACTTTTTTAACAGCTTACAAAAAATAAAAAGAGTTCTTTTAGAGTTTATTAGCATGTTTCTTAAACTGAAATCGCTATAAGTGCAAAGTGATGTTTTGCAGAGGTAAAGAGATTTTCTCCTAATCCTAATTATAGAATGGTATGTTCATTAAGTTTTCGTAATTAAATGTGTTTTGCAGTTTGATTTTTATAGCATGTATGTTATGTAATCATTTTATTAATTTACAAATCCACTAATGCCGCATATAAGCATTTTCCGTTTTTCCCCTTCTTTTTAATCAACTTTAAAATGGAAAAATGCTTTTGCATTTATCAAAAAAAGACCAATTCAGAAAGGGATTTAGATTTTTAAGCCTTCATATTGTTATTAATAAATTTTATTTCATGATCGGCTTTTACAACGTTTTCTAATAACGCTTTTTAAATACAATTTTTTTTGTAAGTATTCGATATTTATTTATTTATTTATTTAACAACAGAATTACTTTTTTTACTACTGAAAACGTTTTCAAAACAAATGGGCTCTTTTGTTACGTATAATTATTCGATTTTTTTTTTAAAGTTTATGGTCGGCAAATGGGACCATTTTGAAACGTTCTTTTAAAGCTTGGAAACCGATTGCTTTCTGGATCTTCTGATTAGTTCCTAATAGTTTAAATAGACGAGGAAAAAGTTTTTGGAATATTCATTAACTAGGTAGGTGCGTTGAATTTTTATAAATGTTTTTGTAATTCCTTACACTGTACAAGAAAATACAGTCAATGCCAATTGCTAACTGTAAGTACCAGGCAAAATCATTTTTTATTTAAAACTATAATAGAATTTTTACATTTAATATATTTTCTTAGATTTCACAACAACCACAATATAACGCATTTTTATTGTGGTTGAATTGGTACATTTGTATCATCCACGTGCCAGCGGTCAATGGAGGAACATTCACTGTTTATAGTAAGCAACCTTCATATTCTGATTATTTCGATGTTTAAGCGAGTCGTTCGGTTACATTGATCTTATCTGTGAAATTCGTGTGTTTTTTATTATTTATTTATTTATTTATTTATTTATTTCTGAAATTTAAATTTCCTTTAGCAGTATAGTTGTGGAATATTACACGGAGACAAGTAAATGTTGAATTATTTATATTGCGTTAAGTGCAACATGGTTAATCTTCCGTAATTGGATTGCACGCAGAATTAAAAATATTCATGTTTGAAAATTATTTAAAAATTCATAAAGAAATCATTAAATTGAAATATAGATTTCAAATAAATTGAACTTGAAAATGCATTTTTATTTTGTTTTCTACGGTGTAAAAGTTAAGATTGCGCTACATTTAGAAATGAAAAAAAAAATGCAATAAAAGAGAAATTTGTTGGCCTGGTCATCGTCACCGTCAATGTAACGCCAGCGTTACTCTCAGACATGTTTTTGCATTATAATATAGATTTGTTTAAATGCTACTTGTGAAAGTACTAAATACTTGGTACCATAAATTCCTTACATTCTCCACGTTTAATATATTTTCTTAGATTTCACAACAACCACAATATAACACATTTTTATTGTGGTTGAATTGGCACATTTGTATCATCCACGTGCCAGCGGTTGATAGAGGAACATTCACTGTTTATAGCAAGCAACCTTCATATTCTGATTATTTCGATGTTTAAGCGAGTCGTTCGGTTACATTGATCTTATCTGTGAAATTCGTGTGTTTATTATTATTATTATAATTATTATTATTATTTATTTATTTCTGAAATTTAAATTTCGTTTAGCAGTATAGTTGTGGAATATTACACGGAGACAAACAAATGTTGAATTATTTATATTGCGTTAAGTGCAACATGGTTAATCTTCCGTAATTGGATTGCACGCAGAATTAAAATTATTCATGTTTGAAAATTATTTAAAAATTCATAAAGAAATCATTAAATTGATATATAAATTTCAAATAAATTGAACTTGAAAGTGCATTTTTATTTTGTTTTCTACGGTGTAAAAGTTAAGATTGTGCTACATTTAGAAATGAAAAAAAAATGCAATAAAAGAGAAATTTATTGGCCTATTCATCGTCACCGTCAATGTAACGCCAGCGTTACTCTCAGACATGTTTTTGCATTATAATATAGATTTGTTTAAATGCTACTTGTGAAAGTACTAAATACTTGGTACCATAAATTCCTTACATTCTCCACGTTTAATATATTTTCTTAGATTTCACAACAACCACAATATAAAACATTTTTATTGTGTTTGAATTGGCACATTTGTATCATCCACGTGCCAGCGGTTGATAGAGGAACATTCACTGTTTATAGCAAGCAACCTTCATATTCTGATTATTTCGATGTTTAAGCGAGTCGTTCGGTTACATTGATCTTATCTGTGAAATTCGTGTGTTTATTATTATTATTATAATTATTATTATTATTTATTTATTTCTGAAATTTAAATTTCGTTTAGCAGTATAGTTGTGGAATATTACACGGAGACAAACAAATGTTGAATTATTTATATTGCGTTAAGTGCAAGATGGTTAATCTTCCGTAATTGGATTGCACGCAGAATTAAAATTATTCATGTTTGAAAATTATTTAAAAATTCATAAAGAAATCATTAAATTGAGATATAGATTTCAAATAAATTGAACTTGAAAATGCATTTTTATTTTGTTTTCTACGGTGTAAAAGTTAAGATTGCGCTACATTTAGAAATGAAAAAAAAATGCAATAATAGAGAAATTTATTGGCCTGGTCATCGTCACCGTCAATGTAACGCCAGCGTTACTCTCAGACATGTTTTTGCATTATAATATAGATTTGTTTAAATGCTACTTGTGAAAGTACTAAATACTTGGTACCATAAATTCCTTACATTCTCCACGTTTAATATATTTTCTTAGATTTCACAACAACCACAATATAACACATTTTTATTGTGGTTGAATTGGCACATTTGTATCATCCACGTGCCAGCGGTTGATAGAGGAACATTCACTGTTTATAGCAAGCAACCTTCATATTCTGATTATTTCGATGTTTAAGCGAGTCGTTCGGTTACATTGATCTTATCTGTGAAATTCGTGTGTTTATTATTATTATTATAATTATTATTATTATTTATTTATTTCTGAAATTTAAATTTCGTTTAGCAGTATAGTTGTGGAATATTACACGGAGACAAACAAATGTTGAATTATTTATATTGCGTTAAGTGCAACATGGTTAATCTTCCGTAATTGGATTGCACGCAGAATTAAAATTATTCATGTTTGAAAATTATTTAAAAATTCATAAAGAAATCATTAAATTGAGATATAGATTTCAAATAAATTGAACTTGAAAATGCATTTTTATTTTGTTTTCTACGGTGTAAAAGTTAAGATTGCGCTACATTTAGAAATGAAAAAAAAAAAAATGCAATAAAAGAGAAATTTATTGGCCTGGTCATCGTCACCGTCAATGTAACGCCAGCGTTACTCTCAGACATGTTTTTGCATTATAATATAGATTTGTTTAAATGCTACTTGTGAAAGTACTAAATACTTGGTACCATAAATTCCTTACATTCTCCACGTTTAATATATTTTCTTAGATTTCACAACAACCACAATATAACACATTTTTATTGTGGTTGAATTGGCACATTTGTATCATCCACGTGCCAGCGGTTGATAGAGGAACATTCACTGTTTATAGCAAGCAACCTTCATATTCTGATTATTTCGATGTTTAAGCGAGTCGTTCGGTTACATTGATCTTATCTGTGAAATTCGTGTGTTTATTATTATTATTATTATTATTATTATTATTATTATTATTATTATTATTATTTATTTATTTCTGAAATTTAAATTTCGTTTAGCAGTATAGTTGTGGAATATTACACGGAGACAAACAAATGTTGAATTATTTATATTGCGTTAAGTGCAACATGGTTAATCTTCCGTAATTGGATTGCACGCAGAATTAAAATTATTCATGTTTGAAAATTATTTAAAAATTCATAAAGAAATCATTAAATTGAGATATAGATTTCAAATAAATTGAACTTGAAAGTGCATTTTTATTTTGTTTTCTACGGTGTAAAAGTTAAGATTGTGCTACATTTAGAAATGAAAAAAAAAAATGCAATAAAAGAGAAATTTATTGGCCTATTCATCGTTACCGTCAATGTAACGCCAGCGTTACTCTCAGACGTGTTTTTGCATTATAATATAGATTTGTTTAAATACTACTTGTGAAATTACTAAATACTTTGTACCCATAAATTCCTTATATTCTCCAATTTTTTAACAGCTTATAAGAAATAAATTGAATAAAATAGGATTTTTTTAGAAGTTTGTTTTCTTACGTTTTTAAATTTCAGTTGCTGTAAATGCAACGTGATGTTTTGAGGAAAAAGGAGATTTGCTCCTAAATCTAATTATAAAATGTGTGTCCATAGTGCTTTCCGAAATAGAATGGGTTTTTCAATTTCTTTTCGGAATATTTATGCTATCCAATCATTTTATTAATTTATAAATCAGGCATATAAACATCCATTTTTGTAAATCACCAAAAATCAACGTTTAAACACACAATAAAATATATAAGGTAATGTGAAAAAGGCGTATACGTCTCGTGAGTCCCAGGACTCACAGCATCAGTGTATAAAATCTATACAAACAATTGCTTCTCATTGCTGGGAGGAGGACAATTTCAATTTTGACTCAGTTATCATTATCAAGAAATGCATTACTACTCTAAACTTAATTTTTTTTTAAGCTGTTCATATCCATAGATTTAAAAACTCCTTGGTTAATGATTTGTCTAGTGTACCTTACATCTCAACTTTCTGGGTGGATTTGTTGTGTCATGATACTTCACTTCCGCTTTGATTTCATTGGCTGTTGGAACTTGAATGGTCTTTTGGTATTGTGTTTTCTGACATTTAGGTTTTCGCCGTGCATGTAGTTGGGGGGGGGGGAGGGGTATTGTTTTTATAGATTTTATACACTGATGATGTGAGTCCTGGAACTCACGAAACGTATACGTCTGTTCACATTACCTTATGCATTTTATTGTGTGTTTAAACGGGGATTTTTGGTGATTTATATTTCCACACACGTTTCTATTTACTATCCATTTTTTTTGTTTGTTTGTTTGCTTGTTTTTAACCAAAATAAAATTTTATTTATAAAGAGTGTTGCCGAATTCGGCAGACAAATTCAGAGAGGTTATAGTACGGATCAAGAAGTGCAATAATTGCAGTGGAACAAGGTGTCGCAAACGAGCTATTTAATCAAAAATACTGGGTGTTCTACCCTAACTTAACTTAGGTTGCCGGTAATAACTTTCAGAAAACTGAAGTACAGTCGAGCCCCGATTCAACGAATCGCGATTTAACGAATTTCTCGATTTAGCCTTTTTATGGTCCCGGCGAAAATGGAACAAAGATACTTCGATTTAAACGAATTTATAATTCCGATTTAAGAGGCTACTTCAGTCAAGTGAAAAGACCCGTTCGCTAATGCTAATCCTATGGAAGAAATTTATAGCGATATCTCGGTTGCATTTCCATATTTTTAAATGATTTTTTTTGCATTGGGTAGCTGAGATCAATCTGTACAAAGGCCGTTTTTTAATTTTTCGATTTTGTTTACAGATATTTTTAATGAGGACGCTTTCATTTTCGGAACCGGTTTCGAAACTGAAAGCATGCTCATAAAAAAAAAAAATCTGTAATCAAAATCGAAAAACTAAAAAACGGCCTGCATACAGATCGATATCAGCTATCCAATACAAAAAAATCATGTAAAAATATTGAAATGCAACCGAGATATCGTTATAAATTTCTTCCATAGGATTAGCATTAGCGAACGGGTCTTTTCATTTGACTGAAGTAGCCTCTTAACGAATAACTTTCTATGTAAAAAAAAGTGAAAATTTGAAGAAATTTTCTAATATTTATAAAATATTTTCAGTGTTCCTGATTGTCGATTTTCTGAATACGTATCTTGTAATACAGAAATATCTACATGCAAAAATGTACATTAGAGCGAGTTTATTAATGGCACTAGAGTAGTGGATCGGATGAAATAGAGATGAAGCATTTAACATTCAAAGAAGCAGTTAGCAGTTTAGATTCTTTGAAACGGAATTAGATGGCTTATAATGTTGATAATACCATTTTTACAGCTTAAAAAAAAATCGATAAATAAGTTTGGAATACAAAATTGAAATAAAGCAAAAAAACAATTATTAAAAATATTTTATAATTTATCTACAAAATTTGAATAAATGAGATTTTTTCTTAATTAAAATGACTGTGATTTATAGCGGTGCATAAAAAAAAAGAATGAATTTTTATACAATGTATTTTCGTAAAGCAACAAATGTTTAAAATCGTTATTAAGATAAGTGAGCAATATTCTTTTTATTTACAGCCATTTTTTAACTTGCGCTGTTGTATAAAACTATTTCTATGATAATCCCGATTTAACGAATAATCTCTATTTAACGAACAAAGTTGCTAGTCTTGAACGATTCGTTAAATCGAAGTTCGACTATATATCATAATGAAACTTTTAATAGACATGTTCACTTTTGTTATAAATATGATAACATCAGAAAAAGTGGCAGGAGTTTCGATTATACGCGCCAGCAGTATACACTTGACGCTTCCCATTTTGAAATGTGAAGAATTACCAGTTCATACAGTATCAGCTGCTGCCTGTGCACCCTATTTTTCCTCAGCATTTCATGATGCAGGAATGAGATTTCTGACTTTGTGCATACCAGTATAATCTTAGAGAAAATGTTATTTTATTTAATCTGAGCATTGCTGTGATTTAACAGAACAACATTTTCTCTGAGATTATACTGGTATTCAAAAAGTCGGAAATCTCATCCCTGAGATGTTATAACATTTCATACCAAACGAGGTACATATCATTACATTTTCACTGCAGTATTTTTCTTTTTCGTAAAATTACTAACGTCAGCCCGAGTTCAGTTAGGGTGAAACATTAACATACAAGATCGGACACTTCCATGGAGCGTAATGGTAATGCGATTGCGATCGCAGCGCCTTTAGTGACAATATGGGGAAGAAACTTCCCATCCTTGTAATATTTTTGTTATTGAGCGTTTACCTTATTGTGATCTTTCTTTTTTTATTATTGCATGTTTCTTTGTTCTCAACAGAATGTTGCACCGATACATGAACATAGAATAGATATTCTATTCTATATATCTAATACTTATTCTATGTTCATGCACGGATATATATATATATGTATAATATATATATATATATATATATATATAACCAATAATTAAACATAACCTACCACCATCAAAAACCGTAATATTATGAATTAAAGCTGTAAGTATATATAAAAAAAAGATTAAATTATTTATAAGAATTATTATGGAAGAAAAATAAGAAAGTGGACACCGACAAATAATGGAAATGCTTATATATTGAATTACGTTTTCAAGGGCACAGAATTCAATGATATAAGCAAAATGGTTGTTTTCTGTGGGAAAAATAAGCTAAAGCTAAAAGTTATTTTCCCCTGTGCCCTAACAACCATTAAAATCAAGTGAATTGATTAAAAATGAAAACAGAATAGAAACAAATAATATGAAATGGAAAAAACAATAAAACCTATTTAAATATTTATAGGATATAAAATGAAATAATAAACACCATACCGATTAATATTTTAGAATAAATCCACGCTCACATGGCACCCATATCGTAAAGATTAAGGTTAATAAAACAGTTAAGAAATCACAGTAATTGATACCATAGGATGCAGTTAATACATATTGAAATAAATGTTAAATAACTTTTAATATAATATAAAATAATATAAATAGAAAGTAATTACATAATTAAACTGCACTATTAAATTAATTAAAAACCGTTAAACAATATCGTCAAAATTTAGCTAAAAATTCCCCCTGGTGTAGTAAATTATAACTGAAATGTAGCTGGAAGAAGTAAATCTAGAACTTATCGAAACAAAAAACACAAATTGTGGTGCTGCCATCTAGTATTACATTTATGATTTAATTGTCAAAAGATTTGCTTCAGTTGTAAGCAATTGAATGTAACAATTGTTTTATTAACAGCAAAACCAAAAATATCCTTATATATAGATAATTATAAACTGAATATAAACCACACAATGTATTGAAAAAAAAAAAACTATTGTTAATAAAATTTAAAAGCATACAAAATATTCTATTAGCAAATTTATTTAAACTACACCAAGAATTTAAATAATTCTAGAACATCGATAAAATATAGCATATAGCTATATGCTATAAAACAGAATAAATAATTAATATAAATAATTATTAAAAATATAAAAATCTTTAATAAAAACTATTATATATAAGATAATTATAAAATGAACAGGAAATAAAAAACATATGGTAGTATAAAGAAGGTGAACTGATACTTAAATTCCAATTACCTAAAAAGCACAAATATAGTGTGTGGATTATATTATACATCCATAAAAATCCTAAAAGTATGAATGTGGGACATTCAAAAACAATAAAGCGATAATAAATTATATAACACTAGGTGAAAATAAATAAATATTAAAATATTAATAAGAATAGAGGAATAATAATAAATATAATTACCCAATTTTAATCCATACAGTATAACTTTATTTATATTAAATATACTTATATGTATATTAATCACTATAAAAATGGCATACTATTAGTAATTAATATGATATTGTCCTTATTAAATTAAAATTTATAACAAATGATTGTAAATAAGATTAAACAATAATAAAGCTAATAATTAATGAAATTCACCAATTACATATAAAATATCAATTCAACATCCTTATAAAATACGTATTAAAAATATAGTAATAATACAAAAACCCCATTTTTTTATATATATATATAAATTAACCATTGCGTATTATCCAGACAACACCACCCTCCTCCGTACTCTAACATCTACCCACCCATCCAACCTATAATAATTTTTTTATGTTATTTTACAATTTTTATTTTTTATAGAGATTTTTTTATTTTATAATTTTTTTGTAATTTTGTTTACGCATGTGTTAATATGTTTTAAAAGATCATGTAAGAAAAATACTAATTGTATATTAATGAATATATGAATTTTTTTGGAAAACCATGATTTAATGCATCATAAATTAGTTTTTTAATATTATTGTTAATTAGAGGAGAAGAACATAAACATTTTATTCTATATAAATGATTAAGTATTATATTTCGAAATACAGAATGATGTAGACAAGATTTAAAATTTGTAAATGTATTAACTTTGAATTTAAATTCTTTACGTTTGTCATATAAATCTGTGATTGTTTTGTTGTCTTTTATTGTAATTTTAAGATCTAAGAAGTTAATTGTATTGTTAGATAAAAGGTTTTCCGTTAATTCCAAATTAGTGGGATAATCTACTGGAAATGGAGTAATTGCAGAATGATCAGTATCAATTAAAATTATGTCATCAATATAACGATATAAATGTAGATTATTATTAGTAAAATTACGTTCATAATGATATAAGTATAAGTCTGAGAGTAAACTGGATGTACAACCGCCTTGTGGTATACCGACATGCTGTAAATATAAAGTGTTATCTTGCAAGATATAATTATTATAGATGATGAAGTTAGTTAAAGATTTAAAATATGCAATATCAATATTAGATGGTAATTCCAGTTTTTTATAATACTTTTTAAATAATGCATTTATAATTTTATGTAAATCAAATAGGTCTATATTATTAAAAAGATCTTTGAAGTCATATGTTGTTATATTATATACACAATGAAGATTTTTTTAAAATATTGACAAGTTGATAGCTATTTTTTATACAATGTGTATTATCATTGTTTGTAGTAAGTACATATAATTGATTAAGAATTTTTAAGAGAAGTTTATTGGCTTTATTATTATATGTATTGCAACCAATAGTTACAGTCCTAAATTTAATTGGAGTTTTATGAAATTTGGGAATAAGAACTAAATATGGATAATTAAAGTTAGTAGATAAAATATTTAATAGTTTATAATAACTTCGAATTTTACGATTATTTACAATTACATTTTCATTAGTTTTTTTAAATGACTTATTAGAAGAAATACAATTTGTAAGAAGTTGGTGATAATAAGATTTACAAATAATAGCATAATTATTAGGAGATTTGTCTACATATGTAATAACGTAGTTTTTTTGTAATTTAGTAATTTGTTGGAAAATATGCTGTGTATTAATAGAAACCAAATCAGCCATATTATTTTTTAAAGCCATAGTTAATTTTTCAATTACTAATATTTTCCACTGATTAAAATATTCAATAGGCTTATTATAAGAGATAGAAATTTTATAAATAAAAATATCAATATCATGTGTAAACTGTTTGATAATAGATTTAACATTAAATTTAGATGGAAGTCTATATTTAGTACCATAACCCATTAGTTGTTTCAATTTAAAATCATTAACAATATCAAGATTTCCAGTGATTATATGTCCATGATCATTGTTTATGTATTTTTTTAGAGTGGGGTCATTGCATTTACACGGAAAATTACTTGCAGCAGATGTATTTTTTGAAAATGTATTGTAGTTAAAAATCTTTCTACCAATTGTATTAGGATATTTAAAGGTTTTTGAGATATGAAGATTATTAATAGGAAAAAAACAATTTTTATCATTAATTATAGAATTGATATTAATTTTATTAAATATGTGATTTGAAAAAGTAATTAACATTTGAGTATTCATGTTTTGAATTTTATGTTTTTTTTGTAAATTAATATTTAAAAGATTAACCCTAGACATAATGAGGTCAAAATAAATATCTGAGAAATGTTTAGAGAAAGATTTACTTAGAAATACATTTAAATGTTGTACAATCTGTTTCTTTTTAATAGCAAAGATGTGTTTTCGAATTAACAACCAGTTATAATTCTCTAAATATTTTCTTTGAAGATCATTTATATGTTTAGTGATAGATTTTTTGGAAACTACAACTGATGATGAACCTTTTCCTCGTTTATTACGTGTTGTTTTACTATTTAAATTATGATTAAGAGTAGGATAAATTGGAGAATAATCAATATTGTTATTTATAGATGTGAAGACTTTGACAGGTCTGTTAAATACTTCACTGTTAAGTCCATAAGGATAAATTGTGTTGTAATATTTCATAAATGATGATTCCATATAAAGACGTTCTGATTTATTTTTTAGAATTTGAAGAATTTCAATTGTCGTATTTTTAAATTGATGTATATGAAAATGTTGAATTTCAGCTGTAGATTGTATATTTTTTGCTTTGTTATTATTAGAGTCTGAACGATGATGATTGATACGTTTATGAATTGGACCTGATGTTTCACCAATATATTTCATATTACATAAGTTGCACTTTATACTATAAATCACATTAAATGCTTTACAAAAGCTTGAATAATTAGGATCTGAGATAATTTGTGTCTGAGAAGCGTATGGACATGTCTTGCACCGAGCATCATAACACTTACGAAAAAATAAAGGACGAGGGGGAGAATATAAATGGTTGCTGGATGACGATCCAGGAACAACCCAATTATTGTTCCTGTACCGGGCACTACACTGCATAGATGCTAAGTGTATCTTGCCAGGATCGAGATGTTTACTAAGAACTGCCATATAAAAATAATGTTTGGAAAATGCAATAATTGCCATAAAAAAGAAAATTTAATAATATAATAATTAATTATTTAATTAAATTAGTCTTGAATAAATAATAAATCTTGAGTAAGAATAATATATACAATATTTACAATAATAGAAGCAGAACATAAAAACAATCTTCAAATTTACCATAACCAAATAATGATAACCCTTATTTCGTAGACTAAAAAAGCAAGATACCACAGGACCCATTGATAACAAGTAAGGCAAAAAAAGATCCGCATCTAACATCAAATCCCAGAACAACATTAACCTTCCAAAGACATCCAAAACGCATTCCCAATAAATTTCTCAGATCAAAGTAATATGAATTTAAACTTCTAAAGCATATTAACATTAAATCTATGAACAGAAATAATTATTACTACCATATTGATGTAAAGATATAAAATGATCTCTCTTCAAAATTATGTAAAGCTATAGCATAAATAGAGAATATATAGAGAGAATATATAGGACAATATCGTATACTAACCACAAGAAAATACAGATAAAATCATAACTAGAAAATTAAATAACATTAAATAAAGCAATGCAATGATAGGAATGAAAAAATTAATGGAATCCTTAAAAAAGTATCAGATAACTACATAGTAGAAATCATATTGATAATACACATAGACAGTGCGCTATTGCAGCAATTATCTAAGCGTATAATATTTAAAAGATTGCTAAATCATTTAGCGACCTGGGAATATATATGAATATATATAAGATACCAAAAGGAAAAAATACTTCAAAATGAATTATTGACATTCAAAATGAAAAGATATTTAAAAACATCGTAAAAAGCATACATTCATAATTACTTGCGCAAATGCATCATAGTAATTTGAATGCTAATATATAACCAATAATTAAACATAACCTACCACCATCAAAAACCGTAATATTATGAATTAAAGCTGTAAGTATATATAAAAAAAAGATTAAATTATTTATAAGAATTATTATGGAAGAAAAATAAGAAAGTGGACACCGACAAATAATGGAAATGCTTATATATTGAATTACGTTTTCAAGGGCACAGAATTCAATGATATAAGCAAAATGGTTGTTTTCTGTGGGAAAAATAAGCTAAAGCTAAAAGTTATTTTCCCCTGTGCCCTAACAACCATTAAAATCAAGTGAATTGATTAAAAATGAAAACAGAATAGAAACAAATAATATGAAATGGAAAAAACAATAAAACCTATTTAAATATTTATAGGATATAAAATGAAATAATAAACACCATACCGATTAATATTTTAGAATAAATCCACGCTCACATGGCACCCATATCGTAAAGATTAAGGTTAATAAAACAGTTAAGAAATCACAGTAATTGATACCATAGGATGCAGTTAATACATATTAAAATAAATGTTAAATAACTTTTAATATAATATAAAATAATATAAATAGAAAGTAATTACATAATTAAAATGCACTATTAAATTAATTAAAAACCGTTAAACAATATCGTCAAAATTTAGCTAAAAATTCCCCCTGGTGTAGTAAATTATAACTGAAATGTAGCTGGAAGAAGTAAATCTAGAACTTATCGAAACAAAAAACACAAATTGTGGTGCTGCCATCTAGTATTACATTTATGATTTAATTGTCAAAAGACTTGCTTCAGTTGTAAGCAATTGAATGTAACAATTGTTTTATTAACAGCAAAACCAAAAATATCCTTATATATAGATAATTATAAACTGAATATAAACCACACAATGTATTGAAAAAAAAAAAAAAAACTATTGTTAATAAAATTTAAAAAGCATACAAAATATTCTATTAGCAAATTTATTTAAACTACACCAAGAATTTAAATAATTCTAGAACATCGATAAAATATAGCATATAGCTATATGCTATAAAACAGAATAAATTCATTAATAATTAATATAAATAATTATTAAAAATATAAAAATCTTTAATAAAAACTATTATATATAAGATAATTATAAAATGAACAGGAAATAAAAAACATATGGTAGTATAAAGAAGGTGAACTGATACTTAAATTCCAATTACCTAAAAAGCACAAATATAGTGTGTGGATTATATTATACATCCATAAAAATCCTAAAAGTATGAATGTGGGACATTCAAAAACAATAAACCGATAATAAATTATATAACACTAGGTGAAAATAAATAAATATTAAAATATTAATAAGAATAGAGGAATAATAATAAATATAATTACCCAATTTTAATCCATACAGTATAACTTTATTTATATTAAATATACTTATATGTATATTAATCACTATAAAAATGGCATACTATTAGTAATTAATATGATATTTTCCTTATTAAATTAAAATTTATAACAAATGATTGTAAATAAGATTAAACAATAATAAAGCTAATAATTAATGAAATTCACCAATTACATATAAAATATCAATTCAACATCCTTATAAAATACGTATTAAAAATATAGTAATAATACAAAAAACCCATTTTTTTATATATAAATTAACCATTGCGTATTATCCAGACAACACCACCCTCCTCCGTACTCTAACATCTACCCACCCATCCAACCTATAATAATTTTTTTATGTTATTTTACAATTTTTATTTTTTATAGAGATTTTTTTATTTTATAATTTTTTTGTAATTTTGTTTACGCATGTGTTAATATGTTTTAAAAGATCATGTAAGAAAAATACTAATTGTATATTAATGAATATATGAATTTTTTTGGAAAACCATGATTTAATGCATCATAAATTAGTTTTTTAATATTATTGTTAATTAGAGGAGAAGAACATAAACATTTTATTCTATATAAATGATTAAGTATTATATTTCGAAATACAGAATGATGTAGACAAGATTTAAAATTTGTAAATGTATTAACTTTGAATTTAAATTCTTTACGTTTGTCATATAAATCTGTGATTGTTTTGTTGTCTTTTATTGTAATTTTAAGATCTAAGAAGTTAATTGTATTGTTAGATAAAAGGTTTTCCGTTAATTCCAAATTAGTGGGATAATCTACTGGAAATGGAGTAATTGCAGAATGATCAGTATCAATTAAAATTATGTCATCAATATAACGATATAAATGTAGATTATTATTAGTAAAATTACGTTCATAATGATATAAGTATAAGTCTGAGAGTAAACTGGCTGTACAACCGCCTTGTGGTATACCGACATGCTGTAAATATAAAGTGTTATCTTGCAAGATATAATTATTATAGATGATGAAGTTAGTTAAAGATTTAAAATATGCAATATCAATATTAGATGGTAATTCCAGTTTTTTATAATACTTTTTAAATAATGCATTTATAATTTTATGTAAATCAAATAGGTCTATATTATTAAAAAGATCTTTGAAGTCATATGTTGTTATATTATATACACAATGAAGATTTTTTAAAATATTGACAAGTTGATAGCTATTTTTTATACAATGTGTATTATCATTGTTTGTAGTAAGTACATATAATTGATTATATATATATATATATAATTTTTTTTTTTTTTTTTTTTTTTTTTTTTTTTTTGTACATGATGGATGAATGATTTAAGTGCAACCAAAAACAAGCTAAAAATTTCGTCTTGAATATTATACGTCAAGTAATTAGGATATAATTGAATTTAAAGCTACATAAAGCGATGGTGTAATGTAAAAATATACGAAATATTACACTCTACAAGTCCCAGAAAATTTCGTAAATATTCCCATTAGGCAGAAAATTTTTTACAGCCGATATTTTCATTTATGAAGTTTAATGTATTAAACAATCGTTACAATAATCTTATAAAATTTACGCATTTTCTCTTCCTCACAGATAAAATAAAAAGATTGTTTTTTCGGAATTGTGGGTAAGTTGGAAGAGGTTATTGTATATTTTCGTTCATCGTTATATTATATTTTGCTAGATTAAGAAATAATTATCTTTTATTTGCAATGTAAGCTACGCTATAGCCAATATTCTACTGATTAATAGCATTATTTTTTATTATTTGTTTCAGAAATGCTCGATGTAAACGGACAGCTGATACTCCAATATTTATGTTTTATTTATAATTTAAGCTACGCTATAGCCAATATGCCGCTCTATATAATAATTATATAGAGCTATATAATATTAATATTTATTCATTTTTTACGTTTTAGAAATTCTCCGTCTAAGCGGTTAGCTGACACTCTAATATTTATCTTTTATTTACAATGTAAGCTGCGCTATAGCCAATATGCTACTGATTAATAGCATTATTTTTTTCTATGTTTCAGAATTCTCCGTCTAAGCTAAGAGCTGACACTCCAGTATTTATCTTTCATTTACAATTTAAGCTACGCTATAGCCAATATTCTACTGATTAATGGCATTATTTTTTTTTCCTATGTGTCAGAATTCTCCGTCTAAGCGAATTGACACTCCAATATTTATCTACACTGTAATTTTATAGTATTTATACTATTTATAATATTTAATGTAATGGACCTTATGCCCACGACCTGAAGTCGAGGCTAAAATTCGTCTGCTGGCGGTATTTACTGGCGGTGTTTAGCATATCAGTCTATGGAGTGTAAGTTATTAATGCTTGTTTCTTAAAAATACCGCAAAAAAATTCGTTGATGCAACTGTATAAACTTAATATATTGTAATCTAAATTCAAAATGTTGTTCTGTATGCGAGAAAATTCCCTAAGTTTGCAAATTTTCAGTTAAAATGTATGCACTCAACCTGGGTCAAGGCTATAGTCGTCTGCTAGCAGTTTTTGCGCCTGCGCATACTGGTATTCTGCCGGTGCAGTAGCTAGAATAACAGATCGTCATACCGACAGCTCTGGCGTCTGACGTCATCTGAATAGGGTCCATTGTCTACAATTTTATTTACAATGGAAGCTACGCTATAGCCAATATGCTACTGATTAATAGTATTAATTTTTTCTATGTTTCAGAATTCTTCGTCTAAGCGAACAGCTGACACTCTAATATTTATCTTCTATTTACAATGTAAGCTACGCTATAGCCAATATGCTACTGATTAATAGCATTAATTTTTTTTCTATGTTTCAGAATTCTCCGTCTAAGCGAACAGCTGACACTCCAATATTTATCTACAATGTAATTTTATACTATTAGTATTTAATGTGATTGTCTACAATTTTATTTACAATGTAAGCTACGCTAAGTAAGTCCGTAAATTCATCCCTTTTAAATTATTCACAAGAATCCATCACAGGGTATCAGAATAAGTTCTTTTTACCTATCTTTTTATTGATAGTGACACAGTATCTTCAAAGAAAAATAAATTTCTGATTCAAAATTCCATTGTTTTCTGAAAAATATTGAAGTATACTATATATGGCATCCATGTCACTCATCAATTCAGGATATACATTTACTATTGCATTCTCACCAATACAATTGTACCAGATTATAATTGATGATAATGTTCTGCTATTTAAGAAGCTAAAGTAATGGGGGGAAATATCTGAAAGGTTCCCCAAAATGCTACTGATTAATAGCATTATTTTTTTTTCTAAGTTTCAGAATTCTCTGTCTAAGCGAACAGCTGATACTCCAATATATTTCTTTTATTTACAGTTTAAGCTACGCTATAGCCAATATGCCACTGATTATTAGCATGAATATTTATTTCCTTTTTTTTTATGTTTCGGAAATGTTCGATCTTTAAGTGGCCAGCTGACACTCCTTTTCAGATTGTCCTCGTTTACACGGATGCCAAAGACGGAGTATAACATTAAATTCTCTCCTTTTTTCTTCGTTTTTTTTTAATTATCAAACACTCTCTAAACATAACTTAATATATTTCAGAAATACTCAAATGTTATGCTGTTCCTGAAACTCAAACAAAATTCCTAAAGCATGACTTTTATTACGATGTTCACACGGATTCCCCTCTTAAATTGCAATTGCTATAATTACAAAGTGATGTTTTGAGCAAGAAAGAGATTTAAACCTAATCCTAATTATAGAATGGTATGTTCATTAAGATTTACATAATTAAATGGGTTTTTTTAACTTGTTTTTTAGAACATTTATGTTAGGCAATCATTTTTTCAATTTACAAATCCACTTATACGATGTAAAACATTATCTCTTTCACCCCTTCCTTTTTAATGCGCTTTAAAATCTCAAAATATTTAATATTTAGAAAAGGAAAATTCTGAAAGGTAATTAAGATACTAAAATATTCCAATTAAAATAAAGAATTTTTATTTCATAGACGTGTTATTTTAAAAATGTCTCAATATACTGTTTCAATCGAATATTTCTTTGTAAGTCAGAATTTTATATTTGTGATTTTTTTTTTAATATTGCAATTGTTTAATATTTACGAAAGAGAAATTCAGAAAGGTAATTGAAATATTTAAGTCTTCAAATTAAAACAGAGAAATTTTAGTTAATGAACGTATTCTAAAAAAATTTCTCGGTATACTTTTCCAATCGAAACTTTTGTTAGTAATATTCCTAATTTAAAATTGTGGGATCATTTTTTTTAATAACGTACTTATTTAATATTTACAAAAGAGAAATTCAGGAAAGTAATTAAGATATTTAAGTCTTCATATTGAAATTAAGAAATTTTAGTTCACGAACATATACTAAAACATTTTCCTTGTATGTACTTTTACAATCGAAAATACCATTATTAACATTCTTAATTCTATAATTGTGATCATTTTTTTATTAACGAAATTATTTTCTAAAAGAAAAAAAAAATTTCCTCTATCTGTAGTTTTCGAAAAAAATTTACTTTTCCGAAATATATGGGCATGAAATAGCCCGTTTTAGAAACGTTTCTCTAAACCTGATAAACCTATTGTTTTCTGAGGTTCCTGAATGGTTCCAAATGGTTTATGAAGGTAAATGAAAAGTTTAAATTTTACTTATCTACGAAAATACGCGGAATTTCTTTAAACATTTTTGATAAATCGCGAAACATTCTTCTGATACTTAACAATTCAATCAAGTAATCAACGCCGATTACAAATTGTAAACGTTTGGTTAAATAACATTTTACCCATGAATGCAGTATCACATTCAAACTTGCAAGAAATAAATTCAACTAAATAGAGTTTTTTAGAGCTTTATTAGTCTGTTTTGTAAATTTATTTCTAAAAGTGAAAAATAATACTGTGAGAAAAGAAAAGAGATTTTCCCCTAAGCCTAAATACAATATAGTATGTTTATTAACTTTCCACAATTGAATGTGTTTTTGTAACATTTAAGTTAGGTAATCGTTTTATTTATTTAAGAATTTACTTACAAGGCTTTAGCAGTTTCCTTTTCTTTTTAATCACCTTTAACAACCGAAAGTGATTTAGTACTTACGTATGGAAATTTTCAGAGAAACAGTTATTATTTATGGGTCTTTGAATTGAATATAATAAATTTAATTTGATGAGCATTATACACTCATGTTTATGAAAATTGCAACACCATGAAGGAACGACGCGATTGAGCTGAAAAATTCAGATAATTTAAAGTATAGTGTGTTATGTAAATAATTCTAATTTCAGAGTCACCACGCATGCGCGGGCTGAGCAGTACCCTCTGGGCTGCTGCTGAAACCGTATTAATAGAGAACTGTAGTGAGATGTTGAAACTTGTCTATGGTTATCTGCTAGTGGTAAACGTTAGGTGAGACGTAACTATGCCTCTTCAACGAAAGAGGGCGACATTTCGAAAACTAATGGAGATTGAACGGGAGGAGAGTCATCGGCCTTCGTGAAGAAGGATTTTTCTTTCGAGCAATAGTAGCTCCTGTACATCGTAACAGCAACAGAGTGGTCTGAGTTTGGAAGCAGTGGACCGATGAGGATCGGACAACTCGGAAATATGGGAGTGGACCTCAAACGGTGACGTTAACACACACATGGTTCGCATGGCGCTGACGAACCGTACAGCTTCATCTAGACAGTTTGCAGCACATTGTTCAACTACTACAGCTGTATCAGTGTCTGCTTCGCCAATTTGTCGACGTCTGCTGCACCGTGGACTGCGTGCAAGAACTCCTTTATACAGGATTCCCTTCACTCAAAACAAACAACGCCTGTAGCTGCAATGGGCTCGTGAACATAGAGACTCGCGTGCAGATAGACAACAAGTGGTCTTTTCTGACGAATTCCGATTTTATTTGTGATACCATGATGGCCTCATTCTTGTTAGACGCTAAGCCGATGAACGCCACCTTCCAGAGTGCATTATCGAAGGAGGGCGAACACCCGGAGTTGTGGTCTGGGTTTCTATTGCATATCATGGACGATCTCAGCTGCTACGAATTTTGTATATTCTGAACAGCAACAGGTGCATAAGTGAAGTGCTGAAGCCCGAAGTCGTTCCTTTCTTACATGGCATTCTTAGAACTATCATTCAACAGGATAATGCACGCCCACATGTTGCAAGGAGTGTTTAGGGCTTCTTGCCAGCAAAAAACATACAGCTTCTTCCGTGGCCTGCATGTTCGCCAGATATGTGGCCTATTGAAAATGTGTGGGATTTTGTTGATCGGCGTCTTGCTCATGATCCTCGTCCTACAGCTTCTACAGATGAACTCTGGGTACCCATACAAACAATAAGGAATGTTCTCTCCAGACAGACATTCAAAATCTGTTCGAATCCACGCCACTTCGTATAGCTGCACTTACTGCAGCGCGTGATGGCTACACACAAGTCACGATTTCGCACACTTAATATTATGTTTTTGCTTTGAAAATATAATCATTTGTTTGTACCAATACCAGTCGTTTGTGTATTAAATTTCCTTTAATTCGGATGATTCCTTCACGGTGCTGCAATTTTCACAAACATGAGTGTATTATAGTTTAGTGGATTAAAAAAAAAATGTATTTTTTTACACTGTTATATACTTCGAATATTTTCTTTATAGAATGCTTGAAATTGCCTTAAAAAAGGCAGAATTCTACTTTTTGGGGGGAAGTCTTTTAGCCTGTTTTTGTAACAGAGGTACTTCACAACGGAAGGATTTAAAAGAATATTTAAAAAATAGGTAATTTAAAATTTAAGAACTGTTTACTTGTCTTAATCCTTCTCTTATTTAAAGAAAATCTGCACACAAGCAATTCTTTTTCTTAATCTCTGTTTTATTATTATTTATTTTGTATCCTCAAATATTACAAAACACCTGCGATTTCACGAAACGGGTTTCAAAATAAAAATATTTTAACATAAAGGATTACAAACACATATAACTCTATCCCTTCATTCTTTTTTCAAAATTTTCTCTTACCTTAACCATTTTGTCACATAAATAAAATCTGCCCATAAGGCTTTCTTTTCGTTTTTCTCTATATTTATTTAGTATCCTTAAATACTATAAAATAACAACAATTTCACGAGACTAGCTTTGAAATAAAAATTTTATAATCTAAACCAATATTAAACACATATAACTCTATACCTTCATTCATTTTTTTTTTTTAATATTCTGTTATCTTAACCATTCGTCACATAAATAAAATCAGCACATACGGAATTATTTTTCTTCTCCTTCTTCGCATTCTTATTATTTATTTCGTATTCTCAAATATTAAGAAAGAACTAAAATTTCGCAAGACTAGTTTAAAAAAAAAAAAAAAATGTAATATAAACACGTATAAATCTATCTTTTTATTCTCTTTTTAGAATTTTCTCCAATCCTAGCACATTCTTTAGTTGCATAGATAAACTGGTAGACTAACTCTATTTAAAGACAGTATTCTAGACGCATCCCAGCTACTCCTAACGCTTTGGAAGCATTGATGGAGTCTAAAAGATTATCACAAGAGTGGGGGAGGAAAGACGATCATTCCAAGGGATTTTTCAATGGGGGGAATTTTTTAAATATTTTTTTAGATCACAGCTACTTTTTTTTTTCTCCCTTTCAATCCTGTTGCTTTATATTTAACGATCGTAGGTGATGATCTGGAAATGAGATTAAGCCAGATGCGGTGAGGTAGACAATGAATAAATGATAAAATTTATTCAAATATGTTTGGTTGTTTATTTCTTTAAAATTTTCCTGGCTTGTTATTTATATACGTTATTTAAAGCTTTTGAAAAACGCTCTTTTTCTGTCTGAAGAATTTCAGAATATTTATTAGGGAAATTGAACATTTTATCACTAGAGAAGGATAGAGGATTATCACTCTGAATGATTTTTTTTTTTTTTTTTTTTTTTTTTTTTTTTTTTTTTTTTTTTTGAGTAGGGGCATTAAAAGAGAATTTATGAGTATATACGCTAATTTTCATAAAATAAAAACATGGTATTAGACTTACATTACAGATTTTAATTTAGTAGGGGAAAAAGAACTTTATCAGATTTTTATAAGTTTCAACTCGAAGTCTATGGTTTGTACGACTGTGTTTTTACACATTGCAGACCCACTAAATAAAGCATAAAAACTGCAATAAATAATCCATCTACTTCATTAATATGTTTAAGTTTCATTAATATATTTAATATATTTAATACTTTATTTTTAATTACAATATATTAATATATTTAAGAAAAATTGGCAACAATAGAATTAGCATTTAAATTAATATTATTTTGTTACTCTTGCACGTACCGGGGATTTTTCTAACTATTGCCGACTCCCACATGTGAAGTATTGTTGGAAAGGTCTGTGACCACTTATTCATGTTATGCACTCCCGAGCCCCTCCCCACAAATTTGCGTCAAGGGGCATGAATGGTGTCCACAAAATTTAGAAAAGCACCTCCCAGGAGGGCAAGCTGGGGAGGAGGTGCTCAGTATGTGCATAACATGAATAAGTGGTCGCAGGCCTTTCCAACAATAGGCCGCATGTGGGGGTCGGCAAAAGTTAGAAAAATGCCCCCCTTTCGGTCTACTATTGCGCCTCCTGGAATGCATCTCCCCCCCTCTTTTTGAAATACCGTTTGCAAAAATGTGTTACTGTGCATAGTCACTATATAGAAAAGGACTAATACAAAGTAGCAATTTCATAAATTTTACTCAATTATTTCAGTGTGATGGTAAAAACTTATTAATACCCCCTCGTATATATTATATTTTCGAAGATTAAGAAACTTTATCTTTTTTTACAGTGTACTATTTTTTCTAAATACTATATTTCTAACTATATTTTCTCCAATAGCACTACCTGACAGTAACTCAATTAAATTAAATCAGTATCTTTTAATCACTACATGTATATTCTTTATTGATGCATAATGCTAATTCGGTATAAACAAGTAAGTTCATTTTATCCTGTGGACATGGTACACATGGTACACAGGATGTGTACACATGGGAAATTATTCCAAAAGATTTTTCAATGGGGAATATTTTAAAATATTTTTTAAATCATCGTAACTGTTTTTTTTTCCTTATAACCCTGTTGCTTTATGTTTAACGATCGAGTTGATGATCTGGAAACGAGATTAAGTCATCTGCGGTGAAGTAGGTGAGAAATAAATGTTAAAAAAATATTCAGATTTGTTTCGCTATTTATATTTTTGACATTTTTTTTTTTATATTCTTTATTTATAGCCGTTATTTAAATCCTGTAAAAAAATGCTAATTTTTTCTATCTGAAGAATTTTAGAATATTTATTATTGAAATTGAACACTTTATCACCTGAAAGGGAGAGAGGATTATCACTTTGAGGGAGAAGGGGATGGGGGAACGTCGAAAGGGAAGATATTTAAGACTGAATTTATGAATACGTCTATACTTTAATTTATTAAAAAAAAAAAAAAAAGTTTGATGTAAACCTCACATTTCAAATTTTAATTTTGCTTTGAGGGAAGCACCAGATCAATTTACATCTAAAATTTCTGTTAGTTTCAAGTCGACGTCAAATTTCGAATCAATCAAAAATTCATGATTCTTTTTTAAAGCATGTGAGTTATTCATATGATATTGAAAAAATTCTTTATAAATTATCATTGCAGTTTAATCGAGGTGGGCTGGGAACTATTTTAGATATATAAAACTCATTGGTAAAAGAGGAATGATGATCCTTTAACTCAAACTTGAAATCTTCAAATGAACATGTTTCAAATTTATAGCTTAAATTTATTATATGCTACGTATTTTTATTTCACTTTTTCAAAATATAAATTTAATTTTTCGGATGTATCCTTCATATAACCGAAAACATTGGGTCTATCCAAAAAAAAAACTTTCTTATTGCAATTACCGCCTGTAAAAATCCGGTGAATAGTCAGATATTTTAACAACAACTAGGATTACAAACACGTATTCTTGCTCGCCCATTGAGAGACATCTGAAGAAGCGCCACGTGTCGTCGAAATCACTTCTTTGAAGCCGAGTTCCCCGTTGTATCAATCGAACGAAGTCTGAGAAGCACGTGGTAACAATTGCAATAGAAGCAACACATAAACATCAAGTTTTGCAACAAATTGGGGAAAACAACAGTGGGAACCCATGCAATGTTGTACGAACTGGAACTGGACAACGTAATCTATTACATAACAACGCCGGTCGCCCATTGCGATCCGCGAGCGCAACTTCCTCGTTAAATGTCGAGTGACTGTATGAAACATCCACCAAATTCTCCGGATCTGGCGCCTCCAGACCTATTTTTATGCTCCCCGACCTAAGTGAGTATTCAAAGGCTTACACTATGTAGATGTACTGAAAGTTCAATAACGTGCGACATGGAAGTTTCGAGCTATTCCGAACGAAGCCGTTCCTAACCGTTACCAGGAGTTTTACAAATTTGATAAAAGTGTGTTGTGGCTAATGGGGATTATTTAGAAGAGCAATAAACATTTTTGTATTGCATCTTTCATTTTCTTTATTTTATAAGATCATTCAACTAACTTTTTAGACGCACCTTGTACTTTATTGAAGATGATTCGAAATAACAATAACCGGAATAAAGAATATTACGGTTCGGAGCCCTTTTCTTTCATGGCTTTGGTTCCTATTTTGCATTTTACACAAGTGGGTCATTAGTTGCCCTTTTATATTATTAAAACTTTTAAATATATTCCTATCTATATCAAGACATAAAGGTATGCTACAGCAGTAATTCAGGGTTCATACTCTATTTGAATAAAAAAATTCCCTGACTTTTCCAGGTTTTCCAGACCATATTTCCTACAATTCCCTGACCATAATTCACAACATTTTTAGAAATACGAATTAAAATTCTAGATCTTAATGATTGAACTCATACAGCAAAAGAAAATACACTGATAACATCGATAAGAATAAAATGTAATTTTACCTCTGAAAATGAAAATTGCCTATAAAATTAAAACTAAAAATATATATCATTTGATATTTAAAATATAAAAAATGATAACAAACATTCGAATTTTTTTAGACGGTTTTACTATCATATCATTTACCAGTATTTGTGTTGTTTCAAAAGTTCGTTTCCCGTGGAAGTTTCATGTTTTTGTCTTTTAAATTTTCCATTTCAGCTACAGCTTTTTTTTTTCTGTTTCTTTTTTGCTTGCTTTATAATTAACTTTCTTTTTTTATTTAAGTATTCATGATATCTTGACAAATTCGTATAGCTAAAACATCTAAGCTAAAAATGTGAATTTAGCGAAAATTCTACTTGCAAGTGAAAAATGGGAACTTTTTTACAAACAGACCACGGAACTCGGGAGAATCTTGACACATGATAGCGCATTAAAAAAAAAAATCCCTGACTTTTCCAGGTTTTAGGGCGAAATTGTAATTTTCCCTGACTTTTCCATGACTTTTTGAGCCAATGCAATTTTGATCTGACAATTCTCGGTTTTCCAGTTGCGTAGGAACCCTGTAATTGCAAGGATAATTATGTAAATCAGTTAGTTAACGTTACTTGCTCTTGCAAAAAAATCTCTATGTGTTTGAAAATTGTAATTTATCACAGATTCGAGTTCTAGTTTACACTACGCTGAGAATCATAATTACAAGGGCCATCATGTTTTTTTAATATTTACTAGAAAGAATTAACTTGTAATCATTATGCTTAATTATGTGCAAACATTCAGATATAAATAACATGTCGACAAACTGTTTTGCGTTACAGTAAATGATATACATAAAAATATATACATTTTGCATAAATGTATCGATTCATATTGATATGAACACCTGTATTAGTTTTTGTATTATTTATGACGCATGCGCGTCATTTCCATGTTTTATGCAAAGAGCTAAACCGGTTGTTGCAACTGCGAAATGATTGGTTCCGCTGGCTATACTCAAGATACCCCACCGAAAGATCTCAATGAAGTTGAAGTGAGGAGAATATGGAATTTACGAGGATGAGGTTCGAAATATTTCTATATCTATTAAAAGATCTAAAGGTGCTGTAGAAAATGCTATCAAACGAGGAATTGGTAGCTCTGTGAAAAAGAGAACCGGGACGAAAATTAGAACGGACCTAATCCCGCAAAATTTCATTTAAAATCAACCCGAACCCGAAACAGTTCAACCCGCACCCCGAACTGAACCCAAAATGAAAGGAAGGTAAATCATGTTTAGATGCAATTATGAAAAGTAATCTACAATTATATCTCTAATCACAATTTTATCTTTTAAATAAACAAATTTCGAAATCTATATTCTTTAATATTCAAATTAGTAAAAGTTCTGAAAAGCGGACACCTCAGAATCGTTGGCGAAACTGAAGCTGTCTCAATGGGATCGGTGACAAATTGTGCGCATTTCCATTTTTAAAAAGATGTCTTCTAAAGAAACAGCATATGTTTAAAACAAGAAAGCTTCATTCTCAAATAGGACATGTGTTTCAAAATCTGCTGACATGAAAAGGAACATGAAAAGGAACAAGATACCGCCTTTATTCAAACGACGTCAAACCATGCATTGAGAAGTACTCAGCTGGATGAAAAAAAACTTTAGTTGGAAAAATGTGATACATTCTTTCGATGGATAAATATTTGATTTAGATAGACCTGATAGATTAAAGAGCTATTGCAATGATCTACGGAAAGGTAAAGACGTCTGGTGAAGCAGGTGCTTTAAAGGTGGTTCATGGATGTTTTGGGGAGCAGTTTCAGCCAGTGAAAAGGCTGATCTAGTCATTCGTTCCAAATACAATGTACTTCCATGTCTATTTTCGGACCTTGGATGTACTGCTTTTATCATATTGTTATTATCTAAGCGGAGGCAATTTCATACGAGGTCATCCAGAAAGTAAGTGGAAAGATTAATTGCAAAAGATGCAGCGGTTCAACTACTTCTCAATATAAAATCCACCGGAGATGTAAATACTTGTCATAGCTTGGGATAAGTTTTTGCAGTCCAGTGCCATAAAAGTCTGATGTCTGGGAATAGAACCAGCTTGTCACAGTTGTCAACCCACATCTCATCACACGTAACGATCCTCGTTGCCCTCATCGTGGTATCGCTGCAGAAAAGGTCGACGATGCATGGAATCATCCCGACACACTGTTGTTCCGAAAATTGCGAGCCAGTGTATGCCGAAGAACCTTATATCCGAATACAAAATCAAATGCATGGGAGCAGCATTGACTTTTTTGCAGCGATACCACGATAAGGGCAACCAGTACCTCAAAAGGATCGTTACGGGTGATGAGGCGTGAGTTGACAACTGTGACAAGCTGCCTCCATTACTAGGAAGCAGACTTCTATGACTCTGGACTACAAAAACTTATCCCACGCTATGATAAGTGTTATAATTCCCGGTGGTTCTTATGGTGAGAAGTAGCTGAAACACTGCTGTATTTTTTGCAATAAATCTTTCCAGGTAATTATGCTTCATTTCTTTTTACGGGACGTGGGAAACTTACTTTCTGGATGACCCTCGTATTTCTCCAGAATAGAGTATCTTGCCACACGTCTAATCTAACCAAAACATGGTTTGAAGAACGGAAAATTTAACTTTTTTAAATGGTCAGCAAATTCACCAGATTAAAACATAATTGAGAATGTCTGGAGAAATTTAGCGAGAATGGTTTATTTAAAAGTAAAACAGTTTTCTTTAATGACAGAACTGGTAGAGTGTGTTCTCTCTGAATGTAGCAATCTTGATCCGAAATACATGAAGAGAAAATACGTTGAAAGAATGGCAGAATGTTTTGCAAAATATTCTGGATATTTTTATGACTAAATTATTTTTTGTTATTATTCTTGATTTTGTTAAATCAAGGAGTCCTTATAGTTATGAATTGGCTTAAAATTTACTATTTTTATTTTATTTAATTTTATTTCTCTGACAAGGGATATAAATATGCTTTACGAGCTTGCTATTCCGAAATCGATTCATGTAAATTATATAAATATCTTACGTTTCTTTTATTGTATAATTGCAATGAAATTTCTAGTGTCCTTACAATTATGATTCTGAGTGTTTAAAACATAGTCCAGTAGCAGCATGAAGAGGTTTTTATAAAAATGTAGTTTTATATATATATATATATATATATTTAAGTTACTATTATAAAATGGGGATCTTGACTGATATTAAACATACTTCCCTATGCCACACTAAGTCTTACCCACAGCTTTAAATATAAAACTTTATATAATTTGCTGAATTTTAGTTACATGAGGTCATCTATGTATCGTGGGCGGCCTGCCTGCCTATTTTCTTCGTACAGTTAGATAACGCAGAAAAGGGGAAACTACAGGCGGGGGAAATCCAAGAACGTGTCAGCGGATGTATGGTGTCTTGTAAAACCGGAAAAGGAGATAATCAAAGTAAGAATGATATATATCCTGATGTAATGTTTAACCTCCAATACTCATGTATTTGTTTTAGAACTAAGGAAAAATAACTATGGTGCGTTTCCGATTTTTTTTTCGAAGTCATTGACTCCAATAAAACATCCAAGAAACATTTAAATTATCATCACGGTGTACGGAAGTGAAGAGTCTATGAAAATCTGACTTTTTGGTCGACAGATTTTAGTTTAGTGACAAAGTGAGGTATCTTATGGTTAATGGTTTCTTTCATAGTCATTTTCTCTGGACAAATTTATCAACTCTTCCACTAGTTACTTTACATTATTGTAGTTTAAAAATGTTCATTGTTGAGGCAGATTTTTAAGGGGTCTGAGGACTCTTAAAGCTTCATAATTTTCGAAATTTTAATTTTTTTAGACGTTAAACTCCTATCTTTTCTGAACATTTTGATATCATTGTTTCCTTGTAATTCCCGTTAGAACAGAAGCTATGCCTTTTAAAATTATACCCACTCGATAGCTTAAGCGGCGTTTCCGAAACTTTCAAGAACTTCTCCAAATAACCGTTTTGCGCATAACGCGCAGGATATCTCAAAAACTTCTGAATATTTTTTCATAAAATTTTTGAAAGATATGTTTCATGTTAGTCTCTATAAACTGAACCTAAATTTTCATTTTTATTTTTTAAAAAAGTATTTTTCTAGCTGATTATACTGTTGAACTTTTGAAAATCTTGTATTCGCTAAATACAGCTTTGTATTAAAAATATAAAAATGATTTAAATGCAAATTTATTTAGGTTCAGAATAATTATTACAATCTGAAGTATATAATTAGGCGCAAAAAAAAATCATTCTAGTTCCAAAATTTATTTTGTAACCCTGCGCGTAAGATTTTATACCAATTTTCTACTCGACAAATGTCTGACAGTTTGGAGATCCCTATAAATACTAATTCTGCATCTTGCAATTTTTTAAATACATGAAATGAAAGAACACACTTATATCTTTCTTCCCAATAAAAATATTGTTTTAAAATCATATGCATTTTAAGATAATAAATGTTGAAAATGCTCTTTTTTTTTTCCTTTTTACCAATTTTAAGAGTTTTGAGGCCCCTTAAAAATCATGCTTGAAAATTATTTAAAGAGTCATAAAAATTCACTAAACTGAGCTACAGTTCTCAAAAAAAATTTTCGAAAGTACATTTTATGGTATTTGATGGTACAACAAGTATAAAAAAAATCATACATCAGGTATATATTATGAAACATTAATAGAATGTTTCTAAGAAATTTCATTTCTTCATCACAATTATAATTAAAAAGATTTACTAAAAGACATATAATACACTTAAAAGTTAACACTTTCAAAACATTGAATAAAATTCTAAAATTTTAAAACCTACAAGTTTCAGCCACCCTGTGGCCATCGTCAGGGTCTTATTTCAGTTCAAGAGAGAAAAATAGTTATTAGTTCTTAAAATTCAAAAGTAAACAATCTGAGTTGAACACGCTCCCAAAACAGCGCCATCTGTACAGCTGCAGTTCAACCATCCAACCTCAGCGGGAGAGTGTTCAACTGAGATTGTTTACTTTTGAATTTTACGAACTAATAAGTATTTTTCTCTCTTGAACTGAAATAAGACCCTGATGATGGCCACAGGGTGGCTGAAACTTGTAGATTTTAAACTTTTAGAATGCTATTTAATGTTTGAAAGTGTTAACTTTTAAGTGTATTATATGTCTTTTAGTAAATCTTTTTAATTATATTTGTACTGTTAATTTCAAGACGTAATAGTCCTTCAATTTATTTTATTTCTTCATTCAATAAAATCGATCACAGTAACACAATCGATCACAATAAAATCGAATTCTATTGTGCATTCCTTAAAGGGGCTGTGTGATAACGTTATCACTTTAGGGAGGAGGGGGGGGGGTCTGGTACTTGATATCGTAAGATATCTCTGGGGGGAGGGAGGGTTTTGCTTTTTGATATCGTTATCACATTTGATCCAACCAAACCTGTCTTTTTTTCAGTAACTTTTTCTGAACATCCAAATAGTCTGTTACCTTTTTTATTATTGCTATTTTCATATGTTTTTAAGAAAATACAAAGCTATTATTAAAGAAATTAAACGTTTATAAAATCATTTCATTCCAAAATCTGGAATATCCTAACGTTTGTCAATCCTGTTCTTCTGCTTTATGCGCATATAATTCACTGTTAGAAAAATGAGGAGCATAATATGTATTAGAAATAAAGAAATACGAAGAATGTTGTCCACTGTTTTGTTGATAAGTTCTGCTTTTAACTTCCCCGGGCAGGGGGCAAGTGCACGAAGGCAATATGTAACAATAAGCTATTATTAAATACTTTTAAATAGTAACTAAATCTTTTAGATATTATTTGATATGAATTTATTTCATGCATTGATATTTTATTGACTTCTTGAATCACTAAAGTATGTGACTGTTAAATGTATAATTATATGTATATATCACTGTAAGCATATAAAAAGAAAGAAAAAGAATCTAAAAATAAAAGAATTTTTAGGCATTGATAACGATATCATCGGATGGTGGTGGGGGGGGGGGGGTCAATGAATGATAACATATGATATCATAAGGGGGCGAGGGGTACAAAAGCAAAATGTTGATAACATTATGTATGCATAGCCCCAAACTAACTATAAACGCTGCACACCTCGTTTTTAATACTGAACATTCTATAGTAAATCTCACTAGCATACAAAAATTACATTGTATTCCGAGTATATTTACAAGAGTTGGAGCAAGGAGAGGCTTATTACTTTTACAGTGCTTATTACTTTTTTCTATCTTCAATAGAAGAAAGTATTGTAATCGAAGTTTTTTTCGACTTCCGGTTTTCGACGGATTTACACGTTTTAGGGGCCAGAGATCACAAAAAACATGTTTATAGAAAATGTCTGTCTGTCTATCTGTCCGTGTGTACGTGTGTCCGTCTGTCGGTATGTCCGTGTGTCGCCATTGTACCATCAAAAATTGTATGAAGTTATGCATAGAATTAAACCAAATTTTTTTTAAGGTTTTGGATATGGCAAGCAAGTCCTCCATTAATTTGGAAAAATCCGCCGGTAGGGGGCACTGTAATAGCGCTTTTTTATGCGATTTTTGTGCATTTTGAATATTGTACCATTGAACAGTGTATGAAGTTATGCATGGAATTGAACCAAATTTTTTGTGTATGTTTTTGGTCATGGCAAGCAGGTCATCCATAAATTTGGAAAAATCCGCCGGTAGGGGGCGCTGTAATAGCGATTTTTGTGCATTTTGAATATTGTACCATCGAAAAGTGTATGAAGTTAGGCATAGAATTGAACCAAATTTTTTGTGTATGTTTTTGGCCAATGCAAGAAGGCCCTCCCTGAATGTGGAAAAAATCCGCCGGGAGGGAACACTGTAATAACGATTTTTTTGCATTTTGAATATTGTACCATCGAAAAGTGTATGAAGTTATGCATAGAATTGAAACAAATTTTTAGTGTATGTTTTTGGCCATGGCAAGTTAGGTCCTCCCTGAATTTGGAAAAAATTCGCCGGTAGGGGGCGCTGTAATAACGATTTTTGTGCAATTTTGAGTGTTGCACCATCGAAAAATGTATGAAGTTATGCATAACTCTAATAAAAAAACTTATAAAACTAATTAAAAGGAAATATTAACATGAAAAAGAAGAAAGTTTTGGGATTGACACATCCAACTAGTATTTACTAATTTCATTATCAGTTTCGTACAAACGCTAACTAAGCGCAAGCATTTACATTTTTTATGGGGAAATGAAACACATTAATTAAAAATCAGAAAAATCATGCGTCAGGCATGCATTATGGAACACTTTCAAACTCATTCACTATAGCAAAACTTAACTGTTTAATAAGGTGAAAGTTAATGTCTAACTAAACAAATTGTAAAACGCTTAACATATTTAAAAACCCAATTTCAGCAATTATTATCTACAGTCGAAAAGAAACCCATGAATTCTTTTGCGCATCCCTGTATGTAATCTATATATTTGTATATAAGTACAGGTATGTATAAAAGAGTAGGGTTACGTGGGGCAACTGAGCCATGATTTTACAATGTGACCCTGGAGATTCTGGCAATTCAGCTTCAAAAAGCTAACGTTCATTTGAATTAAAGTCTGAACTTTTGTAAATGTGTTCAATTAAATTCCCTCTATCAGACAAAAATGCTCAAAATTACATTTTTATACCTAAAAATAATATATATATATATATATTTCATCTTTCTTTCCTCATGGGTCCAGTTGCCCCATAAAAATGAGGCAAGTGGACCAGGAGATTCTATATTCACGCGTTTATTTTTTTTAATATGGCGTAACAGGTCCTGTTTGAAAAAGTGTAAAGAACTTTAAAAAAACTTTAAACCAGGAAAATCATGTAAATTATGTATCAACTAAAGAGCCTCGTAAGGGAAACCTTTGCTGTCAATGTGTTTAAAAAAAGCATTAAAAGCGAAAATATTAGATTTATTTATACAAAAAACATAAAACTTATGTAAGTACTTATGCACTTTAGTATAGGTAAAAAGTATAAAAGTTACATGGGTATTTTAAGGAAAAAAATAACAAGGTAAATCTATGAACAAATGACTACATAAGTACTTAAGTATCTCATTCTCTTTTTTATTTACCACAAAGAAAGTTCGGTATTTCCAATAAACCTGTGTAGAATGTAACCATATTGTTATATCGAACAGAGCTATTTTTTATTTGCTTCGATAATTTTTCAATAATCTCACTTTTCTTATCTACGCCTCTTCATCTGTATCGTAAAGTATTATGTAATTTTCTTTATTACAAGCAAAAAACATGGGAGAAATTAATTTCTCGTAGTAAGAGAAACTCAAAAAATATTTATAACTGTTGTGATAACTGGATCCCATATGTTCCAGTTACCCTTTTAGATGTCCCAGTTACCCCTTTCTTGAAAATTTATAGGGTAACTGGAACACCGGCCTTACATTTGAAACATGGAGCAAATATGCATACATATTTATTAATATTAATGTATTTATGCGTCTAATCTTAAAAAAAAAAAAGATTTTTTAATAAAAGTACTTATCGTACTTTAATAAAGAGCAAAGGAAGTTCAACCAAATCGACGCTGTTTCTAAAAAATTTTAAAAACCAAAATTTTCGGCAACCTATCACAGCAAAGACAGAATTGATATAGAGTTGACACATGTTGTTTTAAGAAGTAGAGATGGAGGTGCAATGTTGACAAAAGCTGAAACTTAAAAGACGTCATCGGTTTTTTATGAAACAGCCTATGGCCCAGTTATCTCGTGGGTACAGTTACCCCAGCTTACCCTATATATATATATTTGTATGCACGAGTATTTATGTATGCGTTCATTTAGAAGACGCATAACACAGTTGGAAATTCTACAGCCATCTATAAGCGGAAACGTACTCGAATTCTTTTGCGAACCCTTGCATATGATATATAGAATTTTGACGCATCGAGTAATATTCAAACGATTAGTTCAATTTAAAAATGCATACTAGCCGCACTTCCAACAATTATTGCTCATAGAAAGTACTGTAACCGAATTCTTTTTTGTGTCCCTGTAAATGTAGCATATGAACCCATAAATATTGAGCACACTCTATTCTACAATAAACATCTTATAGTGCATTTGAGTGATTATATTAATTAAAATATGATTGAAATAGTGTAACATCATTAAAATAGTTTGACACTTTGTATAAAAAAGGGTAAAATGAGATATTAAAAAGTCTTTGATGATACGTATAAACTAGTTGTACAAATCCCAAAACTTTCTTCTATCTAATACATCTTAATATTTCAAAATGTAGTTAGAAATGTCAATACATTAATTTTATTAGTTTAATACTATACCAACTTTGACTTTCATCTTAAATTTCTGCTGCAGTCAATGAATCCGAGTATAAACGAGTTAATCTCGATCATGACATTTATTAAAATAACTATACTCCCTGTAGGAAAAATTGGCTTTTCAAGGACAAACGTCCTCTTTTCATTTTCCCTTCGTTGGTCACTCCTCGGCCCTTATCTTAGGTTAGTAACTATGGTAACGAGGGGAAAATGAAAAGAGAACGTTTGTCCTTGAAAAGCCAATTTTTTCTACAGGGAGTATAGTTTTCCGTTATTATGTTGTACATCAGCTGTTCGCGAATAGCCAGCTTATCATGATGGGGAGTTCCCGTCACTTTACGAGCCGCATGGGTACAATAGAACTATGAAAAATCATGAAAATTATACAATATCTCTATTACAGCTCCCCCTTTCGGCGGAATATTTCCAAATCCAAGGAAATATTCCGCCTTGAATGTTTGTATGTTTTTGACCTGCTTAGCATAGTCAAAAACATACACAAATAATTTGGTTCAATTCTATGCATAACTTTGTGCACTTTTCGATGGTACAATAAGGAAAATGGCTAAAAAATTGCTATTACGCCCCCTTCAGTTGGATTTTTTTTTTTTTAATTAAGGGAGGACCTGCCTGCCATAGCCAGAAACGCAAAAAAAAAAGTTCAATTTATGCATAACTTTATACACATTTTGATGGTACAATGGCGACACACGAACAGACAGACATTTTTTATAAACATGCTTTTTGGGATCTTTGACCCCAAAAACGTGCAAATCCGTCGAAAACCGGAAGTCGAAAGAAATTTCGATTACAGTACTTTCTTCTATTGAAGGTAGAAGAAAGTAAAAAATAATCATAAACTACGTTCATATGAAAAATATCCTTTTCAATTGCCACTTTTATATACAGTAATAAACGAAAGTAATTGAGCTATTAATGATAATAAGCTCATTAATTAAGCTATCGATTTCAATTGTAATATACTTTTCATTATTAAAAACACAATCACTTGTAAACAAATGTTAACTGAACGTAATCATGTACTTTATTAATTTAAACAAGGAGAAATGTTTAATGACATTTGCAAAGAATAAAATAATTAAATTAAATGTTATTTTAAAAAAAGAATTGTATCTTTATTTCGAATGAAAGTAACACACAGAGAGTTAATTTAAACGAAATTATTGTAACGAGAAAAAAAATTATGTAAGTTTTTCTTTTGTTTTTCTTTTTTAAATAATTGGCATTTGCTTAAATAAAAGGGAGGAAATGAAGGGTAGACTTTGTTAAAAAAGTAAAAATAATTTGAAAGAAGATTAAATTCTTTTGTGAAGATAATTAATACAATTAAAAATGAAATAGGCAAATTTGTTTACAAAATCTTATCATGCAAATATGCTGAATGATTCCAAAATTAACAATTTATCATAGATATATTTATTTTAAAATTTATAAAGTTAATTTAATTATATCATACCATACTATTACGTTAGGGGCTGTACAAATATAATGTTATGAACTTTTTGGTAATTTAAACTCACTCCCCCTCCCCTTACAATATCATACGTTAGCATCCCTCGAACACCCCCTCCCCCCCCCCACACACACACTCCGTAATGATATCGTTATCAATGTTTGAATTTCTTTCTTTTGTTTGGAGTGATATACAAATATGGTTACATTTATTTTTAGCATACTTTATTGATGCAAATGAAAAGAAGTCGATAAAATATCACTTTATAGAGGAAATAACTTTACATCAGATAAAACTTAACCCTTTAAGACAGGACAGCTTTTTGAATTTTTCGAAAACAATGAATATAACTGAAATTTGTAACTGATAATCCACTATCTGTTTACAAAATTCATACAATATAGTTCCTGTTAACCAGCACAATCACTCTATTCCGGCATTTATGGAATAGATAACCCCCAGAAAGATAGAATTTTAGTTAATGCCTAACCACGATTGTGCGTGTCCGGTCTTAAAGGGTTAACAGAAATTGTTACTATTTAAAATTATTTAATAATAGCTTTATTTTACATAATGCATTCAACAGTAATAATGCGTTCTTGCATTTGCCCCCGCAGGGAGCGGGGCAGACAGAACATCTTATCAACAAAACAGGTGGACAACATTCTTTCTCTTTTATTTACTAGTAAACACAAAAATCATTTCAAACATACTTTGCATATGCTTTGTCGGACAGCGGATTATATATACATACACGTATGACAGAAGAATAGGAATGCCAAACGTTGGGGTAATCCGCATTTTGAATTAAATAATTTTATAATCATTTAATGATTTTAATAATAACTTTGTATTTTATAAAAATGGATAAGAGAGTAAAACAAAATAACATACTATTTTGATGTAAAGACCAAATTACAAATAAAAAGAGAAAATTTTGGTTGGATCAAAAATGATAACGAAAAGACAAATCCTCCCTCCCCATTGAGATATCTTACGATACCATGTTCCAGACTCCCCCTCCCTTCTAAAATGCACAGCCCCTAAAAGTGTAAGTATGTTGCGGGTTGTTACAGCATTACACAAGAACAACTGCATAGATTTTAATGGGATTTTCCTTAGAATGAAATTGTTTATCAATTGGGCTATTTTATGTGGATTTCTCAACAGAATTGCATAAGATACAAACAAAAAAATAAAGTTTTCTTGGATTTATATATATATATATATATATATATATATATATTTCATTCTATAGTGCTTAATTTCGAAACAAGCAGGAATAAAAAATTGACACTTTGAAGCAATTATTACAATATATATATATATTTTTTTAACTGACGCTATTCATAGCCATCTGTAGCTCGTTCTAATAACAATAATGGCATTAAAAACCCTGGAAGGGGACTTAAGACGCCATGGGAAAAAAGATTCCGCGGAAAACAAATAGCTCAAAAGGAGAAATTTGTCATTTTTGTCGTATACGCATCCGAGAATGAGCATAAAACACGGGTAACAAATGAAAATGCAAAAATTATATCACAACAGTGCCAATAATATGGTTCGATAAACGCATGCGAAAAGAGATATTTTCAGCTCAGGTTGAATACGAGTCTCACATTACCGTAGTGCGCGTATAGTCCAAATTAATGGTGCTGTTATCGCACATGCAGGTATAAATTTGAATTTTCATTTGTTACCCGTGTTTTATGCTCATTCTCGACTGCGTAGCATACAGCAGCGCTATATTTTCCCCTATTGGCAATGTTTTGAACTACTTTTTTCCGCGGAATCTTTTTTACGGTAGCGTCATTAGTCCCTTTACCAAGTTTAGTGCCATTCTGGTTATTAGAAATAACTACAGATGGCTCTATATAGCGTCATTAAAAAAATATATATATATCCCTATATTTCTATTTATGAAACAAAATGTAGTTTTTTTTTTTTTTTTTTTTTTTTTTTTTTTTTTTTTTTTTTTTATACCTTGGCACCATTTAAGACATTTTTCAACCAAAAGTCTAAAAAATTATGCTAATGCATTGTTTCCCACTCATAAATTAAAACGCAAAATTTCTTTTGAATTAGAGATAGTTTTTATCTCATGTTAGAGCCCATGAATGAAAAAACATGTTTTTTGTTAATCAGAAAGTCATTTTTAGTTTTTCTTTTAGTTTATATGTTTTTACACATCCCAGGTCCATGGAATTCCAGATAATTTTTATCACTTTGTGTAGACAAATATATAAACACTTTTATATAGATTTTAATTATCATTACCCCTCCTAGACTCTATGGAACAGCCCTTATATGAGATATGCTTTGGATTCAATACAAGTGTTTGATACAACTGAACTGACTTCCTTTGCCTGTATAACGAAAACTATTCAGAGATTAATAATAATCATTTAATCAATTTAATATTCATCTCGTGCATGTCACATTAGGTGCTTGTGTGTTAGCTGCCGGGTGTCCTAAAATGGCCAAATTGATTTTAAAATTCAATAACTTGCATATGGCGACAACTATTTAAAAAATTCTTGCAGGAGGGTTATTTAAGATGTAAGAATTTTTGGGGGTTTTTTTACTGCGATTTACAATTTTAGTTTAAAATATCAGCAATAGATGGCGCTGAAAGCAATAGGCAATAAATCGGGGCCTTGATATTCGACCTTTTTCACCTCTCAGTATTGATGCGAAAGAACGAGTTTAAATACATGGATTGGTCCTCAGGCGCCAATAAAATTTTGTTCTTAGGGACCCACTCCATACATTTAACCTCCTTCTTTCACATGAATTCTGAGAAGTGAGAAAGATCGAAAATTGAGGCCCGATTTAGCGCATATTGCTTGCTGCGCCATCTGTCGCTGATATTTTAAACTAACATCGGGAAACGCAGCAAATAAAACTCCTGATATCTTACATAACCCTCCTGCAAGGACATTTTTATTATCTGTCACCATTTGCAAGCTATTGAATTTTAAAATCAGTCAGTCCATTTTCGATACCCGTTCCATGCAGGAGAAACAAAATAATATTAATTTAAATAGTAATTCTAACGTTGTCAATTTTTCATGTTTATTTGTAAAACATGTTTGATGAACATGAAAATATTTAATTGAAAATGCATAACATCCGAAAAACCTATATTCCGGGTTGAGAAAACGAATTAATACATTATCTTTTATTACTCGGAAACGTTTCCGATAATTAGAGGCAGCAAAATAAACTTTTTGCTTCTTCAAATGTAGAATGCATATCGGATTCAGAAGTTTCTAAAAATAAAGTACACTTTTCATATTTGTGGTTAACTCGGAAGAGGTTATTGTCGATTTTCTTTCATGTCTATATTATACTTTCCTAGTTTAATAATGGGACATATTATCTATGAACTTTTAATCGTAATTGTTTCCATTATTTTGTTTTGTCTATGTGGCAACAGCATGGTGGCTTGATGTTCATAAAATGTAGTTTGAGATGTAGCTTGTATGTTGTAACTTCGATCAAGTGTTGACTATGTATATACTGTTTTAATGTCTTATATATTTAAAAAATAGCTCTAGTAATAATGAACTGTAGTGTTGTAATATAATGCAAGATGCTACAAATAAACATGTCTTTTTTTACAGTGTACAAGCATTTGGTACAACTAAACGAGTTTCTTTGTTCGTATCACGAAAAATGTTCAGAAATTAATAGTATCTATTTATTCTCGTGCATCCCACAAAACGAATTTGTGCCTTAGCTAAGAAGGTTAGATCGCTAGGTTATGAGATAGACAATGGTCCTGTTGACAGGCAGAAGAACTATGGCATCATTACACACTCAAGGGACTTTCCCCCCGCTATTCCGTTTTGGGCTATCATGCCTAGCACGTAAATAACTCTCTTTCGACTTTCGGCAATTTCAAGGCCTTGTGTTCGAATTCATTGGTTATTATTAGCATTATCTACAACAACCAAGGAAAAAAAGAGAAAATATATAAATAAATTCTCCTCCGCAAATAACAAATATTCAATAAGACTGAAGTATTATTTAATATTTAATATCAAAAATTTGTTTTGAAGTATTAGTGTTGTTCTATACCACAACTTATGCATTAATGTACAAGCATATTCGTTGACCTTAAAATAAAAAAATAATTTCATCCAAAAGATTTCAAAAAATATTTTCTTGATCGTTGAATTGTCTTAAAGTTGGGAAAAGTTTAATATCCTGTTTATCTTTTCAATATCTGGAATTAAATTATAGATCAGATATGTTTTGATTTTGATAAAAGTGGAATTTTAAAATTTTATAGCTATCCAGCATTTGATATTACATTATGTTTTGACAAAAGTATGTAAAGGAATCTGTATTCTTGTTGTTCCGTTTGATTTCTTCTAAAATAATTTTAATTTAAAAAAAATGAAAAAAGTATGTTATCATCACTGATTTTTCATGAACAGGATTATTTTTAAAAATAGTAAATTCATAAGTGCCAACTTTCCAAGTAAAATAAACATGTCCTGAACCAGAAAAGTTATTTAATGAAATGTACCTGGTTTGTATATGGTACTCACTTATTTTTTTTTTTTTTTTTTTTTTTTTTTTTTACTAAGTAAAAGGTCTGGTTCAAGATTTGTTTAGTTGACTTTTAAAAATACTGAAGTTAATAGCTATGGCAATTTATTAAAGGGGAAAAAGGTATTTTTAGTTTCTTTCGTCCATAATCCTGATCCCTGAAATGCGGCAAAAAATTATCCCCCATTATTAGTCCAAAAGCCGACAGCACAAAAGTCTATGTCATCAAGCACAAGATAAAAACCTTTATTTTATGGGAGAGTAGAAGTAGGGGAATCTTGTGATTCATGTCTGCAGAAGTGAAATGCTGTATAAGCCAAAAATTAATACCACCAGTGGTTGACTCGTAGGTTTATCATTATGTTTGTCCTACAAACAAAGATATGAAAACATGTAGGATAGTTTAGGACAAACATAACGATAAATCTACACGAGTCAACCACTGGAGGCATTAATTTTTGGCTTATGCATCACTTCACTTCCGGCAGACATGGACCATTAGATTTCCCTACTTCTACTCTCCTATAAAATAAAGGTTTTTTTCTTGTGCTTGATAATATAGGTTTTTGTGCTGTTGGCTCTAGGACTATATGTTCCTCGCGGCAATTAAATATTTAAAAAAATGAACATGAAAAAATTTTCTGTTGATTACCAGTATTATTTTCTGAAATAGCATTATAATTTGCGAATGCACTTTCTGGAAAATAAGACCATTGTTATTATATGTTGCAGCCATAGACTTCATAACTAAAATCATCGAAGTCTGAGCTATTATTAAATTTTATTTTAAGTATATATCGTAGGCTAATTGAGATATACGATTGTTTGCAATGAGCCATGCAAATTGGAGAATCATCTGCCTTTCACAGATCAACGTGACAGTTTAAGACTTATTGCACTAAATCTTATGAGCTTTAGGCTAATTCGAAAATGTCCAATTATTTGCCATTCAAGCCCAGTAGCGTAGTGGTTAGCACGCCTGTCTGCCACGCTATAGGTCGTGAGTTCTGCTCCCGGCAGGGCAAGGTTCATTCAACCTTTCATCCCTTCGGGGTCGATAAAATAAGTACCAAGCTTGCTTGGGAACTAAACACAGAGGGTCTTGCGTTGGGTTGACCACCTGGCCAGGGCACATGCAGCATATCACTTCGGTGCCCAGGGTCAAGTAAACAGAGTTGGGCACTGTAGGCTCTGATATTTCATGGATCGTACAGCCACAGATTTATGTTTTAGCTTTTTATTTGTCATTCAACCTGATTTTTTTTTCAACCGCATTGCAGTCTTAGCTTATCAGAACATAACCAAGTGTTGGTCAAACGCTTGGTCTTTATCTAATATATTTCAAACAGCTCAAATGGTTTCTTCAAATATTCAGCAACTATCTATTAACATTTAGTAGTAAATAGCAATGCTTGACAGTCATATTCTAATTTGCTTAATCCCCACTCTCCACAAATAAAATCCATGCCATACCAATAGTTATCGCTTCGTTAGTCTGCTGAAAAAATACACAACACAATTTCTAATATTACCGCGTATTCTTAACATGGAATTCAGAGAAATTCAAACAGATTGTCTCATTGCGGACTGAGATCTACAGTATGATATCAAAACAAGAATGGGAATCGATTTTTGCTTTGAGTGACATTCATTTCCCCATTATGTCTACTTATAGTAAACGATAATGCTTGAAAGTCATATTCTTATTTGCTTAACCCTCTCCCCCCAACTCTCCACAAAATAAATCGACGCTATACCAATATTTATCACTCCGTTAGTCTGCTGAAAAAAATACAACACGATTTTTAATATTACCGCATATTCTTAACATGGAATTCAGAGAAATTCAAACAGATTGCCCCATCTCGAGTTGAGATCTACGATATGATATCAAAACAAGAATGGAGATCGATTTTTGCTTTGAACGGAAGTCGCATTCATTCCCCCTTATGTCTATTTATAGTCGAAAATTGTACAAAACAATGTTTCTAGAGATGGAATATATTTCACATAAAGAAGTATCAAAGATTTCTGAATTTCTTTCTTGAAATTTTATGGAGGCAAACGGAGTGGATCTATTGCTTTCAAGTTACAGTAGTAACTTCAATAGAATGAACTCTGTACAAAAAGTACTGATATTTGACGTTTCCAAAAGAGCAGTCCTCGAAGAAAAGTCATATAAAGATGCCAAAGGACCTCACTTGAATCCGCTCTTTAAAAAGATATAGAGATGAAAAAAGTATATAGAAAAGAAAGAATGGGTAAAGATTGGACGATGTCACTTGTTATTTGAAAATTTTGAACCGATATTTATCAACGAAAATACACATATATATTTAGATGGCGGGAATAAGCTTATTTTTAAAAGTATATACAGTAAAACCTGTGAATAACGGATACTTCGGTATCGTAGAATCTATCCACTATTCAGGAGTAAAAAGAAACAAATACAGAAAACCCCCCTATGCAAAACTCCCTAAAGCGACCATGTTTCGTTCCAATAAAAATTGGTCGCTTCGAGGGGTGGTCTCTTAATGGAGGTCATGTTTAAATCTAGATTTAAATTGTTGAAAAAAGGTAACAATGTTACTAAAACTTATTTTTCACAATAGGAAAAATGTAAAAATTTAAGTATCAAAACAAAAGTTAATTACATGAGTTAATTACTACAGAGTTTACAAAATGAATGCATTGACGTTTGCTTTGATTTTACGGTTTTATCTTTTATAACTTTTATTTCCAAGTCCTTTCGAAGTTCAGTAAATAAATGCAATTTTTTGGGAGGACGGGAACAAATAATGACGGTTTCATTCATTTATCTATTTCTTTGAGAGTTTCCTGAGAGAATAGGACAGGGGAGTTTATTGACCGTCATTCTTAATTTGTCACCAGAGTTAAATTCATTGCCTAAAAAGGCACAAAGTGGTTTAAACACTTAAAAGTTACCGTAATAATAATAAGAAGAAAATCTAAATTTAGTTTAGAAGTTTGATGAATAATGCGCTCTCCGGAATTAATTTTCTAATAAAATCTTCTTCAAGCGACCAAGAAAAAACGGAATTTGTTTCATTTTCTTCAAATAAATTGCTCGCTCATGTAGGAAGTTAACCGGGGTGATCTCTGAATAGAGGTAAACTTAGTATTGGGCCTATGGGAATAAATTTCGTTCCACGAATAAATGGTCGTTCAGGGAGGTGGTCGCTTAATGGAGGTAGTCGCACAGGGAGGTTTCACTGTATATAGGTATTAGGAATTTACAGTTGTCCTCTGAACAGAGATATCCGTTATTCGGGAACATCCGTTATGGAGGGTTTACTGTACACCTATTTAACATATCAAGGCCAATACCCTATTATCTAAACAATGTTCTTCAACAAATAAGATGTATAACTATGTATTAGGTGTATAACTATGATTCCATCTTTTTTTGAGTAAAGGAAAGGCACTTGTCAAATTGAAAGAAAGATTTATTCAATGCATTTATCATCGAAGCTTCAACATTTGCACAACTATCATGGAATAAGCGAATTCTGAAATGCAAGAAATCTAGTTGTATCTAAAGAATCCGCTTATCGAGCTAATTTTTTGTTTTTGCTTATGTACTGAACCGCTACTCAGAAAGGGCGCTCTGCATGGAGCAAGCAAGGGTAACATTTCCCAGCGTTTTATTGAGTGATCGTGCAACTTGTAGAAGACTATTGTCACGTTGGAAAACAACCTTGTCCTGCCTTTCGAATTTATTCTGTATGCTTATACTTCAATTCTACTTTTAAATTGATTACCTGTTGCTTGTAATATTCATCACTGAATGTCCAACATGGTGGAATTCAAAGTAGATTATGTTCATTTTGTTCCACCAAATACCTAACGTAAATTTACAGCCTTGAATTTTCTGTTTTGATATTGTCGGGATACACCCATGTCTTCAGTTGTTTGGCATTGTCATAATGAATCTACCGTTCATCTTCCGTAAACATACGAAACAGAAAATCTTTTATTTCTTGTCTTTAAGGGGTCTCAGGACTTTTAAAATTGGAAAGAATGAAAATAAAAAGACCATTTTCAATATTTAATATCTTAAAATGTATATTATTTAAAAACAGAATTTTCATTGGGATGAAAGGTATAAGTGTGTTCTTCCATTTCATGTATTGCAAGGGGCAAGATGCAGAATTAGTATTTATAGAGCGCTCCAAACTGCCAGACATTTGTTGAGCAGAAAATTGATACAACAGCTTACTCGCAGGATTAAAAAATAAATTTTGAAACAGGAATGAAATTTTTCATGCCTAATTATGCTTCAGACTGTAATAATTACCCTGAACCTAAATAAATTTGTATTTAAAGCATTTTATATTTTTAATACAAAGTTGTATTTAGACAATACAAAATTTTAAAAGTTTCAACAGTATAATCACCTAAAAAATATTTTTTTTGAACAATAACAATGAAATTTTAGGTTCAATTTATACAGACTAACATGAAATATATATTTTGAAAATTTCATTAAAAAATATTCAGAAGTTTTTGGGATACCGTGCGCGTTATGCCCAGACACGTCATTTCGAGAAAAATGACTTCAAAATTTTGGAAACACCCCCTTCAGTTATTGAGCGGGTGTAATTCTAAAAGCCATAACTTCTGTTCTAATGGGAATTTCAAGGAAACAATTATATCACAATGTTCAGAAAAGATAGGTGTTTAACATCTAAAAATATTAAAACTTCGAAAATTTTGAAGCTTTAAAAGTCCTGAGACCCCTTAAAACAAGTGTTACATGGTTTCGAGAAATTCTACGATGTTCCACTTTAATATGGGATCCAATTTCTCTGCTTTTGAAACATTCCTGCAGCATGCATCAGGGTCGTAACCTCTGCTGCCCCTTTACATATTGTAATCCTTTAACAATAACTAGCAACAATATTACATTTTAAATCTAGTATATCATGTAATCAAGGGATTTATGGACAGGTTTTATGCCTATTTATATTTATATTCATACTAGCAAACCCCGCGGCTTTGCTCGCGTAATAGTTGAAATATGTCAAGTGATATTTGCATGATTATTTTTTATTAGAAGGACACTTTTTGGAATAATTCAAAAATTAGAAATTAAGTCACAGTTTGACTAAACTTCATTATAAAAGTGCGATGAACAGAAATGAGATTTTACTTAATAAGAACTAAAACTAATTCCAAATAAATGATAATTTAAAAAGTATTTTGAGACTTTTATTCTCATTTCATACGCTCATTTCAGTATTCATTTGAAGTTTTGAATTTTTTAGTAACCATCTTAACACATTTACATCTTAAAATTAAACATTATGTCAAATTCCAAGCTTCTTGACTAACAGTCTACCACCTCTCTGGTGTTAGTGAAATAGAATGACTCGAAAAATGTTGAAACAGAGACTGTCACCATTAATTTGCCAACATTAACCTTGAAATCGGTTGGTATTTTCTAATATTCTATAGAAAACGGAATTTAGATGTTTTTAAAGGCTTTCTTGTTGTTATTGCGAACCAGGTGGTAGTGATACCGGCATAAAATATTGCCTGTATAGGATCAGGGACTATCACTCTTGATTCGCAACCAATAACTTCCGTAATCGGTTTATTATTTCCTGAGATTCCATAAAAATCGTAATTTAGGACTCTTTTAGAATGCTTTTCGCTCCTTCCCTTCGCTTCACCCTTTTATAATTTCGATTATCTCGAATTTATTTTCGACTGTTCTTAGAGGACATTCATATTTGATAAGTAACTACCGTGCTATATTTAAAGTTGCTAGCCTCTTCAGTACCGCAAAAATTGCAATTTAGAAAGTTTTTTGCTCCTGCAACCCTCTAGGGGTTGTGGCACCGACATAAAATATAGCTTATGTTTGAGCAGGTTCTATCACCATATATTTGCAACCATTATGTTTGAAATCGGTTTCGTATTTCATTCGATTGTATAAAAATCGTAATTTAGAACGCTTATAGAACGCTTTTCACTCACTTCATCCTTTTAAATTTGGAATTTTCTTTCGACAATTCTTAGATAGCATTTGCACCTTTGAAGTAATTACCATTCCAAATTTAAAATGTTAGACCGCCTCAGTAACACAAAAAACGCAATTTAGAAATTTTTTTTGCTCCTGTGTTGTAGTGACAACAACGTAAAATATAGGCTATGATGGAGCGGGGACTCTCACCATAAATTTGAAACCATTACTTCTGAAATCGATTTATATTTCTTGAGACGTCGTAGAAAACGCTATTTAGAATGTTTTTAGAACTGTTTTCGTTCATTTTAAATTTCAAATTTTTAAGGAACTCTTCTTAGAGAGCATTTACATCTCATAAGTAATTGCCATTCCAAATTTCAAGTTGCTAGCCCCTTCAATATCACAAAAATCTCAATTTAGAATGTTTTTTAAAATGCAGCCGCAAGGTGGTAGTGACGCCGACATGATATAGATCATATATTGGAGCAAGGGCTGTCATCATCAATTTCCAACAATTACTTTTAAAATCGGTTGGGTACTTTCTGAGATTGCATAGAAATCGCAATTTAGAACGCTTTTCGTTCATTTTCACCCCTTTTAAATTTCGAATTATTTAGGAAATGTTCTTAGAGATCATTTTTATCTTGTAAGCCTCTACCATGCCTAGTTTCAAGTTGCTAGCCCCTGCAGTATTGCAAAAAATGCAATTTAGATTTTTGTTTTTTGTTCCTTTACCCCCTTTGGGGTAGTGGCACCGACATGAAATACAGCCTATGTTGGAGCGAGAGCTGTCACCATCGTTTTCACAGCATTCTTTTTTAAATCGGTTCGGTACTTCCTTAGATTGCATAGAAATCGCAGTTTAGAAAGTTTTTTAGAACGCTTTTTGCTCATTTTCACCCCTTTTAAATTTCGATTTTTTAGGAAATGTTCTTAGAGATCATTTGTATCTTATAAATAACTGCCCTGCCTAATTTCAGGATTCTAGGTCCTTCAGAAACACAAAAATTGCAATTTCGAACGTTTTTTTTGCTCCTGCACCCCCTTTAGGGGTAGTGACACCGACATGAAATGTAGCCTATGTTGGAGCAAGAGTTGTCACCATCATTTTGACACAATTATTTTTTAAATCAGTTTGGTACTTCTTGAGATTACGTAAAAATTGCCATTTAGAACGTTTTTTAGAACGCTTTTTGCGTATTTTCACCCCTTTTAAATTTCGAATCTTTTAAGAAATGTTCTCAGAGATCATTTATATCTAGTAAATACCATTCCAAATTCCATGTATCTGGGCCCTTCAGTAACACAAAAATCGCAATTTCGAACGTTTTTTTGTTCCTGCACCCCCTTTTGGGGTAGTGGCACCGACATAAAATGTAGCCTATGTTAGAGCAAGGGTTGTCACCATCATTTTGACACCATTATTTTTTATATCGGTTTGGTACTTCCTGAGAATGCGTAGAAATCGAAATTTAGAACGTTTTTTAGAACGCTTTTCGCGCATTTTCACCCCTTTTTAATTTCGATTTTTTTAAGAAATGTCCTGAGAGATCATTAGTATCTTATAAGTAACTACCATTCCAAATTTCATCTTTCTAGGCCCTTCAGTAACACAAAAATCGCATTTTTCGAACGTTTTTTGCTCCTGCACCCCCTTTTGCCCAGTGACACGGACATAAGATATACTAAGTTGGACTAACACCATCGTTTTGATACCATCACTTTTGGAATCGGTTCGGTAGTTTCAGAGCTTACCTTCTACAAATAAACAATTTTTACCCCTTTATAATATTAGTATAGATTTGGCTTCTATTTCTGTCTATATCTATCTATTATCATCTGTTTTATTTATTTATCATTAAAATGGAAGTAAAAGATCAGACGTCATTTAGCTCCAACAAAGAAATTCCAAAGCTCCGTATCACTTTGCCGCCTTGGCATGTAGGCGCTATGAAAAGCTTACATGCCAAGCTTTAATAAATGCCAAAGCCAAGCTTAGCAGGATAATAAATATACACTTCACAGCATTTTTAATGCAGCAGACAATTTAGAACGCGTTTTGGTGGCAAAAGTTCTAATAATGCATCGTTTTTCCTAACAGTCAATTCAAAGAAATTTAAACACATATTGCCTCGTTTTATACGGAGGTCAACGATATGATATCAAATCAGTCTGACTAAAAATTGATTTTTGTTTTGAATGAAGGTAACAATCATTTCCCTTTATCTTCATTTATAGTCGAAAATAACCCACATAAGACTGTGGGACACGGAATACATTTCACATGAAAGAAGCCTCAGTATCTCTATTCTTGCAAATTTATGAAGTCAAACGAAGTAGATATATTGCTTTCAAGTGACGTCCGTAGGTTGCATACATTGAACACAGCAAAAGGTACAGACATTTACCGTTCTTTCAAGATCAATCCTAGCAGAAAAGTTGGATAAAAACTTCAATGAGCTCTACTTAAATCCGTTCTTTATAAAGATACATAGACGGATAGAAATCCAGATAGAAAAAATAGATAAGATTGGACGAAGACATTTGTTACTTGAACTTTTAAAGCAATCTACGTATATGTTCATACAGTGTAAAAAAAAAAAAAAAAAAAAAAAAAAAAAAGCTATTTAATAAAAGTATACCTGCTTTTTCGTATAGCAAGCTCAAAACCGAACTGTGGAAAAAATTATTGTACAGCAAATATACAACTATTGAAACACACTAAACGGCATTACATTAACCAAACTTTTGTACAAATATTTGGCGCTAACAAAAAAGTTTGGGGTCCCTTTTCAATGAATTGAATTACCAGAAAGTGTTTACGTACAATTTTTACAGAAGTGAAATACTGTATTCGTCCCTTTGTACACACCACAACGGAACACATACAGCAATTTGCTCTCCTACCAATTAATAGGGAAAAAACAACGACTTCGATTTCCCCTTAAAGAGTTTGTATAAAGATATAAATACCACTAACAGATATAAAAATACAAACAACATGCAGATAAGGAATTGTACCCCAAATGCATGTCTTTGTTAAAGAATCAACATCTACCTATAATCATTTTACTTGTAAGTTGGAAGGAATTGTAGATTGTAAGTACAGTGCAACCTCGATTGCACGAGCTAATTGGGACCGCTAATACCTCGGATATAGGAAATCTCGGTTAATAGAAATTGCGTACATAAACACGCCGTGCTCTCGAATTTAACATCTCTTAGAATTAAAAACAACAGAACGTTTTTTTTTTAAAAAACGATAAAATGAACATATATAAAGTTATGTTTCACAGCTCAACAAATTTTTAAATGAAATCAACTACTAGTAGTAAATTTTAAAAAGCAAATTGAAATTTTTGTAACTATACTAAGTTAAATATTGAAAGATGCATTTTCAAAAATGAAACAAATCTCAAGAAAATGTACGTATTTTTTAATTTAATTACATTAATTTGTTAAACTTACATTATTTTTTTTAAAAATCTGTTACCTTTCGTTGAAAAAGTCCGGATTTTCTATCAGTGTCTGTCCGATCAAGCCAATTTTTGAGCAACAGAAGATCTATCGGCGTAATGTCCCTTCTTTGCTCCAAATATTTTAGGGCAATTGTTAATGCAGTAAAAAGTGTGGTCTTTTTCAAGGCTCATTCACATAAAAAAATATTTTAAAAAATCGGACTTTGTTATCGGCTCGGTTAACAGAAACCTCGGTTAATCGAATCTCGGTTAATCGAATCTCGGTTAATCGAATCTCGGTTAATCGAGGTTCTACTGTATAGGAAAAATTTATTGTATGTTGTAAAAGGATTGTCATTTGCCCCTAAAAACAAAATCATAGCTACATGAATGATCATTTTCCTGTTGACCCACGCGAATATATACAATAATATTTCTAATATTATCGCGTACCCCTAACAAGCGTTTCAAAGAAATTGAAACACGGATTGTCCCATCTCTTTTAGACGGAAGTCAACGATACGATATCAATGGTAGTCTTGCTGGCGATCGATTTTTGTTTTGAATGGAGGTGACATTCATTTCCCGTTATGTCTATTTATAGTCGAAAACAGCACAAAAAGGTACTGTTAGGCACGGAATGTATTTCACATAGAGGAGTACCAAAGACTTTTCAATTGCTCTATACTCACAAATTTATGAAGGTAAACGGAGTGGATATATTGCTTTTTTAAGATACGGCAATAACTTCTATAGAATGAACTCTGCACAAACAAGCACCGATATTTATCGTTTTTAAAAAAGTAGTCCTCGAAGAAAAGTCGTCTAAAAATGCCAAAATGCTTAAATCCGTCCTTTATAAAAATAGATGGATAATTGTACATATATGAAGAAATAGATAGAAGTTTGGACGAAATCATTTGATATCTAGTATTTTTTAAGTAATATTTTTCAGCAAGGATACACGCATAAACACAGATTCACATAAACAAGATTTTATTTTTCCTCCTTTTTTTCTTAGTATGACAAAATAATTTACTTAAAAAGGGATATTTATCAACAAAAACTATAAAAATTGTAATTAAAAATGTTGCTATTTAAGTAATAAAGAGAATAAATTAAACATTTTAAAGAATTTTTCCGGCCTAATTGTCAAGAGATTTATCAATTTTATCAAGCAATTTTTTATTTCATTTTCTTTATCTAAAAAAATATGTTTTTAAAAGAAGATGTTAATTACTTAGCTTGTCTATTTTTTTATTTATTGCATTTTGCATTTTCACATTTCTTAAAATGCTCTTTCTTTTATCTAAAATAGTAAAAAAAAAAAAAAAAAAAAAAAAAAAAAAAAAAAAAAATAAAAAAAAGATGTTTGTCTGCCTGCGTGTCTGTGTTTAAACTGAAATCTATCTCACTTAGAGGTCTGCATATTTGGTTTCGCATAGACGAAGACAACTCCCAATGCACTTGAGGCAAACATTTTGGATTTTTTTAATTTTTTTTTTTTTTTTGAACGGAAGAATTCGCGTGTTTCCCTGGTTTCTCAAGTTCAAAGTTGATATTCAGCAACTCGTACAAACAATTCAAATTTAATCTTTTTGCCTGATATACTAAATTTTGTCCCCTATTCAATAAAGTTTATTCATAAATCGTACAGCGATGTCTAATTTCTCGTCTCCATTTTACCGAAAATAAGAAATATGTTTTTATCAACCAATTTGTATTTTATACCTTATCCATCCAACCTTACATTTTATACTCTTTCTATAGAACAGACTTATGGGAATAAATGTTAAAAAATACAAGAAATATGATTTAGATTTTTAAAATGAAATATATTTTATAATCAAATTTTTATATTATTAAAGAAAAATAGGATATCGATTTTTTCTCTGATACACGGTAAAAAAAAAGCTGTAAAGCTACTAAAGTTTTTCTAGGAAACTGGGATTTCAAGAACTTTTTATGTAACGGCAACAACAAAAATTCATGTAAAAGATACACTTTTGCACCGAAAATCAAAAATTCAGTAAGGTCACTAAGAAATTTTTAGGAAACTGGGATGCCCAGAACTTTTCATAACTGCAACCAGGATTACAGATAAAATTTTAGTAAGATTACTGTAATTTTAGAAAAGTCATTTGTAAAGCTACAGATTTCTGTAGCATTACAAAAAATAGTTTTGCCGATTTACAGCTTTTTTTGTACAATTACAGATAAAAGTTTAGTAATCATGTAACTTTACGTCTGTAGAACTACAGATTTTTTTTACAGTGTACGAAAAAAAAGGGGGGTGGGGTGGGGGAGGAAGCGAACAAAACAATTTAACTTGGGTTTACTAAACAACTGTCTCAACTTTAGCTTGGATTTACTAAGCAACCCTCTTTATGAACGTTACTATGACGAAAGCAGACTAAATCGCGGTCGAAAACTTTTTTTTTTTTCATTCGGTACTTGCGAGAAATAGTTAAAACAACGGCTGTCAACTAGTGTGCTGTGGCGCAATGACGGGCTGTGAGATGACCTGAGGTGTGTCTTGAAAATTTTATGTCGAGTTTAGTCAGGATTTTAATAATAACGTAAATATTGATACTTTAATATCAATATTTCATATTATGCAATTTGCTTCGAAATGATTTACAAGGTTATGTTTCAAGGTTAACCCACTTGTGCCTGAATTTTTCTTTTTTCAAATTTCTTGGTAAAATCATTTTAAAATGTTACAAAATGAACTGGAAAAATACTAAAAAAAATTACTCTAAAAATTTTTTGTATTTATTTGATAAAATGTAAACATGCTAAATATGGGAATATAATTATATAATTATATGTTTTGTCTAAATTTGTATAAAATAAGCTTTTAAATTGTAACTATAATTAGTATTTTTATGAACTACTAAAAAAATATATTCATTTCTTTACAGAGACTAATAACCTTATAAGTATTATAGTAATAATAAATTAAGAATAATCGTATTTGAAGCTTAAAAACAGTTTGTTTCATAATCATTCTGAAAAGGACTTTACATAAACAACTGTCCCCTATTGGCTAATAAAAATATGCATCCGTTAGTGCCTATCGCCCTATATTTTGCATGTTACAAGAAAGCACAAAAAATAGGCTTGAACATATAATTTCACAATTTAAAAAAATACGTATTTCAAAGAACTCTACGAGCTAAGATTATGACTTATTTATTTGGATTCTTGATGGAAAAAACACAAACTTACTTTTTACATTTCGCCATTTTGAAAAAATTAAAAATGTAAAAACTTCGAAAAAAGTCTTCATTTAAGCAAATAAATATCCATCTTATGATCATCTGTCGGTAACAGATTAAAACATTCATAGATAATTATTTCGTACAATTTTCATGTTATAAAGAAGAAAAAAATTATAAAAATTTATTAAAATTCAAATCGTCCCAAAAATGGGAAGATAGGCACAAATGGGTTAATATCTTGTGCACGGGTAATGCCGGGTAGGTCTGCTACTAAAATATAAAATTTCTCAAATACCGTTTTGTTTTGTTTGTTTGTTTGCTCGTTTTTGTGTGTGTGTGTTTGTTTTTCTTTGTTTTGTTTGTTTGTTTGCTTGTTTTTTTGTGTGTGTGTTTGTTCTTCTTTGTTTTGTTTGTTTGTTTGTTTGTTTTTTCGTAGTAGTAACATTTCAAATATTAAGGGGAAATAACGGTATGGGCTAAAAAATGCGATTTTGCGCTCCTGATACATTATACGGGATTTATCCCAGTTGAGATAAATAAGAATCCCCATCGAAACATTTGATCTCTTTATAGAGCTAAAGAGACATTTACTAATTTGTATTTTTAAATGTAATTTTTGCTTTAAATATGCAAATTAAAATTCGTTAGAAAAATAAAAATATTCAGTATTTTCACTACTTTTTTACAATTTTACATGTGTAAAAAATTAGTTTTACAAATAAATTAAAATTTCTGAAACATTTGTTTTTTCTCTTTTTGATACTAAAAAATATTCAAAGCCTTAATCAAGTCCCATAATACAGGTTGGTCATAAAAAAACTTCCCCGATATATGAACCCCTAGTGGCCTAACCCCTCAACCAATCGAAAAGAAATTTTAGATTTAGTTATTTGAAGGTGTGCGCTCGAGATCGTGATGATTTTAAACAATAGAGCTCTCACGGTTACAGTGAAAAATTTTCAAAATTTTTGAATGGCAACACCTTTTTTTTCCTGCGCAAATTCATCAGCGCATTGAAAAAAGATAAATGGCTTTGAAATGATATGCGTACAATGAATATTGCTGGCGTGAACTTGCAAAAAAGTCCATTGCGAGGAACGAAGGAGTGCCTACAAGACATGTTTTTCATAAGCCGATTTTTTTTCTCTTGTGAATTGAGTAATGTTGTAAGATTTGTTTTAAAATGTCTTTTTTGAGTTGCGTTTGTGTACACATAGTGAAAATAAAAATATAATCATTTGTTTTAGTGTGCTGAATATTACGTTACATAATAACTAATTAGGATTGTGTGCCACGATATTACACCGTCAATTTTAGTCATACGTGTATCGTTCGAACGCCATTTATGGTTTTTTAATGCGCTGATGAATTTGTGCAGGAAAAAAAAAGTGGTGTTGCCATTCAAAAATTTCGAAATTTTTTCCCTCTAACCGTAACTGCGAGAGATCTATTGTTTTAAATCATCACGATCTCGAGCGCATACCTTCAAATAACTAAATCTGAAATTTCCTTTCAATTGGTTGCGCAGTTAGTTCGCTAGGGGTACATATATCGGGAAATTTTTTTATGAATACCCTGTATATAGAACGTCATGTAAGCACATTCTCTGCGCGAAAGTGATATTTTGCGTAAGTGATATTTCCTGTAAAATAAATTTCATTCAAACGTTTTAAAATTAGGTTATAAATTATTCTTCCAGAAACAAAGAATAAACATAATTCGGTATTTATTATAAGATTCGTTACAACAAACGTCTTGAATGTCTTTACTATTTCATAATTTTTATTCTAATACGATAATTAAAATTAAAATTGATAAACAAAAATTTTCAATAAATTGTGTACTTCTCTTTCATACAACAACAATTCCTGTATTAATCAATTCCAGTAAGTAAAACTTATAAACATTTTCTCTACCATAACTGACATCTAGAATTACTTCCTGCAAACGAAACATCTTTCAACAGTCTGTAAGTGCAATAACGACATTGAAAGTCCATTAAATCCCTAAAACATAAAACAGAAATTGTTGAGATTGTTTGTCGTCTCATTCTTCAAAAGTTGTGTTTGTGGGGCTTAAAAAGCGTTTAAAAAGGCAGTAATATATAAGTTTTCCTCAAATCTAAAAGTCTTAGATTAGAAATTACAAATACGATATTGGACTAACAGCTGTTCATTGTATTTCTCTATTTTTTTCTAATAGACCACAAAAATATAAATTGAAAGATCTTCTTAAGACATTTTTATGAATGTCTTGTAATACATCCATTCATTCACAATAGATTCAAATATCTAAGGATAAAGAAAGAATAATTATAAAAAGAATAATAATTAGATTGCAGTATAATAATTAGATTGCAGTTGATAATAATTAGATTGCAGTTGATAATAATTAGATTGCAGTAAACTTTTTTAAGTACCAAACAAAAAGATAAGGAAGGTCATTTAGCTATTTCAAAACTAATCCGATCCTTCAAATTCTAGTTTAAGAATTCTAATTTTAGTTGTTAAACATATCATTCATAGTTTTTAAAGTTACATAACTTGTAAATGATGACAGCTATTAAAAAAAAATTCATGCAGGAGGTTTATGAAACATGTCAGGAGTTTTTTTTTTTTTTTTTTTTTAACTGTTATCCACGGTTTTAGTTCAAAATGGAAGCGATACATGGCACTGCAAGCAACAGGCGCCCTATCAAGGATCAAAACCGAAATCAATCAGCATTGATGCTAACGAAGGAGATTAAACATAAGGAGTGGGTCTCATACGCCTATACAATCTTGTTCTTAGAGCCCGATTCTGAAGTGAGTCGGAATGAGATCCACTCGATACGTTTAACCTCCTTCGTTCGCATCAATGATGGGTGATTTTGGTTTTGGCCCTCGATCGAGCGCCTGTTGCTTGCAGCGCCAACTATCTCTACTATCTGGAACTAAAAAAAGAGATCGCGGTTAAAAAAAAAAAGAAAAAAAGAAAGAAAAAAATTATGACATCGTACATAAACCTCCTGCTATAATTTTTTTAATAGCTGTCACCATTTGCAAGTTATTGCATTTTAAAAGCAGCCAGTCAATTTTAGGACACCCTGTATATGTAAAGGTAAAAATTTGTTTGTAATATTAATACTTATATCTTATTTCATGAAAGAATAACTGTAACTGTTTCAAATATTTTTTAAATGGGTCTTTGATATGTATGCAGTTTTGTTAGAATTATTATTACTTAAAATTACCGCTTACATCATGAAAGAAAAAAAAATCTATTATTAATTACTTTTTAAATAAACTTCCTAGCCATAATGAAAAAAATATTGAATGTCATTTAACTGTTTAAAACCCATCCCTATCTTCGAAATATAAGTTCCAAATTTCATTAACCCTGGAGAACTCGCTAGTGAGAATGCCCAATTGCTTTTCTTTTACTTTACATTCATATACACTGGTTATCAAAAATTAAGGAAAAGTCACAAAATGCCAATTTTAAAATACGGAATACTCAAAAGGAAGTAATATAATTCGAATAATCACTATTCCTGCAGAACAGCTAGTCCATATAACATCTCATTCAGGTCACACATGGTCACAAGAATCCCAGTCACTACGGCGAAGCAAACAATAGGAAATTCCATACGTCTCTTTTATGAGTCTCAAATGACTACTATATGTGACTCCACTGACAGGTCACTGTGACTGCTGCTTTGTGGCAAGTCACCAGGTGACTTTACAATGTCATTTCATTGAGACTCTCGTGTGACTCTCATCTGGAGACTCAATTTCAAAGTCATTGTGAAAGTTGCATTATGATAAATCACCAAATAATGTCAAATTAAAGTCACATGGTGACTTTTCACCACTTTTCACAGTGGTGACTTCACAGTAGGGTCTCTGTCACCATTTGACAAAGTCATGTGACTTTGAAATTGAATTTCCAGATGAGAGTCACACGAGAGTCTCAATGAAACGACATTGCAAAGTCACCTGGTGACTCGTCGCAAAGCAGCAGTCACAGTGACCTGTCAGTGGAGTCACATATAGTAGTCATTTGAGACATAAAAGAGACGTATGGAATTTCCTATTTTTTGTTTCGCCGTAGTGACTGTGACTCTTGTGACCTTGTGTGACCTGAATGAGATGTTATATGGACTAGCTGTTCTGCTGAGATAGTAATTATTCAAATTATATTACTTCCTTTTGAGTATTCGCGTATTTAAAAATTAGCATTTTGTGACTTTTCCTTAATTTTTGATAACCAGTGTAATATCAACTTTTTTTGGTTGGCTTAGTACTTTTATTCACAAAATAGGTAAAATAATTGTAAAACATTTTGAAATTTTAATTAAAATGAAAAATGATTTCAATAAGTGTCTTAAAAAAGTACGACTGTGAGAGAAAATCTCCTGCAGCGAGTTCTCCCGGGTTAATATAATAGAAGATATCTTGGCATTATCTTCATTATCTTATTCATATATATATATATACATATATGAGAAATTTTGTTAGTAATATTGTTCCTTTCGTCATCTCTTTTATAAGGAAAAATAATATATAAAGATATTTATAATTAATTAGTTTTTAAATAAACGGTTTAGTAATAATGCAAAAATAATAAAGTCCGTTTAGCTGTTTAAAATGTATTGCTACCTTCGATATATTAGTTCGAAATTTTAATTCCTTATTTGGTAAATTGAGTATTCATATATATGTAAAATTTTATTATTAATCTTATTAATCTTATTCTTTAAAAACACTTATTTTACGAAAGAATAAATATAATTAGTAATAACTATTTTAAAATAATTCAAAAATAATGAAGGCCATTTAATTGTTTGGAAACTTTTACAACCTTCCTGGCATTATTTTCTAAAAATAAGAATTAATACTAGCTTGCCCTTAAAAAATAAAACATAAAAAATAAAAAGTACATTTTATTATATTTTACAATAAATTTCGTAAAACAAATTACAAAAGAATCTCCTATCGAAAAATTTTAGCAGACTAATAAAACAGAAAAATCTATTATTCTATTTATGTTATTTTACTTATTAAAACCTCTCATTTTACGAAAGAATAATTATAACCATAAAAAGTAATAATGACTTTGAAATGAAAATTTTGTAAATAATTAAAAAACAATAAAGGTCAGTTTATTGCTTGAAAACTTTCCTTATCTTTCTGACATTATTTTCTAACATAAAGAAATAGCACTAGCTTATCTTTAAAAAAATAATATTGATTACATTTTCCAAAATAAGTTCCCATCGAAAACTTTCAGTAAGCTTATACAACAGAAAAATAGAATATTCTATTTATATTATTTATTTATTTTAAAAAATCACTTATTTTTGGAAAGAATGTCTATAACCATAATTATTAATAATTACTTTATTAATAATATACTTAAACTCTATTATTCTATTTTTATTATTTTACTTATTAAAAGCTTTCATTTTACTAAAGAATAATTACAACCATAAAAACTAATAATTACTTTGAAATGAAAGTTTTTAAAAATTTTTAAAATAAAAAAGGCCAGTTTATTGTTTGAAAACTTTCCTTATCTTTCGAACATTATTTCCTAACAAAAAGAAATATCTGTAGCTTATCCTTGAAAAAAATATAGTGATGACATTTTACAAAATAAGTTCCCATCGAAAAATTTCTGTAAGCTTATGCAACAGAAAAATAGAATATTCTATTTATATTATTTATTTATTTAAAAATCACTTATTTTAGGAAAGAATGTCTGTAACCATAATTATTAATAATTAATTTGAAATAAAAGTTTTAAAATAACTTAACAAGTAAAAATTAAATTTAAAAAGTCAAAAAACCCGACTGCTTAAAAAGCGAACTAATTAATTATTTCTCATCTATATAAAACTATTTTTATATTACCTATTTTTTTTTATTTACTTGTATTGATGACTCTTAAGTTGTGTTTAATTGTTAGTTCCTATCTATAAACACTGTTTGGATGAGGTCTATAGATGTCTATGAAGGTTAGAGTTATAATTAAGCTAGAGATCCTACCTACACAACTTCCAGGTTGTGTAATATTTCAACGGAGCTTCTGACTGTAAAATAGTCAATTAAACATCGTCTTCATTTTGAAAGACCTATCCAATTATATGCCACTCAATAGGTTGCATAAAAATGTTTTTCGTCTCTACCGCCATTTTGTATTTTACGGCACCATTTTGAATTTATAAAAACAAAACCTAGCCAATAACCATCGGATAGTTAAGACGAATCGATAGAGACCTCATTCATTAAAATCCATTCAGCCGTTGGGATGTTCCGAGGGTATAAAGAAATCCACATACCCAGATACGCGTGAAACATATAACCCTTCTTGGCAGTCGGGTAAAAAGTGATGAAGGCCATGTAAGTGTTTGAAAACTTTTTCAATCTTTCAGTCATTATTTTCTAACAACAAGAAATAGTACTAGTTTATTCTTAAAAAAGAAAAAATACGTTTGATTGTATTTTACAAAATAAGCTCCTATAGAAATCTTTGCCGGCTTATGAAACAGGGAAATCTATTATTCTATTTATATCATTTTATTTATTAAAATCACTAATTTTAGCCATAATTAGTAATAATTACTTTCAAGTTTGAGTTTTTAAATTATTTTTAAAATAGGAATGCCATTTTTGTACTTTTGTTTGAAAACTTTTCCAATATTTCAAACATTATCAAAGAAATAATACTTGTTCACTCTTGGAAAAAAAATGCGTTTGATTATATTTTACAAAATGAATTCCTACCGAAAATTGTTGGCAAAGCAGAAAAATATTTTATTCTATTAATATTACAGTAGAACCTCATTTATTCGAAACTCTCGGTTAACCGAAATTCATTTTTAAAGCTTTTTTTTTTTTTAACATCACATTCCTTGCGTGCAAAATCCATTTTGAAAACTTTTTTTAACTATAATATTCCTTGTGTGCAAGCGGTCCTTTCGGGACTGCAAGTACAGTACAACCTCGATTATCCAAGCTAACTGGGATCGCTAGTACCTTGGATATCGGAAATCTCGGTTAATAGAAATCGTGTATAAAAACTCGCCGTGCTCACGAATTTAACGTCTTTTAGAATTAAAAAAAAATAGAATGTTTTTTAAATGATAAAAATAAGCATATATAAAGTTATGTTTCACAGCTCAACAAATTTAAAAGGAAAAAAAATGGAAACTAGGAGTAAATTTTAAAAAGCAAATTGAAATTTTTTTAACTATACTAAGTTAAATATTGAAAGACGCATTTTTAAAAATAAAACAAATCTCAAGAAAACATTTAAAAAAATTAATTACATTAATCTGTTAAATTTACATTGTTTTTTAGAAAAGTCTGTTACCTTTCGTTGAAAAAGTCCATGAAAAAATTCGTTGAAAAGTCCAAAAGTTGAAAAAAAAAGGGTCCTGTAATTGCCCGGTAACACATTGCACAGGACCAAACGGCAACTGGAAACATAGCATTGTTCGCTGGCGACTTCTCAATTTTATACTTTTAAATCCTCACGATGGGGATAGATTGCCAATTAATTTTTAGTTCTGTGATAGTGAATTTTGAAGCATTATCATTTATGAAATAGAAGAAAGTTTTGGGATTGCCCCCTCCGACTAATTTATTGATAATATATTTTCTGCTTTTTTAGCATTTAAAGAGTTTCATTGTTACAATTTATCAGCGCTTTGAGATTGATTAGTGAGCGTTAATTGTCGTATCGTTTTTTCAACTTCCATACAACTGTACGTGTTACAGAGAATGCTTAACGATTTATCGATCGAAAAGTGCCTTAAAATCATTGCATTCATTCATAATTAAATTGTGAAAATATTAAAATGTTGTATTGTCATCGAAAACACAACTTTGTACATAATTTTTATAATTCTAGCCTATCAGGAAGCGAGTTAAAAATCTTTTACAAAATTCCATCTTCACATACAAAAACGTGGTTGAGTTAAATAAACGAGTATAAAAAAAGAGTTTACGAAATTAAGTCACGTTCTGGTCAAACATAGTTCTTGTATGGAATGTAAATTTCCAACTGGGTGAAAAATGTCCCAACCAGGATTCGAACCAGGGATCTCTTGGCTGAATCCGCCAATGTTCTACCATCTGAGCTATCCCAGACGAATCTGGTGGATCTAATACACCCAGATAACCTTATTGATTATAGCATTTGGTCTGACATCTGAATCAGCTCAACAGAATAAATAAACAGAATTTGATAATTCTTGAGAAATGTAAGATGAACGTAAGCAATAAAAATACTTTAGTTGGGAAATAAGAGAAAATGTTTAAGGCTGTTCTCAAATCGAAAAGGGCAACTTTCTGACATAAGTTTTAATTTATTTTTGTTCATAAATGCATGAAACTAGCTGGTGTTGTTGTTCAGAAACTAAGTAATTAAGCTGTTTTTCCTTTTTTTTTTTTTTTTTTTTTTGCAAACGCAATAGATTTGTCAGAAAATAGTGTCAAAGTGGGTGTTTTGAACTGAATTTCCGCACAAAGGAAGAAAGAGCACTCAAGAGCGGGCGAAAAACGTGTTTGTCACGCGATCAAAATGGCTTGTAACTCAATAGGTGATTGATGGATCAAAAAATGGAAATAATAGTTCAATTCCAAATCGCTTCCATGGCCAGGCTTTCCAATTTTATACCTTTCCGTTAAAAAATGAATTTGTAAATATGTCAAAACGTTTTGCGTTTATTGAGCAGAGCAGTTAAGAACAGCCTTAAAAGTTATCGTCACAGAATGGTTGAAAAAAGGTTTAGATCCTTAGCCCTTTGGACGATTTCTATAAAAACGAATACAGGTTTTGGGACAGTGGCCTTGTAACTTATTCAGCAGATTTGGTCTCTATGGAAAACATACTTTAAGTGCTATCGTGTTCACTTCCTCACACACATACATGCCAACATAATCGAGCAGACATCAAATCCAACATGAGAACTACAGCTTTGGCCAGATTATGTAGCAAAGAACATATACAGATTAATTTTTAAAATAGTAGATTAATTTATCCCTCAAGATTTTATTTATCACCCATTATCCGGAAATCACTAAAGATATTTTTACGCAGTGAGAATACTTGCAATCATTTAGCTTCCATTGAGTTACCTAAAATTTCGAAAGAGATGCTCTGCAGAATAAGAAACAATAGTAGAAATTAGTTCACGTTCACAATTATCCGTTTTTATTTTATTTTATTTTATGTTTGCGCTTCTTTTTCATTATACATGCAGTCTTGTGATTTTATTTATCAAATTCTTATTTTTAAAACATTTTGCGGAAATATTTGTATGAACAAAAATCTTGAGAAGTCGCCGTTTGAGCGATGAAACCTAGGCCGATCTGAATAACCGGTATTTATATGGCTTTTAAGTGTATGTTTTATCATTTTTATTTATTTTTGGCTTACTTTGTATGAATTTAAGTGATTTTCATATATAATTTTTTAAATGCTACATCACACTCCATCTTCAATACCAGAAAATGCTATGTTAGACATCAATAACATATATCAATTACGTGGCAATCCGAGTATTTTTACGCGCGTTAGAGCATGGACGGACAAACAAAGTGAAGGACAGATAAACCAAACTTATAAACACTTTTCATCTACGTTGGAAAATGTTCAAAAGAATGAAAAAATGAAAATATAAAACATTGTCTAAGACCGTATATTGTGATCATATTTTCTTTTATTCTTCCATTCTGCATTCCCTTTAAAGTTTTCAATAAAACCATTGAAAAATAAAAACCCCCATTTCCTTTATTCCATTGGATACAAAATGGGCCTTACTTCAACAATATTGTTTCCCCATTTAGACTTCAACAACAGACTGGCGTTGAAATTACTCATCGTTTCATGTTATCACCTGCGATATTGCCTATTTTCGAAAAAGGTAAAATAAGCTATTTTCCTCTCCTTTATAGCTTTAAATTCAAGACTACGCCACCTTTTTTTTTTTTTAAAGAACGCAACAACGAAAAGGAAGAAAGTAGATAGAAGCAGATAGAACATGTATCAGAAGATCTTTATTGCTATCGAAGATAAAGCATCAAAATATGAAGAATATGCGATTTTTTGAAAAAGAAAACTTACACGAAGATTTTTAATTCAACGGCTGTTTGGTAAGTTTCATACAAGAGTTTCATATGTTCCTTGTAATTTACAATAGCACCAGGGCTCGAAATGTACCGGAGCAAATCGGTACGATGTTCCGGTTGGTAAAATTTGTGGCAAATATTGTTCCGGTTCGTAGAATTATTAAAAAATATTATTACAGTTTCATACATATAGCTTACTATGCTCTCTGTAACTTTTTTTTTTCTAATTATTTAGAATCTTGAATGCATTTTTTTAAATTGGATTTTCTACGGTTAAATATAAATTTTCTATACAGTAAAGTCCCGATTATCGGAGTTAATATGGACCAAGCTCGCCTCGTATAACCAAAAAACTCGTATAAACCGGATTTACACAAATAGTCACCAACTAAGGAGATGAAATATAAATTTTCACTTAATTCATTCATTTTTATGGTACTAGTAACATTTCTTTGACGTACATTTCCGTTACTTTTAAGAAAAACGGGGAATGAAATTGTTTATTTGAAAAAGCCCTTGATAGTTTTTTGTTTGTTGAATGTCTATTTTGCTGCAGTTTTTTTTTTTTTTCTTGCTGCAGTATTATGCTACTGCATAGCAACCAATTTCTAAGATTTTTTTCTTACCTCTAAAACTTACCAGTAAATTTTGCCTAATTCAATTGCCGATATCTAACAATTTTCAACGATTAAATATGACAAAAATTTATATTCAATTTGAGAGGTAACAAAACCGTACAAATTGGCAGCTATATGATTCTATTAGTGTCATGAAAATTGCAGGTGTAGCCTCAGAAGAAAATAACTCGGTTAAGCGGAACTCGGATAATCGGAACTTTACTGTCCTTTCAAAAAAAAAATGTCGACAATAATTTTGAAATAGAGTTCCAGTTCGTGGATTTTTCCATTTCGAGCCCTGAGTGGCACTGCAATAAGTCGACGCATACATAACCCGTATATCCCGTTAACTCAACATTTATTGTTCACATGTATGACATCATGTTAATTTCAATTAGAAACAAGTATCCCGAACATAGCGGAAAATAATTTGTAATTGAAATCTTTAAGGAGACACATGACATTTGAGTTTGTCGAAATGATCACGAAATGAACGTTTTTCAAAGTACCAAAATACAAATAATATGCAATTAAGATCTTTTTTTTTTTTTTTTTTTCGCTTTCTGCTTAAAGTATATATTCTTAGCTATATTATCCAGAAAAATAAATGTTGTATATACAAAATTAATATTTAAATTTTAAATTTAAATATTCATCTCACTAATGCGTGAATTATAATCATCAAATGCTTCGCACAAATTATAAATATAGAAAACAATTTTTGAACAAAATAGAATCATAACACACCTATTTGTGAATTAAAACCAAATATGTACAAAAAGTTTTGTTTAAAATTTAAATTTAGCACAAAATATGAAAAATTATAAATAAAAAAAAAAAAAAAAAGTTTTTCAAGTGCAAAAAAAAAACAACCAAAATATGTGATTTTTTTTTTTTTTTTTTAGCATGAAGACTATAAAGAAATGCATATTTGGTTAATTTTTTAAAGCTCTAGCTTATGTAGTTTGAAAGTAACAGCGCACGCAAACTCCAAATTTACTAATCTGAGGAAACGCGTTTTAAAATTTCAATATCAATGGACTTTCGATTGTACTCACCGTCTATAAATGGTTATAACTCAAGAAATAATGCATATTTTTGAATGGGTTTTTTTTTAATACTGCTGAGAAAATTTAAAAATTATTAGCAAATCAATTTCTGAAAACTGGTCTTTTGAAAGTTTAAAGGTCCTGTGCCCCCTTAATAGGTTTTTTTACAGATTAAGCTAAATAATGCTGTCAAAAGTGATAAAATATCTTTATTTAAATTGACGAACGTTACATCGCACGAACGGCGACATTTTCAAAATCATTCATGATAGAAATATTTTCACAAAATTTAAAAAACAATAACTTGGTAAATAATGTCACGAGACTTAATGCATAATGAAAATCAGTGCAAACATAAAATAAAATTAATTTAGATATTTGTGAGCGTGGATTAATTTTTACTATTATTATTAAAATTGCATAGCATTTCTTTCCAAATTTTAGGTAAATAAAGGGATACTGAATCATTGCAAATATTCTCGTTGCGTAAAAATATCCCTATTAATTTCCGGATAATGGATGGCAAATAAAATCTTGATGGATAAATTAATCTGCTATTTTTAAAATTGATCTGCAAAGGTTCTTTGCTGCATAATCTGGCCAAAGATCATTTTATTTTATGTTTGCACTGATTTTCAATATGCATGATGTCTCGTGACATTGTTTATCAAGTTATTGATTTTTTTTTAATTTTGTGAAAATATTTCTGCCATGAATGATTTTGAAAATGTCACCATTTGTGCGATGAAACGTTCGTCAATATAAATAAAGATATTTTATCACTTTTTATAGCGTTATTTAGCTTAATCTGTTTATAAGTGATTATTATACATGTTGTTACAGGGTTTTTTTTTTTACATTTAATATATACTTTTAGATTACCCATTAACAGTACTAACAAGAAAGAAAAAATCATGCGTCCAGCAGATTATGAAACACTTTCTAACACATTAAAAATAATTTTACAAAACTTCCCCGTTTAATAAGTTGAAATAGGATGTCTACTTCAACTATTTGGATATGCATAACACATTTGAAAACTCAATTTCAGCAATTCCCAATTACAGCCGGAAAGTTATCCGAATTTTTTGAGCAGCCTGGAAGGGCGGGGGTGGGGGGGGACAGAGGGTGTTAAAACCCCCTTTCTTTCTGTTTGACTTGGCGAAAATTAGTCATCGCCAAGAATTATTGCAACCCTATTATACTTTACTATTTTTTCAGTTTGTTTTTTAATGTAGATGTAAGTAAATTCTGAAGCGAGTGGTGTATCTCATCTGAACCAAGGCTTTTCTTGGTAATAATAAATATATTCATATTCATTTAACAGAGTTTTTAATTATCAGAGTTCTGATTTACTTTGAATGAATAAAAATCGATCTGCATATTTTATTTAATTGATATGATAAAATCTCTGATTCGAAGTATATATTTTATCGACTGTTCTATGAAAATCCTCAGAGGGGGTATGTACTCCGGGCGCCAGAACGAAAGGCAGGCAAATGAAGATTTTGTTTGTCGATTTTTCTCACATCTATGTTTAGCACGGTATTGTTAAAACCATCCTATCTGGCGTATGATAAAGCATAGAAGAAGCTAAAGATGATATGGCATAAGGATCCTGTATAAAGCGGAATCTTTTCGATTCCGTTTTCAAGATTTTAATAAATGAATATTTGATAAAGCCAAGAGCGGATCCAGCTCACCATTTAGAGGGGGGTCATGAATTTCCTTTTTTGGGGTGGAAGGGGGTCACATCTCTTTATGAAAATTTTTTATGTTGAAATCTATTCAAAAATTCAAACTAACTACTTTTCTAATACTTTCGCGAAGTCATTTTCATTCGTAAATACAAAAAAGTTTCATTAATATTCGTAAAAATATAAAATTTACCGATTTTGTTCAGATACCAAGAAATTAAAGAATTACCCATTTTCTTATAAAGGCAAAGATTCATTCAGAAAATGTTGTCAAAGTTAGCATTTTTAGCCAAGTTTTACGAGTTGACAGCCACAAAAATGTCGTCGCAAAGGTCTTTCTAGTGTTTAAAAATCATCTACAATTCTTTGGAGACTTCATTTTCGCAATCTTTTAATGTTTCCACCATTGCCATCACATTATTTTTTTATGGCATGTAGCTAAGAAATGCCATTCAGGCTGCATTTTAATATTGTGTTTGTGATGACATAAATTTATAAAACTTTTACATGTTCTTATCTTAAAATAAATTACTTTTACCAGATTACGATAGGAAGCTGGTTACTCTATGAATATTCTAATTTTGAATGTACACTGGTCTATTCTAAAGGTACACTATTTTTGTTAAGTTGGGGATAATTATGTTGCTTTCTAAGTATTTTTCAGTGCAAATCGAACAGTTTTTGTTTTTTTTTTTTTTTAACTGGATAATGGTTATTACACAATTCGTATCTTATGAAAACTTTGACAAAATTCCCGTGGCAACTATACTGTATGCTTAGCCTATTTCAATGCTGATGAAGTTTTTTTTTCTTTTTTGTTACTTCAACGCTTTGTCATTATTTAACTCCTTGAATTAAGAAAATGATTTTATACTTTTTTTAAAAAGGGGGCTTCTTAATTATGGCATTTTGAAATTATTATCACCTAAACGGTTTTTTTTTTTGTTGTTGTTGTTACTTCAAGGCTTTGTCATTATTTAACTCCTTGAATTAAGAAAATGGTTTTTTGCTTTTTTTAAAAGGGGGATTTTTAATTATGGCATTTCGAAATTATTATCACCTAAGATAACAAAACCGTACACATTGGCAGCTATGTGATTCTATAAGTGTCATTAAAATTGCAGGTGTAGTCTCTTCTTTCTGCTCAAAGTATTAATTTTTTTTCCCATAGAACTTATACCTTTGGAATGGATCATTTTCTTCTGATGGACAAAATCTTCGGCTTCCATTATTATGAAACAGCCATTATAAATGAAGTGTTAGGTGGAGATGAAAGAACAGCCGTAAAAAGTGAGAACTCTGATTTTCTGGTCAGAATGAGGGGAAAATGGCCATAATTTTTTTTTTTTTTTTTTTTTTTTTTTTTTTTTTTTTAAATGTTGGCCATTTTTTTAAGCAACATATCGCATTTTTTATTTTAGGCAAGTGCTAAAATTTCTTGATCATAGTTAAATAATATGTAGTGTTATAATTATTTGGTCTTATGCTGTTTGATCAATGTGAAATAACCTTTTAAATGATGTTTGAAAACGGTAAGTCATGTAGATTAAATGCTAGTCCACAGCTTTTGTAATGGCGTCATGCTCGGCAAAGTGGCCACAAAGATTTCGGGCAAAATGACCAGATGGCTACTTTTTCCGGAAACGATATTTTATTCAATGTTCATAACAAAATACTATCCAAAAGTACTTTCTTTGAAATAAAAAACACACAGGTCCGGGCAATAACTTCTGCAGAGAAAGGCTAACTCTCGACATTTAGAGTCTGCATGTCTGCTTGGGAGCACTTGTATTCCCCCATTCGTCATATTGATGCTCATTGGTGATTATTTTATCTTGTACCGATTTAATACTTAAAATATTACAAAACATAATAATTATTCTTAATGTGTGTTACTTTATCTTGCGTTTATTAAATAGGGGGGGGGGGGGGAGATATGATACACTTTTTTTAACTAATTTTTTACAAGCCTTAGAAAGCTATTTTTAAACAAATTTTTCGTGTTTACTAATAAAGTGACTTTTTATACATTTATTAAAAATATTGTGAATTTAAAAATAATCACTCAAAAAATAAATCTCAATTATTTTGAATGGTTACTACTGTGTCAAATTTCTCCATTACTGGGGAGGATTAATACACTAGCAAGGGAGATTTGATACACTGTTATGTAAATTGAAAAAACAAAATTCAGGCAATTCAATTTATGTGTCATACAGTTTTTTATGATAAATCTTGAAATATTTAAGTAAAATTTAAAAAGAAATGACATTGACGTATTTTTGTTTCAGAAATGTTTTTTAATGTTTGTGTTGAATGGCACCTGAATTTACCAACAAATTTAATTGGAAATAAGAAAAGGGTTTAACTTTCATATTAAATAGAAAATATTTTACCAAAATGCTGGTGCCAATGCGGCATTCGGGTATTAAAATTTAGTGGTTTCATAAATATACCTCCACCTCTGAAATGGTTAAAAGAAAAAACTAATAACTGTATCATTTTGATAAGTAAAATCGGGCGGATTTAATGTTTTTTAATTTGACCTTCGTCAATTATAGAAAAATCTTCCTTTTCAGGCCATTTAAACTTTTTTCCTTCTACATGACGAGCAAAGCAAAACTAACCATCTATCATTGCACTGCTTTTCTATGTAACCTACATAATGTCTATGAATAGTCTCTTTGTTCTTCCTTACCAATTTCAGTAGCTCTTGCTGTAAAACAATAATGAATATTACAGTCCTATATTAGTTTACAACTTTAAAAAAATATTAAATTTCAAATATACAAGTGTATCATTTCTCCCCAGCACTAATGTACCATTTATCCCTATCATGCCTTATTGGATTTTCAATCACTTTGTATAAATGCAGTTGCAAAATGCCAATCTGCTTTCTAGTAAAATTCACCCTAACAATGTGCTTTACAAATAAAAAATAATTACAAGATATTATCTTCACAATAATAAGAGTTATGAAAAAAAATCAGTATTTAAAAAAATTTACATTGACATTCCAAAAGTCTTCCAAATTAAAAAAAAAAAACAACGTTGTCTTCTTCACTACTAAGTCCAGCTAATGATGGCCTCTGCTAATAAAAGAAGCCTTTACATCTGTTACAATGGTTGTTAATGTCATTTTTGAGAAAAATTGTCAATGTATCAATCCTCCCTATATATCAAACCTCCCCTACCTCCCCTATACATCTTGAATCAATGTGATTTATTCATTTATCTATGCTGGCTACTTTATCCAGCCTAGGCGGGCAAAGTGGCCATTTTGTAGTTTTTTTTTTTTTTTTTTTTAAGTAACGTTTATATTTTTAAATTAATAGCAATTGAAACTAAAGTTATTACAGTTACTATTGGTATTTGTTTCTAGAGCTTTACTGGTTAATGACTGGGGCGGCGTACTTTATCTACCATCCGATTTTAAAGGCTAGATAACTACTTTTAATGATATATTTGTGTAATGCAATGTCCAGTAGCAGTATAAAAGCAATGGACATCAATTCGTTAAAAACAAACTAATTTAATTAGAATTAATCACATAAATACTATGGGATTCGCGACTAATTTGCATTGAGTGGATCTCTCAATACGCATCCCGAGTCTTTAAAAGCTAATTAAAAAGTTATCTGGAAAAATATGGCACGGACCAAGGCGGCTTTGAACTTTGCGATCTCCTTTTGAAGCGCGATTAGCACAATGCCAAGTTTAAACTTTCAACAAAGGTTTTGTATTAGATACTCTGCACTGTAAAAAAAAATCTGTCAAATTGATAGGAAAAAACTGTCAATTTCGGCGCCAGTGGAAAACCGTTTAATTTACTGAAAAAAACTGTTATTTTTCATTAAAACAGTTTTTTTCTGTAAAAAATGCAGATTTGTTCTGCAAAAATTACGAAATTCAGTTTCTTTTACAGAAAAAAAAACTGTTTTTCTTCAAAACAGTTTTTTTCTGTAAAATATACAATTATTTTCTGTAAAAATTACAGATTTTTTTACAATGTGTAAAAGGAAAAGATTATTACTACGTTCAATTTACTTTTATGAATCGCCAAATGATGTTTAAATATGCACTACTTTTATTGTCAGTGCCAAATTAAGTTAACCATAAACAGATTAGGTTAACATTTAAAAAAAGAGAGTTATACAGAACAGCAATATTAGATATTATTTAAGCTAAATATCTCTTTGAACTTTTATGGTACACCCATTCATAATTTTCTAGTATATACAGTTATGCTCAACCCCACGTTGTATAGTTATTTACAAAGTCTTATTATTCTTTTAGCAACGATTTTTTAAATAATACAGTTAATATTTCATGTATTTATTGTACGCAACCCTCAGAGCGCAAGTAATACTCGCACTTGACCGTTTATGTTGTTAGTGGACAATCTAAAAAGATATATTAGAAGTAAAAAGTCTATTTCTAAGTAAAAAGTATAGAGTTTAAAAATTTTTAAATAAATGGTTTTTAACTATATTCTATAACTCTGAAAGTCCAGGTTGGATCACCTAGTATTTTATAATATATTAACAATTACATATCAAATATGAAAAAATTATTTTAAGGGGACGAGGGACCTTAAAAATCCTTAAAAATCAATTCTTTATTTTTTGAAATTTTGACTTTAAATATTATTCAGGGGTACATTATATGCATTATGACAAGCATTTATCAAAAAAAATTTTTTTTTAATTATTTTTGAGAAAAAAAAGGGAGTTTTACGCGTCGTCTTAGAAATCTTCGAAATGCCCCATGCGCATTCCAAATCAATGAAAATCCCCAATATTTTTTATAAAAGTTTGGTTTATATATATAAATAAAACTGTGCATCAAATTTTATATATTTGAATATAAAGGTTAAAAAAAAAAAAAAATTAAAAATTCCAAAATTTTTCCGAAAAAATTTCAAAAATTTGATTTTTTTTTTTTTTTTTTTTTTTTTTTTTACACCTTCATATTAAAATATATAAAATTCGATGCACAGAATTATTTATATATATAATCCAAACTTTTATAAAAAATATTGGGGATTTTCATTGATATGGAATGCGCAGGGGGCATTTCGAAGATTTCTACGACGACGCGTAAAATGCCATTTTTTTCTCAAAAATAAATTTTTTTTAAAATTTTTTTTTGTGATAAATGCATGCCGCAATGCATATAATGTACCTTTGAGTAATATTTAAATTAAAATTTACAAAAAAAAAAAGAAAAAAAAGAAAAAAATTAAAAAATTTTGAAATTTTGAAATTTTTTCGAAATTTTTCATTTTTTTTTTTTACCTTTATATTCAAATATACAAAATTCGATGCACAGTTTTAATTATATATATAAACCAAATGTTTATAAAAAATATTGGTGATTTTTATTGATATGGAATGCGCAGGGGGCATTTCGAAGATTTCTACAACGACACGTAAAATGCCATTTTTTTCTCAAAAATAAATTTTTTTTAAATTTTTTTTGTGATAAATGCATGCCGTAATGCATATAACGTACCTTTTAGTAATATTTAAAGTTAAATTTGCAAAAAAATGAAAAAAAAATGAAAAATTCTGAAATTTTAAAATTTTTTCGAAAATTTTCAAAATTTTTCAAAAAAAAATTTTTTTAAACCTTTATATTCAAATATATAAAATTCGATGCACAGATTTTTTTATATATATAAACCAAACTTTTATAAAAAATATTGGGGATTTTCATTGATATGGAACGCGCATGGGGCATTTCGGAGATTTCTAAAACAACGCGTAAAATTCCACTTTTTTCTCAAAAATGACTTAATTTTTTTTTTTGTAATAAATGCATGCCATAATGCATATAATGTACCTTTGAGTAATATTTAAGGTGAAATTTACAAAAACTAAAAAATTTATTTTTAAGGTCCCGCGTCCCCTTAAATTGAAAATGCTACTTTTAAAACAAAAGCCTTATAATACTCTAAAAAGCTTTTAAATAGACATCCTTCCTGTAAAACATTAAGTAAAGAAGAAAAACAGCCCACAACAATAAAGTCTATTGGAAAACTGAATGTCGGACATTTGATAGCAATTTCCATTCGGTAATGGTCACACAGGCAATTTCCGTTCAACGGAGGCTTCGACATGTAAATATATTTTTTCCCGATCGTATATATTTGTTTTCGTTTAAAAATAAAATAAAATAAAATAAAATAGTGACTAGAAAAAAGTTGTATGTGCTTCCAAACGGAATACATATTTCAAGTTCTGGATCGCAAAAATATCTACAGAAATGAGATGATAAAAAGAATCCCGATCAATAAATATTTTTCTCTTTGTTGCTGAATTTTACATATTCGGTGAGTCAAAAACTAACACCAGAAATGATACATCCAGAAATAATTCTGTATGTATTCTTATTTCTGTATTCTTAGGCTTTTAAATAGGCTACTTAAGGGGTCTGGAAACTCTTAAAATTGGAAAAAAAAAGAAAAAAAAAAGACCATTTTCAACATTTAATATCTTAAAATGTATTTGATTTTAAAACACAATTTTTATTGTGATGAAAGATACAAGTATGTTTTTCATTTCATGTATTCCAAAAATTACAAGATGCAGAATTAGCATTTATAGGGGGGCTCTAAATTGTGAGCCATTTGATTCCGCGCGCGATTACAAAATAAATAGTGCAACTAGAATAAAAATTTTTGTGCCTACATATACTTCTGATTGTAATAAAACCCCTGAACCTAAATAAATTAGTATTTAACACATTTTTATATTTTTAATACAAAGTTGTGACAAAGCTAATACAAAATTTTGTAAATTTCGACAGCACAATCAACCTAAAAAACCATGTTTTTGAACAATAAAAAGGAAATGTTAAGTTCAGTTTATACAGACTGACATGAAACATACGTTTTGAAAATTTCACGTAAAAATATTCAGAAGTTTTTTGAGATATCCAGACCGTTATGCCCAAAAATATCATTTGGTTGGTTAATTGAATGATTGTGTTTATGACGGCCAATTATCAACACGAGGGATATAGGCCCAAAAGGGGGGGGGGGGTGTCCTTCGTGGGGGTCTTCCTAAGGGAACCTAACCCGTATTTACGCTTGGAAATCCAAGGTTTCGAAGAAAACCACGAAAACTCTGAAATGATTAGGCCGACGGGCCCGATTGAGTTCGAACCCAGCACCTCCCGTCTACCAGATTCGAGAGCAGAACCTCTCGGCCACTGGTGGGGCAAAACATCATTTGGAGAAAAATGTGTCGGAAATACCGCTTTAGCTATGGAACGGGTATAATTCTAAATGCCATAACTTCTGTTCCAATAGAAATTTCAAGGAAACCATTATAGGGCATTTCCATCGCCACTGACGTAACATTTTATCATCGAATTTTGTTTTCAAATCTATATAGAAAATTTACTAATAAAGCTAGAGCAAATTTTTACAATTTAAAACATTTCTTACTAAGGACTTAATACCCAAAGACCTGCAGCTTATTTTAATCTCTCTTTGAGTCCCAAAAAATTGCAATTCAAAATTCTGTAACTGACGTAACATAAAATAGACAAACATTTTTTCTGCTTTCATTGAAGTGTGAAAATTATCAAAACTATCCCGTTAAAAAAAGTGATTTAATGTTCTCAACAACACTAAGTGGTGCCAAATTATAACAGTAACTTTTTTAATTAATTTCTGAATAATAAAAAAGAAAAAAATGGCATTGACACGTGTAACTGACGTAACTTTTATTGTGTAACTGGCGTAACATTATGACTTTAAAAAGACAATAATGGTACTTAACTTAGTTTGTGATCAGTAATTTACGATGCCTTTTTATTAGGATTTTATTATAGAATATAAAAATATCAAGTTTTTCAATCATACCCTTAAATGAAACGTATTATCAATTTTATTCCACCCCCCCCCCCCCCCCGAGCAAAAAAAAAATGATGATTTTCTGTGGAATTGCCCTATATCAAAATTTTCAGAATAGATAAAAGTTTAACATCTAAAAAAAAAAAAAAAAAAAAAAAAAAATTAACAAATTACAACGACCATTTGGAAAATGATTTTTTTGAAGACTAAAATTTAAGACATAAAAAATCGCACGGAGTTGATCATACATTACGTACGCCATCAATTAAACATTAATAGTGTTATTACACATAAAAATTGCAAGCGACAAAAATCGCCTGAGACTCGTTAGATTTCATGAAACTGGCGTATTATCCACCTGAAACTTACGTATTATCCAAGCATTTCATTGGCTGTTCGGGAAAAGCCTTTTCCATCGTCCAAGAAATCTGACGACCCATTTTAAATGAAATTTCATTCTTAAACTTCTAAACAACCCACACTATTACTTTTTACACCGTCGTATAGAGAAAAAAATGTACTTTTAAATGCAATTTGTTTGAAAGCTGTATCTTAATTTGTTTCTGAGTTTAAAATTTTTTTTTTGTAGTTTTTATTACTTTTTTGTCATAGTGGCAACAGAAGTATCCATCTCTGTTGAAAATAAAGGGAAATACAGATTACAGTATAGACTAATCAGAAAACGAATAAAATGCGGATTCGACCAATAAAAAGCTTCAGATATGCTTTTGATTTCCTACCCTGACGAGGACAATAACCATTTTTCCAAATGGTTAAAAGCTTCAAAGCTTAAGAGTCCTGAGACCCCTTGCAATTCAACAGATCCATCAAACGGATCGTGCGAAGATGGCTCTTCTCGCAGCTAACAGAGTTCTATGAGACCGGGATTCTCAAATTGATCCATCGTTGGTACAAATGCCTCAAAATCCATTGAAGTTATGTAGAAAAGTAATAAATAGGTAATACAGAAAAACCTTGGTTATCCGAAGCAATTGCGACCGACCATTTTTCGGAAAATCGAAATTTTCGGATAATCGAGAGTGCTTCAATTTTAAGATTAAGGAGAAATATATGCAATATTTCTTATTATAGTTACAAGTGCTTAATAAAAATAAAGCAAGAGCAAAATAGAAACAGGAATAAATTAACTAAATTTTAATTTTAAAATGAAGTACATTTTACATATATCACAAGGATTTGAAAAAATGCCTTGTTTGTCGCAGTTTCGATTGCCTTTGCTTTGAAACTCTATCACGGAGTTTTTTATATTATAAGCTCACCAGTATCACAGTCTTTCTGCTGCTTCAGCCATGCCAAACCTTTTGCAAAATATTCAAAAGCTTCAGAATTGCTGATTTTTTCTTCGTTCCACTACGCAGCTTACGGGAGCTCAAGTTAAATTCAAAGGAACTCTAAGAAAGGGGATCGAAAATATTTATATGTACTCGTAGTTCGGAAAGTACCGCTGGCACACAAGAAATATAAGAGTTAAAATTGGGGAGGGGGGGAAGCTTTCAAAAGGGATTTGCATATAAGGAATGTGATAGTAGACAGAAAAAAAGCTTTAAGAATGGATTTCGGTTAACCGTGAGTTTCGGTTAAAAGAATCCCGGATAAAAGAGGTTCTACTGTTATTTCTGTTTCATATTCTCAGTATTTGCTTTTTTCTTCTTTAAAATTATGTGCGTTACTTATTGATGCACCCTCCTACAATTATTCTACAAATAAATCCACAAACAATAACAAAAGGATAATATCCACAAAATCCTGATTTTGCATTACAAGTAAAGATCTTAAAGCAAATCAAATAATAATCCGTTGCTGGTAAATGGTGCTTCTAAAATAAAAACACCACAAAAAAATACTCTTAAATAAATATCCTTCTTTTAAAGCATTAACTAAAATACAAAAACATCCCCTACAATACAGTCTATCGCGAAATAGAAAATCGGACATTTAATGGAACGTTCCAGTCGATAATGGTCACACAGGCAATTTCCGTTCAACTGAGGCTTTGACATGTAAATATATTTTTTAGTCGTCATGCATATTTGTTTCCTTTTTTAAAAAAAGAAGAAAAACAGAAAATATCTGTAAAGTATTGACTAGAAGAAATTGTATGTGCAGGAAAATGGAAAATATATATTTCAAGTTTTTAGATTGGGAAAATAACTGTAGAAAGAAGTTGAGAAAAAATTTCTGGTCAATAAATATTATTCACCCCCCTCCTAGGTTATATAATAGGTTGGCCAAAAGCTATTGCCGGAAATGATAAAATTCCTTTCTGGAATTTTTATTATTGAATAGTGAAATTCCAGGACTAATATTTTTCATTATTTAATTAAATTATTTATAAGTATTTCATTAATTAATTAATTTCATTATTTAATTTTTAATTATAATAAATTTCAGTTTAATAATTAAAAGCAATGCACAGACGTGCCAAGTCTCCGACTTTTTGCACACCGCATATTTATCTTAGAAAAATTGTTGTTATTTTAAATCGTCCAAATGTTCCAATTAAATACAACAACATTTTCTATATTAAAATACTGGTATCCAAAAAGCCGGAGACTTGCAGCTCTGAATGCAATATTTTAGTAATTTCATAAATCAAAAATATTTTTTAATTACTATTCCATTCTTTTCCAAAACGTTTATTTAATGGTGAAATTTTAAAGACATAAATTCAATATTTAAAAGCAGTACAACTTACAGAAAACCTTTTATAGTAGCAAATTCTTAAAATACTACAATAAAATATAAGTAATATTCGAGAACTCTCAGTTTAAAATTTTCCAGAATTGTTAGTTAAAAAATTTCTAGAAATATGTCGAAAAAATTAAACTTCGAAACAAGAGGTATGTCAAACATAGAAAAATCAAGAAAAACAACACAAAACAACATTAAAAACATCTAAACAGTCAGTCTATTAGAGATCGTCATAAACATACCCTTGCAGACAATAGTGTTTCTTTTTTATTCTTCAAAAAGAATAAGAAGCATGAATAAATATTCGCGTTTCATTCAAATATTTGCAATGAAACACAAGTATCAATGGGAAAAAAATACTTTTCTATTTATAATAAATAAATAATAGCGAATTCTTAAAATTATACAATAGGTAATATTTCAAGAATTCTTAGTTTAAAAATTTCTCGTAATACGTTGAAGAAAAAGCAAATCGAAACAAGAGAAATATTTTCCAATTTAAGAAAAAAGAGATTTTACTTTTTTCTAGCATTTCTTTCAGAATACTATATCTACAATGACAGAAAAAAATCTCTAAAAAAAAAATACAAACTCAAACATTACAGAAAAACCATTGGCAATTGAATAGTATCAAAGGAACGGAAAATATGAAAGTATCTTGGAAGAGAAAAGAGATAGAAAACAATCCCAGAAAATAAAATCGGTGCTTTTATGCTAGCCGTTTTTTCACTTTTAGCACGTATAACTTTAGTTTTAAGCTATTACTTAATTTTTAAAAAATTCATAGTATGTTGAAGGAAAAAATTTAAACAAAACAAGCATTTTCCGATTTATGAAAAATCAGATTTCACTGTTTTTTATTTATTTTCTACAGAAAACTACACTGGTTATCAAACATTAAGGAAAAGTCACAAAATGCTAATTTTCAAGTACGCGAACACTCAAAAGGAAATAATATAATTCGAGTAATTACTATCTCTACCACACAGCTAGCCCATATAACATCTCATTCATGTCACACATGGTCACAAGTGTCACAGTCACTACGATGAAGCAAAAAATTAGGAAATTCCATACATCTCATTATGAGTCTCAAATGATCACTATATGTGACTCCACTGAGACGCCACTGTGACTGCTGCTTTGTGGCGAGTCACCATGTGACTTTACAATGTATCTGCATTGTGACTCTCATGTGACTGTCATTTGTAGACTCAATTTCAAAGTCATCGTGAACGCTGCATTGTGATAAGTTACCAAATAATGTCACATTAAAGTCACATGATGACTTTCAGGTGACAGAGAGACTGCTGTGAAGTCACCATTGTGCTCTTTTGGGAAAAGTCTCCATGTGACTATAATATGATATTATTTGGTGACTTATCATAATGCAACGTTCATGATGACTATGAAATTGAGTCTCAAAATGACAGTCACATGAGGGTCACAATTTAACTACATTGTAAAGTAACCTGGTGACTCGTCACAAAGCAGCAGTCACATTGACTTCTCAGTGGAGCCACATATAGTGATCATTTGAGAGTCATAATGAGATGTATGGAATTTCCTATTTTTTTGCTTCACCGTAGTAACTGTGACACTTGTTACCATGTGTGACATGAATGAGATGCTATATGGGCTAGCTGTGTGGTAGAGATAGTAATTACTCGAATTATATTATTTCCTTTTGAGTGTTCGCGTATTCGAAAATTAGCATTTTGTGACTTTTCTTTAATTTTTTATAACCAGTGTACTTCTACAAGAACAGAAGAAATCCCCCAGAGAAATTATACTTTCATGGGCGTTAAATAAAAGCTACTCGCAATTTAAAAGTATACAAAAAATTAATATATGAAAGTATCTGAAAGGAAGAGGGTGCATTCGGCGACAAGAAACATAATGTGAAACAACAAATAGTGCTGAAAACTGCATTTTTCTTCAAAACTAAAAAAATTCAAATGAATGTTGCAGCAAGAATAACAATAAGAACTAAAAATTACCATTAATAGATGATTAAATTGAGGTATACCGATTGTCGCTTAATTCCTTCGCAAGCAATACAGGGTAGTTATAAAAAAAATACTTCGTTAGTATATCATACCATGGCAGCTGTCCGTTCAAGAAAACGAGATGCTATTTTGGAGGTGGATATTTTAAGGCATAGTGTCAAATATGAGGTGACGAACAACAATTGAGCTTTCAAAGTTATTGTTAAAATGACAAAATTTTGAAATTTTAAATAGACAGCACCAACTTTTTTTTTTCATCAGCAAATGATCGTCACACTGAAAAACCACATATCGGAAATAAATAAATAAAAATAACTAACATATGTTATCATTCACCTACACTGTTAAAAATTTGCAACAAACTGTCCAATCATTCGGCCGTTTTTATATTAAAAAAAAAGTTTAAGTAACAGTAATTTAACACTGTTCTGACCATAATATGGCCAATAATATGGTCAGAATATCATTAAATTACGGTTATGTAAATGTTTTCTATGAAAACTGTCAAATGACTGGACAGTCTGTGGCAAATTTTTACCAGTGTAATATTATAATGTCTCCCCAGTATATCACACCTCTTTATATGTTATTCACAAAGATATATCGCTCTTATTGCATGCCTTCCGAAAAATAGTAAGTTCTGTCTTTAAAAATATTTTTTAGCAAATTGTTTTACATTTAATTCGCTATAAATATTATTCCTTATCATCAATTTTATAACCTCTTCACTCCTTTCGTTCACATATGTGAACCTCCATTCTTTCCCGTTTTATTTATGGTACTGGAACATAATTGCAATGCAGATCTCAGAATGATATGCTTAGAAGCGTGTGATTCGGAATAATGCAATTAGATTAAAACTCTTGCTCCGAAATCAAATTGGAGAAGAAATAAGTCAGTATTAATTAATAATATTGCATTAATACCCAATGGCAAAGAAGATAAGGCAATATGCATAGAAATTGATCTTTTATAGAGTAGAAATAAAACGTTTAAAAAAATTACTATCGTTCTTGGGCTTTTAATGCCTTCTGTTACAGCGCATTTTTGGATGTATCGCGCTTTTTTCTTGTCTGAAGACATGCATAATAAAATAAGGGGCAGTATCTTAAACGAGTGGTTGGATAGTAAGGTTTGCTTCTACAGGTTATTGTTATCAATTCATTCGTTTATTGTTGTCACCCAGTCCAGAAGTTTGCTACTTAATTAAAAGTAAATTCTGAGTAAATAAAATAAGTGCCTGCTGTATCTTAAACGCGTTGTTGGACAGCACGATTTGGTTATGCAGGTTATTGTTGTCAATTCATTCGTTTGTTGTTGTCACCCGGTCCAGAATTTTTCTACTTAATTAATAGAGAGTTCTGAGTTTACTGCATTCTTTACTGCCGTATAAGCAATGGAAACGTGACTAAACAATTCTAATCTACCGAAATGAACAAAGAAAAAAAGTCCTTCCGGCCAGTGCCGGGAGGAAGAGGTAGCTTTCATAATCCTTATTTTAAAAAATCCAACTTATATCATGCAAACACACGAAGCTCAATTTAGTGGAAACCGAATATAGGAGATTCAATACTAATTTTTATCAATATAATGAATGAGAATTAATATAATGAATGAAATTACTCAGCTTTATCCAAGCTGCTTTTCTTTAAAGTAACTTATATTCGGCTTCCAAATTCGGCAATTTCTTAAAGTGCCTGTCATTTTAAGACAACATGGTGGATGAGGCTAAGCAGTGAACTTGGTCGAGACTTTAGTAATTGCTGTGCACATGCTCACTCACATCGGAATCGATTAATATATAGGAGTGCTGTCGCATGCAAAAAATCAGATTTTTCAAAATGTCACCCACAATAGAAATTGAAACTGCTATATCTGAGCCATTTTTTAAGGTAAAGACAAACAAAAAATACTTCTAAATCCTTATATCAAGATCAAATACTTAAGAAAGAAACCTTTTTCAATTTCTAATTTTTTTGCACCTCACTTTAAATATATATATATTTTTTAATTTAATGGCCGCCATTTTGAAACAAGATGGCTGATGAATCTGGCCAGCGAACTTGGTCCAGGTGTTGATGTATACTATCCACATGCCTTCTTACATCGAAATAGGCGAATACGTGTGTTATCGCGTGACAAATACAAGATCGTTTCAAAATGTTAGCCATGCTAGAAATTCAAAGTGCTATAAATCAACCATTTTTTAAGATATCAACAAAAGAACAAATTTTCAGAAACAAAAACTGCTCCGGAATCTTTGTATCAAGGCCAAACACATAAAAAAAAATCTTTTTCATTTTCCAATTTTTTAATACCTCATTTTGAATTTTAAATTTAATTTTTTTAAAAATGGCAACCCTTTTGAAACAAGATGGCGAATGAAGCTGGCCAACGAACTCGGTCGAGACATTGGTATGTACTATGTACGGACCAAGTTACATCCAAATAGGTTCATAAATACGCCTGTTATCGCGTGACAAAAATCAGGTCGTTTTAAAATGTCAGCCACAAGAGAAATTCAAAATGCTATTACTCAGCCATTTTTTTTAGATATAGACGAAAGAAAAACTGTTCCGGAATCTTCGTATTAAGGTCAAACACATACAAAAAAAATCTTTTTCATTTTCCAATTTTTTGGTATCTCATTTAAATTTTTTTATTTTTTAATTTTTTTAAATGGCCGCCATTTTGAAACAAGATGGCGGATGAAGCTGGCCAACGAACTCGGTCGAGATATTTGTATGTACTATGTACACACCAAGGTACATCCAAGTCGGTTCATAAATACGCCTGTTATTACGTGAGAAAAATCAGGACGTTTCAAAATGTCAGCCACGCTAGAAATTCAAAATGCTATAACTCAGCCATTTCTTAAGATATAGACGAAACAAAAACTGCTCCCGAATCTTTTTATCAAGGTCAAACACATAAGAAGAAAATATTTTTTCAATTTTCAATTTTTGGTACCACATTTCAAATTTAAATTTTTCTTAAAAATTTAAATGGCCGCCATTTTTAAACAAGATGGCGGGTGAAGCTGGCCAACGAACCCGGTCGAGACATTGGTATGTACTATGTATAAACGAAGTTACATCCAAATCGGTTCATAAATACGCCTTTTATCGCGTGACAAAATTCAGGACGTTTCAAAATGTCAGCCACGCTAGAAATTCAAAATGCTATAACTCAGCCATTTTTTAAGATATAGACGAAACAAAAACTGCTCCGAAATCTTTGTATAAAGGTCAAATACATAAGAAAAAAAATATTTTTTCATTTTCAATTTTTTGGTACCACATTTCAAATTATAAATTTTTAAAAAAAATTTTAAATGGCCGCCATTTTGAAACAAAATGGCGGATGAAGCTGGCCAACTAACTCGGTCGAGAGATTGGTATGTACTATGTACACACGGAATTACATCCAAATCGGTTCATAAATACGCCTTTTATCGCGTGACAAAATTCAGGACGTTTCAAAATGTCAGCCACGCTATAAATTCAAAATGCTATAACTCAGCCATTTTTTAAGATATAGACGAAACAAAAACTGCTCCGGAATCTTTGTATAAAGGTCAAATACATAAGAAAAAAATATTTTTCCATTTTTAATTTTTTGGTACCACATTTCAAGTTTTAAATTTTTTTAAAAATTTTAAATGGCCGCCATTTTGAAACAAAACAGCGGATGAAGCTAGCCAACGAACTCGGTCGAGACATTGGTATGTACTATGTACACACCGAATTACATTGAAATCGGTTCATAATTACGGGAGTTAGAGTGTGACATAGGTCAGATATATATATATATATCAATTTTGAACGGAGGGTGGTTTCGGGGTCTGAGGGTCATGATCGATGAAAATATACCAAAATTTTTTGAAATCGCTTTCCTCCGAACGGCTGCAACAGGTAGCTTTTTTGTAAAGAAAGCTACCTAAAATTAAAAACTGTTGAAATCATTCGTGACTTAAAGGTGAAGAAGGACTATCGTGCTTGAATAATGTGATAAAGCCATCGCGGTAGTTTATATAAAAAGAATGAAGTGTGTATTTAGCTTGATTATTTCTGAATATAAGCACGAGAATTCAGAGGACTGTGACATGAAAAACAAGAATATAAATACTTTTCGGCCATTGCGTAAATTGTGAAAGCTTAGAAAATTTTGCGCTGTGGTATGCATCAAAGATCAATTGACTTTGAAATAAACCATTGATATGAATACTTTATTCAAGCATTAGCCCAGAAAATGTAAAATAGCTTATGATGAATTTTTAAATGTAATAAAACATTTACTTTTTCTGAAAATTATCACCATTAAGTTACAGGTAAACTTTATTTTAATATTGTTGTGATTCGCTTATTGATATCATTTTCGTTTCCAGTGCAATTAGATTGAGAAGTCATCAATTTATATATTAATTCCATCTTTTGTTTAAACTAAGTTGCAGTAAAAAACTCAAATAAAAGAATTTGAATTTGCAGTTTGACGTTTATTATCCTTGCAAAGGTAATTTTTTACATATAAACCGAATTCAATAACATGTAAGTACGAAGAATGTTTACTTTTCTGGGATTAATTAATTTAAACAGCATGTTAGAAATTCGTATTTACTGTATATATTATATAGTTCTAATGTTAATGTGCTATGTGCAATTCTCCTATAAGTGAGTAATTTGTGTCCCTTTGGGTTATATGCGACATTTTATCATTTACTAACTGTTTAACCCGTTCTATGCAAGGGAGTTCATGAATTCAATTCTTTAACCAAAATAAAAATAACCATTCGATTTAGTAAAATATTTTTCTACTACTTCGCATTTTTTTTTTATGAAATTTAATTTATCATGTTACTATGGCAGCAGATTATAAAACGATATCTTTGGAATAAGGGAATAAACAGAATAAAAAGTTTTGTTGATGTTTGTGATAAAATGTTTGCCTTTATTTTTTAAAAAAATGTAATAATTAAGCGCAATTAAATAATCTCTAATTATTTGCATGTGAGCTAAAAGAATTATCGTAATACCCGTTGGAGCTTTTTAGTATTGCAGCGTGAAGTACGTAATATGTATATCTCTAATTATTGGCATGTGAGGTAAAAGAATTATCGTAATACATGCTACAGATTTTTAGTATTGCAGCGTGGCGTACGTAATATGTATATCTCACATTGGTTAAAGAACTCACGCGATTACGGGTGAAACATATACAAAAAGGTATTTTATTCTGAATTTTTAATTGCTGGCAGCTGTTATAACAAATAAGGTTTAAATTTGATTGGAAATTGCTGTTAAATTGGTGGTTTTTTATTAATTATTATTAATTATTAAAAGTTAACTCTAAATTATTTCGATTCCGGATTGCTTTAATTGTCTCGGCCGTGTTTTAATACACATGTACATAACATTTCACAATTCTGGCTTCCTAACTGTGGATTTTTATAGCATTACAGACAAATTTTCATTTTTATATATTCGATATAATTTATATAATTTTCGTTAGCATAAAATGTATTCTGTGATGCCTATCTACAATTTAGAAAAGAATCCTCAAGAAAATAGCTGTAATTTTTGCTTCATTTTAACCTAAATATTCAAATTGTCACTTCCTGCACTATCCTCTACAAATAAAAGCACAAGACAAAACGCAATTTTTCACCTTGATTCAAACATAAAACTAGTCGTTGGGGGCCACCGTAATACTTACCCATCATGGATATAGATAATATAAAATATGAAAATAAAACATGTGATATTTGCTAAGCATTGTACCATGTTACTTTTATTCAAAATTCCATTTACCTGGACTCCCTTAAATATAATTAATATAACCCCTTAAGCTAATATTACTTTCTGTTGCATTAAAATATCTCAATTTGTTGATTTTCTGTAAGCAAGTAAACGGTATTGGTTTACAATGGAAGTATATAGGAATTTGGCGAAATATTAGAGATACCGCCAATTTGGCGTCATTTTGGCGACTCATTTTGACCGCCAAATTTGGCGATATACCGCCAAGTTGGCGACAAACTTGGCGGTGTTTGGCGACAGAACAGGTTCCCTCCTATGGTAACACCCCTTATAGGCATGAAGATGCATTAAATACTTGACATTTACGATATAGTCCAGTCAAATTAGGTTGGAAATTGTTCGTCAAACGTGGCAAATGAGGTGCGTTCGTACTATAACTAGTTTTAAAATTATTTTTTGCACCCCATATTGTACTGAATGTATAATTTTTTGCACTTCATAACGTGCATAGTCTGATACATCATTAAAATGCACTTCCAATAATTTTTTCGGAACACTTTTGACTGTCCCTGTAATTAAACTATACATCCGATTTTCCTAAAATTTGAAATAGCTCAATAAAATTTTGCAACAATTATATCTTTAAAATTTCAGACCATTCGGAAGGCTGTAATATCATTAAAATGCACTTGCAATAATTTTTCCCATTGGCCGTAATGTAAAGAAAAACTTTTGACTGTCCCTGTAATTAAACTATACATCCGATTTTCCTAAAATTTGAAATGGCTCGACAAAATTTTGCAACAATTATATCTTTAAAATTTCAGATCATTCGGAAGGCTCTAATACCATTAAAATCCACTTGCAATAATTTTTCCCATTGGCCGTAATGTAAAGAAAAACTTTTGACTGTCCCTGTAATTAAACTATACGTCCGATTTTCCTAAAATTTGAAATGGCTCAACAAAATTTTGCAACAATTATATCTTTAAAATTTCAGATCATTCGGAAGGCTCTAATATCATTAAAATCCACTTGCAATAATTTTTCCCACTGGCCGTAATGTAAAGAAAAACTTTTGACTGTCCCTGTAATTAAACTATACATCCGATTTTCATAAAGTTTGAAATGGCTCGACAAAATTTTGCAACAATCCCATATTTGAAATTTCAGACTATTCGGTTGGGTAGTTTTTGCTCTGTTACATGCGGACAGACGGACGGACAGACGGACGGACGGACTGAACGACGACTATAGGTGCTACGTATTTATATAATTACGAACGCACCTAAAAAGGGCCTAAAGTGGAAAATTCTGGTGTAATTGATTTTAGTGTCTTACTTTATGTTTTCGGGGGTGCTGAACACGAATCTGAAGTTGTCCAACAAAATTTCTCTCGGCAAATATGAAAAAACCACTAAAAATCGCAGATTTTTCGAGTTTTTTGTTTATAACTTGCAAAGTAAACTTTTTACGCAAAAGGTGACCATATATTAAAATACAGACGAGAAAATTACCAACAATTCATGTTTTTGTCATTTTTATTGTTCGACATATGGCTTCTGTAGAGGCATTGAAAAATCGGCGAAAACCAGTAATTTTTGAAAATCGCAAAACAGATATTCTTACCCTTTCCGTTCATAACACTAAAAGTAAGCATTTCACTGTAAACGTTTGCTGACGTACTCACTTATTATTAGGTAATATATTATTGTGATGTAGGTATACTGTGTGACCTCGAAAATCCGACATTCAGAGATCCGGCAACTTAAAAATCCCCCCCCCCTTTTTTTTCACTTCTAACTTACCGGAAGAGCAAAAATAGAAGTTATTTTCGAATTAAAAACCGAGGTAAAAACGATGCATTAGCGGACAGCGAGATCGCTTATGCTATGCTAAATAGAATCCTCGTTAACATTGGTAGCAGCTCAAAGGAGCGAGGACGAGGACCTATCAGAAGATAAGTTCTCACCGAAAAAATGCATGATTGTGACCGGAAAATTAACTTAATCTTCAAAGAAACAAGATTGCATTTCCGAAATCGATATTCGTCACTTGTATAAAATCCAGGAAAGAAGATAGTTACTTGACATTGATGCTTGAGAAATTACATGAGAAGAAATGACAGCACTACTTATCAGATTTTTTTTAACATACAAAATATCAATTAAAGTAAGTTTTTTAAACATTCAATTTTCTCTTTTTCTCACGTCCATATCATTTGGGTATGCATTAAATAACGAATAAATATGACTATCAAGAAAATCGTAAGTACTTTTGATATTGTTTTCCGAAATCTGTAATTTTCAAAAATCAATTACAAATTTGCAGTAGCTGACATTCACACAAAACAGGCACGAGAGGATGCGGATACACTTATTGTCACCACAGCAAGCGATATTGCACAACAACATAACTGTGTAGTTATTGTGGGTGAAGGCGTCGATTTGCTAGTTATCACGATTTGTCGCTGTAGGGGTGTACATTCAAATGTATACTTTCTAAAGTTAGGCAAAGGGAAAGTTTCACCACTCATTTTTTCTTCTGACTGCAAACTTGATTAATCGATTGCTAACAACATATTATTTTTGCATGCCATGGGAGGCTGTGATACTACTTTAGCCTTGTTTAAAGTAGGAAAGATGAGGTTTCTTCGGACTCTCAAGTAAAACTCTGCATTAACTAATACCATTGAGTTTTTAAAGACCTTGTGGCAGATGCTGATGCAGTTACTGATGCTGGCAATCATTTTTTGGTCTCATTGTATAAATTTTCTGACAAGGAAGCCACGCCATTAACCAAATTGGGGTATTTATGTTACCTTAGGTCTGCATACAAGACATCAATCCATTTAGCGTTCTTACTTCCTACTGAGTCTGCAGCTCAGCAACATTCCTTTAGGGTATATTTTCAAATTCAACAATGGTTTGGGAATGAAAAAGGTCCTGAACAATGGGGTTGGAAGAAAATGAAAAATGGTTTGGAGCCAGTAATCACACTACAGCCACCAGCACCTCAAGCCGTTTTGAAACTCATTTCTTGCAAATGCAAGAAGACCTGCCAGAAAACTGTGGATGCAAAAAAGCAGACCTCAAGTGCTCCAATATGTGTGTAAACTGCGAAAGCAGTTGCAATAACATGCCTCTTACTGAAATCTAGGAAGACGAGGATAATCCGGAATTCCCTGAAGTACTTGAAGGTAAATATGTATAAATAATTCAAATAATTCCATTTCACCTTTACTTTTTCACTAACATTTTTATTTTTGTAATCAAAATATTTATCTTAATATAGTGGTATAACTACTTAATTGTCAAACAATTAGAAATAAATCATAAATTATTTTTTTAAACGGTGGTTCGTAAAATAATAGGCTAATATGTTTTCTAAATTGAGGTCCAAGAGTAACCTATTCATGACTTGAGTTGTAAAAGAGGGGTAACAAAAGAAAGACGTAAAAATCGTGTTATGATAAAATGTTGCATGAATCATTACTACTTAATTAATTACAATTAGTTCTAACGTTTTTAAAAATACTACGTGCACCAGAGCTGCTCAGAAGCCTAAGCTTCGACCTTGGGTGTTTGCAGCCTTCGCCTACGGCTGGGGCAGCAATCTTCTCCCTCGGGACGAAAACGGCTCTTTCGCGCCCAGGTGCTTAAATAAATATTATATTTCATTATTTTTTTTTTAGGTGTAGAAGAATTGGAAGGCATGCCTGCAATCATGTTACCTTTGGCCAAGAGGGATCGGTTTGACTAATGAGTGTCCTTTCAAGTCAATAATCCTTTAATAATAAGTGTTGTATATAAAAAAAAAAAATACTTACCAACCTATTTTATTATACTGTATAACATTGAACACTAACTGATCATTAATCACTTTTTATCTTTTTGTTGTATCTATAAAACCTAACGTTTACGTTTCACATATCTGCACAGACCTCTAATGATGCATTTTGTATGCTTTCAATAAAGAGGCAGCTGAATACTTTGTGCCTTCGTCATTGTTTTTCTCATAACTATTCGAGGTCCAAAAAAATTACTTGCACATAAATTGTAGAGAATTATATCAATTTCGGAAATACAGTCTTGTTTCTTTGAAGATGATGTTAATTTTCCGGTCAAATGTATGCATTTTTTGGTGAGACCTTATCTTCTGCCAGGTCCTTACCTCGTTCCTCTGAGCTGCTACCAGCGTTATCGAGGGCTCCATTTCGCACAGCGCCAACGATATCGCTGTCAGCTAATGCATTGTTTTTTTTATCTCGGTTTTTAATTCGAAAATAATTGCTATTTTTACTTTTGCCGTAGGTTGGAAATAAAAAAAAAAAAGAGGGGGGAAATGACTTTGATGCCGGATTTTTTAAGTTGCCGGATCTCTGAATGCCGGATTTTCGAGGTGATACTGTATACCTACATCATACAAATATATAACCTAATAATAAGTGAGTACGTCAGCAAATGTTTACAGTGAAATGCTTACTTTTAGTGTTATGAACAGAAAGGGTAAGAATATCTGTTTTGCGATTTTCAAAAATTACTGGTTTTCGCCTTTTTTTCAACGCCCCTACGGAAGCCGTATATCATAGAAAAAAATTTATAAGAACATGAATTGTAGGTAATTTTCTCGTCTGTATTTTAATATATGGTTACCTTTTTCGTAAAAAGCTTACTTTGCAAGTTATAAGCTAAGAATTAAAAAAAAAACTGCGATTTTTAGTGGTTTTTTCACGATTTTTCATATTTGCCGAGAAAAATTTTCTTGAACAACTTCAGATTCGTATTCAGCAGCCCCGAAAACATAAAGTAAGACTCTAAAAACAATTACACCAGAATTTTCCACTTCAAACTCTAATTTGACTGGACTAATAAGCCATTATTGGCATTTAATCTTATAGTTTGGCGATAATTTTTTGGTCGGCGGGATAATCGAGTAGTATCGAATTGCGTAAAAGAAACATCCTTATAACTCGAAAAATTATAATCCTATTAACTAACAGTTTACTGCGTCGGATTAAGCGTCTCATTTCCAATTAAAATATAATCTTTAAATTGAAATTTGAATGAAGTACTACAGGGTCATGAAAAATCGAAGAGTGTGAAAAATAGAATTACAAATATCTCGGCAACTAATTATCCGATCGAGTTCATTCATGATGCAAAATTTATGTTTTTTTATTGTCTTTTATATTCCTTCCTTAAAATAAACAATTTCGAAAAATTTTGTATGCCTTTTATCAGAACGAATATTTCAAGAGTCCAAAAAAAGGGTTCCGTTTAATCAAGGTTACTGATATTCAATAGGCTTCTTCCCATTCTTACTCCCTAAGTAGACACCGAATTTCAAGTCTCTATCTCAATTTGTTCGGGAGATAGAGCGATTACAGACACACAGACATACAGACGGACGGACAATTTTTTTTTCTTCTAAAAATGTGTTTTTCGGAATCTCCAGTGTCTGAAACGTGTAAATCCGTCAAAAAAATTTTTCGATTTTCAAAACGATTACAAGACTTACCCTATACTACGTATGATGGATAAGCAATAGATAATATAAATTTTAAAATTTTCACTCTCTTACTTAAAGGGGTCCAGGACACAAAAATCTTCAAATTTTCTAAAAAACTTTTATTGCACGAAAAATTTCTCTGTTTTTTTTTTTTTTTTTTCTGCTTAAAATGGCGTTTAAATCATGTTTCTATTTTAATTGGAACAGGATTTTTTTTTTTTTTTTTTTTTTTTGGTTTGTTTTCAAAATTTAGCTTTCAAGCAAAGGTTGTCACGAAATCGACTTCTTGTGAAAATGCGTTTTCTTCATGATGGATTTTTTTCACCATTTCTCGTGTTTAAATCGTTATAAGTCAAAAACCGTTAAAGATAAATGGTTCAAACTTGGTATGTGTATTTTTCAATTGTTTTACTTTAATTTTGATCCAGAAAATTTTAAAAAATATTTACTTTTAAAAATATGATTATTAGGGTTCCGTACTTAAAAAGTAAAAACGGAACCATTATAAGATCACTCATTTGTCTGTCCGTCTGTCTGTCTGTCTGTCACAGCTATTTTACTCGTAAACTATGGAACGTGGAAAGTTCAAATTCGGGTAAGTAATAAAGACCATTGACCCACATATTTTCAGATTAATAAACATTCATAAATATATTTAGTAAAAAAGTAGAGGGTCTAATTATGCTACTTGAAAAAAAAAATCTTTTCTTTGTATATCATGTGGGGTATCCTGTGCAGTGGCGTGGCGTCCGGTCATCGCTGGATGCGGCGATGACCAAGCAATATTTTAAAACTCTTAATAAGCTTTTAAAACTCTACGATCCAGTTTTAGCAGAACATTTGGAGTTCATGTATAAGTGAAGGTAAGATTTAAAGTTTCTTTTTTGAACATTCAACCATTGAATTTTAGAGTTAATAATTTTTCACCACAAACTTAAATAATTGCGATGACCACCGAAAATTTTCACGCCACGCCACTGATCCTGTGAAAGCTTTTGTAACGCTGAACTCAAAAATACATTCCTTTTAATTTTAGGTATTATATTTTCAAAGATATTGTTGAAAATGTAGCGCAAAAATATGTCTCCCCTCCCCCCCCCCCCATCTAATTCCGAATCTACTGAAACTAAAATTATGAAAAAATTAGAGGTAGCAGACGCTAATATAAACCTTGCCGGAAAATTATAGAGATTACCCTAGGTAACATAATTTTTGAGTAATTAGCATTTTTTCTGTTATACACAAATTTCGATTAACGGGCATTCAGAAAAATTGTTGAGCATCGCTGAATATACCTATTATTGCAGAAGAATAAAAGAATTGTTGATAATGATTTTTGAAAAAAATCATCGGTAATTAGCCGAGATATTAACCCTTAAAGGTACGGTCAGTTTGGACATACACAAAGACAGGGCGGCGTACTCTATGCCTAGTTAACAACTTTTAATGAAATATATGTGTAATGTAATGTCCAGTAACAGTATAAAAGCAATAAACGTCAAATTGTTAAAAACATACTAATTTAAGGGGTCTCGGGACTCTAAAAAGTGGAAAAAATGAAAAAAAGACCATTTTCAATATTTAATGTCTTAAAATGTATATGATTTTAAAACACAATTTTAATTGGGATGAAAGATATATGTATGTTCTTTCGTTTCATGTATTTAAAAAATTGCAAGATACAGAATTAGTATTTATAGGGGGCTCGAAACTGTTAGACATTTGTCGAACAAAAAATTGGCATAACAGTTTACGCGCAGGATTACAAAATAAATATTGCAACTAGAATGAAAATTTTGGTGCTTACTTATACTTCAGATTGTAATAATTTCCCTGAACTTAAATAAATTTGTATTTAAAGCATTTTTATATTTTTAATGCAATGTTGTATTTAGCTAATACAAAATTTTGAAAATTTCAACAGTAAAATCACCTAAAAAAATGTTTTTTGAGCAATAAAAAGGAAATTTTAGGTTCAGTTTATGCAGACTAACATGAAATATATGTTTTGCAAATTTCATGAAAAAATATTCAGAAGTTTTTGAGATATCCTGCGCATTATGCCCAAAAAATGCCATTTGGAAAATAATGACTTTAAAGTTTCGGAAACGCCGATTCAGCTATTGAGCGGGTATAATTCTAAAAGCCAAAACTTCTGTTCTAATGGGAATTTCAAGGAAACAATTATATGAAAATATTCAGAAAAGATAGGAGTTTAACATATAAAAAAAATTAAATTTCTTAAATTTTGAAGCTTTAAGAGTCCTGCGACCATTTAATCCTTTCCGGCACGGAGTAATTCTATTTATAAACTTATGAAATAATGAACTGACACCAGAATTTATAAACGAATTTATTAGAAAATGCGAACTTGCTTGTTTTCACGTACATGATAAAAGGAAATTTTTAATTAAATATTCTTGGTGCGGTTTGTTTGTTTTGGAATTAAAATTAGGTGTCCGTTTTTTAAGGGCATCGCCCTCGAAAGATTTAATTAGAATGAATCGCATAAATACTGTGGGATTCGCGATAGTTTGCATTGATTGTATCTCTCAATACACCTCGAGTGACTTTAAAAGTTAATTAAACATCTATCTGGAAAAACGCGGCACTGACCAAGGCGGCGTTACAACTTTGAGACCTCAATTCGAAGCGCGCTTAGCACAATGCCAAATTTAAACTTTGAACAAAGGTTTTGTTTTAGCTACACTGTAGAAATAAAGGTTATTACTACGCTGAATTTAGTTTCATGAAATGCCAAATGAAGTTTAACTATGCACTGCTTTTATTGTCAGTACCGAATTAAGTTCATCATAAACAGATTAGGATAATATTAAAAAAAAGAGTATACGAATAGCTATATTTGATATTATTTAGGTTCCATATCTCTTTGAACTTTCATGGTATACCCATTTACACTTTTCTAATATATACAGTTATACCCAATCCTACGTTGTATAGTTTTTTACAGAGTCTTAGTATTATTTTAGCAACTTTTTTTTTTTTTATAATACAATTACAAATTCATATATTTATCCTACGAAACCCTCTGTACACGAGTAATGCTCGCACTTGACCGTTTATTATTTTTTTAAAGTTGCATATTTTTTTTTTACTTTAAATATTTGAAATTTTTATTTAAATTAATATTTTTAAAAATTCTGAATCAAAATTAAAACTTAGATATTTCTTTTTATTTAAATGATAAAAATTTGAAATTCTACAAATTATATTTCGAGTTATAAGTATTTTAAATTACCCCACTTTAAAAAAAATTAAATTTTAAATTCTTTTAAAAATATTATGAGAGGTTTCATCATGAGATTTTTTTACAAATGATATGGTTAACCATCTCAAAAAATTTCAAAACTTTAACTCAATAAATATTTTTTTTATTATTATGTATCCCGGACCCCCTTAAAAGGCGACTAAAATAATGAAAAAGATGTTGCAAGTTAAAAATATACATTTTATTTAAAACTTCTAAGTACTTTCAAGCTTTCCAAGCTCATCATCAGAGAATATTTTAATAACTAAATCAAGACTAAAACTAATAAAACAGATAAAATAAAATAGACAAAACTGAGTCAAGAAACTGCTACTTCTACTCTCTAATAATTATTGTCTCTCTCATTTTCAAAACAATGTGACGTATTTGTATAAATAAGAAACATATAGTTATTAAAATATTCTCTGATGATGAGCTTGGAAAGCTTGAAAGTACTAAGAAGTTTTAAATAAAATGTATATTTTAAACTTGTAAAACGTTTTTCATTATTTTAGTCGCCTTTTAAGTAATACAGTGATTTTTTTTAAAGTTCACATTATATATTTTATGACAAACTACTTTTAGAAATTTTTCGATAAAAAAAATAAAAATATCCATTCTAATGTATAAGATAAAGATTTTTTTTGTAAATTATAAATAGTTTTACATTTATCCTGGACAGAGAAAGATTGTCCCCAAGTTTTTATGTCGCTACTGTCCCCTTGTATAAATCTGCTCATGTGACCATTATGAGGTCAGATAAAATCTGAAAGACAGTTACACTTAGTAGAAAAAGCAATCTTGATTGCTGAGAAAATCACATGGTTTAATTATCTGGACTTCAAAAGTAGTTTCAAGATGAAAATAGATAGCTAAGATTATGTTTATTACCTGCCACTACTGCCCACTATTTATGATTTTGTCATGATGTATTGCACCCCTTGTATAAAACAGCTTATGTGACCTTCCAGAGGTGAGATAAAATTTGGAGGGCAGTTATATTTCGTAGAAACATCAATCTTGATTGCTGAGAAAGTCGCAAGTTTTAATTCTCTGGACTTCAACAGCAGTTACAAAATGCAAAATAGATAGAAAGACACTACTGTCCCGCACTTACATTTTCTATATTATTATTTTTATTAACCATTCGGAAAAATACTTATTGTTCTCGTCAGGGTAGGAAATCAAAAGTATATCTGAAGCTTTTTATTGGTTTAATCCGCATTTTATTCGCTTTCTGATTAGTCTATACAGTAATATGTATTTCCCTTTACTTTCAACAGAGATGGACAACAGAGTGTTGCCACTATGACAAAAAAGTAATAAAAACTACAAAAAAAAACCTAATAACTCAGAAACAAATTGAGATACAGCTTTCAAACAAATTGCATTTAAAAGTACATTTTTTTCTCTATCCGACGGTGTAAAAAGTAATATTGTCGGATGTTTAGAAGTTTAAGAATGAAATTTCATTTAAAATTGGTAGTCAGATTTCTTGGAAATCTGACGATGGAAAAGCCTTTTCCCGAACAGCCAATGAAATGCTTGGATAATACGTAAGTTTCAGGTGGATAATAACTAGTGAAAATGAAAGAAAATGAATAACAATTTCTGCCAAAGAGTTAATTTTAATTAGTAAGATTTTCACGTGCAAAAGAAAAATGGAATAAGCCAATTAAAAATAAAAAAAAAGATAAATAGGACAGGAATGAATACATGTAAATATTTCACACGAAATACGAGTCGCAGGTGATTTTTGTCGCTTGGAATTTTTACGTGTAATAACAGTATTAATGTTTAATTCATGGCGTACGTAATGTATGATCAACTCCGTGCGATTTTTTATGTCTTAAATTTTAGTCTTTGAAAAAATCATTTTCTAAATGGTCGTTGTAATTTGTTAAATTGCTTTATGTATATATATATATATATATATATATATATATGTGTGTGGTTTTGTCGTGATGTAACATATTTTTGCTTAGTTCAAAACATCATATTTCAATATTTCTAAGATTAACTTACTATGAACAGAGAAGCAATTTTCTTAGTTTTGTAACTACTCTCCCTTTTCAATGAAATTCTATCAGCTCACTACCCTGTTAAAATTTTACTCAACTTTGATTAAAAACATATACGAATGGGTGAAAAAAATCCGAGCCAGCATTCGAACCAGGGATATCTTGGCTGAAGCCGCCAATACTCTACGGACTGAGCCATCCTGATTAAATTTAATTAGAGAAAATATATAAATTTAATTAGAGAAAATATATACTATTATTAAATTCAGTTCCAATTAATCAAAGAAACTGCTACTTCCACTTTCAATTGTAACAATTATTGGCTCTCTCATTTTCAAAACAAAGTGACGTATTTGTATAAATAAAAACCATTTAGTTATTAAAATATTCTCTGATGATGAGCTTGGAAAGCTTGAAAGTACTAAGAAGTTTTAAATGTAATGCATATGCATACTTTTAACTTGTAACATCATTTTCATTATTTTAGTCGCCTTTTAAGTAAGACAGTGATTTATTTAAAGTTCACATTATATATTTACGATAAGGAATGCTTTTTTGAATCGTGGGTAATTTGGGAGTATTATTGTAAATTTCCATTTGTGGTTATATTATATTTCCTGAATTAAGAAACATTTCACTTTTTTTCTTTTTTTCTTTTTTTTTTTCTTTACAGTGTATCACAGTTTGTCAGTTATGATTCACGACTGCAATTGTTTGCATATTTTGACTTGTTTACTTTCAATTTGAAAAGTTTTTTGACTTTTGGCAAAAGATTTTATTTATTGATTTTGTTATTTTTGACATTTATTCATTTTTTTCACGCACATCAGGCAGATTTTTGCATTTTATTTCTTTAAAAATAAGGTAACTGACAAAAATTCAGAAATTCAGGTATATAAGGCATTCTCACAATCTTTTGACTTTTCTTTATTTTTCTGTCCCTGAATAATAATTTTTATTTTAGAACATATTCTTGGGGTTTTTTATATCTTGTACTGGAAAACATCCCATTGCATGACTGCATAACAATATGAACGAGGTAAATAAGTTTTGGACGATGTTGGGGGTCCAAATATACGAAATTCCTATACCGTCCCGTGTTTCTGATGCTGAATTTTAAGTTTGGAGCTGTCTGTATAAAATTGTTTCAATAAAAGTAATTCTATGTAATTTTTTCTGAAACTTGGGCTATTGCTTTATATAAATATGTAGCAAAAAATTAACCATATTTTTAGGGTTGTTATTATTTTTTGAACTCTGTCCCTGGGTTTTAGATTCCTTACCGTCCCTCTTGTTAAAATTAGACAGAAAATCACTTCAGATGCAGCCACAGAATTTTTTTTCAACTTTTTTCCCCTGCAGAAGTATGCTAGAGAAAGAATGGCAAAAATATTTTCATAGGAAATTTACTGCAGAATTTAAATCAGCATTTAAATATCAATTTCAAGCATCGGGGCTTTATTGGTAGTCTTGTTCTTACCGTCCCCAAGGTTTATTTCTGCACTTTTCGAGGTATTTTTTTTTTCTCTTCCAATGTAAATAATTGTTTCTAAAAATCAATGAACATTGTGGCTATCACTTAGTCTTTACATGATTTGCCTACAAATACGTGGTAATTTTCCTTACCGTCCCATCCTTACCATCCCTATTTTTTCCTATACCGTCCCTTTTTTTTCCCTTACCGTCCCTTCTTTAACACCTCTTTAAGACAATGTTATACCAAAATTTTGTACTAAAAATACTACATTGTTATTATTTCTTATCTGGATATCCTATGGTTGCTATGCAAATTCATTATAAGTAAAAATTTAAAAGAAAATAAAAAGTTATAGAGGTAAAGTGGTAGGTAAATTTAAACTCGTAAGTTTAACTTAAAACTCAGTTAAATAAAATAATTTTTGCTGCTGACCATTTTTTCTTTATTTTGCATCATTAAGGAATTCGTCTATAAGTTTAAAATGTTATTTTAGTAAGTTTAATTTCACGAGAATTTTTATTCCTGCAAAGTCAAAAGATTGTGAGAATATATAAACATATATAGAGCATATATAAACAATTTTAAAAAATTTTCTACAACTCAATATTTTTGGCAAAATGTTTGCGGATAATTATGAAGCTTATAGCGTAAAAATAAAGGACTGGATGAAAAAAGTGTTTAAGACAAATCCTTTATAATACAAAATTCTGTCGATTCTACTAAAATTAAAATTTAAAAATATATTGCTTTCAAAATCCCTTGTAGCATATAGAGTTTAAAGGAAAACGAAAAAAGTGGAAAATCTTTATTCGCTTCAGTAAAAGGAAATTTTACGTCTTTTATATTCGAAGAAAACTATTTCTACAAGGACAAAAGAAAAATGATATATTCATCCATATAAAAGAAAGCCATCGAAAAGGATCAAAGAAATTTAATACACGAAAGTATTGAAAAGGAAAAAATGCGATCTAGAAAATAAAATCCAACAAAAAGCAACAAACGTCTAAAAAATATAAAACTGTCATATTTGTTTAAACTGAAAAAAGGATGCATTTAATTCATAAAATGACATTCTAATAAACTCTTCATAATTAAACATTTATAGTACATATTTAAGGAGTCTCAAGACTGATAAAATTGGAAAAAAAAAAGGAAAAAAAGACCATTTTCAATATTTACTATCTTAAAGGGTATATGATTTTAAAACACAATTTTTATTCGGATGAACGATACAAGTATGTTCTTTCATTTCATGTATTTAAAAAATTGCAAGGTGTAGAATTAGCATTTATAGGGCATTTAATTAAATTTGAAAAATAAAAATAAAAATTTGAATTAGCATTTATACCACACTGTCAGACATTTGATGAGCAGAAAATTGGTATATCAGCTTACACGCAGGATTACAAATTAAATATTGCAAAAAAAAGAGAAAATTTTTGTGCCTACTTATACTTCTAATTATAATAATTACACTGAACCAAGATGAATTTGTAATTAAAGCATTTTTATATTTTTTAATACCAAGTTGTATTTAGCTAATACAAAGTTTTGAAAATTTCAACAGCATAATCACATAAAAAAATATTTTTTGAACAATAAAAAGGAAAGTTTAGGTTCGGTTTATAGAGAATAACATGAAACATATGTTTTGGAAATTTCATAAAAATAAAATTCAAAAGTTTTTGAGATATCCCGCGCGTTATGCCCAAAAACGTCGTTTGGAGAAAAATGACTTCAAAGTTTCGGAAACGGCGCTTCAGCTATTGAGTGGGTATTAGTCTAAAAACGATAACTAATGTTCTAATGGGAATTTCAAGGAAACAATTATATTAAGATGTTCAGAAAAGATAGGATCTCTAAAAAAATTAAAATTTCAACTTTTTCAACAACAGTGAACTTTTAACTACATATGCAATTTCGTTCGGCAGTTTTAATTTAATTCAGTGTGATGGAGTCAACACCTTAAAATAAATAAAATTGTAATAACTTTTGAAGAAAATAGTTGTTAGAATCAAGTAAGGAATTTTTCATAGGCAAAGGCGGAAGAGCAAAGGAGTGCCATTGTCCCTCCCAGTATTATGAAATTTATTAAATTGAATTTTATTTACCACTAAGGATTTTAAAAAATACTAAAATTTCTTCTTATTAGAATTAAAAGGTCTCAGGACTCTTAAAGCTTCAAAATTTCCGAAATTTTATTATTTTTTTTTTATGTTAAACTCCTATCTTTTCTGAACATTTTGATATAATTGTTTCCTTTACATTCCCATTGGAACAGAAGTTATGGCTTTTAGAATTGTACCCGCTCCATAGCTGAAGCGGCGTTTCCGAAACTTTGAAGTCATTTTTCTCCAAATGACGTTTTCGGGTATAACGCGCAGGATATCTCAAAAACTTTTGAATATTTTTTTCAAGAAATTTTCAAAACATACGTTTTATGTTAGTCTGTATAAACTGAACCTAAAATTTCCTTTTTATTGTTTATAAAAATATGTTTTTAGGTGATTATACCGTTGATTTTTTTTTAATTTTGCATTAGCTAAATACAACTTTGTATTAAAAATATAAAAATGTTTAAAATACAAATTTATGCAAGTTTTGGGTAATTATTACAATCTAAAGTATAAGTAGGCCACAAAATGTTTATTCTGCCTGCAATATTTATTTTGAGCGTGAGCTGTTATACCAATTTTCTGCTCGTCAAATGTCTGGCATTTTGGAGCCCCCTATAAATGCTAATTCTGCATCTTGCTATTTTTTAAATACATGAAATGAGAGAACATGCTTATATCGTTCGTTCCAATAATAATTGTGTTTTAAAATCATATACATTTTAAGATATTAGATGTTGAAAATGGTCTTTTTTTTCTTTTTTCTTTTCATTCTGAGACCCTTAAAATAATAAGTGAATTAAATTTAAAAAATCAAAAAACCCGGCGAACTAATTAATTATTTCTCATCAATGTGAAACTAAATTTTTATATTACTTACTTATTTTTTTTATTTACTTGTATTGATCACTTTTAAGTTGTGTTTAATTGTTAGTTCCTATCTATAAACACTGTTTTGATGAGGCCTATAGATGTCTATGAAGGTTAGAGTTGCAGTAAAGCTAGAGATCCTACCTACACAACTTCCATTTACGGCCGCCATTTTGAATTTATAAAAACAAAACCTAACCTACAACCATCGAACAGTTAAGACGAATCGATAGAGACCTCATTCATTAAAATCCATCCAGCCTGGTAAAAAAATTAAGATTTCTCGTAAGGGGGTGGGGGGGCTCTGCCTCACGTACTTCCCCATGTTAGATACTTATGAGTTCTTTTTTTGCACATTTACTTTCTTAAAAGTCATTTTATCCGGAATGTTCAGGGGGGTTCTGGACTTCACCTCCCCTTCCCAGTCGGTAGATTCATAGAATGTTTTTAGAGTACAGACTAAATACTAAAAGAGAAAAATGATTAAAAAATATTCTATAACAGCAAATTCTTAAAAAGAATTTAAGCATAAAACTTTTAAAATAATGTTTGAAGTTCTACTTAATAAGTTGAATAAAAAGAGAAACGAAACCATGAAATTCTTCTCTGATTTCTGTAAAAAAAAAAAAATAAATAAATAAATAAATAAATAATAATACGTTTTATAGCTTTTATTTATTTTTTGTAGAAAGCTATTTTGACAAGGTCAAAAAAAAATAACTCTCCAAAAAATGACACATTCAAAGAATAAAGAAAAGCCATTCACACAATTGAAAAAGATAAATGAAATTGAAAACATAAAAGTGTCTAAAAGGAGAAAAATAAGATCCAAAAAAGATGAAATTTAGTGAAAACAACTATCATAAGAAAGATATAAAAATAACATATTTGTCTAAACTGAAGAAATTGATGCAATTTCTGGTAAAACTACCATTCTGTTGAGCTGTTCATACTTAAACATTTATTGACATTAAAGTTTCTCTTGAAGCTCAAATGTTTGCGATGATAAGAAAGTAATGCGGTGGAAAGTTGGCTTTTCTTACTATAGATATAAAATGGAAATGGGGATTTCATTTCTAACGCTTATAACACACGCGTTATTATTGGACTTCCACTATCGGTTAGGTAATTTTTTTTTTGGGGGGGGGGGGGGACTTTTTAGTGTATAATACACCGTTGTACGTTGCTTAGTTATAGAGCTATGAGAGAAAGTTCTATAATTACGCCAACTAGAATATGAATGGGAATTTCATTCCAAAAGCATTTCTGTTAAATGGATTTTTATAGGTCTTACACTTTCAATTAGGTAATTCTGTGATAAAGAGTATAAGAACTCCGTTCTAAGTTGCTTAGTTCTAGAGCTATGAAAGAAAGTTCTATAACTAGGCCAACCAGAATATGAAATTCGGAAGCTTATAACTAACGTTCTGCTAAACGGATTTTTATAGGTCTTCTTACGTGGTCAATTAAGTAATTTTTGGATAAAAGGTTTAATGTGTAACAACTTCGTTCTACGTTGCTTAGTTATAGAGCTCTGAGAGAATGTTCCATAATTACGTGAACTCGATTATAAAACTTCGTTCTATGCTGCTTAGCTATAGAGCTATGAGAGAAAGTTCTATAATTAAGCCAACTAGAATATGAATGGCAATTTCATTCTGAAAGCTTATAACTCACGTTCTGCTAAACGTATTTTTATGGGTATTACATTGTCAATTAGGTAATTTTGGAGAAAAGGAATGTATGACATCTTCGTTGTACGTTGCTTAGTTATAGAGCTATGAGAGAAAGTTCTATAATTAGGCCAACCAGAATATGAATGGGAATTTCATTCCGAAAGCTTATAACTCACGTTCTGCTAAACGGATTTTTATCGTCTTACATTGTCAATAAGGTAATTTTTAGATAAAAGGTTTATTGCATAACAAAGTCGTTCTATGTTGCTTAGTTATAGAGTTATGCGAGAAAGCTCTATAATTAGGCCAATCAGAATATGAATGGGAATTTCCTTCTGAAAGCTTATAACTCTCGTTCTGCTGAACGGATTTTTATGGATCTTCTAACATTGCCAGTTAGGTAATTTTGGGATAAAAGGTTTATTATGCAACAACTTCGTTCTACGTTGCTTAGTTATAGAGCTATGACAGAAAGTTCTATAATGACGCCAACCAGAACATGAATGGGAATTTCATTCCAAAAGCATATAACTTAGGTTCTGCTAAACGGATTTTTATGGGTCTTACAATGTCAGTTAGGTAATTTTTGGATAAAAGGTTTATTGTGTAACAACTTCGTTCTATGTTGCTTAGTTATAGAGCTATAAGAGAAAGTTCTATAATTACGCCAAGCAGAGCATGAATGGGAATTTCAATGTTAAAGATTATAACTCACGTTCTGTTAAACGTATTTTTATGGGTCTTACGTTGTAAATTAAGTAGTTTTGGTGAGAAAGGATTAGTGCATGACATTCCGTTCTTCGTTGCTTAATTATAGAGCTATGAGAGAATGTTCTATAACTAGGTGAATTCGATTATAAAAGATTAGCTTTTTTTAAAAATTCTACTGAACGTATTTGGATAGGAGTTGCACTACTAGTTAGATAAATTAAGCAAAAAATTTAAAAAGCATATGTAAAATTAGCACTTCATTTGCAAAATTTAAATTCGACATACGCGGTGCTGCGAAGAAAATAGCTATAGTCTATTATAAAATGCTAATATAAATACAAACAATTTACATTAAATGTAAATGAGCAATAACACGAAAATGCTTTTTTATAAAATTGAAAATAATAATAATAAGAGTTTAAATTCATAATAGGCAAAGCATAAAAGTTTGCCAAAGTTAAATTCGAAAAACAGTTAAAAATATCTTTTAAGAGATTGAAAAAATGCGAAAATCAAAACTTTGAATATCTTTTTAAACTTAAAATAAAAAAAGATTGCTCTACTGTTTTTTATATATATCTCGAACAAAACTTTTTCTGCAGTATCAGAAAAAATATATCTCTGAAACATGACACATTTAGACAAGAGAGAAAAACCCCTCGCAATTTTTGAAAAAGATCTATGAAATTGAAAACATGAAAATATCTGAAAAAGGAGAAAAGATAGGATCCAAAAAGATAAATTCTAGCGAAAGCAACTATTTTATTAAAATATACAAAGAACACATTTGTTAAAACAGAACAAATATATACAATTTCTTGTAAAACAACCACTTTGTTAACACTTTCACCCACTCTTTATAGTTATATATTTGTAGACATCCTTTTTGGGGTGAAAATTTTCCTTTTTTTTTTTTTCTTTTACATTTTTTGAATCCCTTAAGTGTGTTGACCTAAAGGTATGTCGTGGTATTCTAATTCCTTACAATATTTTTACGTAACTCCGCTAGTTGATTGTAACGCTATTGTAAATTTTTTAAACCTGTTTTAATCGAAACCGTGTTTTTGAAACTGAGTCACTATTTTTCTCGAGAACTATCCGATCGATTTCCTTCATTTTATATTTAAAATAAAGAGAAACGTATATTCTGGAGCTTATATCCACCAAAAAGTATAATTTTCATTTATTAATTATTTTTTCAAGTTCGAAAAATGTAAAAAAAAAGTGAAAATGTACATTTTTTTTTTCAAAGGAAAGACATTTTGTTAAAAAACAACTTTTTAAACTAAACTTCGGTGTAAACTCCAGAGAATTTAATGACCTCTCAAAATTCGGCAACCTAATTTGTTTCAGATGTTTGTGACCAGAGGCAAATGGTCACCCGATTGGAATTTCACGGCGCTCACCTGCATGTATTCCACGTCATACAAGGCATCATTCATTTTTTTACACACCAAAATTTAAATATACAAATGAATGTCAATAACTATAATGAAAAAGCCCGAAGGTGGCAACTCTTTTCTTTATAATCGAAAAATAAAATCGCAAAAAACGCGTAAATTTAGGACTGAAAAGGATCAAGGAAACTGAAAAAATGAAAGTATCTGAATAAACTAACTGGATGTACCAATCCCAAAACTTTCTTCTATCTCATACATCTTAATATTTCAAAAACTAGTTACACATGTTAATACTTCAATATTATTAGTTCAATACTATACCAACTTTGATTTTAATCTTAAATTTCTGCTTCAGTCAATTAAATGAACTAAAAACGAGTTAATCTATATCATGATATTTGTTAAAATTAATAGTTTTTCCTTATTCTGTTGTTATCAGGTGTTTGCGAATAGCCGGCTTAGCAGGAAGCGAGTTCCCGCCTTTGCACGAGCCACCGATGGACAATAGAACTACGAAAAATCAAGAAAAGTATACAAAAATCGCTATCACAGAGCCCCTTTACCGCGCGATATTTCCAAATTCAAGGATGACCTGTTGACCTAAGCCAAAAACATGCACAAAAAATTTGGTTCAATTGTATGCATAATTTTATACACTTTTCGATTGTACGATAAAGAAAATGTCACAAACATCGCTATTACAACGCCCCCTTCAGGCAGACTTTTTTTCAAATTCAGAGAGGACTTGTTTGCCATAGCCAGAAATGTACACAAAAAATTTGGTTCAATTCTATGCATAAATTCATACACTTTTCGATGGTACAATAATGAAAATGGCACAGAGATCCAATTATAGCGCTCCCTTCTGGCGGAATTTTTCAAGTTGAGGGAAGACTTGCTTGCCATAGCCAGAAACATACAAAATAAATTTGTTTCAATTTTATGCATAAATTCATACACTTTTCGATGGTACAGTAATGAAAATGGTACAGACATCGCTATTACAGCGCCCCCTACCGGCAATTTTTTTCCAAATTCAGGGAGGATCTGCTTGCCATAGCCAAAAATTTAAAATAAAAATTTGGTTCAATTCTATGCATAACTTCATACATTTTTTGATGGTACAATGGCGACACACAGACGGACACACGGACAGACAGACATTTTCTATAAACATGTTTTTGGGGATCTCTGACCCTTAAATTGTGTAAATCAGTCGAAAACCGGAAGTCGAAAAAAATTTCGATTACAATACTTTCTTCTATTGAAGATAGAAGAAAGTAACAAAGGTAAGTATCCCAAAAAGTTAAATTTTAGTGAAAGCAACGAATTTATAAAAATATACATATAAAGTGCCCTATTATCGTCCCTCAGTCACTTTTAGGCCCTTGGAAGTTGTAATTTTCAGTGAAAATCTACCAAATTTAGATTTTACATAGCCTAATTACCCACGCAAATAGAAACGTAGGTAAATATCATACAAAAAAATTTTAACAATGCGAAAAATTGTTTTTTCTGAAGTATCTAAGAAATGCAAAAGAAAAAAAAAATGGTCCCAATTTCGTCCCCCCAAAAAATCCAATACGCCGAGGCGTAACTTATAACTAAATCAAAATATATTTCTAAATGAGTAAATAATTTAATTTACATTAAAGTAAGGCACAAAGAAATGCACTAATTATCAGTGGAAGAATAACATAACGAAACATTAGCATAATTTCCAACCTCCCCATTTTTTTCATACCAATATTTTTATGCAGAAATACTTGCTTTATATAATCGTAGTTTTAACGAAATTAAATAAAGAAAACATTTTTATAAGATTTTACTGGTGTCCAAAAAATTGGGAGATTGACAACTATGCATTAGCCATTCAAACATGAGGAAAAAATTAAGAAAAATGTCATGAAAAAGCATTCCTAGTTGCTTCCCCGAACGAAAATAGGATTTGAAGAGGGACAAAATTGGGACCACGCTACTTCCCAATATTGCGGATCTTCAGTTTCCGTAAGATGAACTGAGCGTCCTAAAACTCACTGTATGCTACTGTCAGCATCTTACTAACGTAAAATACATGCAATGAATAAGAAATAAATACTCACAGTACAGTAAATAACATTCTACAAACGACGTAATAAGAACTCAGGTCTCCTAATAATAGGAAATTCGCCGTCTTTAATTTATGTATGCGTCTTGGCGAACGAAACTTTTAGCACTGACCCCTTTTACCTTCCGTCCCCTGGGCCTTGCGTCATAAGTGGCGCCACTTTTGCAGAAGCGGAAAAGTTAAGGGGGACGAAATATGGGCACATTACCCTATTTTAAAAAAACGCATTTTTTTAAAGTGAAGAAATGAATGGAATTTCTTGGAGAAACAACTATTCTATTGAGCTCTTCATAGTTATATGTTTGTAGACATTAGAGTTTCTTTCTGAAGCTCATATATTTCCGATGAAAAGAAAGTAATAACATGGAAAGATTGTTTTTCTGTTATAAATTGTCAAAGTAAGCAGAACAAAAATTGTGGTAGATATAACTGAAGAATAATTCAAAAATTACTTATATCTAGTAAAGGATGTTCTATTGTTATTATTTAATGCTTGAAGAAAGTTATTTCTAAAAGGATAGTTAAAAATAGCTTTCAGAAAAATGACATATTCCGATATTAAATAAAAGCCACTCACAATTGAATAGGATCAAAGAAACTGAAAACATGAAAGTAATCTGAATTGAAAAAGGCAGAATCCTAAAAAGATAAATTTTAGTGAAAGCAACAAATTTATAAAAATATAGTTTAAGAAAAACGCATTTTTTAAGTGAAGAAATGGATGGAATTTCTTGGAGAAACAACTATTCTATTGAGCTCTTCAGAGTTGTATGTTTGTAGACATTAGAGTTTCTTTCTGAAGCTCAAATATTTCCGATGAAAAGAAAGTAATAACATGGAAAGATTGTTTTTCTGTTATAAATTGTCAAAGTAAGCAGAGCAAAAATTGTGGTAGATATAACTGAAGAATAATTCAAAATTACTTATATCTAGTAAAGGATGTTGTATTGTTATTATTTATTGCTTGAAGAAAGTTATTTCTAAAAGGACAGTTAAAAATAGCTTTCAGAAAAATAACATATTCCGATATTAAATAAAAGCCACTTACAATTGAATAGGATCAAAGAAACTGAAAACACGAAAGTATCTCAATTGAAAAAGGCTAAAAAGATAAATTTAAGTGAAAGCAACAAACTTAGAAAAAAATATAAAAATAACTCATTTTTAAAAATATATAAGAAATTGATGGAATTTCTTAGAAAAACAACTATCATATTGATTTCTTTATAGTTATAAGTTTGTTGACATTAGCGTTTCTTTCTGAAGCTCAAATACGACGAAAAGAAAGTAATAATGTGGAAAGATCGTTTTTCTGTTTTAAATTGTCAAAGTAAGCAAACCAAATATTGTGGTATATATATAACTAAAGAATAATTCAAAAATTACTTCTATCTAATAAAGGTATGATGTACTATTATTATTTAATGCTTGAATAAAGTTATTTCTAATAGGACAGTTAAAAACAGAACTCAGAAAAAGGACATATTTCGACGTATAAAAAAAGGCACTCACAATTGAATAGGAACAAAGAAATTGAAAACATGAAAATTTCTGAATTGAAAAAGCTAAAATCCTAAAAAGATAAATTTTAGTGAAAGCAACAAACTTATGAAAATATATAGAAATAACGCATTCTTTTAAATTGAAGAAATGTGTGGAATTTCTCAGAAACAGAACAATTCTATGGAGCTCTTCATAGTTATATGTTTGTAGACATTAGAGTTTCTTTCCGAAGTTCAAATATTTCCGATGAAAAGAAAGTAATAGCGTGGAAAGATCGTTTTCTTTTCATAAAATGTCAAAGTAAACAAATAAAAAAATTGGTAGAAGTCACTATCAAATAATTCGAAAATACCTTTCTATAAAATATTCATTAGTAAAAAATATATACTTATGTCAAAATAATTCCTCTACTCGTATTTTGGAAGGTGGTGGGTTATAATTCAAATAATAATTTGATTTAGCTGTTAATTTTAGTACATTAAGTTTCTTTTTTAAATAACTATACTGTAAAGCGAACTGTATCCGTGAGTAACACTGATGGTGATATCATGGGCGACAGCGACCATAGCAATCAATTTCGTTTTACTACAATTTGTTTAACTTCTAAGCACCAATTCGCACAATTTCAATCAATTTTCAGTTTCTCGCACAATTTAAATTTTTAAACCGTTCATAGAAAAATTTTTGCCTATATAAGTTGAGTTACGCAGCTGAAAATCTCTACTCGATAGCATCCTAAAAACCAATATTTCTGTTCGAGAAAACTGGTTAATATGCAAAGTTAGCCTAGGATTCATCGGGCTTCAAAACACTGTGTATTAAGAGGTATACGACCTACAAAGATGGATTATACATGACAAGATATATACACTCAACAAAATGTTAAAAATTCAGTGCAAAATTCACCTTGATTAATAATTAACATACATAAGATACAAATAAATGTAAATACATTGCTTAAAGGTGTGTCAAGTATAATAAAATCCTTTAAAAACACATTAAAGTCATTTAAAAACCAAAACGTTTTCAACCGACACTTACTCGTCACCTTACTTCATCAGTGAAAAAGTCTTTTGCCTTGTCCGGAACAGACCATTTTACTTCAAGGGTGGTATGGAATATAAGGGAGAACGGTAATGTTATTCATTTTTTTTTCCCAAAAGTACAGGTTTATCAATCATGTATTAATTATCATAAAGAAATGGTCTGTAACGATATATTATTATATGATATCCACACAGTCTGGAAAGAATTAATACATGATTGATAAACCTGTACTTTTGGAGGAAAAAAATGAATAACATTTCCGTTCCCCCTTATATTCCCCTTATATATACTTGACCAGGGTTCGTAAATAGCATGATATTTTCGAAAATATCGAAAATATCCGCTATTTTGATATATATATCAGATATTTTCGATATATATCCGATATTTTCAAAGCAGCCAACTTACTGCTAATAATAAATGTTTTTGAGCATAATATAGATTAGAAACTAAAATATGAACACTTAACATGAAAACTTAATCAAACAATATTCTAAAAATGCATTTTTCTTTTTTTTTCCCACTTAGAACAAAATTGCAGATGAAAAAATCGTAAACAATAACAATTTGCTTTATACACTTATAAAGAAAAATTAACTATAGCATTCAGTATCAAGATCAAGTATTAAAAAAATAATAATAATCAGATTTTTTAAAACAAAATTGTAAATACAAAAAAGTTTTTTAATTGAAATATTTTAACATAAATGTAAGTATAAAATGTCTTATTTCGTATTTCTTAACATGTTGTATAGTTTAAACTCAACTGAACCAAAGCTTGAGAAAAGATTCTTTTCCAGTGAAGCTGTATATAACTGGTTATTTAAATTTGTCAGTTTATCTTTCAATGGTTGTTCTGAATTATGTCCCACATAATTATTAGTTCAACATTTAAAAATAAAAGTTTCAAATATAAAGCTTGAAAAGTATACTTGTTTTCTTTTTTGACTAAATAAATCACATCTAGAAGAGACAAAAGTTCTTTATCTACAGATTCACACAGCCAATGACAGTTGAAAATTTAGGTACTTTTCGGTTAGCCGGGCGCCAGTGTTATGTATATACAGATGTATATATATATGCATCTATATACATATACAAATATGTGCATACACATGTATATATGTGTATATATATGTATGTATGTCAATCATGTATTAATTATCATAAAGAAATGGTCTGTAACGATATATTATCATATGATATCCACACAGTCTGGAAAGAATTAATACATGATTGATAAACCTGTACTTTTGGAGAAAAAAAATGAATACATACATGTAATATATGTAATACAATACAATATATGTATATAATACAATATATGTATATATACATATATATGTATGTATATCCATGTATATATAACACTGGTGCCCGGCTAACCGAAAAGTACCAAAATTTATTTCATTTACACTGAAATATTACGAAGTATGACTGAAAATATCAAAAATATCTTGCGCACATTCATATTTTGAAAATAAATATCAAATGCAGAAAATATGAAACATATTGATATATTGAAAATAAATATCAACTATATGAAAATATAAAAAATCTTGATAATTTGAAAATAAATACTGGATATATATCCATTGATACATATCAACGAACCCGGGCTGTATATAAATGATTATCTAAATTACATTTTATCTTTCAATGACTATTCTGAATTAACTGTCTCACATAATTATTAGTTCTACATTTAAAAATAAGAGTTTCAAACATAAAGCTTGGAAAAGATTTGTTTTCTTCTTTTCCTAAAAAAGTCACTGCCAGAGGAAAAAGTTCATTATCTACAGAATGACACAATCAATAACAGGTGTAAATTTCATTTACACTTGCTTTTACTGTAGAAAATATCAAAATTACCAACAATGGTGATATTTTGAAAATAAATATACAAAATATCAAACATCTTTATATTTTGGAAATAAATAACAAGAATTTGAAAATATCGAAAATATCAAAAATCTTGATATTTTAAAAATAAATATCGGATATATATCAAGATATATATCATGATATATATCCATTGATATATATCATGATATAAATCCATTGATATATATCAACGAACCCTGTACTTGACACACCTTTAAGCAATGTATTTACATTTATTTGTCTCTTATGTATGTTAAAGATACATACACTCACCAAATTTAAAAGGGCGCCTCGTGGCTCGCGTGTAGGAACTCATCACTACTGCTGTGGCGGACATTGGCATATACAGTCGTGGAAAAAATTAGTAAACACCCCCTACCAACTCCTCAACAAATTACCGTAGAAGAAAGTTACTGGTACCTAACGATTGGAAATAAAGTCTACTTTTAAAGAATGTATATAAAATTTGCTTAGGGGGCCATCTACATATTAAAACGAACCCAAACTTCATTTTTTTTCAATGGCAATGCTCAATTTTAACAAGATATTTAAAATCTCCGGTTCAAACTATGCCTAGACACCAAATTTCAAGTCGTTTGAATTATAAGTTTTTGAATTATAAACATTCAAAATTTAGTGCTTCTAATGTTAAATAAAATTTTCATATTTTTATTAATATCTCCTATTGGAAATAAAGTCTACTTTTAAATGATGTATATAAAATTTGCTTAGGGGGCCATCTACATATTAAAACGAACCCAAACTTCATTTTTTTTTCAATGGCAATGCTCAATTTTAACAAGATATTTCAAATCTCCGGTTCAAACTATGCCTAGACACCAAATTTCAAGTCATTTGAATTATTATAAGTTTTTGAATTATAAACATTCAAAATTTAGTGCTTCTAATGTTAAATAAAATTTTCATATTTTTATTAATATCTCCTGAAATCATACTCCTAATGTGCTAAATTTTTGTGTAGCAATAATACTAAAATACCCAAACATAAATACGTTGAATTTGCAATTTTTAAAATTTTACTATATGAATTATGAGATTAATATTCGAAAAAATTTTGAATTGCAACCTACAATTTTTTTGATGGATTTAGATTTATTAAGTCCTGTTGTATGGAAATTCAAAATTTCACATTTTTCTTCCAAGTAGTTTTCAAATTATGCTTTAAAAAGCCAAAATGATGGTTTAATGGGCCGTCTATGATAGAAATGACTAGATATTTTGAAATTTTTTCTGCTATCCTGTTATCTAGCAGTCTTCAATGACTAGAAGGGGTCTCTCTCGGTCAACAATCAAGCACCGAACTTCAATTTGGATACAGCCCCTAAAATGAGCTCGTTTTAAAATAATTAATTTCTCGGAAACTTATCATACGAATTGCATAAAAATTTGTTTTTGGGTTAATTGAAAAATGTAGAGTTCATTTATGCTGTCAGAATTGTGCACCGCTATTGAAAAAAACAAAGTTATGGTTCGTTTTAATATGTAGATGAAAATTTTATATGCATCATTTAAAAGTAGACTTCACTACCAATCGTGTGGTACATGTACCTTTCTTCTACGATAATTTTTTGCAGAATTAGTAAGGGAGTGTTTACTTTTTTTTCCACGACTGTACATGCTATTGAACGTATTGGACGGAACTGGTGGATTACCGTTGGGATATGTGCCGGGTGACTTAGGGCGCACAGATTGAACATTTGTAGTATGTACCAGAAACTTGGTGAGTGTATGTATCTGTTTATATATCACCCGTCTTTGTACGTCGTATACTTGTAAATAAACAGTCTTTCTAAACCCGATGAATCATTTAGACTAATCCTGTACTGTAAAAGCTACTCCGAAACGTTTTCAAAACTTTCGGCAGCAAAAGAATCTCTGTTTTTATAAGCGCTTCTTTAAATCTTGAAAATTTATTGGTTTCTGGGGGTTCTAAAGATTAAAAAACGCTTTTCAAAATTGTGAGTAATCGGAAAGAGGTTATAATATATTTCCTTCCATGGTTATATTATATTCATCAAAAATGTCGTTTTTTTTTTTTTTTTTTTTTTTGTAATGTAGTAAATGCAAAAAATCTAATAGAATTTTCAGTTAAAAAGGATTTTCATCTATGTTCTGTACACCTAGCAGTGTATCGAGTACCTTTAACATGGCTAGTACGGGTCTGACCTTTTTTTATGATTATGTAAAAACCATTTATCTCGTGTAATTTATTTCATTTTGTTTTGTTTTACAATTTATAAATTTTATCTAGTCAGTCTAACTGAACGAAGCTTGCGTGCGAACAGAAAATTTTTCATGCTTATTTTCTCTTACATATTTAATGTAGCTAGAAATAAAAATGGAACATTTTTTCCCAGGTTTTTTCTTTCTTTCTTAAAGGTCATATCGAAAATACAAAGATTCTATCTATAAATATCGTTTTACTTAAAATTGTGCAGAAAAAACATAACACTTGAGATTACAAGAGATTGTCCAATATACGTACATATATATCTAAGATGAATAGATAGACAGGTAAGCAAATAAGTTGCCGTATAAATTGTTTAAATATAGTATGTATAAATATATGTATATACATTACACTTACTAGCTTACTTTCTCCATCATGTATTTTTAGCTTGTCTAACTTTTAAATATAGAATTTAAAAACAATTTTTTTTTAAATTGTTGTAACTAAGTATACTATATTTAATTTTAGGTAATGGATTCTTTTAACTATATTATGTAAACTGAAATTGAATTTATTTCACATTTAATTTTGTGCACCAAATTGTTATATACACTTTAAATTTTATCATTTAATTAATTAATATCAATTGATTAATACCAGGGAATTTACAAGTCTCCCAGCACTATTAAACATGAAAAAAATTCTATTTATTATTTAACCCCTTGAGGGGCGGTGGGATATAAAGTAAAAAAAAAATTGCTTTTCTCTTTTTGAAGTTTTTTTTTTTAATTCCGGTGTGAATTCAACATTTCACAAACACAATTGCTTGCCCCTCAAAGGGTTGAATAGCAGACTTTTTATTCACCTGGTTTAATTCTAGGTTTTGTAATATTTTTCGGCCACTAAATAAGGTGAGAAATTCTATTAAAAAATTGTGGTAAAAATGTACGCACCCAAAAACCACATGTATTTCTTATTCTTAATTTTAGTATGTGACTTGGTTGGGATAAAATATGCGGCTATTCATGCGCGTATGTATTATAGTAAATAGATCAATTTTCTTCTTGTAACGTTTAGTGAAGAACCAACGGGGAAGATTGAGCTACCCTGTGTTAAAAGTAGGTTTGAATTCTGTTTTCGAGAACGTTCAATAGATTCTGATTGGTTAAATCATATATCTCGGCTCCTATTGGGAAATTCTAGAAAATTCCTTCAGATTCTGGAAGTCAATTTTTTCGCAAACGTCGTCAAATTGTCGCTAAATATTTCCAAATTTTGCGATATTCTTTCATTTGGCGCAAAGCATGTGTTTTATCATTGGTAATCTTGAAAGTCGATTTTCCCGCCAAATCTCGTCAATATATCACCAAATATAGCCAAATTTTGCGAAATGTTGCCAACTTTGCGACTTCGTTTACTACTAGCTGTTGAGTAACTTAATAACTGTTTCAACCTTAATTCCCATTGAAATGCATTCACCCGTAGTGTGTCCAAAATGACCCACTAATCGAATTTTCTCGAACATCTGACCCATCCCAATGGTCTTGCCTTAACCCAAAACGGTAGGATACAAAATTAGTCAAAATCGTTAGAGCCGTTTTTTAGATAAAATTTGCATGCACACACACACACACACACAAATACACAGGATTTGCTCGAATATTTTGTGATATGATAAGAACATTCATTTATACAGACATTTATCATGTTGAGACGATATTTGCAAATGATTAATTCACAATAATTATTTTTCTGCATAGATTAAGGTTCCTGTCCCGTCAAACGAAGACAGACGCGAGCTAATGCTAAACCTGGAGATTTTTTGCCAATATCTCGTCTACATTTCGACATTTTAAAACATTTTTTTGCATTGGACAACTGAGGTCGATCCCTAAAGTCGCCCTTTTTTTAATTTTTGTATTTTGGTTGCAGTTTTTTTATGATGACACGTTCACTTTTAGAACCGGTTCCATAAGTGAAAGTAGCTTTACAAAAAATATTATCTGCAACCAAAATCGAAAAAGTAAATAAGAGTGACTGTAGGGACCAAACTTAGCTGTCCAGTGCAAAAAAAAAGAAAAAAAAAGAAAGAAAGAAAAAGAAAAAGAAAGAAAAAAAAAGAAAAAAAAAAGAATAATGTTGGAATGCCAACGAGATATTCGCAAAGAACCTCACCATAGGTTTAGCATTAGCTTGCGAGTGTCTTAGCCTGACGGTACAGAAGCCTTAACTCAGTCGAAAACAATTATGATTCAGGAGGTTATACGCTCTTGCATCGATTAGGATTGACGCTATTTTTTTTTTTTTTCCGTAGCAGGCCGGGTTTGGTTCGGGTTGACTATAAATGTTTCGGACTCGAGTCGTTTTAGGGTTGATCTGATTATTCAAAAAGACTAGGATATTTTTTCAGATGAAAAACTGTACATTTGAACGTTAATGAGTATATATAATGTTCATTTTTTAACATAAAACTTCTATTAGAAATATAATTGACTTTTTATCCGATATGGATAAATATGGGTAATATTGTAATAAATAAAATATGGTAATATTATTAATATTTTAATAAAATATGGTTTAATTTTCTTCCATTTCAAGATCGTGTTTAAGTATTTTCGATTTGGGTCGGATTTCGAGTTGAAATTAAATAGGATTTCCGGGTTCAGATGGGGTTATGCCCGACGCGAGAAAAACTGTAGAGCGATACCATAAGCCTGAGTAAGTTCCCCGGGACTAATTATTCTTAAAAAGATTGTTAAAATATTTAACCGCTTCGAGACCATGGATGCATGCATACATTTTCAAAAAGTACATACAGAAATTGTTTTTGGTTACAGTAATAAAGGAAAGTAATATATCCATATTTAATTACGATATTTCCACGAAAAAATAAATAAAGGTAAATATTTTTAACCCCTTCGGGACCGACGGCTTTTACGCAAATTTTATTTGGTTGGCACCACTTTAAAAAGAAAATTTACCCTTACTTAAATAATCATGAAAATGCTCTTATAAAAGAAAGCAAATATTCTTTACTTTTTTACTTATGCATAAAACAAATTATGTATGCTCTTTCTGAAGGTGCATATATGCACCCATGGTCCCGAACGGGTTAAAGAAAAAGTGGTGCAAACCGAAAAAAAATTCGTGTATGGTACCCTGGTCCGGAAGGAGTTAAATGTAAATATAATTGGAAAACTTTGAAAATGCAAACAGAAAACTGAGAAATCTTGATGAATATTTATATATTTCAGCTTGTTCTCAAACAAAATGAAAATTATTCAGGAAATTCTTATTTTAAAACCTGCTATTTAGAAATAGTATTTTAATAGTCAAATTCTACTATTACAATAAAAAAAAAGTTTTTCCATAAAATAAATATTTTTAATGCCATCTCAGTTGGCAGTTTTTCGATACAATTTGCGGTTTTTGTAGTTTACTATACATTTCGTGCAATTATTCAAATAAATGAGATCTGTGTAAAGGGGAAAAATGAAATCAAATACAAGTTTCTAAAATTTTATTATTCGCTATAAACGAGCAGAACTAAGTAAACAGTTTTAATTAATTATTTTCTATTTAAAGAAAAAGAAAAGTTTATTTTCTATGTAAAACGTTTAAAGCAATCTGTGAGTCAGAACTCATTTTCATGAGATTAATTTATAGAAGATTAAAAAAAAATCTTCTGTGAATTAATCTCATGAGGAATGACAGTAACAATAAAGAACAGTTTATCTGCGAGGTACAATTTTTCAATGATTCTTTTTTATTAATAATATAAAATATTTTAAATATAAAAACTGCTTTTTATTTCATAATTATTATTATTATCCTAAAATTTGTCAACTAAGGCATCAGAAAACAAATTTATCTCACCATTTTCTGCTGTTTCCAGCGTAAGACTTCGTTTCAACAAGCATAAAACTTCATTACAAACAGCGTAAAACTGCATCAAAAACCCAACGTTATTCCAAGTCATAATTGTTGATGAATGATAAATATCTTACCTGTAAAGAAAAGGGAGAAATATTAAGAAAGTGGAATATTTTACCACGGAAATATAACAATATTTTACACACTTTCTAAGTTGCGTTATATTATGAAGTATTCCCGAAAAAGTATTTTTAAGCAAAAAATAAAATTGATTTAAAAGTTTTATTGTTTTTTGTCTTATTTACTACATGTAGAAATTGTAACAAAGTTTAAAATTTTCGTTACTAACACCTAATTTTGATATAATATTTGGATTTTTTGGTAAATTTTACTTTCGGTTACCGAACAGACAGCGCCTGATTACCACTGGGACAAACTTCCACCAGTAAATTTTAAAAGAAATGTCTGCTTTATTTAACGGCCTTATTCATAGAGATTTTCTGCCACGAATAAGACAAAAATTTCCTTTGTATTTTTACTGTATAATCAGGCCCTGCAAACAGACAGTCATTCGATCGAGTAGTTTAGAAATTATGCAAGTTTAAAACTTAGTACTACTATTGTTAAATTCACGTTTAATAGTTGAAAAACAAATTGCAATACGGGTAGTTTTGTTGTTTTTTTTAAGTATAACTCAAAAGTTACTTGGTCAAGTGAGCTGTAATTTTGGCGTCGCATATTTAAAGCTGCTAGAAATTTACTTCTGTTTAACCCATTCGGGACGAGCGTCACGTATACGTGACGCATAAAGTGCTTAGAATCATTGATTAGTCCCACCAGTTATTTTTAATTGTAAACTTTCCCTTATTTAATCAGAGCATTTCTGCGATTAAATAACTCAAAGATTTCTGTCTTGAAAAACCAGTGGTAAAAGATTAAAAATTCTATAAAAGACGCTTGCCGCGGAGGGGTTAAAAAATTCATAAGTAAGAAATCTTTTTTTTTTTTTTTTTTTTTTTTAAATTTTGAAAACATGTGTATAGTAGATTTCAGCTCATTTTGATACATGAATTAATACAGCACTATTTCACCCTATAAACTGATTTTTCCAACTATCAGAAGTAAAATAAATTACATTTTTCGATTTGTTTTTGACATGTTGTCTGAAATATACAGCTTACCCGATTACACGGTGTCCAAAATATCCTGAATTTACAGTGTTTTGAAAATCTATATTACTAGTTAATTGGTAATAGTCATGTTTTTATATCATAAAATGCACTAGAATTAGTAAGGGGTGATGCCTTTTTGCTATTCCAGGATGTTACTATCCAAGCAGAAAAACGTACGCCTTTTACAAAGGATTCTAAATACGGGAAGGTGGGGGGGGGGGGGGCTTGCAACGTATAAAAACCTATTTGCTTTTGAAAAGATACCGGTGAAAATATGCACCCTAATAAGCAAAAAACATAAGTATTAACTGTTCAATAGATACAGAAGCACTATAAACAGCATTATTTCAGTAATATATGCTATGTAAATATTTTCTTTCAACAAAACTGCAAATCAATACCAAATAAAATATTTCTTTGATGGTTTAACAAAAGCAATAGTTTTCTCTTTTTTTTTTTTCGGGTTATGTTCTACTTAAAGAGGAAAACGGCTTTTGAAGGGGATTCAACAAGAGAACTTTGAAACGTATATAAAAACCTATTTCCTTGAGAAAAATTACATACTATAATAATAAAGAAAAAACATAAGTATTAACTGTGCGACATTTAATGGAATTCATTAAAAAGTTATTCTTTTAACATTGTTTCTTTAATATTAGCTCAGCAATTATTTTCTGTGAACAAAACTGCAAAACAATAAACCGAATAAAAAATTTCGCTGGTAATTTATCAAAGGCAATAGTTTTCTCGTTTTGTTCTGCAACATTCTATCAAAACAGAAAAACGTATTTTAAAGAGAATATTAACAAGAAAGCACCTGTAAGTTATAAAATCTTATTTGCTTGAGAAAAATACAGACGAAAGTACATATGATAGTAAGCAAAAAACGTAGGAATTGACTGTGAGATATACACTGGAATTCTGTAAAGAATTATTCATTGAACATTGTTTTAATAATATATAAGCTCTGTAAATATTTTTTGTCAAAGAAACTGCACAGCAATAAATCAAAGAAAATATTTCAGTGGTGATTTATCAGAGACAATAGTTTTCTGGTTTTATCGGTAATGTTGTATCCTATCAGAAAAACTGTTTTTATGGGGGATTCTAAGAAGAGAATCCTTTTAAAGCACAGAAACCTATTTGTTTAGAAAACATACAAACAAATGTAATCACAATAACAAGAAAGTAACATAAAAATTAACCACGCAATAGATACAGGAGCATTGTAAAATGCTATTTACTGAACATTGTTTCGTTAATATAAGCTCTGTAAATATTTTATGTCAACAAGACTGCAAAGCAACAAACCAAATAAAATATTTCGTTGGTGATTAATCAAAAGCAATAGTTATCTCGTTTTCTCCAGTAATGTTCAATCCTTTCAGAAAAACGGCTTTTGCGGAGGATTCTAACTAGAGAACCCTTTGAAAGCACAAAAATCTATTTCTTTGGAAAACATACAAGGAAACGTAAGCACCGTAACAAGAAATGTAAGTAAATATTAACTGTGCAGTAGATACAGGAACACTGTAAAAAGTTATTATTTATTGACCATTGCTTCTTTAATACAAGCTCTGTCATTATTTTCTGTCAACAAGACTGCAAAACAATAACCAAAGTGAAATATTTTGCTGGTCATTTATCAAAGGCAATAGTTTTTCCGTTTTCTTCGCAAATGTTCCATAAATCAGAAAAACGACTTTTACAGGGGATTTTAATAAGTAAACCCTTTGAAAGCGCGAAAACTTATTTGCTTGGAAAACATACAAGCAAATGTAAGCACCATAACAAGAAAGTAACGTAAATATTAAGTGTGTAATAAATGCAGGAGCACTGTAAAAATTATTTGTTAAACATTCTTTCATTAATATAAGCTCTGAAAGTATTTTTTTTTTTTTTTTTTTTTGCCAACAAGACTGCAAAGCAATAAACCAAATAAAATATTTCGCTGGTGATTTATCAAAGGCAATAGTTTTCCGTTTTCTCCGGTAATGTCCAATACGATCAGAAAAACTGCTTTTACGGGAGATTCTAGCAAGAGAACCCTTTGAAAGCATAAAAAACTATTTTCTTGGAGAATATATAAACAAATGTAAGCACTATAACAAGAAAGTAACGTAAATATTAACTGTGCAATAGATACAGGATAATTACAAAAAGTTATTTATTGAACCTTGTTTCATTAATATAAGCTTTGAAAGTATTTTTTGCCAACAAGACTGCAAAGCAATAAACCAAATAAAATATTTCGCTGGTGATTTATCAAAGGCAATTGTTTTTCGTTTTCTCCGGTAATATCTTATTCAATCATAAAATCGGCTTTTACGGAGGATTCTAAAAACAGAATCCTTTGAAAGCTCAAAAACATATTTCCTTGAAAAACATACAAGCAAATAGCGCCATAACAAGAAAGTAATATAAATACTAACTGTGCAATAGGCACAGGAGCATTTTAAAAGTTATTTATTAAACATTGTTCCATTAATATAAGCTCCGCAAATATTTTATGTCAACAAGACTGCAAAGCAACAAACCAAATAAAATATTTCGCGGATAATTTATTAAAGGCAACAGTTTTTCCTTTTCTCCGGTAATGTTTTATCTAATCAGAAAATCGGCTTTTACGGAGGATTCTAACAAGTAAATCCTTTGAAAACACAAAAACATATTTTCTTGAAAAACATACAAGCAAATAGCACCATAATAAGAAAGTAATGTAAATACTAACTGCGCAATAGATACAGGAGCATTTTAAATGGTATTTATTAAACATTGTTTCATTGATATAAGCTCTGCAAATATTATACGTCAACAAGACTGCAAAGCAATAAACTAAATAAAATATTTCGCTGATGATTTATCAAAGGCAACCTTTCTCCGGTAATGTCCTATCCAATCAGAAAACGGGCTTTTACGGAGAATTCTAACAAGAGAACCTTTTGAAAGCACAAAAATCTATTTGCTTGGAAAACATACAAGCAAATTTAAGCAACATAACAAGAAAGTAATGTGTACATGAACTGTGCAATAGATAAAAGAACATTCCAAAAAGTTACTTATTGAACATTATTTCATTAATCCCGTAACCTACTATTTACTTTTAACAGCTCCACGGTTTGGCAAATCCATAGACACCACTAAAATTTAATACAGATTTTCGCCTTGTTTAATCATGGAATTTTGACGGTTAAATTAAACTATATTTACTGTGAAATTTTAGTGGTAAGAAGAATTTACATTTGGCTCGATCATCGTATGCGGGCTATGCCCGTCAATGTAGGTTAAAGGGTTAATAGAACCTCTGTAATTATTTTCTGTCAACAAAACTGCAAAACAATAAACCAAATAAAACCAAACCGCTGGTGATTTATCAAAGGCTTTTCGTTTTTCCCTGTAATGTTCTATCCAATTAGAAAAACGACTTTCGATGGATTTGTAACAAAAAACCCTTTTGGAACATACAAAAAACCTACTTGCTTGGAGAACATACAAATAAATGTAAGAACCACAACAAGAAAGTAACGCAAATATGAACTGTGCAATAGATAAAGGAGAACTGTAAAAAGTTGTTTATTGAACATCACTTTATTAATATAAGCTCTGTAAATACTTTCTATCAACAAGACTGTAAAACGATAAACCAAGTAATATATTTCATTGTTGATTTATCAATGATTTCCCGTTTTCTCATGTAATGTTCTACCATAACATAAAAACGGATTTTATGTGTAACCCTTTTAAAGCACAAAACCCTATATGCTTGGAAAACACACAAGCAAATGTAAGAAAACAAGAAAGTAACATAAATATGAACTGTGCAATAGATACAAGAGCACTGCAAAAAAGTTATTTATTGAACACTGTTTCATCAATATAAGCTCTATAAATATTTTCTATCAACAAGACTGCAAAACAACAAACCGACTTTTGACGGATTTGTAACAAGAAAAACCTTTTGAAACGTACAAAAACCTATTTCCTTGGAAAACATATAAGCAAATGCACACAGCATAACAAGAAAAAAAAAAGTAAATATTATTTGTGCAATATATACAGGAGCACTGTAAAAAAATTATTTATTGAACATTTTTTTTTTTTTTATTAATTAAGCTCTGGATAGTAAAAAAGAAGTCTGAAGTTGTGCGTCAAATGTGGCAAATGTGGTGCGTTCGTATTATAAATAGTTTTATAAATATTCAGATATTGGTGCAATAGATGTTGTACTCTTATGAAAAAATGCATGAATGCAAAATTTATTAAGATTCTATAATCTATATGTTAAATTCAGCAATACGGGAATAACATGGCTACATCTTAAATAGGATGTCATCACCATGACAGCCTAGAATCATGGCCTAACATGGGATATCATTGAACTCATTACATACGATAGGATTTAATAGAATGAAGAAAACATTTATTGATATCTTTTTAAGTTTTGATTCGATTTTCATAAAATTTGAAATGACAAAATTCAGCAACGATTATATACATTAAATTTTAAACCATTCTTTTGGGTAGCTTTTGCGCTGTTATATGAGGGCAGACGGGCAGACAGACAGATGGACGGGCCAGACGACGACTATAGGTGCTACGTATTTATATAATTACTAACGCACCTAAAAAGACGAATATTTCTTAATCTGTGACAATATAATATAATCAGGAACGAAAATATTCGGTTGCAACGAAAGTTTTCCGCCAAATCACCATTACATAATACTAATTATACTATATATAATTAACTGTAATTTTATATATAATCACCATTCCGCCAAACCTTCACAGTGCCATATGATACAACACTAGTACCTAAAGCTGTACACTTTATTCGGTGACATTCTGTAGCTGATTGTTTGCAACAGAACTGGATGTAAATGATGGTTCTAATTTGGCAGCATGATAATTCCATTTCAGACACCTTGTACTTAATGATAACGATATTATTTTAGAATTTTCACAACACAGTGTTATAAAGCAAGTCTCTTTCTTTCAAATGCCATAAATCGTTTGACAAAATATGAGCAAACACGTAAACGCGAACTGTTTCCAAAGTCCGTATTATCTATGGCAGGAAACTTTCGTTACAACCTGATATATAATAATCTCTTCCGAAATACTCACGATTTCGAAAAGAGTTCTTTATCATTAGAAAACTGATAAACAAAGATATTTCTGTAATATAAAGAATAATTTATTTTAAAAAAGGTTTACTTTGCTGCCCGTAATTTTCGAAAATGTTTCTGAATATCTTTTGCAATGTATTAATCAGTTTTCTCAAACTAGAATATCGCTTTTAGGATGCCATCAATTCTCAATTATACATTTTCAGTTGCGTAACTGACTTTATACATGCAAAGATAACAAAATAATATTAGCTTTAAAGTTAATTTTAATGCTGTTAATTCCAAATGTTTGTCTGTAAAACATGTTTGTTGAGTATGAAATGTTTACTTGAGATTGAATACCATCCGAAAAACCTCTATTCCGGATTCAGAAATCTGATTAATACACTATTAAAAGTACTCGGAAACGTTTCTAAAAATCAGTGACAGCAAAAGAAACTTTGTTTTTTATAGATGCTTTATTAAATCTTGAAATTACATTGGAGTCTGAGATTTATAAAGATAAAGAACGCTTTCGAGAACCATGGTTAACTCGGAAGAAGTTATTGTATATTTTCGTATATGGCTATATTACATTTTCCTAGATTAAGAAACGTTTGACTTTTGTACAGTGTGTAAATAACGGTCAAAAACACTGTAATGGCTGTCAATAATACTGCAAAGCAATAAACCAAATGAAATATATCGTTGATGTTTTATCAAAGGAAGTAAGCCTCCTAGCTCCTTTTCTCCGGTAATGTTCTAACCAAGCAGAATAACGACTTTTACAGAGGATTCTAACACCAGAAAACACTTGGAACGTAAGGCAAGAGGTATTTGGGTGAAAATACTCACAAAAATTAAAAGATAGTGTAAATATTAATTGTGCAATAGACAAAGAAGCAGTGTAAAAAACTATTAAAAATTTTATAGAGGATGTCGGAAAAGTCTATGCCTTTTCAAAGCCTTTGTTTGACAACTAAGGTAAGCAATCTAATATATAAAAATGAAAATTTCTCTGTCTGTCTGCAATTCTATACAAATCCACAGTTAGGATGCCAGAACGGAGTAATGTTGCGCACATGTGTATTAAAACACGTCCGAGGCAACTAAAGTAATCCGGAATCGAAATAATTTATAGGTAATGTTTAATTAATAAAAAACAACAATTTAACAGCAATTTCATATCAAATTTAAACATTTTTCATTATAGTAGTTGCGAACATTTAAAAAATCCACAATAAAATTCTATTGCAAGATTTGCACGTGAAAAATGAAAATGAAATAAATAGTTTGAGAAATTAAAAAAAATGAATATTACGTCATATTGAAAATATATAATGGACGTCAGCAGGTGAATATATAACGTCATATGAGTTTGAAAAAACATATTGAAATATAATAAAAACCCGATTAATGAAATATTGGCACATTTTAACATTTTGATGTTCTCTTAATTTGTTTTCGCCATTTTAAAATCTATTCCATATATATATGTGTGTGTGTATGCGTGTATATTAGAATTTCCACAAAGGTTTAGTTCCGTAGAGCTCATACTTAATGGAGAACTGAAATAAAGATGGCTTTACAGCTTTTGTTTATTGTTGGTTTAATACTGTATATTTAATTTTGAAATTGATTCTTCAAAACAAACATTCTTAAAATTCCGGCCAACACCGGGCACTTTAGGTAGTACTTGCTAAAGATAAATTAACCAAATATTTGGCCTTTTTTTTTTTTTTTTTTTTTTTTTTTCGCATTTTTTAAAAACATGAGTAAAGCACTTTCAGTGGAATCGCTGAGGTTATTTACTGATACTTTACCTCAATAAGTATTAATTAACGGCAATTTTAACCTGCGAACATCATACTTAATGCGAATTCGTACAGACCAAAATTTTAAATGTCGGCGGTTTTTTAATACCTTCCAGCAAAATTGAAAAGTTTTTATGAATTCGGTTTGTCTTTCAGTCTGTCTGCCTGTCCCTCCGTGCTCTAACTCGCGTAAATATAGTCCGATTGCAATGAAATTGATAGATGTTATCGGGTATTGAAGATGAAGTGTATAACATTTACGGTTCATTTACAGAGACACTCAAAAGAATCCCATTGCATTATGGGAATAATTGTTTGCGGTGTATTTTAATGATATTACACTATTTTAAACATACTGAAATTTATATATATCACTGACACGATATCATACAACGGCGCTTACTTTAGAATACAGTATGCACAGAATATATCTTTCGTTTACAGGGACACACAAAAGAATTTGGCTGCAGAAAAAACATTTAAGCCTATGAGCAATAATTGCTGGAAGTGCGTTTTCAGTTGTAGTACGCGTTTTTAAATTTAACTTTTTTTTAAATATTACTAATCTATACATCACAAATAATAATAAATAGATTAATACTAAATACTGCTTATAACAGATCGTATAAACACATACGCGCGCATATACACATAAACATCAACACACAAAAAAAAAATAAATAGTTTTACTACATAAAAATAGCTAACAACTTACAGATATATATATATATACAGGGTGATTAAAAAAAACGCTTACAAAATGGCATGACAAATTAGGTATACAGCAAGGTTAAAAAATCACATAGGAACATAGGGTCGCAAACCACTTATTTAGTCGCACTTATTTATCCTAACTGAATCCGGGTTAACTGTAATAATTTCGAGAAAAATAAAAACATTGTAATGAAAATGCAACGATGTGTACCTTGTTTTGTGTGAAATGTGATAACATCACGAAAAGATCTGGAAAAGCATGTTGCTCAAGCAATCGATGATACCGTATGAATCACTGTCCAAAATGCGGGGTGTCCAGTGCATACTGCTGGCGCGTATAATGCAAATCTCTACCACTTTGTTTGGTGTTATCGCATTTACAATAAAGGTGAGAATGTGTGCTAATTTTTTTATTATAATATACTTCAGTTTTCTAAAATTTATTACCGTCAATCCAAATTGATTAAACACAATGTATTTGTGACTAAATAAGTAGTTTGCAACCCTATGTTCCTATGTGATTTTTCATCCTTTCTATATGCCTGAATTGCCATGTCATTTTGTAAACGTTTTTTTTTTTTTTTTTTATCATCCTGAGCATATCATATATGAGCTTTTCCATTCTTCAAATGATTAGAAAACTAAACATTTCTCTGAAGAAAAGAACATAAAAACATAAAACAGTTTAAATTTTTGTTCTCTACTTCATAAAAATATTTAGCAAGCATTTTTTTAAGTAATACATTTCAAATTATAAACTGTAACTTAAAAAGAAGAAAATCTTACAAATTTAAAATAAATGTGGCATGATGTTTTAAATTTCAAGAGAAATAGTTTAGGAATATATACTTTTTTTTAGGTTACTGAGAAATTATACAGTGAAAAGTAGTTTTATTATTTTTATTATTACTATGAAAAACCTGGATTAGATCTTAATTATTACTCTCTTATTTTTTTTTTCTTTATACTTAAGAGACAAGTATTTTATGAATGAAAATGTGACTTTTACTTCGAAAAATAGGAAAAATAAATAAATAACAAAAAATAGAAAAAAATTTAAACATTTTTCATTTTCACTCTCCACTTGACAAAACTGCTTAATAAACATTTATAATTGAAAAAATACCATTGCTAATTATAAACTATAATCTAAAAAAAAATTAAATCACGCTTTAAACAAAATAGTTTTAAATTGAATGAAACAAATGTAACAATTTCTCTTCTGTTTTGTTTTTATTCTTAATTGTTTATTTTTTTCCGAAAGGAAATCAAAGCATTGCAAATAGTTTTTAAAACTTTTGGAATAACATCCTTTGATCTGAATTCCCCCCCCCCCCCTATCAATTTACGAGACATTTTTTTCTTTTTTTTTTTATTGTAAAATAGCTCATTATTCACAATAGAATTTTTTTTCTTTTTTAAATAGCAATAAAATTATTTTACTGACTTTTACCATGAGTAAAAATAAAAAGCACTAAAATAATAATAATAAATCAATAGCTGCTAAGTTGCCAAATTATTAACTTCCTATAATTTACAGAAAAATACGCAAATAAATAAATAACTTACATCTTTAACTACATAAAGGATTATAATAATAATCTTTTTTATCATATTCTTCTTCTTTTTTTGAGTTTAGATTGGGGGAGGGGGGGGGGGGATATGATTAGTAAATGAAAACATCTAACAAAAAATTTTAAGTAGAAGAAATATCACTTTTCACTTCTTTTATAAAAATTGAAAACAAATGCCACGAAGAAAATGGACCGAAAAACTTGAGCTTCATTCATATTTATTTCACATTTTAACTAAACTACTTAATAAATACTTTAAAATAAAAAGAAAACATCAGTAATTATAAATTATAGCCTAATATGAAAAAAAAACTTTCAAATTTTAAAATAGAAATACTATATAAAATAGAAAAAATCCCTGCCGGCCCGGCCTACAGGCAGAGGTAGATTTCGAAGTCAAATATACTAATTTCACAAACAAAAACTAAATCATGATTATAGATAAATCCACTTTAACAATTTTATCTGGCCGCTCTTGACGAGTTTTTATTTCATTTTCATATAATAGCTGGTTTTATCAGAATCATGTTAGGGCGGTATTCAAAAAAATACTTTTCCATGCTCAACAACTCGAAATTTTCTGGCATAATTCCAGATTCATTTTTAATTTTTAAAAAAATATGAAACTTGCTGACGTGATTTTTGAAGAGATTTATAAGCGACCTGTGTTTTTATTTTTTGTTCAATTAATTAAAACTTGATATATAAACAATTATTTTCTCAGTAGGGCAATATTTTTCGTTCCTAACACAATCGCTTCGGGAAATTCCGATCAAAATGCCCACTTTGACATCATTTTAGGTAGCTTTCTTTACAAAAAAGCTACCTATTGCAGCCGTTCGGAGGAAAGCGATTTCAAAAAATTTTGGTATATTTTCATCGATCATGACCCCAGACCCCGAAACCACCCTCCGTTCAAAATTGATATATATATATATATATATATATATATATATCTGACCTATGTCACACTGTAACTACCGTAATTATGAACCGATTTCGATGTAATTCGGTGTGTACATAGTACATACCAATGTCTCGACCGAGTTCGTTGGCCAGCTTCATCCGCCGTTTTGTTTCAAAATGGCGGTCATTTAAAATTTTTTAAAAAATTTAAAACTTGAAATGTGGTACCAAAAAATTAAAAATGGAAAAATATTTTTTTCTTATGTATTTGACCTTTATACAAAGATTCCGGAGCAGTTTTTGTTTCGTCTATATCTTAAAAAATGGCTGAGTTATAGCATTTTGAATTTCTAGCGTGGCTGACATTTTGAAACGTCCTGAATTTTGTCACGCGATAAAAGGCGTATTTTTGAACCGATTTGGATGTAATTCGGTGTGTACATAGTACATACCAATCTCTCGACCGAGTTCGTTGGCCAGCTTCATCCGCCATTTGTTTCAAAATGGCGGCCATTTAAATTTTTTTTTTAATTTAAAATTTGAAATGTGGTATCAAAAAATTGAAAATAGAAAAATATTTTTTTCTTATGTATTTGACCTTTATACAAAGATTTCGGAGCAGTTTTTGTTTCGTCTATATCTTAAAAAATGGCTGAGTTATAGCATTTTGAATTTCAAGCGTGGCTGACATTTTGAAACGTCCTAAATTTTGTCACGCAATAAAAGGCGTATTTATGAACCGATTTGGATGTAACTTCGTTTATACATAGTACATATCAATGTCTCGACCGGGTTCGTTGGCCAGCATCACCCGCCATCTTGTTTAAAAATGGCGGCCATTTAAATTTTTAAGAAAAATTTAAATTTGAAATGTGGTACCAAAAATTGAAAATTGAAACAATATTTTCTTCTTATGTGTTTGACCTTGATAAAAAGATTCGGGAGCAGTTTTTATTTCGTCTATATCTTAAGAAATGGCTGAGTTATAGCATTTTGAATTTCTAGCGTGGCTGACATTTTGAAACGTCCTGATTTTTCTCATGTAATAACGGCCGTATTTATGAACCGACTTGGATGTACCTTGGTGTGTACATAGTACATACAAATATCTCGACCGAGTTCGTTGCCCAGCTTCATCCGCCATCTTGTTTCAAAATGGCGGCCATTTAAAAAAATTAAAAAATAAAAAAAATTACATGAGATACCAAAAAATTGGAAAATGAAAAAGATTTTTTCTGTATGTGTTAGACCTTAATACAAAGATTCCGGAACAGTTTTTCTTTCGTCTATATCTAAAAAAAAATGGCTGAGTAATAGCATTTTGAATTTCTCTTGTGGCTGACATTTTAAAACGACCTGATTTTTGTCACGCGATAACAGGCGTATTTATGAACCTATTTGGATGTAACTTGGTCTGTACATAGTACATACCAATGTCTCGACCGAGTTCGTTGGCCAGCTTCATTCGCCATCTTGTTTCAAAAGGGTTGCCATTTAAAAAAAATTAAATTTAAAATTCAAAATGAGGTATTAAAAAATTGGAAAATGAAAAAGATTTTTTTTATGTGTTTGGCCTTGATACAAAGATTCCGGAGCAGTTTTTGTTTCTGAAAATTTGTTCTTTTGTTGATATCTTAAAAAATGGTTGATTTATAGCACTTTGAATTTCTAGCATGGCTAACATTTTGAAACGATCTTGTATTTGTCACGCGATAACACACGTATGCGCCTATTTCGATGTAAGAAGGCATGTGGATAGTATACATCAACACCTCGACCAAGTTCGCTGGCCAGATTCATCAGCCATCTTGTTTCAAAATGGCGGCCATTAAATTAAAAAATATATATATATTTAAAGTGAGGTGCAAAAAAAATTAGAAATTGAAAAAGGTTTCTTTCTTAAGTATTTGATCTTGATATAAGGATTCAGGAGCATTTTTTGTTTGTCTTTACCTTAAAAAATGGCTCAGATATAGCAGTTTCAATTTCTATTGTGGGTGACATTTTGAAAAATCTGATTTTTTGCATGCGACAGCACTCCTATATATTAACCGATTCCGATGTGAGTGAGCATGTGCACAGCAATTACTAAGGTCTCGACCAAGTTCACTGCTTAGCCTCATCCACCATGTTGTCTTAAAATGACAGGCACTTTAAGAAATTGCCGAATTTGACAGCCAAATATAAGTTACTTTAAAGAAAAGCAGCTTGGATAAAGCTGACTAATTTCGCGAAATTCTTATTCATTATATTGATAAAAATTAGTATTGAATCTCCTATATTCGGTTTCCACTAAATTGAGCTTCGTGTGTTTGCATGATATAAGTTGGCTTTTTTAAAATAAGGATTATGAAAGCTACCTCTTCCTCCCGGCACTGGCCGGAAGGACTTTTTTGAAATATATTCTGCCTCTATCAAAAAATCGATTATTACGGTACATTATATAGTTTCTGAATAAGCGAATCTACCAATTAAATGCGTTTGAGAGCAAAAATGAATTTAAAAACCAGTCAGAAAATAAGCAGTTTGGATTTAAGCGCATCCTTAATACAATGATTTTTCCAACACAATCCGCTTCGGTAAATTCGGTTCAAAATGCCCTTTTTAACAGCATTTAAAAAAATATATTCTGCCCCTATCAAAAAATCGACCATTACGGTACATTATATAGTTTCTGAGTAAGAAAACGTACCAATTGGAAGCCTTTGAGAGCAAAAATGAATTGTAAAATGAGTCAGAAAATAAGCAGTTTGGATTTGAATACACCCTTACTAAGATCAATTTTTTACTTCAACCGGTATGTATTTTTAATTTGTTTTTGCTCTAAGAATTGGTCCTATCCAAAACTTGTCTATATAGATGTTGTAGACAATATCAAGAAGATATATGATAAATTCATGGGGATTTTATATCTTTTGAATTGACGGAGTTATGGATTTTTTTCTTCTTCAAACCCCCTTTTTGTTTTCGTTTTTAATTTTTTTTTTTTTTTTTTTTTTTTTTTTTGCGGTACGAATTGGTCCTATCAAAAACTTGTGAATATAAAAGTTGTAGATAATGTTAAGGAGATTCATGATAAAATTAATTGGATTTGATATCTTGAGAATTGACGAAGTTATGTATTTTTTTCTTCTTCAAACGCCCTTTTTGTTTTCGTTTTTAATTTTTTTTTTTTTTTTTTTTTTTTTGCGGTACGAATTGCTCCTATCAAAAACTTGTGAATATAAAAGTTTTAGATAATGTTAAGGAAATTCATAATAAAATTAATTGAATTTTATATCTTGAGAATTGACGAAGTTATGAATTTTTTTCTCCCAAAAACCCTATTTTTGCGCCCCTTGAGCCCATTTTTAACTTTATCAAAAATCTGTGATACATAAATTTTTGGCCCTATTTTTAGAAGTAATAAAAACTTTAAACTGATTTGATATGTACAAAAATTACGAAGTTATGGGGGTTTTTCTGTTTTCACAAAACCCCTCCCTATTTCCCTCCCCTTGGTCCGATTTTGCCCATTAACGAACTTGACCGAGATTTTATGCCCATTGATTTTATGTATCAGTTTGGAAGAGATTGGTGCAGAATTACGAAAGTTATCGTGTCCAGAAGAAAGTGATATATATATATAGATAGATAGATAGATAGATAGATAGATAGATAGATAGATAAAGTTTTTTACTGAGGGTGGTTTTGGGTTCTAGGGATCATGATCGGTGTAGATCTGCAAAAATTTTTCAGAAATTCCAACATAGGAACGATCCCAATACGTAGTATTTCATACGAAATCTACCTAATACTATATAAATATAATCTATTTTTTTAGATTATAGTTTATAATTAGCAATGATATTTTTCCAATTATAAATGTTTATTAAGCAGTTTTGTCAAGTGGAGAGTGAAAATGAAAAATGTTTAAAGTTTTTTCTATTTTAGCTATTTTAGCTAATTTAATCAATATAAAATACGAATAATATTACAATTTCTTGTCAAAAATTATACAGCAAAAACGACTTCGGGAAAAAAATTAGAAACTAAACATCGCTTGAAAAAAAATTTAAAATTTAAAACTTTTATTTTCTACTTTCAAAAACTCTATGTCGTACTATTTACTCGTTTATAATATGCACTTTTCTTTTCAAAATTTTAGAGAGAGGGCTGCGTATTATACATCGATATTTCCGACAGCTATATAAAAGCAAGCATGACTTCACAAAGTTACTGTATATAACACGTAGGCTGTTAAAAAAACACTCTTAAATTCATAGAAAAAAAGCTGTCAATTTTTGGCTCGAGTTGAAAACCGTTTAATTTACAGAAAATATGCGTAATTTTTCATTGAACCAGTTTTTTCCTGTAAAAATGTAGATTTTTTCTGTAAAAAATACAAAATCCACATTTTTTCTATAAAAAATACAACTTTTTTCTGTAAAAATTACAAAATCCACATTTTTTCTATAAAAAATACAACTTTTTTCTGTAAAAAATAAAGTTTTTTTTTACAGTGTAGATATTGCGATAAAAGTCCACAAATGTAGAAGTAGTAAGATAAGATAAATGAAATAACTTAATTTTGCATTCTGCAGTTTGTGTATGATGAACAATTATACAGTATATATTTCTGATGTCAGTAAATACATTAAGACAAAGTGTAAAAACGAGAGAAAAGTACAGATTCGGTACAGCTTAATTTTCTGGTATCTTTAAAAGGGGCTGAATTAAATGTCAGTGAATACGGTAATGTTCAAGAAGAAAAATATACAGTGAATCAGTGTTTTTACAATTTTTTTTTTCATATTCCTAAATTTTCTATCGTTAAAAAAGCATCGTGCGCATTACGCATGAGATATAATTTTCTCTTTGTTTTATTCTATCAAAGGCTTGTTGAGCTTTAACCGTGATACATAATTTTCTTCTATCAGACGTTAAACAATGATTATTTATTTTAATAAAAAAGTAACAAATTTAAAATAGAATGGCATGATATTATCTTATCAGAAACTCGGTGCGCGTTATACGTGAGATATGTTTCTCTGAGTTTTATCCTATCGAAAACTACATGCGCATTAAACATGAGGTATAATTTTCTTCTTATTTTTACACTATCTAAAACTCAATGCGTATTATACATGAGAAGTAATTATTATTAGTTTATCCCTATCAAAATTCGATGCACATTAGCCCTATCAAAAACTCTATGCACATTAAACATGAGAGTACATTACACATGAGTAAATACGGTAATAAACATTTTTAAATAAAAACGAAACATTGCTAAATATAAACTACAACTTAAAAAGGAAAAAAAAATAATAAATTTAAAAAAGAATGGTATGTTATTTTAGCTTTAACCCTTAAATGCGCGATTTTTTATTTTGTTTCGAAAGAATTATGTATGATACTCGGAAAGGTTTATAACACAGGAAAAATAATGAAACAAATCAGAGATATATTTTTCATATAATACGTCAATCTTTTCTTCTGTTGCACATCTCCAATATAAGTAAAAACTACTGTCGTGTGGCTGTTTTACGCTAAAATAATGCAAATTAGTAAATACAGTAGAACCCTCTTTTATCCGAAACTCTTTTAACCAAAACTCTCGATTAACCGAAATCCATTTTTGAAGCTTTTTTTTTTACTATCACATTCCTTGTGTGCAAAATCCATTTCGAAAGTTTTTTTTTTTTTTTAACTACCATATTCCTTATGTACAAGCGGTCTTTTCCGAACTACACGTACATATAAATATTTTTGATCCCCTTTCTTAGAGTTCCTTTGAATTTAACTTGAGCTCCCGTAAGCTGCCAAGTGGGACGAGGAAAACGAACAAATTATCAATTCTGAAGATTTTGAATGTTTTGCAAAAGGTTTGTAATGGCTGGACAGCAGAAAGACTCTTATACTGGTGAACTAATAATATTAAAAAACTCCGTGATCGAGCTTCAAAGCAAAGGCAATCGAAACTGCGATAAACAAGACATTTTTTTAAACCCTTGTGATACATGTAAAAGTTACTTAATTTGAAAATTAAAATTCAGTTGATTTATTCTTGTTTCTATTTTGCTATTGCTTTATTTTTAATAAGCACTTGTTACCATAACACGAAATACTGCATATATTTCTCCTTAATCTTAAAATTGAAGCATTCTCGATTATCCGAAAATTTTGATTTTCCGAAAGAGGGTCGGTCCCAATTACTTCGGATAATCGAGGTTCTACTGTACTTTAATAAGTATGTCTCCAAATACCTTATTTTATATAATTATTTATTTTATAAAATTTAACCTTTAATTAATTCCCATACTAGAATATATTCTAGAAATTACGTAGCTCAGAGAATCTGACTTGACACCAGAAAGTTTCAATGGTTAATTTCGCTTTATTTAAATACGGAAGTCTGTTTTTTAATTAAAGCAAACATTGCTATTTTAATTTTCTGGTGTGAATTAGGTATACGCGAATAAAAAAATCTATTAAATTCAAAGCAGTGTTGTTTGTATATACGCAAAACAACGCACTAAAGGGTTAAATAAAATACTTTTAAAATATATAAAAGAAACGCAAAAGTTTTCTTGTTTTAATTCCTCCAGGAAATTAAACGGGGCAAATATAGTTTTTGATTCTTTTAAAACAACACCGTGACTTAATATCCGAGTTATTATTTTCCATCATTTTACTTATCATTATTTGTATTTTTTATTTTGAACATGTCGCTAAAATGACTCTTAATCCTTTTTTAAAAACAGTAAAATTCTTCTTCCAACATTTATCAAAAGTAAAAAATCAAGGCTTTTCAAATAATAAAAAATCAATGGTTGTTATTCTATCAGAACAAGCTTATGTAGCTTAAGAAATAACAACCAATGCAGCATAAAATAAGTAACTTATATCTCCAATTTTATTTTTAAAAGGATTTTAAAGTAATCTCTTTTTTTTTTTTCACATTATCTTTTTTTTTTTTTTTTAGTTTAGTTGTTATTTTCATGTATATCTTTTTTTAATAAGGAAAAAATTATAACTACGTTCAAAGAACTTTACAAAACACGAAAATATTATTATTATTACTATTATTTTCTTTTGTAAACTGTAACTTAGAAATCTTACAAATTTAAAACAGATATTGTGGCGGCTTTAGCTTTTAGCAAAATAACTTTGAAATGAATAGAAGAGATATAGCTTTTTTAATAGAAAATTATGCAGGAAAACGTAGGTTTAAAATTTTGTAATAAAATTGAGGCTTAAATTATTTTCATATCATTTTAATCATCATTATATTTTTTTTATTATTATCCTGAATATGAGAGAATAATAACTCAACAACTGTATTAATTTAACAATAAAATTCTTCTGCTAATATTTATACAGATAAAAAAAAAAAAAAAAAAAAAACATCAGTACAGCTCAGATTATGAAATGCTTTTCAATGTATTGAGAATACTGTAACAAATCTTTACAGTTTTTTGTGGTCAAAGATGATGTCTAAATAAACAATTTAAAAAATATATAACGTATTTGAAAACCCAATTTCCACTATTATCATCAATAGTAAAAAAAAAATATCCCACATAGTTAAAGAAATAACATAGCAATAACCACAGTGTTTATTTAATTTTTTTATTTATGTTTTTTTAATTAAATATTATACAGTGAAACTTCCTTTAAAGGACACCCCTATTCAAGGGCCACCTCTATTAAGGGCCAATATTTTTAGGAATGAAAAATGTTCACATAGACTTAATGTTAAATTTCCTCCTATTAAGGGCCGCACCTACACCTCATAAAGGCCATTTTTTTTTTTTTTTTTTACATGTACCTTAAATCCTAAACAGAGGCATATTGAATTCCTGAACCAAAAGATAAGAGTTCAGCAAACAACTGCACTTGCAACAAAGAAGGGAGGGGGAGATGGGGAGGATTTATTAACACAATGAAGGACCACAAACTTTTCCACAAGTGAGACAAACAGGTGTTCCTCACACTATGTTTTACCTTTCAACCTGTAGGGGTTGGGCTCGAGGGGAAACGGCCCTTTGTTGTGGGTACACAAAGGATAACAGGTTATCTAGGAAAATTAATTCCACATTTTACTAAAACCGCGAATGCATATTGAAGCACAATTTTTACATTAGACATTTTATTCTCAGGTTTATGTAAAATTTAAAATTATGGCACCTAAATCAAGCCAAAGAGTGCATTTGGATTTGAATGACAAAATCAAAGTTCTTAATTGTCATGACCAAGGAACATCTGCAAGAAAATTGGCTTCACAGTTTAATTGCAGCAAGAATCAAATAAACAATACTGTTAAAAACGAAGAGAACTTACTGAAATAATATGCAGATTTTAAGAATTGCGGGATAAATGAAAAATTTTGTGACCCCTATTCAAGGGCCACCCCTCATAAGGGCCAATTTTCAATAGAACGTCACGTGGCCCTTACAGAGAAGTTTCACTGTATATATAAGCCAACATCCATGAACCTAACCTACTCTGAACTTCACGTAATTTTAACATCAATTTATTTATACAGTGAGCAAAAAAAGTATTTGCACGCAGACGATTTTTTGCATAAGTAACCATAGAAAGCAAATTTGATACTATTCTCTTAATTATTCATTTATTTAAATAAGAAGAAAATAAAAATAACTACCCATTTTCCTTAAACAGTAATATTACACATTTTAAAAAATAAATTAATATTTTCTCATACCTAAAAAGTATTTGCACAAGAAACATTGACTGTTAAAAATGGCATTAAATGTGAACATTATGCAAATGTTTAGCATATCAGTCCCGCAGTACATTAACCCCGCACTTTAAAGTCACGTAATATATTAACTGGAGCAGGGATTCTGGGGAGTTTTTGTTCTAATGGCGCCGAAAACTTGTGAACTGTCTGTTGCTACCCGTGAGAAGATTATATTTCTTCACAATTCTGGATTAAGTTACCGAGGAATAGGTAAAAAATTAAATCTAAACTTTTCTAGTGTTCGTTATGTAATTAAGAAGAAAAAAGAAACTAGTTCGACAATAAATAAGCCGCGAACTGGGCGTCCAAGAAAGCTAAATACCAGGCAAAGGAGAGCCATCATAAAAGAATCTTCAAAAACCCTTTTCTAAGTGCTCGAGAATTGGCTGTTGATGTCGCTTCAACGTCGGGAACAATAGTTACACCACAATCAATTAGAAATATTCTTCATGAGGCAAATATTCGAGGAAGAGCCCCTCGAAAAAACTATTTATTAGTGAAACAAATAGAGTGAAAAGACTTGAATTTGCAAAAGCGTATGTCAGCAAACCACTAGAGTTTTGGAAAACTGTTATTTTTTCCGATAAAAGCAATTTCAATATTTTTGGCTCAGATGGTAAGAAAACTGTATGGCGAAAGCCAAATACTTCTCTTCAAATTAAAAACTTGAAACCAACTGTAAAACATGGCGGTGGTCATGTAATGATTTGAGGATGCATGTCTTTTAACGGAGTTGGCGAAATGACCTTTATTGAAGGCAATATGAATGCTAAACAATATATTAATATATTGCGAGATCATTTATCTAAGAGTGCTCTGAAATTAGGAATTCCTAATTGATATTATTTCCAACAGGATAACGATCCGAAACACACTGCATATATTACGAGGTTACGGTTGCTTTATAATGTAAAAAATCAATTGAAAACGCCACCACAATCACCAGACTTTAATCCGATTGAAAATTTATGGCATATTTTGGATGTGAAAATAAGGAAATGAAAATTTCTAACAAATCAGAACTTAAGCAAGCTCTTAGGGAAGAATGGCTACAAATCAGCAGTGAAACGCGTCACAAATTAATAGAATCAATACCCAGACGATTACAAGCTGTAATTGAAGCAAAGGGCATGCATACTAAATATTAGCACTGTTTTTAACTTATAAATAATTCCTCTAGTTCTATTTTTATTGCTAGTGTGCAAATATTTTTTTGGCAGTACAAATGCTACTTTTTTATGTTTTCATATTTTAAATATAATTATTAAGTCAGATATTAAATATGTTTATTTGTTTTGTAAAAGTGTTGGTATTTTTAATTCTTAGTTGCTTTTTATTTATTTATACATAGGCTACAACAAATTTACCTGGTTATTTGCAAATACTTTTTTTGCTCACTGTATATGTGTGAATAAACACCAAATTATTACCTAAATGAATTAATTACTTGGTTTACCATGTATTTAGGACATCCACACAGTTTAGCTTGATTACTGATAATTTGATATTTGTGTCTTATGTATCTTTCTTATCTTAGCATAAATATTTTATTCTATGAAGATAATTATGTAAAATATTTTTATAAACAGTTTTATGCACGCATAAACTATAATGCGTAAAAATATTTACAAGAAAAAGAAAATCCGATCTTTTGTCATAAATGTCAAATGTTTATTTTTATTATTAAGCATTATTTTTAAATTAAGAAAATTTATTACATTACTGATCATGTCATTTCGATTTAATGAATTTGAGGGATATTGAGTAGGTAACCATGTTATATTAGAGTAATTGAAATTAAAAATAACAATATCGTCTATATATCGATAGTAAACATAATAACTGTTATTACTTACTGAATTCCTTTCATAATAACTAGGGGGCTCTGCCCCCCCCCACCCCTGCTCTCTACGCTCACCAACCCCCCGTGTAATTGCGAAGCAATCCCTATTTTCTAGCCAACCCCAGACGTAGGTGTTTGACGTTTCCCTTCTGGATCGCTTCGCAATTCCTCATTTTCTATGCATTCAAAATTAGATTTCATTTGGTAAAAACGCACTCCTCCCCCAACTCCTGACAATTTTATTTCCTTTTCTCCAAACACATAATCCTTAAAGCTTACAGAGTTTCATAATTATAAGAATTATTAAATATAAAATCATAAAAAAAGGTAAAATTTATAATTTATTTGAATAATTACAAATTAAATAAATTTATAATTAAATAAAATTTTCGAAATTTTCACTTCGCTGCCTTTCCTCCGCCAACATATATGTATAAAATTATATATATAGTGTTACGAATATTGTAAGTAGTTAGTGTTTGTGCTTAAAAATAATGTAAATAATTCAATTAAGCTCTATTCATAAGCTAATATTAGTTTTTGTTGCATTGAAGTATCTCAGTTTGTTGATTTTCTGCAAGCAAGTAAACCCTATAGGATTTCAATGGAAGTCTATGGAAATTTGGCGAAATACTGGAAATAGCGCCAAGTTGGCGTCACTTTTGGCGGCTAATTTTGGTCACCAAATTTGGCAATATGTCGCCAAATCGGCGACAAACTTGGTTACGTTTGGCGACAGAGCCGGGCCCCCCTCCCTTGGCACCCCCCCCCCCCCCTTTATAGCGTCAGAAAGCGCTGACCAATCAGATGCGTTTCTCGGTATCTACGGAGATTTTCACTGGTCCATTTCCAAAGCGTTACTTTTTTTTATATATAGAAGGATATAAGTACAGATCAGGAAGAACACTGGAGGCTGTGCCTATACTTGAGGAATTCCCTGGCATTATATATAAATTGCATTATTCTTATAAATAATATAATTATGGTGCACAGTAAAATTCAATAATGTTTTTAAAAAGCTAACAGAACTGTTATCGTTTAAATTTAATTGAGATTTATTTCTTTAAAAAGTTTACTCATAGTTTTGTGTAAATCTTTGATGTCTGTATTGTTAAATTAATCATTGAAATCATATGTTTTTTGTGTATTTTACAGAATTTATATTTTCTAATTTATTTATAAGCTGAAAGATATTTTGCAAACAATGTTGATTGTCTTTTTTAACCGTTATTTTCTACATCTGAGTGAGAATATTCAGCAATAAATTACTAGCAGCATTATTATATGCATTACAGCCAATAGTTGCTGTACATTATTTTATCGGATTTTTATTACTTTTCGGTATGATAACAAAGTATGGGTAGTTAATTTTTTTTACATTTAAATTTTAATAATTTATGATAATTTAACAATTTTCTGTTACTAATTTCTATTTTTAATTACCGTATTTTGTGGATGAAACATCGCGGTGTTTACAAGATTGAAAGGTTTTTTTTTTTTTTTTTTTTTTTTTTTTTTTTTTTTTTTTTTTTTTTTTTTTTTAAGTGCGGCGTTTACGATTACTTTTTTAAAATTGGAAATAAATAAAAATTCCTTAAGACTGTTCTCAAGTCCTCTGCTCAACAACGCGGAACTTTCTGACACATTTTCTGATTCATTTTTAAACGCAACGGCATGAATGTGGAAGGTTGACTATTGAAGCGATTTGAAATTGCAACACATTTTCCCTTTTTTGTTAAATAAATTACCGTATTTTATGGAAGAAACGCCGCACTCCTCAAATTGTCCTGAATAAGCTTAAAAATATCGTAATCGCCGCACCCGTTGTAAACGCCGCATCCGTCGGAACGCTACTTTTGTCGACAGCGTCACATTGACCTAACTTTAATCAAAGTTTTCTGAGCAGTGTAGGATGCCTCGTTTTTAATATCTTAAGATGTCTGAAGTTTTATTTAAAATATTTAAATCCGATTTTAAATATTTTTATGAATTTTTAAATTAAGGAAACTCAGTTGGTATTTAAAAAAAATCGTAAACGCCGCACTTGGAAAAAAATTAACTTTTAAACTCGTAAACGCCGCGGCGTTTCTTCCATAAAATACGGTACTTATCAAGTTAAGCTATTGTGGTCACGTGATGAGAAATTTTTCTTCTTTCTTGCGCCACCGGAGCGGGAATCCGGTTCAAAACGTCCACTTTGAAAGTATTTTCTGAAACATCTGCTGTCTTTACCAAAGAATGGAAAAAGCCTTGCGATTATATAGGTTCTGAATAAGAAAATCCGCGAATTACATGCATTTCCGAACAAAAATGAATTTAGAAATTTGTCATAAAGTAGATATTTGGAAGAGGTGGCAAAATGGATATCACGGGCTTCAAAAAATGTACCTGTTTCTTCAATAAAATCCAATTTTTCACAGGCTGGAATCTAATGAAAACTGTGACATTCCCGATGATGATACCGAACCATACAGGGTGGACGAAGAAAATTTACAACTCTACAACTCTGATATTGACGACTCACATTTTGAGGGCTTCGAATAGAAACTAAAGAAGGCCAAAAGTGGATGCGACCCACTCACATAAAAGAGAGCCAAGTGGAACCGGCCACTTAAAAGAACATGAAGCGCCTAAGGAGATGGGTCCACATAACGCTCTAGATGGTTTTAATACCAAGTGACGTCTGCTTAATTTAAAAATATATATATACACTGGTTATCAAAAATTAAGGAAAAGTCACAAAATGCTAATTTTCAAATACTCGAACACTCAAAAGGAAATAATATAATTCGAGTAATTACTATCTTTACAACACAGCTAGTCCATATAACATCTCATTCATGTCACAAATGTCACAGTCACTACGGTGAAGCAAAAAAAATAGGAAATTCCATACATCTCATTATGAGTCTCAAATGATCACCATATGTGACTCCACTGAGACGTCACTGTGACTGCTGCTTTGGGACGAGTCACCATGCGACTTTACAATGCAGTTACATTGTGACTCTCATGTGACTGTCATTTGTAGACTCAATTTCAAAGTCATCGTGAACGATGCATTGTGATAAGTTACCAAATAATGTCACATTAAAGTCACATGATGACTTTCAGGTGACAGAGAGAGTACTGTGAAGTCACCATTGTGCTCTTTTTTGAAAAGTCTCCATGTGACTATAATATGATATTATTTGGTGACTTATCATAATGCAACGTTCATGATGACTATGAAATTGAGTCTCAAAATGACAGTCACATGAGAGTCACAATTTAACTACATTGTAAAGTCACCTGGGGACTCTTCACAAAGCAGCAGTCACATTGACTTCTCAGTGGAATCATATATAGTGATCATTTGAGACTCATAATCAGATGTATGGAATTTCCTATTTTTTTGCTTCACCGTAGTGACTGTGACACTTGTGACCATGTGTGACATGAATAAGATGCTATATGAGCTAGCTGTGTTGTAGAGATAGTAATTACTCGAATTATATTATTTCCTTTTGAGTGTTCGCGTATTTGAAAATTAGCATTTTGTGACTTTTCCTTAATTTTTGATAACCAGTGTATATTTAAAAATATTTAAAACTTGATTTAAATATTTTAATTAAAATTTTAGACATCTTAATTTCAGGCATCCTACACTGCCCAGAAAACTTTGATTAAAGTTAGTTCAATGTGACGTTGACGTTCCCACGGATGTGGCGTTTATGACGGGTGCGGCGATTAAGATGTTTTAACTTATTTAGGCCAATTTGGAAAGTGCGGCGCTTACGATGGGTGCGGCGTTTCTTTCATAAAATACGGTAGGCTTTTTTAAATATTGCTTGTATTAATAGCACTGTAAAGTATTTGTTTATAGTTACAAATAATAGCGTACTTGTTTGGTGATTTATCTGAATAAGTTAAAATTATTTTATTTTGTAGATGTTTGATGTTGTTGTTTATGTTTTTTCTATCTACATCTTTAATATGATGGATATTGGTGCCGATTGTTTTAAATTTATTAAATTTGGCTGTATATTTTGTAAAGAACTTAAACTTCTAATACGATTACACTGATTCAGAAGAATATTTCTGTAAGCTGAAATGTGTAGAGAAGAATTAAAGTAAATACAACTAATTACATTAAATAGAAAATCATTTATTTTATCATAAATATTAAATGTTAGAGTTTTTTCAGGTATTATGGTGTTATTAACAACCATAAAATTAATAGTAGAATCAGTTGAATTGCAATACTAAAATTTAGATCATGAGGATAAACTACAGGAAGAGACATAAAGATTGATTATAATTGAGAGAAAATAAAATTATATCATCGATATATCTGTACAGTAAAATATACTTGTTAATGGAATTTCTTTCATAAAAATATAGATATAAGTCAGATAACATGCTGGAAGCTGCGGCGTACTGTGAGGTTCCTTGATACCGATTAAAAGTCGCATTATGATGGAAAATAAAATTAGGAAATAGGAAAAAATTAGTTAAAGAATTAAAGTAATCAATGTCAACATTATCAGATAAGTGTAAAATGGGAAATATCCTATAAATAATTGCATTAATACTAGCATGTAAATCTGCTAAAATAATATTATAGATATGTCCTTGAAATCATATATGATAATATTGTTGACATTTGTGAATGCCAGCAGTTAGTCTGTAAATACAAAACTGTTTTTTATACAATTAGTGTTGTCTTTTTTAATAGTTAAATCATAAATTTATGTAAGAATATTTAAAAATAGCGTAGTAGCACGTGTGTTAAAAGCATTGCATCCTACTGTAAGAGTGCGATATTTTAAAATGTTTTCTGTAACTATTATATGTTTTACCGTATTATTTTTCTATGATCTCTATACTTTAAAAAATATTCGATTTTTTTACAGATATTTTATATATTCTATAAATTATACAAGTGAAAAGTGTACTTCAGTGAAAATGTAGATCATTTTTCTCGCCCAACATTATTATTTCTTCAACAGTATAAGATATCAACTTTTAAATGCATCGATGATTATTTTATACCTGTAACAGTGCGGTATTTTAAAACATTTTATAAAACTATTACAGGTTTTGCTGCTTTATTTTTCTATGCTCTGTAAACGTTAAAAAATTTTCGATTTTTTTTTTTTTTTTTTTTTTTTTTTTTTTTTACAGATGTTTTATATATTCTATAAATTATGCAAATAAAAAATTTACTTCAGTGTAAATGTAGTTCATTTTTCTCCCCAACATCAAATAGTGCTTTATTTCTTCAACAATATAAGATATCAACTTTTAAATGCAACGATGTTTATTTTATATTATTTTATACCTGTAACAGTGCGATATTTTAAAACATTTTATAAAACTATTACAAGTTTTTCTCTATTATTTTTCTATGCTCTGTGTACGTTAAAAAATATTCGATTTTTTACCAGATATTTTATATTTATATTATAAATTACGCAATTGAAAAATTTATTTCAGTGTAAATGTAAATCATTTTTCTCACCCAACATCAAAAAGTGATTTTTTTCTTCCACAATCTAAGACATCAACTTTTAAATGCAACGATGATTATTTTATACCAGTAACAGTGAGGAATTTTAAAGCATTTCATGACACTATTACAGGTTTTTCTCTATTATTTTTCTATGCTCTGTGGTACGTTAAAAAATATTCGATATTTTTACAGATATTTTATATATTCTATAAATTATACAAGTGAAAAGTTTACTTCAGTGTAAATGTAGATCATTTTTCTCACCCAACATTATTATTTCTTCAACAGTATAAGATATCAACTTTTAAATGCCACGATGATTATTTTATACTGTAACAGTGCGGTATTTTAAAACATTTTATAAAACCATTACAGGCTTTGCTGCTCATTTTTTCTATGCTCTGTATACGTTAAAAAATATTCGATTTTTTTTTTTTTTTTTTTTTTTTTACAGATGTTTTATATATTCTATAAATTATGCAAATAAAAAATTTACTTCAGTGTAAATGGTGTTCATTTTTCTCCCCAACATCAAATAGTGCTTTATTTCTTCAACAATGTAAGATATCAACTTTTAAATGCAACGATGTTTATTTTATATTATTTTATACCTGTAACAGTGCGATATTTTAAAACATTTTATAAAACTATTACAAGTTTTTCTCTATTATTTTTCTATGCTCTGTGTACGTTAAAAAATATTCGATTTTTTACCAGATATTTTATATTTATATTATAAATTACGCAATTGAAAAATTTATTTCAGTGTAAATATAGATCATTTTTTTCACCCAACATCAAAAAGTGGTTTTTTTCTTCCACAATCTAAGACATCAACTTTTAAAGGCAACGATGATTATTTTATACCTGTAACAGTGTGGAATTTTAAAGCATTTCATGACACTATTACAGGTTTTTCTTTATTATTTTTCTATGCTCTGTGTACGTTAAAAAATATTCGATTTTTTAACAGATATTTTATATATTCTAAAAATTATACAAGTGAAAAGTTTACTTCAGTGTAAATGTAGATCATTTTTCTCACCCAACATCAAAAAGTGTTTTTTTCTTCAACAATATAAGACATCAACTTTTAAATGCAACGATGATTATTTTATACCTGTAACAGTGTGGTATTTTAAAACATTCTGTAAAACTATTACAGGCTTTGCTGCTTTATTTTTCTATGCTCTGTATACGTTAAAAAATATTCGATTTTTTTTTTTTTTTTTTACAGATGTTTTATATATTCTATAAATTATGCAAATAAAAAATTTACTTCAGTGTAAATGGTGTTCATTTTTCTCCCCAATATCAAATAGTGCTTTATTTCTTCAACAATGTAAGATATCAACTTTTAAATGCAACGATGTTTATTTTATATTATTTTATACCTGTAACTTTGCGATATTTTAAAACATTTTATAAAACTATTACAGGCTTTTCTCTATTATTTTTCTATGCTCTGTGTACGTTAAAAATTATTCGATTTTTTAAGAGATATTTTATATTTATATTATAAATTATGCAATTGAAAAATTTATTTCAGTGTAAATGTAGATCATTTTTCTCACACAACGTCAAAAGGTGATTTTTTTTCTTCAACAATATAAGACATCAGCTTTTAAATGCAACGAAGATTATTTTTTCTTGTAACAGTGCGGAATTTTAAAGCATTTCATGACACTATTACAGGTTTTCTCTATTATTTTTCTATGCTCTGTGTACGTTAAATAATATTCGATTTTTTAAAAGATATTTTATGTATTTTATAAATTATACAATTAAAAATTTACTTCAGTGTAAATGTAAGATAATTCTCTCACCCATAATCAAACAGTGCTTTATTGTTTCAACAGCCTAAGATATCAATTTTTAAACGCAACGAGGATATTTTTATACCCGTAACAGTGCGGTATTTTAAAACATTTTATGAAACTATTGCAGGTTTTGCTGTATTATCTTTCTATGCTCTGTGTACGTTAACACGTTGGCTGCCGAACAACGAGTATACTCGTAGCTTTAATATTCGTGGCTTTAATTTATTAATAACTTTGTCACCATTATTTTAGAATTTAAAAAAATTGCCTTATTTATTGACAGAAATTTCGCTGTATTAGTAAAGCGAAATTTAACTTTCTGAATTTGTGGTGGCAAACGACTTTTAAGAAGAAATTTGAAAATTCTTACTTTATAGGCGTGAACGTGTTAAAAAATATTCGATTTTTTTTTTTACAGATATTGTATATACTTTATAAATTATACAATTGAAAAATTTACTTCAGTGTAAATATAGATCATTTTTCTCACCCAACATCAAACAGTGCTTTATTTTTTCAACAGTATAAGATATCAGCTTTTAAATGCAACGATTACTCTTTTATAACTCCGATCTTTCTCTCTCTCTTTTTTATGAACAAGAAAAGAAAGAATTTAAAACCTTTTAAAAATGATCTCTCAGCAAATTAAATAATATCCTATGATAAAAAGGTGACGTCAATCAAATCAAACATGGCCGCAATTGAGAACACGAAAACAAGACGATGTGGATGACACTTCAAATTACTGTCTGAGTACTCGCAAACGTTTGGCGAACAGCATTTAGTCACGCTGCGCCAGTTTTGCGTAATCTAATAGGGGTACCCCGCAGCGAATCAACCCCTCCCCACTTCCGGACATTAGTGGAAAGGCTAATATTTCAGATCGGGGGCGTATAATGGAAGGACAGTAGAAAAAGGGGGGGGGGGTTGCACGCAAAAACGTCGCGTGGCTCGAAAATTCGGAAGTCAGTCATTCCGAAAATGGCGAAAATAGTATCGATAAGTGAATCACTGCTCAATTTGATATAGGGTATGTTTTTCACGATGTTTATATCCATGGTCAATCGGTCAGTGTCGTTTGCAGTGTCGTTTTTGTTTTACTCATAAGATAAACACGAGGAGATCACGCAACATTGGCTGTCTTTGAAAAATAGTTATTTTGAAAACAAACTGATATGATTGAATAATATGAAGAGAAATATTATAATAAATATAACATTGGAGTTAAAATTTTCACATCAGTGATACTTTTCCGTATTAGGTATAGAAAAATTTCAGTAGAGAAATCGTAGTAGAAAGGGCCGTAATTTTTTCAAGGAAGTGACTTTTAGACACAGTTGTTCAAGTTCACATTTTAAAGCTATGAGGCTACAGTTCCAAAAGCACCTCTCTCACAGACGGATTAACAAGCCCCTGGGCTCCTAATCTTATTTTTTTTTTCATTTTTTGCCCATTATCTTTTACATTTTATATCCTGTTGCTTCCGCTCAGAGGCATTAGAATCTTTTTTTTATATTTATTATTCATTTGCGCTGAATTTAAGAACAAAACAATAATAAATGAACAAATTAATATATTTTTATATTTACATCTATGTAGAAAATCCCTGCTCCAAGAAAAAAGGGTTTTTTTATTTTAATAATAAATCTTACTAAAGAAAATTTATTTCCAATTTATTCATTTACTAGCAATCCCCGCGGCTTTGCTCGCGTAATAGTTGAAATATGTCTAGTGATATTTGCAAGACTATTTTTTAGTAGAAGAAAACTTTATGAAATAATTCAAAAATTACAAATTAAGCCACAGTTTGACTAAACTTCATTATAAAAGTGCAATAGACAGAAATGAGATTTTAATTAATAAGAAGAACTAAAACTAATTCCAATTAAATGATAATTTAGAAAGTATTTTGAGACTTTTATGCTCATTTCATACACTCATTTCAGTATTCATTTGAAGTTTTGAATTTTTTAGAAGCCATCTTGACACATTTACATCTTAAAATTAACCATCATGTCAAATTCCAAGCTTCTTGTCTAACAGTCTACCACCTCTCTGGTATTAGTGGCAACAACATTAAATGCCAAAACAGAGTTGAAATAGAATGTATCAAAAACTGTTGAAACAGAGACTGTCCCCATCAGTATGCCAACATTAACCTTGAAATCGGTTGGTATTTCCTAATATTCTATAGAAAAGGAATTTAGATGTTTTTAAAGGCTTTCTTGTGGTTCATGAAAACCAGGTAGTAGTGACACCGGCATAAAATATAGCCCGTATAGGATGAGGAACTATCATTCTTGATTCGCAACCAATAACTTCTGTAATTAATTTATTTTTCCTGAGATTCCACAGAAATTCTAATTTAGGACTCTTTTAGAATGCTTTTCGCTCCTTCCCTTAGCTTCACCCCTTTTTAATTTCGAATTTATTTTCGACTGTTCTTACAGGCCGTTCATATTTTATAAGTAACTACTGTGCTATATTTAAAGTTTCTAGCCTCTTCAGTACCGCAGAAATCGCAATTTAGAAAGTTTTTTGCTCCTGCAACCCTCGACATAAAATATAGCTTATGTTTGAGCAGGTTCTATCACCATCAATTTGCAACCATTATGTTTCAAATCGGTTTCGCATTTCATACGATTGCATAAAAATCGTAATTTAGAACGCTTATAGAACGCTTTTCGCTCACTTCATCCTTTTAAATTTGGAATTTTCTTTCGACAATTCTTAGAAAACATTTGCATCTTTGAAGTAATTACCATTTCAAATTTAAAATATTAGACCCCTCAGTAACACTAAAAACGCAATTTAGAAAATTTTTGCTCCTGTAACACCCAGGTGGTAGTGACAACAATGTAAAATATAGGCTATGTTGGAGCGGGGACTGTCACCATCAATTTGAAACCATTGCTTCTGAAATCAGTTTATATTTCCTAAAATTGCGTAGAAATCGCCATTTAGAAGGTTTTTAGAACGCTTTTCGTTCATTTTTACCCCTTTTAAATTTCAAATTTTTAAAAAATTCTTCTCAAAGAGTAGTTACATCTCAAAAGTAATTACCATGCCAACTTTCAAGTTGCTAGCCCCTTCAGTATCACAAAAATCACAATAAAGAAAGCTTTTTAAAATGCAACCTCAAGGTGGCAGTAACGCCGACATGAAATAGATCCTATATTGGAGCAAAGGCTGTCATCATGAATTTCCAACCATTACTTTTGAAATTGGTTGGGTACTTTCTGAGATTGCGTAGTAATCGCAATTTAGAACGTTTTTTAGAAAGTTTTTCGTCCATTTTCACCCCTTTCAAATTTCGAATTATTTAGGAAATGTTCTTAGAGATCATTTATGTATTATAAGTAACTACCATACCTAGTTTCAAGTTGCTAGCCCCTGCAGTACTACAAAAAGCGCAATTTAGATCGTTTTTTGCCACTTCACCCCATTTGAAGTAGTGGCACCGACATGAACTACAGCCTATGTTGGAGCGAGGGCTGTCACCATCGTTTTTACACCATTATTTTTTAATTCGGTTGTATACTTCCTGAGATTGCGTAGAAATCACAATTTAGAAAGTTTTTTAAAACTTTTCGCTCATTTTCACCCCTTTTAAATTTCGATTTTTTAGGAAATGTTCTTAGAGATCATTTGTATCTTATAAATAACTGCCCTGCCTAATTGCAGGATTCTAGGCCCTTCAGTAACACAAAAATCGCAATTTAGAATGTTTTTTGCTTCTGCAACCCCTAGGTGGTAGTGACACCGACATGAAATAGAGCCTATGTTGTAGCAAGGGCTGTCATCATCAATTTCCAACAATTACTTTTGAAATAGGTTGGGTACTTTCTGAGATTGCGTAGAAATAGCGATTTAGAATGTTTTTAGAACTCTTTTCGCGCATTTTCACCCCTTTTAAATTTCGAGTTTTTAAGAAATGTTCTTAGAGATAATTTATATCTTATAAGAAACTATCATTCCAAATTCCATGTATCTGGGCCCTTCAGTAACACAAAAATCGTAATTTCCAACTTTTTTTACTCCTGCACCCCTTTAGGGGTAGTGGCACCGACGTAAAATGTAGCCTATATAGGAGCAAGATTTGTCACCATTATTTTGACACCATTATTTTTCAAATCCGTTTCGTACTCCATTTAGAACGTTTTTTACGCATTTTCACACCTTTTAAATTTCGAATTTTTTAAGAAATGTTCTTAGAGATTATTTATATCTAATAAGTAACTACTGTGCTAAATTCCATGTATTGGAACCTTCAGTAACACAAAAATCGCAATTTCGAACGTTTTTTTGCTCCTGCACCCCCTTTAGGGGCAGTGGCACCGACATAAAGTGTAGCCTATGTTGGATCAAGGGCTGTCACCTACATTTTGATACCATTATTTTTTAAATCGGTTTAGTGCTTCCTGCAATTGCGTAAAAATCGACATTTAGAACGTTTTTTAGAACGCTTTTCGCTCATTTTCACCCCCTTTCTAATTTCGATTTTTTTAAAGAAATGTCCTTAGAGATCATATTAGTATCTTATAAGTAACTACCATTCCAAATTTCATGTTTCTAGGCCCTTCAGTAACACAAAAATTGCATTTTTAGAACTTTTTTGCTCTTGGCCCCCCTTTTGGCCAGTGGCACGGACATAAGATATAGTCTATTTTCTAAGTTGGACTAACACCATCATTTTGATACCATTACTTTTGGAATCGGTTCGATAGTTCCACAGCTTTCCTCCTACAAATAAACAATTTTTACCTCTTTATAATATTAGTATAGATTTATTTATTTTCATTAAGCCTTTATCTACTGGCGGTACTTATAAGTACCATTAAAATAATTTGTTATAAAATTTATTTAATACATCGATTAGTTGTAATACAATTTAGAATGATATAGATACATTACTTTATCTTGTTCCAAAAGCATTATTGGTTATACACAAAAAAATAATAATAATAACTAAAAAATAAAAATAAAGGATGATTTCTTTTGCCTTTGCATCTTTTCAGCTTTCTTGGCCTTGGGGGGGGGATTTTTCAATTTGAAAATATTTCTATTGTAATAACATTATATTTGCACGTTTCCTAATTCTACAAAATACTAAGAAAAATATTTAAAATAAAAGATTTGAGTGGGGTTATAAATATCGCACAAAATCCCTATAAATTCAAATTTAATTAATCCTTCTAAATCCTTCTAAAATTTATTAAATGGTTATGTAAATCTTCTAATGTAGTTTAAACAATTCACGAAAATGTTTTAGAAGATAAAATTTTCATGAATTCATAATTCAGTACATAAAGCGTTAACATCATTTTTTTTATGTTGCACATTACTGAGTTTTTAATATTTTAAATAATAATTAATACTTAAAATATTTATCAATAATATTTTGCTCGTTTTTAGATATATCCTTTGAATGCAGTACAATGTGAATTATTGCTAAATTGCCCAGTTTCCACATATTACCTCTTGAATGTAAATATATCTTGAACTATAAGTATGTTTTAGGACTGGAAAATACCTCTCTCCTGATCAATTAATAATGATTAATTATAAATCATTTTTGAAAATTTTTATGGTTCTTATAACTTTATATTATATTTGTACGGACATACTTAATCACCGCCAATGTAGAAAATATCTTGGAAATGTGAATAATGAGGAAAAACAGATCTACCTTCTTATACAGAAATTTGACAGCTTCCATCATAAAGTTTTAACTGTTTTCTAACTTCTCTCTCGTCATGCTTTTGAGTTCTTGATGATAATTGCTGTTATTGTTATTGATAGTTGTTTAGCTTACATTTCTATTTCTGAAATGTACAGTCGTGGGAAAAAAAGTAAACGCTCCCTACTAACTCTGCAACAAATTATCGTAGACGGAAGTTACTGGTACCGAACGATGTGAAATAAAGTCTACTTTTAAATGATGTATATAAAATTTTCTTAGGGGTCATCTACATATCAAAACGAACCCAAAATTTGTTTTTTTTTTTTAATAGCAATACCCAAGTTTGACACTATAAATAAATTCTACACCCTTCAATTAGCCTAAATCCAAATTTGCGAGAAATTAATTATTTTGAAATGAGCCTATTTTAGGGGTTGTATCCAAATTACTGTTCGGTATTCAATTGTTGAAATGCTACAGAATGACTATATCACCTCTGTTCATGTATTATTTCTTGCCAATAGAACCATTTCACTCGTTTAATATGTTTCGACTGTTCCCAGCCCAAATAATTCAATAAAATGAGTAAAAAAAATATATTTTTTTTAATTATGCTTTTCTGCACATCATAGACGGCCCCTTAAACCATCATTTTGCCGTTTTTTATTGATAATTCGAAAACTACTTGAAAGAAAAATTAAATTTGAAATTGAGATTTCGCAAAAAGCAGGACATAATAAATATAAATCTACCAAAAAAATTGTAGGTTGCAACTCATATTTTGTTCGAATATTAATTTCATAATTCATATTATCAATTTTTTTAATTACAAATTCAATGTATTTATGTTTCGGTTTTTTTAGTTTTATAACCACACACAAAATTATCGCATTTGGATTAAAATTTCAGGAGATATTAATAAAAAATGAAAATGAAATTTAAAGTTAGAAGCTCTAAATTTTGAATGCTTATAATTCAAAAACTTAGTATCCAAATGGCTAAAAATTTCGTTTCTATGCGTAATTTGAACCGAAGATTTAAAATATAGTGTCAAAATTGGGGGTTGCTATTTTAAAAAAACAAAGTTTGGTCGGGTTTCGATTTGTAGATGGCTCTCTAAACAAATTTTATAAACATCATTTAAAAGTATACTTTATTTCCAATTGATTGATACCAGTAACTTTCTTCTACTATAATTAGTTGCAGAGTTAGCATGGGGTGTTTACTTTTTTTTTTCCACGACTGTATATTGATATCTAATTAAAACAATACAATCAATGCACTGTGAAATTAAAAAATCTTAACTTTCGCGAGAAGACAAACCTAACGCTACAGAATAATGTCGCATCTCTGCCAAAATCTATTTTAATTGTCCCATTAATTTAAATATACTTCTGCAGGGTAATTCATTTCATGTTTAATCTAATTCATTCCCTCTAAAATGCTAACTTTAAAGTAAACAGCCAATTACTGGTAACGTTAATGTAAATGACATCATTAGCTCAAGCATTTAAAAATTATAACAGTCGTGAAACACATAATGCTTATAGGGAAACAAATCACGAGAATTTAATTAAACTTCCTCTTCAATTTCAAATACTGTTTAGAGTACGAATTTTTCAATTTTATGTTCTTCTAATGAGCAGAGTCAGTAAAATATTTCTATTTTGTTGTTGTTGTTGTTGTTGTTGTTGTTGTTACAACACCATTTTGCATAGCCGAGGTTTCGAAGAAAACTGCATGACTTTTTCAACTCACAGATTATTAAAGTAGTGAAATAAATATAGAAAATAAGGTTATTTCTAGTACTCGATTCATAATCAGACTGGAAATGTCGAAACATATTGCTTTTATTGAATACAAAGCATTGTTTCAGGGAAAGCACAGCGAATTTTTTTTTTAAAGACAATAGAAGTTACTACTAATCAGAGCCTGATTAACCACATCTTGGGCCCCTAGGCTTGACTTTTTTCATGAATTTTATCAGAGTAAATTTCCCATTGCATGTTAACTGAAACGTTGTTTAATATTACAAATTATTGTGTTAAAAGAGACAGAGAGATAGAGAAAAGAAAAATATCTCGTCTTTCTACTTACAAAACTATTAACACGTTGAGTACCACGGGGACTGATACTGAAGCTGAAAAAATTACAATGTTTTAAGTAATTTTTAAGAAAGTATAATCCTGTAATAAATAAAATATAAGTAAATTTTAAATAAATTTTCAGTAATTGCTTTTAATTTTAATTTTAGGGTCAATCCATTTCAAGTCATCCTGCACTGGTTGCTCGACCATTTTTAAAAAATCTGAAATTTTTTATACAACAACCCTAACATGATGGAAGTTCAAAATGACTATTATTTTAATTTTATTAATTTTTGTTTGTGCATGGCAGCCATCTTTGTTTCATCGTCTGCAGCAATTTTTTCACATGAAGGGTTTACGGAATTGTAAATAATTCATAGTTTATCTCTCCAATTCAAGTGCAGATTAAAGCAATTTGTACAGAATACATTGGGTTAAAAATTTGGTAATAGAGTAGTTTCCGAAAATAAATCCTTATTGGTGAAATTTAAACATAAATTTTCAGTTTTTTTCCAAAATTTGTCCGTTTACAGGAGGAAATTTTTCTAGCAAGGAAAACTGTGAACATGACATAATTTTTTTTTTTTTTACAAATAGGCCGAAAGTACTTGTACTCACACGCCAAGTTTCAGATCTGGGACTTGCTTTCTCTTCGCTAAAAAAAGAAAAAAAAAATTTCAAAAATGTCAAAAATCGCACTTTTGAGGCTTTGATATCTCTGGTGGGGCACGAGATAAAAATCTGAAGTTCTGGTTTCTGACAGTATTGTATGGTAGTGTTATGCACAAGAAATTTCAGGATGGAGATTTGACTAGAAGCTGAGATATGGCAAGGGCAACATGTCAAAACAATACTGCCAAACTATTGTTTTGTTGCAGTCACAGGTAAGTATTTATCTCAGGGTGTCATTTAAATTAATTTTTTAATTATCTTTAAATAATAGTAACAGAAAATAAAGCCTTTTGCAAAGCTTAGTAATTAATTTAAAAATTATGCCTAAGGCCTACATTTTGTATGGTTTCAATAATTTTTGTTGTAATTTTAGTACCGTGTTTACTCGCGTAATAGTCGCCCTTTTTTTGCCAATTTTTCATTGTGAAAGTCTAGGTGCGACAATTATGCGAAGAAATCTACTACACAATATTGTACACTCTAATGCTAAAACATTACTGGTATTAAAAAAAAACACATAATAAAATTTTACTCACTAAAGGTTTCCAGGTTATGCGCTGTTTATTAATTACCATTTTCCTTTTTACGGTAATATTGTTATGTACATAAAATTTACAAATAATCTTTGTGAAAATTTTGACAAAAAACCCTCATAATAAATCACTTTCACTGAAGGTATCAGTATCACTAATATAATGTGAATCGGCATCTCAAGAATAGAGTGACCATCGGGTATGCCAATGGGAGTAACAGAACAGATGAATTCATTATGAGTACTAGTTCTGGGAAGAGAACCGCTGATGATTTTCTATTTTCTAAATAAAAGTCAAATACGCGACTGCGACTTTTATGCGAAGAAAATATTCTGACGAATTTTTCTGCTTCAAAACAGGGGGTGCGACTATTATGCGAGGGCGACTATTACGCGAGTAAACACGGTAACTAAAATAAACCTCAGCACTTTTACATAAAGAAAAAAATATTTTTATACAAGACCAAAGACAAAAACTGAATAGGGAAAGAGAAAAGCTGTTAATGTTGGCATGCTTGTTGAGACATGATCAAACGTGTCAAAACACATTCCTGCTTGTTGGTTTAAAACCCACAATTTTAATGCAGCTTGCCAGTCCCTGAAACTTTTTCCTACCATAAGTATATTCCTGTAAATGAAGCATTATACGATGTTACCATGCATCAGCATCAAGTAATTTTCAGAAAGTAAAGATATCCAAAGCCCTTTCAAAATTTAGACTACAGAGAAATGGCATTTTTGCGTAAGAAGTAAGCTAGGAATTATTAATGAAGTGAGACTTGCGCATAGTGATTTCAAAGTTTATTTCTATGAGCCAGCAGGGCCAAGACCTTCAATCAAGTTATCAAGAGATGACAAGACTTGGTTCCTACAAATAAAATTTTGAGAAAGATCAAAATTGTGGTTTTTAAACCAAGATATTATGTGTTGACACGTTTGATTATGTCTCAACAAGTATGACCAACAGTAACAGCTTTTCTCTTCCCCTATTCTGTTTTTGTCTCAGGTCTTGTATAAAAATATTTTTTTTCTTTACGTAAAAGTGCTGAGGTTTCTTTTAGTTACTAAAATTACTTACAATAAAAATTACTGAAACCATACAAAATCTATGGCCTTAGGTATAATTATTTTTAATTGCTAAGCTTTGCAAAGGGCTTTATTTTCTGTTACTATTATTTAAAGATAATCAAAAACATAAATTTAAGTGACACTCTGAGATAAATACTTAGCTGTGACTACAACAAAACAATAGTTTGGCAGTATTGTTTTGACATGTTGCCCTTGCCATATCTCAGCTTGTTGTCAAATCTCCGTCCTGAAATTTCTTGTGCATAACACTACCATACAATACTGTTAGAAACCAGAACTTCAAATTTTTATATCCTGCCCCATTTGAGATATCAAAGCCTCAGAAGTGCGATTTTTGACATTTTTGAAAAATTTGGGATTTTTTTTAGCGAAGACAAAGCAAGTCCCAGGTCTGGAACTTGGCGCGTGAGTAAAAGTACTTTCGGTCTATTTGTAAAAAAAATTATGTCATGTTCACAGTTTTCCTTGCTAGAAAAATTTCCATTTGTAAACGGACAAATTTTGGAAAAAAACTGAAACTTTATGCTTAAATTTCACCAATAAGGATTTATTTTTCGGAAACTGCTCTATTACCAAATTTTTAGCCTAATGTATTCTGTACAAATTGCTTTAATCCGCACTTGAATTAGAGAAATAAACGATGAATTATTTACAATTCCGTAAACCCTTCTTGTGAGAAAATTGCTGCAGACGATGAAACAAAGATGGCCACCATGCACAAACAAAAATTAATAAAATTAAAATAATAGTCATTTTGAACTTCCATCATGTTAGGGTTGTTGTACAAAAAATTTCAGATATTTTTTTAAATGGCGAAGCAACGAATAAATGATTTTCTGGACCACTTGAAATGGATTGACCCTTTATCATATTTTAGACCGTCGGTCATCGGTCAATGACGCGTTCTAAACGGAAATTTCAGTGTCAGTCACCGGTGACTTACGTGGCGCTTAACGTGTTAATGACGACCATATATTAATCCATCAAAAAGTGGAAGCCGAAAATTTGCATGAACCTAATATTTTCTTTTTATGAATGCAGAAGAAATTGAATAGACAGTAGCGTTTAAAATATAATTTCCATCTTAATGAACTACAGGATTCAATAAGTGAGTAAAGCAAGGAATGGTGCAGATCATTCCTCCTTTTCACAATATATTAGCTCTATATATATTTTAAAAAGGGGAACAAAATTCTCAACGCTGGAACCCCTCTTTTGGGCCCCTAGGCCTCAGCCTACTCAGTCTAATGAATAATCCGCCTCTGCTACTAATATTTAATAAATTACAAGAAATAATGTAAAAATAATGTGTCATAAACTCGGATTTTTGCACGATACTACTTTAAATAACTTTTTACAGTGGATAAACATATAAAGCAATGAAATATTGATTAAAAAACAGTTAAATTATGAATTAGTTATCTCATACATTCTCGAAATATTAATTTGACTCGCGTGTTAAAGTCTTAAAAATAGATTTTACTCAACTTACGATACACATAAAAATTTAGATAATTCCAATTTCCGGCTTATTAACATACACGTACCCATGATGGCAAGATTCTGTCATTGACAGGCTTAGCGCTAGCGATATTTTAGAGCATTAAAACAATCTAGCAAAAATTACAAACTTGTTTTTATAGCATTAAACTTACTGATTTTTTTGCTGGTTGGGGGGCCCACGGGTGTTTGATTTTGATACCGCTCCGAAATTTCTGTCTGGATGGCTATAATTATGCCATTAACTGTCAGTCAAAATGGTAAAGATTCGAAAATCAACTACAGTCATAGTCTGAAAAATCGGAATTTTATACTAGCTTATCTTTATTGTTTGATTCCGTTAGTATGTTGAACAAGTAATATAAAAATTTTGTTTTTAAAGTGAATTCCTACTTAGGTCATCAAAGAAAAATTTAATATAATCCCTTAAGCTAATATTAGTTTTTGTTGCATTAAAATATCTCAATTTGTTTTTTTTATGAGCAAGTAGGTTTACAATGGAAATCTATGGGAATTTGGCGAAATATTAGAGATATCGCCAAGTTGGCGTCACTTTTGGCGACTCATTTTGGTCGCCAAATTTGGCGGTATAGCGCCAAGTTTGCGATTAACTTGCCGGTATTTGGCGACAGAACAGGGTCCCCCTATGGTAACCCCCCCTTATAGATATGAAGATGCATTAAATGCTTCAATAACCAATGGACGCCATTTTGTTTCCCATGTAAAACTAAAATTAATTAATTAAAATTTAATTAATGAATTAATATTTGAAAAAACTGTATTAACATCAATTGTCATCCAGTTCAAGTTTTAAAAAATTTATTTCAACTTGATAGGATGATTAATAAGTATTTTATTAACGATTGAAAATTTGAACAAGATATATAAATAAATAAATAAATAAATAAATAAATATAGGGAGAGTGTGAACTAATAGTAGGAATTGAAAAAAATAAATGCATTTTGTAAGAAATCTTTAAAATTCATTCGGATATTTTTAAATGGACTTAAAAGTAGAGTGTCAAAAGAAAATGTCTACAACATCTAAGTAACAAATCGTCCGAATTCTTTAGCCTAAATTCTTGAAGAATGCAGTATAAGTCATTTAAAATGTCCACTAACTTAGCTGTTCCGATGTATGCTACTAGAAAAACATTTTTGGCAATAAAACATTTGATAGCATATGAACAAATTTTCAAACATTAATGTGGTTGACTCTAACGCCAATACGTCTTCGAAGAATTTAAATAAAATTATCATTTCATTTGCAATGAAAAAGGCTTACATTTTATTCTTTAATTAAATTAAATTGAATTGAATGAATTCACATTAAAGCTTTATAAGGACTCTTACCGCTTGACTCTATTCAATTTTTTTTTTTAATCTAAAATAAGACAGGAATAAAATTCTAGCTTCCAAATACCCCTCCGAAATATTTTACTTATGCAAATTACTTTCACAGAAGTGAAAATATATTTATAAAGAATGGTCGAAAATTACAGTTATTAATTTTTTCCAATATTTATTTTACAGCTGAGATTTTATATTTATAAATGCTGTTTTAAAATATAATTTTTTTACTGTGGGTATTTTACTGCAGAATGAAATCATATCGATATTTGTCCGCCTTTATTCTATGGTAATCTTGTAACAGCGATATTATGAACAACAAGGCAATGCTTTAAAGTAATAAGTTTTTCTAGGTGATACACCATTCAGGTGGTAAAAGTTGTTTTACGGGAAGTAAAGTAAAGCCAGGTCACTTACAAAGAAGTCGAAAATTGTATGACAAACGCGGCGCGTTCGTACAATAATTAGTTTTTATAAATATGCAGATCTTGGTGCCGTAGCTGTTACACTCTTATGCAAAAAATGCATGAATAAAAATTTTATTACGATTATATATATTAAACTCAGTAATATGGAAATAAGACTCCATATTAGGATGTAATCAGTAATCACAATGGCAATCTGGAATCACTGTCTACCATGGGATATCATTGAATTAATAACGTAGGATAGAATTTAATAAGAAAACTTTTATTAATATATTTTTAAGTTTTGATTCGATTTTCATAAAATTTGAAATGACTCGACAAAATTCTGCAACCATTACATATACAGTATGGGACCTCAAATCCGGACTGGCCGGGGCCGCGATCGTTCCGGATTTCGGAATTTTCCGGATTTCAGGTCCTTAACCAAAACAATAAATAAACAGATACAGTAGATGCCCATGGCAAAATTTTACATGCTGCGAAGCAGTCTATATCGCGAATTGCCATGTTTGGCTTAGAGTAAATAAACAGTCAAAAATGCAAATTTCAAAAAATAATTGAAAATAAGGATAAGAATTTTTTTTTAATACTGCATATTCTTAGGAATATTAAAACATCTTTTAGAAAATGCGTCGTTGTTCGCGACAGCCGAGTTAGGCCTAGGAATCCATATCGCGAATTGCCGTGTAGGACTTAGTTTAAGTAAACAGACGAAAACATAAATTACAAAAAAAGAATTTAAAATAAGGATAAGATTTTTTTTTAAATCCTGCACATTATTAGCTACATTAAAACATCTTTTAGAAAATGAAAATGTGTCGTTGTTCGTGAGAGCCTAGTAAGGTCTAGGAATCTATAACGCGAATTGCAGTATTAGACTCAGTGAAAATAAAGAGAGAAACATTTCAATTTTTAAAATAAAATGTTTTAAGAAAGCTTAAAAATAAACAAAAACAAGAGGAAATCTATTCAAACTCTATTATTTTCGTATAAAAAGGACTTCGTAAATGTGTTATTAAGTTCGTGTTGTTTGATTGCTCAAGAAAGAAATTATTGAGCTGCAAGCAAACAGAAAAAAAAAAAAAAGCAAAACCCGTTTTTTTCCTCTATTTAAAAAAATAATTATCTCCGGTGCTAATTGACGAATTTCTTTCAAATTTTCAGCAAGTTGCAATAATAGTAAATTAGCCTGTGTAACAAATTTTTATTAAAATATAAGGTACCCCTACAAAAACGCCATTAAAGAGTAATGGCAAAGAAAAATGAGATATCTATCTGTGGTTTGTTTTGTTTATTTAACTCTGTGAAGTGGGAAGTCAACGTTATCAGAATGAGATCATCAGCTGTGGATGGATAGTATGTTTTGTTATGCAGAAAGAAACCTTGCATAGATTTTTTTTTCTTTGAGTTAAAGAAAAAATATTTTTAGTACGGTACTTACAAGCAGAATTTTTTCGAAAAATGATATTTGGAGAGGGGGGGGGGGGGATTTTAGTAAAATATCTCTACATATAAATATTGTAAATATATTCTACGCATCTTTTAAAAATAATTCTTTTTTGTGGTTATTTATTTGTTCTTTTTGTATTTTCTATTAAATGAAGAAAAAGGTTTCTTTTTAAAATAAATTTAAAATGTGTGCCCACACTAACTTCGCCTAATTTTGTCAGCAAATAGTATATGGATTAAAACTATAATATAAAAACATTGCAACAAACTTATTCAGTTGAGAGCAATTGTTTAGTCTAGCTTAGTTGGAAACTGTGTTACGAACGCACGTAGCGCCATCTATGGGCGTTTTCCAAAATTAGTTATTCCGGATCATCGCAGAATTTCAGATTTCTTTATTCATTCCGGATTTTGGGTCTTCCGGATTTTAGGATTCCGGATTTGAGGTCCTGTACTGTATTAAATTTCAAACCATTCGGTTGAGTAGTTTTTGAGCTGTTATATGCGGACAGACAGACGGACCAGACGAGGACTACAGGTGCTAGGTATTTGTATAATTACAGACGCGGCTAATAAATTGAAGATATGTGTTAGACTAGAAATTGAAAAATCAGTACGTCATAAAAAAAGTTTCGGATCAAACTGGCTTATTTTTACGTCTAATTTAGGTGTTTATAGTTTGTAAGTAAGTACCCTCTGAAAAAAAAAAAAAAAAAAAAAAAAAAAAAGAAAGAAAAGAAAAAAAGCAAATTAGGATAAAGAAAACTGTTAAATGATACCAAAAAAATTTTTTTTATTTGCGGTGGGGTGGGAGAGGGAGATTTGGCTGTTAAAAAACTAGAATTTCTAAAATAGGATTTTTTTCTATATAAATATTTATAAGCTTTTTTAAATAAAAGTTTCTTTGATATGTGCGCGCGTGTGTGTGTGTTTGCTCCCAACTAATAGTTATGGGATCGTTCAATTATGGGAAAATTCAATTAATCATGCCTTCTTTTCTTGTTGATTAGGATCTACTAACTCTAAATTATATACTCATTTTGCTTACTTGTTAATATTTTATTTTTATCGGCGTATAACGTATACCTGTAAATGCCGGAATATGTGATATGTATCTGAAATTGATATGTAAAAGGCTTGTGAGCCTTTTACATGTTGCCCAAAAGTTACTATGTATTAGACATCAGCTCTCGAGTAATTAACCCCTTAACTGTTTTGGAATTTTTTCCCACAATAAGCTAAAAATAGGGTCAAAACACCCCTTCTTCCATACTAAAGTACAGTAGAACGCCGATTAACCGGATTGTCTAAACCGGATCGATCAAGGATCATACGTTTTTTCCTCGCCTTCTCCAAATTTTTTGAAGTGAAACTTCTTTAGGCGCGGTAGTGTAAATTCGGCTAATAATTTCTATGTATAGGGGAGACTAGGGAGGGTTGACCATAGGGAGGCTTGACCCACACATCCTTTTTTATATTTAAAAGAATTTTAGAGTTTTATCAATAGGTGTCAATCAAAGCCACTGGAATGCTCAAACAACAGTTTTTGTTTCACATAGATAATCAAAATAGGTGTGGTAAAAATCTATTGTAAGGAGTTTTAAACCTAAAAGTTGTGTTTTTTAGAAATAATTTTGTATGCTTATTTCAGATAAAATATATAATAGAAATTTAAGTAAGTAGGTTTTAAGTAATGCAGACATATCGAGCTTTCATTCCAAGCATAAAGATTGTCCTGTAACTTAGGCTTAACATAACAATATGCTGTTCATTAGAAAACGGCTATGTGGGGAGGCTTGACCAAGTCAATGTGAGGAAGGGTTGACCAGATGTTCAAGGCTCCCTTAATTAAGTGGTTTTGAAAATCTTTTTATTATACACTGTGCATAATGAAAGGTTAATGGTTATATATAAAAAAGAATGTAAATTTATACTGTAAAGCTACAGTAAAATGGGTGATGGAAAAGAAAATGTTTAAAATTGATTAAAGAAAGATGTGAAAAATTGCTACGAATCCACTGCAAGAAAAAAATTAATGAAATATAAATGGGAAAGTTGGTAGGATTTTTTTTTTTCAATTTAAATATTACTTAAAATAGGTAAAAAGAAACAGTGGAAAATACTAAAGAGGACTAAAGCAGCAGTCTTAACCCTTTCAGTGGCAGTAATATGTTTATGAAAATACCTAATTTTAATCCTCAAACGCCCCAATGGCACCAGAATTTTGCTAAAATCTTTTCCATTTAATATGTATGCGAAATATAGCCTTTCTGTTATTTGCAAATAAATTTGTTCGTAAATTCCGGTGCCAGTGATTTATTTCAACATTCTAGTACTGAGAGTTCTAATGAACCCCTGAAAGGTTTAAAAGATGTTAATGATAAGTTAAGTACTCATGCGGCTGCAAAAGAACATAGCATTGACCGAAAAACTTTAGGAAGGTAGTAGTGCAAATTTCACCCGGATGAATACAGTGAGATGAAGCCAAACTATGTGACAACTAGAGTTGTCAGGTCGGGTGTTTCAAAAAGTAGGAGAAGGAGACAAAAAGAACGAGACAGTGGCTCCTAAATCCGGACTTAATAATGCATGAAACCCTATTACAACGGAACCTGTCTCTTGCGGAATACTGTCTTAAATGTTAAAATTTAATTTTCCCTACTCTATAATTACTCCTGCTCAGACAAAATCCTGTTTAAAACAAAAATATTTTTCTTAGACATGCGATTGCGCCTAAACAGGTTTGTTTAAGCATCATATTTTCAAAAATATATTTTTATAATAATCAAAGCATGTAGCATAAAGTTATTTTGCTTTTTTTAACTGATTTTATTTCTCTTTACAAATATTTCAATATAAAACAAAGTGGGCTAAGCCTCCAATATAGTGGGTCAACTCTCCCATATGTGGGGAGCCTTGACCCATTATTTTCTCATGATTAAAATCAATTATTTTTCAAATTTCCTATATATTACACTTATGTAGAATTTTATTTTGATAACTGATTGTATAACGAATAAAATGCTATATAAAACTTTATTCTACATTCAGTATTTAAAAAATAAAAAATAATTCTGTAAAAAGTGAGTCAACCTTCCCTAGTCTCCCCTACTTCTATGCATAACTTTGTAGCAATTTTGTAAAAAATAAAAGTTTTAAAAAATAACTTCTAAACACGCCATTTGTCACATGCTGAAATATAAGCTGCTACAATAGCCAGTCCTAAGCCCGGAAAAAGTGTGAAGGTAAGTTACCTAAAAAACACTGCCGTAGCCGTTTTTCAAATTGTCCAGTTATCCGGAATTTTCATTAACTGGATCGGCTTCGGTCCCGAGCGGTCCGGGTAATCGGTGCTCTACTGTATTTGCTTTATATAATCGAATAATGGCTGTCAAATAATAAATAGATGATCACAGTTAAAAATTAGTGGTACCCTAAAGCTTTTAGTAACGAAGCAAGCAAGCCCTTCTTGCCTGAACTGCGTTCTGGTAAAACAGTTAAGTGGTTAAGTCAATTCTTATAAATTCTATCATTTATGTTCTTCATGTACAACAACGACAAAAATAAACTATCTGAACTATAAATTATCTGCAAAACAGATTGATTTTACAATTATTTTAAAACTTCTAATTTAAGTAGTGCATTTTTCCAAGGTAAATTTTGTTTATATTCAATGTAGTTTAAAAAAAAAAAAATTTAAACTATCCTAATTTCAGACTCTCTTAAATTAAATAAGGTCTTTATAGTGAAATTTCCTCGTTTTTAAACATAACACATTGGCAAAAGTCACTCCATATCCAAAAGTAACATTGGCTCTCGAGTAATTAAGTCAAATCTTGTGAATAGTGTAAGTTATCTTCTTTAAAAACAACAGGGGAAAAAAATGAACTATCTGAACTGAAATTATTTCCGAAGAATTTTAATTTCTGTAATCAGTTTTAAACGTTTAATAGAAAAAGTGCATTTTTCGAAGGTAACTTTTGTTTATATTCAATATAGTCATTTGCAAACTTTTTAAACGATCCACATTTCAGAATCTTAAGTGAAATAAAATCTTTAGAGTAAAATTGCTTTATTTGCATTTTTAAACATAACAACATTGCCAAGAGTTACTCTATATTATACAGCGGCTCTCGAGTAATTAAGTCAAGTCTTGTTAATTGTGTAATTTATTTTCCTCAAAAAACAAAAGTAAAAATACACAAACTATTTGAAATGAAATGAAGCAGTTTAATTTTATAATTATTTTAAAACTTCTAATCGAAGAAATGCATTTTTCGAAGGTAAATTTAGTTTATATTCGGTATAGTCATTTACAAACTTTTTAAACGATCCACATTTCAGAATCTTAAATGAAATAAGATCTTTAAAGCAAAATTTCTTTATTTGCATTTTTAAGCAAAACACATTGCCAAAAGTCAAGCAAAAAGTGCACAATACATCGGCTCTCGAGTAATTAAGTCAAGTCTTGTTAATTGTGTAATTTATGTTCCTCAAAAAAAAGTAAAATAAACGAACTATCTGAACTGAAAATTGCGAAGCATATTAATTTTATAAATATTTTAAAATTTCTAATAGAAGAAGTGCATTTTTCCAAGGTAAATTTTGTTTATATCCAATATAGTCATTTACGAACTTCTTAAACTATCCACATTTCAGACTCTTAAATCAAAAAAAGAACTTTATAGTAAAATGTTTTTAATTTAAGCGTAACACATTACCAAATGTCACTCTATATTATATATCGGCTCTCGAGCGATTAAGTCAAGTCTTGTAGTGTAATTTATGTTTATGAAAAACAACAGGGAAAATAAACGAATTATCTGAACTGAACCTGCCAAGCATGTTAATTTTATAATTATTTCAGAACTTCTAATAGAAAAAGTTCATTTTTCAAATGTAATTCTTTTTATATTCCATATATTTACAATTTTTTAAAACGATCCGAATTTCAGACTCTCTTAGATTAAATGTGATACTAACAGTAATATCCCTTTGATTTAAACTTAACACATTACCAAATGTCACTCTATATTATACATTGCCTCTCGTGTAATTAAGTCAAGTCTTGTTGCGTAATTTACGTTCATCAAAAACAACCTGGAAAATAAACGAACTATCAAAACTAAAACTGTGAAGCATATTAATTTTATAATTATTTTAAAACTTTTATTCCAAGAAGTGCATTTTCCCAAGGTGAATGAATTTTGTTTAAATTCAAGTTAGTTATATAAAAAATAATAATAAAACGACCCACATTTCAAACTCTCTTTACCTATTTGTACCATTGCCACATACATACGTCCATTTCGGCAATTCCTTTTTTATTCAGAAATTTCGAATACATACCGCAAATTCAGAATGCAATCACGAAATGTTTGTCATTAAATGAATTAAAAATTATTATTCAGGATTTCTGGTATAAACTTGGAATTTCTATAAAAAAAAATAAAATAAAATAAATCCTGAAATGCATGCTTTGAATGCAAATAGGTCACATAAAATAAGATCTTTATAGTAAAATTTCTTACTTTTTAAATACAGCACATTGAAAACATAATCAGTCTTTAGAAGAATTCATAGGCTTTATACGTTAAAATAAAAATTACATAGCATTATTTTCTTTGTTCCCAACGCACTAATTAACAGCAATTTCAATTAAATAAAAGACTAACGGAATAAAGACGCATTCATTTCATTGTCAACCTCTATTTTTACTGTTTCGTAAATATTTTCCAGCATTTGATTTCAATTTTATGTTTAATTAAACTAGTTTTCGAAATGAATGCAGCTATTTTAATTAAACTTGTAAGTACTTCATTAAATAAAAATCAAAAATCTTCAAAGGGCTTAGAGTTTGTTTATACATCAACGCTTTAAGTATTTTAGAAACTCATATATTTTAATAAAATAATTCATAAAAATTAAGTGTAAAACAATTATTGCTCTAATCTCTTTTATTTTTTCGAAATTTCTGTTTGATATTATTTAAAGAACATTCTTTTTAAAATATGTTTGACATTATTTAAAAATATTTATCATTTTTAAACATATCTATATTTCCAAACTACATGTTATTAAACGAACTACATTTCAAACCCGTTTAAATTAAACGATTTAGCCAACATACAAATATTTTGTTAAACTAATATACTTAAAGCAATATTACATCATTAAATAAATGTCATTGATGAATAATTAATAATAATATCAAAGAAAATTTTGAATTTTAGAAACATAAAATTATCATGCTGTAAAAAATAACAAACTTTGTGAGTAAATAATAAGCATAATATAATAGAAAATGTTTATCCATTGTCAGTTTCTTAATTAATTATGTTTTTTATATTTTTGTTCTAAATCTTATTTTTAATTAAAATCTTTTTTAAATAAAATTTTCAATCTATTAAAATCTTAAATACTGCAAAACCTCTGTATAAAATGGAAAATGTCATATCCCTGAGGAAAATATATTGCATTTATAAAGAATAGGATACTTTTAAGTCTAAAAACAGTTTAAAATGGAATTTTTAAGTCCTTTTTAAGATTTCGTCTCAGAATATTTTACTGTATTCCACTAAATAAAACAAATGTAAGTCATGAAGTTTTTTAGCTATTTCGTTGTAGATTATTTTTTTATATTTTGAAAATAATAAGCTTTTTACCCGACTGAAAAGAAGGGTTATGTGTTTCACGCGTATCTGTGTATGTGGATTTCTTTATACCCTCGAAACACCTCAACGGCTGGATGGATTTAAATGAATGAGGTCTCTATCAATTTGTCTTAACGGCCCGATGGTTATAGGCTAGGTTTTGTTTTTATAAATTCAAAATGACGGCCGTAAAATTCGAAATGGTGGTAGAGACGAAAAAAAAATTTACGCACCCTATTGAGTGCATATCATTGGATAGGTCTTTCAAAATGAAGACGATGTTTCATTGACTATTTTACAGTCACAGCTCCGTTAAAATATTATACAACCAGGAAGTTGTGTATGTATTGTTGATCTCTAGCTTTACTGCAACTCTAACCATCATAGACATCTATAGACCTCATCAAAACAGTGTTTATAGATAGGAACTAACAATTAAACACAACTTAAAAGTCATCAATATAAGTAAATAAAAAAAATAGCTAAGTAATATAAACAAGTAATATAAAAAATATATATTAAGTCAATTCCTACTTAAGTCTATAAGAGAATTTTTTTTCTCCCATTCTTCTTTCCTCTTCAGTGGCGCTTAAAATGCCTTGATCAAGAAGAGGGCTCTCTCGGTCTTAAAATACCTTGATCAAGAAGAGGGCTCTCTCGATTATTGAAAATTAATTAATTTAATTTAATTAATGAATTAATATTTGAAAAAACAACTGGATTAACATCAAGTGTCATCCACAACAAGTTTTAAAAAATTTATTTTAGCTTGATTGGATGAATAATAAGCATTTTATTAAAGATTGAAAATTTGAACAAGATATATATAGCGAGAGTGTGAGCTAATAGTAGGAATTGAAAAAAAAATAGTTTCACACTGATGAGAAATAATTAATTAGTTCGCTTTTTACACAGTCGGGTTTTTGATTTTTTAAATTTGATTGTTTATTGTAGAATGATAAGAGAAAAATCTACATAACAGAAATTATCATTTGGATTTCTTATAATTTATAACAGTTTCCTTGTAACGATATTTTTTAGAGGATATTGAGTTTTATTTGAAATATTTTTATGTGCAGTCGAACTTTTCTTTAACGAAGTCCCTATCTAACGAAGTTTTCTACTTAATGAAATTTTCTGCTGAACCTTGACTTTGAACACCATTAACATGTAAATTAATCTCCATATTGAGAAAAATATATTCTATATAACGAAGTTTATTCCACTTTTGTGCGTGTACAGCAATCAAACGGGGAGGTTGCTCTTGCGACGGATGCATGAAATTATTACAGCGAATTGTATGAAAATGAAATTATTTATTTAATCATTTCCATTCAAAAGAAGAAATTTAAAAAGCCTTCGATACAAGAAGAGGGGGATTCCAGTTTCACGAAAATGTTACAGATGAATTGTTCGGATACTTAAAAAAGCGGGAAAATTTTTATGAAAAGTGTATTTTTTATAAGAAACCTGTAACAAAGAAATATTAAAGACATTTTAAAAGTTAAGGATTTGAAATACTGAGGAAAAGAGAAAAGTTACGCTACGCTTCAGTTTTTGTTTACCTCTCTTTATTATGCGATTTTAGGGAGCTTTCATTACAAAAAGCTACCTATTGCAGCCGTTCGGAGGAAAGCGATTTCAAAAAATTTTGGTATATTTTCATCGATCATGACCCCCAGACCCCGAAACCACCCTCCGTTCAAAATTGGTATATATATATATATATATATATATATATATATATATATCTGACCTATGTCACACTGTAACTGTCGTATTTATGAACCGATTTGGATGTAATTCGGTGTGTACATAGTAGATACTAATGTCTCGACCGAGTTCGTTGGCCAGCTTCATCCGCCATTTTGTTTCAAAATGGCGGCCATTTAAAAATTTTAAAAAAAAATAAAATTTGAAATGGGGTACCAAAAAATTGAAAAGGGAAAAATATTTTTTTCTTATGTATTTGACCTTTATACAAAGACTCCGGAGCAGTTTTTGTTTCGTCTGTATCTTAAAAAATGGCTGAGTTATAGCATTTTAAATTTCTAGCGTGGCTGACATTTTGAAACGTCCTGAACTTTGTCACGCGATAAAAGGCGTATTTATGAACCGATTTGGATGTAACTTCGTTTATACATAGTACATACCAATATCTCGACCGAATTTGTTGGCCAGCTTCATCCGCCATCTTGTTTAAAAATGGCGGCCATTTAAATTTGAAATGTGGTACCAAAAAATTGAAAATTGAAAAAATATTTTTTTCTTATGTGTTTGACCTTGATAAAGAGATTCGGAAGCAGTTTTTGTTTCGTGTATATCTTAAAAAATGGCTGAGTTATAGCATTTTGAATTTCTAGCGTGGCTGACATTTTGAAACGTCCTGATTTTTGTCACGTGATAACAGGCGTATTTATGAACCGATTTGGGTGTACCTTGGTGTGCACATAGTACTTACAAATATCTCAACCGAGTTCGTTGGCCAGCTTCATCCGTCATCTTGTTTCAAAATGGCGGCCATTTAAAAAAATTTAAAAAATTTAAAATTTAAAATGAGATACCAAAAAATTGGAAAATGAAAAAGATTTTTTTCTTATGTGTTTGACCTTAATACAAAGATTCCGGAACAGGTTTTGTTTTGTCTATATCTAAAAAAATGGGTGAGTTATAGCATTTTGAATTTCTATTGTGACTGACATTTTAAAATGACCTGATTTTTTGTCACGCGATAACAGGCGTATTTATGAACCGATTTGGATGTAACTTGGTCTGTACATAGCACACACCAGTGTCTCGACCGAGTTCATTGGCCAGCTTCATTCGCCATCTTGTTTCAAAAGGGTTGCTATTTCTAAAAAAATGTAATTTAAAATTTAAAATGAGGTATTAAAAAATTGGAAAATGAAAAAGATTTTTTTTATGTGTTTGGCCTTGATACAAAGATTCTGGAGCAGTTTTTGTTTCTGAAAACTTGTTCTTTTGTTTATATCTTAAAAAATGGTTGAATTATAGCACTTTGAATTTCTAGCATGGCTAACACTTTGAAACGATCTTGTATTTGTCACGCGATAACACACGTATTCGCCTATTTCGATGGAAGAAGGCATGTGGATAGTATACATCAATATCTCGACCAAGTTCGCTTGCCAGCTTCATCAGCCATCTTGTTTCAAAATGGCTGCCATTAAATAAAAAAAAAAATTATATTTAAAGTTAGGTGCAAAAAAATTAGAAATTGAAAAAGGTTTCTTTCTTAAGTATTTTGACCTTGATATAAGGATTCAGGAGCATTTTTTGTTTGTCTTTATCTTAAAAAATGGCTCAGATGTAGCCGTTTCAATTTCTAATGTGGGTGACATTTTGAAAAATCTGATTTTTTGCCTGCGACAGCACTCGTATCTCGACGAAGTTCACTGGTTAGCCTCATCCACCATGTTGTCTTAAATTGGCAGGCACTTTAAGAAATCGCCGAATTTGGCAGCCAAATATAAGTTACTTTAAATAAAAGCAGCTTGGATAAAGCTGACTAATTTTGCGAAATTCTCATTCATAATGATTTAGTATTGATAAAAATTAGTATTGAATCTCCTATATTAGGTTTTCACTAAATTGAGCTTCGTGTGTTTGAATAATATAAGTTGGCTTTTTTAAAATAAGGAATATGAAAGCTACCTCTTCCTCCCGGCACTGGCCGGAAGGACTTTTTTAGACATCATTCTAATAAAATTTTTCTCATGTGTCTACATTGTATAAAATAATAATAATAATTACTGTCTGAATTAAAATACATTTTCCCGATGTTTTCATTTTATGTGTATTTTTCATTTAATGCATATGTATTTTATTATACAAATTTCATGAATTTGAGTTGATTTCTATTTAACGAATTTTCTTCATAACGAAGTATTTAAGTGTAACGACGAGACTTCGTTAAATGCAAGTTTCACTGTATTTATAATAATTCTGGTGACTTTGTAGAAAATTAAAATTTTTAAATTTGTATAAAGTAACTATTAAAATTACGAATTCACAATCTCAGTGATTAAACCATACTTTTCCAATTATATTTAAAAGAACATGTTTCAATAAAGAGCTATTTGTAAAATTATCTTGCAACACATCTCCATATTAATATTTTAAGCGTGTGTATAAAATGTCTAATGAATGGGGTTTTTTCTCCTGAACATATTTATATATTCAAACGGCCTTCATAAATAATTCATATTTTGAAGCTATTAGACTACATAAGTTCATTAACTTAATATCTATTTTTAAACGTAATTAACAGCAGTTGAAACTAAAAATAAACAATGTAACAATACAGTATGAAAATAATGTTCTGTTATATAAAGGTAAAGAATAAAAATGTTAAATACTTAAAAAGTTAAAATAGTAAAATATCATATTTTTTGTTTTAGATAAAGGGGAAAATGGAGTAAAATTGCATGCTTTATTATCAGTCGCCTCTGAATTTCCAACAAAATGTACAGAGTGGTACAAAGGATAAACTAGAAAATAGGAATTCTGTATTTTCAGAATTTAGTGTCGACCCCGATGAAAAATAAAAATATGTATATAAATGTAGATACAGTAGAGCCCCGATTATCCGAATTAATATGGACCAAGCTGACCTCGGAAAAGCAAAAAAACTTGGATAAACCGGATTTACACAAATCGTCACCTCATTAATTAGTTCATAGTTTTTTTCAATCGAACTTATACCTTTGGAATGGATTATTTTCTTCAGATGGACGGATGGTTTCATTATTATTAACCAACTGTATGTACACTGTAAAAAAAGTGATTTTATAGATGCAAAGTTACGGAAATCTGTATGCTTACTAAAATTTTATCTGTACACAGTACAAAAAAAGATGTAAATCTACAAAACTAGTTTTTGTAAAGCTACAGAAATCAGTAGCCTTTACAAAAGGATCTATTAAAATTGTAGCAATCTTACTATAATTTTATCTGTAACCCTCGTTGCAGTTACATAAACAGCTCTAGGCATCCCAGTTTCCTAAAAAATTCTTAGTAACCTTATAGATTTTTTGATTTACAGTAAAAAAGTGTATCTGTTACATGAATTTTTGTTCTTGCCGTCACATAAAAAGTTCTAGGAATTCCAGTTTCATAGAAAAAATTTTAGTAACTTTACAGATTTTTTTTTTTTTTTTTTTTTTTTTTTTTTTTGCAGAGTATATACTATACAGTTTTTATAAATAAAAAAGCTTATATCTCTGAGAAGAAGAGTCATAATTGAGAAATTCTTTTTACATCAGATAAATATGAGCATCAAGTATCATAATACTCCAAATAAAAAGAAAATCGATTTTTTAGTCGAATTTCGGGATTTTGAAAATCCACTTAAGTTATCTTAACAATATTTCGATTACACTGTACAACAGTGGTTTTGTCCTAGAACTAAAATTAGTTGGTTCTAGTCCAGCTTTTGGCGCTGATTCCGAATATGCTTTCCGTTTATCGCTAGGTGGTCCAGGTTTTGAGAAATTTGCATATTTAAATTTATGCAAATTTAAGCTTTTTTGTGCTATTTTATGCAAATTTTAGATTCAATATATGTCACATCGAATTACGTTTTCTAGATAATGACTACTTGACTATTTGCTTCAGATAAAAGTCACAATTTGCATATTCTTAACATTTATTTATCAGTTATTAAGCCTAATTTGCATATTTTTCAATGGTGTAATGTTTATATCACTATCAACTTTAAAATAGTTGCCACAGAATTGACGTAATGTTTTTCTAGACTAGATTTTTATGCTAATTTCAAATCTGCAGTCTGTTTTCTTATGTCATGTCTAGTTTTTGAATAAGATGAATTTCTACTTTTGCACGGCATTAACACAGGTTTGATATAAGATGCTTTTTAGGGGGGTGTAATTCATTGACAAGAATATGAGCAGGGTCAGATTCATATCAGAGACATAAACAAAAATTTATATAATCGAAAAAAAAAATAGTAGTAGAATCTATCCTAACTAGTTGAAGTTTATCATACAAAGTATAATAAAAAGTTATTTCTGGCTTTTTTGACCAAAAACTAAAATTTCACTTTTTTCAAAAACTAAACGTGATAGAAGAAAACAGATACAAGATTTGAAATCAGCTCAAAAAACTGGTTTAGAAACATATTAGTGTACTCGTGCGTCAGAAATATTTGAACGTCAAGAAACATTTATTAGAAAAACATGAAAAATATGCAAATTAGGCACAATATTTCACAGTCACATGTCAGTACAATCTCAGAAATAACGTTTTTCTGAAGTAAATTAGGTAGTAATCATAACGTAAAACAAAAAACCCTGTCTAATATTGCTTTATAACTTAAATTTGCAAATAATTGTATAAAATTTACTAAATTTGCATAAATTGAAATATACAAATATCTCTCAAACTCACGTGAGTAAATCTAAAACTAGATTCGGAATGAGCACAAAAAACCGCATAAAAAACAACTAATTTCTGTTTTAGGACAGAGCAAAAGTTTAAATTTGTTGACCAGTGTTAGCGGTAGTGGAAATTTATATTATTTGATTTATTTGTTGGATTATAGTGTTGGAAAGTGTTTTCTAATCTGTGCCGTGACGTATAATTTTTTCGTTCGTGTTATTATTATTATTATTATTATTATTATTATTATTATTAAACTTTCATAAACGTCATTTTATTAATACTTCTTATATAAGGATGGAAACACAAACAATTTCAAACCAGAACAGGAGTAATTAAAAAACCACAAAAAATAACGTAGCCTTAAGTAGTACACATATAATATTAATTTTTAAATAAAATCTTTCTTTTAAATTAGTAATTATTTAATTAGATAAAAATCTGAAATAAAAAATTAAATTTCATTTCATTCATGCTTAAATCAACTGAAAACGTGAAAGTGAATAAAATTATTTTTAAAAATCTAGTTTGAAACACTACTTCCTTTGAGGTTTTCTTTAAAAATTCATTCGAGAAACATTCGTTTCAACTGAAAATATTTTTATACTATAAAATAACTTAACTAAATAATCTTCATTTAAAATTATTAAATGATTTTTTCAAAAGAGACACACTTTTGCTTTCTACTATATAAAGAAGTAATAAAATGTTACACTAAATAGAAAAAAAAATCACTTAAGTTGATTTTCAAGATCTACAGTAACTGAATTATTAACTCATTAAATCATTCATGAATTATTCACTTTCTAGCCATTCCTTAGTGGTAAACATCTTATACTATTACATATTCAGCACGCTAATTCGTGACATTTTAATAGTTTCAAACAACATCTAGAATTATCGATTGGTTTTATAACGACTACATTTTCTTCGTCTATTTTAAAGACTGACTCGTGAAATAAAATATTTATAATTTTTAAAGCATGGAGTTTTCAAAAGTTACATAAACAATACAGTGAAAATAATGTTCTGTTACATAAAGGTAAAGAGTCAAAAGTTAAATGCTTAAAAATTAGAAATAGTAAATAACTGCTTTTTGTTTCAGATATACTGTACTGTAGGTTCAGAAGAAAAACAACACTCTCAGATAATTTATTGCCATTCCATGAAAAACAAGACATTTTTCGGCAGAAAAAAATATTGTAAAAATAATTGAAGTTATTTTTCAAAGTTCAAATAATCCATATATAGGAATAATTTTTCAATATTTCACTTTTAAAGAGTGGCAACAGTGCTTCAAAGATAGCGCCATCAGCTCATGGAACTATTAATATAGAGGAACTGATATGTCCTTAAAATAGTTAAGCTTCAACTGTAACCGCTTTAAAATAGCAATTAAAGCCTTTGTGCAGGAATATTAAAAAGCAGTAAACCAACGTTTAAAATGCACAAATAATGCGTGAAAAGCAGCAAACAGCTGTTTCGAATCTACAGCGAGATTCTTCTTCAGTGCAAGATAAGGAAAAAAGAACAGCGTGCTAGAAAAAGCAAGGCTGAGCAAAATGATAGACAGAGACCCGCTGCCTTATATAACCTATGCGGGTAGCGAAAGCGCCAGAAACAACCAATGAGAGAGAAGCAGTGGAAACGACTGGGTGGACAAGTAGCGACATCTACCGGAGAAGGAGAGAAAAAGAAACCAAAAAAGAGGAAATTAAATTAATGCTTTCCAAATACTTGGAAAATCTGGAGTACTAGATAAGTCATTGATTAAAGTGTGAGAATTTTTAATGATGTGGTAAGCTTCCCAAAAATCAAGATCAAGGTTAGAAGAACATTTTTGGATAATGGTGGCTGAGGAAAAATCGAACCTATGTTGAGAAGACCAAGAATGTTGAGCAATAGAAGAACGTTTGAGCTCCTGATTTTTAACATAAACTTCATGCTCTTTTAAACGAAATCTAAGAGCACGTTTAGTCTGGCCAATATAAGAAAGGCCAAACTGGCAAGAGATTTGGTAAATACCCCAGTTATCTAGGCGATCAACGGGGTGTTTGAGATTTGAAAAAGTGATTTTATTAACAGGAGAAAAAATAACATTAAAATCAAACCTTCCTAAGATTTTAGCAACTTGCTGACTGATTTTAGGAAAAAATGGTAACACAGCTGAAGTATTAGAGTTGGAATTAGAATGCTTTTCAGAATGGACGGGTTTCGTCAATTTCTTATAAATAGAATCAATAATATTAGAGAAATAACCACGATCAACAGCAATAGCTTTGAGGTAATTAAGTTCAACACTAAGTAACTGAGGAGTGGAACAAATATTGGTAGCCCGAAAAACAAAAGTATTGAAAGCAGCGAATTTCTGGTTAGGGGGATGAGAAGAATACCTGTGAGGTGGGAGACTGACAGCAAAAGGTTTAAGAAAGACGGTAGTCTGAAAGTCATTTTCACAACGAATAACAAGAACATCGAGGAAAGAAAGACAGTTATTGGTCTCAATTTCAGAGGTAAATTGAATGCAGGGATCAATGGAATTCCTAATAGAGAATATGATTAATATCCGAATTTATTTCAACCAGGACATAAACATCATCAACATAACGAACATAGAACGGAAATTTTAAAATTTCAAAAAGTTTGACCTCAAAATAGTGCATATAAATATCGCATAAAATTGGACTAAGAGGATTACCCATAGCCAAACCATCAATCATGCGGAAGAAATTAACATTGAAAACAAAAGTATTTTGTGACAAGCAAGCGCGAGTGAGAAGGATAAGTTCCTCGATTTCAAAATAAGAGAAGTGGAATTCACAAAGCCTCTTCTTGAGGCAATCTAAAGCCCCTTCAACCGGAACGTTTGTAAATAATGATTTAACATCAAAAGAAACCATCATGTGACCCTGCGGCTTAAAGTTATGAAATTTTTTAACAAAATCAAAAGAATTCTTAACAGTGAAACAGTTACTGCTCAAAAGTGGGGAAAAAACAGAAACTAAATATTTGGCAAGCTTATAAGAAGCTGTACCGATACTAGAGACAATAGGTCTAAAAGGAATGTCAGGTTTATGGACCTTGGGTAAAGCATAAAACCTGGCACAATAAGAGACTTCTTAAAGTCAGCAAGAATAATGGAAGAAGACTTGATGGCAGACTTAATAGAGTTAATTTCCCTAGTGGAAGGGTCTTTGCGGATGTCCACATAAGGACCATCTTTAATTAATTTATGGGATTTTACCAAATACGAAGATTTGTCGAGAAGAACAATCTGACCATCTTTGTCAGCCTTAGTAATTATTAAGTTTGGATCAGAACGCAAGTTTTTCAGACATTGTTTAACTGGATATTTAAGACTGGGTTTATAAACATTAGAATTGAAATCAACAGTATTAGCAATGAGATGCCTGATGGATTCTTTTTGAGAAGAAGATAGAGCGCTATGCTTAAAAGCCCTTTCAATAGGAGCAATTAGATTAGGTAAAGAAGGAATAGCAGAGACAGAGAAATTGTTAATCAGTTTGAGAGCATCGAGCTGATTGTCACTTAAAGAAACACTAGAAAGATTGACAACAACATTTTGGTTAACAACAGGCAAATTGCTGGAGTTATTAACGACAGAACTTTTACAAAGTGCATTAAATTTCTTCTTTAAAACCGAACAATGAACAGAAGAAGCTGTGAGAACTCTACTCCATGACCTTCTGTCTATAGACTCAAAATAAGTGTAGAATTAGTGAGGCTGATATGTAAGGAATATAACTCGCACTCTATATGAGCAATTTTATGGCGAGTCTCTTGAATCAAAGCTCTTAAAAGATCTAATTTAGAACGAAATAAGACCTTGTCAATTCTATTAGAAGAAAATAAATTACAACGTATAGAAATGAAATTAGGAATAACCTTCTTACGCCTACAGTCAAGTAGGAAATGTAAGTGTTCCAAAAACCTGTACTTTTTTTATCGTAAATTACAAAACCTATTAATTTGAGACATTGCGGAAAAAAATAGAGAAAAAGAAAAAAGAAAGAAATCACAGCATTATTTGTGCATTTTAAAAGTTGGTTTACTGCTTTTTAATATTCCTGCACAAAGACTTTAATTGCTGTTTTAATGTATTCGGCTTTAACGGGCCTTTATTCCTCTGTGATTTCTTTCTTTTTTCTTTTTCTCCATTTTTTTCCCACAATGTCTCAAATTAATAGGTTTTGTAATTTACGATTAAAAAAGTACAGGTTTTTGGAACACTTACATTTCCTACTTGACTATAGGCGTAAGAAGGTTATTCCCAATTTCATTTCTATACGTTGTAATTTATTTTCTTCTAATAGAATTGACAAGGTCTTATTTCGTTCTAAATTAGCTCTTTTAAGAGCTTTGATTCAAGAGACTCGCCATAAAATTGCTCATATAGAGCGCGAGTTATATTCCTTACATAACAGCCTCGCTAATTCTACACTTATTTTGAGTCTATAGACAGAAGGTCCTGGAGTAGAGTTCTCATAGCTTCTTCTGTTCATTGTTCGGTTTTAAAGAAGAAATTTAATGCACTTTGTAAAAGTTCTGTCGTTAATAACTCCAGCAATTTGCCTGTTGTTAACCAAACTGTTGTTGTCAATCTTTCTAGTGTTTCTTTAAGTGACAATCAGCTCGATGCTCTCAAATTGATTAACAATTTCTCTGTCTCTGCTATTCCTTCTTTACCTAATCTAATTGCTCGTATTGAAAGGGCCTTTAAGCATAGCGCTCTATCTTCTTCTCAAAAAGAATCCATCAGGCATCTCATTGCAATTCTGTTGATTTCAATTCTAATGTTTATAAGCCCAGTCTTAAAAATCCAGTTAAACAATGTCTGAAAAATTTGCGTTCTGATCCAAACTTAATCATTACTAAGGCTGACAAAGGTGGTCAGATTGTTCTTCTCGACAAATCTTCGTATTTTGTAAAATCCCATAAATTAATTAAAGATGGTCCTTATGTGGACATCCGCAAAGACCCTTCCACTAGTGAAATTAACTCTATTAAGTCTGCCATCAAGCCTTCTTCCATTATTCCTGCTAACTTTAAGAAGTCTCTTATTCCATCTATTGCGCATTGTGCCAGGTTTTGTGCTTTACCCAAGGTCCATAAACCTGGCATTCCTTTTAGACCTATTGTCTCTAGTATCGGTACAGCTTCTTATAAGCTTGCCAAATATTTAGTTTCTGTTTTTTCCCCCACTTTTGAGCAGTAATTGTTTCACTGTTAAGAATTCTTTTGATTTTGTTAAAAAACTTCATAACTTTAAGCCGCAGGGTCACATGATGGTTTCTTTTGATGTTAAATCATTATTTACAAACGTTCCGGTTGAGGGTGCTTTAGATTGCCTCAAGAAGAGGCTTTGTGAATTCCACTTCTCTTACTTTGAAATCGAGGAACTTATCCTTCTCACTCACGCTTGCTTGTCGCAAAATACTTTTCTTTTCAATGGTAATTTCTTCCGCATGATTGATGGTTTGGCTATGGGTAATCCTCTTAGTCCAATTTTATGCGATATTTATATGCACTATTTTGAGGTCAAACTTTTTGAAATTTTAAAATTTCCGTTCTATGTTCGTTATGTTGATGATGTTTATGTCCTGGTTGAAATAAATTCGGATATTAATCATATTCTCTCTATTAGGAATTCCATTGATCCCTGCATTCAATTTACCTCTGAAATTGAGACCAATAACTGTCTTTCTTTCCTCGATGTCCTTGTTATTCGTTGTGAAAATGACTTTCAGACTACCGTCTTTCGTAAACCTTTTGCTGTCAGTCTCCCACCTCACAGGTATTCTTCTCATCCCCCTAACCAGAAATTCGCTGCTTTCAATATTTTTGTTTTTCGGGCTACCAATATTTGTTCCACTCCTCAGTTACTTAGCGTTGAACATAATTACCTCAAAGCTATTGCTGTTGATCGTGGTTATTCCTCTAATATTATTGATTCTATTTATAAGAAATTGACGAAACCCGTCCATTCTGAAAAGCATTCTAATTCCATCTCTAATACTTCAGCCGTGTTACCATTTTTTCCTAAAATCAGTCAGCAAGTTGCTAAAATCTTAAGAAGGTTTGATTTTAATGTTATTTTTTCTCCTGTTAATAAAATCACTTTTTCAAATCTCAAACACCCCGTTGATCGCCTTGATAACTGGGGTATTTACCAAAACTCTTGCCAGTTTGGCCTTTCTTATATTGGCCAGACTAAACGTGATCTTAGATTTCGTTTAAAAGAGCATGAAGGTTATGTTAAAAATCAGGAGCTCAAACGTTCTTCTATTGCTCAACATTCTTGGTCTTCTCAACATAGGTTCGATTTTTCCTCAGCCACCATTATCCAAAAATGTTCTTCTAACCTTGATCTTGATTTTTGGGAAGCTTACCACATCATTAAAAATTCTCACACTTTAGTCAATGACTTATCTAGTACTCCAGATTTTCCAAGTATTTGGAAAGCATTAATTTAATTTCCTCTTTTTTGTTTCTTTTTCTCTCCTTCTCCGGTAGATGTCGCTACTTGTCCACCCAGTAGTTTCCACAGCTTCTCTCTCATTGGTTGTATCTGGCGCTTTCGCTACCCGCATAGGTTATATAAGGCAGCGGGTCTCTGTCTATCATTTTGCTCAGCCTTGCTTTTTCTAGCACGCTGTTCTTTTTTCCCTATCTTGCACTGAAGAAGAATCTCGCTGTAGATTCGAAACAGCTGTTTGCTGCTTTTCACGCATTATTTGTGCATTTTAAACGTTGGTTTACTGCTTTTTAATCTAACCGCTTTCTCTGAAGATGATTACCGTCGGGGAAAACTTACACCAGTAAATTTAAATAGAAATTTTCTCCTTGTTTAAACGCCTTATTAATGCAAAATTTCAGTCATAAATAATCGCAAAACAGATATTCTCTTTTACTGGTGGAAGTTTACTTCTGCTGCAGTCAGTACCTGCGTTTCCGCCATATTGTGAAAACGTAGACAACCACCTCTCAGTGTCAGTGAAAAATATTATAAAACTTGGTCAAACTTCCACCAGTAGAAACAAATGCAAAACCTGATCATGGCAGAATTTTTCATAAAACAGCCGCTCAAATAAGGCAAAATTTTCTATTCAAAATTTACTGGTGGAAGTTTGCTCTGGCGCTAGTCTGAAACTGTTGATCTGATGTAAAAAATCAGCCGCCATCTTGTGACAACCTTCTCAGTTACTTCACTCCTACTCGTAAACAATACGCTATATGTCTCCTCCTCTTTATTTATAACTCCATTCATCAGCTGATTACCATGCGACTAAAATGTATTGATTTCAAAAGAACTTAATTTTGTTTTGTTTTTGACTTTGATATTCTTGCTGTTACAGTTTATTATACGCAAGTACCTTTTCCATTTTATGTATTGTTTTGGGAATTTTACTGCAATATCTGTTATGTTATTACCAATTAAAGGTGCTGTAAATTTATGTCCCATACGTGCAAAATAAAAAGTAGTTTTCGAAATTGGTTTCTGAACCAAGCATTATATTTTATAATGGTTGTGACATAAAGAACCTTATTATGTATAAACATTTACCAAATATACTTTTAAATAATATCAATTTATTAAATCACCGGAAAACATTTTTATGCTATAAAATAATCATTAATATCATTTAAAATTATCAAATGATTTTTCCAAAAGAAACACACTTTTGCTTTCAAATATAAAGAAATTATAAAATGTTACACTAAATGGAAAAAAATCGCTTAAATTGATCTTCAGGATATAAAGTAACTGAATTATTAATTCATTAAATCATTCATGAATTATTCACTTTCTTGCCATTGCTTAATGGCAAACATCTTATACTATTACATATTCAGCACACTGTAAAAAAATCCGAGCAGTATTCCTTTAGGAATCGGAGAAATAGTTGCCCTTATCGTACCGGAAAATTTTCCGACCCAGCTCGGAATAAAATCCGTAAAAAAAAAAGGAAACAGTCATTAAAACGGTACTTTACGATTTTATTCCAATTTTACGGATTTTATTCCGATTTTACTGATTTTATTCCGAGCTGGGTCGGAAATTTTTCCGGTACGATAAGGGCAACTATTTTTCCGATTCCTACAGGAAATCTGGTCCTTTTTTTTTTTACAGTACACGCTAATTCGTAACATTTTAATAGTTTCAAAAAACATCTAGAATTATCGATTGGTTTTATACGACTAGATTTTTTTCATCTTTTTTAAAGATTGACTCGTGAAATAAACTATTTATAATTTTTAAAGCATGCAGTTGTCAAATGTTACATAACAATACAGTGAAAATAATGTTCTGTTACATAAAGGTAAAGAGTCAAAAGTTAAATGCTTAAAAATTAGAAATAGTAAATAACTGCTTTTTGTTTCAGATATACTGTACTGTAGGTTCAGAAGAAAAACAACACTCTCAGATAATTTATTGCCATTCCATGAAAAACAAGACATTTTTCGGCAGAGAAAAATATTGTAAAAATAATTATACTGAAGTTATTTTTCAAAGTCAAAATAATGCATATATAGGAATAATTTTTCAATATTTCACTTTTAAAGAGTGGCAACAGTGCTTCAAAAAAGCGCCGCCATTAACTGAGCTACTAAAATGTATTGATTTCAAAATAACCTAATTTTGTTTTATTTTCGACTTTGATATTTTTGCTGTTACAATTTATTATACGCAAGTACCTTTTCTATCGTATGCATTGTTTTGGGAATTTTACTGCAATATCTGTTGTTATTATCAATTAAAGTTGCTGTAAATTTATGTCTCATACGTGCAGAATAAAAAGTATTTTTCGAAATTGGTACTGAACCAAGCATTATATTTTATAATGGTTGTGACATAAAGGACCTTATTATGTATAAACATTTACCAAATATACTTTTAAATAATATCAATTTATTAAATCATCGGAAAACATTTTTATACTATAAAATAACTTAACTAAATTATCTTCATTTAAAATTATCAAATGATTTTTTCAAAAGAGACATACTTTTGCTTTCTAATATAAAGAAGTTATAAAATGTTACACTAAATAGAAAAAAAAAATCACTTAAATTGATTTTCAGGATCTACAGTAACAGAATTATTAATTCATTAAATCATTCATGAATTTTTCACTTTCTTGCCATTCCTTAGTGGTAAACATCTTATACCATTACATATTCAGCGCGCTAATTCGTGACATTTTAATAGTTTCAAACAACATCTAGAATTAACGATTGGTTTTATACGAGTAGATTTTTTCATCTTATTTAAAGATTGAATCGCGAAATAAAATATTTATAATTTTTAAAGCTTGCAATTTTCAAAGGTTACATAACAATACATTGAAAATAATATTCTGTTATATAAAGGTAAAGAGTCAAAAGTTAAAAATTTGAAGTAGTAAAAAACTGCTTTTTGCTTTAGATATACTGCACTTTGGGTTCAGAAAAAATATATACACTCTCAGATAATTTACAATTAAATCGCAACAAAGCTGTCACTAGACCCGTAATAATGTCTTCTTCTCGAATTTGAATGCATTTTTTTACATTCGCGATTCGCAAAATACAATACTTATAATTTTTAAAGCATGCAATTTTCAAAGGTGATATAACGATACTGTCAAAAGAATGTTCTGTTATATAAAGGTAAAAAGTCAAGAGTTAAATGCTTACAAATTTGAAGTAGTTAAAAACTGGTTTTTTTATGTGCTATACCGTGGGTTAAAAAAAAAATACACTCTTAGATAATTTGCAATAAAATCACAACAAAGATGTCATTAGACCAATAATAATGTATTCTCAAATTTGAATGTATTTTTTACATAAGGGGTCGTCTTATGTTGAAAAATCCGCCAACTTTAATTTTTCAAATAGTTCCGCCCACTTTTGACACTTTATTTGAGTTTTTCTCATGAAATCAGATCTAAAATTAGAATTTTAGAATTATCGATTGTTTTTATATCACTAAAGCTAGTATCGCGAAATAAATTATTCATAGATGTTTAAAGCATTCAATTCTCAAAGTGCAATAGCATTTATTCTTAATTGAAGTTTATTGAATAAAAAAAATTAGTTGCCGACAGCTAAAAACGTGTTTAATGTTTCCTTGAGTAGGTTATCTGTATATATTAATATTACATTAGCATGTTTCCACCGCGGGGGAGTGTGGTGAGATATCATATTGGTAAATAAAAAGGGCATAAGTTATATTCTGAAGCCTTCTTAAAAATGAAATATGTTGACGACTATGATTTACTCTTAACCCTTTAATGCGCAGCTTTGTATGTATGCAAACAACAATGTTTTGAATTTAATAGATTTCTTTATTCGTATATACCTAATTCGCACCAGAAAATTAAAATAGCAATATTTGCTTTAATTAATAACAAACATTCCGTATTTAAATAAAGCGAAATTAAACATTGAAACTTTCTGATGTAAAGTCAGATTCTCTGAACTACGTAATTTCTAGAACATATTCTATCACGGGAATTAAAGGGTTAAAGGTTAAGTCTTATAAAATAAATAATTATATAAAATAAGGTATTTGGAGACATACTTATTAAAATATTTACTAATTTGCAATATTTTAGCGTCAAACAGCCACACGACAGTAGTTTTTATTTATATTGCAGATGTGCAACAGAAGAAAAGATTGACGTATTATATGAAAAATGTATCTCTGATTTCTTTCATTATTTTTCCTGTGTAATAAACCTTTCAGAGGATCATATGTGGGTCAATCCATTTCAAGTTGTCCAGAAAATGTCATATTCGTTGCTCGACCCTTTTTAAAAAATCTGAAATTTTTTGTACAGCAACCCTAACATGATGGAAGTTCAAAATGACTATTATTTTAATTTTATTAATTTTTGTTTGTGCATGGTGGCCATCTTTGTTTCATCGTCTGCAGCAATTTTCTCACAAGAAGGGTTTACGGAATTGTAAATAATTCATCGTTTATTTATCCAATTCAGGTGCGAATTAAAGCAATTTGTACAGAATATATTCGGCTAAAAATTTGGTAATGGAGTAGTTTCCGAAACTAACTGCTTATTGGTAAAATTTAAGCATAAAGTTTCAGTTTTTTTCCAAAATTTGTCCATTTACAAGAGGAAATTTTTCTAGCAAGGAAAACTGTCAACATGACATAATTTTTTTTACAAATAGGCCGAAAGTACTTGTAATCACACACTGAGTTCCAGATCTGGGACTTGCTTTCTCTTCGCTAAAAAAAATCCCAAATTTTTCAAAAATAACAAAAATCGCACTTTTTAGGCTTTGATATCTCTGGTGGGGCACGAGATAAAAATCTGAAATTTTTTTTTCTAAGAGTATTGTATGGTAGTGTTATGCACAAGAAATTTTAGGATGGAGATTTGACTACAAGCTGAGATATAGCAAGGGCAACATGTAAAAACAATACTGCCAAACTATTGTTTTGTTGTAGTCGCAGCTAAGTATTTATCTCAGAGTGTCATTTAAATTTATTTTTTAGATTATCTTTAAATAATAGTAACAGAAAATAAATCTTTTGCAATTAATTTAAAAAATAATTATGTCTAAGGCTTACATTTTGTATGGTATCAGTAATTTTTGTTGTAATTTTAGTAACTGAAAGAAACCTCAGCACTTTTACATTGTCTTGTATATACAAGACGTGAGACAAAAACAGAATAGGGAAAGAGAAAAGCTGTTAATGTTGGCATACTTGTTGAGACATGATCAAACGTGTCCTAACACATTCCTTCTTGTTGGTTTAAAAACCACAATTTTAATGCTGCTTGTCAGTCCCTGAAACTTGTTCCTACCATAAGTATGTTCCTGTAAATGAAACATTATGTGATGTTACCATGCATCAGCCTCAAGTAATTTTCAGAAATTAAAGATACCCAAAGCCTTTTCAAAATTTATACTGCAGAAAAATCACATTTTTCCATGAATAAGCTAGGAATTATTAATGAATTGAGACTAATGAATTGCATAACACTACCATACAATACTCTTATTAAAAAAAAATTCAGATTTTTATCTCGTGCCCCACCAGAGATATCAAAGCCTGAAAAGTGCGATTTTTGCCATTTTTGAAAAATTTGGGATTTTTTTTTAGCGAAGAGAAAGCAAGTCCCAGATCTGGAACTCGGCGTGTGAGTACAAGTTCTTTCAGCCTATTTGTAAAAAAAATTATGTCACGTTGACAGTATTCCTTGCTAGAAAAATTTCCTCTTGTAAACGGACAAATTTTGGAAAAAATGGAAACTTTATGCTTAAATTTTACCAATAAGCAATTAGTTTCGGAAACTACTCCATTACCAGATTTTTAGCCCAATGTATTCTGTACAAATTGCTTTAATCCGCAATTGAATTGGATAAATGAACGATGAATTATTTACAATTCCGTAAATCCTCCTTGTGAGAAAATTGCTGCAGACGATGAAACAAAGATGGCCGCCATGCACAAACAAAAATTACTAAAATTAAAATAATAGCCATTTTGAACTTCCATCATGTTAGAGTTGTTGTACAAAAAATTTCAGATTTTTTAAAAATGGTCGAGCAACCAGTGCTGGACCACTTGAAATGGATTGTTGACCCATGTAATTTTTTCGAAACAAAGTACAAAATCACGCATTTAAGGATTAATAAGATTATATTTTTGCGTATTATAATGCTTTTATTTCCCTCTCTCTCTAGCTGATTCTAGATATTTCACATAAAATATTATCAGTGTATCCGAAATCGTTTTTTGCAATACAGCCATCTCCTCAAAAAGGACATATGTCGATGTCTATGATTTACTTTTAAAAGATTATATTTTTTGTTTATTATGAGGAGTTTTTTTTTCTGTTTATTTATGTTAATGGGCCTGGGGTCGAGACTAAAATTTATCTTTTGATGGTATTTTTATTTGTATATTAACAGAGTGTTATTAATGTTTATATTCATTATTTTAGCACAGTAGATACATAATATAAGCTTCATAGTAATAAGCTTCAATAAGCTTCATAGTAATTATTATATAGTTCAGTAATAGATACATAACATGTACTTAGACATTTCTTTTTAAACAAGAACAAAAAATCATGGACAGATTATGAAGACTTCTCAACATAAACTGAATATTACAGAATGTTTTAAAGAAATTTCCTTTCTCCGTACACTGGAATGAGATATCAAAATAAGAAATTTAAATAAAATGCGCCGGAAACAATTTTCCACCATAGACCATAATGTAACGCAATTCTTTTGTGTGTCCCTGTAAACGAACTATAAATGTTACATATTCGCTTTGTTCACACTTCCTTTTCAATAACGAATTTTATATAGAGAATCTCGTTAACATACAAGAATTATATGTCAATTCAAGTGTAATTCCGCGAGTTCGAGCACGAAGAGAAGGACAGATAGACAGACAAACAGACTGCCCAAACAGTTTATATGTTGGAAAGTGTTAAAAAGATTCTCCTGCCGTTCAGCATTATTCAATACATTAGAATTATTTTAACATTTTTAATAAAATCTGTGCATTAAAAATAAATATAGTATCTTGTTTTATTTGTTTATTTGTTTTTCTAAAAACAAAATGGAAAAGAAAATAATGTCATTAAAAGAAATTTATGTTATAAAATAACTTTAACCACTTCACTGGCGACAGGTATAGGAAAACAGTGCTTTTACTCCCGACTTATCTCGGGGCAAACTGTGAAGTGGTTAACATTACATTAACCCCATTTTAAATTATGAAAAGTTTCATCAAAAACTGCCATATTTTTTAGTTCACTAGGGGGCTCGGCCCCCTACGAGCTACGCTCGCCAACCCCCGTCCAGACACCGTAGACACTCAATGCACGCTAATTTGATCGGCTTTAAAAAGATTTCGAAAGATTGAATTATAATTTAAAAAACAGAGGCGATCTCTCTATAAACGGATTTCTATTCATTTCTCTTTGATTGGGGAATTTTAACGCCAAATCCGTTGCGGTACTACTTGATTATCCCGTTGACCAATTTCGCCAAATTATATAAATCGCCAAACCACTCGCCAAATTATACAAATTGACATAATTTTTATTTTAAATAACGAAAAAACAAATAAATTAGTACAACATTAATAAAAATACAAATAAAACATCGAAATAAAAATAACTTGATGACGTAGACACGTGTAACAACATTTCAAAATAAGCTAATATAAAAGGAATTAAGTAAACAGAGTCTTTGTCTCCTGGTATTTTCTAACAAAGTGAAAAGAAAGTTCTTTTAAATGAGACATTTTAAATTAATCGTTTTTAATCTGACGTAATTTTGACCAAACTATTCTTTCTGGTTTTAATATTCACATGAAAATACTTGCATTAGAAATGAAATATTATTTGCGCTTTCCTAACAAAAATAGTTGAAAAGTATCCTCTTAAAATATCAAATAAATGTCTAGCGCAATTTCTAAATTTAAACCGTTTTGCAATATTATTTTGTGTTCATTTTATGTAATAACTGTAATGTGACGTAAATATGACCTAATTTCTCCTATTTAAGACTTCTAACGCATGTCAATAAATTTATTGTTTTACAAATTCCTTTCTCTCTTAAAATTCACGTGTAATTATAGTTTTTATGACGTAATTTTTAATAAGTTCCTGCTTTTTGTACATAATTATTTAATTCTAATTCCAAATATTTTTTCTGTTTATAATAGTCACGTGTAAATAAATTTTCAATTTATTTACGCGTATAAATATATATATATTTTTTTTAAGCAAACATTATTGTTTCTGCTGTTTATACAGTTGGCAACAGTTTAAATTAATATCACTTTCTAAAATCTGTTAAAAATATCTCTAGAAATGCAGAAAATCTGAATTTAAAATAGAAATAAAACCTCAAAAAATTAGTCAAAATAAAAAAAAATTAATGCAATCTGCACTCCGGCAAATTCTAACGCATAAAATGATCTAAAAATGATTAAATTCCTATGAACAGTTTTTGCTCCTATAAAACTTTTTTAGTGGAACGATTTTGTCTAACTTTAGCATTAAATATCTCTTAAAATAATTCTTCGATCTGAAAACTGTCTGCATCAGCGTGTTTATCAAATATTTTTGTATAATACTACCGATTTTCATATTTTTGTATGCATTATTTTTCTTAATATTAATGAAGAAAGACCTCCGGTCACAAAAAATTCAAAACCGGCGGCGGCGGCGGCGGCGGTTACAGCAGTAGTTACTTTTTTTTAGAATAGAGAGAAACAGAAAGCATTCATAATACGTTTAAATTAACTAGGGCAGGGACGGCGAACCTATGGCACACGTGCCAATAGTGGCACGCGAAAGAATAATTTTGGCACGTTGTTACTTGTGACTTAATCAATATACAGTGATAGGTACTACACAAAATACATAAACTCTAGATGATCTAATCTTGATTAAATTTGATTTATTGGAAATTGAAGAATTTTAATTGCGGCTTTTTAAAATACCGTAATTACCCACATTAGTAAATGTACCAATGAAAAAATTATTTCAACTTAGAAATTAATTTCAGAGCTATTTAAAGAAACTGGCGTTTGATCTTTTAATATTTTTTCCATCTATTTATGTCCACAAGGTCATTATTTTCTAAAATGAATAATACAAAATATCAAATAAAAAGCAGTTGTCATATAAATCCAGTTCAGTTTGCATTCTGTTGAAATTAACTGAATATGAACCTGAAATTATTTTCCTTAATTATTTTCCTTCGAAGATACAACAAAACAATTAATCACATACTATATTTTTTAATAATTTCTAGAATTTAATTTTTTTTATGATTATTATAGTTCAATACTTCACCTGTATGTTACACATTTGTTCTTTTTATCTTAATGTAATTATTTAAAGTTTTTTTCTTCATGATTTTTCAATCCACTAAATTTGTTGGTACGTCAAGGTCGTGTAAAACTTTTTTGGAAAGAAATTGGCACGCGGTTATAAAAAGGTTCGCCAACCCTGAACTAGGGAATCTATCCCGGATTTCCTGGGTTACAGAATACAAGGAAAAACCATCTTTTATATTAATATATATTTTTTAGATTTCTTACTAATAACACCAAAAAATATCAATTTTGCATTCGAATAAAGTTTTGAAATACTTTGGTATAAATTAATAGCCGAAGAAATCGACAAAGACTTCATTACATACAGCAGACCTTTTTAATTTTGTTCATTTTAGTAATTTAAACCTTTATCTACTGGCGATACTTATAAGTACCATTAAAATAACTTTTTATAAAATTCATTTAATACATCCATTAGTAGTAATACAGCTTAGAATGAGTTATAGTTGCACTACTTTATCCCTTTCCAAAAGCATTATTGGTTACACAAAACAAAAATATTTATTTTTAAAAGGATTCTTTTGAATCTTTTCAGATTTCTTAGCGTTGGGGGGAGGGGAGGAGGTTTTTCAATTCGGAAATATTTCTATATTTCTATTGTAACATTATCGTTGTACATTTCCTAATTCTACAAAATACTAAGAAAAATATTTAAAATAAAAGATTTGAGTGGGGGAATATTGCACAAAATCTCTATAAATTCAAATTTGATTAATCCTTCTAAATACTTCAATCCTTCTAAAATGTATTAAATGATTGTGTAAGTCTTGTAATGTAGTTTCAAAAGTTCACGAAAAATGCTTTAGAAGATAAAATTTTCATAAATTCATAATTCAGTAGATAAAGGGTTAAGCGCGTAATTTAAATACTTGTCTGTTAAATTTCTGTTTTATTTATATTATTTTATTTTATTGATGAATTTTTAGCTTGGTTGTGGAATATCAGCCGGAAACAAATGCTGAACTATTTATATTAAGTGCAAACAGGTTTACATTTCATAATAGTATGCAAACGATAGAGATAGATTTTTTAAAAACCATATTTGAAAATTGTTTTTTAAATCATAAATTGCGATACAGTTTTTAAGCAAATTGTAAAATTTTAAGCAAATTTTTTTTCTCTATTCGACGATGCAAAAATTGAAAGTGTGCGATGTTTAGAAGTTTAAAAAAATGGAAAAAATTGCTGTGAAAGCGAAATTTAATCGTCTGCTACTCTCAACACCAAAATGACGTCAGCGTTACGCACGGACACGTTTGTTCTTTATAATATAGAATGAAAGAAAAAAAAACAAATTTAAATTAATTTTCGTTTAATTCAGAATCAAAAGATAATGTATTTTTAACTCGTGTATTCACTCATTTACTCATGAATTATTAACTTATTTTTAATGGTAAAAATTATATGATTGCGTAATCAACACGCTCGTTCGTGACATTTTAACAGTTTCAAAATAACATCTAGAAATTTCAAACGGTTTTGCATGACTGGATTTTTCTGTCTTACGTAAACTTAGTAACTTTTTTTTTTAGCAAACGTTTCAATTTCATTTAAAATATTTGCTTTGGGCTTTCGATACTGATGAGAATGCGCTATGTTATCGATTTTTGCTGAAAATTAAAATCGATATACAAGCAAACAAGATGCAGCTGATAGAAAAACAATCCGAAAAAGGTATTAACAATTTCAATTTTTTCGACTTTTCGTCTGTGATTTTGATAAAGACTCTCTGATCGAGACGAAGCTTTAATGTCACAGTGATTCAAATATCTGAATAAAAAAAGAAAAAGGAGATAGATTAGAAGTGAATATTGTATAATCTATCGACAATCAAGCAAATCAGATAAAGTTGACAGAAGAACAAACCACAAAATGTTCGCAATTTCAGTCTTTTTTCTCTTGTTTGTCTGCATTCTTTCGTTTTGATAAAAATAAAATTTTAATATCATATTGATTTATATATATATGTTACCGGCCAAACCCGATTTTAGGCCAAACTAGGTTGGCCTAGGACAAACTAGTTTATCCTAACGCCCATAGGATAAACTGGTTTTTCCTAGGCCAAACTTGTTTATCCTAACAACCATAGGATAAACTAGTTTTTCCTAGGCCAAACTAGTTTGACCTAACGCTCATAGGATAAACTAGTTTAGCCTGCTATTCATTGCTCCGAACTAGTTTATCCTAGCCCAATTCAATTTGGCGTGATTTTATTGATCCCAAAGACCACCTTGGCGCCAACCTTCTAGTTTATCCTAGGCCGATCTAGATTATCCTAGCCCAATGCAATTTGACATGCTTTCATTGATCACCACTCCGGCGCCAACCTTGTGCAAAGTAATACTGCCGTCACCCCTGTATAATATATTTTATTGAACGGGGAGTCGGATACTGCCTCCCCCCCCCCCACACACACACACACCATCTTCACCATTTAACTGCCGCCGGTAGTTACAAAATATGTTCCATATGACAGATTGTGTGCTGGAGGGCCAAAGATGGGATGAGAGGTTATCAAAATTTAGGAGAGGAAGAATTCAGAGGATTGATTAATAATGTACAGTATAACCTCGAAAATCCGGCATCGTCGGGACCGGCCGAATTTTTGAAAATTCTGAATTTCTGAAAGAATATCAAATGCACTTCTGATATTCTTAATGGTGCCTTTATAATTAATTCAAAGCCAACTGATATTTAGTAAGGAAAAAAAATAAAAAAAATGTTTTTTTTATATTTATTTTTTTTTCACATAAATATTACTTGGCTTTGAATTAATTATGAATAAAAATAAATGCACCATTAAAAATATCAGAAGTACAGTTAATTATTCTTTCAGAAATCTGGAATTTTCAAAAATCCGGCGAAGTCTCCGTCCCAGTTTGGCTTTAAATACATATATTTTCACGCTATTATTATTCCACAGTAAAAATTCTCTTTAAAGAATAGTACATATATATTAATACGAATGTGGATACAGTACTGTAAAAGCTGGTAGAAGAACCTGTGTATGGCAAAATCCTTTTTTAAACGGAATTTTTTTTTAATCGGTGCCAATTGGACATAATAATCCGTTTGAAAAAAACATAATACATATGCTAGAGACGACGGACTTGCTAAAAAAGTAACTTAACTATAACGAAGTTTTTTTTTTCTCTCCTATGTGATTGATTCCGTCTTAGGAGATTTTCCAACATAAAATTTTTCAGATTTTCAAGTCTCCAAGCAGTGTAAAAAAACTAATAGTATTAGCAATTATTCAGATATTTACATACAAATAGAGATTCATTAAAAAAATCAATATAATTTACAATAGAATAATTGATATCGTTAATCCACATTCTATGGCTTAGAGATTTTAAAAATTCTATACAATAAAATCTTCTTAGACAGAATTGCATAGGAAATAATTAAAATCCTTTATAGGCAGGTTCCCTTTAAAAGGTTCTTCGTCTGTTGTAAATGCATTATATTCTTTTTACAAGCACTAATATCCTCATTTTACATAGATCAACATATGTTTTTGTTAAACACAGGATTTCATCATAGGCAGGTTATTTTTCTCGGGTTTTACTGTACTTTAATTGTATTACCTAAAAATGCATCTACTCATCTTTAAAAAAATAAATAAAAATATATATAAATATATAAATTTTAATTATGGAATAATAGCAATTTAAAAATACGTACATTAAAAAAAAAAAGTTGGGCCGGGCCAAATGTTACTGATATTTTTACTGAACAGACCAGAGAGTCTGCTGGTCCAAATGATTTTCATATGAGCTGGGCTCAAAATTGGACTGAAAATTTCTGCCTGCGCAGACCTCAAGAAGAATGCAGTCCAGTCCCGACTTAAAAAGGGGAAAAAAATGAGTCCTGGTCCATCTCTGTCCGAACCTCTCGAAAAAAGGAATCCCCAAACCAAGCCCGGATCGAGTGTCGGGAAGGAAAATTGGCTGGGACCATAAAGACGCTTACATCGAATAACCAAAGGACTAGCTCACAAAATTTGGTAAATTTGGACGCTAAACTTTTATTATATATATATATTTTTTTAAAGAGTTTTTAGTGAACTTCTCACACTTCCATAGATGGGTTTGTGTTTAGCGGATTCGTTTGAAAATTTTTGAATTTGAGCGTGAACTTAACTCATTTTTGAGAAATTGAATTTGAATATGAATTAGTTCGTCTTTTTTTTTTTTTGAGTGTGCTCAACACTGGTTGGCATACATCAAAGCACGTCAAACTGAATTGACTAGGGTAAACTAGATTGGCATAGGATAAACTGGAATGTTGGCGCCGAAGTGGTCTTTGGGATCAATAAAAGCACGCCAAATTCAATTGGCCTAGGATAAACTAGTTCAGACCAATGAATAGCAGGCTAAACTAATTTATGCTATGAGCGTTAGGCCAAACTAGTTTGGACTAGGAAAAACTAGTTTATCCTATGGGCATCAGGATAAACTAGTTCAGCCTAGGAAGAACTAGTTTATCCTATGGGCGTTAGGATAAACTAGTTTGGCCTAGGAAAAACTAGTTTATCCGATGCGCGTTAGGATAAACTAGTTTGGCCTAGGCCAATCTAGTTTTGGCCGGTAACATATATGTATAATACCAAAACCACATACTATACATCTAATCCCAAAACAACTTAACAGCAGAGAAAAATTAACAAAATAACCATGGAAAATTCATACTAACAAAACTGTAGACAAAAAGAACACATCCCTTGGAGACAGGCTGCAAGGCTAAAGTATGCTTGCATGCTTATATATATATATATTACGCTATCGTACGTGGCACAGAAATCGCGATTATTCGTTAATTGTTTAATGGCAACGCCCGAATGAAACATAACTCATTGGTTATTGAACAGCATTTAATGCACCTCCATGCCTATAAGGGATTGTTACCATATGGGGTACCCTGTTATGTCACCAAATTTGGTGACCAAAATTAGTCGCCAAAAGTAACGCCAACTTGGCGATATTTCTAACATTTCGTCAAATTCCCATAGACTTCCATTGTAAATCAATAGGGTTTACTTCCTTACAGAAAATCAACAAATTGAGATTATTTTAATGCAACAAAAACTAATATTAGCTTAAGGGATTATATTAATTATATTTAAGGGAGTCCAAATAAATTAAATTATGAATAAAAGTAAAATGATACAATGTTTAGCATTTTTTCCCAAACATAAATTTTAAGGACCAAACTGGTCGGCAAGGGCGGCTAGTATAATATAAAATTGGAAAGACAATAGGAAAACAGAATTGCAAAAACCATGAAACTATGAATATCTTACAGATTCGTCAGAGGAGATTCGTCAAACTTAATGCATAGGAAAGATAGTTACTTAGTCGAATACTGTCGGCAATATGCCTAAAATGACAATATTTAGCTCCTTATAACATATCGGAAAAGTCCAAACAATAGAAAGAAACGATGAAATCCAAAGACAAAAGACTATTATGTATAAAATATTAAAAAAAATTAATATATAAATGAGAAGAATAAAACTTAAAACAGTAAGATACGCAATTCACCAAAGAAAAGTAATTAATGTAAAAATTAAAGGTATATACATAGATTTCTAAACTGATAGACAATGCATTAATAAACAATAACCAATATATCTAAAATGTGTTGAAAAATGCTATGAACAACATAGGCAATAACTCAAAATGAAAATTAAGATATATATATATATATATATATATATATATATAAGGATAAAAAGGGAATATGTTATGTTTTGAAGCCTCCTCCAAAATTAAATATGTTGACGCCTATGATTTACTCCTAATAAGATTATATTTTTGTGTATTACAACGCAAATTTTTATTTTTACTCCAGCTATCTAGATATTTCACAAAAAATTATCAGTGTATCCGAAATAGTTTTTGCCATACAGTCGCCTCCTCAAAAATGATAAATATCGATGTCTATAATTTACTTTTAAAAAACTATAGTATTTTGCGTTTATTATAAGACAGTTTTTTCTCCATTTATTTATGGTAATCGATCAGGAGTCGAGGTTAAAATTTATCTGCTGGCGGTATTTATCTTTGAATATTAGCCGAGTATCATATGGAGTGTTATTAATATTATTAATGTTTTTTTGTTTAAAATACCACTAAGAATTTCCTTATTTCAGCAGTAGATACATACTATATTGTAACATAAATTCAAAATGGCGTTCTGTATCCGAAACATTTGCTTAACTTTGCTTAACATTTGTTAACTTTATGCACGCAACGTGGGTCGAGGCTAACATTCGTCAGCTGGCGGTATTTGCGGATGATCATATTGGCATTCCTGGTGGGTCAAAATATCGCTAGCTCTGAGCGGACGTCACGAGCATATAGTCGGAGACTGACGAAAGTGGAGAGCCACTTTTGGGACCGCTTGAGTCACATGATGCTCTTTTCCGGACGCAGATACTGGAAAAGCACGAATGCAGGTGCACGAAAAGGGCATCACTTGACTCTAGCTGTTCGAAGTAGTTCGAAGGGAGAAGAACGCGAAAGGTAGTGCGGCAGCCTATCATTTTTGTCAGCCTCGCATAGGATCTTTTCTAGATCAGTTTCGCCACTTTGGCCTCCTTTTTTGTTCAGAAATTCCGAATTATACCAGAAATTTCGAAGAGTAATTTTTGCTTTTTTTAATTGACAAACATTTAGTGATTACATGAAGGAAAGTGTTTTCTTTTCGTAATTTCTGTTATGAAATGAGGATTTCTGGATAAAAAGGGATGTTAAACTGCAGTCCTCTTATAGATTCCTTTCTATAGCTCTGAGCGGCGATGTCACGTGCATAGAGTCCAAGACTGTTGAAAAAGAAAAACTGCTTTATGCGTGGACCGTTTTTGGGACCGCTTGAGTTGATTTCCCTTCTTCTCACTGAAAATTATTGCTATATAGCCAATTTACGGAGAAAATTGTTATAAGTCTTAAATATTATAACAATAAAATGAAGTTATTTTTAAATTACTTGAATGGTTTTAATTATTTTTGTTAGTTTATTTAGTTACACTGTAAAAAAACCACTGTAAATTTGCCGGCACAACTCGATCACAATTGAATGTACTGCATCTTTCTTTGGTTTCCTGAATATTTAAACATGAAAAATACAGTAGTTGCGTAAAATTAACAGTACAATGTACTGGCAATTTTGGACGCATTTGGACCACAGCACAAACTACTGGCGTCCAAATTGCCAGTACATTGTGCTGTTAATTTTACGCAACTACTGTATTTTCCATGTTTAAATAGTCAGGAAACCAAAGAAAGATACAGTACATTCAACTGTGATCGAGTTTGTGCGCGAGATGAACAGTACTTTGTACTGTAAAAATGTCGTTTTTTTTTTACAGTGTATATTATCATTTTAGAAAGACATTTACTTCATTTGAATCTCAAATTATTATATATATATATTATTATTAGAAACTGTAACTTAAAATAATAATTTATTCTTCACGCCCACGGTTTTCTTTGTACCATCATGTTTGTTCTTTGCCCACGTCAAACGTAAATATAAAGCTTATTGAAAATCTTTAATAGTTGTTGAAAATCTTTAATTTATAGTGTTTAATGTCTGCGCGTGGGAAGAAACCCCGTAGGCGAGATGCTTAGAAAAGATTTTTTGAATAAAAATCCATTTACTTTAAGCTACACTAATTTATTGTCAGATATTCATGCATTTATAAAAATTAAGAAATTTATCCACCCGAAACAGGTCTGAAAATCAAATATTCATTGATTTATCTTTTAAGCATGTAAAGTTCAAAAGTTAGCTCTTATTCTTATTTATAAAACTATTGAATCTAATTTAAATAAATAAATAAATTTCGTAGCTTATTGCCTAACAAACATGTGTATTTTGGGTGGAGAAGGGGTGGTATTCTGTAGTTACAGGTATTAATGAAATTAATGAACATTAGAGCATATGTGATAATTATGCCAGTTCTTACTTCATTTTCAAAATATATCCTATTGTTTTCACTATTTTCAAGACTTTTTTAAAAATTAGACATTTTAAATTCTATTCTGGTGTTGGTGTAATTTATGACGGTCGATTATCTACACGAGGGATAAGGGCCCGAGAGGGAGCGACCTCCGTGGGGGGTCTTTCTAAGGGAACCTAACCTGTGTTTACGCAAGGTTATCCAAGAAATTCTATTCTGCTTCTTAAGTGATGATGATGATAATAATAATAATAATAATAATAATAATAATAATAATAATAATAATATCATGTTTCTAATTAATTAAAAAAATCTATAATGACTCAACCTCACTTACTGCAAACTTCTGTACGTCTAAATGAAAAAAAAAATTAATAATAAATAGTTTATAAATTCCTGGCACATTGAAACGGCCAGATTCGAAGGCTGGTTCTATCTTTTTGGAACTGAAGATGTTACCCTCACACCACTAATTCTCAATCACATAGCACAATATTTATCACTTATGTTCCGTCAAGTTTCCTTAGTGACCCTTTTCTACAGAATAGGTCAGAAAATGCTTTGAAAGTGGTTTAACCTATTCTGGTCTGGCGTACTATTAATAAACTATAATTTTAACACAATCAAACTGATTGGTAAAGTTATCATACGAAATGAATATTTCCAACTGAGCGAAAAAATGCCCAGGCCGGGAATCGAACCCAGATCCTTGGCTTACATTGTTTCCAAGGAACTCCATATATCATATTTTTTTTCGCTCAGTTGGAAATATTGAAATCGTATGATAACTTTACCAATCAGTTTGATTGTGTTTAAAAAGTAATAGTTTATCTACGTACCCATCGTTTATATTCAGTTTTTTTACCTGCGGTTTATTCTGTTGAGCTGTCTACATGACAGACCAGATGTTATTACCAATAAGGTTTTCTGAGCGAAATATGCTCGTCGGTTGTCGACCCAGTTAGCTTAAACGGTAGAGCATTGGCAATGTAATCCAAGGATCTGGGTTCGATTCTTGGCCTGGCATTTTTATGCTCAGTTAGAAATATTCAATTCTTATGTACATATTCATTCAATTCAATAGTACATGTCTTTTCATTGAATAGTATTTTGTCTTAACAACTGCTTTTGCTACTATCTATACGTAGTAATGTAGTAGTATATATTTAAGCATTTCTTACTATGACTTCATTTATGTTTTGGCATTTAGTAATAATAATAATAAAAGTTTGCTTTATTGATCGCTCTTTGCACGATTGGCCGTTCTTTTATTTTTAATATATACAGTCGAACCTCGTTATCTCGACACTCTAATGACGAGAAAAACGGGTCGTCATAAGCGGAGTGTCTCGGTAACCGGAGTTGAAGAAAAATGTGTTTATAAAAAGCTGTATTTTTAATTAATTTAAGACAATTTTAAATTTATAACTGTTCTTGCAGTTTTAAAGAATAAAACATTATTATTAAACAAAATAAATACAAAAACAAAATTGAAAAGAATGAAAATCAGATTTATGATGACTTGTTTTTTTATTGTTACGTGAAATATTGAAGAATTAAGGTTTGCTTATCCCTAGATATGCTTCCCACAATTCTTTTTTCAATATTATACAATGAATTGTAATCAGTATTCGTTGTTTCGGAAATGGATGCTAGATAATTTCTGATCGTTTCAATCATTACAATGCTTCGGTTTTAGACAGATGAAAAATGCCGTGTAACCACAAGCGCCGCCTGACCAGAACAAAAAGACCGCGAGTAGACTGGTGTGTCTCACTGGAGCTCAAGTCGGGCATTCATAGTGTGTGGGTTTATTTATTCTGATAAAGGATTGAAGTAAAATTTCTCATTTATCTCAATGAGTAGTTTAGACACTTTTATGAAACGTTTTGGCTAAGACCGTTCTTACCGCTTAATTTCCGTGCTTATAAGAAGGATTATAACAAATGGACAATTTTCCCAAAAAGTCGGGATATCCGGAAGTGAAAATTATCCAACTACATAAAATCCTGAGTTTATTTACATTAAAATCATATATAGAAAATCTGGACTTTGTTAACGACGTGATAAGCGGATTGACGCGAAAACCGGGTGTCGGGATAACGAGGTCCGACTGTATTTTACTCTTTGAATTTAAAATGTAGGTTACTTCTCTGGACGAATCCTGCGTACTAAAACCCCAAAAATATTAGAAAGTTGTAATATTTGTTGAATCCTGTTATTATACGATATTTTCCAAACGTCTCCAAAAACTCTTCCTTAGCCTATCGTATCTATATGAATTGAATAGTAACACAAAATAATTAGAGTCGTAGATTTCAGACAATGACAAATTCGTTAAACTTCAGTAAAACGGTATTTGGATAGCTACTATTAACATTATTAACGGAAAAGTAATTTTTTCTCAAAGTTCAGAAAAAAAAAATCGGACACGAAAAGGTTAAGAACGGATTAAACACAGGGTGTTTTTTAGGTAGATTTCATAAGAAATACTACCTATTGCAGCCGTTACCATGGTGCAACTTTTGATAAACTCCTTCATAACTTTTCATTATATGACCCCAGGAACCCCAAACCACCCCCACCTAAAAGTTTATATATATGTGTGTGTGTGTGTGTGTACTAAATTTTGTCCTCACGATAAAAGTCGCAATTTGCACGGATCGTCTTCAAACTCACCAAAAACAATGAGATGGCTAATATCTCGGCGGGGACTGCAAATGAGCAAAATCGGCCCAAGGGGCTGGAAATGGGGAGGGTTACATTTTTTTAATACCGCCTTAACATGATTCTGATAAAACCAGCTCTTACAGAAAAATGAAAGGAAAATTTTAACATTTTTCGTTATAGCTGTTGCCAACAATTAAAAAACCACAATAAAATTCTTCTTACAACTATTACTTTTCTATTGGATGATTTCCACGTGAAAAAGGAAATAAATCGTTTGAAGAATTTAAAAAAAAGTTAATATTACGTCATAACTTTTCTATAGCAAGATTTCCACGTGAAAAATGAAAAGGAAATAAATAGTTTGACGACTGTTTTTTAAAAAAAGTGAATATTACGTCATATTGGAAATATAATGGACGTCAGCAGGACAGCAGGTGAATATGTAACGTCATGTGAGTTTGAAAAAACGTATTGAAACATGATAAAAACTCGACTATGATAAAATCGGTCCAAGGGGGTGGAAATGAGGAGGTTAAACATTTTGAATGCCGCCTTAACACGATTCTAATAAAACCAGCTCTTACAGAAAAATGAAATTAAAAATTCGTCAAAAACGGCCAGATAAAATTGTTAAACTGTATTTATCTCTAATCTTGATTTAATTTTTGTTGGTGAAATTAGTGCTTAACTTCGAAATCTGTCTCCGCCTGTAGACCGAGCCGGCAGGGATTTTTTAAACTGGCGCTATTCCGAATCATCTTCAGCTCGTTCTAATAACTGGGATGCAATAAACTTGATAAGGGGACTCATGATGCCATGGGAAAAAAGATTCCGAGAAAAAAATTAGTTCGAAACATCTCCGATAGGGAGAAATGTGGCCCTGTTGTAGTCTGCGCATCCGAGAATGAGCATAGAACACAGTTAACAAATGCAAATGCAAAATTATATCTACTTATGAGACAATAATGCCAATAATTTGAGTTACAATCGCATGCGAAAAGCTCCGAGAAACATTTTCAGCTCAAGCTGAGTATGAGTCGCACCTCCCGCGTTATCGTAGCCCGCGTATAGCCCAAATTGTTAAGGTAAACCGAAGGAAACTTAGAGGAGACCTAACCGAGGAACCGAAATTGTGGAGAGTTATATTTACTTTTGCAACAAAAAATAAACATGGCAAAAAGTTTTTAAAGCATTAAAGTTTTAAAGAAACAGAATTAATATATGTTTTTTAAAAACAGTCTTAAATATTACAATAAGAAATTACTTGACGTAGTACAATATAAATAAATAAAAACAACGTTTAAAACACCAAACGCTGAGAGAGCTGAAGGCTCAATCAGCCTACAAAAAAGGTATGTAGGATTGGGTTAAGCATGTCATAGTTGTATTCAAGTCGATGGGGCTATTTTGAAGGCGACAAAACAAATTTTGCGGAATACATTTATCTTTTTGAGTTTTATTTAACGATTCTATGCAATTTTTACACAGAATGTATACTACTATGAAAATTGCAAACCGATCAAAAACTTTCAGAATACGTTTCTATTACGTAATTACGAAATGAATATAACATTACATTATTCAATTATATTAATCCATGTGTACTATTTGTAGTAATTGTATAATTCAATACATTTTATCTTTTAATTACCTTTTTTTTTTAAATAGTGCATTGGTAATACTATTGAAAAAATTAAACATATTTATGCATAACTTTTTAACAAGTTAAAAGAATTTTCCTAAAAATATTATTAAATTAATTAATGCTTCTATAACTTAGCATGTTTTTATATCAACATTAATTCTAAGCGCTTTTTCAAACCGTTTTACGCCATCATTATTTAATTAAATTGATTAGTCAACTGGGAAAAAACAGCGGGGTTTTTATTAAATTTAGTAGCACGAAAAATTAATTGCATTACTGATGCAAATTAGGTTGTTTAGACGCGATGTCTGCTTAGTCTGTTAAAGCTGCGAAAGCATCAATTTGTAGACTTTAAAAGATAGCTTTGATCATGTAATACGTATTAATTTGAATTAAATAGGAAGTGTGGCACTCTCACAATTGTTTAACTTTCAGGAATAAAAATCTGGTGAAATTAAACTTACTAAAATAACGTTTTAAACTTATAGACGAATGCCTTAATGATACAAAATAAAGAAAAAATGGTCAGCAGTGAAACATTATTTAACTGAGGTTTAAGTTAAACTTGCGAGTTTAATTTTCCTTACCATTTCACCTCTCTAACTTTTTATTTTCTTCTAAATTTTTACTTATAATGAATTTGCATAGTATCCACATGACATTCAAATAAGAAATAATAACAATGTAGTATTTTTAGTACAAAATTTTGGTATAACATTGTCTTAAAGGAGTGTTAAAGAAGGGACGGTAAGGTAAAAAATGGAACGATATAAGAAAAAAGGGACGGTAAGGGAAAAATGGGACGGTATAGGGAAAAAGGGACGGTTAGGAAAAAGGGGGATGGTAAGGGGGAAAATGGGACGGTATAGGAAAAAAGGGAAGGTAAGGAAAAAAGGGGATGGTAAGGGTGGGATGGTATAGAAAAAAAGGGACGGTAAGGAAAATTGCCACCTATTTTTAGGCAAATCATGTTAAGACTAATTTATAGCAATAATGTTCATTGATTTTTAGAAACAGTTATTTACATTAGATTAAATATTTTAAAAATTTAATTTATCTCGATAAGTGCAGGAATAAACCTTGGGGACGGTAAGACTACCAATAAAGCCACGATGCTTAAAATTGATATTTAAATGCTGATTTAAATTCTGCAGTAAATTTCCTGTCAAAGAATTTTAGCCATTCTTTCTCTACTGCATACTTCTGAATGAGAAAAAAGTTGAAAAAAAATTCTGTGGCTGCATCTGAAGTGATTTTCTGTATAATTTTAGTAAGAGGGGCGGTAAGGAATCTAAAACCCAGGGACAGAGTTAAAAAAAATAATAACAACCGTAAAAATGTGTGCAGGTTAGTTTTTTGCTACATATTTATATAAAACAATAGTCCCAGTTTCGGGAAAAAATTACATCGAATTACTTTTATTGAAACAATTTTATACAGACAGCTCCAAACTTTAAAATCAGCATCAGGTACATTGGACGGTATAGGAATTCCGTGGTATATTTGGCCCCCCAACATCGTCCAAAACTTATTTATCTCGTTTATATTGTTATGCAGTCATTCAGTGAGATGTTTTCTAGTATAAGAAAAGAAAAAAGAATATGTACTAAATAAAAATTATTATTCAGGGACTTAAAAGTCAAAAGATTGTGAGAATGCCTCAAGTACAGATGAATTCATTTAATACGAGCGCGGCTAACATGGTTAAAACGAACAATTTATGCGTTAACGTATTCTTGGTCGGATTTATTCGAGTTTTAAGCCGATGGGGCTATTTTGAAGGCAACAAAACAAATTTTGATGAATAAATTAATCTTTTTGCGCTTTATTTAACGATTCTGGACACTTGTTACACAGAATGTATACCACTATAAAAATTGCAAAGCGATCAAAAACTTTTACAATTCAATGCATTTCATTTTCGTGTTGCAATGTTTCATAAATATGTGCAAAAACATAATGATAAAAAAATTCAAAGTATCTATGCATAAACTTTTAACAGTTAAAAGGAATTAGGCAAATTAAATTATTAATTCAATTAATATCTTCTCCAACTTAACATATTTTTATTCCAAAGAACTTTTTACACCCAATTCTTTTTTAGCATAATTTAATTAAATTGCTTTTTCAACAGAGGTAAAAGTAGCGCTGCTTTTATTAAATTTAGGAACGCAATAAATTGTATTACTGATGCAAATGAAGGTATTTAGACGCGGTGTCTGTTTAATCGCCGATTTATTCTTTTAAAGCTGCTAAAACATAGCTTTACTGCCAGTAAAAGATAGCTCTGATAATATAACTATTCATTTGCTTTAAACAGACAGGCTTGAATTGTATTTAGAAACGGTTACAGTTATTGGAGAACTTTAGAACAATCCATCCTTTTTTCACTAGTGACATATATTAGAGTTTTATTTGCATTTATTGCAATCCACCAAAAGGTAAAGTTTGTGAACAATAAAATACCTTTATGTACATAAAAATGTAGTGAATCTTTTGTGTGCTATTTTAAAATTAAGGAAGTAATGAATTAGAAATGTCTTGAATGTCTCATCTCGTATGTTGCCAACTTTTAAAGCTTAATATTTTTATTTCAAAGTATAATACAAGCCTTTTTTGCATCATTTCGTTCAACCCTTAATTCTGTCTTCAACTGAAAAAGAACAGAGATGCTTTTATTAAATTTAGGAACGCAATAAATTGCATTACTGATGCAAATAAAGCTATTTAGACGCGGTGTCTATTTAAACGCCGATTTATTCTTGTTAAAGCTGCTAAAACATTGCTTTACTACCAGTAAAAGATAACTCTGATAATATAACAAGTATTCAATTGCTTTAAACAACCAAGCTTGAATTGTATTTAGAAATGGTTACAATTTTTGGAGAACTTTAGAACAATCTATCCCTTTTTTTTCCCAAGTGACATATACACTGGTTTCCAAAAAGTAAGGAAAAACAACAAAAGTAGCGATTACTAAAAATGTTACAAGTAGATTTTAATAAAACTGAGACACTATTTACAACACATAGTAAGGTATGAAATAACATTAAAAGAAATTACCAGACGACGGTTGTGTTTCAGAAATTAATATAATTATAAAATAAGCAAAATAAATGTGTCAGTTTGGTATAGGAAAAGTACATTTAATATGAAGTATGATCACCCCTAAAAGCAATACAGCACATGCAGCGAAGTGTGATACTGTCAATTATGCGATTGATAAGTTTGCTGGGAAGTGCGAACCATTTCTCTTGTAAAGCAGTTCCAAGCGTGGTAAGGGTCTGAGGAGGGGGATTGAGACAAGAGACATATCTTCCTAAAGCGTCCCAAAGATGCTTAATGGGATTCAAGTTCAGTGATCGCGCTGGCCATTCCATGCGCTGAATTGTTTGGTGCTGAAGATAATCTTCTACGATGTGAACCCTGTGCGGCCTAGCGTTATCGTCCTGGAACAGGAAATCTTCACCTATTGCACCGGCATAAGGGTGCACATAAGCATCAAGAATGTCATCTCTATAGACGTGAGCGTTCATAGTTACACGTGGAAAGGCATGGGGTCTGTACGTCCGCCCAAAGAGATATCATAACAAACACAGACTCTGCCTCCTCCATACGAATCTCTTTTACGAATGTTTGATGGATGATAGCGTGTTCCCTGTTCTCTCCAAATCAAAAATGCTTACTATCGCTTTGGAGGCTAAACTGGAACCCATTTGTGACGAGAACACGCCTCCGTTGATCAGCCATCCAGTGGACATGTTGACGTGCCCACCTTAAACGTTCCCTCCGAAGACATGAGGTGAGCGGCACACAAATATCTCGTCGCATCACGTAAGGACCACCTTCATGAAGCTTTCTACGCACAGCAGACGTTGATACCAACCTTCCAGTGACTGCAGCAAGGACGGATTTAAGATGAGAGGGGTCTTGCTGTTCTATTCCTTCGTACACATAACCGCAAATATCGGCCATCGCTGCTTGTCATAGCTCTTGCTCGTCCTTCACTGAACCTTCTGGAGGCCGAACCAGTGGTTTGAAAGTGTTGCCAAAGCCTATGTGCAACAGAAGGACTCACATTTAGACATCTGGCCACCTCTGTCTGACTTTGGCCTACATCCAATCTTCCAATAGCTCTATATCGCAGTTATACGGACAAATGATACCTCGAGGTCATACTAATGGATTGGCTATCTCAGCTTTCTTATCTCATAATCACCAGCAGCCGTACTCTCTAGCATGCATTTTTATGCTCCGCACAGATGACGCAATCCGATTGCAGCGCCACTAAATTGCATTTTGTAATTTCAATCAGCATCTTTTTGTTAATAACATATCCAAATTTCATACGGATAGGTTAATTTTTGAACGAGTTATCGCTCTTTTTGTGACTTTTCCTTAATTTTTGGAAACCAGTGTATTAGAGTTTTATTTGCATTTATTGCAACCCACCAAAAGGTAAAGTTTGTGAACATAAAATACCTTTGTGCATATAAAAATGTAGTGAATCTTTTGTGTGTTATTTTAAAATTCAAGAAGTAATGAATTAGAAATGTCTTGAATGTCTCATCTCATATGTTGCCAACATTTAAAGCTTAATATTTTATTTCAAAATACAGCACAATTTGTGGAGTTCCCGGCTGTAATTCTCTGGTGTTCTAAATTTTCTTGTGCTATATCGTCCTTGTATATTGACGATGACTTATTAGCGGGCACCTGATGTCAAGCGCACAAGTCAGATGCATGTGTTCAATATTATTATTATTATACAGCGCAAGACTTTTTTACACCATTTCGTTCAACCAGTAACCCTATCTTCGACTGAAAAAGAACAGAGATGCTTTTATTAAACACGATAAATCACAAACTTCAAGTAAAAAAAGTTTCTTAGATTCGTCTGTTTAATTACCGATTTGTTCTTGTTAAAATTCAACGTAGTATCGATTTCCAACCAGTAATAGATAAGTCTGATAATATAACAGGTATTAATTTGCTTTAAATAGACATAGCTTGAATTATGTTTCTATACGATTACAGTTAAACGAGATCCTTAGAACAATTCGTTTTTCCGTAGTGATGTGTTACTAGAGTTGTATTTGCACCTATTGTAAACTACAAAAAAGTATGTTTTGTGAACAATAAAATACATTTGTATATAAAACTGAAGTGTGTGTTTTGCGTGTTATTTTAAAATTAAAAAAGTAAGGAATTAGGAGTGCAAACCACTTTCTTCGGTCGTTCTTCAATGTCTCGTATTTTGCCAGCTTTTAAAGCTTAATATTTTTTATTTCAAAATAAAATCTGTCTATTTTACACAATTACGTGCAACCGTTACTTATTTAAATTCCTTCTTCAACTGAAAATGAACTCAGATCCTTTTATTAAATTTAGTAACACGATAAATCACATCACTTATGCAAAGAAAATTGCTCAGATGCGTCTTTTTAGTCGCCGATTTATTCTTGTTAAAACTGACGTGGCATCGATTTCCAGTCAGTAAAAGATAACTCTGATAATATTACAGGTATTAATTTGCTTTAAATAGACAATCTTGAATTATGTTTTGATACGATTACAATTAAAGGAGAACTTTGGAGCAATCAGTTTTCCACATAGTGACATGCATTAGAGTTTAATTTGCACTTATCGCGATCCACGAAAAGGTATGGTTTGTGAGCCATAAAATACCTTTGTATATAAAAATGCAGTGAATTTTTTATGGAATATTTTTAAGTTAAAGGAATTGGTAGTAATGTAAAACTAATCACTTTTTACGGCCTTTCTAAGATGTCTCGTATTTTGCCTATAGAAATCTCAGAAATCAATATATTTTTGGGATTTAAAGAACCATTTGTAAAAATGAAGCCTTTTTTTTTTTTTTTTTTTTTTTTTTTTTTTTTTTCCCTGCAGCGGATTTTTCGGAACGTATTTGAGTAGTTTTTATAGTGTATTTATCAGTTTTCAGAACCCGGAATATAGGTTTTTCGGTTGCTATCTATTCAAAAATAAACATTTTCGTGTTCAACAAACACGTTTTACAGACAAACATGATAAATTAACAGCATTAACATAAAAATTAATATTATTTTGTTACACTTACATGCAAAAGTTCAATGAAGCAGCTGAAAATGCTTAATTGAAAATTAATAGAATCCTAATAACCGATATTCCGGTTTGAAAAACTGATTAATACACTATGAGGAGGGTCAATATCTGAAAATTAGACAATTTGAGTCCACTGCGAATAATATTTCATTAATTATACTAAAACCAACAAGTTGGAAATTGTTCGTCAAACGTGGCAAATAAGGTGCGTTCGTACTATAACTAGTTTTATAATTATTTTTTGCACCCCATATTGTGCTGAATGTATATTTTTTTGCACTTTATAAGTGCACAGTCTGTAACATCATTAAAATGCACTTACAATACTTTTTTCCCATTCCCCGTAATGTAACAGAACACTTTTGACTGTCCCTGTAATTAAAGTATACATCTGATTTTCATAAAATTTGAAATGGCTCGACAAAATTTTGCAACAATTATATATTTAAACTTTCAGACCATTCGGATGGCTTTAACATCATTAAAATGCACTTGCAATAATTTTTCTCATTGACAATCATATAATGCATAAATTGCAACAATCATATATTTAAAATTTCAGACCATTCGGTTGGGTAGTTTTTGCTCTGTTATATGCAGACAGACAGACAGACAAACAGACGGACTGAACGACGACTATAGGTGCTACGTATTTATATAATTACGAACGCACCTAAAAATGGAAAAATGTTATATATTGTAACATTTGTTATAACAATTACCAATGATAAATGGATATAGAAGGGTGTATAAATAGTTAATTTTAAGCTTTAAACAAACGAAACCATCATTTCAGTCTCTGTCCCCCAGGTACAAATATCCAATATTAAATGTATGCTGTAAAAAATTCTATAAATATTATTAACTTTTGCTGTGAGATATTTATACCTATATACTATATACAGTATGTATGATTATCCTTTATTAGTATAGATTGTATAATAAAATATTGTAGTAAATATATTTGTCCCTGAGGTTGACCATCATCTCAGTCCCTCTAAACACACATTTAGGATAACACATACTAGGTGGCTCTGGCAGAATTATTTTCATTGCAACAGCATATAAAGTTCAACTAACCACCATGGATGAAGGTAAGTTGTTCTTCTCTTTGTTTCATATTTAGAAATATTTAGTTTCTGTTCTGAATAGGGATGAGTATTTTTTATAGCATCATTCATGTCCCCATATTCAACTTTTTATTTATTAAAAAAAAAGCTTATTGCAACTTTATTTATGTAACATGCAAATGTCACATGGCAAATTTAGTAATTTATATGTGTACAAAATGATTCAACAAAATGGCTGTGCAGCTGTTAAGACAAAAACATCACTTCAGTTTCCATTATTAGACACTGATTATGATGGCAACCGACCTTTCTTCTATAAAAATGTATTCTACGCATAAAATATGCATCCTTGATCTCAAAACACTACAGCATTTAAAGGACAAAACATGTATCATAGTAGGGAGACCGGGGCAAGTAAGCGCAGTTTTTAGTTATAGATTTTTATTATTTTTTTGTTTAAGCTTTTTAACAAACTTTAACTGCACTTTTAAAGAACAGGCATTTGACTATAAATACCCGAAGTTTTGAGTTTGTAGCTTTTTTAGTTTATGTTTAGCGGAAGCCTAAAGTAAAAGGAAAATTGTGCGCCAACCTGCCCCGCCACGGGGCAAGTTGCCTATACCTATGGGGTAACTTGGCACACTCTTTATAAAAACTTAAATGAAATTCAAATAAGACACGTAGTTAAGAGAAATCAATTTCATTATTATCAGTAAGTTTAAACAAAGGCGTTATCGCCGTACAATGTAAATTCTAAATTATACAGACATAAAAATAATGAATAAAATATTAACATTGAGTAACTTCTATCCTACTCGATATCATCATCAGAGTTGCAGTTCTCACAAATAAAAAATCGAGTGTCTCCGTTTGAGTAAGCCTCATGTGCCCAAAATCTTCATTGAAACCACTTTTCTCTTTGTTTGCTGTATTTCAAGCTACCAGCACACACCAGACACCGAGCCAACTTGCCCCGTGTTCAATGCACCTACTAGCCCCATAATAAATTTCTTTACAAAAGGGAGGCGTAGCCTTCTAAACATAAATAATCCAAGTAAATCACATATGGGTAGGTACAGTTAATTATACACTAAGAAAAACTGCACAAGTTAAATCGCAATTATTAAGATAAGTATTAGAAATTGGAAAAAAAATGCAGCAATAAAAAATTACTTATGAGTGCAAAAAACAGAAAAATCGTAATAAATGTCCACTGCACATAGGTAACGGTGCAAAACTACGATGAAGATAGTAAAAAGCAAAAAGAAAGGTACTCGGTGACTGGTTGCTCAATCTATCCAAAAACAGGTGATTTATGAGGACTGCGCCTACTTACCCCTGTAGCCAACTAGCCCCGGTCTCCCCTATATAATTGTATGTGGTAGTTGGTACATTAATTTAAAAAATATAAAAATTTTGGAATGAAATTGTCCGGTTTTCAGATATTGACTCATAAAAACTACTTGGAAACGTTTCCAAAAATCAGTGGCAAAAAAAGAAATTTTTTTATAAAAATGATTCTTTAAATCTCGAAAATATATTGACTTCTGAGGTTTCTAATGATAACGAAAGCTTTCCGGAATCATTAATAACTCGGATAAGGTTATTGATTTTCATTCGTCGTTATATTATATTTTCGTAGATTAACAAACATTTGTCTCTTTTTACAGTGTGGTGTCCGAATAATAAAAACTAGTATGTTGTGACCATCACAAAACTTTCTTCTATATAAATCACATCAATTAAATCATTTAAATAGTACAAGAAATAACAACGATTTAGCACCAATTCATATCAAAGTAAATCTGAATTTGAAGTTGGATGAAAATCCAAGCATTAGTTCTTGAGATAAAGATATTGCGGAAATCGCAAAAAATACAGTATAGCAGTGCCACCTGTTGAGCGATTTACACCAAAAATTAAACAGCATTAATTTATACGTCAGTTCATGTCAAGGACTAACTAAATCTGAAGTTTGATGAAAATCCGTGCAATAGTTCTTGGGATACAGCTCTTGCGGAAATCGTGAAAAATGCAGCACAGCAGCGCCACCTGTTGGGCGATTTACAACAAAAATTAAACAGCACTAATTTATATCAGGAACTAACTGAATCTGAAGTTTGATGAAAATTCGTGCATTTTTTCTTGAGTTAGAGCTATTGCGATAATCATGTTAACGCAGCATAGCAGCGCCACCTGTTGGGCGATTTTCACAAAAAAGTAATCAGCACCAAACTATATCCTAGACTAACTAAATCTGAAGTTTTATGAAAATCCGTGCAGTAGTTCTTGAGATATAGCTATTGCAGAAATCGTGAAAAATGCCGCATAGCAGCGCCACCTGTTGGGTGATTTTCACCAAAAACTTATCAGGCCCAGTTTATATCAAGGTCTAACTAAATATAAAGTTTTGGGAAATTCCGTGCATTAGTTCTTGAGATAGAGCGCCCACAAAATTTTTGTCACATACAGACTCACAGAGTGACAGACAGAGTGACAGAGTAACAGAGTGACAGAGAGACTCACAGACAGACATTTTCTAAAAACCATCAAATCGTGTTCTGGGCATTCTAAAACGTATAAATCCGTCGAAAACCGGAAGTCGAGATTTTTCACGAATCCAATACTTTCTTCTTGTAAAGATAGAAGAAAGTAATAATTTGTGCATAAAGAAAATTTTCGGTTTCGTTTTTATTTTCGGCCCAAAATCAGAGTTTCGTTGAAAAATCGGCCGGATCGAAACTATCTGTATTTCCAAAAACGCGTTTTTTCGTTCAGAAAAGACTCATTCATTTCAGCTGTATCGGCTCAAATGAGACACCCTTTATTTATTGCTATGAACTTCACTGTTTATAATTATCAGTCCTGACTGACTCAAGACGTAAGTGCGTATTATAAAATAGGCAATGCCCACATGACTAAACTTAGAAGAAGCTTTTCACGTGCTCATTAAAAACTGCAGACTTAACAGTAACAGAAAAATTTTAGTTTGAAACTGCAGAAATGTTTCGAATACACTTTGAGAAAGTTCTAGTATAACAGATGATCAAATACAAAAAATCATTATAAAAGATAAATCGTGGTACGTATACCTAAAACATTTTTTAATTAAATGAAAATTGTATAATTAGAAAATCTTTCTGTGTCGTTGATGAATTAATTAAGTTTTATTTTATAAGAAAATAAAAAGTTTTGGTCAGAGGCACAGAGAGGCAACTTGGGCTACACGTATATTTAATTAATAATTCTGTATATTTATGTATGTATTAGTTACTTTTAAAAAATTGGACATTCTCGTTATCGTTTTCGGCCGAAAATAGAAAGATTATCGAAATTCGGTCTCGTTTTCTGTGTTAAAAACCTGTTCCAATCGATCCTTAAGGGAACCCAACTCACAAAAATCTCCCAATTATGACATTTAAATCATGTTTCTATTTTAATTAGAACAGGAAATATTAAATTTTTCATTTTGGTTTGTTTTCAAAATATAACTTTCAAGTAATGTTTGTCATGGAAACGACTTCTTGTGAAAATGGGTTTTTCTTCATGATAACTTTTTTCACCGTTTCTTGTATTTAAAATGTTATAAGTCAAGAACCGTTAAAGATAAATGGTTCAAACTTGGAACATGTCTTTTTCAATTGTTTTACTTTAATTTTGATTTAGAAAATTAGAAAAAAATAATTACTTTTAAAAATATGAATTTTTTATATATATTTTTTTTTTACTTTAAATATTTTTATTTTGTTTTAATTGATACTTTTCAAAATGCTGAATCAAAATTAAAACTTATATATTTCTGTTTATTTAAATGAAAAAAAAATTGAAATTCTACAAATAATAATCGGAGTTATAACGGTTTTAAATTACCCCTCTTTTTATGAATTTTAAATTTTAAAAAAAATTTAAATTATAAGAGAAATTTTATCATGTGATTTTGTTTACAAATAACATGGTTAACCATCACAAAAAAATTAAAAATTTTAACCCAATAAATAAAAATTATTTTAAATTGTGTTCCGGGCCCCCTTAAAGAAATATTATTCTTGAGTAAGTTCTTTGTGCATTATTTTAAAACTAAATAAGGGAACTGTAAATATGGACGACATTTAAGATTATTGTTATTTTTTTTTGTATTAGCCAACTTGTAAATATAGTAAACACTATAAATTGCATTACTGACGAAAATGAAGCTAGTTAAGATATTTAAGATTGCTTAATTTTAATCTGGTTTTAAAGTTACCAGATCACCGAGTCAGCCTGTTGTTAATAGCTTTGCTATTTAATTGCATTAAATAGACAAGCTTTACTAATACGGTTACAGTTAAATAACAACATTAGGATATCCTGTCTGTAAGATATTTTTACTTCCATTATTTAGTTGAATTGCTTCTTCAACCGTGAAAAGAACAGCGCAGCTTTTATTAAATTTAGTAGCACAATAAATAACACTGCTGATATAAATTATGTTGTTTAGATGCAGAGTCTGTTTAATCGCCAATTTATTCTTTTTAAAACTGGCGAAGCACCGATTCACAGCTGTAAAAGATAGCTTTGATAATAAAACAAGGGCCAATTGGAATTTAACAATCTTTGTATTAGACAATTAGTACTTCTCTTTAAATACGATTACAGTTAAAAGAGAACTTTTGAGAAATTTATCCGTTTTACTTTAGTCATGATATATATGCGTTAGAATATTTTCGCGTTGGTCTATTTAAAGGTGATTTCTGAATAATAAAATAGTTTTGTGCAAAAATAAACATTAGTCTTGAAGAGTTTGTGCATTATTTTAAAAGTCAAACGAAAAATTATGCATTATACATAAATTATGAAACACTTTCCAACATGATCAGAATATTATTAGAAATCTTCATTTTTTCATTAAAGGAAAGGAGATATAAATATCTCCTGAATCATTAAATGAATTAAGTAAACAAGTTAGAGAAGTTAAACAATAAAATAACTTTGTACAAAATAAAAATTATTATTGAAAGTTTTGTGGATTATTTTAAAACTAAACTGAAAAGCCATGTATTATGCATGATTTATTAAACACATTCCCACACCACGGGCTGTGGATATATAACGTTATCATGTTAGGGGGGAGGGGAGGGTTCTGGCACAGGATATCGTAAGATATCTCTAGGGGGAGGAGGGGCTGTCTTTTGATATCGTTAGTATTTTTGATCCAACCAAAATTTTCTCTTTTTATTTGCAACTTGGTCTTTACATCAAAATACTATGTTATCTATATTTATGAAAATATAAAGTTATTATTAAAATCATTAAATGATTATAAAATTATTTAATTCCAAAATATGAACGTTTGACATTCCTATTCTTCTGTCACATGTGTATTCATATAAAATCTGCTGTTCGACAAACCATATGCGAATTATATTTGAAATTATACTTGTGTTTACTAGTAAATAAAAGAGAAAGAATGTTGTCCATCTGCTTTGTTGAGAAGAAGTTCTGTCTGCCCCATCTTGTGCGGAAGCAAGTGCAAAAAGACATTATTACTGTTGAATGCCTTATGTAACATAAAGCTATTATTAAGTACTTTTAAACAGTAACTATTTCTTTTAAGTGTTATTTGATATAAAGTTATGTCATATATAAACTGTTATTTTATTGACTTTTCTTCATCTGAATCAATAAAGTTTGCAAAAAGTAAATGTAATCATATTTTTATATCACTTCAAACAAAAGAAAAAAATTCCAAAAATCTAAAAAAATTTTATACATTGATAAACAATATCATTACAGGGGGAGGGGGGGATCGAGGGATGATAACGTATGATATCGTAAGAGGCGGAGAAGGTCCAAAATTACCAAAAAGTTGATAACGTTATATATGTACAGCCCCTTATCAGATTATTACGAATCTTTAGCTTTTCATACGATGAAAGGATATATCTAAGTAAATAGCTTAGAAAACATATAATACTGTTTAAAACTCAGTTTTAGCAATTATCACCTGTATTCGAATTTTTTTGGGCAACCATATAAATATTCTGTGAATTTTTAATATATACCATATAGAATACTAATACTCAATTCAATTGTAAACTGCATAAGAAAATTAAAACGCTTGTACAGCAGTTACAAGGCATCGATTTCCTTTTGTACACTCCTGCATATCAATTTATTTGTATTATACACTAACCACATATAGTAGAGTAAGATTTACTTTTGGCTGTTAGTCCCTCAGCTTCCGAATTATCCTCGCTAACGTTAAGTCTATGGCCATTTGATACATTAGTATATTTAAAATATATTCTCGGGAAATTAGAATTTTTCCGTCTTTTTTTCTGTGTAGTCTTCTTAAAGAAAGTCTCTTTTTTTTTCTTAGTTCTCAAAATATTTCTAAAATATATAGGGTGTATCTGAAATGCTTCAATAAACTTAGAGGGATGATAGTACTCATGAAGACGAACAAAAAATGCAATGGAACATGGGGTCGCAAATGACGCTTAAAGGGTGAAAATCGAGAAAATGCGTCTGGAAATGGGCAAACTGAGACAAGAAAGAAACACTCCAGAAAATTATTCATTGCACAGAATAGATACAACACAGCTCGTGATGTCCAGAGAAAACAAATATTTTACAACAATTGTTCAAAGTGTCGACCGCGGACATTATTACACAGAGTACATTTACGGAGGAACGACTGTCGGACACGCTCAAATTTGCATACGTGGGTTCCTGCTCACAGATTTGTTTGGCTTCCTTCCAAATTTTTGTTATCTCTTTCTGACCGGATATGCACAAAGTGAAAGGAAAACCAGCTTCGTGCTACTAGCCAGTCTTGCAGAAAAACAGCATGAGAGATTTCGATATTTTTATTCGTTTTGCGATTTTCACCCTGTAAACGTCATTTGTGACTCCATGTTCCGTTGCACTTTTTGTTCATCTTGATGAGTACCATCACTCCCCTAAGTTTATTGAAGCATTTCAGATACACCCTGTATACTTAATTTTATATGAAGTGTTAAAATCTTGCTTACACTTCGTCAGCTTTTAAAGCGTAAAATATTAAATTAAATATAAATTATAGAAGCATTTTGAGAACTAAGGAAACTAGTCAGAAGTAGCAATCCCAAAACTTTCTTCTATCTCATACATGTTAATACTTTCTGAAAAATGCAGCATAGCAGCGCCACCGGTAAGGTGATTTGCACCAAAATCTAATCAGCAACACCTTATGTCAACTTCTAATTGAATCCGAAGTTTGAGGAAAATCCGTGCATTAGTTTTTGAAATAGAGCTATTGCAAAAATCATGAAAAGTTCTGCATACCAGTGGCATTTATTGTGCAATTTACACCAAAAGCGTATCAGGATCAACTTATATCAGGGACGAACTGAATCTAAAGTTTGATGAAAATTCATGCATTGGTTCTTGAGATACAGCTATTGTGGAAATCGTGAAAAATGCAGCATAGTAGCGCCACCTGTTGGGCGATTTACACCTAAAAATAAACAGCACTAATTTATATCAGGGACTAACTGAATCGGAAATTTGGTGAAAATTCGTGCATTTGTTCTTGAGATAGAGCTATTGCGATAATCATAAATAATGCAGTAGAGCAGTGCCACCTATTAGGCGATTTACACCAAAAAATTATCAGCAGCAAATTATATCAAAGACTAACTGAATCTGAAGTTTTCTGAAAATCCGTGCTTTAGTTCTTGAGATATAGCTATTGTGAAAATCATGAATATTGCAGCATAGCAGCGCCACCTGCTGGGCGATTTACACCAAAAAGTAATCAGCACCAATTTATATCAGGGACTAACTGAATCTAAAGTTTTGTTAAATTTCGTTCATTAGTTCTTGAGAAAAGGCGCTTACAAAATTTGTGTCACATACAGACACACAGACAGACCGGCTCATAGACAGACATTTTGTAAAAACATGTTTTTCGAGATCTCTGACCTCTAAAGCGTGTAAATCCGTCGAAAGCCGGAGTTCGAAAATTTTCACGAATCCAATACTTTCTTCTTGTAAAGGTAGAAGAAAGTAAAAAAATAGACATCCCTTAAGAAAAGTACACAGAAGAAAGGTATTAAAAATGTTGATTTCCCGAGGAGAAACGCCCCATCAAACGCTTTTAGACTTAGCATTAGCGAAGAGAATTTGGAAGCTAAGTTACTAGCAGCCTTAAAACAGTCAAAAACGCACTTTGAGCAATCTCATCGATAAAAGTTATTTAATTCAAAATTTGTTGTCCAGCAATGTGCATGAATTTTATTTTATTTATATTGTACTCGCACAATGCTGTTATCACTCATAGACAATAATGCAATAGAACTGTTGGTAGTATTGTAAAAACAAATTAAATGGTATGTAACGGCTCTATTTTCCATATAGAAAATCTCACCACACACCTTAATAAGTTACACCGTAAAAAAAGACAAATATTTCAGAAAACATTAGGAATATGAAAATATGTTTCTCGCCGTAAGACTATGCGCGCGCAGATTCATCTATGAAAATTATTTAGCACGTGAAAAATAGAAATATGTAGTTAGAATTTATAAGTTTTGGATATATTTGTCTGATCGCAATAGAAAAAGATCAATTTACTACCGAAAAAAAGGAGAAAAAGACCTAAAATGTTGCTTTAGAGAAAACAAGAAAAGTTTTTCTGGATGTTTTATGGTGTGTTGCACTCTTCCTTAGTCCACATGCTGATAAATTTTCTCAGAACTACGATCATCACTTGTACAGTCTTCGAAAAAATGTTCTTTTATTCAATATTCTGCCACCACCTTTATAAATACGTGATATCGGACACGATGTGAGAAGGATTATCAAACATTCTAAACTTATTCAATTAATATTAAAGAACAATTTATTTACAAATTATTTACATAGAAATATATATATACCGAATATAGATGATCCGGCCCGATACTAAGTTATATATATAGCAAGTACTTTCTGCGCACTGGGTCAACTTATTAAAATACCCTATTTCCTTCTCACCCTACGGTATCTCATTAGGTTTATCAGAGGACCACACAGGACCCCACGTTCCATAGACTTTCTCCGCAGAAGAGTCAAGCCTTTGTTCGGAACACACTACACGCGACTTCAGAAAACACATCCAAAAAACACCAACCTCTGCTCACGAGGTCTACGCCAGAATTCTCCGTTTCTCTCTCAACGACCAGATTTCCTCCTTCCAACGGGGACCCCTTTTCTTATCTAAAAACTATCTCCTCCCGGGTATTTCACAACACACTAGATAACTTCTTTGTTGCCATATCTATGGTATGCGTTCTTGAATAGAAAGGGAAGCTGAATTCATTGATACAATGAAGCTTGTTCATACAATACTATCTAACTAAAATAGCTCGGATTAACTTCGAGATAAGGAAAAATATTACTTTAAACCCCTTTACTTAAAAACTACTTTAATATTTAATTACTTTAAAATGTACGCAGAAAGCGATACATATGAAGTACAATAAATAAGTAAAAGATAACATCAGATAATAGTAGTCTTAATTAGGTACATGCTCATTAGCGTCAGAAACCTGAAATGGTGATTGCTGGATTATGTTATAAAATAAGACATCCCATCACTTTACCCAAACAATCTTCATTGTGTTAAGTTCCATCAGGATAAGGCTACCAGACATACGTCTAAATATACTGCTATATTTTTAAAAAGAAATGAGAAATAAAACCAGAACCCAAGTTTCGCGACGTGTCTCCTAAAAACTACTGTACTTTTGAGTTTTAAAACAAGCTCTGTATAAGTGGTATCTGAAAACATGAGATGGACTCTGGAAGATTGTGGTCGAGGATTGGAACAAAATCAATCTTGATATTTTGAGAAAGCTCTTTAGCCTTAGGAATGAAAATGTAATATGATAGATCAACAAAAGGGCTATCAGACTAAACAGAAAATAAAATTCTTATCTTTTATTAGATGTAAATTTCAAACTGGGCGAAAAATGTCCGGACCAGGATTCGAGCCCGGGACCTCCTGGTTGAAGCCGCCAGTGCTCTGCCATCTGAGCTAGCCCGGACGATTCTGGTCGAACTTTTTCATTCAGACCAGAATCGACCAGAGTCGTCCGGGATAGCTAAGATGGCAGAGCACTGGCGGCTTCAGCCAGGAGGTCCCGGGTTCGAATCCTAGTCCCGACATTTTTCGCCCAGTTGGAAATTTACATCTAATATGATTTGTTTACCAATTAGAATAATTGTGTTAAAATTAATCTAGTCTTATCTTTTAGTCCCTGGTATGCTGTTTCTTTCTCCCAGCAATTGCATATCGTCTCTAAAAAATAACGTTCCGTTGTATAAGCCAGCCGTAAAACAAAGCAGGTGTATCATTGTACGCTTAAATACTCTATTGCATTTTTTTAACTTCTAAGCATCGCACATTTTCAAATTTCATACCGTCGTATTGGGAAAAAAATTACTTTTAAATGCAATTTGTTTGGAAAATGCATCCCAATTTATTTTTGATATATTAATTTTTTTGTAGTTTTTAGCGCAATTTATGTAATGTTGGCAACTCAAGTACTTCATTTCTGTTGAAAGTAAAGGAAAAATAATTAGAAAATAGTAATTATATATTTTGGTTCCCATTTTGCCATAATAACTGAAAAAAAAATGTTAATTAAAATACGTGCTATTTCGAAAAAATATAAATGAATGATTTCTGATAAAACATGGAGCTATTATAAACTAAATTTAATTTTAAATATCTATATTAATAACAAACAAATGAAGGCATGTGAATCGTTAGATAGCCGGATTTTTTGTCGAGTTTCTTGAATGACGACATCAATCTTTTTTTTGAATTTGTGTATTATTCAGCGATAGTGACGTCATATGCGTATTTTACTGTAGATGTTGTTTAAGACTGAATCGTAAAGGAGGAATTCTTCCGTGGATGCGGATGACGTCATTTTATATACATAAAAAAAGCGTGTGTTTTAGATGTTTTAAATCTTAAAACTGAAATAGGTTTTGTACTATCTATATTTATACACACACACATATATATATATATATATATTTTTTTTTTTTTTTTTTTTTTTTTTTTTTTATCGTGGGCGACACTAAATTCTGAAAAGCAGAATTCCTATTTTCTAGTGATTATATATTTATTTTCCCAAAATCTTTACAAAAAGGTGTGAACGCCCTCTGTAGATTTAATATAAAATAAACTCTAAGAGTTTTTTATATTTACTTTGCACTCATTATTTAATTAAATTGCTCTTCTTCAACTGGGAAAAAAAGGAGGTCTGCTTTTATTAAATTTAGTAGCACGATAAATTGGAACACTAATGCAAATTAAGGTTGTTTATACGCATTGCTTGCTAAATCGCCGATTTATTCTTGTTAAAGCTGCCAAAGCATCGATTTACAGTGCGTAAGAGATAGCTTTGATAACATAACAAGTATTAAATTGCATTAAATGCACAAGTTTTAACTGTAATTAGATACAGTTACGGTTAAATGAGAGCTTTAGAACAATCCATCCTTTTTTCCTCGATGATATGCGTTAGAATTTTATTCACATCCAGTAAAACCTGCAAGAAAGTGCGATTTATGATAAATAAAATAAATTTAACCATAAGAGCATTATTTTCAGTGTTTCGTGGCATATTTAAAACTAAAACTTAAGGAATTGGCAACATAAATCTGGGCGATTTTAAAACTGTTCTTAGATGCCCAGAATTTCGCAAGAATTTCTACCATAAGATTATTATAGGAAAAAAATTAATATTCTTATTACACTTGCAATTACAAATTAATAAAGCTATGAACTCCTTAAACTTGATAAAGAATTTTTAATAAAATTTTGCAATAATCGGTTTCAATCAAGGCTTCGATCTTTAATTGCATCTATATATGATCACAATGTAGTGAGGGCTTTTTTTAAAAGAGAGGGCGGCGCAATATTTTCGCAATAACCTTTAATTTGATATCTGTTACGTTGCCATTTGATAACATAGACTCAATTTTCAACATTGTTATGTTACACCCCTCTTATTTTAAATTATTATTTATGTCATATATTTTACGTTGTATTCTGCGCTGGCATAAATCCAACGATACCTTATTTGCCAAAATATGGTTATGGAGTTTTGGCGTACATACTAGTACATATAAATACATTTTAAAAAACCTTTTTTTTTAATCATAGATTGGAACCTTTTTCGCGGAAAATAGAGACTGAAATTCGCAAAACATTCGAGCAAAACAGAAACTTTCGCGCGAGAGAAACGTTCTTTTTGGAATTTACTTGAATAATAAGTTTTTTTGACAGGCATAACTATGATACCTAGATCAATGAATTAGATAATTTTACTTTAAAATCCAACTCAAACGCATCAAATGTACTTGAGACACTGATTTATGATACTGAAAACAAATATGATTTCGTTGGACTGTCTCTCTCAATTGTGTTGACAATTTGTTGCAAATCTTAATTCAAAAATTGCTGACTTTCGTCTGCTAAACTCATTTTAAAAAACCTTTTTTTTTTTAATCATAGATTGGAACCTTTTTCGCGGAAAATAGAGACTGAAATTCGCAAAACATTCGAGCAAAACAGAAACTTTCGCGCGAGAGAAACGTTCTTTTTGGAATTTACTTGTATAATAAGTTTTTTTGACAGGCATAACTATGATACCTAGATCAATGAATTAGATAATGTTACTTTAAAATCCAACTCAAACGCATCAAATGTACTTGAGACACTGATTTATGACACTGAAAACAAATATGATTTCGTTGGACTGTCTCTCTCAATTGTGTTGACATAAATTTGTTGCAAATCTTAATTCAAAAATTGTTGACTTTCGTCTGCTAAACTTCAGTTGCCATAAATTATTTAAAATCCCATTCATAAGTTTAGAAGAATGTTGGAATGATAAACAACCCTACCATTTTGAAAAATTTGCTGAATTGTACAAGAAACATTTAATTTCGCGGAAATCACCACGGAAATTCGTGCCGCGATAAACGTTCAACAGTAACCACAGCTGAGTAGCAACTTGATACTTTAAATGTGATGATTTCTCCAACTTTTTAAGAATCAATAAGAGTACGTATTTGATAAAGAGAAGAGTTTCTTAGAAAATTATAATAATAATAACTATAACTAGAAAACAGAAATTCTGCTTTTTCAGAATTCAGTGTCGACCCCGAAGAAAAAAAAATTATATGTATATAAATATAGATAATACAAAACTTATTTCAGTTTTAAGACTTAAAACACACGCTTTTCTTTTATAGAAAACGACGACATTCGCATCCTTTGAAGAATTCCTCATCGACGATCCAGTCTTAAACAACATCTCCAGTAAAGGATTCATATGACGCCACTGTCACTGAATAATACACAAATCCAAAACAACAGATGCCATCACCCACGATGCTCGACGAAAAAAAAAATCGGCTATCTAGTGATTCCATATGGCTTCATTTCTTTGTAACATTAATATGGATACTTGAAATTAAATATAGTTTATAATAGCTCCATGTTTTATCAGAAATCATTCATTTAATATTTTTTCAAAATAGCACGTATTTTAATTACATTTTTTTCAGTAGTTATTGGGAAATGGCAACAAAAAGATGTAATTACTGTTTTCCAACTATTTTTTCTTTACTTTCTACAGAAATGGAGAACTTGAGTTGCCAAAATTAAACAAATGGCGCTAAAAACTACAAAAAGATTAATATCTCAAAAATAAATTAAGATGTAGTTTTCAAACAAGTTGCATTAAAAAGTACATTTTTCCCCCAATACGACGAAATAAAAATTGAAAATGTGCGATGCTTAAAAGTTAAAAATAAAATTGCAGTAGAGTACTTAACAGTGCAATGATACAGCTGATTTGTTTTACGACTGGCTTATACAACGTAACGTTATTTTTTGGAGATGACATTTTAATTGCTGGGAGAAAGAAATAGCATACCGGGAGCTAATAAGAATAACACAATGATATTAATGATAACGATTATGTTAATGATATCAATGATATCAATGATACCTTTTAAAAACATTATCAACCAAATCAAATCTGTCACCTTAAAACAACAACTGCTCAAAAAGAAAATTTTCTTAATAGCTTAAAATATAAAATTTATGTATGATATTTTGTAATTCTAACATTTATATTTGATTCGTTTTCATTATCTCAATTTGTGTCCTTAATAAATTAATTAAAGATAGCATTTCATTTTCTTCACTTGTCAGAAGTTATTGTTAAATCTATGCTCTCAACAAAATCACTCAAATTAATTCCTTTGAGGAAAAGCCTATACTCCGGGAGCAGATGACATCAAAAGCTCCGTCATCGCGGAATTGAAAAAAAAAAATTATGTAAATCAACAGTAAAAAGTCATACGAACAAAATGAGCTAGGTATGACTAGGTTTGACATGCCGAACATAAGTTTAATTAAATTAATTATTATTAAAAAGCTGTAATGAATCACCGTTTTCCCAAAAAATCGACTTCTTGGCCAGCGTCTAGGCACGAAATATAAGCCACCAGTAAAACTTCAAAGCAAAATAAATGTGTAATTTTATCACATTCCGCCTACTTGTATCAGATCAGTATTAACCTATGCCTGTCCGATCTGGGGATCCACATACAATACTAGTATGGACTACTTTTACCGTGCTCACAACAAAAGTCTCCTTAATATTCGTAATGGTCACCGGTACCTACGCAATACAACTATCCGTAGGGATCTTAAAACCACTTCCTTAAAAAAAGTATTAATCAACTATCTAAAAAGTTTTATAAAACTGTGTACATTCTACCTAACCAAATCATTGCGGAATTACCCGACTACGAGGTATCCAACCCCACTAATAGAAAACGTCCTAAAAACTCGCTTTTGCTTAACGGTGAAGACTGAGATTTCCTCATCCTTCAACTAAACTTAACCTTTCTGTTTATTCTGTTCTGTTTCTGTTAAAAAAAAAAAAAAAAAAAAAAAAAAAAAAAAAACTTATTGTTTTTCTGCTATATAAATACCATTTTTACCAGCTTAAATTTAAGGTATGATCCCTGAATTTTTTTTCTTTTTTTTTTTAGATGGGGTATCTCCCGATAGCTTTTTCGCCTGTCCTTTTGGAATTACTGGAATTTCTTTTTATCAAAATTTTCTTTTTTTTTCTTTCTCTTTTTCATCTTACATTGTTAAACTTTGAGTACCCTTAGTGCTTATTATTAAGTTATTCTTTCTTAACTTTTTATAGTTATTTTTCTCATCGTGGCTACCAGTCACGTTTAAACATAAATTTTTTTAAGGCTCCCTACTACCCTTGCAACACGATCACCTCTCAACTGGATGTAAAGTTGCCACGCAACTAAGTAGTCCATCAACAAGATCACATTGTTCCATTGTTCCTCCTTTAAATAGGTATGACGGTCTTTTCCGGCAGAATGAAGTTTGTCATACCAATTTTTTTCAGAAGGAGCACAAAATTTTCTGTAAAATGCCCAAGAATTATCAAAATCCGCAATGACGGGCAAGCAATATAATTTTTGAATAATAATTAATTTAATTAAACATTCGGCATATCAAACCTAGTCATACCTAGCTCATTTTGTTCGTGTCACTTTTTGCTATCGATTTACATAAACATTTTTCAATTCCGCGATGACGGAGCTTTTGATGTCACCGGCTCCCGGACTACTAGTTGAATGTTTTAAAAATACCTGTTTAACCCTTTCAGCCCTGGCGATCACATATGTGTTCGTTACTTTTAAAATGCTTTAAACTATAAATAACGCCTTGCAGATACGTAAAAACCTCTTACTCACATATATGCAGTGCATTCTATATTTTGATTTTTTGGTGGACAAGTAGCGCCATCTAGCTTTGGAATAGTAAAAAAACAAAAAAAGTTGACAAAAGTTTCAATTACTTGGGACTTTAAGAGAAAAGTCAGAGCCGAAAGGGTTTAAACTTAAATTAGAGACTACTTTTTCGAATGAATATTTTGTGATAAACAATAAAAAATACTAGTATGTTTTTATGTCTGTTAAATCCTGTTGTAATACGACATTTTCCAAACGTCTTCAAAAATTCTCCCTTCTACTATTGTCGTATGCAAAGAACGCGAAATAACTACATTCGTTAGGTTTCAGATACTAACATATTCGTTAAATTTCAATAAAATCTAACTTCTGTGATTTGGTTAGTTACTTTTAATTTTATTAGCGTAAATGGGATTTTTACTCCAAACTGAAAAAAAAAATCAGGGCTGAAAGGTTTAATACATTTCTAGAAAAATACAGCCAGAGTTTTTTCCATCACTTCCTTGAATTTGAAACTTTAATACTGCACAGATTCTTGTAACATATCCAGTACAATTTATCCTACAATAACCTCGGATATTCAGCAACAAATAGAATTGTTGCATCGGTATGTCCCTCTGAATACATTCCGAAATCACTCCAGTAGGGTCACCATTCCATGGCCACCGAAATGCAATAATCCCTCCCCAACATCACTTTAGCGACAGACCCACCTCTGCTGGTCAGTGATGGATGATCCTTATATATCCAGCACCGAAATTGTATGCTATGACAAACGTGGGAGCTACAGCTAAGCACTAAATGGGAAATTAACTTACGTTTCACAGAGTACCGTGCGTTTTACATCTATCAAGTGCAACGACACAGCTAAGTGTCAATCAGTAATGCTTTACTTTTATAAAAATTTAATAAATGCTTATTTCTGTAATACTCTAAAAGCTCGAATCAGTCATGGGAAATAGCGCAGCAGGTAGTAGCTAGTTTTTCTGGTAGTCTGTAGTGAAGCGCACTATACAGGGTGTTTCTAAATTAATATCGGGGTTTTAAAGCTTGGAAGTATTTATTACATAGGACTTAAAATCATAATTAATACATAAAATGAAAGAGCAACTCAAACAGTTTTACCTGCAAGCTTACAAATGTTCAATGTGAGTACCTTTCGTCACACGGCACACATCAAGTCGATAGCTCAGTTCTTCCCAAATGTTGATTAGTGTTTGTGGGGTCATTGTTGCAACAGCTGCAATGGTCATCTGGTAGTGGAGGCACATACACACGATCTTTTATGAACCCCCAGAGATAGAAATCACATGGCGTCAGATCGGGTAAGCGTCTGAACAGAACTTCTTTGCTAATCAACGTTTGGGAAGAACTGAGCTATCGACTTGATGTGTGCCGAGTGACGAAAGGTCCTCACATTGAACACTTGTAAGCTTGTAGGTAAAACCGTTTGAGTTGCTCTTTCATTTTATGTATTAATTATAATTTTAAGTTTCGCGTAATAAATACTACCAAGCGTTAAAACCCCGATATTCATTTAGAAACATCCTGTATTTTGAAAAATGTAAATTTGTAAAAATACGGACAGCGCTATACAAAAAATCATTAGTTTGTACTGACGCTACTTTTAACGCTACTTAAGGGGGTGGGGGGGGATACTATTTTTCTAGTCACGTGATCGTACCTTGTTTCTTTTGTCAAAATGTGTTCTGTGCAAAAATCTTCGAATATCAAGAACTCAGCTGCAGCGTTTTACAACGCATCGTGTGACGTCAAGGATTTTTTCATTGACACTTGCTGGTTAACCGAAGAGCCAAAATCCAAATTTAATGTTTTTGTTGGAAATGCTTGCCTATTTACTCTTTATTAGATTTTCGTGCTTTAATGTCGCGTTTTTCTTCTGGAATTTTTTATTTGCAGTTTTATTATTTTTTTATATTATGACAGAGAAAATTAATATTCAGTTGCTCTGGTCGGCATATAACAAGTAATATGTGATGCTTAAATTCACAATTTAGAGAATAATTCGAAACATTTTCTTGTATGTTACCTTACTTAACTTTTTATTGCCTTTGGTTTTATCGCATATATTTCAGTGTATCTCGCCAAACGCAAGATAACGAGTGGCCCTTATATTACTTAAACTGCGTCTTCAATTTCAAGCGTAAATCCTTTGAGAAAATCTAAAAGTACATAAATAACCACTACTTTTGAAAAACAATTTGCAGTCGCTACTTTTTAAAACAAGTAGTTATATTTGTAATTAACTACAAATTCGATAAAGTTGTTTAACCCTATATCTACTGACGGTACTTATAAGTACAATTAAAATAACTTATTATAAAATTCATTTAATACATCGATTAGCTGTAATACAGTTTAGAATGAGTTATAGTTGCACTACTTTATCTTGTTCCAAAAGCCTTATGGGTTACACAAAACAAAAATATTTTTAAAAGGATGATTTTTTTTTTTGGGGGGGGGGGAGGGGGCTTTACATTTTTTCAGCTTTCCTGGCGTTGGGAGGGGGGGGGGGTTTCAATTCGGAAATATTTCTATATTTTTCCTGTAAGAACATTATATTTGTACCTTTCTTAATTCAACAAAATACTAAGAAAAATAGTATTTAAAATTAAAGATTTGAGTGGGATTATAAATATTGCACAAAATCCCTATAAATTCAAATTTAATTAATCCTTCTAAAATTTATTAAATAATTATGTAAATCTTCTAATGTCGTTTAAACAATTCACGAAAAATGCTTTAGAAGATAAAATTTTCATGAATTCACAATTCAGTACATAAAGGGTTAATAGTATAGTTCGCTACAATAAAGAGTGTTTTTTTTCTGACCACTGCACTGGGTGTATGTGCTCGATGAATTTCTAAACATTATTTTGAATTAATACCAACTATATTTTTATTTTTTAATTACTTTTTTATTTGCTTCAAAATCTTTCCTTTTTAAATATCTATTTACAAATTGAATCTGTTCTCCAAATTTCCTTAGGTTAGGATATTTGTGTCAGGTGTTATTATGTTCGTTCAGTAGAAATTTTATAAGTTATGTTCCTTTTCCATAGTAACCCGGCTTCAATACATAAAATAAGTATCGTGTTTCCTCCAAGAAATAAGCCTCTGGTCTTATATTATTTTCTGTGCCAAAAGAAAAATTAAGGTTTATTTTTAGGAGATATTTTTAATTTTTTTAAGTCAGGATGTATATTATTAAATATTATGAAAAAGTGAAGCAAGATTATTTCATGAGCAGGGCTCATTTTTTGAGATAGAGCTTATTTAGGGAGTTAGGTTTATATCACAAGTGTCCTGAAAATTCATGCTAGGGTTTATTTTCCGATTGACTCTTCCTTTCGATTAGATCTTATTTTCGTTAAAACACCTTTTTCAACAAATTAAAGTAATAGCAACTAATGGGTAATGTTCCATAACCCTAATCTGCAATAGAACAACCGCTACAGCAATAGTTGCCTTACATGATTACTTTTATCATAAAAATACAGTGTTTTCTGGTGACTGAAAGCAATAAGCAACTTCGTTTATTAAAAATGTAATTTAAAATTTTCTGTAATAAAACTAGAGGATTGCAAGATTTTTGGTATTAGGGCGTATTTTGAGGCCTAAGGCTTGTATCAGGACCATCCTGAAAAATCTTCCCAGGGATCTTTTTCCAATTAGATCTCATTATAGTTAAAAAAAAATCCCTGCCGGCTCGGCCTACAGGCGGAGGTAGATTTCGAAGTTAAGTACTAATTTCACCAACAAAAACAAAATCAAGATTAGAGATAAATCCTGTTTAACAATTTTATCTGGCCACTTTTGATGAGTTTTTAATTTCATTTTTCTGTAAGAGCTGGTTTCATCAGAATCGTGTCAATACGATAATTTTTTATTCAACTCCTATTTTTGTTTAATTTGTTTTTACTGTAAGAGTTGATCCTATCAAAAACTTATCTATATAAAATAAGGTTGTAGATAATATTAAGAAGATTTAGAATAAATTTAAGGGGGTTTGATATCTTGTGAATTGACGAAGTTATGAATTTTCTTCTTCTTCAACCCCCTCCCTTTTTTTCTTTCGGTAAGAGTTGGTCTTATCAAAAAAATTTCAATATAAAAATTGTAGATAATATTAAGAAGATTTATAATAAATTTCAGTGAATCTGATATCTTGAGAAATGAGGAAGTTATGCTTTTTTTTCTCCCTAAAATCCTATTTTTTTCGCCCCTTGAGCTCATTTTTTATTTTATCGAAAATCTGTGATGCATAAATTTTTTGCCCTTTTCCTAGAAGTAATAATAATTTTTAATTGATTTGATATGCATTATAATTAAAAAATTATGGGGCTTTTTTCGGTTTTTACAAACCCCCTCCCTATTTCCACCTCCTTGGTCCGATTTTGCCCATTAACGAACTTGACCGAGATTTTCTGCACCTTTATTTTATGTATCAGTTTGGAAGAGATTTGTGCAAAATTATGGAAGTTATCGTTTCCATAAAAAAGGGTTAAATAAATAAATAAAATCCATAAATAAAGTTTTGAAATGGGGGTCATAATCGGCGTAAATCTGCAAAAGTTTTTCAGAAATTCCAACATAGCGGAGAATGTAACAGGTAGTATTTCTTACGAAATCTACCTAAAAAACTATAAAGCCCTTTTTTTAACAAATGAAAATAACAGAGACTGATGAGAAATCTACCATCAACCGCTAGAATAATAGTTTACTTACATGATCAATCTGCTTTTATCATAAATGAAACCACATTTTTCTGATAACTGAAAACAATAAGCAACTCCGTCGCTTAAAAATGGAATTTATAATTTTATGTAATAAAACTGAGGTTTAAGATATTTCCTCAAGCTATAAGGTTTAAAACGTCAATTTCGATCAAATTTTCAATTTTCTGTTTTTTTTAAATTAATATAAAATTTCAATACTTTTCTTTTGATTTCTTTGAAATTTTGTCTTTATGTTTCTACCAAATTTTAAAAAACTAAGTTAAAAATTGCTTTTTTATTTTTCTCAAAAGTGATTTTTTTTTTTTTTTTTTTTTTTTTTTTTTGTAAAATTGTCATAACCCAATAAATAATAGCCCAATTTCCACAAAATTTTTAAATTATGTTTTGCCCCTTTATGTCCCAAATTATGAAGTCATGAAATTTCCATCTTCTAAAGCATTTAACGTAAATTTTTTAAACTACATTAGAAGATTTACACAGTCATTTAATAAATTTTAGAACGATTTTACCAATTAAAATCAATTCATTAGGAATTTGAATTTATAGGGATTTTTTGCGATATTTATAACTCCAATCAAATATTTTATTTAAAATATTTTTTTAATTATTTTATAGAATTAGAAAATGTACAAATATAATGCTCTTACAGTAGAAATATAAAAACAAATATTTCCGAACTGAAACTGCCCCCCCCCCCCCACCACCACCCCCCTTCCCTTCAATCTTCCAGCGTCAAGAAAACTGAAAAGATGCAAATGAAAAAGAAATCATTTTACTCCCTTACATTGTTGTCCCTTACATTGTTATCTTATGTGTACTCCCTTAAATTGTTCTAGTGCTACGCTAAACTGGTAATATTCAGGGCAATTTATACCGGATAAAATTATTATATTTGTAATGGAATTCATGAAACGTATTTACATCTAATTGTTTTAAATTTGAATAGATTTTAGAAAATATCAATTTTTCGTTTAATTTTATGCTTTTTTAAAATAAAAAAATTTAAAATAAATAAATATATTACTTATTTATATGCTTATATCACATTTTTAATGATATTTTTAATAATAATTACGATTTTAAACTTAAAATTTATAAAAATTCGAAAAAAAATTCCGAAGTTATACCGATCGATACCTTAAATTTGTTCTAGTGCTGCGCTCACCCTAGTAATATTCAGAGCAATTTATACTGCATTAATGTTGGACGTACAGCGACAAATAGAATTGTTACACTGAGATGCCCCTCTGAATATATTCTGAAATCACTCCAGGGTCACTATTCCATGGCCACCGTGATGGAGTAATTTCTCCCCAACATCAGTTTAGTGACAGACCCTCCTACATTGGTCAGTGATGGATGATCTCTGTATCCAGAAGTGAAATTGTATGCTACCACCATACGTGGGATCTAAAGCCTAACTAGGCAATTAACTTGTGTTTTGCAGAGTACTTATAAATTCAGCATCTATCAAGCATACTGTCAAAAGTCAAGGAACTGTCGATAATATCTAGGGGTGCTTAAATTTCACATATTAAAATTGAAAATCACGCAAAAATAAAATTTCAATGACGAATGATTCACAAAGTACACTGTAAAAAAACGGACTAGAAAACGAAAATTCTACAGGCAATCGAGACGCCAGTACTATTTCCGTATTGTAACGGAAATTTCCCCCCATAAATTCCAGAAATCCGTATTTTTACGGAAATTTTTCCCCATAAATTGCAGAAAATTTTCCGTTTTTCTGGAATTTATGGAGGAAAATTTCCGTTAAAATACGGAAATAGTACTGGCTTCTCGATTGCCAGTAGAATCTCAGTTTTTTAGTCCGTTTTTTTTCTGTAAGTAAGTTGTTGTAGCTGACCTTCCCAGCGTTGCTCAGGCCCGTCAAAAAAAAATGCATGAAACGCGAAAAAACTCTAAAAATTGTATTAAAAAGTCGCCAAAGATTCAAAAATTGCCCACGAATTCGGAAATATCTTTATCGAAAAGAGGACAAAATTGACTATATTGGTCCAGAAAATTGAAACCCGATTCCTTCTACTAATGTGGAAAAATCATAGTGAAACGCTAAAAATTGCTAAAATTTCAAAGATCGCAGATTACAAAACTTTCTATAATAGTCAAACAGATTAAAACAGGATTCCTTTTACGAATGTCGAAAAATCTCTGCGGCACGCGAAAAAACTCTAAAAATCACATAAAAAAATTCTCGAAAATTACGGCACGAAATCCGAATAAAGTTTATCGAATAATTTTCGTAGTTCTTTCCATCTATGTGGTTCTTATTTTATATTGTTTTTATACTTCTTGGTTTACAGTCGATAAGGTACATAAAAGAATTTATTTTTCAGCTTATAGCATGATTCTTTTACAGAAATCGACTGTGTATTGCTTTTATTTGTATTTCATGTATCCCTGATGAAGTGAAATACACTATAAGCTTCCTTCTATATCCATCCAATTGATCTTTCATTTGTTTTTTCTTACGTTCAACTTTATTTAGCTGGATTTTTGTATCTTTTGTCTATATCTGGTTATTGCATCAAATTTGGAAAATTTTCATGTGTTTAAATGGTTTTATTGTACAAAAAGTTTATATATATATATATATAAGTCACATTTGAACTGAATGTGTTTTTTGGGTCTGCGTGTCATGATCGGTGAAAGTATACCAAAATTTTCCAGAAGTACTTTCCTCTGGACGGCTGCAATAGATAGCTATTTACTTTTTGTAATGAAAGCTACCTAAAGGAAAAAAATTACTATAGTGCGCTAAAACGTTAAAAAAGGAAATACTTTCACAAATGTAAAAAACCTCATTAAAATTTTACTATAGTTTATTGCCTACTTAGTTTATAGTAAAAGGCAGTTTACTAAAGTGCTAAAGCATTTTAACAGGAATTCGTTCACGAATGTAAAAAAAATCACCACCAAAAAACGCTAAAAATCGCGGAAGGAAAAAATTCACTATATTTGACTAAAAGTTTGAAACCAAATTACTTTCATGAATGTCGAAAAATCGCCGCAAATCGCAAAAATAAACACCTAAAAAAAAAAAAAATTGCCTTGTATACATATCTACTATGTGTACAGAAAGGTAAATGGATTATTGAGAAATAGATCATTAAAAACATATTGAGATACAAATATAGATAAATTTGTTCATTCACCGATAGACTGTCAAAAAATTTAGTGATGTTATCAGCTAATATGCAGACAGAGAGTTGGGTGGATAGAGAGAGAGGATAATGGAGAAAGAGAGACAGATTGTTAAAACAATGCGTGTTTAAATAAAGTTAATTTGTCTTTAAAAATTCATTTTTCCCCTTTGCAATTCAGAGACATTTTGTTAAACTTTCCTCATTAATCATACTAATGAATTCAGGAAATCCCATTATCCAAAAATTGTTTATTTCCTATTTAAAAAAAAAAAAAAAAAAAAAACCCTCCAAATCAGTGAATTGTCAAAACAGTCTCAAACCCCTTTAACCCTTTCAAGGGCAAGCAATTGTGTTTTTGTAATGTCGAATTCACACCATAATCTTCCAAAAATTTTATTGCAAAAATTTTAAAAAAAAGCCATTTTACCTCTTTTTTTTCCACCAAAGTTAGAAAATTAAAATTTAATAAAATTTTTCTGGTGCAAATCTTCATTAATCGTAGGGGGATATAATATATCCCACCGCCCCTCAAGGGGTTAACCGCCTAGTTTAATGGTCACGAACCACGCCGAATAAAAGCATTGTCTAACGAGAGTGAGGTTAAAGAGCATGCCGATACGATATGAATCAATTCCAGTAAAACGGTTTAAAAGACAATACCCCATTCTTCTACCTCCAAAACAGAGCCAGTTATGATACTTAGAATTTTATGAAATTTTTGGACTTTCCTGCGATAAAGACCTTATTTTGCTCTTGTACAAAACTGGAATTTTTCTGTTGTACTTTAGAGAGCATACTTAAATGTTTTCTAAATATAACTTACAAAAACCACGGGCCGTAAAATAATTTTAAACTATAATTTTTTTTAACTTAATGACAAGACTATTACAACAGCGTAATCTTAATATCTACCTTATTTTGAAACATTTTGCAATTTACATGGCAAGCAACAACACACTACAATTTACATTGCTTCAACAGGTAAAAAATTAAGGTACGTTTAAGTTTTTGGGAACACCTTGTAGACTATATGTGCAGAAAGGTAAATGTAGATTACTGATAAATGGATAGATCATTAAAAATATATTGAGATGTAAATATACATATATTTGTACTTATTGATTCACCAATAGACTGTAAGAAAATTTAGTGATGTTATAAGCTGATAGGCAGACAGAGAGGTAGATGGATACAGACAGAGGATAAAGGAGAAAGAGGGAGAGACTATTAAAACAATGCGTGTTTAAATAAAGTTAATTTTTCGTTAAAATTTCAATTTTTCCCCTTTGCAATTCAGAGCCATTTTGTGAAGCTTTCCTCATTTATCCTACTAATTTATGGAGTCCACTATCTAAAATTTTAGATAGATCATTAAATACATATTGAGAGGTAAATATAGATAAACCTGAACTTATAGATTCACTTGTAGATTCGTCATAAAATTTGGTGATGTTATAAGCTGATGGATATAGACAGAGAGGTAGATGGATATAAAGAAAGAATGGGAGAGAAAGAGAAACAAGCAGTTACGATGCGTGTTTAAATACAGTTAATTTGTCTTTAAAAATTCATTTAAACCCCTTTGCAATTCGGAGACATTTTGTTAAGCTTCCCTCATTAATCATACTAATGTATGGAGGAAATCCCATTATCTAAAAATTGTTTATTTCCTATTAAAAAAAAAAAAAAAAAAAAAAAAAAAAAAAAAAAAACCTCCAAATCAATGACTTGTCAGAACATTTTCTCTCAAAACCATTTAACCCCCTAGCTTAATGGTCACGAACCACGCCGAATAAAAGCGTCGTCGTCTAACGAGAGCGAGGTTAAAGAGCATACCGATATGAATCGATTCCGACAAAATGGATCAGAAGACAATACGATTATCGATTTCCTTGTGTTTTATTCCTCCCGCTTATCCCTCACGCAAACGAATCAACTAATGGCCAACCCCTGTCAGACATAAGGCGGAACATTTCCGAAAACTAGGACGCAAAGGATGTCCGAAGATGGACCAACGACTAATGATGGGGAAAGATTTCAAAAATGGTTTTGAATGTTTTATCTCCGATTTGCGATAAATCACCGGAAATGTGTGTCAGATTACAGTTACATCACTCTTTTTTTTTTTACATTTAAATTTAAAATTATCATGAACCTTGTTCGAGAAAAAATAACTGAATATGGTATTATTATTATTATTATTAGGTGCGTTCGTAATTATATAAATATGTAGCACCTATAGTCGTCGTCTGGTCCGTCCGCCTGTCTGTCCAGTGCAAAAACTACAGAGGAGAAAGATTTCAAAAAATGGTTTTGAATGTTTTATCTTTCTATTTACGATAAATCACTGGAAATGTGTGTCAGATTACAGTTACATCACTCTTTTGTTTTTACATTTAAATTTAAAAGTATCATGAATATTGTTCGAGAAAAATAATTGAATATGGTATTATTATTATTATTATTATTATTAGGTGCGTTCGTAATTATATAAATATGTAGCACCTATAGTCGTCGTCTGGTCCGTCCGTCTGTCTGTCCAGCGGAAAAACCTACCAACCATAAAACTACAGAGGGGAAAGATTTCAAAAAATGGTTTTGAATGTTTTATCTTTCTATTTACGATAAATCACCGGAAATGTGTGTCAGATTACAGATAAATCACTCTTTTTTTTTCATTTAAATTTAAAATTATCATGAATATTGTTCGAGAAAAATAACTGAATATGATATTATTATTATTAGGTGCGTTCGTAATTATATAAATACGTAGCACCTATAGTCGTCGTCTGGTCCGTCCGTCTGTCTGTCCAGCGCAAAACCTACCAACCATAAAACTACAGAAGGGAGAGATTTCAAAAAATGGTTTTGAATGTTTTATCTTTCTATTTACGATAAATCACTGGAAATGTGTGTCAGATTACAGTTACATCACTCTTTTTCTTTTTTTTTTTTTTTTTTTTTTTTTTTTTTTTTTTTTTTTTTTTGCCATTTAAATTTAAAAGTATCATGAATATTGTTCGACAAAAATAATTGAATATGGTATTATTATTATTATTATTAGGTGCGTTCGTAATTATATAAATACGTAGCGCCTATAGTCGTCGTCTGGTCCGTCCGTCTGTTTGTCCAGCGCAAAACCTACCAACCATAAAACTACAGAGGGGAAAGATTTCAAAAAATGGTTTTGAATGTTTTATCTTTCTATTTACGATAAATCACTGGAAATGTGTGTCAGATTACAGTTACATCAATCTTTTTTTTTTTTTTTTACATTTAAATTTAAAATTATCATGAACCTTGTTCGAGAAAAATAACTGAATATGGTATTATTATTATTATTATTAGGTGCGTTCGTAATTATATAAATACGTAGCACCTATAGTCCTCGTCTGGTCCGTCCGTCTGTCTATCCAGCGCAAAGCATACCAACCATAAAACTACAGAGGGGAAAGATTTCAAAAAATGGTTTTGAATGTTTTATCTTTTTATTTACGATAAATCACCGGAAATGTGTGTCAGATTACAGTGAAATCACTCTTTTTTTTTTTACATTTAAATTTAAAAGTATCATGAATATTGTTCGAGAAAAATAACTGAATATGATATTATTATTATTAGGTGCGTTCGTAATTATATAAATACGTAGCACCTATAGTCGTCGTCTGGTCCGTCCGTCTGTCTGTCCAGCGCAAAACATACCAACCATAAAACTACAGAGGGGAAAGATTTCAAAAAATGGTTTTGAATGTTTTATCTTTTTATTTACGATAAATCACCGGAAATGTGTGTCAGATTACAGTGAAATCACTCTTTTTTTTTTTTTACATTTAAATTTAAAATTATCATGAATATTGTTCGAGAAAAATAACTGAATATGATATTATTATTATTAGGTGCGTTCGTAATTATATAAATACGTAGCACCTATAGTCGTCGTCTGGTCCGTCCGTCTGTCTGTCCAGCGCAAAACCTACCAACCACAAAACTACAGAGGGGAAAGATTTCAAAAAATGGTTTTGAATGTTCTATCTTTCTATTTACGATAAATCACTGGAAATGTGTCTCAGATTACAGTTACATCACTCTTTTTTTTTTTTTTTTTTACATTTAAATTTAAAAGTATCATGAATATTGTTCGAGAAAAATAATTGAATATGGTATTATTATTATTATTATTATTAGGTGCGTTCGTAATTATATAAATACGTAGCGCCTATAGTCGTCGTCTGGTCTGTCCGTCTGTCTGTCCAGCGCAAAACCTACCAACCATAAAACTACAGAGGGGAAAGATTTCAAAAAATGGTTTTGAATGTTTTATCTTTCTATTTACGATAAATCACCGGAAATGTGTGTCAGATTACAGTTAAATCACTCTTTTTTTTTTTTTTTTTTTTACATTTAAATTTAAAATTATCATGAATATTGTTCGAGAAAAATAACTGAATATGATATTATTATTATTAGGTGCATTCGTAATTATATAAATACGTAGCATAGCACCTATAGTCCTCGTCTGGTCCGTCCGTCTGTCTGTCCAGCGCAAAACCTACCAACCATCATAAAAGTACAGAGGGGAAAGATTTCAAAAAATGGTTTTGAATGTTTTATCTTTCTATTTACGATAAATCACTGGAAATGTGTGTCAGATTACAGTTACATCACTCTTTTCTTTTACATTTAAATTTAAAATTATCATGAACCTTGTTCGAGAAAAATAACTGAATATGGTATTATTATTATTATTATTAGGTGCGTTCGTAATTATATAAATATGTAGCACCTATAGTCGTCGTCTGGTCCGTCCGTCTGTCTGTCCAGCGCAAAAACTACCAACCATAAAACTACAGAGGGGAAAGATTTCAAAAAATGGTTTTGAATGTTTTATCTTTCTATTTACGATAAATCACTGGAAATGTGTGTCAGATTACAGTTACATCACTCTTTTTTTTTTTTTTACATTTAAATTTAAAAGTATCATGAATATTGTTCGAGAAAAATAATTGAATATGGTATTATTATTATTATTTCTATTATTATTAGGTTCCGTTCGTAATTATATAAATACGTAGCGCCTATAGTCCTCGTCTGGTCCGCCCGTCTGTCTGTCCAGCGCAAAACCTACCAACCATAAAACTACAGAGGGGAAAGATTTCAAAAAATGGTTTTGAATGTTTTATATTTCCATTTACCATAAATCACTGGAAATGTGTGTCAGATTACAGTTACATCACTCTTTTTTTTTTACATTTAAATTTAAATGTATCATGAATATTTTTCAAGAAAAATAATTGAATATGGTGTTATTATTATTATTATTATTAGATACGTTCGTAATTATATAAATACGTAGCACCTATAGTCGTCGTCTGGTCCGTCCGTCTGTCTGTCCAGCGCAAAACCTACCAACCATAAAACTACAGAGGGGAAAGATTTCAAAAAATGGTTTTGAATGTTTTATCTTTCTATTTACGATAAATCACTGGAAATGTGTGTCAGATTACAGTTACATCACTCTTTTTTTTTTTTACATTTAAATTTAAAAGTATCATGAATATTGTTCGAGAAAAATAATTGAATATGGTATTATTATTATTATTTCTATTATTATTAGGTTCCGTTCGTAATTATATAAATACGTAGCGCCTATAGTCCTCGTCTGGTCCGCCCGTCTGTCTGTCCAGCGCAAAACCTACCAACCATAAAACTACAGAGGGGAAAGATTTCAAAAAATGGTTTTGAATGTTTTATATTTCCATTTACCATAAATCACTGGAAATGTGTGTCAGATTACAGTTACATCACTCTTTTTTTTTTACATTTAAATTTAAATGTATCATGAATATTTTTCAAGAAAAATAATTGAATATGGTGTTATTATTATTATTATTATTAGATACGTTCGTAATTATATAAATACGTAGCACCTATAGTCGTCGTCTGGTCCGTCCGTCTGTCTGTCCAGCGCAAAACCTACCAACCATAAAACTACAGAGGGGAAAGATTTCAAAAAATGGTTTTGAATGTTTTATCTTTCTATTTACGATAAATCACTGGAAATGTGTGTCAGATTACAGTTACATCACTCTTTTTTTTTTTTTTACATTTAAATTTAAAAGTATCATGAATATTGTTCGAGAAAAATAATTGAATATGGTATTATTATTATTATTATTAGGTGCGTTCTTAATTATATGAATACGTAACGCCTATAGTCGTCGTCTGGTCCGTCCGTCTGTCTGTCCGCATACAACAGCGCAAAAACTACGAACTGAATGGTTTGATATATTTATTATATATAATCGCTGAAGAATTTTGTCGAGTCATTTCAAATTTTATGAAAATCGAAATAAAACTTAAAAAGATATTAATAAATTTTTTCTTCATTCAATTAAATCCTATCCTACGTAATTAATTCTGCTATACGCCATGATAGGTAATGATTCTAGGTTACCATGGTGATGACGTCCTATTTAAGATGGAGTATTATTATTTCCGTATTACTGAATTTAATATATAGAATCGTAGCAAATTTTGTATTCCATGCATTTTTTTTTCATAAGAGTGCAACAGCTATTGCACCAAGATCTGAATACTTATAAAACCAGTTATAGTACGAACGCACCTCATTTGCCACGTTTGACGTACAATTTCCGACTTGTTGTTATTATTGACTATTGACGCCCTGCCACTGAGCTCCATAATAGTAAGGAGAGCTAACTCACCGGTCCACTTTCTGGCGCGACCGCATCACACTTTCAAAGCGCACAAGTAATGAATCGTGCACCTTTTCTTAATATTAGAAGCATTTTTTCAAACCCTTCCACATACTTTTTATCAATTTTGGTTATTTCTACACCTTTTTGATATTTTTATGAGCAATACTTAGTTTGTTTATTTTTTTAGCTTACCTAAAATTTCATTTTTAACTAATACCAAATTAAAATTTTGCGAGGAATTTAAATAAAATCTATAATTTTTTCAATAAAAAATATATGTCAGTGAAAACTTTAGCAACTTCGTGATATTTTTAAAAGCAAATTGAATTTGAAAATATCTACCTCTATAGTCGTCGTCTGGTCCGTCCGTCTGTCTGTCCGCATACAACAGCGCAAAAACTACGAACTGAATCGTTTGATATATTTATTATATATAATCGTTGAAGAATTTTGTCGAGTCATTTCAAATTTTATAAAAATCGAAATAAAACTTGAAAAGATATTAATAAAATTTTTCTTCATTCAATTAAATCCTATCCTACGTAATTAATTCTGCTATATGCCATGATAGGTAATGATTCTAGGTTACCATGGTGATGACGTCCTATTTAAGATGGAGTATTATTATTGGAGTATTATTATGTTTTGCCAAAAATTTGCCTCGGAAATTCTTTGGCATTTTATTCATGGGCAGACCCGCTGGATTTAATGCATCAAAACAGGGTGTTAACCCTCTGTACTATTCGACCGGTAGCTCTGTTCTTCCAGTTCGAAGTTCGACTCAGGATTAAAGCAACGTTCACAGACACGTCGTCCCTTTGGGGTCAATAATGTGAGTATCAGGCGTGCTTGGGGTACTGGATAGGGCATGATTACCACTGGGACAAACTTCCACCAGTAAAAACATATTTTTGCTTTATAATATAGATTCTTCACGTTAGATCCTATATATTAGTGGTCAATAGAGACATAATCAATCTCATAAAGTGTATGTAATGCTACAGAATGAAAAAAAACTCGATTGAAGCAAAATAAGACCGTTGATATGATGTTCGAGCAATTATATTTGTTAAATTGCAAAAAATCTACAAAACATTTGAAAGTTGATCACTATAACAGTGTTTCCACGGGTCCTTGAATATGAGTTCTACTACTTCGAAATAGTAATATTTCTCTTATTTAGCGGCAGATGTTTTGAGAGGAAATGTCTATTCGGAAATAGTGGTGCTGAAATTAAAGGACCAGTGGGATCCCTGAAGAAAGAAATCTAAATTATTCTCGTCGATGAAAAACAAGTAAAGTGATACTAAATAAAATATTAAAAAGTAAAGCAGAATCACAAACAATATTATTTCTAGATTGCTCGTGTAAAATTGAATTCGTGAGTTAAATCAACCCGTAATATTTTGTGAATTATGAATCGGAATGAAAATGAACTCAAGTGAGGCAAAATAATTCCCTTGATATGGTATTGAACCATATCAAGGATTACATAACAAGGGAGGATAACAATATTGAATTATATTCGCTGAATTGTAAAAAATCTACAAAACATTTGGAAGAACAACAACAGTACTTCCACGCGTCCTTGAATTTCAGTTCTATTACTTTCAAATAATAGTATTCACCCTACTTAATGGCAAATATTTTGAGATTGTCTATTCGGAAATAGTAGTGCTGAAATTGAAGAACTCATGGGATCCCTGAATAAAGAAATCTAAATGACTCTCGTCTCTAGAAAACAAATAAAGTGACATTAAATCAAAAGTTAAAAAATATGTGTAAACGTACAAATATTTTTTTTAAACACTCTTTTGTAAACATTCAATGTTCATCAAAATTACGCCTCATTTTTGGCTGCAATTCATGATTTTTCCCCGAAAATTCTTTTACACATCAATTTGCTGTGGACACCAAACTCGATTACAAAAAATTCCTAGATCTTTTTTTTTTTTTTTTTTTACCATTTGGAAAAATAGTTATTGTCCTCGTCAGGGTAGGAAGTCAAAAACATATCTGAAGCTTTTTATTAGTTGGATCCGCATTTTATTCGTTTTCTGATTGGTCTATACAGTAATCTGTATTTTCCCTTTAGTTTCAACAGAGATGGATACTTCTGTTGCCACTATGACAAAAAAGTAATAAAAACTACAAAAAAATTAATAATTCAGAAACAAATTGAGATACAAGTTTCAAACAAATTGCATTTAAAAGTACATTTTTTTCTCTATACGACGGTGTAAAAAGTAATATTGTGGGATGTTTAGAAGTTTAAGAATGAAATACCATTTAAAATTGGTCCAGGAATATTAATGCTTAATCCATGGCATACGTATAATGTATGACCAGCTCCGTAGAAGTTTAAAAATTTACAGTACCGACAAATGTAATCCATGGCGTACGTAATGTAGGATCAACTCCGTGCGATTTTTTATGTCTTAAATTTTAGTCTTTGAAAAAATCATTTTCCAAATGGTCATTGTAGTTTGTTAAATCGCATTTTTTTTTTTTTTTTTTTACGTTTGGCATTAAGCGGAAGCAAGAAAAAATATATAAATTTTATTCTGTTTCTTTTCAACAGAAAAGAAAAAAAGGAAACATTATTTAAACTATTTTTCGGGGATTTCTAAATTGATTTCTCAAAGAATAATCGTAAATTAACTAATATTAAACTATTAATTTATAAAAGCGTATTTTTTTTAATATTACACTCTTCATTTTTTATCGATAATTTATTTTCTACTTTTTATCCTTAAAATGTTTCATAGTTGCAGTTTCCTAGCGATTTGATCTATTTTGGGGAGCATTTATTGGCGAATGGTTATATTGTTGTTTCCATTCCCATACAGCTGTGTGAGTTACAGAGAATATTGGGCACCTGTGGCGAGCTAATTGAAAAATGCCTTTAAAGGGGTCCGGGACACATTTTCAAAAAAATTTTATTTATTGAGTTAAAATTTTGAAATTTTTTGTGATGGTTAACCATATTATTTGTAAACAACTATTTGATAAAACTTCTCATAATTTTTTTTTTAAAAATTTAAAATTTAAATTTTGTTAAAAAGGTGGGGTAGTTTAAAATCGTTATAAATCGAAATGTTATTTATGGAATTTCAATTTTTTTTCATTTAAATAAACAGAAATATATATGTTTTAATTTAGATTCAGTATTTAAAAAAATATTAATTTTAAAAAATTTTGAAATTGTTTAAAGTAAAAATTAGAAAAACAATGATGTAACTTTTTTTTTTAAATAATATTTTCAAAAGTAATGTATATTTTTTAATTTGCTGAATCTAAATTAAAGTAAAGCTATTGAAAAAGACATGTTCCAAGTTCGAACCATTTATCTGTAACGGCTCTTGATTTATAACAATTTAAATATGAGTAATGGTGAAAAAACTCATCATGAAGAAAAACGCAATTTGACAAGTAATCGTTTCCTTGACAACCATAGCTTGAAAGGTAGATTTTGAAAACAAACCAAAACGAAAAAATTAATATTTCCTGTTCTAATTAAGATAGAAACATGATTTAAACGTCATTTTAAGCATAAAACGACATAGAAATTTTTAATCCAATAAAAAAAAATTAAATTTGAAGATTTTTGTGTCCCGGACTCCCTTAAATGAATGTAATTTATAATTAAGCTGTAAACTTATTAAAAAGTTGTATTGTCATCGGAAACGCACCTTGTACATAATTTTTATAATTCTAGCATTTCAGGAAGTGGCTTAAAAATCGATTTAAAAATTCCATCTTTACATACAAAAAACAGGTTGAGTTAAATAAACAAGAAAGGAAAATCATCCGTTAAGCATAGATTATGAAATACTTTCCAACACTTCTTGAATGCTTTAACAAAACTTCATTATTTAGGGAAATAAGGTAAATAAGATAACTAAGTAAACATTTTAGGAAACGCATAAAACATTTGAAAAACTGATTTCAGCAGTTACCGTCCATAGTCAAATATGTATTCCAATTCTTTTGAACAGCCCTGTATTTGGTCTGTAGGTTGATATATATAGTATATAATAGGAAAATTTAGTTTAGCAAGATAACGCATAGCAAGTTGAAATTTCTCTTTCAGCAATTTATACTAATAGATGAAAACCTACTTGAATACTTTTGTACAACCCTGTAGTTTACCTAGAACCTTTATTACACACCACTATTTAGCTAAACTTTAATTCAAACTAAAACACTATTAAAACTACTAAAATCACATTTCCAGAAATTATCATTTATAGACGGTCATGTATCCAATTCTTTGCGTGACCCTGTATATCATTTTATCTATATTCTACAAACATTTCTTAGTAAACTAAATGCAGTTCAGCGTAAAAATGCATATAACTCATTTAAAAACTACCTATAAGCAATTTGCACTCATATCCAGTAACCCTTACGAATTCTTTTGTGTAGCCCTGTATATGAAGTACAGCAATTATACACACTATATAGTATGCATAAATATAGTGAAACATAAAAGCGCATATCATAATTAAAAATGCATTTCCAAGCAATCATCGCTAATGTACAGTACTTCGGATACAATATAGTACCTGAATTCTGTTGTGCGTCCTTGTAAATGCTATGCACTTCGTATTATACATGAAATAAGTTATAGTAAACCTCAGCGACGTATATCAATTTCATTATATATGAAATAGTTTAACATAATTAAAATACGCCGCAAACAATTCCCTCCACCCCTATATCATTATGTAACGGAATTCTATTGTGTGGCCCTGTAAATGAATAATAACTATTCTTTGCCCCGCATATTCTACAGAATGCATATTTTAGTGCACTTCATAAATGCATATCAATTTTATTATGTTTGAAAGCGTTTAACATCGTTGAAAATCATTTGAAATGATTTTTTCCCATTGGCCGTAATCTAACGGAATACTTTTCACTGCCCTGTAAATGAACTAAACATGCTATAAACTTAATTTGAAATAGCCCATACATGCCCATTACAATATATGCTATGGTAAACGTCAGTAACATCCGAACATTTCAGGGCAATCCGAGTGTATTTACGAGAGCCGAAGTCACAAAACCAAGTTACAAACACTTTTCAACTTTGTTGGAAAGTGTTAAAAAGAATCACAAACGATATTATTTCTAGATTGTTAGTGTAAAATTAAATTCATGAGTTAAATCAAACCGTAATATTTCAGTGAATTATGAATCAGAAAAAAGAAATGCCATAATCCGATAATTCCCTGAATAATGAAAGGATTATTCACGAGATATTGTTGTCTATGTCATCGGAAGCCAAGTAAAAACCGAAATCAACTGTACTCACAGTTCCTATCACGTGGAAGGCGCGCTTCTACTTTTTAGTACATACTAAACTACTTTTCTACTACATATTGTAACAGTAACTTTAAGCTGATAGTATTTTGATAGCTTAGAATTTCACATTTTAGAGTAGTGTAGCTTAAGTGATATCATATTGGTTCCAAATATTTATCGCTTGGTGCAAAAGTTCTACAACACATTTCTGTGTAAACTTTTCTTTTTCTCGGTAAAACTAAAGTGTCAGATTTTTGTTTCTGAGATTTTACTTTAGTTTTATATAGCTCAATGGTTTTGCTTTGAAAACAATAACAATAGATGACAGAATCTATAGAGATTTTCTTAAGCGTCCTTAAACAAGGACGGCATATTCAGTGGATAAACAGCTGCAAATTCCAAAATAATTACGTGATTAACACATGCGCCTCATTCACCCTCTCTTCAAAAAAACCCGTCATTATTCTGCTCGTTTCTGCTCATTTCAATATTTTTATTGATAAGACACGATTGCCGTACACTATGATAAAATAGCTCTTTTTGCAAACATTGACCACATATCTAACAAGTCGGAAATTACACGTCAAACGTCGCAAATGAGGTGCATTCGTTCGATAACGAAGTTTTATATCTTACGAACCCTTACGAATTCGTTTGTAGCCCTGTATATGATCATTTTTTGATTTCGATTTGCGATCGATTTGATCATTTATGCACACAACGTAATATGCAAAAATGTAGTTAAACTTAAAACTCATCACAACTAAAAATGCACTCCCAGCAATCATCGCTAATATACAGTATTTCGGATATAGTATAGTGTCCGAAATCTTTTGTGTGTCTCTGTAAGTACTATGCACTTTCTATTATACAGTAAGTAACTTGTAGTACACCTCAGCAACGTATATCGATTTCATTGTATGTGAAATAGTTTAACATAATTAAAATACGCCCCAAACAAATGTTTATCTCCATACCATTATGTAACGGAATACTTTTTGTACATGAATTTTTTTGTAAATGAATAATAAATATTCTTTGTACTGCACATTCTACAAAATGTGTATTTTAGTGTACTTCATAAATGCATATCAATTTCATTATGTTCGAAATGGTGTAACATCATTAAAATGCACTCGAAACTATTTTTTTCCCATTGTGTAATATGTGTGTCCCATAATGTAACGGAAAACTTTTGACTGTCCCTGTCATTAAACTATACACCCGATTTTCATAAAATTTGAAATGACTCGACAGATTTTTGCAACAATTATATATTTAAAATTTCAGACCATTCGATTGGGTAGTTTTGCGCTGTTATATGCGGACGGACAGACAGACGGACTGAACGACGACTATAGGTGCTACGTATTTATATAATTACGAACGCACCTAAAAACGGAACTAGACGGTATGTACGGGGCGAAACATATATGGTTTATTATTGCCGCGCGAATTATAGAACAACTCTTCATAGTTGACATACCTCGGGAAAATACTTACAATTTACTCCTATGTCGTGAAAAATCGTCGTTTCAGGAAACTGTGCAGCATACTGACTGCGCTACTAAGTGAAAAAAGCAGCTGCAAATTCCAAAATAGTTACATTGCGCCTCATTTACCCTCTTCAGAAAAGATCCTTCAGTGTTCAACCAATGTTTAAAGTTCATAATTGTTTTTGTTCTCTTGCGTTATTTGTAATGGAAGACGCCACTATCGTGTGGAAAACGCCACCCGTGTATTTGTGTAATTTATTTCATTTTCTTTCTTAAGGCGGTCCGGGGCTCAAAATTTTATTTTTTTTATTATTATTTATAGAGAATTTGTTATGAAATTTTTTCTGAAATATGTTTCAATATAATAAAAATATTGCATGTAAAAAAATCTGAAAAATTTTAAATATTTTTTTTTAATTTTAAATTTTAAACATATTTAATTTTTGATATAACTCTGGTAGTACTTACTCGATTTACAAAATTTTTACACTTTTGTGTACAGAGTATGTGTCATTTTAAATTGTCTTTAGGATTTCTTAAAATATTGATTATGATTTTTATTAAAAAATTTTAAGCAAACAGATGAAGTTTTTTTATGAGTGAATTTTGCATTAATTAGCATATTTTCACAATTATCACTCAAAATTGAAAATCCCGAAGGCAATTTATTGGAAATACAGCATAAAATGTCTGTTGAAAATTTCATACCTATATCTTGAAAGGAACGTTAGATATATTCTTTTAAAGTTGACAAATCGTGAAAAAATTCATTCTTTGATAAATGAAGTTAAAGCCAGTTAAAGTTAAGTTAAAGTGCATCGCTTCTCAAGGCAAAAGGTGTTATATCTCTGGATCTAATGAAGATAAAAGCATGCGGTTTGCGATATTTAATGCTAAAAACTCAGTATTTTTTTTAAGCCAATAAAAAAATATTGCACTTTTTTAAGAATTTTTAGCCCTGGACAATTTACCTTTTCAACAATTTTGTTTATTTTTAAAATTATGGTTCAAATGGTGAACTCACTGCATTTCAATGTTCAAATAAAAGTACAATTTTGAAAAAAAAATGAACTTAATGTTTAATTAAAATTTTTAAAAAGTTTATAAAAATTTGAATTTTTTTTAATTTCTACTACTTTTTTAAAAATTTATATTTTTGGCCAGTTTTTTCTTTTCAAATGTGTATTACACAAGACTGTGCATGGATTTTTAGATACATCTAATATTACATTTAATATAATTTTGTTACAGATATATATAGTGCAAAACGATGAAATCTAACACATCTTCATATACTTTTATTTTTTCTTTTAAATAACAAAAAACCTGAAGGCTCCTTCCATGGGCAGATTTACCATTTATATAATAAAGAACATGTACAAAAAAGTTTAAATCTCCATCTCAAATACAAGAAAAGCCTTGAAATTTTTAAAAAATGAAATCGAAGAAAATATGAACATGGAGAAAAAGCCATTTAAAGTTTCTAATTTGTGTGGGCAATTGCGCTGAGTGTATTAACAAAATTTACAACATCTCGCGATATAATTAACGTATGGGTAAAAATGAAGTGTCGAAATATTCACAATCAAACAGGCTTTCATTTAATATTAAAAAAGAAAAATCGATTTTTTGACCAATTTTGTGGTAAACTGTCCCCTTAATTAAATTATCATTATTTTTTTAATTTGACGTTTTTAACATTTTCCAACAAAGTTGAGAAGTGTTTATGCATTCGGTTTGTCTGGCCGTCTGGCCACGCTCTAACTCCCGTAAATATACTAGGATTTTCATGCAATTGATAATGGTTATTTAGGGTCACCAAATCATATTTGGTATTGTATATGAAGTATGTAGGATTAATAGTTCATTTACAGGGGCACTCAAAAGTATTCCATTACATTATGGTATATGGGGAAAATCGTTCGCAGGGTATTTTAATGACATTATATTATTTCAAATGTATCGAAACTGATATAAATCCCTGAATTTCATTACAACAACGTTAGAACAGGGCTTTACTAGCATTTTTTATTCATTTACAGGGACACACAAAAAAAATCGATTAAGTACAGTACTGTCTATGAGTAACAACTGCTGAAGTGTACGGTTTAAAATTCGGTATGCCCTTTTAAATTTAATTAATTTTTTACATGTCACTCGTTATATATAAATTCTATACCTTATATACAGGGCTGCACAAAAGTATTCACGTACCATTCCCCTTAGATGAAATTGCTGAAGGGAAATTTTCAACTCAAGTACATGTATTTCCTAAGTGAACTAAATTTTTGCATCCATGTAGTTAATAGATACAAATCTATATATCATATACAGGGTTGCTGAAACAATTCCGATAATTTTACGATTGTACATGGGAACAGCTGAAAATGTATTTTGAAATGTGTTATGCGTTTTCATATGGTTGATTTAGACGTAACATTTTAATGTTTTAAACGGTTCAGTTTTGTTACATAATTCTGATGTGTTGGAAAGTATTTCATAATCTATGCTTGACGCATGATTTTTTTCTTTCTTGTTTATAAATTTGATGGGCGTTGCATTAAACAAGGATATAATTTAAAGAATTTATTTAAGCTTTAAATTGCACATAGAATACGCCGTCCGTATTTTTATGCTACTACAAACAATCGATGCTGTTAAATTTAAAATTCTAAACATTATTGGAAAAATTTAATAATGAATACAGAAGAACCGAGGAGGTTGAAAACAATTAACTTCTAAGGGGGAAAAACTTTAAGGGATTCTTCTTTAACACATGACAGATGCGCAAAAACATTCATATGAAAAATCTCCTATATATTTTTTTATTATTACTAGGGGGCTCTGCCCCCTAAGAGCTATGTTCGCTAACCCTCATCTAGGTACCGTAGATTCTAAAAAAACGCTAATTTGCTCTGTTTTTAAAAAATTATAACGATTATGGAAGATTAAATTATGTTATCCCGAACATGGACGATCTTTTGTAATCGAGTTGACATTATTTTCCCTTTGAGTGTGGGATTTGTCGGTTCCCAATCCACGTCCACCGTTGACGTGCCAGCTGAAGGCTGTTTTCGTGATTGTTTAAGGCTGTTCTTAACTGCTCTGCTCAACAAGCGAAAAACGTTTTGACATATTTACAAATTCATTTTTTAATGGAAAGATATAAAATTGGAAAGCCTGGCCATGGAAGCGATTTGGAATGGACCAGTTTTTTTTCATTTTTTGATTAATGAATTACCTATTGAGTTATAAGCTAATTCGATCACGTGACAACCCCGTTTTTCGCTCGCTCTTGAGTGCTCTTTCTCCCTTCGCGCGGAAATTCGGTTCAAAACGCCCACTTTGACATTATTTTCTGAAAGATCTATTGCGTTTGCAAAAAAAAATGGAAAAAATAGCTCAATGACATAGTTTCAGAACAACAACACCAGCTAGTTTCATGCATTTTCGAACAAAAATAAATTAAAACTTATGTCAGAAAGTTGCCCTTTTCGATTTGAAATTAGCTAGTTAAAAATGGTTAAGTAAAAAATTTCACAACCTCCCGGACTTTTATAGCGACGCTATGGACAATATTCTCATTTTGGATTAGAGTCTACACAAATTCGTCAGCTTGGGAATGAACAGCAGAACCACGCCATTGAATAGCATTCAGTTTAGAAAATTTACACTTATATTTTATCTTTATATCGAGTTTTAGATATTTCAGAAACAGGTATAGTTTATATAGCTTATATATCTTTTATCTATTTCAATTCAACACCATGCATATTTTTCATGTTATCTCTCTAAATGCTGAAATGAAAATTTTTATTTTAGACGCTATAAGTAAATCATTTTAAATACATTGTTTTAAATATAAGGTAATTTTCCGAATTAAAGGCTTTTAGCACGTAGTAATTTAATATTTTTTAATTTTTCTTTTTATTATAATATTAACGTGTAATGTGTATGATTTTTTTTTTTTTTTGACTTTTTAACACTTTCCAACATAGTTGAAAATTGTTTATGAATTCGGTTTGTCTGTCCGTGCTCTAACTTGCGTAAATAGGGTCCGATTGCCATTAAATTGATATATGTTATTGGAATTTACTATGGCATGTTCGGTATTGAAAATGAAGTGTGTAGCATTTTCGGTTCATTTACAGGGCCACTCAAAAGAATTCCATTACATTACAGTCTATGGGGGAAAATCGTTTCCCGTGTATTTTAATATTACAGTATTTTAAACATGTTGAAATTGATATACATCACTGAGGTGAACTACAAGGTTCCTAATATAGAATATGGTTTTCATAGAACTTATCGTTCATTTACAGGGACACACAAAAGAATTGGCTATAGAAGAAAATAGGCAGTAATTGAACTATTGAAGCCTGCGAACAATAATTGCTGGAAGTACGTTTTCAATTGTGGTATGCGTTTTTAAATTTAACTATTTTTTAAATATTACTTGGTGTGTATAAATTCTACAGATCGTATACTGGGTCGCACAAAAGTTCTCAATAACATCCGTTTAGACCAATGTCAGACGGGCGTCTTTTTTGCTTAGGTATTATCCATTCACAATGCTATAGCATTGTTAGACCAATGTCAGACGGGCATCTTTTTTGCTGCTTTTTTGCTTATGTATTATCCATTCACTAAGTTATAGCATTGTGAATGGATAATACCTAAGAATAAAAAAGCAGCAAAAGAGATGCCCGTGTGACATTGGTCTTATTGCCAGAAATTGCAGAGCGGAAATTTTCAACTGTGCTATGCGTTTAACTGAACTAACTTTTAGCATATGTAGTATGCATACATATCTGCAGATCATATACAGGGCTGCACAAAGAAAAGTCCGTACATTTTTATGACTATTCATGGTAATAGCAGAAATCAGGTTTTCAAGTCCGTTATGCGTTTTCCAAATTCTCCATTTAAAAATCATCTTTCACCTTAGTGAACTGTGCAATTTTGTTATAGTATTCTGAATGTGTTGGAAAGTGTTTCATAATCTATGCTGTACGCATGATTTTTCGTTTTTGTTAAATGTGACATACTTTTCACCCTTTTTCACGCTGTTCGTGTGTAAGAATTTAATTATTTTAAAGTTTCCTTTCGCTTTTAACATTTACGTGTAAAAATAGTTTTCAATTATGAAATGTTTAGATATATTATTTTTTGCGCTTTTTAAACATTTGGCTACACAAAAGTAGTTCCCGAAAGTTAAAAGTACCCATTTAAAAAAAAAAAAAAAAAAAAAAGAAAAAAAAAAAACTTCAACCAAAATTGAAAAAGAAATAGAGTGTCTTGTAGAGGTCGACCTCATCGAAGCTATCAAATGCAAATATATATATTTAAAAATATTGAAATGGAAACGAGATATTTTAAAGAACTCCCCCATAGGATTAACTTTCACGTGCGAATGTTTTTGTATGTGTGAAATAGCCCTTTAAGAAAAATATGCATCATCTAATTTTGTGGAAAAATAAATTTTATTTTTTTATACTGATTAGTTTTTTTTTGTTTTTTTTTTTTTGGGGGGGGGGGGGTTGTGAGTCACTTTTTTTTCGTAATTTTTCAGATAATAGTTAAAATCTTTAATTTTTATATAAAATTTTTCTTAAGGGAACCAGGTAAGCGTAATTCAACCAAAAAATCGATTTTTGCTTTTTTATATCCTTAAATAGTTTAAACTTTTATCTTTTCAACGATGTATTACACATGTTTATATATTTTTAAAATAGCGTTGGATTTTTTCATTCTTCACAAGAGCACTCCACAGCAGTGGGCTACTTTTTTTAAATTCACATTTCAAGTTTGGCACCACTTTTCTGAAGTGGTAAAATTCCCACTGTTTTCGCCTTAATTAATACGTTATTAAATAAGGCGAATTTTACTTTATCAAAAAAGTGGTACCAATCAAGAAATCAGAATTTTAAAAAAGTAGTCCACTGACAACACTGTTTCACAGCTTTAATTGACTTTTTCTCAGAACTTCGATTTTTCAGGTTTGTGTTCCGTTTTTTCAATATCTATTAAACTTAAGGACTCAGATTTTTCCAAATACTTATATTATGTTATAGTGCATACTTTAACACAGGTTTTTATTGATTTGTTGAGAATTATTTATTTTAGGCAGTGAAATCTAACCATAAATGCTAATTTAAAAATGTCTTTCAATAAATAATTAATTATCAGTTTCACTTAGAAAGGAAATGGTCTGTTAAAATACGTAAATCATACTAAACATACTCTAAAAAATCTAGACCTCTATCTTTCACCATTTTTGAGAAAAAGGTACATAAAGTTGGTGCATTTTAACATGGCCGAGATAGAGCTTACCCGGTCCCCTTAACCCCTTGAGGGGCAAGCAATTACTTTTCCGAGATGCTGAATTCCTACCGGAATCTTTGAAAAATTCAATTTCAAAATAAGTAAAAGCAATTTTGCGGCCTTTTTTTCCACCGAAGTTAGAAAAGTAAAATTTAATAAAATTTTTCTGCTGTAAATCTTCATTAATCGTAGGCGGTATACAATATATACCGGTGCCCATCAAGAGGTTAACACGTTGAGTGCCACCATACAGATTTGCTACTTTGGACTCCATTTTTATCCAAAAATTTAGTGTCCATACCACAAATAAAGAATACTATTTTACGCTTTATTTAATAAAAGACATTTATCGATATCATAAAGTAAAAATATCTTCTTTCGATATTTCCGGTATCAATTAAAATTCTCTGATCACTTTAGTTAGAAAGTGTTAAAAACGGCGTTGTATTGGTTTTAACCAAGGGTTGGTTCCAGTTGCAACCACGAAAAAAAAAAAAAAAATCAGTTATAACCGTCTGAATGAAAATATGTTTCGACTATTAGTGGTCAAAGCTCATCTTGAAAAAAATAATTAATTAAAATTTAGTTAGTTAAATGATAAATTTAGTTCAACATTTGGAAGGGTTTGCCAGAATAATATTCCACTATTTAGAATGTTATTTGGAAGTGTTTGCAAATATTTTATTCAATTGTATACTTGAATGCTTTCTACTTTAAAATTTTACAGCATAAAAATCTGTAAAGATAAGCAATTATCGGTAATAATTGAGATATTTTTAATAATTTGATTAAATATTTGATTTTATGTAAAAAGTGATGAAAACTAAATTACATTAAACAAGTAATATAAAAATTTTGTTTTTAAAGTCAATTCCTACTTAGGTCATCAAAGAAAAATTTAATATAATCCCTTAAGCTAATATTAGTTTTTGTTGCATTAAAATATCTCAATTTGTTGATTTTCTATAAGCAAGTAGGTTTACAATGGAACTCTATGGGAATTTGGTGAAATATTAGAGATATCGCCACGTTGGCGTCACTTTTGGCAACTTATTTTGGTCGCCAAATTTGGCAATATATCGCCAAGTTGGCGACAAACTTGGCTGTATTTGGCGACAGAACAGGGTCCCCCCCTATGGTAACCCCCCTTATAGATATGAAGATGCATTAAATGCTTCAATAACCAATGGCCGCCATTTTGTCTCCCATGTAAAACTAAAATTAATGAATTAAAATTTAATTAATGAATTAATATTTGAAAAAACTGTATTAACATCAATTGTCATTCAGTACAAGTTTAAAAAAATTTATTTCAACTTGATTGGATGAATAATAAGTATTTTATTAACGATTGAAAATTTTAACAAGATATATAAATAAATAAATAAATATAGGGGGAATGTGAACTAATAGTAGGAATTGAAAAAAGAAACCTTTTTGAAATTTTTATTTAAAATTCTAAAGAAATATTTTTAGTAACAAGTTTTGCTGTATTAAGCAAGATTATTTCATTTTGATTGAAATACATATAGAATGAAAAAAATTCCATCTATATTTAATATTTAAAATATTAATTATTGTTAAATATATATAATACTAGCAGGCTATGCCCGCTGCGCTGGTCAATATTTCCAAACGAACCTTGGATTAAACTAAATGGTGAATTTGAACTTGTATTTTAAACAATATGGATCTTCAGCTTGACCTTGCACATTGCTGAAAACGATGCGAACGCCATTGCGATATAATGTTATCTTAAGCACTGGACAAAATTTAGCAATTAAGAAGTAATTGTTTTAGTTGATTATAAACAGCGCACTTATGGTCGGGTAATGAGACCGTTATGACAACAGGAATTAATACCTCTGTAACTAATCAACATATAATGAAATCGTATATACTAACACCATTCCTAAAAGTCATGCAACAGGGCCACTTGTAACAAAATATGTTCTGTAGATTTTTTTAAAAAGGCTAAACTTTCATAATCAGGTTCACTTAATTTTTGAACTTTTACTGTTGCTCTATAACTAAGTACCCTTGAACAATATGTATACACTAAAACCTTTCCAAAATTATTACCTAACTAATAGTGGTATATCCTACGAAAGTATTATAAACAATCGGAATGAAATACAAATTTTTGTTGTAAATATATAGTAGATGATGATGATGCGATTTTGTGTAATAGAATTCATAGTAAAGTTTTCTCTTCAAATAAAAACGATGCTTTCAACATTAAAGCTAATACACCAATATGTGAAGTATCCGATTACGGAAGGTTAACTTGAATTCTCATGAGCAACTACTCAAAGAAAAGTGAATATGTGGCTTTTGTGATACTTTTATGTCAGCCGGCCGCAGGTAATAAATCAATAAAGATTGTTTTCATAGCATATTCTTATTTAATTATTTTCATTTAAAACACAAACCTTTCACTCATTTCATTTAAAATGCATGCCTTATACTAATTTCATTTAAAAAACTGAAAACATAAACAATAACAGGAAATAATGCCATAATTAAAAGCAAAAAAATATTTTTAATTTACATACGCAAAATGTAACTACTGCTACTGGGAATTTTAAAAATGCTATCAGCGAGATGTGCGCACGGTTGTTATAAATGTACCCATTTTTTCTTCTTATCGAGGAGCAATTTATAAATCGCACAATATTATTCCAATTCCAATTTCTTTCATTGAGGAACCTATGACCGGAAAAAATGGAAAAAGACTCTTGTAGATTCTTTGGATGACGGCATCTGACGCCATAAAATGAGTTTATATATATGAAAATAATTTTTAAGTCGTTACAAAATTGCTTTCATACTTAAATATTTTCATTGGTGCTACTTGTTATCCCGTCGACCAATTTCGCCAAATTATATAAATCGCCAAACCATTCGCCAAATTATATAAATTGACATAATCTTTATTTTAAATAACGAAATAACAAATAAATTAGTATAACATTAATAAAAATACAAATAAAACGTCGAAATTAAAATCACTTGATGACGTAAACACGTGTAGTTTGTTTAAATTCAAGTGAATTTGATATTTACGATCAACCATTATTGGCATTTAATCTTATAGTTTGACGATAGATTTTTGGTCGACGGAATATCTAAGTAGTACCTTTTCCATTTTTTTTTTTATAACGCTGAATTCTCAGTATCTTTTACCCTTTTATTTTACATAAAATCACTATTTTTTTAAAAAATTAAGATGCTTGCATTTTTATTTCAAACTCATAGAGCCGTTTTTATTTTTTAGCCAAAAGGGTTGATTTGAATTTTTTCCGTTGCTAGAGTAACGGATGTAATGATAGATATTTTGAGGTTTAGATGCCAAAGACACCGCCAAATTAGAAAAATATGAAATGTGTCATGAACTGTTGGACTTTTAAAAATTTATTTGGTAGCATTCGATTCAGCATACAAAACTACATTAAAATATGCTATCATTTGACGCATAATTTTGATATTCGATTTTTTTCCCCTCCCCGTGCAAAAACCATTAGGGGTGACACTTTAGAAAATACTTTCTTAGCAGAAGTTTATGTCATAAGAAGTATTTTTACCACGATTTTCAAGATTTTAGGTTCAGTAGTTTGCGCTGTGCGTTAATTAGTCCCCTAATCCAGACTTTATTTTATATACTATATTAGATATGCGATTTTGCGGTGAATCGATGATCGAAAATTAGTTCAATATCATTTGAAATATTACATAACAGAGGAGAAAGTACGAAGAAAGACGAAGAAGAAATGACGAATTACAAAAGATTTGTAATTTTTTTTTTTTCAAAATGTTGAATTTTTCCATAGTAATAACGTATTAAAACATAATTTTCCTTAAAAATTATCTTTATTTCCTAGATTTCGAATCTGTGAATTTTCCTATAAATGAAATTGGCGATATGACTTGAGAAAATAGATAATATTTGCTTAAATAAAATGGGTAATATTCGTTGATCTGAGTTCGAGTTTATAAATATCACATGCTTTCGGAATTACGGCGAAAAACATTTTAAAAAGTATGAAATTATTTTACAATATGTATGTGTGGCAGAAATTCACACTGAAATTTAAGTATTCGATTCCATTTTTAAAATATTAACTGATATCTATATAAGTTACAATTGAATATGAAAATGTACTCAAAAAATGATCTCTTTCACCTAAAAAAACACCATTTGTGAGAACATCCTCAAGCTAATGTCACGCTTATGCATTTTTGGCTTAAAATCACATTGTTTGGAGACAAAAGAAAAATAAAAAATTGTAAAGAAACAAATAGTAATTACACATGTGACTCATAATTACATCTGCTTGTTTCTTCTATAAGTCACGTGATGGGACAATTAGATGTAAAAAAAAAGAAAAGAACAGAACAGAAAGAAAATGTCATTAAAATTTCATCTAATCAAATTTTCAGATTCGTTTCCATATCTAACGCAAGCGATAAAGAGCCAAATATTGCGTATCAAGTGTAATATTTCTTATTAAATTAATTTTTAAGCATTACAAATATTTCTTTCAGGTTTTGATTAAATGTTTCCGTTTTTTAATATTATCACTCATTAAAACGGATATTCTTCTTGTTTTTTTCTTTTTTTTCATTTAAATAAAATTAGTAACAGTTTTTCTTTTATTTTTCGAGGTTTAATAGCCGTTTCAATTTTTTTTTTTTTTTTATCAACGATGAATTTCTCCAAGAAATAAAATGGTAAACCTTATCGTCCAAAATAACAGAACTTTCCGTCATAAATCTATAACTAATATAGGTAGAATGATGTGTTATAGCTTAAAACCTTCCCTGAAACAATACCTATCTAACGGTATAGGTTCCGTAAAAATCCATGCAGTAGAACTCGAAATCTAGGCGTTCGGAACGAAATTTCCGTTTGGATTTTATATATATAAATAGATAATAGAATAGATAATAGATTTTATATATATATAATAGAATAGATAATAGATTATGTGTTATGAACTATCTCAAAGTTTAAAACAGATCGCATTGTTAGATTTCTTAATTTTAACAATATCGCGTTATGTTAGTTCCACATTCCACCACCAGGGTGCGCACTCTATTCTTAACGAAAGCGTATCTGAACGAAACTCCTTCATGCAACCTTTCCGTAGATACATGAATCGGGAGGGTGGCGGTCTTAACCAATAATTTAAGATAATTGCTGAAATTACTACGAAAAATATTTTAAAGGGGCCCTACGCGGGTCCCTAATAGAGTTAGAGGAAATCGGAAGACGGCAAAATAATCGCGGGGGAAAGTTTGCTTGGGTGCTTCGGAGCTACTTTTGGCGCGAGATCTAAGCTCTACGACCAATAGGAGCCCAGATATTTAAGGAAATATGAAGTAACAAAGTCCAAAATAATAGAATTTTCCGTAATAATTCTATAATTAATCTAGGTAGAATGATGTGTTATAGCTTAAAACCTTCCCTGGAACGATACCTATCTAACGGTATAAGTTCCGTAAAAATCCATGCGGTAGAACTCGAAATCTCGGCGTTCGGAACGAAATTTCCGTTTGGATTATATATATATAATAGATAATAGAACATTAATACTCACATAAATACACAGTTTAAGCTATTTATGTATGTTTAAGTTTTTTAAAAGAGTTTCGACCACTTTAGGGTGTTTAAAACCAATTTTGACCAGTTTTAGTTGGCTAAAACCAATTTCGATTGGCCAAAATTACAACACTGTTTTAATAATATGTATATTATACATAACAATACATAATGAATAATAATACATAATTTACTAAATTTAATATTGCAGTTAATTTTAAAATATAATAACTTATCTCAAAATGCATATTCTCAAAAGTGTTACAAATCTTATAGTATTAAGCTGTATATTTACGCCGAAGTGATAAGGTAAACATTATTACCAATGTTATATTTAATAAGAATTCCGTAGTAAATACATTTACAATATAATCCAAATATTGAGGAAATACTTCAATTACAAATAGTGATATTTTCTATGTAATCCGAGATTTGTAGAAGTAATGACATTTTACATATTTACGATTTAATTTAAATGTATTCACATTTTTAACGCAATTTAAACATTAGTACTCCAATTTAAATTAAACATTGGTAATTCGGATTTTCTTGGTTAAACTGTATCCTCATTGCTGACATTTCCATCAGTATGCCATAATTTTGAATAAAGGGTAAATGTAAATAAGTACGAGTAATAAGCCAAAATTACGTCCACTAATAACCATATCACAATATTAAAATACATATTTGCTTAAAAGACGTTATAAAAACACATTAAAAATAAATTAAGAATCTATATTGACATATTTCAACTCTTTTACTGAGTCGTCATCAGATCATGAGATGTGAAAAACATATAGCGGACATAAAATATAGGTAATACAGCTTTATCCCGGCTGAATCAAATAGAGAACATTAACATACTTTATAACGAGAGTAGAATAATCTACAGGTCTAATTTTTATTTACAATTATTTATAACAGAGTCCATTGAAATTTATTTAAGAGGTTCAGGAGTTTGTAACAATACATTATCTTTTCGTATCCCGAATTTATGGGTTGAATGGTTGAACAACTTACAGAGTCGCGACATAGAGGGAACGCGAGTGATCGTGAAAATAATGGAGTTATGAATAAAGAGGAGGAGACATTAAGTGTGCTGTCTACCAGTTGCGAGTGAAGTAACTGAGGAGGTTGTCACAAGATGGCTGCGGCTTTTTTAAAATAGGATCTTCAGTTTCTGATTATTGCCAGGCTAAACATCCCACCATTAAAATTGAATAGAAAATTTCGTCATATTTCTACGTCTTATTCATGGAAATTTTTCTCAAAAGTGTCGTAAAAAGTTTTATTTGTTTTTACTGGTGTCAGTATGCCTTGTAAAACTGTCAGTTTGTTTCCCTGGTTGTCACAATATGGCGGAAACGCAGTACCTAACTATTGCTAAAGTAAACTCCTACCAGTAAAAATGAAAATCTGTTTCTACCATTATTTATGACTGAAATTTTGTAATATTAAGGCGTTTAAATAAGTTGAAAATTTCTATATAAATCTACTGGTGGAAGTTTCCACCGACAGTAAACAACGCCTGCGATAGCGGTTACAGTTGATGCTTCACTATTTTAAGGATATGTCAGTTCCTCTTTATTAATAGTTCCATGGTGAAAATGTAGTGCTAGTTATATGATTACTTGTTTATATTTCGATGATTTTTTCCACTTTTCATATGCATTGTATTTGTAATTTTCTGTTATATATTCTGATGACGACTCAGTAAAAGAGTTGAAACATGTCAATATAGATTTTTAATTTACTTTTAATGTGTTTTTATAACGTCTTTTACGCAAATATATATTTTAATATTGAGATAAAGGGTAAATATTGATAAACCACAATAATTATGTAATCGCAAAATACAGGCGCATCTATATTTATATATAGTTCTGACAAGGCCAACTAGCTGTGTAACTGCAACAATGAAATGTTTTAAACACTTAATTGTATAAAATAAAATATATAAATATAATAAAACGCAGTGTGATGATTCCGGTTAGAACTCATGCAAACAATGAATGGGAAACAATAGATTACTTCCATTGTTGCAGAGAAAAGAGAAATACTTAAAAATATTCAAACGCGTGAATTTTTGGACGTATATTTTTTAATTTGCAAGTTAAATTCGGGTAAAAATATCTCTGCACGTGCTCTTTGTTTTCGTAAGTGAATAAAAATTCGTATTTATTGTGACGTCACGATACTTGCGACTATCTCTATGCATTACAACTTTACTGATTCAATTTTTTTCAATTACAATTAAATAGAAAATATATTTTTATTTGAATTCATGGTAGACAAGCATAAAAGTATGTATATAAAGTACGTATAAAAAGTTTGAGCTGTTGAAAAGTACGTTATGCTTAGCTTGAAATGTATTTTTACACTGATAAAACTATGATTGTGCCAACATGACGTAATTTTCACTGATTTTTAAACTGTTAATTATAAAAATTAGAAACGGAGACTTTATTGAACATTTCCTCTTGATTAACATTATTAGCAATTACTTTTTTTAAAAACTAATTCATAGTAAGATGAATTAATGTTTTAATAAAGAATTCAGAAAAGTAGAGGATTTCGAGAAAAATAAAATTATTATGAGTAGTGGTATGGCAAAAAATTTTTTTAAAAGATTGATACTTAACATTTGCATTTAATATAAATAGTTCAGCGTTTGTTTTCAGACATCTAACAGACAAATTAGCCGACATGTACATTTAGCCGACACGTATATTTAGCAGACAACACAATGAGCCGTCAGGCCAATTAGTCGACAAGATATTTAGCCGAAGAGTAATTTAGCAGGCAGAAAAATTTGACGACAAGACATTTAGCAGACATTACTATTAGCTGACATTACAATTACCCGACACTTACATTTAGCTGAAAATACAAATTGACGTTTCTGGGATTTTTTTTTTTTTTTTTTTTCTGTTTTAGGAAATTTTCTGGGTTTTTTCTGTTTTAGGAAATTTTTCTGTTTTAGGAAAAAAAACCTTTTTTTTTTATTAGCTATGACGAAATTTTGCTACGTTCGCTATCATTTCACGTCATTAGATATGACGTCATAGCTAACAAAAAAGTCCCCCCCCCCCCCTAAAACAGAAAATTTTTACTGTAATTCTGTGAAAATGTAATTTTCTTTAAACGTTCATTCCATGTGTGGAGGGATTGATATCATTTTTAACACTATTTACATTTTAAATAATTTTATTAAAGTAATTAAAATTTTCACAAATTTAAAACAATAAGCAGAAAGTAACAAGTCGTAAATTGTACGTCAAACGTGGCAAATGAGATGCGTTCTTACTATAATTAGTTTTATAAATATTCAGATCTTGGTGCAATAGCTGTTGCATTCTTACACAAAAATGCATGGATACAAAATTTATTACGATTATCTATATTAAATTCAGTAATACGTAAATAATAGAACTCCATCTTAAATAGGACGTAATCACCATGGCAACCTAGAATCATTTTCTATCATGGGATGACATTGAATTAACTACATATGATAGGATTTAATAGAATGAAAAACACTTTTATTAATATCGTTTTGAGTTTTAATTCTATTTTATTAAAATTTTAAATGACTCGACAAAATTCTGCAGCGATACATTATATTAAATTGCAAACCCTTCGGTTTTGTAGTTTTTGCGCTGTTATATGCGGAAAGACAGACGGACTGACCAGACGACGACTATAGGTGCTACGTATTTAAGTAATTTCGAACGCGCCTAAACAGGCATCTAACAAATGACAACACGCACAAATTTTCTAGTAAAGTTCATTTCGAAACTATGATGCAGTTTAGCAATTTTTAATGTATTTACAACAGTACAATAATATGATTTCTTATATCTTATATTTTCATATTCCTACGGCATGTTATTTTTTTTTTCTGGAGCAATGAAGACTTTATTGATAATTTCGTTGTTCTGATAGCCAGACGATCGCGTAGATTGCAGTGTCAGTTTTGAATTTGGTGTTATTGAACACTAAGGACTATTGCGCTACTGAATACAAAAAACACAAGATACGTCACATAAGAACTGTGACGTAGTTGTTTATATATAAGATTAGAAAATTTAAATGATAAACATGATGTTTTCTTTTGATTCACATAATCTAACTTAATCTTGATTATAAAGCAGATCAGAAAATCTACAGGCGTGTTTAGTGTTGAAATAATATGAAATCCTATTTCACCAGTTCAAGTTATCTCGTGTTAATGATGCAACAAACTTCTTTTTCTTTCTCACATTCAAATGTAGGGGAGAGGCAAAAAATATGCGAGGACGTTAAATATGCGATTAAATGAATTAATTTAAATATCCAAAAATTAAAAGACAAATATTTGGTATTTGAAAAAGTTATTACAAAAATGTTTTCAAAAACTGTAAATTTAACTGCATTAAGATTAGAAGTTCGAAGTAAATCTTATTTTGAAGAATATCGTTTGCTACATGCCGTGAAATTAGTGTACTGGTTTCTCGTGTTACAGGATATAAGTAATAATCTTTTTTTAATACTTTCCAACAAAGTTGAAAAGTGTTTATGAATTCGGTTTGTCTGTCCGTCTGTCCTGCATCTAACTCACGTAATTATACCCGGATTTTAATGCAATTGAAAAATGTTAATGGTGCTTACTATGCCCTGATCGGTATTGCATATGAAGTGCGTAGCATTAATGGTTCATTTACAGGGACTATGAAAAGAATTGCATTACATTATGGTATATGGGGGAAAATCTTTTAGAGAGTATTTTAAGGACATTACGCTGTTTCAAATGTTTTGAAATTGATATAAATCACTGAATATCACTACAAGATGATTACGATAGAATAGGGCATTCATAACAGTTGTCGTTCATTTACAGGAACACAAAAAAGAAATCAGTTATAGTAGTACCTTTAAGCAATAATTGCTGAAAGTGCGTTTTCAATTTCGGTATTCGCTTTTAAAATTAACTAATTTTTGCGTGTTACTTGTTATATGTAAATTCTATACCACGTATACAGGGCTACACAAAAGAATTCAAGTCCCATTCTCCTTATTAGTAGAAACGGCTGAAGGGGAATTTTCAACTGAGGTATGTATTTCCTAACTGACAAGGAAGGTCTCCATACGGGCATACTCAGAAAAATCTGAAAAAAATACAGAATGTTCTTCTCCCATGGGTATATATGTTTATAAAAAAATTTTTGGCGGAACCTCGGTAGAACGTCCGTAAAAAAATAATGAAAATTACGCTTATTTGGCGACTTATCACCGTTTGGCGAAGAAATTAAATTTAAAAAAAAAAAAAGCTTGTCGAATACTCTTTAAGGAAAAAACTTTTATGTTGAATTTGTTTAAATAAGTTTAATTTAAATAACTAATTTTGTCATTTTTAGTTTGTTTTAAGTATAGTTTTGTCATATATATTTATATGTACTTATAACGAATTTTAACTATCATATTTTACGATTTAAAACAAAATTTAAATTGATTAAAATTGTTCCAAACTCAAAAATATGCCCCATCGAGCACTGTCGATCAAACTTAGTTGCTATGGAAACAACTTCTTCGGTATGGAAATGTATTACGGCAGCATTATTCATTTGGAGTTAAAAGTTATTTTTATAACCGATAAAGCCGTTTAAATTAACAAAATTGTGGATAATGGCAAAATTTCGTTCAAATCGGCAACAAGCAACAAGTATAATACAAAATGTAATAATAATAATAATAATAAATTCTTTCATGGTTTACGTTTAAATTCATTAAATACCGCATATTCTCAAAATCAATTAACAAACAATTTTCAGATTCATTCAAATCGTTTGCTTTTGGCGGGGAAAAGTGCTGCACGCCAAATTGCGTACCACTTTCGTCTATTTACGCCAATTATTTGAAAGTATTTTATTTTTTTACAGATTTTCTGCTGTAATTCCGCCGCTAATTTTAACTGATCCTTTATTACATACATGAGTGCTTCCACTGGCATTTTTTTCAACATATTCTGAGTATGCCCAGTATGGAGACCTTCCTTGTGAGCTAAATTTTGGCATGCATGTCGTTAACGGATACGAATCTATATATCTCATACAGGGCTACTCAAAGAATTCGGAAACTTTTCTGGTTGTAGGTTGGAACAGCTGATATTGGGTTTTCAAATGTGTTATGCGTTTCTATGTGACTGAATTAGACATAATACAGTAGACTCCCTCAAATCCGAAACCCTAAAATCCACAAACGCCTAAAATCCGCACATCTTTACAGATGTAAACAACGAAACTTTCATTTCAAATGTAAGGGCAAATTTACAGAATTTTTTAGTTTTATTTCATCCTGTATGTATTTTAATATGTAATTCTTAATAATATGATGGAACTCGTGGACTTCCCATGAAAGGAGTATAATTTTTTTTTAAATCAAGATATTGCTGATATCACTGGTAATCACAATCTTTTTACCAAATATATTTATGCATTAATCAAGCTTTTTTGGTTATTATTATGATGATTTTAATGTGAATTAATAGAGAATACTTTTCAAAAAGAAAGTTTCACTGAATAATTCAAGGAAAATATATCTCATCTTTTTTATGCATATTCAAATATACATTATTAATTATTTACTTGGCCTTTACTTTTAATATTTTATTCAGTTTTTAAATTACCTTACATTTTATCCCTTTAGTTTATTATTCACTTAATTATTTTAATATTTTACTATATTACAATCATTCATTATATTTTTATTGTATTTTTTCTTGTATTCAAATTACTGTTTAAAGAATGTAAATAAAGCAATGAGCAGAAATCTTCAAAATTCTAAAATCCGCACAACCTCTGGTCCCAAGCTGTGCGAATTTGAGGGAGTCTACTGTAATTTAACTTATTAAACTGGGAAGTTCTGTTACATTATTGGGAATGTGTTAGAATTGGAAAGTGTTTCATAATCTATGCTTGACGCATAATTTTTTTGTTTCTTGTTTTTACCGAAAACTCTATCAGATTTTTTTACTTTTAATATATTTTTTTTTCTTAGATTGCCACTAAAAACATGCTCACATTATAATACAGAATAGCTCGTATAATACTGATTTCCTCGTATTATAATATAGAATAACTAGAGGATTCAATCTGGTGTATCCGGGATACAGAATATAGGTGAAAACTTTTTTAAATTGAAAACTCTAAAAGATTTTTTACATTTGATATATTTTTTAGATTACCCACTAACAATACCAAAACCCATTTTTATATGAAAAATAGTAATTGTCTATTCAAATAGTTTTGAAATTTATTAAAAGCGGTACTTTCGTAATGGTCTCGTGCCAGGAATTAACAGCCGAAGAAATCGCTAAAGATTTCTATTTACAGCAGCCTTTTTTATTCTGATAATTTCGGTGGTTTATGAGCGAACTCGACTACATGTCTTAAATTTGTATAGTAAAACCTCCCTAAAACGACCACGTTCCGTTCCAATAAAAATTGGTCGCTCCGAGAGGTGGTCACTTAATGGAGGTCATCTTTAAATCTAAATTTTAATTGTTGAAAAGGGTAACAATTAATGTTACTAAAAAAAAAATTCTCATTAGGAAAAAATATCAAAATTTAAGTATCAAAACAGAAGTTAATTACATAAGTTTATTACTGCAGTGCTTAGAAAAGGAATGCATTGACGTTTACTTTGATTTTACGGTTATATCTTTTATAACTTTTATTTCGAAGTTCAGTAAATAAATGCAATTTTTTTTTTCGGACGGAACAAATAATGACGATTTCATTAATTTATCTATTTCTTTGAGAGCTATTTGGCAGAATAGGGCAGGGGAGTTTATCGACCGCTATTCTTAATTTGTCATCAGAGTTAAATTCATTGCCTAAAATGGCACAAAGTTGTTTAAACACTTAAAAGTTACCGGAATTAAAAAAAATTCTAAACTTAGTTTAGAAGTTTGATGAATAATGCGCTCTCCGGAATTATTTTTCTAATAAACCTTCTTCAAACGGCCAGGAAAAAAACGGAATTTGTTTCATTTTCTTCAAAGAAATGGGTCGCTCATGGAGGGAGTTCAACTGGGATGGTCTCTGAATGGAGGTAAAATTAGTATTGAGCCTATGGGAATAAATTTCGTTCCGTGAGAAAATGATCGTTCAGGGAGGGGGTCGCTCAATGGAGGTGGTCGCACAGGGAGGTTTGACTGTATTTTATTTATTTTTTATTATTTTATTAATTTATGAATGAAGTTTTAATTTCGTTATCGAATATAAGCCGGAAACAAATGCTAAACTATTTATACTGTTTTAAGAGCAAACGGATTTATTTTTCGTAATCGTCTGCACCCGACAGATATAAAAAAAAAATGTCATACTTAAAAGATTACTTTTAAAACCAAAAAGACTTAGTAAATGGCGATGCAGTTTTCAAACAAATTATGATACGGTTTTCAAAGAAATTGAATTTGGAAGCAGATTTTTTTTCCTATTCGACGGTGTAAAATTTGAAAATGTGCGATTTTTGCCAATTAAAAAATTTAACGTAAAAGCGGAATTTAATGGTCTGGTGCTACTAACGTCAAAATGACGTCAGAATTACATACGGATAATTTGTCCGTTATGATATGGATAGATAGACATAAGGACGTATAGCGCCTTTTATTATGCCTATCAAGGATTAATTTAAGAACGACGTATAAATAAAGGAGGTTTATCCTGAATCTTTAAGGTGTAATACGGTGTACCTTTAAGGTGAATGCATTTTCATCTATAAAAATTTAACACATCTATACTACAAATTAAAATGTACTAGGATATTTTTAATTTTTCAATTCACTGGGGTTTTTTTTCATATAAAATTCATCGTATAAATTTATCCAATTTAAAATATTCCAATGTCTATTACAAGGGGGGTGGGAGTCAAAATAAAACACCGTACGTTGCTAATTTCATGTTCGTCAATCTTTTGTTTTTTATCGTTTCCTTCTAAACTTCCTATATTGGCTTTTCATAATAGAACCTTCAGCTTATGGAATATCCTGGCATAATGTGGAATTCTAGAAGATAAGGATATAGAAATAGTAATAAAAATTTGATCACTCAAAGACAAGAAAATTTTAAACAGGAAAAAAAATTGCTAGCATATGATCTTATTCTCCTTTCTAATTCTGAAGAAAAGGTGCATATAAACATAATTATGCATCACATAAATAGAATAATTTTCCATTTTAAAAAATATGAAGAAAGATAGATGACAAATAAACAGCACATAAATATGGAAATTGTATGAATAATAAAAATATTCACGGTGTTCTATTATTTTAATATGTCGAAAACATTGAAAGTTTTAATATATAGCAATTGCAATGCTGCCAAACTACTAATATCTACCTCTTTATGGGAGTTAACATTTTGCAATGTAATATTCGTATATTATTATGTAAAATGTATTTTGAATTTATTCAAACTGTTTAACTGATATTGAAATTCCGTATCGTGTGTTAAATAAATTTGTGACGTAATGCCAAGTTTTTTTTGTTTTTTGTTTTTTCAATATTGGATGAATGGAAATAAATAATATTGGCTATATATTTTCAAAATGTATACTATACCATCTTGTTAAGGCTGTTCTCAAATCCAAAGAAGCTACTTTTTGACACATTTTTTCTTTCATTTTTGTTCGGACACGCGTAAAATTGGCAAGTGCTGTTATTCAGAAACTATGCAATCGAAAGACGTTTTCCTTTTTTTGCAAGCGTAAAAGATCTTTCAGAAAATACTACCAAAGCTGGTGTTTTGAATCGAGTTCCCTATGCTGCAGTTCGGAAAAGCCGAAAAACTTCTCGTCACGTGCTCATAATCACTTATAACTCAAGTAATTTATTTATTTTAAAAATGGAAAACTAGCTTCGATTCAAAATCGCTTTAATAGTCAGACCTGCCAATGTTAGTCCTGACACGTTTAGAGTACGTTTAAAAATCAGAGAGAGAACGTGCGTTGTTGAGTAGGGAACTAGAGAACAGCCTTATATACAGGTAAGCCTCGTTTAATGAAGTTTCGTTTAGCTCAATTTTTACTTACAAGGGAGGTCTCTATACGGGCATATTCAGAAAAATCTGAAAAAATTACAGAGTGTTCTTCTCATGTGGATATATATGTTTGTAAAAAAATTTTGGCGGAACCTCGGTAGAATGTTCGTAAAAAAATAATCAAAATTTCGTTTATTTGGCGATTTATCATCGGTTGGCGATGAAATAAAATTTCGAAAAATACTTTTTTATGTCGAATACTCTTTAAGATAAAAATGCTTCATATTAAACTTGTTTAAATAAATTCAATGTAAATAACTCTAGTTTTGTGAGTTTTAATTTGATTTAACTATAATTTTGTCATATATATATATATATACATATATACATATATATATTTATTTATTTATTTATAATGAAAGTTAAATATCAAATTTTATGAGTCAAAACAAAATTAAAATATGTTAAAATTGTTTCAATATCTCAAAATTAACTCCAATTGAGCACTGTCGATTCAATTTTATTGCTATGGAAACGACAAATTATTTTTGATATTGAAATGAATAACTGGTAAATGAATCTGGTCTTTATTTTGGAATACGCTTAAATATATGAAAGTATTTTTTACATATGGAATTGTTTTTAAAGTAATAAAATTAAATAACAAGCAACATAAATATGTAATACGAAAAAATGTATTTATTAAACTCTCTCATTGTTTAAGTTTAAATTCATTAAATACTTTTTACACGCATTCTAAAAGTCAATTAACAAACAATTCTCAGGTGCATTAAAATCGTTTACTTTTGGCGAGGAAAAGTACTGCTCGCCAAATCGCGTGACGCTTTCGTCTTTTCGCGCCAAATACTCGAAAGGTTTTTTTTTTTTTTTTTACAGTCTTTTTACTGTAATTCCGCAGCTAAATTTGATTGATCCTTTATTACATACATAAGTAGTTTAATTGGTATTTTTTTTTTCAAAATATTCTGAGTATGCTCAGTAAGGAGACCTTCCTTGTTAGTGCGATAAACTTTTTTAACCCCTTCACGCCCTTGGCCACATATGTGGACGCTTATTTTTTTATAATTATAATTACTGTCGATAATAAAAAGAACAAATAACTTATTCACTACAAAATCTCATAACAAGAGAAGTAAAAATTTTATGGTTCGGCTGCACATATAATGTTATTTCCGATATACAGTTAGAGATAAAGCGTGAAGTAATTTTTCGGCAATCAGTGTTGTTGGATTATTTGAACCAATCGTTAATATTTGATAAAATAATATCAGATATATTAAATATATTAAGTTTTATTAAGTTGTAGAAATGTACGAAAGAAATTTACTGTTAATTTTTTATTTAAAAAAAATCATTTCACTCATAAATTACCATTAACGCTCAGCGGCCATTAATGTGGACGACATTTTTTTTTTCTGATTTGTTTTCCCCCTTTTTTTTTTCTTTTTGGATTCCTATTAATATAAAATGAATAAATCGTTTTAAAAAAAAGTCCTTCTCACCGTAAAAAAAATCGTCCCTGAAGATGTTAAATGCTCCCTAGTACGAAAAATTTCGATATGTGCGCAAAGCAAAACATGGGTGACACTTTTTTTATATCAAAATTTGCAAAAATTGCCGAAAAAAGAAGTAACATTAAAGAAGTCTAAGAAGCTTTTCAAAATTTAGAATTCTCACACATAATTTGATAAATATAGTCCCAGACATCAGTGAGATTATGCAACGGCTACGAGGATTAGAAAATAAAATTTTGTGTTACGGCAAGATGTATTTAATAAAAAATAAAAATAAAAAATTGCGCTATTTGGAAATTGATAAATTTTTGCTGAAATAAATTAAAATGTAAGTAAGTTTGAAATAATCAAATTGTATTACAATATGTTTTAAATAAAATTATGTATTTTTTTAAAAAATAAACTAATGGTAAGTAAGGTAATCTCAATTTTTTTTATATGTTAAGCGGGGTATTGTTTCTTATGTATTTTTTTATTCTGAATCTAATGACATAGTCCGCAAGTCTAAATACGATCATTTATTGCAAAGTTATGGCAGGTTTTATGAATACAAAGTCGAAAATTATATATTATTACTGAACACAGATTTGTTACATTTATTTTACGTTCAAAATATGTTCTATTAGATGTTCTCAAATAAGAATAATCAAAACTGGGGTCATCTGAGATTCTTCAAGGTCATCAACGTTGTCAAAATCCATACATTCATAATTTTGTATTCATACAACCATTCAAGACTTTGTATTTATAAAAACTACCATAACTTTGTAACGAATGATCGCATCGACTTCGGATGGTGTCATTCGTTTCAGAATTAAAAAATACATAACAAACGAAACTCTTCTTGACTAATTTTTTTAAAAGTTGAATTCCCCCCACTCGAGTTAAAATGAGTTTTGCCCCCTAAAGACGTTAAAATAAATTTATTTTTTGGGGAGACCCATCGGATCTTCATTTCTAGTACCAAGACGAAGTTCTCCGTAAATTTTGATGAATGACCATCAGCTGTAGCTGTAAAAACCTATTTTACCTACACTAAAGTGTAATTTTCGACTTTACATTCATAAAACCAAACGTAGCTTTGTAACAAATGATCGTATCGACTTACGGATAGTGTCATTCGATTCAGAATAAATGTTGCCCCACTTGATTCCATTAAAAAAGTTGAGTTTAACCTCCCTTCCTGAGTTAAAATGCCCTCTGGGTAATCATGCCAACTTCCTCTCTCTAGGTCCATTAAAGAAGATTTCACTTAAAAACTTTCGCTCCATACCGTTAGTTAGGTGTCCTGACTAATATCACTCGTAATAATTTATTAGTAAAAAAAATTTGCGACCGTTAATATTACTTTGGCACAGGATCGAAATTCGTGGCGTATCCCGAATAATTGTCGAGGAGAATATCCATCATATAGACATATTTATTAACTCAGTAGAATATTATACAGAGTTAAAACATTTAACACATCTACGAAAGAATATTTACGGCATCTCACCGCCTTAGATTTTAGTATCTTTCCACCATAAGCTACATTATGAAAAGCTCTTCACTGTTATTATGATGGCCTCACTTCCGAGTGACAATCGTATTTATTTTTTAAATAATATCTTTGGTTGGTTGGTTGGTTGGTTGATTTTGTGACGGCCGATTATCTACACTAGGGATATAGGCCCGAGGGGGAGTGCCCTTCGTGGGGGTCTTTCTAAGGGAACCTAACCCGTATTAACGCATGGAAATCCATGGTTCGAAGAAAACCACGAAAACTCCGAACGATTAGGCCGACGGGCGCGATTGGGATCGAACCCAGCACTTCCCGTCTACCATTTTCGAGAGCAGAACCTCTCAGCCACTGGTGGGGCAAATAATATCTTTAAACAAAAATTAACACAAAATCTGAGTTCCAGAACTCATGTCTGTCAATAAGTACCTGCTGGAGAAGGGATTTTTACCGCAATGCGGAGAGTTCAACGAACCAATGAAACTCCGTACAAATGCGGAACTCTATTTCTAACCGCGGAAGAAAAAGGAAGTAAGCTGCCTTTTCCCCCAAAAAACGCGCGAAAAGGGCTTTTAGAATAATAAAAATAAAAATAAAATGGTACAAAATGATAATTGCAGAACAGACAATTTTAATATAATTCATATCAGCATTTAAGATCGAAATGAAATTGAAAATACCTTGAAACAAAACTAATAGAACGTGAAATATTTTTTATAAAATAGATTTTGAAAGAGAAATAAAATATTAATGTACGCATTTAGATAGAAATGAATTTAAGTAAAATGAATGATTGGAATATTTCTAAGACAGGAACGAATTAAATAAATTGGGTTTATAAAATTATGCCAGATAGGAAAAAATCCCCTATTTTTAGGAAATTTTTCCTATTATATATTATTAACAATTATATATTATTTTTCCTATAACAAGTATGACCAAATCTGATATTTAAAGATGGCATTTAATAATGTTTTACATTAATCGTTTGAGTGAATATCTATATATATGTAGAAAATATCTTAATAAATATAATCTATCAAGAAAATATCAATATATTAAGAATCATAATCATGTTAAAGATAGATGATGCCAAACAAAAAAATTAAATAAAATGGAGTTAATCATAAATGGAACAAAAATGGAATATAGAAAACATGACGATAGGAATATGAAAAAACAGGTTGAAAAGAATACCAGTTATTTGTAAAGATCCAAGAATTTCAAAATAACTTTTGAAATTTTAATTAGCTTCTGGAAATTAATTTTCATGTAATTTTTAATTATATTTTTATAAAGCTAACAACTAAATTACTACATTCTGTGGATCAAAAGTAAAAAAGAGAAAAGAATAAGGATTTCTCATTAAAATAGAAAAGAAATAATATTTTCAATTTGAATAGATGGTTGGAAAAATTGATTAAATTGTATTTTTCAAGAAGATTTGAAGAAATAAAAACATTACCACTTATTCAAGCTTCACGAATACAAAGATTGAATAAAAAATCTTCTGTTGACAAACCGGCATCTAGATTCCTCCTTAGTTTTTTTCAATTATACGTTCAATCAAAGAGGTAAGTAAAGTTCATATTCCTTACATTGAACTGGATAATTATTGTTCCCTATTCACAAAAATTGAATTTAAAGAAAAACATACATTTTCAACTAATTATTTCTGAAAGATGGCGGTTGCAATTTTTCACAAGAGTGCTAAAAGTGGAATAGTTTAGCGGGTAAGAATGATTTTAGTCATTGTTTAAGGATTTTTTAAGCATTTATTTTAATTTATAAAACTGATATATTTTTGTACATGTTCGTATCACATAATTTTTATTCAGACAACTCTGAAATTAGAAGCCAAATCTAGAAAGAAGGAAATTCTTTTGACAAATGACGTTATTGAAAATGTACATTTTCATTTAAAAAACTGTAACCCATATTGAAAATATAATTCCTTAATTTAAATTTATTATTTAATAAAATTAAGAATGTGAATATTTTCTAAATCACAATAAAATTATAGTTATTTTTCCACAAAATGATCGAAACATCTAAAGCAGTTTACATGCAACACATCCGGCTGTCATATATAACTAGTATAACATTATTAAATGAAAAAGTTCAATATGTTAACCAATGTGTTTTTCTGGGTCGATACAATTAAACTAATGAAATAGTAGTGTGTTAAAAATAATTCCTTAATTCATTATTTAATCTAATGTTATTTGCGGACGATACAGTTATAATCGTAAAATATTATTACATATATTGAAAAACATCTTACATATTATTATTTTTAAAAAATCTTACTTTTATTAATTTTTACCTTATTTAACGTACTCTGGACTTTTAAGCCATATAAATATAAACATGGTTTACATAAAATTTATAAAACATTCACGTGTTAAATTAGTAGCTTTACAATCTTAAGAAATCCTGAAATTTTTTCAAAAAATGTTTTTTATTCAAATTTTTAAAAAAATGTAAGCGTTTAACTATTAATTTGCGTAAGCCGAATTGTTTAGATTATCTTTATGTGATTTAAAAGTGCGTGCAATAAGTTAAATCATTAAAAATGATTTTTTTTTTTTTTTTTTTTTTTTTTTTTTTTAAAGCATGAATATCTAAAACGAATTTATGTACACGAAAAGAAACATTCAAATGTAAGTTTAGTTGTATTGCCCTGTAAGTGATACAATTAAACTTACGGTATATTATTGCTTATAAAATAATTCCGTAAATCATTGTTTAATCTAATGTTGTTATTTGCGGACAATATAGTTATATCAGAAGCTATTATTGCATGAAAAATCTTATTTTCATTGATTTTTACTTTATTCAACGTACTCTGGATCTTTAAGTCATATAAACGTAGCAAGTCGGAAATTCTACGTCAAGCGTGGCAAATGACATGAATACGTACTAGGACTAGTTTTATAAATATTCAGATCATGGTGCAATAGCTGTTGCACTCTAATACAAAAATGCATGAATACAAAATTTGTTACGGTTACATATATTAAATAAAGTAATACGGAAATAAAATGATTCCATCTTAAATAAAACGTAATCAACATGGTAAGCTAGAACCATTACCTATCATGGGATAGCATTGAATTCATTACGTATGATAGGATTTTATAGAATAAAGGAAACTTTGATTAATATCTTTTTAAGTTTTGATTCGATTTTCGTAAAATTTGAAATAACTCGACCAAATCCTATAACGATTATATACATTAAATTTCAAACCATTCGGCTAGGTATTTTTTGCGCTGTTATATGCTGACAGACGGAAAGACACACAGTCGGACCAGAAGACCACTATAGGCGCTACATATTTATGTAATTACAACGCACCTAAAAATGGTCCATATAAAATTTGAAAGCATTCATGTGTTAAATGACAGTTTTTTAATCTTAAGAAAGCTTGAAAAATTTAAGAAAAAATTTAAGAAAAAAAATTATAAATTATATACAGTAGAGCGCCGATTATCCGAACTCCAATTAACCGAACTTTCAACTATCCGAACAGCATATTTCTCTCATTTTTTTTTTTTTTTAAACTGAACTTCCAATTATCCAAACACCCTATTTCTCTCATATTTTCTCTTTCAGATTTAGCTTTCGAAATCGAATCCCGGATTAGTGCGGATCGGATTAATCGAATCCCGAGAGCGGTGACAAGAGTATAAAAGGCTTGGGGAAACAGCTATGAAATGACTCGAACGGCAGAAGAACGCCGATAATATTCAACTAATGTGTTTAAGAAGAATTCGAGATATGGCAGCATTGAAAAGAATGTCTTCTTTGAAGCAAACAACAATCGAAAGCTTTTTTGCTTAAATTATAATCTCTGGAGTTCAGAAAATGAAAAAAATTTAAAAAGAAAATTTTAAATGATAAAAAAGTAAACAAAAAAAAATAAATAAAAAGGCAAAAAAAAAACAATTTTTAAACTACCACTGGCAGCACCACTAACTGGTGCCGCCAGTCCTAAGCCTGGATAATGTGTGAAGATTTTAGTGTACTCAGGAACATCCCTTAAATTATCTGTCCGTTTATCCGAACTGTTGCTTATCCGAACTAGGGTCAGTCCCGACGTGTTCGGATAATCGGCGCTCTACTGTAATTATATTTTTTTTATTCAAATTACAAAATTTTGCAAACTTTTAACTAGTTATTTACCCAAGCCAAATTGTTTAAATTATCTTAGTAGTTTAAGTTCCTTGCATTGAACTAAACAATTATTGACTCCTATTCGCAAGAATTTAATTTAAAAAACAACATAAATTTTCAACTAATTATTTCTGAAATATGGCGGATGCGACTTTTCACAGTGTGCTAAAAGTGAAATAATTTGGCGGGTAAGCGTTTATTATTTTAATTTATAAAACTGAAATCTTTTTGTATTGGATCGCCAAAATCAAGTCATCTTTTTCATTCCGCCAACTCTGAAATTAGAAGCCAAATCTTGAAAGGAGGTAATGCTTTTGACAAATGACGTCATTGAAAATGTGCATTTTCATTTAGAAAACATTAAACTACATTGCAAATATAGTTTCTTACTTTCAATTTATTATTTAATAAAGTTAATATTATAAATCGTTTCTAAATGCGCAATTAAATTACATTTCTTGTTTCCTCAAAAAATCAAAGCATCTCATGTAATTTTAGAAAGTATTCTTATTCAGAAAGTATTTCGTACCATAAAAAAAATATGAAATTATTCGAAGTTATTCACCAGTTTACGCTCTTTGAATTTTAATTAGCATGAATAAAACGACACGAACTTTCGGAAATTCATTTTGAAAACAAAATAAATATCTCTACTTTAAAAACTAAAATACAACGTTCTGTATTAACGGATATTTCTCCGGGGTTTTTTTTTTTTTTTTTCGTTATATTTGACTTTAAAAATTTCTAAATTATGAGCTGGATTATATTTCTTGAAATATTTTAATAACTAAGCAATATAAATAAACATTTTTTAATTGAAAAAAAGATTTTGTCTGAAAGCGTAAGCAGCCTTAATCATTTTTTCTCTCTTTCATATATTTTTGCGTGATTTGTTTTTACTTCAAAAATTTTTATAGTTCTTTATTAGGTGTGTTTGTAATAATACGTAGCACCTTTAGTCGTCGTTGGTCCATCTGTCCGTCTGTCTGTACGTCTGTCCGTATATAACTGCGCATAAACTACCCAGCCGAATGATTTGAAATTTAATGTATAGAATCATTGCTGAATTTTGTCGAGTCATTTCAAATTTTGTGAAAATGGAATCAAAACTTAAAAAGATATTAATAGAAGTTTTCCTCATTCTATTAAATCCTATCTTTCGTCATTAATTCAATAATATCCCATGATGGGTAATGATTCTACAGGGTGCGGAGAAAGTATTGATAGTAAAATCAATCTCTACTACAACGCTATAGATACAATTATTTGAATAATTTTTATTGCGTAAGATTAACAACTATGTATCAATTGATATTCTATCATTCATTTTCGATTCGGTCTTCTTTTGCCTTGATACACTCGCGAACAAAGTGTGGGAAGGCATCCACGGTGGGCCGCAAGTAGTCTGCAGCGAGACCGTTCCATTTACGCGTCCGAGCATCTTTGAAAGAAGTGATATCTTTGTGAAGATTAGCACAGGTTCTTGCTTGCAACACTCCCATACTGAGTAGTCAAGTGGATTAAAATCCGGAGTATTCGGAGACCAGTCTTGAGATGAAATGAAATCACGAAGATTTGCTTGGCACCACCGTTGCGTTTGGCAAGACTTATTGGCTGGTACTGAATCTTGTTGGAACACATATGGATTGTTTCCAAAATGAGAATTTAGCCATGGAAGGACCTCCTTTAGAATATCGTTGAGATAATTGATCTGATTAATCTTGACACCAGCATCATCAAAGACCAAAGCGGATTTCCCATTGCTTGTGATGCAGCCAAAAGCCATCACGCTGTCTGGATGAGCATTTCTGGCTACTATGCCCCCACTTGAATTAGCAGTTTTACTGTTTTTGGCTAATATGCAGTCATTCTGATGGTTAACAGCTTATTCAATAGTGAACAGTTTTTCGGCACAGAAGACGAAATGCAAACAATAACTCAAAAATACTGACTTATAATGCAATATTTAGATTATAAAGAGCAAATATACACAAAAAAAAAATAATTCTACAACATTTAAAAGACACACACAAACATTAAGAAAAAATTATCAATACTTTTCCCGCACCCTGTAGGTTTCCATGGTGATGGCGCCCTATTTAAGATAGAGTCCTATTATTTCCGTATTACTCAATTTAATATATATATAATCGTAATAAATTTTCTATTCTCGCATTTTTGCATAAGAATGCAACAGCTATTGCACCAAGGTCTGACTATTTATAAAACTAGTTATAGTACAAACGCAGCTCATTTGCAACGTTTAACGCACAATTTCCGACTTGTTTATAGTTGCAAGCATTTGTTGCCTTTGTGTTTTTAGGTTGACTGAGAATTATATAATATTGTTATTTAAAGAAGTTTTTTATCTAATTTTGAATTCTTCAGATGATGCTATTAAACCTTTTGTGTAAGAGACGCCGGAGTCAAAAGGGTTAATGTATTTTTATGATTTTTTTAATATTACACCATTATAATATAAAAAGAATGTTTAACGAATTACTTAAAATATTTTTTCCTGTGTATATTTTCATTTAACCTCTGTTATGAACGTATTTGAATATGATTACAATTCGCTTAAAAAGAGAGAGGGAGGGCGGGGTACAGTTTTATGAAATTTATTACAGTAGTTATTACTTTCGGGGTGATATTAAGCCTCCGACATATTTATATATATATATATATATATATATATATATATATTAGGGAAAAATCTCTTTTACACAAATTAAAAACAATAAATAACAATTTTTCAAACAATAAAAATAATTTTCTTACTATTTAACCTTCATTTAAACAATTTTAAACAATATTTCATGATTTTATTTATTTATTATCCAAGAGATAGAATGTCCTATCTGTAAATAACGCATTAAATTACACTGAATTTTCATTGAATCATACTAAGTAATTAAATTTTCCACTAAACTAGAAAAATAGAGCTTTACTTTAATAATAGGACTATATCATGACATAAAAAATAACACATGGTATTGTCATCAAGGATCAGTTACCACGCGCCCCCGGCGTACTTGTGCCTATCGACTCATTTCGTTACACCCATAAATTTATATATATAAATGCATGTCTTGTGCTCATTGTTCAAGTTGATTTTGAATGCAAGAAAGAAAATGTTTTCCATAAAATTATTTAATATACGAATAAGTGCAAATAAAATAATAACAACATTTAACCCCTTGAGCAGGGGCACCATTTGGGGGAGGCAGGGGGGGGGGGGATTGCCCCACTCAAGGAATTTGATATTTCAAAATGTATCAGTAACCATTTTTTTTTCTAAAATTGTACAAAAGCCAAAATAATGTCAGTTTTCGAAAATAAAAGTTATCCTTAAAAAAGCAGTTTAAGGACAGAAATTGGCAATTATCAATAACATTTTCTAAAACCTTGTTATTTAAAGTTTTTCAAAGTGAGATGCACTTAGTTGAGTAGTTTGGCTAATTCTTAAAAGATGTGTGTTAATCAAATTGTATCAATAATGCTTCTCTTTAATAATGAAATGTATAGTGCTCTTCAGATATATTCAACAAAATCCAAAGAAATGTTGCTCCCCCCCCCCCCCTCAAGAAATTTCTGAAATGGCGTCCCTGTCTTTGAGAGACGGTGGAATATATTATATCCCATTCACGATTAGTGAAGATTTGCACCAGGAAAATTTTATTAAATTTTACTTTTCTAACTTTGATGGAAAAAGGTAGTAAAATTGCATTTCCTTCTTTTGCAATAATTTTTTCTGGAATATTCCGGTGTAAATTCGACATTACAGAAACACAAATTCTTGGCCCTCAAAGGGTTAAATCCCACTGATGACGGCCTTGTGATGACTGAAACGTTCTAGGTTTTTCTAATGTATTTTAAATAATTTTATATTATAAGTATGCACCTGAAAGTCATTTTTATACATTTATTTGTGCTTTTTTTATATGAATTTTAATTATTTAACTCAAGGTAAATTGAGCACTGGAATTTTAGCTTTTATTTATTGAAAATGTTTCGTATTTATACAGCTTTTGTGTTTTTCTGTTGTGTGTTGAAAAAATCGTTTGCATTGATAAATATATATTTTCGGGCACAGTTCATTTTTTAGTGCTTCTTTGTTATACCGACCCCCGAGAATAAATCTCCAAGCGACCAAGATGCATCGTCAAATTATAAGACATAAACGACATTATAATCATATATTATATATATGACATTTCATGACGTATATGTCCAAGTTATAGTCATATATGATGCGTATATGACATATACAGTGCGTCTCATAAATATAAAGACACATATGTTTTTGAAATTACATTTTATTAATTCAGTTAAAAGAAATTAAATTTTATACCTCATATTAAGGACACTGAAATGAATCTCTTATAGGGGTTTTAATTTAAATAAAATAATTTCGTCTCGAATAATAAAAAAAATAAAAAATTACGCTGTCTCATAAATATAAAGACAAACTTGAAACTGCTTCATATGCAAATTTTTTTCGAATGTAAGCGTACAGAATTAATGCGCACGCGCAGAAATACACTTTAACTTACCCAAACGAGCAAAGTTGTTTGATTTGTTTCAATTGCAAAGATGTCGTGGAACATTGAAATTTCTAAAGACGAAATTTGTAAAATACGTGAATTTAAAGCTAATGGCTTAATAATTTGTCAAATATGTAAAAAAACTGGTAGAATCAGAGCTGCACTTTATAAAATTTTATCAAAAACTTACAATTTATATTCGAGAAAACGATCTGGCAGACCGAGAAAAACTAGTGAAAGACTCGATCGCAAGATCATGCGACTTGTTTCGTCGCAAAAAATGTCACTCCGATAAGTTTCTCAACAAGTTTATGGTATGGTCCCAAAGGATATAGTACATCGTCGTATAAAAGAAAGAAAAAACAGTGTATGCCTACATACGTGCAGATTTTCTTTACTGAAAAAAGAACACAAAGAACGGAGGTTAATCGAGGTTAAAGATCATATGCACTGGAAGGACGAATGGATGCAAGACAGTTTTTCAGATGAAAAGAGATTTAACTTGGATGGCCCAGATGGTTGGAATTCCTACTTGCACGATTTAAGACGTTAATCTCGAACCTTTTCCTGTAGGAAGAAAAGGGGAGGTTCTGTTATGGTGTGGGGTGCCTTCTCTTTTAATGGAACTACGGATATTGCCTTTCTGGAAGGTAAACAGACATCTAAAGAGTATATTTAACTGCTTGATAGTCAGTTGTTGCCAATTGCTGAAACTCTTTGTGGTCGGAATTATTTGTACCATCAGGATAATGCATCGATTCACACATCAAAACTCACAAAAAAAATGGTTTGCCGATAGCAATGTTCATGTCACGGTGTGGCCCGCACGTAACCCTGATTTAAATCCAATTAAGAATCTTTGTGGTGCTCTCGTTCGCAGTGTATATGCATCTGGAAGACAATTTTCAAACGTCCTTGAGTTGAGAAAAGAAATCGAACGAAGTTGGTTTGATATAAAGCCTAAATAGTTATACAACTTAATAAAAAGCATGCCAGCTAGAATATTTTTTGTCATTAATAAGAATGATATATTTATTGGACGGTAATTCAAAAGTATGTAAAATGTCTTTATATTTATGAGACACCAAATTTATTTACATTTATCAATTTTCGATTTGAAATTATTTAATTCTAATTTAATTTACTGTAAAATGTTTTCTTGGCACATACTTTTCGTTATATGCATAAATATAATTTTGAATACTGAATTATTAAAATATTATTTCGAAAATATCAGTGTCTTTATATTTATGAGACGCATTGTATGTATGACCTGTGTATCATATGAATATGACGTATTCATGACAAATAAAACGCAAATATTTTGTATATATTGATGTATATGGCGCATATATGAACTTTTAGAATATGTTTTAACGTTGAGATCAACATGTATCGTCAAATTATAAGACATATATGAAATTATGTATATGGCATTTCATGACGTATATGTCCAAGTTATAGTCATATATGATGCATATATGACACATTATGCATGACATGTGTATAATATGAATATGACGTACACATGACAAATAAAACGCAAATATTGTGTATATATTGACATATATGGCGCTCACATGAACGTTTAGAATATGTTTTAACGTTTAGATCAAGACGTATCGTCAAATTATAAGACATATATGACATTATAATCATATATTATGCATATGACATTTCATTACTTGTATGTCCAAGTTATAGTCATATATGATGCGTATATGACATATATGTATGACATGTGTATAATATGAATATGACGTATACATGACAAATAAAACGCAAATATTTTGTATATATTGATGTATATGGCGCATATATATGAACTTTTAGAATATGTTTTAACGTTGAGATCAACATGTATCGTCAAATTATAAGACATATACGACATTATAATCATATATTATGCATATGACATTTCATTACTTGTATGTCCAAGTTATAGTCATATATTATGCACATGACATTTCATTACTTATATGTCCAAGTTATAGTCATATATGATGCGTATATGACACAGATGTATGGCATGAGTATAATACGTATATGACGTATATATGACAAATAAAACGCAAATATTATGTATATCCTCCTGAGACTTGGCATCCATTTAAATGGATGTTTTGCTTTCTCCTTCTATTGCGTTAAATTTCATTGTAGCAATCTAAAACCAGTTGGTTTTGGTAATGTATGGATCAAAAATCAACATTCAGCTTTTGGATTTTGGCAACGGTAACTACTTTGTTTACAAAATGGCGTAATAAATGAGTCAAATTGGAATTCTACGTTCTGCTGGTAATTTTCGTTTTTATGTTATTTAATTTGTTTAAACTATTTTTATTTTGCAATTTTAAATCAGATGTTAATACTTACCTTATGTTCTTTATAATAAATTCTATTCTCTCCCATACTTTTCGCTTTTTTCTTAAATTACTTTAAAGCGATATATGGTCTGAACATCTATTTAGATAGATGTGTTGTAAAACAAAATTAAAAAATCGAATTTTATTAATTTCTTTAAAAACGTCATTTTTTATGTCTATTTATTCAAAAAAATTCATATTTAAAAAAACATATGCATTATATTTTGCTTGGGTCTCAGGAGGATATATTAACGTATATGGTGTATATATGAACGTTTAGAATATATATGCGTGTACATAACCATTATAGAATATTTATATATATATTTACATATATATGTGTGCATGTATATGATGCATATAAATTTGACGTTGATCTTGGCAAAATTGCAACTGCACTCTTAACATAATTGTAATCCTGGGGACCGCCGTAAAAGGAAGTAACCATTTTTTTGTAGTCTAAGTAAAAAAACTTTGCTCCCCTTGCACTTTTTTTTTTCTTTTGCAAATCTTTTTCTCTCGCACATGATTTATAATTTTTTATGCTATCCGCACCTCATACATAAACAGTAAATAAGTGTGCACTAGGTAGATGCAACCACGAAGATTCTTAAAAAAATTAAATGACCTCGTGGTAATTCAAAGGTTGATGACCCTTAGATATTTACTAGTTTTATTCACTAGTAAGGCACGTTTATAACAATTACTCATCATTTATATTTACAAATTTTTATTTTGAGTAAATCCATTTTATGCATTTTAAGATTAAAACACTGTAAACAAGTTGGAAATTGCTCGTCAAACGTGGCAAATGAGGTGCGTTCGTACTATAACTAGTTTTATAAAACTTTTTTGCACCGCATATTGTACTGAATGTATATTTTAGTGCACTTCATAAGTGCCTATCAATTTCATTCTGTTCGAAAGGCTGTAACATCATTAAAATGCACTTGTAATAATTTTTTCCCATTGGCCGTCATGTAACGTAAAACTTTTGACTGTCCCTGTAATTAAACTATACATTCGATTTTCATAAAATTTGAAATGACTCGACAAAATTTTGCAACAATTACATATTTAAAATTCCAGACCATTCGGAAGGCTGTAACATGATTAAAATGCACTTGCAATAATTTTCTCCCATTGGCCGTCATGTAACGGAAAACTTTTGACTGTCCCTGTCATTAAACTATACATCCGATTTTCATAAAATTTGAAATGACTTTAAAAAAATTATGCAACATTTATATATTTTAAATTTCAAACCATTCGGTTGGGTAGTTCTTGCGCTGTTATATGCAGACGGAAAGACAGGCGGACAGACAGACAGACGGACTGAACGACGACTATGGGTGCTACGTATTTATATAATTACGAACGCACCTAAAAAAGACAGATATTTCTTATTCTAGGAAAATGTGATTTAACCACAAACGAAAACATAGATAAACCTCTTCCGTATTACACACGATTCCGAAAAGAGTTCTGTACCTTTAGAAACCTCAGAAACTAATATGTTTTCGAGATTTAAAGAAGCATTTACAAAAACAAAGTTTCTGTTTACTCCAATGATTTTCGGACACGTTTCCGAGTAGTTTTTAGAGCGTAACCAGATAGCATTTTTAATTTTCAGAAAATTTGAAGCTGTCTTGCTTTGAAAACCTGCAGAGTTGCAGCAAGCTCAACATGACAAGACTGAAAGTTCATAACTAGACTGCTGCGAGATAACGCAAACCCCAAAGTTACCACACTTTGAACTTGCAGCTATCTTGTCATGTGCAAGTTAAATTCATGCTGCATCATATTTGTTGCAAATTAACGGCAAACAAGTAATGAAAAATACTGCAAACTTACTGCAAAGTAGTAATCTTTCCACGCTCCACTATCTGTTTACAACTGCTACACTATAAGTTTAACCCCTTCGGAGGAGTCCATAGACCTGATCAGGCCTATTAATGCGAACGCAGCGTCAGAAGGTGCATGCATCTTTTTCATGCATCGTTATGATGATGCATCGTTTTCATCATCATAAATAAGTTAAGGCAATATTTGTACTTTTTAGTACGGCCCTTTTTTGGTATTTGATAATTATAGCGTTTAGAAAAAGCGGTGCAAATCGAATAAAATTTCTGCAATTTCTGCGTATCTGCTGATTGTCTATTCTCTCAACAGAGGGATTTTTTGCTTTCGTGAATTAAAGACAGTCTTGCCATCAGTTTCACAACAAACTACTCATGCAAGTGGGGGATGGTATACCTTGCGAGAAATTTGCTGCGAATTTCTCAATTCAAATTTGTCACGGCAAGATAATGTCAGAAAAAATCAAACTTGCTGCTGATGTTCATGCTATCTGGGTATTAATCAGCTTTCTCAATCCATAATATGGGGATTTTGTATGCTATCTATTCTCAAGAAAACATTTTCATGTTCGAAAAATATGTTTTACAGACAAACATGATAAATGAACAGCATTACCAATAACATAAAAATTAATATTGCTATTTTGTTATTCTTGCATGTATAAATTCAGTTACACATCTGAAAATGTTTAACTGAAAATGGATAGCATGCTAAACACCGCTATTCCGATTTGAAAAAATTTATTAATACGTTACAAAAACTACTCCAAAACGTTTTCAAAAGTCAATGGCAGCAAAAGAAATCTTGTCTTTATAAACTTTTCTTTAAATCTCAAAAATATAGTAGCTTCTGAGGTTTCAAAAATTAAAGAAAACTTTTCAGAATCATGGTAACCCGGAAGAGACTTTTGTATGTTTTCGTCCGTGGTTACATTATATTTTCGTAGATTAAAAAACATTTATATTTTTTTACAGTGCACTAAAATTAAAGAAAACTTTTTGGAATCGTGGGTAACCCGGAAGAGATTTTTTTTATGTTTTCGTCCGAGGTTATATTATATTTTCATGGATTAAAAAACATTTATCTTTTTTTACAGTGCACGATAAAATTAGTGCCACAGACGCATGGAGAGATTGCGTTCATATGAACATATTGTACCATCCTGAATTACTTACTTGATTTTTTTTTTTAAGTAGGTACTTAATTTTAATGTATGTTATGATTACGTTTATACAGAAGTTTCAAAATATCAAAAAGCAATAGACATAAAACTGTAATAACAACATAACCTATAGCGAAAATGTCTACATTATTCACTAGTATGAAACATTTATATCAATAATATTTTTGTGTTACAGATTTGCGTTTTCACGTTTTCAGTAAATTAATTTTATCATACGCATTTCATCAAATGACTTTTAAGAATTGCATAATAAAACTAGCGGCAATGAAACATGAAGAGATTAGCATGATATCCATATGATAATTAAAAATAAATAATTTATTTGAATAAATGACTCATGTTATTATTATATAAATTATTATAATGACAATATGGAATTATTTGATTGCAATCATTTTTGAAATAGATATTAAAAATTAATTTCTATTGTGAATGTGCTTGAACACGGGTATAAAATTTTAAAAATCTCTCTATTCTAAAAAAAAATAACTATACCGCTGTCACCGACGCCGGTTTTGAATTTTTTGTGACCGGAAATCTTTCTTCGTTAATATTAAGAAAAATACTGCATACAAAAATATGAAAATCGGTGGTGTTATAGAAAAATGTTTGATAAACACGCTGATGCCGACAGTTTTCCAACCGAAGAATTATTTTAAGAGATATTTAATGCTAAAGTTGGACAAGATCGTTCCACTAAAAAAGTTTTATAGGAACAAAAACTATACATGGGAATTTAATCATTTTTAGATCATTTTATACGTTTGAAGTTCCCGGTGTGCAGACTGTGTTTCTTTTTTTAATTTGACTTATCTTTTGAAGTTTTATTTCTATTTTAAATTCAAATTTTCAGCATTTCTCTAAATATACTTTTTACATATTTTAGAAAATGGTATTAATTTAAACTGTTGCCAACTGTATAAACAGCGCAAACAATAATGTTTGCTTCAAGTTAAAAATTTATTTATACGTAACATATTATAAACAGAAAAAAACATTTCAAATTAGAATTAAATAATTATGTATAAAAAGCAAGAACTTATTAAAAATTACATCATAAGAACTACATTTACACGTGAATTTTAAAGTGGAAGGACATTGTAAAATAATAAATTTATTAACAGGTGTTAGAGGTCTTAAATAGGAGAAATTATGTCACATTACAGTTATTACATAAAATGAACAGAAAATAAAATTGTAAAACAGTTTAAATTTAAAAATTGCGCGAAACATTTACTTGATATTTTGAGATGATCTTTTCAACTATTTTTGTTAGGAGAGCGCAAATAATATTTCATTTCTAACAAAAGTATTTTCACGTGAATATTAAAAGGAGAAAGAATAGTTTGGTCAAAATTACGTCAGATTAAAAACGATTCATTTAAAATGTCTTATTTAAAAGAAATTTCTTTTCGTTTTGTTAAAAAATACCGGGAGACAAAGACTCTGTTTACTTAATCCATTTTACATTAGCTTATTTTGAAATGTTTAACTGATTTTATTTAATCAAAGACGCAAACAGACATTTTATCTTTTAACAGCAGCTAATTTGGCCTTAAAATTCCCCAACCAAAGAGAAATGAATAGAAACCCGTTTGTAGGGAGATCGCCACTGTTTTTTAAATTATAATTCAATTTTTCGAAATCTTTTTAAAGCCGATCATATTAGCGTGCTTTTAGAGTCTGCGGTGTCTGAACGGGGGTTGGCGAGCGTAGCTCGTAGGGGGCAGAGCCCCCTAATATGAAAAAACATAATAACACATAATAAATTTTCATATCATTTTCATCCTGTAGCGCAATACATTTATATCAATGGCTTATCATTTACATTACAAACTTTTGTCGCATATTACATCAATTTGTATATTAATCGACGCATAGTAAAATTGCTGGCATAGAAACATGAAAAAAAATAGCATAATATGCGCATAATACACAACAATAAATTATTACTTGAAATCCTTTTTCAGTGGGTTATTTTTAAATGAGTGCATAATTTTAAATATGTAAAAAAACAATATCTAGAAAACCACATAGCTTATAACGAAAATCTCGTATACTTTTCACGCATCAAATGCTATATTGCATTTTGTATAATAAAAATGATTGCATAGAAACACGAAAAGATTAGCATCATATCCACACATTATATGCAATATTGAATTATTTACTTGAAATTCTGTTTCAACTGAGTATTTTAAATACGGCTACGTAATTTTAAATTTGTGAAAAGCAGTAACCAGAAAACCATAATAACATTATGGCCTATACCGAAAATTCCATGTAATTTTCTCTACTTGTTTTACTCGTATGACGGATTTATATTAATTATTTATTTATGGCACATTTGTGTTTTCAGTAAATTCATTTTGTTATGCGTATGACATAAACTGATGTTTTAAATTTCGCATAATAAAACTGATGGCAAAGAAACAGGAAAAGATTAGCATCATATGCATATTATGCATTCAATATTAAATTATTCACTTGAAATACTTTTTCAACTGGATAATTATAAATGAGTTCATAATTTTAAATATGAGAAAAAACTGTACCCCGAAAAACATAACACCATAGCCTATAGTGAAAGTATCATGTAATTATTTCTACTTGTTTCGTTTTAGTAGTAGTATGACACATTTATATTAATTATTTATGTATGTTATAGATTTTTGTATTACAATAAATTCCTTTTACGATGCATATTACATCACATGTTCTCTTAATATTTAACATTAAGAGATTTATAATAAAACGGATGTCATATAAACATGAAAAGAGTAGCATCATATGCGCATAATGCACAATAATAAATTATTTTCTTGAAATCCTTTTTCAACTGGGTATTTATACATGAGTATTTAATTTTAAATATGTGAAAAACAGTACTCCTAAAAGCCATAATAACAGCATAACCTTTAGCGAAAGTTTCGTGTAATTTTCTTTACTTGTTTCGTTTTACAAGCATTATACATTTATATTAATTATTTAGGTACATTACGGATTTGTGTATTTAATAAATTCATTTTGCGATGCATATCACATCAAAAAATTTTTTTAATATTTAACATTAAGAGATGCATAATAAAACTGATGGCATAGAAACATTAAAAGATTAGCATCATATGCGCATAATGCACAATAATAAATTATTTACTTGAAGTTTAATTGTATATTTATGTATGAGTACATAATTTTACATATGTGAAAAAAACAATACCCCAAAGAACATAATAACAGCATAGCTTATAGCGAAAATATCCTGTAATTTTCTATACTTGTTTAATTTTATTAGCATCGCACATTTATATTAATTATTTAGGTATGTTACGGATTTGTGTATTCAATAAATTTATTTTACAATGCATATCACATTAATTTTTCTCTTAATATTTAACATTAAGAGATGAATAATAAAACTGATGGCATAGAAACATGAAAAGATTAGCACATTATGCGCATAATGCACAATAATAAATTATTTACTTGAAGTTTAACTGGATATTTATATATGAGTACATAATTTTACATATGTGAAAAAAAAAACAGTTCCCCAAAAACCATAATAACAGCATAGCCTGCAGCGAAAATATCGTGTAATTTTCTATACTTGCTTCGTTTTACTAGCATTACACATTTATATTAATTGTTTATGTATGTTACGGATTTGTGTATTCAATTAATTCATTTTACGATGCATATTTCATCAAATGTGCTTTACCAAATGTTCTCTTAATGTTTGCATAATAAAACTGATGGCATAAAAACATTAGCATCATATTCACATGATGTACCATATGCAAATCATTTAGTAAAATAATATTACAACAAAGTGAGAATTAATTTAAATGGACTTTCCATTTAAATTGAATGTATCACTGTCAGGGAGACAAACAGTTGATGCTGCAGTACAACCAAACCATATGTAAAAAGGGGAGGGCGGTAGACGCCGCATCACGTGGGGACAAACCCACCCCCGCTCAGACGATATTTCAGACTTACCTGTCTGGCCTTTGCCGAGAGTCTTCTCTATCCTGTAGGGGCCCACGTATTGGTAGTGGTGGCCCTCGTTGGGCCCCTCTCGCTGTGTCGTCATGGGGGCCCCTTGGGGTTTAGTCCTTCAGGGTGCCATGTGGTGCCACAAACGGTAATCCACAGTGGCACGGCTGGCACACGAGACTGGCACTCGCTACAGGAGCAGCAAGATTGATCAATAAAGATGCCGAAGGCCGCGCTCCATTCAATGTCGAAGGGTTGCCGGGATCGAAAGCTTGGCATCATTTTCGATAGCGCTCGAGGATGCCAAATTGGCGCGGAAAGGAATCAGCTGGAGATAATGTGATAGATAGGTCGATTTGTTTAAAATAATCGAAGTTGCTGAATAGTTAATGTTTATTTTGTTAATGCGGTCGATTATCTGATGTAGAAATAAATGAGCAATCCTTTAAAAAAAAAAAATGAATTTATTTAATATTGCTAGTCTGGAGATTTTCGGTTTTAATCAAAGAAAATAATGTATTTTATGGCAAATGATAAAATATATAAATAATGATAAATATGGCAAATGAAAAATGAAAAATGAAAAATAGTATAACGTAAAGTTACAAATATTTCATCAATCGTGCTAAAATGTACAGTACCTCAATAACCTAAAAATAATCACCATATAATAATTTAGCAGTTTTACAGATTTAATTTTCAAAAATTATTTATTTTAAATTAATAAACTTAAGGGGCTAAAACTATAGTAGTTTTCATGCGTCTTTTTCTTTTAAGTACTAACATGTAACAGAAATTAATCGAAAGGGAACTAAAATTTTGTAATAAAGTGAAATAGAGTAACAAATGTGATTTCTACATGATTTTCATTTTTAATTTGTAAATTGTTTACTTTGTTTTCAGCTATACATACGACATGCTGAAGCCAAGTGTAATATATTCGAGTAAACAGTATTTATCATAATAATAATCTTAATCGCTATAGAAAATGAATCGTCAAAAGACAGCAGCAACATAATTTTTAAATACTTATAATGAATAATAATAAAAGTAATAATACAATAAATATTAAACATTTTCTGACTTTTGTTTCCTTTGTTCGGAATAAAATAGTTTAAACTATTTGTCTTTTTTTATTATCATTATTAATTAAACATTGTCATGAGGATTTTTCCACCTTAGGTTAGAAATTAATTAATATTAGCATCAAACAGTGAAAAAAAATATGTGAACAGAAATTTATTTTTCTAACAATTTATGGTTTAAAAAATAAAAACAGCGTTAACTATGACGTTATAAAAGAGACACAGTACACATTGTTTTGCATGAAGTTTGGTTTTAGTTTAGTTTATGTTAAAATAAAATTGCGTTATAAATAATATTTCGAAAACTAAATTTCCATGCAATAGTTTGGTTTTGTTTGTTTGTTTTTAAGCTTTATGCGTGGCTTTATTCTTCTTCTTACTTGGTTAATTTAATGCCCTTTCATTAAAACCTAAAATAATAATTGGAAAACTACAATCTTGGGAAATAAAAACAGACATGTTAGAAGGCATTTTAAAGATCTCGATTTATACTCAAACCTTTACGTAAATCTTCTTATTTTGAATGCATATAATCTGTACGACATTAAAAAGATAAATTTACCCTCCTCTTTATTTCTATTTCTCCCTGTTGTCCGTATTAGCACTTTCGCTACGTGTTCTAACTCGCGTAAATATTCTCAGATTGGCATATAATTCATATATGTTATTGAGGTCTACTATAGCAGGTTCGGTATTAAAAAGTGAAGTGCGCAGCATTTATAGTTTATTTAGTGAGATACACAAAAAATTCCGTTACATTATGGGCTATCGGGAAAAAGTCATTCCTAATGTATTTTAATAATTTTATCTCAAACATTCTGAAATTGATATACATCACTCCGCTGTAGTGGAAGGTACAGTCGTGAGAAAAAAAGTAAACACCCCCTACTAACTCCTCAACAAATTATCGTAGAAGAAAGTTACTGGTACCGAACGATTGGAAATAAAGTCTATTTTTAAATGATATACATAAAATCTGCTTAGGGGGCTACCTACATATTAAAACGAACCCAAACTTATACAATATAAAATTTGAAATTTTATATAATATAAAATTTTAAAAACTGCATGTAAAATTTGTTTAAGGGGACATCTACAAATCTGGCCCAGGCCAAACTTTGCTTTTTTCAAGGACAATACTCGATTTTAACAAGATATTTCAAATCTTCGGTTCAAACTATGCCCAGACACCAAATTTCAAGTTATTTTAATGATAATTTTTGAATTATAAAAATTCAAAATTTAGTGCTTCTAATGTTAAATTACATTTTCATATTTTTATTAATATCTCCTGAAATTATACTCCTAACGTTCTAATTTTTTGTGTAGCAATAATACTAAAATACCCAAACATAAATACGTCGAATTTGCAATTTTTATAATTTATGATATGAATTATGAAATCAATATTCTAAAAAATTATGAATTGCAACCTACAATTTTTTTGATGGATTTAGATTTATTAAGTCCTGCTTTATGGAAATCCAAAATTTCACATTTTTCTTCCAACTAGTTTTCAAATTATGCTTAAAAAACGGCAAAATGATGGTTTAAGGGGCCGTCTGTGATAGAAGTGAGTAGATATTTTGAAATTCCTTATGCTATCCTGTAATCTACACAATATGGCCAAAGGTAACCGGTCACTTGCGATTTTAGACGTTTTGTTAAATATCTAAAAAAATACATGAGGAATTATCCTGAAACTGCAGGTGTGTATACAGTATAGTATAGGTCATATATTTCTGCGGAGATTTTTTTTCCCGAAACCCCATAGGGGACGGTCAACAAATTGAAAAAGAACAAATATCTGTTGGATAACCCTGTAAAAACTAATGTAGCAAAAGCGTTCAAACTCGAGATTATTAATAAGTGGCTTATTTTAATATGTGGTGTTTATTTTTATGAGGATAGCATGTATACTCGTAGAGAAATTAAGGTTTTTATAAAAACAGTCCCGAATTTCGTCAAGTTTTTTGCTTATAATTTGCAGAGTTCTAAATATAAAAAAAAAAGTTCTTTTCAGAGAATATGACAAACAACATTGTATATAATACTCTGCAATCAGAATTAAAAAATAATAAAAATTGGATAAAAATTAGCAGGTTTACTAAAAAATGTTCCACTGCGCATGCGCGAATGCAATCAAAATATAATGGCATAATGTATTAGCTAAGTATATATGGCAACTTTTGTGAAAGTCTAAAAATCATAGCTTGAAAATTCTGAAAATTATCGTCGATAGAATAAGCTCGAAATCCGTTGTTCCCAAAAAGAAGCAAAAAGATGAGGGGCTGTATCCAAATATAGTAGTACGTGCAATATTGCGTACGCTATCTTGGCACTAATCAACAGATATTTGATACAACCCTCATATTTTTGGTTCTTTTTGGATTTCGAGCTTATTCTATCGACGATAATTTTCAGAATTTTCAAGCTATGATTTTGAGACTTTCACAAAAGTTGCTCTATATGCTTATCTAATACATTATGCATATTATATTTCGATTGCATTCGCGCATGCGCAGGGAATCATTTTTAGTAAACCTGCTCATTTTTCATCCAATTTTTATTATTTTTAAATTCTGATTGCAGAGTATTGTGTACAATGTTGTTTGTCATATTCCCTGAAAAGAACTTTTTTTTAATATTAAGAACTCTGCAAAATTTAAGCAAAAAACTTGGCGAAATTTGGGACTGTTTTTATAAAAACCTTAATTTATCTACGAGTATACATGCTATCCTCATAAAAATAAACACAGAATATTATAATAAGCCACTTATTAATAATCTCGAGTTTGAACGCTTTTGCTACATTAGTTTTTACAGGGTTATCCAAAATATATTCGTTCTTTTTCAATTTGTTGACAGTCCCCTATGGGGTTTCGGGAAAAAATCTTCGCGGAAATATATGGCCCATACTATACTGTTTACACACCTGCAGTTTCAGGATAATTCCCCATGTATTTTTCTATATATTTAACAAAACGTCTAAAATCGCAAGTGACCGGTCACCTTTGGCCATATAGGGTAGCAGTCTTCAATGACTGCTTGAGTGGCGCTGAATATGCCTTGATCAAGAAGGAGGCTCTCTCGGTAAACAATTGAGTACCGAAATTCAATTTGGATACAGCCCCTAAAATGCGCTTGTTTTAAAATAATTAATTTCTCGGAAACTTATCGTACGAATTGCATAAAAATTTGTTTTTAGGCTAATTTAAGGGTGTAGAGTTCATTTATGCTGTCAGAATTGTGTGCTACTATTAAAAAAAACAAAGTTATGTTTCGTTTTAATATGCAGATGGTCCCCTAAGCAAATTTTATATGCATCATTTAAAAGTACACTTTATTACCAATTGTGTGGTACCAGTAACTTTCTTCTACGATAACTTATTGCAGAGTTAGTAAAGGGTGTTTACTTTTTTTTCCACGACTGTACTTAACGTAGAATATGGTGTTCATAAAGTTTATCATTCATTTAAAGAGCACATTTAAAAAAAATCGGTTACAGTACTATGTCTATGCGTTAATTGCCGGAAGTGCGTTTTCAGTTGTGATATGTGCTTTTAAAAGTAACTATTTATTTGCATATTACTTGGTGTGAACAAATTCTACAGAAAGGCTTCCCATAATAATTCGAGTATATTTCCGTTTATTAGGAAAAATTGCTGAAGAAGAATTTTACACTGTGTTATGCGCTTCCTAAATGAACTAAATTTTAGCATACTATGTAGTACATATATAAATTTATAGATTATATACAGGGCTGTTAAGAATTTTCCAAATTGTTTACTCAGCTATCCTCTTTCCCCTTATTAAACTGGTGAAGTTTTATTACAATATTTTGAATGTGTTGGAAAGTGTTTCATGATCTGTGTTTGACGCATGAATTTTCTTTCTTTTTTCCTCATTTCACTGATATTACGAAATATCTTTTACTAAAATGAAATTTTAATAAAGACAGGCTTTTATGAGTTTCAAAATGGTTTGCTTATCATTTTCATTTACTTGCAATTTGAAACACTGTAGCTCTTTGAAACCAATGTTCCTAAGTTATTAATTTTTCTTGTACTCAATAATTATCTTTTACGAAACGGCATTTTGACGTAGATAAGCTGCTTTATGAATTTTAAACGTTTGGACTCCGATTTTTATTTATTTGCAATTTAATACGCTGAAACTCTTTAAAACTTCGCTTTCCAAGTCATTAATATTATCTTGTACTAAATTATTATATTTTTACGAAACTACGTTTTGGTAAAGATAGGCTATTCTGTGAATTTTAAAATGCATTACTTCTTCACTTAACGTTCTTTAAAAGCGTTAATCCTATATCAACAGTTTTCCCTTACAGAGCGTTCCTCTAAAAATTGTATCGGACAAAATACGATTTCGTAATGAACTGAGCGTTTAAGAGTTTTTCCACTTCTTTATGATTTAAATACTAGAACAAAAAATTGCTCATCAGGCATAGAAACACTTTTTGAAAATTTTTCCAACACTAACGGAATCCTACCCTATTAAAATCCTTGCGCGTATCTATGTAACCTCAAAAACTCGGAAACCACAGGGCGCAGGGCAACGAAATTTGGCACACGGGTTGCTGGTAGGGAGCCCATGAACGAAAATTTGAAAATTTGAAATAGTTTTTTTTTATTTTATATTTTTTACGAATTTTTGCCGTTTTTTATGGTTAACCTGTAATCGCGCGAGTTCTAACCAGTTCATATTACGTACGCCACGCTAGAAGCGGGTATTACGGTAATTCTCTTACCTCACATGCAAATAATTAAAGATATACATATTACGTACGCCAAGGTGCAATACTAAGAAGCTGTAGCCGGTATTACGATAATTCTTTTACCTCACATGCAAATAATTAGAGATTATTTAACTGCGCTTAATTATTATCTTTTTTTTTTAAATAAAGAAAAACATTTTATCACAAACATCAACAAAACTGTTTATTCTGTTTATTCCCTTATTCCAACGATATCGTTTTATCATTTGCAGCCATAGCGGCATGATAAATTAAATTTCATTAAAAAAAAAAAGGCACAGTAGTAGAAAAATATTTTTCTAAATCGAATAGTTTTTTTTTTGTTGTTGTGTTGTTGTTGTTTTTTTGTTGTTGTTGTTTTAGAATTAAATTCACGAACTCTCGTGCGTAGAACGGGTTAAACAGCTAGTATTATTAATAGATTTCATTTTTAACACTTTTCAACATTGTTGAAAAGTGATTAGGAATTCATTTGTCTGTCTATCTGCGCTCTAATTCGCGTAAATATACTCGGATTGCCATGAAATCTATATATGTTATAGAATTTCACTATGCCATGCTTGGTATTAAAAATTAGTGTGTGTATCATTTATAGTTCATTTACAGAGACACTCAAAAGAATGCTGTTACATTATGGTCTAAAGGGAAAATATTCGCAGGGTATTTTAATGATCTAAAACTGTTTAAAATATATTGAAATTGATATACATCACCGAAATGCACTACAAGATACTTAGTACAGAATAGGATGTGAATAGCATTGATAATTTTTTTACAGGGCCAAACAAAATAATTCAGTTACAGTACTTACTGTCTACGAGCAATAATTCATGGAATTGCGTGTTCAATTGTGGTATGCGTTTTCAAATTTAACTAATTTTTTCATATTATTTTGTGCGATTAAATTCTTTAGATCATATAAATACAGGATCTTCAAAGATACTCCACAAAAGAATTCGTGTACATTTCCGTTTATTGGCAAAAATTTCTGAAGGAGAATTTTACACTGTGTTATGCGTTTCCCAAATGAATTAAATTTTTTCATACTATCTAGCACATCTATAGGTCATATAGAGAGCTGTTATGATTTTTCCAAAATGTTTACCCAGATATTATCCATAATTCCCCCCCTATTAAGGGGGCCCGGGACACAAATATCTTCAAATTTTGCAAAAACATTTTATTTCATAAAAAATTTCTCTGTTTTTTCTTGCTTAAAATGACACTTAAATCATGTTTCTATCTGAATTAGAACAAAAAATACTATTTTTTTCGTTTTGGTTTGTTTTCAAAATCTAGCTTTCAAGCAATGGCTTTCATGGAAACGACTTCTTGTAAAAATGCGTTTTTCTTCATGATAGGTTTTTTCACCATTTCTCATATTTAAATTCTTATAACTCGAGAACCGTTAAAGATACAGGGTTCAAACTTGGAACATATCGTTTTCAATTGTTTTACTTTAATTTTAATTCAGCATATTTGAAAAAAAATATTTACTTTTGAAAATATGATTTTTTTTTAAAGTTGCACCACTTTTTTTTTAATTTTTTCGTTAAATATTTTTAATTTTTTTATAAATTAATATTTTTTAAAATTCTGAATCAAAATTAAAATTTACATATTTCTGTTTATTTAAGTGAAAAAAAATTGAAATTCTATAAATAATATTTCGAGTTATAACGATTTTAAATTACCCCACTTTTTTATTAATTTTAAATTTAAATTTAAAAAAAACTCTCCGAAGTTGTATCATGTGATTTTATTTACAAATGATAAGGTTAACCATCACAAAAAAATTCAGAGTTTTAACTCAATAAATAAAAATTATTTTAAGATGTGTCCCGGACACCCTTAAAATGTGAAGTTTTCTTACAATATTCTGAATGTGTTGGAAAGTGTATCATAATCTATGTTTGACGCATTACTTTTCTTTCTGTTTTTATTTTTTTCTCATTTCACGTACTGATATTACTAAATAATTATCTTTTACCGACAAGGACCACCTACTTTATGGGTTTTGAAATGTTTTCCTTATCATTTTTATTTACTTGCAATTTGAAACACAGTATCTCTTTCAAACCAATGTTCGTAAGTTATTAATTTTTCTTGTACTCAATAATTATCTTTTACGAAACGGCATTTTGACGTAGATACGCTGTTTTATTAATTTTAAATGCCTGTAATCTCATTTTTATTTATTTGCAATTTAATACTCTGAAACTCTTTAAAACTTCGCTTTCCAAGTCGTTAATATTATCTTGTACAAAATTATTACATTTTTATGAAACTACATTTTGGTAAAGATTGGCTATTTTATGAATTTTAAAATGCATTACTTCTCAATTTTATTGATTTGCAATTGAAGACACTTAAAGCCTTCCCCTTGTGTCGATATTTTTTCCTTACACATTGTTGTTGTGGAAATTGTACAGAACAAGCGCCTTCTTCATTTTAACCCATTTGTGCCTAGCGTCCCATTTTTGGGACGTTTCAAATTTTAATGAATAAGTATATTTTTCTTCTCCTTTATAACATGAAAATTGTATGAAGTAATTGTCTACAAATGTCTTTATCTATAACAGAGAGATGACAGCATAAGATGGATATTTATTTGCTTAAATGAAGGTTTTTTTCGGTGTTTATAGATTTTTAATTTTTCAAGAGGGCGAAATGTAAAAAGTAAGGTTATTTGTATTTTTTCTATCAAGAATCCAAAAACGCAAGTCATAAACTTAGCTTGTGGACATTTTTGAAATACGTATTTTTTAAAATTGCGAAATTGCGAAATTAAATGTTCAAGCTTATTTTTTATGCCTTTTTGTAACGTCCAAAATATAGAGCTCCAGGCGCAAATGGGCACATATTTTTGTTGGACATTTAGGAGACAGTTATTTATGTAATCTCCTTTTGAAGATATTTAAGAAATAAATTGTTTTTAAGTCAGCAATACTATTATTCTTATTTTATTATTAATAATAGTTATAACGTTATTAGTCTCTGTAAAGAAATAAATATGTGTTTTTTGTAGTTCATAATAATACTAATTATCGTACATAATATACAATTTAAAAACTTTTTAAATATAAATGTAAAACAAAACATATAATTATGCATATTATTCTACTAGAAGTACTCATAGGTAGTTTTTTTACATTTTATTAAATAGATACAAAACAATTTAAGTGTAATTTTTTTTTAGTATTTTTCCACTTCATTTTGCAATATTTTAAAGTGATTTTACCAAAACATTTGAGAAAACCAAAATTCAGGTTAAAATAGAAAATGTAACATTATATAGTGAAATAAGCGTTATTTCTTTATAATAAAAAGAAAGGGGGGTGGGGGAATCCAAGCTGCCTGAAAAGTATCTCTATACTTTACAAATCCATGTTAAAAATAAACAACGATACATACAACTATTTTTTGTGGCCAATTAAAAGAAAGAAAAAAATCTGAACAAGTGGATATGCTCACTATAAAAAGAAAAAAAAACTTTCAAATTGACAGGAAAAAACTGTCAATTTTGAAGCCAGAATGAAAATTTTTTAAATCGTTTAATTTACAGAAAATATCCGCAATTTTACATTAAAACATTTTTTCTGTAAAAATTACAAAATACAGCTTTTTTTACAGAAAAAAAACTATTTTTCTTTAAAACAGTTTTTTACTGTAGAAAATACAATTTTTTCTGTAAAAATTACAGCTTTTTTTTTTTTTTTTTTTTTTTTTTTTTTACAGTGTGTAAATAAAATCATAGGACTAAATGCAATATTCCACCTTGATTCAATCACAAACTACACATATGAACTTTCAAAAGTTTTCAGTTTACTTGAAAGATGACAGATAAATAATACTACAGGTGATACAAGTTTAAAATGTACATTTTATTTAAATTTCCTAGTATTTTCGGTCTACAAACTACTCGCTTCCCATTTAAAATGAATGTGGCGTATTAAAATGAATGGAACAGTAATTAAATATTTTCCTCTACACACATTTAATCAAAAGCATTGCTACTTCTACTATGGTCCAGCTACGCATTTAAAAACAAAAGTGATTTATGTGAACAAAGTGACGTATTAAAATAAATAAATCGGTAATTAAATATTTTTCCTCTACAAAATTTTAATCGAGAGTAGGTACTACTACTTCTACTTCTAGCAACCCTAAGCATTGCAGACTCCCCCATTTCAAACGAGCTGAAGTATTTGAAGCGAATAGAACGGCAATTAATGAAAATATTCCCTGACGATGACTGCGGATTTTTCCGAAAGTACCAGGAAATTTAAATAAAATGTATATTTTGAATTTGTAACATCTCTAGTATTATTATCTGTCACCTTTTAAGTAAAAAGAACACGTCTTAAAGTTTATATTGTGAAGTGAATAGATCAGTTTCAACTGACGTCGCACCCTAGCAATCAACTTGACAACTTCGTGAATGTTTTAGTTTGCCTTCCAATTTTCTTGGGTTTCTCCGCTTTTATTGGTTCAGCGCTAAAAGGTCGGTGATTTTGATTGGTTGGTGGAAAATTGGTGGGCATGTTGTCACGTGGTTGAAGCTGATCTATACGTTGCAAACAAAATCTGCTGATTTTAAGCTGGGTGCGGGATTTTGCCGATTAAAAACTATAATGGAAAATTTACTGTATTTAATACGAACTTTCTGTTATTTTAACCGTAAGATAAACAGTTTTTTACTGATATCTGGACTGGCAGATTTTTTTACTGTAAAATCAACATTTTTAACAATTCCATCATAATTGAAAATTGTTTATTAATTCCGTTTGTCTCGCCGTCTGTCCGAGCTCTAACTTGCATACATACACTTGGATTAACATGAGCTTTGTTTATTGACGTTTACCATAGGACATTCCCTATAGTGGTATGCGTATCATTTATAGTCCGTTTACAGAGATCCAGAAAAGAATTCCGTTACATTATGGTCTAGGGGGTGGGGGAATCGTTTGTAGTGTATTTTATTTAAGTGGATATTTCAAACTTAATGAAATTGATACGCATTATTGATGTGCAATACAAAAACATTCTTTTTATTGAATATGAAGTACGTAGCATTTATCATTCAATTACAGAGACACAGAAAAAAATTTCGTTACGTGTTTTTAACATATTGCAACCTATTTGAAAACTGTTTATGACTTCGGTTTGTCTAGAAACCTATTTAGCCATTAGTCTGTCTACCTGTCTGGCCGTGTTCTAACTCTTGTAAATATACTCGTATTCCCATGTAATTTATATATGTTTTTAAGCTTTAAAATAGCAAGATCGCTATTGAAAATGAAGTGTACAGATTTTTACTTTGTTTACAAGGACACACAAAATGATTCCATTATACAAATGAATCACCGGATTTTGATACGTTACTACGTGCGAACTAGGAAACGTATATGTTTCCATGACAACTCAAACGAGAGGGCGTTAACTACAGTCTCGCGCTGCGTATGTGTCATGCGCGTGTAGTTGCCATTGTTGCTGCGCGAACGTCATATTCAAAATGGCGACTGGACAGCAGAAAGCGTTTTGTGTACTAGAATTTTCAAAGTGTGAATCACTTATAACCGTTCAGAGAGCATTCCGGAAGGCATACAAATGCAAACCACCAACCCAACAAAGCATTCTGCGCTGGTATCAACAGTTAAAAGAAACCGGTTGTTTATATTGAGGCAAAAGTTCCGACCGACCAAGCGTTACTGAAGAAATAGTCAATCAAGTTAGAGAGAGTTTCATCCGTAGTCCCAAGAAATCAACAAATCGCGCTAGCCGCGAACTTTCCATTCCAAGGCAACTGTGTGAAAAATTTCTGCTGTCCAGTCGCCATATTGAATACAACGTTCGCGTAGCAACCATGGCAACCACACGCGCATGACACATACGCAACGCGAAACTGTAGTTAACGCCATCTCGTTTGAGTTGTCATGAAAACATATACGTTTCCTTGTTCGCACGTAGTAACGTATCAAAACCCGATGATTCATTTGTAATAACCCTGTATTACGGTCTATGGGAAAAAATCGTTTGCGGCGTATTTTGATGATGTTACGAAAATTCAAAGGTGATGAAATTTATATGCATCACTGAGGTGGATGGCAAAATGCTTTTTATGCCGTATATTTTATTTATAGTTCGTTTAGAGTGACGTACAAAATATTTCCATTACATTGTGATGTATATAGAAAAATTGCAGTGTATTTTTAAAATCTTATACTTTTTCAAACATAAGGAAATTTATATATATTATTAAGTGCACTACAACATGTTTTCTATAGATTACTGGGTGAATAGAATTTATCGTTTACTTACAGACACATGCATAAGAATTCGATTACACGACTAACTATGAGCGATAACTGCTGGATGTGCGTTTTCAGTTGTGATTCATTTTAAAATGCAACTAATTTTTAGTGTATCACGAGGTGTGTAGATCATATACAGAGCTACAGAAAAAAATTCACACACATTTTTTGATGAGGGCAGCAATAGCTGAAAATGGCTTTTTACTACGTTATGGATTTTTTTTTTAATCAAATATTTATTTTGATGTCTCATTTTATTGTATGAAAAATTAAATTTCTTAACAATATTCCGATAATGTTAGAAATTGTTTTACGATCTATGCCTTGATGTAGGATTTTTCGTTCTTGCTTTATTTGTGTTATGCATTCTCCAGCTTAACACTATTTTGTGTACTAAGATATTATACTAGATACTTTTACACAGTATACAAATGTACACAGCACAGAGTATTATACTACATACTTTTACACAGTACGCAGTATGATACTAGATATTTTTATACACTGGCCTCCAAAAGTTAAGGAACAAGGACTGGATGCTTTCGATTGTACACGGTTTGTCGAATATCTACCAAAATTATTGGCAAATTGTTCTTGAACTTCTGAGAACATGTTTGATTTCATATTTCTCGGTGAAGATTTAATCGGGAGGACAATTAACGGCTAATAATAAATTCAATAATAAAATAACTATTGCAATCACTTATGGAACAGAAAATGCTGAAAATGCTTTGTCACTGTGTTAAATGACAATTTGGGTCCTGTTCAAGGTTTGTGTGCATTTGTGTAAGCACAGCACTCATATTTGGTAAGATGTTATTGTGTCTGTGAAAAATTCAAAAGTTTTTTGTTTGTAGCATACAGAGTTTTCAACCAAATTTAACACAACTTTCCGAAAACCTGACAAAGAACAGCAGCAACAGTATACTACAATTAAAACTTGAATATATTGAATATTGAATGAGATATGGACATTTGTATGAAATAATTTTTAACTGCGCATGCGTGGAAGTTTTCAAAATTTTTATTTCGTAATTTAGTAATTAGCTATTTTGGGCAACTTCCAGTCAAATATTGTGAAAACTCAGAAAGATATAGTGAGCTGATTGAAAAGTTTTGGAAAATACGTTATAATAAAGCTATTTTTAGAAAGCAACTCTCTATATCGCCCCTATCTTTGCATACAAACGCGTATACAAATCATACATATAGGGTTGACATACAAGTTTCATATATAGGGTTGCTCAAAAGAGTTCGAATATTTTATCGACAATGGACGCTAATTGCTGAAATTGAATGTTCAACTGTGTTATGTATTTTCTAAATTGTTTATTTATTTAGTATATATATATATATTTATATATATATTTACCTTATTAAACAGTGAAGTTCCGTTACAGTATTCTGAAAGTGTTGGAAAGTGTTTCAAAATCTATGTGTAATGCGGTCTTTCTTTTCTTTCTTATAATGTACTAGATAGCTCCAGTTAACGACTTAGGTCTCATCTCTCATATCATAGTCACTTGCTTCTCCAGATATTGTGCCCTTGGATTTTTTTTTTTTTTTTTTTTTTTTTTTTTTTTTTAAGGATACGTGATAAACGTCGTTTAGTAATCCTCTACCACTAACGAGCTGAAATGTCGAATTACAGGGGTCATCGAGGTCGTTGATTCTACTGCACTTAATAGACCGGGATCCGGCAGCACACACAATCACCTCATCGAGTTCACGGATGAAATTCTAGGATTAGTTAAATCTTGATTCGCATATTAAAACGCAATCGGTCTGCCAATTCCTATCTTGGTGAAAAACCCCTGAAAACCCGATTTTAGCGGCTGATTCGTAGGTTTACTATTGTGTTTACCTGCACCAAAAGGTATGAAAGCATGGAAGACTGGGAGCAGGAAAATACAATGGTAAACCTACGAGTCAGCCGCTAAAATCGGGTTTTCAGTCGTTTTTCACCAAGATATGGTTTGGCAGACCGACTGCGCTTTAATATGCGAATCAAGATTTAACTAATCCTAGAATTTCATCCGTGAACTCGATGAGGTGATTATCTGTGCTGCCGGCTCCCGATCTATTAAGAATGTGGTTGATGATCCCCTTACAGAGTTGACTTAAGGCGCCTACTGAAATATTCATCAAAAAAATTTTTTAAAGTTTATGCTTCCTTTATTGAATACAAAAAACTGTAAATGCATACTCCTGCTTTTTTTCCTTTCTAATGATTTCGAAAAAGAATAAATATACTTTGGGACATCCTGTGTTTGTGTTCCAACTCTCTCTGGGATTAGATGTGTTCGGTCATGTTCAAATTAACCTTTTGCATCACCACGTTGCATATCTGCAACATACCATACCCAAAATTCAATGTTACATATACAATTGGATTTAAAAGACGATTCAATTTATTGCTGCTATCTCCCAGTACATCAGTTAATATAAACTGATCGTAGAACTCTCCACAGATAGCGATACTGAGTTAATTTTTCATGCTAAAATTACGAGGGGTATGAATAGGTTTTTACCCTCAGATAGAAATAATTGAGTGAAATTTATGAAATTGCTACATTTTGTCAGTCCTTTTCTATATAGTCAGTGTGCACAGTAACACATTTGTGCAACCGGTATTTCAAAGAGAGGGGGTAGGATGTATTCCAGGTGGCGCGATAGTAGTCCCAAAGGGGGACATTTTTCTAATTTTTACCGACCCCCACATGAGACATATTATTGGAAAGGCCTGAGACCAGCTATTCATGCTATGCACCTCTCGAGCCCCTCCCCCCAAATTTCACCCAGGTGGACATGAATGATGTCCGCAAAATTTAGAAAAGTATTCCCCGGAGGGCAAATTTGGAGGGAGGGGCTCGAGAGGTGCACAGCATGAAAAGTGGTCACAAGCCTTTCCAACAATATGTCACATGTAAGGGTCGGCAAAAGTTAGAAAAATGCCCCCCTTTGGGTCTATTATCGCGCCTCCTGGAATATATCCTCCCCCCTCTATTTGAAATACCGTTTGCACAAATGTGTTACTGTGCACGGTGACTATATAGAAAAGGACTAGTACAATGTAGCAATTTCATAAATTTCACTCAGTTATTTCTATGTGAGGGAAAAATCTTACTGATACACCCTCGTATAGTTATCATTTGAGCAATTTCCCATCGTTTCTGCTAAAATCAACTTCGTAAATTTTATAAAATTAAAAGGGCTGGGGGCGTCCAAAAATATTTTTTTTACAAAGGTAAGTTCGTATACTTTACAATTTTGTATTTAAAAAATGACACTATTTATGAGAAATGTGTAATATTCTGTTCATTGCAGATGTGAAAAAAGTATCTGTTTGTCAATAACTTTGTTCTAAATTACTTTTATTATTTTTTAAATGCTTAAAATGGTATATTCTAACATCTGAGTAAATATTTTTCAAATCGGAGTTGTTGAGTTACAAAAGGTTAAAATTCTGCCTAGACGTCAATTGAAACTTAAAATACAAAATGTCAAATGCTTCCTATAAATATTGTATCGATTTTCTTCGGCTAAAAATATTTCATGACAGATTGATAATATTTAAGAGAGCATATAATATTGCAGGATTACAGTGAAACTTTCTTAGAGAGGAGAGACGACAAATTAATTATATACTTGCTGAATATACGTAAAGTAAAAATAATTTGTTATATATATTATTGAATAAAAAGGAGTAATTTTGTCATATCTAGAAACAGGATAATCTCGAACTCTACCATGGAAATAAAAGGAGTATTCTACAAGACAAACAAATTTTGTTATGGAAAATGGAGTCGTAATTAATTTATTCATTCAAAAATACAGGTATATTATGTTGAGCTTTACCTCGGTTCTTGTTAAATTCCTTAAAAGTGAAGATGTATTTTCTTAAGTGCTAAATGCTAAAACAGTAAATTGCTAAGACAATAAAAACAAAATAAAAGCTACCTACACAAATTGGCTACATGTTTCAGAGGCGGATCCAGCCTTTCATTTACAGGGGCAGGGGGAGGGGGTCCTGTCTCTCTGTACTAAGGGGAGGAGTCATATCTGCAATATTAATTCCTATATCTTAAATTTGTCAACAATTCTAAACCGACTGTTTTATTACCCGGCTAAAAAGAAGGGTTATGTGTTTCACGCGTATCTGTGTATGTGGATTTGTTTATACCCTCGAAACATCCCGACGGCTGGATGAATTTTAATGAATGACGTCTCTGTCAATTTGTCTTAACGGCCCGATGGTTATAGGCTAGGTTTTGTTTTTATAAATTCAAAATGGCGGCTATAAAATACAAAATGGTGGTAGAGACGAAAAAAAAATTACGCACCCTATTGAGTCGCATATCATTGGATAGGTCTTTCAAAATGAAGACTATGTTTCATTGACTACAGTCAGAAGCTCCGTTAAAATATTGTACAACCTGGAAGTTATGTATGTATTGTGGATCTCTAGTTTTACTTAAACTCTAACCATCATAGACATCTACAGACCTCATCAAAACAGTGTTTATAGATAGGAACTAACAATTAAACACAACTTAAAAGTCATCAATACAAGTAAATAAAAAAATAGGTAAGTAATATAAACAAGAAATATAAAAAAAATGTTTTAAGTCAATTTCTACTTAGGTCAATAAGATAAATTTTTTTTTCTCCCATTCTTCTTTTCACTTGAGTGGTGCTTAAAATGCCTTGATCAAGAAGAGGGCTCTCTCAATTATTGAAAATTAATTAATTTAATTTAATTAATTAATTAATATTTGAAAAAAACTGGATTAACATCAAGTGTCATCCACTACAAGTTTTAAAAAATTTATTTGAGCTTGATTGGATGAATGATAAGTATTAACGATTGAAAATTTGAACAAGATATATACAGCGAGAGTGTGAGCTAATAGTAGGAATTGAAAAAACATAATTTCACATTGATGAGAAATAATTAATTAGTTCGCTTTTTACGCAGTCAGGTTTTTTGATTTTTTTAATTTAATTGTTTATTACATTTATATCTTCATCCGTTAGCTTGCAAGTACTAATCATATAATAAGAAATCGAACAGAGTTTCCAATTTTAGTATAAAATCATAAGATCTTTAAAAAAAATTTGTTGTCAAAGCCGGCCTTTAACACTAAACGTACCGATATTTTTTATACCTATTCCTACCGGAAGGGGTCAAATGACCCCTATATAAAAATTTATCTATTTTACGATGTTTTACGAAAAGTATACTAGTTCATACACTTTGGTGTATGAATAAAACATTTTTTTTCTTCAAATAATTATTACAAATTATTTATTAATTTAAAAATTATATATAATCACGCAAAAAAATTAAGAAAACAATTATTTCAAGAAATTCGAAAATTTAATAAACAAATATTGTGCAAATTTGTCTTATGTTCACCATACATTTTTAAGATTATTTCGTTCTCCATATAACCGGAAATCTTCAAACTAGAATCTCACCCGGAGTAAAGTCAATTTCTAATTGCACCATCACACATTAACCCTTTCAGGGGCGGTGGTATGTTTATGAACCACTTAATTTTAATTCCCAAACGCCACAATGGCACCAGAATTTTGGGAAAATATTTTCCATTTAATATGCATGTGAAACCACTTAATTTAAATTCCCAAACGCCACAATGACACCAGAATTTTGGGAAAATATTTTCCATTTAATTTGTATGTGAAATACAGCGTTTTTCATATTTACAAAATAAATTTGCCCATTCCGGTGCCAATTATTTACTTCAACACTTTACTATTGAAAATGCTTTGCCCCTGAAAGGGTTAACAAATATGATGTAATACAGTAGAATACATGATGTAATAGCAAAAATAAGCATGTTACTAATACTTACTAATACTTACAAAATAAAACATTTACACCTTTATGATTTAACATAAATTTATTCAGAATAAAAGTCGTGAAATATAAAGAAATTTCGTAATGTTTTAGTTTGAAAATTTAAAAAAAAAAATACAAAAAAAACCCTGCCGGCTCGGGCCTACAGGCGGAGGTAGATTTCGAAGTTAAGTACTAAATTCTCCAACAAAACTTAAATCAAGATTAAAGATAAATACAGTTTATCAAAATCTGGCCGTTTTTGACGAATTTTGTAGGGAGCTAAACTTTTTGTGAAAATTATAATATACACGAATACACACACACATGTATATGGAATAGGTTTAAAAAATGGCTACAAAAAATTCAGAGAACCTTAAAGTGTTAAAATATGTTAAAAACTTTTATAGTCGGGTTTTTATCATGTTTTAATACGTTTCTTCAAACTCACATGGTGTTACATATTCACCTGCTGAGGTCCATTATATTTCCAATATGACGCAATATACATATTTTTTTAATTCGTCAAACTATTTATTTTAATTTGAATTTTCATGCTGAAATCTTGCTCTAGAAAACTTATGACGTAATATTCAATTTGTTTTTAATTTGTCAAACTATTTAATTTTACACGTGAAAATTTTGCATTAGAAAAGTAATTGTTGTGGTGAGAATTTTATTGTTTTTTTTTATTATTATTGTTGGCAACTGCTATAACGAAAAACTTTTATTTTTTTCCTGCCATTGTTGTGTAAGAGCTGGTTTTATCAGAATCATGTTAAAACAGTATTCAAAATTTTGAACCCTCCCCATTTCCACCCTCTTGGGCCGATTTCGCCCATTTTCAATCCCCGCCGAGATATTAGCCATCTCAAAGTTGTTGGCGAGTTTGAGGACAATCCGTGCATAATTGCGACTTTTATCGTGCGGACAAAATTTAGTACATACATACATACATACATATATATATATATATATATATAAACTTTTTAGGTGGGGGTGGTTTTGGGTTCCTGGGGTCCTATAATGAAAAGTTATGAAGGAATTTTTCAAAAGTCGCACCATGGTAACGACTGCAACAGGTAGTATTTCTTACGAAATCTACCTAAAAGGGTCATTTGACCCCTCGCGGTAGTTTTAGTGTTAAAGTTGATTTTCGGGACTCGGCAGTCACGAAAAGATTATCCAAAGAGAGCAATTAGTTACAATTAATGCTGTATCACATATATATATATATATAAATTAAAAGCGTCGATCGATTTTTGGCACTTAAAGAGTAATATCAGCAAATTTTATGCATTTCCATTTTAATTACTTTATGTGAGTCAGAAATATTTGTGGTGTTGAGCGAGAATTTTTTTCTCGAAAACAATCTTAATATGAATTTTTATTAAGAGAACGTATATTTGTTTCTTTTTTCGTTTAGAAGGGGGTCATGATGCCCATGGCCTCCCCCTTAAATCCGCGATTGACATGTTTCATCTTCACCGAAGCCGTTTTCAAGACAAATCAGAATATTTTACAGGTGCACGATCTAAAATGCTTGAATGATTTAAAACGCCATCATTCACGTTCTTCGCATTCTCTCTCAGATTACTCACGTTGTTTTATTTTTTCTTACTTTGTTTTTTTTTTTCCATACTCGTAACCATGGAGTGATTCAACCCATAATTTTGGTAAGTTAAATGATGCTGTACATCCAAACAAATTTCCATGAAAGTAAAGTAATTTTTCCCCTAATCTGTACTATCCACCCATTATAAGAGAAACTACTGAAATTGTAACATGTAAAAATCCAATGTGCAACGCACATGTATCCAATCCAATGTGTACAACAGCATTCTTTAACTTACCAAAATTGTGGGTTGATCACTCCGTGATTTCGAGAATAGAAATAAACATCAAAGTAAAAATAAAATAACATAATAGAAATAATTTAGTAGAAAATCTGAAGAACGTGAATGATGCTTTTTTAAATCATTGCATTATAGATCCTGCATCTGGTATAACATTCTCATTTATCTTGAAAATGGTTTCGGAGAAGCAGAAACACGTAGACAGTTTGAACATAAAACTTTTTTATTTTTCTATTTACTGTTTTAATTTAAAAGTTTTTAGCAATTAACGAAATATATTAACTCTGGGTCTTTGAATTTGTCATATAATAATGAAGGTATTGTAACGAAAATTTCAACAGACTTAGCAACTTTGCATATAATGTGTTGGTATCATCAGAAATTCCTTAATGTATACTACCCCAGCTTCTATTATGTCAGTAGAATTTAGATACCATATTTTAGCGATACCACACTATGTATATATTTTATTTCTTTAATCATAAACTATGTTTGATAATTAAGTTTTAAGGAGTAGCAAAACTCAATGAAATAGACATAGTTTAATAGGTAATGTATGTAAAACTTAGGAGTAAAATATATATCAAATATAAATGGTGCTTTGTTAACTTTAAAAAAATCAAACTACTTTAAAAAAAGTCAAAGATTAAAATATTTTTATTTCTATTACTGATACTGTTGTTTTCAAACCCAAACTGGCTGCAATCTGATACATTCTTTTAATTCATTTTTGTTTTCAAATGCATAAAAATGGTTGGTTCTCTTTTCAGGAATATGTAATGGAGCAGAAAATGCTGTCCAAGTTGACGTTTTGAACTGGATTTCCAGACGCCACAGCGATGGAAAGAAAAAAACCTGCCGTCTTGAGGTAAAAATCGCTTATAACTCTAGTTGTTAGTTTATTTATTGAAAAAGGAAAAATATCTATTTGATTACAAATCGCTTCAATAATCATGCTTTTGTGTTTAAAAATGAGTCAAAAAGTTCGCGCTGTCGAGCAACGATTTTTTTTTTTTTAAAGAACTGCATTAAAAGTTTACTCTGCGTAATCTTATTTTAATCTTATGAGATCGTTCTTTTCAAATTTCTCATTCGCATTTTAATATTTTTAAATGGAAAAATGTAGACATCAACATTTTAGTTTTTAATGTATGTTTTTACACTTTTCCCGTTTATATACCAATTATCAAACATTATTTTATATTTTAAAAAACAACTTTACTATTTGTAATACATAAAGGTCAAATTTGATAAAAATACATTATAGCTTGTTATATATAAAATTTTATAGATGTAAGATTTAATATATATATATATATATATTCATGAGTTCAACTGATGATGCGCCGGTAAGAGTAAAAATGTTCTTGTATTGTATATTATATGCAAATTCGTGAATATATATTCTTTTAAGTTGCGTCTATAAAATTTTATATATAACAAGCTATAATATATTTTTATAAAATCTGACCTGTATATATTACAAATAGTAAAGTTGCTTTTTAAAATGTAAAATAATGCCTGATAAACGGGATATAAACGGGAAAGTTATTTTTAAATGATTTTTTTTTAACCATTTAGAAAAATGGTTATTGTCCTCGTCAGGGTAGGAAATCAAAAGCATATCTGAAGGTTTTTATTGGTTTAATCATCATTTTATTCGTTTTCTGATTGGTCTATACAGTAATCTGTATTTCCCTTTACTTTCAACAGAGATGGACAACAGAGTGTTGTCACTATGACAAAAAAAGTAATAAAAACTACAAAAAAAATTAATAACTCAGAAACAAATTGGGGTACAGCTTTCAAACAAATTGCATTAAGTACATTTTTTTCTCTATACGACGATATAAAAAGTAATATTGTGGGATGTTTAGAAGTTTAAGAAATAAATTTCCTTTAAAATTGGCCGTCAGATTTCTTGGAAATCTGACGATGGAAAAGCCTTTTCCTGAACAGCCAATGAAATGCTTGGATAATACGTAAGTTTCAGGTGGATAATACGTACGAGTCGCAGGCGATTTCTATCGCTTGCAATTTTTACGTGTAATAACACTATTAAAGTTTAATTCATGGCGTATGCAATGTATGATCAACTCCGTGCTATTTTTAATGTCTTAAATTTTAGTCTTTGAAAAAATCATTTTCCAAATGGTCGTTGTAATTTGTTAAAGTGCATTTTTTTTTTCAGGATAGCTAAGGCTCTAACTGAGACTTTTTCTACTTTTTCGATTTTATTTGCAGATTTTTTTATTATTATTATTCGGTCAATTTCTATTTCGGAATCGATTTTGAAAGTGAAAGCACCTCCATTTTAAAAATATCTGCAACCAAAATCAAAAAATTAAAAAAGGCCTTGGTTAGAGATTGAGCTCATCTATCCTAAAAAAATATATTTTAAAATAATAAAATGCAACCGAGAAATTAAAAAAAAAATTCTATTAAATTTAACATGGCTTATGTGTGTCTTCACGTGACTAGTGTAGACTATTAATTAATGTACAATTGTGGACAAAAAAAAGTAAACACCCCCTACTAACTCTGCAACAAATTATAGTAAAAAAAAAGTTACTGGTATTAAACGATTGGAAATAAAGCCTACTTTTAAATGATGGATATAAAATTTATTTAAGGGGACATCTACAAATCTAGCCCAAGCCAAACTTTGCTTTTTTTTTCAATGGCAACATCCAATTTTGACAAGATATTTTAAATCTTAGGTTCAAACTATGCCTAGATATGAAATTTCAAGTCATTCTGATGATAACTTTTTGAATTATAACCATTCAAAATTTGAAACTTCTAATGTTAAATTACATTTTCATATTTTTATTAATATCTCCTGAAATTATAATACTATGTGATACTTTTTCGTGTGGTTATAATACTAAAAAACCCTAACAAAGAAACATTGAATTTGTAATTTTAAAAATATTATAATATGAATTATGAAATTAATATTCGAAAAAAATATTAATTGCAATCTACAATTTTTTATATATTTATATTTATTATGACCCGCTTTATGCAAATTCAAAATTTCAAATTTTTCTCCCAAGTAGTTTTCGAATTAGGCTTAAAAAACGTCTAAAGGATGGTTTAAGGGGCCATATATGATGTGCAGAAAAGCATAGTTTTAAATTATAATCCTATGTGATAATTTTTCGTGTGGTTATAATACTAAAAAACCCTAACAAAAAAAATTGAATTTGTAATTTTAAAAATATTATAATATGAATTATGAAATTAATATTCGAAAAAAATATTAATTGCAATCTACAATTTTATATATATTTATATTTATTATGACCTGCTTTATGCAAATTCAAAATTTCAAATTTTTCTCCCAAGTAGTTTTCGAATTAGGCTTTAAAAATGTTAAAATGATCGTTAAAGGAGCCGTCTATGATGTGCAGAAAAGCATAGTTTGAAAAAAAAATATTTTTTTACTCATTTTATTGAAACATTTGGGCTGGCAACAGCCGAAACATATTAAATGAGTGAAATTGTTCTATGGGTAAGAAATAATACCATAATACAAGTGACTTAGTCATTCTGTAGCATTTCAACAATCGAATACCGAACTTCACTGTGGATATAGCCCCTAAAATAGATTCATTTAAAAATAATTCAGTTCTCTGAAACTAACCGTACAAATTCCATGAAAATTTGCATTTAGGCTAATTGAAGGGTGTAGAATTTATTTATAGTTTCAAACTTGAGTATTGCTATTAAAAAAAAAATTTGGGTTCGTTTTGATATGTAGATGGCCCCCTGAGTAAATTTATATACATCATTTAAAAGTAAGGTTTATTTCCGATCGTTTGGAACAAGTAACTTTCTTCTACAACAGTTTTCTGCAGAGTTAGTAGGGAGTATTTACTTTTTTTCCAAGACTGTATATATGTTTGGAATACCCTGGATCGCTATTAACATAATTCTGGTTAATGTTTTTAGCGATTGTTTCACTTCTTTCTGAAAGTAATTGTCGCGATAAAGTTAAATTTTGATACCAATTATTATTATAGCATGATAATTATAACAACATGAGAGTTCTGCATAACATGTGTATGTTAGTTACACATCCGTGTACAAGCGGAAAACAAGTGCAAGGAGCGTCCATGAAACGTCACATACATGTTTTGGGGGTTTGGCGCTTCCTGGAGCAAGGACAATGATGCAAAAAAATTCAGAATTTCTAATCAGAGTATAAAAAATGTCCATGTAACTTTGTTCTCTTTTATTCGGCAGTAAATATACTAGGATGTTTTGAAATGTTTTCCATCCTATTCTATTCTATATTCATTTTTTATTTATTTCTCAGTCTATCTTAATTATTGGGTTTAACCCATTTGTGCCTTAAATTTTGTTTTCTGAAATGTGTTGGTAAAATCCCTTTAAAATGCTGCAAAATGAACTGGAAAAATGCTAGAAAAAAATTACGCTAAAATTTTTTTGTAATTATTTGATAAGATGTAAACGTACTAAATATGATGCATAATATTTGTAATAATATAATATGCATAATTATATGTTTTGTCTAAATTTATATAAAATAAGCTTTTAAATTGTATATTTACTATAATTAGTATTTTTATGAATTACTAAAAAAAATATATTTATTTCTTTGCGGAGACTACTAACATTATAACTATTAGTAATAATAGACTCAGAATAATCGTATTTGAGGCTTTAAAACAATTTACTTCATAATCATCTTGGAAAGGACTTTGCATAAATAGCTGTCCTCTAAGTGGCTAATAAAAATGTGTACCCATTCGTGCCTAGCGCCCTATGTTTTGCACGTTACAAAATACCTAAAAAATAGGCTTGAACATATAATTTCACAATTAAAAAAATACGTATTTGTAGAAGTCTACAAGCTAAGATTATGACTTATTTATTTGGATCCTTGGTAGAAAAAACACAAATAAACTTACTTTTTACATTTCGCCATCTTGAAAAATGAAAAATCTGTCTTCATTTTTGCAAACAAAAATCGATCTTATGCTGTCATCTTTTCGTAACAGATAAAGACATTTATAGATAAATATTTCATACAATTTTTATGTTATAAAGAAGAAGAAAATTATACAAATTTATTAAAATTTGAAGCGTCCCAAATATGGGACGCTAGGCATAAATGGGTTAATATAAACAAAAGGCACGGACGAAAATTAGTTTAAGAGTAATGTGAGATATTTCTTTCTTTCATTTTAACACTTTCCAACAAAGACAAGAATTTAAAATAAAATCATAAGATGAAATGCAATATCCCACCTTGATTCAATCGCAAAATACACAATATGAACTTTAAAAAGCTCACCATTTTACGAAAAAGGCGACAAAAAAAATAATAATATAGATGTTACAAGGCATTTTATTTAAAATTTCTTAATACTTTCGGCCTGAAATTACCGCGGCCATCGTCAGAGAATATTTTTATTATTAATTGCTATTCCATTCATACAAATACCTCATTTCGTTTGAAATGGGAGAGTCTATTATTATAAGAGTAGCTGAAAGTAGAAGTAGCAGTACCTTGAATTGAAATTATGTAGAGAAATGTACGGCAATTAAATAGTTTTATCCATATAAGTTCAATCCAAGGCCCTACTACTTCAACTTTCAGCTACCCTAATAATTAGGGAGCAAACATTTCAAACGAATTAACGTATTTGTATGAATGAAACAGCAATTAATAACAAGTTGGAAATTGCACGTCAAACGTGGCAAATGCGGTGCATTCGTACTATAACTAGTTTCATAAATATTTTTTGCACCGGATAATTATACTGAATGTATATTTTAGTGCACTTCAATAAATGCATATCTACTTCATTCTGTTCGAAAGGCTGTAACATCATTAAAATGCACTTGAAATAATTCTTGCCCATTAGCCCTCATGTAACGGAAAACTTTTGACTGTCTTTGTCATTAAATTATACATCCGATTTTCATAAAATTTGAAATGACTCGACAAAATTTTGCAACAATCATATATTTAAAATTTCAGACCATTCGGTTGGGTAGTTTTTGCTCTTATATATGCGGACGGACGAACAGACAGGCGGACCGAACGACGACTATATGTGCTACGTATTTATATAATTACGAACTCACCTAATAAGAATATTCTCTGTCGCGGGGATTGCAGGCTAAGAAATTTTAAATAAAATGACTTGTAATATCTATATTATTATTTTCTTTTGTCGCCTTTTAAGTAAAAAGGTGAGCTTTTTAAAATTCATTTTGTGTATTTTGTAGTTGGAAAGTGTTTATGGATACGGTCTGTCTTGACGTCTACTCGTGCTCTAACTCCCGTAAATATAGTCGGATTGTCATTTAATTGATAAATGTTATATAGGTCTACCATGGCATGTTCGGTATTGAAAATGAAGCGTGCAGCCTTTATAGTTCATTTACAGGGGCACTAAAAAGAATGCCGTTACATTATGGATTATGGAGTGCAGTGGCGCCAACTTACATGGGCCCGTGGGGCCCGAACCCACCCAATAATTTGTTCTTATCACGAGACACATTCGTGATTGATTCACAAGACAAACTGTACTCAGGACTCGCAGGTTTTGCACCTTTATTTTTTGAAAAGCACAGTTTTTGATCGTTCTTTTACATTTTGCTGACGAAACATAATTTCTAAGATGTAATTTTTCAACCCCTAAACGATGTGCAATTTAAATTACATATTTTTTCCAATTTAGTGAAATACTGCACGAAGAAATAATCAATAAATTTTATATAGTTTCTTCTGCTATTCTATAGGAGGTTTTGCGCCTAGATCTTTATCTTTTGAAAAACACAGTTTTTGATCGTTCTTTTACATTTTGTTGACGAAACATAATTTCTAAGACGTAGTTTTGCAACCCCTAAACATCGTAAAATTTAAATTACATATCTTTCCAATTTAATATAATGTTCCAAAAACGTAGAACGAATAAATTTTACACCGTTTCCTCGGCTATTCTATAGAAGGTGTTGCATCTAAATATTTATCTTTTTGAATAACATAGTTTTCGATCGTTCTTTTAAATTTTGCTGGTGAAACATAATTTCTAAGATGTAATTTTTCAACCCCAAAGCATTGTACAGTTTAAATTACATATTTTTCCGATTTAATGAAATGCTGCAAAAAGAAATAATGAATAAATTTTATACAGTTTTCTCTGCTATTCTATGCACCTTGATCTGTATCTTTTGACAAAAATATTTTTTGGTCGTTTTTTTTTAATTTTTACTGACGAAGCATAATTTTTAAGATGTAGTTTTGCAAGCCCTAAACATTGTACAATTTAAATTACATATTTTTCCAATTTAATGAAAAGCTGCAAAAAAGATAGAACGAATAAATTTTATACCGCTTCCTCTGCTATTTCACAGAAGGTTTGCACCTTGATCTTTATCTTTTGAATAACATACTTGTTGATCGTTCTTTTAAATTTTGCTGACGAAACATAATATCTAAGATGTAATTTTTCCACCCCTAAACATTGTACAATTTAAATTACATATTTTTCCAATTTAATGAAAAGCTGCAAAAAAGATAGAACGAATAAATTTTATACCTAAGATGTAATAGAAGGTTTTGCACCTTGATCTTTATCTTTTGACAAAAATGCCTTTCGTTCGTTCTTTTAAATTTTTACTGACGAAACATAATTTCTAAGATCTAATTTTGCAACCCCTGCACAACACATTGTACAATTTAAATTACATATTTTTCCAATTTAATGAAATGCTGCAAAAAAGATAGAACGTATAAATTTTATACCGCTTCCTCTGCTATTTTACAGAAGGTTTTGCACCTTGATTTTTATAACATAGTTGCTGATCGTTCTTTTAAATTTTGCTGACGAAACATGATTTCTAAGACGTAGTTTTCAAATCTCTAAGCTTTTTCTATGTAACATCGCAAAAATAGGTTGGCATTCTATTTTCGTCACCATTTTCAGACTGAAGTGTAAAGAAACCCCTCTTTCTTTTTCCTTTCTTTTTTTCCTTTTTTTAGTCTATGCACTTTTTTCTAGGAAAAAACATGACTTTTAAAAGCGACAATAGAAGTTACATCGGTCCCCAAAGAAATATTTTTCCCTGCTCAACAACACAAAAATTTCCGACATATTTTCTGTCTCTTTTTAAAACAAAAGCATGTTACTAATTTGTAATTGAAGTTTTTTTTTTCTTTTTTTATACATTTTCCGATAAATGAATTACATCTTAAGTTAAAATCAAGCGTTGTCTGAGGATTGCCCTTTTTCCTTTCCTGTGCTGTCACGCCCATAAATTTAGTTCAATTTGCCCACTTAGGAGCATTTTTTGAAAAATTATCGGTCCTTACCTAAAGCGGGGAAAAACAATTCGATTGCATAGTTTCTTAATAAGAGCACTTACCAATTTAATACGTTTACGAAAAAAATGAATTAAGAAAATGTGTCAGAAAGAAGTCAATTTGGATTTGAGAACAGCCCTATGCTATTTTTAAACTATGTATATGTATGTTGTGATGGAAATACATGGGTTTTGGGTATATGTATACAGTATGTATCTGAAAAGCTTCAACAAACTTAGAAAGATGATAGTACTCATGAAGACGAACAAAAAATACAATGGAATATGGGGTCGCAAATGACATTTAAAGTATGAAAATCGAGAAAATGCGTCTGAAAATGGACAAACTGAGACAGGAAATAAACACTCCAGAAAATTATTTATTGCACAAAATAGGTACAACACAGCTCGTCCAGAGAAAACAAATAAATTGTTCAAACTGTCGACCGCGGACATTGTTACACAGAGTACATCTACGGGGGAACGACTGGCGGACACGCTCAAATTTGCATACGTGGATTCCTGCTCACAGATTTCTTTGGCTTTCTTCCAAGTTTTTTTTAATCTCTTTCTGACCGGATATGTACAAAGTGAAAGGAAAACCAGCTTCGTGAACTAGCCAGTTCTGCAGAAAAGCAACAAACGAGATTTCGATATTTTTATTAGTTTTGTGATTTTCACTCTTTAAACGTCATTTGCGACCCCATGTTCAATTGCATTTTTTGTTCGTCGTTATGAGTACTAACATCCCCCTAAGCTTGTTGAAGCGTTTCAGATACCCTGTATAATCAATCCCTAGAATCTTTTGCTGGGGGTATGCTACTCGCTAACAAAAGTATAAAATTGCTGAAAATTTTGTTATATCTTACGTTACGTAAAGGACTCATATTTCATATCTTACTTAATAAAAACGAATTACCTAGAAATAATTTTATACAATTTGGCAACATATGTATATATTAATATATAGTTACGCGTTTTAATGCTCAGTTTTTTATAATTATCTTTTCGGCGTAAAAGATTTGTTTTCATAATAACTAGGGTTTAAAAAAAACCCGGTTAAGGAAAAAAAAAAAAAGAAAAACATCCCACTGGCCCCACTAGTCTAAAACCCGGGTTTTTTCGGGCTTTATTGAGTTTTTTTAGAGAACACTTCAAACTTCTAATTTTCATATACATAATACCTAAATTCTTCATTTATCAGTGAAACCCGGGTATAATTTTGCATTAATTAAGAATGAATTGACAAATAAATATATAAAAAGAAAGAAAAATCAAATTAAAGGGTACATTTGTATGTCATGGGATTAGTTTGCTGCAGTAAGGATAGATTAAGGGAAACACAACTGGATATCTTTATATAATTCTTACGTTAAGTTAAACAAGCTAAATTTATGTAATTTCTTTCATTCACTTGAAATCAGAAATCAGTTGAAGACAATTTTTTTTTTGAAAGAAATGGATTCATAATAATATTTTTGAAAATTTTAGAAAAATTTGCTACATATATATTGCATAGTATTAAATGTTAAATTAGATTGCCATAGAAGTCACTGTCAGTGATATTTGTAAATTTAGATCGCAAATGGCAATACACTTTTACTAGCATTGTTGATTTATCACCTTCTAAATGATTACGTAAGCTGCTCCAAGCCAGACCAAATGCAGAAAAGTATTGTTCGATTGAAGCAGGGGTAGCTGGTACTGAATGTAAAGAAAAGAAATACTGAAAAAATCTAGGAGGAAACTTATCTTTTTCACCATAATCTGCCACCATTTTTGTGTTTAAAACTCCTGCATAACACTTTCATTGAACATTGAAGCAGGATAATAAATAGGATGATTAATCTTAAAAGCTATAACAATGCAAGCAATCAGGATGGGGTTCAAGTGCCATCTTTAGGCATGTATTAAGATTTAAAGAATTTGGATTCATTTTAGATTACAGGCATGAAAATCTTCCTTCTTTACAGCTAATTTCTTTTTTGGTCATTATAGCTCTGCTTAGAAATTCCTTTAATTCTTGTTCTTTTGAAATATATTTAAATTGGCATTTATCTTTGCATTCTCATACCTTAAATTAAATAATGATACAGTTGTGAAAGCATGAGAAAAATTGAAAAAACCCACAATGGGTTTTTTTTATGGGTTTTTTCAAGTGGGCCCGCCCGAAAAATTCCGCCCAGGTTTTTTCGGACTGGGCCCACATGGGCAAACCCTGATAATGACCCTGTGTAAATTTTATTAGGCATGATTCTCTGTCTGTTTGTCCTTCAAGACTCTTACGTTCTCAAAAATAAGCCAACCACCGAGAAACGTGTATTGCAAAAGTACAAACGAACAAAATATTTGTAAATGTTTTTATAATTTTATTATTGTAGTTCTGTTTAAAATGATTTTACGCTTCATAAAAATTAAAACAGGAAAGCAATAGTTTATCTGAAGATGCTAGAAGTAATATTTATTTATTTTTGTTTAATCTGATAAACAGACAAAATTTAATGTAAGTTTTTCTTTCATTTCTGCAGTTTTAGAGTTTATAAAATATGATAATAGTTTTTTGAGACTGTATTATAATATATACAACTGATATTTCTAACATCTTTTTTTATAAATATAATCAAATCGTTACTCACCGTTATCCAACAAATAAGCAAAAAAAATGAAACTTTTCAGTATTCATCATAGCAACAAAAAATTTATGCATTCAACATAATAACCACCTCCTTTTGTCGTCTTTGAAATTGTGTATATTAAGTCGAAAACAAAATGGTTAGAGCTTTGTCTGATATCTTAGATTTGTTATTTTATTTTATAACACGATGTTTGCAATTTAATGTGAATAGACATACATGTAGTTGCCCTCTATAAACTATCAGGACTGAAGTCCGGGTACGTGCTCTGTTCTATATAGATACAGACAGACATACAAATGTAGTTGTAGATGTGCAAATATAATGTTGATCAGCTATTGATGTAGAAGTAGATTTACAGATGCAGACGTATAGATGCAGATGTGCAGATGTAGCTGCATCCTATAAGTTTTCGGGTTAGAAATCTGGGTAGGTACTCTGCTCTATGTATATAAAGACATATAAATTTTGATGTAGTTGTGTAAATATAATGTTGATGTAGGTGTGTAGATAATGTAGACACTGATTTATAGATGCAGACGTATAGGTGCAGATGTCTCCTATAAATTTGCGAAGTGAGAGTCCGGATAAGTGTTCTGTGTAAGATATACACCTACAAATGTAGTTGCAGATGTGTACATATAAATATGTTGATGTAAATGTGCGGATATTAAATGTAGATGCAGATGTATAGATGCAGACATATAGATGCCGATGTATAGATGCAGACATATAGATGCATATGAGCAAACGTAATAGTGTTGGGGTGTAGATAAAAGTGACTAGGTGTAGAAATGTAGATATTGATGGGTAGTTGTAAATGTGTAAATATAGATCTATACATGCATTTATCAAATAGCGTAATGGTATTGTTGGTCATTTGTTTCATTTTGAATTAATTATTTTATTTAAAATTTTACGTTATAATGTTGGTCTTTTGTTGTCATTTTAAAACTTAAATACTTGAATATTAATCTTTTTATTAAAAAAAGTATTTATTTTATTAATTATAGCGCGTAAATAAAATTTGCTAACAAGACAGTTTTTATCCTAGTTTTTTATTGAAAAGTGGTGCCATTGACATTTTTATCTTCGAGCTATAATCAGATCATCATTTTCGATAACATGTTTACGCACCAAATCAGCAACAAAATCTTAACTTTTCATCATTCATCATCGCAACAAAAAAGTGACGCAGAAAACATAATAACCACTTTTTTTTTCCTATCTCTCTCTTTCGAAATTATGTATCAGATTCAAAACTAAATGGCTAGGCGCTTTGGCTGATATCCCAGATTTGTTGTTTTATTTTAGAACACGGTGTTTGCAATTTAATGAACTCCAGTCAAGAGGAAAGTGTATCTTTAACGCATCACCAGCCGGTGCGATATATTTAAGAATTAATTTGAAGCTTACTTTACACTTCCGCTTCATCTTGAGATAATGTAAATTTGAAACATCACCAGCTGCAAAATCTGAGAATCGGCTGGAATCTTTTTTTAGCTCTCTATATATGAAGTGAAAATTACACTTTTTATCATCGCCCCAGGAGCAACAGTGAGGCAGGTACTAAATTCTAATTTTTAGAAAGATGAATTTAAAATAAATATAATTAAATTTAAAAAATCAAAAAACCCGACTGCGTAGAAAGCAAACTAATTAATTATTTCTCATCAATGTAAAATTATTTTTTATATTACTCACCTATTTTTTTTTATTTACTTGTACTGATGACTTTTAAGTTGTGTTTAATTGTTAGTTCCTATCTATAAACACTATTTTGATGAGGCCGGTATATGTCTATGAAGGTCAGGGTTGCAGTAAAGCTAGAGATCCTACCTACACAACTTCCCGGTTGTGTAATATTTAAACGGAGCTTCTGACTGTAAAATAGTCAATGAAACATCATCTTCATTTTGAAAGACCTATCCAATGATAGGCCACTCAATAGGGTACGTAAATAAAAAAATTTCGTCTCTAGCGCCATTTTGTATTTTAAGGCTGCAATTTTGAATTTATAAAAACAAAAGCTATCCTGTAACCATCGGACGGTTAAGACGAATCGATAGAGACCTCATTCATTAAAATCCATCCAGCCGTTGGGATGTTTCGAAGGTATAAAGAAATCCACATACCCAGATACGTGTGAAATACATAACCCTTCTTGCTCAGTCGGGTAACAAGTTTAATAATTCTTATTTAAATGAATTTTTCAATGGCACATGCAATTTTGATTAAGGTCTGATCAACATTTTGTCTTTTAGTATACAGTAGAACCTCGATTAATCAAGGTTTCTGTTAACCGAGCCGACAGCAAAGTCTGATTTTTTTGTTTGTATGTGTGTGAATGAGCCTTGAAAAAGACCAGGCTATACAGGCTCTTCTGCCCTCAAAATCACTCAATTTCCAAGAAATATTGCACCCTGAGACAACAACAGCGAACAATGCTTTATTTCCAGTGGCCGTGTGAACTTTCGTAACTTTTTAGGTAGATTTCGTAAGAAATACTACCTATTGCAGTCGTTACCACGGTGCGACTTTTGAAAAATTCCTTCATAACTTTTCATTATAGGACCCCAGGAACCCAAAACCACCCCCACCTAAAAAGTTTATATATATACATATATATATATATATGTATGTATGTATGTACTAAATTTTGTCCGCACGATAAAAGTCGCAATTATGCAAGGATCGTCTTCAAACTCGCCAACAACTTTGAGATGGCTAATATCTCGGCGGGGATTGAAAATGAGCAAAATCGGCCAAAGGGAATGGAAATGGGAAGGGCTCAAAATTTTGAATATACCGTCTTAACATGATTCTGATAAAAGCAGCTCTTACACAACAATGACAGGAAAAAATAAATATTTTTCGTCATAGCAGATGCCAAAAATTAAAAAAAAAAAATCCCAGCCGGCCCGGCCTACAGGCAGAGGTAGATTTCGAAGTTAAGTATACTAATTTCACCAACAAAAACAAAATCATTATTAGATATAAATCCACTTTAATAGTTTTATCTGTCTGCTTTTGACGAGTTTTTATTTCCTTTTTATAAAATAGCTGGTTTTATCAGAATCATGTTAAGGCGATATTAAAAAAAATATTTTTCCATACTCAACAACTCGAAACTTTCTGGCACATTTTCAGATTCATTTTTAATTTAAAAAAAAATATGAAACATGCTGACGTGATTTTTGAAAAGATTTATAAGCCACCTGTGTTTTTATTTTTCTTTCAATTAATTAAAACTTGATTAATAAACAATTATTTTCGCAGTAGGGCAATATTTTTCGTTTCTAACAATCGCTTCGGGAAATTCTGTTCAAAATGCCCACTTTGACATCATTTTTTGAAATATATTCTGCCTCTATCAAAAAATCGATCATTACGGTACATTATATAGTTTCTGAATAAGCGAATCTACCAATTGTATGCGTTTGAGAGCAAAAATGAATTTAAAAATGAGTCAGAAAATAAGCAGTTTGGATTTGAATACTCCCTTAATACGATGATTTTCCCAACACAATCCGCTTCGGGAAATTCGGTTCAAAAGGCCCACTTTGACAGCATGTTTAAAAATATATTCTGCCTCTATCAAAAATTTGACCATTACGGTACATTATATAGTTTTTGAGTAAGAAAAGGTACCAACTGGAAGCCATTGAGAGCAAAAATGAATTGTAAAATGAGTCAGAAAATAAGCAGAAAGTGATCCAGAAAGTAGTCCAGAAGAAAGTGATAGCACAATTGCTTCGGGAAATTTCATTCAAAATGCCCATTTTGACATCATTTTTTGAAATATATTCTGCCTCTATCAAAAAATCGATCATTACTTTACATTATATAGTTTCTGAATAAGAGAATCTAGCAACTGGATGCGTTTGAGAGCAAAAATGAATTTAAAAATGAGTAAGAAAATAGACAGTTTGGATTTGAATGCACCCTTAATAAGATGATTTTTTTCTTCAATCGCTATGTATTTTTAATTTGCTTTTGCTGTAAGAATTGGCCTTATCAAAAACTTCTCTATATAAATATTGAAGACAATATTAAGAAGATATATGATAAATTCATGGAGATTTTATATCTTGTGAATTGACGGAGTTATGAAAAATTTTCTTCTTCAACCCCCCTTTTTTGTTTTAGTTTTTTTTTTTTTTTTTTTCGGTACGAATTGGTCTTATCAAAAACTTGTGAATATAAAAGTTGTAGATAATATTAAGGAGATGTATAATAAAATTATTGGATTTGATATCTTGAGAATTGACGAAGTAAGGAATTTTTTTCTCCCAAAAACCCTACTTTTTGCGCTTCTTGAGCCTATTTTAAATTTTATCAAAATCTGTGATGCATGAATTTTTGGCGCTATTTTTAAAATTAATAAAAACTTTAAACTGATTTGATATGTACAAAAGTTAAGAAGTTATGGGGTTTTTTCGGTTTTCACAAAACCCCTATCTATTTCCACCCCCCTTTGTCCGCTTTTGCCCATTAACGAACTTGAGCGAGATTTTATGTATCAGTTTGAAAGAGATTTGTGCAGAATTGCGGAAGTTATCGTGTCCAGAAGAAAGTGATAGCACAATTGCTTCGGGAAATTTCGTTCAAAATGCCCATTTTGACATCATTTTTTGAAATATATTCTGCCTCTATCAAAAAATCGATCATTACTTTACATTATATAGTTTCTGAATAAGAGAATCTAGCAATTGGATGCGTTTGAGAGCAAAAATGAATTTAAAAATGAGTAACAAAATAAGCAATTTGGATTTGAGTGCATCCTTAATGCAATGATTTTTCCAACACAATACGCTTCGGGAAATTCGGTTCAAAATGCCCACTTTAACAGCATTTTTTTAAATATATTCTGTCTCTATAAAAAAAAATCGACCATTTCGGTACATTATATTGTTTCTGAGTAAGAAGCCGTAACCATTGGAAGCCTTTGAGAGCAAAAATGAATTGTAAAATGAGTCAGAAAATAGGCAGTTTGGATTTGAATACACCCTTACTTAGAATTTTTTTCTTCAACCGTATGTTTTTTTTTTTTTTTTGTTGTTGTTGTTGTTTTTTTTTTTTTTTTGCTGTAAGAATTGGTCCTATCCAAAACTTGTCTATACAGATGTTGTAGACAATATTAAGAAGATATATGATAAATTCATGGGGATTTTATATCTTTTGAATTGACGGAGTTATGGATTTTTTACTTCTTCAAACCCCCTTTTTGTTTTCGTTTTTAATTTTTTTTTTTTTTTTTTGCGGTACGAATCGGTCCTATCAAAAACTTGTGAATATAAAAGTTGTAGATAATATTAAGGAGATTTATAATAAAATTAATTGGAATTGATATCTTAAGAATTGACGAAGTTATGAATTTCTTTTCTCCAAAAAACCCTATTTTTTGCGTCCCTTGATCCTATTTTTAACTTTATCAAAAATCTGTGATACATAAAATTTTGGCCCTATTTTTAGAAGTAATAAAAACTTTAAACTGATTTGATATGTATAAAAATTAAGAAGTTATGGGGGGTTTTCGGTTTTCGCAAAACCCCTCCCTATTTCCATCCCCTTGGTCCGATTTTGCCCATTAACGAACTTGACCGAGATTTTATGCCCTTTGATTTTATGTATCAGTTTGGAAGAGATTGGTGCAGAATTACGAAAGTTATCGTGTCCAGAAGAAAGTGATATATATAGATAGATAGATACATACATAGATAGATAGATAGATAGATAGATACATAGATAGATAGATAGATAGATAGATAGATAGATAGATAAAGTTTTTTACTGAGGGTGGTTTTGGGTTCTAGGGGTCATGATCGGTGTAGATCTGCAAAAATTTTTCAGAAATTCCAACATGGGAACGATCCCAATAGGTAGTATTTCATACGAAATCTACCTAAAAAGCAATAAAATTCTCACCACAACAATTGCTTTTCTATTGCAAGATTTCACGTGAAAAATTAAATTAAATAAACAGTTTCACGAATTGAAAACAAATTGAATATTACGTCATAAGTTTTTTAGAGCAAGATTTCCGCATGATAACTCAAAATGAAATAAATAGTTTGACGAATTAAAAATATATATATATAACAAAAACATAATTTGAAGAACAAATTAAAAAAACAAAATTTATTTCCTACATTGTTTAAGCCTGAGAAGGGACAGATATTAAGTTATTTCATTCAATTAGTTCTACATTTAATGTTAAATTTTTGTAACAAATTAGTTAAGCCAACTGAAGATTAAAAAATAAAAATAAAATTCATACAATATGATACTTAAAACACCCTAAAAACTTAGATTCCGTTCAAATGAAATTGAAATAAATCTTAGATTTCTTCCATTTTTAATTAAAAATATTTGTATTGCAGATTTAGTATTATGTTTATGAAAAGTGTGCATAAAATGGTAAGATGCATGCAAAATACAAAACTTTAAAAAAAGTCTAAGATTTATTTCGATTTCATTTGAACGGAATCTAAGTTTTTAGGATGTTTTAAGTATCATATTGTATGAATTTTATTTTTATTTTTTAATCTTCAATTGGCTTAACTAATTTGTTACAAAATTTTAACATTAAATGTAGAACTAATTGAATGAAATAATTTAATATACGCCCCTTCTCGGGCTTAAACAATGTAGGAAATAAATTTTGTTTTTTTAATTTGTTCTTCAAATTATGTTTTTGTTTAATATGTCAAGTTTTTTAATGACTACAGCACTCAGACGAACGCATTTCAAAATTAATACAGAGTATCATCATCAGGCTTTGATGTATGTGGTATTGCATCACAATGTGGGATGCAGTTTACCAATGTGTAATTCAAAATGTTTCACCACTGTAGTAATGCAGGTTGCGGTAGTTTGGACAAAAACTTCCAATCTGAACGTAAAAAATCTATAATCAAAACATAAAAAATTAACTTCACTTAAATTTAGATACCCTATTTCCTACTCAGGAACGCTATGAATGTAAATGTAAATTCTGTTGAATCCTTACTGCTAATATTTAACAATATTATAGCTGTAATACAGTAAAAAATAAAAAATATAAAAGTTTTACTTGAATTTTTAAACCTTATTCTCTCCCAAAGGGTGATGTAAACACATCAGAAAATTATTACCTAAGTTTAACTTGGAGTATAAATAGTTCTCATCTCGAAAAAAAAAAATACATTTTAAAATTTAAGTTATGTAATTCACCACTAAGTCCGCTACCTGCGTAAAAATAGCTATCCATTAGAAACTTTTTACTAAAATATAAACTTGACCAAAGCAAAAACGTATTCTGAAAATATCCTTTTTATTTCCACTATGACGCCATATTCGCCTTTTTAATTTAAAAAAAAAATACTATTTCAATTAAAATTTTTCACGCGGAATCTTTCTACTAAAACCAAATAAATTATTATTACGGCTTTTGAAATTTTTGCAACAATGAAGAAAAAATGTTACATTTTCTATTAAAAATTTCCGTTGATTCTCAATGAAAAAAGTGAAACTTTGAATTATTAAGAAAAATATTTGAATAATATACAAAAAAAATTGTCCCTTGTTTCTCTCTGGGTTATAATTCACCCATATGCAAAAGTATTTTGCCATTCGTTTTGACCCTGACGTCAGGCAAACGTTTTTAAACTTTAAATTTATATTATTATTAGAATTAGTAAAGAATAAAAAATGAGTGGCATCAGGGACAAAAAGGTGGGAAGAAAAAATGAAAAAGTTATCATCTCCATAGGCTTTTCTATGTTAAATTAACATTGAGAAGTGACACTGGAAATAAATAAGTATTGCGCTGCCGCGCAATACTTAAATATATATTGCGTCATATTGGAAATATAATGGACCTCAGCAGGTGAATAGGTAACGTCATGTGAGCTTGAAAAAACGTATTAAAACATGATAAAAACCCGACTATGGAAATATTAACATATTTTAACACTTTGAGGTTCTCTGAATTTGCTTTAGCCATTTTTAAACCTATTCCATATACATGCGTGTGTGTATTCGTGTATATTAGAATTTTCATAAAATGTTTAGCTCCCTTAGAGCTCATTCTTAGTGAAGGAACTGGGTTTATCTCTAATCTTGATTTAAGTTTTGTTGGTGAATTTAGTACTTAACTTCGAAATCTACCTCCGCCTGTAGGCCCGAGCCGGGAGGGATTTTTTAATTTACTTTTTAAAACTTACTGTTGGTAGTTAATTTCCTTTTTATATTTGTTAATTGTGAAACATAACTTTACATATATTTATTTTTATCATTAAAAAAACGTTCTATTGTTTTTTATTTTAATAGATGTTAAATTCGCAAGCACGGCGAGTTTTATACACAGTTTCTATTAACCGAGATTTCCTATAACTAAGGTACTAGCGGTCCCAATTAGCTCGGATAATCGAGGTTGCATTGTACATTAGAAAAGTGATTATGCCTGAATAATGCATAATGCAATATCAGCAGAATATGGATGTTGAAAAGATTTTTTTTATATATATATATTTTCTGACATAGTTTTAAAATATTTATGATTTCGGTTAATCTTTCTGACTGTCTGTCCATCCGATGCGACGGTCCGTCTGTCTGTTTCCAGTCTAACTTTCGTAACCATGCTTGGCATGCATTGCCACGAAATTTGTATGTCTTATAAAGATTCAATGGAATATGTTCCCTATTGAAAATTATGTGATGCACGTTTATCATTCGTCTGCAGGGATACACAAAATTATTGTATACATTATGGCCTATGGGTGATAATTATTTGAAAGGTAGCTAAATGAGGTATTTCAACTTCAAGCATAACTAAATTATGTGTGCTATTAAAGATCATTATACCGGGTGTCCTAAAAAGGACTGACTGATTTTAAAATTCAATAACTTGCAAACGCTGACAGATATTTAAAAATTTCTTGCAGGAGGTATATGCATAAGGTCAAAATTTTTATTACAGTGATTTTCGATTTTAGTTCGAATTACAAACAATAGATGGCGCTGTAAGCAATAGTCGCTAAATACAGGCTCGATTTTTGGTCCTTTCTTTTGTTCCATGCGGAAAAAGGAGATGGAAATGTATTATCCGGGCCACGAAGTACCAAAAATCGAGACTGAATTCAGCGTCTATTGATCGCAGCGTCATCTATTGTTTGTAATTCGAACTAAAATTGAAAATCATTGTAAAAAAAACTTTTGACCTTTTGCATAACCCTCCTGCAAGAATTTTTTAAATATCTGTCACCGTTTACAAGTTATTGAATTTTAAAATCAGTCAGTCCTTTTTGGGACACCCGGTAGTTTGTCCTCTATTAAAAAAGGGTTTACGAATCCGCTTTTCGAAAATATACTCTTCTCGGTTGATTTTGTGATAATGGAAATTTAAAATATCAACACCTGAATGATCTGATATTCGGCTGGGACATTCTTTTAACTGTCTATAAATAAAGTGAATTTTCACTATATATCGTTAACCTGTTCATTGCTGCACGGGTGTTATGTGAAAAAAAAATAATTCTTTAAGTAACACAATAAGGTATACAAATTAGAAGCCATCACAGCGTGTAAAATTCGGAACTGTGTCATATATTTTTCGAATGAACAAATTAAATCCTTTATTTTTATTATTATTATTATTATTATTATTATTATTATTATTTTAAATACAAACTACAGTAAAACCTCCCTAAAGCAACCACGTTACGTTAATATAAAAATGTTTCGCTCCGAGAGGTGGTCTCTTAATAGAGATCCTGTTTAAATCTAGATTTTAATTGTTGAAAAAAGGGTAACAATTAATGTTACTAAAATTTATTTTTCACATTAGGCAAAAATATGAAAATTTAAGTATCAAAACAAAAGTTAATTACATAAGTTAATTACTGCAGAGTTTAAAAAATGAATAAATTGACGTTTGCTTTGATTTTACGGTTTTATCTTTTATAACTTTTATTTCCAAGTCCTTTCCACGTTCAGTAAACAAATGCAATTTTTTTTTATACGGGAACAAATAATGACGATTTCATTAATTTATCTACTTCTTTGAGAGTTTCTTGTTAGAATAGGGCAGGGGAGTTTATGGACCGTCATTCTTAATGTGTCATCAGAGTAAAATTCATTGCCTAAAAAGGCCCAATGGGGTTTAAACACTTAAAAGTTACCAGTATGAAAAAAAATCAAAACTTAGTTTAGAAGTTTGATGAATAATAATCTCCGGAATTATTTTTCTAATAAAACCTTCTTCAAGCGACCAGGAAAAAAACGGATTTTGTTTCCTTTTCTTCAAAGAAATGGGTCGCTCATGGAGGGAGTTCAACTGGAATGGTCTCTGAATGGAAGTAAAGTGAGTATTGAGCCTACGGGAATAAATTTCGTTAGATGAAAAAAATGATCGTTCAGGGAGGTGGTCGCTTAATGGAGGTGGTCGCACAGGGAGGTTTCACTGTATATCTTTGCAATTTATTATTTTTTAAAAAAGGCATTACTAAGTAGATTGCTCTTAAAAAAGTAGCTTTATAAATAATTTCACTGAAAATAATGGGCTAAACATACTGAGATAAATAACTTAGACTGTACACTAACATGTGCATTGTAAAAAAAAAAGGGCAAATGTTTTTTAATCTACAAAAATATAATATAACCAAATATGAAAATATACAATACTCTCTGCCGAGATGCCCATGATTCCGAATAGGGTTTGTTATATTTATAAACCCTAGAAAAAACTATTTTCGAGATTTAAAAAAGTATTTACAAAAACGTTTTTTATTAACGTTTCAGAGTAGTTTTTATAGTGTGTTAATTGGTTTTATGAAGCTATCAATTCTCAGTTAAACATTTTCAACTGCGTAGCAGGATTTATGCATGCAAAAATAACAAAATAATATTCATTTTAACGTCATAATGCTGTTAATTTATCATTTTTGTCTGTAAAATACGTTTGTTGAACATGAAACTGTAGAGAAGTGATTAGTCCTGGAAATAGGGAATTTTACCTAGCAAAATTAATGGTAGTTCTGGAAATCGGCTTACTTTATGTTTTTTGGGTCGCTGAATCCGAATTTGTAACTTCCCACCAAAATTTCCCCGGCAACAAATTTTGGTAAAAAGCCCCCCAAAAAAGGTTTTTATTAAAAAAATCATTTTATAATCATCAAAAATTTTTTTATTGTTTTAGGGAAAAAGTATCTAGAAATTCAGAAAGTAGACAAAATTTGCAACAAATTAGATATATGACATTATGACTTAGGATGAAGGGGAAGGGGGATCTGCCTCGGAGCATTCGCGCGGTACTGCGTGGACTTCGTTGCGCAATTGCACTTAACCACTCACACGTTTACATTCGCCCTCCCATCTCCCCTCCGAACTTTCCTTCTAAAGTTTACTTTAAGTTTTTTGGGTCGCTGAATCTCAATTTTTAACTTACCCCAAAATCCCCCCAAAATAGTTGTTATTAACTTAAATTTCTTATTGTTTTAGGGGAAAAGCATTACGAAATTCAGAAATTAGACAAAATTTGCAACAAATAGGATATATGACATCATGACGTAGGATAAACGGGGAGAGAGGGGGCTGCCTCGGAACATTCCCCGCGCGCTTTTCTCAAAAACCAAATTTTTTCAAAAAATCAATTTTTCCGGGGGTTGCCGGGTGAAATTTTGGTGGGAAGTTACAAATTCGGATACAGCGACCCAAAAAACATAAAGTGAGTCGAAATCCAGAACTAGTATTAATTTTTCCAGGTAAAATCCCCTATTGCCTGGACTTCATAACTTAGTGCACGTAGCGCCGTAGTGCATGTTCAGCCCTCCCCTTCCCCGTTCATCCTACGTCATAATGTCAAATATCTTATTTGTTGCAAATTTTGTCTAGTTTCTGAATTTCGTAATGCTTTTCCTCTAAAACAATAAAAAAATTAAGTTAAAAACAACTCTTTGAGGGGGGGAATTTTGCGGGAAAGTTAAAAATTCGGATTCAGCGACCCAAAAAACTTAAAGTAAACCTTATAAAGAAAGTTCGGAGGGGATATGGGAGGGCGAATGTAAACGTGTGAGTAGTTAAGTGGAATTGCGCAACTTAGTTCACGCAGCAACGCACGCATGTTCCGAGGCAGATCCCCCCTTCCCCTTCATCCTAAGTCATAATGTCATATGTCTAATTTGTTGCAAATTTTGTCTACTTTCTGAATTTCTAGATACTTTTTCCCTAAAACAATAAAAAAAATTTTGATGATTATAAAATGATTTTTTTAATAAAAACCTTTTTTGGGGGGCTTTTTACCAAAATTTCTTGCCGGGGGAAATTTTGGTGGGAAGTTACAAATTCGGATTCAGCGACCCATAAAACATATAGTAAGCCTTTTTCCAGAACTACCATGAATTTTGCTAGGTAGAGCCTCTATACGGTCTCTATTGCCTGGAGTTAGATAGCAATTAAGCCCTTTGAGCTGTGTAGCTGAATTTGTATATGCAAAATTAACAACATAAGATTAGTTTTAACGGTATAATGCTGTTAATTTGTCATTTTTACTTTCTTCTATCTTCAATAGAAGAAAGTATTGTAATCGAAATTTTTTTCGACTTCCGGTTTTCGGCGGATTTACACGTTTTAGGAGTCAGAGATCCCAAAAAACATGTTTATAGAAAATGTCTGTCTGTCCGTGTGTCCGTATGTTCGTGTGTCTGTCGCCATTGTACCATCAAAAGGTGTATGAAGTTATGCATAGAATTGAACCATTTTTTTTTTTTTTTTAAGTTTTTAGCTATGGCAAGCAGGTCCTTCCTTCATTTGGAGAAAATCCAGAGGAAGGGGGCACTGTAATAGCGATTTTTGTGTCATTTTAAATATTGTATCATCGAAAAGTGTATGAAGTTATGCATAGAATTGAACTAAATTTTTTGTGTATTTTTTTGGTCATGGCAAGAAGGTCTTCCCTGAATGTGGAAAAATTCCGCCGGAACGGGACACTGTAATAGTGATTTTTGTGTAATCTTCTTAATTTTTCGTAGTTCTATTGGCTCGTGAATCGACGGGAAGTGCCCATCCTGTTAAGCCGACTATTCGTGATTTTAATAAATATCATGATCGAGATTAACTCGTTTTTACTCCGATTAATTGACTGAAGCAGAACTTTAAGATGAAAATCAAAGTTGATATATTATTGAACTTATAAAAATGAAATATTGACACCTGTAACAATATTTTGAAATATTAAAATATATGGGATAGGAGAAAGTTTTGGGATTGGCACATCAACTAGTTGTCTGTAAAATACATTTGTTGAACATGAAATTGTAGAAAAGTGATAGCGCATCCGAAAAACCTATATTACAAATTTTCTAAAAAATCAAATTCGGAGATGCTATTGGCATTAAAGATAATTTTTGTATTTTGAAAATGAAAACTATGGCCGGAATCCCAAGAATACTTGGCAATAGAAGATTTAAAAATAGGTTGGTTATTTACATAATGAGAATACTCTTTTAAGCGGATTTCGAGATTCCTTTTAGTTTGACCAATATAAGATAAATGACAACCTTTTACAAGGAACATTATAAATTCCCCATTTACGAAGATGAGTAACCAGAGACTTACTGGAGGGTAATTTGAATTTATCGACAGGTTTAAAGATAACGCTAAAGTTCAAACGTCTTAAAGCTTTAGCTAACTTAAAACATAAAGGAGGATAAAAGGGTAGAACCTTTCTAGAAAATTTAGCAATTTATCTTAATCGTGAAGTTACTTTTAGTCAAATATATATATATATATATTCAAAGTTGAGAAAACTAATTAATGCGCAATAAAAACTACTCGGAAACGTTTCCGAAAATCTCTGGACGTAAAAGAAACTTTGTTTTTATAAATGCTTCTTTAAATCTCGAAAATGTATTGGTTTCTGAGATTTCTAAAGATAAAGAACGATTTTCGGAGTCGTGGAATCATCAGAAGAGGTTATTGTATATTTTAGTTTGTGATTATATTATATGTATTTTCCTATATTAAGAAATATTTGTCTTTTTAGGGTTCTGTACTTAAAAATTAGAAACGGAACCATTATAAGATCACTCCTGTGTCTGTCTGTCACAGCCATTTTATTCGTAAATTATGAACATGGAAAGTTCAAATTGGGGGAAGTAATAAAGACTATTGATCCACATATTTACAGATTATAAACCATTCGCAAATATATTTAGGAAAAATATACAAGGGCTAAAGTTACCTGAAAAAAAAATTTTTTTTTTCTTTGTATATCGTGTCGAGTATCGTGTGAAAGCTTTCGTAATGCTGAACTCAAAAATACATTTTTTTAAATTTTAGGTATTATACACTGACAGAAAAAAAAAATCCCAACACCAAGAAAGATTTGTGTTAGACAAACGAAATTTGGTAGGCGTGTTTATACATCTGAAAGATGACATCGATTGAAATTTCGCGCTTCGCGCATAAGTGTGGCGCTAGTAGCGCCACTAAGAACTTGCAGATCAGGTTTACTTTAAATGCGTGCTGTCAAGTTCGTGTGTGTTATTTAGCTTCGAAATGTGACGTATTGAGTTGATGTTAGCCAAGAATGCCTTTAACAAGACGAAGAAGCCACTGCCAACAGCTCACCGAGTTGGAACGAAGTCGCATATTCGGGCTACGAGAAGGTGGATTTTCTTTCCTCATATTGCAGAAAGACTTGGCTGGAATGTATCCACTGTGCATGATTGTTGGAAGCAGTGGTCAAGGGACGGTACTACCTCAAGAAGACCGGGTTCTAGGCGGCCACGTGGCACTCCTGAGAGGGAAGATCGCTGTATACGGAGCACGCCTGTGGCGCATCGTACTGCGTATGCGGCAGAAATTCGAGCTGCAGTTGGTACCACGGTGACACAACAAACTGTTAGAAATCAGTTACTTCAAGAACAGCTCAGAGCTAGGCGCCATCTGGCGTGCATTCCACTGGCTCCAAGCCACTGCCGTTTGCGAAGCCATTCATGTCAAGACAGAGCTCATTGGTGGGCGGAGTGGAGATCTGTTGTGTTTCTTTTTCATCAGAAAACACAACAGATCTCCACTCTGTCCTCCAATGAGCTCTGACTTGGCACCGATGGCGTCGCAAACGGCAATGGCTTGGAGTCAGTAGAATTCACGCTAAAGGGCGCCTAGCTCTGAGCTGTTCTTGAAGTAACCGATTTCTAACAGTTCGTTGTGTCACTGTGGTACCCCCTGCAGCTCGAATTTCTGCCGCAGACGCAGTTCGATGCGCCACAGGCGTGCTCCGAAAACGGCGATTTTTCCTCTCAGGAGTGCCACGTGGCCACCTGGAACCCGGTCTTCTTGAGGCAGTACCATCCCTTGACCACTGGTTCCAACAATCATGCACAGTGGGTACATTCCAGCCAAGTCTTTCTGCAATATCGCGGAAAGAAAATCCACCTTCTCGTAGCCCGAATATGCGACCTCGTTCCAACTCGGTGAGCTGTTGACAGTGACTTCTTTGTCTTGTTAAAGGTATTCTTGGCTAACATTAACTCAATACGTCACATTTCGAAGCTAAATAACGCCCACGAGCTTTACAGCACGCATTTAAAGTAAACCTGATCTGCAAGTTCTTAGTGGCGCTACTAGCGCCACACTTATGCGCGAAGCGCGAAATTTCAATCGATGTCATCTTTCAGATGTATAAGCACGCCTACCAAATTTCGTTTGTCTAACACAAGTCTTTCTTGGTGTTGGGATTTTTTTTTTTTTCCGTCAGTGTATTTTCGGAGATTCATCGAAAATGTAGTGCTAAAATATGTCCCCCGCCCTCTATTTCTGAATCTACTGAAACAAAAATTACGAAAAATGAGAGGTAGTAGACGTTAATTTACACCTTTCAGGAAAATTATAGCGATTACCCTAGGTTACATAGTTTTTGAGAAAATCGCATTTTTCCGTTACACAGAAATTTCGATTTGCAGGCATTCAGCAAAGGTGTTGAGGAGCCCTGGAGATACCTATCGTAGCAGAAATATAAAAGTATTGTTGATAATGATTTTCGAAAACAATCGTCAGTAATTAGGCGAGATATTAACCCTTAAAGACACGGAAGGTTTGGATATGCATAATGACAGGGATGGCGTACTCTATGGAACATCGGCTTTTAACCCCTTTGGGACGAGCGACCGGTATTCGTGCCGCATAAGGTGCTCAGAATCGGGGATTATTCTCACCAGTAAATATTTATTGCAAATTTTGCCTTATTTAATCCGAGCATTTTCCCGATTCAATTAGGCAAAAATTTCTGTTTTCAAAAACCAGTGATTGAAGATTAAAAATTCTGTAAAAGGCGCTCGTCTCGAAGGGGTTAAAAGCCTAGATAACAACTTTTAATAATATATTTGTGTAACGTAATGCCCATTAGCAGTATAAAAGCAATAAACGTCAAAATGTTAAAAACAGATTAATTTAACTAGAATTAATCACATAAATACTATGCGATTCGCGACTAGTTAGCATTGAGTGGCTCACTTGCCTTACGTGTCTTTAAAAGTTAATTAAAACCTATCTGGAAAAACGCTGCACGGGCCAAGGCGGCGTTGCAACTTTGCGACCTCCTTTCGAAGCGTGCTTAGAACAATGCCAAGAGGGTTATGTTTTAGGTGCACTGTAAAAAGAAAAGATTATTAGTGCGCTGAATTTAGTTTTATGAAATACCAAATGAAGTTTAAATATGCACTACTTTTATTGTCGGTACCGAATTAAGTTCATCATAAACAGATTAAGATAAGATTAAAAAAAGAATTAGACATATAGCAATATTTGGTATTATTTAGGCTTCATATCTCTTTGAACTTTTATGGTATACTCATTTATACTTTTCTAGTATATACAGCTATACCCAACACTACGTTGTATAGTTTTTTACAAAGTCTTATTATTCTTTTAGCAACGATTCTTTTTTATAATACAGTTACTAATTCATATATTTATTGTACGAAACCTTCTGAGCGCGAGTAATAGTCGCACTGGACCGTTTATTTTATGTACGTAACTTAATGTTGCTTTTAACATTTATCGGAATATACTAGTTATTTTTTTTTTCAATATATCAGATACATTATTATCAAATTTCCACTGCATGGAAAAATAATTAAGTTAATGATTATACAGTAAATAAATCACAAATTAACAGTCAAAAGCACGTGATAACGGAGATGTTTCGTTATTGACAGCATTTATCAAAATACGGCTATTTAAATCATTCCACATTTTCTTAGAAACTTGATTTAAATCTTTTCATTTTAATATGCGTTTTCAGATTGGTATCACATTTAAAAAATACATAATTCACGTAAAAACTATAGAAAAAAATTGTTTTAAATGTGATTTTTTATTTTATTTTATTTTTCAAAAAAAATTCTGGTTTATTTTATTACTTTGATTTATTTGTACTAGGTGGTTTTGCTCTCTGCCAACTACGCTCGCCAACTTCCGTTCAGACACTGCAGACTCTAGAGAGAAACTAATTTGGTCTGTCTTTAAAAGATTGCGGAAGATTGGATTATAATTAAACGACCAGAAGCTATCATCGGGTTTCCATTCATTTCCCTTTGACTGAGGGATTTCAAGACCGAATCAATTTGTCCCGCGACAACTAACGGCTTTTTTCGCGACTGATTATCATAAGATCAATTAAACGCTTTAAAATCAACTTGTGTAAAATAGCTGAGTAAACAATGTCGCTGCCTCCCGGAATTTTATAACAACGCTATAAGAAAAGTGTTTTAAATAAGAAGTTTTAAATCTGACGTAATTTTCCCCAAACTTTTCGTTCTCTTTTTAACATTCACGTGTAAATACATTTTTTAATTGAAAGGAAATATTATTATTTGCACTATTTTAAAATTGACAACAATAGGTAAAAAGATTTTTCGATATAACTCTCTCGTGTAAATATATTTTTGAAATGAAACTGTTTGGCAATATTATTATTTGGACATTTTAAATATGGTGTAATTTTTCCTATTTACTGCTTTTAACGCGCAATAATTTAGTTATTATTTGAAAGTTTTCTTTCTCTTTTTAACGTTCACTTACAAACATTATACATACATTTTTATGACGTAATTTCCCCCCATTTCCTGCTTTTAAAACAGGATAATTTTATTATTATTTTAAAGTTTCATTTTTATTTTTAATAGTCAAGTGTAAATACATTTTTAATTGAAAATATAGAGAGATTAATCATTTACACTGTTTTACAATTTGGCAACAGTGTATAAAATATTACCTTTTCTAATTATGAAATAAATCTATATTGAAATTCTGAAAAATTGAATAAAAAATTGAAAGCAAACCCTCAAAAAATAAGTCAAATTAAAAAAGTAAGTGCAGACTACATATTGCACAGTGCAAGCTTGTCATGTAAATCTCTGCAAAATATGGTTAAATTGCTGCGCATAGTTTTTGTTCCTATAAAACTTTTAAGAAACTATTTTGACTAACTTCAACATTAAATAGCTCTTAAAACAATTTTTCGATTTAAAAATTATCTCCATCGGTGTATTTATCGCACATGTCTGTAAATTACCAATTTTCATGTTTTTATATGCAATTGTTTTCTTAATATCAGCCGAAAAAGATCTCTGGTTAAAAAAAAAAAAAAAAAAAAAAAAAAAAAAAAAAAAAAAAAATCATTTACGGCGGCAGCGTCGATTTCCTTAATTACTTTCTATTTAGATAGATAGATTAATTTTATCACATAATTAAAACAATATTGGGTTTTTTTTAAGAAGAAGAAACATTTAATTAATATTAATAACAAACTGCAGTAAATATAAAAATTATCATAAATAAGTCTTCATGGAGATTCTGACAACCAAATAGCCTCAAGATTAAAAAAAGTCTGCTTTTTTTAATATGTGCAAAATCTTAAAACTCAAAATTTTTATAAACTTTTTTTTAAATTTGTCTTAAATATCCGTTATATGCGAGTTGCTTAAAATATGTAAACATTTCAAATTTTGAACAGACTCAAGCTAGTTACTTTTTTTAAGAAAAATGCATCACTAAACCGATGTTGCAATAAAAAATAGTCTCGGAATAATATCATTAAAACTTTATTATTTAAAGATTATTGTAATAAATAAAAAAAATTATTCTCCACATAACATTAAAAATCACACTAAATAAATGCGTTGTCACAGTAAACGTGGTATCCGAGCTTTTCAGAAATATATAAATATTTCACATTTTCTTTAAATCCTAAATTTAAAAAAATATAAATGCATCTCTAAAAAAAAGTTTTAAAAAAAAACCAAAAAAAAAAAGTACTCGCTTATAACATATTCCTTTTTGCTTTCAACGGTCCTTTTCATTTTAAAAAATATGAATGCATACTATTTCAAAGAAAAGCATTTTCTGGACAACGTTTTTTTGCAAACACTGGGGACTTTTTTTTCCGCAGTGCCTTCGTAGATATCATTTCGTGTTATAAGAGAACTGCGCCAAGTTCCTCGTTAAATTTTGGATGGAAAAGGTCCCTATATTAAATAATATCATTAAAACTATATTATTAAATGATTATTCTAATTCAAGAAAACTATTCTCTTAATAAAACTAATAATTATTCTAAATAAATGAGTTATCACAGTATAGGTGATATCCGAACTCCCTAGAAATATATAATATTTCACATGTTCTCTAAGTCAGAAACTAAAAAAGTAAAAAAAATCAGAAAACCTACCTCACTAAAAGAACGTTCCAAAAAGGAAAAAAAAGTGTTTTTCAAAATAACATCACTAAACATTAAAGACTTTAAATAAATAATTTTTCATAATTCACATTATACCCGAACCATCGAGAAAGATTTTAACATTTTCACAAAATCTTAAGTCAAAAATTTTTATTTTATCAAAATACAATACTTTATTGAACATACAATGCAATAAAATAATATTCTCTAAATAACATCACTAAAATTTGCTCGAAATAAATAAACCCACTCAGTACACGTGGAAATCAGAGTTGTCAATTTAGATATAAATATTTCATATTTGTCAAAAACTTTCTTTTTATCAGAAAAAAAGACATTTCTAAAGGGATGCAATAGAATTTATTCTCTTAATAAAATCACTAAAAATCGCTCTAAATAAATAAGTTGCCGTAAAACACGTGGTACATGGTATTCAAACTGACCAGAAATACAGGGTACGGCAGCCCTCAGTAAAGTTAAGTATACGGCGTTTGATGCATTCGTACATTTAAAATATCTCCTCGGGAAATTAATAAACTTCTTTTGTCAGTGTACTCTTTTTAAAAGAAGTCTCTTTTTTTCTTAGTTGTCAAAATATTTCTAAAATCTATGCTTAATTTTATATGAAGTGTTAATTTTTTACACCCAGTTCGTCATCTTTTAACACATAACATATTAAATTAAGCATAGATTTTAGCAATATTTTAAGAACTAAGCAAAAAAGAGACATTGTTTAAGAAGAGTACACAGAAAAAAAAAAGTTCAAAATATTAATTTCCTGAGAATACATTTTAAATATAAGAATGCATCAAACGCCCATAGGCCTTAACATTACCGAGGGGAATTCGGAAACTGACTGGCTAGAAGCCTTAATACATCAGCTTCCTTAAACATTTCAAAAGACTCTAATAATTTTTTATTTTATCAGAAAAAAATACTCTAAAATAGTACATTACAAAGCCTTATAAAAATTATTCTCTAAATATCATAACAAAAAATGGCCCGTAATGAAAAAGTTCTCACCACGTACGTATTTCAAGAATTTGCAAAAAAGGTGAAAACATTTCACATTTTTCAATATATTCAAACTAAACTTCTTTTTCGTGTTATCAGAAGAAATACATTATAGACCGGGGGCCGGCAGCACAGACAATCACCTCATCGAGTTCACGGATGAAATTCTAGGGTTAGTTAAATCTTGATTCGCATATTAAAACGCAATCGGTCTGACAAGTCATATCGTGGTGGAAAATACCTGAAAACCCGATTTTAGCGGCTGACTCGTAGATTTACCATTGTGTTTTCCTGCACCAAAAGGTATGAAAACATGGAGGACTGGGAGCAGGAAAACACAATGATAAACCTACGAGTCAACCGGTAAAATCGGGTTTTCCACCAAGATATGACTTGGCAGACCGATTGCGTTTTAATATGCGAATCAAGATTTAACGAATCCTAGAATTTTATCCGTGAACTCGATGAGGTGATTGTCTGGGCTGCCAGATCCCGGTCTATTACTCATGGGCGCTCACAGAGCATGAGAGATAAACAGTTCCACACGTACTTTGCTACTGATGTTTCTTATTTTCTTTCAACTCTTTCCAAAATAATTTAAAGGTGTTTATGAATTCGAGTTGTCTCTCTCTGTATGTCGTCTGCCCGTGCTCTAACTCTCTTAAATATACCCCGACTGCCATATAATTGATATATGTTATTGAGGTTTACTATGGTATGTTCGCTATTGAAAATGGAGGTTGTAGCATGTTTAGTTCGTTTACAGGGACACTCAAAAGAACTCCGTTACATTATGATTTAGAGAAAAATCGTTTGTGGTTTATTATAATGATATTATATAGTTTCACACATAATAAAATTATTTCGAATCCAAAGTATTTATCATTCATTTACAGGGTCACACAAAATAATTCCGTTGCAATACTATCTATGAGCGATAAATGCTGGAAGTAAGTTTTCAGTTTTGGCATACGTTTTTATTTTTATTTATTTACTTATTTGGCACTACTTGGTTATCCCGTCGATCAAAAATCTACCTCCAAAATATAAGATTAAATACCAATAATGGTTGATCGTAAATGTCACATTCACTTGACTTTAAGCATGTTACACGTGTTTACGTCATCAAGTGATTTTTATTTCGACGTTTTATTTGTATCTTTATTAATGTATACTAATTTACTTGTTCTTTCGTTATTTAAAATAAAAATTATATCATTTGTATAATTTAGCGAGTGGTTTGGCGATTTATATAATTTGGTGAAATTGGTCGACGGGATAACTAAGTAGGACCATTTATTTTTACTACGTTGTGGGTATAAATTCCTTAGATCATGTGCAGTGCTACACAAAAGAATTCGTAAGCATTGCTGTGTATGAGCATGAATTTCTTAAGAATACTTTTCAACTGAATTAATCATTTTCCAGCTGAACTATATTTAGCATACTAATGACTGTTTTTAGAATATAAATAAATTTATATGCAGGGCTACGCAAAGAACTGAGCACATTGCCGTCTATAGATGGTTATTTCTGAAAGTAAGTTTTCTGTTGTTATGCGTTTTCTAGATATCTCCTTTCCTCTCATTAAGCGGTTAAGTACCGATGTGGTATTCTGAAGTAATGGAAAATGTTTCATATTATATTCATAACGCTTGATTTTTCTTTCTTGTTTCACTTTATTCTAGAAATATGGAGTGTGGGAGATCATTTGGTACTTTTCGGTTAGCCGGGCGCCAGTGTTATATATATATATATATATATATATTGTATATATTATATATTGTATATATACGCACATACAGGGTGGTTATAATTAAAGTTACCCTGTTTGGACTTACCTAGAGTCTGTTCTGGTATACAGATACCGATGAAACTTGGAAAATACGTTAGTTGGACCATAGAGAAAAGAAATCTGCAATAAAAAAATAGTAGTTGAAATGTGACCACCATGTGAGAAGGTGGCGCATCTGGAAACACAAAACCTTATTTCTTAACAGCGTATGTTCCATTTGCGTCAAGCACATGTTTAAAGCGTGTTCAACAATAGCGCGAAGAGTTTCTCGATCAATTGCAGCAACATGGCGAGTTATGCTTGCTTTCAAATCAGGCAAAGTCGGTATGCTTCCTCCATACACACGATCTTTCAGGAATCCCCACAACCAGAAGTCACAGGGATTCAAGTCCGATAAACGAGGAGGCCAGGTTGCTGGAAAACTTCTCAAAACTACCCGATCATCTCCAAAGTGTGCATGAAGCTACTCGGAATATGTGAAGTGGTGAACCATCTTGCATGACAAATTACTGCCTTTCTGATAAAACATCACCAGTAACGTTCGTTCTTTCTTCTCTAACGGAATGGTGCATAATGACTTTACGGCAGCGACTACTGGCTTTTTAAACCGCTTCAAATTTGCGTAGTCATTTCTCGAAGGTGAAAACCGCCATCTATCGGTCAAAATTTGAACTAATATTTTTTATTACAGATTCCTTTTCCCAATGGTCCATATAATTTTTTTCCCAAGTTTAATCGATATCTGTCTACCAGAACGGACTCTGCGTAGGTCTAAACAAAGTAACTTTAATTATAACCACCCTGTATATATATAGTTATATATGTATGTATATATACATACATGTATGTACACTGGCCTCCAAAAGTTAAGGTACAGGCACTGGATGCTTTCGATTGCACACGTTTTGTCGAATACCTACCAACATTATTGGCGAATTGTTCTTGAACTTCTAGGATGTAAAGAACATGTTTGATTTTATATTTATCGGTGAAGATTTATCGGGGGTACAATTAGGAGGCTAATAATAAATTTAAAAATGTTGTGAAAACTTAGAAAGATATTGCGAGCTGATTGAAAAGTCGTGGAAAATCCCTTTTAATAAAGCTATTTTTAGGAAGCAACTCACTATATCGACCCTATCTTTGTGAATTTTCGCGATATTTGACTGGACTTTTTATATAAGTTGCCCTAAATAGCTGGCTACCAAATTATGTAAAAAAAATTTTAGAATCTTCACACGCATGCGCAGTTAAAAATTATTTCATACAAGTACCCATATCTCATCAAATATTCAATATATTCATGTTTTAATTGCAGTATACTGTTGCTACTGTTCTTTGTCAAGTTTTTGGAAAGTTGTGTTAAATTTGGTTGAAAACTCTGTATGCTATAAACAAAAAACTTTTGAATTTTTCACAAAAACGTTAACATCTTCACGAATATGAGTGCTATGCTTACACAAATGCATAAAAACGTTGAACAGGACCCAAATAGTCATTTACCACAGTGACAAACCATTTCCAGCCTTTTCTGTTACATAGGTGATCGCAAATATTATTTTATTATTAAATTTATATTAGCCCCCTAATTGTACCCCCCGATAAATCTTCACTGAGAAATATAAAATCAAACATGTTCTTTACATCCTAGAAGTTCAAGAACAATTCGCCAATAATGTTGGTAGATATTCGACAAAACGTGTGCAGTCGAAAGCGTCCAGTCCCTGTACCTTAATTTTTGGAGGCCAGTGTATATACATATATATGTGTATGTAACACTGGCGCCCGAATAACCGAAAAGTACCAATCGTTTTTAAGTCTTTTGACAGGTTTCATTTCTTTATTTTAGTTATTACTCATATTTAGCAAAGAAAAAGAAACTAGATCAAAATAAAAAGAAAAATCCATACAAATGTAATACAACAAAATTATTAATTAATAATTATCAAAACCTAAACAAAAATCCTGCGTGCGGCGCTGCATTACTATAGACTATAGCGATACTGCACAAAAAATAACTTTACTACACTTTATAACTTTAACTACACTGTATCAAATAAAATTCTATAAATAAAGACTTCTAAATGTTGACATTTTTCTTTTCGTGCAAAGCTCAACTGTTCTGTCATATAACATAACTTTCTTCCGATTCATGCAAGGCATTTATTTCTAACTCTCTATTTCACTCTAGATGACCTTGAAATCATCGACTTTCTTGACCTTGAGTCAAGGATACTCGCTTGACCTTCGATAAAAAAAATTCCACGGCTTCTATATTCACCATAGAAATCAATATAATCCTCGCAATTGATTTTTTATGACAAATGACGAGTTTAAAATTCATCCATTTTCGATTGATTAAAAATAATTGAACAATACACGAGTAAAACAATCCGCGCCATTGAAATAGAATTGGAGTAACTAAAACGCAATTCGTGATAACGCGATGATCGTCTGCTCTTATAATATTACGGTTAAAGATAAGAAATAAGAAAACATGATCTTTCATGCTGTGTTCTTTGGATTCTTTAGTATTTTCTCATCATCGAATAAATATTTTTTGAAATATTTATTTAAGATAAAATAGTAACGTAAATATTCTGGTTATTAAAAAAAGAAACAAATAAATAAATTCACATATGTTATTTTCAGAACGAGAAAAATAATACACTGTAAAGAAAGAAAAATATTTTTTAATCTAGGAAAATATAATTTACCCACGAATGAAAATATACCATAACCTCTTCCTAGTTAACCACAATTCCGAAAAGCGTTCATTGTCTTTAGGAAACCCAGAAAACAATATATTTTCGAGATTTAAAGAAGTATTTATAAAATCAAAGTTACTATTGTTACCACTGATTTTCGAAAACGGTTGCGAGTCGTTTTTACAGTGTAATTAATATATGTATAATGTATTTACATAATATAATAATGCACTTATGTAATGTATATATTATGTATGTATAATGTACTTACATAATGTACATGTATGTATAATGTACTTACATAATGTACATGTATGTATAATGCACTTACATAATGTACATGTATGTATAACGCATTTATATAATGTACATTTTATGTATGTATAATGTACCTACATAATGTACATATATGTATAATGTGCTTACATACTGTACATGTATGTATAATATGCTTACATAATGTACATGTATGTATAATGTACTTGCATGATGTACATGTATGCATAATGTACTTACATAATGTACATTTTATGTATGTATAATGTACCTACATAATGTACATATATGTATAATGGGCTTACATACTGTACATGTATGTATAATATGCTTACATAATGTACATGTATGTATAATGTACTTGCATGATGTACATGTATGTATAATGTACTTACATAATGTACATTTTATGTATGTATAATGTACTTGCATAATGTACATACATGTATAATGTGCTTACATACTGTACATGTTTGTATAATGTACTTCCATAATGTATATGTATGTATAGTGTACTTACATAATGTACATGTATGTATAACGTACTTACATGATTAATAATGCAAGTACATTAACCTTAATACTATTTTATTACTCTTGCATGTAAAAATTTATTTACGTGTATTAATCTAGTTACGTGCATTAATCAGTTTTCTTAACCCGGGACATAGGTTTTTTTGGGATAAATTTAGTTACGTGTATTAATGAGTTTTCTCAACTCGGGACATGGGTTTTTCGGATGCTACCTATTCTGAAGTAAACATTTTTACGTTCAACTAACATGTTTTACAGAAAAATAGGATAAATGAACAGAATTAACATAAACATTAGCATTAATACTATTTTTTTTTTTTTTTTTTTTTTTTTTTTTTTTTTTTTTTTTTTAACTCTTGCATGTATAAACTTAGTTACCCAGCGGAAAATGTTTGCTTGAGAATGGATAGTATTCTAAAAATCGATATCCCGGTTTGAGAAAATGGATTAATACATTATAAAAACTACTCGGAAACGTTTCCGAAAGTCATTGGTAGTAAAAGGAACTTTGTTTTTACAAATTCTTTCTTAAATCACGAAAATATATTGTTTTCTGAGGTTTCAAAGCTTAAACAATGCTTTTCGGAACCGTGGGTAACTCGGAAAAGATTATTTTCTGTTTTTGTTCGTGATTAGGTTATATTTTCACAGATTAGAAAACATTTCTCTCTTTTTTTTTTTTACAGTGTGTAACGTGTTTTAACCCTTTGCACTCGAGAGGTGACTCTCACTAACCATTAGTGCTGCCAGATGTCTTGCGTAGATTCGAGCTCCAAATGCTCTGGAAACCAGTATTTTAAAGAAAATTTCTTAGGCCTATTTAATGGCAGAATTATTTGCGATTAACCCCTTCGGGACGAGCGTCCTTTACAGAATTTTTAATCTTTTATCACCGGTTTTAAAAAATAGAAATTTTTGCCTAATTGAATCGGGAAAATCCTTGGATTAAATAAGGGAAATTTTTCAATAAAATTTTACTGGTGAGAATAATCACTGATTCTGAGCACCTTACGCGGCACGAATATACTCGTTCCCAAGGGGTGAAAGTTGGTGAAATAAACTTCAGGGAATAAGTGATGTCCATAGAATTTGGAGTCCTGATTTACGCGCGACACCTGGAAACACTAGCGGTGAGTGAGAATCACCTATTGACTGCAAAGGGTTAAATTACAACAATTTTATTAAAAAATTTTGAGAAAAATTCTTGTGTTACAAACAGAACACATTCCAAAATTACGCAGATATACCGAAAGTTGGGGTTATTTGGATCAAATAAAAAATGTTTTAAATCACTCCAGTATTACTAGTTAGTACTGTTACCTGTTGATCAGCGGTTCTCAACCTTTTACACCTCACGGCACACTAAAATTATAAAGAATGTTTCATAATACAAAAAAAAAAAATACGAGTACTCCATAAGAGTTAAAAAAGGAAGCAAAAAAATCATTGTAAATGTTAATAAGGAGGATTTTAAAATTCGTATAAATGTATTCTTCTATATTTCTATTTATTATACATTAGGCGGTACAACGCGGGCTTCCCGATTACAGAATAAAGGGGAAAATTCTTTTTTTTATTGAATGCTCTAATAATTTTTTTTATATATTTTTTTAGATAATCGTAATTGAGAGGATCGCTGTAGCAGGAAATACCAAAAAGACATATATAATAATAAATTTAATAAACAATTAAATAAAAGTAATAATAAGTAATTCCTATACTAATAATAGTCGGCTTAAAAAATAAAATACATATAAATTAATTTAATAATTAATTAAATAAAAGCAAAAAATAACCATTCTTACGCTAATATGTGCCGAGTCAAAAAAAATAATAATAACAATAAATTCTATAAAATAATATACACTATTCAATAACTATCATAGAGAATCTACAATCATTCATTCTTCCACAGATGTGTTCATTTAAGAACATACACAAAAATAAATTTACTAGACAATTAAAAAAACTAGAAAATCGTAATTCCTCCAATAAATGTTAGTTAATATACATTTATTTATTTATATTAATTGATATATGCGGCACTAATTAATTCATCTAGTGGAAAATTTCCACTAAAAAATTAATAAAAAATAAAATTTAAATTTAAATTTAAATTAAACATTCCTTTTAGTAAATTCAATAAATATTTAATTAAAAGCAACAAAGCAATAATTCCTCCGCTGGTTGGCTTAAAAAATAACAATCGTTATTAATAAATTTAACAAATAATCGTTTAAAAAATACACATACTATTTCATCATAGACAGATGTGTATTTTATTTTTAAAAAGAACATTTGTTTTAATAAATTAAACAAATGATTAAATAAAACATACAATCACTCATACTGTCGCTGATAAATGACAGTTAAAATTAATATATTACCTAATTTTATATTTTTTAAATAAAAATAGCTATCATGAATAATAAATTATACTTAAAAATAATAAACTTGTTAATTGAATTTCAAAATAATTTAATAAAAATAAATGACTATCAACACTTGAATGACTATCACACAAAAAAAAAATGAAATTAAATAAAAAAAATATTAAAACGAAACAATTGGAAAAGCGTAATTTAATTAAAAATATTCCAAAATGTACTTTTCCATAAATTAATCTCTTAACAATCATAATTACGCGACCAAAAACAAATAAATAATTCATCGAAAGCATTTGTCGCATGTAATGTTTGCTTCACTGACTATTGACACTAGTTGTTCAGAAAACCGTTTTACAGGTTCACAAAAGCGTAGCCAAAATGCGGATAAGTGCCAAATAATTCACCCATGGAGAAAGGAGCAGTTGCAGACGACAGGCAGTCTGCCGTTAGATCCGATTGCTGCGACATCTATTGGGGGAAAGTACTATTTGTCATTTGAAGAGAAGCCAAACGCGTATTGAAGTGCTCGTAAAGGGTACTGTTTATTTTCTGGCAATGGTCATTCCGGAAAAATACCGGAATGAGTTGGTAGATAAAAATATCAGATAACAGCTTTATAGTGAGTATAAAACACGATATCTCAGTGCGGATTTTCAAAACGGTTACTTCGAGGAGAATTTGCATATGACATTTATTGTAACATATGGATATGGATGAACTAAAGAGAAAAATAATTTATTTATTTATTTAAAAAATAGTTTATTAATATAATAATTTATTAATCTTAATTAACAGTTTTATCGACTATAGCAGAAGAATAAATGGAATATAATTATAAAATGTTTTATTCTAACAGTTGAATAAACTAAAGAGCAAAATTATTTATTTAAATAATTCTTTATTAATATAATAATTTATTAATATAATTAACAGTTTCATCAACTATATCCGATGAATAAATGAAATACTATTTTTAAATGTTTTATTCTAGCAAATGGATGAACTAAAAGAAAAAAACTATTTATTTATTTAAATAATTATTTATTTAAATAAAACATTTTAGCAAGCTAACAATTTATAAATCTAAATAGCAGTTTTATCAATTATATCTGATGAATAAGTAGAATATAATTTAAAACGTTTTATTCTAGCAGATGGGTGAACTAAAAAGAATTTTTTTTTTCTTTTTTAATAATAGTTTATTAAGCTAATTAACAGTTTCATCAACTGTACCTGATGAATAAATGGAATATAATTTTTAAATATTTGTTTTAACAGATGGATATGGTAAAAAGAAAAATAATTAATTGATTTATCTAAATACTTGTTTAATAATCTAAATCTAATAGTTTTTTTTAATTAACAGCTTTTGTAGTTATGTTCGGTGAATAAATAGAATATAATTAAAATACATTTATGTTTAAATATTTTATTTAATTTATAAATCAAAGTAATAAAAAAATTGTGTAGCGTCTAAAGTATTGAATTTCTATCAAATTAACAAAAATCGTTTTTAAAAAAATCAACGATTCGATTTTTTTCTCTTATGTTAGTAGCAAATCAAAAATGTAAACAAATACAAGGCTGAACATGTTTGTGTCAAAATGGAATTCGACAAGACAGCTTATCTATACTATAAAGGACAAATGCGTCCGTGCGTAACGCTGACGTAATTTTGACTGTGGCAATAGCAGACGATTAAACTTAACATTTATTAACTTTTATTGCAATTATTTAAACTTTTAAATACAGCACGTTTTCAATTTTTACACGTCGAATAAGGAAAAAAAAAATATTTTTTCAAATGCGATTTGTTTGAAAACTATATCGCAATTTGTTTAAAAGCGCATTTTTTGCTGTTTTTTTTTAATAATTTTCAAGCATGAATTATTTTCAAATCTATCTCTATTGAGCGCAGATGATTACGAAAGATAAATCCGTTTGCACTTAAATTAGTGTAAATAGCTTATCATTCGTTTCCAACTTATATTCTATAACGAAATTAAAACACTCATCAATCAATAAATAAAACAATAAAATATAAATAAACACAAATTTAAGACATGCAATCTAATTTCGTGCTTAATCCACTAAAAATGAACAGAATCAAAAAGGCTGATTGTAAATAACGATATTTGGCGATTTCTTCTGCTCATAACTCCTGACGCGGGGCCAATATGAAAATATCCTTTCAATACGTTTTAAAATTTTATTTGAACACATTATTGCTATTACTCACATAAATATGGTTTTGGTATTGTTAGTGCATTCTAAAAAATTTTATTCAAAGTAAAAATAAAGATGAAAAGTATATTAGAGTGAATTGTGTATTAAATTGTGCATTAGAGTTATCAATTTAAAAAAACAAACCAGGCTTTCTCGCCGCAATCTTTGATTATTTGCTGATACGTTTTTTCATTAATTTTTGACTAACTGTATTTTTTTTTTATCAAGCAACCTGTTTTAACAATATATAAGTATATTACGTCAAACGCCGCTTGCAAAACCTTTCGAAAGAACCCTCATTCATCACTATGCCTTTAGTATGTGCAGAGGAAACCGGATGTTAACCTTTAACTGATGTCACAGAAATTGTCACATAACTAGTGCGAAGCGGTCTGTGAGACCGCTGCAACGAAAGAACAATAAAAGGCACGATTAACTCATAGGATGGTGTTTTTGTACTAAACATTTTGCACAGGACTGTTATAATTAAAATTCACCTAGTCAAAAGTCTCTGGTGATAGTACTAAAGTTCTAAACGGAACAAAATTTCGGTAGTGTTTGTAGTTAAACTGATAATTGCAAGTTAAACTATAAAAATTGAAAAAAGCCGCGGTCTGAGAGACCGGTAACATCAGTTAAAGGTTAACATCAGATATAATATACAGTGAAACTTCCATTTAACGAAGTCTCATCGTTACACTTAAACACTTCGTTATGAAGAAAATTCGTTAAAAAGAAATCAACTTAAATTCATGAAATTTGTATAATAAGATACGCATTAATAAAAGGAAAAATACACATAAAATGGCAATATAGGAAAAATGTTTTTTTTAATTCGGATAGTAACATTTTTTTATGCAAGATAGACATATGAGAAAAATTTAATTAGAGTAATGTCTAAAAAACATACACAATAAAGAGAGTAAACAAAAACTGAAGCGTAGCGTATCTTTTCTCTTTTGTCAATGTACTAGATTCTTAAATAGAAAAAAGTCTAATATTACTTTGTACAGGTTTCTTATTAAAAAAAACACTATTCATAATCATTTTTGCAAGTATCTGAACAGTTCATCTGCAGCGTTTTCATAAAACTGGAATTCCCTTCTTGTTGTATCGAAGGATTTTAGCCTTTCTTCTTTTGAAGATCTTTCAATTTCTTCTTCATTATCATCTTCATCGCTCACTGTAGTTTCTTCACTACATTTTATTGCACTTTGCAGTATGTCATCGTCAGTAGGATATTCAGTTGTCTTAAGTGGTTCAGTTGTGATAAGTGGAACAAACTTCGTTATATAGAATATATTTTTCGTAATATGGAGATTAATTTAGATGTTAATGGTGTTCAAAGTCAAGTTTCAGCAAAAAATTTCGCTAAATAGAAAACATTGTTAAACAGGGACTTCGTTAAGGGAGCACAGAACCTTTAAACTTTCAAAAAATAAGTTTCCGGATTTTGTTTTATTCTGAATTTTTAAAAGATTCTCAACAATATGCGAAAAACCTCATTCAAAAATCTGCATTATTTCTTGAGTTATAATCATATATAGACGGTGAGTAAAATTGAAAGTCCATTGATATTGAAGCTTTAAAACGCGTTTTCTCAGATTAGTAAATTTAGGGTTTGCGCGCACTGTTACTTTCAAACTATATAAGCTACAGTTTTAAAAAAATTAAGAAAGTATGCGTTTCTTTATAGTCTTCATGCTAAAACCAAAAGAATTCGCATATTTGGTATTTTTTTTTCACTTGAAAGACTTGGAAAAAAAATTTTAATTCGTATTTTTTTCTATTTTGCGCTAAAATTAAATTTTAAACAAAACTTTTTGTCTATATTTTGTTTTAATTTAGAAGTAGGTGTGTTATGGTTCCATTTTATTCAAAAATTGTTTCCTGCATACATATTTTAGAGTTTTATCATGCTCGCAGCACTTATAAAGATTTTAATTCACGCATTAGTGATATGAATTTTTTAACTTAAAATTTAAATATTAATTTTTTATATACAACATTTATTTTTCTGAATAATATAGCTAAGAAAATATACTTTAGGCTGAGAGGGAAAAAAAATATTTTTATTGCATATTATTTGTGTTTTCGTATTTAGAAAAAGGCGTTTGATCGTTTCGACAAAGGTCCTGTGCCCCCTTAAAGGGAAGTTCCACTGTATATGATGGTTTTCACCTATATTCTGTAACCCGGGAAGCCCGGATTTATTCCCTTGTTAATATAAAAATCATAAAACTATGTGATATAACCTAGAAAAGCATAATATAGATATTAAACAAATATATATTTTTAAAATATGCCAAAAACAAATGCAGATTTAATGTTTCAACAGCCTTCTTGAAAGAAAGCATTGAAATTGCATCAAATTACATTCATCTTTTTAACACTTTCCAACAAAGTTGAAAAAAGTTTATGCATTCGGTTTGTCTGTCCGTCTGCCCGTCGGTCCACGCTCTAACTCCCGTAAATATACTTGGATTTTCATGCAATTGATAATCCATATTTAGGGTCACCTAACCATGTTTGGCATTGCATATGAGGTATTTGGGATTAATATTCCATTTACAGAGCTGCCCAAAAGAATTCCATTACATTATGGTATATGGGGGAAAATCGTTTGCAGATTATTTTACGCTGTTTCAAATATATTAAAATTGATATAAATCACTGAATTTCACTCAAGATGATTACGACAGAATAGGGTATTCATAGCATTTGTCGTTCATTTAAATGGACACACAAAAGAAATCGGTTACATTACTGTCTTTGAATAATAATTGCTGAAGTGCGTTTTCAATTTTGGCTGGCGCTTTTAAATTTAACTCTTTTAATCCTATACAGTGCTGCTCAAAATATTCTAATAATTTTCCGATTGTAGATAGGAACAGCTGAAATTAGGTTTTCAAATGTGTTATAGGTTTCCATATTAATTCAGGTTGAATTAGACATAATATTTTAACTTAATAAACTATAAAATTTTGTTACATTATTCTGAATGTGTTGGGAAGTATTTCATAATCTATGCTTGACGCATGATTTTTCTTTCTTGTTTTTATTTATTTTTTATTAAATATTGAATAAAATGTATATAGAAATTATTTCCCTCTGAAATTTGTTCTAAGAAATGGATAAACTAAAATGAAAAGCAAATTACAGTAAAACTTCTTTTAAAGGACATTTCTATTACACTGTAAAAAAAAAATTGTAAAGTTACTAAAATTTTTCTAGGAAACTGGGATTCCAGGAACTTTTTATGTAACGGCAACAAGAAAAATTCCTGTAACAGATGCTGTTACAGAAATTTTTGCTGTTGCCGTTACATAAAAAGTTCCTGGAATCCCAGTTTCCTAGAAAAATTTTAGTAACTTTACAGATTTTTTTTTACAGTGTAAGGGCCAATATTTTTAGGAACGAAAATTTTCCTCATAGACATAATGTTAAATTTACTCCTATTAGGGGCCGCACTTACCCCTCATAAAAACCATTTTTCACATGTGCCTAAAATCCTAAACAGGTGTATTGAATTCCTGAACCAAAAGATAAGAGTTCAGCAAACAACTACATTTGCAACAAAGAAGGCAGGGGAGATGGTGAGGATTTAGTAACACAATGAAGAACCACAAACTTTTCCACAAGTGAGACAAACAGGTGTTCCTCGCACTTTGTTTGACCTTTCAACCTGTAGAGGTTGGGTTTGAGGGGAAACTTGACCCTTTGTTGTGGGCACACAAGAGATAACAGGTTATCTAGAAAAACGGATTCCACATTTACTAAAACAGTGAATTATATTGAAGCACAATTTTTACACTATAAATTTCATGCTCAGACTTATGTAAAATTTAAAATTATGGCACCTAAATCAAGCCAAAGAGCACATTTGGATTTGAATGGCAAAATCAAAGTCCTTAATTGTCATGATCCAGGAACTTCTGTAAGAAAACTGGCTTCACAATTTAATTGGAGCAAGAATCAAATAAACAACATTGTTAAAAACGAAGAGAACTTACTGAAAGAATATGCAGGTTTTAAAAATAGCAGGATAAAAAGAAAGAGAAATGAAAATTTGGTGACGCCTATTCAAGGGCCACCCCTCACCCTCATAAATGCCATTTTTCAATGGAACGGCAGGTGGCCCTTACAGAGAAGTTTCACAGTAATTGACCTATGTAAATAATAACAATTTAAAAAGCTAAAATACTTAACAACTTTCATGAATCATGTTTAATGAATAAATAAAATTTAATTTATTTTTTAAATAATAATGTGACGTTTAAAAAAATGCTTTATATATAAAATACAAAACTTCTGTAAAAATAAATTACAGTAAAAAAATAAAGCATATTTTTCTCAAAAAAGTCTACAAACAGCTGTAATAAAAGGTATAACAAAAATGTAACAGAATAATAAAAATGCAATCCGAAATATACCAACTAGCTGTAAAACTGCAACAATGCAATATTTTAAACACTAAAGAATAGTAAAAACAAATAAAAAATAACGAATTAAAAAAAAAAAAAAAAAAAAATACGCTTTAATTTCTAGCATGCAAATATTTTAGAGATCCTAGAATAAAAAGACGCAAACTGCATGTAAATGCAGTAAACTCTGTCTAAGGCGGAATCGATCGGGACCAAGAAAATTTTCCGTAGTAGGCAATATTCCGCCTTAGACAAATTTTACTCTATGTCTATGGATTCGCAGGGACTTGAAAGGTTTCCGAGTTAGACAGATTTCCGTCTTAAACAGAATCCACCTTAAAGAAAGTTTACTGTACAATAATTTGATCATAAACTTTTTTGTGCTGCTCTGTTTGTGATTGTTTTAAGAGTAATGTAAAAATTTAAGTTTAAAATATAATTAAAATATCAAAATAAATAAAATTATAATATTATAATGATAAATAAAATAATAATATTAAATATTTATCTCGATAAAGTTATGAGAATTTTTAAAAATATTTTCCGTTATTGATTAAATTATCTTTAGAATTATCCGTTTTGAGAGGAAATTTAAAAATGTGATTATCATAGCGAAAAATACTCATAAAAAATAAATTTTCTCTAAAAAATTATTAATTTTTTAAAATAAATAAATATGTATATTACATATATATAGCCATTATGGAATTTTACAAATTATCATCTATTTCAAATATATATATGTGTGTGTGTATGTGTGAGTATACTGTACATTTTTACTTGGCCCATCATCATTTTAAAAATTTTATGGCAACATGTGCAACTAATCTTTTATACTTGATTTTATTGCTGCCTCATTTCTTGGTTAGAAAGACTTTCAAATTGGTAATGTGCTTTTTATTTCTCAATCCTTTTTAATCATTATTTATTTTAAATTTATTTGTTTTTCAAATATTTTAATTCTCTATTTATTGTGTGTGGTAGTTCCAAATTCATATCCTTTAGCTTTTTAATGGCTAACATGAAGATGGAACCACACACTTTATTTGTGGAACTCAAGGCATTTGGGACCTGATAAATCTGTCTAGGTTCCACAAATTTCCATTATCCATTTTCTTTTTTTTCTTTTATTTTACTATGTTTTTAAAATCTATGTTGAATTTCTTTAGAGGAAAAGTTTGTTTGTCAATGAATAAATTTCTTTATACTTAATATTTCACAATTTTTGTTGGTATTTTGTAATGATTTATATATATATATATATATATATATATATATATATATATATATATATATAACCAATAATTAAACATAACCTAGCACCATCAAAAACCGTAATATTATGAATTAAAGCTGTAAGTATATATAAAAAAAAAGATTAAATTAATTATAAGAATTATTATGGAAGAAAAATAAGAAAGTGGACACCGACAAATAATGGAAATGCTTATATATTGAATTACGTTTTCAAGAGCACAGAATTCAATGATATAAGCAAAATGGTTGTTTTCTGTGGGAAAAATAAGCTAAAGCTAAAAGTTATTTTCCCCTGTGCCCAAACAACCATTAAAATCAAGTGAATTGATTAAAAATGAAAACAGAATAGAAACAAATAATATGAAATGGAAAAAACATTAAAACCTATTTAAATATTTATAGGATATAAAATGAAATAATAAACACCATACCGATTAATATTTTAGAATAAATCCACGCGCACATGGCACCCATATCGTAAAGATTAAGGTTAATAAAACAGTTAAGAAATCACAGTAATTGATACCATAGGATGCAGTTAATACATATTGAAATAAATGTTAAATAACTTTTAATATAATATAAAATAATATAAATAGAAAGTAATTACATAATTAAAATGCACTATTAAATTAATTAAAAACCGTTAAACAATATCGTCAAAATTTAGCTAAAAATTCCCCCTGGTGTAGTAAATTATAACTGAAATGTAGCTGGAATAAGTAAATCTAGAACTTATCGAAAAAAAAACACAAATTGTGGTGCTGCCATCTAGTATTACTTTTATGATTTAATTGTCAAAAGACTTGCTTCAGTTGTAAGCAATTGAATGTAACAATTGTTTTATTAACAGCAAAACCAAACATATCCTTATATATAGATAATTAAAAACTGAATATAAACCACACAATGTATTTTAAAAAAACTATTGTTAATAAAATTTAAAAAGCATACAAAATATTCTATTAGCAAACTTATTTAAACTACACTAAGAATTTAAATAATTCCAGAACATCGATAATATATAGCATATAGCTATATGCTATAAAAAAAATAAATTCATTAATAATTAATATAAATAATTATTAAAAATATAAAAATCTTTAATAAAAACTATTATATATAAGATAATTATAAAATGAACAGGAAATAAAAAACATATGGTAGTATAAAGAAGGTGAACTGATACTTAAATTCCGATTACCTAAAAAGCACAAATATAGTGTGTGGATTATTTTATACATCCATAAAAATCCTAAAAGTATGAATGTGGGACATTCAAAAACATTAAACCGATAATAAATTATATAACACTAAGTGAAAATAAATAAATATTAAAATATTAATAAGAATAGAGGAATAATAATAAATATAATTACCCAATTTTAATACATACAGTATAACTTTATTTATATTAAATATACTTATATGTATATTAATCACTATAAAAATGGCATACTATTAGTAATTAATATGATATTATCCTTATTAAATTAAAATTTATAACAAATAATTGTAAATAAGATTAAACAATAATTAAGCTAATAATTAATGAAATTCACCAATTACATATAAATATATATATATATATATATATATATATATATATATATATATATATATATATATATATATATATATATATATATATATAACCAGTAAAAGATTATATTTAGCCTGAATTAGCGCACCCCGCAACCCCTCACAGAACAAGAAGGATATAACTGTTTGTAAAACATTAAAATTTCAACAAAAACTAAGAAAAAACAGGCTGCGGCCTCCTCGGTAGTGGATTATATTTCAAAAGCAGCCGAACATTTAAAAAAAAAAATGTATATAAAGTATCTATTAGTGGCAGTGGGTTTCGGCTAGAACAATGAGTAGCAAAATCAAATGTTAAACATTCGATGGCTATATATCACATGTTCCCCCACCGGACCTACGTCACATTATTAAATGAATGCCTCATTTATAACATAGTAAAAGATGCTAAAATTATGTTCGTTGAAAAGACCACACTTAACCAACTCAGCCACGTTGCCACTACCAAAAATATAAAACATAAAACAAACTAAACAAGGCAGAATCCAACTTCCAATCAACCAAGTCATTCCAGGTCTGTTGCCAATCGACACAGCACATCATCATAAAACCGTCCTTGAATATATTTTAATGTCCTGTGTGAGGTGTATCTTTCTTTGGATCTCTTGGCTATTTATTATCTGGGGTTTTTTTTTTGTTTGTTTGTTTGTTTGCGTTATTAGGAGCTAAATTTTGTCATTTTAGGCTTAATGCCGACAAAATTGGATGAAATAACGCATCTTCTATGAATGAACTCACAAGCTCCTCTGATGATTCTGTGAGTCATTCATAGTTTCTTATATTGCATACTGGTTTCATATGTTCATTTCTGGATCATCTTTAAAACTTTATCCATTTCTTCATATATTTGTGATTTCAAATTTATTATGCATAAATATATATAGATATATAAATTAATCTTTAACTGATTTCACAGAAATTGTCACATAATTAGTATGAAGCGGTCTGTGAGACCGCTGCAACGAAAGATGACTAAAGACAAGATTAACTCATGGGATGGTGTTTTTGTGCTAAACTTTTTGCACAGGACTGTTATAAATAAAATTCACCTATTCAAAAGTCTCTGGTGATAGTACTAAAGTTCCAAACGGAACAAAATTTCGGTAGTGTTTGTAGTTAAACTGAAAATTGCAAGTTAAACTATAAAAATTGATAAAAGCCGCGGTCTGAGAGACCGGTAACATCAGTTAAAGGTTAACATTTATTCACTTCTGTACTCAAAAATGAAAAAGATATATAAAAAGTATAATTCTGTCACGGCATTTCTTAAATATGACTAAAATAAATTATTTTCTAAAAAATAAAAATAAAATGCCAAGAATTTGCATCCTAAAAGGACTAAATCCACTGTAAAATAATCGGATGTGGCAATCCCAAAACTTTCTTCTCATACAAGTTAACACTTCAAAATTCGCTATCACTGTACCAAAATTAAATGACAATATATGCCCATCTCGAGGACTCTAAAGTTATGAAATTCCATGAATTAGTTCTTGAAAGAAGACTATTGCGATAATCGTGAAAAATGCAGCATAACCAGGGCCGAAACTAGCCTTTTTTGTAGCCGGGGCAAACATGGATTTTAGCGTTATTAAGGTATATTTATTAAGGTATATTTGAATCTGAAGTTTGATGAAAATCCGTACATTAGTTCCTGAGATAGATCTATTACGGTAATCGGGAAAAGTTCAGCATAGCAGCGCCACCTGTTGGGCGATTGAAACCAAAATGTAAACAAAACCAATTCATATCAGGGATTAAGGCCTCAAATCCAAAGGGTCAACTTTCTGACATACGTTTTAATTCATTTTTGTTCGGAAACGCATGGAACTAGCAGGTGTTGTTGTTCAGAAACTATGTCATCGATCTGTTTTTTCCGGTTTTTTTTTTTTTTTGCAAACACAATACATCTTTTAAAAAATAGTATCAAATTTGGGATTTTGAACTGAACTTCCGAACGAAAGAAGAAAATCCAGTCTGTAAGGGGAGAAAAATGCCGTGTGACGTGATCAAAATCGCTTATAACTCAATAGGTAATTGATTGATCAAAAAATGGAAAACACAGTTCGATTCTAAATCGCTTCTATGGTCAGGCTTTCCAATTTTATATCTTTCCGTTAAAAAATAAATTTGTAAATGCGTCAAAACGTTTTGCGCTTGATGAGCAGAGCAGTTGAGAACAGCCTTAACGGAATCTGAAGTTTGGCGAAAATCCGTGCATTAGCACTTGAGATGGAGCTGTTGCGGAAATCGTAAAAAATGCAGCATAGCAGCGCCACCTGTTGAGCGATTTGCACCAAAAACTAATCAGCATCATTTTATATTAGGGACAAACTGAATATAAATTTTTATTAAACTCCGCGCATTAGTTGAGATAGAGCGCCTGCAAAATTTGTGTTACATACATACAGACAGACAGAGTCACAGACTCACAGACAGGCATTTTGTAAAAACATGTTTTTTGGAAACTCTGACCCTTAAAACGTGTAAATCCGTCAAAAACTGGAAATCGAAAATTTTCACGAACCCAATACTTTCGTCTTGTAAAGATAGAAGAAAGTAAAAAGCAAATGTTTCTTAATATATGAAAAATTAATACAACCACGAACAAAAATATACAATAATTCATCGGGCAAGCGGGGTGGCTGCCCACGTCCCCGCGCTAACTGGAGTCTAGTTAGGGCTCTCGAATTTCTATACAATTCGAAATAACGTTTTCTCTGTATAAAATGATAATTTTGACTGTCTTCTTTCTTTACAAGAAAGTATTGGAGTTTAGAATTGATAATTTTAGAATTCCGGTTTTCAACGGATTTACACGTTTTAGGGGTCAGAGGTCCCGAAAAACACATTTCTACAACATGTCTGTTGGTGAGTTTGTCAGTGAGTCTGTCTGTCTGTATGTAACACAAACTTTATAAGTGCTCTATCTCAAGAACTAATGTACGGAATTTAATTAAAAAAATTAAAAAAATTGAAATGCGTGAAATTCCAGAAAATAAAACTACTAAAAAAATCATTAACCATGTATTTCAGCGATTTTAGAAATTCCCACCTAAGGGGTTAAAGGGGGGGGGGGGCGAAAAATTTAGAACATTTGGCATATCTCAACAGCCGTTTTAGGTAGAAGCGGGGAATTCAACACTGTTAAAAATTTTGCAGCATTCTGGCAGTTCATTCCACCGTTTTTGGAAAAAATGGTTTCATAACCATAATTTAACTATATTCTGACCATAAAATGGCCAATAATATGGTCAGAATAGTGTTAAAATTACGGTTCTGTAACCGTTTTCGGAAAAAACGGTCAAATGACCTGCCAGAATGCTGCAAATTTTTAACAGTGAAGATAGCAAACGTAAAACTAGTATGTTGTGGCCATCACAAAACTTTCTTCTATATAAATCACGTCAATTAAATGATTTAAATAGTACAAGAAATTACATCAATTTAGCACCAATTCATATCAAAGTACATCTAAATTTGAAGTTTGATGAAAAATCCTGCATTTAATTTTTGAGAAAGAACTATGGTGGAAATTCAGAAAAATGCACCATAGCAGCGCCACCTGTTGAGCAATTTGCACCAAAATATAAAGAGCACTAATTAATATCAAGGTATACCTGAATCTGAAGTTTCTTGAAAATCCAAGCATTAGTTCTTTAGACAGAGCTATTGCGGAAATTGCAAATAATGCTGCATATCAGCGCCACCTGTTGAGCGATTTACACCAAAATGCATAAAACGTCAATTCATGTCAAGGACTAACTGAATCTGAAGTTTGATGAAAATCCGTGCATTAGTTCTGGAGATTGAGCTATTGTTGAAATCGTGAAAAATGTTGCATAGCAGCGCCACCTGTTAAGCGATTTACACCAAAACTAAAAAGCATCAATTTACATCAGGGACAAACTGAATACAATTTTTTATTAAATTCCGTGCATTAGTTCTTGAGATAGTGCGCCCACAAAATTTATGCCACATACATACAGATAGAGTCACAGACAGACATTTTGTAAAACCTTGTTTATTAGAAATCTCTTACCCTTAAGAAGTCTTCTATCTGTACAAGAAAGTATTGGATTTTAGAATTGGTAATTTTATAATTCCGGTTTTCAAAGGATTTGCACGTTTTAGGGGTCAGAGATCCCGAAAAACACATTTCTACAACATGTCTGTTGGTGAGTTTGTCAATGAGTCTGTCTGTCTGTATGTAACACAAACTTTGTAAGTGCTCTATCTCAAGAACTAATGCACGGAATTTAATAAAAATTAAAAAATTTGAAATGCGTGAAATTCCAGAAAATAAATCTACTAAAAAAATAATTAAACATGTATTTCGGCGATTTTAGAAATTCCCACCTAAGGGGTTAAAGGAGGGGGGGGGGGGTCGAAAATTTCAGAACATAACATTTGGCATATCTCAGCTGCCGTTTTAGATAGAAGCCGGAAATTCAAGATAACAAATCTACGAAAACTAGACGGACGTGGCAATCCCAAAACTTTCTTCTATCTCATACATGATAATACTTCCTGAAAAATGCAGCATTATCAGCGCCACCGTTCAGGTGATTTAGACAAAAATTTAATCATGAACAACTTATGAACAACCTATGTCAACTTCTAACTGAATCTAAAGTTTGATAAAAAGAAAAAAGAAAAAAAAAAAAAAACGTACATTAGATTTTGAGATAGAGCTATTGCGGAAATCGTAAAAAAAATCCGCATAGCAGCGCCACCTGTTGGGCGATTTACACCAAAAACTAATTAGGATCAATTTATACCAGCTTGGTGAAAATTCATGCATTAGTTCTTGAGGTACAGCTGTTGCGGAAATCATGAAAAATGCAGCATAGAAGCGCCACCTGTAGGGCGATTTTCACCAAAAAGAAATCAGCACTAAACTGCAAGCACTAACTGAATCTGGAGTTTTATGAAAATCTGTGCATTAGTTCTTGAGATATAGGTATAGCGGAAATCGTGTAAAGGCAGCATAGCAGCGCCACCTGTTGGACGATTTACACCAACAAGTAATCAGAACCAGTTTACACTGGCGCCAAATTATATGGGCCCATGGGGCCCGAGCCCACCCAATAATTTGCTTTTCCAGCCCACCCAATTTTCATTATTTTATTTTCGTGCTTATTTATTTTTTAATCGCTGAAAATAAATTATTTCGTTCACGTTCACAAAATTATTTTGTTTGGAAATACGGTAAAGATAGCAATAACAGACAACAGCCTAAAAAACAATCTCCCCCCCCCCCCCACCCCTCCCATCCTAAAAGACGTACAATTTTCTCTCAAAAAAGAAATTTCTTGTATATTCGCGAATTACTTTTTCTTCCTAAATACACTAAATTCGCATTTGTTATTATTTAGCGCTTTCCATTTTTAACCGACTTCGAAAGAGGAAAAGGTTATAAATTCGACGCGTATGTTTTTTTTTTTTTTCTTTTTTTTTTTTTTTTTTTTTTTTATGCATGTGCACTTATTACTCCGAAATTACGTGAGCTATTTGTGTGATTTTTTTCATTGAAAGATGATACTTTCAAATTGGTTCAAAAATTCAATAAAAATTCATAAAAGAAATATTTTCCCTGAGGCTGTATAGGTTAGCTGGATACGAATTGCCTATCGCTGCACGAGTCGTCAATGTACAACAGAACTACGAAAACTCGTCTTTTTTTTTTTTGTATGTTCACCAAATACTCCGAAACTACGCGACCTGTGCGTGTGACTTTTTTTTTTATTGAAAAGGAATACGCTCATGGTCCCATTTAAATTTCACCAAAATTGGTTCAGAACATTTCTAGAAAATAAAAAGAGAATAAATAAATAAAATAAAATAAACATTTTTAAAATACTTCATTTTCAACGGGTGACGTTAGCGCTATCTGTTTGACAAGAGAGCCAGTATACCTCGCTATATTTTCCGCCTTCTTTATGCTTTTTTGTTTCAAGGATTGTTGTAAAAAAAAATTATCAAGTAATTGAAATCGGGTTTTTAGGTAGATTTCGTATGAAATACTACCTATTGGCGTCGTTTCTATGTTGGAATTTCTGAAAAATTTTTGCAGATCTACACCGATCATGACACCTGGAGCCCAAAACCACCCTCAGTAAAAAACTTTATATATATGTATGTATCTATCTATGTATATATATCACTTTCTTCTGGACACGATAACTTCCACAATTCTGCACCAATCTCTTCCAAACTGATACATAAAATCAAGGGGCATAAAATCTCGATCAAGTTCGTTAATGGGCAAAATCGGACCAAGAGGATGGCAATAGAGAGGGTTTTTGTGAAAACCGAAAACTTCCCATAACTTCTTAATTTTTGTACATATCAAACCAGTTTAAAGTTTTTATTACTTCTAAAAATAGGGCCAAAAATTTAAGTATCACAGATTTTTGATAAAATTAACAAGTTGGAAATTGCTCGTCAAACGTGGCAAATGAGGTGCGTTCGTACTATAACTAGTTTTATAATTATTTTTTGCACCCCATATTGTACTGAATGTATAATTTTTTGCACTTCATAACGCGCATAGTCTGATACATCATTAAAATGCACTTCCAACATTTTTTTCCCATTCCCCGTAATGTAACGGAACACTTTTGACTGTCCCTGTAATTAAACTATACATCCGATTTTCCTAAAATTTGAAATAGCTCAACAAAATTTTACAACAATTATATCTTTAAAATTTCAGACCATTCGGAAGGCTGTAATATCATTAAAATGCACTTGCAATAATTTTTCCCATTGGCCGTAATGTAAAGAAAAACTTTTGACTGTCCCTGTAATTAAACATACATCCGATTTTCCTAAAATTTGAAAGGGCTCGACAAAATTTTGCAACAGTTATATCTTTAAAATTTCAGATCATTCGGAAGGCTCTAATATCATTAAAATCCACTTGCAATAATTTTTCCCATTGGCCGTAATGTAAAGAAAAACTTTTGACTGTCCCTGTAATTAAACTATACATCCGATTTTCCTAAAATTTGAAAGGGCTCGACAAAATTTTGCAACAGTTATATCTTTAAAATTTCAGATCATTCGGAAGGCTCTAATATCATTAAAATGCACTTGCAATAATTTTTCCCATTGGTCGTAATGTAAAGAAAAACTTTTGACTGTCCCTGTAATTAAAATATACATCCGATTTTCCTAAAATTTGAAAGGGCTCGACAAAATTTTGCAACAGTTATATCTTTAAAATTTCAGATCATTCGGAAGGCTCTAATATCATTAAAATGCACTTGCAATAATTTTTAACATTGGCCGTAATGTAAAGAAAAACTTTTGACTGTCCCTGTAATTAAACTATACATCCGATTTTCCTAAAATTTGAAAGGGCTCGACAAAATTTTGCTACAGTTATATCTTTAAAATTTCAGATCATTCGGAAGGCTCTAATATCATTAAAATCCACTTGCAATAATTTTTCCCATTGGCCGTAATGTAAAGAAAAACTTTTGACTGTCCCTGTAATTAAACTATACATCCGATTTTCCTAAAATTTGAAAGGGCTCGTCAAAATTTTGCAACAGTTATATCTTTAAAATTTCATATCATTCGGAAGGCTCTAATATCATTAAAATGCACTTGCAATAATTTTTCCCATTGGTCGTAATGTAAAGAAAAACTTTTGACTGTCCCTGTAATTAAAATATACATCCGATTTTCCTAAAATTTGAAAGGGCTCGACAAAATTTTGCAACAGTTATATCTTTAAAATTTCAGATCATTCGGAAGGCTCTAATATCATTAAAATGCACTTGCAATAATTTTTAACATTGGCCGTAATGTAAAGAAAAACTTTTGACTGTCCCTGTAATTAAACTATACATCCGATTTTCCTAAAATTTGAAAGGGCTCGACAAAATTTTGCTACAGTTATATCTTTAAAATTTCAGATCATTCGGAAGGCTCTAATATCATTAAAATCCACTTGCAATAATTTTTCCCATTGGCCGTAATGTAAAGAAAAACTTTTGACTGTCCCTGTAATTAAACTATACATCCGATTTTCATAAAATTTGAAATGGCTCGACAAAATTTTGCAACAATCATATATTTGAAATTTCAGACCATTCGGTTGGGCAGTTTTTGCTCTGTTACATGCGGACAGACGGACGGACGGACAGACGGACGGACAGACGGACGGACGGACGGACTGAACGACGACTATAGGTGCTACGTATTTATATAATTACGAACGCACCTAAAAATGGGCTCAAGGGTCGCAAAAAATAGGGTTTTTGGGAGAAAAAAATTCATAACTTCGTCAATTCTCAAGATATCAAATCCAATTAATTTTATCATGAATTTCCTTACCATTATCTACAACTTTTATATTCACAAGTTTTTGATAGGACCAATTCTTACCGCAAAAAAAAATTAAAAGCGAAAACAAAAAGGGCTTTTGAAGAAGAAAAAAATCTATAACTCCCTCAATTCAAAAGATATAACATCCCCATGAATTTATCATATATCTTCTTAATATTGTCTACAACATCTATATAGACATGTTTTGGATAGGACCAATTCTTACAGCAAAAACAAATTAAAAATACATAGCGGTTGAAGAAAAAAAGTCCTTCCGGCCAGTGCCGGGAGGAAGAGGTAGCTTTCAAATTCCTTATTTTAAAAAAGCCAACTTATATTATTCAAACACACGAAGCTCAATTTAGTGGAAACCGAATATAGGAGATTCAATACTAATTTTTATCAATACTAAATCATTATGAATGAGAATTTCGCGAAATTAGTCAGCTTTATCCAAGCTGCTTTTATTTAAAGTAACTTATATTTCGCTGAGATGTTGATGTATACTATCCACATGCCTTCTTACATGGAAATAGGCGAATACGTGTGTTATCGCGTGACAAATACAAGATCGTTTCAAAATGTTAGCCATACTAGAAATTCAAAATGCTATAATTCAACCATATTTTAAGATATAAACAAAAGAACAAATTTTCAGAAACAAAATCTGCTCCGGAATCTTTGTATCAAGGCCAAACACATAAAAAAATTTTTCATTTTCCAATTTTTTAATACCTCATTTTAAATTTTAAATTTAATTTTTTTAAATGGCAACCCTTTTGAAACAAGATGTTAAATGAAGCTGGCCAACGAACTCGGTCGAGATATTGGTATTTACTATGTACAGACCAAGTAACATCCAAATCGGTTCATAAATACGCTTGTTATCGCGTGACAAAAATCAGGTCGTTTTAAAATGTCAGCCACAATAGAAATTCAAAATGCTATAACTCAGCCATTTTTTTAGATATAGACGAAACAAAAACTGTTCCGGAATCTTTGTATTAAGGTAAAACACATACGAAAAAAATCTTTTCCATTTTCGTATTTTTTGGTATCTCATTTTTAATTTTAAATTTTTAAAATTTTTTTAAATGGCCGCCATTTTGAAACAAGATGGCGGATGAAGCTGGCCAACGAACTCGGTCGAGACATTGGTATGTACTATGTACACATCAAGGTACATCCAAATCGGTTCATAAATACGCCTGTTATCACGTGACAAATATCAGGACGTTTCAAAATGTCAGTCACGCTAGAAATTCAAAATGCTATAACTCACCATTTTTTAAGATATAGACGAAACAAAAACTGCTCCCGAATCTTTGTATCAAGGTCAAATACATAACGAAAAAATATTTTTTCAATTTTCAATTTTTTGGTACCACATTTCAAATTTAAGTTTTTCTTAAAAATTTAAATGGCTGCCATTTTTAAACAAGATGGCGGATGAAGGTGGCCAACGAACTCGGTCGAGACATTGGTATGTACTATGTACAAACGAAGTTACATCCAAATCGGTTCATAAATAAGCCTTTTATGGCGTGACAAAATTCAGGACGTTTCAAAATGTCAGCCACGCTAGAAATTCAAAATGCTATAACTCAGCCATTTTTTAAGATATAGACGAAACAAAAACTGCTCCGGAATCTTTGTATAAAGGTCAAATACATAAGAAAAAAATATTTTTCCATTTTCAATTCTTTGGTACCACATTTCAAATTTCAAATTTAAAAAAAAAATTTAAATGGCCGCCATTTTGAAACAAAATGGCGGATGAAGCTGGCCAACGAACTCGGTCGAGACATTCATGTGTACTATGTATATACCGAATTAAATCCAAATCGGTTTATAAATTCGAGAGTTACAGTATGACAAAGGTCAGATATATATATATATATATATATATATATATATATATGGATATATATATATATATATATATATATATATATATATATATATATATATATATATATATATATATATCAATTTTGAACGGAGGGTGGTTTCGGGGTCTGGGGGTCATGATCGATGAAAATATACCAAAATTTTTTGAAATCTCTTTCCTCCGAACGGCTGCAATAGGTAGCTTTTTGTAATGAAAGCTACCTAAAATCATCTTAGTAAGGGTGTATTCAAATCCAAACTGCTTATTTTCTGACTCATTTTACAATTCATTTTTGCTCTCAAAGGCTTCCAGTTGGTACCTTTTCTTACTCAGAAACTATATAATGTACCGTAATGGTCAATTTTTTGATAGAGGCAGAATATATTTTAAAACATGCTATCAAAGTGGGCCTTTTGAACCGAATTTCCCGAAGCGGATTGTGTTGGAAAAATCATCGTATTAAGGGAGTATTCAAATCCAAACTGCTTATTTTCTGACTCATTTTTAAATTCATTTTTGCTCTCAAACGCATACAATTGGTAGATTCGCTTATTCAGAAACTATATAATGTACCGTAATGATCGATTTTTTGACAGAGGCAGAATATATTTCAAAAAATAATGTCAAAGTGGGTATTTTGAACGGAATTTCCCGAAGCGATTGTGTTAGAAACGAAAAATATTGTCTTACTGAGAAAATAATTGTTTATATATCAAGTTTTAATTAATTGAACGAAAATTAAAAACACAGGTAGTTTATAAATCTCTTCAAAAATTACGTCAACAAGTTTCACATTTTTCCTATTAAAAATGAATCTGGAGTTATGCCAGAAAATTTCGAGTTGTTGAGCATGGAAAAGTATTTTTTTGAATACCGCCCTAACATGATTCTGATAAAACCAGTTAATATAAAAATGAAATAAAAACTTGTCAAAAGAGGCCAGATAAAATTGTTAAAGTGGGTTTATCACTAATTATGATTTGGTTTTTGTTTGTGAAATTAGTATACTTAACTTCGAAATCTACCTCCGCCTGTAGGCCGGGCGGCAGGGATTTTTTTTGGTTAAAAAGTTTACAATTATTTGGGTTAAAGGATCTTTCAGAAAATGCTGCCGAAAAGTTGTAAGACAATTCTCAAGAATGATCGTCATGAGAGAGCAACAAATTATAAGTAAAGATGTAATATATGTATACAGTATAACTTCGAAAATTCGGCATCGTCGGGACCGAGACTAAGCCGGATTTCTGAAAGAATATAAAAAATACTTCCGATATTCCGAAATACTTCCGATATTTCCAAATTATTAATAGTGCATTTATTAATAATTCAACTCATATCCAAGTGATATTTATATAAGTAAAAGAGAAAATTAAATTTAAAAAAAAAAAACTTATTTTGTTTGCTTCAATTTTTTCGTCCGTTCTTTAACATGTTTTTCTTAGATTTTATTCTAGTGAAGAATATCGATTTCGGAAATACAGTATGGTTTCTCTAAAGTAGATATTAATTTTACCGTCAAATTTATGCATTTTTCCTGTGACAAATCTTCTCCTACCGGCTCCTCGTCCTCGTACCACTGAGGTGCTACCAGCGTTATCAGCGGTTCTATTTAGCACTGCGTCAGGGATCGCGCTGTTCGCAAATCCATCGCTTTCCATCTCAAAGTTTTTATATTAATACATGGAAATTATTCCAGGGGGAAACATTCGCCTTGCATACAATATTTCAAATGAAAATCAAATTTCAAAGTACAAAGTAATTGCTTAAAAGACGCAAAGGCCAACATAGTGAAAAAGATTCCCAGCCGGGACTCGAACCCGGGCTATCAGTATAGCGCATTGACGTTCTACCGACTAAACCACTTGGAACGATACCCAGCACGGAAAATTTCTCACTATTATATGTTGGCAAGGCTACAAACGCAGCACAAGATGGAATATTCAACGTGAGCCACCGAACTGGGGCAAACACGGAACATAATTAAATCCAGCATCGATAGAAACTATATTAATACATGGAAATTATTCCAGAGGGAAACATTCGCCTAGCATACAATATTTCAAATGAAAATCAAATTTCAAAGTACAAAGTAATTGCTTAAAAGGCGCAAAGGCCAACATAGTGAAAAAGATTCCAACCCGGGACTCGAACCCGGGCCACCAGTATAGCGCACGAGGGTTCGAGTCCCGGCTTGGAATCTTTTTCACTATGTTGGCCTTTGCGCCTTTTAAGCAATTACTTTGTACTTTGAAATTTGATTTTCATTTGAAATATTGTATGCAAGGCGAATGTTTCCCTCTGGAATAATCTCCATGTATTAATATAGTTTCTATCGATGCTGGATTTAATTATGTTCCGTGTTTGCCTCAGTTCGGTGGCTCACGTTGAATATTCCATCTTGTGCTGCGTTTGTAGCCTTGCCAACATATAATAGTGAGAAATTTTCCGTACCGGGTATCGTTCCAAGTGGTTTAGTCGGTAGAACGTCAGTGCGCTATACTGATGGCCCGGGTTCGAGTCCCGGCTTGGAATCTTTTTCACTATGTTGGCCTTTGCGCCTTTTAAGCAATTACTTTGTACTTTGAAATTTGATTTTCATTTGAAATATCAAAGTTTTTAATTCATAAATATTTGCTATTTTTCTTTCTCCCGTAAACTGGAAATGCAAAATAAAAATGAGGGGAGAAGATGACTTTGATGCCGGATTTTTGAAGTTGTCGGATTTCCGAATACCGGATTTTTTAGGTCATACTGTATATATGTATATATTAAATGGAAAACGCTATTCAATTCCAAATCAAGTCATGCCTACAAATTTCATGCTTTTTACGTATACAAGTACTTTGTGAATGTGTCGGAAAGTTCGTGTTGCTGAGTGGAGAAAAATGTTTGTTTTGGGATAGCTTTGAGTGGGGAAAGTTTGACTTCTAATATATACTTCAGCGAAACTTGCACAGGAATTCCAGGGTGCACCAGAATAAAAACATTTTTTTATCTGATTTTAATAAAATGGCTAAGTGCATAAATATTGAAATCCCCTCCCCACAGAAAAGATTGAAAACATTTTTTGCTTTAGACTATGTCAAAGAAAGGGTTAATAAAATTGCCATTTTAAACGTGAATGAGGACAGTGATGAAAATTCGTTTTAGAGGATGTTTGTGATGCATTTATTGGACGATGTGCAGTTAAGAGATCATGTTTACAACATGCCGTGCTACATAAACATAACAGATGGGTTAATTTTATTAAAAAATGCATTAAATAAATATGAATAGGAAAGGCATATTTTTAACGGCAGAAAACACTGAAAAATTATAAAATTTAAAACTCAGTGTGTTTTGTGGTTTTGTCCATAAAAGATTTTTTTTTTTTTTTTTTGCCTTTTTTTTAGGACTTTCTTCTAATGTCATTCTTTTTCTAAATATATATTATACGAAAAGGAGACCGTATAAAAATTAAATTTCGTATTTAAATGTGCATGCAGGCCCTTTTAAACAAATGCCATATTTGAAAGATGTACTTGATTTGTATATATATTTTTTGTAATTGGAAGTGTCTTTCTGTTATCAGCGGTTAAAGAAATTATATCAATTTTGAACCATCCTGTATAGTTTGAATAAATAATATTATTAATGCAAACATTTCAGTGTATTATCATTGTATGCCTATTTTAATATTTTTTAGTCCTTTGCATTTTAACTTGTAGTCTAATTCAAGGCTCAATAGTAAATATTAGAGTCCATAAAATGAAGTATAATATAACTAGTGAATCTGCAGATCAGGAGCCTCAACGTCAGCTCTCATTGTTTTTAAACACACTTTGGTAATATTCAATTTCCTGCAAACCGCAATTTAAAGTTTTCAAACTATGTAATTATTTATAAGAATAAAAAATACGAAGTTTTCAGACATTAGAAGCATTAAATTAAAAACGTTGTTATGGAAGGATATTTCGAAATTTCCATGAGCTGCTAATTCTGGTATTTTTTTTTAAATAATAAAGTAGATTTCTTCAGGGGGACTCCGCCCCATTGAACCCCCCGTGGTCTTATTAATTTACATACGTAACTTTTTATTGATTGCGCTAATGGTTTTCGCAAATATTAGATTTCTTTTTACACTTCCGAGCCTTATTTTTCAATACTGGTGGACAGAAAATGATTTACATTGGCGCAATTATATTAAAAGTGTAGGTTTTATGAATGAAAATGTAATTTCCCTTAAAAATAAAATAATTTTCATTCATACTTTCTGAAATGAGGCGGCATTAAGAAGTAACACTCGTCAAAAAATATTTTTTTCGGGGAATCTAGTTAATGCTTGGTTTTTAAGAATGGAAATATTTATTTCCCGATACAATGACGTCATTTTCGACAGCGATAATTTTACGGTGTATAATTTTGATATTTACTATATATTTGCTTTTCAAAAGTTTTTTTTTCTCATTGGAATTTTCGATTAAAAATTAACATTTCTGTTAGCTGTGTGCAGACGATAAACCATGAGATATTAGTAACATTTTTTTTTTAATAGTAAGAATCAATATCATAACACAAGCCCCTTTTATTTCAACCTCAAAGCGTATGCGTTTTATTTTTGATATATGAGATCAAATTCACCTTCTTTTCGTATTTTCGCTTTATTTCTAATATGAAGGCATATTCATGTCTATTTTTTATTTCATTTTCCTCTTGCACATGAAAATCTTTCAAATAAAAATTAACTGTTTAGGATAAATTTTTATTCATTCCGAGATGGAATTTTCTTGGCAACGGTGAAAAAAAAATGTTTGTTAAATTTCATAGCAAACTGTCGATTTATTCCTTATGAAAATAATGAACTTTTTAATTTAAAAGAAAAATATTTGAACAAAATAAATAGAACCTAGTCTTCCTGTATTTCTGGGCTAAATTCCATCTATATGTAAAGACACAAAGGCATTAATTCGTCCCTTTTGACTTTGATTTGTCTTCAAACAATTACACATACTTTCACATTTACGATAGTTTTAGGTGTAGTTCGTTGCTAGGTAACAGTTAAAAGAAAATAAAAACAACTAAATATGTGCTTAAAAAGTAAATTTATATACGAAAAATATTTTATATTATTGAAACACACATATAAAATCCCTCCATAAGTTATACACCGAATTTAATAACTCTGACATATGTATACACAAAATTTCAAACTAATATGAATAATGTATGGTTCTAATTATGGTTCTAATAATAATTCATCCTTAATTTAACATTTAAATCCTTCAATCATATGAGCCATTTCCTTTCAACAAATAAAAATGGAAAAATCGTCTGAATTGCTATAGGAAAGCATTAAGTCGAAAAATAAAATGTTCTATATATTCCGAATGAATGAACCAAATTTAACCAAAAACTATACAGCTAAATCCGGGGATTTCACAAACATGCATCCTGAATTTTAAGCTAATCGGATGCTTTTTACGGCAGTTATCACGGAACAGACAGATAGACAGACAGACAAACGGAAACCAAAACTTTTCGTGTCTCCACAGTAAGCCTTCACTGACATTTCGGCAATTAAATAAAATCGCAACTTTTTATTCTACTCTAAAAAAGTTCTACTTATCATAACTTGAAATATCATCTTTTCCCAAACTTTCAAAGAAAGCAAAATGAGAGTGTCATTTTACCTTAAAATGGTCTTGGGTCCACCCAATATTTTTCAAAAGTTGACGCCACTACCAGTTTATTCTAACTGAATCGAAAGTTTTGTGAAATTCTGTGCATTAGTTCTTGAGATAGAGCGCACACAAAATTTTTGTCACATACAGACTTACAAAGTGACAGAGGGACAGACAGACTCACAGACAGACAGTTTCTAAAAATCATCAAATCGTGTTCAGGACTTCTAAAACGTACAAATCCATCGAAAACCGGAAGTCGAAATTTTTCACGAATTCAATACTTTCTTCTTGTAAAGATATAGAATAAAGTAAAAATAGTTAAACACAGGTTTTAGTGATTTTAAAGCTATTTTGTCTATTATGTGGCCAACACCGATTTTGAACTAGATAATGTAAGGTTATGCGAATAAGACAATAATTATGGATATTTGATTAGATGTTAAGAAGATGGGGTTTTTTTTTTTTTTCATCTTTGCTAGATACATTTCGTTTGATTCAAGGTACTTTTAGAGAAACCGACAAGCGTAGCGGACGAAGGCAGCTAGTATAACATATAGGAGCAATATAAAAATTTTAAAATGTGACTTTTAAAAATTAATCGCAGACCTATTTCATTGACACTATCTTAAATTTTAACTTATTTTGAACATTTTTGAAATTTACATTGCTTACATATCTCAAACCTTTTGAATATTAAAGCGCTTTTCAATCTTTTAGGACATCCTGTATATTGCAGTACAAAACAACAAACACAAACAATATTAAACTAGTATTTTGTGGCCATCATAAAACTTTCCTCTATTTTATACAGGTCAATACTTCAAAATTCGCTATCACAGTGTCAAATTAAATGGCAATCAGTGCTCATCATGAGAATTCTAAAAAGTGCTTCCGGCCAGTGCCGGGAGGAAGAGGTAGCTTTCATATTCCTTATTTTTAAAAAGCCAACTTATATTATTCAAACACACGAAGCTCAATTAAGTGGAAACCGAATGTAGGAGATTCAATACTAATTTTTATCAATACTAAATCATTATGAATGAGAATTTCGCGAAATTAGTCAGCTTTATCCAAGCTGCTTTTATTTAAAGTCACTTATATTTGGCTGCCAAATTCGGCGATTTCTTAAAGTGCCTGCCATTTTAAGACAACATGGTAGATGAGGCTAACCAGTGAACTTGGTCGAGACCTTAGTAATTGCTGTGCACATGCTCACTCATATCGGAATCGGTTGATATATACGAGTGCTGTCGCAGGCAAAAAATCAGATTTTTCAAAATGTCACCCACTTTAGAAATTGAAACTGCTATATCTGAGCCATTTTTTAAGATAAAGACAAACAAAAAATGCTCCTGAATCCTTATATCAAGGTCAAATACTTAAGAAAGAAACCTTTTTCAATTTCTAATTTTTTTTGCACCTCACTTTAAATATATATATATATTTTAATTTAATGGCCGCCATTTTGAAACAAGATGGCTGATGAATCTGGCCAGCGAACTTGGTCGAGGTGTTGATGTATACTATCCACATTTTTAAAATTTATCAATTGCCAAATAAAAATTTATCAATTGCCAAATAGCGCAATTTTTTATTTTTATTTTTTATGAAATACATCTTGCGGTAACACAAAACTTTATTTTATAATCCTCGGTGCCGTTGCATAATCTCACTGATGTCTGGGGCTATATTTATCAAATTATGTGTGAGAATTCTAAATTTTGAAAAGCTTCTTAGACTTCTTTAATGTTACTTCTTTTTTCGGCAATTTTTGCAAATTTTGATATAAAAAAAGTGTCACCCATGTTTTGCTTTGCGCACATATCGAAATTTTTCGTACTAGGGAGAATTTAACATCTACAGGGACGATTTTTTTTATGGTGAGAAGGACTTTTTTAAAAACGATTTATTCATTTTATATTAATAGGAATCCAAAAAGAAAAAAAAAAGGAAAAAAAAATAAAAATTCAGAAAAAAAATGTCGTCCACATTAATGGCTGCTGAGCGTTAATGGTAATTTATGAGTGAAATGATTTCTTTTAAAATAAAAAATTAACAGTAAATTTCTTTCGTACATTTCTACAACTTAATAAAACTTAGTATATTTAATATATCTGATATTATTGTTATCAAATATTAACGATTGGTTCAAATAATCCAACAACACTGATTGCCGAAAAATTACTTCACGCTTTATCTCTAACTGTATATCGGAAATACCTTTATCAGTGCAGCCGAACCATAAGATTTTGACTTCTTTTGTTATGGGATTTTGCAGTGAATAAGTTATTTGTTCTTTTTATTATCGACAGTAATTGTAATTACTAGAGAACAGGAATTCTGCTTTTTCAGAATTTAGTGTCGCCCCGACATTTCCATTACTTAATTTTCTTCTGGTGGACTAGTGGTTTCTATTATTATGAAACAGCCATTATAAATGAAGCGTTAGGTGAAGATGAAAGAGCAGCCGTAAAAAGTTAGAAATCTGATTTTCTGGTCAGAATGGGGGGGAAAAAATGGTCATAATTGTTTTTTGAAAAAAAAAAAAGAAAAAAAAATATGGCCATTTTTAGGTAGCTTTCTTTACAAAAAGCTACCTATTGCAGCCGTTCGGAGGAAAGCAATTTCAAAAAATTTTGGTATATTTTCATCGATCATGACCCCCAGACCCCGAAACCACCCTCCGTTCAAAATTGATATATATATATCTGACCTATGTCACACTGTAACTCTCGTATTTATGAACCGATTTGGATGTAATTCGGTGTGTACATAGTACATACCAATGTCTCGACCGAGTTCGTTGGCCAGCTTCATCCGCCATTTTGTTTCAAAATGGCGGCCATTTAAAAAATTTAAAAAAATTTAAAATTTGAAATGTGGTACCAAAAAATTGAAAATGGAAAAATATTTTTTTCTTATGTATTTGACCTTTATACAAAGACTCCGTAGCAGTTTTTGTTTTGTCTATATCTTAAAAAATGGCTGAGTTATAGCATTTTGAACTTCTAGTGAAGCTGACAGTTTGAAACGTCCTGAATTTTGTCACGCGATAAAAGGCGTATTTATGAACCGATTTTCATGTAACTTCGTTTGTACATAGTACAGACCAATGTCTCGACCGAGTTCGTTGGCCAGCTTCATCCGCCATCTTGTTTAAAAATGGCGGCCATTTAAAATTTTAAGTAAAATTTTAATTTGAAATGCGGTGCCAAAAAATTGAAAATTGAAGAAATATTTTTTTCTTATGTGTTTGACCTTCATACAAAGATTCCGGAACAGGTTTTGTTTCGTCTATATCTAAAAAAATGACTGAGTTATAACATTTTGAATTTCTATTGTGACTGACATTTTAAAACGACCTGATTTTTGTCACGCGATAACAGGCGTATTTATGAACCGATTTGAATGTAACTTGGTCTGTACATGGTACATACCAATGTCTCGACCGAGTTCGTTGGCCAGCTTCATTCGCCATCTTGTTTCAAAAGGGTTGCGATTTTTTTTTAAATGTAATTTAAATTTAAAATGAGGTATTAAAAAATTGGAAAATGACAAAGATTTTTTTTTTATGTGTTTGGCCTTGATACAAAAATTCTAGAGCAGTTTTTGTTTCTGAAAATTTGTTCTTTTGTTTATATCTTAAAAAGTGGTTGAATTATAGCACTTTGAATTTCTATCATGGCTAACACTTTGAAACGATCTTGTATTTGTCACGCGATACCACACGTATTCGCCTATTTCGATGGAAGAAGGCATGTGGATAGTATACATCAATATCTCGACCAAGTTCGCTGGCCAGCTTCATCAGCCATCTTGTTTCAAAAGGGCGGCCATTAAATAAAAAAAAATATATTTAAAGTGAGATGCAAAAAAATTAGAAATTGAAAAAGGTTTCTTTCTTAAGTATTTGACCTTGATATAAGGATTCAGGAGCATTTTTTGTTTGTCTTTATCTTAAAAAATGGCTCAGATATAACAGTTTCAATTTCTAACGTGGGTGACATTTTGAAAAATCTGATTTTTTGCCTGCGACAGCACTCGTATATATCAACCGATTCCGATGTGAGTGAGCATGTGCACAGCAATTACTAAGGTCTCGACCAAGTTCACTGGTTAGCCTCATCCACCATGTTATCTTAAAATGGCAGGCACTTTAAGAAATCGCCGAATTTGGCAGCCAAATATAAGTTACTTTAAATAAAAGCAGCTTGGATACAGCTGACTAATTTCGCGAAATTCTCATTCATAATGATTTAGTATTGATAAAAATTAGTATTGAATCTCCTACATTCGGTTTCCACTTAATTGAGCTTCGTGTGTTTGAATAATATAAGTTGGTTTTTTTAAAATAAGGAATATGAAAGCTACCTCTTCCTCCCGGCACTGGCCGGAAGGACTTTTTGTAAAGAAAGCTACCTAAAAGATGAAATTCCGTGCATTAGTTCTCGAGGTATGACTGTCGCTGAAATCGTGTAAATCCAGCAAAATGCAGCATAGCAGCGCCACCTATTGGGTTATTTACACCAGAACCTAATTATCATCAACTTATGTCAACGTCTAACTGAATATGAAAATTGAGGAAAATTTGTGCATTAGTTCTTGAGATAGAGCTATTGCGCAAATCATGACAAATGCAGCATAACAGCGCCACCTGTTGAGCGATTTACATAACCACATTATCAGCAGCAATATTAATCAAGTTATACTTAAATCTGAAGTTTGATGAAAATTCGTGCATTAGTTCTTGAGATAGAGGTATTGAGGAAATAGTGCAATATGCAGCACAGCAGCGCCACCTATTGAGAGATTTATACCAACACGTAGTCAGCATCATTTCATATCAAAGAGTAACTGAATCTGAAGTTTGATGAAAATGTGTCCATTAGTTCTTGAGCTAGAGCTATTGCAGAAATCGTGTAAATCCTGAAAAATGCTGCATAGCAGCGCCACCTGTTGGGAGATTTACACCAAAACGTAAACATCATCCATTCATGTCAAGGACTAACGCAATCTGGAGTTTTATGAAAATCCGTGCATTAGTTCTTGAGATACAGCAATTGCGGAAATCGGGAAAATGCAGCATAGCAGCGCCACCTGTTGAGTGATTTACACCAAAAACTAATCAGCACCAATTTATATCAGGCACTACCTGAATATAAATTTTTATTAAATTCCGTGCATTAGTTCATGGGCTAGAGCGCCCACAAAATTTGTGTCACATACATACAGACAGACAGACAGAGTCACAGACTCACAGATAGACATTTTGTAAAACCATGTTTTTTTTAAATCTCTGACCCATAAAACGTGTAAATCCGTCGAAAACCGGAATTCGAAAATTTTCATGAATCCAATACTTTCTTCTTCTAAAGATAGAAGAAAGTAAAAATTATTATAGAGACATAAATTATCATGTTTTTACATTTGGAAGAAATTTAATAATAGATAAATAGATTTTATAGATCAATATATTAGAATTTTTTATTAGAATTTGCAAACAAGAAAGAAAAAATCATGCGTCAAGCATACATTATGAACCATTTTCCAACACATTCAGAATAAGGTAATAAAACTGCACCGTTTAAAAAATCATAGTATTACGGCTAATTCAACCATGTGGAAAGGCATAACACATTTCAAAACCCAATTTCAGCAGTTACCATCTGCAATCGGGAAATTATCCGATTTTTTTGCAGCAGCCCTGTATATTATATATAGATTTGTATCTATTAACTACATGCATACCAAAATTTAGTTCAGTTAAGAAATACATATACTTCTGTTAAAAATTCCCCTTCAGCAATTTCCTCTAATAAGGAGAATGGTCAGGGTTCGTTGATACATGGGTCATTCTCACAATCTTTTGACTTTCATGTCACTGAATAATAATTTGTTATTTAATACAGTTTTTTGTGTTTTTTGTTATTTTATATACTGGGGAACATCCCATTGCATGATTACATAACAATATTAACGAGATAAATAAGTTTTGGACGAGGTTGGGGGGGTCCAAATACCAGGAAAACTCATCTACCGTCCCGTGTCCCTGATGCTGATTTTTAAGTTTGGAGCTGTCTGGATAAAATAGTTTCAATAAAAATAATTCAATGTAATTTTTTTCTGAAACTGGAACTATTGTTTTATATAAATATGTAGCTAAAAATTAACCTGCACACATTTTTAGGGTTGCTATTATTTTTTAAACTCTGTCCCTGGGTTTTAGATTCCTTACCATCCCTCTTCTAAAATGATACAGAAAATCTTTTCAGATGCAGCCACAGAATTCTTTTCAAGTTTTTTTCTCCTGCAGAAGTATGCTAGAGAAATAATGTCTAGAATTATTTGGCAGGAAATTTACTGTAGAATTTAAATATCAATTTCAAGCATCGTGGCTTTATTGGTAGTCTTACCGTCCCCAAAGTTTATTCCTGGACTTTTCGAGGTAAATTAAAAAAAAAAAAAAAAAAAATTTAATATAATCCAATGTTAACAACTGTTTCTAAAAATCAATGAACATTGTGGCTATCGCTTAGTCTTAACATGATTTTCCTAAAAATAGGTGGTAATTTTCCTTACCGTTCCATCCTTACCGTCCCTTTTTTTACCATTTCGTCCCTTTTTTCCAATACCATCCCCCTTTTTTACCTTACCGTCCCTTCTTTAACACCGCTTAATCTCCTTGGTTATGAAGTATCACATGTGATACTTCCGAACCGATGAGATATAAACTAAACTATTTGATTTTTCTACATTTTTAATTGCCTTCTATATAACTGAATGTTTTTGGCTTTGGATCAAAGCGAATAAATGGCAGCACTGATGCTTATTTCCTCATAAAATAAGTGTTATTTTCATCTGAGTTTGCAAAATGTATTCCAAATAGTGTGTCTAAATAAGTAAGAAATTTTCATTATTAATTTAAACGTTTTACAATACGAAATATTGAGGATTTGTAGATCATTCAATTAATTAAAAGCCTTCAATTTGTTACTGCGTAATTTAGTTATCAATAAAGAAATTGATATTTTAATGGTGTTAGTAATTTTAGATCCATATTTTTAAACCTAAATTACCAGCCCCCTAAAGTATCAGTTTCAGAAAAAGGGCTTATTCTGTCATCTATGGTGTCTTTTTGTTTGTGCAAAATCAATGAATGTGTATTCGCAGTGTTATTTTACCTTCGTGTCTGAAGAGGTTAAGACAATGTTATACAAAAATTCTGTATTAAAAGTACTACATTGTTGTCATTTCTTATTTGTATATCCTGTGGGTACTATGCAAATTCATTATCAGTAAAAATTTAGAAGAAAATAAAAAGTTATAGGGGTAAAATGGTAAGGAAAATTAAACTCGCAAGTTTAACTTAAACCTCAGTTAAATAAAAAAAAAATTTCGCTGCTGACCATTTTCTCTTTATTTTGAATCATTCAGGCATCTGTCTATTAGATTAAAATGTTATTTTAGCAAGATTAATTTTGTCCGATTTTTTTTCCCAAAAGTCAAAGTATATCAATGCCCCATATATCAATGGATATATATCATGATATATATCTTGATATATATCCGATATTTATTTTTAAAATATCAAGATTTTTGATATTTTCAAATTCTTGATATTTATTTTCAAAATATCAAGATGTTTGATATTTTGTATATTTGATATTTATTTTCAAAATATCACCGTGCAAGATAAATTTGATTTTTTTTCTTCAGTCAAAACAATCGTAAATGAAATTTTCAACTGTTATTGACAATATCATTCTGTAGATAAACAACTTTTGTCTCTGACAGTGACTTTTTTAGGCAAAGAAGAAAAATATCTTTTCCAAACTTCATGTTTAAAACTTTTATTTTTAAATGTATAACTAATAATTATGTCAGACAATTAATTCAGAACAGCCATTTGAAGATAAACTGTAATTTAGATAATCATTTGTATACAGCTTCTTTAGAAAAGAAGTTTTTTCGATTTTGGTTTAGTTGAGCCTAAACTGCACAACAAGTAGGGAATAAAAAAATAAGACAAGCAGTAATTCTTCTTGTTAAAATTCTTCAATTTAAAAAATCTTTTTTGTGTTTAATATTTTGCTTCTTCAATTTTGTTCATAGTGAAAAAAAAAAAAAGAGGGAAAAGAGAAATGCAATTTTAGAACATTGTTTAAGTTTTCATGTTAAGTGCAATATGTTTTAGCTTCTAATTTATATTATGCTTGAAAATATCTATTATCAGCAGTAAGTTGACTATTTTGAAAATATTGGATATATATCGAAAATATCGGATATTTTTGATATTTTCGAAAATATCATGATATTTACGAGCCCTGAGAATGGTACAGTAGTGGAAAAAAAAGCAAACACCCCCTACTAACTCCTCAACAAATTATCCTTGACAAAAGTTACTGGTACCAAACGATTGGAAATAAAGTCTACTTTTAAATGACGTATATAAAATTTGCTTAAGGGGCCATCTACATTTTAAAACGAATCCAAACTTCCTTTCTTTCAATGGCAATACCCAATTTTAACGAGATATTTCAAATCTTTGGTTCAAACTATGCCCAGACACCAAATTTCAAGTCATTTGAATGATAAGTTTTTGAATTATAAACATTCAAAATTGAGTGCTTCTAATGTTAAATTACATTTTCATATTTTTATTTATAACTTCTGAAATTATGATCCTAATGTTCTAATTTTTTGTGTCGCAATAATACTAACATACCGAAACATAAATGCGTCGAATTTACAATTTTTATAATTTTCTGATATGAATTATGAAATTAATGTTCGAAAAAATTATGAATTGCAACCTAGAATTATTTTGATGGATTCAGATTTATTAAGTCCTGCTTTATGGAAATCCAAAATTTCACATTTTTCTTCCAAGTAGTTTTCAAATTATGCTTAAAAAACGGCAAAATGATGCTTTATGATAGAAGTGACTAAATATTTTGAAATTTCTTATGCTATCCTGTAATCTAACAGGCTTAATTGACTGCTTAAGGTGCCTTGATCAAGAACGGAGCTCTCTCGGTTAACAATCGAGTACCGAACTTCTATTTGGATTCAGCCCTTAAAATACGCTTGTTTTAAAATAATTAATTTCTCGGAAACTTATGGTACGAATTGCATAAAAATTTGTTTTTAGACTAATTGAAGGGTGTAGAGTTCATTTATGCTGTCAGAATTGTGTACTGCTATTGAAAAAAAAAGTTATGGTTCGTTTTAATGTGTAGATGGCCCCCTAAACAAATTTTGTATACATCATTTAAAAGTAGACTTTATTTCCAATCGTTCGATACCAGTAACTTTCTTCTACGATAATTAGTTGAAGAGTTAGTAGGGGGTGTTTACTTTTTTTTTCCCACGACTGTACATGAATACCTTTGTGCAGATGTTGTGCAGATGACCTTTGTGTTTATGAGGTATAGAATTTATATATCGCTCACCCGCAAGAAAAGTGACACATCTCGCAAAAATTCATTTTGCGTTTTATTCTACTAATAAGTCTGCCATAGATGCCTCTTGCTGCACAAACAATTTCATGTCTAGTTCATGTCTAGTTCTGCGGAAAATCCCTTTATTACGCTATATGTCAATTTGGACCACAGAACAGGGGCGGATTGTGTGCGGAGGTAAAATTACCCAACACTCCAAACCTCCTCCTACGTCTTCATTCTTAAGGGTTTTATGCTTTTATGCACGTTCTTATTCCTGCATGCAGAGCTAAGTGCTGTAATTTCATATTACAGTAAAATCGCGCACATTTTCTTTTGCCTCTCTTGCGAAATTTACTTTTGTCGAGATGTGTCACTTTTCTTGCGGGTGAGCAATATGACTAACATGCAAAAAATTAGTTAAATTTAAAAGCTCATACCGAATTTTAAAACGTACACTCTCGCAATTATTACTTAAAGACAGTACTGTAACCGATTTCTTTTGTGTGTCCCTGTAAATGAATAAAAAATGCTATAAATGCCCTGTTCTAATGTGATCGTAGTGAAATTCGGTGATTTATATCAGTTTCAATGCATTTGAAATAGCGTAATGTCATTAAAATACTCTGCAAACGATTTTTCCCCATACACCATAATGGAATGGAATTATTTTGAGTGCCCCTGTAAATGAACTAGTAATCCTACATACTTGATATACAGTGCCAAACATGCTTTGGTGACCCTAAATAACCGTTATGAATTGCATGAAAATCTGAGCCCATTTACGGGAGTTAGAGCGTGGGCAGACGGCCAGACAAACCGAATGCATAAACAGTTTTCAACTTTATTGGAAAGTGTTAAAAATGTGTGTTTAAAAACAATACTAATAACACAAAGAAATTAAGTACATGAGACTTAGAATAGCTTTTATTAACAAAATGATGTTTTTAAGTATTTGCAGATGACAATCATAGAGTACCTAAAAAAATCATTTCAAAGTTTATACTCCTTTGAAAAGACGAATTCCATTATGCAATGGGTTTATTCTTATAACAATAAGCACAACTTACAAAAATGCGTAATAAACATTATCCAAGTCAACGAAAAACTCTGTTTAAGGTATCCGCTTACCTTCGAAGGTTACTTATAAATCTATCTATATATATATATATATATTTAAATTGACGTCAAATGTACTTTATATTATATAGAATGTGGCTAAATTACTTTAAAAAACATGTACAATAAATAGCTTTATAATATGTTTAAATACCTTGCTTTTTTGCTCAAATTATTCAGAAAAACCGCAATAAAGTGGCAACTGCGCAAAACATCCAAATTCAAATTATAATAACGATATTTTTATACTGTACTAGGGGGCGCTGCCCCCTACGAGCTACGCTCGTCAACCCCCGTTCAGACACCGCAGACTCTAAAATTACGCTACTTTGATCGGCTTAAAAAATATTTCGGAAGACTGAATTATAAGTTTAAAAACAGCGGCGATCTCCCTCTAAACGGGTTTCTATTCATTTCTCTTTGATTGGGGAATTTTAAAGCCAAATCAGCGGCTGTTAAATGATACAATGGCTGTTTCCGTGTTTGATTAAATAAAATCAGTTGACATTTCAAAATAAGCTAATATAAAATGAATTAAATAAATAGAGTCTTTGCCTCCCGGTATTTTTTAGCAAAGCGAAAAGAAAGTTAATTTTTAATGACACTTTAAATGTATCGTTTTTAATCTGACGTAATTTTCACTAAACTTTTCTTTCTCCTTTTACTATTCACGTGAAAATAATTTTGTTAGAAATGAAATATTATTTGCGCAATCCTAATAAAAATAGTTGAAAGTATCATCTTAAAATATTACATAAATGTCTCGCGCAATTTTTCAATTTAAACTGTTTTGCAATATTATTTTTTGTTCATTTTACGTAATGTGTAATGTGACGTAAATGTGACGTAATTTCTCCTATTTAAGATTTCTAACGCATGTTAGTGAATTTATTATTTTACAACATTCTTTCACTTTTAAAATTCGCGTGTAATATGGTTTTTATGATAATTTTCAATGAGTTCCTGCTTTTTATATTTTCTTGTTTATAATAGTCACGTGTAAAATAAATTTTTAATTTGAAGCAAATATTATTATTTACGCTGTTTATACAGTTGGCAACAGTTTAAATTAATACCAATTTCTCAAATGTGTAAAAAAATATCTCTCGAAATGCTGAAAATTTGAATTTAAAATAGAAATAAAACCTCAAAAAATGAGTCAAACTAATAAACTGAGTGCAGTCTGCACACCGGGAAATTCTGACGCATAAAATGATCTAAAAATTATTAAATTCCGATGTACAGTTTTTGCTCTTATAAAACTTTTTTAATGCAACGATTTTGTCCCACTTTAGCATTAAATATCTCTTTAAATATTTCTTCGATTTGAAAACTGCCTGCATCAGCGTTTTTATCAAACATTTATCTATAATCGCACCGATTTTCATATTTTTGTATGCAATATTTTGCTTAATATTAATGAAGAAAGACCTCCGGTCACAAAAAATTCAAAACCGGCGGCGGTGGCGGTGACAGAGGTAGTTACTTTTTTTTTAGAATAGAGAGATATTTTATTGTTTTAGTGATAACTAAAACTCACTCTCATAACTTTTACTTTGCTATTAAAAAAAAAAGCAAATAAATACAAGTTAACGTTGTAAAACAATCTCAAAAAAGAAAAAGAAGAAGCTAACAGCCAAGGTCAATCTATTAAGAATATTTTAACAAAACTGAAGTTACATACATAACATTATGCCTTTTTAAGTTTATATTTCAAGCTTATCTTTTGTTTCATGTCTTAAGCTCTTTTTTCTTTAGTTTATGTTTTAAGCCAAGTTTAAGTTCCATTCCATGCTTAACTTTTGCGTTGTGATGTTTTGCATTAAAGTAAAATGTTGAAAATTTGATTTTGAGAGAAAGCTAAAAATTAAATTCAACATCGTATTATAATTTTTAAATTACTAATTTTCAAATACTTATAAATCAGAGTCGTAACCAGGCCGTTCCCTATCGTTAACAACTTCTTGAGCCCTCTATAGATGCTGTAATCTTTTAATAAGAAATAGCATCAATATTACATTTTAAACTTATGATAAGTGGCCTTGCTCTTTACTTCTGTCTATGTCAACTATTTATCATCTATCGACTCTTTATCATACGAGTTACAACCCTGCTGTAACTCAACTTCTAAGCAAGAGCGAAAAAAATCAAATTGTTCTCGAAAGTTATTTAAAAGGGGGTGGGGGAGGAAATAGGATTTAATATTAATTCAATAATAGAGATTCGTTTTTTGCGTTTTAAAGGTATGCTAATACCTTAATTTTCCAAAGGTAGTAAAAATCATAGCCGCTGGCAGAACGACTTTAAGGGAGAGGGAAGATTTTGAAATAGATGTACCAGTGACCTGCAGCCTTCGGGCCTTCGATACAGCATCAAAATATCGTTTCTGAAATCAATCGCCAAGCTGAAAGCACATAAACGTAAAACAAGAAAGATTTGGGAATTGTACTGCACTGAGGGTTCAGAAAAGCAGACTCCCCTCACAAAAAAAAAAAAAAAAAGAAAGAAAGAAAGAAAAAAGAAAGAAAAAAATGGTGTTTATTTTAAGCCATCTGGGAAGAATAAATTTTATTATATAATTTTCTCCAGATGGTCAAAGGTAAAATAAAATTGTGTTAAATTTCAAAATTCAGGGAGGCGAAACCTACCCCATCTCCCTTTTCTATGCCCAACACATTGAAAACATAAAACTATCACCAACGAAATGTTTCTAATGTATATTATAAAGATCCTGTTGTAAAATAACCATCAGTAAAATGTTTTTCTGTGAATAGCTCGAACATTTTCTTCATGATATTCTTTTTTGGAGATCCACATTTTCTTGAGATCTAAAGATGCTAAGATTGACCCTCCTATCCATGTGGAGTACAATCTGTCGTGACGCGCTGATATGCTGATTTTTATATCTTTGGGAATAATTTTGTTTACTTCCCTCAAAAAACGGTCCTTAAACCCTTTCAACAACGTTGAACCACCGGTGAGCACAATATTAGGATACAGAACATGTCTCAGATCTGAATCAGATTTAAGAATGGCATACATTAAAGTTTCATGTAACCCTTTATCTGTTTCTCCAATATCATCTGGTCTAAAAAGAATTTCTGCAGCTTTAAATCGAGCTGGTCCAATATTTAAAGTGCTGCCATCTGGGAGAGTATATTGCCCCGTATTTGTTTCCATATCTTCTAGCTGTGGATTTCCAAGAAGGTAACATGCTCTTTCTTTGACTGTTTTGAGTATTTCAAATTCAGCTGTAGTGCGAAAATTTCGACCTTCTTTTCTTAGCAAATTACGCAGGTGACGAGTGATATCACGTCCTGCTATATCAACTCTCATTATGCTGCTTGGCACAACATGTCCTTCATGTACAGCAACAGCATAACTGACACCATCTCCAGAATCTAGAACAACACCTGTTGTACGGCCAGCGGCATATATACCTAATACAGCTGGCATTGAAATAAATAAAGCAGGCACATTTAAGGTTTCGAAAAATATTTCTGCAATCTTCTCTCGATTACGTAGGGGATTTAATGGTGACTCTGTCAAAAGCACAGGATGTTCTTCAGGGTAAGTTTGCAGCATTTCCTTAGAATATATATATTGCCATATTCTTTCCATATCATCCCAGTCTGTTACAATCCCGTGTTCCATGGGGTATTTAATAGACAACAAGCCCCTGTGCTCTTCAGCTTTAGGCCCAATTAAAATATCACCTTCAAGTGCACCTGCCATAACTCTAACATGCTTAGGTCTACCTACGTAATTTTGAAAGAGACATTTTGGAACGAGGTCTCCAGCAAATCCAGCTTTAATAATACCTGATCCATTGTCAATTACAACAGTCTGGTTAGCAATTGCACCATTTGCTTCCATTTTAAATACTCTGGTAAATCAAATTTAGAAAAATAGTTAAAATTTTCTATGTACAGGGTATAATGGTAGAGTTTTTTTATTACAATTCTTGTATTTCCAACTAATACTGGGCAATATCGTGTAAAGCTTTACAAAATTTGAACAATATTTTCTGGTTTTACAGCAACTTTTATGCTTAAATGGCTTAAATCTTGAGGGATAGCTTATCAAAATATATGAGCGCAGCAAATTTTGGCAATAACCTTCTTTCTCCTATTCTGGGTGAATAAGCGATTTATCAAAATCAGACAGTTCATTTTAACCAGATACGGCTTCAAGAATTCCTATACTGCTGCTAATATTCTCAGCTCGAGCACATACAGCATCTTGTAACTGTGTAAAACCATCAATCATTAGTACCCTGAAAAAGAAATTTAATCAAAAAATATCTGGAAACAGAAATAATTCATAACTAAATTTTGAACATTTAATACTGTTTCGCTCATCTGTCATATTACCCTGCACTGTTAAAAATTTTGCAGCATTCTGGCAGGTCATTCGACCGTTTTTTGAAAAAACGGTTTCATAACCATAATTTAACTATATTCTGACCATAAAATGGTCAATAATATGGTCAGAATAGTGTTTAAATTACGGTTGTGTAACCGTTTTCGGAAAAAACGGTCAAATGACCTGCCAGAATGCTGCAAATTTTTAACAGTGTGATTGTCCACGTATAATCCGCAGACCAAATAAATCTCTTTTGAACCAGAAATTTTGCTTAAAAAGTGTTGCCTAATTTGTTCCATTTAAAAATAAGTCATATTTTAATAATTAAAATGTCTTAATCTAAGCATGTTTGTTTAATCCGCAGATTATACGCGAAAGATTGGGGTAATATCATCATTAATATGGATATAGCTATCATATATTCCGCTATATAATGCACAGTATTGACACAAGAAAATTGACGATAGAGGAGGAATGGAATTTTTACTGTATACAAAATGATTTTTTAAATATAACTTATAGGACCTAGGGACCATATAAAAAATTAAATATTGTATTTTAACATGTATACAGCCCCTCGTAAAACAAACGCTAAATTTAAAAGCCGAAATCTAAAAATACTTGATTTAACACACTTTTGTAACTGGAAGTCGGTTTTTATAATCAGCGGTTTGAGCGATAATTGACGTAACATATAGCTTGAATCAATCGGTATAAATATATGTAAATTCAGGTACAATAAAATGCAAAAAGTACAAAAAATTATTTTTAAAACAAACTAAAAAAAATCATTATATTTAACAATACGCCGACCAATACTTAAGTTTTTAGAATCTAGCGATACAAAAATTTCAAACTTTCAACGTAGACATTTTTTTTAAAGGAAATATAAAGATTGATTAAAAACAGCAATTTACAAAATGTTTAACGAATTTAATTGTGCACGTAGGAGCCTCAATCAATCAGCAATGAATATTATTAAACTTAGAAGTTCTGTGACTACGGTAAATTTCGATACTGTGTATAACGAATTGACCATTTTAGAGATCAACATGTAATATGATGGAAATGAGACATCTGAATGTTTCAAAGACTGAATGCATTCAGTTTTACATAATCATTTCAATATTTTTTTAATACGTGCGCGTTGGATTCCGCACAATTTAATTGAAGCTTGCGCCTCAAAACAGGTCTTCTATGATATGACACTGTAACAGGTGACAAAACTCGGATATATGCCATTCCAATGAAGCTAAAACAAAACAACAGTCGTTTTTTGAGGGGATTCTAAATCAATAAAATCTAACAAAAGTTGTTCGTGGGCAAAGTACTTGAAAAAAAAAATGGTTGCTTCATTTTTGGTAAATTTGCCACGAAGGAACGGCTGTTTTGGGTGATTGAAGAACAGAGAATGCTAATTAGTATACGACAGTTTGTTTACCAGAAATAATTGATGAATTTAGAATACAAAACCTACAATATCCCATGTATTCATCATGACAACGCAGCATTTCAAACTATTGATCACTTGAATTAGGAAGAAATCGATATCATGTATCACTCTCTTATTTACCTGATTTAGCACGCAGTGACTTTTTTTATTTCCATTTATCAAATATATAAAATGCGTCGCCACCAATTTAGCGGCGCCGAACAGTTGAAGCCGATGTATCCCATTTTTCTGCAATACAAATTTCTGAATGGTATATTTCTTCTGAAAATTAGTTTATTCGAATGAAAAATTGCATTTATGCTAAATCCAAATATTTTGAAATGCAATTAAACACTTTTTTCAATACAAAAGAATTTTATGTACCTATTGCTTTCTAAAAACTTAAGTACTGGGTTAGTTCCTGTATGAATTACCAAACTTATAGATATTCTTTATATGACAGATTTTTAAATTTTGAAACAAATTTCTTCTACCTAATAAATAAAGCATTGCTTCAAAATTAGGCGATTTCCAAATTTAAAGCAGTTCTACCTCTTTTTAGTAGTAATTTAGTTTAGGCGGTTCTAAAAAAATATTTTTTCCCCGCTCAAGAAGAGAAACTTTCTGACGCATTTTCTGACTCACTTTTAAACATAAACACAGGCATGATTATTGAAATAATTTGTAATAGAAGTTTTTTCTTCTTCTTCTTCGGATAAATGAATTAAGACTTCTAAATTACTGCTATCACGAGACAGCACTTTTTTTTCCTTTTCTCGCGCTGTTTTGTCCGGAAATTCGGCTCAAAATGCCAACTTTGACAGCATTTTCTGACATATTTTCTGTTTTTAACGAAAAATGGAAAACAAAAAAGTGGTCGATTACAGCCTGCCAAATCCATGCGTTTGCGGGGGGGGGGGGGGGGGGGGAGATGAATTCAGGAATGTCAAAAAGTAGCCAGTTTGGATTTGAGAGATTTTTTTTTTTTTTTTTTTTAATAAGGATATTTTCAAATTGGATATTTTCAAACACAGTTGAAGACCGGCGTAATTGTAAATGCTATTTTTGGTATTTTGAAGAAATACCTGACTTCAATTCAATTTACTCTAATATCTTTTTCAGGCACCATGACAACTAACAGTGGAAAACCAGGGATCTGTTTAGAAAGAAATTGGGTTCTTTAAAGGATCCTTCACCATTCTGTTATTCCTAAAAAGGAACCTTCACAATTTATTTTATTTCAAAAAAAAAAATTTCACAAAATATTTCATCCCTTCACAAAATATTTCATCTCGAAACAGGACCCTTCACAAAACTTTTCAACTTAAAACAGGACCCTTCACAAAACTTTTCACCTTAAAGCAGGACCCTTCACAAAATTCTTTGTCTTAAACTTTAAACTGAACCTTTTTCAAATTTAATCATTTAAAAGTAAAATCTGGCCTATCATTTTTACATATATAAAGAAAAGATATGTATTTTATATACGTACGTGTATCTTCTTAGAAATGTATAAACAAGGATATGAATATAACAATCATTTCAAATTCACAAAATTATGAATATAGATTTTTCGCAAATGTAAACAGCTGTTCATAAATATTTTCTATCATGAATAATTTTGAAAATGTCACCGTTTGTGCGATGAAACGTTCGTCAATCTTAATAAAGATATTTTATCGCTTTTTATAGCATTATTTAGCTTAATCTGTTTATAAATTATTATTATACATGTTGTAATAGCTGTTTACAATTTCACAAAAACAGGACCCTAGGGAAAAAGTCTGGTCCCTGAAAACACAGGCTGATATTTTAATGAAGAATTAATTTTTTACACCACACTAGCAGAATCCTTAAGAATAAACTGCTTAATAGTATAATTCGAACTTAGACAACAAATATTCTTTATAACTGATGGCAATTTAGACATGTTGGGAATTGTACGTCAAACGGGGCAAATGAAGTGCGTTCGTACTATAACTAGTTTTATAAATATTCAAATTTTGATGCAATAGCTGTTGCACTCTTATGCAAAAATGCATGAATGCGAAATTCATTACGATCATATATATTAAATTCAGTAATACGGAAATAATAGGACTCCATCTTAAACAGGACATAATCACCATGGCAACGTAGAATCATTACCTATCATGGGATATCATTAAATTAATTACTTATGATAGGATTAAATAGCGTGAAGAAAACTTTTATTAATATTTCTTTAAGTTTTGATTCGATTTTCATAAAATTTGAAACGACTCGACAAAATTCTGTAATGATTATATAGGGTAGATGTGCCAGTAACACCCCTTGATGTTTTTGGTTCATAAAAAAAAATAACTAATAAATATTTAGCTTTAATTATTTTTTCTGTAATTCCCCCTTGCATGTTTTATGAAACTGGGTTATTGTTGACACTTTTAATCAAACCAATCAGGAAGCAGAAAATAATGTTTCAAAGTTTCGCTGTTTTTCCGTGAAAATCTTAATGAAGAGGATAAGAGCTGGCTTCGTTTAATTAATTTATATATTATTTATTTTCTAGCAAAATTTGAATGTTTTCGTTTGAGTAGCAATAGAAAACTTAGAATTTTATATACTAACAGCCATTTACAAAATATCATTTATTTTTAAGGTTTTAAGAGGAGGTGTCCATTACTGGGATGGTTAATTAGTCATTTTCCAGTAATGGGCACCCCATTTAGACATTACTAAAAATGCAATTTCAGTAATGTTTATAGTGCATAAAATATTTTGACTTAACTGCAAACCTAAATAATCAAATTCAATTTTTAAATTATACTTACCAAAAGGTAATAACACCAAAACTTTTATAAATAGCTGCTTTTAAGTTATTTTATGTGATTAATAAAATTTCCATTTTTTATTTTTTTTTTTTTTATGTATATATATATGTACCTTGCATATTTTATAATCTGGCGATCAAACCAGCCAAGAAACAGAAAATATTGTTTAAGAGCACAGTCAAAGAGGTGCTCATAGGGCTTAATCCCTCACCGTTTAAATAAAAACAATTACGTTACAGGAGCTATTAAAAATATTTTTTCTGTCTTAAATCTTTCCTTATTCACCTCTAACAAAAAAAAAAATTAATATTAAATGAAAGTTATAGGTAATATTCATGAAACTAGTAAATCTGCAGATCAAAGACCTCAAACATCAGTTCTACAGTTTTATTTTGAAATTATTTTATTTAGTATTTAAAATATTCAACTCACAATATCATTTCTTCCATATTTGTAATATTATTATAAATGATATATCAAGTAGTCTCTGGAAGATTAATTGTTAAAAATAGTGAGACAAAACTAAACACTAATACTATTTCAAAACTTTTTTTTAATTACCTTTTAAATACTCCAATGTTTTAATAATTTGATAGCTGTAATTGCCTGATATTTAGTATTTTAAACTATTCATCTAAAATAATTAAAACATCAATCTTCTGATAATTAACAATAATTGATGCAAACAGTAAATGATTATCACAAATATTTTATTAATTACTGGTATCCTAATTGTTAAATTTATTTGAAAATAACTATTTTGTTTCATTAGTATGTATTCATTAAATTCTGGTTCTAAATACAGTCATAAAAACAATTATATTTATTACTTTTTATGGGGTGTCCATTACTGGAACAGAGGGTGTCCATTATTGGGCCAGAGGGTATCCATTACTGGGCTTTTGGGTGTTTTGATATATTTCTGTTATTTAAAATTAAATTTCGATTCATATTGGGAAATGAGACTGGAATATAATAACTATTAATAAAAGAATAATTTTAAAAGAAATACCTTAAGGGTGTCTATTACTCTGGCACATCTACCCTATATTGAATTTCAAACCAACTTGGGTAGTTTTTGCACTGTTGTATGTGGACAGACCGACGGACCAGGCGACGACGACAGGTGCTACGTATTTATATAATTACGAACGCACCTAAAAAAAAATGACACGAAATAGAGCTTATTAATTCTACCTTGAGATATTTTTCTCTGGAACAATTTTAGGCTCTAGAATTTCAGAAAATATCCAAACATAAAAATACGGGTTACTCGTAAGAACAAAAGAACATTTATTTTATTTGTTAATAAGAGGATATCTATATTAACACACTTTTTTTTATATAAAAGACTCAAACTACACATATAATTTCTATTCTTTTCGGAGAAAAAAAATTCTTTAAAACTAGTAACTAGTAGTTATTATTAGTAACTATTATCTATGATTTAATCGTATCCCAACTTTTGTGATCGTATTAATTAGTACTTTAAAGTACCTAAATGATAATTCAAAAAGATATTGTTGAAAGAACAACAAATGAAGATTCGAGAACATCAGCACAAGTAATGAATTTTCAGATTTTAAATAATTTTACATATAATCACTTCTACAAACACATTTTAAGACACAGTTTATACCTGTTGTATAATTTAAACGTACGTACGTTAAAAAGTATGGGTAAAATAGCATTTGAATTCTTCTACAATAGAACTTGTCTCGAACGTATCGTCTGCCGATTTTTCTGGTTTCAGCTCGTTATAGGAAAAAAACAAAAACAATGAGAAGTGTTGCCACTCGTAAAAAAGAAATAAACTTATTCTTTCATGCAAGTTTCATAGTCACGCAGGGGATCTAAGGGGGGACGATCGCCCCTTTTCGCCCTTAGATCCCCTGCGTGACTATGAAACTTGCATGAAAGAATAAGTTTATTTCTTTTTTACGAGTGGCAACACTTCTCATTGTTTTTGTTTTTTTCCTAATAAAGGGCTAATAAAGGGTTTGCAAAATGACAATATGCATCCTCTCGGGAAATGGCTGGGGGCGAAGCTCGAGGTCGGTGCGGGCCGCGCCAGTTTAAATCCACGAGACTGGGGCTGGGTCAGGGCTTCTCTCTTTTAGAGCCGAACCGTGTCCTGATCTTACTTTTTTTTTTTCAGATTCGGGTAGGGCCTGACGTTTTTTTCTTACAGGTCGAGCCTGGTCTGGACTTCCTTTTTCCTAGAGGTCCGCACTGGCCAAAATTTCCAGGCTCGGCCCGGAATAATAGCTAAACGTTCTGTTGGCCCAGCTCGTATGATAAGGCTCGTATGCTCGTCATTACGGAGGACCGTGCACTCCTCTAAAGTCTTCCCCCGAGCCTAAGTAGGGCTGCATCTTACTTACTTGTTATTCGTAAAATTTATATTTATGTTGTACATTTGTTTAGTGAAATCTTTAGAAATTTAATTTGGTTTGATGTTACTAAGATGCTTTTTTTTTTTTAAATCTACATCTTTTCTTTGTAGAACTTTAAAATTATGATTTTCTTTTATCATCGGTTTCTTTCATTCTAAACTGATTTTCTTACTGGATTTTCATTTGTAACTGTCTAAGTCATATTTTTACGTATTATTTATGTACATAATTGCCTAAATACTCATCAATATCATTTGTTTTTCTGTATTCATGAATTTCAAACATAGTCTGAAAATAAAATATGAGCATAAGTAAGAGTGCTTTATGAGTAATTTTAATTGCAGGATGCAGGCCGGGCTCGAGTCGATTTTTTTATTTTTATACCGGGCCGGGCCAGTAATTTGTTTGTATGGGTTGGACCTGGGTTTGGACCTGGAAATTTCAGCCCGGGTAAACCTCTAACCGACATATCGAAAACAACTTTTTTTTTTTTTTTCTTTTTTAAATGCTTCTTTCAGCCATCATCCCATGTTACTGAATAAATACATAATACTGGTTGTCCTAAAATGGACTGACCGATTTTAAAATTCAATAACTTGCAAATGGTGACAACTATTAAAAAAAGTTGCAAAAGGGTTATGTAAGATGTTAGGAGCAGGAGTGATTTTGTTCCGAATTTTCCGAAAATTTAAGGCATTCATTCGGTCCACAAAATTTTAAAAATTCATCAGTCCGAAAATTCGGACATAAAAATAATCGCGAATTGTGACAAATGATCGTCATAATAAAACAATTTCTTCAATTGATCACAGAAAATATCTTCAACTTCGTCAAAGGATCTCGGAAAAGAGCGCGAATTTGGTCAAAGGGCTGCGAAAAAACACGAATTGGGTCAAAGTACCACGGAAAAAATGCGAAATTTTTCAAATGATTGCGGAATATACAAATTTCATCAAAGGGCAGCGAAAAAGCTCAAATTTCGCCAAAGAATCGCAACGCGAATTTTGTCAAATAGCCGCGAAAAAATGCGAGTTTTGCCAAAGGATCGCGAAAAAACGCAAATTTCAACAAAGAAGCCCGAAAGAAACGCGAATTTCGTCAAAGGGTCACGAAAAAAATCTCAAACATCGTCAAAGGATCGTGGAGAAAACGCGAATTTCTTCAAAGGATCGCTGAAAAAACGCAAATTTTGTCAAAGGATTGCTGAAAAAACACGGAATTCGTCAAAGGGCAGAGAAAAAACGCGAACTTCGTGAAAGGGTCACGGGGAAAAAAAGCGCGAATTTTATTAAAGGGCTGCGAAAACATACTAATTTCGTCAAAGGGTTGCGGAAGAAACGCAAATTTTCGTAAAAGGGATGAGCTGGGAGAAATGCGAATTTCATCAAACGGCTGCGGAAAACGTGAAATTTATCAAAAGGCTGCAAAAACATGCGAATTTCGTTAAAGAGTTGCTGGAGAAACGCGAATTTTGTCAAAGGGTCGTAGGAGAAATGCGAATTTCTTCAAAGAGTCGCGGAAAAAATACAGTGGTCTCTTTAGAAAACAGCACACATGCATAGGGGCCGTTCAAATATTACGTAAGCACCTAAGGGGGGGAGGGGGTTAGCGATTTGCTTATTTTTGCTGACAAGGGGGGAGGGAAGATTTGAATGATGCTTACGTAAGACATTTTCAAAATCTCTTAACTTGTAAAAAAAAAAATATTAAAAACTTCAAATTGAAGAAAAGAAATAGCAAAAGGATATTAAACTTGAAGTTCTGATGTCAGCTATTTTGTCTGCACAAGGAAAATATAAACGATCTCTTATCTAGAGGTGACTGTTCATGTTTGATGCTTGTGGGCTTATTATGTCTGAGAACTTACTACTACTTCCAATTGTGAGAATAGAATAGAATTGAATTGACCGATGCGATATGTTGTATTGTGACAATATAAGTTTTCCGGGAAAGCTTCCAAAACGTAAGTAAAATTCCCTCTTTTTTGTTCCCACCCCTCCTTTGTCAAGTGGTTGAACCCTATAACCATAGTGATTGACTGCTCTACTGTCTAGTGTGTCGTGAGTTTTGAAAACCTCTGAGTACTGTAGTGTAGTGTAGTGGTGTTTAAAATAAATAAAATCAGAAATATGTCTTCATTTCGAGAAATCTTGTATAAAAAACTTCTTGAAAGTTTAAAAATGTCTGCATCAGATAAACCTTTGAAGGATATCCAATGTAAAACTAATGATGTGTGACAGCAGTACAAAAAGTCTTCTAAAACTGACAAAGAGTTAGAGGTATTGGGGCTAAAAAGAATTGAGGACGAACTGCGTAAGGCAATAAAAAAGAAATCAGTCTTTCTGGATTATTTTATAAAGGTGATTATAATCAATTTATTCTTAAAATTTTAAATATATTTTATCATAACTTTAAGTTTACATAATTATGTGTAAAATTTGGAAAAAAGATAGATAAAATAAAATGACCGTGTAGCCTTGGCGAAACATGGTCAGTATGGGAATAAATAAAGACCAAAGAAATGTCAAAAAATGAGCTATTACTTTTTAAATATGGCGTAGCTAAGCTAAATCTTATTTTTTCTTTTCAAATAACTCGAAAATTAATGCATCCATGGGGGGAAAAAATTAAAAAATATGTAAATTTTGTAGCAGATAATCTTCTAACTGTTTTCAAATTTTGTACCTCACTAAAAATGAAATGCAATCCAATTGAATTGAAACCAATGTATCTCAAATTCGAAAACAAATAAATAAGGTTTCCAGTGATCTAAGGAAAACAATCCTTAAAAAGGAAACGAAAAAATGCTGAATACCAAAGAAAACATCGAACCACCAAACGAACAAAGCTTGGAGAAATCTGCTATGATAATCCAGACATTAAAAAATAGTAGCTTTGAGGGAAACAGTAGGAAGACCAAGTTTAAATGTAGATCAACCAATATTGCTTAAGGCAATAGCAGACATAGCTATTATTGGAAGCACTGCAGATGCAAAAAGAAGAAGCGAGTCGATACGAAGTGTCAAAACTCTCGATGACTTGACTGCAGAACTGAAAAAGATTGGTTTTGCAATAAGCAGAACATATCTTCGTTTGCGTCCAAAAAGTTCCTCAACCATCGAGGGTCGAAGCCATGTCACCACAGTGCTGATAAAACTTTCTTGGGTTCAGGCTGATATCGCCGATCTCACATTGATACCCAATGTGCAGTAACATCCATCCGCTATTTAGAAACTTTAGCTTCAATTCTTGGACCAATGCAAGTGTTTCTTCTTTCATAGGATGACAAAGCGCGTGTACCTTTTTGAATTACAGCAGCCAATAAACAGGCTCTGATACTGATGCATATGGAGTATCGTGTATCCTTACTCGACCACGATTGGGTCATTGCTGAACGCCACAAACTTATCCCATCTGTTTACGCTGGTATTGTGATTGCTCCTGGTATGGCAGGTCAAAGTAAAGCCATAGGTTATTCTGGTCCAACGTTTATAGCTATAAGAAGTGGGAAACGCAGTTCTTCCACAGCAAATACTCATGCTCAGGATTTTGAAACTCTATTAATACTCAAAGACTTTGAAAAATTAGTGAAAACAGAAGAGGGTTTCATCAAATCTGTAATCATAGTTACGGTTGATGGAGGTCCAGACGAGAATCCTCGCTACCAATATCGTTTGCTATAACTATTCCAAAAAGCATGATTTGGGTGGAATTTTCATAGCGTGCGGTGCTCCTGGAAGAAGTGCATATAATTGAGAAGAAAGGCGAATGGCACCACTCAGTCGAGAATTGACTGGTCTTATACACCCTCATGACCATTATGGTTCCCATCTCGATGAGAACAGCCGCAGTATTGATGAAGAAATGGAGCAAAATAACTTTGCATATGCTGGTAAAACTCTCACAGATATCTGGAACTCATTAAGCATTGACGGTTATCCTGTTACTGCCTCATATGTTGATTCAGGCGAACCAGACTCTCTTGGTTATGACTTGGATTGGTATTCGAAGCACGTACAAGAAAGTCAATACTTGCTGAAAATTGTAAATAAATCCGAAGAAAAGAATTGTTGCTCTCCTGCACGTAGTGGATTATTTCGTATACTAAAAAGATGATTCATTCCTCTTCTAATTAAAATGATACAATCGTCAAATGACATCATTACAAGTGAGGAGGGGAAATTTATAGATTTAAGTCTCCGTCTGGCCTTAAATCTGAATATGACAGCAAAGGGATTTTTAAAGATGCTGTATTATTATTTTTTTTTTTTTTTTTTTTGCTCTTATCCGCAGTTGTTAAGTTATTAAGTTGCAATTATCCGCAAGAACTTGTGGAAGTCGTGACCAATATCATGCATCTCAGAAGTAAGCAAACAGACACAAAAAATTCAACACAGTGAAAAAAGCGAGAAGGTCTGCCTTATACGACCATTGAGAATTGCTGCTCGTCGAGCAAATGAACTTATGTGCTTCGTAAAAATCGCGGAAGATGTTGAGTGGATCAATGAAGATGAAGTTGATCAAGATTGCATCCAAAAAGAAAGTGATGAAGATAATCAAGTAAAACTGGAAACCAATATCATAACAGATATGGAAAAATGGCTTAAGCAGCCGTGGAAAGCACCGGAATAGATATGGGCATGTTCAAATTTAATTTTTCAAGTGGTTAAGTTCTTCTAAAATTGTGATCTAAGAAGTTTTCTTAAATAGAATTGTAAAGAAATAAAACAAGCATTTTTTATTTTTTATTTTTTTTTAGTAGAGTACAATTTTTTTTTAAATTTGTATTGTGTCCTAATTTTTTTTTTAAGTGGGGGGGGGGGGGGGGGTCAAAAATTGTCAAAAACATGCTTACGTAATATTTGAACAGCCCCATACATCTATGTTTATTATTATAGGTATAGTTTTTAATCTGAAATAATATACTGAACTAATTTTTGAAAAAACGGATTAACCCAAACCCAGCCTGCAGTAATCTACACTCGGCCTGAAATCGACCCGAATCGAAAACCCCTAACCCGACCCGCAAAAAAAAATAATTAGTGCCAGGAGGGAATCCCCCCCCCCACACACACACACACCTCTGCTGTAACCTTTCAGAAATTTTGCTTTGAATGTCAGAATTTTTTTTTTTTTTTTTTTACTCAGAATCACCCCTGATCAGGAGATTTTTTACTGGGATTCTTGATTTTAGTTTAAATAGAAACGATAGATGGCGATGCAAGCAATAGGCTCTAAATCGGTGCCCGAATTTTGTCCTCTCTCTTCTCTCAGTATTGATGCGAGAGAAGGAAGTTAAATATATGCAGTTTGCCCCATAGAACAAAATTGCACTGGCAACTGAGAACATCTCCTTCTTTCGCATTAATACTGAGAAAAGAGGAAGGCCAGAAATCGGGCCCCGATTTTACAACTATTGCTTGCAGCGCCTGTGCCATCTATCGCTACTATTGTAAAGTAAAATCAAGAATCGCAGTAAAAAATCTCCTGACATCTTACGTAACTCGCCTGTAAGATTTTATTTTAATAGCTGTCACCATTTGCAAGTTACTGAATTTTAAAATCAGTCAGCCCATTTTAAGACACCCGGTATGTTTCTTTAATAAGTTTTAAAGCATTCTATACTGAATTACAATAGACCTTAGATATAAAGAGACAAGCAATCTTATACCAAATTAGTATTCTTTACATAAATCTGCAGATTAAAAAGTATTCCTAAATAATTATTTGGGTGTGTACTTTATGGAGCTTTTGCTGTATACGGCTTTTATCTTTAAAAATATTTAGACTTTCTTTTGAAAAATCGAATCAACCTGAACCCTTCGCGCAAGAGTGAAAACCCAATCCGAAACTGACACAAACCCGAAATAATATATGTCAACCTGCCCCAAACTCAACACGCTAGTGCAGCTAAAAAGTAGAAGTCAACCCGACCCGCAGTAAAAAAGTAGAAGTCAACCCGACCAGGAGCAAAATATTGTAGTCAACCGGACTCAAACCCGACCCACAGCTAAAAGTAGAAGTCAACTGGGGCCAAATGCGACCCACAGCAAAAAAGTAGAAGTTAACCCGAGTGGAGTCTTTATGTTAAAACCTTTATTGTAGCTTTAAAATATTTATTATTATGAACAAACACAATACAGTAATAGAAGAACAAATTTGTTTAAAATTATGCTTTCTAGCTGTCATTTGAAATAATCTGTAACATTAAAATGTTTTTTATTTTTATTATTAGTTTAACTTTATATATATATAAGAGATGCGTTTGCCTAAATTTAAGATTAGTTGATCCGCACGGCTTTTCCCCGACCCGTGATAATAATAACCTTAAATAAAGCTCAAACTTTGTATGATTTTATATCTTTAACCCGATTTTGTATGAATTTATATTTTTAAACGAAAATCTATACAAACGAAATTTTCCCGAAAGAACTTCGTATCGGTGGACCCGCTGCCTTCGGCAGCGTATATTGTACATGATGCGAATGCTCCGAATTGTCTTTTGAGGACGAATCTCGAATTTGTATGATTAGAATGTTGTTTCTGAGTTTATCTCCCATTACCAAATAAACCAAATTTCAGAACACACGACTGTTTTTATGTTAATCCAATGGGATTCTTTAAACTGATTATTTTATCTCTACGTCTCATTATTTCTAAACAAAACTTTTACTCGAACAACAACTAAAAAGTTAGTTTAATGTATTAAAATTTTAAAGCAATAGTGCAAGAATAAGTTTACATTTCCAAGCAAAAACTGTCAAGCAATGTTAACCCTGTCGAAATTTTTTTTTATCTGATCATTTCCCCCCTAAATCTCAGAATTTCTTAACCAAATTTATACTCGATCATTAGCTAAAAAAATAGCATATTTTATTAACATTTCAGACCGATTGTATAAAATTAAGTTTATTTTTTTAATTAAAATGTGCGCAATATTAACCCTAAGGGTAATAGAAACAAACAAACAAAAAAAAAACTAAAGTCGCGTAAGTGACTTCAAAAAAAAAAAAAATTGAAAGGGCTAATATCAATATTTTTTTAAGGATATCACGTTTAAAAAAAAAAAAAAAAAGAAAAAAAAAAAAAGAAAAAATTAGCGCTAATTAATCTTTTTTAATTTTTCGTATTTTGAACAGGAAAATGGATGCCGATTTTTAAAATATGTAGAAAAAACATGTCCTGAAAGTGACTTTTGGAAAAGAATTCTTTTGAGAGAGTTATTATCAATATTTTTTAACGGATTGCACCATTCAAAGAAAAAGGAACGTAGATACGGTGGGTATTTTCTATTTTATCGTATTTTGACGCGTCGAACCAACGGGGGAGGGGGTCCGCGAAAGACAAGGGAAAAAGACGATTTTCACCCATAGGTTCTTTCTTGCTTCGAAATCTGAGGAATGAGCTTTAGGTTGCACCGTTGTGACTTTCCGCACCATTTTGCGAGGTTCATTATGGTTTTTAATTGTTTATTTAACACAATATGAAAAATCGGAGCCTCTGGTGCATTAAGACTATCCTCATTCAAATTTTCAGACTTCTACGTATGGTAGATTTTTCTGGCCATCACACACACGCGGGCAAACATCTTTCTTTTATTACCATTAGCTGCCAAGTCTCAGGCTTTTTGAATACCTGTATTTTAATACAAAAATTTTGTTTTATTTAAACAGAGAATTCTTTGATTTAAAAGAATAACTTTTTTGATAAGAAAATACTGGCATACAAAAAACAGAGTCTTGGCAACTCTGTATTAGTATAAATAAAAACGATTTTGCGTTTGAATGTGGTGAAAAGTTACATACTAAGATACCGGTGGAAATTTGACTCTGCGATAATCTGGATCTTGTTTACACGCTTCATGGGGGTAAAGAAAAAGTGTAAATAGTGGGAAAACACAAGCTAGAGAAATATAAAAGCAGAACTACACTATAAACAATCAATTTAACTATAAACATTTTTAGAAAATCCATTTTTTTCATTTTTAGTGCTAGAAAACACTAAATATTCATAAAATTCAAATATCATAAAGTTGCCAGTATGTTCTCATACAGGATATCATAATCAAGATCCTTTTGAGATATCACAATCACAAGGTTACCAGATATCTGAATATGTCAGTGCGTTTTGGTTACAGAAGAGTGGAATTGTTTAGTTTTACTTGTTAGAGATGGAGAATTGTTTTCTAATTATAATTTTATATAATACTTAGCTGACCGGCCCGGCATTGCCCGGGGCCCGTAACCTTAAATAAAACTCATGTTTGTATGATTCTATATCTTTTGAAAATCTTGTAAATGAACCTAGTTTTGGGCGCTCCATTGCCTTCCACGGGGTCTAGTGTGTTCCCAATAAACTTCTTTCCGAACGAACCTGTAACCTGGGTCCCCGCTATCTAAGGCAGCATGTACCGGAAGTGCTCCGCACGTGCCGGAGACAATGAGAAACCAAGCTGAGTGAGCCAAACCTCGTAGAACCCGAAAAAAGAATGCACCATTATTGTTCAAAAATGTTGGTAACTGAAGTCTAAGATAAACGCTCATAATACAGAAAGTAGCCGAATTTGTAATCTAAGCTGAATGAACCAAATTCCGTTGAAATTAGGCCCTTGACCCACCCCCCTTCCCCTGTAAATTTCACGAATTGTTTTTACCATTACCAAAGTATTTAATAAATGGATGAAACCCCTTATCTAAAGTTTACCTTTAAAGTAACGCGATTTTTAATATATGGCTGTAGTGAGTAAAAATAAGTTGTTGCCGAAAAAGGTAGTAGCTGAGGTATAAAAAAGGATCGGGCCCAGAAAGCCAGGGTCTTAAATGGAATGTAGTTGGATATAAGAAAAATTTTTTGTAGTTTTAAAGTAAGTGGAGGACGCTAAAACTACGTTAAAGAAAACTATAATAGAATCGGATCTTTTTTTAAAGAAAGTGCAACAAAGGACCCAAGAAGGAGATTAATATTCAAAATTGGAGGTAGCTGAAGCCTGAAATTTTTTTTTGTTGTTCATGTAGTAGCTGGAGGACTTAAGAAAGTGTTAAAACAAAAAAGCTAGTGAATCGGACCATTTTTAAGGGGCTATAATAAAAGGCCCAAAAAGGGCCAACTCACAGTTAAGAGCAGGGCCCTAACATGAAAACATGTTTATGGTCTTAGTTGTTAGCACTTTAGATCTTCAATTAGTCAAAATGAAGCCTAAATTAAATTTTAGGCTATGAATTAACCATTAGAATAATATTTTAAAGAAATGCGCAAAAAAATAGGTAAATGCTTTAAAAAGAGCCTGGAGTCCCAAAAAGATATGAGGGTGTTGGTCCAGGGAGAAGAGTCCAAGACTCAACTTTAAAATTATGCACTGAGAAGGGGAGAAAGTTAGGGGTGAAAAATGCATGATGCACAAAAAGTTCAAGGCGTCCTACGGGGTCCCAGGGTCATAACTGGAATGTAAAAGCGGGAGAATAACTAAATGGAAAAAGAATCCCAAAAATGAAGATTGGATTAAAAGGAAGCAATTTATTAACAATTTAAGAAGAAAAAACTTCAAGGGACCAGGGTCTGAACAGGAATGTAGAAATGGGGGAATAACTAAATGGAGAATTGGCCCCAAAAACGAAGAAGATCGAATACAAAGCAGCAAGTAATTAACAATTTAGTGCATAAAAACTTAAAGGGGCCCAGGGGTCCTGGCCCTTAAAAAATTAAAAGTCAGGACCTGTCTTGGACTATCTTCACTTAAATTTTCAGGCTTCTGCGTGCGGTAGATTTCACTAGGCATTGCAGACACACAGAGAAAAACTTTCTTTTATTAGTATAGATATAGATATAACCCAACGATCCTATAATTTAAATTTCGTAGTTTTAAAAACATAACTATTTTGGCATAAATAGTTTGTGATATGATAAAGAACAAAATTTGAAATATTTTTGCAACTGAAACCAATCTCTAAAACTGATAGTTTAGGAATCAACTTTTGGATAACGATAAAAAAGATTATCAGTATCCATCCCCCACCCCCTTTTTAACACTTTTCCAACATACGATTTCAGTTTGTCTGTCCGAGCTATAACTCTCGTAAATATACTCGGATTGCCCTGATTTTGTTCTATACTGTTGATGTTTACTATGTAGCATGATCGTTACTGAAAATGATGTGTGTAGGAATTTCAGTTCATTTACAGGGACTGTCAAAAGTTTTCCGTTACATTACAGTCTATGGGAAAATATTGTTTCAAGTTCATTTTAATAACGTTAGACAATCTCAAAGATAATGAAATTGATAAGCATTTATGTAGTGCACTGAATAGTTCATTTTGAAGAATATGGGTGGCAAAGCAGGGGGCACACAAAAGAATTCTGTAACATTATGGTCCATGGGGAAGTGTTTGCAGCAAGGTTTACTACAAGATGTTTGTTCTATAACATGATGTGCATAGCATTTATCGTTCATTTACTGGGACACACAAGATTCGAATAGTATTCTGTATTATATATGCATAATAGTATTCTGTAGTAGTATTCTGCATCTGAAGTTTGAATTATATATTTTCTATAACCTGGAAGTACTGAAGATGCGATTTCATTTATGGTATGCACATTTAATTAAATTTTTGCGTAGTATGTGGTGTATATAAATGATTTCACAAAAGAATTTGCAAGCATTGCGGCGTGAATGGCTTAAAAACAGCTTTTAATTGAGATGCACTTTCAACTTGAATTATATTTAGTATACTAAGAATGTTTGTATAATATAAATAAAATCATATACAGGGCCACACAAAGAACTGGATACATCACCTCCTAAGGATGATAGTGTTTGGAAATGTGATTTGAAAAATTTTATGTTTTAAACTGAATTAAAATTTAACTGAATACATAGCGCATATAACAATCTGTTAGTAATATACAGGGCTGTACAAAAGAAATCAAGTATGTTTCCATATGTTGATAGAAACTGCAGAACGTGAATTTTCAACCTATTATTAATTTTCTTACTAAATTAAGTTTTAGAGTATTTTGTAGAATATGTACAAATTGTAGATTAAATACAGAGCGGCACAAAATAATTGGACCTATTTTCCACTATGGACGGTAATTGCAGAAATCTGGTTCTCAAATGCGTTATGAGTTTTCTAAAATGTTTACTTTTTTTCCTTTTTACTTTATTAAACAGCAAAGTTTTGTTAAAGAATTTAGGAAGTGTTTCATAATCTATGTTTGAGGCATGGTTATATCCAGTGGTGGGATTCAGCCGGTTCGCACCGGTTCGGTAGAACCGGTTGTTAATTTGTCTTGAGTTCGGCGAACCGGTTGTTAAAATGATACTTCAAATGAGAAAATCGCATTTACAATAATTTACTTTCTTTAAATGTTTATCTGCACAGTAGCGTTTTCTAAACATAACACTGTGATATGTACTAATTTATTTTATTCAACAAAATAATTCAATTTTATTCAATAAAAGAATGTTTCATTTGCAAATAGAATATATATATTTTTTTCATCAGTCCTGTAAGAAGTTAATTCAACTGAAAAAAAATGAAATTTTGAAGATTGGAAAAATTTTGGGTTCCAAATCGACAACCTAGGCTAAGGCTAATTATATGGCATGCTTATTCAACATTACAATAACTACTTATATTCGAATAAAAGGTACTTTGCTTTGGTACGGAATGTTCCCTGTTTTTGCTTACCAATAGCTAACAGTTAAATCTTTAGATTTAGTTGTATACTTCCAGCTGCATTTTTTTAAAATATTATTCTTCATATCTTAGTAATCATTTAAATCAAAGTAGTTATTTTCGTAAATGTAATAAATTCTAAATTTTAATAAGATCCTTGAGTCCTATAAGTTATATTTAGAAAAATACTTTCCATGTTCTAACAAATGAAAAAACATTATACTATCTAAAATAACCGAGTCATGATACTTTGTATTATTCCTAAGGTTCTAAATATCATAACTCGAGAATTATTGGTTGTGCAAAAAGTTTTCTCTTGCACGACAATTGGGCAATGTTTTTCTAAATATGTTATAGAACCCAAAGGATTGCATAAAAATTTAAATTTTGCAACTTTTTCAAACATAAAAATGGTTTCTAAGGTGATGAAGACCAACATTTGAAATATTTTTGAAAGTATTTTAAATTTAACGATTTAGGAATTAGCTCTTGGTCAGATATAAGAATGGACGCCTTACGTATTTTATAACTGATATTGATTAATTGATATTGCTGATATATAAATGAAATTGCTTGTCTTTCAAATGTACTGCTAATGCCAACAAGAAGTATTATATAGGCATCATAAAGGATGAAAACTTATGATAAAATTTAATAAGGTTGTTCTCAGATACAAAAGACTACTTTCTGACATTTTTTCATCCATTTTTGTTCGTAAAAGCATAAAATTGGCTGCTGTTCTTATTTGGAAACTATGTCATCAAAAGACATTTTCCAATTTTTGGTAGCCCCACTAGTGGCCGAGAGGATCTGCTCTCGAAGCTGGTAGACGGGAGGTGCTGGGTTCGAACCCAATCGCGCCCGTCGGCCTAGTCGTTTCGGAGTTTTCGTGGTTTTCTTCGAAACCTTGGATTTCCAAGCGTAAATACGGGCTAGGTTCCCTTAGAAAGACCCCCCACGAAGGGCACTCCCCCCCCCCTTAGGGCCTATATCCCTCGTGTTGATAATTGGCTGTCATAAACACAACCAACCAACCAATTTTTGGTAAACGCAAAAGATCGTTCAGAAAATACTGTTAATGTGGGCGTTTTGAAGCGAATTTCCGGACGAAACGCGAAAAACCAGCCAGAGAAAGGTGAAAATTTGTGGTAACGTGACCCAAAATCGCTTATAATTCGATATGTATTAGTACTTTATTTATATTCCAAATCACTTCAATAGTCAACACTGCCAATTTTATGCCTTAGCGTTTAAAAATGAGTCAGTAAATATGTCAGAAAGTTTTGTGCTTGTTGATCAAGAATCTTGACTATCGCCTTAAAATGTTTGAAATGCTTCGGAAGAAAAAAGCACACACAAAAAAAGACGATGAGGGTTTTATTACTTCAGAAACTTGACAAAATATCAGACTTGTAGAAGATAATAAATATTGTACTGACCTCATGAGCATGTTTTTAAAAAAAAAACTATGTAACATAAAAAAAAAAAAAATGATAGGCTACTAAATACCGGACATTTAAATCCAAGTTGTAGTCAATTTGAATATAGGAATAAACTACAGTTTTCTCACCGTCAGATTACTAGAATATTGGAGAAGCAATACTTCCATGGAAAGCAGCTGGAGAAATATTATTTATATTTAATGATACATATAATTAATATTAATGATTACTTTTTTATTTTATTTATTTATTTTTACTATTTTTAAATGTTTTTCTAAATTTATGGAGTTTTTGAAAGTATTCAAAAGACTAAAAATGTTGTCAGAAGAATTGCTGCAAGTTCAGCAAAAATGGAATAGAGTTTTTTAAAGATAAAAATAATATGACGAGAGAAGAGAAGTAGATAAACTATTTCTAATGTATCAAACATAATGACGATTAGTCTAATTTGCCTAAAAAACTCTAACAGAATGGTTCCTTAATTTTAAAAGCAAGAAACTATTCTGTTCGAGGTTTCGTCAATCCCTTGTGAAAAAAAAATTCGCGGATTAATTTTCGCAATTGAGTTTTTTCTGTCACAGAAAAAATCATGAATTTCGTCTATCGCTAAGGGGAAAAAAACGCGAATTCTGTCAATTACACGCAGAAAAAATCGTGAATCTTGTTAATATGTCGTTCAAAATAATTGCAAATTTTCTAAATCATTCGCAGAAAAATTTTCGAATTTCGTCAGTCGGTCATTCATAAAAATATGCAAATTTCTTCAATCATACGCGGGTACAAAAAAATCGCGGATTTATCAATTTGTCATAGAAAAAAATCATGATTTTCGCCAATTAACAGCAGGAAAAATTAGCGAATTTCAAACATAGTTGACATAAAAAAATGCGCAAATTCCATCAATTATATGCCGAAAAAATCGCAATATTCGTCAATCTGTCGTTAAAAAATTTGAAAATTTTGCAAATCCATTTTGGAAAAATATCGCGAAATTCGTCTATCGGTCATCGAAAAAAACTGCATATTTCATTATTTGGTCGCGGAAAAAAATCATTTGATGCAGATTTCGCCAAAAAAAATCTAGAATTTCGTCAACCTGTCGCTGAAAAAAAAATTGTGAAGTTCGCCTATCGGTCGCAGAAAAATATTGCGAAATTCGTCAATCAGTCGTTCATAAAAATAGCGAATTTTGTCATTTAGTAAAAACTTCACAGAATTATATCAATCCTGAATTTTTTGTACTGGTAACAAAATTTTTATCCTTTTTTATAAATTCTTTTAAAAATCCTTTATATTTAAAAAGTAAAAGTAAATTATGTAATCTTTATTTCAATTATGTTTGTATGGATAAGTGCGTATGCTGTAACATTTGACGCTTCAGAGAATTCTTATAAAAAATATTAAAAAATACAACTTGAAACAAATTGCGTACTATTTCTGAAATGCTAATATTTGACTCCTGAAGAGTGTTCAAAACTCCTGAAATTCAACTTCTTTACTAATATCATATCTTTTTTTCACTTAAAAAAATATATCTTTTCTAAACTTTTTATTTAATTGTAAATCTTTTTCCATGGCACCTTACTAAGTTTAAATACGTCATTCTTTCAAAATTTTCTAATGTGTCTTGAAAATGCCTTTTATAGAAAAATTTAAAGATCTGATAAGATTTCTTCGAAATAGACAACCAATGTGATGACTATTTCTCTATGTGTTATTCTAGAGCCATTTTAATGCACGTATTATTGCGTGTATCTAAACAGTCTTTAAATAGTGCCTGAATTTTATTTGTTCTCAAGAGTATGAACCATGGTTTATAGTGAATGTATGTTAAGAAAGAAGCACACATCCGATAATGTTCCAGTAAAAACCAAAAAAAGAAAAAAAAGGGAAAAAAATGAAAGTGACGACGCTTACAAAAAGCTATATGTAAATAGCTCACATAACACAAGTTATGGAATATTTTAAAACTCTTCTATACTATAATTTAGTTTTTTTTTACATCATTTAATTACACATTTTATTAGTATTAACTATACGAAATAATATACTACTACCTTTTTGAATAACTTTTTAAACTTTTCAACATCATTAAATTATTTTCATTGCAGGATACCCAAAATAATTCAAATTAATTTTTGCTGGTTTCAATCCGAAAATGTATAGCGTGCTGATATTTTATCGGCAATTGCTATCCATGGCAGTTATTGTATGAAAGGTTTTTTAAAGATGTTGCATGCTTTTAAACTGAGTTAAATACTATTACTGGTACTTAATTTCCAGATTATCTTCTTCGCGTGTGCATTACAGTTACTACAAAAATACTTTTAGAGTCACTTGGGAGCTTGGGACTAATAATAAAAGATGACATTGACGAGAATCTCGGTAAAATTTGAGACTTTGGAGTCAAAACCTAACATAAAACATGCATTAAAAAAATCTAGAAATCTAGCACCTACCACTCACAAGAGCTGATTTACCGAGAATAATTTTAAAGAAACAAGTATTTATCGCCAAAACTAGGATGCTAATAGGAATACTTGACATTCAGTGAGTTAGTATTCTCACGAGATTAGAGACTTCAGATTTAGACGAACTCTTTCTATAGTTAGTGTTTTTAATATTTAACTGATTGGAACTTTAGATCATGGACATGGATTAATTCTTAAGCTTACATTTCTGCTACTTTCGTATTGCCTTTGTGTTTTCTTGTTGTACTATATACTGTTTTGATGCATTTTCTGATAAAACTTTTGAACAGGATTTCATGCTTGACGAATATTTATTTAATAAATTACTTCTTTTTATAGGAAACATATTTCAGGATTTTTTTTTTCACTATGCCAAGAAATCGAAGTTTTTTAGCAATATTCTTATAATATTAGAAAATGTTTCATAATCTACGTGTGAGGCTTCATTTTCCTTTCCTGTTTATGCATCAAAAATCATTCGAGTAGCGAACCGGTTGTTAAATTATTTGAATCCCACCACTGGTTATATCTCCTTTTTGTCTTTTAATGTTATGGGACACTTTGTCTTTCAATTTGGCTCAAGAAAATGACCATTTTAATGATCTATCTCTGATTTAGTGATTTTAGTCCAGAGTCCCCTATAGAATTATTTATATTTGTCTGCAACCGAACCATTACACATTATGCAAGCAATTATAGCAGCACGTTCAACCAGGGTTGGGTTATTACCGGTAAAGTGTAGTTTTACTAGCACTCCGAAACAAAGATAAAAACCTGGTAAATAAGTTTAACCTCTGTATATTTACCAATAAATATAAGCTTGTTATAGAGGTCTGCACGGGCCGAAATTTCCAGGCCTGGGCCGGGCCCGAGTGCCGTGGATGAAAATAGGCCCGAGCCCAGCCCATGCAGATCTCTAGCTCATTGTTTATAATTAATACATACAATTTTTCTAATTATAATAATCGAAATATAATTGTATAATATTAATTTAGCATTTATTATTATGTGCCATTAACTCATATATATATATGTGTTCCAACAGACAAAGAGATACATAAGTTACTCTCTTCAATTAAGTATTAGTAGTAAGTATGGCCAAATTTACAAAGCCATAACCCAAAAATTATTCTGAGGGGGAATCAATTCTGAGGGTTCAAAATTGTATACAATAAATCCTTTGAAAAACGAACCTGTCTTAATTGAGAATCCTGTCTTAAATGAAAAATCTGTATGGTCTTGCCAAAAGAGATACAATTTAATTCAGGGTTCCCAGCAAAACATGACTGGCAAATTCCCTGACCAAACGGGCATACAACGAAATTTGCTACTTATTTTCACAATCCTTTGTCAAAATTAGCAATTTTTTTCTGTGATCGTTCTTCAAATTTCTCGATTTTTTTTTGCGATCATTTGATGAATTTTGCGTCATTTTTCAATTTTTCTCGAAGACTTTTTCATGACCTTTTAGAAAATATTTGTAAATTCCCTGGCTTTTCCTATATCTTTTGAAATTTCCCTGACTACTTTGAAATTCCCTGACTTTCCATGATGCTGGGAACCCTGTAATTGTACCTTCTAAGACAGAAACTTGTCTAAAATGGAATTTTTAAACCGTTCGCTTTTGATCATGTCTACATGTACTTAAAATTTAAATTTGAGATCTATTTTAAACTAATTTTATATCGAATAAATTTAATTAAAATGCACATACTTTACTGTAAAGGACACTTTGTACTGTAAACTAATCAATGCATTTACAAAGTTTCTGGGCTAATTAATATTTACAAAACCTAAATTTGAAGAATATAATCTGTCAAGTGCGAGCTTTCTCGCACAACAAAGTTTAAACTTGACATTGTGCCAAGCACGCTTCAAAAGGAGGTCGTAAAGTTGCAATGCTGCTTTGGTCCATGAAAGAAATAAACTCGAACTACCCTTAATTTTTACTTCAGTAGATTCGGAAATGGGGCAGGGCATATTTTTGCAGTACATTTTCGATGATATTTCTGAAAATATACCTAAAATTAAAACAAATATATTTTTGAATTGAAAATAGGTTTTTTTTTTTTTTTCCCAAGCATTTTTAACAGTTCTTCCAAAACATAAACGAACAGGAATTACAGTGTCAGGCATATATGCAGTTTATGTTAATTATTTTTAAAAATGCATTTTTTTTTTTTTTCAATGGTATGGCAAGTCATTCAATACTGGTGCACAAACCTCTATTATAAATGGAATGAATTTATATAAGAAATTTCAAGGATTCCGCATATCTTTCCTAGTACATGACAAATCAAAATCCTTCAGATTTTTTTTTTTTTTTTTTTAATCCTTAACTTCAAGAACAATGTGATTAATTCTACTCTCGTAAATTTTACAGGTGAAAATGAAATAGTAAAAGTACATTCTAAATTGATGAGTTATATAGGCATCAGTGTCTGAATACCATATAAAAGATTTCAATAACAATTTTCGAAAAAATTTAAGAAAAAGTTTGTTTTTTCTTAATCAGAATCCTTTTTTTCATTAAAGATAATCTGTCATTGTCACCAATCAGAGAAAAAAAAACTTATTCTTTAATTCTGTAATGAAATTCTTAAGGAAATTTGAGTATGAATTAACACAGTTTTGTTTACTATGAACAGAATAGCCACAGATTCCTGCGAAAGCTGTAAAATTTCTGCTTGTGTTTGGCATCTATTGAGAAAGCATTTTCTCATTATCTTAAAAAAAAAAAAAAACAGGAATAATTAAGCCATGATTAAAATGAACAAATATTTAATGAAATATAAGGAAGCACAGTGGTGTAATCATAAAAAAAACTAGAGGGCTATAACTATAAATGCTATACAGAAGTTATCCCAAAAGTATATGATGTATACCTCTATGTACCTTGTACTACATCAATGAGGAAGCAATACTTGGTTAAGGAGGCCTACTCTATGCATTAGTGATATAGTCAAGTTAGTGCATGCAAGGTAGTATACAAGTCAGACAATAATACATATTTTAATAGTACAGATAAGTGCATGATTATAAGTTTTAAGTTGCTGTATTGTATGTAATCCTCCTTTCCTCTGAATTGTTTTATGGTATTTTGCATATTATTAATGTTTAATCAGAATCACAATGTTACATCATGCAGATTAAAACATATATTTCATTCACAATAAAATATAATTTAGTACCATTTTAATAATATAATTATGCAGATTTAAATATTAGTCTTCAGAGATCGATTTGATAACTTAAGGGGATACTTCACTCGCACGAATACACCCGCTCGCTAATATAAATTTCTATGGGAGAAATTTTTTTAAATATCTCATTTGCATTTCAATATTTTTTATTATTATTTTTTTTTTCATTGGACAACTCTTCAAAGGACGATTTTACTTTTTTTCAATTTTGTTTACAGGTTTGTTTGTTTTTTATTAGGGTACTTTCACTTTTGGACTGGTTTCAAAAGTGAGGGTATATTCTCATAAAATAAACCTGTAAAGAAAATCGAAAAAATAAAATTAGTCTTTGTAGATATCTCACCTCAGCTACCCAATGCAAAAATAATTATTTAAAAATATTAGAATGCAAATGAGATATTAACATCTCGATACATATGCCATACCAAAAAAATAAAACCAGTGAGTAAGTGTGATCACAGATCGCATAGAGGGTTTCGTTTAATACTCCTTTCAAAAGACTTTAACCTTTTGAAAAATCTGTTAGTTCCACATTTCGCAACCAGGGGCGCACTCTATTCTAAACAAACCTCTATCCGAACGAAAATCCGTTTTACATACTATCCGTAGATATATTAGTCGAGGGGATCGGCCCCATAGCACCCAAGATAAATAGGCGCCCCTGGTGGTAAAAAGTGGAACTAAAATATGTAAGACTATGGTGCATAATATGAAAGAATGGTCAAAGGGGTGTCAGCAAAAGTTGGAAAAGTGCTCCCCGGGTGAAAAGGGCGGAGGTTAGAAAAATTGCTTAAAATACACAAGTTAGAGCCCGGAGGAGTAAATAATATAAGACTTTTTGAAAATTTTATGATTTGTCGTGTAGTATGATGTATTCAGTCGAGAAGTCTGAGGTTGTATGCAAAAATTCATGTCTCCAACTTAATTAAGGGCTCTCTTAGAAAGAATTCCTTAAAATACATAAGTGGTAGCACAAAGGGTTAAACGTAAGACTTTTTCAAGATTTTATGATTTGACGCCTGGCCTCAGGTGTTCTGCTATAAGTATGCAAAATTTCAAATCTCCAGTTTAATAAGGAGCTCTGTTAGAAAGAATTGCTTAAAATACGCATGTGGGAGCCCAAGGGGTTAAATGTACAACTTTTTCAAAATTTCATGATTTGTCGCATGATGGTGTTCAGCTATAAGTATGCAAAATTTCACGCCTCCAACCTAAATATGGTCTCACTTAGAAAGAATTGTTTAAAATACACATGTGGGAACCCAAAAGCTTAAATGTACGACTTTTTCAAAATTTTATGATTTGTCATTTGATGTGAGGTGCTCAGCTATAGGTATGCAAAATTTCACGCCTCCAACCTAATTAGGGACTCACTTAGAAAAAAATGTTTAAAAGACATATGTGGGAGCCCAAAGGGTTAAATGTATGACTTTTTCAAAATTTCATAGTTTGTCGTTTGATGTGAGATGTTCACCTATAAGTATGTAAAATTTCACGCCTCCAACCTAATTAGGGGCTCACTTAGAAAGAATTGTTTAAAATACACATTTGGGAGCCCAAAGGGTTAAATGTACGACTTTTTCAAAATTTCATAGTTTGTCGTTTGATGTGAGGTGTTCAGCTATAAGTATGTAAAATTTCACGCCTCCAACCTAATTAGGGGCTCACTTAGAAAGAATTGTTTAAAATACACATTTGGGAGCCCAAAGGGTTAAATGTACGACTTTTTCAAAATTTTATGCTTTGTCGTATGATGTGTGGTGTTCAGCTATAAGTATGCAAAATTTCAAGTCTCCAACATGTATAGTTTCTGAGAACGGGCTCTGTGACAGACAGGCAGATAGACAGAGGAGCGAGACGAATAGGGTTCCGTCAGATGAACGAAACCCTAAAAATCTAGGTATTGAGATTTTGTGATGCTACATACAAAAAATCTTAAATGTTGTGAATTTGAGAGTGGAACTTTCTCCACCGATTCTAAAGCACAAATGTCTGATATTTTAAATATTTTTTTGCAAAATGTATAAATTGTTGAACATGAAGATATTTATTTCATGGTTAATGATTGCTTGATGCCCCTATATTTCTTAATGAAAACATTTTCCTTTACATTCTAAACATTTTGCAGATCAGGGGCCGATCCAGGCAAAATTTGGGGCCTATTTAGGGCACCTTCACAAAATTTCTTTTAATAAAACAGCCCCCTTCACAAAATTCCTGTAATAAAATAGGTCCCTTCACAAAATTCCTTTCCATAAATTTATAGCTATTTATTATTTTTTATTATGTTAGGTTTTTAAATATGTGATTTGTAAATAAAACCAGTTCACTAGAAACAAAAACTTTAGCAAAAGGGTTCAAAGAAGTTTTTGTTAATAAATGCTTATCTCGAATTTAAGTAACTCAATTTTAACTTTCATTGCAAAATCTTATTTTTCACAAAAATATAATAAAATTCACAAAAATAACTTTTACTTTTCACAAAATGGACCCCAAGAAAAAAAACCTGCATCGACCTCTGCAGACACACACTTTTAGCATAAAGTTCCATCCATTTTGTCCAATCACGAAGAAATTCTTTATCACATCAGTTGCAATGACTTTGACAGATTAGTACAAAGAACTTTTTAGTTATAAGTAGCTACTTTGTAACTATATAACCCAATTTAAGAATTATAAATCGAATATATAAAAATGAAAATTTATCTGTCTGTCTGTAATTTTATACAAATCCACAGTTTGGAAGCTAGAATTGTGAAATGTTACATACATGTGTATTAAAACATGGCCGAGGCAACTAAAGTAATCCGGAATCAAAATAATTTATAGTTAAGGGAACGTCCATTCGTTACTCTTGTGATAATTAAAGCACATTTTCATATATAATTCCAATTATTTTATTACAAAATATAAGTAATATAAATATTGATATAACCAGCTAAATACCACTGTGTTCCACACACAAACATATATCTAATTTATAACAAAAAAAAAATTACTTGTGTATATATTAAATGACTCTTGTGACACCCTGGTCACAAGAGTAACAAAATTTTGATTGATTATATAGACAAGGGAAATGCTTTTTGTTACAAATTAGATATATATTAAACGAGTGGAGCATAATAGTATTTTACTGGTAATATCACTTTTTATCTTAATTATATTTTATAGTAAAATAATTGCAAATCTCTCTATTCTAAAAAAAAGTAACTACCGCTGTCACCGCCGCCGCCGCCGCCGCCGCCGGTTTTGATTTTTTTGTGACCGGAGGCCTTTCTTCGTTAATATTAACAAAAATAATGCATACAAAAATATGAAAATCAGTGGTTTTATACAGAAATGTTTGATAAACAGGCTGATGCAGACAGTTTTCAAATCGAAGAATTATTTTAAGATTTATTTAATGCTAAAGTTGGACAAAATCGTTCCACTAAAAAAGTTTTATAGCAGCAAAAACTATACATGGCAGTGTAATCATTTTTAGATCATTTTATGCGTTAGAATTTGCCGGAGTGCAGATTGCATTAATTTTTTTATTTTGACTCATTTTTTCAGGTTTTATTTCTATTTTAAATTCAAATTTTCAGCATTTCTAGAGATATTTTTTACAGATTTCAGAATATTGTACTAATTTAAACTGTTGCCAACTGTATAAAAAGCGCAAGCAATAATGTTTGCTTCAAATTAAAAATTTATTTACACGTGACTATTGTAAACAGGAAAAAAAACTTTCAAATTAGAATTAAATAATTACGTATAAAAAGCAGGAACTTATTAAAAATTACGTCATAAAAAGTATACACGTGAATTTTAAAAGAGAAAGGATATTGTAAAATAATAAATTCATTAACATGCGTTAGAAGTCTTAGGAGAAATTACGTCATATTTACGTCACATTATAGTTATTACATAAAATGAACACAAAATAATATTGCAAAAAAGTTTAAATTTAGAAATTGCGCTAGACATTTATTTGATATTTTGAGAATTAATTTAAAATGTCTCATTTAAAAGAACTTTCTTTTCGCTTTGTTAAAAAATACCAGGAGACAAAGACTCTCTTTACTTAATTCCTTTTATATTAGCTTATTTTGAAATGTTGTTACACGTGTATATACGTCATCAAGTTATTTTTATTTCGACGTTTTATTTGTGTTTTTATTAATGTTGTACGAATTTATTTGTTCTTTCGTTATTTAAAATAAAAATTACATCAATTTGTATAATTTGGCGAGTAGTTTGGCGATTTATATAATTTGGCGAAATGGGTCGACAGGATAATCAAGTAGTACCGCAGCGGATTTGGCGTTAAAATTCCCCAATCAAAGAGAAATGAATAGAAATTTGTTTATAGGGAGATCGCCACTGTTTTTTAAATTATAATTCAATCTTTCGAAATCTTTTTAAAGCCGATCAAATTAGCGTGCATTTAGAGTCTGCGGTGTCTGGACGGGGGTTGGCGAGCGTAGCTCGTAGGGGGCCGAGCCCCCTAGTATTTGTAAAAAAACGCACGAATGGTCAGAAGAGTAACAGTGGGCGTTCCCTTAATTTTTAATTAATAAAAAACCACCCATTTAACAGCAATTTCTTATCAAATAAACATTTTCCGTTATAGCAGTTGCCAACAATTAAAAATCCACATTAAAATTCTTAACACAACAATTACTTTTCTATTGGAAGATTTCCATGTGAAAAATGAAATAAATAGTTTAATGAACTTAAGAAAAAGTGAATATTACACCATAACTTTCCTATTGCAAGATTTCCACGTGAAAAATGAAATACATGGTTAGATGAATTTTTTTAAAAAAGGGGATATTATGTCATATTGGAAGGTGAATATATAACATGAGTTTTCGTTTGATTCACGTGTTATAACACTTTGACTGCTTTTTTTGGTACTACTTGATTATCCAGTCAACCAATTTTGCCAAATTATATTGTCAAACTATTCGCTAAATTATACAAATGGAAGAATGTGCCGTTGTAAAATTGTAAGATAGGAAAATTAATGAATTTAAATTTAAAAAATCACTAAATAGAATTAGTTTAATGATGACATGGCGTAGTGACATGCCAAATATAAAATATTATTTATTTAGATGATTTCGGGCAAAATAATACTAATAGTTTACGTATTTAAATGCAGGATTATTAAATTAAATCATAAGCAAACAGATTTTTTAAGATATTGTATTTGTGAATAAAATCTAAGTATTTTAAATGTAATCGAATTTATTAAGGCACACAACAAATATCAATGATAGCAGAAAATTGTAAGGAGCCCAATGCTAATGATCTTTATTTAGTCAAAAAACATAGGCCGATATACTATAAAATATATGTAAACATTAAATATAGGCTTAAAGGAAAAAAAAAAAAAAAAAAAAAATCAAAATTTGCAGTAATTTTTATAACTATCAAAACAACAAAGAAATTAGTAAAACATTAATGAAAATACAAATAAAACATCGAATGATGACGTAACAAATATGTGTAACATGTTTAATGTCAAGTGAATGTGACATTTACAATCATCCATTATTGGCATTTAACCTTACAGTTTAGCAACAGTTTTTTGGTCGAAGGGATAACCAAGTAGTACTCTTTTTTTTATTGCTTCTTTTATACTGTTTAATTTTTAAATTGATTTTTCAAAACAAACATTCTTAAAATTCCGGACAATGTTTATACTTTATACTTTAGCTTATACTTTAGCTAGTAGTCAATAAATCAAGCTAACAAAAGTTCAGTTCCCAAACAAAGTTAAATGAACAGACTGAATCACCAAATCAATCTACAAATCTACAAAGTTTCAGTGAAGCTGGTATCGAAACTCTCTGAGTCACAAAGAAGGACTGAAAGTTTTTTGGTCGAAGGGATAATCAAGTAGTACTCTTTTTTTAAATGCTTCTTTTACACTGTATGTTTAATTTTGAAATTGATTTTTCAAAACAAACATTCTTAAAATTCCGGACAACGCCGGGTACTTTAGCTAGTAGTCAATAAATTAAGCTAACAAAAGTTCAGTTCCCAAACAAAGTTAAGTGAACAAACTGAATCACCAAATCAATCTACAAATCTACAAAGTTTCAGTGAAGCTGGTACCAAAACTTTCTGAGTCACAAAGAAGGACTGAAAGGTGACGTACAAACGAAATTAGAGGAGAGGCTGAAATACTCTTTACAGCACTTACGAAAAACAACTGATGCACTTATGCAAAGTTAGATTTTCCTGACACTACAATTACAAATCATAATTTTATAATCAGAAAATGTTTTCTAGAAATTTCATATTTCCTTAAATTTTCTTCAGGAATGGTAATTTTTTCTGACTTTTCCAGGTTTATCCAGACAGATAGACACCATGTAGTTAAAACATGCGTGATTCTGAGTAAAAAAAAAAATTCTGAAGATCACAGCAAATTTTCTGAAAAGTTACAGCAGAGGAAGGAGGGGGGGGGGGGGGGAAATCCACTCCTGGCACTAACTATGCATTTTTTCTGCGACTCTTTGATGAAATTTGCATAAAGCATACATTGTTTAACAAATTTTTATGTTTCTTGATATATTTTTTAAATTAATCCAATTTTCTTTTATGTGAAGTGCTTATAACACCTTCATAGTTTTTACATGTGTTATGTTAATATTTGAATAACAAAGTAAAACACATTTTTTAATATCAGGCTGAAGTTACGAGCACTTTTTTTAAAAATCAAATTGATATATTAAAAAAAATGGGATTTTTTAAATAAACCTGTGTTTCTGATCTTATACAACACATTTTCATTTAAACAATCTTGAAACAAAAATAAATCTGATGGTTGAGTAAATGGGCCATAAATTAGCCTTTCCCATCCATTGCCTTTATGTTGTATGTAATAAAAACATTAAAAAATCCATTCTTCATTTGACATCTAAACAGACAAATAAATCTATTATAAATAAACTAATAAATACTAAGAGGGGTTTTTTTTTATTTTAATTTTTATTACATTTTATACAAACAATTAACTAAACAAAATATAGATGTGCAGTACAAGAATATGATAAATACAAAAGATGAGATCACAGTTAGATAAAATTTAACACAATAAATGAAAAGAATGATAAATTTACAAAGATAAAACATTTGTACAGTTAGAAATCTAAGATTCCATAATTCTCATTAGAAGAAAATTTCAATTGTAAAAACAGTCTTATAAAATGGACTTAGACTGGAACTTTGCTTTCAGCAACTATCAAATACTATAACCTGAAATAGCAAGAGAATTTCATTAAATTTTTAATCAAAATTAAAAAACATATATTTTAAAGTAGATTTTAAATAATTTTGTTAAACAACACAAAATATACAGAAACGTCACATGAAACAGAAAAACCATTTAATGTGGAAGAAATACACTTTCAGTTACATTGGTGCACTTTATCTTAGGAGACCATGAGACGTTAGGATCACCAATTTGCTCAGCACACTGATGGTTAGTAGAAGACAAAAGATAGGAAATAGCCTTGAAGTAGCCAACTCTCAAAAATACAAATAAATTTTAAAATGTTGTTAATATTATTACATCTGCTTAAAATGTTTTGTCGTTCAGAAGTTCCATGGTTGAGAGATCATAGAAAATATAAAGCAACTGGTGAAATGTTATTATAAATACCTAAAGATGGAAAAGAAAAATCTGAAGGAAAGGAAAGATATTATATTTTGATATCATACTGTGCAGACTAAAGAACACTGACCTCTTCATCAGGTGGTGGTGATTTATACAAGTGAATAGTAGAAGAGAATAATTAACTTGACAAAGAAAACAGAGATTTTGGCAGAATCCGATTTCCTCTTATCATATTAATTACTATTTGCTACTAATCATCTGATGAAAAGTGTTAATAATTAATTGGTCTTGAAACTAAACTACAGTTGTGTTTCTTTACTCATTATGTGGCTTTCATTTCTGGTCTATTATGGTTGTGGAATTCTTTAGAATTACAGATTTAAAGCTAGAGGATCTAAAACTGAAGCTTTACTACTGAAAATCAGTATATACAAGTACCAGGAAGGGCAAACATTTTCACATATGAGTAACATACATGAAGGTATTAGACAGTAATAATTATAATAACAATTATATTTTTAAAAAATACTAGGGGGCTCGGCCCCCTACGAGCTATGCTCGCCAACCCCCGTCCAGACACCGCAGACTCTAAATGCACGCTAATGTGATCGGCTTTAAAAAGATTTCGAAAGATTGCGAAAGATTTAAAAACAGCGGCGATCTCCCTATAAACGGATTTCTATTCATTTCTCTTTGATTGGGGAAATTTTAACGCCAAATCCGCTGCGGTACTACTTGATTATCCCGTCGACTAATTTCGCCAAATTATATAAATCGCCAAACCACTCGCCAAATTATACAAATTGACATAATTTTTATTTTAAATAACGAAAGAACAAATAAATTAGTACAACATTAATAAAAATACAAATAAAACGTCGAAATAAAAATAACTTGATGACGTAGACACGTGTAACAACATTTCAAAATAAGCTAATATAAAAGGAATTAAGTAAACAGAATCTTTGTCTCCCGGCATTTTTTAACAAAGCGAAAAGGAAGTTCTTTTAAATGAGACATTTTAAATTAATCGTTTTTAATCTGACGTAATTTTGACCAAACTATTCTTTCTCTTTTTAATATTCACGTGAAAATACTTGTGTTAGAAATAAAATATTATTTGCGCTTTCCTAAGAAAAATAGTTGAAAAGTATCCTCTCAAAATATCAAATAAATGTCTAGCCCAATTTGTAAATTTAAACCGTTTTGCAATATTATTTTGTGTTCATTTTATGTAATAACTGTAATGTGACGTAAATATGACGTAATTTCTCCTATTTAAGACTTCTAACGCATGTTAATAAATTTATTATTTTACAAATTCCTTTCTCTCTTAAAATTCACGTGTAATTATAGTTTTTATGACGTAATTTTTAATAAGTTCCTGCTTTTTGTACATAATTATTTAATTCTAATTCCAAATGTTTTTTTCTGTTTATAATAGTCACGTGTAAATAAATTTTTAATTTATTAACGTATAAATATATATATATATTTTTTTTAAGCAAACATTATTGTTTCCGCTGTTTATACAGTTGGCAACAGTTTAAAGTAATATCACTTTCTAAAATCTGTAAAAAATATCTCTCGAAATGCTGAAAATTTGAATTTAAAAGAGATATAAAACCTCGAAAAATGAGTCAAATTAAAAAAAATAAATCAATTCTGCACTCCGAGAAATTATAACGTATAAAATGAACTAAAAATTATCAAATTCCGATGTATAGTTTTTGCTGCTATAAAACTTTTTTAGTGGAACGATTTTGTCCAACTTTAGCATTAAATATCTCTTAAAATAATTCTTCGATTTGAAAACTGTCTGCATCAGCGTGTTTATCAAACATTTCTGTATAACACTACCGATTTTCATATTTTTTTATGCATTATTTTTCTTAATATTAACGAAGAAAGACCTCCGGCCACAAAAAATTCAAAACCGGCGGCGGCGGCGGTAACAGCGGTAGTTACTTTTTTTTAGAATAGAGAGAAATTTAATTCTGTTATTGCATCTTGAATGCCAAACAATATTTATATTAGATTCATGCCTCTTTATTTTTAACAAATGCCTGAATTAGAATATCTGACAAGTGGTTTCCATTTGAATTTTTCATATAATTCATTTCCAAAAAAATGACTTTCAGACAAAAGTAGAGGGAAAAATTGTCAATATGATGAATTTCATATCAAGTCACTATAATTTCGTCATTGGCAATTTTGCTTATGATGCCTGATGATTGCACACCTGCCAATCTTCCGGTTCTTTTCAAGCTATAAAAATTTATTTGAATCAGAAAAATTATTTAATGAAATGTTTCTTGTTTCTATGTGGATGTGTATTTTTAAATAATCTCTCTAAAAATAATTTCTATTTCTCAATTCTAAAAAAAAGTAACTAACGCTGTCACCGCTGCTGCCGGTTTTGAATTTTTTGTGAGCGGAGGCCTTTCTTCGTTAATATTAAGAAAAATAATGCATACAAAAATATGAAAATCGGTAGTGTTATACAGAAATGTTTGATAAACACGCTGATGCAGACAGTTTTCAAATCGAAGAATTATTTGAAGATATATTTAATGTTAAAGTTGGTCAAAATCGTTCCATTAAAAAAGTTTTATAGGGGCAAAAACTATACATGGGAATTTAATCATTTTTAGATCATTTTATACATTAAAAGTGCCCGGTGTGCAAACTGCATTTATTTTTTTAATTTAACTCATTTTTTGAGGTTTTATTGCTATTTTAAATTTTTCAGCATTTTCAGAAGCATTTTTTACAACTTTTAGAAAAGGGTATTATTTTAAATTGTTGCCAAATTTTAAAACAGCGCAATGAATAATATTTCCTTCAAATTAAAAATAGTTTACACGTGTCTATTATAAACAGAATAAAACTTCCAAATGAGAATTAAATGATTATATGAAAAGCAGGAAGATACTTATAATTACATCATAAAAACTATATTTACACATGAATTTTAAAAGAGAAAGAAAATTGTAAAATAATAAATCCATTAATATGCATTAAAAGTGTACATGGAGGAAATTACGTCATATTTATAATTGCCAATTCATAATATTGCCATATTGCCAAACAGTTTAAATTTCAAAATATATTTGCACGAGACATTTATTTGATATTTTGAGATAATCATTTTAAACTATTGTTGAGAATTCTAAGACAGCGCAAATATTTCCTTTCTAACAACAATATTTTCACATGATTATTAAAACGAGAAAGAAAACTTGGGGGAAAATTACATTAGATTTAAAGCGATACATTTAAAATGTCTTATTTAAAAAAACTTACAAAAATACCAAGAGACAAAGACTCTGTTTACTTAATTCCTTTTATAGTTATTAGCATATTTTTCTGATCTGATTTAATCAAAGACAAAAACAACCCGTTAGCAGGGAGATCGTCACTGTTATTTTAATTATAATTCATTCTTCCGAAAAACTTTTAAAGCCAATCAAATTAGCATGCTTTTACAGTTTGCAGTGTCTGAGCGGGGGTTGGCTAGCGTAGCTCGTAGCAGGCAGAACCCCCTAGTTTGGTAAATTATTGAGCTCATATTAAAATTTATTGCAGTACAATTTCAGGAGAAAAAAAATCTTGTGTATTATGTTTTATTTCATTCTATTTTGTTTTAGAACTTCAATCAACACTCTGATGAATATATTTTGCCACATGCCACTTATGTCATGCATGCTATAGGTTTGCAGTCTTTGGTATATGAGATTTGAATACCTTTTAAAAATTAATTTTAATTTACAAAAGTGAATTTTTGTAGAATTCCAGAGGCAAAAAACAATTTTTGTGGTAAAAAATACACTTTTGTAGCAGAAAAAAATTATCAATTTTTACAGCAGGAAAAAAAACAATTATTGTAGCAGAATCAATCATACAAGTTACAATATTCATTTTGGAGTAGTTTCTGAGCATCCAAAAATCCATTTTTGAGAAGAAATTATCCAATTATGAAGGAGAAAAAAGTGACTATAGAGAAAGTTGAAATTTAAATATTAATATATATATATTTATTTTGCAGCAGGGATCCACTGAGTTCCGTTCGATTCAAGAGTAATGCTTTTGGAAATATTTTATATTACAAGATTTTGCAGTGTGTGTGCAGCACGTCTGCTACACAGTGTCGTAGGCAGTGGGGACCCAGTTCGAGATTAATGCTTTGGATAAATTTAATATTATAAGATTCACCATGCATGCAAAGAATGTCTGCTATACGGTGCAGTATGCATCGGGGACTAAGTTCAAGGTTCATCTTATTCGAGATTGGTCTTTTGGAAAAAAGTTCATTCTACAAGATTATGCAGTGTGTGCACAACACACCTGCTATACGATGCCGTAGGCAGCAGGGACTCGGTTCAAGGTTTGTTTGATTTATGATTTAATATGAATTCAAGGACCCCGATGAAATTGCTTTTCTTTTTTTCACAAGATTTTGGGGTGCGTGAGCAGGATATGACTCAAAATTTCCTGTCTTTGGCTACATAGAAAAATTTCTTTTCACTTTGCTTCTTCCGAATGTATAAAAATCTTTCTGTGGGTTTTCTTGGAGGGAGGGTGAACTTCAAGTTTGGAAGAAAAATTTAGATGATTATTTATTTACCGTTACTAGAAAGAATAGAGCAGCATTGCATTACTTTTTTTAATTAGAATGTGTGTATAGTTTATGTGTATTATAATAAACCTAATACAGTAGACTCTCTCAAATCCGCACAGCTTGGGACCAGAGGTTGTGCAGATTTTAGAATTTTGCGGATTTCTATTCATTGATTTGTTTACATTTTTGAAACATTAATTTGATGGGTAGTTAAGCAAGGGAAATTATAATGAATGCTTACAATAAAGGGAAACATTAAAACAAGTAAAATATTAAAATAATTTATTAGTTTAAACGTAAGTAATTATTAAAATAATTATGTAAAATAAAAATTTAGAAAAATATTAAATTATTGCTGATGAAATCGATTCAATTTGATTCCAAAAGTCCTATGCTGCCATATAGTGGTAAAGCGATCGTAAGATCGATACATCATTATGCTATTATCAGTATATATAGCTTATTGTGCTCTCTGTTACTTTTTTCATTGTTATTTAGAATCTTGATTGCTTTTCTTATACTGCTTTGTATGTTTAGAAATAAATCTGTCTATAATTAAAAAAAAAAAAAAATTCTGTGAACAATAATTTTAAAATAGTGTTCCGGTTCATTGATTTTTCCATTTCGAATCCTGGAATTTTTGATATAGCTATGCTAATTTATATCAAAATCAAAAGTAATGTAAATTTATTTAGTAATAAATCAGCTGTAATAACCAAAAGAGAATGATTAACAAAAAATTTAGTAAAAAAAACATTGCGGTAGTTGCTGATTTCGGCGCCATCTTGAAGTTTGTTCCTGCAACTTAACTGTAAATTTCATTGTTTACATCTGAAAAAATATGTGGATTTTAGGCGTTTGTGGATTTTGGGGTCGCGGATTTAAGGAAGTCTACTGTATATGAAAAGCTCAGAGGTGAGTGAAAATTCATCATTTTGAACCACTTTTATCAACTAAAATTACAATTTTTTATTGTCAAATGCCTCTTTCATCAATTAAAATCATTGTGAGTATTAGGTTTTTCCAAACAGTAATTTAATAGATGGTAGAGGACCATTGGTTATCTTGAATCATATGATTAACAGTCTTACAAATAGTAGCATTATGTTGAACAATTTTTGCAGACAAATATTTCAACATCCTGATACAATTTTAGACAGCACCAAAAAAGATTAGTTAAGACACTGGTGGTCATTCTAATTTTAATATTTATCAAAACAAATAAGAGGTGAATGTAGCTAATTAGAGAATATGAATGAGTTTTGAACATGTACTATCCCTTCTAATTTTAATATTTATCAAAATAAATAAGAAGTGAATGTAGCTGATCAGAGAATATGAATGAGTTTTGAACATGTACCATCACTCACTGGTTTTGAATATTTTTCTGTTTGTATTATTCTGTTTAAATACATAAGAATATCACATACATTTCAGTGATGACAAGAAGACTTTTTAATTCTGAAAATTTTAAGTCACAATATCTCAATATTTTAAGCTATTAAGCTAACTTCAATTCAAAGCTTGAGTTTAAAGTAAAAGCTTATTCAATTTTTAAGTTTTAAGTTCTGAATAAATTAATGAATTGGAATATTTAACTTCTATCAAATCAATGGTCAACATTAAAATTTGTAATTAATAAAGTTACCAAGATTCCAAGTGGCTTTATTTATAAAAATAGTTGCACTACAATGAAATAAAAATAATATTAAATGAATATGGTTAATACAAAACTTATACATTTTATTATAAAGTTACATGAATTAAAAAAATAAAATAAGCATAACGCATACCATTTATAAGCTTTAAAGAGTAAAACTGATGCATCAACCATTCCCTTGTCCACCTATATGCATTTGCCTGGGAGGCATTTGGTAAGGCTGGTAGTTTACTGCAGGCTGTGAGGTGGAATTAGTTAGTGAATTCTGATTCGAAACTACATATGGAACATTGACAAATTGAGGATTTTGTGCAACCTAAAAGATGAAATAAGAAACTTCAGAATACTTCAAAAGAGCACATTCCAACTATTTACTAAAATGTGCAAAAATCTAATAATATTTTACTGAAATAGGGGGGACACCTTGGTGATTTTGAAGACTAAGAAGTTAAAAGTCGAATTTTAAAAATGCAATCAGAAACGTTACAAAAGTTTCAAAAATAAAACTGATTATATGAAAAATAAAATATTCCACCAAAAAGAATATAAATATTTTTTTCTTCATAATGTAGTAAATCTTATTAACGTGAAGTTTTAAAAAATAATTAGACTAAACACAATATGTTAGTATCTTGTTATATTGTAATCTGACATGTTCATTTAATGTAATGTATTTTGATGGTTTGCTTTTAATATGTACATGATTTATAACAAAATAAGCCATATAGATTTATAACAGCAACATTTTAATTGTTCCCCTTCAAGAATCTTTCAAATTAAAACTATATATATTTTTCTTTTCTTATTGCATCAAAAGTTAATTGTTAAAATTAAAAAGCACAATACATTTGATTGTTGTTTTATGAAACTAAGTTAGATTGCTCTGATCAATTTTATATTCATCTTTACTTTTATTAAAAACGGTTTTTTTCTTCCTACCGAGCCATTTTTTCAATGTGAAATGTAATTAACCTCTTTATCATCAGCATCATGTACATGTGAGGCATAAGGTGCTTGAATGCTTAATTCCTACCAATAATTTTTGCTTTTAATCAGAGCATTCATGCAACTAAAACAAGCAAAAAAAGTTTTTTTTTTTTTTTTTTTTTTTTTTTAGGAGGGCAAAATAAAAGGGGATAAAAAGATTTATTTTGTAAAAGATGCACATCACAAAGGGGTTAAAATCAAAGATTCAAATCATTTTTGCTGAAAATGAGCACTTGCCAGTGATTACAATATTTTAATTTCTTTTAAAGTTACTGGAATTGCAATCACAAAATAACTCTAAACCAACACAAATGTTTTTTGAGATAATTAATCAGTTTTATAATTTGCCTAAAAATGTCAAATATCCTTCACAAAAAGATAGCCAAAATAAAGACGTTAAGTTTAAACAACACTATAAAAAAGGAAGATACTTTTCAAAAATAATAACCAATTTTCTAGATCACTATATAAATTATAATAATCCCCTACATGTAATCAGACTGGCTATAACACTTTCTATCTTTTATATTTAGACTTTGCAACTATAATAATCAATAATATGTTATTTTAATCCGCAAATAACAAACTTACATAGGTTTTATACAAACATGAACAAAAATTCATTGAGTCCATTGTGCTAACACAATTACATCAGAAAATAACTTTATTTTGACAAAAATTTGAAGTGAAATGTTAAAAAAGTATGAGGCGCTGACAAAAATATAAATAAATTGGAATTTTAATCAAATTCATAACATTTTACATTTTAATGAATAATTTAGGAATTTTCTTACACGGCTAAAAGTTCCTTGTCAGACTATAGTGAGCACTACATGCTTTTACAATAATTGTTTTGAACTTTAGATCGGTCGTTCTAATCTTTTAATTACCACAAACCAATTTTAGTATATCTCAGGGGTGATTCCGAGTCAAAAAGAAAATTCTGAAAAGTTACAGCAGGGGGGGGGGGGGGGGGGGGATCCACTCCCGGCATTAACTATGCGTTTTTTCCGCGGCCCTTTGACGAAATTCGCATTTTTTTGTGATCTTTTAATGAATTTTGCAGTTTTTTCACGACCTTTTAATGAAATTTGCAGTTTTTCCCGATCTTTTGGCGAAGTTTGAGTTATTTTTCGATCTTTTGGTGAAATTTGAGAGTTATTTCAGGAACTTTTATAGAAATATTTCTTTCTATGTAAACTAATTACATTGTATTCTTAAACACTATTTTTTTTTTTTTTTTTTTTTTTTACTTTCAATTTATTATTTCTAAAATGTATACTCTTACATATGCAAAACTTTCACAGACCCCCTGAAGTCATGCCGACCACAGTTTTGCACTAAATTTTTTATAATAGTTATTTTCTATGTTTCAGTGCACTAAGCATGTTTTACTTTAATTATTTTTTTGTTATTTATAATTATTTACATTATTTTTCTTTGACTGCACTTCCTAGAAGTTGAAGGGCACATAATAATAATAATTCTGGTTACTCCATAAAAGACATTTTAAAACTAGAAAAATATTATACTGGAGAAGTATTAAACTCACTATTACTGAAGATACTGAAATATATTGACATTTGAGAAATAAAAAATTTGTTGCTAGTTCCAAAGCAGGGATTCATGAAAAAATACCTCAAATTTTTTCATGAAAAAGATTTTGCATGGAGAGAGAACGTGTAATTTATTGCAGAGAGGTCCAAATCATTTCATTATGAAAAATATTACCTTTAATTATGTTTAGAAATCATATGAAATTGCTATTTTAGTCTTATTTTATTGACTATCAGAAAAACTAGAATTCTGGTATCGAAAATGAAATAAATACCTGGATTCAGGTATATTACCTGAACACAATCACTCCTGTTCAAAGGTTCAGGCTACAAATAAAATGAATGACCTGTGTCATTTGTTATCAAGCATAAAACAATTTTAAACTTTCGTTTAAACTTTCCATAACTAGCACACTTTTATTAATATATAATAACACATAAAATATTTTTTATATACATTAAATAATATTGAAGAAAATATATATGGACATGGCAATTTTTTTTTAATGAGATCTATTGTTTCTCCTGTGATGAAAGAATTAAAAAAAAAAAAAAAAAAATTACAAGGAAATCGTGCATCATGCATAGATTATGAGATTATGAAATACTTTCGAATACTTAAGGTAAGATAATCTAAATTAAAAATTTAGAAAACACATAACACCAAATTTAAGCAATTCACATTTATAGTCAATAAATAAGATATTAGAATTCTTCTGGGCAATAAATTTGTATACACACCACACGATTTGCTAAAACTTAATTCAGCTATAGAATGCATAACACATTTAAAAATTTATTTTCCCCATTTACCACCTATAAAATGTAACTAGAAATTTTTTTTACAACCCGACTCTGTATATGATCGACAGATTTTGATACACACCAGATATTTAGCTAAAAATTTAGCTTGGAAATGTATAAAGATTTTGCATAGCCATGGACATGAATTTATTTATATTCTTAAACATATTAAATATAGTTTAGCGAAAAAGTCTACAACTGAATTAAGAAATACTTTTAAGATATTCGCTCCCAAATACAGTCATGCTTATGATTTTCTTTTTGCATCCGTATATATGAGCTATAGAATTTACATGTACAAAATAATGTACTGAAGTTTGGTTAAGCTAAATGCATTCTACATCTAAAAATGCAGTTCTAACTGTTACTGCTCACAGACAGAATTGTAACGAATTCTCTTTTGTATCCCTGCAAAGGAACAAACGAATGTTATGCACTTTCTATCTACAGTAACCATCTTATAGTGCACCTTAGCGATGCACATAAATTTCATTATGTTTGAAAAAGTGTAACATCCTTAAAATACACTGCAAACAATTTTTCCCCATAGGCCATAACAGAATTATTTTATGCGCCCCTGTAAATGAATGCTATGAACTTCATATTCTACAGAACAAACGTCGTATTGCACCTCAAACCTCAATAATGTACATCAATTTTAGTACATTTGAAAATATACAATATAAAATTTTTATTAAAATACACTGCAAATGATTTTCATCCATAGATCACTATCATTCCAATATAATGGAATTATTTTCCAATAAACAAGCTATAAATGCTACAGGTTCCTTTTCAATAGACAATGCATTATGGCAAACCTTAATAACATATACCAAGCTCATGTTAATCCATGAATTAGAGCATGGACAGACACCAGACAAACAGAATGACAGATAAACTGAAATTATAAACATCTTTCAATAATGTTGGAAAGTGTTAAAAAAGACTTGGATAAAAGTAATAATGGATGATGCATAGTAATTCATTCATACATAAACATTTAATCCATAAAAACATAGATCATATATTTTTAAAAAATACAATTGCAAAGTATTGCAATAAACATTATGGGTGTAGTTGAAAAAATATTTTTTCACTCTCAACAACTTGAAATTTTCTGAGACATTTTTAGACTCATTTTTAAAAGTAAAAACATGAAACTGGCTGAGCTGATTTTTGAAGATTTGTATAAGAAGCCATGTGATTTCATTTTTCGCTCAATTAATTAGAATTTGATTCTAAACAATTATTTTCTCAGTAAAACCATTTTTTTTTAATTCGCGGATCTCCCGCTTCGGAAAATTTGGTTCAAAACCCCAACTTTGACAGCATTTTTTGCAATATTTTCTACATTTATCAAAAAATCGACAAGCACAGCACATTATGTAGTTTCTAAATAACAGAATTTGGCATTTTGATGCGTTTGAGAGCAAAAATAAATTTAAAAATAAATCAGAAAATAAGCCATTTGGATTGGAAGAGCCTTAAGCAAGAGTAATAGCCACAAACAAAACTGTGTTGCAATCTATTTAAAATATATCATTGTACTCGTTGAATTTTTTTCCCTTTGAATTTTTTTCCCTTACACTTAAATGCATTACAATAATAAAAGAATAAAGCACATTTCAGAGAAATACATTTTTCACACACAATTAAGAATGTCAACAACCAAAAATTACAAAATTACCTGAGTAAATGCTTGTGTGGTATTGGGTGAAAAAGTCTGAAATTGAAAACTTTGCATTCCGTCTTTAGACATTTGCATAACTGAAGCTGGAGTGATTAATTGAGGCACAACTTTCATATAACCTTGATTTATTTGACCAGCATTATTCTGTAGCTGGACATTTCTAATTGTGTTCTGAGGTGACGTAAAAACATACTGTTGTCCAGTACTTGGTAATTGAGTACCAGCAGGTAATATTACTTGCTGAACAACAGGCAGTCCATTTGGCATGCATACATTAGATTGCATAGTTACTGTAGGCATGGAATTATTATGAATCCTTTGATTTGGAGGTGATCTAGATAAAATTATAGGAAGAGTCTTTGGTGGTGATTGATTTACATTAGTTTGTTGCATAGTACTATTGCTGGTTTTGTTAGAGATTGTATTTAATGAGGTAGAAGCAACATTCTCAACAGGAATTCTATTGTCAATGTTAGATTTAGTTGCTCTAACGATTATGGTTTTCTTTTTTGGAACTACTTGCGGAGGAGAATTTACAGAAATAAAACTGGAGCTTGTTGCTGGAACCGATGTCTTATTTGTACTGGGGCTAGATGATGATGAGGCAACATTAGAAGGCATGTTCGTAGAAGGCACATAATAAGTTGCAGGCCTGATTTCCTGAGGGACAGGTGACTTTTTTTGAGGTGGTGATGGACTATTCACTACGTTCTCCTGGAAAATACAAATTAAAAATTAATATACCAGTTTAATCAAAAATCAATATAAACATATCATTTTCATTTCTCCTGGAAAACACAATAAATTGTGAATTAAAAATTGTTTGACCAGCATTAAAACAGTCTTATTTAATGATGTTATTAAACATGAACAAAAACACAAGGTCACTTTCCTAACTTTTTACTCAGTAAATCTTTAATATTATATGAGGGGCTCACAACCATAGTAGACCAAGTCCATTTGGAAAAAAAAATGAGACAGTCCATTTAGAAGATGCATAAAATCTGTTTTATCCACTCCCACGGTAAACCAAGTCTGTAAACAGATGGCATATATGAGAAAGTATGTGAAAACAAACTTGGTTCACTGGGAGAGTGGATAAAACAGATTTAATGCGCCTTCTAAATGGACTATCTCTTTTTTTTTTCAAAATGGACTTGGTCTACTATGGTTGTGAGCCCCTCATATAGTCTCAGTTAACATTAAACATTTCTTTTTTAAATGCAAAACAATTTTTTACTATATTACTTAAGTGCCCACATTCCAATAAATAATACACTCAGACTTGCCAAGTTCTGAAAGCCGAAAATCGAGAGATTTTATTTAAAAAATCAGGGGTTTTTTTTTTTGTTTTTTTTTTTTAGTAAAAACTTATTAATTTTTAAATGTAAGCATGTTTAGTACAAGTTTAATTTTAAAAACATAGCTTAGTTAGTATTGAAGATTAAAAAGTACATCACTCTTAATCAAATGAGAAAAACATATGCACTTCTTACATGTAGAATGAACTTAACTATATGATGTTTATAGAGAAATTCTGAAATGTCTTAACCGAGTCAAATTATTGATAATAAAACATGCCAATAGTAACAGTCAAAGTATTAAAAGATTCATTTTATAATAAATCTGAGTGTAGTCTAACACATAAAATACTACTGATCAGTCATACTATAAAACAAGGATAATTGTATTGTAGTTTTCATCCCTGAATTGCAGTACATTCTAACATAAAATAATAGAATATTAAAAAATATGTGAAAAATCAGGAATGAGGGGAAATTGTATGAAAATAGGAGTTTCCTGCTAAAATCAGGAAGCTTAGCAAGTCTGTACACTATAGGCAAAGAGCATACATCACTATGAAAAGTATATGGAGTTACTCAGAAGATATACAGCATATACCACTGTATGCCCTCCACTACATCTCACCTTCAACATTGGTTGCAGCTTGAATTCCCACAAATTTATCATTTTTTCCAAAAACAATAACTTTGCAAAATGGCACGATTTCGGCAAAAATTCTATAAAATTTAATATTTTTCAAAAATTTTATCTATAAAAAATATTTTTAATATTTTTGTGGAAACTGTATTATACTAACAAGTGTTGAAATTTTTTTAGTTTAGATTTGCAGCAAACTGATGCCAATAAAATTAAGAAAGATAAGATAATATGAGGTAATCCTATTTATTTTATAAAAGTGGTATTTGCCTCAAGTACATCTGACATTTTTATTAGCTGAGGTATAATGAAATAAGAATGCAAATTGCTTACATTTTACCAATAGGAAGACAAATTATGCTCGCTTGTTAATACTTTCAGGAGTTTTGCAACAAATAAACACACAGTGGGTAATGTATAGAATTATATAGTAATGCTCGCTTAAAAAATTTTAATAATAAAAGTAAGAACCTAATTCTGCACTTTCAAAAATTGTTAAATTCCTTCAACTATATTTGAGGACGTGAGTTTCAAAACTCGCCTTATCCAAAATTTTAAAAATCAAGTTTTCGCTATCAATCTATTCTATTGGTGAACACGCGTCGAAAAAAAACACTACAATCTGCAAAAAAAAAAAAAACCAGTGAGATCATGTATTTCTGGCACTGTAAAATCTTGGTTTACAATGAAAATCAATGAACGCAGTCAGAAGTTTTTCGTGATTTTCCAAAATTTGATTTTCTGGATAAGGCAAATTTTGAAATTCACGTCCTCATTTAAAAAACAACAAATATGTTTGTATATAATACTTAATGAAATATTCAACTTTAATATAATTTACTTTAAATATACCATAAATACACACACACTAGATGAATGTAAATAACCATGATAGAGTGACATATAATTTGAAGAACTGAAAAGAAGAATGGCATTTATAGTGGTTATTTTTTTTAAATTTTGCAGTAATAACATGAATCAATATACAAATTATTTTACATAAAGTTAAGTATATAATAAAGAGATGACCTAATGCATCCAATAAATAACTGATGGTAGATATTTCAGATTCAAGAGAAAAAATTCAGTACTCTGATGTTAGATTGAAGAAAATCTCGCCAATAGCATTTTTTCTCCCTCGCAAATGCTTTTATTTTCACATTTCTAAATTAAAAAGAATGTCTTGATGTCAAAATAAAATATTTTAATTTATGTATTATTTCTTATTATTATTATTTTAATTTGTTTCTGTTCTTATTTGTCGTCTTCTTATTATTTTAATGAAAATTATGTACTTTAAATTAAATGAGTGAAATGTTTATATTTTAAATGAAATGACTACAATATGGTGATAGCAATGGAAACTATATTTGGTGATTTGTCTTCTATGGCCAGCTAGCATAAAAGTATCAGAAATTCTAACAAATGGGACAAGAGTTTCTACTGTCAAAAGAAAATTGAAAAAAAAAAAAACTTTATAGATAATATTAAGTTATATAAAAGGAAAAAAATCAAATGCATTTCATAAAGCAATCAATAAAATTTGAAGAATCAAAGAATGGCATTTATAGTGGTTATTTTTTAATTCTACTCTAATCAATTAACAGGATGGCTACAAAAATTGCAAAAAAAAAAAAAAGTTCCCTTATTTCTTTAACTATCTTTATCAGATTTCTCCGATTTCCATTATTAATGATACACATACGATATTTTTTAATGGATGCAGCTTCCTCGGCTAACACACTTATTCACTTTGCTAATAACGCATTTGGGAGGGAAAACAAGAGAAAAACATAAAAATTGCACACTATTCATAAAGTATTGGTTGACAGTTTTATAAATCCAAGCTCAAACTTTAGTCTAACAACTTCATGCAGTGGCTAATGGATACAGGGTGACCAGAAAATTTCTCATTTTCTGAAAAATGTTCAATTCTAAGAAATAGCTATATCTGATGGGAGAACAAATTGGATTAAGTTGGCCACCTGGTCAGATTATGCTAATGTATCATTTAAAATTTTCAAAAATGAGTAAATAAATTTCCTTCAATATAAGCACCATTTACAGAAAATGAGGACATCTGATCACCTTAATTTGAGTTAAATTTCAAAAACTCTTTGATTGTTGATCTTTTTAAAAATATTGAGGAAGATTAATCAGCATGTGAAAAAATAGGGTACATAAAATAGAAAAATCAGTCTTGTTGGCAAGGCGAAAACACAAATATTTTTGCATGTAGAAAAATTTCCCTGATTTTCAAGTATTTTTACGAAATTCCCTGACTTTTCTCAGATTCCCTGAATTCCAGATTCTGTAGACACCCTGATTAATGAAAGTTATTCTACAAAAAATCATGTACACAATAAAGAGAAAACACAATGCATATACTGATCAATCTACTGTAGATGTTTATGATTTATGGGGAGACACTCTAACAAAATGTGTTTCTGCTATTGAAAGAAATTTCAGGGAAGAGTTGAAAACAATCAAATAAATAAGATGCATGTTAAAAAATAATCAGTTTAAAAAGATGAAAGATTAAGATAAAGCAAGAATTGGACAACTGATAACTTATACTAGATATTAATGCAACCTTAGTAGCAGAAACTATGCAGCATGGCAGCGGGTGCTGCAGATTATTATAGACCTTGTAGACCTCTAATAGCTTAAAAGGAAATGCTGAACTTAAAAATTTGCTTTGTCTCTAGATTATTGTATATTCTTGCTGTAATTTCTTTGTAAATGTATGTATTTATTTTTTTTTTTATGGGTTACTGTTATTTCTTACGGTAGTAGTAGATATTGTTGGGTCACAGATAATTTGTTGTTGTTGCAAATTGACAAAGAAAAAATTTCTACTAGGAATGGCACTAGATATCAATGTCTATTAATGTTTTGGATATCATAAGGCAAACAGATTGATTTGATTTTTTTTTTTCTTCTAGCTAAATTAGTGTAAATAATTTTTACATGATAATATAATAGACTTAATATTTTTATATTTAAAGATATTTTTTTAAGCACTCAGTGAATAAAATATTACACACTTTTTTTTTCACCTACTCCTCCTTTTACTTTCACATTCTATATTATGGAACATTTTCAACTATCTGACATAAAATAGATAATGAAAACTCTACAATATTGTCAAATACAGGAAATAATGAGATAATGTCAGATGTTTAAGAAACAGATTACAAGCTCAAGGATGACTATAAATGCAATCAACTTATCTGAAGTAGTGATAGATTCAGAGATCAAAAATAAAAACAAACTAGGTGTCAAAAAATGGAAGAAAATGCAAAAGGAAAAAAACATTGAAAAAGAGTAAGAATAGTAAGAGATATGCAGAAATTTTGGAATTCAACAGAGCTAAATTAGAAATTAAGATCTAAAAGCGATTTTCTTTGTTGAGAGATACCAGATATTTAATAGACTAGCAATTATTACATTTTTCTCCTTTTTTTTAAAGTAAGCAATAACTGGTGATTAATCAGACACAATTACTACTTTTCGTTTATAATTAACTAACCTCATAAATACTAATGCTATAATTGTAAAATGCAGAGAAAGTATCCTCCAATAGTGGCAAAATAATTTTATTTCATTTATTACTGATTACTGTTTTCATTCCAATAAGCCATCTATTTTTTTTTTTTTTTTCATGCATTATTATATTCAATAAATATTATTTTTTAGTTTTATAATAAATGAAACATCTTTTGATGTTATAAATTTTCAATCAAAAAATTTTAACTATCTTTAGAAATAACTTTATACAGTTATTTCTAAGTACTATACTGCAAAACTTAATCTCCTAAATGGCAGTAGAATTCATAAAAATGTCACTGGTCCCAAGGACCAGTAAGCATAAGAATTTACTGGTCCGCAGTAATCATCACTGGCCTGCTACATAAAATTCTATTAAGTCCCTTTAACCCTTTGAGTAACCACCCCCCCCCCCCCCCCCCCAGAATATAAATCAAACTTCCTTTGCAGTTATCCAAAATTTTCATCATAATAAAATGTAAAATTATAATTTTCTAAAAATTAAACGGTACATAAAGTAAAACTAAAAGATTATTAATTAAATATTTCATTACAGATAATCTATTGCAACTGACTAAGGTTTAATGCAATTTTTTTTAATTAATTTTTTTAAATAAAATAAAATTACGCGATTTGTGTTTGGTTGCAGTTTTCTCAGGGACGGGAAAGTTTACGTTTACCTGTCAGAGAGGGGGGAAAGTTACTGGTTCTGCAGACCATTAAATTTTTCAAATTAGTGGTCCGATTGAATTTTTGGTGGTCTCGGTCCAGCAGACCACCAAGGATTTCGAACGTTGCTAAATAAGGAAAAAGTACCAATTATGAAAGAAATGAGAAACAGAATTTTTTTTCCCCTGCTTGGTATAACTTTTCATTCATACATTTTTGTTTGCTAGTTTTATTGTTTTATAAATGCTATTACTATAAAAATTCTACATTTCCCCTTCAATTAAATAATAATGATTTTTTTTTTTTTTTTTTACTTTCTTCATAGGATGGATAGAACTCCTTCCTAAACTAATCATATACATTTTTTTTTTCCACCGAACACTTTGATTTTGAATAAATGTAGCTGAATCAGTAGTGATTTCTATAGATAGAGCTGGCTGAAACTTGGCACCTTTCCTTATCAAAAAGTATAATTATAACTGTTGACATTATTTATAGCAGATGACTTAAAGATTATATATGTATATACAATGCATTTGGAATAAATCAGTAATAACATGTTATGTCAGATAACATGTAATATACCAAGAGATAATATTCTTAAGAAAATGTTATCAAATGTTTCCTTTTTTCGAATATTTTCTCCCTTAAAATGAGCCTAGTACACATCTTATTTCTATTATTTACATTATGAAATATTTTTATTAAGTGGTTTTACACATTACCTGATTAACTTTTTTTTCTGAACTGGGAGCCGTCTGAATGGGAACAGCAGATACATTTTTCAGATAATTTAAATGTTCTTGAACTGAATTCTGATTTTGCTTATTCTGAGAATATACGTGATATGTCAATGTCGATCCTGTATTGGCTTCAGGATCAAGCGTAAAAGGATTATGAAGCTTAGGCACAGAAAGTCCAAAAGAGTTATTAGGTGACTTTGGAGCTTGCTGCTCAACAGTCTTAGGATAAGATGCATCTGTCTGTTTGTTCTGGGGATATACATATGTTGCTGTAGATCCTTTATTGAGCTCAGGATCAAACATTAAATGATTAAGAGGTTTAGGCACAGAAAGTCCAAAAGAGTTATTAGGTGATTTTGGAGCTTGTTGCTCAACAGTCTTAGGATAAGATGCAGGAATGTGCAATGGTAAACCTGAATTTCCAGCAAATGTTGAAATAAATGTTGTTGGAAGAGTACTATTAGAGTATGTAAAATTCAAAGGATGGTATGATGAAACAGTTTGTTCACTACTAACAGGATTAATAGGCTCTAAAACTGGATTATTTAGAGACTGTTTTTGAACTTTAGCTTGTTGTTGATCAGTCTTTGAATGAGATGCTGAATAGTGTAATGGTGAATTTACTGAATGCGTTTGATTAAATGTTATTGGCATAATATTGCTGGAATTAAGACCCAAATTTAAAGGCTGATATGATGACACTGGTACACTGATACTTTGTTCAGGGTTAAAGAAGTGCGGAGAGTCTTTATTTGAAGAAACTGGAGAGTGCATTGGGATTTTATCCTGCTGTGGAACAGTCTTTGTATATGATGAAAGCATGTGTAAAGGTAAATTACTGTTGGAATATGTTGCATGATTTTGTATAAAAGTTGTTGGAAGACTTTTATTAGGGTTTATATATCCAAAATTTAAAGGCTGGTATGATGTAACTGGTGCACTAACTGTCTGTACAGAGTTCAACGAACTGAGTTGATTCATTTCATGTGGTGGTGTCTGTTTTGATTTGAAAGAATGGCTATCTTTTAAATGCACTTCATTTTCAGATGAGCCTTTCTCAGATCTAACAAAATCTTTTCCAGAATTGCCTGAAATCTTAAGCTTCTTTTTCCATGGATATAATGATATGCCCAACACAGAAGCATCTATAGTTGTGATACTATCAGAGGGACTTCCTGGATTATATTGCAAACCTCCAGCATCTGGAAAAAGAGTATTGTCAGGGATTGTATGTCCTGCAAAATGAAGACTATTCTCTCTCTTTCCATTCAAATTCATATCCAGTTTTGGGAAGTTTTCTTCATAAGAAGATTTGTTTTGAGGAACAGGCTTGTTTTCAGGAACTGAATTTCCTAGAAAGTTCAGGCTCTTTTCTTGTTTCCCATCCAAATTCATATCGAGTTTAAGAAAGTTTTCTTCATAAGACTTGTTCTGAAGAACTCCTTGATAATTTGTATTACAGATAGGATGCTTCATAATTTGTGAGATAAAATTCTCAGGATATGCATCAAGTATGTTATCAACACTATGTAGATTTCCTGATGAACCATTATTCTTTGGAAAAGATGATGCATTCCCTGAATTTGAATTATTTGAATCATTTTCTTGCAATACGCTGTTTACATCACTGTTTGATAATATGTTAAAATTTTTATCAGAATCTTTTTCAATAAAGTTGGCAAACTGAGTCAAATGATTCACATAATTTGCAGCTTCACTTGATGAAGAAATAGCAGAATCAGATGGACTTGAACGCAGGTAATGTCCATCATTTTCCATCTTCTCATTCATACTTGAATATAAAGAGTCAGTTTCAGAATTATTTTCTTGAGAAGAGTTGGATGAATACTTTTCAATAAGTGAAGGTGGATGACTATGGATAGGCAAAATTTTAAGGTTGGGGAAATCATTACACATCTTCTGCTCCTGATACATATTGGAAATATTTAGCATTTCATTGCTATTCTGAAATAAATAAAAAGCTCTATTTAAGATAAATGTTCGACGAATTGTCAATAATTTTCAATGAACATAATTGTCAATAGCTTTGAAGAGAAAGAAAAGTGAAGGAATGGTCTATGCCGGCATGCAAGAGCACTTATATTTTTTTCTCAATTAGTGTTTAGAAAGATTTAGAAATATGAAAAACAAATTAAAACTGCAACACTAAAATTGGTTATATCTCTATTGTTCATAATTATTTTAATTTGAATCAATCAGTGAAAAAGAGGCTACTATAAATGCCATTCGGAAAGAAACGAGAAAAGAGAAAGATGAATTTAAACTCATCTTGATTTATACATGAGATTTTGACAGAGTACAATAACAACAAAAGAATATATAAATAAATAGAATAAAATAAACATAATGGAATCAAAATCTTAGTTATAACAACTTGGATTACAAAAACACAATTATTGTTTAAATAAATTTAATGCAGACAAAAATAGATGGTTAGTAACATAAAATTTCTCGCAATATAAATGTATTTAGATTACAACTAAAATAGCTGTGAATCAATGTAGCAATGGCTTAGTAAGAAAATGAACCAACAGCATGTTTATAATCAGAAATATATAAATCAATTTATGATATTATCAAATATAAATTGAACTATGTCAGAGATCATATTAATAAAAAACACTTTTCCTTCTTTTTTGTTGAGCAGTAAGCAAGTATAACAAACAAAGAAATCATACACTCAAACGCTCTGATAAGGACAACTTAGAAGATCCTTGAAAACATGCCATACTTACAATAGTAAGAAATGAAAAGTATGTAAAAAAAAATTTAAGTTCTTTTTTTTCACATAAAAATATAAGCTATTAAAATTTATTTTCATATTAGGCTTTCAAAAATATTTCATAATTATTCAAGATGTCAGACAAACAGTCTCTAAATATTAGTCTCATAGCTAAATGAAATATTTCTTGTAACTTTTTTTAGAGTTTTCAGTGATAAGAGAAAGATGGAAAATCCTTTTTAAATATATATATCTTCTCACTGCTCTCTAATTAGCATTGAAGCTAATTAAAATCAACTAAACAGAACTCTAGCTATCCACATTAGCAACAGACAATTAGCAAGAGATAAACAAAAAAGCAGAAAACACTTGTAACTGGCAGAGTTATATAAGCATGATGCAAACAATGCCCTAACACCAGGTGACAAACATTTATTACTTCAACACCAGCAAGGAGCTAAAGAGGCACTTCTTTGACACCATCGGATATCACTGCCATTGCACCAACAAAAAAGACAAATAAAATTTTTAAACAAGACACAAAAATATTGATGCAGCACCGATAGCTGGAAAATCTAGCAAAACAGTCTAAAAAGCAAGCAGACTATCTAGTGTTTGCAATTTGTTAAATAACAAGATTTTTCACTTAAGGTACGAAATAATTTTTGCTGAGAAGTACCCCAGGGGTAAATACATATGTCAGAATTACATAAGCACAAACATAACCTTCGATAAAAAAATCATTTCCATAAATCTTGAGGCAGCACAAAAGATTAAAAATTCCAATTAGAGACAAATTCTCAAATTAAAAATTGTTGAGAAGTAGATAAAGGAAAGAAAAAAAAATATTTTTTAAGAACACATTACATAAGTGAAACGTCAATTAACTATCTTTAACTGATGCAAACCAATTTGCAATTTCAGCAACGATATGCACAGCTTCTTTTTCGTGTTGTTAGAACTAAGATTGACTGCAATAAAATTACATCAAAGGAAACTTTTATTATTATATTATTCAAACTTACCTTTATTGATAACTTACTACTAAACAGAGAGACAGAACACATTACATATATACATTTCTTGCATTATTGAATGAGAAAAAAATATTTCTAATTATCTGGTGATAATTTAGAATAAAATTCTATGATCTTTTAATAAATTTATTGAAATACTGATAATTAAATTTTAATAATATATTGGGTTGATAAAATAAAGAATTGAAATGCTTTAGACACATTTTCATTGCAATATAGATTTCATAATAAGAAAATATACTACCACACAACAGCTTAATGCAATATAACATCGATTGAAAATATCTTTCCAGGAATAAATAATTGGACATGCATCAAAATACTTTGAAAATAAAATATTGAAAAATGTTTTAATTGTTTTGTGTCAGGAGATACGAGCCTACAACACAATTCTGATCTAATTAACTGTTAATCCTGTTAAAACTGATTAATCCTGTTTGTAATATTAACATCAATTTTTATCCCTTTATCGATTAACTTCAAAGGCAATTTTCCATTGTTTGACACTGCAGCCCAAACCATAACAGAATTCTTGTTCTGAAAGCGTTTAATAACATAGCTATTAGTATCTAATAATCAATTTATAGTTCTATACACAAATGTTCCATTAAAACGAAGACATTTTAATTGCTTAAAGATTTTACCTGCGGAAAATCTGCGATCAAAGAGCTGTTTTAATCATCATTCTTTTGGCTTCCCTCTTTAAAATAATTTTAAATATTTGCTTTATAACCAAATTCGTCTGCACTAATAGAAGATTGCTAAACGCTAAAATAGAGAAATAAATTGTTTTACCAAACGATTAAAATTAATTTGTATTTTTTTAAGTGTTACAGTATTTAGTAGTCACCTTGTAGGTACGAATGATAGTTGCATGATGTCATGAAATATGAAAGCTATATGTAATGAATACATAAGAAAATAAGGATGAAACCAAATAAAGATGGTGAAAAGAGACAAAGCAAGTCTCTATTATAAAGATAAGTAAACTTTTGAACCAAAATATTTAAATAAAGCCATTTAAGCAAATACCGTAATAAAAATAAGATTTACATTACAAGTGTGAACAAAAAGTAAAAATGTGTACAAGGAAAAAATCCAGTGTAAAAGAATGCATTTTCTATGAGTTTTTAATTATCTTGGCTATTTATCAAAAAATGAAAAAATTAAGCCTCAGGTGCATCAGGACTTGCCTTCGACTACCCTCATCCAAATTTTCAAATCTTCTAAGATTTAGACTTAGAAGATTTGTAAAACATCTACTATTCATGTGGTAGATTTCGCTAGACATTGCCCACAATCAAAAACAGCAAAACTTTCTTTTATTAGTATGGATTTGGAAATAGTGGAATTCAAAAGTGTTCACTTGTGGAAATTCAAAAGTGTTCACTTGTGGATGTCCTGTTTCAGGATAAATAATTCCACTCTGTGTCCACTCTTTACTCATCTATTCAATTTACAAAAACTATTCCAAGGAAACGTTTACAGTTAGTATAAAAAAAAATAGATTATTCTACCAGAACAATAAACATCCTGCCACCTGACTTTCTTGGAGGAAAAAAGTTCCCATCAGGGCAAAGAATACACCTATAATGAAAAAACCTATTATATAACTAATAGAATGCAAAGGTATGCAATCTTCAGAATGACTAATTTTAAAAAGAACAATTATTTTTAAGGTATATGCTAAATAACTGAAAAAAGAAATAAAATGCCTAAAGAAAAACAGCAAAATGCTCTTTCATCCTTGTCTTGAATGAAAATCTAGAGGGCTAAAAATAATTTTAATTGGAACATGGTTCTGTGGCCATCATTATACCTGAAATTTGTTTTGAATTATTTTCATTTGCTTTGAATGCAATTTAAAATAGGGGGGGGGGGGGAGTATTAATGATTTTATAACAGGTAAGACACAGACTTTTTTTTTTACCAACCCAATACATCATTTATCAAAGAACAGATCAGATTATTACTACTCTCAATAAAACAGCATTGAGAAAACCCTAATGCATCTTAATAGCATTAAAGATGACAATGCAAAACTACAGCATCGGCATTTTAAAAATGCCAATTTATTTTTATCTAAATGGATAAAAATTTATAAAGTCATTTATAATTAGATTTATAATTTTTCTGATGACTTCTTTAACCCCTTCACGGCAAGCATCGTGCATGCATGACATGCAGAATGAATACAATTCTTGATTTTTCATACCAGTAATTTTTTATTGTAATTTTTACCTTATTTAATCACAGAACTTCTGAGTTTAAATAAAACAGATTTTTGTTTTGAATTACTAGTGCTAAAACATTTCAAAATGTTTGCAGGATGGTTGTCACGAAAAAAATTAACAAAAAAAAAGATGATGCTACCAGAAGAAATGATGTGGACCACAATCATAAAATGCATCAAATAGAATGTTTTTTTAAGTGTAAAAATATATTCACTGGAACTGCAACTAAAAATAAATGTTGTAGACTCTTTAATGGCTGCCAAACCAACTAACAATTTTAACGATAAAGTCAGAAGTGGTGATTTTAACAATTAACTCCCATATCATTTTTTGGAGGGGGGGAGGATAATAAAACAATAAATACAAAAGATGCAAAAAGTTGAATTACAATGTTATATGAAATTTTAAAAAATTCAAAAAAAGTTCTGAAGATTAATTTGTAAAACAGTGCAAGAAATTTTAAGCCAATCACCTTTGTGCAGGAAGCCAGAGAATTAAAGGTGATAAATTTCATGAAATGTACATAACAAGAACTAACTCCAGAAAAATTTTCCGGAAAAGCATTTTATGATTTTAAAAGCACTTGTTTATTTTTTACCAATCATATAAAGTTCATAATTAGAATCAGTGTGCTGATATGCTAATGACAAAGCATTAGTCACAGCAAAACAAAAACACTGGACAGCATATTTCCTTAATGCATATATATATATATTTTTTTTTTTTTAACTATTAAAGATAAAAACTAAACCTGAGGCTTTACGATCCTATAGTACCAAACCCTGGCCTTCAGTACCCAACCATGTTTTCTTGGCTGTGTGCCCTGAGGTGCTAGGCAATATATGTCTCTATCAGGTGGTATAGGTCAAAATTAGCACTCGCCACTCACCAATTGGCGAGTAACACTGAAAAACTGGCGATTGACTTTATTGCCACCACTGGCCAAACTTAATAGTAACCACTCGCCAATCGCGATGATTAAATGAAAAATGTACGAAAGGGGGATGGGTTAACTTTGTTTGTAAATGCGCCTCACACTAATCACGGCACCCAGATTGGCGATTCTTTAGGCCAGTAGTATGTCACATAATGTACCCACCTCTTCTCTCTTCTCCTAGGCAGAGTTAGTTTTCATGTAGAGCCGTGACGTTTGTTCCAAGCAGGACTGCAGAGTCGGGCCCAATTTTGAGCGAAGGGCCGGAGTTGGATCTGTTAAAATTCCCAGAGTCAGAGCCGCCCATTTTACAAGCAAGTCTGCGTTGTCGGAGTCGGACCATTTGAACGAAAGAGTCGGAGTCATTAAAATTTCCGGAGTTGAAGTCAGAGTCATCTATTTATCCAACCGACTCTGCAGCCCTGGTTCCGAGTACGGTGATATTACTAAATGCAATTTTCTCCTTCGTTTTTTGTCATCATGAGAAAGAAAAGAAAAAGAATTGCTGGAGAAACATTGAAAATAACATCTTCTTACGAAAAACAGTAAGTTTATTTGCCATTCCTTTTTAAAATTTTGTTTATCTTGTTTAAGCCATTCAATTAGAAAAATGAATAAAATATTTCTTAATTATTTTACATTATAACTATGGAACTACACCCACAATTACAGTACTTTCGCTTTTGCCACAAAGTTTCCGATTTTTGCCGTTTTTACGAGATTATTGGAAATATCAATCAGAATTTCGCAGTGTTTATCATAATCAGAAAAACAAAATTATTCTATTGTCAGTAATCTTTGACAGTATTTTCTGAAAGATCTGCCTAAACCAAAAAATGGAAAACGTCTTTTGATTACATAGTTTCTGATTAAGAACACCTATCAAGTTCAGGTGTTTCCGAACAAAAAGTAAATGCTGAAATGTGTCAGAAAGTAGCTCTTTTTGAATTGAGAACAGCCTTAATATGCTTTATGATTTGATATTTTGAATATTTTAAACTTTTTCTCATACATCTCAAAGTACTGTAAAATCCAGTTTATCTCCCCCCCCCCCTCCCTCCCGCACACGCAACGAAAAATCGTAGAATAACCAGAGGGGATCTAGTTACTATGTTTCCGCAGAAGACAAGCATTGAATGAATGCAACTATCAGACATGTGTTCTTTTTTGTATCCTTTTTATAATTTTGCACCTGCAAAATTATTGGAAATATGGAATAACTAACTTGCATATTCTTAAATTTCACACTTTTCTGTTTCGAACGCCGAAATCCATTAAAAAAAAATTTCAAATTTAAAACCCTTTGAAAAAAATTATATTTTTGAAATGTCCCCATGTGTTTTATTTTTCCCTTCTTTCTTAGAACTTACAAGGGAACCACTTTTGGTGTTGCTCGCACCTAGCATTGAGACCTGGTGCATTTTAAAGCCCTATATTATGAAGTTTGAGAATGGATAAAATTTTTCTGTTAAAATAATATTTCTTGATTATACAGCAGCATAACTTTCTGAAAATGATATTTTCGAGACCACTTTTCGAACTATTAACATTGAATTTTTTTAAAGAAAAGCATTTAAAAATAAAAATTAGTTAATAATAAGTATAAAATATTGAAAAAAGTTTGAAAATTCCTTAAAAAACCCACGAATTTGATTTTCAAAAATTGCAACTTTACATTCATATTTTTGGCGGGGAAACAGCTGGCGTTTATTTTCAGGAGTAGAGCTTTCCGGCATAGCCAAATGTCGTAGCTGAATTTGTAATAGGTAGAATTTGCAATGTCCGACCTATTTCGCTACAGTAATTTTTCTAAATTGTGTAAAAACATTAATTTACTTTACGATTACTTTTACCGAAGGACCATTTAATACAGCAACATTTCATTTTAAACATTCGAAACTATATTTCATTCGATTTTAAAAGAAAATATTTTGCTTATTTTGTATTTCACTAAAAAATAGTTTCAATGATCTTCGAAGCTTTTATAGAATTATATTTATTACTTGTATATTTATCGTCTGCATAGAAAAAAAAATATAAAAACCTAATATTTGTTTCTTATGCTATCAATTATAAAAAAAAATCGCAATCTAATATAATTCTAGTAATATGTTCTGTATATTTTCTCTTTGGATAAAGCGGGCGGAAAAATTGTAGCACCCTATTTGGCGACTTAACTCACTTTTGGCATGAAATAAACAAATAAATATGTAATAATAAAAAATGAAAAGTATAAAAAAGTATAGAAAATACTTTTTTAACAGAGAAATTTTTTCGGCTCTCTAACTTTTATGTATAGGGCTACAAAACGCACCCGGTCTCGATGCTAGGTGCGAGCAACACCAAAAGTGGTTCCCTTGTTAGAAGACGTTTTCAAAGATCGAAAATCAAATTTTCATGATATTGGCAAGCCTCTGACATCGTCTAAAAGCACGCACACCCATATTTCGGCCAACCCGAGATTAAATCAGGAGAAGGAACAAAGGGAGAAAGGATTATTTCATACTGATTCAGCTGGGCATGTGGATAAGAAAGAAACGTGATAGGATTCATTTACTGTTTTAAAGCCGTTCTAAGAATATGGTACTTAGCACTTTTTGGGGGGAGGAGGGGGAGACACTTAGGATTTGGTACTGGCGAGTGCTTAAAAAAACTGGCCAGTGAAAAAAAATCCATGTACTGGCCAGTGGCGAGTCAGTAAAAAAGTTAATTTTGACCTATATCAGGTGGTCTGCCTAACACGGGGCGCTCAGTGTTAAGTTCCTAAGCAGGCTTGGTACTCGTTTTATCGACCCTGTAGGGATGAAAGGCTGAGTGAATTTTGATCAGCCTGGAGTACGTGCTGACCACTACGCCACCGGGCTTATTAACCACTTCAGCAGCGATGGGTATAGGGAAACAATGCTTTTACCCCCAATTTATCTCGGGGCAATCGTTGAAGTGGTTAAAGAAAAGATGAATATTAATTAAAAATTTAGCTGTAAATTATGCAAAATTTTATTGGCATTGCTTGCTTAGTTCTTTTTTTTTTAAACACCTTTCTGCTAAAAAGTTAAATTTATCAAATTTCTATTGAAAGATTCAGACTTATATTATATAAGTTCAAATTTTGGAATTCATTTGGTAGGTATCCTTGGCTTTGAAATTATTTCCTTGTTTGTGTAATTAGGGAAAAATAGTAGATAAAACTTCACATTTTCGTCTTACTCTCCCCCTTTTCTTTTTATATCTGCTATTTTTTTTTTTTTTTCTCTTTATGAGTTTTTTTTTTTCAATAAAAACAAAAATTAATATTTTTGAAGCAAAATAACAAATTAAGTTTATTATTTTATTTTAAATATTTTAAAAGCCATACAATTTAATGCTTTAAAAATATTCTTCATATTTCCGGCATATGAAATGGAGGCAGACTTTTCTGACATTTCTTTATTTTCAGTTACAGTATCTCCTCGAGTTTCTGCACAGAGCATTGTCAAAACTTTCAATCATTAATTGGGAGTGTGATAATGCCGTGTTATTGTCAGAGATCTCTTACATTTGAAAAACTACTGTAATCTCACACTGACATTTTATGAATGTGGTCCCAATAAGAAATAATTACAGTACCATATAAAAAAATTAATTTCACATACCTGGACAGCGATATCAGAGGCTTGGGCCAGCAAATCCAAAGCTTCCTGATTACCATGCTTTCTCTTTTTCTTTTTACTCTTTACTTTTTTATGTTCTTTAGATTCAACCACTGGTGGCTCATGAGGAGGAGAATTTGAACTTGAATTTGAACTTGAATGGTATTGCGAATCAATACTTTCTTCAGAATCTCCATTTGAACTATCAACAGTTTCAAGCATCTCTAATAAATTTGCTACTTCTTTTCGAAACATTTTCCGAAGAGTCTGCGCCATTTTTGAATAGGCTAGATCAACAATACATGAAAATCAGTATTAGTCAGACAATCTATTTCATGCAAATTACCTAAAAACACTGGAACAATTTTATAATTTTACTGTACAAGTGTTATTCGATACATGGTTGATTCTTGTAAAACTTGACATTTTCAAAATGAATAACTTCGACAATGCTTTAAGTTAAAACTTTTGTTTGCTTTAATTTATTTTTAATTGTTTGATGGATGTTTAATATATATATATTTTTTAATTATCATTGTAAAGTATCATCATGCTAGCATTTATATGCATATACCAAAACAATGGTTGCCAAATATATATATAACATTTTAATAAAATGAAATTTAAAACTTTCATGTTTTCTTTATTTTCAGATTTAGCTTGTTTTAAATCATATAACAAAACACTTTTCTGTGTGTTGCAATAGATTAGTGAATAAAATTTTATATATTCTTGTTTTTCTGTCTCTCTGTGTGTGTTCTGCAGACACTGCTACACATAGAACTATAAGAATTGACAGGGAGGTACTTGTCTGAAGTTATGCACCTCAAAGCCAGTTTTTGGATTTTTTCTTATAATTAACTGAGATAGTGATTATAAATGATAAAGAACATCGAAAAATGCGAAGTGTTAACCTTGCTGCCGTTTTTGTATCTGTGCCTTTCCGGGTTTTGCTCTGTTTTTCAAGCAGACAAAAGGAAAGAGCTTCTGTTTGTTCTGCATTTTGAAATTGCAATCATTAATTCTCTCTTAAAGAAACAAAAAAAAAAAAAAAAAAAAAAAAAAAAAAAAAAAAAAAAGTTTTAAAAAACTTATATATTTTCTAGAGGTTATTCGGTAATTGCTTTCACTTTTTCTATTTTTTCTGCAGTTATAAACTGTCATCAAATAGTCCAGGTTAAAATTACAAACGGAAAAAAAAAAAAAAAACCACATATTCAGAGTATTTTTCATGTTTTAATGCTTTTTTTTTTTAAATACTAATATTTAATACATCAAAAAAATAATAATTTTAGAGGTTAATTTTGTGTTAGTTTTCATAGTTTCTGCTTTTTCTACAGTTCTAGACAGTGACTTGGCAGATGTAATTTCACGTTTTAAAAGAATTATGCTTTAGGACAAGTTGTCAATACTGGAAGAGTTCATTTTGTGTTTTAAAAGAATGAGGGGTAGGAGCATGTTTTTCATTATTTGAGGTTTCTCAGGAACTTCTGGCCATAATGGAAAGTTTATTACATTTAAAGTCAAAAATTAAATTGGTGATCACTATAACGGGGATCTCTTAGTTCTTTTAGAAAGATTTTCATTTAATAAAGCTAAAGTTATACAAATTTGAAGAGTGTTTTCAAAAGAAGACTGAATTGTATGCTGTCAAAAAAAGCGAAGATCTCAGCCCTAGGTACGTTTGGATAGAATTTCACCTTACATATTCAAGGACGTATAATGGTGAAGGCAGTAGGATCTCCAACAGCAGTTCATTTATACAGAATTTGGTTTTAAAATATAAAATACAAATTTGAGGGTCCTTTTCAAAAAAAGGCCAAAGCGTATGTAGCACGCCTGGGTATATTCTGTCGAAGACAGTGTGGACCATCTGTTTTGAAACTGGAGACGCTACCTCTGCACTACTGATGCTTAATGATATTTGTTCAATACTTATTACCACAATATTATTTGCCCTATAGATTCAGTAGCAAAATGGTTTTAAAATGGATTAAATACCTAATCTGTCGGTCAATTTTTACAAAAATCTACACAGTTATTGCAACACTAGTGTATAACATATTTGCAAGTGGGAACTCATTTGAAGGTATCATTTGAGAGTTAGCATGTTCACTCACACAAATCATAATTACAATACTTTCTTCAAACATTGCATTGGGAAATTAAAAAAGGGATTCAATTTTTTTTTTTTTTACCAACTTTTTTTTAACCAAAGCTCTAAAAGGTAATTCATGACCTTTAGTACAAAAGGAAATACAATCGGACCTCGTTATCTAGACACCTGATTTTCATGTCACTCTGCTTATCACGTCAATTTTTCAAAGTCCCGATTTTCTGTATATGATTTTAATGTAAATATACTCCGGATTTTACATCGTTGAATAATTTTCAACTCCAGATATCTCGACAGTTTAGAAAAATTGTCCATTTTTCATAATCTATCTTATAAGCACGGAAATTAAGTGGCAAGAAATGTCTTAGCCAAACTTTTCACAAAAGTGTCTAAAATACCCATTGAGGTAAATGAGAAATTTTATTTCAATCCTTTATCTGAATAAATAAACCCACACACTATGAATGACCCAGATAGACATATCAGTCAACTCGCGGTCTTTTTGTTCTGCCAGGCGGCGCTTCCTTGTGGTTACACGGTGTTTTTCATCCAGTTAAAACCAAAGCATTGGTTGCATTGGAACGATCAGAAATGATCTAAGATAGATTTCTAAAACAATGAGTATTGATTAGAATTCATTTTATAATACTGAAAAAAGAATTGTATGACTCACATCAAGGATAAGCAAACCTTAATTCATCAATACAGTAGAGCGCCGATTATCCGAACAAGTTGGGACCGACCCCAGTTCGGATAAATGGACTGACAATTTAACGGATGTTCATGACTATATTAAAATCTTCACACTTTATCCACGCTTTAGACTGACAGCATTGGTTAATGCTGGCATGTTTAAAAATTCATTTTTGTCCTTTTAATTTTTTTTTGTTTACTGTTTATTATCATTTTCTGAACTCAAGAGATTATAATTTAAGCAAAACAGCTTTCGATTGTTGCTTGCTTCAAAGAAGAGATTCTTTTCAATGCTGTTATATCTCGAACTCTTCTTAAATACGTTAGTTGAATAGGAACAGCATTCTTCTGCCGTTCGAGCCATTTTATAGCTGTTTCCAAACATTCAAAGGCTTCATTATGTGATGGACCTTGATCATTTTCAGAGCATTCGTTTTCAATTTCTTTTATGTTTTGAATATCATCCACAATCTCATCATCATTTAAAATCTGATATCCAGGTTTAATAGAATGTTTGGATAATTGGTAGTTGGTTTTAAAAAAATTTTTGAGAGAAATAAGCTGTTCGGATAATTTGAAGTTCGGTAAAAAAATATTTTTTTGAGAGAAATTGGCTGTTTGTATAATTGGAAGTTCGGTTAATTGGAGTTCTACTGTACTTCATATAAAATTTAAAAAAAGTCATAAATCTGATTTTTATACTTTTAAATTTTGTTTCGTGTTTACTTGTTGAATAATAATATTTTATTGCTTAAAACTGCAAGAACAGTTATGAATTTAAAACTGTCTTAAATTAATTAAAATTACAGCTTTTTATAAATATTTTTTTTTTTCAGCTCTAGCTATCGCGACACTCCGTTTATGACAACACTTTTTTCTGGTCATTAGAGTGACAGGATAACGAGGTTCGACTGTACATGAATTCAATGTCAAAAGCTGTTATTTGAAAGAAAATCATCACAAGAAATCAACTAACTTTGAAATATTAACATATTAACATTTTTTTAAGTATAAACTTTTCTTTAATTTTAGGGCCAACATTAAGACGCTGTTACAGAGTGATTTACTTTTTAAGAAAATATCAACAACAATAGCTCATTATAATAACAACTGTTAATACAAACATTCTGATTTTTAACAAACTCTTCAAAGAGGCTTCAATATATATCATTCTTAATAGAGTAGACTCCCTCAAATCCACAACCCTAAAATCCACACATCATCACAGATGTAAAGAATGAAACTTTCAGTTCAGATGTAGGAGCAAAATTACAGAATTTTTTAGTTTTATATCATACCGTATGTATTTTAATATGTAATTCTTGATAATATGACTGAACTCGTGGTTTTTCATGAAGGAAGTACAAATTTATTTTTGAAAAAAATCAAGATATTGCTGATATCACTGGTAATCACAATCTTTTTACTAAAAATACTTATGGAAAATCAAGCTTTTTTGGTTGTTAAGGCTGGCTACACCTGAAATAAAACTTTTCTTTATGCTTTTGATGTGAATTAATAAGATACCTTTATAAGGAAAGTTTCATTGAATAATTCAATGAAAATGTATATCATCTTTATTATACATATTTAATTATACACTTTTAATTATTTACTTGACCTTTTCTTTTAATAATTTAATCACTTTTAAAATTATCTAACTTTTTATCATTTTAGTTTATTATTTTAATTAATTATTTTACTATATTGCAAGCATTCATTATAATTTTGATTGCATTATTGCTTTCAAATTACTGTTTAAAAAATGTAAACAAAGCAATAACCAGAAATTCGCAAAATTCTCAAGTCTGCACAACCTCTGGTCCCAAGATGTGCAGATTTGAGGGAGTGTACTGTACTAAAAATATGTTTAAAAATTTAATAAATAAAGGATAAACAATTCGTTATTGGAATGAGAAGACTGTGGGGTTAAAAAAAATTCCACTAGCATCATTGTGCAAGTAGGAGGCCCATTAGGTCTGGGGAACTTTCAATGAACAAGTTTTCTCAGTGGGAATTAAATAGCAAAAAAGAAAAAGTTAAAATATCAATAATCCTTATTTCTTGAAATAAGTCCATAAAAACAAATTACAGATCATTAGCTCAATGACTTGGTTAAATAACACTGCTGTTTATCTGGGTAAATAATACCTTAATAGGAAATATCAAAACACTTGCAAATATACATCAAAACTAATGGTGGTTAATATAGTATTGATAAAGCAAGCAATGCATGTATACCTCACACATATTTACAATACAAGTTGATGTTGACTGATAAAATTCAATAATGAGTAATAAATGGGCCACAAGTGCACATAAAAAGTGCCCAAATGTTTAAATTTATAGTTTTCAGATTTAAAAATAAAGTTGATGTTGGCTGATAAAATTTAATAATGAGTAAATAGGCCACAAGTGCATATAAGAAGTACCCAATAGTTTAAATTAATAGTTTTCAGATTTAAAAAAAAAAAAAAAAAAAAGAAAGAAAAAGAGAAAAAAAAAACTAAACATTTCATATGTCATACACATTTATGACTGAGACTGTATATTAAGAGAAAATGTTTTGATGACAGGGAGATTGAGCAAGGGGTGGGGGGTGGGGGGGGGGGCTGTCAAGAGATAAAACAACATATTCATATAATTCATGCACACAGATTACACATACAAATCTTCACAGAACTTATAATAATTAATCTTACCATGGTTTTCTCCATTATACAATTCACAATTGGACACCATTTTTGAAAAATCTTCATCCAAATCACCAATAGTTTCATAATCTCCTTTGTATAATTTACTTTCAATAGCAGATAAATCCACAGGATCCTAACAAACAAAAAATGGTTTCTTAGAATTTCAGAATTGAACTTAGGCAAATACACAAACACTCATTTAGAATTGTAAGCAATCATATTAAATCTTTAAATTATTTGCAAATTTATCAATTAATAACAATAAGTTAAAACAAAATTGTATTTTTTTTTTTGTGGGGGGGGGGGGGGCAGGGTATTTTCTTTACAGAGTAAAACTGACTAGAGTAATTGACACCTGTACCCGTCTCCTGTTTTTGCAATTTACTAGAGGAGAGAGATCTGCGTAATTCAGGCTCTTTTCTCCGGGAAGGATCTCTGTGGGGGGGGGACATTATAGAGTTCCCGGGGGGGATTGCACTTTTTGACCATTGAAAACACAAAATCTCAAATCTTCCGGGAGGGACATCTCTTTGCTTCAGAAGGAATATCCCCCCTGGGCCACCCGCTGTATTCAACACCATGAGAAATAAATAAAAGAATGCTGATATTGTTGTAATTGAAAAATAACATAACAAAACACATCACAGTCAAAAAAGTTACTTACTGTTTCATATTGCAAAGCTGGGCATACATTAACAAAGTTGGTGTCTTCTGGTTTTGCAAATTCTTTATACAGTGTGACCACGTATAACCTGACCGACCTTTATTTTCCCAACCGTTGGCCCTAGATGCATACTTCCAATTACAAAAATGGTTTAAATAATATAAAGAATTACTTTTAAAGCGATTTGGGTCAAGAAAAACATTTATTAAAAAATTACAAAATTTAAATTTTTATACAGTCCCCCAGTCCTATAAGTGATATTTAGTAAAAATTTACTATGACACTAACAAGTAAGACGGAAAAAGTCCCATAAATCTAACATTAAAATTGACCGAGTTATGAAACTTTGAAATGCATAACTTATACCACTTTCTTGTGTATCAAACCAGATGATTTCGACCAAGCTTTCAGGGGTCGTATATAAAGTACTTAAACTTATTTCAAAGTATCTGTGGTTTGAAAAAAATCGTACAACTATTACTATTGAGTTAACTTTATTAGTTAAGTTTCAGATTAGTTAAAATAATTGTATTTTAACATCACTTGTATTTTGTAAGGATTTGAGGCTATGATTTCTTTTAACAAAAATTATGTTATTTTCATAAGGTTTTATTTAAATTACAACGATCATCTTTCCAGTTTAAAATTTGTACTCGAACTTTAACTGACTTTCAAATGTCCGATCAAAATTAAAATTTTACATACTAACTTAAATCCGATTTCAATGTAATATTATTATGATTTTCGACGCTTACCATCTTATTCATACTCATATTAGAGGATAACACAAAAAAATTCGGATAGATTACCTTCAACAAGTTTAAGAAATGGTTTTAGATTAGATAACATAAACCTGCGATGGCTGTGTTTTTAACTTTATAATTACGTTTTATGTATTATTTAACGCTAAAAAAAAAAAAAAAATTATTTTCACTTTAACCATCATGTCAGGATTTTTCACAAATCGTAAATTTCAAGGTTAAAAAATAGCGAAAAATCTGATACTATAAAATAGATGTAAGACAGTTACATCTATTTAGTGTTTATTATGTGTTAGTGATTATTCAGTTTAATTTTATTTAATTCAATTTTATTTTATTTAATTTTGTGGCTTATTCTGGGTTTCTTACAGCTAAACAGCTCAGGGGTTCAATGAGGTTGGGATTGGAGGGGATCAATTTTAACTTTGAAATTTGCGATTTGAGAAAAATCCTGACATGATGGTTTAAAATGAAGGTCATTTTCGGATTCAGCACTAAAAAATACATGTGAATCAATTTTCAAAAGCTAAAAAACATGGCACAACCCAAAATTTTAAAGATGGTGTTATCTAACAGCATTTAAAAATGTCTCATTTTTGTAAAGAATTGAGGCTGTTCTTTTTCATCTTTTTATTTAATAAAAATTATGTTATTTTTATCCTCTTATATGTTCAGTACAAATTGTATATTTTGCAGTAATATGTCAGAATGATTAAAGATTTCAATTTTATATTGCAATGCTAATTTTACTCTCAACCATTTTCTTTAATATATCTGACAAAATTATATTTCTACTAAATTTGTGAATGACCCCTAATTTGCAGCAAAAAATATACTCCAACTTTAAACAGCTATTACTCGGTCAATTTTAATCGTAGAATAATGGGACTTTTTTTGCCTTACTTGTCAGTGTAACAGGAAAATTTTACTAAATATAACTTATAGGACCGGGGGACCGTATAAAAATTTAGATTCTGTAATTCTTCGCTAAATTGTTTTTTCGCTTCAAGCTTTTTTTATCTTAACTCTGCACCTAATTTTGACCATTTTTGTAATTGGAAGTATGCATTTAGGACCAACAGTTGCAAAAATAAAGGTCGGTCAGGTTATACGTGGACACACTGTATACAGGTGCCTAGCATCAAAATATCATCTTGAATGAGCTATAGGTGTTCTTTCTTCCATTTTATAAAAGTCAAATTTTCACTTTGCAAATTGTTCTAGAATTTCCATTGCTAGAATCCAGCAGTTCTTTATTTTCTTCATTTATTTCCAAACGTTTACTTGCAAATGGTAATGTGTAGGGAGATCATCGCATTTCGCCATTTCACATGCTCACCTCCAAGCTATAAATCTGCACTGCATTAAATTTTTAACCATGCTTTCGAACAAGGTGTGCAAAAATTTTAGACTGGTTAAAGTGAAATCAACTTAGAGGTGATTGACAAGTGCAAGGCACTATAAGACATGTGCTGCTGCCCAATCTTTTCTCGAAAGCAGGTGATCTTAAAGTACACGCAGTGTGGGGAACTTACGCTAAAGTATGAATGATACCGTTTCTTAAACAAAAATTAAAGTGAAAGAAAGCTAGGCATCAAATTTGATGACTAGGCATAATTTTATGGCTGTGAAATGCAATAATTTAGTTGCATTTGACGACTAATGACCGCTAATTTCTAACTCTGACCGCTCTCCTCCCCCTAAAATTTTCTCTGCCATAAAAAAATTAATTTTAGTCAGATCAACTAAAAAAATGCATCTGCAATATCTTTTATTTAAATCTTATAAGTATGGTTAACATTTTTTGATAACTATCAAATCATAAAAGAAGGAAGGAAGAAAAAAAAATTGAATATTTATTTCTTCTATGCATGAGTGAAAGTTATAAAATTTCACAGAATGGAAATACAGTAATGTGCTTCTATCATCAGCTTCACTCAAGTGTATATAACTCAAATAAATGTAACAATATATAATTACAGTGAAACCCCGATTTTACGTTTCTCAAGAGACTGAGTAAAAAAACGTAAAATGCGGGAAAAACGTAAAATACGGGAAATACATAGAAGGCAAAAAATCATAGAAAAAAAACAAAGGTAGTCAAGATGACTCTCTCAAAAGGTATTACAATCTATATTTTACGAAAAAAACATTATTATACATACCATTTTAAAGATCATTTTACTAACACATTTAATTGCGAATCCTGGAGGTTGAAAATAGTCCGTAATAGTGGATTGTTTTTTAGTCGTTGAGTTCAAAGTGAATGCAGCATCTTCCAGGATTGAAATACTTTGCAAGTTTTTTTCCTGATCTTTATGAGAAAGAAAATAGTCTTTCACTGTTTGTAAGCTCTTCAATGCAATACTGAAAGAAGGGACAGGTTGTGCTTCTGTTTCTTCTTCTTCATCTTCAACGTCAGCTACAAATGGAGCAGTAGCTCTTTCAGCTTCACATGTTGCTAAATTTTCCGGGATGTAATCGTCGAAATCGTAGATAACTGTTTCGTTATCATTCTCCGAGTCTACTGCAGCTGATTCCTCATCTCTTCTCGGTTCATTAGATGCTACGAATACGCTTTCTTCAAAACAATGGGAAATGCACAGTTGTGTAACGTTTCTACACGACGCAGAAATAAAATGCATAGCCTCTAGAACACTTAACTTTAACTTGCAGGCGTCATTTCGGTTTCGATTTTCTATTTCAGCTACAGCTTTCCGGACAAGTTGCTTTCTATAAAAAACCTTGAAAGATCGAATAATGCCGAGATCACAAGGCTGCAATTTGCTTGTGCAATTTGCCAGAAAAACTTGCATGCACATTAGATAGCTGCAAAAACGGATGTGCACTGCATTGATCAATGAACAAAATTATTTAACGATTTTGCAACTCCATTTTTTTTTGTTTAATTTGCACAAAAAGTCTTCAAAAAGGGGTTTGGTTATCCACGCATTTTTGTTTGCTTCGTACTTTGTCGGATAACTTCTCACGTTTTTGAAGCCTCGTGGGTTGCGCGACTTTCCAACAACAAGAAGCGTCAGCTTCTCACTTCCATCAGAATTACAGCACAGTAAAACCGTAAGACGCAATTTGGACATCTTCCCTTCATGGCAGGAGTCTCTTTTAGCAACATAACTTTTATCCGGTAGGAGGTTAAAGAAAAGTCTGGTTTCATCCGCATTGAATATGTCCTTTGGCTTGTATCCTTTGGTCAAATTTGGTAGATTTTTCTTCCAATCTTCTATTGTAGCTTCATTTACATTTGATGATTCTCCCGAAAGCGATCTATACACAAGATTATGTCTTTTTTTCATTCGGTCAATCCAGCCATTTGAAGCTGAGAAATCTTTCAAACCACCAAGCCTATCGGTGATTTCTAGAGCTTTTTTCTTAGTATCGTGCCATTTACAGATACATTCGCGGCACAAGCTTCTTTAAATCACTTTAATAAAATACCTTCCAGCTCGTCGTACGGCGATTTTTTCAATGTTCTCCATTTCTTGGCAATTTTTTCTCCCACTTTCTCGATGTTTTCTTCAATGCATGGGGGGGGGGGCCAGTTTCAGAAGGCAGGAGAGTCTTTAGAATGCGTTTCTGCTTTCATAGACTGCATAACTTTCAACAACGTGGATTAACTTTAAAAAAACACAAAAGGAAAAATTATTGCTTATTTTAGAACATTTTTTTCTTTTTTTACTTTCCAGAGAAAACGTAAAATGCGGGAAATTCCATAAATAACAAACTTACGATCCGTGTTAAATTAACACTACAATTATATGGGAAAACTGGGACCTGATGAAAAAAACGTATAATGTGGAGAAAACATAGATTCGGATGACGTAAAATCGGGGTTTCACTGTATACCAATTACTATGGTGTTCTTAGTGAATGGGCATACTCAATTCAGCTGAATTATTTATGATCAAGGTATAGTCCACTCAAGATAAGTTGGATGATGACCTTGAAAGAATCTGTGACTCTAACAGGAAATAAAGTTGGTAAAAGAAACAAATGGTGTTGGGAATGCATTATTTAATTTAAAAGTAAATTCCACTAGTTGCTGGAAGTGGCTGTCACCTTAATTGACAGATAAATTCCTCTAAATTTGCATTACTCATTGGTCAACTTATTGCAAGCAGACTACAAATCTGTTTTTACCTTGTCACTAATTTTGCCGCTATTGCAACCAAACAATTTCTCCATGATGCAGACAAATAGACATACATATACAGTCAAACTCTTTTATACAAGAAGCAATGTAATTATTAAAATCCTCGTATTAACTGTTACTCACAGGGGTGGGAGTTTTCTTAAAATCTTACCAGCCAAAGAACTGCTTCTACCATCGAGCAACATATAGTCAAAAATAGTCTTGAAAAATTATTTGACTGTAAAAATAATTCTTTATTATAAATTATAATGCATTGTCATATTAACAAAAATGTAATTTGTTTCTTAATTTCTTAATTTGTACAAAATTAAGAAAGATATGTACCAGAAGAAATTTTAATGTTTGTTAAAACGTAGTGCCATATTTACATTGCAGAAACATTATTTAAGACTGCCTAAAAATTCCCTTGCTTAGCGAAAAAATCCACTTGCCGATGGTGAGTAGATTTGCGTAATTCCACGTACCTGGTTACTCGTAATATAGCTGGGAAATGATAAAAATCTTGAAAACAAACACATAATTAAAATAATAACTACTATTAATTGCACTAATTGTTTAAATGCTAAAAGTAATTTAATATAGTAAAGTTAATGTGAAATATACAGCCACCTTAAGATAGAATTGAGAATTGTAAATTCAATGAACAGTTTGCGTGCTGTGGATCTTACAGTCATGTGAAGATATATCTTTTTGAATTCTACCTTACTTTTCACCAAAATTCAAATTGAAATGAATGATGTATTAGCCACAATCCACTTTTGTAGCTCGTAACAAATGACAAAATCTTTTAATATAACTTAAATGACTAATCTTTCTAATTGTGCAAATTGCTCATTTCAACCGTCTCCTCGTAATAGCCAGGGTTGTATTAAACAAGTTTGACTGTATATGGCGATACATAACATACATATGAATAGATCTATTAAATGATCTGACAAGGAAGGTCTCCTTAAAGTGTACACTCAGAATATTTTGAAAAACATGCTAATGAAAGTACTTATGTATGTAATGAAGGATCAGTCAAATTTAGCGATAGAATTACAGTAGAAAGACGGTAAAAAAATAAGATACTTTCGAACATTTGCCATAAAAGGACAAACGTGCCACGCGATTTGGTGATCAATACCTTTTTTCTCGAAATGTGAAAGGATTTAAATGCATTTGAAAATTGCTAGTTAAGTGAGTGTTTAAATGCACAGTACTTAATGAATTTGGGCTATGAAACAGTTTATTATTTTTACTATAAGTTTATATAATATATACAATTTGAGCATTAATGAAGTTATTTAATTTTACATGATTTTCCTGGCTGGATAAGTTTTAAGTGCATTTTAAATGTAACTGCTTGATTAAGAAAGTTCTCCTTATATAGTCTGATATTGAGTAAGTCATTGTTTCCATGACAGCAATACTATTCTCTTGTTGCCTCCAACACTAACAATATCAAGTAAAATGGATAGTGTTCAGAATCGGACCTTAATTTTGAGTTTGAAGTAATTTTAATCCATTTAAATTTTGTTCTAAACCATCATTAAATTTTCTTATGGATACATATAAATGTATATGACAAATCCAAAGTTATAAAAGTGTATTTATTTAAATAAAACTTACTTTTAAAACAGTTCAGTGTGAAGAGGAGAAAAATTTTTTCCTTAAAGAGTATATTCATCATAAAAGCATATATTTTTATTTCATTGTGCTGCCAATCAGCAATAAATCGCCAAAAAAAAATGAAATTTTCATTATTTTTCTGAGTATGTGCTTATTGAGATCTCAACTCATGAGTGCAGAACACTAGGTGAACTATGTTCAACCACAAATGAATAACTTTTACCATGATGTTGTCTTGCAAAATATAAAAAAAGGTGAAATTTCATCAAAGGACAGGACATTTTTGCACATGCTTCTATGGAAACATGAAACTTAAACTAAATATTGTAATAAAAATTATTTTTTAAAAAAATTGTGGAAATGATGGTACATTTTTTTTTTAATCAAATTGTTCATATACTTAACAGTTTCACTGAATTAAAAGAAATTCATGGATAAATGTTAAAATGTTAAATTCAATGTTAAAAACTGACATTACCTTTATAATTTCATAATAACCAGGAGCATCATCTTCATTTACAGGATAAAGAAATGGCCAAGCATCTTTGTGTAACTTTACACTACTTAAAACTAAAAATAGAAAGAAAATTCATACGTTAATAAAATACTGAATTAAATAATAAAACATTACACTGCATTCTGCTTGATGCAATAAAAATAAATAAAACTGTTATTTATTTTTTTATTTTATTTATTTATTTATTTTTTTTTTTTTTTTAAGTATAGGAACAACAACAGATCAAAGAAGAGCTGCAATTTAAAAAAAATTGTAAATAAAATCACTTATTTTAAAATCAATTTATCAACTATAAATCAAGCATCAAAAAACAAACATAGTAGAAAATTTTAGAGAAAGGTAAGTAAACACAAACAACAACAAAAAAATGTTTAATTCTGCATTTCATTTACTTTAATTTTCTGACCTAACTTTAAGATTCTCGGAGAAAGACATGGATTTACTTAGTTTTTATTTATTTTTTATCATTATTTTTTTAATCAAGTGCAAGAAAATGGAAACAAATAATCAAAAAAGCACATAGCTTAAATTTTTAATGAATGGATGATAACTTAATTACATTTTTTTTTAATTTCTTTATTTAATCTTTCCTATGCATAATGCTGAAATAAATGTTTAACCCCTTCATCGCATATACATGAAATATAGGGTCTGTATAATTCTCAATATTTCCTACTAAGAATTCTTAGTTTGTCTTATTTTTTCACAGAACTTCTGTGACTAAAAAATTAAATAAAAAATTTTATTTGGTATAACGGATGCTAAAAGATTAAATATTATGTATGAGATGCCCATTACTAAGGGGATTAATAAATATTGTAAAGTCATAAAACAATTAATTCATTCTGTGATAGCTATGACTTATAACTAAGAATCAAAATATTTCATTCAGTACAAATTCTATTTCAAAGATACAAAAAATGCAAAGAATACATACGTTTAACCATTTGAGACATAAGATCTATTTCATTGCCACTATAAAAGAAAAAAAAAATGTTCAAATAAATAAACGCACAAAAACAATTTAAAAGAAACCTTGTGCTATTTCAAGGAAAATTCATTAACAATAAAAATGTAAGATTATTTATTTACAATAAATTCATGAATCAATCAGTTTATGCTGTACAATAATGAAACACTACAGTCAGATTATAATCATTGTATTAAATAGAACAAATGATAAAAGATTGAAGTTTTAGCAGTGTAATTAACAATACAAATGCTGCAACTATAGTAACTATCATACATCACTGTTACACATTTGTAAATACAGTCGAACCTCGATTTCATGAATTTTTCGATATCTCGAAGAAAAAAAAAATTCCCTTCAAATTTCTTATACATGCAATGTTGAAAAACCCTTGGTTTGATGAAATTTTTTGGCTAATCCCTCGATAACTTGATTTTTTTTCCATAAATAGCATAGAATTTTTTTTTTTTTTTTTTTTTTTTTTCTAAAACAAAAAAATATTCTGAAATAGAATTTTTTAAAGAATAGAAAAACTATATTCACAAATTACAGTGGTCAATATTGCATAAACTTTAAAATGAAGGAACATAAAGACGCCAGTAACACAATGAAATCTCTTGATCCTCCCAAGGTGGGAGTTGAAATTCTTGTTTTATTGTTCCCTTATCTCTTTTCAGTCAGTTGTCATTGCATATGCAGTAACAAATCATCGACAAAGTTAAAGAAAAAGGAAATTGCAAAGGAGTTTGGAATTCCAATCTTTTTCAAATAAAATTTTTAAAAGCATAAATGAATAATAATGATGATGAATTAAAAATAAAAATAAATAAAAATGAATCACTTTTTAAAAAGGTTTGTAAAAAAGTTTTTTTTTCTACTATTGATAGCATGCAATTTTTGATAATTTGAATTTTCGGTATTTCAAATTTTTTTGTCTTTCCCTTCAAGTTTGAGATATCGAGGTTTGACTGCATACCAATCATGAAAACTGATATACATGACTGGTATTAACTGCAAGTTTATGTCAAAATTAGATAGTTTATTTTTCTCTTGTGCAATTAAAGATGTTTAATCATCAATATAATCAACCATTTTACAAATCTTTTTCAATTTGAACAAATATATATATATATATTATACATACATATTGCAAACTAAAAATTGTGATCAAAATAATTTTAAAACTAAGACTAAAAGTGCAGAGTTTTAAACTTAAATGTGTGAAAACAATCACAAATTCTGCAATTTGCATGAAATATAATTCATTATTACACATTTTATAAAAGATATTCACACAAGAAAACACATTGCAAAATTACTCCGATAAAAGTTAAAGAAGGTAATTTTAAACTGCCTGACTTCATACTTTTTGTTCTTTCTAATGTTATAATATGCACACAAATTTTGAAGACTAGCAGAGTTATTCATGTTTTAACCCTGGCAAAAGCAATCAAAATCATATAATATTTTACAATATCAGTAACCTCCTAAGAACACAACATTTTATTATTAATATTTTTTTTATATATATATACCGAGAATTCTGGCTTAAATTGCTAATACTCTGCCTAAGGAGCTCCCTGGATCGACAACCGTACCAACACAGTTTCTTCACTCACACAATCTTTTGATTATAGCAACTGGTCATGGTCATACTGAAGGTAATGAAACTCCCTTAAATAATGGATAAGATCTGCATTACATATATTCTTAATATATGTGTAAGCATCGTTTAATAGGCTTATTATCTGCAGTATATCAGATAACAGATCAGATTCTACCGTCAAAAGTTGTCTGAGTGTATTCTGCAGGCATGAAAGCGGGAAATGGAAAAAAAGGTGGAATTTTTTTCCCATCTATACAACGGTAACAAGTTTTTGTAATTTAGACATATTTTAACAGGAATTTATACAATAAAATTAAATATAATTGTACATATGATTGTTATTTTCTTTTTGTAATTTAGAAATTAATAAACTAACAAAAGGTTCATTGAATAAAAAAAAGAGAATGGAAGGCAGATTACTAAAAGTATAAATCAAAAGACATATCTGATGAATTTATGTGAAGTGCAGTGATTTTTTTAAAACATATATTCTGGGTAGTTTGGTTGCTTAAGATTTTCTCTCTCTCTCTCTCTCTCTCTCTTTTCTAAGGGGGGAAAAAAAAAAATTCCATGCTAAATATACGCACATAAAAGTTATCGTTGCTCCAGAAATACATCACTGAAACTACCCCAAAAAGTTGTATAAATGGAATAAAACATTCTATTTCAAAAAAAAAAACTTATGTAAACTTGCTTTCCCTTTTAAAATCTAAGAAAAATTCACTCAGAAATGACATCTCACTCAACTTCATTCACCTAATTTTGAGATAGTCATAGGATAAGCTGACCTTTGATTTAATAGCTCTTCTACACAGCAGTTCAAAAATTCTAAAGGTTTAAATAGACAAAATGTCTGAAGAGTAAATTTACCAGACCCCCCCCCCCCCCCCTATATGCTTTCAAAATTTTCTTTGCATTTTTGCATCAATCCAGAGAATGACCAAAATTTTATTCAAAAAGGTGGAATTCTTCCTTTAGGAGGAACTCTTTCATCCCTGATTCTGTGTTATCAATAAAGGTAACTCTCAATTAACATGACTACTAAAATCAGTTTTTCTTAACAAAAATAAAATTCCAACTATAGTCATAATGCATTTTAAAATATTGTCAATAGAAAACAAGGGATGATATTTTATTTTAGAAAGAGATTTCTTTGAAAATTTTGCCGATTTATGAGTCACTAGCTATAGGTGTAAATTAGTGGTCGCCCCTCGCCATGTGGCGATTAAAGTTGTAAAAGTGGCGATTAAAAAATCGGCCATCGATCGCCACTATAGTCGCCACTCGCCAAGTGGCGATTAAAAAATCTGTTATCGATCGCCAACTGAAATACAACTTTTTTCATGAAAATATGCATCTCTACTTTGATTACATCTAATTAGCAAACTGGTTCATTTTTTTTCCTACTGGATGCAAGCAGATTTCAATGATTTAGCTGTATTTTCAATATTTAATTTTTTCGCCAAGTGCTCGCTCTTCAGTTGGATTATTTTTTTTACAGTTTTATTCTGCAAGATATATTCATCAGCTTTGATTCCACATGCGTTTCAAATATTGCCTTTCTTTCACTTTTAAAATGCAAGTGCATTTTAACCCTTTCGGGTTTGGAGTATTATTAATAGTATGTCTTTTCATCGAGTATTGTTTTGTCTTAACAATTACTTTTGCTACTATCTACATATAGTAATGATAGTTTATGGCTATGCCTTTCTTATTATGATTTCATTTATGTTTGGACGTTTAGTAATAACAATAAAAGTTTGTTTAATATTCTCTTTGCACCATTGGCGATTCCTTTATTTTATAAATATATATCACTCTTTAAATTTAAAATAGTATAGGTTACTTTTCTGAACAAATCATGTGTGATAAAACACAAAAAACATTAGAAAGTTGTAATATCTGTTAAACTCTCTTGTAATGATATTTTCCAAACATCTTCAAAAACTCTTCCTTTCTATTATCATATAAATATGAATTGAATAGTACACAAAATAAGTACATTTGTTAGAATTTAGACAATGAGATAATCTTTAAACTTCAGTAAATCTATTCGGATAACTACGATTAGCATTATTAAAATAAAACTAATTTTATTCTCAAAACTGAAAAAAAAAAAAAAATCCGACACGAAAGGGTTAAGGACATTGCAATATCTTCAATATGTTAGATCAGTTAGATTATTTTTCTTCAAGAGATATTGTTTAATCCTGTGAAATACAGTCACCAGCTTAGACTTCAACTGTATGTAATGTGTGTAGCATGTTAATAACACATTTATTAAATAAAATCAAAATAATGTTTTATTTGATTTTCTTTTTTTAATTGAATATACCTAGCTGTTGGAATTAGTTATTTTTTATATAAAGAAAGTAAAATGAATTTGATTGATAATGGTGTTTATGAACATATACAAATTATCCAAAAATAAATTCTAAAAAAATTAATATGATAACAGATTTTGTGGTTTTAAAGTAATTTTCTTGAATTTCGACTGCTTCCCTATTCTTATTGTGAATAGTTGGCTAGTATAAAACTCTGATTTATAGAAAAATATGTATATATACAACGATTATAGTTTATCTAGCTGTCAAGAAAGTTTGAAACATTATAGAGGCCACTAATGAAACTGAGTCTACTGGCCACTGGCTACTAACTCAATTTCCCAGTTTTCACCTATATCACTAGCTACAACTTTTTGTTATCATAAAGGAAAAATTTAAATAATCTATACACTAAATGTACAGCATAATATTTTACATCTATAAACCAAAACATTAGTTTTCTCTCCAAATAAAACTTATCCATACATTATAATAATGAAATTTCACTCAATTAGCAAAATGACATTTTAAAAAACTGATGATTTATAAGACAACTTACTCAGAATTATCAACGGAAGTTGAATTTTGTGAAGACTCTGAAGAATCCTTTGTGTCTTCATTGTGTTTTACTCTTTTATGAGTACCTACATGTTGGACAACATCAGCTTCAACAGCTCTTTCTAGATGAATATAAATAAATATATAGATGAAATATACATCTTACAAATGTGTACTGCATGCAATTCAATACAGGATTTAAACATACACTATGACATTTTTTATCTCCCTCCTCACAAAAAAAAAGAATGTCCATTAAAGACAAATAATACAAATTAATTTTTTTTTTTAAATTCTTTATTCAATGGTTTTTATTCAACTAAAACGCACAAAAAAATTTTAAATATATTTTTTAATTAGTGAGAAAAACGGAAATTTTTCTGTCATTAATAACTCCTATACATTTACACTTTATTTATTTTACATATATATTAACCACTTCACAAGCAGAAGATATAGGGAAACAATGCATTTACACTCGACTTATCTCGGGGCAAAAATTGAAGTGGTTAAAGAATAAAAGGCAAGGCAACAAATTTTTCACATACTTGTTATTTCTAGATTATTTTTTTTTTTTTTTTTTTTTTTTTTGTGAAAGGAGAAACATTATAAAAACTTTATCAGGCATAATAGCAGCTCAAGGGAAAAAATGTGAAAATTTTTTCACTCTATACAATGACGACCAATTCTTGAAATTTAATTTAATTTGATCTGATATTTACACAGCAGATGTGTCTACACTAACTGGTTAATAATATTTAACTTTTCTTTGTTTAAAGACTTTAGATTTCTTCTGTTATAGGAAAAAACATTCTTCATATTTAATAAGATATGTGTATTATATAACTATTGACTCCTGCATTGATATCTTAGCTGTACCTTAGCATCTTTACTGCACTGAAGCTATTGGAAAGTGTTTACAATTTTATTTTTATCTCTGATTCATCATCACATTCACATAGTCTACGTTATAAGCATCTAAAAGTGAACTTTTGATCTGACAGTTCTGCAGTATATGAGGAGAATGAAACTCAAAGGTTTGAGTATTTAATTTCTCAGATATGTATGTACCTCCTCCCCTTTATATACCATCAATAATTTCTAGCCTATTATGAATCGATGCAAGGAACAGCTAAAATTGCTTTCAAAAACGAGAAATTCCACCTTTTGAAGAAACTCTTACATACTTGATCTTCCTTTTTTCCAGTGAATAAATAAAAGCTTCAAAATAACTTACTCTTTCTTTCTTCAAGTCGTTCTGCTCTGCTTTTTACTTCAGTCATTTTGAAATCATCATTACGATGCCTATAATCCTCATCACTATCATCGCCATTAAGTACAGCATAATTAATAACTACCTAAAAATTAAAAAATATATGAGAAAAAAAATTAAGAGACACAAAATTAGAAAGCATTTTCTGCAAAATTTTCATTTAGAAATATGTACACTGAATTATTATTTAATTATTATTAATTTACATTTTATTTTAAGAATTTAATCAAATAGAAACATTCTTTTTTCTTGTTTTATCCAGTGACATCATAACTATGCATATTATGGGCTCATGTCAAAACTCCATTTTTGGATCCCTGAATCTTAGAGCTTGTGGCATTTGTTACAAGAGTTACTGTATAGTTATGGCCATTGGTTCTATCATAATTAAACATTACAAAATTGTTTAAATTGAGAATAAAAGCAAATAAAGCAACACATTTAAGGGTGTATTCCGATCCAAACTGCTTATTTTCTGATTCATTTTAAAATTCATTTTTGCTCTCAAACGCATCAAACTGCGAAATTCTCTTATTTAGAAACTATATAATGTGCCGTGCTTCTTAATTTTTTGATAAATGCAGAAAATACTGTAAAAAAACGCTGTCAAAGTTGGCGTTTTGAACCGAATTTTCCGAAGCGGGCGATCTGGGAATGAAAAAAATTGTCATACTGAGAAAATAATTGTTTAAAAATCAAATTCTAATTAAGTGAGCTGAAAATGAAATCACACGGCATGTTAAACATGTCTTCAGAAATCACCCCAGCAAGTTTCATGTTTTTACTTTTAAAAATGAGTCTGAAAATGTCTCAGAAAATTTCAAGCTTTTGAGAGTGGAAAAATATTTTTTCGAATACACCCTTAAAAAACGTTTCAAAAACTTGACACTAGATTTAGAAAATACAATTTTAATACTTAATGAAAGTAATAAGAGAAATAAAATAATTACCTCTGTATCGCCTCGCATTCTTCTAGTGTCTCTTCTAGTGACAATTTTTTCCCGCAAAGGCGCCTCAGGTAAAAGTGCTTTGATCTTTTCTTGGAGTTTTCTTTCCTATTGATGAAAAAGACCAAATAATCACAGATGAGAAATAAATAACTTCCAGGTTTCTTGCATATAGCAGTAGTTGGAAATAATCTTATTAGAAATCCTATCTTCAAAAGTATTTTTTTTTTTTTTTTAAGTTACTGTTTTTCAGATTAAAATAAAGTTTTTGTCAATTTTATAAATCAGGATACAGGCAATAGGTTGTCAACAATGCCAATTACTTCTTGAAAAAATAAAGCTACTGATCTACCGTAAGGAGAAAAACCCTGAGAGGGGTTGCTTCTTCAGAAGATACCAACTGGGAGAGGTGTGTTGGAATCGCAGGAGGTTACAGTCTTGGCGCGATTAGCATTCGCTTGATGCTCTCCTTTTTTTTCTATTTTCTCTTTTTGACAATGCGAATATATTGAATTTAATAATACTAGGCGATCTTACCCGGGTTCTCAGAGTTACAAAGTATAGGAAAAAACCTTTTTCTCTAATAAGTCTAATACTTTTTTTACATGTATTATATTTTTAAGTTTGCCCACTAACACCGAAATGCATTTTTATCTGAGGAATGTTATTATGCAATCAAATAAAGTTCCGAAAATTATTAAAAGCTTTTGTATCGAAGTATCGCATGCCAGGAATTATTAGCCGAAGATTGTGCTACGCACGACAGTCTTTTTGATTCTGATCTTTTCAGTGCTTTAAGCGAGTAGTTCAATTACATGTCTGTTAAATTTATATTTTATTTATATTAACAATCTAGCTACTTTCTGACACATTCCTGAATTAGTGTTTATTCGTAAATGCATAACACTGCCAAATTTTCTTATTAAGAAGCTATGGAAATCAAACAGTGTTTTCGAATTTCTGACAAAATTTTAATGATACTCATATCTTAAGAACTTAATGCACATAATTTCCTCAAATTTCATATTCTGTTGACATAAGTTTGTTCTGATTTGGCTACGCCAATTTATTATTAAGGGTGTTCTCAAATCCAAAAGGGCAACTTTATGACACAAGTTTTAATTCATTTTTGTTCGAAAATGCATGAAACTAGCAGTTGTTGTTCAGAAACTATGTAATCGAGCTGTAAGTGCATTACTTATTTATTTATTTTGTAATGCTATTTCAAATATATTTTGTAATGTTTAACAGTATAATGCTGCAGAATTTACATTTTTCTGCAATTTACATTTTTATTCACCTCCCTTGAAATGCATAAACAGGGCCAGATTACTACAGAGGCAAACTTCCACCAGTATTTTAGCATAAAAAATTTTCCCACATTTAAATGCAATTTTTTTTTTTTTTTTTTTTTTTTTTTTTTTATCTTAGAGGACAAAAATTTCTTTTATAAAATACTTATAGAAGCTTGCAGCTTATACTAGCTCTTGCAGTGTAAAAGCAGAGTTCTGTGCCAATTTCCCGAAATTTAACTTTATCTGTTACCTCCCATGAATAATGTAAAATTGGGGTTCAGCTGCAATGCAATTTATTCAAGCTTCCGAATACAACTTTATAAAAAATTTTGAATGCTATCATCTTAGGTTATTATAGTTGATTAACTGCTTGTTTTTTAACTACAACACAGAATTTATTTAACGTGTATTTAACTTGCTAATTATTACATCAGTGCTTCAACCATTTTCTGATCAATTTACAAAGGTGCCAGATTTATAAAGCTATATTTGATGCACTTGATGTATTTGATGCAAGAGAACAACTTAGAAAGATGGACAATAAACAATTCATCAATTTTGTTAATAAGAAGAATAAGTAGAGAATAATACAATAGAGGACAATATACATGCATAGTCAATTTAGCATGTGAAATGCATCAAGCTATTGATTGTGAAAATATATTTTTATAAATTTATTATTAATAAAATAGAGATGGTGAAAAACGAATTTATATAGTACAACTGAAGAATGTTGACAGATTTATTAGAACAAAGATTTTAAAGTAAAATAGCAATATACAATTACTTATTTTACTTATTAAGAAATGATTTGAATTTATAATATATATATATATATATATATATATATATATATATATATATCTAATGCATTAAATGCTTCTTTAAAATTAAACTGATGATTGATGATGATACATTTATAAGTCATAATGTGAACATATAAAACATACCTTATCTTCATAAATTTTGTTCAAAATGGGCAAAAAGTTTTCTTGGAGTATCGTAAATAAACTCTTTTCATTTTTGGACTTGCTGTCTTTGAACTTTTCAGTAAAATTCACCCATTCTTCAAGTGTATCACAAACTACAGACCACCTTGATTTCTCACTTACATTCATAAATCTATCATCTTTGGCGTCTTCTTCAACATTGCTAAAAATAAATAAGTAAATCACATGTGATAAAACAATTCTTAATAAGATATAAATGAACACTGAAGAATAAAAACAATGTGAAGAGAGAAATCTCAGATCTGCAGTACAACAATTGATTTCAAGAAGACGGGGGGATTGTGTCCCTTCCTTGATTTTGTGTATCTGCTTGAAATATTTGAAAATAAATAAATCAATGAAAGCATTGTGAGAATACTTCTCACAGTATTTAAATTTGGTTTAATTTTATTCCCTTTCAGCTATTTTTTTTGCATCGATGTCTATTTAAATCCATCGTTAGGATCGACCGCAATAATTATTTCTTTTGGCCTTATACATTGATGTTCTTTAATCTTAATTCTATATTTATTTTTGCGTGGGTGATTTTTGTTTCAACTGCACATCGGCAAATTCTATGACATTCCGCTGCACCTGGTATGGGATGCTTCTCCTTTCGAATCTACACGATTGTGATGACGTCATCGAAGCAAGTATCTCGCCGTGTAAGCTTTGAATGGATGTCGATCTTTTCGGAGGTGTGTCTAATCGCTGATCGTAGTGTGAATAGAAGTAAAACTCATTAAATGTATTCTTTCAGATTTGTTTATTAAGATATTGCTTAATTTTTAAAATTCTCTAATAGATTTAAATCTTCTCTTTCTCTAACTTTTGAAGTCCCCGTATTCATCATTTAAATACTAAAACTCGTTCATTTTAAAATCAGAATTTGGTTTGATGTTGTGCTGAAAAGATGTAGTTTTTCAATTCGCGGCGCGGGTTTGCCTGCCGTCGAATGCCACTAAGTTTGCCGAATGAAAACATCTGTATAATAGGTCGTATGTTTGTGGATTCTTTTTGTCATGCCAAAATTTAATCTTTAAAGATGTGCTGCTCTCATTAAAAGGAATCCCATGGAATTATTCTATGTTGGCTGTTATGTTTCTCTTCTTAAAAGATTCAGTTCTTTTATTTTAAAATGGTGACCAGAAGTAAGAATTTTCATAACCTTCTATTGCTATTAACGCCTGAAATAAAGATTATTATTTGTTTCATCAGTTTGCCTCTTCACTGTCTCCTGTAAAGTAAGAATTCTACAGTTTTATTATTTCTTTAACGATCAATAGTTTTTATCAAAAGAACTTCGCAATGTGTACTTAACCACTTAACGATCATCAACATCTATTTTTACCGTCACAAGCATCACGGAAAATGCAAATTTTAAACTTCTTTTGTTCTTTTTTAAACCATATCTAGAAGAAATAGCCACTTTCATTTTTTTTAAGCTATTGCATTAAGAGCTTTTACAAATATTCATTACTTAAGAATATTATATATAAAAATAATCAACATTATATTGTTTAAATGTTACAAAATATTTTTTTTTTTTTTTTTTTTTTTTTTTTTGTATTATTATTTGTCACAGGAATATAAAATCCAATATTAGTGTATATCTAGGGCTTCCCTGTTACTTTCAAGTACAAATTATAATTTTTATAGACATCTTTTCAATAAATGGGGGCATTGTGACCCCTCTTTAAAAATCCTGGAAATTATAAGTGGTTAAAAGGTTGGTTAAGTACGTTTGTAGCACTAATTTAAATAAATATTGAAATAAGAAACAGAAAAGATGATATATTTATCGAAATATAATTCATCCATGTAATATTTCTTCAAATAATGCTATTTAATTCCAAATCACTTCAAGTGATGCCTTCCAGATTAAGCTTTTATGTAATAAAATATGTAAGTGAATGTGTCAGAAAGTTTCACATTGCTGAATGGGGAAAAATATTCTTTTGAAAACTATAAAAGAAACCTAAACCTGCAGAACTATCTATTAAGAATCCTGGCCTACGGTGCCCTGGCCTGTTTTCTTGACCATTGACCCTAAGGTGCTATACAGCATATGTCCGGGTCAGGCGATCAGTTCAAAGAATGCACAGGATAAGAAGGGAAAGCATTGGAAACCGTAACTAACCGAAACAGTGCAAACAGTCCTGCTGAGAAAACACACTCAAAGGGGAGATTTAATCATAGGCATGCTTCATTGCATTCACCAATTTGCCAATTTTTATTTTTCAAAACGACATTTCTTTGACAGTTCGTCTTGAAACTTAGAGATTGTGACAGATCTTTTAATATGATCTGTTGTTATTATATATTTTCTATATTGCAGTAGATAGATAGCTGATGAATATGTACAATGGAAAAATCTTCAGTGATGCAGGCTTCGATAAAATAATAAATTTTATGTATTGATAGTTCCACTTTCACTCAAAAACTAACAGATTCATCTAGTCTTCTGCATCTGTATTGTATGACCTTTGACCTAATTCCCAGGAAAGAGGTTTTGACTGCTTCCATAAAAGGGGGGGGGGGGGTGCACTACTTTCGTGTGGACAGGGATGACCACAGCATTACTCCTCATTTTGATAATTACTGCTACAGGCAATCACGCCAAGTGAACCCTGTTTTATCTTTCGCCCCTGTATGCGACTTCTACTGCTCAGCTGTTTGCACTTTTTCACTGACAGTCAGAGACTTACATTACATCTAATGAAGTTTCCCTTCTTCACATTTCATTTTCTTTGGTCAGTCTAATGTGAGATACACAGTGTTTAGTTCCCAAGCAAGCTTAGTACTTATTTTATCTACCCTGAAGTGATGAAAGGTTAGAGAACATTGCCCAGTCTGGAGTTGTATACATTCCTGAAAGTTGCTAATTACACTTACATTATATTTACAAAAAAAAAAAGAAAACCTTTTTCTCCTAATTTACATACTACCAAAAAAACTTACTTTTCAACATCCTCTTTCTTAGGTGTCTTACGTGGACGGCCTCTGCCTCTTACAATTGTTGTAAAACTATCATTTTTGGACTCATCTTCAACAATGCTACAAATAAATAAATAAAACCCATGTGATAAAACAATTCTTAATAAAATGATAAAAGTACACTGAAAAATAAAAGCAAAGTGAAAAGGGAAATCTTCTTAGATATGCAGTGAAACAAAATGATAGGTGCCGGCAAGGGGGAAAAGCATCTTCTTTTCCTAGATTTTAAAATTTATTTAACTAAAAATATTTGTTCCCTAACAAATGACAAAAAATATAGTAAACTTTATTTTTCCAAAGTGACTTAAAACAATGACAAAAAAGGAATTAACAATATTTCCTTAGAAGAAAGTTCTGCTCCCTCACCGCTCTGGCAAGAAAATTTTTAGGTGTCTTTCTTTTACATTCATATAATTCATCTTTAACAGTACAGGCCAGGAATGTTGATTTTATTGAAGGTCTAGAAATAACTCTCTTTGCACCACTGATTTGAAGGTTAGATTTCTAATTAAAGATTAATAATGAAGAGAATATGATTGATAAACTTTATTTACTAAAACAAAAAAACAAAAAACGGTCTTTTTAAAACAAGCTTGAAACTTTACAAAATAAATAAATGAAAACATGGAAAACACTATGTATATGTATGAGGCATTCTCACAAAATTAACTCTCAGGAATAAAAATCTGGTGAAATTAAATTTAATAAAATAACATTTTAAACTTATAGACGAATGCTTTAAGGGGGTGTTTGTTCTCAAATCCAAAAGGACAACTTTCTAACATAAGTATTAATTTATTTTTGTTCGAAAATGCATGAAACTAGCTGGTGGTGTTGTTCAGAAACTATGTCATTGAGCTGTTTTTTCCCTTTTTTTGAAAACGCAATAGATCTTTCAGAAAATAATGTCAAAGTGGGCATTTTGAACTGAATTTCTGTGCGACGGAAGAGACTCAAGAGCGGGTGAAAAACGTGTTTGTCACATGGTTAAAATTCCTTATAACTCAATAGGTAATTGATGGATCAAAAAATGGAAAAAAACAGTTCAATTCCAAATCACTTCCATGGGCAGGCTTTCCAATTTTATACCTTTCCGTTAAAAAATGAATCTGTAAATGTGTCAAAACGTTTTGCGCTTGTTGAGCAGAACAGCCTTAATGATTCAAAATAAAGAAAAAATGGTCAGCAGCGACAATTTTTTTATTTAACTGAGGTTTAAGTTAATCTTGTGAGTTTAATTTTCCTTACCGTCCCCTCGACATTTTACCTATCTAACTCTTTATTTTCTTCTAAATTTTTACTTATAAGGAATTTGCATAGTACCCACAGAACATTCAAAAAAGAAATAATAACAATGTAGTATTTTAAATACAAAATTTTAGTATAACATTGTTTTAAAGGGATGTTAAGGGGAAAAAGGGGACTTAAGGGGAGAAAAAGGGATGGTAGGGAAAATTACCACCTATTTTTAGGCAAATCATGTTAAGACTAAGTGATAGCCAGAATGTTCATTGATTTTTAGCAATAGTTATTTACATTGGATTTTTAAAAAAAATAATTAATTTATCTCAAAAAGTACAGGAATAAACCTTGGGGGACGGAAAGACTACCAATAAAGACACAATGCTTGAAATTGATATTTAAATGCTGATTTAAATTCTGCAGTAAATTTCCTGTCAAAGAATTTTAGCCATTCTTTCTCTATACTCCCTGAAGGAAAAATCGGCTTTTCAAGGACAAACATCCTCTTTTCATTTTCCCTTTGTTACCATAGTTACAAACCTAAGATAAGTGTCGAGGAGAGACCAACGAAGGGATAATGAAAAGAGGACGTTTGTCCTTGAAAAGCCAATTTTTCCTACAGGGAGTATAGCATACTTCTGCATGAGAAAAATTCTGCGGCTGTATCTGAAGTGATTTTCTGTATAATTTTAGCAAGAGGGAAGGTAAGGAATCTAAAATCCAGGGATAAAGTTAAAAAAATAATAACAACTGTAAAAATGTGTGCAGGTTAATTTTTTGCAAGGGCTTTTTGCTAAGATTTTTAAAAAAAACTGTTTTATCCTCATTTACTACCAAATATACTTACTTTTCAACATTCTCTTTCCTAGGTGTCTTACGTGGACGGCCTCTACCTCTTACAATCACAATACTGTCATCTTTGGAGTCATCTCCAGCATTGCTAAAAGTAAATAAATAAACCACATGTGATCTAATAATTTTTAATAAGGTATAATAAAGAAATTCACAGAAGAATAAGAGCAACGTGAAGAGATCTGTTTAGATATACAGCAAAACAGCTGATATCATGGGTGTTGGCGAGAGGGGGAGGGGAGCCCTACCTCTTATTTGATTTTGAAAATTATTTAACTGAATTTTCTTTTTCTATAATGATTTTTAAAAAATAGTAAACTTTATTATTCCCAAGTGACAAGTACTAAGGGAAAAAGAAATGAACAACATTCCATTGCACGCTCCCTGACTCAGTGAAAGACAATTTTTTAGTCGTGTTTTTCTGTTATATTTATATGTATAAAAATATATATGTATAAAACAGAACAGGTCAGTAAGGCATATTTTATTGGAAGTCAAAAAATGAATATCTTCACATCCTTGATATGAAAAGAGATTTCTAATTAACGATTAATAATGAACAGTATATGATTAATAAGATTTACTTACACATGCAAGATTATCACTCACTTACCAAGAAAAAAAAAAGAGACTTAAAAACCTGCTTCAAACATTTAAAAATAAATGAATGAAAATATCATGAAAACATGACTTTCAATCTTTTTTTCTTTTTTAAACCATATATATATATAAAAGGTATATCCATTTTCTTTCTTCTTTTAAGTTCTTGCATTAAGAGCACATATAAATATTCATTACTTCAGATCAGGGTTGGAAAAAAACCGGGTTTTTTACTTTGTAAAAAACCAAAAAAAAACTGGTTTATTTGGTTTAAACCAGGTTTTTTTGGTTTAAACCGGGGTTTTTTAAATATAATTTCCTATTGCATATAGATGCATATCTGTTGATAAAATAAACATTTTTGGATATTATATAAGTAATATAACTTTTGAAAATATTTAAATTAAATAATTACAATCAATTATATAGAAAATTGAAATCATTTCTAATTTAAACATTATTAGTAACAGCTATGTCTTATGTTCAAAGTAAGCTGCTCTACGCAGTGAAACATTGATACCTTGAAAATCGTATGAAGAATCCTTTGATTAATAATATAATAATCAATCAATAAACATTTGATGTAGTTTCATGAATATATTATTCTATGGTTGTTGTTATTATTATTTTTTAAAAATCCAAATACTACTGGTTATTTTGTTTTCTGAGTGATAACTCCAAGTGTCCAAGTCAACATTTTTGGCCATTAGATTCAGCAACTAACAGAAAAGATTGATTAGTATAATTGAAATGCTATAACTAGCACTTAATTTTTGCAAGCTGTGTTATTCAATTTGATATCTTAAGTTACTCTTTTAATTTCTTTAAGGATAATCTTCCCCAATCCCAATCCAAAAAATTTTCTTTTACAACTTAATCAAAATCTTACAGATCATTGTATTTTGTTACTAACTGCTGTAAATAATCTGCATTTTTTTTAATGAAAATATTTTTGCTAAATATTGAATATTATTTATCTATTTTATCTTTTCTAATTTCACATGTTTTAAGAAAAACCTTTAGGGTACCAGATATGTTTATCAGCACATGCTAATTTTCATTCTACATGCATAGAAACATGACCTAGGCTCATTATGTCTAATGTTGACTGTTGAGATGAAGTGTTAAAAGTAGAAATTACTTCTATCTATAATTGTTATTAAACAATTAAATTACAAAAAAGAGAAAATATTATATTAGATTTTTTCTAAAAAAACCAATTGGTTAAAACCACTTGGTTTAAACCGTGCCAACCCTGCTTAAGAGTAAAATTTATAATAAATTTACATTAAGAATGTTATTATTGGGCTGCAACGAATATTTTCTGAACTTACTGTATTTGGCCAGTATGTCAAATTGGCAATAACCAGATATTATGATTTAAAAATAGATAGCATTATATTCTTTAAAAGTTACAGAAAAATTCTTTTTATTAATGTCACAAAACTATAAAATTCAACATTAGTGCACACCTAGCACTGCTTTGATATTTTCAAGTACAAGTTATAATAATAGACAGAGAGATACAGTAGACTCCCTAAAATCTGTGACCCTAAAATCCGCGAATGCCTAAAATCCGCATATTTTTCAGATGTAAACAATGAAATTTACAGTTAAGTTGCAGGAACAAAATTCAAGATGGTGCCGAAATCAGCGACTACCACAATTTTTTTTTACTAATTTTTTTGTTAATCATTCTCTTTTGGTTATTACAGCTGATTTATTACTAAATAAATTTACATTACTTTTGATTTTGATATAAATTAGCATACCTATACGATGACGTATCGATCTTACGATCGTTTTACCACTAGATGGCAGCATATGACTTTTGGAATCGATTTCATCGGTAATAATTTAATATTTTTCTAAATTTTTATTTTACATAATTATTTTAATAATTACTTACATTTAAACTAATAAATTATTTTAATATTTTACTTATTTTAATGTTTCACTTTATTGTAAGCATTCATTATAATTTCCCTTGCTTAACTACCAATCAAACTAATGTTTCAAAAATGTAAACAAATCAATGACCAGATATCCGCAAAATTCTAAAATCCGCACAACCTCTGGTCCCAAGCTGTTTTTATCCCAAGCTGTTTTTGACGGAGTCTATTTTGTTATGCAAATATATTTCAATTGGATAATTGCTGCCACAAGGATGTCATATATTTGTCGAAATTGCTAATTACATTTATGATTACATAATTAATGATTAATTAATCATGTTTTCCCGGAAAAACTTTTTTTTCTCCTAATTTATTACCAAGTGTTCCTGTACTAAGAGTACAACTTACTTTTCAACATTTTGTTTCTTAGGTGTCTTAGGTGGACGACCCCTGCCTCTCTTTTCTGTTGATCCTGTTAAAGCATTCCATTTTTGTTCCATCCATTCCTCATCCCTACAATAATTAAAGCATTATATTAAGAACAAGCTTTATATTTTATGGGACATTCTCCCAAAAGTGTACAATTCCAGTCATAAAGCCTTTTTCAGTATTTGACATGAACATTTTTGAATTAATTTATGTTTTCTATTGAAAGTGAAGGAAGACTAAATGTGTTATGTGCATACGCTTGTTACTTTATATTTTTTATTTCTGAGTTCATAGTATGCGAGATCTTACCTCCGTATATGTCACACTTTTCTAACTTTTGCCGACACCATGTTGACCACTCTTTCATATTATGCACCACAGACTTACATATTTTAGTTCCACTTTTTACTGCCAGGGGGCATCTACCTATCTCAGGTGCTATGGGCCCGATTCCCTCAACTAACATATCTACGGATAGCTTCTAAAACAGAGTTTTGTTCGGATAGAGGTTTGTTTAGAATAGAGTGCGCCTTCTGTTTGCGAAATGTGGAACTAACGGATTTTGCAAAAGGATAAAGTGTTTTAAAAGGAATATTAAACGAAACCCTCTGTGCGATCTGTGATCACACTTACCAACTTGTTTATGCTTTGTCTCACTACAGAAACATAACTGTAGCATAAAGCTCACCTCAATGAATGATGTTAATAATAAAAAAAAACTGTGTTTCTGAGAAAAATAAATATAATGTAACTGGGCCACTGTTGATTTTTACTTGCAGTAAGTGGTAAGTTTCTAAAAATGATAACATTGTCTTGAAAAACAAAATTTTTCTGCGGGAAAATTTTTTATTGAAAATGTACATTTTTGGGAGAATGACCCTTATGCATTTATATTTTGAAAGATAACAAATACTTTTAAATTACAAATACTTATTATCTTAGTGCTAATTTTAAAAATTTGTATTGATAATTTTTGAAATGCAATGGATATTTCCCGATCATACTGTATTTGGCCAGTATGTCAAATTGACAGTAACCAGATATTATGATTTAAATGATTATCCGGCAGTACATCTAGCCTAAATTATAAGCCATACTATGTTTTCATTGTATATTGAGCTTATTGTTCAAATACGAAAGTTCACGATATTGCTAGATAACATATAATTCATTATGTAATTTAATAATTATGTATTTAGTTAATTATTAAAAAAGATAATACATATCAAATTCAAATATATATAATATGGAATTGTGAAATTCACCAAGTTTTCTTTTCTTCAAGTGGTTCTTCTTTGTATAATCTAGTTCCATAAAAATACCAATAAGTATTATTGGCATCATCAAAACCCAGCTTCTGGACTCTCAAAGCTTCAGCATCCATTGACTATAAACAAATTATTAAAGAAAAATGAAAAATACAAATTTTATTTTTAAAAATGAATTACAAAATATGTCAAGAAACTAGAACGATTTAAATAAGTATTAAGAATTTTCTTAAGATACTGCATAAAAAAAAATGTTCAAGTATATATTACATAATTTCTTTAGCAGCAACAGTTATTTACTATATAATATCCAGAGAAAACCAAATACAGTAAACTCAGACTAAGGTGGAACCAATTAAGACAGTGAAAATTTTACGTGTACAGAGCATTCCACTTTAGACAAACTTTACTCTATATCTATGGATTTGATCTTTCCGGATAAGACAAATTTCTGTCTTATACAGAATCAGTTTTAGACAAAGTTTACTGTAATTTGAAAAATAAATAAATAAATAAATAAAAATAAATCTTATATTTAGTAGTTAAAGTTGTCTGTTGGAGAAACTATTTTTAATAACCAATTAAAATAAATTATAGATAGAAAGATCTACAAATCTGGGAAACTGCAAAAATTTCTAGTTGCTATTAACCCCTTAACTGCCGACAAAATCTTACGCGATCTCCAGTGTCTTACTTAAATCGCATATTTCTGCAATTAAAGAAGGTGTATATTAGTTTTCTAACATAACAGTAAGAGAATGCACATGTTATACCGTTATATATAATGGCCCAGGTGGTGAAAATTGCCTCGCTATAATTGGAATTCGCCATCTCTTTAATAGATGTATGTATTTTCTACAGCCGTATATATATCTCTGGGCAGTGAAGGGGTTAAAAAACATTTCTCCTCACATACACATACCTCTACACATGCATGCATACATTATTTAATCATGAATTTTCAAAAAGCACATAAGTTTTTAATAAATCCAAGAAAAATAATTACTACTCTCTATTACTGATACGATATCATGAATTGCTTTAACTCCAACTCAGTTAATGAATTCTGAAAAGTAGTGTAAAGATAAACACAGTTGCCAGTTAAAAAAACATTGTAGTCACTGGCAATCTTCTCAAGAGGCTAGATATATACATAAACAGAGTTCATTCTAGGTGTTTTTCGCGGAGCGGGCCGCCCTGCCTGCCTTTCTTTACAAAATTTGATGCCCCCACTGTCCGAAATCCCCGCCCCACGAGCCCTATCAATCAGAAAATCGATCGAGAGAAAAATAGCACCCTTTAAGTTAATTTCATCGCTTATTTCAAACAAACTTTAAACTATTTGCAAACACTATATAATGTCCTAGCCCCATTTTGCTCCTAATCTGTTCCTTTTCACCCCTCCACCCCTACCCAACATCCTCATACAGACACCAATTATTTTCAGTAAAATTCCAGCACCGACGCAGTCATAAATTTCTCTCTCTGTCTCTATACCCCGTTTCTTGGCTACTGTGAAAATTCAGCCGAAATAAGAAAAAAAAAAAAACAGAAAGGTCCTTTGACAAAATTGGGATTTTTTTCGTGATTCTCTGATGAAATTGGTTTCTTTCGGCGAACATTTCTCAAAATTTGTGATATAGTTTTATGTTCAAATTTTCGGATTTATGACTGATTTTTTTTTTTTTTTTTTTTTTTTTTTTTTTTTAATTTTTGGAAAAGAATCAACCCCTACACTGCAAAGTGTCATGAATGGGGGTAAAGGGGTAGTAGAAAAAACTTTTTAGGGGGGTGGGGTCAGGGGGAGAAGAGTTATTAGTTGATTATTTATCATTACATTAATGTGCCCTTTTTTTTTCTCAAAAGTGCCCTTTTATGGCAAAGTGCACCCTGCCTGCCCTTGATCCTAGAATGAACTCTGCGTAAAATTTATTATTATTATTATTATAATGAAATGCTTAAAAAAATTCCTCAGGAATGAGCACATTAATGGCATAAAAAAGAATAAATCATTGCCAGGACCGAAACTAGGGGGGTGCAGAGGAGGCAAAAGCCCCGCGTGGCAGAACGAAAAGTGAAAGGGGGGGGGGTGAAGATTTTGTTTGTCATTTCATACAAAAATGTATATATATATATATATATATATATGAAATACAAAGAAACTCACAAGCTAATGTTAAGCCTATGGGAGCGTTCTTTTAAAATGTGTAAAAGCAATTTTATTAAAAAAAAAAAAAAAAAAAATCTGCAACCAAAATTGAAAAAGTAAACACGAACCTGATTAGAATTCAATTTCAGCTATTCTAAGCAAGAAAAAAAATCATTTAAAACTATTAATATGCAAGTGAGAAATTTTTAAAAGAACAATCCCATAGATTTAACATTAGCAATTCAGTTTCTTCGCGTGACTAGTGTATGCTCTTAACAGTCAAATTAATCCTATAGCAGCATTGCTTACATATTTCTTGCTAACATTAATTATTATTAAATGATTTTTATTTTTTAAGGATTTTTTTTTTCCATAGGATACTTGCAGTCAATAACTTTTATTGTGTGTGAGGAGAGGGACACCAAATTCCATTTTTGCCCCGGGCGCAAAAAATGGCCTGTTATGACCCTGATCATGCCAAAGAATCATCATAATCAATAAGATCATCTAAGAGAAAAATTGCAGGAATCACTTTTCACATGGAAATACATACATATCTACAATATAAAGCAAAGACATGTCTGTAACATTCATGCCATATTAGCAGTGTCAATACTTTGCTTTTGATGCTATTTTTTTTTTATTCTAAACAACACAATTTAAATTTTTATAATGTCAAATAGAAACAAAATGTACTTTTCAATTCAATTTGTTTGAAAACTGCATCTCAATTTACTTATTTTTCATGGTTTTTAGCAGGGCTGCAGAGTCTGTGGGGAAAATGGACGACTCCGACTCTTTCGCTCAAAAATGAGCCCAGCTCCGACTATGCAGCTCTGCTTGTAAAATGGACAACTCCGACTCTGCAGCCCAGCTTTTTAGAATAATTCTCAAGCATGAATTATTTTTTTAAATTTAATATGGAAGATTAATCCTTGAATAGAAAAGATTAATTAATCTGTTTTTAGCCAATACACCATACTAAAATTGTCACCTCATCAATGAATAAATATAAATTAAATGCAAATTTAACAGATAGGTAATCTAACACACATGCTTAAACACTAAAACAATCGTAATCAAAAAAAGGCTGATGTAAGGAGCGAAATCTTTGACAATTTCTTTGCTATCAATCTATGGCATGTGGCTAACACGTAAATATGCATTTAATAAATTACAAAACTTTATTTGAATAAATAACTGATGTTTTACACATAAAAATGCTTGTTGCTGTTGTTAGTAAATATATATAAATAAAAAATATATATTAAATGTAAAAAAAAAAAAAAATTCTTCAAATAATAAAAAAAGGTCTTCACCTGTGTTCTGTAACCCAGGAATCCCGTATGTTGAATCCTTTAGCATATTTTTAAAAAGACATGACTCTTCCCCCCCCCGCCCCCCCCCCCTCTTTCTCAAACAGTGTTGTAAAAAAACAGAGGGCATATGCTAAAAGCAGGAGGTATATCCAAAGAGATACACTAGTTTTAATTGAGAAACATGGAGTATACTTTTTTTTAACACAGAAGGTATACAACATATACCCTTCCATAACCCCTGCTATGCCAGTCAAATTCAATACAGTCGTTTCTTACAGTCTGAAAATCATGTCCGGATAAAAGACAAAGGAAAAAAAAGTCCTTCCGGCCAGTGCCGGGAGGAAGAGGTAGCTTTCATAATCCTTATTTAAAAAAAGCCAAATTATATCATTCAAACACACGAAGCTCAATTTAGTGGAAACCGAATATAGGAGATTCAATACTAATTTTTATCAATATAATGAATGAGAATTTCGCGAAATTAGTCAGCTTTATCCAAGCTGCTTTTCTTTGAAGTAACATATATTTGGCTGCCAAATTCGGCAATTTCTTAAAGTGCCTGTCATTTTAAGACAACATGGTGGATGAGGCTAAGCAGTGAACTCGGTCGAGACCTTAGTAATTGCTGTGCACATGCTCACTCACATCGGAATCGGTTAATATATAGGAGTGCTGTCGCATGCAAAAAATCAGATTTTTCAAAATGTCACCCACAATAGAAATTGAAACTGCTATATCTGAGCCATTTTTTAAGATAAAGACAAACAAAAAATGCTCCTGAATCCTTATATCAAGGTCAAATACTTAAGAAAGAAACCCTTTTCAATTTCTAATTTTTTTGCACCTCACTTTAAATATATATATATATATTTTAATTTAATGGTCGCCATTTTGAAACAAGATGGCTGATGAATCTGGCCAGCGAACTTGGTCGAGGTGTTGATGTATACTATCCACATGCCTTCTTACATCGAAATAGGCGAATACGTGTGTTATCGCGTGACAAATACAAGATCGTTTCAAAATGTTAGCCATGCTAGAAATTCAAAGTGCTATAAATCAACCATTTTTTAAGATATAAACAAAAGAACAAATTTTCAGAAACAAAAACTGCTCCGGAATCTTTGTATCAAGGTCAAACACATAAAAAAATCTTTTTCATTTTCCAATTGTTTAATACCTCATTTTGAATTTTAAATTTAATTTTTTTTAAATGGCAACCCTTTTGAAACAAGATGGCGAATGAAGCTGGCCAACGAACTCGGTCGAGACATTGGTATGTACTATGTACAGACCAAGTTACATCCAAATAGGTTCATAATTACGCCTGTTGTCGCGTGACAAAAATCAGGTCGTTTTAAAATGTCAGCCACAAGATAAATTCAAAATGCTATTACTCAGCCATTTTTATTAGATATAGACGAAAGAAAAACTGTTCCGGAATCTTTGTATTAAGGTAAAACACATACAAAAAAAATCTTTTTCACTTTCCAATTTTTTTGGTATCTCATTTAAATTTTTTAATTTTTTAATTTTTTTAATGGCCGCCATTTTGAAACAAGATGGCGGATGAAGCCGGCCGACGAACTCGGTCGAGATATTTGTATGTACTATGTACACACCAAGGTACATCCAAGTCAGTTCATAAATACGCCTGTTATTACGTGAGAAAAATCAGGACGTTTCAAAATGTCAGCCACGCTAGAAATTCAAAATGCTATAACTCAGCCATTTCTTAAGATATAGACGAAACAAAAACTGCTCCCGAATCTTTTTATCAAGGTCAAACACATAAAAAGAAAATATTTTTTCAATTTTTAATTTTTCGGTACCACATTTCAAATTTAAATTTTTCTTAAAAATTTAAATGGCCACCATTTTTAAACAAGATAGCAGATGAAGCTGACCAACGAACCCGGTCGAGACATTGGTATGTACTATGTATAAACGAAGTTACATCCAAATCGGTTCATAAATACGCCTTTTATCGCGTGACAAAATTCAGGACGTTTCAAAATGTCAGCCACGCTAGAAATTCAAAATGCTATAACTCAGCCATTTTTTAAGATATAGACGAAACAAAAACTGCTCCGAAATCTTTGTATAAAGGTCAAATACATAAGAAAAAATATTTTTCCATTTTCAATTTTTTGGTACCACATTTCAATTTTTAAATTTAAAAAAAAATTTTAAATGGCCGCCATTTTGAAACAAAATGGCGGATGAAGCTGGCCAACGAACTCGGTCGAGAGATTGGTATGTACTATGTACACACTGAATTACATCCAAATCGGTTCATAAATACGCCTTTTATCGCGTGACAAAATTCAGGACGTTTCAAAATGTCAGCCACGCTAGAAATTCAAAATGCTATAACTCAGCCATTTTTTAAGATATAGACGAAACAAAAACTGCTTCGGAATCTTTGTATAAAGGTCAAATACATAAGAAAAAAATATTTTTCCATTTTTAATTTTTTGGTACCACATTTCAAGTTTTAAAATTTTTTAAAAATTTTAAATGGCCGCCATTTTGAAACAAAATGGCGGATGAAGCTGGCCAACGAACTCTGTCGAGACATTGGTATGTACTATGTACACACCAAATTTCATCGAAATCGGTTCATAATTACGGGAGTTACAGTGTGACATAGGTCAGATATATATATATATATCAATTTTGAACGGAGGGTGGTTTCGGGGTCTGGGGGTCATGATCGATGAAAATATACCAAAATTTTTTGAAATCGCTTTCCTCCGAACGGCTGCAATAGGTAGCTTTTTTGTAAAGAAAGCTACCTAATATACAAAAATTATAATTATAAAGCTAATTGTGATTCAGCAATAGGAAGAATGATTAGAGTAGAAAATATCACATAATGAAGGAGTCAATCAAGTCTGTGAATCCAAATTTTAAAATGTATCATTTTGCATAAAAACTACTAATTAAACAAAATTTGCATGATTACCTTCATGACTTCAGTTATATCATTATTGTCCAAACGGTACAAGCAAAAGCAGTAGAGAACTTCTACTTTAGATCTTAAAGTTAATTCTTGGAAAGATTTGTCTTCAGCAAAAGGATTTTCCTTTTCAGCAAATGGTCCCTGACTCCACTTTCTTTTGATTAGTCTCCTTAGATGAATTTCCCAATTAGTAGGACTGCAAAAAACAATAATACTGAAATAAGTAAAGATCAACTTAACAATCTAATCTTACACATTAAGAATAAATTATTCCAAATTAAAATGAGGTGAAATCCTGTCAAATATCACAGTTTATTTATTTATTTTTAATAATTGTTGAAAAAAAGACTTTGAGAGCATCATGTGCATATAATAAAAATATGTTAATCTTATATTCTATTCTATTATAAAAATCTAAATTTGTTGTTTTTTCTAAAATACTGAAGTTTTCTTCATTAAATTTTAAAGTGTTAAAATCATATTTTTAATATTTTTCCTATTCCTATCTTTAAATTTCACACCAAGATTTCAAGTAGTGACCATTATTTCAAAAATATTGAACGGTTTATTATTATAAAGGGTCAATTACAATCACATTATGGATTATACAACAAAAAGTTATATATATGTTTATATAACTTTATATATATATATATTATTTTATAAATATATATATATATATATTTTACTATAATTAAAAATGAAATAGAAATGAAACTATTTAAAAACTACTTAAACTAACAAAAAGCAGATAAAGAACCAAATTTTGATCATGCTTGTTAATTTATCCTATTGTAAAGCTTTGTGAAAACTGAAATGAAAAAGATAATAATGATTCTTGTTTTTATTATTATCTAAATTGCCAAAATGACAATAAGTAACTCAAAAGTTGAGCTGAATAACACAACTTTTTGTTTCATGTTAACATAAAAGAAAGCTCATGGCATCAAAGGTAAAAATGAAGCTAAATGTCTATTTAGCATATAATAAAAATAAAATTTAGCACTTTAATAAAATAGGTGTGAAAAAAGGTGTTTTTAAGGATTCTAATTTCATTTTAATTTTGTTCATTTTATGGAATAACAACCTTCGTATAAAAAAGGGGGAGGGGATGAAAACAAATTTTGATTGGATAAAATTTCAATCTTCCCTAACTCTTAGTATTTGTTTCCCTATTTTTAAAATCCTGTAAATAGCATAACACAGTACAGTACTTAATTTTTTTTTAAAAAGGGGGGGAGGGAATCAAAATAAATAAAACATTCATTTACACTGATTATTTAAATTCTTTCATTTTCTTTAGCATCCCAGAATAGTATTTTTTTTTTTTTAAATCTACGTTATTTAACCAACTTTACAAGATCTTTTAGTTACAAATGAGCGTTAAGCAAAAACTGCACAAATTAAGGTCAACAGATCAAAATATTTTATAATCTGCATGATATTATGCTGTTCAAATCATATATATTATTTTATTTCTGATATTAACATAACTGCTTTTCTATGCACATACAACACAACAATTAATGAACTATCATACGGAGGGCTTTGAAAAGGGTTTTGACATAGCATATGACACTCATATTTCGTTAAAACATGTTGTTTAATAATAATAATAATAATAAAAAAAAAATAATAAAAAAAAAGCAGTTGTTTAAAATTTAATGAAAAAATGCCTCAGCAAATAATCTTTCATTTCACATAATCTTAAAATTTCAAATAATTAAAAATTTATGGAAAAACATATCAGCAAATAATCTCAAAGATTGCAGAGAGAAGGCTCAGATGAGTCTACTGGTACATTTACAATTCAAACAAGCACCAAGCTAGTATAATTTTTATTATCATAATTTTATCAAACTAAATAAATTTGGATAAATGATCAAAATACCTTTTTCCAATTAACCTTAAAAAATAGTAAGCATTTTGATTAATCTGTCATATTTTTCAAGCATCATTAACCCTTTATGCCCCCAACGGTACTTTAAAGTATCATTAAAATAACTTGTTATAAAATTCATTTAATACATCAATTAGTAGTAATGCAATTTAGAATGAGTTATAGATACTTTATCTTATTCCAAAAGCATTATTGGTTGAACAAAATAAAAATATCTTTAAAAGGATCATTTCTTTTTATTTGCATCTCTTCAGCTTTCCTGACGTTGAAAGAGTGAGTGAAAAGTTTCATATCAGAATTACTCCTATATTTCTATCGTATCGTCATTATATTTGTACATTTCATCATTCTATAAAATACTAAAAAAAAAGATTTTAAATAAAAGATTTGAGTGAAGTTATAAATATTGCACAGAATCGCTATAAATACAAATTTAATTAATTTTAATTGGAAAAATCCTTCTAAAATCTATTAAATGATTGTCTAAATCTTCTAATGTAGTTTTAAAAATTCACGAAAAATGCTTTAGAAGATAAAATTTTCATGAACTCATAATTTGGAACTTAAAGGGTTAATGTTTAATTGAAATTAATGTCACTCTGACTAAATTAAAGCAGCATAAAACTGCATCATATTCAGAACACACCACACTTTTTAAAAGGGGGGGAGGGGGGTTCCTATATAATGCAATTTTTAAAACAATGTTTTAAAAACATTAATAGTAACCACTTTATATTTCATTTGTATAGGAAACCATTAAAATGTTACAGATTTACCAGTAATATTTTATAAAACAAAACCATGAAATTGCTTACTTTAGTGTTACAGTTCCATGTTTAATTATTTATAATCTTATAAAAAATAATACAGGAATTGGTTATAATGAAAAAAAACATTTATTCTGAAATTATAATTTCAGAATTATAATATCACATTTTTTAAAAATAATCAGTGCAATAAATCATTTTTTAAAGCCGAATTTGAAATAAATTATAAGGTTATCAAATTTTCTTTCAATATCTGTGTAAGACATTTATTTGCAAAAACATTCAAAAATAAATTTTAAGTCGTATTTTCTTTAAATAAGATCTAAAAATTTATTATTATTCTTCTAAACGTTACTTTTAATTAAATTATACCGTTGGTATATCTGAAAATAATATATATACTTTTTTTTTTCGAACTATTAAACAGAATTGGTCTGGGACAGTGAAAAAGAAAACATAATATAAATAAAAAAAATCAGAGAAAAAACACTTATAGATGCAATAGACAAACATATACTATACTATACTTACGTTCCACTAAACAAGAAAAATTACAAATATAAGGACCAAATTTAAATCCTAATCCTCACAACATGTGACACAACTGCAAATAGTAAAAGCCAACAGTAATATGAAGAAAACAAGGCAACTGCAAAAAGCGCGGACCACCCGCATGTCGTAAAGCTATTCGACGACCAATCAAAACTTTGATTTTCCCCCAATGGTCGCACCCCATTGGTTGAAAATAACATCCACAAAAGAATCGGGAATTCTTGACCGGAGGAAAACAAAAAGTTAAAAGACGGTTTTTAAGTAATTCCAATGCATTTTTGCGAAAATACAAATTAGTTTTTAACGGGAAAGGTAATAAAAATTATGGGATATGGAAACTGAAAAGGGCAAGATAGTAATCAATCCTGGTAGCAATTAAATATTAAAAGAGGGTTTTTTCCTCTTTTTTTTTTTTTTTTTTTTAAACATAAAATGAATTTTATCTTGAATATGTTAAAATAGAAACTAGTAGTACAATTTTACACTGGGAATTTATAAATAAAGTATTATTTAATTTTTAATAGAAGACTGAGATAAACATCAAATATATAGCGTTTTATGAAATAGCACATTAAACATGCATCTCTTAAAAATGTATAAATTTAAATAACAAGATCATAAAATAACAAAGAAACTACATAATTTCATTCCACGGCATATTTAACACATTTTTTCTGATTCATTCAGTCACTCATATATAAGAGGAAGCCGATAATATAAGGAAAATAATTAAATAGAAACTCTAAATTGAAAACATCTTCTAACTTCTAATATAATCTTAAAAGCGGTAATGGTATCAAAAGAAATATATAATTAAAATAAAAATGTTATTTTATACAATCACTAAAATTAATTTATATTAAAAAGTAATTTTTCTTCATACACGCAATACATTTTCACAAAAGCTTTTTTTAAAAAAAACATACTCTTAACCGTAAAAGTTACAAAATTATTTTCGGGTTTCATAAAGAATAAATGTTTGTTTAATTATACCAAATTGATCAAGTGTACTTTATTTCTATAATTGCAACAAATTCTTATTTCTTTGCTATCAAGTGTTTCAGTTATTTATCAAATTTAAAATTAAAAAAAAAAAAGATTAATAAAATTAAAAACCAAACTACTGTGTGTTTTAACGGAAATAAAAACACTGAAAACAAATTATCCTAAAGAATTAAAATTATCCTAAAGATATATATAATAAAGAATAATAATACAACCAAGAAACAAAACAATGCCGTTCTACTACATGTATAGTTTGCTTTTATTTATTTATTTCTAATACTTCTATTTATGCCCTTTTTCATTCTTTTAAAATAACAAAAATAATCATAAAAAATAAATAACTCCGATAAATGATGATTATAAGCGGAATAGTAATTTTTTTATGGTTATACTATAATGCTATACAAACTTTACAAATGTTAAAAGCTTATTTATGTGTACATCAGGGGCGCGCGCACTGCATGAGCATAATTTTATAAATAAATTTAAGAAAAAAAAAGATAATTTATTTACTTCCCTTTTTTTTCATAATTTACTTACTTTACAGCCTCAACTGCTTCAAATGTGCGCATTATGCGCCTGAATGCGTTATACGTTGGAATGTATGGTATTTATAGATGCAGTTTTCATTTAAAAAAAATTTCAGCTGAGAGTTTAAAAGTAAGACTTGCACACTTTTCAACATCGCTGAAAAGTGTTTATGACTTTGGTTTGCCTGCCTGCCGTCTGTCCGTGCTCTAGCTGTCATAAATATACTCTGATTGCATGAAACTGATATGTTATTGCGATTTACAATGTTCGCTATTGAAAATGGGAAAGTGTAGCATTTATTGTTACTCCAGAGAATCCCTTTACATCATGGTCTTTTGGGAAAATCGTTTGCAGTATATTTTAATTATGTTACACTGTTTTAAACATAATGAAAAAAATGTTTTCAGCCCATTTTAAGGATGCGTAAATAAATTCATATACAGAGCAACACAAAGAACTAAATACATTGCTGTCAATGGATGGTTGAATCTACAATTACGCTTTCAGCGGTACTTTTTTTTTTTTTAATGTTTTTCTGAGTTAAATTTTAGTTTAATATGAAACGTCTATAAAAATAAGTAGATAATATACAGGGCTGTAGGAAATTATTCGAGTGAATTTCCTGTTATGGGTGGAAATTGCTGTAAGGTGAATTTCGACTGCGTTATGGGTTTTATAACTAAGGTAAATTTTAGCATACTATGTAATGTAATACATACAGATCTGTAAATAATGTACACGAATGCACAAAAGAATTCGAGCACTCTTCTGGTTATAAACTGTAATCGCTAAAATCTGGTTTTCAAATGTGTTATGAGTTTTTAAATTGTTTACATAGATATCTTCTTCCACCTTTTCAAACTGTGAAGCTCCGTTACAGTACTCTGGACGAGTTTGAAAGTGTTTCATAATCCATGCTTGACGCATGATTTTTTTTCCTGTTTTTTAAATCTTATTTTAGACTTTTTTCATATACTAACACTGACATTTTATAATCAGTCAGTAACCACATAAATGGAATAGAAAAATGAAAAAGGGTTAAATTTACCATCTTATTATTTTTTTCCCTTTTAAAATATTTGTTCCGAGATTTAAACATAAATCTACACACAAATCTATTTATACATTCCTCCTAATTCATATTTTCTCCTATTTTTAACTTTTGCCCTAATTAACCAAAAAATATTAATTTATCATCGTTAACCACTTGAGGGGCGGTGGGATATATTTTACCCCACCAATGATAAATGAAGATTTGCACCGGAAAAAATTTATTAAATTTTGCTTTTCTAACTTTGGTGGAAAAAAGTTGAAAACCCGCCTTTCCTTATTTTGAAGCAAAATTTTTCGATTTTTCCGGTGTGAATTCAACATCAGAGCAACGTAACTGCTTGCCCCTCAAAGGGTTAAGGGGACAGGTTTACCTTAAAATTTGTTTAAAAATCGGATTTTTCTTTTTTTTTTTTTAATTAAATGAAAGCCTTTTTAATTTTTGAATATTTTGACACCTCATTTTTACCCAAACGGTACCGTATTTTATGGAAAAAACGCCGCGGCGTTTGCGATTTTTTTTTAAATACCAACGGAGTTTCCTTAATTAAATTCATAAAAATATTTAAAATCGGATTTAAATATTTTAAATAAAACTTCAGACACCTTAAGATATTAAAAACGAGGCATCCTACAGCGCTCAGAGTTAGGTCAATGTGACGTTGTCGACAAAAGTAGCGCTCCGATGGATGCGGCGTTTACGATATTTTTAAGCTTATTCAGGCCAATTTGAGGAGTGCGGCGTTTACGACGGGTGCGGCGTTTCTTCCATAAAATACGGTAATTATAACGCGAAATATTGTAAATTTTGTTAACACACTCAGCGCAATTGCCCACACAAATTAAAACTTTAAATGGCTTTTTCTCCCCATTCATATTTTCTTCATTTTCATGTTTTAAAAATGCTAAGACCTTTTTTTGTATTTGAGATAGAGATGTAAACTTTTTTGTACATTTTCTTTATTAAATATGGCATAAATCTGCACAAGGTACTGGCCTTCAAGTTTTTTGTTATTTAAAAAATAATAAAAGTATATGAAGATGTGTTAGATTTCATCATTTCACACTACATATGTATTATCAGTACCGTATTTTATGGAAGAAACGCTGCGGCGTTTACGAGTTTGAAAGTCCTTTTTTTTTTTGTCAACTGCGGCGTTTGCGATTTTTTTTTTATTTTTTTGCACGCGTAAAATTGGGATAAAGTAAAAATTCCTTAAGACTGTTCGCAAGTCCCCTGCTCAACAATGCGAAACTTTGACTTTGCCGATAATGAAAACTGTGACATTTTCGATGGTGATACCGAACCCATAGACTTGAAATAATCTCATCTCGATGACCGAACCATACAGGTAGGCAAAGAAAATTTACAACTTTTCCACTCAGATTTTGAGGCTTTCAAATAGAAACTAAAAAAGGACTAAAGGGGATGCGACGTAAAAAGCGTGTTAAGTTGCGCCGACAACTTAACAAAAATGTGGAGCGCCTAAGGAGAGGGGTCCGAGTCCCGAGCTCTGGATGGTTTTAATACCAATTGACGTCTCCTTAATTTAAAAAAATTACATAAAACCATTTAAAACCCGATTTAAATATTTTAAATAAAATTTTAGAATCTTAAGTTATTAAAAATGAGGCACCTCACACTGTTCAGAAAACTTTGATTAAAGTTAGTTCAATGAGACACTGTCGACAAAAGTGGCGTTCCCTCAGGTGCGCCGTTTACGACGGGTGCGGCGATTACGATATTTTTAAGCTTATGCAGACCAATTTTGAAGAGTGCGGCGTTTCTCCCATAAAATACGGTACAAAAATTATATTAAATGTAATATTATATGTACCTAAAAATCCATGCGCAGTCTTGTGTAATACACACTTGAAAATCTTTTTAAGAAATTGGGCAAAAATATACATTTTTTAAAAAAGTAGTAAAGATTTTAAAAAATTCAAATTTTTACAAACTTTTAAAATTTTTTAATTAAATATGGAGTTTTTTTTATGTACTTTTAGTTGAACATTGAAATATTCACCATTTGAACCATATTTTTTAAAATAAACAAAATTTTTGAAAAGATAAATTGTCCCCTTAATGCTCATAATAATAATAATAATAATAATAATAATAATTAGTAATTACTTTTGAGAGAGTATATCCAGACGTCTGAACTCTGATATAATTAAGAAAAAGTAATGCGATAGTTGATTTTCGAAAAAGTATCGAAATAATAATATTGATTTAATTCCCAAAAGAGAAAAAAAGAAAAGAAAAAGAAAGTTTGTTTTTAGTAAAATTACGTAAGTTTCACAGACTGATTATTCCCCACACACAGATGTTATACACATTAGTTTTTTTTCTGAGAATTGCGAGCAATTTAAATAGAAATAATTTTATATTGATCCTTTTTCAAATGAAAAAAGGTATTTTTAATATATGTGTGGGATGAATTAAGTTGAATGGTTTCTGAAAATGGGATACGTTTTTTCGAATTGGAAGTAAACAAACAAAAAAATGCACTCATTTTCTGGTAACGTTAAATTCCTTGAAAGTAAATAAATAAATGATAACCTTTAAAAACAGCCCCCCCCCCCCCAACCCCTCTACTTTCGAAATGCAGCACAATAAAATAAATAAATAAATCTTAAACTAATAATATCATAAAATAATAATCTTTCCGTATACGAAATTTCGGAAATGTTATTCGCATTAAAGCAATAGTTGTGAAAAATATTTAAAAATGACTTATTAAGCAAAATCGAAACCGTTTTATCTTATTATTTTATTGATATATTTTTAAATAGTTTTATTTAAAAAATGATTTTAAATCAAGAAAAAATAATTTTATATTAAAATTTGAGAAATTGAAAAAAATAATTTTAAAACCAGTGTTTCTACAATTTTGAAATTATTTGTTTCATACTTTTCTTAAAAGTCTGCTCTATAACTATATGGATCAGTTTTCCAAAAATTAAAGACATGTCATGACATAATATATGTAGAAAATACAATAGAAACAGTTGACTTCTTCTTCTTCTTTTTTTTTTCAAATGCATCTCAAAGATCCCCCATCCCCACCAATACCAAATAATAGTAATAACAAAAATAATAAATAATGAATAAATTGTAGTAATGACGTCTGTTGAAGTTTCGTCACTTAAAATGTACGGATATACTAAAAGAACACAAACTGAGAAAAATTAATTTAAAGGTTGAACCTCTGAATTGTAAATCATTTAAAGGGAAATGAATGGATTTAAAATGCATTTTTTGGATATTTTTAATTATCGGCTCTTTACGACGCTTCTTGAGACTACAGATGTCTGAATAATAAATTTCTTCTACCTTTTTTTTTTCTTTTTTACGTAGTTTTAAATTTTAAGTTAAAATTACAGCGCGATTAAAACTTACCGTATTTTATGGAAGAAACGCCGCGGCGTTTACGAGTTTAAAAGTTAATTTTTTTTTCAAGTGCGGCGTTTACGATTTTTTTTTAAATACCAACTGAGTTTCCTTAATTTAAAAATTCATAAAAATATTTAACAACGGATTTAAATATTTTAAATAAAACTTCAGACATCTTAAGATATTAAAAACGAGGCATCCTACACTGCTGAGAAAACTTTGATTAAAGCTAGGTCAATGTGACGCTGTCGACAAAAGTGGCGTTCCGATAGATGCGGCGTTCGTTTACGATATTTTTAAGCTTATTCAGGCCAATTTGAGGCGTGCGGCGTTTCTTCCATAAAATGAGGTACTTTTACTCCAAAAATAAACTGGAAATTGTTTAAAAAATCTATTGTTAAATGCATATTCAGACTTCACACTTATTTACCAAAACAGTGGTTCTTAAGCATCCCCCCCCCCCCCTAAAAAAAGGCATTTCACAAAAATTTAAACTTAAAACTGCATTTTAAAAACTGAAGTTAGATTCAGTTCTAATTAGATGTAAAAACTAAATTTAAATAATATACAGCAATTATGCGAAAACTTTTCACGTAAGAAATCGAAAATTTAATGCAGAAATAATTACCATACATATAGGAATGTAGCAACAAAGAAATTTTCTCTAAACGTAATACATAGTTTTGAAAATCATACTTCACAAGAAAAACACCTAATCGCTCGTTACATACAATCAGGGTTCGAAATAGAAAAATCCACGAACTGGAACGCTATTTCAAAATTAATGTTGGACAAAAAATTTCTTTTTTAAGTATAAACAAATTTATATCTAAGTTACAAAAACCATTTAAAAAAATCCATTCAAGATTCTAAATAACAAAAGAAAAGTTACAAAGATCACAATAAATCTATAGTATGTAAAACTGAAATTAATAATATGTTTTAATAATTGCACGAACCGGAGCGATATTTACTATAATTTCACGAACCAGAATATCGTTCCGGTTTGCTCCAGTATATTTCGAGATTTGCATGAAAATATAATAAAATATTAATACAGATTTATAAACTTTTTTTTTAAATACAGTCCTCCCCACTTAATCGGGTCACGGATAATCGAATACACCGCTTATTCGAATAGTATCCTCCGGAACCGAATTTATTCCCATTGGTTCTATGTTATTTTTCCCCGCTTAAACCAAGTACATTTTACGAACGTCCCCGCTTAATCGAATGACAACTGTGTGACCGATGTTTGAAAATAAGCACGGAAAGCACGTTTCAGCTGGAAATTCCTTCCACCTTTTGTCATTTTCGGTTCCTTTAGGCTTAAAACAAATTTTCAGTTCTTCCTGCAATGATTTCGGCCAGCAGGTTTATAATGGACAGGTCAAATGATTTCCCACCTTGATCTCCCCACCATCACTTCTTGCTGTTAACCAGGCTTTAATGGCAATGCGCCGTCACTCAGGATGGTAGTTGTAATATTTTGCACTCATTTGAAAAATAACTCAATATTTATTCCTTTAAAATTCCACTTAAACAAACCACTTTCAACGATTTTTTTAAGGCAGTATAAGTAACGTAAATTAGAAGTAGCAAAGTTTTGACCAAATTCAAACGATCTGCATTAAGTGTGATGTAAACCATATAAATGTATGTACTAACATTAAATTAATACGTATTTACTTTATATTAGCATTTGTATTTATTTTAGTTTATGTTATTCTGTTAACGATTTATTATGCTGTTAATTAAATATACCGTAGATGGTTATTTTGCCTTTTTACTACGCATTAAATATTGCAGTTATGATTCCCCGTTTAATCAAGTACCCCGCTTAATCGAATATTATTTCTGGAACCGTCAATATTTGTTTAAACGGGGACGACTGTAATTGTAACCTATTTAATTCCCACGTACAAGTAAGAAGTTTCGAAAGAAATATGAATAATATTTAAGTACCTTTAAGGGCCTGTGCAAGGGAAAATTAGGACATTTTGGAGTCGTGTACTTTAACCTCTTAACTAGTGGCGGTGGCTATAAATAATTTAAAGAAACTGGAAATTAAAAATATATATATTAAAACTCACCATACTTGTAGAAAAGGACATAAAATTCTCCAGCACCCAAAAATTCCAAACCACAAGTTGCAAGAGAAATTCAAATATTCCAAAAGCAAAAAAAGTATCCAACCGCAAGCACTTTCAAGACAGAAGACACCAAAACAAACTAAAAACAACAAAATCCAAAAAAGACAGACCACCAACGAAACTCGACAAATTTTTACCCTGCAAACTACTCAGACAATCATAAAACGATAACGATTCTCAACGCTACTCCTCCAATTATACGGGAACCGACATAAAAATCCGAGATACTGGCCACTACTGCCCAAGGGTCACAAGATGGAAAAAGAAATAATTGCTGATCATTTGTCCAAGTCGTAAACTGGACAAGGCGGCACAAAAGGACAGAGATTTCCACTAAAGAGGGGGCAGTGTTACAAAGAGATTACGTGGTCAGTTCTCACGGTTTTTTCTAGGCGGAGAAAATAGGCGTGAATATATCTAGGAACAAGAGGATTCGGGATCAATTTGTCCAAATGATTAAAAGCGAAAACAGGAAAGAGAAAGTTTTTGACATTCGCAGACAAATGTAAGGGGGAAAAAAAGCAGGTGCACGAATACACGCTCCTCCAACCCCTAGAAAAAGTGAAAGTTCTATGTAAGGAGATCACACAGATTTTCGATATAAAAATTACCGTATATACTCATGTATAAGTCAAACCCCCCATTTCGTAAGCAAAATTTTGAAAAAAAAAATTGAATTTCCGTGTATAAGTCGAATCACATTTCTAATAGTATGTTGAAAATGATTTGTAATCGAAGATGAAAAAATAAATAAATTTTCATTAAATTAGTAAACACTTTTACGTTTCTAATCAGACTGTTTTTGTAATTCATCGTTTAAAACTACATAATTATGTAATATCGATGAAGCTTAAACTGTTTTGAAACCTATTCATATCAATTTAATGATACTTAATAAGAAAAAAATCGTTCACAAATCTAAACAAGCCTTATTGAAAGGATAAACAACTTCTTAGACTGCTAAAATATAGTACTTCTTTGTATGGTAGGTCTTTTAGGAGAGATATCTAGAAGCATTCTCAAGTTGAACTCTTTTTAAAAGGGGGATTAAAATGTTGAAAGGAATGCCCCTGTATTGAAGGGAATTCTATCCCAAGAGAAAATGGGTGCAGAACAATTACAGGGACATTATTGTTCAACTTTTTTTGTCATCACAGAGAAATGACCATTGCCCGCTTTTATCTCTCTCTCCAACCTAGACCTATATGTGATTACTTAAAAGACTTGCCCATTCGCCGATTATCTGCGATTTTTTTGCGACTCGTGTATAAGTCGACCCTCCATTTTCATGTCCCAAATTTTGTCTAAAATTCCTCGACTTATACACGAGTACATACGGTAATATCATTCAGAAATTATGAGCTACGTTATCATAGGACATTCAGATTAGTTTACTTATCACAGACAAAGCGCAGATTGGGAGCGAGCATGCAGATTATTTTAGACCTGGCAAATTAATCTAGCAGCTTAAAAGATTGCTAAAACGTACATTTGTATGTTAAGTTTCTAGATACGCATCGATTTATTGTATCTTTTTAAATGCAAACTTTCCTTATTTTATGGGTTACTATTATTTTTTATGGTAGCAGTAAGCTTTAAAGATAAAACAGGCTAAATCCAAACCTGTGAGACCGAAACGGCCTCGGACTCGATTTTTAAATTAATCTAACGGATTAAAAAGATTGCTAAAATGTACGTTAAGTTTCTACATATTTATTGTATCTTTTTAAATGCAAACTCTTCTTATTTTATGGGTTACTATTATTTTTTATGGTAGCAGTAAGCTTTAAAGATAAAACAGGCTAAGCCCGAACCTGCGAGTCCGAGAATGGGACCGAAACGTCCTCGGATTCGATTTTTATACCAATCCTTGGGCTCGGACACGGGCTCAAACTGAAAATTTTATTCATTTGAAAATTAAAATTTGAGAAACAAGAGTGTAGTTTAAGTTCCTTAAGGTGTGTTACAATCGTTTAAAAATGGGTTTAAAAGGGAATTGAAATGTTGTTAATGAGATATAAGAAGAAAAATTCTGTCTGTTTCTGAACCCTTTTGCTCAGTCAGTGTAAGGAAGCCGTGGACTGTACCTTGTCTATCCTCGCTTTCGGTTTGAAGTCCATTTCAAGAATTACTGGTAAATAAAAATCATGTATTTCTACCATAATTGTACAATGATATTTTAATTTAGTATTTCAAACAGATTTTTAACACGTTGAGTGGCACGGTGACTGACACTGAAGCTGAAAAATTTACAATGTTTTAAGTAATTTTTAAGAAAGTATAATCCTGTAATAAATAAAATGTAAATAAATTTTAAATAAATTTTCAGTAATTAGTTAAAACAGTGTATATATATATATATATATATATAGTTTTATATCATATTTTAGACCGTCAGTCATCGATGAATGACGCGTTCTAAACGGGAAGTTCAGTGTCAGTCACCTGTGACTGACGTGGCGCTTAACGTGTTAAGAAAATGAAAGTCTGAAACGTTACCCTAGGGGAACATTTGGGATTAATACTTATTTCTATGTAAGAAGATTATTTTTAAAAGACAAAATTAATCTTGAAACAATTTTAAAATGTTATCAACAATTTTCTATTGCGTACTTTCAGGCTCGCTCTCTGATGGCATAAAAATTTTCGGGTTTTCAAATTGTCGGGCTGGGGCTCTGGGGGGAAAAAAAAGAAAAGAAAAACCGAACTTATTTCAAATAGGCTTGGTCCATTGGTCCAGCATTTTTTTTTTTTTTTCTTTTTCCTTAAGGGCGCAGATAAATTTTTGTTTGATGCAGATTGACACAGGAAATTCTGTTACCGAAACCATTATTTTGCAGCTTTTAGCGAAAAAGGCTAGCCAGATTTTCATGAAACTTTAACATATTGAGTTGTAAATGAATGTACAAGAAATTACTTAGCATTTTGATCCTTCATTTAACATTCTTAAAATATATTCGTTGTAGTGAGAGGGAAAAGTTGATAAATTTTTCTCCAACACAGTGAAGAGTATCGGGGCCAAGATTCAAAAATGAGACGTTACCTTAAAGATCTGCACCGACCCGCGGACAGGGCCAGGCCGGCAAAATGAACGCAAATTTTCAAACGGACCGAGCCGGCAGAATAAAGACATTTTTTAACGGGCCAACCGGGCCGATAAAATTTAAAAAGATCAAACTATAAGCTGATAAAATAAATATGAACAATTCTCAATGGATGTGATTACGACGAGAATAGGTATAATGGTACTGCATGAGCCGATGCTAGCCTGGCAACATCGATACAGAAATATAACATGTCCAGGGGAGAGATCGGCATCGGGCAGTTAAATCGTGTCTGAGCCTGGGCTTAATTTTTTCAGCAGACTCGAGTCAAGTCGGGACATCGCTACATAAGCCGGACCAGGCCGGAACGGAATTTTTGCCCCCCGCATGTGTCAGGCAAGCAATTTGTTTTATAAAAATAGTAATAGCGAAAATAAACTTCTGTTAACGGAATCTTTGAGATTAATTATAGAGAAATATTTTCAAAAAATCTACTTTTGTTTAACATACAGCTTCAAAAGTTATAATGTTTTTAACCATTTTTTTTTCTTTTATTCTAAACTACATATTTTTTTACTTTTAACAGTCTAATAAGTGATCATTAATGTAGCTATTCTGTATTCTATGGCTGGCGAACATAAAGTAATCTAAAATATACTATAAAAATTTCCCATACATATGCATGCAGTATTCATTAGAAGAATCTTAATTCTATGTAAAGAAAAATAAGTATTTTTTCCCCAAATTCAGTCGTCGGGTCGGGCTTGATTTCATTGATTTTTGTCCGGGATGGGCTTTATTTTTGAAAGGGCAGGGCCCAGCTTTTACTTTTTACATAGGACCGGACCAAGATAGCTTTCGTTCGGACCGGGATCGGGCCTGGGAATTTCGACCCGTGTAGACCTCTTACCTTGGTATACGCGCCAATCCTCTAACCACTGAGCTACCCGGATGACATCCCAGCCTGACACAATTCACTCACATGTTGGTAAAAAACTTTTGAAATTGTAGATCCGATTATACAATCGGATCTACAATTTCGAAAGTTTTTTACCTATATGTGTGTACGTACATGAAACATCAAACCATCGATAATAATTATATCTCTATATAATAAAAGGCAGTGTAACGCATCCGGGGCGAATCCATCAATCTTACCAGTCTCCGAGGAAGAGACGCAAGGGTGAAAGGTTCCATTCTCCCATTGGCTGACAAGAAACAAGAATCCCGCGATTACTTATCAAGGTTACAAGTCCTGATAATTGAGCAGCCGTAGACACTTCTTCCTAACAAATCATCAGGCACATGGCATTTCACCACCAAAATAAATCGCCAAGTGTCACTTGAGATTATTTCAAGTATTAAGTTGGAATCATATTAAATTTTCTTTGCGACATGTAAGGAATTTTAATTTATTTCTCATATAAAGTGATTCACGGGAAAACAATGATATGGTACTTTTAAATCCTTTTTTTCCCTGCAAAATTTGATAAAACTGACTTTCTTTTTAAAAAATAATCAATTTAAATATTTTAGACTTATTATTTTGTAACTTATTTTTAAATTACACATACTTATATTTTCCTTTTCTATATACAGGTGTATGTAAATTTAAACTTAAAAAACATATTCCATATTTTAAAAGTAAAAAATGAATATTTATACGAAAAGTAAAATTAATAATTTTTGATTTATAGCTTTGCATCAGGAGGACAAAAGCTTAGGGGATTAGACGCCCCCCCCCCCCCCCACCCGAAATAATATCCTGACATTTTGTAACTTATTTTTAAATTACGCATTACTTATATTTTCCTTTTCTATATACAGATGTATGTAAATTTAAACTTAAACTCAAAAAAAAAAAAAAAAATATTTTAAAAGTAAAAAATTAATATTTATACGAAAAATGAAATTTACAATTTTTGATTTATAGCTTCGCATCAGGAGGACAGAAGCTTAGGGGATTAGACGGTTGGGATTCAACCCGAGATACTTATTTATTAATCAATATACATATAAAAAAAATTGGAGGGGGGGGGGGGAAGTAAACGATAAAATACAATTTCAAAGTGTTATTAAAAAAAATAGTATTATTTCAATAGTTGCAGCAGGCTGTTTTAATTACGCACTTTTATTGCATATTTATTAAATTTTTGTTTTATTAAGAAATCTTAATTTTGTTATAGTATATTAGCCGGAAAACCTGGTTTACCCAGAAATATTGTAAATGCTAATTGTGTGTTTATTAGAACATAAACTAGCCGAACTTTGCTCATCTAAACGCTTCTATATTGTCAATTATTTTTTTATCAGTTTTTCAAATTTTAAGTGAAAAACACAATTTTTACCCACCGTCCTAGGACGGGCATTTACACTAGTATGTATATATATATATATATATATATATATATATATACATACGAAATTCCAACCTTAACATTATATTCGTAGTACTTCGATGTCAAAGTTCATTAATTTTTCTCCAATACAGTCAAAAGTATCTAGGCCAGGATTCGAATCTGGGACCTTGGTATCGGTTAGAAGAGCATTGGCTATACACACCAATGCTCAAACCACTGAGCCATCCAGACGACATCCAGCCTGACACAATTCAATCCCATGTTGATATCAAAATTCTTTAAAATATGTTTGCCTCACATTTTGAAAATGTTTTCAAATTACCAACTTTTATGAAATATTTAATTTTTACTATTAGTATGAAATATTTAATTTTTACTATTAGAAGAAAGAATACGTTTTGTTTCAATAGCAGGTCATTTTAACAAGATGGTAAAAATAAATAAATAAATAAATAAATAAAAAATAACAGTTGAGCTTCATCATGAGCACAATATATCAATTATTGGAAATATATGAATCTATTTATGAATTAAAACTAATAAAAAATAAACATATTTAATTTCTAATTTCTTTTTATAAATAATGATAAGTCAGGAGTACTTGAATTTGCATTTAAAGGCAATATGGTGCTTCAAGCTAGTTATTATAGACAAGATTTTTGTAAATCACTTTGAGTAGAGAACATGTTACAGCTCCAGCTTTTATTCTTAAAACTTAATCAAAATTATATTAATTTGATGAATATTGTAAAATAGATAGAAAAGAACCGTGATTTCTAATTAAAACCGAGTTCTCACGGTTTTTATTAAGCGGGGCAAATAGGTGTGAATATATCTGAGAATAAGATATATCTGCACAAAACATGTCTGCACGGGTCGAAATTTCCAGGTCGGGGCCGGACCGACGCGTACAAAAAATTTATTAGCCCGATTATGCCCTCCATAAAAGCTAAAGTCTGGCGCGAGACCGGCCTGCCCGTGCCCCGTATACATTGGCCCAGCCCAGTCTGACTGAATTTCTACGAAGAATAAGATTGTAAAAGAAAATCATAATTATAAATGTCTAATAAGAAAAAAGGTCCATCCTAAAACACATATGTCGGTAATTCCTTATAAGAGGCTACTTCAGTCAAATGAAAAGACGCATTCGCTAATGCTAATCCTATGGAAGAAACTTATAAAGATATATCTCGGTCGCATTTCAATATTTTTAAATGAATTTCTTTTGCATTGAATAGTTGAGATCGATCTGTATGCAGGCCGTTTTTTACTTTTTCGATTTTGATTGCAGATATTTTTTATGAGGATGCTTTTACTTTCGAAACCGGTTCCGAAAATGAAAGTGTCCTCATAAGAAATACCCGTAAACAAAATCAAAAAAGTAAACAACGGCCTTTGTACAGATCGATCTCAACTATTCAATGCAAAAGAAAATCATTTAAAAATATTGAAATGCGACCGAGATATCTTTATAAATTTCTTCCATGGGATTAGCATTGGCGAACGGGTTTTTTCGTTTCACTGAAGTAGCCTCTTATGCCAAATTAAATTTCTAAATAAATAAAATGCCAGATAAACATGTGATCGAATGAAAGATTGTAGAGGCCTTGCATCAGCCCGGGCCTGGCCCGAAACCCCAGAGCGACCCAAGCCAGATTTATTTCATTGGACTAGAGCCGCGCAAAAGGGCCTAGACTTCATTATTCCCAGCCCAGCCCCAAGTTTTCTTTAGGCCATGTCAGGCTGAGAATATTTTCCCCCAAGTGTAATACTAGACCAACTTTCATGCTTAATAAGCGAAGAAAGTAAACGATAAAGTAACATTTCTTTGTAGCATTTTGCTGTTTGTGTTTTATTAACAGCATACTTACTCGCATTTTTACGAACGCCTTATTTTTAAAAGGAAATTTGGGTACTTAGTTTAGCTTAGCTTTTCTTTTTTTCCAGCCTTATAATCTTCATTTTCAAAAAACGCCGCGGACAGTACAGCATATTCGATCCAAAATACTGCCCCTCCCTAAATTTCTTTCTGCTTGTGCCCATGTAAATTACATTGATTTTTTTTGGTGAATTTCTATTTATAAATGTCTGGATTATCATTAATACAGTTAATCCATATTCCATGGCTTGGAGACTTAAAAATCTGAAAAATGCTATACAGTAAAATCTTTAGAGACGGAATCGTATAAGATAGTAACAAAATCCATTTTAGACAGGTTTTCTCGTCTTAGCAAGTGCCATCGCCTGTTGTATTATATTTTTTTTCACACGAATTATTATATTCATATTGCACGGATCAAGATATTTTTTCTGCTACCCTCAAGCAAAAACATCCGCTCACTAACGTTAATCCTATGGGGCATATTTTTTTAATATCTCGTTTGCATTTCAACATTTTTAAATGATTTTTTTTTCGGGGTGGGGGGTGTATTGGATATGCTGAAGTCGATCTCTACAAAGATCCTTTTTTACTTTTCCCATTTTGTTTGCAGGCATTTTTTTTTTTTTTAAATGGGGATACTTTTACTTTCGGAACCGGTTTCGACCGGCGCCCACAAAAACGCTCAGAAACTTTTTTTAAAACCTTTATACTGTCCCTGAGTGTAAAAATTTCCTTATACTACGATCAAAACTTACCAATTTAAGATACTTTGAATTTTGTGAGTTTTCGGCGTTTTCTGGCACTGCAAACGGAAAATCGCGTTTTTAGTGCCAGAAAAAGCCAAATGCCCGCCCTCATTTAAGATAATGTTTAAACAGATAGACGTAAAAAGAAAACAAAACTACAAATTGTCTTTTACGGGAGCTTCAGAGGGACAGCACATTTTGATGAAAAGGCAGTTTTTTTGTTGTTTGTTTTTTCAATTATTTTAAGTCATTTGGAAAGAACAAACTTTTTCTTTTTTTCAAAATCATTACAGAGAAAAATATTAGTTACGTAATTAAACCACAAAATCTAGGGCGGGGCACAACAAAATTCCACCGGATATTGGAAGGGAAAAGCAATCAGCTTTTGACAAAATAGCAGTGATAATGGTACGTTCGGTTCCGTACATCGGTAACCAGCACAGTGGCTCTTGGGCTCTTTCAGATTGACACGGCGACAGTGGGACAGCCGCCGCAACGTCGCAGCACTCAAATAACAATTATGACTTTACGACTTCGAACAAAGAAGTCAGAAAGGCGACCCATTATGAGAGATAACCCCAATGATGGGAACCTTTTTCACACCACTTCCTCTGAAAAAAAGAAAAAACGGCTTTGATCGAAACGAAACTGAAACAGGTGTTTGTTGATCGGACAGGTTGATGCAAAGCCAAAAACTATCCGCGGTTTTCCACTTTTTCGAAGATTTTCGAGATTTTAACAATATAATGTTAGTAACATATTTGCGTCAATTAAATTGTAATTAACGTTCATTGATAACCAGTTTTACGTTGTCATTTATTGAACTTTTTTTTTTAGCATTACTAAAGTAGAGAATGACACTTTTCATTATTTTCTCACTGTACTTTCACGCAATTTTTCTCTTTTGAACAATTCCACTTCCATCTCTGTTCAACAAAAGTGCTGGGGAAGGTTAATTTGAATAAAATTTAAACGAGTAAATATGATTACGCTTTCTAAGTAAGTCATTGTTTTCAATTACCAAAAAAAAAAGGGGGGGGGAGCATTATATTTATAATAAAAACACAATGATCACGGAAAATGAATCAGAATTAAACATACGGTCACATAACGAGGAACGGTACTTTTTATCTGATATACTTTTTCATTTAATAAGGTGACAGACAGATAAATGAAAAAAAAAGGGATTAATGATAAGTATATAAAATTTGCTACACCTGCAGATTCAATGGTTGTACTACGGGCGAAGGGGGGGGGGGGGGGGGGGGGTCTTTTTAAGTAAAAATTTTAATAATTTATAAGTAATAAGAATGAAAAATTAAAAAAATAAGACAGTGAAAAAAATTAAATACGATTTATACCAGCCAACTTGACATCATTTCACTGAATCTGTCTTGGTTTAAACAGATAAAACTAAGAAAAAAACAAAAACGAAAAATCAAGCATAGTTTATGAAACACGTTCCAACACATTCAGAATATTTCACGGTTCAATACGATGAAAGATGATCTCTGGGTTAGAGGTCTGCACGGGGCGGAATTTCCATGCCCGGCTCGAACGAAAGCTATCTTGGCCTGGTGTAAAAATCAAAAGTTCGTTCCGGGCCGTTTATATTTTCACAGTTCACGACCCGGCCCGTACAAAAATTAGTGAAAACAGGTCCGGCCTGACCCGTTCAAAAATCAATTAAATCAGGCCTGGTCCGGCCCGAATCAATTTCTACAAAAAAATCAGATTTTTCTAGACATACAATTAAGATTCGTTTAATGAATACTATATGTACATACAGTATATTTTATAATACTATGTGTTCGAGAGACAGAAAATACACAATATCATTAATGATTACTTAGACGCTTAGACTTTTCAACATTCAAATAAAGATTTGTATTATATTTTTAATATCAATTTTATCTTTTTGTATAAAAATGAACATATATACTCTCATTAATATTGAAATACATATAATTTTTTCAATTGAAAAACATTCGGAACTTTTATTTAGAAAAATCTGGTCAACCCGAACCGAAAGAATCTAAACTCAACCCGATCCGCAATAATAAAATTAGCGTCAACCCGACCAGACCAAAAGTGGGATCAAGGGAGGAGGTCATAGGGTTCATACCCCCTCCCCCCTCTAAATTAAGAGCATTTGTATAGACAATTTTTTAAACATAAATAAAATATGCATTAAAGGTGTTTCTTTTCCCCTCCGCTTAAAAATGCTAATCCTTTCTGATATATTCGCGGAATTATTTTTATACAGAAATGCATTAAAATTGTAGATATTGTTTAGGCGCCAGAGAATCGAACAACGTTTTTCATTTTCCTATAAATGTGGTTCATTTTGAAATGTATTCAATTGCTTCCTTAAGACGACATTTTCATATTGTCAAGCACCGAATGTAAAATGCGAACTTTGAGAACATTTTCTGTACAATTCTTTGTTTTTATAAGAAAATATCTAACTCTTAACAGATACAAAGTACCGTTCTTGGCATATGAACAGAACCTGCAATTTTCTATGTTTAAGAATTGAAATGAATTCAAGTATATGTTAGAAAATAGCCAACTTGAATTTAAGATATAAAATTTGCTAAAGACGTAACCGCCCCCCTTCACACACATACACACAAAAACAAGTCGGAAGTCGTACGCCAAACGTGGCAAATGAGGTGCGTTCGTACTATAACTAGTTTTATAAATATTCAGATCTTGAACCAATAGCCGTTGCACTCGTATGCAGAAATGCATGAATACAAAATTTATTACGATTATATATATCAAATTCACGGAAATACGACGACTCCATCTTAAATACGGCGTAATCACCATGGCAACCTAGAATCATTACCTATCACCGGATATCATTGAATTAATTACGTATGATAGGATTTAATAGAATGAAGAAAACTTGTATTAATATCTTTTTAAGTTTTGATTTGATTTTCATAAAACTGAAATGACTCGACAAAATTCTACAACGATTACATGTATTTCAAACCATTCGGTTGGGTAGTTTTTGCGCTGTTATATGCGGACAGACCAGACGACGACTGTAGATGCTACGTATTTATATAATAACGAACGCACCTAAAAAGGAGACACCCCCTCTAAATGGAGAACTGGATCCGACTCTGCCCGAACCGCGGGTCGGGTCTGGTCCGCGTAAAATCGCGTTGCCCGACCCAATGCAAGACTCAGTCCCTTTTGAAAATTTTTATTGTATCACACATAGTTCTTTAGAGATATACATAAAATTGGATTATTATTATTATTATTATTATTATTATTACTATGTATATGGCTTCCATATAAAAGCTAAAACTGCTATGAAAGAATATATTATTTTAGACAGATTATATAATTAATTTAGAATATTTTATTCAAGTAGATAACAGTGTTGCCCCATTTAAAACGGGTCATACTATGCTTGTTCATTTTTTACAGGGACGCATAAAAAATAGAATATATTAATATTATCGTGTGATGTGGTCATTTTTCTAATTTATTTATCTTACTCGAGCATAAAAAATTTCTAATAGATGCTTCCAATTTCAGAATTATTAATTTATTAACAACAATAGGATAAGCTTTTTTAGAAATGGGAAAACACTGTAACTAGGGATGCACCGAATACTTAAACATAATTTTAAAAACCTTATACAACTTCTACGTTTAACACTCACCTTATAAAGATATTCAGAATAATTAGAAACATAATCATAATTAAATAAACAATTAAATTTAAAAAATAAAAAAAAACCGACTGCGAACTAATTAATTGTTTCTCATCAATGTTAAACAATTTTTTTTTCAATTCCTACTATTAGCTCACACCCTCGCTATATAAATCTTGTTCAAATTTTCAATCGTTAATAAAATACTTATTATTCATCCAATCAAGCTCAAATAAATTTTTTTAAACTTGTAGTGGATGACACTTGATGTTAATCTAATTTTTTTTCAAATATTAATTCATTAATTACACTGGCCTCCAAAAGTTAAGGTACAGGATGCTTTCGGTTGCACACGTTTTGTCGAATATCTACAAAAATTATTGGCGAACTTCTGGGATGAAAAGAACATGTTTGATTTTATATTTCCCGGTGAAGATTTAGTCGGGGTTACAATTAGGGGGCTAATAATAAATTTAATAATAAAATAATATTTGCGATCCCCTATGTAACAGGAAAGTTTTGAAATGGTTTGTCACTGTGGTAAATGACTATTTGGGTCCTGTTCAACGTTTGTATCCATTTGTGTAAGCATAGCACTCATATTCGTGAAGATGTTAACGTTTTTGGGAAAAATTCAAAAGGTTTTTGTTTATAGCATACAGAGTTTTCAACCAAATTTAACACAACTTTCCAAAAACCTGACAAAGAGTAGTAGAAACATTATACTGCAATTAAAACATGAATATATTGGATATTTGATGAGATATGGGCATTTTTATGAGATAATTTTTAACTGCGCATGCGCGGAAGATTTCAAAATTTTTATTTCATAATTTGGTAGTCGGTATTTTGGGGCAACTTCAACAAAAAAAAGTTCAATCAAATATTGTGAAAACCTAGAAAGATATAGCGAGCTGATTGAAAAGTTCTGGAAAATCCCTTATAATAAAGCTATTTTTAGGAAGCAACTCACTATATCGACCCTATCTTTGTGAATTTTCGCGATATTTGACTGGACTTTTTATATAAGTTGACCTAAATAGCTTACTACCAAATTATGAAATAAAAATTTTGAAATCTTCCGCGCATGCGCAGTTAAAAATTATCTCATAAAAATGCCCATATGTCATCAAATATTCAATATATTCATGTTTTAATTGCAGTATAATGTTTCTACTACTCTTTGTCAGGTTTTTGGAAAGTTGCGTTAAATTTGGTTGAACACTCTGTATGCTATAAACAAAAAACCTTTTGAATTTTTCACAAAAACGTTAACATCTTCAAGAATATGAGTGCTATGCTTACACAAATGCATACAAACATTGAACAGGACCCAATTAGTCATTTACCACAGTGACAAACCATTTCCAGCCTTTCCTGTTACATAGGTGATCGCAAATATTATTTTATTATTAAATTTATTATTAGCCCCTACTTGTCCCCCCCCCCGACTAAGTCTTCACCGATAAATATAAAATCAAACATGTTCTTTTCATCCCAGAAGTTCAAGAAGAATTCGCCAATAATTTTTGTAGATATTCGACAAAACGTGTGCAATCTAAAGCATCCAGTCCCTGTACCTTAACTTTTGGAGGCCAGTGTAAATTAAATTAATTAATTTTCAATAATCGAGAGAGCCCCCCCCCCCCCCCCCCCCCATCTTGATCAAGGTTTTTTAAGACCGAGAGAGCCCTCTTCTTGATCAAGGCATTTTAAGCGCCATTCAAAAGGAAAGGAGAATGGGAGAAAAAAAATTCTCTTATTGACCTAAGTAGGAATTGACTTAATTTTTTTATATTACAGTCTTCCCCACTTAATCGGGTCACGGATAATCGAATACCCCGCTTATTCGAATAGAATCCTCCGGAACCGAATTTATTCCTATTGGTTCTATGTTATTTTTCCCCACTTAAACCAAATACCTTTTACGAATGTCCCCGCTTAATCGAATAACAACTGTGTGGCCAATGTTTGAAAATAGGCGCGGAAAGCACGTTTGAGCTGGATTTTCTTTCACCTTTTGTCATTTTCGGTTCCTTTACGCTGAAAACAAATTTCAGTTCTTCCTGCAATGATTTCGGCCGGCACGTGTATAATGGACAAGTCAAATGATTTCCACACCTTGATCTTCCCCACCATCACTTCTTGCTGTTAACTAGGCTTTAATGGCAAAGCGCCGTCACTTCGAGAATCGAGGTGGCAGTTGTGATATTTTGCACTTATTCGAAAATTATCTCGATATTTACTCCTTTAAATTTCCACTTAAACAAACCACTTTAAACGTTTTTTTTAAAGCAGTATAAGTAACGTAAATTAGAAATAGCAAAGTTTTGACCAAATTCAAATGAGAGCTGCATTAAATGTGATGTAAACCATATAAATGTACTGACATTAAATTAATACGTATTTATTTTATATTAGCATTTGTATTTATTTTTACTTTCTTCTATCTTTACAAGAAGAAAGTATTGGATTCGTGAAAATTTTCGACTTTCGGTTTTCGACGGATTTACACGTTTTAGGGTTCAGAGAACCCGAAAAACATGTTTTTACAAAATGTCTGTCTGTGAGTCTGTGAATCTGTCTGTCTGTATGTGACACAAATTTTGTGGGCGCTCTATCTCAAGAACTAATGCACGGAATTTAATAAAAATTTATATTCAGTTAGCCCCTGACATAAATTGGTGCTGATTAGTTTTTGGTGTAAATCGCTCAACAGGTGGCGCTGCTATGCAGCCCTTTTCACGATTTCCGCAATAGCTCAATCTCCAGAACTAATGCACGGATTTTCACCAAACTTCAGATTCAGTTATTCCTTGACATGTATTGAAGTTTTGTACATTTTGGTGTAAATCGCTCAACAGGTGGCGCTGCTATACTGCATTTTTTACAATTTCCGCAATAACTCTATCTCAACAACTAATGCTTGGATTTTCAACAAACTTCAGATTCAAGTATACTTTGATATGAATTAGTGCTGTTTGTGTTTTGGTGCAAATCGCTCAACAGGTGGCGCTGCTATGCTGCACTTTTCAGAATTTCCATTATAGCGGTATCTGAAGAGCTAATGCAACAATTTTCACCAAACTTCAGAATCAGTTAATCCTTGATATGAATTGACATTTTGTACATTTTGGTGTAAATCACTCAACAGGTGACGCTGCTATACAGCATTTTTCCCGATTTCTGCAATCGCTGTATTTCAAGAACTAATGGACACATTTTCATCAAACTTCAGATTCAGTTACTCTTTGATATGAAATGATGCTGACTACGTGTTGGTGAATATCGCCCAATAGGTGGCGCTGTTATGCTGCATTTTGCACTATTTCCTCAATAGCTCTATCTCAAGAACTAATGCACGAATTTTCATCAAACTTCAGATTCAAGTACACCTTGATAAATGTTGATACTGATTATGTGGTTGTGTAAATCGCTCAACAGGTGACGCTGTTATGCTGCATTTGTCATGATTTGCGCAATAGCTCTATCTCAAGAACTAATGCACGGATTTTCCCCCAAACTTCATATTCAGTTAGACATTGACATATGATGATGATAATTAGGTTCCGGTGTAAATCACCCAATAGGTGGCGCTGCTATGCTGCATTTTGATGGATTTAAGGGACAGTAATATCTCAAGAACTAATGCACGGAATTTCATCTTTTTAGAATCCTCATGATGAACATAGATGCACTGTGATAATGAATTTTGAAGTATTGACAAGTATGAGATAGAAGAAAGTTTTGTGATGGCCACAACATACTAGTTATTGTATGTTATTCTATTAACGATTTATTATGCTGTTAATTAAATATACCGTAGTTGATTATCTAGCCTTTTTATAATGCATTAAATGTTACAGTTATGATTCCCCGTTTAATCAAATAACCCGCTTAATCGAATATTTTTCTGGAACCGTTGATATACGTTTACACGGGGACGACTGTACTTGTTTATATTACTCACCTATTTTTTTATTTACTTGTATTGATGACTTTTAAGTTGTGTTTAATTGTAAGTTCCTATTTACAAATACTGTTTTGATGAGGTCTATAGATGTCAATGATAGTTAGAGTTGCAGTAAAGCTAGAGATGCACAATACATGCACAACTTCCAGGTTGTATAATATTTTAACGGAGCTTCTGACTGTAAAATAGTCAATGAAACATCGTCTTCATTTTGAAAGACCTATCCAATGATATGCCACACAATAGGGTGCGTAATTTTTTTTTTTCGTCCCAACCACCATTTTATATTTTACGGCCGCCATTTTGAATTTATAAAATCAAAACCTAGCCTATAATCATCGGGCCGTTAAGACGAATCGATAGAGACCTCATTCATTAAAATCCATCCAGCCGTGGGGGTGTTTCGAGGGTATAAAGAAATCCACATACACAGATACGCTTGAAACACATAACCCTTCTTTTCAGTGGGGTAATAAAAGAGAATGTTTTTACATTATTTATTTGCTGTTTGTTAAGTATTATTTGCGAAAATTAATCCATCACGGGGATTTTCATAGGAATTAATTATGTACGAATGCAAGTTCCTGACCATTGTCAGTAAATAATCTGTTTCTTGCTAAGATTTTAAAAACAACGTTTACAATCTTTGAAAATGATCACCCACTCCAGATACCGATCTAGGATGCATTTAAAAACTTCCTTGCTTAATCAAAGGGTCTAGGATGCATTTAAAAACTCCCTTTCTTAATCAAAGGGAGTAGAACAGTTATTCTTGCTGAGTTGCCAACATATAAAATTTGAATAGATTGTATTATTTATTTACTTTTGTTTTACTTTAGTATCTTCCTGACAAACAAATAATATATGATCCTGTACAATTTCTCTTCCATTTTTTTTTTTTTTTTTCAATTTCTCTTTGATTTTAGAATGTTTGTTTTAGAATTTAAGAGAATTTTACTCATTTGTGAAATTAAATTTAAAATTTTATTAATTAGCCAGTAAAATGCAACGTACAGTTGAAAAATTTTATGACAAAATTTATGCAACTCGAAAATAGTTGGTTATTATTACTATAATGCATTGTCATATTTTTTTTTCCCTGTAAAATTAAAAAATATAAACAAGAGATGGAAGTTTGATATAAAATAGAACTTAGTACCCTGTTTACATCGCAGTAATTAGGAAAGCTGAAAAATATAGCTAACTACTAAAAAAAAAAAGTTTTTTTGCATATCTCTATAGTTTGCAGTTTTCAAAGACTACCTAAAAATTCACTCGTCCGGTCAGAAAATTCACTCGCCAGTGGCGAGTAAAATGATGCATTCCCCCACCCCTGTAAATAACTCAAAGTATAGATTTTTTTCAGCATAAAATTTACTTTAGAAAAGCTCTTGTTTACCAAAATAAAAGTTTCTATTTTAAATATTACGTAAAATTGTTTTAAAAATTTGACATTTTAATGCCTTTAAACTTTGAAATATAAAACTATTCGACAAGCCCAATATTTGGTATTCGGCCAAAATGACTATTCGGTGCATCCCTAATGTAACCTACTATTAGGTAAAGTTTAGAAAATGATCACATGCATTTTATTATTTGATTAGCTATTAGTAAAACCGCGTTTGACTTTCATTTTATTTTTTAATGAAATCCTCGCACATAAAACATTCTTCCACTTCCCCGTTACACCCGCGTATCCAGTTTCTATAATCAAATACCCTTCAACATTCCCATACAAACTACAGATTTTCAACAAACGGCCCAATTTCACAGTATAACAAATTCGAATGCCACAATTTTTTTGATCGAGTGCCTAAAACAGCACAGAAAATTCGACATAAATATTCAGGTGTGGGAGAGAGGGGGCAGGAAGCTGATGGCTATGAAAACTTAAAATTATCGTTGACGTAAACAAAACTATTATATCATTCTGACCAGCTCACCAAAACCTTTTACTATCAAAGTGATGCCTAACAAGGCAATTACAGGACAAAAAGGAGCTGTCTCCCGCTGGCCAAACAGGACAGTGAAAACCGTGAAAAAAGATTAGGCGTTTGATAACCATCAAAGAGACCTCCCACAATGCACGGCGGTAGAGAACAAGACAGGAGTTACAAAAGTCGTAAAGGAATAATGGGAAAACGCTTAAGATAAATCATGGGTGGCCAAAAACCTGAAGACGTAGTTAAAATTTTCGCTGAAAGGCAAATACATCAAACATCACTTTCACTTGTGAGAAAATTCTTGTATCTACGGAAAGTGCGACATCCCTGATGTTTGCATCCCCGAAGTGACCTCGTAAAAACTTTCAGGCAAATAATAACGAAATACAGAAAAAAAAAAATGAGATTCTCTCCTCAAATTCGAACCCGGGTACTTTCTAGATAACTACAACACTTGCATAAAAAAACGCATACATACTAACTATTATCGCACTTCTTTAATGCATAGTATAATTATTGAAATTCCATTTTGATTATAATCAAAAACGGTATCATTTCACTGGAAGGAGAAATTTTTTCGTTGAAATTTGAATAAGAGTATCTAGAAAGATATCTAAAATATTTCCTGTTTCATTTTAAAAGTAATTTGAACTTGAAAATTTTTAAAAAACATACTCTATAAGCAAAATAAAAATTATTAAAATATCTTTAATCATTTTGAAGTCATAAAAGGAAAGCCATTTTTTTCAGCCAGTGAATGAATATAGAATGGTACTTTGTTAATTTTTGTAACTTTACAGTAAATAACACATTAGATCAGAGAGAAAATCTGTTGATCTTGAATAAACATGTTATTAATTTATACATATACCGTATTTTGTGGAAGAAACGCCGCACTCTTCAAAATTGGTCTGAATAAAAGCTGTAAAATATCGTAACTGCCGCACCCGTCGTAAACGCCGCACCTATGCAGGGGTCGATGCAGATTTTTATTTTTGGGGCCCATTTTGTGAAAAGTAGAAGTTATTTTTGTGAATTTTATTATATTTTTGTGAAAAATAACATTTTGTAACTAAAGTTGAAATCCAGTTACTAATCCAGTCGAACCAAAAATTTATGAACAAAAACATTCTTTAAATCCCTTTGCTAAAGTTTTTGTTTTTCGTGACGTGGTTTTATTTATAAATTACACATTTTAAAACAGTTTTTATGAAAAAGAATGTTATGCAGAGGGTCTATTTTATTAAAAGGAATTTTGTGAAGGGGCCTGTTTTATTAAGTTTATTTTTGTGAAGGGGCCTGTTTTATGAAGTTTATTTTTGTGAAGGGGCCCATTTTATTAAATTTATTTTTGTGAAGGGGCCCTAAATAGGCCCCAAATTTTGTCTGGATCGACCCCTGCTATGGGAACGCTACTTTTGTCGACAGTGTCTCATTTACCTAACTTAATCAAAGCTTTCTGAACAGTGTAAGATGCCTCATTTTTAATAACTTAAGATTCTAAAATTTTATTTAAAATATTTAAATCAGGTTTTAAATATTTTTATGCAATTTTTAAATTAAGGAGATGACAATTGGTATTAAAATCATCCAGAATGCGGAACGCGGACCCCTCTCCTTAGATGTTCCACATTTTGTTAAGTGGTTGGCGCAACTTTGCACGCTTTTTACGTCGCATCCAACTTTAGTCTTTTTTCAGTTTCTATTCGAAACCCTCAAAATCTGAATCGTCAATATCTAAGTGGAAGAGTTGTTAATTTTTTTTTTTTTTTTTTTTTTTTTGCCCATTTGTATAGTTCGGTATCATCATCGGATATGTCACAGTTTTCATTTTCGGCAAAGTCAGAAAGTTCCGCGTTGTTGAGCAGGGGACTTGGGATATTGAGAACAGTCTTAAGGAATTTTTACTTTATCCCAATTTTACGCGCACGACAAAATGAAAAAATCGTAAACGCCGCACTTCACAAAAGAAATTCACTTTCAAACTCGTAAACGTATTTTCTTCCATAAAATACGGTATATATATATTTAACAGTATTTCTGCACCAAACTCATAGAAACTATTCATTGAAACAGGGTGTATGTCCATCATATCTCATCTACAATATCGAATTATTTTAATTTTTCAGATAGCTACTGTAGGTTGGCCAAAGATTTTTTTTTTTTTTTTTTTTTTTTTTTTTTTCCATTTAGGCTCAAAAAGTCACTGAAACATTCCGAAATTCTTAAAAATTATAGACATTTGAAAAAAAAAAAAAAAAAAAAAGATAAGAACGATAACTACAGACATAGTATATTATATTTTTATAGACTAGGGTGTCAACGATTTTAATCAAATGATTTAAATCAATGATTAAATCGTGATTTTAATCAACTGATTTTTTTTAATCATTGATTAAAATCATAAATTTTCTAAACGTTTAAAATTACATAAAAAATTATTAAAATCTAAGATTAACATAATTTGGAAATTTTCTATAGGTATTTTGCCTTATGGATAAACAAAAAAAAAAAAGCTCTAAATATTATTTCTAAGCTTAGACTATTACAAGATCCTTAGACTTGTAAAAAATTAAGTACAAAGTTTGTAAAAAGCAAGTTTTTATGTCATAAAAAGCCTTTTTAAAAATGATATTTAAATCTAATATAATATGAAATGTCATAATTTCTTTAACTAATCAAATTAGTCGTTCTTTTATATAAAATAAGCATAGCAAACATAATTAAATTTCTCAACATAAAAAAATTAATAAGTATATGAATAAGTAGCCAGCATGTTATTTTCTCATTATACTTTTGCAATAATAAATTTGTAGAAAATTGGAGTTAAAAAAAAAAAGAATTTAAAAAAATGACATCTGCTCAAAAACTATTATAAAAGTATGTATATGAGAAAAAGAACTAATTGGTATAAAAAAAATGTTAGAAAGAGCTTCTTCGGTAGAGATTGAATAAATGTTTCTATTTTTATACTTTTGAACTCATATACACCAAACAGAAAGATTAGTTACGGATTGAAAAGGCTGGAAAACTTTACTTTTTTTTTTATTATTATTTGAAGTGGTAATACTACTGAGTGGTAATAATGCTAGTATTTAATATTTTGAGGATTTTAAATATAGCTGGCTATTCTTATATTTACTCTGTATGTGTGAATGAATGGGTTTAACTGCTTTTCATAATTTTTATGTGTAATTTTAGATTTAGGCAATTAACAGTAATTTTTCCAAATACAAAATGAACTGCAAATGATATTTGCTTGTTTTGTTACTTGTGCTACTAACTAGTGAAATTATACATTTTGCAGTTTTTATTATTACTTACTGTTCCATCTAGGCCATTTTTTTAAGGTCGCGGCGCCCTGCTCCTTTAAAAATTAACAAAATGCACCCTATTTTTTTTTACTACCCCAAAAAAGGAGGAATCCACCTTTAGTTTTACCCAGAGATTTCTTGTAAAAAACTTCCCATACCACAGTATTACTAAATCCGTGCGCCCAATTGCATTGAAGAAAATTGTAGAACTTTATTTCATTAGAAAACAATAGGATATTATTAAATCGTGTCATTATTTAATTGTATTTTTCAATTTGTAATTCATAGAATCCTTAAAAATTGTCACTTTATATTAACAAATTATATATATATATATATATATATTTATTTATTTTTTCATATCATTACTACATTACTAATATATTTACGCATGAAGTAATGCTATTTTTTTTTTTTCTTCTGAAACAAATAGTGCCTTTTTTGGGAACTAGCACCTTGCCCCCTTTTCCTTTATAGGATGGTTATTAAATTATTAATTATTATTCTGGGCATTATTAAAGTATAAAAATGTATATTATTTTTCTAATTAGAGAGTTAATTGTTTATTTAATAATTATTAATTTTAATCAGTGTTAACAATTTAATATTAAATGCAGTTATTAATAATTTTAATGACTGTAAATATCAGTAGTATTTAATACAGTTTTAAATAACTATTAGAAAATATTAATGTGTATGAGGCATTCTCACAATCTTTTGACTTTAAGTCCCTGAATAATAATTTTTATTTTAGTACATATTTTTGGGAGTTTTTTTATTTCTTGTACTGGAAAACATCCCATTGCATGACTGCATAACAATATTAACGAGATAAATAAGTTTTGGACGATGTTGGGGTCCAAATATACCACGAAATTCCTATACCGTCCCGTGTCCCTGATGCTGATTTTTAAGTTTGGAGCTGTCTGTATAAAATTGTTTCAATAAAAGTAATTCGATGTCATTTTTTTCCCAAACTGGGACTATTGTTTTAGATAAATATGCAGCAAAAAATTAATCTGCACACATTTTTACGGTTGTTATTATTATTATTTTTTTTTTTTAACTCTGTTCCTGGGTTTTAGATTCCTTACCGTCCCTCTTGCTAAACTTATACAGAAAATCACTTCAGATGTAGACACAGAATTTTTTTCAACTTTTTTCTCATGCAGAAGTATGCTAGAGAAAGAATGGCTGAAATTCTTTGACAGGAAATTTACCGCAGAATTTAAATCAGCAGTTAATTATCAATTTCAAGCATCGTAGCTTTATTGGTAGTCTTACCGTCCCCAAGGTTTATTCCTGCACTTTTCGAGGTAATTTTTTTTAAAATTATTATTATTTAATCCAATGTAAATAACTATTTCTAAAAATCAATGAACATGTAGCTATCACTTAGTCTTAACATGATTTGCCTAAAAATAGGTGGTAATTTTCCTTACTCCATCCTTACCATACCTTTTTTTTCCTTACCGTCCCTTTTTTCCTATACCGTCCCATTTTTTCCCCTTACCATCCCTTCTTTAACACACCTTTAAGACAATGTTATACCAAAATTTTGTACTAAAAATACTTATTTGAATGTCCTGTGGGTACTATGCAAATTCATTATACCGTGTTTACTCGCGTAATAGTCGCACTTTTTTTTTGCCAATTTTTCATTGTGAACATCTAAGGTGCGACTATTATGCGGGGAAAGCTAGTACATAATATTGTACACTCTGATGCTAAAACAATATTGTTATAAAAAAAAAAAAATCACATTATTATAAAATTAGTAGCTTACCAAAAGTTTCCAGATTATCTGCTTCTGCTGTATATTAAATACCATTTTTCTTTTTATGGTAATATTTTTAGAGACATAAAATTTACAAATAATCTTTGTGAAAATTTTGGCAAAAAATTCACATAATAAATCACTTTCACTGGAGGCATAAGTATCGCTATTGTAATGTGAATCGGTGTCTGAAGGATCTCCGTCATTCCATAAAATGTCATCTTCGCTTCCGTTCAAACGTTGGAGATACCTGTCTTCTTGAAACATTTTGAAATTATATCGCTTGTTATTAAAGTTAATTTTGGCGATTTTTTATGCTTCAACGACTATGGTGCGACTATTATGCGAGTAAACACGGTAAGTAAAAATTTAGAAGAAAATAAAAAGTTACAGTGGTAAAATGGTAAGAAAAATTAAACTCGCAAGTTTAACTTAAACCTAGTTAAATAAAAAAAAATTCTGCTGCTGACCATTTTTTCTTCATTTTGAATCATTAAGGCATTCATCTATAAGTTTAAAATGTTATTTTAGTAAGTTTAATTTCACCAGATTTTTATTCCTAAAAGTTAAAAAATTGTGAGAATGCTTCATATAACATTATTGTATACTACAGTCTGTTACAAAGTTATAAGACCACTCAGAATTTCACCTTTTGTCAACAAAGAAAATATTAGTTTTGTATGAAAAGAAATAACTCTATAATGTTTATTTAGCTCAGGGAAAAAAAGTTTGAATAATTTTTTGTTTCATGCTAAGCGATTTTTACGTAAACCCGCTGTTTCATAAATATAAGACCACTCTTATATTATTAATAAAGCAGACGATTTTATTTTGAACTCAGAGTTTAACTGTAACCTAAACAATCTGTAATACTTAAAAAGAAGAATAAAATGCAGAAATTCTGAATTGTATCTGATTCTTTGAATTTATTAGCAAAATGTCTCGTCGGAGTGAGCTGTCTGAAATAGAAGTGAGAAGAGTGTGGTTTTACAACAGAAAAGGAAAGTCTGAACGTGAAATAAGTAAGATTCTTAATTGTTCTAAAACTGCGATTCATAATGTTTTAAGTAAAAAAGAATTATATGGAACGCATAAACGATCTGGTCGTAAAAAGAAGTTTCAGATCGTGATAATAGGCGAACTGTCAAATTGACAACGAAAAAATACCAGTCGACTCGTAAAATAGCAGAACATATAACTAAAAAGATATCACATGCAAAAGTGTGGCGAAGCTTGAAATCTAATGCTGATGTTATTCGTCGCAAATTAAAAAGTAAACCACTACTACTGAAACGTCACAAAGAAGCTTGTCTTAAGTGGGCAAAGAATGTCATATTCTGGAACTCTGCATATATATTGTTTTCAGACGAGAAAAAATTGAATCTTGATGGTCCAGACGGCAATAATTACTACTAGCATGATTTAAGGAAAAGATCTTGCGAGTTCTTCCGCCGGCAGATGAGAAGCGGTTCCATTATGGTGTGAGGTGCATTTTCATATGCAGGAAAAGGCGATCTCCAAAGAGTTGAAGGGAAAATGAACTCGGACAGTTACCAATAGATGCTATTTCGAAGTCTGATACCCTTCGGACCACTTTTAGGAGGTGCAAAATGTAAGTTTCAACAAGGTAATTCTCCCAGTCATTCGTCGAAATCAACAAAAGAGTGGCTTAAAAGAGAAAAGATTAATGTTTTACCTTGGCCAAGTCGAAGCTCTGACCTAAACCCCATAGAAAAATTATGGGGTTACTTGTCTCGCCAAGTGTATGAAAATAACAAACAATATCATTCAACATATGAATTAGAAATGGCCATTATGGACAATATTCCCGAATCGTTCCTTAAATTAATTGACTCTATGCCAAATCATGTGTTTGAAGTTATTCAGAGAAATGGTGTAGTATCATCTTACTAAATTTGAGAAAACTGTTCTTTACCACAGGTGGTCCTATAATTTTGTAACAGTTCTTTTTCACACTTTGTTGTTATATTGATGTTTTATTTTTTTCGAATTAATTTTATTTGTGTAAGTTGCTACATTTTACTAAAAACTTGATGTACTAAAATAAAATATTTATTTTGATTGAAATATTTTTTTAATTACCTAAATAGCAAAATACGTTGTGGTCTTATACTTTTGTAACAGACTGTACTAATGAAAGTGAATGCAGTTTTTATAATTATTCTCATTACTAACTGATAATAGTAATTAATTAAAGTTTAAAAACATAGATTATGTTAGCAATTAGAGGTATAATTGTTTTGGAAACTTAAAATTATTGTAGCTGTTCTATATTTGCAGGGAAAAAAATCATAAAAATATAATTTAAATAAAATAAAATCTGATTTAAATTTAAAAAATTCTATTTTTTTTTATTTAAAAAAATATATATGATTTTTTTACACCCTATTATAGACATAACGGAAAGTTTAGTAAAACATAAACAGAAGCAGGATTAATGACAGATTTTATCAGCATCTAGGCAGATAAAAGTTCTGAACTTCTTTCAAATAGAAAGTGAAGTGAAGGAATTAATTAAATATCTGCAGGGCCCTTACTAAGTCTCATCATTAACATAGTTGTCAACTCGCCCGCTTTTTGAATACCAATATTTCTGAATAGAAATAATCACTTTATTTAAATGACAGAAATTGTCCATTAAATAAGACGAACATTTTTATTTGAAAATAATAAAATAGTGGTAATTAAAAGATGGGAGATTTGGTAACTATTAATAAGCCACTTTCTATGAACATGGGTATCTTTTAACGTGATTTTAGATTCAAGACAGGCCAGTTAATTATATAAGATTTTGAAAATCAGTTTTTGCAATTTCAACAAACTATTTTTTAAAGAAAATTATAGTATGTGCTCACTTCTTGGGTACTGTTATTATTCATGTCCAAAATATTTCACATTCTAAGGAAATTGCACCAGGGTTTATCGTTCATTTTCACATAAGAATGATTGTGAAATCGGAACACTTAGGTACCGAAGGTTTTGGTTTTAGCGGATTCTAGATTTTTACAGATTATAGATCATCCCTTTGTTTACATTTTATTATTTAAAGTCTGATTAGAAACTAGAAATTAGGAACAATTATAAAAAAAAAAAAATTGCATTATAAAATTAAAATATAATGCAAGATTTTTTTAATATTTAATAACTAAATTAATTTATGAAAAATTCAATTATATACAAAAATTTTACTGATTATCCATTTTTTAAAATATTGACAAAACACAATGGTAGTTTAAGTTTTGGTTCTGTGTCAATATATATATATATATCAGCGATGCCGTGGACGCGCTATAGCGCGTAAATTACGCGAAAAAACGGAGACGGGACGCAAAAAAATAGCTCTTACGCGTCCCGTGGGACGCGTAATTTCGTCAAAAAATCGCGGAGAAATGCCGATTTTCGTCAAAGGATTGCAAAAAATAGCGCAAATTTCATCAAAATATCGCGGAAAAAACGCGATTTTCGTAAAAGGGCCGCGAAAAAATAGCGATTTCCGTCAACAAATCGCGGGAAAAAGCCGATATTCGTCAAAGGATCGCAAAAAAAGCGCAAATTTCATCAAAATATCGCGAAAAAAACGCGATTTTCGTAAAAGGGCAGCAAAAATATAGCATATTTCGTTTAAAAAATCGCGAAAAAAGCCGATTTTTGTCATAGGATCGCGAAAAAAGCGCAAATTTCATCAAAATATCGCGAAAAAACGCGATTTTCGTAAAAAGGCCCGAAAAAAAACGCGATTTTCGTAAAAAGGTCGCGAAAAATAGCGTATTTTGTCAAAAAATAGCGAATTTCGTCAAAAAATCGCGGAATAAAGCCGAATTTCGTCAAAGGATCTCGAAAAAAGATCACCATTTCGTCAAAGCATCGCGGAAAAAACACGATTTCCGTAACAGGTTTGCAAAAAAATAGCAAATTTCGTCAAAGGATGGCGGAAAAACGCGAATTTAGTCAAAGCATCGAAAGCACCAAAAAAGATGTGCAAACCAAACTTATAGGTAGAACATTCATAAAATGGGATTTAATTTCTTTTTTTATGAGATTCTTAATACACCATGATTTCAGTGGACTTTAATTAATGTTTTTAGGGGGTGGACCAGTGACCCCCTCCCTCCCCCCCTTCTTACTGCATTGAAGTGTCTCCCACCTTTTGAAGATTTATGATTTGATGCTTGATTTAGAGGTGAATTTCCCTTCCAAGGAAGATGTCTTATTCCAACACAGATCTATGCTGACAAATAATTCAATGGGAAGTGCAATGAAAGCACCTATTATTCAACAAAAAGTACCCCTTTACTTAACATAAGTATTCTTTTTTTCAGCAAAAATATAATTTCCAATAAACCCGTCTTGCCCCTTTTTAAAAGAAATGCGAACATTAGTGATACTTGTTATTGGAACTTAATATCTTCTACTCTCAAATAAGCATTATTTTACAATCTTGCATTTTTACTTTTAAAAAAAGTAAAGAAAATTTCTCTTAATATTTTTTTAAAATATCTTATTTGAGTGCAAATAATACTGGTTTTAATTCATTATTTAATCATATTAAAACAATAATTAATGCATTTATTTTATCTTTTCCAAATAAACAAGTTTCATTTACTCCCTTAAAATATGAATTATTATTGATGGGGACCCGCTTTTGTAAAAAAGGGACCCAGATTTTTGGAAATCCTGGGTCCTGGGGACCCAGGATTTTTAAAGTACAGCGACATCACTGTATGTATAGATATATATATATATATATATATATTTATTTTTTATTTTTTTTATGTAGTCTAAGAACAATCATTACTTCTTGCTCTAAGATAAAAATTTTGTTGCTCAAGAGAATTTAAATATTTATATCCCATTTATATTTATTCCTGCATTTGAATCACTTTCAGTATGATATTGTGATAATTTATTTTCATGTCATAAACATACTTCTTAGATTTATGGCAAATTCTTTCACAAGAAAATTCCCTGACTATCTAACATCCAAATTTTGGATCATTTGCACCTTTAAAGAATTGAAAGCATTACATGAAACATGATTTTTCGTTATTCCAGACATAATTTCTTAGAAAAATCGCATACGGCATGCAAAAGTAGGTATAAATACACTAGCAGAAATTTAACTGAAGGAAATATTCATTTGTATTGTAAAATAAACAAAAACTATGTTGAGATAAAGTCAGTTATTGTTACAGTTTCATCGGTGCTTGAGCAAAGCATGTGTTTGCAACCATGGTTTATATTACGCATAACCAAACAAACAAACATTAATGCCTATTTAAAATAAAATTCTCGACTTTGATTTGGTTGTCACTTTTACTTAGCTCAAATTATTATTTTCGAATAAAGGGTACAAAATAATATGATTTTTCTTAAATCACAGTTTATTTCATTGGAAAATTGATAACTCATGAAAAAAACACATCATTTAACTTCATCTGTGAGCTCAAATGTTAAAACAATTTTCATTGTTTACATTCTAGGGTTGCAAAAAACCCACCTATCCAAAAAAAAACCACTCTGTTTTTTTTTTTTGGGGGGGGGGGGTAAAACCCACTCTAAAAAACCAAAAAAAAAAAACCAAGTCAAAGTGGGTTTTTTACAATCCATGATGTTATTATTTAATATTAAGTATTTTTTATACTAGTTTTTTACCTTTGTGTTTAAAGTTACAATATCCTGTTAAAACATATTGTGGGTGTGCTGCCAAATTCAAATGTGACAAAGTCAATGTGAAATAATATGCTTAAGTCTTTTAAAAGACTGTTAATACTATAGAAAAAAAAAGACAAAATCAATATGCATAGCTAATCATAACATTTTCGCATAGATAAAAAAAATGAGTTTTTTATATCAAGACTTAACAATATAAAACTTCATAATGTAAGTACCCAACTGTATACAAATTTGACTTATTCACAAAGTTGGCAAAAAAAAAAATGGGTGTGTGTGTGTGGGGGGGGGGGGGGGGGGGGGGAAGGTCTTTTTTCAAAAAACTCAAAGAAACTGGTTTTTCTTTATTTGTTTAAACCTGGGTTTTTTTTTTTTTTTTATCTGGGTTTTTTGGTATTTTTAAATATCATTTTCTATTACATATTAAGATGCATGTTAAAATAAATTATAGAACTATAGTTGGTCGGTTAGTTAGTCATTTGTTTAAAAATAATAATCTTCTTTTTTTCTTTTTTTGTAGAATTGCTTTGTCTTTGCAAATGCCTATAGCTAATCCGAGAATGGAGAACGACTTACAAAACAGTACAGATTTCTTTTAGAAACGATACTTAACGAGACTTTACATGTTACAAGTAACTACCATGCCAATTTTCAGGTCTCTACCCCAAACAGTATCACAGAAATCGGAATTTTAGAATGTTTTTTGTTTCTGCACCTTTTTAAATTTCGAACTTATTGGAAAATGTTGTTTCAGAGCATTTACGTTTTAAAAACAACAACCATGTCAAATTTCAAGTTCATGCACTAAAAATTCCACTTAAATCATAATTTATAATGTTTTTAGCTCATTTCACCTTTTTAAAGTGATTTTTTTTTTTTTTTTTCGAAATAGTTCTTAGAGAGTATTTACATCTTAAAAGTAACTGCCTTTTTGAATGTGACAAGAAAATTAAAAGTATAACTATTATAGAATCGTCAGATTGACATATGACATGACACATTGTGAACAGAATTATTATGATTAGAAAAAGCAAAAAGAATTTAAAGATCATGAAGACAGGGAATTCTAGGCATCTAATTTGACTCACGGGATAAGAATTCTAAACATGAAAATGAGAAAATTGGTTGGAAAATAGAATTAACATATGATAACTTCTGTTACAACTGTCGTCTGTCACACATTACAAAATCAAACTAATGAACATCATCATTTATTTCATGGAATAATCAATAGTACATCAAATGATAGTGCTTAACAATGAATACTATTGATAGAGTAATAAACAATAGACCATTGCAAAAAATTAGTGGAAAAAAAAGGGAGAGGGGGAAAGAGGCAAGGGGGGGGGGGAAATTACAAGTAATTTCATAATGTAGAGGTAATACGGTGGCTTCCAAAGTACCATTTTACAAATGAAAATCTGGTGATATAAATAAAAAAGTAATATTTGACTATCTGTAATTAAATAAAGCAAAGCCTTACTAACAAAAAAAGTGATAGATATTTTATTCAAAATATCTACTGCTTCTTTTATTAGTAAGCTTTGCTTCATTTAATTGCACAAAATATCTACCACTTTTTTTAATTAGAAACCTTTGCTTTATTTAATTGCAGATGGGTGAAGATCGTTTTTTTATATAAAAATGGTGGTATTTTAAATATGGTATATTTTAAATATATATATATATATATTTCTTTTTACAAAAACATGAAATACTATTTCTAAATTTGATCATATGAACTGTTTTGTCTATCTATTAACACATTGTTGACAGGGTATTTCTCAGAAAAGGAAAGATACCTCATCATACAGCAGAAGCTACCTTAAACAACCCGCACATAAGTTTAAACACAGAGATAAATCATAAAAATAATAAAATGTTTTTGTTTAATTTCACTGATGTTTTAGATACATAATCCTAAAACCACTAGTAAATTGTGCAATTGTAATTTTAAAGATTTCCAAAAATATTAAAAGTTTTTTAATGTCAAAATATTAGTTTGCATGACACAAAAGTATAGCCCTTTTTTGTCAGATATCTGCAATTTAAGATTTAAGATGTGAAGTGATCATGTGATCAAATGAGTGTTTTCTAAAATTGTAACAGAAAGCCCAAAGTAATTTTGAGTGCTTTGAATGATGTCAAAGGCAACAGAATTTTCAAATGAGAAGATTTTGAAAATTAGGGGGGAATGAATGCTGAAAATAAATCAGCTTTTGACTTCTGAAGCTCTTGGGAGTGCTCTGACTAAATCTCTTGGGTTTTGAATTAATTGATTGAAGCAAGGTATTTATCCAATGCTATCCCATTCTGATAAATATTGATAGAAATCTTGATTTGTGAAACCCCCCCCCCCCCTTACAAGCATACAGAATGATAGACAAGCACAAAGATTAGTTTCAAATCAAAGACATTTGTAAATGAAATTAATTACACGAGTTTCAAGAGAAATTACATGTAGAATGATTGAAGGTTTAAGGGTGAATGCTCATGGGAGTGCAAAACATGATCTCAATTCCAGAAACAGAAGAATTGTGGAATAAGGTCATTTGAAAAAGATATAAATGTATCACAAACCATGCTTGCAATTACTTCATAAACAAGCAACATTGGAATGGGCCTCACAGCCAGGGTTGTCCGGTTTTTTTCCACTCTGGGAAAAACCATCCTGGACAAAATATCATTTTGTCCACTTTTAATAAATTGAAAATTCTAAATTAAAAATGCAGAACTTAACAATAAATAGATATATCGATTCTTCCCATTCAAGAAACAACTTTTATATCAAAATATCACATATACATATTTATATACACAACAGTAAGTGAAATATTTTGTGTGGGCATGAAAAACTAAGTTCTGTTCATCTAGAAGCTTTTTTATGCATGAATATGTTTATACATAAAATGTATATCAATATTAAGTTTAATGTATTAAATAGCAATTGACAAACATTAAACATATACATGTTACAGTTGTTACAATTAAACATATACATTTGCAGTAAATTTTAACTTGTTTATCTGTCATATGGCAGTTGCAGTTCCATTGCAATTAATAATCAGTTTACAAAATTAAAAATAGAAATAAATATTTTTTAAATGCTTGACAGCGTCAAATCTTATTTTTTAAAAAGAAAGTCATATGATGAAATAACAAGCTGATTTTAATTAAGAAAATGTTACATTGAAATGAAACCTGTGCTTGTAATGACATTAACAAACAATTTAATATATGCATAAAAACATTCAGTATATACACAATTTACTATGGGGGAAACATCAATAAGTAGTAGTAAAATATAATAACAAAAATTTTCTTTTAGTTAAAATATTAAATATAAAATAACTGGGAAATAATAAAGAACTTAACATAAATGCATAAAATGCATTACTATGAAATTTTGTATTCAAGATACATAAAGGTTGTAAAATATTTAACAGTCCTCAAATGGTTCAGTATCAGACAGGGTTGGCAAGGTTTTGGACACAACGGTAAAAACCACAGTAAAATCCATGGTTTAAACTGTACTGTCCAAAACCCTTCTGTCTAAAACTGTCCAAAACTATATTTTGTAGTAAAATTGTATTTATCAGAACAATGCTAAAAGTTTAAAAAATTGGCAAAAAGATTACAATACAAAAATACCAATTTAGTATTAACAACCTAATTACCCTACGTTATACTACCTAACAATTTAGTAGTAACAACCTAATTGCCCTACGTAACAAAGTAATTACATTAAAAAGATATTAAATTTAATTATGTATCATAATTTTAATGTTATTCATTTAAATAATAGTTGTTAATAGAAGTACTAACGATTTTTATGAAGAATACATTCTGATTCTGTTACTGAAAGTCCTGTTACTGGAAATAATAAATAGAGTTCAGGTTCAGCATATTGATTAAACCAGCTTACTGCTGGCAACTATGTATATGTGTATATTAAGAAATAATATAAATAAAAATCATTGATTTTGTTTGATTATGAGATATTTAGATATTGACTATTATTATAACACTATATTGTATGACTATTATTATAACAACACTATTTAGCTCTTAAGAAATAGAATGTTCACTAGAATTAGATTAAATTCATAATAAAAATACATATTTAAAAAAATAACTTCTAGATTTTAAATTAAATATTTGTGTTATCTTTCATTATCCTATAACCTAGAAAAGATAATTTACAATGAAACATTATTTAAAAGAAATTTCTTAGTTAACATTTTCTTGCACAAAAATTGAAACAAAAGCAAATCTCCCCTCCCTATACTACATGTGTGGTATTATAAAGAATTTCTTATTGTTATAACTCAATTTTAACAGAAACAGAACTTTTTATGTTACACAGATATTAGAGAAATTTGAACTTTTTTTTCATTTACCAAAGAATTAAATGGAATGTTAGTAAAATATATTGTGAGATATTTATATTTATTCATATGTTTAATAAGTGTGCAGTGGTTACATGTGGAATGTTGCTTTTTCTTAAGGTTTTGGACACTTTAGTACCGTTTTGGACGCTTTAGTACAGTTTTGGGCAGTTTAGTACAGTTTTGGACAGTAAAACCCACATGTCCTGTCCAAAACCCCAACCCTGGTATCAGGAGCAAGTTGTTTGTCTTTAGAATTTAACATTTTATAAGCCATTATTAACTTAGTAGCAGTTTGTAATCCAAGCCTATTTCTAAGTTTGTTTTGAATCAAGCTGAAATTGGAAAAAATGTGTTCAATGCTTGCTGATGAGGCTATGCAATGAAAAAAAATGGCATGCAAAATTTTAAATATTTTCTAAGTCATTGTATCTTTTCAGTGATTTCCACCATTCTACTGGTGATAGATTATTCATGATTGCATCAGAAAAAAATGTATCAGGAAATGAAGATGCCTTAATGGAAAATTTAACAATCAACGACAAAATTTTTTTATCAACATCATTCACCCATTTCCTTGCTATTTCTTTTTGGATAAATATGTGCCTCCCCCATGTATTATGGATGCAGTATGTGTGATAAAATGTGAGCTGGCTTGATACAGTTATAAAATCTTTTCTGTAAACAGTTATTACAAATTCTAAATTCTTCAAGATTTCAAAAGTGTTAAGAATTCATTGGTTTCACCTGCAATAGCAGAGGAGCCTCTCTGTAGCATATCCAGTGAAATACTGATTGGTTTCTACAGACTGATTAGATGTTTCACTTCTTTACATAAAGCAATATTGTTAATTACCATATTTTATGTAAGAAATGCCGCAGCGTTTACGAGTTTAAAAGTTAATTTTTTTCCAAGTGCGGTGTTTACGCCATGTGCAGTGTTTACGATTTTTTTTTAATACCAACTGAGTTTCCTCAATATAAAAATTAATAAAAATATTTAAAATCGGATTTAAATATTTTAAATAAAACTTCAGACATCTTAAGATATTAAAAACGAGGCATCCTATACTGCTCAGAAAACTTTGATTGAAGTTAAGTCAATGTGGCGCTGTCAACAAAAGTAGCGTTCGGATGGATGCGGCGTTTACAACAGGTGCGGCGATTACGATATTTTTAAGCTTATTCAGGCCAATTTGAGGAGTGCAGCATTTCTTCCATAAAATACGGTATATTCCTTATGTTTGTATCTACTTCTTCATCAATAATTTTTAAGAAAACATCTTGGTTTTCCACATACGTCTCCTAGCATTTAATGCAACTAAACTGTTCCATCTAATTTCTTTAGGAAGTTGAACCATTACACCACCATAAGAATTTAGAAACCCTTTAGCTACATGCTGACTTCTGAAATATTTAGAAATTTCTATAACCTCTCTCATAACGAGGCTAATATTTCTTGTTGTGCAAATATCTCGAATTGCCTAAAATTAATTGTACCAACATGTAATTAACATTTTCTTTGCGGATTTATTAGATTATGCTTAATATGCACATGCAGTCATTCTATTTTAATTAAATGATTAATTGAAAAGAAATATATTTTATTATTAATAAATAATGTAGGAATATAATTATCATACTATTATTTTAACACAATCAAACTGACTGGTAAAGTTATCATACGAATTGAATATTTCCAACTGAGCGAAAAATGCCCAGGCTGGGAATCGAACCCAGATCCTTGGCTTACAAGGCCAATGCTTTTCCATTTAAGCTAACTGGGCCGACAACCAGCCAGCATATTTCGCTCAGATAACCTTATTGGTTGGAACATCTGGTCTGTCATGTAGACAGCTCAACAGAATAAACTGCAGGTTAAGGACCTCCATAGAAACGATGGATACGTAGATGAACTATTATTTTAACACAATCAAACTGACTGGTAAAGTTATCATACGAATTGAATATTTTCGTATGATTGACGAATTGAATATTTATATATATTTACGAATTGAATATTCAATTCGTATGATAACTTTACCAGTCAGTTTGATTGTGTTAAAATAATAGTTCATCTACGTATCCATCGTTTCTATGGAGGTCCTTAACCTGCGGTTTATTCTGTTGAGCTGTCTACATGACAGACCAGATGTTCCAACCAATAAGGTTATCTGAGCGAAATATGCTGGCTGGTTGTCGGCCCAGTTAGCTTAAATGGAAAAGCATTGGCCTTGTAAGCCAAGGATCTGGGTTCGATTCCCAGCCTGGGCGTTTTTCGCTCAGTTGGAAATATTCAATTCGTATATAATTATCATAGCAATAATTTTATATGTCAAACATATAGAAAATCAGAGGACATTTTGTCCAATTTCTTCCGTTATCCCAGACTTTTTTATAAAAATGTGGACAAAATAGCAACCCTGCTGACAGCACTTGTCATACAATGACGAATGACTCCAATATTTAGTAAAAAAAATATTAAACTTTAGATGACTTGTGTGGTTTTTCATGCTATTAACATGATGTTTGAAAATGCTCCTTAAGTCAGTTCACCAAATGTCAAAGTAGAGATTCAATCTTAGTTTGAGAGAAATTGAGGTAAGATTGGGGGGAGGGGAGGGGGGGTGGGGGGGGGGGAGAGAGAGATTGGCAACAACAAGTGACTTCTTTAAAATTTTTGAACAGATAACAAATTTACATGGTATAAACATAAACTAAACCAGGCAATTCTTGAAAGTCACTTACCAGCTGTTGGTGAACTGTTAGTTACACCAAACAAGGTACAGTAAATAGGGATTACAATCCAGAGACTAATTTCCAATCCCGGGATTTTAAAAATTAGAATTTATCTAATATCACCAATTTTTACTAGTTAAATATCATAATCTTATAGAAAAGTTAATTAAAGCAAAAATACAATCTAACTTACATATGAAAATATACAAAGTTAAAAATTTATGACTTAATTAATTATCAAAAAGTATAGAATAAATTACAACTATTTAAAATTAAAACAAATATTTGGATTAATATTTACAATATTAAAATATAATTAATATCAATAATTAAATTTTGAATTATTTTCATAACCACGTAATTAAATATTACAATTCTGGGATATTGCAAACGCAACATTTTCCCTTTTTTTTCTTGAAATAAAAGAACTTCACAAACACACACATACAACAATAAAATATTACATAGATGTATAGTTTAAATTTCTAAATATAGATAGTTGTTAAAATGCGAAAATGTTGCATAATATAAAAAATTATTACTTGCCATGAGTAAAAGAAAGATTAGTTTGAATTTTTTTCCTGAATTTTTAAAGGTTTGCATTTTCTTTGTAATTAACTTCTTTATTATGGAACTACTAGCTACTAGCAGACCCGCCCGGTGTTCATAAATAATAACCTTAAACAAAATTCAAGTTTGTATGATTTTATATCTTTTGAAATTCTTTTAAATGAACTTAATTTCGGCGGCACCCATTGCCTTCCGCAGCGTCTAGTGTGTTTCCAACAAACCTCTTTCTGAATGAACCTGTAACTTGGGTCCACGCTACCTAAGGCAGCATGAACCGGAAGTGCTCTGCACGTGCGAGAGACAATCGAAAACCAAGTCGAGTGAGTCAAACCTTGTCGTAATCAAGCCCATAGAATAAAAAAAAAGAATGCATCATTAATGTTAGAAAATGTTGGCAACTGAAGTCTAAGATAAAATTTCATATTATAGAAAGTAGCTATAGTTGTAATCTAAGTTATATGAACCAAATCACGTTGAAATTAGGTCCTTAGAATCGAAGAAAAGAATGCACCCCCAAGCGGTGAAAGATGACCTCTGCCCTTGTAAATTTCATGAATTTTAACATTAACACAATATTTAATAAACTGATGAAATCTATTACCAAAAGTCACCTTTAAATTAACGTGATTTTTAATTTACTGCTGTAGCGAGTAAATGTAAGTTGATGCTGAAAAAGGAGATTAATGTTTGAAAAACGTGGTAGCTGAGGTATAAAGAAAGATCGGGTGGAGGACGCTGAAACTACGTTAAAGAAAAATGTAATAGAATTGGATAGTTTTTAAAGAAGCTGCAACAAAGGTCCCAAAAAGGAGATTAATATTCAAAATTGGTGGTAGCTGAAGTCTGAGAAATTTTTTTGACATTCATGTAGTAGCAGGATGACTTAAGTTTAAAAAAAGCTAGTGAATCGGGCTGTTTTTAAGGGACCTATAACAAAGGGCCCAAAGAGGGCCGACTAATAGTAAAGAGCAGGGCCCTAACATGAAAACTTGTTAAAACGTCTAATTTCTAGCACTTTAGATCTTCAATTAGTCAAAATTAAGCATAGGGTATGAATTAATCATTAGAATAATATTTTAAAGAAATACACAAAAAATTGGGTAAATGCTTCAAAAAAGGCCCTAGGGCCCCAATAAAAATATGGGGGTGTTGGTCCTGGAAGAAAAGCCCAAGACTCAACTTTAAAATCATCCACTGATGAGGTGAGAAAATTAGGTAGTAAAGAATGCATGGTGCACAAAAAGTTTAAGGGACCTGGACCGGGCCCTATAGGAACATACAGGCCCCAGGATCTTAATTGGAATATAGAAACGGAGGAATAACTGGGAAAAGGGTTCTAAAAATGAAGATCGGATTAAGAGGGGGCAATTTATTAACAATTTATGGCGCCAAAAACTTCAAGGGACCCTGTATCGAGCCCCAAGGGGCCAGGGACATAACTGGCATGTAGTTGGGGATAAAGATATTTTTAGTAGCTTTTAAAGTAATCGGAGGACGTTACAACTATGTTAAAGAAAATTGCAAGCAATTCGGATAATTTTTTAAGAAGCTGCACCAAGGGCCTCAAGAAGGCGATTAGTATTCAAAATTGGTGGTAGCTGAAGCCTGAGAAATTTTTTTTGTTGCTCATGTAGTAGCAGCTGGAGGACCTAAGAAGTTGTTAGAAAAGAAAAAGCTTCTGAATCAGCCATTTTTAAGGGAGCTATAATAGGGGGCACAAAAGGGCCCAATTGATAATTAAAAACAGGGCCCTAACATGAAAACATGTTGAAATGTCTTAGTACTTAGTGCTTTAGATCTTCAATTAGTCAAAATTAAGCATAGGGAATAATATGAATTATTTGTTAAAATAATATTTTAAAGAAATGCACAAAAAAGGGGGTAAATGTTTTAAAAAGGGCCCCAGGGCCCCAATAAAAGCACAAGGGTATTGGTCTGGGAGGAAGAGTCTAAGACTCAACTTTAAAATTATGCACTGAGAAGATGAGAAACATGGGAGATTAAAAATGATTGCCGTATAAAAAGTCCCAAGGGGCTCTGCACCAGCCCTACGCACCCTAGGCTCTTAAATGGAATGTAGAACGTACGTGAGAATAACTAAATGGAAAAGGGATACCAAAAATGAAGATCAGATTAAAAGGAAGCAATTTATTAACAATTTATTTGCACAAAAACTTCAAGAGGCCATGGTCTTAACTGAAAAGTAGAAAGGCGATAATCACTAAATGGAGACAGGTCTCCCAAAACGAAGAAGATTGGATGAAAAGGGGGCAAGTTATTAACAATTTAGCGCATAAAAACTTAAAAGGGCCCCGGCCCTTAACGTCTTGAGGGGCAAGTAATTGTGTTTCTATAATGTCGAATTCATACCGGAATCTGCAAAAAGATTTATTGCAAAATAAGGAAAAGCAATTTTACGACTTTTTTCCACCAAAGTTAGAAAAGTAAAATTAAAAATTTTTCTGATGCAAATCTTCATTAATCGTAGATGGGATAAAATATATCCCACCATCCCTCAAGGAGTTAAAAAATTAAAAATCTGAGCCTCAGGTGCATCAGGACCTGTCATGGACTATTCACATCTAAATTTTCAGACTTCTACGTGCAGTAGTTTTCACTAGCCATCGCACACAGATACACACACAGGGCAGTGATTTGTTCTTTTATTAGTACAGATAGTTCACTACACGATTTCAAATTCATACTGCAGATTTTGGCAAATCAATATAGCCTTTAGCTATCAGTAAGTTAAATCAATTGAAGTGATGAAAACATTAAATGAGAAACAGTCTTTAGCTGTCATTCACAATTAAATTAAATCCAGTGATTCCTTATCACTACTAAAATAATCTTCTATTTTCTGCTTTTTAGAAAGCAATATATCTCCTTTGTATTCTTGACTTGTGGAAGGAAAAGAGGTTGTATAAAATTCTTTCTAAACTTTAGTACTATGTTTCATAGATAAATATGTATCCCCTTAGTTGATCCATCTAATGTTTTAAGCACTGTGCTACATCTTTTATATTTAGCGCTTTTCTATTTTTTTTTTTATGTTATATAATTGTACCATACTGAAGATGTATCATTATCTTTCCTGTAAGCTACAAAATCCTTCTCAGTAGACATCTTTAAAGCAAAATAAGTATAAAGGCACGAAAAGAAAAAGGAGTTAGCATATAATAATGACTATGATACACAAATGTTATTGAAATGCTTATCAGTTAACTCTAATTCGAAAATGACTTACGAAGTGAAAGATATTTTCTACACACGCAGCAAAATCGAAATAAACAAATGGATTTTATTTTTCCAGACTAACTGTGCAGGTTACGTCTGTTTGCAAATCAAAAGATTTCCACGTTAAAAGATTTAATCGCTTAGACATGTATGCTTATATGTAAAAAATATTTGAGATATATATTCTTTTTCAATGATATATAAGTTTCATAAAAATTAATTGATTTTTTTCTCCAAGAGCCAGGGTTGGGTTTTTGACGTCAAAAACTGGTTTTTGACATGACAAGCGTCAAAAACTGGTTTAAACTGTCGAAAACTGTCATAAACTGGTTTAAACCGTCGAAAACTGCCAAATACATGTAACACGCTAAAACATTTTAACAATAGATAAACATTAAATAAGTCAATGATTTATGATCTTTTATTGAAATTTAATAATTTAAAAAATATATTTGCAATAAAATATTTTTTTTTTTTTTTTTTTTTTTTGGATTTTTCAACCAGAAGAAAATAATTTTGTACAATTAAATAATCCGGATCAATTTTACCCCACAGCATGCTGCAGCACACCATGTGTTTAGCACATTTATTTACACCCAAAAGATTTTTGAGTTTAGAATGTATGAAGCGTTAGAAAATAGTCTGTTTCTTAATTGATGCTGAGCTAGTAGGACTTGATAGCAAAAGCATTGCTAGATGAGCAAGTTTTGAAGCAGGCTCAAAAAGCTGTTGCATTTAGTGATACCTTTCCACCAAACAATGGAGTCCTCCCTATAGCACTGAAATAAGAAGACTGGAAAGGGGATTCTTTAGCTTCACACACAATCAGTATGGGTAAACATCCATAAACTCTCTCCGTAGGTCAAGCCCGAGCTGAATCAACTGATACAGCAGTCAACCCTTGCCCCTGATGGTTGGGATGTAAAGTATAAGCCAAACAATGGTATGGTTTCATGATTTGATCCCTTCTATTATGCACTTTTCAAATATGGGCTTACAGGAATTTTCTTTTAGATGACCGAGCCAATTTTGTTCAGTTTTAAAATCGAAAACATTTTTATATATTGAAAGAAAGCATGTTTTAAAAAGATTTTGACTTTAAGCGTTTTTTTTTTTTTTTAATTACTTCTCTTATTTTGTAAATGTTTAAAATTAATAATCCAATTTCAATAGAGATGGGCAACATCGTTCCTTTTAAGGAATCGTTCCAGCCGGAATTGTTCACCGAAAGGAACGAGTTCATTGGAGTCGTTCCTTTCGGAATCGTTCCGAAAAAAAGGAACGAATCCGAAAAAAAGGAACGATTCCGAGAAAAAAGGAACGATTCCGAGAAAAAAAGAACGATTTTGAAAAATAAAGGATTCCAAGGGGAAAAAAACACTTCCGAGATAAAGAGAACCACATGCAATCCATAATATTTTTTACTAATTTATTTCCTTATGTACCCATCCATTTTCTTAGGCATCCAGTCGCTTTAATTTTGTAATGTTTTGGACAGATGATTTTGTTTTTAAGAGTTCATTTCATTGATCAGCGTGTGCAATTAATTTGCAGTTATTTCTAACTTTATGATTTATGGTATAAAGCATAATTCCTCTTGGAAATTTAAGGGCGGTGCAAGGTCTATTCGATTTTCAGTGTAATCATTGGTTTCTCTTGAAAATATGTCGTCAAATGACCGTCCATTTATATTATTATTTTATATAGTGTGTCTTTATTCTCAACGATGTTCAGTGGCTAAGCCCTAACCGTTAGTCATAGACCTATAGTTCCAATTACAAAAATGTTTTAAATAAGGTAAAAAATTATTCTGAAAGTCGTTTGGATCAATAAAAATATTTCTAAAAAAGTTACAAAATTAAATTTTTTATATGGTCCTCCGCCCTATAAGAGATATTTAGTAAAAATTTCCTGTTCTCTTAAAAGAAAGACAAAAAAAGTCCCACTCATCTAACACTAAAATTCATGAAGTTATACGAAACTTTGAAATGCAAGACTTATGCCACTTTTCTGCATCCGAATACACATGAGTTTAGCCATGCTTCTAGGGGTCGTAAACAAAGTGCTTAGAGTATTTGAAGGATTTATTTCATGTGTAGCTGCGCTTTGAAAGAAATCGTATTACGACAGATTTTTGTAAGGGTTTGAAGCTGTTTCTTTTCATGATTTTTTTGGCAAAAACTATGCTATTTTTATAAGCTTTTATTTAACCTATTAACCGCCAAAACTATAAGTAGGAATTTTCAAATTTCTTGTTGAAAGTCGCTTGTCACCACAAACTCAGAAAGGTAATTTCCGCTTTATTAAAATATCAAAATTTCTGCCAATAAATAAGGCAATTTTTTTAATTGTAAAATAGTGGTGACAAAGTAATTAATGTAAGCATGAGCAATTATTTTGACCGTTGCGTGAACGCAACACCAGCGGGTAACGGGTTAACTTGAAACGATCGTATGTATGTCTTTCCAGTTCAAAATTTGTACTCGAAATTCAACTCGCTTTAAAATATGCGATCGAGGTTAAATTTTACATATTGACGTAAATCAGATGACAATGTAATATTATTATGATTTTCAGTGCTTACCATTATGTACTTATTTTACAGGGTAACACAAAAAAATTCGGATAGATTACTGCCAACAAGTTTTCTAAAAAGTTTTAGATTAGATAACACAAGACTGCAATGGTTGTGTTTTTTTATTTTTAAAATTATGATTTTTATGTATTTTTTAGCACTGAATCCGAAAATTATCTTCATTTTTAACCATCATGTCAGAATTTTTCGCAACTAGTAAATTTCAAAATAGTAAATTTCAAAATTGAAAAAATAGCTAATACTATAAAATAGAGTCGATGGTTGTATTTTTTAACTTTTACGACTGATTTGTATGTGCGTTTTAGCACTGAATGTAAAAATTACCTTCATATTTAACCATCATGTTAGACTTTTTTTGTAAATGGCAAATTTCAAAGTTAAACTAGTATGTTGTGGCCATCACAAAACTTTCTTCTAAATAAATCACGTCAATTAAATCATTTAAATAATAAAAGAAATTACACCAATTTAGAACCAATTCGTATCAAAGTATACCTGAATTTGAAGTTTGATGAAAATTCGTGCATTACTTATTGAGATAGAGCTGTAGGGGAAATTCTGAAAAATGCAGCATAGCAGCGCCACCTGTTGAGCGATTTGCACCAAAATACAAACAGCACTAATTCATATTAAGGTATACTGGAATCTGAAGTTTGATGAAAATCGGTGCATTAGTTCTGGAGCTAGAGCTATTGTGGAAATCACAAAAATGCAGCACAGCAGCGCCACATGTTGAGCGATTTACACGAAAAGGCACAAAACATCAATTCATGTCAAGGACTAACAGAATCTGAAGTTTGATGAAAATCCGTGCATTAGTTCTGGAAATTGAGCTTTTGTGGAAATCGTGAAAAATGCTGCATACCAGCGCCACCTATTGAGCGATTTACACCAAAACATAAACAGCACTAATTCATATCCAGTATACCTAAATCTGAAGCTTGTTGAAAACCCAAGCATTAGTTCTTCAGATAGAGCTATTGCGGAAGTCTCAAAAAACGCAGCATAGCAGCGCCACCTGTTGAGCGATTTACGCCACAAGGGGCAAAACGTCAATTCATGTCAAGCACTAACTAAATCTGAAGTTTGATGAAAATCCGTGCATTATTTCTTGAGATTGAGCTATTACGAAAATCGTGTAAATGCTGCAAAATGCAGCATAGCAGCGCCATCTGTTGGGCGATTTGCATAAAACTTTACCAGCACTAATTCATATCAAGGATTAACGTAATCTGAAGTTTTATAAAAATCCGTGCATTAGTTCTTGAGATAGAGCTTTTGCGGAAATCCTGCAAAATGCTACATAGCAGCGCCACCTGCAGGGCGATTTACACCAAAAACTAATGAAGGTCATTTTCGGATTCAATAGTAAAAAATACATAAAAATCAATTATCAAAAGTTAAAGAAATAACAATCACATCTATTTTATACTATCAGAATCAGATTTCCGAAAATTTTTCACTTTTTAGCTTTCAAATTTACGATTTGCAAAAAATCTGTACTTTGTGATAAAAAATGAAGGCCATTTTTGGATTCAGTGTGTAAAGAATCGAGGCTGTTGCTTTTCAACATTTTATTTAACGAAAATTCTATTATTTTTTTTTCCTGTTATATGTTTAGTACAAGCTGTATATTTTGCATTAATATTTCAGAATGATTATAGATTTCAAATTTATAATGCAATGTTAATTTTACTATCAACTATATTTTTTATATATCTGAAGATTATTTATATTTCTAGTAAATTTGTAAATGACCCCTATTTCGCAGCAAAAAATACGCTCCAAGTTGAAACAGCCATTACTTCGGTCAGTTTTAGTCGTAGAATAATAGGACTTTTATTTGTCTCACTTGTAAGTGTAATAGGAAAGTTTTACTAACTATAACTTGAAGGACCGGGAGATCGTATAAAAAATTAAATTTCATAATTTTTCAAGAAATGATTCTATTGACCCAAATCACTTTTTAAATACTTCTTTACCCCCATTTAAAACATTTTTGTAATTGGAACTATATGGCTATGACTAACGGTTTAGGAATTAGCTATTGGACATCGTTGAGAGTGGACATCCTGTATAGGAAATTTTATTATTGCTCTGATATTTGTCACCAGGGTCTAGGAATTTTTAGTCTCATAGATTCCTCTTCAAAATCTACCTCTAGGTAATCTTAATTTCATTTTTCATTCTGAATCTCATTTTTCATTTGGATGGCCCTACTGGTTTGGATATGTAACTAGTTAAAGCAGATTACATTTTTGTTCCAGTGTCCGTACTTTCAATAACTTTATGCCCTTTATCGTCTTTCTCCTCAGCTCCCTAACTTTACGCACACAGGATATTTCGCATAATTCATCAACATTATTATCACCGCCTTCAGGATCTGGTTCAGAAGTGAAACACCCTATTCTATAGCAATCATCTTGTAGTGCAATTCAGTGATATATATCAATTTTAATGCATTTGAAATAGCTTAATGTCATTAAAATGCGCTGCAAACGATTTTTTCTCGTTGACCATAATGTAACGAAATACTTTTGAGTGCCCCTGTAAATAAACTATTAATGCTACACTCTTCATATTGAATACCAAACATCCCATGGTAAACATCATTAACATATATCAATTGCATGGGAATCCGAGTATATTTACGGGAGTTAGGTATATTACACACTGAGACCACACAACGACACAAAGCGCAACATGAAGTGCAAAAACCGGTCGAAACAAAGAACGAAGTAGTTGCAAACTTGTTTTAAACCAGTTTTTCTAGCGAATTCAAGCGACATGTCTTATGTATCGCCTTAGTGTGTGACTTGCCTTAGAGTGTGAACAGACGGTCTGACGGACAGACAAACCGCATTCATAAACACTAACTTTATTGGAAAGAATTAAAAAGTAAAGCACGTTTTCGCACACTGTCTTTCCTGAGTGACTGATGTATGTCTTGTCTTTTACCCTAACATCGCTATTTGTGAACTGCTGTTAACTACGTAGAATTTCAATAAACTTACAACTCTTTTTGAATCTCCAATTTCACGAGAACCTACCGGAATTTCTCTAATTTCACACCCTCATCCGCCGTCACCCTCTCTTCACTTATATGATACAGAACCTCAGTTCGGTGTGAGTGAATTGCAATGCTAATATGTTTGTTTGGATTGGGATCTTTGGAGCTTCATAACTCATGAAGTCATGGAACACTTGTGTTACACGAAAGGGTAGAAGTTCCTTCAGATGATCTGTAAACAGATTCATTAGCAGGGCTATGGCTAGTGATATTTATAAGATAATATTATATGCATTAATATTATAATATATATATATATATATAGTAATACATATGATTTTATTCATATATAGTACATATTATCTCCGCCAAAAGATATAGTGATTCACTAAACTTCAAAGTTCTATTTCTTTAAATTTGAAATTTGCTAACATTTTAACTGAAAAACGGTTTATTGGTTTAATTAAATTAAACAAATTAAAAGTATGTCCATTATTATTACAGAGTGTAGTACTATATAAAGAACTATCCTTTTGACGATGTTTCGGCCGTTGAATGAAAGATATCTGTTGTAAACGTATTATAGATAATACCAACCTTAATTTTTTGAGAATTTAACTATTTTTTATTCGGAGTTAAACTTTTTATTGTCAAAACTTTTTAAAATAGATAAAACATTTTGTTAAATTCGAACTTTTCAGAAAACTTTATGTAATTTAAGAAAAAAAAGAAAATAAATAAATAAATCTTCTAAGTGAAAAGAATAACAATAAGAAAGGAAAATACATAAAATTTAGTATCGTATTTGCAGTAAGTTTTACCTCAATAAAAATGGAAATTTGGTATTAGGCTTGAAACATTAAATTTAGTTTAGCATGAAGGGAGCCTTGATGTGCTCGAAACTAAACTCAGATATGTATTATCCATCACCACAGTAACAGGCATTAATCGTGGCATTGAACTCGGGATTTGCAAGTATCAATAACGATCAAGAAATCTGAATTATTATAAGAAATTATTACGATAAACGATTTTTTTTGCTTTTATTTTACGTTGAATTAAAACAAAGTCACAGTTATTTAAATTCTAATTATTTAGCAAGAAATAAAAGTAAAATAACAATTGAAAAAACTGTACAAAATCACAACGTGCATTCTTTGGAAACCAATAATTAAATTCGTATATTGTAAAAATTTTAAATGCAATATGAACCTTCCGCATACCAGACCGGTGCAACAGGACCCGATAGATACATTCAAATTGATTTTTCTCATTTTAAAAAATGAAAATTTTGTAAATATGTGACTTTTTCTGGAATGTTCTACTCAAAAGAATAGAACATCCCAGAAAAAACCCATATTTACAGAAATTTCAGTTTTTAAAATAAATTAGAAATATCATTATAAATGTACCTGTCAGGGCCATTGAACCCCTCTGGTAGGCGGAGGGTTAACATAAATCTATTAAACCGAAACAAGCATAAAATATGCAGCTTTATATATGTCGCAGTGTTGGAGAAAGTCCGATAATCTATATGTAGCACGCGATTTTTCTTTCCCGTTTTTATACTCAAAACGGCCATTAAGAGAGCGAACCGCGGTTAAATTATTTCAATCCCACCCACCACTGTTACTGTTATCTTATTATTATTATTAGACATTATGCTTTTTGAAATATTCATTATCTTAAGAAAGAAAGAAACGTTTTACAAAAATTCCTTGTTCTAACAGATTTTACTCTATGTAATAAACCTCAATGTAAGTTGATTAAAACAACAATCTTAGGGAGTTTCGAGATTTTTTTAATCATCTTCTTCAGGAGAGAAAAACAAGACGCCATACTGTGGAAATAAAGTGGTACTCGAGCGCTCGTAGCTGGTCATATATTTATTTTGACAAAGAGGATTCTCAAATTGAAATTATGTTTGAGGAAAAAACATGAAATAGTGAAATATGCATGAAAGTGCGTAACTCTACAATTATTAAAATAATTGAAAATCAGTTATTATTATCCTATTAAAATGCAATTTTTATGGCCTAGTGATATATTTCTTACATTATTCAAAACTGTTTCTAGTCAGATTTAAAAAAATATTTTTCACTAGTAATTAAACAAGCATTTTCTTTGTTTTTCTTAAGGCTGTTCTTAAGTGATCTGCTCAACAAGCATAAAACGTTTTGACACATTTACAAATTCATTTTTTAACAGAAAGATATAAAATTGGAATGTTTGACCATGGAAGCGATTTGGAATCGAACTGTGTTTTCCATCTTTTGATCAGTAAATTACCTATTGAGTTATAATCGATTTTGATCACGTGGCAAACATGTTTTTCACCCATTTTTGAGAAATTATGCCTCTTTCGCGCGGAAATTCGGTTCAAAATGCCCACTTTGACACTATTTTCTGAAAGGCCTATTGCGTTTGCAAAAAAACGGAAAAAACAGCTCGATTACATAGTTTCTGAACAACAACACCTGTTCGTTTCATGCATTTCCGAATAAAAATAAATTAAAACTTTTGTCACAAATTTATCCTTTTGGATTTGAGAACAGCCTTAAGAATTCATTTAGAAAAAATTCATTTCGTATGATACATTTACCAATTAGAAAATGTATTAGTGTATTAAAGTACACATGGTGTTCCATTACCCTCGGGGTCCAGCAGGGGCGCGGCGACCCAATGTGCAAAGTGTGCACCGCACACAGGCGCCAGAATAGTAAAGGCGCCAAATATTTTAGTCGAAGCTGAAAAATTTCAAAAACTTTTATCCAATTTAAATTTATTAAAGCGGTATTTAAATCGAAAGTGCGTCATTTCTGAGTTCATTTTTACTTATGAAATATATTAAATTTGCAGATGTTCGTCTGCGGCGTAGCTTTAGGGGTGGGGGGAGGTGAGAGTCTCAAACCGAAAGGCGCAACGGTGTCGAAAGGGAACGTTCGAAAGGCGCCTCGTTGTCGAAAGGTCACGGTTGTAAGGCGCCACGGAAGGCTTAAGGGCGCCGTCAAGCGCCTAAAATAAATTTAAAAAAGCTAGAAACATAAAAAATTCGGAAGGGCGACCGCGAATGTCCCTTTTGACATCCCTGCTCTAGATCAGGCCTGTCCAGCTTTTCAGAAAGCAGGGACGCACTACAGCTGGTGGCAAACATGGAAGGCTCCATTATTCAAATAATTGAAAATCTATAACGCTTCTATCTTACTGTAGCATTGGTAGTGATACACATACTGACGGTATAAAAACGGGTAGATATTGTATTGCAGAATAGTAGAACAACATAAGCCTCCAGGTGATGCATGGTACCCATGTAAAAGTAAATTGCCGAAGAAAAGCACAAATCAATCATAGCAATCGACTACATTATAACAAAAACAATAAATAAATAAAACAGAATGTAGCTCAATATGCAATGAATGTAAAAAAAGGAATGAAAAACTTCATTCGATTCCAAACAAATTTAATAGTAACGCCTATCATTGTATGCAACGCATAAAAATGAGCCCATGAACATGTAATAAAGTTTCACGTCATTTACAGTCGGGAAACATGTTTTTGAGAACAACCTCAAACTGAATTATGTTTTATTGAAATTTTAATTGTATATTTTATAGATTTGCTTCGAACAAAGAATAATTGGTAAAAAGGAGTTTCACTCACGTACAGAGAGTTCATTCAATAAATTAATTAATTACTAACTGCAATCTTACAAAATATAGTCGTTAAACGAATAATAAGACTTTTCAAAAACTTGGAATTATTTTATTAAATATTTTTCAATAATTGAATGCAATTAAAATGAAAAAAGATGACTATTTATCATTGTGATCCGTCTCACCTAAAACAAAGACCTTGTACAAAGTTTAATCTTGCTATTGTGCCAAGTGCGCTTTGAAAGGAGGTCGCAAAGTTGCATGGGCACTTTGGTCTGTGCCGCGTTTTTTCAGATACGTTTTTATTAATATATCGCCTAGTTATCGACAATTCTTTTGGAAAATCATTATCGACAGTTCTCGGATGATTTTGCGTCGATAGGTACATCAAACTCCTCCTTACTCCCCAGCGGAGCGCCCGCCAGATAAAGTTTATGCGTAACGGAAAACTGCGATTTTCTGAAATACTATATGACCTAGGATAATAGCTATAGTTTTCCTGCAAGATTTAAATAAATTCCAACTACTACTAATTTTTCCGTAATTTTATTTTCAGTAAATTTGGAAATAGGAGGGGGGGGGGGGGGGGGGCATAATTTTGCCATACATTTTCGACGAATTTGTGAAAATATAATAGTATCTAAGAGTAAAACAAATATATTTTTGAGTTCTGTGTTAAGAGCTTTTTCGAACGATACCCATCCCCCCCTTTGATGATTTTTAAATGAACCTTAAATTCGTAGGATTTTATATCTTTAACTCGATTTTTATTGAAATACGTACCCGCTCACTGTGTGAAAATGGAGGAGAAGCTGGTAATTGTTCAGATTTGTTGTGTATTTTTTTTCATGAATTTTGGAAAATTGTATGTGGTAATAATGAACAAATTAAAACTTTAAAATGACCTCTACTTACTGATGAAAAAATGAGTTAAGAGGAGAGGAGTGAGTGCTTAGTAAAGTACAGGCCAAAAGCTTTAAAACGATATGTCACCTGAAAAAATTATTTTTATCCCCCCCCCCACGGGGGAATGTTCCCTAATAATCTGGGTCCAGACATAGACCTCACCAATCCAATGCCCGTGAAGAATTTTACCTTCGGTCAAGCGTTCAAATAAGCTGCCCAAATATTGCTGCAGCTCAATTAGGAGCTCAGTTAGAAAATTGACCCCCATGGGGTGGGGGGATCTGAGTGAGAGGGATAGAAAGGTTCATAATATGAAAGAGTGGTTCGAGGGTTTTCCGGTGATATATCACATGAGAGTTTAGCAGGCGTTCTGCGTACGCACTGCAAAATCTTGCAAAAATACAAATCCCGAATCCTGTAGTCCCACATTCCATTCCTACACCAGGAGGAACTCTATTCTTAACAAAACTGTTTCTGAACGAAATTCTGTTAAACAACCTACACATAGTCAGTCAGTATATATTAGTCATTAGCCATATATTAGTATATATTAGTCAAGGGGGTGGCGGACTTAAGCAAGAATTTAAATTATTTGCTGAAATTGCTATTTGAAAATAGTGGTAAGTACACTCTTGAAATTTTTATATATTTGAAGTAATATTTATCCCAGAGCTCCGTCAAAAATCCTCATCTAAAACGATAGAAAATGGTACGGTTTTAAATATTTGTCTCCTCCCCCCCAAAAAATTATCGCCCTCCCCCGAAATTTGATGCCCCCTACTTTTTACCCGACTGAAAAGAAGGGTTGTGTGTTTCACGCGTATCTGAGTATGTGGATTTCTTTATACCCTCGAAACATCCCAATGGCTGGATGGATTTTAATGAATGAGGTCTCTATCAATTCGTCTTAACCGCTCGATGGTTATAGTCTAGGTTTTGTTTTTATAAATTCAAAATGGCGGCCGTAAAATACAAAATGACGGTAGAGACGAAAAAAAAAATTACGCACCCTATTCAGTGCCATATCATTGGATAGGTCTTTCAAAATGAAGACGATGTTTCATTGACTATTTTACAGTCAATAGCTCTGTTAAAACATTATACAACCTGGAAGTTGTGTATGTAGGATCTCTAGCTTTACTGCAACTCTAACCATCATAGACATCTATAGACCTCATCAAAACAGTGTTTATAGATAGGAACTAACAATTAAACACAACTTAAAAGTCATCAATACAAGTAAATAAAAAAAATAGGTAAGTAATATAAACAAGTCATATAAAAAAAATATTTTAAGTCAATTCCTACTTAGTCAATAAGAGAATTTTTTTTCTCCCATTCTTCTTTTCTCTTGAGTGGCGCTTAAAATGCCTTGATCAAGAAGAGGGCTCTTTCGATTATTGAAAATTAATTAATTTAATTTAATTAATTAATTAATATTGGACAAAAACTGGATTAACATCAAATGTCATCCACTACAAGTTTTAAAAAATTTATTTGAGCTTGATTGGATGAATAATAAGTATTTTATTAACGATTGAAAATTTGAACACGATATATATAGCGAGAGTGAGAGCTAATAGTAGGAATTGAAAAAAAAAATAGTTTCACATTGATTAGAAATAATTCATTAGTTCGCTTTTTACGCAGTCGGGTTTTTTGATTTTTTTAAATTTAATTGTTTATTAAAATCTTTATTTTGTGTTAGAAACTATCTGAAAGTTCCAAATCGATCGGTTCGTCAGTTTTTTTTAAATTTTAACAAATTCGCGTTTCAACAAAGCATTTCTTTTCCTTTTTAAAAATCGAATTTTTTATAAAATAAAAACTTGCGGATCGATTTTTATAAAATTTAGATATTATTAAACAGCGTTTATAGATAGGGCTAGATGCATAACTTTAAAATGTCTAAATGGTGCATTTAAAAAACAATTGATGGCGTTCCAGAGAATCATACTATAAAAATCAATTGTGGTTTCGAAAGACTGGCTTTTAAATTTAGAGTTTAAAAAGAATCATCCAATTAATGAAATAATAATTAATGTTTAAGTTTGTAATTGAGCGACCATGAAGAAATTTACATATCTGAAATCAGCGAAAAATTCTTCATCTGGATGAATAAAAATTAAATCTGTAAATTTATATTTTGAAAATTTTATTCGTTCGAAAATGTCCACTATTGAAAGACGTCAGTTGTCTGCAATGAACACACCTGGCGTCCATGGGAGAGATTTCGAACTTTTCTTTCGAAGGAAAAAAAAAATTATAAATCGATTTTTCGACATCCTGAAACCGTACCGGAATAATTTTTAGAATTTCTTAAAGATGGAATTTTTTTTGTGTCTGGCTGTGCAATTTTCGAGTTGTCCAGGCCCAGTAGAATTTAAGGTACAGTACTTTTTAAAAAGTCCCAGTACATTTATCGCCCTAGGAGCTCTGTAATTCTATTAACCCCATCCCCCTCTCTTCGAGTTTCTGAAGAAGTTGTCTACGGTTTGAAAAAAAATATAGGTTTTTGTTGAATTATGAATACATTTCATTCTTTTAATTTGGGCTTTTAATTAATTTCTCAACTAATTATTAGAGATTTAAAATTCTGAAACTTAGGTGCACAGTGCACCAGCAGGAGAGGCTTTCGACTATCCTCAGAAAAAGTGTGAGCCTCGTATGTGCCGTAGATTCTGCTAGCTATCGCACACAGTCAGACACACACACAGACAGAGCGAAACTTTGTTTTATTAGTATAGATATTTTTAATTTAAAACTTAAATTCATTGCACGAAAATTGGGAATTCGAAAAATAAAAAAAAATCTCACAGAGAAAGAAGGGTTAACAGTGTGACAAGACAAGGTAAAATTTCGCTTAGCTTCTTAACAATGTAAACGTGAAATGAATGTGCATTTTTCATAGCAATTGTTAAATAGCCAGCATAGGGGTTCCATATTTGCTAATATAAAATCAAATGTTCCGGGACTGGAACATTTTCGAATGCACCCCTAATTATGATCTACGTGTGGTAATTGTTTAAGACGCATCTTAATTGATGTTACATTACTTTAAAAGAGATAAAAGTACCATAAACGCGCTCCGGTGTATTACAAACATCATAATTTAAGAAAATATTTTTCTACTTTTATGTGTATTTACCATATTATGATCACCCCTTTCTTTGTGTCATAGTCCTACCATTGATTAATTCAACGCAGCTAAATTAAAGTTTATTTGAACTGTTTTAAGTATAAATATAAATAAAAATCACATCTTAAAAAATCCGGGAGTGACGGAGGTAAAAGAAGCTGATTTACTTAGGAGGTATGCCATTGTGGGAGCAAACAGCTGAAGCATCCACCTTTTAGGGATATCTGTTATTTGCATAACTGACAACATTCCTTATTTTTAATTCAAACAACAATATTTTTAACCAGAAATTTAATTTAATAAATGAAATAAAAAAGAACCCTGTAGAAACTAGACACATTTCATTAAATAATTTTTCTGGTTCCGAATTCGTTTATTTGATTTGGAGAAAACCCTCGGAAGGTTGGCTTGGCAGCTATGCATTTATACTCCTTGAAAAAAATTATGAAGTTTGATTTTTTTTCGGGGGGGGAGAGAGTTAGGAATATGGGGCGCCAATTGAAGTTCTGCACACAGGCGCAGGATACTGCTGGCGCGCCCCTGGGGTCCAGGTACTCAATCGGTAAAGCACGTAAAGTTTCTGGGTTCGAATCCCATCTCGGGCACTTTTTCTCTCAGGTGTAAAAAATCCAATTCGTATAAAATATTTTTTTTAATTATTTCTTTCAGATTAATTTAGCACAAGAAGATGAAATAGTAATGTTTATTAAACGCCCTACTCCGCCCCGCACTTCAATTTCTTTTTTCTTTCTTTCTTTACTTTTCTTTTTTGTTTTGAGGAGGGGGGGGTGGGAGTGGCACACACATTAGAAGGATATTTTGGCAATAAAGTCAGCTTTAATAGAATAAAAATCTGTTATTTTGAAATAAAATAGCGTATTTTAATTTATTAAAACTGGCCAGTCTACAAGAAAAGAAACGATTCCCGAGGAATCGGTCCTTTTCGGAACGGTTCCTCGGATTCGGTCCTTTTTGGAACGGTTCCTCGGATTCGGTCCTTTTTGGAACGATTCCGAAATGGACCGACTCCGAGGAATCGGTCCTTTTCGGAGTCGGTACATTTTGGACCGATTCCGAGGAATCGTTCCGAAAAGGACCGATTCCGTGGAGTCGTTCCTTTTCGGAATCGTTCCAAAAAGGACCGAATCCGAGGAACCGTTCCAAAAAGGACCGAATCCGAAAAGGACCGATTCCTTTTTACAGAATGGAATCGTTCCTTCAGTTTCACTGCCGGAATCGTTCCTTTGGAGTCGTTCCTCAACAAATGACACATCTCTAAATTTCAATTTTGAATGGAATTGTTATTGCCTAGACTAGAATAACATTGATGCACATTATCTTGTTATATATACAAAAAAATCTACACTTTTCTCAGTTTTTTTCCCCCATAAAAAAGCTAGCTAATGCTTTAAGCTCTCAAAAGTAAGCGAAATTAAAACGATTTTAAGTAAGAAAAAAATGTACAGCTCAGGTGAGCTTAATGTCTACTTTTTAGAAAAACACAATTTTACAAAAAAAAAAAAAAAAATTAAATAAAAATTTTACCCTGTTAAAAAGTTAACAATAATACTTTACTATGTACTAATTACTGATATACAGTAAGAGTGAATTTAAAATATGACATGTAATGTTCTCATGTGTGACATTTAATTTGAGTTTTTACAGATCAATTTAGTATTTGAGTTTTTTAACATGACGGTTTAAACTATGGTTTAAACCCGACATAAACTGACACATGTCAAAAACCTGCCAACCCTGTAATTATTACTAATACTATATACTAATTATACAATTACAGTAATAGTGAATTTTAAATATTACATCTAATGTGTGACATTTAATGTGAAATTTTACAGATCACTGTAAGTATTTGAGGTTTTTGACATGACGGTTTAAACCGCAGTTTAAACTGTCAAAAACTGACATGTGTCAAAAACCTGCCAACCCTGCCAAGAGCAAAAGTCTATAAATATATTTTTTTAACTTCAGCTTAATATTGTTCCATAAAAAAAAAAAAAAAAAATTAATAATAATAATTCCAGGATTTGGCAGAAAAAAATGCTGGAATTTTCAGGATTAAAAATAACGCAGGATCCCTGAATCCTGGGATATGGGATTATAATCCTAACAGTAAAGCCCTGTTTATACAATTCTCATATATACGTCGTTTCAGTACGGTCCCAATTTATCCCTATGTATTTTAATGTTTCGTTTATATGATGCATAACATTGGTTATACGTCGTTTCTTTCATGCCGCAGCCAATTTTCTTAGAATTTTTTCTCTCAGATTTGTTCTTTTTTTCTTCCGCTAGTAATATTTGGGAAAAATTGAAAGAAAAAGAACATGTGTGACTACAGAGGTCTTATTTCAAGTTTGTGGAACCTGTAAAGTAGGTGGAACAAAAAGAATGCACAATGAGTATTGACATTGACACACTCAGAACCTTTTTTGTTTCTCACAATACTAGTGATAAAACTTTCCAGAATCTTAACTCCATACATAATGATTTTCTTAAGTCTCAAAGTAAATTGACACGTCAGACAACGATATAAGTTTCTTTTAATTAAAATCTGCTTATATATTCGATAAAAGAATACAATAAGTATAATTGAAGGTGTGCAACTGATACAAGGTTTGATAATTCTCACTTTTATTTTTCAATTTTAGAAATGATTATTTAATTTTTTTTCAATGTGTTAACTTTTTTTCAACACATAGTGCAATTTAAACAACCAAAAATGGAAATAAAATTTAATTTGTATGACTGCAGCAATATATTTCTACAGTCAAGGAATTTACACCTTAGGCGACTATAATTTCGATTGTACATCTTTCTTCATTATATGTCGTTTTTCGACGGTCCCCTGGAAAACTTATAATCGGTGCTTTACTGTATTTCAAAGAGATAATGTTTTAATTTCTACATCCAAGTAAAGAAAACAGTCGTTGAGGGCTAAAAATATTGCAGTTCTTGATTCACCTACTCAAGACCTGACTGTTGTCCCAATAAAAAATGTATTGAGAATTAATTCTAGCAAATGTTGTGTATGCAAATGGGAAGTTATATACATCTCTTTCAGAACCTTAAGAAGCGATGCAAGAAATATGGCTGAATATTAAACCAGAAACCTTTCAAAATCTTGTAATATCAATAAAAATTTGAGAGTTTGGTATAATAAAAAATAAAAGGAGTCTCCATTAATTATTAAAATTATTCATTTATTTAAAAGAGTGTTAAATGTCATATTTGACCGTAAACTTTTATGCCACATTTTTTTTATTATTATTATAGAGAGACAAGCTTGCTTTTGTGTAAAAATTTGTATATATACATATAATAAGTAATAATAAAAATTATCACTTCAGTCTTAATAGTGTTTTAGTAAACTTAAAAGATGTGTTGTGTCTAAACTTTTGTGCAGGTAAGCGTCATCAGCTGTTATTTTATAATTCGATCAAGATTCAACATAATTAAAATTTTTGTAATAGTATAGTGATAAATATGTGTGGGGAATTTTCAGAAAATCTTACCAGCCAGCAAGATGCAATAATAACATACATTTGAAATATCTTATGGCAAAATGTACACGACTGCATAAACAGTTCATTTCTATTACTGCAATGCATTTTTATATCAGGTTGTAACGAAAGTTTCCCGCCACACCTAATAGCAAAACAGTTCACGTTGACGTGTTTGCTCATATTTTGTCAAATGATTTTTGGCATTTGAAAGAAAGAGACTTGCTCTATAACACTGTGTTATCAAATTTGTAAAAAAATATCCTTATCATTAAGTACAAGGTGTCTGAAATGGAACTATCATGCTACCAGATTAGAACCATCATTTACTTCCAGTTCTGTTGCAAAAAGTCAGTAACAGAATGTCACCAAATAAAGTGTACAGCTTTAGGTACTAGTGTTGTATCATATGACACTGTGAAGGTTTGGCAGAATGGTGGTTATATATAAAATTACAGTTAATTATATTTATTATAATATAAGTAGTATTATGTAATGGCGATTTGGCAGAAAACTTTTGTTACAACCTAATATATTTTTTCTAGTATAAAATTAAGAAATATACACAACACAGGGGAGTTTAGTATGGGATAGAACTTAGTAAGTTTACATCGCAGTAATTTGGTCCCAAGAACTTTTTATGCAATTTAAGAATTAAAAGAGTCCTAAATTTTTGCTTGTTGTTTAAAAACCAAATTGCACAATATAGCTAATTAGTAGGGTTTAAAAAAATCTTGATTTTTTAATTAAAATGCTATTTTTATGATTTTTTTCAATGCGCTAAAATACAGAATAGCTACCAAGAACTTCAGGTTTCCAAAACAATTAACCCTCTCACTGCTAACATAATCAATAAATGCTTTTCATATTTTTATATACAATAATTTTCTTAATATGAACAAAGTAAGACCTCCGGTCACAAGAAATTCATGTACGGTGCCAACGGCAGCATTAGTTACTTTTTTTAGAGTAGAAAGATATCTAAACAATTCCTAGTAATGTAAGACATACATTGATCCACTCTATTTAATCTCTCTTGTTACTATCCACTCTATTTAATCTCTCGTTACTCCATTTAAGCAAAATATTTCATTTCATAATGATTCTTCCTTTAAGGGGATTGGTCAGTTAAATCTCAATTCCCCTATTTTAAACCTATATGGAAGTGAAATGCATTTTTATTTTTGAAATATCTCCCCAGGAAAAATATTTTTGACTTTGTTTTTCTGTGTACTCTTCTTAAAGGATGTATCTTTTTTCTTAGTTGTCAAAATATTTCTAAAATCTATGCTGGATTTAATATTTTATGTTTTATGTGTTAAAACTTTACACACAGGTCGTATGATTTTAACGCTTCTGATAAAGTTAAGTGCATAGAAATATTTTGACAGCTAAAAAGAGAAGAGTACACAGAAAAAAGAAGTATAAAATAGTAATTCCCTTATGAGATATTCAAAAAAGTAAACTATTTTCACTCACATAGGTTTAACAGCAAGGGGAATTTCAGATCTGACGGACGAAAACCCCTTAAATATAGCTGATTGTGATAAGGAGTTTAATTATTCAAATTTAATTAAAAGAAAAGACAGAAAAGATTACTTCTTTCAGTCATTGATTTATTATTTGTTAAACTGCATGGATTAGGTTTTACTGATTACAATACAAAGCCTGCAGTTGACTCAAAGAAATGTCTGTCTGTCACCATTGTACCATCAAAAAGTGTATGAAGTTATGCATGGAATTGAACCAATTTTTTTTTTTAAGTTTTTGGCTATGGCAAGCAGGTCTTTCCTTAACTTAGAAAAAATTTGCCGGTAGGGGACACTGTAATAGCGATTTTGAATATTGTACCATCGAAAAGTGTATGAAGTTATGCATAAAATTGAACAATTTTTTTTTTTTTAAGTTTTTGGCTATGGCAAGCAGGTCTTCCCTTAATTTGGAAAAAATCGGCCGGAAGGGGGCGCTGTAATACCGATTTTGATTATTGTACCATCGAAAAGTATATGAAGTTATGCATAGAATTGAACCAAATATTTTGTGTATGTATAAGGCTATGGTCAGTAGGTCCTCCCTGAACTTGAAAAAATTCTGCCAGAAGGGGGAGCTATAATTGTGATGTCTGTGCCATTTTCATTATTGTACCATCGAAAAGTGTATGAAGTTATGCATAGAATTGAACCAAATTTTTTGTGTATGTTTCTGGCAATTAGTGATGCAACGAATAGTGGTTTGGCCGAATAACCGAATATTCGGCCAAGATACAGCCGAATATTCGGCCTATTCGGCCACCGAATAATGAACTTATTTTTGCCTAAAAACAAAATATAGTATGCACTATTCTTGTATATTTCACAATTAAAATGTATTGTTTTCTTTTAAAAAATTATTTATATACAAATTTTTAATTTTTGAAAGCATTATTTTACTCTGAAAAAAATATTCGGCTATGTTCGGCCTAAAAATTACCTCAATAATATAATTCAGCCAAAAAAAGAAATTCTTAGCAGAAGTTCATCATCAGGTACTGTCTAGTTACATTTTAATAGATATTATGTGTGTTGTTGTTACATTTTAAAATAATGACAAAATTTTAAAAGTACTAGGAAACATAAGTTTCAGCTTTCAGGTAAAATAAAAGAAAAAATAAGAAATCTTAATATCTTAAGAAAAACCACTGATAGAAAGGATGAAAGGAATATCCTCTAAAATGGTGGAAAGAGATCATTGTAGACTTTATAAAGCTCATAATTAACTTTTTTTTTTTTTTTTTTTTTCCTTTCTGTCAGCAGATAGCACTATTAAGTGTATAGTGAATGTTTTCAGATTCAGAGGAAAGAAATATCTGTAAGGAAAAGCAAATTACATTCATTGCATTTAACAGTATCTGATGCTCTAACATACCACAGATCAATAAATGATTTCATTGTTGCAGGTAAAAAAATCGTTTACACATTTTAATCATTCGCCGTTAGCGTGTTCAAGATTAACTGATATACAAATTAATGAGTTAAAAATTCCTAAGAAGAAATTATTTCAACGTGTGTAGTTCAAACTACTTAAAAGGTGACATAAACATATAAAAAAATAGTATTTAATGCAACACTGGGATCTACGAGATATGTTTCTGTCACCTTTTAAGTAGTTATAACTATGTTTGTATGTTATAAAGTTTATTATTAACAAGGTGAAAATTTCCTTCACGACACTAGTGTTTAATACAGTGTTTTGACTCTATTGATTAATTTTGAATTTAACAAATTTTGTAGCTTATTACAGATACTTTTTGTACTTACTGATACAGCATAAATTTTTTTTAACATGATTCCTAAATTAGCCTCTTATATAAAAATGGGTAGATAAAACCCATTCGAGGTATGAAAGTTAATGGAAAAAAAAAGTGTTTGTTAATTTCAAATAAAGTTTTCATTTACATAATGAATATAAATTGTCAAATTAAAAAGTTATACTGTGTAAATATAAAAACATTTATTACAGTATTAGTATTCGGCCAAGGCCGAATAATGAACTTGATATTCGGCCGAATATTCGTTCCATCTCTACTGGCAATGACAAGCAAGTCCTCCCTGAATTTGAAAAAAATCTGCCAGAAGGGGGATGCTGTAATAGCTATTTTTGTGCCATTTTCTTTATTATACCATCGAAAAGTGTATAAAATTATGCATACAATTGAACCAAATTTTTTGTGCATGTTTTTGGCTTCGGCTAACAGGTCCTCCTTGAATTTGGAATTATTGTGCGGTAAAGGGGCTCTGTGATAGCGATTTTTGTATACTTTTCTTTATTTTTCGTAGTTATATTGCCCATCAGCGGCCCGTGCAGCAACAGGAACTCACTTCCTGCTAAGCCAGTTATTTGCAAACAGCTGATAACAACAGAATAAGGAAAAACTATTAATTTTAACAAATATCATGATATAGATTAACTCGTTTTTAGTCCGTTTAATTGACTGAAGCAGAAATTTAAGGTGAAAATCAAAGTTGGTATAGTATTGAACTAATAATAATTGAAGTAATAACATGCGTAACTACTTTTTGACATATTAAAATGTATAAAATAGAAAAAAGTTTTGGGATTTGCACATCCAACTAGTTTAATATATTTTAAGATGCCTTTGTTTATAATAACCCACTGCACTACCTGATTATATAGATACAATATAAGCAAAATAAATAATTACAAAATGGCACCTATGTACAATATTTTGACAACTAAGAAAAAATTATAAATGGTCATTGATGCCTCATTATTTCCTCCTAGTTTCTAACTCTGTCCGGGCATGAAAACATAAGATAACTCATGACCGGTAAACAAAATGTTAATGTAGAAAGAAAAACCACACATTCATTTCAGGAAACAACTAATTTTTTTTTGTGAATAAGAACTTTCTATTTTTCTACCCATTTTTAGGTGCGTTCGTAATTATATAAATACGTAGCACCTATAGTCGTCGTTCAGTCCGTCTGTCTGTCCGTCCGTCTGTCCGTCCGTCTGTCTGTCCGTCCGCATATAACAGAGCAAAAACTACCCGACCGAATGATCTGAAATTTTTAATATATAATTGCTACAAAATTTTGTCGAGCCATTTCCAATCTTATGAAAATCGGATGTATAGTTTAATTACAGGGACAGTCAAAAGTTTTTCTTTACATTACGGCCAATGGGAAAAATTATTGCAAGTGAATTTTAATGATGTTACAGACTTCCGAATGGTCTGAAATTTTTAATATATAATTGCTGCAAAATTTTGTCGAGCCATTTCCAATTTTATGAAAATCGGATGTATAGTTTAATTACAGGGACACCCAAAAGTTTTCCGTTACATTACGGCCAATGGGAAAAAATTATAGCAAATGCATTTTAATGATGTTACAGCCTTCGAATGGTCTGAAATTTTTAATATATAATTGCTGCAAAATTTTGTTGAGCCATTTCCAATTTTATGAAAATCGGATGTATAGTTTAATTACAGGGACACCCAAACGTTTTCCGTTACATTATGGCCAATGGGAAAAAATTATTGCAAATGCATTTTAATGATTTTACAGCCTTCCGAATGGTCTGAAATTTTAAATATATAATTGCTGCAAAATTTTGTCGAGCCATTTCAAATTTTATGAAAATCGAATGTATAGTTTAATTACAGGACAGTCAAAAGTTTTCCGTTACATTACGGGGAATGGGGAAAAAATTATTGTAAGTGCATTTTAATGATGTTACAGACTATGCACTTATGAAGCGCAAAAAAATATACATTCAGTACAATATGGGGTGCAAAAAATAATTATAAAACTAGTTATAGTACGAACGCACCTCATTTGCCACGTTTGACGAGCAATTTCCAACTTGTTAAACAATAACATTACGCAAAACATTTTCTAATAACAAGAAAGTATCACACAAAATATTTTGAATAAACACTTACTAAACACGTCCAGGCATAATGGATTTAAGGAAAGCTATAACCAAGTTTTGTAGCCATTCATTAGGTCCTTTAATACAATCATCAATTAAACCATTTTCTAATTCCTATAAACAATAAATAATAATTAAATCATTGCAACAAATATTAACAAATTTTTGAATTAATTTTTGTGAGCTAATCTTTGAAGTAAATATTAAGAGATCAGAACACTCATAAGAAAAAGGGAAAAAAAAAAAAAAGTAGAGTAGAAGTTGTTGAAAATATATAATTGTAACTGAAATTAGAGACTGTGAACAGGGCCAAAGACATGGGGAGAAAAAAAGCAATATAAAGCAGGGTTTCTGGATTTTAGCCTGACCAAAAAAAGCCAGACTTTGCTTTGTTGTTGTTTTAACCACTTAAAAAGCTCTGCTTTAATTGAAAAAAAAAAGGCCAACTTTTATTTAAAAGGGAAAAAAAAAAAAAAAAAAAAAAAGATGGTTTACAGTTAATTTACATTAACTTTGCTGTAATTTATTTTGAATGCACCCTAAAATATTTATGAACTTCTATAAAATGTTATGAATTGAAATAAACAAGTCTCTACAATTGTGGCAACTATGAAAGCAATGAGTCTAAAAGAAAAAAAGTCCTTCCGGCCAGTGCCGGGAGGAAGAGGTAGCTTTCATATTCCTTATTTTAAAAAACCCAACTTGTATTATTCAAACACACGAAGCTCAATTTAGTGGAAACCGAATATAGGAGATTCAATACTAATTTTTATCAACACTAAATCATTATGAATGAGGATTTCGCGAAATTAGTTATTAATTTCGCGCTTAATTAGTAAGTTTATCCAAGCTGCTTTTATTTAAAGTAATTTATATTTGGCTGCCAAATTCGGCGATTTCTTAAAGTGCCCGCCATTTTAAGACAACATGGTGGATGAGGCTAACCAGTGAACTTGGTCGAGACCTTAGTAATTGCTGTGCACATGCTCACTCACATCGGAATCGGTTGATATATACAAGTGCTGTCGCAGGCAAAAAATCAGATTTTTCAAAATGTCACCCACATTAGAAATTGAAACTGCTATATCTGAGCCATTTTTTAAGATAAAGACAAACAAAAATGCTCCTGAATCCTTATATCAAGGTCAAATACTTAAGAAAGAAAACTTTTTCAATTTCTAATTTTTTTTTAACCTCACTTTAAATATAATTTTTTTTAATTTAATGGCCGCCATTTTGAAACAAGATGGCTGATGAAGCTGGCCAGCGAACTTGGTCGACATATTGATGTATACTATCCACATGCTTTCTTACATCGAAACACGCGAATGCGTGTTTCGATGTGATGAAACAGGCGAATGCGTGTGTTATCGCGTGACAAATACAAGATCGTTTCAAAATGTTAGCCATGCTAGAAATTCAAAGTACTATAATTCAACCATTTTTTAAGATATAAACAAAAGAACAAATTTTCAGAAACAAAAACTGCTCCGGAATCAAGGCCAAACACATAAAAAAAATCTTTTTAATTTTCCAATTTTTAATACCTCATTTTAAATTTTAAATTTAATTTTTTAATGGCAACCCTTTTGAAACAAGATGGTGAATGAAGCTGGCCAACGAATTCGGTCGAGACATTGGTATGTACTATGTACTAGTGATGGGCGATTCTCGAGAATTCGACAATCGAGAAAAATCGTCATCGTAAAAAATCACAATCGATACAGCCATCGATTAATTCATAGAATCTACAATCGAGATGTTTTACAATCGATTATAACGAGAAAAGCTAAAAACAGTTATTGGAAAACTTAGCTGTTATTCTGGCCGACACTTTCATAGTAGTGATAGGGCTTAGTGATGGGCGATTCTCGAAAATTTACAAATCGAAAAAAATCGTTATCGTAAAATACACAATCGATACAGTCATCGATTACTTTCGAGAATCTACAAGGAGATGTTCTAGAATCGATTATTGAAATCATTGTTTTTACATATATATAAGGCAGATTTTATTAAATATAGGGTAACTGAAAACAGATGAAATAAAAAAACAACAAACCAAAGGGAAACTATAAAGGAGCCATAAGACTGGAAAAGTCTTGTAAGGGTGCCCCCTGGTTGAAAAAAGCTGAAAAAACGCGAGTAGCTATGAAGCAGTAAGGGGAGTTTAAGTATCAAAAATTAGAATTTTTCGGCAATTAGTACAAAATGGCCAAAGAAATAAGAATCAAAAGTACCTAGTGGCAAAAATAAGAACCTAGTGGCAAAAATATGAACTAAAGGATGATAAAAGGGATCAAAATTTGTTATTGATTTTTCTACGTCATTTGAGATTGGATCTTTAATTTCCCCATTTTTATAAAGTCTTCCACTGGAATACATTAAACGAACTCCCGCGGGGAGCAAAGTAGGAGGGAGGGGCAAGGAAAGTGCATAATATGAATAAGTGGTCACAGGACTTTCCAACGATATGGCACATGAGGGGTGTCGGCTAAATTTAGTAAAGTGCCCCCGCTCGGGGGCAAAGTAAGGGGAGGGGCGCGGGCAATATATAAAATGAAATAGTAGTCACAGAGCCTTCCAATGATATATCACATGAGGGGAGTCAGCAAAAGATAGAAAAGAGTCCCAACTCCCAGGATTCCAATTATCGTGCCCCCCCCCCCCCCCCCGAAATATACCCTGCCCATCCTTCTCTTTGAAATTTTCATATATTAAAAATTATTTATCGGAGGGCTCCGTAAAAAAATCCGATCTAAAATGTTTAAAAACGCTATGATTTCAAAAAAGTTCGAAAAGTGCCTCTATCGGGGTGCCAAACTAAGGAAGGAAGAAGAAAGGTTCATAATATGAAAGAGTAACTTTGCGATGATAACCGAAAACTTTCCGAAGATAGATCAAAACTGGTCCATAGATCAAAAGATAGATCAAAACTGAGAAGACTGGTCCAAAAAAAGTTTGAAATCTACCCCTCCCATGTGGGTTCCCTCTTTTATCCTAGAATATACCCGGAAATCACGCAGCCCCACTTTTAAAAATTTATATTTAATAAATAATATTTATCGGAGAGCTCCATTAAAAAACCTCATTTAATGATATTTATTGTAGAAATCTCTACAATTAAAAAAAAGTCACCCCCCCCCCCCCCCCCCCCGAACCCCTTCCGGAATTCAACTCTGGGAGGAGAAAGGTTCATAATATGAAAGAGTGGTGAAAGGACTTTCCGATGATATGTCAAGGATAGGTTTGGTAAAAGTTTGAAAATTACCCCCCCCCCCCCCCCTCCCTTTGTGCAATCTCGCGCACCCCAGAATTCACTCACCTTCCTCTTTTAACTTTTTATATTTAATAAATAGTATTTATCTGAGTCTCCAGGTATGGGGCAGCTTGGCAGAGCTAAAATAAGAGAAACATTGAAAATTCGTGGCAAAATGACACTAAATTTAACAGTAAAGTTTGAAACTAGGACTATACAGAACTGAATACATAAACCACTATGCTTCATAAATCACATCGGTTAATAGCAATAAAATGATAAGTGCCAGTTAAACTGATGGCATTGAGCTCACAGGTTATTAACACTAACTGTATATTATACTCTTATTTCAAAGAATAATGTCCCTCAAAAAATAAATGAAGGGAAATATCCCCCGTTTGCCCCTTTTATACTTAACCAATGAACCTCCAAATCTAATCAGGGAAACTCCTTAACTATAATAAATCAGTATATCAAATTTGAAGCAAATCAGATAATTCTGCATGAAAAAAGGGATCATATCGCTAAATTAAGGGTGGTCTAACCCCTTTAACCCTTTTATACTTAACTAATGAACCTCCAAATCTAATCAGGAAAGCTCCTTATCAGAACAAACATAGAAAAAAAAATTAAAGTAAATTGAATAATTCTCCATGAAAATCCATTTATATCTAAATTAAGGGGACTTGCCCCCTTTTCGCCCTTGTATACTTAACCAATGAACCTCCAAATCTAATGAAGGAAGCGCCATATCGGAATGAATAGGTATATTAAATTTGAAGCAAATCCAATAATTCTGCATGAAAAACCCTTTTATCTAAATTAAGGGGAGACTAGCCCCTCCCCTTTATACTTAACCCATAAACCTTCAAATCTAATCAAGGCAGCTTCTTAACATAATAAACCGGTATCCCAAATTTGGAGCAAATCGAATAATTCTGCATGAAAAACCCATTTATCTAAATTAAGGAGGGGGGTCTACCCTCCTTTTCCCCCTTTATACTTAACTAATGAACCTCCAAGTTTAATCAGGGAAGCTCCTTAACATAATAAACCGGTATACCAAATTTGGAACAAATCGAGTAATTCTGCATGAAAAACCCATTTATCTAAATTAAGTGGGGGACCAGCCCCCCTTCATCCTTAACCAATGAACTTACAAGTTTAATCAGGGAAGCTCCTTAACATAATAAACTGGTATACCAAATTTGGAGCAAATCAAATAATTCTGCATGAAAAGCCCATTTATCTAAATTAAGGGGGGGGGGTCTAGCCCCCTTCTCCCCCTTTATACTTAACCCGTAAACCTCCAAATCTAATCAAGGCAACTTCTTAACGTAATAAACCGGTATACCAAATTTGGAACAAATCGAATAATTCTGCATGAAAAACCCATTTATCTAAATTAAGGGGGGGCGGACCAGCCCCCCCTTCTCCCCCTTTATCCTTAACCAATGAACTTCCAAGTTTAATCAGGGAAGCTCCTTAACATAATAAACCGGTATACCAAATTATGATCAAATCAAATAATTCTGCATGAAAAGGCCATTTATCTAAATTAAGGGGGGGGGGGGGGGGGTCTAGCCCCCTTCTCCCCCTTTATACTTAACCCGTAAACCTCCAAATCTAATCAAGGCAACTTCTTAACATAATGAACCGGTATACCAAATTTGGAGCAAATCGAATAATTCTGCATGAAAAACCCATTTATCTAAATTAAGGAGGGGGTCTATCCTCCTTTCCCCCCTTCATACTTAACTAATGAACCTCCAAGTTTAATCAGGGAAGCTCCTTAACATAATAAACCGGTATACGAAATTTGGAGCAAATCGAAGAATTCTGCATGAAAAACCTATTTATCTAAATTAAGGAGGGGGGGGGGACCAGTCCCCCTTCTCTCCCTTTATCCTTAACCAATGAACCGTCAAAACTAAACAGCGGAACGCCTTATCAGAATGAAGATAAAAAAAATTGAAGCAAATCGTACATTTTAATCAAGAGTTATCGCATTACGTACATACATACATACGTACGTACGTACGTATAGTACATGCATACACACAGAACCGACGGGTACTTTAGCTCTCAGGCTTAGATAGCCTGTGAGCTAAAAAGAGATTGGATAAGCAGATGGACTCCTTTGAGAAATTATGACTTAAACCAGAAATGCGGTAAGTTTGACTCTGAAAGCTTCATTTCCATCTCGCATTTCGGCAAATCTCATCTCGATGATTTTTCCAGCATTTCGACGCTTCCAGATGGCAAGCTGCTCGATGATTGGTTCTCTCGCGGTTTTAAACCTTTCGGTATGGGAAGTCTCTCGAGAGTTTCCTCTCGCCCTTTTCAAGCTTTCCCGATGGGAAGCCTCTCGCTTGTTACGCTCGTCCTTTTCGAAATCTCCCAATGAAAAGCCTTTCGAGGATTTCTCTCGCGCTTTTCAACATTTCGCTATGAGAAGCTTTTCGAGGATTTCTCTCGTCCTCGGCAGAGAAGAAAAGTAAGAAAATTTATCGAGAGTACCAAGGGACGAGATAGAGAAAAAGGCATGACAATGAGCTGTGAAATGAAGCTTTAATTTTCAAAGTTTCTCTTATTTTAGCCCTACCAAGATGTCACATATCTGGAACCCTCCGATAAAAATTATTTATTAAATGTAAAATTTTCAAAGAGGAAGGTGGGTCGGGTGATTTCGAGGGAGGAGGACGTGAGAGTGGACTCATGGGGTGCAATTTTAAAAATTTTACCAAACCCTTCCTGTGGCATATAATAGAAAAGCCCTTTGACCACTCTTTCATACTATGAACCTTTCAGTGGCGTGGCGTCCGGTCATCGTTGGATGCGGCGATGACCAAGCAATATTTTAAAACTCTTAATAAGCTTTTAAAACTCTACGATCCAGTTTTAGCAGAACATTTGGAGTTCATGTATAAGTGAAGGTAAGATTTAAAGTTTCTTTTTTGAACATTCAACCATTGAATTTTAGAGTTAATAATTTTTCACCACAAACTTAAATAATTGCGATGACCACCGAAAATTTTCACGCCACGCCACTGGAACCTTTCTTCGCTCAAAGGGGGGGTGGGGAAGGGGCGAACAAATTTTTAAAACCGTAGCCGATTTCTATAATAAATTTAAATATCACTTTAAATATGGGTTTTTTATGCAGTCTTCCGGTAAATATTATTTATTGAACATAAATTTTTTTAAAGTGGCGGCTGTGTGAATTCCGGGGTGAAAGAGTGGGCCCTCGGGGGGGAGAGAGGGGGAGCAATTTTCAAACTTTTTTTGGACCAGTCCTGTGATATGTCATCGGTAAGCTCTCGGATGACTCTTTCATATTATGAGACTTTCTTCCTCCCCTCCCCAATTTGGCCCCCACTGCGAGGGTAGTTTTTTCCGCTTTTATCATTTTAGATTGGATTTTTTTATGGAGCTCTCCGCTAAATATTATTTATAATATATGAAATTTCAGGACACTTTTCCAAATTTAGCCAAGACCCCTCATGTGACATATCGTTAGAAAGGTTTGTGACTACTTATTAGTGCTATGCACTTCCGGTGGCCGCCCCCCTCCACTTTGCCCCACCGGAGGACACTTTTCCAAATTTAGTCAGTACCCCTCTTATGAGATATCGTTGAAAAGGTCTGTGACTACTTATTGATATTATGCACTTCCGGTGACAGTCCCCACACTCTTTGCCCCCCCTGGGGGACACTTTTTCAAATTTAGTCAAGACCCCTCGTGTGAGATATCGTTGGAAAGGTCTGTGACTACTTATTGATGTTATGTACCTACGGTGTCCCCACCACCACTTTGCCCCCCCCCCTCCCGGGCGGCACTTTTCCAAATTTAGCCAACACCCCTCATTTGAGATATCGTTGGAAAGGTCTGTGACTATTTATTGATGTTATGCACCTCCGGTGACAGTCTCCCCCAATTTGCCCCTACCGGGGGACACTTTTTCAAATTTAGCCAAGACCCCTCATGTGAGATATCGTTGGAAAGGTCTGTGACTACTTATTGATGTTATGCTCCTCCGGTGTCCATCCCCCCATTTTGAACACACCCCCCCGGGGACACTTTTCCAAATTTAGCCAAGACCCCACATGTGAGATATCGTTGGAAAGGTCTGTGACTACTTATTGATGTAATGCACCTCCGGTGACCGCCCCCCCCTCACTTTTCCCCCACGGGGGTGTTTTTCTAAATTTAGCCGAGACCCCTCATGTGACATATTGTTGGAAAGGCTTATGACCACTTACTCATGTTATCCACCTCCCGCACCCCTCCCCCCCATTTCCCCCTCACGGGGAGGGCATTTTTATAAATTCAGATCCAGACTTCTCATGTGACATATGGTTGGAAAGGCCTAAAGACCTGTGACGACTTAATCATATTTTGCAGCTGCTGTGCCCCTCCGCTCGCTTTGACCCCTCCCCCAAGAGATCTGGTCCGACGTTCATTCGTTTCGATATTATATTTTTTACAAGATATTGTAGTGCGTGCACACCACACCCGCCTGCTATCATAAATCAGTGCCGTATATAGCGGGTAACCTGTTCGTGATTTCATATTACAAGATTACGTATAAATTAGGGGCCCCGATTAAAGGAGGGGCCCGCTAGCGGTCGAAGTCACCTAGTCTTTATTAACATCGACTCATTCCAGTTCACCCGCAGACGATTCTTGATAAATGTATGACGTATATAATACATAATATATGATTTATAAAAGAAATTTGCAAACTGTAGTCATCGAGAAAAAATTTATACAATCGAAAAATATCGAGATGTCCATACAATCGAGAAAATCGAGAAAAACATCTCGTTATCGCCCATCACTACTATGTACAGACGAAGTTAGATCCAAATCGGTCCATAAATACGCCTGTTATCATGTGACAAATATCAGGTCGTTTTAAAATGTCAGCCACAATAGAAATTCAAAATGCTATAACTCAGCCATTTTTTTAGATATAAACGAAACAAAAACTGTTCCGGAATCTTTGTATTAAGGTCAAACACATACGGAAAAATCTTTTTCATTTTCCAATTTTTTGGTATCTCATTTTAAATTTTAAATTTTTTACTTTTTTTTAAATGGACGCCATTTTGAAACAAGATGGCGGATGAAGCTGGCCAACGAACTCGGTCGAGACATTGGTATGTACTATGTATAAACGAAGTTACATCCAAATCGGTTGATAAATACGTCTTTTATTGCGTAACAAAATTCAGGACGTTTCAAAATGTCAGCCACGCTAGAAATTCAAAATGCTTTAACTCAGCCAATTTTTAAGATATAGACGAAACAAAAACTGCTCCGAAATCTTTGTATAAAGGTCAAATACATAAGGAAAAAATATGTTTTCAATTTTCAATTTTTTGGCACCATATTTCAAATTTAAATTTTTCTTAAAAATTTAAATGACCGCCATTTTTAAAGAAGATGGGGGATGAAGCTGGCCAACGAACTCGGTCGAGACATTGGTATGTACTATGTATAAACGAAGTTACATCCAAATCGATTCATAAATACGCCTTTTAACGCGTGACAAAATTCAGGACGTTTCAAAATGTCAGCCACACTAGAAATTCAAAATGCTATAACTCAGCCATTTTTTTAGATATAGACGAAACAAAAACTGTTCCGGGATCTTTGTATAAAAGTCAAATACGTAAGAAAAAAATATTTTTCCATTTTCAATTTTTTGGTACCACTTTTCAAATTTTAAATTTTTTTAAAAAATTTAAATGGCCGCCATTTTGAAACAATATGGCGGATGAAGCTGGCCAACGAACTCGGTCGAGACATTGGTATGTACTATGTACACACTGAATTTACATCGAAATCGGTTCATAAATACGAGAGTTACAGTGTGACATAGGTCAGATATATATATATATATATCAATTTTGAACGGAGGGTGGTTTCGGGGTGTGGGGGTCATGATCGATGAAAATATACCAAAATTTTTTGAAATCGCTTTCCTCCGAACGGCTGCAATAGGTAGCTTTTTGTAATGAAAGCTACCTAACATGCACACATCAGGGGAAATGCATTAAATTAGATCCCAAAAGGTGTTTTAAAACAATATACAGGCATCTCCCGACTTAGGTAAGTAATGCATTCCGCAAATTTTTACGTAAGTCGAATTTGTAAATTGATTAGGTAAAATTTCATAAGAAACTGCAACATTTATTATATTATATTACATATATATATATATATATTAACGATAAGAACGATGATAATTTTTAACGACTTAGAATTTAGTACGGTACCTTATTTATAAATATATATGTATATATATTATTTACACAGTATTATTTTATAAATAAAGCATCATGCAGCAGTATTTACTTGGATATAAATTATAAAAGTATGAAAAAATATAAAAACAAACTGAAAGAACACTTTTCAAATAAAAAACCTCTTATGGAATGCAGGATTTATAAATTTAACATTGATAATTTAAACAATTTTTAATCTACATCAAACGAACAGGTGATGCCAGAAGGAAAAATACACTCGTTCCTCTTCATTGAAAATTTAAAATTAGCTTTCGTTCTGGTTTGAATTCAGCTAACATAATTGTTACGGTTGAACACCAGATTTTTTTCATCGCATTTTAATTAGACTTGAGTTTATGTTTTAAAGATTTGATTGTATATCCTAATAAAAATATAACTCTCACAAATATATAAAACTATATTACTATATTATGGTTGTGATTTTTATTTGCATATTTTATTTATAAAATAATTATCAATAATTTTCAAAATTTATTGCGTAACTGAGAATTTACATAAGTCACATAATACGTAAGTCAAGGGATGCCTGTATTATATATCCCTACATATACATTTTAAAGGTTATACTTAGTTAAACAATGACAAATCATCAGACATAATACTACTATTTATTTTAAGAAATTATTAAAACTAAATAATTTATATGTATTTACGAAATGAAATTATCTGATAGAGTTTATTCTATTTTACTATTCATATACCATATAAATAGTAAGATTAGTGTGCAAACTGAAACTTTTCTTAACCCTTTCACCGTCCGAGGGTTTTGCAGTAATTTTATAAGAATGCTTGTAAATCCCAGGATATATATTTTTTAAATCTCAGTTTGATGCTATAATATCTTTAATACAACTACTTTCTATATAAGGTTAAAAAATAAAATTCTGTTTAAAATATTTTGGTCTACAGCCATTTTAACATGATTTCTAGGAACGGAAAAATCCGGGCCAGACGGTTAAAGGGTTAAAATGTTACGTCTACTATTTTTGTGTATAAGATACTTTAATATATTTCTTTTAAAAAAGCCGACCAATATATCTTATAGGTAATAGTTTTCAAATTTTAGAAAGCAAATTAATTGATTTTTAAAGATATACATTTATGAATACTGTGTAGTAACTGCCACAGGAACAAAATATCTGCAATAATGTCTGCTAAATTGGCATATGAAAAGTAAAATTGTAAAACAGACATTAAAAACTAAAGATGTATTTTCTCAACTTTTTTAATATTATCTGATACAGTATTTAATAAAGGAAATTATCAGACTTGAGAACATCCATATTAAGTTAGTAATAAGGGAGTTCTGATGATTTATAAAAATGACATATTTTAAAAAGTTTTTTTGCCTTTTCTGTAATTAAGCGATTTCGTAGCTTATTCCAGATGAGTTCATATGAAGAGATTAAATCATAGAATGATCAATGTTGAAAGAAAAGTTAGAAAGGAGATAATATTTTATAAGATTTTAATACATGTAAGACAGTATAAAAAAGAGAAAACACTATTAAAAAGAAAATAAATAAATACAGTATGGAACCATTTATCCGGAAACCAGTTAACCGGAAAACCAGTTATCCGGAATGATATTTCTAATAGACTGATTTCAGAATCTTTACAGAAAAAAGTGTCATAACTGCCAGTTTGACATAGGCTTTGCTTGAAACAATTGTATAATTTGATGACAACATCTAGTATTTGAAATGAAAACATATTTAATTGTATTTTAGGTGTTTTAATTTTTATGCAGAGGAAACAGAAGAATTTTTGTTCCTAAGATTACCTTCTTTTAAACTGTGGTTAACTTTTTAACTTTCTTGCATTGAACAGCATCCAAGTAATCTAATAATTTAAAATCAGAAATAATGCCACAACCACACATATTCCACAAAACTTATCAAATGGATGCTGCTTTAATGAACAACCAGTTAACCGGAAAAACCAGTTATCCGGAATACATCTGACCCCAAGCATTCCGGATAAATGGTTCCGTACTGTATAGGGAGAGTGTGAACTAATAGTAGGAACAGGGTTGGGGTTTTGGACGCCCAAAACTAGTTTTGGACAGGACATGTGGGTTTTACTGTCCAAAATTGTACTAAAGTGTCTAAAACTGTACTAAAGCATCCAAAACTGCACTAAAGTGTCCAAAACCTTAAAAAGCAACATTCCACATGTAACCACTGCACACTTATTAAACATATGAATAAATATAAATATCTCACAATATATTTTACTAATATTCAAATTAATTCTTTGGTAAATGAAAAAAAGTTCAAATTTTTCTAATATCTGTGTAACATACAAAGTTCTGTTTCTGTTAAAATTGAGTTATAATAATAAGAAATTCTGTATAACACCACACATGTAGTATAGGGAGGGGAGATTTGCTTTTGTTTCAATTTTTCTGCAAGAAAATGTTACACAGATATTTCTTTTAAATAATGTTTCATTGTAAATTACCTTTTCTAGATTTTAGGATAATGAAAGAAAACGCAAATATTTAATTTAAAATCTAGAAGTTATTTTTTAAAATATGTATTTTTTATTATGAATTTAATCTAATTCTAGTGAACATTCTATTTCTTAAGAGTTAAATAGTGTTGTTATAATAATAGTCATATAATATAGTGTTATAATAATAGTCAATATCTAAATATCTCATAATCAAACAAAATCAGTTATTTTCATTTATACTATTTCTTAATATACACATATACATATTTGCCAGCAGTAAGCTGGTTTAACCAGTATGCTGAACCTGAACTCCATTTATCAATTATTTCCAGTAACAACTCTCGGGACTTTCAGTAACAGAATCAGAATGTATTCTTCATAAAAATCGTTAGTACTTCTATTAACTACTATTATTTAAATGAATAACATTAAAATTATGATACATAATTAAATTTAATATTTTTTTAGTGTAATTACTTTGTTACGTAGGGCAATTAGGTTGTTACTACTAAATTGTTAGGTAGTATAACGTAGGTAATTAGGTTGTTAATACTAAATTGGTATTTTTGTATTGTATTCTTTTTGCCAAATTTTTAAACTTGTAGCATTGTTCTCATAAATACAATTTTACTACAAAATATAGTTTTGGACAGTACGGTTTAAACTATGGATTTTACCGTGGTTTTTACCGTTGTGTCCAAAACCTTGCCAACCCTGAGTAGGAATTGAAGAAAAAATGTTTTCAAAATAAAACTTGTTAAAATAAATTATAGAAATACATGTTGCTGTTTTTCATGCAAATCTTATTCCTAATAACTGTTTCAATAGTGAAAAATAGCATATTTTATTAAATGACTTTATGCATGATTTTAAATATTTTTGAAAACAAATTATAAATTATTACATATCAATAGCCCTTAAAATTAGTTAAGTAATAAAAAATATATATAAACAACAATTGTCCTAAAAATAAAATATTTCATTATTTAAAGCAGTAAATAATGTTAAAGGCAAATTTGAGCAATTGGTATAACTTTTGAAAACTTAACTGACATACTTACAATTCTGACTAATCATTTGCATCTCCATGTATGTGTCATTCTAATGTTCTTATTATTCAAAAATGATGTTATTTATTAAATTTTAACAGGGTGTCTACAGAAATTCTAAAAAAAAAGTTCCCTGATTTTTCCATGATTTCCCTGAATATCTTCATCAGACTTCCCTGATTTCCATTATTAACAATACACATACCGTATTTTTTCATGTATGTCGATTCTTCCTATAACACACTTATCCAGCTTGCTGATATCTCCTTTGGGAGAAAAAACAAGTGAAAAACACAAAAATTGCCTAATATTCATTAAGTATTTGTTGGTAGTTTTATAAATCCGAACTCAAAATTCAATCCAACTTCATATAGTGGCCAATGGACATAGGGTGACCAGAAAGTTTCCTCATTTTCTGAAAAATATTCAATTCTAAGACTTATCTACATCTGACGAGATAGCTAATTGGATTAAGCTGGCCACCTGGTCAGGTTATGCTAATGTATCATTTAAACTTTTTTTAAATGGGTAACTGGCCTTCAATAAAAGCACTATCTACAGAAAATTAAGACATGTGATCACCTTAATTTGCGTTAAATATCAAAAACTCATACCATGCGCATCCTTTTAAAAATATTGGGAAAGACTAATCAGCATGTTAAAAAATACGGTACATAAAATAGACGAATCAATCTCGTTGGCAAGGTAAAAATGCAAATATTTTCGTAATATAGACAAATTTCCCCGATTTTCGAATATTTTTACAAAATTCCCCGATATTTCCCTGATTTCCAGATTCTGTAGACACCCTGTTTAACTCTATAAAATGTTTTTAAAATTAGTTTTAAAAAAAATATTCGCAAAATGCAGTTTGAAATTTAAATGCTTCACTGTATAAAAGCCAATTTTGGGCAATAAAAGCCACCGGCGTGACTTTTTTGAAACTCTAATTATAAGGCTATTATCCTGGGAGTCAGGGCAGGTCTACTAGTAAAATGCTAAAGAAAACAGGGGTGTAAATCACGTGAGCTGATCAAAAGACTTATTTTCATGTTTACAATGTTTTCCAAACCAAATCATTTCTGAAAAAACAAATCTGTGCATAAAGAAGCGTTATGAGTATTGATTATATTTTTATTAAATAAATCTTCAGATTAGAGGCCTTAGTTGCAAGTTGAATTTTGAATTTATTAAACATTATTAGGTAGCTTTCTTTACAAAAAAGCTACCTATTGCAGCCGTTCGGAGGAAAGCGATTTCAAAAAATTTTGGTATATTTTCATCGATCATGACCCCCAGACCCCGAAACCACACTCCATTCAAAATTGATATATATATATATATCTGACCTATGTCACACTGTAACTCCCGTAATTATGAACCGATTTCGATGTAATTCGGTGTGTACATAGTACATACCAATGTCTCGACCGAGTTCGTTGGCCAGCTTCATCCGCCGTTTTGTTTCAAAATGGCGGCCATTTAAAATTTTTAAAAAAATTTAAAACTTGAAATGTGGTACCAAAAAATTAAAAATGGAAAAATATTTTTTTCTTATGTATTTGAACTTTATACAAAGATTCCGGAGCAGTTTTTGTTTCGTCTATATCTTAAAAAATGGCTGAGTTATAGCATTTTGAATTTCTAGCGTGGCTGACATTTTGAAACGTCCTGAATTTTGTCACGCGATAAAAGGCATATTTATGAACCGATTTGGATGTAATTCGGTGTGTACATAGTACATACCAATCTCTCGACCGAGTTCGTTGGCCAGCTTCATCCGCCATTTTGTTTCAAAATGGCGGCCATTTAAAATTTTTTTTTTAATTTAAAATTTGAAATGTGGTACCAAAAAATTGAAAATGGAAAAATATTTTTTTCTTATGTATTTGACCTTTATACAAAGATTTCGGAGCAGTTTTTGTTTCGTCTATATCTTAAAAAATGGCTGAGTTATAGCATTTTGAATTTCTAGCGTGGCTGGCATTTTGAAACGTCCTGAATTTTGTCATGCGATAAAAGGCGTATTTATGAACCGATTTGGATGTAACTTCGTTTATACATAGTACATACCAATGTCTCGAACGGGTTCGTTGGCCAGCTTCACCCGCCATCTTGTTTAAAAATGGCGGCCATTTAAATTTTTAAGAAAAATTTTAATTTGAAATGTGGTACCAAAAATTGAAAAAATATTTTCTTATGTGTTTGACCTTGATAAAAAGATTCGGGAGCAGTTTTTGTTTCGTCTATATCTTAAGAAATGGCTGAGTTATAGCATTTTGAATTTCTAGCGTGGCTGACATTTTGAAACGTCCTGATTTTTCTCACGTAATAACAGGCGTATTTATGAACCGACTTGGATGTACATTGGTGTGTACATAGTACATACAAATATCTCGACCGAGTTCGTTGGCCAGCTTCATCCGCCATCTTGTTTCAAAATGGCGGCCATTTAAAAAAATTTAAATGAGATACCAAAAAATTGGAAAATGAAAAAGATTTTTTTTGTATGTGTTTGACCTTAATACAAAGATTCCGGAACAGTTTTTCTTTCGTCTATATCTAAAAAAAAATGGCTGAGTAATAGCATTTTGAATTTCTCTTGTGGCCAGGGTTGTCTCGGTTTTAACCATGGTGGTTTTAACCAGTGGTTTAAACCGGTTTTAACCGTCCTGGTCAAAATCAATTTTGACCATTTTGACCACTGAAATTGCCTGTTCAATTTATTTACTACTAATCAAATATGTTTTACTAGCATATGTTAAAAACTAAGTTAGCATTTGTTAAAAATGTCATAATATAAGTAACATAACACCAGCAAATACCAAATTAAAAAAGTCATAACATAAATAACATAACACCAAGATACAACACAAATGTTTTAATTATTTTTTATACACAAGCTCTTATTTTTTTTATGTAAGCTGTGTTGAATTTAAGAAATGATTACAATTAACAAGTTTTGCAGTTGTCTCTAAACTTAGTTTCATAATTTATTTTGGATTAATCCAAATTTAGAAAACAATCTTTCAATTGATGATGAGCTGGCACACCAGTTCATTAGATGCAATGGGAATTCAACAAATTTTATATCAATGCCTTTAACCTTCTTCGTTGCTGCTCACCAGGCATGAGGCCCAATTTTATCTTTTACACTTTCAGAAAAATAGGATTTTGGATATGGTGAGGATTTTGCTTGAAATACAATCACAAGAGGCAAAAAGGTAGGATCAATATTATCGTGTAACCACTGCTTTGCTATTTTTTGCTTATCTTCATCAATACTTTTACTCATGTAGACAGGATTCAGCATATGAGCCAGAAAATGAACTGGGGTAACATTTTCATTAAATCGAGACTGTATCATTTTAGAATAAGTTTCAAGATCTTTTTCTTTTAGCAATCTTAACCATTCATTGCATACATCAGATATAGTAGCATCTTCTTTTTTAAGTTTATCTAAAGCAAGGGAAATAGGCTTAAGTTGATTTTATAAATGTTTTACTTCTTTGTATGCATTGTTAATGATTTTAACGATGTTATCAATATTATCTTGTCATGCTCATCTGCAATTTTTCATTTCAATAACATGCTTCATTACTGAATTAACTTTGTTTTTATAATATCTTGTCCTACAAGGTTCAAGTAATGTGCAGCTCATCCATAAGAAATAAACAGTTCGTCTCTATATGCATTTTGAAAATCTTCTCTCATGTGTTTCATCTTGTTTTCATTGTCACTTACAAAACTTCTTACTTTACAAGCAAACTTGTTTTCTACCTCTTCTTTAGCATCAGCTGCTAGTTTTAAACAATACTGGGAAGTTTTTTTTTAGATGCCCTGTATCAACAGCTGAAAGGAAGAATGATTTTTTCCTTGTTGATACACAATTAACAATGATAGGGCAATTATGGATCTAGCTTTCTTATTTTATTGCATAAGCATATTTTACTAATGAGCTTCCTTAACTTATCAGTGTATTATTTTTTTAACTGCCTGTTACTTTTATTATACTTATTAAGTTACTTTTAATTGCAAAGAAAAAATAATTATTAAAATTAAGACCATTTTTAACAGTTTTGACCAATTTTGGACGGTTAAAACCACTTTTATCCAGTGTCCTGGTCAAAATCAATTTTGACCGGTTAAAATTACAACCCTGCTTGTGGCTGACATTTTAAAAGACCTGATTTTTGCCACGCGATAACAGGCGTATTTATGAACCTATTTGGATGTAACTTGGTCTGTACATAGTACATACCAATGTCTCGACCGAGTTCGTTGGCCAGCTTCATTCGCCATCTTGTTTCAAAAGGGTTGCCATTTAAAAAAAATTAAATTTAAAATTCAAAATGAGGTATTAAAAAATTGAAAAATGAAAAAGTTTTTTTTTATGTGTTTGGCATTGATACAAAGATTCCGGAGCAGTTTTTGTTTCTGAAAATTTGTTCTTTTGTTGATATCTTAAAAAATGGTTGATTTATAGCACTTTGAATTTCGAGCATGGCTAACATTTTGAAACGATCTTGTATTTGTCACGCGATAACACACGTATTCGCCTATTTCAATGTAAGAAGGCATGTGGATGGTATACATCAACACCTCGACCAAGTTCGCTGGCCAGATTCATCAGCCATCTTGTTTCAAAATGGCGGCCATTAAATTAAAAAATATATATATATTTAAAGTGAGGTGCAAAAAAATTATAAATTGAAAAAGGTTTCTTTCTTAAGTATTTGATCTTGATATAAGGATTCAGGAGCATTTTTTGTTTGTCTTTACCTTAAAAAATGGCTCAGATATAGCAGTTTCAATTTCTATTGTGGGTGACATTTTGAAAAATCTGATTTTTTGCATGCGACAGCACTCCTATATATTAACCGATTCCGATGTGAGTGAGCATGTGCACAGCAATTACTAAGGTCTCGACCAAGTTCACTGCTTAGCCTCATCCACCATGTTGTCTTAAAATGACAGGCACTTTAAGAAATTGCCGAATTTGGTAGCCAAATATAAGTTACTTTAAAGAAAAGCAGCTTGGATAAAGCTGACTAATTTCGCGAAATTCTCATTCATTATATTGATAAAAATTAGTATTGAATCTCCTATATTCGGTTTCCACTAAATTGAGCTTCGTGTGTTTGCATGATATAAGTTGGCTTTTTTTTTAAATAAGGAATATGAAAGCTACCTCTTCCTCCCGGCACTGGCCGGAAGGACTTTTTTGAAACCTCCAACCTGCAGTTTTACTACAAGTTTTCAAGTATTTTCAGGAGATTTAACTCTTATGAATTATAGAGATAAATACAATTAGAAGTACTTTATACTATAAAACGATTTGATTTCTTTGAAAACTTGTTATTATATGTAGGAATCAATCCCTGTTGTCTCATAGTTTGATATTTGATAGTCACAACTCTGTAAAAATTTCAGTATTAGTACATAAAATCTTCTATCTAAAGTAATTCAAAAGTTGACTTCATGATAATGGCATTAACATTTAGCTTTATCTAAAAATGTGGCATTTGTGAACAAACTAGTATTATATGAATTGAATATTTCCAACTGCGCGAAATGCCAAAGCCGGGACTCGAACCCAGATCCTTGGTTTACATTGCCCAATGCGACAACCGGCGAGCATATTTCGCTTGGATAACCATTTTGGTAATAACATCTGGTCTGCCATGTAGACAGCTCAACAGAATAAATCTCAGGTAAAGGAATGCCATATAAACAATGGGTACGTACAGGGTGTAAAAATACCGGGCGCCAGGTCGTCCGGGCGACTAAATTTTAGACACTGGCGCCTAGATATGTCTTGGGAAATGAAAAATAATTCGTATTTATAACCTTGATTATTTATGGATTTTTTTTTCCATGCGCAAAGAAAAAAAAAAGAATCAAGAACAAGTTTCGCTCTACTTTGACATCACAAAATTTAAATGATTTATTATTAATAAATTTAAATGGACCTTCTGTAAAAGCATTTGATCCTACAAAAGCAGTTGAATGCTGGTACTTTTCATCAAAAACAACAAGACACATGAGCGGTCATAAACATCATAAAATTTAAAAGCAAATGAGGACAAACAATAAGTTAACAGTATTCATTTATGGCATAAATTATAGTCCTTGAAGTGCATTACATATTTATACTTTTGAGGTGTTTAAAGAAGTTTTTAATGATTATTATTTGTATTTTACATCAGCACTTCCAATTTTTTTATATCAATACTTATAATTTTATGTAACATTACTTTTTTATACAAGAAAAATTTGTTATATTTAATTAAAAAGAGTAATTTGTATGTACTATTATTAACTTATACTGTAATTTCATTTTACAAATTTGTTATCGATAGTATCTGGCTCCTAGATTTTCAAAAAATTTTTACACCCCTGGGTACATAGATATACTATTATGTGTTAAAAATAATTAGTAGATTGTGTTAAAAATAAGTATATCTATGTACCCATCGTTTATATGGAAGGAGTTCCTTTACCTGAGGTTTATTCTGTTGAGCCAGTGGCGCCAACTTATATGAGCCCATGGGGCGCAAGCAGACCCAATAATTTGATCTCTCCACCCACCCAATTTCAATTGATTTAATTCATAATTTATTTTTTTAAATTATTTAACCACTGAAATAAAATTTAGTTTTATTAACATTCTCAAAACAGTTTTGTTTGAAAAATAGTAAGGACATAAATTAGACTTACAGGAGCACTGAAAACCCCTTCAGCACATGTATAGTTAAATTTCTCCTGAAAATAAATTTTCTGCCTATTTTGCCATTTGTTTGGATATCTTGAATTGATAAAGCAAGTAGGTGACTAAAATGTAGAATTTTCTTGACATTTAGTTTTTTGCACTTTCAAAAGTTAGCAATTCAAAATTTATTTTAAATAAATATTAATGCATTTATAACTAAGAAATTATAAGAATGTAATAAAATTATAATTAAATTATAATAATTTAAAAATTTGCTTAGAAAAACATAATTTAATTTTGAATTATCTTTAGTCATTCGCTCCTCCCTTCTCTTATCCACACATATAAAAACTGAGGGGAAAAAATTATATGCGTTATTTTATTCAAAAGATTTTAAGCCCACCCAATATTTTTGAAAAGTTGGCGCTACTGTGTTGAACTGTCTACATGGCAGACCAGATGTTATTACCAATAAGGTTATCTGAGCGAAATATGCTCGCCAGGTGTCAGCCCAGGTAGCTTAAATGGTAGAGCATTGGCAATGTAAGCGAAGGATCTGGGTTCACATCCCGGCTTGGAAATTTTTTCGCTCAGTTGAAAATATTCAATTCATATGATAACTTTACCAATCAGTATGACTGTGTTAAAAATAACAGTAAACTAGTATTAACTAAAATTGATTATTCAAGCAGAATTCGAACAAAACTGATTATTCAAACCAGGGTTGTTTGGTTTAAACCACGCTGACTTAAACCGTGGTTTAAACCAAATGGTTTTTTTAAATCTGTTTTTTTTTTTCTCTTCTTCCCTAATGTTTTCATTTATTTCACATATTATAGAAAAATGCAAAATCCAAGTTATGCAGAAGCTACAAGCAAAGCTTTTGAAAAATGATGAATTAATAAATTTGTAAAGTGACAAACATTTTTAATCAATCAAACTTTTCTTATAAGCTTTAAATCTGCATGGCAGACTAACTAATTTTTCTAAAATTAACTGCGAAGAAAAAAACAAGTAGTTAGTTTTCTTCTTCTTTTTAAGCCTTTTATTTTTCAAAATAGCCAAAATGGTAGAATTGAGCTAAAAAGACACTTTCATTACTTCGATTGCTTGATTAAGATTTACTAAGGATTACATTATGCCTCAATGATGACATAATCATAAGTAATTCTCTCCATTTGTTACTCTTTGTTCTGTACGCTAATGAATGATTGGCTGAGAGTTTTTTTTTGCTGTATCATGGCTATTGGGTTTAGTAAACCTTTGTTTTTCTTGCATTCCTACATTGGGATTGGGGTTTTGCATTATGATTTTATTGTTACCAACAGGGTTGGCACGGTTTAAATCAATTGGTTAACCAACTAGTTTTTTAGAAAAAATCTAATATAATATTTTCTCATTTTTGTAATTTAAGTTTCAAATTATTGGATATAAATAATTTGTACTTTTAACAGTGTTATCACAGCAGTCACCGCGACACGAAGTGAGTCTAGGTTATATTGGCATGCTTGTAGAATGCAAACTGCATGTGTTGATGAATATATCTGAAGCTCTAAAGAGAAAATTTAAAACATGTGAATTTAGCAAAGATAAAATAGATTAAAAATATTCAATATTTTGAATGAAATATTTTCCTTTGGGAAAACGCAGATTATTTACAATTAATAACACAAAATGACCTTTAAGATTTCAGTCAAGCTATAAAAGAAAATTTTCTTGATTGGGGAGATTATCTTTTAAGGCTGTTCTCAACTGCTCTACTCAACAAGCACAAAACACTTTGACACATTTACAAATTCCTTTTTTAATGGAAAGATATAAAATTGGAAGGCCTGACAATGGAAGCGATTTGGAATCAAACTGTGTTTTCCGTTTTGGATGAATAAATTACCTATTGAGTTATAAGCAATTTTCATCATGTAACAAAGGTGTTTTTAACCTTCCTTGAGCGGTTATTCTTCTTTCTTTTGAGTGGAAATTTGGTTCAAAATGCCCACTTTGACACTATTTTCTGAAAGATCTATTGCATTTGCAAAAAAAAAAAATGGAAAACACAGTTCCATTACATAGTTTCTGAACAACAGCATCTACTAGTTACATGCATTTCCGAACAAAAATAAATTAAAACTTGTCATAAAGTTGCCCTTTCAGATTCCAGCCTTAAGAATAAAAAAAAAAACTCAAGATATGAAGTCGAATAAGAGGACACTTAAAAATTGGATGCTAGCGAAGCACCTGTTTACTTTTAACTAAAATATGCAATAAGATACATTTAAATCGTCTATTGCATAATCGAATCCACTATTTAGATCTGACAAAAAAAATGAGAGAAAATTGAGATAAGGTTCGCTTGAGACATAATAAAAAAAAAGGTCTCATAAAAATGCCTAAAAAGATATATTATTAATCTTTAGTTTAGACATTTAAAAGTAATATGTATTATAACATAGCTTAGAAAAAAAGCCCATGTGTTAAGTCTGATGGCTGTTTAAATGTTTTAGTGGAAGACAACTTTTATAAATCTACTTTCCATTTTAAGATCAATGTTTTCAGCAGGGTTGGGTTTTTGACATGACAAGCATCAAAAACTGGTTTAAACTGTCATAAACTGGTTTAAACCGTCGAAAACTGCCAAATACATGTAACACACTAAAACATTTTAACAATAGGTAAACATTAAATAAGTCAATGATTTATGTGATCTTTTATTGAAATTTAATAATTTAAAAAATATATTATTTGCAATAAAATATTTCTTTTTGGATTTTTCAAACAGAAGAAAATAATTTTGTACAATTAAATAATCCGGATCAATTTTACCCTGCAGCATGCTGCAGTACACCACGTGTTTAGCACATTTATTTACACCCAAAAGATTTTTGAGTTTAGAGCGTATGAAGTGTTAGAAAATAGTCTGTCTCTTAATTGATGCTGAGCTAGTAGGACTTGATAGCAAAAGCATTGCTAGATGAGCAAGTTTTGAAGCAGACTCAAAAAGCTGTTGCATTTAATAATACCTTTCCACCAAGCAATGGAGTCCTCTCTATAGCACTGAAATAAGAAGACGGGAAAGGGGATTCTTTTAGCTTCATACACAATCAGTATGTGTAAGGATCCATAAATTCTCTCTGTAGTTCAAGCGCGAGCTGAATCAACTGATACAGCAGTCAACCCTTGCTCCTGACGGTTGGGATGCAAAGTATAAGCCAAACAATGGAATGGTTTCATGATTTGATCCCTTCTATTATGCACTTTTTCAATATGGGCTTAAAGGAATTTTCTTTTAGATGACCGGCCAATTTTGTTCAGTTTTAAAATCGAAAACATTTTTATATATTAAAAGAAAGCATGTTTTAAAAAGATTTTGACTTTAAGCTTTTTTTTTTTTTAATTACTTCTCTTACTTTGTAAATGTTTAAAATTAATAATCCAATTTCAATTTTGAATGGAATGGTTATTGCCTAGACTAGAATAGCATCAATGCATATTATCTTGTTATATATACAAAAAAATCTGCACTTTTCTAAGTTTTTTTTTTTTCCATAAAAAAAGCTAGCTAATGCTTTAAGCTCTCAAAAGTAAGAGAAATTAAAACGATTTTAAGTAAGAGAAAAAATGTACAGCTCAGGTGAGGTTAATGTCTACTTTTTAGAAAAACACAATTTTACAAAAAAAAATTTAAATAAAAATTTTACCCTGTTAAAAAGTTGTACTTAACAATAATACTTTACTATGTACTAATTACTGATATACAGTAAGAGTGAATTTAAAATATTACATGTAATGTTGTCATGTGTGACATTTAATTTGAATTTTTACAGATCAATTTAATATTTGAGGTTTTTGACATGACGGTTTAAACTATGGTTTGAACCTGACATAAACTGACACATGTCAAAAACCTGCCAATCCTGTAATTATTACTAATACTGTATACTAATTATACAATTACAGTAATAGTGAATTTTAAATATTACATCTAATGCGTGACATTTAATGTGAAATTATACAGATCACTGTAGTATTTGATGTTTTTGAGAAGGGGTTTTTGACATGACGGTTTAAACCGTCAAAAACTGACATGTGTCAAAAATCTGCCAACCCTGGTTTTCAGTAGTCTAAAGAGCTGGTAAATAGGTACTCCTGTTTATTTTACTGTCGCCTTTTTTCTTTTCTTTTTTTTTAACCTGGCAGTTTCTGAGGAGAAATGTCAAATGAACATGAAAACATGATACACTTGAAACATGTAAAGACTCTACTGCTAAATTCAAATCATTCCAGGAATTCTTTATAAAAAGCTTTTACTTTCAATAAAAGATAATAATTGTTCATGTAATCTTCTAACAGAAAAATCAAATATCTCAGATTGCAAATATTTCAAAGAAATTATTTTGAATAGCCATGGGAAAGTATATTGTATTTATGAAACTACACCATATATTTATTTACAATACTAGTAATCAAAAGATTGTTTATTAAGATTTTCAAAGTATCAATGTTTCACTATGTAGAGCATTTTATAATGGAACATAAGACTTTTACTAAATGTTTGAATTTTAAATGATTTCAATTTTCTACATAATTGATAGTAATTATTTAATTTAAATTATTTTTAGATGAAGTTATATTACTTATATATCCAACAATGTTTATTTTTATCAATAAATACGCATGTATATGTAATAGGAAAATGTACTTGAAAAATCCCGGTTTAAACAAAAAAAAAAAACAGATTCTTTTGAAAAAACCCAGGTTTTTTTCCAACCCTGATTAAAACAGATTAATCTGAATACATAAAATGACAGTGATTGTCAATTATAAAGAAGAGGAATTTGACCAATAATCTGAAAGTTGCATCAAAAGTGACCAGTGTAAACCACCATTAACCAGCTGGTGCAATTAACCAGCATCAACCAACACGATAAGAAATGAAACATTATTTGATGAAATAAGAACACATTATTAAGACATTTTAAGATGATCTGTAACACTTTTTTTTAAATATATATTTGTTACTTGTGTTTTTGTTTTTTTTTCCCTTGAAATCTTGTTTATAAGATTCAAGTCTCAATTATAAATCTTTCTTGAAATTCTTGTTTATAAGATTCAAGTCTCAATTATAAATCATTTTTAAAATTCTTGTCCCAAATGTGTAAAAACTTTTGTAAGTTACAAATAAATAATTTTAGACACATTTAAAATGTATATATTTTCTGCAGTTTCCCCCAGACAGTATCAGGAGATTGGGACATCCTGCCTTGCCTTTGGTTTGAAAATAACATCCTTCTTGCCTCATAAAAAAATAGCTCCATTCTTACTCCCCAGTCAAAAAAATTATGCCCTCTTTTAATTTTTTTAATATACATAAAAGAATAAACATTCATTTGTCTTCAGGATTTACAAAAATATTTATTCAAATACTAATAATAATAATTATTACTATTTTTGTAAGTATTTTTTTGTAAATACCTTTTTACAACAAGAATCATATTTAAAAAATTTTCTCTCAAATGAAAAAATACTTTCTGATGAAAACAGATTTTAAGTTTTCAGTAATCCTTACAAACCATCTACAAGCAGTACAACATGAAAAGGGTTATATATTTTTTTTTTAATCCAATTACTGTAAAATTATTCTAATTATTCAGGTTCATACTAACTCATTTTCAAAGAAAAAATTCCTTGAGAATCCCCTGATGTATTTTCAGGGATGTACAGTTGTTCCATGTCAACAATTAACAACATTTTTTAAACCAGTATGATTGACACTCCTACCTCCTTAAAATAAAAAAATTAAACAAGGTAATCTCAAAAATAAAGTTTATATATCACCTATATAAACAATATGAACAGAACTTTAAAGGAAACAAAGTATTTTGTGTAAACAGAGATGGAGTCTGTATGCCTCTTTGTCTTTTGTGGGACAGTTCTTAAAAACTTGGTAGCTTGCTGCAAGAATTTAATTTCCACTTTATGATTTTGTAACCTCTTTGAAAAGTATTATGAATAATATGAAGGCCAATATCAATTTTAAAATGTCCTTTTTTTTTTTTTTTTTTTTTTTTTTAAGTTCCTCTTGAACTGTTGTCAAACCTGTTACAAGGTGTGTCTAGTGATTGAATAGATGTCAACAAATGTGATATCATAATGCATGTGAACAGCAGCAATTGCCCTCAATTTCCCAGAATAACCAGTCATTCTGGCAGGTTTTCCCAGGTTTGGAGAATTTTTTGTATTGTCCCCTAAGATTCCCCTGATTTTTACAACCCAAAATTTATCCCCTGATGAGTATGAACCCTGTTACTGTATTTAGATGTGATTGAGTCATTTTATTCTAAAATCTCTAGAGTATATTTTAATCAAAAAAAGTAAAAAAATACTATGTTTTCAACATTTTTGTCTCCAGATCATAATAAATCAGTTTAAAAAAAACTGTTTACATAACTTTTAAATAAACATATTAAATAATTTTCATAACATCAATTTTTGAGCAGTAATGATATTTACCTCAATTTCAATTTCTGGTAGATTGAAAGCTTCGCGAAACAATGATATATATTGAGCCACTGATGGAATTTCCCACCAGGATTGAAGCTCTGCAAGAAAAAATATAAAATCATATTACATCAACATAGAATTTAATGACTTTCTCATCCTAGAAAGCTGTTTTTAGAAAAAAAATTATCAGTACAAACTGTTTACAAATAATTTTTTTAAATAGCAATTAAAAGATTTCATAATACAGAAGAAAAAAAAAGTTACTTTTGTAAAAAGAAAATTTTTTTTGTGAAAAAATAAAATTTTGTAACAAAAATTAAATCTAGTTACTTGACTTTAAATTAGGGATGCAATGAATATTCGTTATTCAGCCTATTCGGCTTAAAAGCTGAATATTCGGTTTGCCCGAATGCTAAAACAAAATCATTTATACTTACAATAAATAATATCAACTATCAATTAATATTGATATATTTTAAATGACATACCTATAGGTTTATATTTATGTTAAGGAACATGCACATCAACTATTAAAAGTTCTTTGCTTGAATTTACTTTTGCATACTGAACTGTAAATAGCAATACTTGGTAATAGTACTACAGGGCAAATTGAAAATTTTAAGACAAAGATGGAAGTAGGGAAATTGATCCAATATGGCTCCATTTTACAGAAATTGCAAGTTTCTGGTAAAGCAGGAAATTTAGTTTTCTCTAAACTTTAAATCTGCCTTAGCTAAAAATTTCATGGTTACATTTCCCGATTTAAAGTAAACAAGTAATATAAAAATTTTGTTTTTAAAGTCAATTCCTACTTAGGTCATCAAAGAAAAATTTAATATAATCCCTTAAGCTAATATTAGTTTTTGTTGCAATCAAATATCTCAATTTGTTGATTTTCTATAAGCAAGTAGGTTTACAATGGAAGTCTGTGGGAATTTGGTGAAATATTAGAGATATTGCCAAGTTGGTGTCACTTTTGGCGACTTATTTTGGCTGCCAAATTTGGTGATATATCACCAAGTTGGTGACAAACTTGGCGGTATTTGGTGACAGAACAGGGTCCCCCTATGGTAATCCCCCTTATAGATATGAAGATGCATTAAATGCTAATAACTAATGGCCGCCATTTTGTCTCCCATGTAAAACTAAAATTAATGAATTAATATTTGAAAAAACTGTATTAACATCAATTGTCATCCAGTACAAGTTTTATAAAATTTATTTCAACTTGATAGGATGAATAATAAGTATTTTATTAACGATTGAAAATTTGAACAAGATATATATATAAATAAATAAATAAATAAATATATAAATAAATAAAGATAGGGAGAGTGTGAACTAATAGTAGGAATTGAATAAATAGTAGGTTACCAAGATATTTTGCCCATTTTGTTCTCTGGAAATGTCACAGTATAAGGTATTATTTTTATTATAAAAGAGTTTAAAAGAGCTTAGATTTATAATATGGCCAGATATAAAATTAATATTTTTATTGTTATTTTGATCTTACATTGAACAAAGGATTCATTAGTATTTTTCTGGATCCTAATTCTAGGCTTACTTTTGCATTTGTTTACAAATGAATTATAATCCTTTTATATATCTATTGTACTAATAATATATATTTTACAATAATATGCAATAATGGAGGTTGCTTTCGTGAGTTGGTGCAGTAAGGTAATGGATGGTACCTTTTAGTGATGCAACGAATAGTGGTTTGGCCGAATGACCGAATATTCGGCCAAGTTACAGCCGAATATTCGGCCGCCGAATAATGAACTTATTTTTGCCTAAAAACAAAATATAGTATGCACTATATGCACAATTCTTGTATATTTCACAATTAAAATGTATTGTTTTCTTTAAAAAAATTATTTATATACAAATTTTTAATTTTTTAAAGCATTCTTTTACTCTGAAAAAATATTCGGCTATGTTCGGCCTAAAAGTTGCCTCAATAATAGATTCAGCTTCCCCCCCCCCCCCCCCCCAAAAAAAAAAAAAAAAAATTCTTAGCAAAAGTTCCTCATCAGGTATTGTCTAGTTACATTTTAATAAACATTATGTGTGGTGTTGTTACATTTTAAAATAATGACAAAATTTGAAAAGTACTAGGAAATATGTTTCAACTTTCAGATGAAATAAAATAAAAAATAAGAAATCTTAACATCTTAAGAAAAACCACTGATAGAAAGGATGAAAGGAATATCCTCTAAAATGGTGGAAAAAAATCATTGTAGACTTTATAAAGCTCACAATTAACAAAAACATTTTTATCATTTATTATTATCATTATTTTTTTTCTTCTTTGCTGTCAGCAGATAGCACTAGAGTTCTTTATAGGTATAATTCAAAATATTATTGAAAGAAATATTTTTTTATGTAACAAGGGATAAATGTTACTTCCCATTATGATAAAAAGAAAAAAATTTGAATTTGCTTGTACAGCTGCATTAAAACAATTTTGAATAGATTAATTTTAAATTTAACAGATTATGTTAGCTTATTACAAGCAGATACTTTTTGTACTTACTGATACAGCATAAAATTTTTTTAACATGATTCCTAAATTAGCCTCTTATATAAAAATGGGTAGATAAAACCCATTCGGAGTATGAAAGTTCATGGAAAAAAATAGGTTAGTTAATTTCAAATAAAATTTTCATTTTACATGATGAATATAAATTGTCAAATTAAAAAGTTATACTGTGTAAATATAAAAACATTTATTACAGTATTATTCGGCCAAGGCCGAATAATGGACTTGATATTCGGCCGAAGCCGAATATTCGGCAGACAGGCCGAATATTCGTTGCATCTCTAGTACCTTTAATGGTGTTAACAGCTCTTAAGGTCAGGGTTGTAAAAAAAACTTTCTTTTTTTCTAACCCAACCTGGGCGGGTTTTATTAAAAACACACAAATTTTGGGGGTACAAAACCTGGGTTTTTTGGGGAAAATAAAATTTATTCTTTTCTACAAAGTAACAAATGTGTATATATATGTTTATATCTTTTATTATGCTTGAAGATAGATCGTTTAATAAACATTATTTAATTAATTATTCTGCTTGAAATTGATGGTTTTCTAATATTAGCATATACCACCAGAAAGCAAGTGTGTTTTAATTTTAAGTATGGAAACAGAAAAACAAAACAGCTTTGAGGATATACTAATAAATTTGAAGAAAAATTAATATATTTTTTAATTACTAATTTAATTATTATTAATCCTTTAATCGTCAAAGTCATTAATAAAATTATATGTAATGTACTAAAATACACAATATGTAAGTTTGTTATCTTTTCTTTATTAGAGAGGGTTTTCTTTTTGGTAATCTTGCTTTCTTGTATAAATAAAATTAAACTTTTAATTTTTACTTTGGGGAATTTATTCTGTTAATTATTTTTACAATATACTTTTTTATTTAGATATAAAAAAAAGAATGATATAGATAGACAAATTAAATAAGTACTCTCAAAACATACTACAAAAATATTAGTATTGGTTTGAAACTTCAAAACCAAAACTTTCCATAACAACAGAAGTAAGATATAATGTAACTACAACTTTAACTTCTTCAAATCTAAACCAAAACTGTTCTAATACCGTTAATGTCATTACAAATAACATATAATGAATATTATCCAAAAATCAAGGTTACATCCTAGTGTCACAGATGTCTTGACCCCATCTAAATGGTAGAAAATAGTGGCAAAAAAAGCTGAAAAATCAATTTGGTCTTCTGAAGCAAGATTTTTTGTTACTATATGGCATTGTTAAATTCATTGCCTGCCAGTTCTGCATCAGTTGAGCGTCTTTTTTCAACTTTTAGCCTTGTTCAAAATAAACTTTGTAATAGGTTAGATAATAAAAAAACAGACAAAGTAGTTAAGTATCACCAATTATTGAAAAGTTTTGAATCTTTGTACTGTGTAAAAAGTTCTTGGGTATTATAAAAAGTCAATATCATTACAGTTTTTTATTATTCTCCTTTATTCTGATGCTTCTTTTTGGGCATCTGCTTTATTTAAAATTATAAAAGTGTCTTATTTTTTCATATTTAATTTTACGAAATATGTTTTTGCAGATGTTAAATATACTTTTCTTTATTACTTTGTACAGTTACTTTCCTTTTACAATTATATGACTAACTTTTTCCTTGGTCTGTCAATTTAAAGTTAAAGAATACTTACTGTATATGAAAGTAATAAATCTAATAAATAATGTATGACAGTTGATAGCCAAGAAGATTTTGGGCATGTATGTTTATTTGTAAAGAAACATTTTGCTGTTGTATTTTAGGTAGGTTTCGTAAGAAATACTACCTAATGCAGTCGTTACCATGGTGCGACTTTTGAAAAATTCCTTCATAACTTTTCATTATATGACCCCAGGAACCCAAAACCACCATCACCTAAAAAGTTTATATATATATATGTATGTATGTATGTATGTACTAAATTTTGTCCGCACGATAAAAGTCGCAATGATGCACGGATCGTCTTCAAACTCGCCAACAACTTTGAGATGGCTAATATCTCGGCGGGGATTGAAAATGGGCAAAATCGGCCCAAGGGAATGGAAATGGGGAGGGTTAAAAATTTTGAATACCGTCTTAACAAGATTCTGATAAAACCAGCTCTTACACAACAATGACAGGAAAAAATAAATATTTTTGATTATAGCAGTTGCCAACAATTAAAAAAAAAAAACAATAAAATTCTCACCACAACAATTGCTTTTCTTTTGCAAGATTTTTCATGTGAAAAAATAAATTAAATAAATAGTTTGACGAATTGAAAAGAAATTGAATATTACGTCATAAGTTTTCTAGAGCAAGATTTCAGAATGAAAACTCAAAATGAAATAAATAGTTTGACAAATTAAAAATATATATATCTTACGTCATATTGTATATATAATGTACCTCAGCAGGTGAATATGTAACGCCATGTGAGTTTGAAGAAACGCATTAAAACATTATAAAAACCCGACTATGGAAATATTAACATATTTTAACTCTTTGAGGTCCTCTGAATTTTTTTTAGCCATTTTTAAACCTATTCCATATACATGCGTGTGTGTATTCGTGTATATAAGAATTTTCACAAAATGTTTAGCTCCGTAGAGCTCATTCTTAGTGAAGGAACTGGGTTTATCTTTAATGTTGATTTAAGTTTTGTTGTGAATTTAGTACTTAACTTCGAAATCTACCTCCGCCTGTAGGCCCGAGCCGGCAGGGATTTTTTTTGTTCAAAAGGTACTTAATATTACGAAATTTAAAAAACCCAGCCCGGTTGGGAAAATGAGTACCTATCCGGGCAGCAAATCTGACAACCCTGCTTAAGGTAGATAATCTAAACATTAGACACAAGTATAAAAATTTATATACATACAAAATTAAATGTTATTTTCAAGCCTCTATCTTAATTGCATTTATAAAACTATCAAAAATGGCATGCTATTTATAACCTTTAAAGTTTAAAATAGTAATGTTGTTAGGTACTAGTCAATTTAAATTAAAAAATTGTGATTTTTCCATACCCTGCTACCTGATTTCGGTATTCAAATTTCAAGAAACAGAATTTTTCTGATCAAATTTCTAAATTGGGTAGCAGACTTGTATAAAACCAAAAACTTTCTGCACACACAAATATTGGGTCAAAAACTTTCTTCAAATTAATTTAATGTTTAACCACTTCAACGGCTGCCCCGAGATAAGTCAGAGGTAAAAGCACTGTTTCCCTATACCCGTCGCCGGTGAAGTGGTTAATAAAATAACGTGTTATGTTATTTTGACGATATCAATTAAAAGCAGTAGTTTTAAAAAAGTTACCATCCATTCATTGGTATGATCATTAAAAAGACCGATGAGTTTTTACCACAGCCCTTTGACGAAATTCTCGTTTTTTCCTGGATCATTTGACGAAATTTTCAGTTTTTTTTTTTTCCTGTGATCCTTTGATGAAATTTGCATGTTTTTTTCTGTGATCCTTTGACGAAATCAGTTTTTCTTGAGATTTTTTGATGGAATTAGCCCTTTTTTTCTGCAATCTTTTGACAAAAAGCGCACTTTTTTCCCCTTGATCTTTTGACGAAGTTAGTTTTTTCCGCGATTCTTAGACGAAATTTGCATTTTTTTCGCAATCTTTTGACAAAATTCGTGCTTTTTACACTATGCTTTTATGAAATTCGGTTTTTTTTCCTGCTCTCTTTTGACAGAATTTGCACTTTTTCTGATATTCTTTGACGAAATTCGCTTTTTTTCCGCAATCCTTTGATGAAATTTGGGCTTTTTCCGCTACGCTTTTACGAAATTCATCATTTTTCTGCACTCATTTGACGAAATTTATGTTTTTTCTGCGATATTTTATTCTTCAACGAAATTATTTTTTTTCATGATACTTTGGTGTTTTTTCCATGGTCCTTTGACGAAATTCACATTTTTTCCAAGATGTTTGGATGAAACATGAAAGTGGTGATTTTTTTCAGCGAACTATTGGCAAATTTTTTTTTTTTTTTTTTTTTGGCGAACATTTGTTGAAATTTGCGATATTTTTTTATGCTAGAATTTTCGTGCTGATGCCCGATTTTTTTAAATTTTCTGAACCGGATGCCTTATTTTTATAAAATTCAGAACAGAATTTCGCCCTTGGCAAACAATAAATAAATCATACATAAAATTTCGGAATATATTTAATTTTTTGGTATTAAGAAAAAGTTACAAAAATTATGGGGTTTTTTTTTTACAAATTTTTCTGTAAAGTTTCAAATTTTGCAGAAAATTTTCCGCGCACGGTGTGCGTCTATATTATACAACTGTGTTGGGTGGTTTCAAAGATTACCCTCTACAAGTAAACAAATGTTTCTCCTTTATAATATTAATATCGAGTGACTCTCACAGAATTTTTAATCTTTTATCACCGGTTTTTTAAAACAGAAATTTCTGCCTAATTGAATCGGGAAAATGCTCGGATTAAACAAATGTTTCTCCTTTATAATATTAATATCGAGCGTCTCTTACAGAATTTTTAATCTTTTATCACCGGTTTTTCAAAACAGAAATTTCTGCCTAATTGAATCGGGAAAATGCTCGGATTAAATAAGGCAAAATTTACAAGAAAAATTTGCAGGTGAGAATAATCAAGGATTCTGAGCACCTTACATGGCTCGTATACCGGTCACTCGTCCCCAAGGGGTTAATAAATAAAAGTCACAACACAAAACTAATTAAATTTTGTTTTATTATGAGTTACTAAGGGTGCAGAAAATGTTATCACTCCGAACATTTCCCCGAATCCATATGAAAAATTTCCCAAAATTTTATGACATATTATAGGCTTATATAAATTCTGTATTACCATAGGTATAGAATTTTTTTTTTTTTTTTTTTTTTCAAAACTTTCTCAAGTTACACGCGAGTATATACGGTACATATTATCCTGAGTTCGATTTTGTGAAGGTCACTATACGGATCTTTTTATTTGTAGAGAAAATTTTTCTCTCTCAGAGAATTATGTAAATTCATTGTTAAAATCGAAATCAATTACACGTTTTTTCTGCAGAATTTCCCCAGTTGGCAAAAAATTTCCCCGATCTTAGATTGCCGGATCAGACATATTCTGCACCCCTGTGAGTTGCATTCTCTACATTCAACTGCAAGGGTAAAGAATTTCCAGTAACGTATTGTGTACTTTTGGCAGCCGATTGCCAGTGAAGTCATAGATACAAGTGTCAGGACCAGCAATGCTTATTCGTATTAAGTCATTCATAGTTTCTGCCAAGAGACTAGAGCAAAGGAAGGTTTTAACTTGATTCACACAGCTAAAGTCCCTTTCATATGCAGAAGTACTGTGTGAACAACAAAAGATTATTTTAACCGATAAAAGTATATTAGAGATACCTTTTGGTTGCATTTTGAGAAGATATGTATACAGAGCCAACAGGCACATTGTCAGCCAATGGTGTCTCGAGTATGTTTTTCATTTTACAGAATAGGCAGCAAATTTATGTAAATTTGTCAAAACAACTCTCATAAGTATGGTGTGATACTGATCACTTTTCCTCTTTGTCACCTCTTACCATATGTCCATACTGTCGCATATTGCCTGAATTATAGCTGCGGATAGCTATATTTGATGTCTTTTCTAACTTTCACTAATCACAGATTAGCAATCTATTGCATCTCAAATGCTATAAAAATATATGCTCGTTCGGACATGTTGATAAGAATAATATATATGCCCAATCAGAAATTTTACCTGCCCCGGGCATTTGGGGGAAATTTATTTTTTGAGCCCTGAATACTGCAACCAAAATACCAAACATCAAAACTTGGGAGTATAGATTGTTACCATTACATGCTATTTCTTTACAAGATTTTTTAATACAATTGTAAAATAAATTAAATCTTCTAATGAATTTGTGGAACAGAAGTGTTATTATCCCTCCATCCGCAATCTTGGCTTTTTTTTGGGCGTGAATTAAAAACTGTTTTTTAATTAATAGTTATAATTATTATATTCCAGTTTTTTTTAATATTATATTAATCTATCAACAATTTTTAACCATTGGCGACATTTACTACTTGGCGGAAAAGGAGTTTTCACGCAAGAATTAATCCAAGATGGCGGATGGAGGGATAATAACACATCTAAGCCGAATTTGTAAAATTTTTGGAACATAAAGAACTTACTCCTACTATCTAGTTTGCCTTAGAGATTATTTTGTGTTTGACTTAACAAATTTTCAAATCTCTGACGTGATTTTTACCTTGAGTTCACTGACATTTTTATATTAATGGAGTTAATCGAACTAAAATTACAAATTCATTTATTTTTAACTGGTTTTGAAAATTCAAAGCTAAATCCATTAAAAATAACTTAAAGTTGCAATAGATGAATTGTAATAAGCTAAAGTTATGGATAATTTAAATACTATAATCTTAATTTAATCTACTTTTAATGACCTAAACTATGATTATTCAAATAGCTCAATAACTATCACACAGAGTGAAGTTTTGAACTTGATCTATTGCATCTATTGAAATTCGACGAATGCCACAAAATTCATAAAATATAAATAATTGAGTCAAATTCCGATAGTTTGTCTATAACCACATTTATAAAATAATTACAAATTTTATGCTTTTTAAAATTACCATCATATAATGGTGTTGAATACAATTAAATGCATCGATCAAAGGGAAAAAATGGCTAATTACGGGACTTATAAATTTTAAATAAATGACAATCATTATATGCGATAAATTAACGATCGATACTTAAATTGCATGAATAAGACTTAAAATATTCATGAAAATACACATGTTGTAAGTACAAGTATTACCTTTCAGCATATTACTGGCAGTCTCTTCCGCGAAGCTTGGGGATTCGGGTGTCATTTCTGAATCCATAAGGCTAATTTTTCTTTGATTAAAACAAGATTTTAGTTTATATGTATTTAATACTACATTTTAAGAAAACATAAAAACATTTCTATGAAAAGTAATCTATTTTTTTATTTATTAAGGACCAAGGCCGGCAAGAACAATAAACAAAATTAGGTATTGCCATTCCATGAAAATTAATTGATAATTTAAACCAAGGAGCCTGACATAAATCCGCGGTTCTAGCGCTTGTATGCGGCTCCTAGTGGAGAAAAATTAGAGCTCTTACTGCAGGAAAAAGTTTGTGTAAGGACGTTGAACTAACATGGCGCCAGAATTTGCCGGGGGGAAGGGACGGTATCCCCGACAGAAGGCCGAATTCGCAATATATATTAGAGGTCTCCACGTTCCCGAGTTAGTCCCGAAGTCCGAGCTCTGTGAAATTTTCCTTTATTAAACTCGAGCCGAAATTAATTTTTATCTGAAAACTCCCCAGATAGCATGAACATTAGCAGCAAGTTTGATTTTTTTCTGACATTATCTTGCCGTGACAAATTTGAATTGAGAAATTCTCAGCAAATTTTCCGCAAGGTATACTATCCCCTACTTGCATGAGTAGTTTGTTGTGAAACTAATGGTAAGACTGTCTTTAATTCACGAAAGTGACGAAAGGAAAAAGTCCTTCTATTGACAGAATAGACAATCAGCACATATGCAGAAATTTCAGAAATTTTTTTTCGGTTTGCACCTCTTTCTGTAAACGCTATACGTATCAAAAACCAAAAAAAGGCTCTATTGAAAAATACAAATATTACCTTAACTTGTTTATGGTGACGAAAACGATGCATGCACTTTTGGACGGTGTGTTCGCATCAATAAATAGACCTGATTAGGTCTATGGGCCCCTCCGAAGGGGTTTACCCTTACCGGCACGGTGTAATTCTGTTTATAAACTGATTAAATAATGGACTTACACCGCAATTTATAAACGAATTTTTTAGAAAATACGAACATGCTTATTTTCATGTATATTATAATAGGAAAATTTTAGTTAAATATGTTAATAGGAAAATTTTAGTTCTTGGTGCCGTTTGTCAGTTTTGGAATTAAATTTAGGTGTCCTTTTTTAAGGACATCGCGCCGGAAAGGGTTAAACTTATAGTGTAATAGTTGTAAACATATAGTGGGGCGCGGCAAGATTATTATTTTGCAGTATTTTTGATTATTTGTTTACCGTTAATTTGCAATAAAGTTGATACAGCATGAATTTAACTTGCACGAAAAGTTAGCTGCAAGTTCAAAGTGTGGTGACTTCGACGTTTGCGTTATCTTGCTGCAGTCTTGTTATGAACTTTCAGTCTTGTCATGCTGAGCTTGCTGCAACTTCGCAGGTTTTCAAAGCAAGACTGCTGCAAATTTTTGGAAAATTAAAAATGCTATCTGGGTCGGTACGCTTCCCTGATAGCGTGCACATTAGCAGCACGTTTGATTATTTCTGATATTATCTTGCTGTGACAAATCTGATTGAAAAATTCTCAGCAAATCTCCCGCAATGTATACCATCACCTACTTGCATGAGTAGTTTGTTGTGAAACTGATGCAAGACTGTCTTTAATCAACGAAAGTGACGAAAGCAAAAAATCCCTCTGTTGAGAGAATAGAGACAATCACCATATGCGCAGAAATTGGAAGCTTCTCAAAGGCAAGACACACATCATTGTTACTGTTATGGAATCTCATTTTCATTGGTTGGTTAAGTTAAGGAACCCAGAAAAAGGTATTTATTATTTTAACTCTTCAAATGTAGTTATTTTTTGTAAAGTAACATTTTATCTATAATCTACAACTTATTTCATATAAAAATTCTTACAAATAAAAAAGTTATGTTAATTTACTAAGTTATGCTTACGTCTTCGGCCATTTTAAATTTATATTGAAATTTTTAATTTTTAAAGGAATTTTTCTCAATTTCATTAGATTTTTCTAAAATATTGTTTTAATTGATATTTATTTATTTATTTATTTTTGCCTTTAACCACATTCGAGTCTATGATTTTTAACCCTTTCGAGACTGCATCCCTTATACAAATTTCATTCTGTTGGAACCGCTTGTTTTAAACGTTATACTTATCAAATACCAAAAAAGACACGAATTTAATTATACAAATATTACTTTTATTTGTTAATGGTGATAAAAACGGTGCATGCACCTTCTGACAGTGTGTATGCATCAATCGACCTGAAGGAGTTAAACTTATATATCCCCTTCAGATCTGTTACACTATAGTGTAACAGTTGTAAACAGATAGTGTGGCATGAGAAGATTCCTACTTTGCAATAAGTTTGCAGTATTTTTGACAAGACAAAACTAAATTTTCTACTAGCTTGCAAAGAATTTGCAGTACTGTTATGTCTTATTTGTATTTGGCATCAATATTTCATTATCTTTTGGACTCCGGTTTTGGCAACTGCCTATTGGGTTCCATGAATTAAATAAAGTATGTTGTGTTTTCTAATGATGCCCTTTCATTTCATATATTAAATACATAATAAATTGGCGACGAGATAAACCATGACGGAAATAAACGAATTAATACGAACTCTAAATGATTTTCTACTCAAAGTAAATGCAACATCGCCACCGCCGCCGGAGAGAAATGAAAATCACTCAAATATTAAAGGTATTCTTCAAAATCAAAATCTTCATTTTGAATGTTACGATGAAACCTGTGAGACTTTTGATGAGTACGTTCAACGGCTAGAAAATTACTATCAACTAAAAGGACTTACAGATCCTTCTCCAGAAACTACGGAAGCAAAAAAGATGATTCTTATTAACTGCTTGGGTTCAAAATATTACCATCTATTGTCTAATATCACCGCACCTGATTTACCCGCTTCAAAAACCTATGATGAAATCCTGCAGTTATTGAAAGACCATCTTTGTAAAAGAATAAATATCTTGACTGAACAGCATAAGTTCTTTTGTAGAAAACAACATCCAGGTGAGTCAATAAATTCTTATGTTACTGCTTTAAAAGAACTCTCTAAAAACGCGGAATTTAAATCTAATTGTGAAAATATTGACTGTTCTAGAGGTATTATTAATCTGCTACTAAGGGCTCAATTTATTCGTGGTTTAAATGATTCGGACATTCGCGAAAAAATTTTACAGCAATCAAATATTTCATTTGAACAAACTCTAGAAATTGCTTTAGCAATCGAAGCTTCAAAGATCGAAAATAAAGAAATATATAAGAGTTCCTCTACAACTAATGTATATAAAGTTACAAATGCTTATTCTAAAGAAAATAACAAAAGGTTTAGAGAGAGATCAAGTTCTAAAGATCATCGAAGAAATGATCGTTCAGCTAGTCGAAATAAAGGTAACTTAAACTTGAAAGAGTTAGGCTTAGACAACATTTGCTTGCGCTGCGGAAACAGACATTTAACTTCAAACTGTCGAATAAAAAATAAGTTGAAGTGTAAATTTTGTTCGAAAAACGGCCATATTGAGAAGGTCTGTATATCAAAACTTATTAAGCGAAAATCTAACACTAAAAATTCAGTTCAATATTTAGATAACATCGAGCACGGTTCATTTCAAATAAGTCAAATACTGGACATTCGTTTAAATACGCTAGAAAATGATGATAGAATTTTTGTAAATGTTCAATTAAACGGGAAATCTGCTCGTTTTGAATGTGATTCAGGAAGCCGTGTTAGTATTATGAATATTAATGATTTTAAACAACTTAAAATAAATGCCCCTATCCTGAAAACAAGTATACTTTTTAGAAGTTATACGGGTGATATTTTCAAACCAGTTGGTGTTGTCAAAATAAACGCAAATTATAAAGGTTATTCATGTATAGAAGAATTATATCTAGTTAACTTAAGAAAAGATGCTATCCTAGGAAGAAACTGGATTCGAAGCCTGAAAATCAATTTAAACGATTCTGATAGAGTCAATGTAAATCAAATTCCAATCAATAACATCAAACATTCAATTGATAATATTCTAAAGCATTATTCGGATGTCTTTGAACCGAGAGTTGGCAAGGTTCCAGATTATATATGCTCTTTAAAATTGCGCGATGATGCCAAGCCAGTATATTTAAAGCCACGACCTGTACCATATGCGCTAAAAGAAAAGGTAGATCTTGAATTAGATAAACTTTTAGCTGATGGAATACTTGAAAAAGTTGATCATTCTGAATGGGGAACACCACTTGTAGTTATTCCTAAGTCTGATGGTTCAGTACGTTTGTGTGCTGATTACAAGGTTACTGTAAACAAACAGTTGCATGATTCAAGACACCCTATACCAAAAATAGAGGACATTTTCAATAAACTTCATGGTGGATCTTATTTTTGCACATTAGATATTTATAAAGCGTACCTACATTTAGAAGTGGATGAAGAGAGCGCGAAAGTTCAAGCAATATCTACACATCGTGGAACATATTTAGCCAAGCGCTTATTTTTCGGAATTAAAACAGCACCTAATGAATTCCATGCATTCATAGATCAATTTGTACAAGATTTAGATGGGGTAAGCGCATATTTCGATGATTTAATTGTTCAAGGTAAAACATTTGAGGAATGTATAGATCGTTTAACTAAGGTTTTAGAAAAGGTTAGAAAATATAATCTTCATCTCAATGTTACTAAATGCAAATTCTTCGAGAAAAAGGTGCAATATTTGGGTCATATTATCAGTTCTGAAGGACTTAGTAAATCTCCTGAAAAAGTAAAGGCCATTCAAAATGCTGCTAGACCGAAAAATGTAGATGAATTAAAGAAATTTTTAGGTCTTGTTATGTATTATTCAAAATTCATTAGCAATGCCTCAACCATTCTTAGCCCATTAAATGAACTTTTACGAAAAGATGCTCCATTTAGATGGACTGCTAGGTGTGAAGCTGCTTGGATAAAGGCTAAATGTGAAATTGCTAGTGATAAAGTTTTAATTCCATACACGTCCAAATTACCTGTTATTTTAGCAACTGATGCCAGTCCATTTGGGTTATCTGGTATACTCTCTCACAGAATGCCTGATGGAAGTGAAAGGCCAATAGCATTTGCATCAAGATCCCTCACAGCTGCAGAAAGGAATTACAGCCAGTTAGACAGAGAAGCTACAGCTGTTTATTGGGCTTGTAGAAAATTCTATGACTACATATTTGGTAGAAAATTTACATTGGTAGTAGATAACAAACCAATGATGACCCTCTTACACCCAGAAAAGAAGCTCCCCATATTGTCTGCTACAAGGATGCTTCGTTATGCACATTTTTTATCAAATTTTGATTATGAAATCGAATATCGCAAGTCAACTGAACATGTCAATGTAGATTATTTATCTCGAAATCCCCTACCTATTAGTGATCAAGAAATACGAATTATTGATGATGAATATCTTTTTCAAGAAAATGTAATACGCCATATCTCTACCGAGACTGTGACCGCTTCTACTATAAGACGAGAAACAGCTCTTGATGAAGGACTTTCAAGTATTAAAGAAAATGTTTTGAATGGAAATGTTCGTGATCCAGAGTTAACCTTACAAGAAGGTATTTTATTTAGAGGCCAGCGAGTGATCATTCCCAAGAAACTTCAACCCGCCGTTCTCCAGGAACTTCATTCTACGCACGTAGGAATAGTAAAAATGAAAGCGCTTGCTAGAAATTATTGCTATTGGAGAAATATTGATTCAGATATCGAAAATTTGGTCAAGAGTTGCAAAGAATGCTGTGACGTTAAGAAAAATCCACAAAAGGCTCCTATACATAACTGGGATGCGCCTACAAAAAATTGGCAGCGAGTTCATATGGATTATGCCGGACCACTAATGGGACACTTTTTTCTATTGATGATCGATGCTAAATCAAAGTGGCCTGAGATTTATTCAATGAAGAAACCTCCAGATACTACATCAACTATTCATTATCTTAGAGAAATATTTAGTCGACATGGATTGCCTGAAATTTTGGTAAGTGATAATGCATCTATTTTTAAATCAAAAGAATTTATAGATTTTTGCCTCAGGAATGGTATTCGACAAAGATTTATAGCTCCTGGTCATCCAGCAACTAACGGTCAAGCAGAGAGATACTGCCAGACTTTAAAAACAAAATTGAAATGCATACGATTCCAGTCGGGTACTCTTCAAGAAAAGTTATGCGAATTATTATTTCGCTACAGAGCTACTCCACTTTCCTGCGGAAAAACACCTTCTGAATTAATGTTGGGGAGAAATCTTAGAACGAAACTAGATCTTCTTAAACCTGAAACGAAAGGATATTTTAAAAATAAAGCTCCTCAGCCATACTTCGACAAGTCTTTTCGAGTAGGTTCTCGAGTGCAATGTAGAAACTACACCAACTCAGTTTTATGGAAATATGGAACTGTAGTTGAACGCCTGGGACAAGTTCACTACCTTATTGAATTGGACGACGGTTATGTCATCAAACGGCATTTTAATCAACTTCGTGCATGCGAAGTTCCAATTCAGAATCCACTTATCCTGACACCATCTCCTGTTCCTCGGAAACGACCATCCGTAACTTTCAGCAATGATGTGCAGCAAAGAGAAATTCCCGTAAGACCCGAAACATGTACATCAAATGATAACGAGGAAATTCAAATTAATCCAGATGCAGAACAAGTTAATTCCAGAATAAGTAATCCAGATGTCAAACCTAATGCTAGCTCAAAGACGACTCTTAAACTTCAACCACACACAGATTCTACTTCACCACAACTACCAAATACAGGGTTGCGACGTTCGACCCGTGTACGAAAACCTGTACAGAGACTGAATCTTTGATGAGTATCAACAGATAACAGATTGTCTCATTGCTAGCATGTAAATTTTTGTAGTACTCAATGTTATATTATTTTTCAAAATTATGTACTTTCCAGGTATGCCTCTTCCATTAGTGGGGGAGAATTGTTATGTCTTATTTGTATTTGGCATCAATATTTCATTATCTTTTGGACTCCGGTTTTGGCAACTGCCTATTGGGTTCCATGAATTAAATAAAGTATGTTGTGTTTTCTAATGATGCCCTTTCATTTCATATATTAAATACATAATAAGTACTTTAGTCATGAACTACATTTTCTACTTGTTTGCCGTTAATTTGTAATGAATTTGATACAGCAAGAATGGACTTTATGCACGCGACCTGAGGTCGAGGCTAAAATTCGTCTGCTGGCGGTATTTACTGGCGGTGTTCAGCATAGCAGTCTATGGAGTGTGAGTTATTAATGCTTGTTTGTTAAAAATACCGCAAAAAAATTCTTTGATGCAGCAGGATATACTTAATATCTAACAAAAACATAGCTGTGAAAAAAGGGAGCCAAGTTCTGTAAAGACAATGGCAAGAAAAGAAATGATATCTAAGTGGGTGCCAAGTTCAAATAAAATTCACTCAAACTTACCTACAGAAGTATTATAGCATTTTTTAAATTGATTAGAAATAAAAATTATTGATAGCATATTAATAATAAATCTAGAACTTGGCAAGTTTTTGCCTACGAGTCATTTATTTTTATTAATGACATTATTATAGCAAAACTTGTTATTTCATGTCTGGAAACCTTCATTTGAGTGAGCTCCTTTCCCTTGAAGGGTGGTGGGATAAAATATATCCCACCTACTTTTAACTGCAAAATGCCACATTGACACTAGAATTCAGGACTAAAAAGTTTAATTTTATTAAATACGTGAAAAGAAGCTTTTACCCATTTTGAAATAAATTTAAATTCTGGTGTGATTCAATCATTTCAGAATGTCACGAATAAAAGCTCTTTGCCCCTGAAGGGTTAAAGGGGTGCAGTCTCTAGAGGGATGACCAAGAACAAGCGTAAAGGGTATCTGTCTCTTTCTCAGGCCTTATAGTCTGTTTGCATTGAGGTTTCTGGAGGGTGGGTGCTAGAGTGATAACCAAAACGAGCGGGAGTGTATCTGTGTATTTATTGATTTATCAAATCTTTAACATGAGTCATTTGTTTATAATAATAACTATATTAATTTTTTTATAATGACATTGTTGTTAATATTAACATCATCATTTTATTAAGACATGAAATTGATAGGTATAACATTTATCAAAAACTTGCCAAGTTCTAGATTTATTATTAATATGCTATCAATAATTTTTATTTCTAAACAATTTAAAAAATGCTATAATACTTCTGTAGGTAAGTTTGAGTGAATTTTATTTGAACTTGGTACCCACTTAGATATCACTTCTTTTCTTGCCATTGTCTTTACAGAACTTGGCTCCCTTTTTTCACAGCTATGTTTTTGTTAGATATCATTACTTTTTGTAAAGTTACAATATATTTAGACACTTTACTTAATGCTTTTTAATGTGTTTACATGTGACTATTTTATTCACCAAGCAACATTCAATTTTAATTTAAATTTCCTACAACAAACTATTTGGCTGTCAATTTGCGGCTGAAATCTATATTTTAATACTGCTACATTGAATGCATGTTTTGAAACAAAATGTATTGATTCGAAATTTTTATTGTTTCTGAAACAACAATTCCTATTAAATTATTATATTAAATTTTCCTATTAAGTTTTCCAATTAAATATCCTATAGCCTGTTTTTTTTTTTTTTTTTTTTTTTTTTTTTTTTGTACTGAAAGTGAAAAAAAAAATTATGTGCTTATGCCACACTATGTATCATTCATCCATGGCTGCCTGCAAAGAGGCAGTGCAGAGGAAGGACATTGCCTCTCCCTGGATTTTCAAATGTAACTAATTAAATATCCTTTTCTCTGATGATTTTGAAAACAACAAGTGGGTATGTGTGATCTCACAGATCGCACAGAGGGTTTCGTTTAATATTCCTTTCAAAACACTTTATCCTTTTGAAAAACCTTTTAGTTCCACATTTCGCAACCAGGGGCGCACTCTATTCTAAACAAACCTCTATCCGAACGAAACTCCGTTTTACATACTATCCGTAGATATATTAGTCGAGGGGATTGAGCCCATAGCACCCGAGATAAGTAGGCGCACCGGGCGGTAAAAAGTGGAACTAAAATATGTAAGGCTATGGTGCATAATATGAAAGAATGGTCAAAGGGGTGTCGGCAAAAGTTGGAAAAGTCCCCGGGTGAAAAGGGCAGGGGTTAGAAAAATTGCTTAGAATACACAAGTTAGAGCCCGGAGGAATAAATTAGAAAATTTTATGATTTGTCGTGTGGTCTGAGGTATTCAGCTATACGTATGCAAAAAGTCATGTCTCCAACTTAATTAGGGGCTCCCTTATAAAGAATTGCTTAAAATACATATGTGGTAGCTCAAAGGGTTAAGCGTAAGACTTTTTCAAAATTTTATGATTTGTCACCTGGCCTCAGGTGTTCTGCTATAAGTATGCAAAATTTCAAATCTGCAATTTAATAAGGGGCTCCTTTAGAAAGAATTGCTTAAAATACATATGTGGTAGCTCAAAGGGTTAAGCGTAAGACTTTTTCAAGATTTTATGATTTGTCACCTGGCCTCAGGTGTTCTGCTATAAGTATGCAAAATTTCAAATCTGCAATTTAAGAAGGGGCTCAATTAGAAAGAATTGCTTAAAATACGCATGTGGAAGCTCAAAGGGTTAAATGTACGACTTTTTCAAAATTTTATGATTTGTCATTTGATGTGTGTTCAGCTATAAGTATGCAAATTTTCACGCCTCCAACATAATTAGGGGCTCACTTAGGAAATATTGTTTAAAATACACATGTGTTAGCCCAAAGGGTTAAATGTATGACTTTTTGAAAATTTTTATGATTTGTCGTTTGATGTGAGGTGTTCAGCTATAAGTATGCAAAATTTCACGCCTCCAACATAATTAGAGGCTCACTTTGAAAGAATTGTTTAAAATACACATGGGGGAATCCAAAGGGTTAAATGTACGACTTTTTCAAAATTTTATGATTTGTCGTTTGATGTGAGGTGTTCAGCTATAAGTATGCAAAATTTCACTCCTCCAACCTAATTAGGGTCTCACTTAGAAAGAATTGTTTAAAATACACATGTGGCAACCCAAAGGGTTAAATGTACGACTTTTTCAAAATTTTATAGATTTTCGTTTGATGTGAGGTGTTTAGCTATAAGTATGTACAATTTTACGCCTCCAACCTAATTAGGGGCTCACTTAGAAAGGATTGTTTAAAATACACATGTGAGATTCCAAAGGGTTAAATTTACAACTTTTTCAAAATTTTATGATTTGTCATTTGATGTGAGGTGTTCAGCTATAAGTATGCAAAATTTCACGCCTCCAACCTTGTTAGAGGCTCACATAGAAAGAATTGTTTAAAATACACATGTGGGAGCCCAAAGGGTTAAATGTACGATTTTTTCAAACTGTTATGGTTTGTAATTTGATGTGAGGTGTTCAGCTATAAGTATGCAAAATTTCATGTCTCCAACCTAATTAGGGCTCACTTAGAAAGTATTTTTTTTAAATACACATGTGGGAGCCCAAAGGGTTAAATGTACGACTTTTTCAAAATTTTATGATTTGTCGTTTGATGTGAGGTGTTGAGCTATAAGTCTGTAAAATTTCACGCCCCCAACCTAATTAGGGGCTCACTTAGAAAGAACTGTTTAAAATACACATGTGGGAGCCAAAGGGTTAAATGTACGACTTTCTCAAAATCTTATGATTTGTCGTATGATGTGTGGTGTTCAACTATAAGTATGCAAAATTTCAAGTATCCAACATGTATAGTTTCTGAGAATGTATACATGTATATTTTCTCTGTGTCTGGATATCTCAATTTGTTGATTTTCTGTAAGCAAGTAAACCCAGATAAACCTCCAGTAAGTAGATAGGTTTACAATAGAAGTCTATGGGAATTTGGCGAAATATTAGAGATATCACTAAGGTGGCGTCACTTTTGGCGACTAAGTTTGGTCGCCAAATTTGGCGATATATCGCCATGTTGCGAGAAACTTGGCGGTATTTGGCGACAGAACAGAGTCCTCTCCTACGGCAAATTAAAATTTCGCCTAATAGACGTAATGTTAAAGTAAAAATGGGCACCACCAGGTGGGTAATTCATCGATTTTCGCAATTTTTTTATTTTTTTTCCTTAGTTTATAGTGTAAACAAACTTCGCACCAAATTTGAAGTCTGTAGCTGCAGTAGATATACGAGATCTTTTTGATGAGTGAGTCAGTCAGTCAGTCAGTCAGTGGTAAAATTATCGATTATCAGACATTTTCAAATGTCATTATCTCGGAAACTAATTATGCGTTATTTATAAATTTTTGGATTTTAGGTAATTAGGGTGGTCTTACTACAAATTTCGTATAAGAAGTACGTAGGTCTCATAGATTTTCAGTAGTAGAGCACTGAAATTTGACGAAAATAGCTCGAAATGGTTCGTGTAAATAACACACGGCTATGTCAGGCGAACTTGGCTGACACACAGCCGTGTGTCTTGATATTGTAATCTAAATTCAAAATGTTGTTCTGTATGCGAGAAAATTCCTTAAGTTTGCAAATTTTCAGTTAAAATGTGTGCACTCACCCTGGGTCAAGGCTAAAGTCGTCTGCTAGTGGTGTTTGCGCCTGCGCATACTGGTATTCTGCCGGTGCGGTAACTAGAATAACAGATCATCATACCGCCAGCTCTGGCGTCTGACGTCACCTGAATAGAGTCCATTTACCTTGTATGACAAGTTAGCTCCAAGTTCAAAATGTGGTGACTTCGGCGTTTGCGTTTTCCTGCTGCAGTCTTGTTATGAATTTTCAGTCTTGTCATGCTGAACTTGCTGCAGGTTTGCAAAGAAAGACTGCTGAAAGTTCTCTGCAAACTAAAATTGCTATGTGGATTCGGGCTAAATTTTATTTTTTGAAAAGGTGGGTCGCCCCTGAATTTCATTCTTACCGGCACAGGTCCGGACCTTACATTTTTTCTGTAGATTCTGGCCGTACCGAGACTGTTTATTATTCTTTCTGGTCCGTGTCAGAGGAGAATTCTTTTTCCATGGGCAATGTCATGGTAATAAAGTTCCTCCTTTATTAGTAGAGATGAACATGAACGAAAACAATATTTCTTTTTTGTTGTTGTTGTTGTTGTTGTTGTTTTTATAAAAGTACTCTGATTTTATCTTCATCATTCTTTGAGAAACCGGCTAATGCGAATCTCTCTATTCTAAAAAAATCCCTGCCGGCTCGGGCCTACAGGCGGAGGTAGATTTCGAAGTTAAGTACTTTTAGAGAATGCATTGAAGGGAGATGATAAAAATATCTCGGTGACTCAAATAATCAGAAGGTTTTGTAGAAAAATAAACTTTATTAACATAACAACACATAATCAAATATTCGCCATCGTCACTGACAGAATAATCTGCCGCTCCCTGCAGAGTTCGAATGTTACTGCGTCACGTGACTTCAAAAGCTCTCCGCAGAAAACGCGGGGGGAGGAAATGCGCCTCATTGCTATTGGCTGGCTCCTCGCGTGCGAGAGAGAGAGAAATAGCAGACGGCTACAGAGTATGCCCCCAGTGACGAAGTCGCGATTACAAAAAGGTAGCAATTAATAAGATACATAAGAAAGGTCTTGAGTAAAATTAAAGTACATATGATGCAAAAAAAATAGAAAATATATTATGCATTACATGAAAAACAATACTTTTGAGAAGGAAATAATATGCCCACTATAAACATCAAATGTTTTAAACAATATAATCAGTAACGAGATGTTTCGGAAAACGAACTTTACGACCAGATTTGGTGGTAGGGTGTTCAACAGGAGTAGTTGGAAAATTTATGGGCTCATTTTGTTTTTGAGGTTGGGAAGGTGAAATAGAATCTGCTAATTGATACGCAGGTTTAATGCGATCAATAGATACAGTACAGCGCTTCCCGTTTAATTCCAAATCAAACGTTTTCTCAGACCTGTCAATCACTCGATGAGGTCCTGTATAAGGGGGTGATAAGGGAGGATTGACTTTATCTGATCTAAGAAACACGTGTGAACAGGTTTTTAATGAGGGATTGACATAAATTTTAGGATTGCCGTGCATTGCAGTGGCAATGGGATTTAACTTTCTCATTTTTTCAGTTAACTCAGTCACGTATGTAAGAGTAGGTGGTTGATTTATAGTTTCAGTGTTAATGAGATCAGAGGGTAGTCTGATATTTGTGCCATAAACAAGTTGAGCACAGGTCGCTTGGATATCATTTTTAAGAGCAGTGCGTAAACCAAGTAAGACAATGGGGAGGATTTCAGTCCATTGAATTTGATTGTGAGCTTTAAGAGAACTCTTAAGATGGCGATGAAATCTTTCAATAAAACCATTAGACTGTGGATGGTATGCTGTAGTTCTGATGCGTTTACATCCTAATCTATCAGTAAGCTCTTTGAAAAGAGTGGACTCAAAATTTCTACCCTGATCAGTAGTGATGGTAACAGGGGTTCCAAATCTGGAGATTCAACTGTGTATCAATGTACGAGCAGTTGTTTCTGCAGTCATATCAGATGTGGGTATAACTTCGGGCCATCTCGTGAACCTATCAATGATGGTCATGCAATACTGATTGCCATCGGATGATGGTAAAGGTCCGATAAAATCAATATGAATATGGGCAAAACGAGCATCAGGTTCAGAGAATGTACCAATTGGTGATTTGGTGTGTTGAAAGATTTTAGCTTTTTGACATTTCGTACAGCTGCGAACCATAGATTTTATGTCCTTACGCATGCGAGGCCATACAAATCGTTTGGAAATTAAATCTAATGAAGCTGAGATACCAGGATGTGAGAAATAATGTAAGGTTGAAAAAACTGATTGTCGCATACTTTTAGGAACAAATGGTCGAGGATGTTTTTGTGACATATCGCAATATAAATGTACATCTTCGAGTGGAAAATAATGTTTTTCTAATTTTAATGAAGTGGTGTCAAATTCGAGAAGTTGTTTTAGCTCTTCATCATTTGTCTGAGCAGTGGCAAACTCTTTAAAATCTAACACATTAGGAGAAATTGAATCTATCTCAATTCGAGATAATGCATCGGCCACAATGTTGTCAGAGCCTTTAGTATATCTAATATCAGTAGAAAACTGTGAAATATAGTCTAAATGTCTTAATTGACGTGGGCAACATTTATCAGGGTTTTGTTGAAATGCGAATGTAAGGGGTTTTTGGTCTGTATAAATAATGAAATTACGACCTTCTAGCATGTGTCTGAATTTTTTTATATAACAATAAATAGCAAATAATTCACGATCATAAGTAGACCAATTTCTTTGAGATTTATTTAATTTACAGGAATAAAATGCTATTGGTTCCCATTGTTTTTCGGAGAGTTGCATTAAAGATCCACCAATTGCGACATTGCTGGCATCGACCCATAAGCTTAGCTGGGCGCCAGGAATTGGATGTCGTAATAATGTAGCTCGAGCTATAGCTTCTTTTGAAGCAGTGAAGGAAAGAATGGCTTCATCGTTCCATTGCAATTGCTCAGTTTTGTTAGCATTGGAACGGGGATGTTTTTTCGTATTTTTGTGTCCTTCTAAGAATTTAACGAGTGGAGCTAAAATATCGGCAGCTTTGGGAATGCACCGTCGATAAAAATTGAAAAGACCTAAGTAGCGTCTTAGTTGAGTTAAGGTAGAGGGCTGGGGGAAATCTAGGATGCATTTTACACGATCAGGTAAGGGTTCAATTCCTTCAGCTGAAAGTTTGAATCCTAGAAAATCGATAGTGGATTGGCCAAATTTACATTTATCAACATTAATACGCAGACTATACTCTTTAAGTCTAGAAAACAACAACTCAAGGTGTTCTAAATGTTCAGTTTCATTATTTGATGCAATTAGAAAATCATCAAGAAATGCGTAAACAAATCCTAAGTCACGAATTACGTCATCAATAAATCGTTGAAAAGTTGAGGAAGCGTTACAAAGGCCGAATTGCATACGAGTGCTTTCGAAAAGTCCGAATGGAGTGCAAATCGCAGTTTTATGTACATCATCAGGATTTATGGGAATTTGATGGTAGGCTTTTACAAGATCAATGTGACTGAAGATTTGTTTACCATGTAATTCAGCAGTGAAATCTGCGATACAAGGGATAGGATATTTCTCTTTAACAGTTTGTGCATTTAGAGCACGATAATCACCAACAGGTCTCCAATCGACAGATCCTTTCTTCGGCACCAGGTGCAAAGGCGAAGAGTAATTACTTTTAGAAGGTCTCATATGACCGAGTTGTAGCATGTGCTGAAATTCAGCTTTGGCAATTTTTAACCGATCTGGAGCTAGCCGTCTAGGCTTAGCAGCGACTGGAGGCCCCTTAGTGTTTATATAATGCACAGTATTATGCTTAACCGGTTGGTTAGGATCCGGTAATTTCGTTATATCAGGAAATTTAAATAATAATTTACCATATATATCATTTACAACATTGGGTTTCACAGAAAATATATTACAAGTACTTAATATAGCAGGAGCTTTTAAATTAGTAGTGGAATCAATAAGACGACGATTCCGTAAATCAAGTTTTAAATTAAAATTATGCAAAAAATCAGCTCCTAAAATAGCACATGAAACATCACAAATATAAAAAGAATATGTAAAATTTCGGCGTAGGCCTAAGTTGATATTAATACATTTACGACCATACACATTAATTTTTGTGCCATTAGCAGCACGAAAGGTTTGAAGAACAGGCTTAGTTTTGTCATTTTTATTCGCGGCCACAAGTGAGGCATCAGATCCAGAATCGACTAGAAAACACATACCTGTATTTCTGTCTCTAACGAAAAGGCGACGAGAAGGTGCTGGGGAGAAGTCTGTCGCCGCTACTCTTCCCGCTTCTGGTTTTCCGAATAAGAACAAGGAGCTAGGCATTTTTTTGCTTTTTCTTGATATTTTTGGTGATACCAACACAATGTTACACCCCTATGGCGGGACTGAGAACGATTATGCTGATGGTTATCACTTCTAGATACACTTCTTGAACGACGAAGATGAGCGACCTCTTGGCGTAATGCTTGGATTTCTTTTACGAGCATATCAATGGCTGGTGGTGTCTGAGATTCAGTTGTTGGTGTTCGAATCGAAACAGAACTAATGTTGGAAGGCGTTAATTCAATTATTCTATCAGCAATATCCGCCGCTTTATCTGGGGTAATTTTTTCAATGGAAGCTAGAATCGTTTGCACAGTGGTTGGCATTTGTTGAGTAAACAGTTCTAGAAGAAGATCGTTACTGATATTATGGCTTTCAGCTCGTCTTTTCATTAATCGAAGTAATTCAGTTGGTTTTCTGTCACCCAGGCTTTCTCCAGCTAGCAGTTCCCGTATTTCTAAAGTGCGACTTTCTCCACAACGTTCGATAACTTTTGCTTTCAAAATCTGATAAGGATCAGCAGGATCAGGACTCATAATTATATCTCGAACCATAGTAGCAGTAGCAGGCGGTAGATGCGCTACAACATAATTATATTTTGTTTTCGACTCAGTGATAGCTTTAGGAGTACCTAATTCGAATGTGCTTTCCAGCATATGAAACCATAATGTAGGGTCCACAGGGATATAGGGTGGAATCACTACGGCAGATGTTTCAGCAGTTGCCATTTTGCTAGTTAAACAAAACGTTCCATGAAACAGTTGAATAGTTCGACGTTCTATGAAACAGTTGAAGGTTCAAAAATCCGCGGTCACCATTTTAGAGAATGCATTGAAGGGAGATGATAAAAAATATCTCGGTGACTCAAATAATCAGAAGGTTTTGTAGAAAAATAAACTTTATTAACATAACAACACATAATCAAATATTCGCCATCGTCACTGACAGAATAATCTGCCGCTCCCTGCAGAGTTCGAATGTTACTGCGTCACGTGACTTCAAAAGCTCTCCGCAGAAAACGCGGGGGGAGGAAATGCGCCTCATTGCTATTGGCTGGCTCCTCGCGTGCGAGAGAGAGAGAAATAGCAGACGGCTACATACTAAATTCACCAACAAAACTTAAATCAAGATTAGAGATAAACCCAGTTCCTTCACTAAGAATGGATTCAATGTGTTAAAAGAATTAATATTTCCATAGTCGGGTTTTTATCATGTTTTAATACGTTTTTTCAAACTCACATGGCGTTACATATTCACCTGCTGAGGTCCATTTTATTTCCAATATGACGCGAAATATATATATATATTTTTTAATTCGTCAAACTATTTATTTCATTTTGAGTTTTCATGAGGAAATCTTGCTCTAGATACCTTATGACGTAATATTAAATTTGTTTTCAATTCGTCAAACTATTTATTTAATTTAATTTTTCACGTGAACTTGCAATAGAAAAGCAATTGTTGTGGTGAGACTTTTATTGCTTTTTTTTAATTGTTGGCAGCTGCTATAACGAAAAATATTTTTTTTCCTGTCACTGTTGTGTAAGAACTGGTCTTATCAGAATTATGTTAAGACGGTAATCAAAATTTTGAACCCTCCCCATTACCATTCCATTGGACCGATTTTGCTCATTTTCAATCCCCGCCGAGATATTAGTCATCTCAAAGTTGTTGACGACTTTGAAGACGATCCGTGCATAATTGCGACTTTTATCGTGCGGACAAAATTTAGTACATACATACATACATACATACATACATACACACACACATATATATATATATATATATATATATATATATATATACATATATATATATATATATGTGTATATATATATATAGCTTTAATTCATAATATTTGACGGTGGAAGGTTATGTTTAATTAATGGTTATATATATATATATATATATATATATATAAACTTTTTAGATGGGTGTGGTTTTGGGTTCCTGGGGTCCTATAATGAAAAGTTATGAAGGAATTTTTCAAAAGTCGCACCATGGTAACGACTGCAATAGGTAGTATTTCTTACGAAATCTACCTAAAAAAGTAACTACCGCTGTCACCGCCGCCGCCGGTTTTGAATTTTTTGTAACCGGAGGTCTTTCTTCGTTAATATTAAAAAACTGTTGCATACAAAAATATGAAAATCGGTAGTATTATAGAAAAATGTTTGATAAACACGCTGATGCAGACAGTTTTCAAATCGAAGAATTATTTTAAGAGATATTTAATGCCAAAGTTGGACAAAATCGTTCCATTAAAAAAGTTTTATAGGAGCAAAAACTGTACATAGGAATTTAATCATTTTTAGATCATTTTATGCGTCAGAATTTCCCGGTGTGCAGATTGCAGTTAGTTTTTTAATTTGAATAATTTTTCGAGGTTTTATTTCTATTTTAAATTCAAATTTTCAGCATTTCGAGAGATATTTTTTACAAATTTTAGAAAACTAGGGGGCTCGGCCCCCTACGAGCTACGCTCGCCAACCCCCGTCCATACACCGCAGACTCTAAATGCACGCTAATTTGATCGGCTTTAAAAAGATTTCGAAAGATTGAATTATAATTTAAAAAACAGTGGCGATCTCCCTATAAACGGATTTCTATTCATTTCTCTTTGTTTGGGGAATTTTGACGCCAAATCCGCTGCGGTACTGCTTGATTATCCTGTCGACCAATTGCGCCAAATTATATAAATCGCCAAACCACTCGCCAAATTATACAAATTGATATAATTTTTATTTTAAATAACGAAAGAACAAATAAATTCGTACAACATTAATAACAAGTTGGAAATTGCTCGTCAAACGTGGCAAATGAGGTGCATTCGTACTATAACTAGTTTTATAATTATTTTTTGCACCCCATATTGTACTGAATGTATATTTGTTTGCGCTTCATAAGTGCATAGTCTGTAACATCATTAAAATGCACTTACAATAATTTTTTCCCCATTCCTTGTAATGTAACGGAAAACTTTTGACTGTCCCTGTCATTAAACTATACATTCGATTTTCATAAAATTTGAAATGGCTCGACAAAATTTTGCAGCAATTATATATTTAAAATTTCAGACCATTCGGAAGGCTGTAAAATCATTAAAATGCATTTGCAATAATTTTTTCCCATTGGCCATAATGTAACGGAAAACTTTTGGGTGTCCCTGTAATTAAACTATACATCCGATTTTCATAAAATTGGAAATAGCTCAACAAAATTTTGCAGCAATTATATATTAAAAATTTCAGACCATTCGGAAGGCTGTAAAATCATTAAAATGCATTTGCTATATTTTTTTTTCCCATTGGCCGTAATGTAACGGAAAACTTTTGGGTGTCCCTGTAATTAAACTATACATCCGATTTTCATAAAATTGGAAATGGCTCGACAAAATTTTGCAGCAATTATATATTAAAAATTTCAGACCATTCGGAAGTCTGTAACATCATTAAAATTCACTTGCAATAATTTTTCCCATTGGCCGTAATGTAAAGAAAAACTTTTGACTGTTCCTGTAATTAAACTATACATCCGATTTTCATAAAATTGGAAATGGCTCGACAAAATTTTGCAGCAATTATATATTAAAAATTTCAGATCATTCGGTCGGGTAGTTTTTGCTCTGTTATATGCGGACGGACAGACAGACGGACGGACAGACGGGCGGATGGACGGACGGACAGACGGACGGACAGACAGACGGACTGAACGACGACTATAGGTGCTACGTATTTATATAATTACGAACGCACCTAAAAACACAAATAAAACGTCGAAATAAAAATAACTTGATGACGTATACACGTGTAACAACATTTCAAAATAAGCTAATATAAAAGAAATTAAGTAAAGAGAGTCTTTGTCTCCTGGTATTTTTTAACAAAGCGAAAAGAAATTTCTTTTAAATGAGACATTTTAAATTAATTCTCAAAATATCAAATAAATGTCTAGCGCAATTTCTAAATTTAAACTTTTTTGCAATATTATTTTGTGTTCATTTTATGTAATAACTATAATGTGACGTAAATATGACGTAATTTCTCCTAAGACTTCTAACGCATGTTAATGAATTTATTATTTTACAATATCCTTTCTCTTTTAAAATTCACGTGTATACTTTTTATGACGTAATTTTTAATAAGTTCTTGCTTTTTATACGTAATTATTTAATTCTAATTTGAAAGTTTTTTTCCTGTTTATAATAGTCACGTGTAAATAAATTTTTAATTTGAAGCAAACATTATTGCTTGCGCTTTTTATACAGTTGGCAACAGTTTAAATTAGTACAATTTTCTGAAATCTGTAAAAAATATCTCTAGAAATGTTGAAAATTTGAATTTAAAATAGAAATAAAACCTGAAAAAATGAGTCAAAATAAAAAAATTAATGCAATCTGCACTCCGGCAAATTCTAACGCATAAAATGATCTAAAAATGATTACACTGCCATGTATAGTTTTTGCTGCTATAAAACTTTTTTAGTGGAACGATTTTGTCCAACTTTAGCATTAAATAACTCTTAAAATAATTCTTCGATTTGAAAACTGTCTGCATCAGCGTGTTTATCAAACATTTCTGTATAAAACCACCGATTTTCATATTTTTGTATGCAATATTTTTGTTAATATTAACGAAGAAAGGCCTCCGGTCACAAAAAAATCAAAACCGGCGGCGGCGGTGACAGCGGTAGTTACTTTTTTTTAGAATAGAGAGATTAACGAAGAAAGGCCTCCGGTCACAAAAAAATCAAAACCGGCGGCGGCGGCGGCGGCGGTGACAGCGGTAGTTACTTTTTTTTAGAATAGAGAGATTGTATTAATTTAAACTGTTGCCAACTGTTTAAACAGCGCAAACAGTAATGTTTGCTTCAAATTAAAAATTTATTTTACACGTGACTATTATAAACAAAAAATATAAAAAGCAGGAACTCATTGAAAATTACGTCATAAAAACTATAGTTACACGTGAATTTTAAATGAGAAAGAATATTGTAAAATAATAAATTCAGTAACATGCGTTAGAAGTCCTAAATAGGAGAATTTACGTCATATTACACTTATTACGTAAAATGAACAAAAAATAATATTGCAAAACAGTTTTAATTTAAAAATTGCGCGAGACATTTACTTGACATTTTAAGATGATCATAATATTTCATTTCTAACAAAAGTATTTTGACGTGAATATTAAAAAGAGAAAGAAAAGTTTGGTGAAAATTAAGTCAGATTATAATTGTCAGATTCAAATTATAATTCAGTCTTCCGAAATCTTTTTAAAGGCGATCAAATTAGCGTGCTGTTAGAGTCTGCGGTGTATCAACGGGGGTTGACGAGCGTAGCTCGTAGGGGGCAGAGCCCCCTAGTGCTAAAAATAATTATTAAAGACTAAAAAATGAGATTTAAATAATTAATTATTTATTGTTGGTAAGTAAAACATTGAACAGGAAATTAAAACAAGTCCATCTGGCTCAGTCGGAAAAGATGATTTATTTATTTTTATATACGTAAACTAGGAGGCTCGGCCCCCTACGAGCTACGCTCGCCAACCCCCGTTCAGACACCGCAGTTTCTAAAAGCACGCTAATTTGATCGGCTTTAAAAAGATTTTGAAAGGTTGAATTATAATTTAAAAAACAGTGGCGATCTCCCTATAAACGGGTTTCTATTCATTTGTCTTTGATTAGGGAATTTTAAGGAAAAATCAGCTGCTGTTAAAAGATACTATGGCTGTTTTCCTCTTTGATTAAATAAAACCAGTTAAACATTTCAAAATAAGCTAATATAAAATGAATTAAGTAAACAGAGTCTTTGTCTCCCGGTATTTTTTAACAAAGCGAAAAGAAAGTTCTTTTAAATAAGACATTTTAAGCGGGCTCTCATGTCAAGCACACACAAGTCGTATGTTTCTTGTTCAATAAATAAATAAATGAAAGACATTTTAAATGTATCGTTTTTAATCTCACGCAGTTTTCACCAAACTTTTATTTCTCTTTTTAATATTCACGTGAAAATACTTTTGTTAGAAATGAAATATTATTTGCGCTGTCCCAACAAAAATAGTTCAAAAGTTCATCTCGAAATATCAGATAAATGTCTATCGCAATTTTTAAATTTAAACTGTTTTGCAATATTATTTTTTGTTCATTTTACGTAATAAGTGCAATGTGACGTATTTTTTCCTATTTAAGACTTCTAATGTATGTTAATGAATTTATTATTTTACAATATCCTTTCTCTGTTAAAATTCACGTGTAAATATAATTTTTATGAAGTAATTTTCAATAAGTTCCTGCTTTTTATAAGTAATTATTTAATTCTAATTTGAAAGTTTCTGTTTATAATAGTCACGTGTAAATAAATTTTTAATTTGAAGCAAACGTTACTGTTTGCGCTGTTTAAACAGTTGGCAACAGTTTAAATTAATACAATTTTCTAAAATTTGTAAAAAATATCTCTCGAAATGCTGAAAATTTGAATTTAAAATAGAAATAAAACCTCGAAAAATTATTCAAATTAAAAAACTAACTGCAATCTGCACACCGGGAAATTCTGAAGCATAAAATGATCTAAAAATGATTAAATTCCTATGTACAGTTTTTGCTCCTATAAAACTTTTTTGATGGAACGATTTTGTCCAACTTTGGCATTGAATATCTCTTAAAATAATTCTTCGATTTGAAAACTGTCTGCATCAGCGTGTTTATCAATCATTTCTCTATAATACCGCCGATTTTCATATTTTTGTATGCAATATTTTTCTTAATTTTAACGGAGAAAGATCTCCGGTCACAAAAAATTCAAAACCGGCGACTGCGTAAGTTACTTTTTAGGGTTTCGTTCATCTGACGAAACCCTATTCGTCTCGCTCCTCTGTCTGTCTGTCTGTCTGTCCGTCTGTCTGTCCGTCACAGAGCCCGTTCTCAGAAACTATACATGTTGGAGACATGAAATTTTGGGTACTTATAGCTGAACACCTCACATCATACGACAAATGATAAAATTTTGAAAAAGTCGTACATTTAACCCTTTGGGCTTTCGCATGTGTATTTTAAACAATTCTTTCTAAGTGAGCCCCTAATTAGTTTGGAGGCGTGAAATTTTGCATACTTATAGCTGAACACCTCACATCAAAAGACAAATCATAAAATTTTGAAAATGTCGTACTTTAACCCTTTGGGAGTCCCACATGTGTATTTTAAACAATTCTTTCTAAGTGAGCCCCTAATTAGGTTGGAGGTGTGAAATTTTGCATACTTATATCTGAACACCTCACATTCAAAGACAAATCATAAAATTTTGAAAAAGTCGTGCATTTAACCCTTTGGGGTCCCACACGTGTATTTTAAACAATTCTTTCTAAGTGAGCCCCTAATTATGTTGGAGACATGAAATTTTGGGTACTTATAGCTGAACACCTCACATCATACGACAAATGATAAAATTTTTGAAAAAGTCGTACATTTAACCTTTTGTGCTCCCACATGTGCATTTTAAATAATTCTTTCTAAGTGAGCCCCTACCCCCTATTTAGGTTGAAATTTTGCATACTTATAGCTCAACACCTCAGATCTCACGTCAAATAATAAATTTTGAAAAAGTTTTATGTTTAACCCTTTCAACTCCAGCTTGTGTATTTTAAGCCATTCTTTCTAACTGGGCCCCTAATTATATTGGAGATTTTAAATTTTGCATACTTATTGCAGAACACCTGAGGCCAGGCGACAAATCATAAAATCTTGAAAAAATCTTACGTTTAATCCTTTGAGCTACCACATATGTATTTGAAGCAATTCTTTCTAAGAGAGCCCCTAATTAAGTTGGTGACATGAAATTTTGCATACGTATAGCTGAATGCCTCAGACCACACGACAAATCATAAAATTTTCAAAAAGTCTTTTATTATTTACCCCTCTGGGTTCTAACTTGTGTATTTTAAGCAATTTTTCTAACCCCCGCCCTTTTAACCCAGGGAGAAATTTTCCAACTTTTGCCGACACCCCTTTGACCATTCTTTCACATTATGCACCATAGCCTTACATATTTTAGTTCCATTTTTTCCCGCCCGGTGCGCCTACTTATCTCGGGTGCTATGGGCCCAATCCCCTCGACTAATATATCTATACGGATAGTATGTAAAACGGATTTTCGTTCGGATACAGGTTTGTTTAGAATCAAGTGCGCCCCCTGGTTTTGAAATATGGAACTAACAGATTTTTCAAAATTATAAAGTGTTTTGAAAGGAATATTAAACGAAACCCTCTGTGCGATCTGTGATCACACTTACCCACTTGTTTTTAGAATAGATCAGTTTCAACTGACGTCACAGCCTAGCAACGACCTTAACACCAGGCTAGTTTTTTGTTTGACCCCCAAGTTTGGCCGATTGTGATTGGTTGGCTCATAATACAGGCTACAAATAGTTGATAATGATTGGTTCGATGAAACTTGGGGGTCTGGTGATCACGTGGTTGAAACTGATCTATAGAGAGATACAGAGTGATCATAAAACAAGTAATATAAAAATTTTGTTTTTAAAGTCAATTCCTACTTAGGTCATCAAAGAAAAATTTAATATAATCCCTTAACCCCTTGAGGGGCACCGGTATATATTATATACCACCTTCGATTAATAAAGTTTTACACCAGAAAAATTTTATTAAATTTTACTTTTCTAACTTTGGTGGAAAAAAGCCTTAAAATTGCTCTTACTTATTTTGAAATAGAATTTTTCAAAGATTCCGGTGGGAAGTCAGCATTTCACAAACGTAATTGCTTGCCCCTCAAGGGGTTAAGCTAATATTAGTTTTTGTTGCATTAAAATATCTCAATTTGTTGATTTTCTACAAGCAAGTAGGTTTACAATGGAACTCTATGGGAATTTGGCGAAATATTAGAGATATCGCCAAGTTGGCGTCACTTTTGGCGATTCATTTTAGCCGCCAAATTTGGCGATATATCACCAAGTTGGCGACAAACTTGGCGGTATTAGGCGACAGAACAGGGTCCCCCCTGTGGTAACCCCTTATTGAAAATACTTTCATTGATCTTCAACAACCAATGGCCACCATTATGTTTCCCATGCAAAACTAAAATTAATTAATTAAAATTTAATTAATTAATTAATATTTGAAAAAACTGTATTAACATCAATTGTCATCCAGTACAAGTTTAAAAAATTTTATTTGAACTTGATAGGATGAATAATGAGTATTTTATTAACGATTGAAAATTTGAACAAGATAAATATATAAATAAATAAATAAATATAGGGAGAATGTGAGCTAATAGTAGGAAAAACTTGGCCGATAAATGAACCTCTAGAGGCCGGTCCGTTCAACCGATCGAGATGAGATTTCAGATATAGTTATTCAGAGATATGAGCTCGGGATTCTGTGAATGGCAATAACGGGACGCTGACGGTTACGGTTATAGGTACAGAAACTCGAAATGTTTGAATGGCAACTCTTATTTTTTCCCGTCGCAAAATGTTCAGCGCATGCGAAAACCCTAAAGAGCGTTGGAACGCTCTGTATCTCAAAAAACGGACGTGTTATGCACGCTTAAAAACAGCTCTGCGAACGAGCAAAAAAAACACGATTGGAGCGCGCGGAGGAAATTTCCGTATGACGAAGCAAGACACTATTCACTGGCTCATACACAGATTGGAGAAAGGAAAACTCTTATTTGGATTCCACATTTTCCACATGGGTGTCATCACAGGTAATTACGTATTGCAAGCGGGAGCCCAGATAATATGAATATTAGCAGCAAGTTTGATTTTTTCTGATATTATCTTGCCGTGACAATTTGAATTGGGAAATTCGCAGCAAATCTCCCGCAAGGTATACCATCATCCACTTGCATGAGTAGTTGATTGTGACACTGATGGCAAGACTGCCTTTAATTCACGAAAGTGACGAAAGAAAAAAATCCCTCTGTTGAGAGAATAGACAATCAGCAGATACGCAGAAATTGAAGAAATTTTATTTAGTTGGCACCGCTTCTTTTAAACACTATACTTATTAAATACCAAAAAAGGCTCGAATTGAAAAGTGCAAATATTACCCTGTTTATGGTGGTAGAAACGAAGAACGATGTATGCACCTTAACGGTGCGTATGCATCAGTAGGCCTGGTCAGGCCTATGGACCCTTTCGAAGGGTGTCTTAGTGTAACAGTTGTAAACAGTTAATGTGGCATGGAAAGATTACTACTTTCCAGTAAGTTTGCAGTATTTTTGATTACTTGTTTGCCGTTAATTTGCAATAAATTTGATACAGCATGAATTTAATTGGCACGACAAGTTAGCTGCCAGTTCAAAGTGTGATTACTTCGGCGTTTGCGTTATCTCGCTGCAGTCTTGTCATGATGAGCTTGCTACAACTTTGCAGGTTTTCAAAGCACAACTTCTGCCAATTTTCTGCAAACTAAAAATGCTATGTGGGAGACTGTAGACAATGCAGCCGAACGTAATATAGCATGAGGGATGTTTGCAATCTCATATTTGATAGTCTTTCAAATCCGGCGAAGTTTTCAGATTGCACATGTACGCTCTAGATTTGAGATATCCCCAAAACCAGAAATCCATAGGACTGAGGTTTGGGGATCGCGAGGCCGAAGAAAGGAAAAATTGTGAGAGATGACGCGGTTGCTAAAATGCTGGTCCAGGACCCTGCGAACAGACTTCGCTATATGTGAATAAGCATCATCTTGCATTCAAGTTCAACCAATGTCATTCAGTGCATTTCGCTGCAGCTATTCTGGTTTAACGTAATTTTGTTGCATAGCTGTACAGAGAGGCTGTCACAGAGCACTTTACAAAACCCGTTGGTGTCGCTTCTTCAAACAAGTAAGGGTCGAAAACAAATGTGCCTGCAATTCCGCACCACACAGTAACTTTGGCGTCGTATAAAGACATACGCGTGCGTATTCGTTTCTGCCCAGTGCACTCAATTTTTGGTATTGACATTGCCAGTTAAGGTGAAATGTGCCTCGTCCGTCCATAATATGCGAAAAGGCCAGTCGTTATCGGCATCATATCGGATAAAAAATCCATTTGAAAAGTCCGTAAGTTATTGATGGTCTCTCGTGTCCAACATCTGGACGCGCTGGTACCGGTATGGAAACATGCGTATTACAGAGCGCAGTAGGCTTTAGAATCGTGTTTTTCGGTATAGCTAATACACGAGCTGCACCTCTTGCACTTTGCATGCGTCCTGAAATCACTATGTGATGCTCTTCCATAACAGTGTCCTCAGGAACAGTTGGTCGTCCGGATCGCGGTCTATCACTGGTGCAGTAAGTTTCTTCAAATTTTTTTACTAAATCGCGCAGAGCTTGCGGGGTACATGGGTCACGTATTTGGTGATGGTTTCGATGGTAAATACGCAAGACTTCCTCGGTATTCATCCCATTTTGACAATAGAGTTTTACCAATTCACCACGAACTTTCGCTGGCAGAGTCAGTTCATCGGCATGTGTGAACTCTCGACTGAAGAACCAATATTCCCGCCCCGCTTTTTACCCGTTTTCTGCGTTGAATATCTGTCAAATGGCGTTCTGTGATTGGTGTCTTGCCTCTGTCATATGCAAATTTCCACCGTGCGACCCGATCGTGTTTTTTAGGCTGTTCGCAGAGCCATTTTTTGTGCGTGCATAACGCGTCCGTTTTTTGTGATACACGTACCGTTCCAACGCTCTTTAGGGTTTTCGCATGCGCTGAGCATTTTGCGATGGGAAAAAATGGGCGTTGCCATTCGAAAATTTCGAGTTTCTGTACCTATAACCGTAACCGTAAGCGCCCCTTTATTGCCGTGAATAACTATATCTGAAATTTCATCTTGATCGGTTGGGCGGACCGGCTGCTAGAGGTCCATATAACGGCAAAGTTTTTTTTATGATCACCCTGTATGTAAATATGTAAACACATCAAATTTAATACAAATTAAACAAAGTTGTCTCTTTCTTTCTAAGTTTGCTCTTTTGGCCAAAGGCAATTTGCGGAAAATTTTAAATTAGCCTTACCATATGTAACAGATATGAAACAATGCTAATTTATTGAAGATACTTGTAAGATCTATGCACTGCCCCAATTAGATTCGAATTGGTTCAATATTTTGGATATTATCGGGATGACAAATTTTGCATGTTTTTTGCTTTTGTGTTCCTATAAACAAACTATAAAAGCACATACTTGATTAATGAACTCATCCGAGATACTTGCAAGATCAATACACAGTCCCATGTGTGATGTAGTAATCACATTTTTTTTTTTTTTTTTTGTAATGCAGCATACTTATCTCACGTTTTAAATGATTTATTTTCGACTAAACATCGTTCAAATCTTTGTTTTCTTTCATTTTTCTCCTAAAGTACCAGATAAGTTTTATTTCAGTTTCTCCCCTTTCTTCTGATCTATTTTTAGAAACAGCACATCATGATGACGTCGCCCACGTCGCATTAAGGGTGTGTCTTCGCTCCGCGAATTAAAAAGTTCGTTTTCTCTCGGAGAGTTTTTGTTTTCTATTCTCTCATTTCATACGCACTGCTCATAATACGTAATTTTAATTTAACTAATAGATTTAAATAGTTTCTTTCCGGCACTTTTGTAAACCCTGTTTACATGGTATATATATACCAAGTGCAACTAGTTTTTAACAGGTTTTTGACTAAAGTTTTGATATTGTATTTTTTGACAATGTGATTGCCTTTAGGATTTCGGGCCGTGAGCCTGAATTCAAAGAACGATTCTCCTATCACGATGTTCTTCTAAGGTTATTCTGTATGGCTACAAAAATTAAAAGTAAATGGAAATGATGTTATATTTAAGCTAGATACAGGTTCTCAAGTCAATGTTATTCCAAAGAGTCAAATATTAAAATGGAGTGAAAAGCCAATGGTGAGAAAATGCAAACAAACTATACTGGATTACTGTGACAACGTTGTACCAATTCTAGGTGAGTGTTTTCTTAATTGCAAAACTTTAAAGAAAGATATGACATGTAAATTTTTAGTAACCTCTTTAAATGCTAGTCCAATATTAGGGCTCGAAGCCTGTGAGAAATCAGAACTTATCCAAAGACTTAATAATGTTATAAAGCCCATGTATAATTTTTTCCATCAAACACCAGAAGATATTGTCCAGCAGTTTTCTGATGTATTTACACGAATTGGTCGCTTGAACTGTGTTGTAAAAATAAAATTAAAAGACTACTATATTCCTCACATAGCGGCCCCACGTAAGATACCACTAGCTCTACATGACAAAGTAAAGAATGAGTTGCAGAATATGGTAGAATCTGGAATAATTGCAAAAGTGGATGAACCAACAGAATGGGTAAATAATATGGTTGTCATTAACTCTCCAAAAAAAATTGCGCATCTGTTTAGATCCAAGGCCTCTAAATGAAGTAATTCGTCGACCTCACTACCCTATACCAACAGCTGATAGTCTTATTGCACGACTTCAAGGATGTAAAATATTTACTATCCTAGATGCAAAAAATGGTTTTTGGCAATTGCCATTAGATAGAGAATCTTCATATTTAACTACATTTACAACACCTTGGGGGCGGTTCAGATATTTAGTTCTGCCTTTTGGGCTTAATAATGCTGCAGAAGAGTTTCAGATGGCTATGGAGAACACGTTTGAAGATATGCCTGAAGTAAACCCTTACTTTGATGATCTAGCCCTTGGAACATCCTCTATTGAAAATCACTGCCAGTTACTACATAAAGTTTTAACACGTGCTAGAGAAGCAAATCTTAAATTTAACCTTGCCAAGACGCAGTTGTCAAAATCTTCTGTGAATTACTTAGGCCACATATTATCTGACATAGGAATAGAACCAGATCCTAAAAAGATAATGGCTATAACTGAATTTCCTGCGCCAAAGAATCGAGAGGACTTGCAAAGGTTTCTTGGCATGATAACATATTTAGCTAAGTTTACGCCTCATCTCTCAAATCTAACCCATTCATTGAGACAGCTTTTGAAACAGGATACACAGTGGTTGTGGGATGAAAATGTTCAACGGGACTTTGAACTAATAAAAGGAACTTTAGTACAAGCTCCATGTTTACCGTATTTTGATAAAGACAAAGCTGTAACCGTTTCAGTGGATGCCAGCCGTTATGGCTTGGGAGCTGTTTTACTGCAAAATAATAAACCAGTTGCATATGGTTCTGCATCATTAACTGAAACACAGCAACGGTATGCTCAAATCGAAAAAGAGTTACTCGCTGTAATTTTTGGCCTTGAACATTTCAATTATTATACATATGGAAGACCAGTTGAAGTGCAGACAGACCACAAGCCATTGTTGGGATTAAGCAAAAAGCAGTATGATGCCATATCACCGAGACTTCAACGTATGCTTCTCAGGCTTAATAGGTATGATTACAAGCTTGAATATGTCCCCGGAAAACGTCTTCTGATAGCCGATACACTTTCTCGTGCTCAGTTAGTTAAAGAATATTTTGCCGATGAGGAAGAATCAGACACAAGTGTTAAGATAAATCTACTATCTCATGCATCAGTAAACAAATGGAAAGAATATGCAACATTTACGACCAATGACAATGAATTGCAAGATGTTTTATACCACATACAAAATGGTTGGCCTGAAAGAAAAAATACACGAAATTTCGCTAAGCCCTATTGGCATTGCAAAGAAGAATTGTACTGTACAGATGAAGGTATAATTTGTCGCGGTAAAAGACTTGTTGTGCCAAAGGTCGCAAGAGCAGAAATATTACAAAAGTTGCATTTAACACATAGGGGTATAATGGCTTGTAAAACGAAAGCAAGAGAATATTTTTATTGGCCATCAATGAACTGTGACATTGAAACTTTTATTGAGAAATGTAAAACTTGCCAGCAGCATCAGCGTAACAATCAAAAGGAAGTTTTGTTTGATCAAGATGTTCCAGAGAAGCCCTGGCAAAAAGTTGGTTGTGATTTTTTTTATCTAAAAGGCCAGCAATATCTGTTATTAATTGATTATTTCTCAAAATATGCTGAAGTCCAAATAGTTAAGAATAATAATGCACCAAGTGTCATAATTGCCTTCAAATCTATTTTTGCAAGACATGGAATTCCAGAGGAGTTGGTCAGCGATGGGGGACCACCATTCAATTCAGAGGAAGTGAAATTTTTTTTTAAAGAATGGAATGTGGAACATAACCTCACATCGCCATACTTTCCTAGAGCTAACGGTCAAGCTGAAAGAGCCGTGCAAACAATAAAAAAATCCCTAATTAAGGCATTACAGGATGGAAAAGATCTATATATGGTCTTATTAGACTATCGTATTCAACCATCTCAAGATCTCCCCTCTCCAGCTGAACTATTAATGGGCAGACGACTGAGGTCTCTTTTGCCATGCCATCCAGAAAAACTTAGTCCAAATTTTCCGTTAGCTGAAGCAAAGCAGTCTTTAGAGAAGCGACAGATGATTCAAAATAAATATGCTAACAAGCATAGTGCACAACTCCCAAATTTGAAAGATAAGGCAAGAGTTTGGTTTCGCCAAAAGATGAACGAACCATGGAAGCAAGGAACTGTCATTCAGGTTGGTCCTCAACCTCGATCCTACATTATTAAAGGGATAGATGGTATTATTTACAGAAGAAACAGATTTTACATCCGCCCTGATAAATCCGAATTAAGTCAATCTGTGAGATCAGTAGAGGATTTTTATCCAGCAACTACAGATTCAGATACAGTAGATAATAAAACAGCTAAGTTACAAACGGTGTTGCCTCAAGTGCCTCTACGGAAATCTTCAAGAACAATAGTAAAACCTCAACGCTATAGAGACAACTAAACTATGTTAAATTTAGAACTTTAAGTGATTTATAATTTTTAATACTTTTTAAATATCCATTGCCTTCATAACTCTCTTGTTTATTTAAAAAAAGGGCATGTAATGTATTTAATAGGTTTGCACCTGATGGCAGCACATACTATGTACTAGTACTACTACTTTAACTTGGTGGTCTCGTGGTGTTCTAATAAAATTGCTAACTAAGATATATCAGTGACCATTTAATAACTAAAAGTTTGCCGTCGATCGCCGATGGAATTTAATTTAACGCATTTTCGATTTGGACATTTTATCATCAAGGCATTCTCTATGGAATAATTTTAACCAGCATCAGCCAGCATTTATTATTGTCAAGGAATTACTTTAAGTTTTTTTTTTATAATTCTACGTGAAACGTTTTCGCCGTGTACGGTGACCAACTGAATTTCTCCATTAAACCTTCCTACCTCTCCATGTGATTAATAAAGTTGGATTTATCGTAACTTCTTGTCTTCCTTGAGCAAGCCTCTTGTGTCAACTGTTTATCATTTAAGTAAGACCATTCCTTTTATTTTTTTTACTGCAATAACATTCTATCATCGACAAAATATTTATTCTCGGCACTTAAAAAATCTTATCATCGGCAGCTATACGATCCTCCGATGGCATTCAAGATTATTTATTTTATCTAACAGCAATTCTCTCATTTTTATTTATGCCACACCATGTACATTAGAAACCCAGATAGCATGAAAATTAGCAGCAAGTTTGATTTTTTCTAATATTATCTTGCTGTGACAAATTTGAATTGAAAAATTTGCAGCAAATCTCCCGCAGCGTATACCATCACCCACTTGCATGAGTAGTTTGTTGTGAAACTGTTGGCAAGACTGTCTTTAATTCATGAAAGTGACGAAAGCAAAAATCCCTCTGTTGAGAGAATAGGCAATCAGCACATACGCAGAAATTGCAGAAATTTTATTAGGTTGGCACGGCTTTTTCTAAACACTATATTTTTCAAATACCAAACAAGGCTCATATTGAAAAATACAAATATTACCTTAACTTGTTTATGGTGATGAAAACGATGCATGTACTTTAAGACATAAAACGTCGTAAGTCGGTGAAAGTGGCGTCTTGTAGTCGCTTCGCAGTTTCTTCGAGCCACAACGACAAAAAACGGTCTTCGGATGCAGTTGTTGCTCTTGGTCTCCCGTGACCAGGCTGTCTATCAACGGATCCAGTGCTTAAAAAGCGGCTTGAAGCTCTTTATATGACTCTTTGAGGGATATTGAAATTTTGGGCGACCCCCATTTGTTTTTGACCTTCCTCGACTTTACCAATTATTCGCAACTTTTGACCTTAACTTAAATTATGCCTTTGAGCCATAACTAATAAATACTGATCACACTCAGACACCACATTCACTTTAAACAACGCTGCAGACCAGAATTCCAACATACGTCCATTGCGCACCACATTGTCAGCCATCTAATTTGCATATTTCCGACGCTAACGTATGCGCGGAAGTGCAATTTTGAGTTCAATAATATTTAATTAACTTAAATAATTGCAGCATTGGGCATTGGTTGCAACATTAACTTAGTGAGCATATTTTTTCTCATTATCCTTTAATTTTGATGACCAGTATATTACCCAACAATAGGATCCTTACTTTATATCGTATCTGTCACCAGACCTAACATTTCCGCTGCAGTAAATATTTTAAGCAGAAGAAACGAATCCCGGCGAGAAAAAGATTGGATGTCAGTAAAAAGAATAATCCGATATTTAAGCTACACAAAACTAAACTTGCACATAAACACCAAAATTGAACCGATTCTAAAAGCTTACGCAGATGCCGATTGGGCAGGTGATACTAAAACAAGAAAATCTACAAGCGACAATCTTTTCACTTTAGGAAATAATCGAATTCAATAGTGTACAAAAAAGCAATCATGTTGTGGGATCTTGAGTAAAGATATGGTATCAAAAGCCGTAAAATAATTTGCCTATATTTAGTTGAATGATTTTCACGTGAAACATGAAACTGGAGAAACTGAAATAGTTTTTTTTTTTAAGAATTAAAAAGAAGATGAATATGGCGTCATAGTGGAAATAAAAATAACATTTTCAAGCAGATTTTTTTCAATTCCTACTATTAGCTCACACTCTCCCTATATTTATTTATTTATATATTTATCTTGTTCAAATTTTCAATCGCTAATATAATACTCGTTATTCATCCTATCAAGTTGAAATAATTTTTTTTTAACTTGTACAGGATGACAATTGAAGTTAATACGGTTTTTTCAAATATTAATTAATTAATTAAATTTTGTTTTGCATGGGAAACAAAATGGCGGCCATGGGCTATTGAAGATGAATGAAAGTATTTACAATAAGGGGTTACCATAGGGGGGACCCTGTTCTGTCGCCAAATACTACCAAGTTTGTCGTCAACTTGGCGATATATCGCCAAATTTGGCGGCCAAAATGAGTCGCCAAAAGTGACGCCAACTTGGCGATATCTCTAATATTTCGCCAAATTCCCATAAAGTTCCATTGTAGACCTACTTGCTTATAGAAAATCAACAAATTGAGATATTTTAATGCAACAAAAACTAATATTAGCTTAAGGGATTATATTAAATTGTTCTTTGATGGCCTAAGTAGGATTTGACTTTAAAAACAAAATTTTTATATTACTTGTTTAAGTTCAGATTGTAATTTTTTGACCAAACTACAGCAACCTGCATTACTGCACTGGTGAAACATTTTGAATTATACATAGGTAAATTGCATCACAAATTGTGATGCGATATCGCACAAATCAAAGCCTGATGGTGATATACTTTCCATTAATTTTGAAATGTGTTCATCTGAATTCAGTAATTATTAAAAAACTTGACATATTAAACAAAAACCTAATTTGCAGAACAAATTAAAAAAACAAAATTTATTTCCTAAATTGTTTAAGCCCGAGAAGGGGCAGATATTAAGATATTTCATTCAATTCGTTCTACATTTAATGTTAAATTTTTGTAACAAATAAGTTAGATCAACTGAACATTAAAAAATAAAAATGAAATTCATACAATATAATACTTTAAACACCTATATACTTAGATTCCGTTCAAATGAAATCGAAATAAATCTGAGACTTTTTCCATTTTTAAGTTGTAAATATTTGTACTGCAGATTTTGCATTATGTTTATGACGATTGTACATAATATGATAAGATACATGCAAAATAAAAAAACTTTAAAAAAGTCTAAGATTTATTTCGATTTCATTTGAACGGAATCTAAGTATACAGGTGTTTAAAGTATTATATTGTATGAATTTCATTTTTATTTTTTAATGTTCAATTGATTTAACTTATTTGTTACAAAAATTTAACATTAAATGTAGAACGAATTGAATGAAATATCTTAATATCTGCCCCTTCTCGGGCTTAAACAATTTAGAAAATAAATTTTGTTTTTTTAATTTGTTCTGCAAATTAGGTTTTTGTTTAATAAATATTTTTTCTGACACAGTAAAAACTTTGTAAACTATACTTCTTTCAAAAAGAAACTATCTGTCTTAAAAAAAATATTCAAATTTTATCGAAATTGGAATAAAAAAATTAGTTTAAATCTGTTTCATTTTATTGAAAACAAAAAGATTCTTTTAATATATACAGTCATTTAAAAGATTATTCTTTTTTCTTCATCCACCATTGAAATAAGTATATTTCACTATGCTTTTGCAATGATAACTTATTTCAGCATATCGCTGCAAAATTTACCTCTTCAAACGGCGTGCGATAACGATCAGGCATTTCACCTGTGCAGGAAAACAATTTCCGGGGGATGTATGGATACAATCTATTTTCTTCAAGGGGAGTGTGTTGCAGTATAAGTATAAACCAGAACATTGCTTCCTTTAAAAGAAATATTAAAGGTTCTAGAAAATCGTGACGCCATTTTTCTGATTAAGCATTGGTTGTAAATTCATCAAATGCTGTGATTTCTAAATGATGTCATGCTTGTTTAAGAAATGTATAAACAGACGATCATTAGAAGAAAACCCCTACTTGAGTTAGAATTTTTAAAAAGTGTTTTTCGCCCTATATTACATATTTATTTTGTTTGTGATATCGAACTTTGAACTGCGATATTTATTGTGATATATCTTGTGACTGGAACTAATATGGAGGATTTTAAAAAGGTACGTTTTTAAACGCTATTTATGTATTTTTGAGAGATTGTTAAATTAATGTTTTATAAGTGTTTTCAATGAGTGAAATACTTTTTTCTCTAAAACGTTAAATTATTTAGAGTGGGTAAAATTTTTATTATCCAATGTTTATGCATGTTATTTTTTCTTAATCGTTAAATTATTTGAAAGCTAAAAATGCTTATATGTTTATGAACTCGAAACCTATGAGTAATTCTAAATTTATTTCTATAAAACTTCAGTATGTTAAAGTTTTCACTTGACCTCTTTATAGTCTATGCGGCATGCCAACGACAATATTAACTATGCTTATCCAGTGGATCTTGTCTTGAAAATCGATGACTTCTGTTGATCTTTAAAAAAATTTAACCTTTAACTAAACTAATTGTCAAAGGGAAGTAAGTGTTTTTTTCTAACTCGAAAAAATAAATCCAAAAAGAACTAACATGTTAAAAAAAATTAATTCACACCACCTTTTCTAGAAAATAAAACTTTACTTCACCAGTCACTGAAATAACTAAATTAAAAAGAGTTCAGTGTTAAAAAGGCAAAAGTCGTTTTTAGCTAATGTTTCGGTTAACTTTCACCCTTGACAATAATTAAACCAAAATCATTGTTGTAAAAAAAGAAAGCTAATTCTTGTTCTTTTAAATAAAAAAAAAATTAATAAAATTCACAAGCTTTCACCTAAATTTTCCATTAACTTAAAATATATATATGTATTCCTTCTTAACTAATAAAAAAAATATTAAGTTCACACTACTTTTCTAGAACATAAAACTTTACTTCGTCAGTCATTGAAATAACTAAATTTGAAAGAGTCCAGTTTAAAAACAAAAAAAAGTAATTTTCAGCTTGTGTTTCGGCTAACATCCACCCTTGGTAATAATTAAACAAAAACATTATTGTCAAAAAACTAATTCGCGTTCTTTTGATTAGAAAAATAATTTTTATTCTTTTAAATAATAATTAAATGAAAATAAATTTAAACTTGTTTATTAAAAAAGCTTCGAAAAAAAAAACTTGTTTCAGAAATTAATGTATTAACAAATGAAAAAAAATTAACTAATTTATTAAAAAGTTATATTAGCAAATGACTTACTGAGAAAAAAACTTGTTTCGAAAATTAATGTATTAACAAAATGACTAAATGAAAATATTAACTAATTTATTAAAAAACTTTATTTGCAAATGACTAAATGAAAACTAGTATGTTATGGTCATCACAAAATATATAAATATAACTCTTCCATATAAATCACGTCAATTAAATCATTTAAATAGTACAAGAAATTACATCAATTTAGCACCAATTCATATCAAAGTATATCTGAATTTGAAGTTTGATGAAAATTCGTTCATTAGTTATCGAGATAGAGCTATGGTGGAAATTCTGAAAAATGCAGCATAGCAGCACCACCTGTTGAGCGATTTAAACTAACGTCATTTCATGTATAAAACGTCAATTCATGTCAAGGACTAACTGAATTTGAAGTTTAGTGAAAATCCGTGCATTAGTTCTGGAGATTGAGTTATTTTGGAAATCGTCAAAATGCTGCATAGCAGCGCTACCTGTTGAGCGATTTACACCAAAAACTAAACAGCACTAATTCATATCCAGGTAAACCTGAATCTGAAGTTTGTTGAAAATCCAAGCATTAGTTCTTGAGATAGAGCTATTGCGGAAATTACAAAAAATGCAGCACAGCAGCGTCACCTGTTGAGCGATTTATACCAAAATGTATGAAACATCAATTCATGTCAAGGACACTAAATCTGAAGTTTGATGAAAATCTGTGCATTAATTCTGGAGATTGATCTATTGTGGAAATCGTGAAAAATGTTGCATAGCAGCGCCGCCTGTTGAGCGATTTACACCAAAAACTAATCAGCACCAATTTATATCAGGGACTAACTGAAAATATTTTTTTATTAATTTCTGTGCATTAGTTCTTGAGATAGAGCGCCCACAAAATTTGTGTCAAAGACAGACAGACATTTTGTAAAAACATGTTTTTCTGAATCTCTGACCCTTGAACGTGTAAATCCGTCAAAAACCGAAAATCGAAAATTTTCACGAATCCAATACTTTCTTCTTGTAAAGATAGAAGAAAGTAAAAAATAAAAGAAACTTGTTTCGGAAATTAATGGTATTAACAAATGAAAACTAGTATGTTGTGGCTATCACAAAACTTTCTTCTATATAAATCACGTCAATTAAATATTTAAATAGTACAAGAAATTACATCAATTTAGCACCAATTCATGTCGAAGTATATCTGAATTTGAAGTTTGAAGAAAATTCGTGCATTAGTTATTGAGATAGAGCTATGGTGGAAATTCTGAAAAAATGCAGCATTGCAGCGTCACCTGTAGAGCGATTTGCACCAAAATATAAACAACACTAATTAATATCAAGGTATACCTGAATCTGAAGTTTGTTGAAATTCCAAGCATTAGTTCTTGAGATAGAGCTATTGCGGAAATCGCAAAAAATGCAGCATAGCAGCGCCACCTGTTGAGCGACTTACACCAAAATGTATAAAACGTCAATTCATGTCAAGGACTAACTGAATCTGGTTTGATGAAAATCCGTGCATTAGTTCTGGATATTGAGCTATTCTGGAAATCGCGAAAAATGCTCCATAGCAGCGCCACCTGTTCAGCGATTTATACCAAAACATAAAAATCACTAATTGATATCAAAGTATACCTGAATCTGAAGTTTGATGAAAGTTCATGCATTAGTTATTGAGATGGAGCTATAGTGGAAATTCTGAAAAATGCTGCATAGCAGCGCCACCTGTTGAGCGATTTGTACCAAAACATAAACAGCACTAATTCATATCCAGGTATACCTGAATCTGAAGTTTTTTGAAAATCCAAGTATTAGTTCTTGAGATTGAGCTATTGCAAAAATCGCAAAAAATGCAGCATAGAAGCGCCACATGTTGAGCGATTTACACCAAAATGCATAAAACGTTAATTCATGTCAAGGACTAACTGAATCTGGTTTGATGAGAATCCGTGCATTAGTTCTGGAGATTGAGCTATTGTGGAAATCGTGAAAAATGCTGCACAGCAGCACCATCTGTTGAGCGATTTCCACCAAAAACTAATCAGCACCAATTTATACCAGGGACTAACTGAAAATATTTTTTATTAACTTCTGTGCATTAGTTCTTGAGATAGAGCGCCCAGAAAATTTGTGTCAGACAGACAGACATTTTGTACGAAACTTTGACCTCTAAAACGTATAAATCCGTCGAAAACCGAAAGTCGAAAATTTTCACGAATCCAATACTTTCTTCTTGTAAAGATAGCAGAAAATAAAAATTAACTTATTGAATAAAAAAGTTTTATTAGCAAATGAGTTACTGAAAAAAAATTGTTTCGAAAATTAACAAATAATTAAATGGAAAATTAACTAATTTATTAAATAAATCTTTATTTGCAATGACTAAATGGAAAAAAATAATTTTAACTTGTTTCGAAAATTAACAAATAAGTAAAACTAATAAGTAATTACAACTTATTTCATTAAAAATCTAACAAATAAAAAATGTATTAACTTCTTTATTTCAACAGCTTCTTCAAAAATAGGTGACGTCATCTCAGGTGAGTTAAAAAATCCTATCGAGAAGGGCGCCGTGGCGCCCGTGCGAAAACGATTGTGCTGTCATCTAGGTTCGACTCCCGACCAATCAGAAGCCAGCTCCTTATCGGGATAAAACCGGTTGACACACGCCCCTTCGCTCATTAGCCCGGGAGATTTCATAGAGGTCGGGCGTGTCTGCACGCTGCTCCGTGGTAAGTTATTTAAACTCATTGCATGCGATCTTTTCCTCATTAAAACCCTTCTCTTTTAATGTACTAATCATTCATTATCTTCCTAATCATTCATTATCTTTCCTTTGTCCTACCTTCCATTTACAACATATTTTTCATTCATAACCTTCATTAATGCTCTTCTTACAGTAGTCTTTTCATTCATTAATCACCATCATTAAAGCTTTCCTTTGTTTACAGCTTTCCTTTACCTCTTCTTACAGTAGAATCCTTCCATTAGTGCATGCCGATTGGAGGTGGGCGCCAGTGTGTCTCGACTCCACCCACCTGTCAATCACTTACTTATCTCCCCCAACGTGTCCATCACTCAACCCTTGCCCACATGTCACTCATCCTTGGCCACGCCCACCACCCTGCTTCTCGCTCCTCCTGCTGGGGTAGAACCGGCTTTTTCCTTCTACTGCAGATATAGGGATCCACCTCAACTATCCGATGAAAAAAAAAATCATTTAAAAATATTAAAAATACAAACGAGATATCTTTAAAAAATTGTGCCATAGGATTAGCATTAGCGAGCGAGTCTTTCCAGGTGACTGAAGTACCCCCTTAACAACTTGAATGTACGACAAAGATTCACGACATTCAAAAACTCATTCTTCTTTTAACATAGCATAAGATTCTGTGGCTATTTTGCCTAGAAACTTGAGGTTAACCCGTTATTCCATCTGAATACTTATCTTTTTTTTGGCGCTTCACAGACGCACGGTTCATTCCGAGCAAATGCTACAGCCAAACTAAGCGACGCGGGATCTTAACGATCACGCAAGGGAGTTGGGAGATACCACGTGATAGCGTTAAAGAAAGTTCGACTGCACCACGCTCGCTGTTTGCGGGGGGGTCAACCGCCGCGGCGAGCGGCCCATCTTCGTCCGCAGCCCTTTATTCTTCTACTCTAGTCCCACTCTTTTGCGGAAGCAAGATTCTTAGGTCCCCGGCCACTTCCCAAATGAAAGACTCTCTAGCGAAAGCCAGATTGAAAAAAAAAAATCAAAAATTGAAACCGGACAAATTTAAAAGGGAAATTACACAAATAAAAGACACCGAAAAGCGGGAAGGGTTGGGCTCGGGGCGATGAAGCTACCGAAACACTCCTAGCTACTTCTAGCTTATTATTAGTCTCGGCGGTGGTTGGGGGTGGGCGGGGGGGTCAACCGCCGCGGCGAGCGGCCCATCTTCGTCCGGCGGTGGTTGGGGGTGGGCGGGGGGGTCAACCGCCGCGGCGAGCGGCCCATCTTCGTCCGCAGCCCTTTATTCTTCTACTCTAGTCCCACTCTTTTGCGGAAGCAAGATTCTTAGGTCCCCGGCCACTTCCCAAATGAAAGACTCTCTAGCGAAAGCCAGATTGAAAAAAAAAATCAAAAATTGAAACCGGACAAATTTAAAAGGGAAATTACACAAATTAAAGACACCGAAAAGCGGAAAGGGTTAACTAATAAAAAACTCTTGGTGAAGGGGTTAAGCTATGGAACGCTTTTCGTAATAGCGGGAATAACACAGAGGAGGGCGTATTACATTTTCGTACACCTTCTTGTTAGATTTAGAAACATTTCTCTTTATAACAGCGTAGTAAAAAATGTAACCAGTCCTGTTATTTAAAAACCACACCTCGTATGGTTCACGTAATAGATCTATAATAGATTTGGAACTGAAAAGTGCCTTATTAATCTCTCAGAATTTTTTTACGCAAGTAGTACGTGCTATATTTAAGAAAAAACACAACGCAAATGAATGAAAAGAGTAAAAATACTGCAGATTTTGAAACGAATTATTTCGGCACGAAAGGACGAAAGAAACCTTATCTGCGCTTTTTTAAAACATGGTGTCATATACCTTCTTCAGCCAACCTGCAGCGTTCTTGGTGATTCAGAGAAATTTATTCGTTAATCGCATCTGCAAGTGTTTCAAAAGTATTTCTGTGCCATTGGAGAACTTCTATAAAAAATAATATTTTTATCAGCATTGTGCCGTGTCCTAAGAAGGCGGTAGCGATGGTCGAGGGTGTTACTTCAAAGGCTTAACAACTTATATTCTCATAGAATATGACAACATGATTTTCATTTTTATAGCAAAATAAAAGATATTCTGGAGTAATAATAAGTGGCTATATACACAACAATGTAAATTTTGTTGAACAAAAAGTTTATGCATCAATCAAAATAGCGTCTATGAGAAGGTGGCAGCTAGTCGATTAAGTCCACAAGGCAATGCATTGTTTGATCGGAAGACGCTTGTCTTATCTCAGAGATTAAGATCTCTTCTCCGCGACGGCACCTCGGTGCCCTGTCGCCGCTGATTCCAGGTATAAGTCCCCGGTCCTAGGAATCGTAAATCTCGGCCATTTCGGCCTTCAACCTTTTCACCGGAGAGAACTTTTTCCACTCCAAAAGTCGCTGTTCCAACTCCAGTCAAAATCTAATCTCTCCTTCATCCTCCTCTCGTATATATATCTCAATTATCTCTCTCTAAAAAACAATAGTGAGTTTCTCAGCCACAACTGTCCGTTCTTTTCAAGAACCTCCCAGGGACCTTATTTGCTATCCCCTGAGTGGACACCTTGAGGACCTCCTCTTTTTTGCACACGGATCCTGTGATCATATGCTCTCGTGAGAAAATATGTGAGTGCTTTTTCCACGCTCGAGATCAAGAGAATACAGGCTGCTCCTCTGCATTAGTAAACTGTCACCGATTGTCAAATGTCCAAGAACGATGGTGACTGAGTAGTTTATTTCATCTTACCGTACGTGTTAGTGGACTTCACCATATTTTTACTCTGTTTTAGAAATGCATTAGTTCTTTCTATATGGCGAATCTGATATAGTTCAGTTCTTTACAACCCCCCCCCCCCTTTTAAAAGAATATTTTGGCCGCAGGACGAAATATTCTAGAAGAGAGAAAGACTCAAAATTTATAAGAATGGCTCACATGCAAATAAGAAGAAAAAAGAAAAAAAACTTTATTTGCCTGCCTGCCCCTCCACAAAAAAGTATTCATTATACACTCTGTATAATATTTTACACTTTATTCTATTTCAAAACACTTCACATTGTATTATATTGTCAAACATTAAAAGGAATGATAACATACTATATACAATTTTCTTTTCTCTTTTTTTTCCCAAGATTACTCTGTCCTACTCAAAAAATCTATTTGGACAATGTCCTTCCCTGGCCTTTGTATTCTGGCATATTGGTCAGGTTGCAAAGTATGTGCCCATTTGAGTGGTTTACGAGTCATTTTGTTTTTGCTTTTCCTAGTTGAATGCGCACTGCTATCCGTTTCTATTAAACTCTTTTTATTAGTGCAGCTCTTTAATTTTTTATGGCAACTATTCTCGTAGTCCCATCTTTTCCCGTATTCTTTAGTTTATTTGTCGAATGCCTCTCTGAATTTTGCCGATCCTCTTGCCTTTCCCTGATTTCTTTTTGATCAATTTCCTTGTTTTTATCTAACCCTTTCCTGTTATCTGTTTCCCTTATAGATTTTGACAATGTATTTATCTCCGTTATTTTAACTACCGTTGGCTTTCTCGGATTTTTGTTTATTTTTACCCTGATTTTGGCTTCTAAATCTATGTTCGTGCTTTTTTGTCCCGTTTTCCTGTAGCCACTTTCTTTCCATTTTCGCCTTTTCAATCTATTCGTGGAATTATGAGTGTTAAACTTCTCTCCTTGACCAGCAATTTTCCAGACCATTAAGGCCTTTAATCCTTTATTTCTTTTCATTTTCGTATTAATTTTTCTAGCACGTTTCGCTTTATTTGCTTTCGCCTGTTTTTTTATTTTTGGGGATCTCTATAAGTTCGTCCACCCTTGCTATTTTTTCTTTCCCTTTCTCAATGTCCTCCCAACTATCAGTATCATTTTGTTGACCGTTTGTTCCTAAATCTAGTATTTGTTTCCCGGGTTTAAAATCCTTTTCTACTGTTTTGCATAAATTCTGTAATTCGCACTTTTTTTTCTTTTTAACTGACTTTTCACTCTCCCTTCTGACTTTTTTACAGATGTTATGCGACTTAACCTGCTGTTCCCTCATTTTAATCCCTTCTATCTGAGATGAATCTCTGAACAGCTTTTCTTGTCCAGCACTTTGCCTATTTTGTATGATTTTTACCGGTATTTTTTGACCTCTTGTCTTCGCGAGTTATGTGTGTGTCTAAGTTTTTTATAATCCTTAAGTTTTTGACCTCGCCTGACAGCTGTTTCTCTTGTGGTTTCTCTTGGTTTTCTGACCCATAGACTTTTCCTTTTTTTCATTTTCGAACGCTGTCTTTTGTTCTCCCCTCTTTCTCGAAGTTTGACGAATTCGTCGCTATTCTGTTTTTCGGATTACCGTTATAATACTTTTTCGTAACGTCCGTTTGTTTTTTCAAATCCCCATCGCCTCGAAAGTTTTCTGACCTGGAAATTGATTCCTCACGCGACTTGACTATGTTTTGTGCATTTTTACAATCCGTCTTACTTTTTTTCTTAAGCTATAAGTTTCATTTTCAAACGGTATTTTGTCATTCTCATTCGACTCCTGTGCGAGCGGTGGTAAAGAAATCGGTTCTTCCCCTTCGCTCACGTCCAACTCATCGTCTGCCGTGGCGTTTTCCGGACTAATCTCTCGTGATTGACTCACCCCTTGAATGCGCAGCTGAAAATTTTGACTGCTATTGGTTTCGTTTTCTCTCGCCGGCTGTTTAGTTTTATTACGCTCATTCAAATTGATTAATTCTTGTGTTCTGTTTCCAAGGATATAATAATCCAAATCTGACTCGTGGTCCGTGATATGTGCTTTAGTTGTTATCACCGTTTTATCCGCTAATTCTAACTTTATTTCCGCAACCGGAAGCTGTTGAAGTTCCCTGACCAGAGGTTGTTTTAACCACTTAATTTCTCCGCTTAATTGCCCTTTATTAATGAATTTTCTTGAGCATAGATCATCCATAGTTCCCGTATCGCGTAACATTGTAATTTCTACTCCATTTATCTTTCCCTTACTTAAATATGGTTCGAAACCTTTACCTAATTTCGTACTACACCTAACACGATGTACCGTGCTTATTTCTGCTTCCGATCTTTTTAAATCTGGACAGTCTCGTATCCTATGTTTTGGACTTCCGCATTGAAAGCAAGTGCTTTGTTTTGTTTTTTCGAATGCTTTTTGCCTTTCCCTATCATCATTTTTTTCCCGCCAATTATATTTATTATCGGGATTTTTCGTCGGGTCCCTTTCCTCGTAGCTTATGCGATTGAACCGTCTTTCGCTGTCTTTTTCCGCATATCTCGGTCGCTCGAATCTTTTTTCCCCGGGGGATCTGGCATACCCGTTCCAGGCCGTTTCGCCTTTTATTGCTTCATACCCGTCCAAATCTTTTGCGAGTTTGTCTGGTTTTTTATACTCTGCCCACGAATCGATAAAATGATTTTTAGTTTCGGTCGGCACTCTTCGTTTAATTTGTTCCGTAATAAGTAAGTCTTTTAGCTCCTCTAAAGTTTTGATGCCCAACCCATCTAGCCACCCATCTTGAAAACTATTTAATTCGAAGATTAGGTCTTTCCATGGGGTGTTTGTATTTTTTTGATGCCTCATTAATTTTAAACGATAGGCTTCTGCTGTTAACCTATATCGTTCTAAGAGAATTTTTTTCACGTGACCAAAATTGTCCACGCTGCCAGACGGTTCTCGTAAAATTAATTCTGCAATTTCTATGGGCAACAAAGCTAAAAGATGAGTTACTAGATCATCTGACTCGATCCCCGATCTTTCTGCCTGGCTCTCAAATAAATTTAAAAATAAAGTTATGTCTGATTTGTCTGGATCGAACGAATGCATAATAGATTTTATGTTTAATTTTGGGCCTCTATCAGAACGATTACTCGCACTGGAACTGCTTCTCTCTGTGCCTTGCGTTAATCTTAATTCTTCTAGTTTGAATTCCCTTTCTTTCTGTCTGTCTGCGCTGTCTAATTTAGCTCTTTCTAATTCTAACTGTTCCTTTTCGCGTTCCCTTTCTGCCTTTTCGCGGTCTTTTTCCCTAGCTAAATTGCCTTCTCTATCTTGTACAATATACCTGGCTTGCGTTAGCGCAAAGTCCTCGTCGTAGCTATCTGATTGCTCAATTTTTTGGATGAGTATTTGTATTGTATCCCCATCCTCAAGTGCTACACCCGATTCTGCTGCTCAATTCTGTAGATCAACCTTTCTGCAATGTTTTAATGCGGTCACCCTTGTCATAATGAAGCCTTATTTTAACACAATTTCAATAATTTACACCAATAATTTCCTCGGAGAATTTAAAACCTGTCAACTGACACTATAAAATAATTTCATCCTTATCCTAAATATAGCTTTTTATTGTAAATGCTTACATAAACAAAATTTTAAATACAAATACAGGATATAAAGTATAAATTTAAAATATCTGTGAAATTTTTGGATACCTTCCCCTTTTGTTAAAAATAACCAATGTGCAAGATGAATTTTTCTGTTTTAAAGTCCCTATACACACAGAATAAAACACAATATTTAGTAAAATCTTATAGAAATTGCACACATATATTTCGAATAAACTTTTCAAATTTTTCAAATCTGAGCACTTTTTTGCAAACCATGATAAGTGTAATCAGTGTTCTGACCATAAATTTCTAGAAAATATCTGTATTCAGTAGTTTAACTAACATAAATTAATTTTCCTCACAATTTACATGTAATATTACACTACTTGCATCTCTAATTTAAAAAACTGTTCCCCTGAGCCTTTTTTTTCGGCTCGCTACTGCAATCTCCCCTGAAAATTTTCTCCGCTTCCTTTCTTAGAAACAAAATTTTCCTTTGTATTCGTTTCGAATACAAACCAGATTTTAATCTGCTCCCTAGCTTGAGCTAACTTAAATGCCTATGAATTTGCCTCTGTTATACTTGGCTTGATGCCCTTATCTTAATGTTTACTTTACAAATTACAACAATTTTACTATCTCACAATTTTAGATCCCGAATTTAAAACATTTAAATTCTACTAAAAAAAAATTGAGAGCCATTCAAAAAATAATGAGCCTACCTGCTCTGTTGTGTTGAGGTCCCGTCACAGTTGCTTTGGCCAGTGTGCTGCTGTTGAAGTATCAGTCACTCTCTTTGCGTCAGGGTCAGGCCTTTCCGAGGGAGTCTGTCAGTTGTCGACTTTCTCCGTTTGGCTTTAGGTGGATCTCCTGGATGTCCCTTTGCTCTCTCCTGGGTCGCTGGACTGTTGACTACATCGCAGTGTTGCGGCTATGACGTTGTCCTGCTGCTCGATGCTCAGCTCTCTTTTGTTTTTATCACAGACTGCTGACAATCTCATCTGTACTATTTTTTTGCATAAAAGTTCGTTTCGTTGGCTGCCACAAGTTGTGCCGTGTCCTAAGAAGGCGGTAGCGATGGTCGAGGGTGTTACTTCAAAGGCTTAACAACTTATATTCTCATAGAATATGACAACATGATTTTTATTTTTATAACAAAATAAAAGATATTCTGGGGTAATAATAAGTGGCTATGTACACAACAATGTAAATTTTGTTGAACAAAAAGTTTATGCATCAATCAAAATAGTGTCTATGAGAAGGTGGCAGCTAGTTGATTAAGTCCGCAAGGCAATGCATTATTTGATCGGAAGACGCTTGTCTTATCTCAGAGATTAAGATCTCTTCTCCGCGACGGCACCTCGGTGCCCTGTCGCCGCTGATTCCAGGTACAGTAAACCCTCGATTTAACGGACCTCGGTTCAACGAACTTCGGATTCAACGGACTAATTAAAAAAAATTAAAAATTAAAAAATAAATAAAAATTAAAGTAAAACAAGTGGGTAAGTGTGATCGCAGATCGCACAGAGGGTTTCGTTTAATATCCCTTTTAAAACACTTTATCCTTAAATTAACAAATCAAAATCGTTAATTTAAAATTATTCCCCTCTCCCTAACCTGAAATTCAACGCCCGTATTTCAAATTTTTATATTTGACAAATGTCAAATATTTATTTATCACTATTATTTACTGGAAGCCTCCATGATAAAACAGCTTCTAAAACGATGAAACACGCTTCGAAAAAAAAGTATTACTGCCCCCCTCCCCCTCCCCTACTTGAGAATCAACACGCAACCCTCTTTTAAGCTTTTATATGTAAAAAATCAAGCAATGAACAACGACAAAGCATTTATTTTTACTATTTTTAAAAAGCGATTTCTCGGTAAAATAAAGAAAAATATTTATTATATCTGTGGCGACACAATGTCTCGTGATCAAATGAACGAAACCTTAAAAAAAGTGAAAGAACACGAAACGCCGAAAGCGCGCGCTTTGATTCTCACTGCAGCGTGGTTTTCGTTATAAGCATGCGCAATGATGCTGGCGACCTATGCGGCCATGTGATATGCTTTTCGTTCTATGCATGCGCTAGCGTACCCACGATCCATTTCTGCTTCAGTTCACAAGTGTATTTTGCTACTAGTGCTTTTTTGAAATGGCTTGTAATATTAAACGGAAACGCGTTAATCTATATATATAAAAGAAAGTCTGAATTTTGTATTAATCAACGCGCAGCGAAAACTACTGAACCTAAAATTTTGAAAACTGGCGTAAAAATACTTCTTATGACATAGAGTGCCGCTAAGAAAGGATTTTCTAAAATTCCACCCCTAAGGGGGGTAAAAAAGGGAACGAACTATTAAAAAATTCCTTAAAAATCTGATTTTATAATTATTTTTCAAGTGATAACATATTTTAGTGTAATTTTGTATGCTGAATCGAATGGTACTAACCAAATTATTTTAAGTCCAATAGTTCGTGAGATATTCCATGTTTTTTATAATTTGACGATGTCTTTTACGCCAAAAAATCAAATTTTCGAATAATCTATATATATAAAAGCCGTTCTCTGTGTGTATGTCCTTTATACAAATCTTCAATTTTAGACGGATTTCCACGAAACTTGCTGTATATACGTTTTAGAACGTGGAAAAGATCCCTGTCTACTTTAAAAAATCATCAGACCAATATTTATCCCTTTTTTCTATCATCTTTCATAATTTAACATTATAGAAATATCTCATTTTAAATTTTCAAATTCAATAGCTTCTTTCCTGTTGCCACACATCTAAAAAACTGCTCAATAATTTTTAAAAAAATGATAACTCGAGTACTTTGTTTTATTAGCCAATAAAAATTCAGACTCGACCGCTATACTTTTACATTTTTGAAATCGACGTCATTCTATTCAGAAAATGCACATTTTTCATATATTTATGTAAAAACTTTAACTAAGCATGTTTTAAAATGACCTTAGAAGTACTTTAGTTGAATCTAAAAAAAATCTCTTTTAATGAAGTCGTTTCAATATCAAGAATCAATTAAGGAAAATGATAATAGTAAAAAAAAAAAAATCGTTTGCTAGATATGACGTCAATGTCGTCAATATAATTTCAAACTGGCTCTAAAAACTGGATGCTACAATTTATTCCCTATTTCTTTGTAATCTTTAATTATATCATTTAGATAAATGTTTTAATACCTGAAATGCAGTGATAACATTCTACGATTTGTATCGAATACGGTTATATAAAATACGATTTTTCTACGATTTATATTAAATAGAAATTATAGCTACTATTTTTTAGGGTAAGCTTTTTTTCTTTTTTAACCCTCCGACTGTCTTGGAAAAGGGCAAAATTGTAATGTTGTTTTCTCTGCATTTTGTTTAAATGCTAAAAAAAATATTATTCTTTGAACATTTTATAAAAAAACTTAATAACGAATATGAATGCAATCCTTGGAGGTATTAATCATTGTTCAATGTATTAAAAATACATTAAATCAATAGAATTATATTACTTTAAATATTGCTTGTATTGTAGTGAAACCTGGAGCTTAGTGAACGTATTAACACGGGCTTGTCAGTGAGGGGACAAAATTTCATGACTGACAGACTTTTCTGTTAGACGTTGAAATAACGGGATGCATGATGTTTAGAGATCAAATTGCAGTAAAAGCGTAATTTATGGTACGGTTAGGTTGTTGCCACCAACAATATGATACTAGGCGTTACTCATAGATATGTCTTTTCTTTATAATATTGCATTAATAGCAAACGGATATATCTTTCTGAATTGGGTTACAGGTATATTTAAAAATATATCCGTGATTGAAAATTAATTTAAAATGGATAAACAATCCGTAAATTGAGATAAGCTTTTCAAAAAAATATTACTGAAAGTACTTTTTGTATTCTATTAGATTTTGGAATAATCTAATATACGATGTTTAAAGGTCAAATTGCAGTAAAAGTTAAATTTATGGTTGGGTTAGGTTGTTGCCACCAACCATATGATGCTAGAGTTACTCATAGTTCATCAATGTCTTTACTTTATAATATTGCATTAAGAGCAAACATATATATCTTTCGTAATTGGGCTGCATGTAGAGATGAGATTTCCACGTTTTTGCACACCGGTATATTCTTAAAGAAAATGTTGTTCTGTTAAATCAAGAGAGTGTCCCGATTAAATGAAATATCATTTACTCTAACAAAATACTGGTGTGAAAAAATGCGGAAATCTTATCCCTGGCTGCATGCAAATCAAAAATATCCATGATTGAAAATTACTTTAAAATCCATTTACATGAAAAAAAATTGAGATACAATTTTCAAATAAATATCTTTTGACAGAAGCTTTTAATATTCGACAGTGTGAAAAACGAAATTGTATGATGATCATAAGTTAAAAAATTTTTAGTAAAGGCCAAATTTATGGGTTAGGTCATTGCCATCATCAGTATAATGTCACAATTGGCATTGTGTTTGTAGTTATATATATATATATATATGTTCTGAAGATGACTCAATGAAAGAGTCGAAAGATGTAAAATTTTAATATTTTTAATGTTTTTTTTAAAATTTAAATGACGCTTTTTAAGCAAATAATTGTACTTTAATATATGTTATGACATTTGTTTGGAATATACATTATTATGGTATAGTTAATAGTAGACGCAATTAAAACTATTTTACTTATATTTCTTATTGGTCTTTTAACGATTCGTGGGCGAAAATGCACCAATCTCAGTTATTGTCATTGCGGTATTATTTCATTTTAATGTATTTTACCGGGATGGATCCTTATTATTGACACGAGCGAAGCCGGGTAGACAGGCCCGTAGCTAGACCATACTTCCAGGTAGGGCAAAGATTTTTCCAGGGGTGGCAGATTATTTCTTCATTTTTTTTTCTATCTCTTATTCGTAGTTCTTCAAAAATATGCATTGCAATTTTTGGGAGTTTTTTTTTTTTTTTTTTTTTTTTTTCATTTAAAATATAAGATATTTCTAAAGTCAGTACGAAATTTTTAAAGTTTCTTCAGAGACATAATAAAAATGTATTAAAGTTAAATAAAATATTTGGCATAACCAGGCCGTAGGAATCGTCTCCCATCCCCCCCCCCATTTGGGGGGGGGGAGGGCTGAGCAAGGTCAGGGGCCCAGTAGTAAGTTATTGTACCTTTGAGTCAAATAATGTTTTTTAACTTTTATAATTATTTTTAATGTATTTTAATAACATTTTAATTTGTTTTATCCAAATTAATTTTTTGTCAAAGATCTTGGTCAGATTTAGAAAACAGATATGCGTTTTCCTTCTATATCCACTATTCTTTATAAAGGGGCCCAGATGGAAGAGCTTTTGAAACCTTAAATTCTATTTTTTAAATATAATGGTATTTTAGTCTTTTTTTTTTTTGTGTGTGTGTGTGTGTGAGAGAGAGGGGGTGTGGGGTCCTATAAATGGGAGAAAAAGATGAAACCAAAAGTTCAAAACTTTATTAATACTATTACTTCCTTCAATCAAAACAGATATGCACTTTCTTTCTACAGCCACCGTTCTTTTTAAAGGTGCCCAGATGAAAGAAATTTTGTAGGCTCTAAATTAATTCATTTGAATTGTCTTTTTTAGGGCCTTTTATAAAAGTGAGGAAAAGTTGGAACCCAAGATTCAAAACATTTAGGCCAAATTTTTTATTCAAATGTTTTTAAAAAAAGCTTTTTAATCTCATTGAGGACCCCAATAAGCTTCAAAACTTTCTTAATGCCATTACTTCCTTCAAAGAATTTGTGGGGGGGGGGGGGGGGGGGGCTATGAAAGGGAGGAAAAGTTGGAACCCAGGATTCAAAACTTATAGCTGTCACTTTTTTATTCAAATGTTTAAAAAATGTACTTTTTAATCTTGTTGGGGGTCCCAATCAAGCTTAATACTATTACTTTCTTCAACCAAAACAGACATGGGCTTCTTTCTACAGCCACCATTCTTTTTAAAGGTGCCCAGATGAAAGAAATTTTGCAATTTCTAAATACTTTTTTAAATTGTCTTTTTTAGGGTCCCTATTAAATGGAAGAAAAGTTGGAACCCAAGATTCAAAACTTTAAAACCTCATTATTGTTATTCAAATGTTTAAAAAAAATGTGCTTTTTAATCTCGTGGGTGTCCCAATAAGCAGGCATTTGTGTGCCATGCCTTTGCCTCCTATCCCCTTACGTTCAACCTGTTTATTTTTTAACGTTTCATCATGCTGTAATTATTTTATCTACTAGCGGTGCGTCGCTTTGCTTTGCTGGCTGGTTTTTCCAAAAGATAACCTTTTTTTGGGGGAGGGGGGGGGGGGGTTAGCCCTTGGGGGCCCCACTGCCTTCCGCAACGTAAATCCGTTCGGGATATCCTAAATCTGATCTTGAATCAAACAATTTTTGAATTATTGTACTTTTTTTTTCGATAAAGTGATAGTCCCCAGGTAAAAGTTAAATTTTCCAGCATCGTCGTTCATTTTGCTACAGGAGCCAATTTGTTATTTTCCCACCTTCATCTTAATCATGACAGCAGCAAAATCTACTGGATAAATCTTCGGTTCAGAAAAACTTGCCAAGAGGTCTTTCGCAAAACGCGAAAAAAAGGGTATAAATCGCATAAAAAATTGGACAAAAATTCAAAAATCGCAGAGAGCAAAATAAGGCTATATCGAGCCAAAAGATTGAATGAGGAATTTTAAAAAATACTCTAAAAATCACATAAAAGGTTTGTAAAAAAATCAGAAATTGCAAACGATAAACTTTCGTTATTGAACTAAAGGACTTAAACTTGATTCCTTTTAGGAATGTACAAAAAAAAAAAAAAAAAAAAAAAAAAAAAAAAAAAAAAAACACGGCTGAAAGAGAATAAAACGCCGCACAGGGCAAAATTTACTATATTGGGATAAAAGATTGAAACCGGATTCCTTAATTCTCAAAAAATAAAATGAAATAAATAAATAAATCAGTGGACTGGAGGGGTTTTTTTCCGTTCAAACACTCACAAAGAAAAAAAAAAAAAAAAAAAAAGCTTTAATTTGCCCATTTTTCGCAAAAGTATAGAAAGTCACCAATCTAACGTAACAATTACCCAACATCCTTCAATATAAAGATGCAGTTTCATCAAATCCCAATAGTGTTCCGTCAACTGTGTTGCATTGTACTTTTCATAATTAGAAACTGAACTTACGCATTAATATTTTTTCCTTCATAACACGAAAAAGTCGCGAATCAACGATCAAAATTTCTAGAAAATTTCTTCAAATATGAGAAAAATCTCTTCTAATCACAGGAGCTTAAAAAAGGGGGAAAGCGTTTAAAATCGCATAAAAAGTTTGCAAAAAATTAAAAAATTGCATAGGACAAAATTTTGTGCTTGTGGCTAAAAGATCGAAACCTGACTCCTTTTACTAATGTCAAAAAAATCCCGTCGGAACGCGAAAGAAAGTTAAAAATCACATAAAAGACTTCGTGAAATATTCAAAAATCGCAGAAGACTACTTTACTATATTCGGCTAAAATAGAAAGATTGAAAATGGATTCCTTTTATGAATGTAGATAGGAAAAGCACGAAATTTTTAAAAACACTAAAGATAGCATAAAAAATTAAATTTTAAAATTTCATAAGAAAAAAAAACCTATTTCGATGTGCATAATTTAAGGCATACGGGTATCCTTCCTGTCAAATCTTGTCGTGAACAGAAAAACATCTGGTCAGACCAAAAAAGAAAAAGAAAAGGACAGAGACTCTGTATGTCTTCATTTTTATCTAGTAAGAAACCCATCTTCGTTTCCCACAGAAAGGTACTGTATCTGAAGCCTTTCTTTTTCAATTTCTATCCGGAACACTTGGGTGACAATTTTAAATTGGAGAAAACTGAAAAATATGAAAACGACATCGCAAAGGTAATTTTATATATTTTGTAAATCTCTAAATATATATATTTTTTAAATAAAAGACACCGTTCAAAGCAGAAAAAAAGTTATTATAAATGAGTATTTTTTGCTTTAAAAAAAATCTGTCTGGGCCATGCGGATGGCATTGTCAAACTGAAAAAAAAAAAAAAAAAAAAAAAAAAAAAAAAAAAAAAAAAAGAATAAGAAAGACTTCTATATATATATATATTTTTTTTTATGTGCAATATTTGAAAGTTTTTTGTGGCGGTTCATTTGCAAAGGTAATTCAGTTTGAAACTTTTTTTTTTTTTGTCAAATTTTGTGCTCTGTTATTTTTGAATTTTTCGAAATTTTTTAGCTGTGATTCTGGTATTTTTTTTAACATTCGTTAATAAAAAATCCGGTTTCAATCTGTTAGCATAATATAGTAAATTTTGCTCGCCATGAACTTCGAAATATCTTTATCAATTTTTGGCATCCTTTCACATTTTGCGGTGATTTTTTTACCTTTTTTTTCTAAATGGGGGATTCTCAGTTAAATCTTGCTAGTCCTTTGATTAAATTCATGTTGTAAGAAAATCAAATCTGTTCCTGTAACACCATGAACAAAATGTTGCAAATTTTAATTTAATCCGGGTCGAAATAAAAATCTACAATAATTCATTTGTTTGATTCGAGATCTGAGCCGGCATAGCCCCAATGGGTGTACGCACATTGCCGAAAGCAGTTCAACCCAACTCTAAATTCGTTTAATTTGAGTTTCGTTTTGAAAAAAATCAAGTAGTGAAGCTCCGCTGATGTTATAAAATAGAACTCGGATAGCAAAATTAAATATAGATATTTTTCAAAAATCTTAGAGGCGGGGAGACCTGAAAAAAAAAGTTTGTGGGTGGCCTCAAAAGACCTTCCTACGGCCCTGGGCATAACGTAAATAAAATGTATTTCTTTTAATTAGGAACTGGAATCGAATACCGTTTTTCACTTTTCAATAAATGCATTACACTTTGAGTTGTAATTTATTTCTAACTTATGATGGTCTGTATCAGGTTGTCGCCTTGCAAAAATTGGCTTATATTGGCAACTTTGACGATCACTTTGGAAACTGATGTACTTTTAAGAAAAAGTGCAGAACAGTTTCATTAAACAACGCATTCAGTTTCTTCGTTTCTTAATAAAAGCATCTAACATTTTTTTAATTTAAGAATAAAAATGGCTTTATAAATGTGTCAGTAAGTAATAAATTTGGATTTGTAAAATCGTAAGTAACCTGACATATTGTATTGTTTAAATTTGAAATAATGATTGGTTTATTTTAGAAGCGACATTTAAAATTTTTTTTCAGTGGAATGGGAGACAGTCGAAGAGAGGAAGGGACAGACCTTCCATTATCTATTTTGTATTTTCACATGGGATGAGGGGGGGGGGGGGTGTCCTTTGGAATTTGTTGTAATCGGACCAAGTTTCCACGAAAGAAGCATTTAACTGTCATGTACAGCAAATTAAAGTTAAGGAAACAGTATTGTGGGCTGCTTCAAGATTAGTTTCAGAAGCCTTTGGTTTCAACCAGGGATGTAGTGGAGGGTATACGCGGGTATACGCCGTATACCCTCTGGATTTTTTTAAGGAGTACCGTAAACCCTCTGTTTCTCATGAAAACTACAGTATATACAGTCTAGGGTATACTCTATGCCTTGAGCGTATACCCTCTGCTTAGAGCGAATACCCTCTGTCTTTTTTACGACTACATCCCTGGTTTCAACCCCGCCTCCTAACGATAAATTACGTATGATGACAATTGTATAAAGAGAGGAAGCTTTAAGCTGCGTACACACTATCCTTCTAACTGTAATCAGTGTCGGCTTCGTTTGTTCTTGCCACGCGGTGTCTTTGATTTTTAACGACTTTAGCAGGAAAGGGACTGATGTCCAGCAAAAGAGGAACCTTTCCTTCAAGTAGAGTCGAGCTCCTTATCTCCTGACCCATTGTTGATTCCCCTCATTCTTTTGTCAATAAACCGCAGATGGGTTCAGAATAAAAGCTTTTCCAAGAATACTGGACAAGCAGGCAAAATACGCGTGAGTACGCAGCCTTAGGGATTAAGGTAAACCCGATTTGTTGTTGAAGCGGTATGGGATAATTTCTACAAAGTGAAAAAGCGAGGCACGCACAATGGAGCAGTTTTCGACAGGTCTGTTAAAGAGGGAGAGAATAAAAGCTTTATCGATGAAATTTTGCTATTTTTGTTTCCAGTCCAGAAAGGAAATTTAGGGGTAGAGGGCAAGGTCTGGAATGGAAAAATGAAAATTTGATGTTGTATTACATAAATTTTTTTAAAGGGAAATACTGAGTAAAAAAATGATCAGAATGTCGAGCTTCATTCTAGGTTGGACAAGAAGTGGTGGAAAACTGGAAATTTAATGTTTTTATCGGAATGCGCTAGGTCGGGCAAAATATTTTCCAGGTCGGGCAAAGCCCGACCTGGCCCCCACCTGGCTACGGGCCTGCGGGTAGATCTGCTAGTTTATCTATAAAACAGAAACTTGAGTTGATAGAGAAGTTGGAGAGTGGTGTGTCGGTCTCGCGTGTTTGCGAAGTATACGGAGTTAAAAAACAAACCGTTTCAGACATTTGCAAGAATAAGGAAAAACTAGTTCATTTTTCCCTTAAATACAGCGTGGGTGATTCAAAAAGCGATTTCTCAGTGGCGGACAGGAAACATGTAAAAGTGGCTCAAAATAAAAACCTGGAGGAGGCAGTATACAAATGGTTTGTACAACAGCGGTCAAGTGGCGTCGTCGTCCGTAATGTTGAGTTGCGGGCAGCCGCAGAAAAATTGGCGAAACATATGGGTTTAGTGACATTTCGTGCAAGTGATGGTTGGCTTTGGCGCTTTCGTAAACGCCATGGTTTCACTAACAGGAAAACATGCGGTGAATCTTTAAGCGCCGACATCGAACAGGTGGAACCTTTTCGAAAAAAGATAAAGAAATTGATAGAATCCGAGGGCCTACTTTTGTGTCAGTTATACAATGCTGACGAGACAGGACTCTATTTTCGTTCTGTGCCAGAAAATACCTTGACGTACAAACATGATGCCCAGACCCCTGGCCGCAAGCTAAACAAGGAGCGTATTTCAGCACTCCTTTGTGCTAATGCTGATGGTAGTCATCGTCTTAAACCAATGGTAGTTGGAAAGGCCGGGAAACCGCGTGCTCTAAAAAATATTAGTATGCAACAACTGCCAGTCATCTACTCTAGTTCAAAGAATGCTTGGTTCACAGGCGATATTTTTTCTGTTTGGTTTTTTAACCAGTTTGTTCCTGCCGTGCGTCACTATCAAGAAGAAGTTATGAAAATAACTTCCCACGAAGTAAAAGCTCTATTACCCTTTGATAATGCTCCCTGCCACCTTAAGGGTGTATTCGAAAAAATGTTTTTCCACCCTCAACAGCTCGAAATTTTCTGAGACATTTTCAGACTCATTTTTAAAAGTAAAAAGATGGAACTTGCTGGGGGTGATTTTTGAAGACATGTTTAACATGCCGTGTGATTTCATTTTCAGCTCAATTAATTAGAATTTGATTTTTAAACAATTATTTTATCAGTATGACCATTTTTTTCATTCCCAGATCGCCCGCTTCTGAAAATTCAGTTCAAAACGCCAACTTTGACAGCGTTTAATATAGTATTTTCTGCATTTATCAAAAAATCGAGAAACACGGCACATTATGTAGTTTCTAAATAAGAGAATTTCCCAGTTTGATGCGTTTGAGAGAAAAAACGAACTTTAAAATGAATCAGAAAATAAGCAGTTTGGATCGGAATACACCCTTAACGCGGAAAAGTTAGTTAGTAGGGATGGACGAATAAAATGTGATTTCCTTCCTCCAAACTCAACTTCATTAATTCAACCGATGGACCAAGGAGTCATTGTTGCCTGCAAGAGGATTTATAAGAAGAAATTCCTTGAAGAAGTAATGGTAGTGTTGGAAAATGAAAATGATGCAGTATAAGATTTGAAAGGAGCCAGAACGCTGCAAAATTTGCGCACCTACAATTTAAAATCAGCTATTTTTAACTTTGCTGCTGCGTGGAGGGAGATGAAGGTATCCACACTGGCTAACGGGTCGAGGACGACAAGAAAGAAGAATTAAGCGAATTTCGACCGAAATTATCTACAGTACGAGAGCATATGGATGACGTCATTACTTACATAGGGGCATCATCAGATCCCGAAGTGTTTGCGTATTATGAACACTTTAGACAATTTCGAGCTCTTATAATAAAAAAAACAGCATTCAAGTGGGAAACAACTAAAACTAGAGGCTTTTTTCAATCCAGCAGTATGGAGCAACCTTAATGTGATGTAAATAACATAAAACGATGCCTGTTGTTTTGGGGGCATTGTAATTTTTTCATTTGTTTATTGCTTGTTTATTAATTATTATTTCTGTGTAAAAAGTGTTTCATTCCCATAAAAGTTGCATATGTGTTAATTCGTTTGTATTTCATTACCAACATTGTATTATTAAAAGTAATGTATTGTGTTTATATATATACATACACAGTGGTATATATGTATATATACAATATATATTTATGTATATACATATATTGTATATAGTATACAATACATGTATATACACTGTATATATTGTATATATATATTATATATATATGTGTGTAATTTGCACTGTAATAATATATGTAATTACAAGTACGTAATAATATATATATATGTACTATAGTTATAACAAAATAATATTATAAATAGTACTTTGCGATTTAACGGACTTTCGATTTAACGGACACATCTTAGTCCCAATTAGTCCGTTAAATCGACGGTTTACTGTATAAGTCCCCGGTCCTAGGAATCGTAAATCTCGGCCCTTTCGGCCTTCAACCTTTTCTCCGGAGAGAACTTTTCCACTCCAAAAGTCGCTCTTCCAACTCCAGCCAAAATCTAATCTCTCCTTCATCCTCCTCTCGTATATATATCTCAATTATCTCCCTCTAAAAAACAATAGTGAGTTTCTCAGCCACTAACTGTCCGTTCTTTTCAAGAACCTCCCAGGGACCTTATTTGCTATCCCCTGAGTAGACACCTTGAGGACCTCCTCTTTTTTGCACACGGATCTTGTGATCATATGCTCTTGTGAGAAAATATGTGAGTGCTTTTCCCACGCTCGAGATCAAGAGAATACCGGCTGCTCCTCTGCATTAGCAAACTGTCACCGATTGTCAAATGTCCAAGAACGATGGTGACTGAGTAGTTTATTTCATCTTACCGTACGTCTTAGTGGACTTCACCATATTTTTACTCCGTTTTAGAAATGCATTAGTTCTTTCTATATGGCGAATCTGATATAGTTCAGTTCTTTACAGCATGTTTAGCGGGTAGAGGATGAAAGTTTTCTGCAAGTGAACTTTCCTCTTCTGCGACGATGTCGCAGTGTGCTAGTGTCGCCGCATTTCTACCGGGCTATGTACTATGCATACATATCTGTAAATCATATACAGGGCTGTACAAAAAAATCGTATATTTTAACGACTATTCATGGTAATAGCAGAAATCAGATTTTCAATCTGCGTTATGTGTTTTCCGAATTCTTCATTTAGACGTCATCTTTCACCTCAGTAAACTGTGAACTTTTATTATAGTATTCTGAATGCTTTGAAAGTGCTTTGTAATCTATTCTGTACGCATGATTTTTCGTTCTTGTTCATTATCAGAAAGAAATTAAAGATGCATCGAAGCAATTTCAGGATCAGAAACCATAGTGGGCATCTTTGTATGCGATGGAGAGGAATAATATACTCCCTAGGAAAGCTTTAAGCCGCAGCGTCATGGGCGAGATCTTTTTCATCACTTCTTTGAATGAATGATATCTTTTATATTTTAACCAAATATTTTCGGTCCTTTAGCTTTTAACCCTTTGAGGGGCAAGTAATTATGTTTCTGTAATGTCGAATTCACACCGGAATCTGCAAAAAGATGTATTGCAAAATAAGGAAAAGCAATTTTATGACTTTTTACCACAAAATTTAGAAAAGAAAAATTTCATAAAATTTTTCTCGTGCAAATCACCATTAATCGTTGGTGGGATAAAATATATCCCACCGCCCCTCAAGGGGTTAATACATTTCCCCTTTAAAACTAGCCCTGAATGCACCTATAATTGAAACCGTGCTTTTTGAAAACAGCTTGGGAAAAGAAAGAGATAAATATCAGAAGGCAAAAATTTTTTGTGGGGATTTTGTTGTTGATTGGAAAATGTGATCTTCCTTTTCGCGGGATACAAACTTGAAAACACATCTGAATTACAATCCTGCAAGCTGTGGAATCGTTTTGTGGAGCGTTTTTAACACTTTCTAACATATTTGAAAAGTGTTTATGGCTTCGGTTTGTCTGCCCGTCTGTTCGAGCTCTAACTCTCGTAAATATACTCGGATTGCCCTGATTTTTTTGTATGTTATTTATTATTACTATAGAACGATCGGATCGGTATTGAAAACAAAGTGTGCACCATATTTTGTTCATTTACAGCAGGCATGTCAAACTCGTTTACTACCGCAGTCCAAATTAAGCATTGTACATGAAGCCGCGGGCCACATTAACAAAAACAATAAGCAGATAAATTTTAGGTACTTTTCGGTTAGCCGGGTGCCAGTGTTATATATACATATTTATATACATACATATATGTAAATATACATATATACACATATTGTATATATACACACATATATATATAAATATATATGTATATTTACATCTATGTATGTATATAAATATGCATATATAACACTGGCGCCCGGCTAACCGAAAAGTACCAAATTTTATTACTATCGCGCAATATTAAAAATACAACCATGTTAAAATTTAAAAAAAAGCTTGCAAAATTTTTAAGCTATTTGTTGAAAATTTAAAATACGCACCAGAAAAATTTTAAAAATATTTATTAAGTAAAATTACATCGATTTTAAAATTTCCAAACCCTTTTTATTTCGTAAAAATAAAATCCCAACAAAAAATTTTCGGTAAAAAAAAAAGCGCCAAGTTCTCCTTAATGTTTCGGCCAGAAAAAGTAGTGATATCTGAAGTTCGCACAAGTTAAAAGCCAAACATCCCAAATCTTTCATTGAAAATGGCTTCCTGCGACTTGGCCGTTAATGCCTTCTACAGCATTTCAAAATTAATGGTTGGAAATTACGCATTTATGAATTATTTAAATATTAAAAGTAATAATAAAATGCAAAGTGGCAAATTCACATAAAGTCATTATAAGTAAAAGAGTTCTGAGAGCTACCATTCAGTTTCAACAAACATTAGTTTTGATTACAGATCATTTAGTTCAGGGGTGTCCAACTGTGGCCCGCCGGATACCACTAAAATTTTACAGTTATCTTTGCCTTATCTAATCGTCGATTTGCTGCAATTCAACTTGTCGAATATTTTTAAAAAATTTTAGTGGTATCCGGAGGGCCACAGTTGGACACCCCTGATTTAGTCCACTTGTGGTTTAATTGCCATTTTGTACGGTCTAAAGCTAAAGTTATTAACGTAAAACCCAAGAAATAAAACAAATTTATTTACTTCAAATCTCACAATATGTTACATTATATTTTATTGTATAATATTGAAATCTTGTGTATTGACGAAAGAGATTTTTTTCGTTTGAACATTTATTATAGTTTGTTTGAATACACTAAGAGGTATTCGATTTATAAACTGTTAAAAGCTGATACTAATTATGTTTTAGCAATTAGGGATATTATCTCCTGAACACAAGTATTTTGTTATTTTTAACTTCTAAGCATTTAAATAGACTGAAGTTGTTTAAATGCTTTTTTCAAATGTGTATTTTATTTCTGTACTCTGTGCCACAAAATGCTAAAATAATCAAAAAATGTAGTTGGCATGTAACTCATTTGTACATATTTGAAAATTTGAAAAACTCTCCCGAAGGCATTAACGGCCAAGTCGCAGGAAGCCATTTTCAATGAAAGATTTGGGATGTTTGGCTTTTAACTTGTGCGAACTTCAGATATCACTACTTTTTCTGGCCGAAACATTAAGGAGAACTTGGCGCTTTTTTTTTTACCGAAAATTTTTTGTTGGGATATCATTACTTTTTGTATGTTTTTTCATGTTTGTTATTCTAAACTATATTAATATAAAAAAACTTAAATTTCGGTACTTTTATGTTAGCCGGGAGCAAATCTCCTCATTAGCCTTTTGTTTTTTCGCCAATAGCAGTTTTCATTTTTCACATGTGTAAATTAGAAACAATGCTTTGGATTTCAAATAAAATATTTTGGTTTATGTTATTATTTCTTATTTATTTATTTATTTATTTCTATGTTAAATATTCTATTAAATAAAATCAGGGAAATGCATCTATTTTAAATGAGATGACTGAAAAGTATATATCTTTAAATGAAATGAATGCAATATGAACAATGGAGTTGTGAACAGTATTTGGCGATTTGCCACTTGCGCCCGGCTAACATAAAAATACCTAAATTTATTTTATTGAGCTTTACAAATTTATACTTTATTTCTTTTCATATTAAAGTACTAGCCGTCTCTAGCAAGGAGTATTTACCGTATTAATTCCATGTTAAACGTTGCATCATGTTACTGTTATTCATAATTTAATTTACTTGCCCATTCTTTCGCCAAGTCGGAAGCTTTTGATAGAGAAATCAAGAACTCTTTACGATCATGGAAGCACATCGTATATTTTGTGTTGTTATGTATTTCATCTTTCGTGACAAATATCTCTTAACTCACTTATGAATGTTTCCTTAGCAGCTACGATTCGTTCTCTAATGCGGAATTTTTAAACCTATTAAGTAATCTTTTCTAATTGGGCTCACTGCCAATTGTTGCATTTTAACAGATACGACTGGGTACAAGTGTAATGGTTCTTATGAAATCCTTTGACAATATCTGCATTTGCATTAAACCATATTGATGCTAATATCTTTTTGTTTCACGTTAACCTTTTCAATAGACTCGATTACGGAAGAATAGAAGGTCTACCGGCTCACTGCCATGATCCATTTGAAAATTTATCATTCTTCTCACCTGATCGTGTTGAAGAATTAGTCAGTGTGCCATCATTTTAAGATTTTAGCTAATTTTATTCGAAACCTGAAAACTAAAATGCGAGGAACCGGATTATAGAAGATTCATTCTAACGTACATATTGATTAACAAGTTACATGTTATAGAATTATAATAATCATAAGAAGAACTGGCAGTTTCAATGCTTTAATAGTTTCCGTAAATTCTCTTTATATAATACAGAAGTTTTAGCGGTGTAAAGATTAACAACATAGTCACAGTAAGTATACTAACAGTACAATATAATAACAATAGCAGAGGCTTTGGGCAGTGACGAAACTATTAGCACTTTGGAAATATTAGTACGTTATATCATTTAACTATTCAGATGATATGCGGAAAAATAAAAATACATGGCTCGCATTAATAATTAACTCCTTGAAAAATATCCACTAGCTTCAAATATTCGCCAAGCTTGGCGACATTTAGCAAAGTTTCGCCAAATTTGGTAATATATCATGTCAATTCTCAAATTTGGCGACAAAAAATGTTTTGTTTATTCTGACGTCATAATGATGCATATGTATTATGTATTATACACATACCTATAATATGTATTATGCAAATGTATTACGTATTATATGCATATGTATAATATGTATGATGCATATGCATAAGCTCATTAATATCACTAAAACGCACTTAAAGGAATAGTGTTACATAAATAGTAGGGATAATTGCCAGATTGACCAGAGTGCTATTGAGATTAGAATTCCGACATTTATAATAGACCGGGAGGCGTCTGCACACACCATCACCTCATCGAGTTTACAGCTGAAATTTTAGGATTAGTTAAAACTACATTAGCATATTTAAATGCAACTGGTCTGTTAAGTCATATCTTGGTAGAAACCACCTGATGACCTAATTTTAGTGGTTAACTGATACGTTTACTATTGTATTTTCCTACATCCAAAAGTTTGGAAACATGGAGGAATGGGTGCAGGAAGACACAATGGAAAATCCACCAATTAACCCGTAAAATCGGGTCTGTAGGTGGTTTCCACAAAGATATGACTTGGCAGACCAGATACATTTCAATACGCTAATCGATATTTAACTAATCCTAAAATTTCAGCCGTCAACTCGATGAGGTGATGATCTGTGCAGACGCCTCCCGGTCTTTAATAAAATTTGTTTTAAGGGAGTAAAAGATGGACATATAAACTGAAAGATTTGCCTTATTAAGATTTTTGTAAAAACATATAAAAATTCATTCAGCTTGAAATCATGTAACACCTTTATAACTCAGGCTAAATTTCTGTAATCGGGTTTTGGCGACCAACATATCTTATCTATAACTATAATCTTTCTTTTACAGATTTAAAATTAACAATAAATTAACAGTAAGTAGGCTAATAATACAATATGATAACATTAGCAGCGAACTTCGGACGCCGTATCTGTCGCACATCGTTAAAGACAGTTTATTAGTTACACATTTCATTTAATTAAAAGGAGATTTTTAAACTTTCATATGGAATTAGGATATTTTTCCACTATAGGGACCTTGGCATGTTTTTAAATTCTTGGCGCAATTCGGACTTCAGAAACTGAGATATGTTGCCAAATGATATAAACAGCTATGAAAACAAACCTGATGAACTTTTATGTTATTTATATACATATAAACATTTTATTTATACATGTATAAAATATTATTTTTTATATACAAATTATTTATGTTGGTATATAAAAATAAATAAACGGGTTCCTTACATTAAATAAATTGTATACATATGGGAAAAATTGCGTGTGTATATGACACAGTAAATAGGTTGCCAGAAAATACGTTATTATCAAATTTCTTTTCTCGTCAAGGCTATTTTCTGTATTTTGCCAAGGCTACTATATCGGAAACGTACAGAATTGCGGTTATATATTTTTTAATGTTTTATTGTTTTAATATCGTAAATATATCATAATCTATACTGATTAAAATTTTTAGGTATATTCATTTTTTCTATTTAACAAGCATCTTTGGAAAAGCATATATATTAAATGTTATTGTGCTTGAAATCACGTGACCCCCTTCAAAACTCTGTAATCGAGTTTTGGCGAACATTGGCACAATTGAATGTGTTAAGGAACTGTTTACGGCCAAATGAACACCCCCTGTTTGAAGGGTTTAGAGGCGGAAATTCTGTGTTTTCAGATTTTTCTTGTTAATTGTGCTACAAACCCGACTTACTTGTGAAATTTCATGATTCTACGACTTTTAGAAGTACCTTAGTTATTTGATGATGCGAAGTGAGTCAGTGACAAAAAAGCGCTTTTTCGGAATTTAATATTTCGAAAACTACTAAATATAGAAACATAAAATCGTGGAACCTTAGTTCAGTTTGACCATACGAACACGTGTATAAAAGAAAAATTTCTATATCTCTCCCTAAAACGACGTTATTAGGGGGTGAAAAGTATGCCATTATGGTTCAGGAAAAGGTATCTTACGGCTTGTGCGAACTTGGCGGACGCACTGCCGTGCTCCCAGATAAGCAAAGATTTCATACAGAGTGCGCTGCCAAACATAAAAAAAAATATGTTAAAATATAAATACAAACATACTTAAACTCATATTGCCATTTAAAAAATTAAATGGCAAAGTTATACAAAAATATATTATTAAGTTTATAATCCTAATCTTTGCAATTTTCTTTTAAGTTGTAATTGTTACTTTTTATAAAACCAACCGCTTCAAGAACACAATTGTTTGCAATATAAATTTATGAAATAACAAAATTTTCCTAATTGAGTAAAATTTACCAGCTATGGTGATTGTACGGGGCATAGGAATAATTTCCCGACGCTCCTCACTTGTTTTTAAGTACAAGTAATAAAAACTGCCTTTCAAAGTCATTTATTTATTTTGATTTTATTTTTTCTTTTCATCATTAATTACCACTCTATTTTAATAGCTTAGGATGCATTTTTAGTACCAAACAAATACTGCATATTATTTTGTAATGTCATGTAAAACAAAGACAGCAGTAAAATAAATTATGAGTTTCAAACATTACTATAAGACTTTTATAAATCTTTAAATTTTCAGATTCAAAATTTGCTCTATTTAACTTTCTTACTGGTTATTTTTGCATCCCCAATCTTTTGGATCTGAAATTTTAAAATGAGTTAGATTTGACCATATTCATATAATATACTCTCTGATGTTTATATCTCCAAAAGTCAGGGCAGTGTTGCCAGAATGGGGAATTTTTTCCAACAAAACAGCAACCAATATTTTTTTCTAATAATTTTCTCTTTGTTTAATCACAGAATTTTTATCATTAAATATAGTCAAGATAAATATTCTGAAGGAGTGGTAAATGTTTTGAATAAAAACTTTCTCAAACTTGGCAACACTACAACGTTTGCAAGTGTGTTCGCGAAATATATTTTCTGCATCAAACATGGGGAAAATGCCAAAGGCTTGGCGGGCCACAGAGAAGTTTCTGGCGGGCCAAGTGTGGCCCGCGGGCCACGTGTTTGACATGCCTGATTTACAGGGACGATCAAAAATTTTCCGTTACTTTACTGTCTATTGGAAAAAATCGTTTTAAGTTCATTTTAATGATGTTAGACAATTTCGGACATAATGAAACTGATAAGCATTTATGTAGTGCACTGAAACATGCATTCTGAAAAATATGGGGTGCAAAGCATTTGCTATTCATTTACAGAGCCACAGAAAAGAATTCCGTTACATAATAGTCTTACTGGGAAAAACAGTTTTCAGCGTATTTTAGTTCTGTTACACTATTTCAAATATAATGAAATTGATATATATCACTGAGACTTACTACAAGACACTTGTTGTATAACATGATGTACACAGCATTTATCTTTCATTTACAGGGACAAGCAAAAGGTTCGGATAGCGTACTGTATCTGAAGTACACTGCCTATTAGCTATAAGTGCTGGAAATGCGATTTCATTTAGGTATGCGCATTTAAGTTTAACTAAATGTTTGCTTAGTATTTGGGGTGTATAAATGCTACAGATCATTATACACAGGGCTCCACAAAAGAATTTGTGAGCAATGCGGATTATCAGCGTGAATGGCTTAAAGGCAGCTTTTAACTGAGTTATGCACTTTCAAGTTGAATTATATTTAGTATACTAATAATTTTTTTTAATAATATAAGTAAAATCATATACAGAACCACGCAAAGAACTGGATACGTGACCTCCTAAGGATGATAATGTTTGGAAGTGTGGTTTGATCAATTTTATCCGCTTTATGTTTTAGCCTGAATTAAATTTTAAATTAAAATGTGTGTCGCTTATAAAAATATGTTGGTTATATACAGGGCTATACAAAAGAATTCAAGTATGTTTCCGTATATTGATAGAAATTGCTGAAGGCGAATTTTCAACCTAACTACGCGAATTTTCTTACTAAACTAAGTTTTAGCATATTATGTAGAATATGTACAAATTGTAGATTAATCCCTTGAAGGACGATGATGCCGCTATGGCGACACATAATTTTAATCCCTAATTGCCACCTGAATTTTTTTATGAAAATTTCATTTTTATTAAGTACGCGAAAATATACATTAAATTGTTTACAAATAAATTTTCTTGTAAATACTAGTGTTATTCAATTACTTCAACATTTTACGAATACAAACACCTTACCCCTGAAAGGGTTAAGTACGGGGCTGTACAAAATAATTGGACTGCTTTTACGTTATGGGTGGTAATTGCTGCAATCTGGTTTTCAAATGTGTTATTAGTTTTCTAAAATATTTACTTAATTTTTTTTACCGTAATTAAACAGCGAAGTTTTAGTAAAGAATTCAGGAAGAGTTGGAAATTGTTCCACAATCCATGCTTGAAGCATGATTTTTCTTTCTTTTTTGAACAAAAAAAAAATTATGACAACTTACACGGATCCTGTAACTTACACGAATACAATCCCTAAGGCATTTTCCTCAAATATGGAAACTTAAATATTTCCCTCTATCTCTAATTATGAAAAGAAGTTTGCAAATCATAGAAACAGTGCGCTGAATTGAGTTAATTTACTCAATTATTCTAACATGTTTAGTCTATAACAAAGCGACATTTTTGGTGTACTTTTTTGTAGAAACATTTTAATAGCGTAAAATCAATTCAGCATTTTATGGATACATAAAGTCATTTTTTAAGGATACAAAATGCCTCTTTCTACAAAATACACTTGTCTTATATCAAATGTTGCAAGTGTAATAAGTATTATTTTCACAAACATGTATTATTTTCTCAAATCCTTATTGTGATGTTGATTTGACTGAAATATTCTTATATTTTAACATTCAATTCAAATACTCTATAATATGTGGTACTTTTATAAAAGAACAAAAGAAGCATAAGCTCACTGCAAATAGAGGCGTCTTAAATTAAGACACATATGTGACTGAAAAAGTTATTCAGACACTTAAGTGTCTAAATTTGAAATTTCAGACATCACAGGCGTCTAAATTTAAGACACATAAGTGTCTTACTATGATCATGTCATAAATAAACTGATAAAAATGTCTGAAAAATGGTGATATGTCTGAAATTAAGACATTTAGAAATTTAGACACTTAAGTGTCTAAATGCGATACAATTGTATCATATGTGTGATGACTTATGTATAACCGTATTTGTATTGCAGTATGTATGCCAGCACCACCAGAAAATTGTTTTCGAATGGATAACAGATGTTTAAAATATTTTTATCCATTAAATTTGGTATTTTATATATTTTTTAAAAAGTAATTTGTTTAGATTATGGGACGTCTGGAAAATTGGAATAGTTAGCTTACAAAAGTTTTGGGACTTAGTTATTTTTGGCGCAATAAATAAATCAGTAATTGCTTTTCATAAAATATATTTATTTTCAAAAATTACTCGCAATCATGGACGTACGCACGTATGTCCAAGGAAGAGCCACACCCTCCCCCTAAATACTAAGAGATGTACCGGTACAAAGAAATTTAGGGAGGGACAAGATTTTGGAACAGTTGTGTCTGGGGTCAACAGCGTAATCCGCTTTTCTAAAATGCAGAACATAAACATGAAATAGGCAAACTAAGAATATTTTGACAGAACTCCTCGTGCAAGAAATTTTTAAAGATACAAACATAAAAATAAATATAAAAATTAATCGTTCAAAAATAAGTTTCAAACGAAATTTTTGAAAACAGAGAACTTTTTTTTTCTCAATGGACTCCCCCCCCCCCCCCACACACACACACCGTTTTGAGATAAATTTGAAATATATGAATATCAAAAGAAGAAAAGAATTAAAATTGTCTTCTACGAAGTGTTCAAAGGAAGGTGAGTTTCTCTGAAGTAAAATTCTTAGTAACATTTTCCCTTAACGTAAAATTATTCTATAGCCATTTATAAGAAAAGAAATATCATTTATTTTTAATTATCAGACATAAAGAAAACATAATTGATTAAATTTCACTATACTGGGAGGGAGAATGCATCTTCTGGAATGTATCCACCAGGGGGCACTCTCAGTTGTGCATGCGTTTTAGATGTCTTTCGTTGTAACGTACGTTGTAACTGAAAGTTTGTTTTATGTACGCGTATTTCGTTTTTTGCGAAATTTGAATTTCTGTGATTTTAAGTCGTATTCACTTAGTTTATTTATGTATTGAATATATACATCTGACTTGCGTGCTTGACACCCAATGTCTCTTATAAGCTGTCGTCGATATAATTCGGGATAGAGACAACACTTGAAGATTACATCCGGGAACTCTACAAAGTGTGTGGCAAGGTGTGTGTGCAACGGACTTAGTGTTAATTTGTATCGAGATTTAGTGTTATTGGACTTCGTCTTTGTCAAAGCTGGTAAAAAAGAACTTTTGTCTGGCGGGGTATATTTTGAGGATGAAGCATTTCATTCTCTAAGTATGCTTAGCCGGATGTATTAAGGGATTTCCGTCTAAAAAGATGCAAGTCTTTGTTCCTCACTGTAATAGTTTTAAAAATTTCAAATCGAGGAATTTATCTTACTTCTTGCAACAGGATTAAAGTAAGTGTCACAATTTTTCTTTTTAGTACTAAAATTAGTGTTTTATTATGATTTTCTAAATAGCACTGATCAAAATCTTGCATAAAATGGTATTAGCTTTGAATCTGTTTGCAAAAAGCTAGATCTAGAAGTATATATTCTTCTAGAAGTTAATTCTAGAAGTATATATTTTTAAACTTATGACGTTGCCTTTTATTACAAATTACATATTTTAAATTCTCATATTTTTTCCCTTTTTTAAAGTAATAATATCACATTTTAAGTTAAATTCATTCTCTTGTTTTCCATGGGAGTTCTTAGTTTCAATTCTTATCTGTTCCAATTCTAATTCTTATCTCACACTAAACGACCACAATGATATAAAGAAAAAAAAGCTTTGAAAGCTTTCCTAATGCTTTCTTACTTCCAACCTAGGGATTACAATCTCGGGATCACGTATCCTGGGAATCCGGGATCCCGCTCTATTTTTAATCCCAAAAATCCCGGGATTTTCGGGGTTGTCTTTCTTTTTAACAGAACAATATTCAACTGAAATCAAAAAATATATTTATAGACTTTTGCTTTTGGAATAAAAATCAATTAATTTTTATAAATTTATATATATATATATATATATCATTGAAAAAGAATATATATCTCGAGTATTTTTTACATATATTTATAAGCGATTAAACATTTTAACGTGTAAATCTTTTTACCTGCAAACAGACGTCACAACGATGAGTCAGGAAAAACGAAATCATTTGTTTATTTCGATTTCGCTGCGTGAGTAGAAAAGAAAGTATCTTCCATTCCGTAAGTCATTTTCAAATTAACATTTACTGATAAGCGTTTGTTTCTTTTCGTGCTTTTATATTTATTTTGCTTTAAGGATGTCTAAATGAAAAGGATTTTCTATCCTAGAATTGTAATCTTTAATTACATGGTTATGAGAATAATGTAAAATTTAATTTGTCGTAATATTTACTTTTTAATACTGTAAATATTAAGTCATTCAAAAACTTGTTTAACAGGAAATAAGAGGAAGTATGTAGAAGATGAAACATAAACTTATACGAAAAATACAAAAATGGCAGATGTTAAGATATATATTTAAGACAAAAGAAGTTTGGAGACTATAAGTTATTTTTTCTTCATGTTATTAATATAGAATATTTATTTATTTTTATTGATAGTTGAATAGCTTTTGTGATTACCCTCTGATCTACATAAAAACTTGCCCATGTGGCAATATAAATTTTTTAAAAATTTAATTTACAAATAATAAGGATTATTTTTTTTTTTTTTTTTTTTTTTTTTTTTTCGGGGAGGGGGTGGGATTTGTATGAAATTTTCTTAAAGCTGATATCTTAAATCTTGCACTGATTATAAAAAAAGTTTGGAAGTTTTAGAGTAGGACAAGATTAAAAACTCAATATATATTTATCAAAATACAGAAGTAATATTTTTCTCAATGTTATTAAAGTAGAATATTTATATTTTTATTCATAACTAAATAGCTGTTGTAATTATCATCTGATATATATGTAAAATTGCCTATGTGGCAATATAATTTTTAAAAAATCTAATTTTAAAATTATATGAATTTTCATTTTTTTTTTGTGGAGAACGGGGGGGAATTTACTTGCAATTTTCGTACATCTGATATTTTAAGTGTTTTTCGACTTCAACCGCCGAGTATATTAAATATTTTGAACTTTTAGAGTGGGACAAGATTATAAAATATATATGCATATATTTATCCATAGGGACACTGCGGGGCCGCGGAATTTGTCCGATAATCGGAGATGTCTGCTTTTGTGAGGTAAAAAATATACAAATATCTATGCCTTGCGGATTAAAAAAGTATTCGCTAAATAGAGGTGTCCGCTATTCGGGAATGTCTATTAACATCCACAACGAATACTCCCGAATACCGGACATCTCAATTTAGATAACCATAATGCAGGGTTGCATTATTTTCAAAAGAACTTCTTGATTAAAGCATGAGCATATTGGGCAGTGCCCCGCCCCCCCTACGATTTTAGTGCTTCCAAATTTGATGTGCAATATTTGTAAAGCTTATATTTTAAAACTGTTTCGAAATTGTACTGATTATAATCAATATTTTGACATTTTAAAGTAAAATAAGATTTTTTTTAAAAAAATCTAATATTTAAATAAATATTTTTTGTTTTTAATTTTGTTCTACTCCTGAAGTTCAAAATATTGATTATAATCAATACAATGTCGTAAAAGATTTAAATTATCATCTTAACGAAAATTGCATACCAAAATTGGGAGCACCGAAAAAAATCAGGCTGTATCAGGGTTCGCAAAAACCCGGGTTTTTTTAAAAAAACCCAACCCACATGGGTGTTTTCGGGTTTTTTCATGAAAAACCCAATTTTCCCCGGGGAAAATCGGGTTTTTTCAAAAGTACAATATATGCGATATTACATTATTGCATTCTATATTATTTATATATTATATATACTATACATTGTTCCTGTGTATACAATATAAATTTTATAAATGATATGAATTTTAATTAATAAAGTGTCAGTGTTTCTCACAAATTAGTTTTAAATATAATAGAAGTTAAAAAATTGTTAATTTGCTTTAAAATCAAATAATGAATAGAATATTAATATTTAAAATAAGAAAAAAAGGGGTAAACTAGTCAGATGTGCCAATCCCAAAACTTTCCTCTATCTCACACATGTTAATAATTCAAAATTCGCTATCTCAGTGCCACATCTATGCCTATCACGAGGATTGTAAAATATAAGTTCATTGAATTGGATGCATTTAACAAGGAGATGTAAGTATCACATTGTTTCAAACAAATCATTGAATTTGGGAACCCACCCTCTAGGATGTCTACAACCAAAATTTCCGACCCAAACAGTATAAAATCAACACCTGTAGTTCAATTTACATCCAAGTCTAATAAGCATCTATTTACATGAAAATGAAATAGAATATTAAGTTTGATTAAATCACGTGCATTAGTTTTGCATATCAACACTACCTATTGTGCAATTTACACCTAAACCTAATCGGTAACAGCTTACGTCAACGTCTAACTGAATATGAAGTTTGATGAAAATCCATGCATTAATTCTTGAGATATTGCGGAAACCATACAAAATGCAGTACAACAGAGCCATTGTTGGGTGATATTCACCAAAAACTAATCAGCACCAGGGTCTCACTCAGCATCAAGGTCTAACTGAATCTAAATTTTTATTCAATTCCGTACATTAGTTCTTGAGATAATGCTGAAATCGTGAAAAAATGCAGCTTAACAGCGCTACCTGTTGGGCGATATACACCAAAACTTGATAAGCAACAACTTAACTTGTAACTGAATCTCAAGTTTGATGAAAATCCCTGCATTAGTTCTTGAGATAAAGCTATTGCAAAAATTGATAAATGCAGCAAAGCAATTGTTGGCAAACCTGTTGGCAATATTCACCAAAAACTAATCAGCATCAGTTTACATCAAGGTCTAACTGAATCTAAAGTTTTGTGAAATTCTGTGCATTAGTTCTTGAGGTAGAGCACCCACAAAAATTTTGTCACATACAGACAGATATTTTCTAAAACCATCAAATCGTCTTCAGGACCTTTTTAAAATGTATAAATCCATTGTAAACTGGAAGTCGAAATTTTTCACAAATTAAATACTTTCTTGTAAAGATAGAAAAGAAAGTAAAATACATATCTTTTATTTTCATGAATATAGTTCATTTGAATTTTTTATATAAAGACATTGTTATGATATTGCTTTTACCTATAATTATGTACTATGTATGTTGCCTACTATGATCTATGTTAGTAAAGTATTTCAATGTGCTAAAATACATTTTTATTTTACTTCGGGTGTTTATGTAATGGCTTTTATATATTAATTTTTTTTCAAAATTACCTGAAATGACTTAAATTCATTAAATGTATATGTCGTTTAAAATTTTAAATATTTCTGAAAATTGAAAAAACCCACATTGTGGGTTTTTCAGCGGGCTTTTTCAAGTGGGCCCATTCTGAAAAAACCCGCCGGGTTTTTTCGAACTGGGCCCAGCTTTGCGAACCCTGGGCTGTATGGGGGTGGAGGGGGCAGGACCACAGCCAAATATTTTTCCAGGATTCAACGTGGTCTAACATGGCTCCATATGATGCTTACAAAAAATGGGTGCGATTCAGACGTTTGAAGTGCTGAAATTCAGACACAAAAAGTGTCTGAAAAAATTCAGACATTTTAAAATGTCTGAAAATTGAACACTCCATTTCAGACACTTAAGTGTCTGAATTTCAAACATTTTAATTTACAGTGCTTTAGTTTTCAAAATTTCCACTTTCATACGAAAAGTACACTTTTGTTCTAGATGCAATTTTTTTTTTTTTTTAAGAACTTTGCATACTGAATTTTTAGCTCACAGGATATCAAAGCCTGGGAACTAATGTGCCCGGAGGTTCTGTATGTACGTAACGTGATAACTCTTGATAGAAATATCCGATTTTCTTCAAATTTTGAATATGGGTTCAATCTGATAAGGCGCTTCCCTGCTTAGTTTTTGGGGTTCATTTATTAAGTATAAAGGGGGGGGGGACAGGGGACTACCCCCTTAATTTAGATAAATGGGTTTTTCATGCAGAATTATCCAATTTGCTTCAAATTTGGTATACCGGTTTATTCTGATAAGGCGTTTCCCTGAGTAGATTTGAAGGTTCGTTGGTTAATTGTAAAGGGAGGAAATGGGGGAGCTAATCCCCTTAATTTAGCTAAATGGATTTTTTGTCGATTTCTTTATTTTTTGAGGGGCATTCTTCTTTGAAATAAGAGTATAATATACAATTAGTGTGAATAGCTTGTGAGCTCAATGCCATCAGTTAAAATGGGCACTTTTTTTTTCTTCTGTGTATAGTGTGGTAGACTCCGGTAGATATCACATTTAAAAATGCTACTTTGTTTAGAAAAAAATAACTGTAGTAAATAAAAAAATGATTGCTGTGAAATTGTAACAGAAATTGAATTTACTCATTTTTAACTAACTGATAACTAATACATATTATAAAGAAATGTACTTAAAAAAAAATCTCTTCCGGCAGGCGGAGATAGATTTGGAAGTTAAGTACTAATTTCACCAAAAAAAAAAAAAAAAAAAAAAAAAAAACTAAATCAAGATTAGAGGTAAAACAAGTTTAATAATTTTATCTGGCCGCTTTTGACGAATTTTTAATTTCATTTTTTTTTTTTTTTTTTTTTTTTTGTAAGAGCTGGATTTATCAGAATCATATTAATAGGATAATTTTTTCTTAACTCCTATTTTTGTTTAATTTGTTTTTACTGTAAGAGTTGGTCCTATCAAAAACTTGTCAATATAAAAAAAAGTTGTAGATAATATTAAGAAGATTTATAATAAATTTAAGGGGATTTGATATTTTGTGAATTGACGAAGTTATGAATTTTTTTCTTCTTCACCCCCCTCCCCCTTTTTTTTCGTTATTTATTTATTTTTTTACGATAAGAGTTGGTTCTATCAAAAATTTACAATATAAAAGTTATAGATAGTACTAAGAATATTTATAATAAGTTTAAGTGAATTTGATATCTTGAGAATTGACGAAGTTATGAATTTTTTTCTCCCTAAAACACTACTTTTTTCTTCCCTTGAGCCCATTTTTAATTTTATGAAAAATCTGTGGTACATAAATTTTTGGCCCTTTTCCTAGAAGTAATAATAACTTTAAACTGATTTGATATGTATTATAGTTATGGGTTTTTTTTTTCGGTTTTCACAAACTCCCTCCTTATTTCCACCCCCTTTGTCCAATTTTCCCCATTAATGAACTTGACCGAGATTTTCTGCCTCTTGATTTTATGTATCAGTTTGGAAGAGATTTGTGCAGAATCATGGAAGTTATCGTGTCCATAAAAAAGTTATATATATATAGATAGATAGATAAAGTTTTGAACTGGGGGGTGGTTTTGGGTTCTAGGAGTGCTCGGCTTAGTTCTGCAATTTTTTTCAGAAATTCCAACATAGGGGAGAATGTAATAGGTAGTATTTCTTACGAAATCTACCTAAAAGTTGAAGCCCTTAGCAGCACCGCAGCAACTCTATTTGATGCCTTGTGCAAAAAAAAAACTTTGTTAGTTTTTCTATTGATTTTTAGTGCATTAATGGTGATAAATGGAATAAAAGTGGTTACCCCATACTAATTATGCTAAAAATCACCGTAAAAAAAAAAAAAAAAATCTATACTTAATTGACTGGAAATAATGCCTACTGATTATTGTTATGCATAAATCATGTTTCCGAAGTCGTCTACCCCACCAGTGGCCGAGAGGTTCTGCTCTCAAAGCTGGTAGACGAGAGGTGCTGGGTTCGAACCTAATCGCGCTCGTAGGCTTAATCGTTCGGAGTTTTCCGTGGTTTTCTTCGAACCTTAGATGTCCTTGCGTAAATACGGGTTAAGTTCCCTTAGAAAGACCCCCGTGGAGGACACTCCCCCCCTTCGGGCCCACATCCCTTGTGTAGATAATTGGCCGTCATAAACAATACCAATACCCGAAATCGTCTACACATTAAAAATTGTACCAGCTCTGAATTTTCAAACAATAACGTTCATTTTTGTCCACCTTGTTTTAGTTTCTTTACTTTATTAATTTTTGCACACAACAAACCAAAATCGTCAAAAATATCGATGTATAAGTTTACAGCTAATTTGAATAATTATAGTTTTCAAGATACAGAGAAATTTTGTCTTTCTTGAATTTAAGAGGACTGTCTTCTTTTATCAAAAGAGTCACAGAAAAAAAAATTGTAGAAACTTAATAAAAACACATTGTAGGATTTTCTTTAATGTAAAATAAGCTATTATACATTTAAAATTCCTGTATAAATTTACTGGTGACTATCTGAGTGTTTTCTGTACTTTTTCTTGTAAGATTTTCATTTTATTTTCCGAAATTTATGGATCAACTCCTAACATTTTTTGTTTTATAACTGTATTAAGTTTTAAGAAGATTATAATAAATTCTACGGCTTTCCTGTCTGGCAAGGAATTCAAGCAGGATGTCAAAAGTGTATGTTACCATTTGAAAAATAAACGTTCGTGCGTTTTTACTTTCTTCTATCTAAAAAATGTCGATTACAATACTTTCTTCTATTAATAGAAGAAAGAATTGTAATCGACATTTTTTGTTTTCGACAGATTTACCCGTTTTAAGGGTCAGATCAAAAAACGTGTTTATGCAAGATGTCTGTCGGCCCGTTTGTCGCCATTGTATCATCGAAAAGTGTATGATGCTATGCATAGGATTGAATCAAATTTCATATATATGTTTTCGGCTATGGCAAGCAGGTCCCACATGAATTTAGAAATATTCCACCGGAAGGGGTCGCGTAATAACTCTTTTTGTGTCATTTTCATTATTGTATCATCAAAAAGAGTATGAAGTTATGCATGGAATTGAACCAATGGTAATATATATTTCTGACAATGGGAAGCAAATCCCACGTGAATTAGGAAATATTCCGCAGAAGGAGCTCTGTAATAGTAAATTTTGACTAATTTTCGTAGTTCTGTTGCACATCGCTAGTTTGTTGCTAGTGCAGCGACGAGAACTTCGTAACCTGCTAAACCGGCTATTCAGAATCAGCTGAGGTACAATAGAATAACGAAAAATATTGATTTTATTAAAAGTCATGATCGAGATTAACTTGTTTTTACTCCAATTAATTAACTGAAGCAGAAAAAAATTAAACATGAAAATCAAATTTGGTATAGTATTGAACTAATAACGCTGAAATGAAATAGAAGAAAGTTTTGGGATTGGCACATACAACTTATAGTTTAATATATAATCTATAAACCAAGGATTGGCATTTAATAGTAGATATTATTCCCAATCAATTGGCAGGCCCCGACTTATGCAGGGGTATGCGGGACAGCTGCCCCGGGCCCTCCTTTTTAGCCCCCCCCCCACATGGGAGTAATCAGGATTTTCATTAAAAGGTGTCAAATGATTAAAATTAGCCAAAAGTGACCAAAATTCATATATTTTCAAACATTTAAGAAAAAGTGCGGTCTCCCTACCCCTCTCTACTTCTAGTACTCCTTGCACCCATGCAAAAAATAAACTACATTAAACTCTGTCTAAGGCGGAATCGATCGGGACTAATAAATTTGTCCATGGAAGACAATATTCCGCCTTAGACAAATGTTACTCTATGTCTATGAATTCGCTGGGACTTGAAAATCTTTCCGAGTTAGACAGATTTTTGTCTTACACAGAGTCCACCTTACTGAGAGTTTACTGTATATGATTAGAAAACTAATGATTAAAATTTTATTTTAACAACTTAGTATTCTATTGTTTTCAAAAGAAAATCTTTATTAACGTTTTCCCCACAATGTGGCAAGTTAAAACCATTAATTATGATCAATTTGGGGCATTTTTTTTAAACATCTTATAACGTAAGTAGATAAGCAAAGTAAAAGTTTGCAAAAAAATACTCGTGTCAACCAATCTATCATTTTTTTTACTATTATCCTACTGGTATTTTTTCTTAAAGTTGTGACCATCGTTTTGTGATACCCTGTTTACAGATGTGAGCAGTACCGGGTATAAAATTTATGCATATATTACAATATGTATGAAGTTTAGTACTAACTACTTCCACATTATTCCAAAAGAATTTTATAGATATATAGAAGGGCCCCCCCTGGAATGATGCTTGCCCCAGGGCCCCTCATGGCCTTAGTCGGGCTCGGGCAATGTCAATTGGTACCATCTACTATAAGGTAATCAGTATTCTACTTACTGGAACCTGGAACTTTTAGATATTAGGTACTAGATTCGTTGTAGAAAGTTGCGTGACATTGTGTAGATTTGAAGGAACTTTATATAAACATGCACGGGGAATATAGAGAAGTTTAATATCTAGGCTGAGAGATATAATATATCAAGTCGTTTTCATACTTGGTGCTATGCGAATGTGTTTTAAAACCTGTCAAACCAGATGCAACACAAATAAGAAAAATTGACGTGAGTTTGTTGCAATTTTTGCGCTCTCTGAGAACCCAAGGTTTGCGCCCTTTTCCCTGGCCCAGTCCGACTCTGAATATATCCGAATTATTTTGAGTGTCTTTATTACGCGAACTAAAAAGGCTACCCGCTCCACTTCCAATAGGGAACATATATGCTATACAGCACGCCTTAATATATAACGTATATAAATTTCTTGGCGATCAAAGAATTAGTTAAGAAATTAAAGTGCCTCCATAAAGGCAGACAGATGAACTGAAGCCGTAAGTACTTCACTTACGTTGGAAAACGCTAAAAAAGTTGAATCAGCACCTTTGTGCTCCCCCCAAAATTTCTGGTCCTGTTACACCTATAGACCGTAATATATGTAAATTACTTTGAAAGTAAACGAACTACAAATGCTAAGCACTCCATTTTTAATCGGAAGCAAATGCTGTTAAATATCGATAGACAGACGGACGGACAGATGAACCGAAGCTGTAAACACTTCTCAACTCCCAGATAGCATGAACATTAGCAGCAAGTTTGATTTTTTCTGACATTATCTTGCCGTGACAAATTTGAATTCAGAAATTCGCAGTAAATTTCCTGCAAGGTATACCATCCCCCACTTGCATGAGTAGTTTGTTGTGAAACTGAAGGCAAGACTGTCTTTAATTCACGAAAGTGACGAAAGCAAAAAATCCCTCTGTTGAGAGAATAGACAATCAGCACATACACAGAAATTGTATTCGATTGGCACCGCTTTTTCTAAACGCTATAATTATCAAATACCCCCAAAAAGGCTCGTATTGAGAAAGTGCAAATATTACCTTAACTTGTTTATGGTGATGAAAAACGATGTATGCACTTTCTGACGGTGTGTTCGCAATCAGGTCTATGGACTCCTCCGAAGGGATTAAACTTACAGAGTAACAGTTATAAACAGATAGCAGGGCGTGGAAAGATTACTACTTTGCAGTATTTTTGTTTACTTGTTTGCCGTTAATTTGCAATAAATTTGATACAGCATGAATTTAACTTGCACGACAAGTTAGCTGCAAGTTTAAAATATGGTGACTTCGGCGTTTGCGTTATTTTGCTGCAGTCTTGTTATGAACTTTCAGTCTTGTCATGCTGAGCTTGCTGCAACTTTGCAGGTTTTCAAGGCAAGACCGCTGCAAATTTTCTGAAAATTAAAAATGCTATCTGGGCTATGTGTAGAACAGCCAGTTGTTCATTTTCTCTGCCATAAATGTTACGACATTCTCCAAATATTAATATTGAATGCAATATGTCGAAACAATTAACTGATAATCTGTAGCTATGTTAAAATAAATTATTTATGCAGATAATTTATTTTTAGAGTATAGTTCAGCTGTTCAGCGCATGATCGTCAGGATCGTCGTTACTACATCTTCGTCTGTGGATTCGGCGTATTTGCATTCTGTGAAGTAAAAATTAACGGTAACATTAACTGCTTCTTCACTTAAATAGCCAAGACTTGCTTTTTAATACGTGAGGTTTCTAAATGTTTGTTTTTAATTAGAGAAGAGAAATTATGCCTTCTGCATCGGCAAAATTAGAAAAACAAACGTCTACTGAGACGTGTGATCCTGTTAAACAAGTGCTTACCATCGTAGAAAAGAAAGTTCGTAATTTAGAAAAGAGAAAGGTTTGTATGGGCGTCCTTTTTATAAACAAGTTGTCTAAACTTAAATTTTTTTCAGTGTAACTTATAATTTGAATTAAGACGTGTCATTATTAATTATGCATGCCTTCCTTTTTTCATTAATTATGTCTTTTTTTTTGTCTGTTAGTCATTGTTTAGGGATGAACTCTTTGTGTAACACTATCATCTCCACTTACACTAGTTCTTTTTTATTTTTATTAATCAATCAAAATTAAAACAAGTCTGTGATTATTCAGATTAATGAAACAGCTTTAATTATTGTAAATGAAAATATATTAGCTTGCATTTAATTAAATGTTTTCATTAATTGACCCGGTATTTATATTTTAAGTGATTTGATTTCGTCGGATTTCTGTTGGCATACGTTCATTTCATAAATATACGCTTGGTTCATTTTAAGCAGATTTTATAGCGAAATAAGAGCTGTTTCAGTTAAACTGTATGCCATCTTTTTGTAGTTGTAAATTTTTATTTGTACATTATTACCAACCTGCAATAGTATATTTAAGTTAGTTACTTGAAATATGTCAAATGCAAAGGGAATTTCATTATTTAATTTTTCATTGTGATGCTATAAAAGCTTGATTATTAATAGGCGAGAGCTTTTATAGCTTTTTTTGTAATAAAATAACATGTAATTCTGATATTAAACACAGTGAAATATTATTGATCTTTTGGAGTAATTTGCATTTGCTTTATAATCGACTGAATGTTCTAATATATAATCTTTATTCTACATGCAATCAGTGTAGAATAAAGATATATTATTATATACAAATAATTTAATCTTCCAGTTTACATTGCTTAAAAAAAATTAAAGAAAAGTTGCCTATGACAGGTGCTACACTGAAATATGTAAACATGTTAAACTATTATGATTTAGAAGTTGACCAATTTTCATTTTATTATCATGACAGGTGAGTCTTTGGTACTACTCCATTATACCGTTGACCACTTTTCACACACACACACACAAAATAACCATCGTCACACTATTCGCCAGATTGTAATGCCCAATAAACAAATGAAAGAATGTTGTCATTGAAATAAAAGAAAAAGCAAGAAATTCCAAAAAGCCCCACATACTGAAGTGTCAACTATTGGTAACTTTAAACAATAAATTTTATTACATTCATAAAAAAAAAAAAAAAAAAAAAATGGATATTTGTTTACTTACATTATTTTTCTTAATTATCTCTTGGCAGTGAATGTTTGTAAAGTCATTTGAAACTGATCTAATGTATGTAACTATGCATTGCATTGCAACATTTTATCAATGCCTTTTTTCTCTTAATATAATGGCATCGCCATTTAAGGATATAGTTTTTATCTTAATTAACAAAATAACTAATAAATTAGTAAAACATCATTAAAAATACAGGATAAACGTCAAAGCAAAAATAAATCACTTGATGGCATAACAAACATTAATCAAGTTAACCTGATGCCATGATAATGCATTTTTGACGTTAATTCCTGTAGTCTGGCGGAGTTTTTTCTTGTACTATTTGATTATCCCATCAACCAAAAAACTATTGCGAAACTATAAGATTAAATGCCAATAATGGCTGATCGTAAATGCACAATCATTCGACATTGAACATGCTACAAGTGTTTGTTACATCATGAAATGCTTTTTAATTCAATGTTTTATTTGTATTTTTATTAATATTTTGCTAATTCATTTGTTCTTTCTTTATTTAAAATAAAAATTATGTCAATTTGTATAATTTGGTGAAATTGATCGATGGGATAATCAAGTAGTAATATATCTTTTTTTATATGGAAATTAGTCGATGGGATAATGAAGTACAGTCTTTTTTAGAAATTCTCTTTTTAGAGTAAATTTACATTATAAAGAAAATAATAAAATTTTACAGTTTGGTCATAAGACAGGTTTTGCTTACGAACTTTTACATTTTCAGCACTTATTTACACATTGATAAGCTGAATGAACCCTGGCATCTTGATGCACACATACTTTTATTAGTTTTTAATGATTTTTATGCAAGAAATATTTCGCTATCAATTATAATTTAAACAATTTATTTGCTGTTTTCAAATGTAATTACACACCTTAATTGTATGTGTTAATAGTATTTTCTCTTAATAGTACACTTGTAAAAAAAACTATTTTTCCTATTTTAGTTTTTCCACTAGTTATAGCAAAAAGTCGCCAGTTTGACTCAATGCAGAACAATTGACTCAATTTCGTCAGAGTGTTTGTAATACATCAAACAGTTAGAATCTGCCTGAATGAATATATATTTAACAGTTTGTCTTTTAGATGCATTTTCCCTCATGCATATTGAACAATATACATAAAGTTAAATAACTGCTTTAAAGTAACAAATAGAACACTGAAGTAAAATGAAATCTTAAAGATTTTAAACTGTACTAGATAGTGTCCCGTCAAGATTTGACGGTAAATAACTTGAATGTTTCATTAGAAAAATTCTTGAATTTTTAATTAGTTGCTTTTAAATTAATTATTGAATGACGAATTACGTGATGAATTTCTATATTGATAAGTGACTCCTATTTCTTTAAGGCGATAGCTGGTGCTGTCAGTCTAACCTATTCAGTGAAGTGAAAGAATTTTAAGTTTATAATTTACAACCAATTATGCTTGCTTTTTATCAGAAATTTACCTTAAAATACCGGGTAGTGAATTTATTTTTACTTATTACGGCCTTTTTTTTTTCTCTCTTAATAACAATATTTATTTTCATTTATTTATTTATTAAAACTACATGACCATTAAAAGTTGCCATGAATTTTATTTTTATCTGTCTCATTCTCTAAAAACCTAAATCTGAAACTTGATGCAGCTAACGATTTATAATATATATATATTTTTTATTTGAATTTTATTTTACATTTTTTAAATATTAAACCTGAATATCAAGGTAATTTCTTTTATAGCTCTTATACGAATATTTTTCTTTCTTTCCGTTTTATTTTTTACGCATATGAATGACAAACTTTTCTTCCTGACACACACCCATATATATTCTGGATAATGGTCAGAGAATATAACGAAAATTGTAGATCAGTTCAGTTTATTTAATTGATAATTACATGCAAAATATTTTAAATATAAAATCATTATTTTTTTTTCAAAATATTATTGAGAGTTAAATTTTATTTAATTATAAAGCATTCAAATAATAATAAAATAAAAATCCTATAATTTCTCTTCCTAATAAAATATGTCATTATTGAAATGAATTATCGACAAAAATAGTACACATTTTGCCAGGCTTGGATTTGAACCTGCATCTTCTGCAAAAGTTCAGAGCCTTAAACTGCTGCCTTAACCGACTAGGCCAGGGTTGGCGAACCTTTTTATAGTCGCGCGCCATTTTTTTTTTTTTTAAATATTTTACATGATCTTGACGTGCCAACTAAAAACAAATTTAGTACATTGAAAAATAATTAATCAAAACTACTTGAGATTTTTTTCTAAAATGGGTAACATCCATGTAAGTATTACATTGTAATAATTATAGAAACAATTATATTTTAGAATTTAGAAATTAATTAAAATATAATGTGATTAATTGGGTTGTATTTTGGATGAAAAATAATTAATAATTTTAACAGAATACAAACTAAAATGGATTTATCTGGCAACTGCTTTCTGTTTGATTTTTTATATTATTCATTTAATAAAAACTCAAAGGTAATAGTAAATAGTAGGAAAAATTATTAAAATGAAAAAAAAGAAAGCAGTTGTATTTAATTAGTTCTGAAATTATTTTCCCAGTTGCAATAATTTACCATCGATATTTCTGTTAAAATATATAATAATCTTTCCCTTTTGATAGTTTTCAACTATTTTCTTTGTTTGATAAATTTTTGCTACCATACTGAATAAGATTAAAATTCTTCATTTTCCAATTAGTCGAATTTATAGCTGAATGAGATGAGATTATCTAAGCTTGTGTATTTTGTGCAAAATCACTGTATCCTGATTTATAGATACAATCAACGCCGTGCAGTGCCAAAATTATTCTTTCACGTGCCACTTTTGGCACGCGTGCCATAGGTTCGCCAACCCTGGACTAGGCTATCAAGAACTTGTTTTTCTACCTTCTAAATTGAAGAGGTTCGAAATACAGTTGGCACATACGCAATTGCCTCGAATTTGAGTTTTGATCTTACAATAATAGTTTTGAGTTTTAATATTTATGTTACCTTATTTTTTTAAAAGAAGAAACTACAACTTAACATGCTAGTTTCCCAGTCTTCCTGTGTTACTATTGGCAATGCATCAGCCATAATTTTTAGTTTCAAATCACTGTGTTTATCTTCAGCGTGTAATATGACCAAAACAATGTGACACCCCTGAAATGAGTCTTATCTAGCTCTTAATATTGACACAATAAATTTTTGAATAGTTAATAATGCTGAAAGAGTCAAATATTAACTTTGTGAAAGAAAGAAAAGCTTGTTTACAGTAAGATCAAATAGCAGACGAACTTGAAACAACTTCTACCTGTGATATGATATTTCAACTGAGCGAGAATCTTTGCGCATGTGCAGTGCGTCACTCCAAAGGCAGACTTCTACTTATATAATGCGCATGCACAACTGTAGAATTTTAATTTAAAATTACGGCTAATTAATAAAATATTTCAACTAACGAATGTATGATAACAAATCTGTGGCCAAATATCTTTAATTTAAAAAAAAGATTGGTGTAATTTGAGGCAGTAGTTTCTTCTCACGGACTGTCGAAAGAATACGCTTAGCGTTTTAAATATAGATGTGCTGGGTGAGAGAACAAAACAGACAGAAGCAGAAATTTCATTATAAGGGAAAAGAAAAAAAAAATGAAGGGAACATTAATTTTGTCAGACCGTTTAAGATTCTTCCTTTTTTTTCAATCAATATCATTTTGCAAAAGTTAAATATGTTCTGCATAGGTAGTACAACTAAAAGGCAAAACAAGCTGTCGACACTGGCCACAGAGCAACTAAATGAAAAGAAAGTCTATAAAAAAAATCTCTCAATTGTAACCTTTCCTATTTAAAAATTTCTCCAAAATGTATCTCATATTCTCCAAAATGTGCTTTTAATTCCGCATCAAATAATTTCACAGAAGGTCTAGAATCAATACCCTCTCCTGTCTTTGGAATACAGTCAACTCCCTCTAATCTGCACAGCTTGGAACCACAGGTTGTGCAGATTATAGAATTTTGCGTATTATAGGTCATAACTTTGTTTACATTTTTCTCCTCTAATTTTACAGTAATTAGTAATGTATTAGTAAATTGGTAAAAAAGAAAGATGATGTAACACATTGTGTTATTTAATTAAAAAATGCATTATATTTAAAGAAAAAATATTTACATTTTATAATACAATTTCTTTTGTTTGTTTTTATAATTTTCAAACACAGTATCAAGTGTCATTGTTTTGAGAACTTTTGGTACAGTATTTTTTTCTTGCAGTCTATAGTCATTTCTTGTTCTGAAACAAAACTGTGTTTCTGAAGAAAATGTAGATATTTATAGCCAAACCTTGCTCAAGTATTACTTTTTCACCTTCATCATCAGACTATGGGTCACAATTATCCCATTCAATTGTATTTTATCCATTCAAGAAATCAGGCACAACAGTTAGGGAATTTTTTGCAAAACACTAAAGTTCTGCAGATTTATGTTTTATACTGTGCAAACTGAAACCACCAAAGTCAACATCATCATCACCATCACTGTCTAGATGCTGGCCATAAAAAAATATCCTGATTCCCCCCCCCCCCCCCTTTTTTTTTTCTTTGAAAAATAAACTTTTACTTCATTCAAATGCAAAAATTTAATGGGGGGAAAAAACTGAATACTGATCGTCAATCAAGTTGCTGTCATTTTCAATTTCTCTTGCATAGTTAATGGTAACTGAATTTTCACTGTTTACATCTGAAACAGTGTGCAGATTATAGGCGTTAGCGGATTATAGAGTTGCAGATTAGAGGGATTTGACTGTATACCAAGGGTGCTGAACTAGAATCGCCACTGCCCTGTCTACACTAGGACATGTCAGAAGCAGTTGCACTTTAATCGGTCTCCAAAAGTAATATTAAAATATTTATCAGACTATTGAATTTTATATTAACGACCATTTTGGTCTCCCTTAAAATTTGTTTGGGGAAGCATGCTAAGCATTGTATTATGTTACTTTTACTGGCACTATCACTTGCAACTCTGAACTTTAATCAATATCTTATTTTTCCTTAAGAAAAAATAGTCACAATGTTTTTGTAGATTTATTTCTGTAATTTATTTCAAAAATTGTCTTTTGATTGCAAGGAAATTAGCTGATGAAAATTTTCTACTGTTTTACTTGATAATTACATCAAATTTGACTTATGGAATTTTAAATTAATATTTTTTTTTCTTTTAGGGAAAGTTAGATTCTTATAGACATGATTGTGCCAGTGGCAAAGAACTGAATGAGGATCAAAAGGTAAGGTGATTTTTTTTTGTATTTTGGAAATTATTGAGGTTAAATAGGACTTTGATTTATCGTTTTCTAGAGGCTAAAGATAGTTATAAAATATTACAAAACAGTGCTGATGCTGAGTTGTGAGAATATTTTCTATTTTGTATGTATATATTATACTGAACACAAAATCACATACTGTGATAAAAAAAATCTAAAAAAATATATATATTTAACAGTTTAATTACCTCTAATTCTGTAAAGAAAATAATTAAGATATCCTGTTAATTAAAATTTATTTTCTCTAAAAGCCATCTCTTTTTAGAAAACAGATTCTAGAAATGATAAATCAAGATTCGTCTGTATATGTCAAATATACTTGTGGATGCAGACTTATAAATATCCAGTTGCCACATAGCTACTAAACAACAAAAAAATAATAAATAAATAAATAAATAAATAAATATATATATATCAACCATGAGCATAAATAGGTACTGACTTCTCACGTATTAGTGTTAATATCAAGTCGTGACTTGGGACTTAAATAAGGCAATGTTAACAGCGTAGAATAGAACTGTGGGCTGAATCCTAGAATGATCGAGACACTTGGCGATGTGATAAATTGCTTATTCTTGCAATATTTTTTTGTACCACTATGCTTACTGCAGTTGATTGTGCAATTTAACTGGTTTATTTGGATTGTTGGTTTTCCTCTATGGATGAAGAGATGGGTGTTTCGTTGAGGGTTTTTTTTTTTTTTTTCCTGTTTGTGATGAAAACAGATTTATAATTATATTTTGAAGTTTCATTTGATGTGTACAACACTTTGTTGTGTATTTTGGGGTCTTTTTTGTATATTTTGAAATATACCTGTACATGTAGTTTATTTTAAGTGCACACAAAATATAAGAAATAAGTTCATTTTTATTTATTTTATTTGATAAGCAGTGTGGTTTGTGCATAAATATAAGTATTGTTTCATGCGTTCTAGAGATTTCTGTGACGTATTTTTGCATTTTTAAGATTGCAAATAAAGAAATTTTTATATATTGCTAGAAGATTAATATCAGAGCTATGGAAAAATGAAAAAATTTGAAAATCTGGAGCTTTGTTGACATATTTAAAAATTCAAAAATACGTAGCTATTTGACAAATTTAAAAATCTGGAGGACAAAATTTAGTGTATTAGAGCAAAAGTTTGAAATTTAATTCTTTTTGCAAATAATGTAATAGTTGTTAGAACACGAAAAAACACTAAAAATATTGAAAATTCTGAAAGAAAGATATTTATGTGGTGACAGAGTTTGAACTCTGCACTGCAAAGACCAGCACATTCTTTAAATGAGGCTCTGGATGATCCACCCCAACCTCTGAGTCAACGAAAAAACTGCTGAACTTACAAAAAACTATTGTGAGAAAGATAGAGATGACTGTTGGTTGCTCGTGAGAGCAAACGTGTTGAAACGTCACTGTTCGGCTGAATACCGGGTCACGGACCTGAGTAAGGTGGAATGCCGCTGGCCAGTTATAATTATCATGTTTAATCTAAATGTAAATACCCCATCTGTAAATACCTCATCCATATATTCAAGAACATTAAAGTTTAAGATTCCCTCAAGAATCTGCCTGGACTAATTACTTCTAGACACCGACCACAGCTAAGGTACATTTATTCGTCAAAATCAATGTGCATTAAATTTCTACATTTATAGTAGGCTAAATGTTTTAAACCAAAATCCTTTAACAAGTTTTAAAAATTTGCTGCAGAACAGGACAAAACATGATGGAATGATTTTCTTAGCAAGTTGCTGAAAAATCGAAACTTCACATTCAATGTTTACTTCATGAATGAAATTCTCGTTGGAACTGTCTAGTAAGTGTCTATTTGCATTGCAATGTGATGTGAGTGGGGAGAATTTCACTTTTTAGGTTGGTGCACGTGGGTATTTGGTGTATGTAATAAAAATCTCCAAATAGAGTCTCTCGCTTGTTCTAGAATTCTGCCGAACCGTGCACATACCAGTGCCTCTCAATGATCAAAGAGATTATTGGAAAAGCATATTGAAGCAGACGAACAGAGTAGAACCATACTACACAACGCTGCCTATTTCATTTTTGAAGAAACGAATTTCTTCGTCTAAAACCTATTTCGTAAGAAGTTCTTGTCTATTCCATGTTATTGATAGCAACTAAATGAAATAAACAACCAGTCACTAGTATTTTTTCTTAATATAGTTTGACTCATATATTTTATATTTATTTGGCTTCAGTACCATACATTTTAAGTGAGCAGATTTTGCAGAAGCCCTGTTAACTGTTTAATCTATAGGATTACCTTCCTTTAATTTAACAGGAATTAAGATTGTGATAAAACGGCTACTAAGCTAAAAGTGTCTATTGCCTGCTGGCTACTAAACTAATGATTTCAATTTTCAGTTCTAGAAGGATGCAAAAATTAAATTATTTTTATTATTGCAGAAAGCTGTAGAAAAGTATGATCAAGTTGTAGAAGTTTTAGAATTTACTAAAGAACTGCAGAAACAGTTTCAGACTGTGATACAAGACGTAAGTTTAATTTTTTTTTTAATTGCATACCTTAAACTGAATCCTTAACTTTTTAATTCTTTAGTCTAAGACATGTATGCTTGTGTGCCAACTGGTTTTAAAAATGGCATTAGTATTAAAGAAATATTACATAATAAAGGGCAAAATTAGCACTAGCCACAGGGCCAGTAAATGAGAAAAATTGGCTAGTGAAAAATTGCCTATCAGCGGCCGCCTTCTGGCCACTTTTTTTACAAAGAGAGAATAAAATTTTCTTGCATTTCATCAAGGAATCTATTTTTTTTTTTGTTCCAGTATTTTTATATTAACATATTTATTTGGTCTATTCACTTTTAGATTAATACTAATAGAAATTTTACTGTTTAATATTTTTAAATAAAAAAGTGACCACTAGTTTAAAGAAAGTGGCCACTTAAAAAAACTAGTCCTAGCGGCCAGTGGCCGCTAATGAAATTTTCCAGTTTTGCCCTATATTACATAAGGTTTTACAAGCTTAATATAGGTTTAGTATTAAAGAAATATTACATAAAGTTTTACAAGCTTAATATAGGTTTTTATTTAATAGTACTATAAATTCTAAAAATCTTGTTGATTTCATGAGTAAAATCCCTTCCTCCCCCCCAAACTTTTTTTAATAGTAAAGTCTACTGTCCAAGTAATAAACCTCTCTGACTTGATGCAAAGGTTTGGAACAAATCAATATAAAGTTATTGCAAGATTTTTTTTTAAAGGCTTTAAGTTTTGGTTAATAAAAAGTAAAGGGGAGGGGAGAGGTAGATATTAATAACAACATCAGCAAATTAAATTTTTTTTTTAAAGTTACATTTGTATGAGTGTTGTTTTACTATGCAATGAAGATAAGTTAGTTTCTACCAGGTTTAAAAGAATGCAGGGGCTGGTGGTAGGAAAAATCACATTTTGGATTCTTAAGGAGGTTTTTATTTTATTTTTAGGGCCCCTTTATTAATACTTAAAAGACTCTCTTTTCAACAATGAGTCAGTTTTTATGGTGAAAGCAAATTTTTTTATAGAAAAAAACATTTTTTTGCCTGATGGTCAAGAAGGATGCTAATTTTTTGTATGTGAGGCAAAAAGGTTACTACAGTATAGAACAGTTAACCTAGAAACCAGTTAACCAGAATAGTATTTTTGATTGATCATCTGCGCAATCTTTCTAGAAAAAGTAACCTTTATCATAAAATTTTCAGCACTGCTTTTTTTTTTTTGTGTGTGTGTTGTGTAGTATTTCTTATTTAGGATTTATTGTTTCACTGGTAAGTGGTATATTTATTGCCCATTTATGTATTATATATTTAATCTAGTATGCTTTATCATACTATGGCAATACTTTTGCTTCGTATTGCTGAATCTACAATGCAGACAAAAAACCAAGAAAGCAGAACTGTTGCCAATCTGAAGAAGCAACTTAGAAAATACGCTGTTTATTCAACCACATGGAGATATAAAGAAAAGAATGGTAACTGTTCATTAAATGTTAGCGTTTGACGTGCATTGTTTATTATTTCTCTCAACAGATGGCGCCAGACAAAGTTGCATTGGAAAATGATGAAGGTAAAAAAACAGCAACAATCTTTTTTTTTTTTTTTTTTAAAGCAAGCCCTAATTTCGTAGTAAATTTTCTACAATTATAAATTCTTCGAATAAACTTTTGAGTATTTAATTTCATATTACTAATTACTTATTTTTTTCATATCTACATGGATGAGAAAAAAACAGCAAAAGAATGTTTTGCTACATTGCTCTTTAATTTGACAACAGTTCTGTTTAGTTTACTGTTTACATTTTCTCGTGCTTACCACAAGGATTATTTGTTCGTTAAAATCGTGAATGTTGAAAAAGTTTATTTTTTGTATTTGCTTTTTTTCTCATTGGGCAGTTATTAATTTTTATATATAGTTATTTAATTTATTGAAAAGGTTTCCTTTACAACTGTCTTTTATTCATATTCTAATTAGTCTTTCAATCATAAACAAAACCAGAGCCAAATATATTATACAAATCTGATTAATGGATGTTGTGTCGATGAGCAATCAGTTATCCGGAATACATCTATACAAAGTCATTCTGGAAAAATGGTTCCATACTGTATTTTGTAAACCAAAAGGTAGGCAGTGTGCATCATTATGCTGAAACTGTCTGGGAGACACTGGTTACATATTATAAGTACACATGCCATAATATTGTAAACACCAAATCTATAAGCAATTGAATAATATTGTGTGCTATAACTTTATTTAAAGTAGGGTATCAATGATTTTAATTGGCTGATTTAAATCAGCGATTAAATCATGATTTTAATCAACCGATTTTTTAAAAAAAATCATTGATTTAAAATAAAAAATTTTCTAAATGTGTAAAATGTCAAAAGTTTTAAAATCTAAGATAAACATAATTTGAAAGTTTCTGCAGGTATTTTGACTTATGAATAAACAACAACAACAAAAAAAAAAAAACTTTCAAAGAATTAAGCTTAGAAACAACTATTTAGTGTAAAAAATTAAAAACAGATAAGTTTGAAAAAAGCATTCTTTTTATCGAACATAAAACAGTTTTATTTAAAAATGATATTTAAATCTAATATAATTTGCAATGTCATAATTTCCTTTAGGTAGTCAATTTATGTATTATTTTATATAAAATAAACATAGCAAGTGTATTAAATTTCTGCAAATAAAAGAATAAATAGTCAGTGTCTTAGTATCTCATTCTACTTTTGCAATAATAAATTAATAGCAATCTCAAGTCAAAGAAGAATAAAAGACTGACTTTTCTGCTCAATAGCTAAATTGTAAATGAATGCCTAAGAGAAAGACCTACCTAATTGGTATAAAAATGTTAAGCACAGCAAGAAATTTTTTGGTATACGTTGAATAATTTTAACTTTGCAACTCATGTCATATATACCAAAATATAAAAAAAAAAAATAATTGGGATTTAAAAGGCAGCAAAACTTTTCTTAGAAAGAAAAAAAAATGAACCATTGACAGCTAATAATTTCCCACTGAGAAGTAATATTGCTGTTATATAAATATTTTGAGGATTTCAGATATAACTGGCTATCCTTATATTTATTCTGTATCGGTGTATAAATTTAACTCATTTTCATAATTTTAATAGAGTGAAAATTATGGTAAATACTCATAATAGGGTTTAACTCATTTTCATATTTTTTTTTATTAGCATACACATACATGTAAGTTTATATTTAGGAGATTAACAGTAATTTTTCTGTTCAAAAGTACAAATGCAAAATGAGCTGCAATTAATATTTGTTAGTTTTGTTATTTGTGCTACTAACTAATGAAATCACTTATTTGCAGTTTTTATTAATTCTGTAATTACTTACTGTTTCTTTTAGGCCATTTTTTTTTTTAAGGGTCTGCCTGCCCTTTTGAAATTGGCAAAATGCACCCTGCCTTAAAAAATATTGTTAAATTCACCTGTAGCTGTAATCAGAGATTTCTTGTACAAAACTTCCCATTCAATAGTATTTCTAAATTCATGTGCCAAAATCTTGCAAAAATAATAGAACTTTATTTCTTTAGGGGAAAAAAAAAAAAGGATATTATTAAACCTTGTTATTTGATTGTATTTTTCAATTTGTGATTCATAAAGTTATTAAAAATTAAGGACACTTTATTTATCATACTAAAAATTATTCCTTTTTTTTCCCTTATGCCTTTACTAAATACATTACTAATATATTTCCTCATGAAATAGTGCCCTTTTTTGGAACTAGCATCCTGCCCCCTATTCTTTCTAAAATAAATACTACATTATTATCATTTTAATAATGAAAGCTTAAAAATGTATAATATGTTCCTAATTAGAGAGTTAATTGTTTAATAATTATTAATTTGAAGTAGTGTTAACTATGTATTTAATATTAAATGTCGTTATTAATAAATGTTAAATATCACTAGTATTTAATAAAGTTTTACATAATTATTACAATATTAATGTACATAACATTATTGTATGATACTAACTAATGAAACTATTAATTTGCAGTTTTTATAATTTCTGTAATTACTAACTAATAATTATAATTTTATTAAAATATAAAAAGATAGAGTATGTTAGCAATTAGAGGTTTAATTGTTTTGGAAACCTAAAATTCTTGGTAGCTATTCAGTATTTGAACGCTGGGGGAGAAAAATCATAAAAATCCAATTTAAAAAATCTGATTTAAATAAAAAAATCAATTTTTTTATTTTTGAAAAAAAAATCATGATTTTTTTTATACCCTAATTTAAAGTATTTGTTACTTTTCATAGTACTGAGTTGTCTCATCTTTACATTTATGCAGCGTTTTTCCAGATTTAAAATAGGGTAGGTTGTTGCTGGTGGGAAAAGGGCATTTTTTAGGTTAATAAGGCCACATTTTAAACTCTTGTGCACTTTTATAGACTATTCAGGGATATTTTAATGTCAATGCATGAAACAAAAATGAGTCAGTTGTTACTATGTAAGCAAATTTTTCCGCACAAAGGGCAGTAAGCCCTCAATTTTTTGGAGGAGGCAAGAAGGTACAATTTTCTTTTTATCAAAGAGCAGCAGAATCTTGCACTCCACTGAAACTGTTTGGGAGAAACTCTTGATGCATGTTCATTTTTGTGAATATTTGTGAAACAATATTAACATTAGTAAGTACAGAACTTGTGTGGAAATATAAATTATTTGAAAACAACGTTTAAATATACAATAAAATAAGTTGATTTGATCAGACGTATACGTTTCGTGAGTACTAGGACTCGCATCCTCAGTGTAAAAAACTTTAAAAACAATATCTCCCCAACTGCATGTACGGTGAAAAACCCAAATGTCAAAACATAATATCAAAGGACCATCAAGTTCCAACAGCGAATGAAATTAATGCGGAAGTGAAGTGTCGTGACACAACAAATCCACCCAGAAAGTTGAGATGTATGGTTTACTAGATAAATCATTAACCAAGGAGTCTTTAAATTTATGGATATGAACAGCCTCAAAAAAGTCTAAATCCAGAGGAGTAATGCATTTCTTGATAATGGTAGCTGAGTCAAAATTAAACTTATGTCCCTCCCCCCAGCAATGAGAGGTGATAGAGGATCTCTGCAATTCTTTTTTCTTTACATAGTTTCTGTGTTCATTGACTCTATAACAGAGTTTTCGTTTAGTTTGTCCAATGTAGGACAAACCACATTCGCATTGAATGTTGTAAACGCCCCATTTAATAATAGCATTAGCTTTAAGATGGCTAATATCTTAAGACATTATGATTGTAATGTGGTTTTTAAACCAGTTAATAAATTAACTTTTTCGCAACTTAAGGATCAAATTCCTCCTCATAATTATTGGGGCGTTTACAACATTCAATGCCAATGTGGTTTGTCCTACATTGGACAAACTAAATGAAAACTCCGTTACAGAATCAATGAACACCGAAACTATGTAAAGAAAAAAGAATTGCAGAGATCCTCTATCGCCTCTCATTGCTGGGGGGAGGGACATAAGTTTAATTTTGACTCGGCTACCATTATCAAGAAATGCATTACTCTTTTGGATTTAGACTTTTTTGAGGCTGTTCATATCCATAAATTTAAAGACTCCTTGGTTAATGATTTATCTAGTACACCGTACATCTCAACTTTCTGGATGGATTTGTTGTGTCACGACACTTCACTTTCGCATTAATTTCATTGGCTGTTGGAACTTGACGGTCTTTTGGTATTATGTTTTGACATTTAGGTTTTTCACCGTACATGTAGTTGGGGGATATTGTTTTTAAAGTTTTTTTACACTGAGGATGTGAGTCCTAGTACTCACGAAACGTATATGTCTGATCAAATCAACTTATTTTATTGTGTGCTTCAACGTTGTTTTCAAATAATTAATATTAACATTAAGTTGTTTGCTTTATTTCACCAAATATTGACATTTTACTAAATTTTATAGAAACTTCTATTCAAGTAGAAAATTTTCAGATTTTGTCCCAATCAGTGTTCAATGTTCATGATTAATTGGAATGATTGTTTTCAGCAGTTTTAATTGCTCTTGCACCCTTCTCTTTGTGATGGCCAGCTTTTGTGACACCATGTAGATTTGACACAATAATTCTTGCTATATAAGTGTTATGTAAAATTCTTTAAGCAGGCTCTAAACAGACTGATTTCTTTAGTAAAATAGAGAGTGAAAATATAATCTTTGGCACTCTTATAAGCTGCTGTGTATACTATATGAACGATTAAAACATATCATTATTTTAATTATTAAATGATTTATGATTGTCAATTTTTTGTTATCTCTTAATCATATCAGTTAAGAAAGCTATTATCAGTTAGTTATAATATAATTTATCATTTAAGTATAAATAGTATATATCAGATAAGACTGACTGGTAACAATCAATACTGAATAAAATAAGTAAATTTAAAGTTTTATTTATTAAGTTTTAATTGTTAAGTTATTAAAATAAAATATGGATTTCTGTTATTCTTTTAGGATTGCTCATTGATGTTTTTTAAGCTGAAAAAGTATTTATGTAGTACATTTTAAAGATTTTAGTTTCTTTTTTTTTTTTTCCATTTTTAAGTAACTTAACATATTCTACCTTGTATATATATTTTTTTATCTATCGCCGACCTTTAATTTCTCAACTTTTGGTCATAGACATATAGTTCCAATTATAAAAACGTTTCAAATGACGTAAATATTCATATTGTGGCATATTTACCTCATATTGTTTAAAGCAAAAATCAATTTTATAAAAATTACGAAATCTTTTTATAGTCTCTCAATCCCTATAGTTATATTTAGTAAAAGTTTACACATCATAATAGATAATCAAAATCGAGTGCTATGTCCTTTTTATGGCAAAACCATCTGCCAAACCATCCATCAAATTAAATTGTAAAATATCTAATGTGGTGCATATTTTCTTTATATTTTAATATTTTCAGCAAATGAAACAATTTAAAGGTTTTAATGTTTTTCTTACTTAATTTATTATACCATCTATATTTTCACCAAAATAAAAAGTCACAAAAAATTTTTTTTTTTTCATCATAAGGTATAATACAACAAATAATAGAAAAATAAAATATAATTTAACATAAAATAACTAATAACTAACATAATTTAAATCATTTTTTAATGTTTTTTTAATATAAAATAAACTTCAGTATTTTAAAGTTTAAATAAAGTATATCTTAATTAAAAAGATTTTTGTAAGAAAAAATACTGTTTTTTACTTAAAATTATTGTTTTCATTCGACATTTAGACTTTCATTTATGCTTAGCTTTTGCGATAAATTACAATAATGAAAAAAAAAATGACAGGGTTATCACATTTGTAATTTGGCATAAAAACTTGATCATGTTGCCACAATTGTAACAATTAATATTATATTTTGTAACAACTACATTAGAAAATATTATAGTTTTAAAAAAATGTGCAAAATATGACACACTTGCTAAAATATCCTTTTAAAAAATTGCATTTGATGAGCTGAAGTTATGAAAAAAATCAAAATACAAATTTCTCTTAAAACCGTTCATTTATTGGCATGTTTGCAAAAATCGGCAACTTATACAGCATGCAGGTCTTAGGTGCAGCAGCTAGTCTTTAAATGTAGATTTAATAATACATAAGTACCATGTTTATTAGTGAAAAAAATGGATACCTATTTTAACCTAAGTTATATAATAAATAAATTTTTACACAGTTATTCTTTTTTTTTTTTTTTTTTTTTTTTTTTTTTTATACTGACAAGGCAAATAAATCAATTTAAAACTTTTAGTTGACTCTTTAATGACAGAAAGTAAATGAAAAACCGATACTTATTTCACTTATGCTTTTTTAATACAGTTTCCCCTTATGTTTACCATTTATGTACCGTTTTCTGTTTATTTACATGTGTTATAGCTACATTTTTTAATAACTTGAATTAACCTACATTATTCACAACTAAAAAGAAATGGTGCATCTAGTATTTGTCGAGAATGAAATAAAAATCGTGCACTCATGACATCGTAATTCACTTTTATATCTTAATAGAATAATAAGGCTAATATAATTTGTGACTCGTGCTATAGCCAGTATACACATCAGGACACATTGCTGTTATTATCTTTTATCGCGTGAGACTTTCACTATGTTACTCCATTGTGAAATTTGGTAATTTTTTCAAATTTATATCAAGAAAAAATTTTTTACTTTTCTAATGCAATTTGTCTAACAATTTTCTGACATACTTTTTGAGCTATTAATTTTTTCAGTAACTTCAAATGTTTCATTTTCCGAGATTAATCTGTGGCAACGATAGTGAAAAAGCCAGTCGTCAGCAACACGTGGCTTTTTATTAAAGAGGATTGTAAACACTAGAGGTCTCTGTCCCCTACTAAACGTCACAAGTTCTGTGAACATCTTTGTGTATATAAGTAAAATAGAAGTAAGACTATTTGAATTTGATAAAAGCACTGGAAATTAAAATTTTTGTTGGATTTTGCTGCTATGTTAATGCATAAGTTTTTATAAACCGCTCTTTATTATTATTATTGTAATCACTACTGGAGATCTCTGTCCCTTACTAAGCGTCACAAGTTCTGTGACCATCCCTGTGTATATAAGTAAACTAGAAGTAAGACTATTTGAATTTGACAAAAGCAAGGGGAATTAAAATTTTTGTTGCTATGTTAATGCACAATTTTTTTATAAACAGCTCTTTATTATTATTTTAAACACTAGAGGGTTTCTGCCCACTACAAGCTATGCTTGCCAACTTCTGTTCAGACATCACACACACTAATTTGATGATTGAATTATAATTAAATGGCCAGTGGTGTTCTCCTGTTAGGTTTCCATTCATTTCCCTTCGACTGAGGGATTTAAAGGCCGAATCCACTGCTGCTGAAACATCTAACGACTGTTTCTGTGATCAATTAAACATTTGAAAATCAGCTTTTATAAAATGGCAAAGTAAGCAGTATTGCTGCTTCCAGAATTTTATAATGATGCTATAAGGGAATAGGGAATTGTTTTAAATCTGACATAATTTTCACCAAAGTTTTGCTACTCTTTTTATTAGTCACAAAAGTTTTAATAGCTAAAAAGACCATTGAAATATAAAATAAATCTCTGGTGTAAATATATTTTTAAATTGAAACTGTTTGCTGTAAATTATTATTTGGCCATGTTAAACAGGTCTATGGTTACACATGATCATTTAATTATTATTTTAAAGTTATTAATTTATTATTTCTGTTTTTAATAGTCATGTGTAAACACGTTTTTTATTGAAAGAAAATATTATTTGCACTGTTTTATAATTTGGCAACAATATAAGAAATGACCTTTTTGAAAAATGAAATCTCTCTATTGAAATGATGAAATTTTGAATAAAAAGTAAAAAAAAAAAAAAAACCTACTTAAAAAAATAAAATAATAATTAATCGCACATCGTGAGTTTGTCAAGCGTTTTATTATAAAAGATGGTTAAACTGCTATGCATAGTTTTTGTTCCTGTAATCTGTAATACTTTTTTAATGGAACTATTTTGACAGACTTCAACATTAAATAGCTCTTAGAGCAATTCTTCGATCAAAAACTGCCTTCTTCAGTATGTTTATCAACCATTGCTTCAGCATGTTTATCTATAATTCTCTATAAAACTACCAATTTTCATATTTTTATACATAATCATTTTCTTAATATTAACTTAGAAAGACACCTGGTCACAAAAAAGTCATTTATGTCATTGACAGCATTACTTTAAAAAAAAAAAAAAGAATAGAGATTGATTGCCATGCCAAGCCTAAATTCCTATTTTTAAAACATTGATTGTCAAATTATAACTTGCTGTAATGTGTGAATTCCAAATTTTGTTAATTCTATATTTAGTGCTCAAAAGCCCAAAAGAAAGCTGCTAAACGGGAACAATTAGAAAGGCAACAAAATGAATTGCAGAGGATTAAAGAAATTATTTCATATCAAGATCTACTTAATACTATGGGCAGTGAAGATATCCGAAATGATTTCTTAAATGGAGTTAATGGTGCTGTTGTAAGTATTAATTTACAAACCTCATTCTTATGTGCTTTATATTAAAACTTTGTATATTTATTCTTCGAGTGAAATCTGCAACATGCGGTTGATAAGAGATGGATAAAATTTAGCAATTTTTTTTTCTGTTAGTCATAAAAATGAAAAGAAAAAAAATATATCATTTAGAGTTAAAAATATAACATTGCCATTTACAAAAGATTTAAAAAGAAGATACAAAAGTAAGTCATATTAATATATCTCCAAAAAATGTTTATCATTTTTAATGTTAGGCTTTCTATCATATTTTCAATTTCGGCTTTCTATCATATTTTCAATCTGAAATTTATTATAAACCTTTATCTTTTTTTTCCTTTAACGAAATAATTCATCTATAGTCATTAACATATATTTGATTTTTGATGAGTTTAACTGAATCAATGGTTTGAACTATTGATGTAACTGTCATGGTATTTACTATTTATGATTATTTATGTAAGGTTTACCTGAAAAATTCAGAATTATGTTAAAGCATCAAGGCAGTTCTAAGCTACACGCACCTTTTTTAAAGAATTACACCTTAAGGGCACTAATTTTGAATTTTCATGTCTTAACATATTTTTTCTGTATAATTTTCTTGTCATTTAACCAACAAATTGATAAATCAAGTTTAAAAAAAAAAAAAAAAATTATTACACTTTGGTTGTAAACTTTATTTTTACCCTAGTTAAATAGTACAGCCACTGTCTTAATCTTTATGCAAAAAGCATGAAAATTTTCTGTATCTTTGGGGAAATATTTTTTTTTTCCGAACTATGCACTTGGTGTAAATATATTGAGCCTCCCTAAGAAGAATTTTAAAGTATCAAATGAAAGATATTATTCATAAGTGATTGGTTCAGGTTTAATTTTCTTACTATCTGCTAAAGGTCAAAATTAGCACTAGCCACCGGCCACAGGACCAGTAAATGAAAAAAAGTGGCTAGTGAACAATTGTCCATCAGCGGCCATCTTCTGGCCACTTTTTTACAAGGAGATAATAAAATTTTCTTTCATTTCATCAAGGATTCTACTTTTATTGCTTCCAATATATTTATATTAACATATTTATTTGGGCTACTCAGTTTTAGATTAATACTTATAGAAATTTTACTGTTTAGCATTTTGAAATAAAAAAGTGGCCGCTAGTTTAAAGAAAATGGCCACTTAAAAAATTAGTCCTACTGGCCAGTGGCCGCTAATGAAATTTCCCAATTTTTACCTATACTATCTGCTATAGAATTAAGGATGTTTACCTTTTTTCTTCTGGACTGTATTTTTCTAATGGTTAATCTATTAAGTAATTTATCTGTAGCAAGTCTTGTTAAAATTAAATTAAGTATTGAAATAAAATCTTTTTTTTTTAAGATGTTACTTTATCTGCTTTAAACTTATTTTGCATTGTATTTTTAACAGGTACATGCAAATTTTTCTCGATTTAGCATGTTTAATTACTTGCCTTACATATGATTAAGTTTTAAATGTTTTGTTTTGCATGTTAATGTGTACTTTTGGTGTGCCACTTACTGAAATCATGAAAAACTTTGTTTTTAAATACCAATTTGAAATAGTTTTCCACAATTCTAAATGTAAAGAGATTTTTCACCACTAATAGACATTTTATTTTTATTTTAGTACTGGTAGTATTTTACAACAAACTTTCTTTTCACTTATGAAAAAAGATGGCTCATCATTCGATTTTAAGCATGTTCAGAAAATCTTACGTGTGTGTGTGCCTTTGAAAAAAATATACCTGACTCTCTGCATGTATATTTTTTCTTACCCTCTGGTAAAATATGTATTATTGGAAAAATATTATATTGGAGGATTTTGCTTCTTCAAATTACCATAGTTTTATTTCCACATTTTCTAATTGACATTACATCTTCTTGCTCATAGAAATTAAGTGAAGAGGAATTAAATAGTCTTGACGAATTATATAAAGCAATATGTCCTGAGAGAGATGCTGAAAAAGAAAATGGAACAGAATTCGATGAAATGCTGTCTGCAGCTGCTGAGCATATTCAAGCTCTTTTAGACTCAAAAAACAAAGAAATCTTTGGCACAACATGTATCCTTTGGGCTTCAATTAAAATAAATTTAAGTAAATACTTTATATTACAGTGAACTACTACTCCTTGACTTTCTGAAAAAATGATGAAATTTTCTTCAAGAATCTAATTCTTATTATCTTTCACTTATTAATAAATAATTTATATTTAGCAGCATATTAGATATATATTGTGAGAATTGAAATTAAATGTAAAATAAATTTTGTTACTAATTTTTTAATACATGTTGTGATATGTAGTACTCTACAAAGAAATACCTTGCTTTAAGAATCAAATCTTTTCTTTGTTCAACTTATTAATAAAAAAATTGCTAAATATCTTATTATATTCTAATCATGCATGTTTGTTTCTACTTTTTGAAGTTCTGAAACTGCAGTGGTTTGTTATTTTTTAATTCTCTTATTTTTGTAATGGATAGTATTCTTCTTTTGAGTTCAACGCAATAAAAAATCAGCTGTTTGGGGGGGGGGGGGACATATAAAAGTTGTCATTTGAAAGAATTGTGCTTTTGAAGAATTTATTTATTTATTATGCTACTAGTTATAAATATATCCAGTAGATCTGAATAACACGAGGAACTTTCATTTAATTTCAGAATTTTTTTAAAATTTAATTATCAAATTGGAAATATAGCATTAAATTTAAATTAGGTTATAGCTGATATCTGAAAACAAAAAGGAAATTTCAAGTGTTTAAATTAAGATTTGTTTAATTATGTAAATTTATTTAAATATGTATATACTTCGTGATTTCAATGTTTTATTTTTAGTAAAATTTTCATTAAATTTTCTAAGTCATATTTTTATCAAAATTTTCATTGTTTAATAATTAAATATTGAAAGAACATACTTTTGTTTTCATTAATTCAGTTTAAGCTAATAAGTGTAACAATAAAATAACATGACTAAAGAGAAATAGCAAAAAAACCTTCTCAAATGCAAAGCATAAACAATTGCTCTGCCATTTTACTATGACATCACGAAAATATTGTTCATTATTATCTTTAAAAAATAATAAATGGTTTTCTGCTGAAAGAATATATTCTGTATATATTTTGAATGTGTATAGTGAAGATAGATTATACAAGAAGATAATTTGGTATTTCCAAGTTTTTAAAATTCTAAATTTTTTGTATCAATATATATTTTTTTCACTTTACTGTTAATTTATTAATGTCATTAAAATTCATTCTTGATTAAAAAGTTCCAAAAGTTAAATTTTAGACAATTGGTAATTTAGTATTTTGTTAGCAAGTATTCTAATTACAACAACAATAATAAAGAAATGAAATGAAATTTGTTTGTGCAATTCTGAATCATATTGCTTAAACATGTCTTGGCTATTTGAATTCATTTTGAAATGATTTTTTTTTTAAATTTTAATGGAAACTTCAAAATCTTTTTCTATATTTCCAAAGGAAGATGGAGCAAATGGCTTTATTGCGAGATTTGCACTAAAAGTATAGTCCCCCCCCCCCCCCAAAAAAAAAAAACCAAAAAAAAAAAGTGCAATATTAAAGTCTGACTATATTGTACATCTACTCATCCAGATATTTGCAAATTAACATTTAGAAAAGTTATGTTAATTTGATTTTTTTTTTTTTTTTTTTTTTTTTTTTTTTTTTTTTTTATAAGGAAAAACTGATTACTGATTAAAATTTTGAAAGTAACGCCAGTTATGTGCAAGGATTTGAGGATATAATACTGAAAATTTAGACTATGTTTTTTGTAATTTTTATAAATTTCTGTAATGATAACCAAGTTGCACTATTTCTTTGAAGAGGGGGGAAAAATATATATACATAATTGAATTATATTTTTGATATGCCATTTTCTTATTAATATTGAAAAGATTTTTGTTTTATTCAACACCCGGGACCATATTACAGAGCTTTGTGATATTTGCCTGGATGAGTTTGCTTCAAATAGTTAGACATGTAAACAAACAGTTTAGCGATGATAAAAGGCTCCCCAAGACTGCGATAATGGCAAACTCATCAGTTTTGTTCAAAACCCTCATGACTGATCAAATTTATTGCCAATATATTACTACTATCTTATAAAGGAACTCTACTCTAATTGCATCAAAATCCTGTAACATGTAATTTTCAATTAACATATGTTGTGAAATCATTAAAAAATCACACATAAAATAAAACAGTCCAATTATGTATAATTTTCTTTCTCCCTTCAAAGAAATAGTGCAACTCGGTTATCATTACAGAAATTTATAAAAATTACAAAAAACGTAATCTAAATTTTCAGTCTTATACCCTCAAATCCGTGCAGATAAGGGGCTGTGCATATATAACGTTATCAAGTGTTTGGAAATTTTGGACCCCCCCCCGGTAATGATATCGTTATCAATGTATAATTTTTTTTACATTTTTGAATTTTTTTTCTTTTGCTTGGAGTGATATACAAATATGGTTGCATTAATTTTTCGCATACTTTATTGATTCAAATGAAGAGAAGTCAATAAAAATGTCACATTATACATGAAATAACATTATATCAAATAACACTTAAACGAAATAGTTACTATTTAAAAGTATTCAATAATATATTTTTGTTACACAATGCATTCAACATAATAATGTCTTCTTGCAACTTTCCCGTAGGAGATAGGGCAGGCAAAATTTTTTATCAACAAAACAAGTGGACAACATTCTTTCCATTTTATTTAGTAGTAAACACAAGTACCATTTCAAACATACCTCGCATATGGTTTGTCGAACAGCAGATTATATATGCATACAGAAGAACAAAAATTTCAAAGGTTGGGGTTTTCTATATTTTGGAATTAAATAATTTTATAATCACTTAATGATTTTAGTTATAATTTTGTATTTTCATAAAAGTAGATAATAGACTAAAAAAATATAATTGTAACATGTGTTTATGACAATAGTAAAAGATAATCGTATTGAACATACTATTTTGATGTAAAGACAAAGTTACAAATAAAAAAAGAAAATTTTGGTTGGATCAGAAATGATAACGATATCAAAAGTCAACCCTCCCCCTACCCCTAGAGATATCTTACGATATCATGTGCCAAACCCCCCTCCCCCCTAAAATGATAACGTTATATATGCATAGCCCCTAACTGGTGTTAATTTCAAAATTTTAATCAGTAATCAGTTTTACCTTATTAAAAAAAAAAAATAATAATAATCAAATTAACATAACTTTTCTAAATGTAAAAAAATTTTTTTTCCTTCTCAAAATCCAAAGATGTTATACAATGCAAATGTAAGATATCGGATTGCTATTCATCCAGTGGTGTAGAAAGTGGGAAGGGTAAATAGGCAGCAGTTAATTATTAATTTATTGGGTATATACCTTGGTATTTAACCAGCCTGGGATAAATATAAAAAATTGGATGTTTTCGTATTTCGCTGTAAAAAATGATAATCAAAATATTTCAATCATATCGTAAAATTATATTGTATCATACATATTTTGAAAAAAATTATTGAAATCGTATGTTACACTGTTTCAAATATGATAGTAGCTTCCACTTCACTTACAAGGAGAGGACCAACCTTGGTAATCACAGATTTTGATTATTTTAATATGTTGTAGGGTAGAGACCCCTTAGTCTCAGGTTCAGCAGATTTTATACAACGCTCCTTATTTCTTGAGAAACAGGGGGGTCTAATATTATAATACAACTTAAATACTTACTTTGTAACGTGAGGGCTACCTTGGTCGTAGCTCAGTTGGTACGGCGTTTGATCGTTGTTCCGTGGGCTCAGGTTCGATACCGAAAGGCGCTACATTTGTTTTCCTTATTTTTTGTTTTATAAATATACTTGTAATTATAATTTAATAATCTCAATTAAAAATTTTAATATTATACATTAATTATAATGTTAACATATTTAAATTTTAATTTAGCATTTTTTTTTTAAAACCCTTATTTCAAAATAATCAATCTGTGATTACCAAGGTTGGCTTTCATTAGATAAAGAAAAATACCCGCAATCCTGATGTTGTCAGATTAAGTGGACTTGCTCATCTTTTACATTTACTATGTTCTGATACTTTAAAATGCAAGTCAATGAAGCTTTTTTTTCCCTCCAAATGTAATTGATATTGAGAGAACCATCACACAAAGCAAGTTTACACGGAATGTTCAATCAAATTTAAGATAAAGAAGGGATGGGAAAAAATGCTTGAAATTGCCTGAAAAAAGTAAGTGGGTGAGTTATTTGCATTGTCTAACCTTCTGACAGCTTAATTATTATTATATTTTTAATTCCTTTTGACCAATATGTAATCAACCAGTATGTCCTCTATATTTACATATTTCAGATCATCATGTATTTGAAATATGAGTATCTTTATCATTTGCATTTTTATCCTTTGACTATGGAATTTTTAAAACAAAATTCTTCAAAGATTTTGCATTATGTAAATTTTTCTACAAATGGTCTTGCCTGTGGAAATCATAGGATAAGCAGTCAGAAGGTTAATCCTTTAATACTCAACCTAATTTAAAGTTTTAATTAAAGCAAGTTTTTTTCCTAACTGTCTTTTTTAACCACACCCCACAAAAACATGTCATGATGCCATGGTATATTTAATTGGAGAATAAATACCCAAGTATATAAATAAAATGAATATTTTGTATCTGGGCATTTATCCTTAAAATCAAATACTGAGGTGTTTTACATCATTATGGCTAATTACATAGCAAAAATTGACTGAAATGTGAATTGATATTGAAACTTTTTTTAGATATTTATTTTAAAAAACATGATAGGGTATATCATTTTTAATTTCTGCAAAAGTTTACTTCAAAGTTTTTGTTTCATTTTAATTGAAAATGTCTCAGTCTCTTTGTTAATTTATGAATCTTTAACCAATCTTAGATAAAGGCTTAAAAGAAACACTTATAAAAATTCAGTCTTGTAGTTATTTCAACAAAAATAATGAAGCTGACATTCCAAATGAAGAGGAGTCCAGTAGCAGTCTACCTGAAGAGAAAGAACCTACATTAACTTCAGAATCTCAGTTTGCACAGCATCCTGAGTCTAGCTTAATGAATGAGGTAGTTTCTGTAATTTTACATGCAAATTTTGATTAATAAGCGTATGATTTTCCCAAAATTATTTTTGTGAAAGTTTGTGTATCAATTATTTTTTGAAGAATTCATTAAAATTATTTTAAATTTAATAGTTGCACACACACGCTAAATAAATAAAATAAGAGCCAAAAAGTAATTTTGAAGAATGCTTTAGCTTTCACAAAAACAGTGGCTGTTGGTCATGAAAATTATGTCATGAAAAAGTTGCTATTTTTATCAATTCATAATGAGCCATTATTTTTATAAAACTCCTTAAGAATAAGAATCTTCAATAACAATCTGCTGAGAGACATTAAGCTACAGCTTATGTTTTACGCAATCCCCAATCTAGTGTATGATTGTCAGCATTTTATGTTAAACATGTTTTATATTGAAATCTAAAACTTGCAATGAAACTTCACTATATTTCTTGTATTTCTTTCTCTCTCTCTTTTTCTTTTTAAATGTTGTAATGATTGTATAGCAAAGCTCATTAAAGAAAACTCTTAATATTGATTCAAATTGTCTTTTCTGTACTTTCAAAAATGATTAATTATTCAATATTCTGACATTTTCTGCATATAATTTGAACAAAAGGAAACCAAATTCTAAATTTTGGTATAAAAAAGAAAAAAGAAAAATCCAGTACAGTGGAAAGTTGTAGATAGGTAGTTGTTTCATGCTCTGCCATACTAAATCAACATAACACATCAAAATTTTGTAAAATAAAAGCGAAACATAATTTTCTTTAGTTTTGGCCTTACATCAGATTTTTATGCAGTTATAGATGAGATAAAGAATTTCAACTGTTAACTTAGAAATCATTATTTCAGAACTTCAAATGTAAATGATTCACTTGGATTATAATTTTAAAGAAAACAATATAAAAATTCGTGTTAGTTTTTATGAGTCTTTTACTGGCACAATTCATCAGTTTTATAAATTTTTTCTTTACCTTTTTTTGCAAATTCTGATTATTTGCATAACTGCCAACTTATAAGATTTATCCTTATGATGTAAGGATTTAGCTTAAATTATAAGGATTACTGGTAAGATTGTAAAGTTCTGACTTTTTGAACAAAATTTTAAAAAAATCATCAAATACTTAGAAATATGGTATGATACTTCAGTCAAATAGCAATATTTAATGCAAGATTCTATATTATAAAATTTTTATCTCTAGTCTTTTTGTAATTATTTTTGTAATATTTTTGTAATTATCAGGAACTCAGGAGAAATTATATATTACAGGAGACAAATACAAACATCTTTTATTACATATGTATTTTTAAAGTCATGTTAAACTGTGTTAGAAAAATTATAAGGCTTTTCGAAATAGGCATGTTGTCAGATATGATGAGGAAAAAAACTGAAAAGAAAGAAAACTAGTCGGATGTACCAATCCCAAAACTTTCTTCTATCTCATACATGTTAATACTTCAAAATTCGCTATCACACTGCCAAAATTAAATGGCAATCTATGCATCTCATGAGGGTTCTAACGATATGAAATTCCGTGCATTAGTTCTTGAGGTATGACTATCGCTGAAATCGTCTAAATTCAGCAAAATGCTGCCTAGCAGCGCCACCTATTGGGTGATTTATACCAAATCCTAATCAGCAACAATTTATGTCAACGTCTGACTGAATCTGAAGTTTGGAGAAAATCCGTACATTAGTTTTTGAGATAGAGCAATAGCGAAAATCGTGAAAATTTCTGCATAGCAGCGCCACCTATTGGGTGATTAACACCAAAACCTAGTTAACAACAACTTGTGTCAACATACAACTAAATCTGAAGTTAGATGAAAATTGGTCCATTAGTTCTATTGATAGAGCTATTGAGGCAATCGCGGAAAAGGCAGCAGAGAAGCGCCACCTGCTGGGCGATTTACACCAACACCTAATCAGTAGCAAGTCATATCAAGGACTAACTTAATCTGAAGTTTGATGAAAATCCGTGCGTTAGTTCTTAAGACAGAGCTATTGTGAAAATCGTGTAAATCCTGCAAAATTCATCATAACAGCGCCACCTGTTGGGCTATTTACACCAAAACGTAATCATCATCAATTCATATCAAGGACTAACTAAATCTGAAGTTTGATCAAAATCCGTGAATTAGTTCTTGAGATAGAGCTATTGTGAAAATCGTGAAAAATGCAGCATTGCAGCGCCACCTGTTGAGCGATTTACACCAAAAACTAATCAGCATCAATTTGTATTAGGCACTAACTGAATATCAATTTTTATTAAATTCCGTGCATTAGTTCTTGAGATAGAGCGCCCACAAAATTTGTGTCACATACACACAGACAGACAGACAGACTCACAGAGTCACAGACAGACATTTTGTAAAAACATGTTTTTTTGAATCTCTGACCCCTAAAACGTGTAAATCCGTCGAAAACCGGAATTCGAAAATTTTCATGAATCCAATACTTTCTTCTTGTAAAGATAGAAGAAAGTAAAAATCAAAGGCAAATATACCAAGTTTTCTTCCTAGCACCCTTAAGGATCTCTGGGTTAGTGAGATAAAAAATTCCTCTTGCTTATGTTAAACCTATGGGATTGAAATATATTTTTATTACATTCTTTTATTTAACTCAACTTGGCTTTTCTATGTAAAGATGGAATTTTGTAATTGAATTTGCATGCGCTTCTTGATATTCTAGAATTAAAAAAAAAAAAAACAAAAAAAAAAAAACACAGATGTTTCTGTTGGACAATACAACATTTTAATATTTTGGAACTCCATTATAAATTGGGCACTTTTTTTTTTGTCAGGTGATAAATCACCAAATATTCTTTGATTGTAATTGTATACAAGTTATAACAATAGTGGATTTAATTATGTGCCAAACCATGCTTGCCAAAATAGGCCAGCTGGCTGTGAAATACAACAAAATATATGTAAAGATGGAATTTTTAAACCTATTTTTCACTCTCTTATATGCTAGAATTATAAAAAAAAAATGTTCACAGGTGTATTTCTGCAGACAATACAACATTTTAATATTTATGGAACTCCATTATAAATTTTAAGACTTTTTCTGTCATATGATAAATTGTATCCTTTGATTATAATTGTTTACAAGTTAAAACAATGAATTTAATTATGTGCCAAACCACACTCATCAAAATAGGCTAACTGTATGTGAAATACAATAACAAAATATTTTAAACATCTGAAAAGTAGAAAACGCAAATAAAAAATAGAGTAATATATATTTAAAAAAATACACTTTAATAAATTAATAGTTTCATATTAAAGTATGGTTATGCATTGAGAAATTTAGAAATCTTAAAAAGATAGTTTAAATAATGTTTAATTTTTTTGTTCTTTCCTGTTACCGTATCTTAAAAAAGAAACAGAGCAAAAAATATATGGTATATAAATAAATTCACTCGCTTGCATTTTCTACCTAGCATAAAAAATAACAGTGAATTTTCAATTTTTGAGTTCAGTGCCCACCCCAAATTAATATATTTGCAATAAAATTTTTGGGGAAAAAACATGAATTGCAGTCATGAAATTAGGTGCGATTTTCAAAATAAACATTTAATGCTTATAAAAGAGTGTTTAAAAAAAACTATTATACTTGTATACCTCCTCAGAAAATTAATATTTGTAACTTTTTTTTAGTATATTCTTTTAAACGAATCTCCTTATAACTGTAAAGTTATCTACAGAAAAAGACCTATTATATAAATCCTGTTAAATAAAGCTGCTATCAAATTCACCAAATTTTCGAGCCACCAACTTTTTTGCATACAAAGTGAAAGCAGGGTCGAAACTAAGGGGGGGCAGGGGGGCATGTGCCTCGGGCGCCAGAGTCAAGGGGCGCCAAATGAAAGATTATACCTTTTGGAACGAATCATTTTCTTCTGATGGACTGATGGCTTTCATTATTGTGAAACAGCCATTATAAATGAAGTGTTAGATGAAGATGAAAGAGCAGTCGTAAAAAGTTTGAACTCTGATTTTCTGGTCAGAATGGGGAAAAAAAATGCCCATGATTTTTTTAGTCGTAAAAAGTTTGAATTCTGATTTTCTGGTCAGAATGGGGAAAACAAATGGCCATAATTAAAAAAAAAAAAAATCATGGCCATTTTTTTCCCCATTCTGACCAGAAAATCAGAGTTCAAACTTTTTACGACTGCTCTTTCATCTTCACCTAACACTTCATTTATAATGGCTGTTTCATAATAATGAAAGCCATCAGTCCATCAGAAGAAAATAACTCGGTTAAGCGGGACTCTGATAATCGGAACTCTACTGTATAAGCAAACACTGTAAATAGCCGGTAATACATGCAAATTCTTTTATGTGAATGAACTATAATTGCAACAAACGTCACATTCAATTTACATAGTTCAGTATTACATATTTTAAATTTAAAAATAAGTCGACCATTAGAAAATTAGTAACATTCTCTTTGTAAATATACTTTGAGGAAGAAAGGGGGGGGGGGGGGGCGTGCCAAAATTCATGTTTGCCCCAGGCACCAAAAGTACTAGTTTTGGCCCTGAGTGAAAGAAGGGTTGCAGTTTTGGTTGGCAAAGTTAGAGGGAAAAACCAGTACTATTATTAGTGGCTGTCTATTTATCGCTCATTCGTTTGTATAAATAAATCGGTCGATACTGCTGCGGTTGCTGCAAAAACGTGTTTTGTCGTCTTTAAACTGTTTTATGTTTGAATCTCTTTTGGTATCGACAAATATAAACAGGGAATTTTTATCATTGAAGGACAAAAAAAAAAATTGTTTAGCAATTTTATTATTAGATAAAGATGATCAAAATAATAAACACAAAAGAGAAACATTGATTAGAATCCAGTTATTAAGAAAAGGTATATTCCAGATGTCTTTTTACCGGACTGAAAAGAAGGGTTATGTGTTTCATGCATATCTGTGTGGATTTCTTTATACCTCGAAACATCCCACCGGCTGGATGGATTTTAATGAATGAGGTCTCTATCAATTCGTCTTAACGGACCAATGGTTTATAGGCTAGGTTTTGTTTTTTATAAATTCAAAATGGCGGCCGTAAAATACAAAATGGCAGTAGAGACAAAAAATTTTTTTACGCAACCTATTGAGTGACATATCATTGGATGGGTCTTTCAAAATGAAGACAATGTTTCATTGAGTATTTTACAATCAGAAGCTCCGTTAAAATATTATACAACCTGGAAGTTGTGTATCTATTGTGGATCTCTAGCTTTACTGCAACTCTAACCATCATAGACCTCATCAAAACAGTGTTTATAGATAAGAACTAACAATTAAACACAACTTAAAAGTCATCAATACAAGTAAATAAAAAAAATAGGTAAGTAATATAAACAAGTAATATAAAAAAGAATATTTTAAGTCAATTCCTACTTAGGTCAATAAGAGAATTTTTTTTTCGCCCATTCTTCTTTCCTTTTGAGTGGCGCTAAAAATGCCTTCATCAAGAAGAGGGCTCTCTCTGTCTTAAAATTCCTTGATCAAGAAGAGGGCTCTCTCGATTATTGAAAATTAATTTAATTTAATTAATGAATTAATATTTGAAAAAAAAACTGGATTAACATCAAGTGTCATCCACTACAAGTTTAAAAAAATTTATTTGAGCTTGATTGGATGAATAATAAGTATTTTATTAAAGATTGAAAATTTCAACAAGATATGTATAGCGAGAGTGTGAGTTAATAGTAGGAATTGAAAAAAAAATAGTTTCACATTGATAAGAAATAATTAATTAGTTTGCTCTTTACACAGTCAGGTTTTTTGATTTTTTAAATTTGTTTTCCCTGACACATTCAATTAAAACCCTTTCTTGCTCTTCTGTCCATTTCAGCACTTTTTTTATTGTAGTGTCGGTCATCTTGGTAGTTGGGAAAATTAATGACATTGCAGTTACTCATCTCTGATTGGCTGAAGTGTTTGAAATTGGATGAAAAGTCCTTGACAACAGAGGTTTTTTCTTCTAAAAAAATTGGGGATATTGTTGTTTGCTATCATACTGGATGTTGAGGCAATTTCTCTCGTAAAATCGGCTGAAATCAAGAGTTAGCTCAAAAATTGCTCGAAAAATTGGTAAATCTGTTAGCAGCTTTATATTGTGAATTTCCAATCTATAAGTATGGGTTTTTGAAAATTATTATGCAGATTTTAAAAATATTTAAAGATGCTTAGAAAGACACAAACCGTATCTAACTTTTTGTCATATTCAGGTGTTTCTGCTTTAAGGTAGCAATAACGATTGCAAAATCCTATGGGGAAAATAACTGATATTAACATACTTTTTTCTTGGGAACTACTGAAGTGATTTCAATAATTAAAATAATTCTTAGCACTATAATTAGCTGTAGTTTAATAATTTTGTTTTGCTATAAAATGGATTATTTTATTAAAATTTATTGAAAAAGATATGTTTGCAAATTTGCATATATATTAGGATGTCCCAGGAGAGGCCAAAAAAAAATAAAAAGTTTGAAAATGCCAAATCTCACCTTTTTAAAAGTATTCTTTCTGTCATAATATGATATTACAAAAAAATTAGTCATTTCTCAAAGATTTAAGGGTCCCCCAAGCTAATAGAAAGTAGGGAATTTATGGAAAATTTTAATTTATAATTAATATGCAGGATTGTGGGATTCTACTACACTTCTCTTACAATTTTTTTTATCCTAAATTTTGTTTAAGAACACTTTATCATGTTTAAGAATGATTTATTTTAATGATATATTTTTAATAAATTTTTTTATAAAAACTTATAAAATTACTATCCGAGGACCATATTTCATTTTTCTGATCATTACACTTCTAATGCAATCTTTATTAATCTACTGGATTTCATTAAATTAATATCATGAACTACAGTGTTTCTACTATTAATAACATATGGCAGCTCCAGCAGGTGTTAAAGGAAGGTTTCATTGATTATTTATAAGTCTTCGGTTTTGGATATCGATGAAGCCAATAAATCTTCTGAAGAAACCTCTGAAGAAGAAGTTGCAGTAAAAATACATTCAGATGATAATACAAAGCCCGAAGGAAATAAATCTAAACTCTGCAGTTTGAGATCCATTATTACTCAAAGATTGCTGGTGTTTTAGATTGAACTAAGACCAGTATAAAAGATCCAAAATGATAATAGCATCTATAATAAAAAAAGAAGGTTGCTCTTCCTCTATCATGATTTCTGACCTGCTTCTAAAATTCCATAGTGCATTAAAAAATACTGTTTATCGGGAACACCAACATCTTCTCCAAGAAACTGTTCAACAATTAAAAGCATAGTTTGAAACATCAAAGTAAGTTGTTCATTGAGGAGGAAAACTCTTAGCCAATTTGTCATAAAAAAGCATAGGAAATATTGATCATTTAGCAGTAGTTTTTTCTTTGCAAGATAAACGTACTAAGCTTCTTGGAGTTTCTACGTTATTGTCTGAAACTGAAACGTACTAAGCTTCTTGGAGTTTCTACGTTATTGTCTGAAACTGGCAAAGAAGCAGCTGATGCTGTTTTCGAGCTCTTAAAATTGTGGAAATGTGAATCTCAAGTAATTGGCATGTGTTTCGATACAACCCATACAAATAGTGGAAGATTCAAAAGAGCATGTATAATTCTTGAGCAAAAAATAAGCAGAAACCTTTTGTGGATAGCATGTCGGCATCACATGTTTGAGGTTTTACTTTCTGATGCATTAAGTGTGTGTTTTGGACAATCTACTGGGCCTGAAATCTTTTCATTTAAGAGATTCCGAGAAAACTGGTCTAAGTCAACTACCATGAACCAAAAAAGCAATCAGTACCCATCATAACAGCATCAGACAGATTAAAAACGTTTACTTCTGATCAGGTAAAAACCGCTACAAAACTATTTTGGGATGATTACAAAGAAATTTTAAATCTTGCATCATTAATGATTGGATTAGACATTAAATTTAGAATTCGAAAGCCAGGTGCTCTTTACCGAGCTCACTGGATGGCAATTTATTCCTTGAAAATGAGTTATTGTTTAATGGGAATGAAAGCACAATGGTATTAACTGTTCAAGAGTTTCAAGGTATACAACAATTTAAACGGTTTGTTGTGTGTGTATATTTGCAGTCTTGGTTTACTTGCCAATCTGCTGTTGATGCTCCTCCTAATGGTGTTTCACTGATTATAAGGTTGAAAGAATATGATGTCAAACACATAAGCAATATTGGATTAAAATCGATGTTACGTCACTCATGGTATTTGAGTGGAGAACTGCAACACTTAGCTTGCTTTCAGATCTTCTTTCTTGTAAGCAAAAATCAAAGTTAGTTTTGAACACGAAAAAGAAAGGAGTTCTAATTCACATCTATTAGAAATACTTTCTCTAAAATTGGATGATTTGTGTATTTCTAATAGTTTCTTTAAAACGGCTAAAATTGGATGATTTGTGTATTTCTAATAGTTTTTTTAAAACGGCTAAAATTGGATGATTTGTGTATTTCTAATAGTTTCTTTAAAACGGCTAAAATTGGATGATTTATGTATTTCTAATAGTTTCTTTAAAACGGCTAAAATTGAAGATTGTTTCCTCAGTGTATCAGTCAAACATTGGCCCAAAACGCCATCCTAAAAAAAGCTACAGTATTTGCTAAAAACTTGCCTTTTGTAAAAGATGTTGCTAAACAAGCTGTTGTATTCATACATGACTTTAGTTATTCAAGAAAGGATGAAGAGCAAGAACAGTTTTTGTTACAAGTCGTAGAGATAGGGATGCACAGAAAGAAATTTTGTAAAGAGCAGTCACCAAAATCGTTTTGAAATGTAGTTGATAAAAAATATGTGAATGTGTAAATAAGTATGCGATAACTTTAAAACATTCTTATTCGATGGTTTTATTTACCAATTGTAAGATAATCATTTACCTAAGTTCACTTTTTGTACATAATTATACAGAAAGTAGAAGTGTCTGCAAAATCACATTTTTCTTGATTTCAGTACTATATTATATCTCTTCCTACCACAGCAAAAACATAATTTATGCAAAATTCATTTGAAACAATGTATAAGAAGCTTTCATAAATGAAAAAAAAATGTGATTTGAACATTAATGGCTTTTAATGTAGCCAATAAAAAAATGTCGCATTTCACATTATTTTGGTTTTTTTTTATGTAAGTTCAATGACCTTGGGGGACCTCTAAATATTTTTTTTTAAATTCTGAAACAATTCAAGGTGTTTTATATTCACAGAACACTTTTGGTGGGTGAGAGTTCACAAATTTAAAAGTTGATTTTTTGGGTACACCTTAATATAATAACATACATATATATTTTTTTTTCTCCTTGCCGAATGATTTATTTATAGTTTAGCTACTACTGAAACTATTTAAACATATTAAAATTGCTTCATTAGTTCGTGAGAAAAAAAAAAAAAACTTCAATATCGGCTGCTTTCAGAATTATCAGTTTAAGTGATTGCCTGACTATTTTCTATTACTTTAGTACAACTTTCAAACATGAAGAATTTGTTTTGAATAAAAGTATTTTTAATGTTTTCTTTCAGAAAGTATCTAATATAAGTATTTTAGTATAAAAAAAAAAATGCCATATTGAGTGCATTATGTATATAGTTTTATAAAAATATTAGTATATCACCCTCTTCAAAAATGACGTAATGTTGATCTCAGTTTCACTTTCATAAAACTTCATACAAACAGCATGAAGATTTTTTTTATTGAAAGGTCTGTATTGTAGATAGATACCTTTTTTAAAAGTGTCAAATGATTTCTACAAATACAAATGATGAGGATATTTTTTTAATCGATATTCAATTTTTGAAATTAGTTCAATGATCAATAAAGGCTCCAATTAAAATCTTTAGAATTAAGAAATGAAAAATCAGTGAAAATTACGTCATGTTGACACAGTCATATCAATTATTGACTTTGGTTTTATTAATGTAAAAATGCATTTCAAGCTAAGCATAATGTCACTAGTACTAGCTTTTCAAACATACTTTACATATGCACTTTTATGCTTAAACACAATATATTCATATAAAAATATATTTTCTATTTAATTGTAATGAAAAAAAAACTAATAAAGTCATAATACATAAAGATAAAATAAACCCAACAGACAATATTCTTGTGATGTCATAATAAGTATTATTTTTTATTCGCTTATAAAAATAAAGAACACATGCTTAATTTCTTACCGAAAATAACTTGCAAATGAAAAAATACATCCAAAAAAGTCACGTGTCTGAATATCTTTCATTATTTCTCTTTTATCTGTAACAATGGAAGTAATCCAACTGTCACCCTTTTGAAGAAATTTCATTAAAAACTTTTTTAATTAAAATATAAAAATGAGATTATTTTAAAAAATAGCTAGTATGGGCATGTCTGCAAATAAATGGCTTTTATTTAAAAAAAATAATTAGCAAAATCGGTTCAGTAGAAAATAACAGAGTTGTGTTTTAAATATATAGATGGCACGGTTCGCGCTGGAATGGTTACCTACACTTTCCTACAATTGCATTTTATATAGTTACATAAGCTGAGACATTTCAAATGCTAAGCAATAAATGTCAATTTTCATGCATTAAAATGTATTTCGTTCATAAAACGTTTATGTAGTAGTAATGGCTATTTTTTTAAGTTGACAATTTTATTTGTTGAAACATCTATATTATAAAGAAAACATGTGTCTGAATAATGCTGTCGTCGCATTACTGGTAGTAATGATGTAAGCAATCCATTTCCTTTTTTTTTTTTTTTTTGCAAATTTAATTATTTTTAAACATGATATAATTTTTAGTATTTTGCATTGTCGAATAGGGAAAAAAATGTACTTTCAATTCCAATTTGTTTGAAAACTGTATCCCAATTTATTAATTTTTTATGGTTTTAAAAATAATTTACGAGCATGAATTTTTAAAAAATCTATCTGGTGTAGCTCAATTATAGAAGATTTACCCGTTTGCACTTAAAAAAATATAAATAGTTCAGTATTTGTTTCCAGCTAATATTTCATAATAAAGTTAACACTTCAATAAATAACATAATATAAATAAAACACAAATTTGCCAAATATGTAATCAGAACTGCACATTTAAACTTCTGAAATAATCATAATAATTAAAACTGTTACCGTAAGTAGCAAAATCTTTAACTATTTCTGTGGCTATTAATCCCTTCGGGATGAGCGTCTTTTTCAGAATTTTTAATCTTTTATCACTGATTTTTCAAAACAAAAATTTTTGTCTAACTGAATCGAGGAAATGCTTGAATTAATTAAGGAAAAATTTACAATAAAAATTTACTAGTGAGAATAATCACTGACTCTGAGCACCTTATGCGGCACTTATGCCAGTTGCTCGTTCCCAAGAGGTTAAACTCTGGCATGCATCTATTTGAAGTACATAATTGATGTTTTTCATATAAAATTGCTTTTTTGGGGTGTTCTGGGGTGTGGGCATTCTAAAAAAAATTGTTAAATCTAAAAAATCTATTAGTTTTCAGTAATAATAATTAAACAATGGTTTGTGTTCTGTACACTGGGCTGTATGTTCTGTAGCCCAGGTAAGGTTGGATTTTCTTGTATAATTAAAAACTAATTTAGTGATTTCTGATATTTTTTAGTGCAATGAATCTGATTTTTATATTAACAAAAAAATAGATTCAGAAATTATTTTGAATTTTCAGTGTTATCAGTTGCAAAAGCCTTTTGTTTATCAACTTCGTTTCTGCTTCATCTTAATGATTACCATATAAAACAGTGTGAGCAAAATTCATTAATAAAAAAAAAATCTCCCTTTTTAAAACATGATTCTTATAGTCTGTATAAATTCACTTTAAAAGCACCTTCTCTCTTCTCCCAGAAATTTAATTTTGAATCTTATAGAACAGGGTTGGCGAACATTTTCACGTGCACATGCCGAAAATTCACAAACAATATCTATCAACAATCTAAAGTACCAAACTAAGGGTCTGTCCAGACTTTTCTCTCAGGGTCTGGTTTTTGTGAAAAGTTTTTTTTACATTTGTGAAAAATCAAGGTCCTAATTTTGTGAATATGAAATAAACGTTATACTCAGGTTCTTTTTTATATATTTTTAAGAAGATATACGTATGTAAAATACATATATTTTCTTTAAATATGTAAATGTGATAGATTAGATTTTATTTTTAAATGATTAAATTTGTGAAAGGTTTAATTTAGAGCTGAAAAATTTTTGTAAAAGGCTTTTTAAGACAAAGAATTTTTTGAAGGGTCCTTTTTTAAGGTGAAAAGTTTCGTGAAGGGTCCTGTTTTGAGATGAATAATTTTGTGAAGGGTCCTGTTTTGAAATGAAAAATTTTGTGAAGGGTCCTTTAAAGGACCCAATTTCTTCCTAAACAGATTCCTGCAAATGTATGCAAAAATATTTTGGAAGTGTATGATGTTTATACGAAACACTGGTTATAAAGGCAATTGCTTTCATGCATTAATAATTAAAAAATATTAAAAATCAAATTGCGATTTTTCTGTATACTGGAATCAGCCATTAAATAAATGAATTTTTAATTCACAAATAGGATTCATGTATACGGTATATAGTGAATAATAAAGGGGGAATATAAAGGTATAAAGGGAGAAAAAATAAGAGTTTTTATGTCATTAATTTTAAACTTTGGTATTTTTAATGCAACATCTCGGTTATAATTTTCCAAATTGCATTAATGTATAAAGAATGTATTGATAAGATTTTTGCTGTCGTACGTTCAATGGAAAATGATATCTAGTTCATATTTTGTTATTTTTTAAAATATACATAGCTAAATGGAATCCTTTCGCCATTTTACTGCAGTGTCTGTCAAAGGAAATTCACTTGAAAATTTGTTTTTTTTTATTCATATAGAAAAGAAAAATATGTTGAACGCTGCATAGCATCACAGGAAAACAAAATTATTATGATGCGTTAATTCATGCAAAAAATAATTGCATTATTTATGGTAGTCTGTCCGTATGGAACAAAATTTTATTGGTTATAACAGAAATAAACTAGTTGGATGTGCCAATCCCAAAACTTTCTTCTATCTTATACATCTTAATATTTCAAAAACTAATTACACATGTTAATACTTCAATAATATTAGTTCATTACTATACCAACTTTGATTTTCATCTTAAATTCCTGCTTCAGTCAATTAAATGAACTAAAAACGAGTTAATCTATATCATGATATTTGTTAAAATTAATAGTTTTTCCTTATTCTGTTGTTATCAGATGTTTGCGAATAGCTGGCTTAGCAGGAAGTGAGTTCCTGCCTTTGCACAAGCCGCTGATGGATAATAAAACTACGAAAAATCAAGAAAAGCATACAAAAATCGCTATTACAGAGCCCCTTTACCACGCGATATTTCCAAATTCAAGGAGGACCTGTTGGCCAAAGCCAAAAACATGCACAAAAAATTTGGTTCAATTGTAGGCATAATTTTATACACTTTTAGATTGTACAATAAACAAAATGGTACAGACATCGTAATTATAGTGCCCCCTTCCAGCGGAATTTTTCCAAATTCAGGGAGGACCTTAATGCCATGACCAAAAAGAAACACAAAAAATTTGGCTCAATTTATGCATAATTTCATACACTTTTCGATGGTACAATATTCAAAATGGCCCAAAAATCGCTATTAAAGTGCCCCCTGCCGGCAACTTTTTTCCAAATTAAGGAAGGACCTGCTTGCCTTAGCCAAGAACTTAAAATAAAAATTTGGTTCAATTCTGTGCATAACTTCATACACTTTTCGATGGTACAATATGCAAAATCACTATTACAGCGCCCCCTAGCGGCAAATTTTTTTCCAAATTCAGGGAGGACCTATTTGTTATACCATAAACTTAAAATAAAAATTTGGTTCAATTCTATGCATAACTTCATACACTTTTGGAAGGTACAATATTCAAAATCACACAAAAAACGATGTTACAGCGCCCCCTATCGACGAATTTTTTCCAAATTCAAGGAGGACCTACCTGCCATATCGAAAAACTTAAAATAAAAATTTGGTTCAATTCTATGCATAACTTCATATACTTTTGGATGGTACAATATTCAAAATCGCACAAAAATAGCTATTACAGCACCCCTACTGGCGAATTTTTTCCAAATTCAGGGAGGATCTGCTTGCCATAGCCAAAAACTTAAAATAAAAATTTGGTTCAATTCTATGCATAACTTCATACACTTTTTGATGGTACAATGGTGACAGACAGACGGACACACGGACAGACAGACATTTTCTATAAACATGTTTTTTGGGATCTCTGACCCCTAAAACATGTAAATCCGTCGAAAACCGGAAGTCGAAAAAAATTTCGATTACAATACTTTCTTCTATTGAAGATAGAAGAAAGTAAAAAGGGATTTTATCTGTATAACAATTATCATATTTAAATTTTTCCCATGCTATAAAAATTAGTTTACGTGCCAACTCTGGCATGTGTGCCATAGGTTCGCCAACCCTGCTATAGAAAGGTAGAGTGAAGGGTACCAGGCTAGGTCTGTCATCCAGGTGTCTTAGTTGGCAAAGTGAAGGGTGCCAGACTCAGTCTGTCATCCAGGTGTCTTAGTTGGCAGAGTGTTTGTGAGCTGAATCAAAGACCAGGTTCAAATCCTGGCCTGGATACTTTTTCAATCTGTTGGTTTTTACGCCTTATTAGCAATGTGAATGAAAAAAAAAAAATCATAATTCAGATTTATTATAGAAAGTGTTTAATTTCTAATTTAAATGCCACTATTGTATAGCCAAAAAAAATTTACTTCATCCCCAGCTTCATGTTTGTATTTAAATAAATATGGCCTATTTGATTATTCGTAAAATCTTACTAATTTAGATTTTTCCTCCCCCCCCCTTCCCCAAAATAAGACAAAAGTGATAAACGTATATTATTGAATTGGAACATAAGGTGTGTTGAAAAAGTAGAAATAAGTTGGTAAGAAAAAAATATTGATCTTTGTTTCCAACATTTTTTTTTTTCTTTTCTGAAATTAAAAAATATGATGGAAATTGCAAAATTTATTTGCAAGAACTTCACTTGCAGCTTTTACTAATGCAGATTTATTTGTTAGACTGAAGAGACAATGTTACCTCCACAAAGTGGATTATCTTCAACTCAAGTAGAAAGGCCATATTATCAGCTGGAAAACTCATCTTTATATTCTGAACAGAATCATCCAATTCAAGAAGTTTTATCTGTACAAGGCAATCTGAATTTTCTACAAGAATCACAGATTGAACTTGAATGTAAGAGTATAGTTTTGGTTGTATTTAAGATATACTTAAATGATTTTATTATTGTTTTATAAAATAAATTTTGTTTTTAAATTATTGGATGCTTTCATGCTGTAATGACTTTCAATTATGAGAAAGAGAATACCAAATTTGTCCCCCCCCCCCCCTTAAAAATATTCTTTTTATGGCACAGCAAACTATGAATATAAAATCTATAAATTCTATTTTGTTGTGAACTAATTTCTCCTTTTTTAAAAATATATTTTACTTCACATTTTAAAACCAATAGATATACCAATCTTTTTCTAGTGGCATATTAAGTTTAGTGGACATATTTTGTGATTAATAACATTGTAATCGAATGAGCCATTGTAGCAAAAAAGGATACTTGTCTATTTTCCCATTGATCACTTTCTGTTTAAAAATAAAAACCTTTCCAAACAATGTAATTTAACAACAATAATAAAAAAATCTTGACATCATGTTTGATTTCAAATGCAGCGTCAGCATGTTATGTATGTCTTCCATTTTTATTTTGTGTACCCAGCTTAGTTTTCTAATGAAGAATATGTAATTGCTATTTCTGTGTTTTCATCTCGAATTTTGAAAAAAGACATTATAGAGATCTGGGATATGTATTTATAAATATTAGCCTACGTTTGGAGAGTTTAAAAAAAATATGATATTTAATAAATACACATTTTTAGTTGCATTGTAATACAGAATGATGAAAAGACAAAATCCTAGTACAGTAGAAGATCTTTATAACGCAAACCTAAAAACGCAAGGTTGTGTGTTATATAGAATTTTGCGTTATATGGATCACATCATTAAATTCACCTTGTAAACATGGCTAAATATGCCTGAAACATATCAAAATACATTAGAATTTCTTTACACTGCATTCCTTGTTACTAAAAGTTACCCAAATTATTTATTTTTGCATAATATAGGTTAGACATTGTTAAATTTACTTTATAAACATGACCCAAATGTAACTGACACAACCATCCCTTATATTAGACATTTTCAAAAATGTTTATTGTAATAATAGCATTTTTTTCAGTAAAAAGGTCTTAAATTAGAAGATAAAGTTGAACTAATGTATCAAATTTAGTCCTCTAGAGAGTAGCAATATTTTACAATGTGAAGATGCAGATGCTTTTTAACTGCAAAAATCATTGTTTACATCTGAGAAGTTGTGCGTTATATGGAGAATTGCATTATATAGAATTGCGTTATAAAGATCTTCTACTGTAATATCTTCATAACTTTTTTAAAAATTTGAGTGTTTTGTCATTTTTTTAAGCAAAATTTAATGCTTATGATTCGTTAAATAATTCGTTAAAAGATCGAGAAAAAAGCGGATTTCCTCAAAAGATTACAAAAACGCGAATTTCCTCAAAAGTTCATGAAAAACGCGGGAATTTCCTCAAAGGATCGTGGAAAACACGCAAATTTCGTCAAAGGATCGCGAAAAACATGCGATTTCCATCAAAAGATCGCGAAAAAAAACGTCCGTTACGATCAAAACGCGAATTTCATTAAAAGATCACGAAAAAACGCAAATTTCCACCCAGAAGATCGCGAAAAACACGCGAATTCCCTCAATAGATCGCGAAAAACACGCGAATTCCCTCAATAGATCGCGAAAAACACGCGAATTCCCTCAATAGATCGCGAAAAACACGCGAATTCCCTCAATAGATCGCGAAAAACACGCAAATTCCCTCAATAGATCGCGAAAAACACGCAAATTTCCTCAATAGATCGCGAAAAACACGCAAATTTCCTCAATAGATCGCGAAAAACACGCAAATTTCCTCAATAGATCGCGAAAAACACGCGAATTTCCTCAATAGATCGCGAAAAACACGCGAATTTCCTCAATAGATCGCGAAAAACACGCGAATTTCCTCAATAAATCGCGGAAAACATGCGAATTCCCTCAATAAATCGCGGAAAACACGCGAATTCCCTCAATAAATCGCGGAAAACACGCGAATTCCCTCAATAAATCGCGGAAAACACGCAAATTCCCTCAATAAATCGCGGAAAACACGCGAATTCCCTCAATAAATCGCGGAAAACACGCGAATTCCCTCAATAAATCGCGGAAAACACGCGAATTCCCCCCAGAACATCGCGAAAAAAACGCTAATTTCGTCAAAGTATAGCGAAAAACGATTGCTAAAAAACGCTTATTTCCTCCACAAAATTGCGAAAAACACGCCAATTTCCTCAAAAGATCGCGAAAAACACGTGAATTTCGTCAAAGGATCACGCAAAACGTCAAATGATCGAAATAAAACGCGAATTTCTTACAGAACATCGCGGAACAAAAAACGCGAATTTCGTCAAAGGATCGCGAAAAAACGTTTATTTCCCCCAGAAGATTGCGAAAAACGCGCAAATTTCCTCAAAGGGTTGCGAAAAACACGCGAATTTCGCCAAAGGGTCGCGAAAAACACGCAAATTGCGTCAAAGGATCGCGAAAAAAATGTCAAATCATCGAAATAAAACGCAAATTCCATTAAAAGATCGCAAAAAAACGCTAATTTCGTCAAGGAATCGCAAAAAAAGGTCAAATGATCGAAATAAAATGCGAATTCCATTAAAAGATCGTGAAAAAACGCGAATTTCCCCAGAATATAGTGAAAAAACGCAAATTTCCCCAGAATATAGCGAAAAAACACAAATTTCCCCAGAACATCGTGGAAAAAAACGCGAATTTCATCAGAAGATCACGAAAAAAAATGCGAATTTCGTCAAACTTTCACTTTTAAAGAAAGCGATTACCGCTGTTCTAAAAGAATAAATTCAAAACTTGTTATATTTTTTCTTGTATGTTGCATTTAGCATTCTTTTTTTTTTACCTTTTAAAATTTTCTTTAAGATGTATCATGTATGTAATATATATAATAAGTGTTTGGGGTTTGACTAATCTCTATTTATATGACCATTGGTCACTGCATAAAAAAGTTGATTGTCTATTTTGTATTTAAACTTACGAAATCAGTAAGCAATATAATATGAATACTGTGCAATTTCAGCACTAACAATTAGATTCTAGTAGAGTAAAATTTGTTTTTGAAATGTTTTTCTCTCCAAATTGGGCATTAAAAATTGGAGTGCACACGCATACCACATAACAATGCAGCACATAAAAAAAAAAAAAAAAAAAAAAAAAAAAAGGCATGTCCTTAAAATTTTTTGGACTCCTTGGATTTTGTCGGTACTCCTTGGATTTTTCCTTCCCAACTCTGTATGAACCCTGATACGTACTTGTGTACTGAACTATGAGTTTTACAATATCTTCAAAATGAACTGAAATATTTCAAAATATGTCAAAATACATTTTCTTATATTCAAGTACATATCAAATACTTGCATTATCACATATAGCGTAGATTCTAGTTCAGAACATAGTAATATGGAAAGCATTCTGACAAAATTTCACGAAAATCTGTTTAAGAAGTTTATCAAACATGGAAATCACAAAAAAAGTTGATTTTCCAGAAATTGCAGTTAAAGATTTTTTTAAGGTAACAAAATTAATCTAGAGCTGTCAATTAAGGTTTATTAGTGTTTTTAATGTAAAAAAGTAAGAAAATCATGCATAGAAACATTGTTTACATTTCTCCTGGCTTTCCTATGGCCTTTTCTGGTGTTTGGTTCATTACTTCCTGTTTATTAAATTGTTCATAACTGCTCTTCGAGTAATCGTAGGAATGAAATTAAAACAGATTTTGAATCGTAAAAGATTGCTCTCTCTCAAAAAAAAAAAAAACACCTAAACGGCCATTTTAACCCCCTCACTGACAAGCCCGTGTTAATACGTTCACTAAGCTCCAGGTTTCACTGCAATACAAGCAATATTTAAAGTAATATAATTCTATTGATTTAATGTATTTTTAATACATTGAACAATGATTAATACTTCCAAGGATTGCATTTATATTCGTTAAGTTTTTTTATAAAATGTTCAAAGAATCATTTTTTTTTTAGCATTTAAAACAATGTACATAGAAAACATTACAATTTTGCCCTTTTCCAAGACAGTCGGAGGGTTAATGTAGGCAGATACCTTAAAGACTTTAGATTCTTATTTTAACAAGTTTGTTGTGCCAAATTCATAAAAATGACGTTTTATTACTATTTTGAATGACATTGGAGCCTTTTGGCTGCTGAATGATTGCTGTAGCTTCAAATTTTGCCAAAATTTTTTGCCTCATAATTTCAAGTCTTTATGCAAGTTTTACGTACATTTTATATTATATCTGTTATGTATGATTGTTGTATATGTTATATCTGTTTATATTTTCTATCTAAATAAAGAGCAGTCTGTTCCTTCAATTACTGTTGGTGTTTATTATATCCTTCCAGATAACTGCAAAACAGCGAGGAATTTTAATGAGAACAACTTTATCATCCAATTTTTAGGACAGCAGTCATGCCTAGTAGTTTTTAATTTTCCCTTGAAATACATTCCCAACCAGTGCTTAATCAGCACCAGAGCTCAGCTCCGGTACTTCTTTGATTTTAGTGAATATTTATTTACAACATATTCGGAATTCACCGGAGCTAAAAAATACTGTGCTCTATGGAGCCCTGAGGAACACTTCTGAAAAACTGAAACCTAAATTATCTTTATTTGCACTAAAATGCTTACATATGTGATGCAGCGCATCACACATGTAGAAGCATGCTTCTGTCTAGTACTGGGAAGTTGAGAGTCTATATTTGTAGTCATTTGTTATATTTACTCGCTGTTTTTTGTTTGTATTTCTAAATTATTCTTACTGATCAATGTTTTAGCTCCTTGTGGTGCTTAATTTGTGCCGATTCTCACAGGAGCACAGCTCCAGCACTTCATTTTTAGTCCATATTTAAATATTGGTCAGAACCTACCGGCACTTATAAATACTGCACACCAAAGCCCACTGGCCCCGAGGCAGAATCACGGTGGCAATGTCCGAATGATTTATTGCAGAAAATAAATTTAATTTGGGAAAAGAACTGTATTTTTGGGAGGTAGAAGAGATCCACGAACAAAAATAAAGGAATCCAGGATCTTCTATATATGTTTCAATTCTGCAGAATGATATTGGTCAGAGGTGAGTCTTCTGCATTGTGGCAGATTTTCATTCTTCCACTTTCAAAATTTTAGTATCTCTTCCTTTGTCTTTCTCCCACTCTTGCCTACAAGTATCAAAGTTGAAAATCTTTAAAATTGTTAAGCTTGAAGCTCTGCCCAGATTTTAATATTGTTTTTCTCTAGCAGTTTTATTTGTTACTTTGAAATACTAATACATAAATAACTAATCATCTACATTTCTACCCTTACTGAAATTTCTGGACATAACCACTCTACTCTCCACATTGTTTAAAATCTTTAAAACTTTAAAAAACTGCCCTATTTATTCTTTTGAAGTAACAATAAATAATTGCTTAATCTTGTACCTCCCCCGCAAAAATTTTAGTGTCCCTCCCTTTACCCTCTCCCTCTGTCCAGCATTAACCCTTAACTGTTGTGACAAAAAATGTTGCATAGCTATTGTTAGCAGTTTCTGAGACTGCTTGATTGAAAGATGAATAAGACTCTATTAACTCATATGATAGTGTTTCTGTACTAAACTTTATGTTCAGGACTGTTACAAGTAAAATTCATCTATCGAAAATTCTCTAGCTATTGTTCTAGGGCTCTGAATGAAACAAAATTTCGTAATTAAAAATTGTGAAAATTGAAGAAAACAGCGGTCTGTGAGATCGCCAACTGCAGTAAAGGTTAAAGTTGTTAATCTTAAAAATTTCCAAGTGCTATTATTTTTTTAATTATTATTTTTTTTAATGTTTTTCCTTAGTCCTGTTATTTCTTACTTTGAAATACTAATGCAAAAAAATTTCATACAAATCCCGCACCCCTCAAACTCCCTTTGTGCTGTCATCACACAGTTTAAAATATGCTAAAACTCTTTCAAAAAAAAAAAAACCTGCCTTATTTATTACTCTGAAATAACAATAAGTGAATCATCATTTACTCCCCACCCCTCTCTGCAATTTATGCTTCGCTTCCTCCTAATACACAAATTTTATAGTATTTGAAATTTTGTATTTTATTTTTAAATTTCGTTTTTTATTTGGTACTTTTCAAAATGTCTACTTCTCCTGCCTTCCAGTGTTTAAAGTTAAAAATATTTATTTATTTTTTTCCTGCCTTATTTGTTTGTCTTGCCTAAGTGCTCTGGTTATCTTATTTGTTACTTTGAAGCAACAAAAACTTATTGTTCTAAATTTCCCAAGTGGGATTGTTAAATATGGGATTGGGAGGGGGGGGGGGTAGCAAAGTGTTTTGGTCTTTTGTAGTTTGGCTTATTATTACTCTTGTCTTGACTTCAGGCAGGGCATGCTTATTTAAATCATGATTTTAATCACTTGATTTAAAAAAAAAAAAATCATTGATTTAAAATTACACAATTATATTTTTAAAATTTTTTTCATTAATAATGTTTAACTATATTCTAAATCAAAATAATCTTGAAAAGATTACATGTTATTTAAACAAAATAAAGGTGTATGTTCTCAATACACTCCAAGAATATTCTTTCATTTTCAACAGCAATCTTCTGCTTGCTTTTCTTTGTAGACACTCACTGGATAGTTAAGTGAATTTATTGAATGGTGTGGTATCCCAGAGTAAATACATAACAAAGAAGAATTTCCTTCTTTTGACCACTGATTAACAGATGTTAGTTACAATTACAAACCTGTTTTTAAGCACACTTGAAGCAAAAAGCTTAACTATCAAAAGCTCTTTGCTTGTAGTAACTTTTGCACATTGAACTTTAGATAGCAATACTTGGTATAGCATAGGACAAATTGAAAACTGTGGCTCCATTTTACAGAAATTGTAACAGTTTCAGGTAAAGCAGGAAAATTAGTTTTTATCTACAAAGCACTAAATTTGCCCATGCCAAATATTTTCATGATTGTTTCCAGATTTAAAGTAAATAAATACTTGGTTACCTTGATATGTTGCCCATTTTTTTTTCTTTTTTTTTTTGTGAAAATGTCATTGTAAGAAATTTCTATTATAAAAGAGCTTTGATTTATAATATGGCCGGCTATAAAATTAATATTTTTATTGTTATTTTGGTCTTGATTTGTGAAAATATATATTAGTTACATTGAACAAAGGATTCATTAGTATTTTTATATATCCCTATTAAAGGTTTAGTCTAGCATTTGTTTACTGGTTAATTATAATCATTTTATATATTGTACTAATAATATATATTTAAAATAATATGCCATACCATAAAAGGGGTTGTTTTGGTGAGTTGGTGCAGTAAGGCAATGGATGGTACCTTTAAGGGTGTTAACAGCTCTTAAGGTAGGTGATGTAATCATTACACAGAAGTATAGAAATTTACATACATAAAAAATTAAATACTATTTACAAGCCTCCTTCTTAACTGCATTTATAAAACTATTGAAAATGGCATGCTATAACCCTCAAAGTTTCAAATAATGTCGTTAGTTAATTAGGTAATCCCTCCCACCACCTGTTTTAATATGTTTGCTCTGTTTATTTATTAGATTTTATTATATCTAAATGCATATAGATATAGTTAAAATGTATTAAAAAATTTCTTAAATTGTTTTAAAATTTGCAAATCATGTATGAAATATGAATATGTATGTGGAGGAGACGGCAGTATACACTATGGTTGTTATTACTGCAAAACATTAGATCTCCTATACTTTTTTATGTTAGAAATTAAGTTCTGTTCCAAACAATCTTCCATGGTCAAGATACATGGATGAGGCATTCTTACACTATTATTGGCTGAAAATAGTAAATGTGTAACAAATGTGACGTTACACTTTTGGTGTTCAATCCTGTTGTTTGGTGACACTTTTAGAAAGTGTTCGATGGGAAAACAGACAAGTACTCAAAAAAGTAGTTATTTTTTGTTATAAAGTTTCTAAAATTAGTTATCTTCATTTTCAGCTTCTAGAACTAATTCACAAGTACCAACATCTCCTGTGGGGCCATCTTATCCTAATGTGCAATTTTCCTCTGCATCTCAGTCCTTGGCTTCTTCTAACATGGTTGCTCACTGCACAAGACAGCCTACTGGAGATGTGTCTAATATTCCCACAAGTCCTTCAACTACTAATCTTGTTTTAGGGAATTCAGCTTCCTTACCACCGCCGCCACCTCAGCAAGTTGGATCAAATCTATCTACTTCTGTGTCCATTCAACCGACGACTCAAGCTGTTGATTTTGATCCAGCACGTCCTATTCCCACACAGACCTATACCAATCAAAGTTTTTCCTCAGCCATTCATCCCATGATGGCTGCTGCTGTTTCCCAAAACTATGTTCCTGTTGTTACTTTACCACATGCGATTCCACCTCCGCATGTTCTTACCCAAAATATGGTTGTTCAGCCTTTGCCACCTAGGAGTACTGTAGCTTCGACTTTACCATCTAATCCAAATTTACCAATGGCTCCTACGCAGACTCCGGTGAGTGGACTTTCAGCCGCTTCAGCACTCTCGCAACAGACGAACATCTATTCGCTTTGCTTGAAATTGAATGTGAGGAAGGTTTTTAGTTTTTTCTTTGTCTTGTGGGTGCTTGCATGTTAATGGGCTGTTATTAATATAAAGTATTTATTAGTAAATAATTTCATTGCTCTGTAATTATAATTTATTTTTGTTTTGCATTGTTAAACATCTTAGTAATTGGTTTAAAAAAAGTTTTTAGTTTTCTTTTTGCTTTTTGTAATAATTTCTAGCTTGCTTAGATTTTTAATTATGGTATCTCAGATGAAGCTACTCTTGAAAAGTCACATTCATACTTATTATAAAACATATATATGTGTATATATATATAAATATACATAATAAAACTTTTTGTAATTATTAACTATGAAATACACGAAAAATCGATCATGGATAAATAAAACTATCATTATACAGTGAAACTCGTTTAAGATACGAATCAAGGGACCGAGAGCATTTCGTATCTTAAGCGGGATCGTTTCTTATCCGGATTTCATAGATTCTTGAGTAATAATGCATATAAAGCCCATTTCTAACGATTTTTAGATATTCTAGGAAATTTGAGCTTAAGATTTTGAAATAAAGAATAACTTTATTTTACTCCAAAATTTTATTGAGTCACCGTTTGTACAATAACAAAATTAAAATGTCTTTATGCAATACTCTCAGCCAAATTAAAACTAGTATGTTGTGGCCATCACAAAACTTTCTTCTATATAAATCACGTCAATTAAGTCATTTAAACAGTAAAAGAAATTACATCAATATAGAATCAATTCATATCAAAGTATAACTGAATTTGAAGTTTGATGAAAATTCGTGCATTAGTTATTGAGATAGAGCTGTAGGGGAAATTCTGAAAAAATGCAGCATAGCAGCGCCACCTGTTGAGCGATTTGCACCAAAACACAAACAGCACTAATTCATATTAAGGTATACCGGAATCTGAACTTTGATGAAAATCCGTGCATTAGTTCTGGAGCTAGAGCTACTGTGGAAATCACAAAAAATGCAGCACAGCAGCGCCACCTGTTGAGCGATTTACACCAAAAGGTACAAAACATCAATTCAGGTTGAGGACTAACTGAATCTGAAGTTTGATGAAAATCCGTGCATTAGTTCTGGACATTGAGCTATTGTGGGAATCGTGAAAAATGCTGCATAGCAGCGCCACCTGTTGGGCGATTTACACCAAAACATAAACAGCACTAATTCATATATAGGTATACCTGAATCTGAAGTTTGTTGAAAACCCAAGCATTAGTTCTTGAGATAGATCTATTGCAGAAATCACAAAAAATGCAGCATAGCAGCGCCACCTGTTGAGCGAGTTACACCACAAAAGGCAAAACGTCAATTCATGTCAAGCACTAACTGAATCTGAAGTTTGATGAAAATCCGTGCATTATTTGTTGAGATAGAGCTATTAAGAAAATCGTGTAAATGCTGCAAAATGCAGCATAGCATCTGTTGGGCGATTTGCACCAAAACGTTACCAGCACCAATTCATATGAAGGATTAACTGAATCTAAAGTTTGATGAAAATCCGTGCATTAGTTTTGAGATAGAGCTAGTGCAGAAATCGCAAAAAATCCAGCATAGCAGCGCCACCTGTCGGGCGATTTACACCAAAAACTAATCAGCACCAATTTATATCAGGGACTACTTGAATATAAATTTTTATTAAATTCGTGCGTTAGTTCTTGAGATATAGCGCCCACAAAATTTGTGTCACATACACATAGGCAGACACAGACTCACAGATAGACATTTTGTAAAAACATGCTTTTTGGAATATCTGACCTCTAAAACGTGTAAATCCGTCGAAAACCGGAAGTCGAAAATTTTTATGAATCCAATACTTTCTTCTTGTAACGATAGAAGATAGTAAAAAAAGACGATAAAACGAAATTTTTGTTAATCTTTAGAAAACAGAAACTAACAAAATTAAAGTACGTGAGGTAGTTTTAGTTTGTTGAAGAAAAGTCATTTACCTTGACTTGATGAAAGTTAAGATGGATTGTAGTGGTCGGGATTTTATGACGAAGTTTTCTGCCTTGTTGATGTGATAGAGAAAAATCTTCGAGGGAGGGACCAACATCCATCGAAGAGGCGTACATTCGAAGTATGCTGAACGAGCTCATTACAGATGCGAATGATGGTATGGCTGGTACAGCCGTTTCTTCATCCGCGTCGTCTTCTGATGGCCTAGGTTCATCGGAACTTTTGACGTCTGCGATTATATCCGCGATAGAAGAAACTTCATTTGTTACAACCTGATAGTCAATTTTGTAAAACGAATACCAATCTTTGCATTCTTCTTGATCCTGCTCCTCTTCTGGAATGTTAACGTTTTACAAAATGCCGTCGACGTTAAAGGCTTTACAAGAGCAGTTCTCAATGGTAGTTGATGTTACGTCTTCCCAGGACGCACTCAGGAAATGCATGGCGTATAACAGGTTAATAGGTTTACAAGTTGGGCAGAACAAGACTTTTTCGCGATGATCTATTTGATGTAGATGACGTACAACGAAACAATTCTGTATTTAATTTTGAGAACATGAATTATGCCTTGATCCATGGATTGAACCACGCTAGTCGCATTGAGTGGAAAAGACTAGTTCGATGTTTTGTAAACTGGGGATATTCTTGGGATGGACGAGACAGTTGTCGGCGAGACACAATACTTTCCTAGACTCTTTTTTTCATTCATTCATCGAACTTGCGGATCCACTTAACGAATATATCGTTTGTCATTCAGGCTTTGGCCTGAATTTCATAATCACAGGGCAGATTTCTAACATCATTTTTTTTATCATTTTAAAACAACGAAGATTCCAAGACTTGCCGATGACGAGGGGTTTTAATTTATCCGTTCCGCTCATATCTGATCCAACGAGAAGAGTGATACGTCCTTTGCTCAGATTTCCACCATAACATTTCTCACCCTTAAACACCATTGTTTTATCAGACATTAATTTAAAAAAAGCCCATTTCGTCGACATTGTAAATATCGCATATTGAGTACTTTTTCAATAGCGGCGCGAGCACGTTATTTTTCCAACAATTGACATCATCCACATTCAAGCTGTCGACTCTCGGCATACCTTCCTATTAAACTATCCCGTCTCTTTGTCTGAAGCGGTCTAGCCAACCGTTGATGGGAGTGAAATCCACTCCAAGACGTATAGCAATTTCTCAGGCCAATGGACAATCCGTTAGTTGGGATGTTCGTCGATCGGTTTTTCCTGAACCACTCAAATAAAATCTTCTCCAATTCTTCGTCTGCCACATTAATATTCATTTTGCCAGAGCCTCCAGCTGACACACTATTTTCCAGTTTCTGTCTATTTTTTAACAGAGCTCGAAGTGTTGACTCGTGTATTCCCACAGATTTGGCAAAGACAGTCTTGCTTATCACATTCTCGGCGCGTCGTTATTTCCTTAAGACATCCAATTTTTTCAGTCAAAGGAAACGCTTTTCTCTTTACTTTAAGTATTAGTACATAAGCCCCATTTCGTATATTAAGAGGGTTTCTTGACATCAAGGGACAGATTTTCTTCGTATATTAACCGGGATCGTATCTTACGCGTACGTATACTAAGCGGGTAATTTTACACAGGTTTAATAGGCATTTTTCAATGACCGAAGATAATTCGTATCTTAAGCGGGATCGTATCTTAAACGAGTTTCACTGTATTATAAAATTGTACATCCAATAATCTGAAATACATATATATTTAACCTTTTGAGTGGCTGTCCTGTTTTATTGTTTCCAAAAATCAGTTTAATTTGCAATTCGGCTGTAGACAAAATATTTTTGCAGAATTATCTATTAAGAAATATCCAAGATTGAAAAGTATTTTAGTATCTAACCACAAAAAATAAGTAAATAGATAAATAAAAATAAGTAAATAAATAAATAAAACATGCAGGCTTTTATAAGCATTTTCTTTAAACTAGTTACTTAACACTTGTGCAGATGATTTGTATTACACTTGTGAAGATGATTTGTATTTATATTACATTTAAGACATGTATAATTTTTGTCCTTCCTGTTTTTTGTATCCCTTGCTTGCTTTAAATTTTATTTCGTCTGTAGTCTGTTAATTTTAATACTGAAATATACTTGAAAAGGGATGATCTACTATGACTAAAATGCTCTTGCAAAATAAGATCACACATTTTGTTATATATATATAAAAAAAAAAAAAAAAAAAAAAAAAGGTGAAAACATGCAAAAAATATGAAAATAAATATGGTATATCAAATGTTTCTTTTTGCATGTGCATATTTTTGTACTAATTTACTTTATTAAGATTAATTCTAATAAATTAGCAAACCATTTAATCTATGTTTGACATTGATTAGAATAGTCTTTTTTTTTATATAGCACTTTTGTTTCTCAGTATTTGACTCAATTACAAAAAATATATGCTTTATTAGAAAAGCATGTACCTTTTTTTTTGTTTATAATCCGTCTAAAGTTATTGGGTAAGAAAACAAGATGCTGAATAGTAAACCTAATTTCCCAAAATATTTCTCATTTGAACTTTATTTCTATTTTATTTTTTTGTGTCTACTACTACATTTTAGTTATCAAAGAACTATGCATGTTACCTTTTAATTTTTGTAAAACATTACTCTGGCTTTGCTTAAAATTAATTTAGATAAAAACTTTTTAAATTCAAGAAATTCTTTTAATAATAACCTACAATAGTCACAAGGCAATACTCACAAGCAAAAGTTGAAATCAATAGCAGCCTTCTTTGCAAATTCTTGTTTACAATTCTATATATATGTTAGATTATTCTAACATTGGAAGGTTTTACTAGTGAATGAAAATAACTAGCCGTCATGTTACGAGTAGTGCAGAGTTATTCGTAACTATAGTAATCTGAAAAGAAAACTGCAGATGTAAGTTTGGTACGAATATTCAAAGTGATGGCGGTCATACAGTGATAATCCAGCTAATAAATATTTCGAAGTAGCGGCAGTCATTGAGTGAAAATACGGCGAAAAAATCATCCAATGTAGGTTTCCCATAGTAATAGAAACAAGGAAGGAATAAGTTCAACTCTTTATTTGAATAACTAGAGCATAGCAGCTTCCACAAATAGTTGCAGTTTAATCATTGCTTTATTGTAGTCAAACAATGTCAAGCAAATAGCTTTAAATAATTATTAGAGGTAAACAAGATTTGAGATAAGAACATATTGGACGGTGACCAGGGGATGGTATGACAAGTGAAAATGCGACCAAAATCTGAGGAAACACTGCGAGCATCGGCTTTTTGTTCGCCTAGCGTAGTAATACAAATATGACGTAGGTCGCGCTCTGAACCAATTAATAATTAAGGATACCACGCCATGGAAAGAGTGCTTGTCAGAGCAGCGGATGAATTTGAAGGCAAAACGGAAAGCCCCAGAATAAGCGCAGGAAAGTAAATTCTCAGAAGGGGAAAAAAATGGTTGTTAAAAGAACATTCTAAAGGAAAAAAGATCAGAAATGGAACATTTAATTTAAGAATACTAAAAACGTAATACTTAAGTAAATTAGACAAGTGAGACATTAAATTAAAGGAAATTTAACAGAATTAATGATAGAGATTATTTAAGAATAAGGATTTAGTGAATATAGAGAAGTAATTTAGAATAAGATAGGGAAATAGTGGAATTAGATCTAATAATGTAACATATATTTGCTTAGGATATAGTCTAATGAGGTATCTTGTACTTTCTTGATTGTGGTTGCAGTTTTTTTTCTGAACCTACTTTTAGTTTCAGAAACACACATAAACCTCAAACATTCTATGCAAAAGAAAAAAAAATCGTTTAAAAATATTGAAATGCAAATGAGAATTTTGTAAAGAATGATGCCATTGATTTAACATTAGCTTGTGAGTGTTGTTGCATGACTAGCATTGGCTCTTAAATAGAATTTCTACTCTTTTCATTCACCATTAATTCTCATTTCTGTTGACATGTTTATGAGATTGACTATTGCAGTGAATAATACTTGGGATGCACCGAATAGTGATTTTGGCCAAACACCGAATGTCGAATATTTGGCCCGCAGGTAAAACGAATGCCGCCTGTTATACCAAGTATTCAGCAAGTCGAATAGTAACTGTTCATCTGAATACTGAATATTCGGCTGGCCAAATACTTTTATATTATATCTCATAGATTAACTGTATTAAAATATCAAATTCTAAACAATTTTATATAATATTTAGTACAGATACTTACATTTTGATAAACAAGACTTTTTTTTATAAGTAAACTTTGCCCTAAAAAATATATTTAGCATTATTATTTGAAAAGAGGGTGGTTTAAAACTTTTTTAAATAACAATATGTGTGTCTCTACAAGCTGTAACTGAATTTTTGTTCACAACTTTAGCAAAAATGAAGGTATTTTAGCGAGAGTTACATCATATTAATTAGAAGTGACTAAATTTTGGTCAGTGATACAGTATAAATACTTTTAGCTACATTCCTAATAAAGGAATGCCTAGCTCAGTGCTGTTTAGTTGTGAATGGTTGGTTTTCAGTACTTCTCGTCATGTTATTATATTATGCAGTAATTAAAATAACTCTGTTGGCAATATAGTTACAATACCTTCATTCTTGTTAAAGTTACAAAAGAAAATTAAAGTTTGACCTGGGATTAGTTACACTGTATTTTTGATTGAATAAGGGAATTGTTATCCTGGTTTGCTGGAAAAAATATTGTCTATATTGATGCCTATTATTACCCCTGAAAGGTTTTTCCATTTTGTTTAAAAACAGCCTGTTTGTGAAAAAGAAAAAAACAGATTATTTACCAGACATGCTCAGGAACTTGCATTTGTACATCAATTCCTATGAAAGTCAGCATTAATGGTTAATTTTCATAAGTGACACTTTTAAAACAGCAAACCAATAATATAAAAACATCCTCTTTTATTTAAAGATGATTCTGTCTAATTATTCTGAATATCTTTATCAATTGACTTAAAAGTAGAAGTTGTGTAAGATAAAAAAAATATATATATTTTAGAATTTTAAGTATTCAATTTGGCCGAATAGTTTTATATTCAGCCTAACTGAATATTCAGTAGTATGGCCGAATACCAAATAGATACTGAATATCCAGTGCATCCCTAATAATAATAAAAGTTGATTGACGATAGTTTTTGTATGTTGTAATTTTATTTTTCTTTGGCTAAATTAAAAACTTAAATAAAGATTTCTAAGAGAAATTAGTGTAGAAAAAATACAATAATTTTAAAGGTTAACTAAAGTTGACTCACTTTATATTAAAGTTCAATATTAGATGTAATAAGTCACTGAATTTGAAACAATAAAATAACTAGCCATAAGTGATTTTTAACTTTGAAAACAGTGATGATTCATACTTGTTTTATATTGCCCTTGATAGAGAGTGTATATGATTCTCCATTATTTTATTCTATGCTTCAACTAAAAATAGGTTTTTGAAACAATTTTGAGAAGCCTCAAAACAAATGAAAGGAAAATATATGATGTAATTCAATAATGCCTCCATATTTTTCGCAAGCATGTTTAAAATATTGAATAAGCCTAAAATGCTTTTGTCCATTTTATGCTTTTTTGACTGATTCAAAGCTAAATTTTTCTAAATATTGTGTTTTTTTATTTTGAAATGCCAATGTATTATTGCAACTTTTAGAACTGGTTGTTTAATTAATATATTGTGATTAAACGTCTCTTTCATAAATAATATTTTTATATTATGCTTTTTGTCTTTTCAAGTTGAGATATTAATTTGTTGCTTCTGTAGTGATTTTAACTATCTAACTGTAGTATGCTTACTATGTTGAGAAGGTAAAAATGGGAGTTCCCCCTTTTTTAAAACCTTTAATCTTGGCGGAGAAAAAAATCCAGTATTGGATGGGATACATTATTAAAATAGATACAATACCAGAATGAATAAACAAATGATTGAGACTTATTAGGTACATACAAATATGTCTAAAAAATAAAAAAAAAATTCATTATACTTAAACTAATTTTATAATTTTTAAAAACCATATTTTTATGCAAATTAATTTCCTTGATTTATCCACACAATTTTCCTCCTTGTATTTTTTTTTTTTTTTTTTAATCCCTAATACTCTGCAGGAAAGAAGAGATTGATTTTATATATATATATATATATATATATATATATATATATATATAGAGAGAGAGAGAGAGAGAGAGAGAGAGAGAGAGAGAGAATGAGAAAAATTCATGCTTATGCAATCATACTTTATATTTATCTATCCTCATGATATTAAAGATATTACCCTCATGAAAGTTATTTCTATTGTAAAATCATCTTTAAAATTAGGTTTAATTTGGTGAAGGAAAAATTATTTTTCAAAATTTTGTTTAATGAAGTTTTCTTTTTCTGTATATAGCCCAAGAATGCATAAAGTTTATTGTAAATGACTATGTTATGTCATCAGTTGTATTTCAACTGTACTTTCTGTTGAAAATTTAATATAGATTTGCTAGATTTTTTTAATACACAACCAAAAGAAAGTGTCATAAGATGTTTGAAAAGCTAAAACAATTTTCTTTGTAGGTAATAAACAGCTGATTTAGCTGTATATTGAAATTTGGAAAATTCAGATAATATTCTCTTGCTTATCTTATTCTTTATGGTATACATGTGAAACTGTGAATATCTGAAAATAAATTTTTATGTAGTTTTGAAATGCTGAAAAGTTATCCATGTTACCAATACTATGCTATCCTTATATTATTTCTGTGGTTAATCTAAATTTCATTTTTAAAAAAGTTGCAAGATTTTAAATTTGCATATTAATATCTTTTAGTTTTATTTTATAGAAAATAGTGAAATATGAAAAATATGCAAGATGAAATAAATTGGGTATATTTGAATACCCCTTTCCTTGTACTCCCCACAACAAACCTGAACAAATAGACTATTTAGAAGATTGATAACTATTTAGAAGATTGATATATTAAATTTTTCATTTTGATTTTAGATTTTCTCATTTTTTACCTAAGTTATTTTTATTAATCTCTTGTTGCACCCAGAAGAAAAAAAAGCATTTATCAACATTATTCCAGTCAATTTTGGATTGCAACTTTTAAATGTGCCTTTTAAATTTAAATGTTACACATTTTAATATGCATTCTAGATTTGAATCAATCTAATACTTTTGATACCAAATTTTGTAGGAGTTTGTGAATGCATGCATGCAAGTTTCGCACGTGCATTCACTAACTGCCATACACAATTTAGTAGAGATCAATTTTGAACTGAATTGCTCATTTTTAAATGTTCAGTCCTCAAATATTATAAAGAAAATGATAAATAATTTCTTTTTATACACAGATATGCAAATGAATATATTTGAATATATATAAACACTTTAAAAAAAAAGTATTGTATTGGTTGGTTGCAAATATATCCTAAGTCTACCTTGCTTTGAGATTCTTTTAGTTTGACGAGCAAAGACTTCTAAAAATAAAGACAAAATGATACCAAATTGGTTATAAAGGAGTTAAAATTATCTAAATTCCCCCCAACATTTTATGATTTCAATATTCTTTTAAATTCTGAAACATTTTGTAATTGCTTAAAATTAATCATCTTTCATTTTCATACTGGCATATGGTATTGAATAAATTTCATGTTGACATGTTTATTTTTTTTCATATTTTTTTATTGTTCAATCTCTCGCCCCCCCCCCTTCCCCCAAAATCTGTTTATATATATATATAATATATATATATATATATATATATATATATATATATATATATATATATATATATAAAGTTCATTATCACTCTCCTGTATGTTGCTTCCAAGTCTTAAAAAAATATTTCATTAGTATAGATTTATTAGGTTTTTTCAGTTTTTGAATATTTATTACCAATTTAATGATTTTCTAATTTATTTCTCTTGTTTAGCAATTGAGTAATGAAAATAATCAGCCTTCCTGTGTTCCCTCATCACAGTTTGAATGCAGTGATATTCAAGATAGTATGTTTCCTTTTCTAATTTTAGCAGAAATTGTTGTTGATTTGTTTGTTTTCTTGTGCATTTATAAATTTATTATTTAGAAAGTTACTATTTTAAGATAAAAGTTGTATTTAAAAATAAAAATTAATTCTATATGTTGGTATAGAAAAATAAAAGGCAAATTACCCGTTACCATTGGCCACAGGCTATAATATATATATATATATATATATATATATATTTATTATTCGTCACCTTTCCTTTAAGAAAATTACCTGAATATTTATCTGGGCTATTCAATTTTATAGTAACATTAACATAAGTTTTAAAAATACAGTCAACGCTCCTTATAACGACTGCCCATTATAGCGACCATTCCATTATAAAGACCGATGCAAAATGTCCCGAAATATATCCCCTTTGTGATATGTTATTTTTACATCATATATAATGTCCGACCAGCAGCTTATTTCCCAATACAGCGACTGAACTGACCTTTCCTCCAGATTTTTTTCCCCAAAAAAGATTACCATTTTCTTTTCCCAAGAACTCATTGCTCACTACAATGCCAATTGTAAAATGTCTTAAAATGACACTTTAAAACGTTTTGTAACCGCTTCCGTACCAGTGGATCCATGTCCTGATTCTCCACAAACACAAGTGGATCCACGTCCTGATTCTCCACAAACACCTGTTAATCCACATATGGATCCATCTCTATTTATTACTCTGTCATTGCTGCTAAAAACGTTATTGCAGAAATATATGTTTCAGGGATGCCGCGGACGCGCTATAGCGCGTAAATTACGCGAAAAATCGGAGATGGGACGCAAAAAAAAATAGCTCTAACGCATCCCACGGGATGCGTAATTTCATCAAAAAATCGCGGAAAACAGCCGATTTTCGTCAAAGAATCGCGAAGAAAGCACAAATCTCATCAAAATATCGCGAAAAAGCAGCGATTTTCGTAAAAGGGCTGCGAAAAAATATCGTATTTCTTCAAATCATCGCAAAAAAAAAAGCGAATTTCGTCAAAATCGTGGAAATAAGCACAAATTTCATGAAAATATCGCTGAAATAAGTGCAAATTTCATCAAAATATTGCGGAAAAACTCGATTTTTGTAAAAGGGCGGCGACAAATTAGTGTATTTCGTTAAAAGATCGCGAAAAAATAGCGAATTTCGTCAAAAAATCACGGAAAAAAGCCGAATTTTGTCAAAGGATCGCGAAAAAAGCGCAAATATAATCAAAATATCGCACAAAAAAGCCGATTTTCATCAAAGGATCCCCCAAAAATAGCAAATGTCGTCAAAAAATAACATAAAAAAGCCAATTTTCGTCAAAGGATCGCGAAAAAAGCACAAATTTCATGAAAATATCGTGGAAAAAACGCTATTTTCGTAAAAGGGCCGAGACAAAATAGTGTATTTCATCAAAAGATCGCGAAAAAATAGCGAATTTCGTCAAAAAATCGCGGAACAAAGCCGAATTTTGTCAAAGTATTGCGGGAAAAAACACGATTTTCATGACAGGCTCGCGAAAAAATAGCGAATTTCAACAAAAGGATCGCGGAAAAAACGTGAATTTAGTCAAAGCACCAAAAAAGATGTGCAAACTAAACTTATAGGTAGAAAATTCATAAAATGGGATTTAATTTTTTTTTTTTTTTTATGAGATTCTTAAAAATACAGCATGATTTCAGTGTACTTTGATAATATATTCAGTAGGTAGACTAGTGAAAAATCCCCCCCCCCCCCTCGTTCTTACTGCATTGAAATGTCTCCCACCTTCAGAACATTTAAGATTTGATGCTTATAAGTGATTTAGATGTAAATTTCCCTTCCAAGGAAAATGTCTGATTCCAACACAGATCTATGCTGACAAATAATTCAATGGGAAGTATAATGAAAGTACCCATTCATTCAACAAAAAGTACACCTTTACTTAACATAAGTATTCTTTTTTTCAGCAAAAATATCTTTTTCAATAAACCTGTCTTGCCCCTTTTTAAAAGAATGCGAACATTAGTGATACTTGTTAGTGGAACTTGGTATCTTCTACTCTCAAATAAACATTATTTTACAATTAAAATTGTATCTTGCATTTTTACTTTTAAAAAAGTAAAGAAAATTACTCTTAATATTTTTTTAAAAATATCTTATTTGAGTGCAAATAATACTGGTTTTAATTCATTATTTAATTATTGTTAAAACAATAATTAATGCATTTCATTTATCTTTTCCAAATGAACAAGTTTCATTTATTCCTTTAAAATATAAATTATTATTGATGGGTGTGACGTGAATATTAGAATATTCACAAATTGTTGTGATCGTATTTTGGAATTAGTTTGTTGTAAAAAATTCTTCTTTTAGAAATGGAGACAATAACTCTACACTTAGTTCTTTTAGGTCATTTTAAAAGGAGAAAATTGAAACGATCTTACTTGAAACAAGCAGTGTTGAGGAAGAGACAGGAACTACACTTTCTTGAGATTAAATCAATCTTTATTTAAGTATATTTTTAGATGAAGATGAATAATTTTCAATTTTGATCACCCGTAAATTGTTCTTGAAAATACCAGCACTTAGATTAAAAAAATTCCCGAGAGAATATCGCATATGAACTGAACATATGAACACTGAAGAACAAAAACTTCGTTGATAAAAAATGGCACAACTACAACCAGATATCGACATCGTTGTTTCGGTCATCCCGTCAGAACTTTAACTGCCTAAAAAAATTAAGGGAGACAGTATATAAACATCGCTACGGGGCCCGCAAAAGTAATTAAGCGAGAGGTTTAAAACAATTGACCAAATTCAAAAGCCACCGGTATTCGGAAAACAAATGAGAAAGCGAAACCAAAAGTAACGCAATCTAATTTGTTCGTGAAACGAAACGTCACTCGTTTGAAATCATAGCAAGCGCCCGTTTTCTACTGAGCATGCGCACACTTACAGCCTCGGATGAAACACGGAGAGAAAAGGGAAGGGAAGAATAATGAATGAATGGCGTGCGTATGCAAGCACTGGGGGAAAGCCAACTTACATGTCTACGCTAAGGTTGTCAGCGAGAGAGACGGGAGAAAAAAGAAAAGAAACAACAACAAAAAAAAAAGCACGGCCGCGACACCGTCACAGATGCAGACCGGTGAATAGGTGGAAAAAAATGTGAGATTTCATCTCACAATGGGAACCCACTTTTGTAAAAAAGGGACCCAGATTTTTGGAAATCCTGGGTCCCGGGGACCCAAGTTTTTTCAAGTACAGCGGCATCACTGATGTTTGTGTATAGCTGGTATTATGAGAAAGGTTAATTTTCCCTCCGCAGCAGAGATGAATAAAAGCATTTCATTTTTCTGAAAACTGCTACTTGATATTTTAAATCTAAATGCTCTAAAAACTGGTTTTACATATAATCTTCATATACATATGCTGGTACGGAAGTGGTTAAAGACAAAAAAAACCCACATAAAATTACTTATCTATAACTGAGATGGAAAATTTTGTTTAAAGAAAATATCAAATGCAGAAAAAATAAACAGCTATTTCGAATTATTTTTGTAGAAAATAAATGTTAATACGTAACTTTTTTTTTGTGTGTGATTTAACATTTACTTTAAATTTTATTTTAGAAATACGTAATCATTCTCTTAAATTGACTTTTATAATTATTCATTTTCAATGTTTTTTTTTATACGAAAGTAGACAGAATTTAGTAACAGTAATAATGTCGAGTTATAAAATTTTCTTTGAAACCTTAATTTTCATGCACATGATTAGAGTTCATTTTCGTTATAGCAACATTCCAGTATAACGACCCTCATCTTTGGCACGTGAGGAGTCGTTATAACAAGCTTCAACAGTATAAGTTTTTTTGTCTATCACTCACTATATAAAAATATACCCTAGTGGGTTTTTTTTTTCTTTTTTAATGGCTTTTTGATGAAATTGCTGTTATTAGTTACTAATGAAAATTTCCTCTTTTGCATTTTAAAAGAAGGGCCAATGTGTATATTTGGTCTATATTCTTGGATTTTTGAAAATTTTGGTTTATATTCACCAATCACTTTACAACAATCATAGCTATATTGGAAAAATAAAATGTCAATGACATACCATTAATAAAATAAAGGTACTTATGTGTTAGAGGTGACAAATTGCCAACTATTGTTCTTATTGCCATCATTCCCATTCCATTCATTTAATTTAAAACATAAACCTTTCATTCATTTTATTCAATATACACAACTTTCATTTAAAAAGTATATTACATGCATTTGAAATACACCCCTTTCACTCATTTAATTTAAAATGCAAATGAATAAGTAATATATAGTAAGAAATATCATGAATAAAAAAAAATTGTTTGATGTTTGATTTTAATTTATGCATGTGGAAGATAAAAGTTACTATTGGCGAGATTTACACCCAGCTAGCATAAAAGTACCTTATTTTTTTCTATGTTATCAACCATTACACAATAGTCATATGTATAGCAGAAATAAATATCCTTCTCTTTAATTTACTTTAATCTATTCAACAACTATCTTTTCCAAAAAAAAAAAAAAAAAAAAAAAAATATCTGAACGCCAAAAACAGATGTTGGCTCTTTTTCTACCAAGGTGCAGAGTTATATGTTAAAGGAAAACAATCAGATGTGGTATGTTATTTTAGATGTGTTATTATTCAGATGTGGTATGTATGTTTGACACTTTTTTGACAAGTGTGTATATTTCATTGTTTGCAAATATTGTAGTTTTTTATTTACTCTTAATTTTTCTGATTTTTTTTCTATTTTATTGGTTTTTATTTTTTGTTTTATAACAAAATTATTTATTTTTTACAAACTAAAATTTACTGACATGTCAAGTCATTGACAGAAAAGTTTTTACTTTCCTTTGATTATAAACTTTTCTGTTAAAATTGAGTGAATTATAGAGAAATTAAATTTGTGAAACTCAAATACGACTTATTAACTTATATTTAGTTGTCATATTTTAATTTGTTAAATTTATTGTCTATAAAATGTAACATTTTTATGCATTTATTTAGCTAAAAAAGTAAACCTACAAAAGGAATAAGTGATATATTTTTTAACATTATTTTAATAAAGTTATTCACTTCATTCCTTTGTCTTCATTATTTAAATGTACTTTCCTTTTATTGCAGGCAATATGGTAAAAAATTCAAGCACAACATTTGTCAATGCTCGGGATTCTCGTCCCACTGCTCCAAGAGAACAGAGGCCTCGAAGTACCTCGAGCAATGCATATTCTAGGAATCCAACTCAAGTTGGATTTGGCAGTGAGCAAGGTAATTCTGCAGATTGGTAATTTTTACATTACAAGGGATTAAATTTGATATTTGATAAATTTCTTTCTTGATTTGAATTGGGTGTAATATATTAAATTATGTTCATATCAGGAAAAATATCTTTTTAAATGGCTTAATATTGTAAATTAATAATAATGAGTAATGCATTTCCTTATCAGTTTAGCTGTTAAACAGTGGGTAAATATGAAAATTTCAGCCCGTCATTTTTTTGTGTGTGTGTGTGTCTCAAGCAGCCATTTTTCTGAAACATATAAGTCTAATATGCTGTTATTTATCCTCAAATATGCCACTACTGAGGGATAAAAATTCAGGCATGAAAATTTTGTTTTTCCTTTGAAATCTGAATTTTTAATGTCATTCTGGGTATTTCTAAGGTTGATGCAAAAACACAGAGGAATTGTGACAAGAAAATAAGGCAGGAGGAAGATAAGAATAAGTAAAATCGCAGTGGTGTGTACAAATAAACATTAAAAGAAATTTTTCTTGTAATATATAAATAATAAAGTAATAATACTAGCTTTTACTTTGATTTTAAGGTGAATAACAAAATGTTTGTCACCTTTTTTCTAGTTTTCCAAATTTTTCTTCAAGTGAAAAAAGAAGTGAAGAAAAAACTAAAGAAAAAAAGGAGTTGTTTTTAAAAACTACTTTAAAAAAGAACAAAACTAAAATGCAAACATGCCCCGGTTACTTTAAATTTAATCTTTAATTTTCATAAATTCACTAAAGTTTTTTTATCAATTGAGAAAAAATAATAGGTGTAATTTTGAATTATTAATTACATAGTTTAAACTGGTACATAATTTAGAAAGTTAATATAACTAAATTTTTTAATTAAACTATAAAAATTATATAAATGGAGGAAGGATGGAATACAATAAAAGCTTAACTAACTCGTATGTTCAGAAAATGTAAATTGCTGAATTCTTCAAATGTCTAGATAGCTGAGCATTACGAAATCTATACCATGGAAAGTGAAAGAGGGGGTAAGAATTATTCCACTTATTTTCTTCTTAAATTTTGTCCAATAATTCTAATTCTAATTTTATTTTTAAATTAGCATTTGTGAAACTTAATTTCGCTGAATTAAAAATAAGAGTTAAAAAATATTTTTTATTTGGACATAATTGGTAAATTTATTTCTTAATATTTTGAAATGTTATAATATCTAATATCTTTATAAGGATTTTAATTTAACATCATAACTAAAATGAGTAACATATGCTGCTTATGATAAAAATTGTACGCAAGTAATTGCCGTAAACAATACTGATTGTAAAAAGTAAGTTTATTTTTATACATAAGCTGGCTCACATAATGAAATGTTTTACCTGCTTATAAAATAAATCCCAACATGAGAAATACCAAAACTAATAGCATTTTCAAAATAACCTTAGTATATAATATGTGCTAAAATAAACAATTCTCCTATGCATATATTAATTACCTAATCAGAATCAACTGCCTGATGGAAAAAGTTTATATTGAACTAATAATCTATGATAAGATTTTAAGGATAAATAAACAAGACAAACTTACCCTTCTGAAGTGTTTCGATTTTGATTTTTATACTTCTTCAAAAAACAATATTATAAACTAAAATTAAAGAATGACTGCCTTCAGATGCAAAAGATTCTGCGACCACCACAAGATGAGACAACGCAAGAGTCTTCAGTAGCAGAAAAAACATTTCCAAATGAAAAATGGTAGAAAATATTTATAATTATTTTGGCTTTTTTAAAAGAAGCCAATGCACGCAATAAAGTAGTGCCCTTAACCTTTCGCATCAGACTAACAAAATTTCTAGTGGTTAAAATTTTTCTAACTCAAGTCTTTCACCAAAATTCTGAAAAACTGAGGGAATGAACCCTCTCATGAACAACCTTGGTAAACAACCCAGCACTAGACACTTGTCTTAAAATGCATTGTTCGCCAATGCTATTTACTAAGCTTTATTATTGCTGTGCTCCCAATATAATCTAAACTTTTTATCTCTACTAACTCACTACACAAAATGTAAGACATGCAAGACTTCCCATAAACTGTACATCTATCTGCACATGTTGGCATTGCAGCTCCTGGCAAAAACTAAACAATTATTCCTCCCTATTTTAGATATACTATAACCAATCTCCCACAGACATAAGCTTCATTCTCCCCCACTCATTGTTACACTATTCAACCATCTATAAGTTACTTTATAATTCTTATTTAAGAATTACAGGCTTCACAACATAGTTTTTCAATTGAAAAATAATCTGAACTTTCCTTTGAAAAATACTTAACCTAAACTCGATTTACAAAACACAACTTGAAACTGATTTGAACCCGAAAGAGTTAGCCAATCCGAACCGCAACAGAAAATAATTAGTTCCTTATTTTTATTTCAATAGCAGTATTTTTTCTTTGTGTCTCAAGTACCAACTAGGCCAGCAGGGGCGGACTGGCCTAGCCCGCGATCACGGGGCGGGCCAAATGGGTGCAGTAGGCCAAAATAGTATAAATTTTCTACATTTTTTTTTCAATAAAACTAAAAAAGGGAAATATTAATGAAACTCAATTTTTCTCTCCCCCCCCCCCCCCCCCCCCATGAAGCGTCCTTTTTTTTTTTTATCTGATAAGTCTAATTTCTACTTTCCCTCCCTCATCAGCAGTCTTCAAAAGATCTGTGCAAATTATTCATTTTGTATAGTAGAGATTTATACTAATAAAAGAAAGTTTCACTCCCTATGCGTGTGTGTATGTGAATGTCTGTTCGCGATGGCTAGCGAAATCTATCGCACGTAAAAGTCTGAAAATTTAGGTAAGGATGGTCCAAGACAGGTCCTGATGCACCTGAGACTCTGATTTTTATTATTTTTTTAAGGCCGGGATCCCTGGGCCCCTTTAAGTTTTTATGCCCTAAATTGTTAATAACTTGTTCCCATTTTATCCTATCTTCTTCGTTTTTGGAATCATATCTCCATTTAGTTATTTCCCCATTTCTACATTCCAGTAAAGACCCTAGCCACCTGGGGCCCGGTATAGGGCTCATTGAAGTTTTTCGCCTCAAATTGTTAATAAAAAGCTATCTTTTAATCAGATCTTCATTTTTGGGACTCTTATTCCATTTAATTATTCTCGCGTTTCTACATTCCAGTTAAGACGCTGGAGCCCCCAGGGTCTTGTAGGAGCCGGTCGAGGACTTCTTGAACTTATTGTGCACCATGCATCCGCCCCCTCTTAATTTTCTCACCTTCTCAGTGCATATTTTTAAAGTTGAGCCGTGGACTTTTCTTACCGGATAAACACCCTCATATTTTTATCGGGACCCTAGGGCCCTTTTTAATTTTTTTCCAATTTTTTGCTCATTTGTTTAAAATATTCTAACGAATAACTCGTACCCCATCTTTAATTCTGACTAATTGAAGATCTAAAGCGCTAAGTACTAAGACATTTTAACATGTTTTTACGTTAGGGTCCTGTTGTTAACTATCAGGCACCTTCGACTGCTTGAGGGTGTATCCTTTCCTCGGGTTCTAAGCCAATTTCAACGGGATTTGGTTTATTCAATTTATATTACAATTCAGCTACTTTCTGCATTATGAAATTTTATCTTGCACTTCTGTTACCAACATTTTCGAACATTAAAGGTGCATTCTTTTTTTCGGGTTTTATGGGATCGATTACCACGAGGTTTGGATCACTCAACTTGGTTTTCGATTATCTCTGGCATGAGCGGAGTACTTCCGAAACATACTGCCTTAGGTAGCGGGACCCAGGTTCGTTCGGAAAGAGGTTTGTTGGGAACACACTAGACGCTGCGGAAGACAATGGACTCCCGAACTAGGTTCATTTAAAAGATTTTCAAAATGTATAAAATCATACAAACTCGAGTTTTTCTTAAGGCTGCTCTTAACTGCTCTGCTCAACAAGCACAAAACGTTTTGACATATTTACAAATTCATTTTTTAACGAAAAGCTATAAAATTGGAAATCCTGGGCATGGAAGCGATTTGAAATTGAACTGTTTTTCCATTTTTTTTCATCAATCAATTGCCTATTGAGTTAGAAGCGATTTCGATCACGTGACAAACACGTTATTCGCCCGCTCTTGAGTGCTCTTTCTCCCTTCGCGCGGAAATTCGGTTCAAAATGCCCATTTTGACCCTATTTTCTGAAAGATCTATTGCATTTGCAAAAAAATGGAAAAAAAACAGCTCAATTACATACACTGTTAAAAATTTTGCAGCACTCTGGCAGGTTATTTGACCATTTTTTGAAAAAACGGTTTCATAACCATAATTTAACTATATTCTGACCATAAAATGGCCAATAATATGGTCAGAATAGTGTTAAATTCATGGTTGTGTAACCGTTTTCACAACAAAAGGTCAAATGACCTGCCAGAATGCTGCAAATTTTTAACAGTGTACACTGTTAAAAATTTGCAGCATTCTGGCAGGTCATGTGACTGATTTTTCAGAAAACGGTTACACAACCGTAATTTTAACACTATTCTGACCCTAGTGGCCATTTTATGGTCAGAATGTAGTTAAATTATGGTTATGAAACTGTTTTTTCAAAAAACGGTCGAATGACCGGCCAGAATGCTGCAAAATTTTTAACAGTGTAGTTTCTGAACAACAATACCAGCTAGTTTCATGCATTTCGAACAAAAATAAATTAAAACTTATGTTAGAAAGTTGCCCTTTTGGATTTGAGAGCACCCTTAAGGCCAGGGCTGTTAGTGATTCAGTTTCCGGATTTGCCTCAGTATTATTAAATCTATAGGCGTTTGATGCATTCTAATATTTAAAATATCTCCTTAGGAAATTAATATGTTTAACTAATTTTTCTGTGCACTTTCTTAAAGAATGTCTCTTTTTTTTTTTTGCCTGAAGGTTAATATAACGAGGCATCGCCGGGCGGGTCAGCTAGTAGGAAATAAAGTAAAGAGCACACATAGTCAGGGAAGGGAAGTTCTTTGGTGGGATGAGTCTGTGTGCGGACATTTGCGTAGTAATAAAAGATAGGCAAGGCTTAGCTCACATATCTAGGTATGATCTACAGATTAAGGATCTTAGAGGGCAAGGATTAGCTTACAGAGAAAAACGTGAGGAAGCATGTGAAGACTCGAGTAATACAGACATTAACCACAACAATTTTTTAGAATTGATAATGCTGCTATGTAAATATAATGAAATTTTGCACGGTCATTTAGCACAGGCTATCAGGAGAAGCCATAAAAGAAGACTTTCAGAAAGAGTATGAAGAAGTCTAGAGTAGAGCAGAAAGAAGAACAAAGTCAAAATCCTAAACGGCATGGAAGAAGTTCGTTGATTACATTCTTGTCCGTTTCATGCCCTTTATAAATAAGTTAATGGATCATCTTGCCATTCAGGTCCAAATAAACATTACCGGTGAACAAAAACAGGTTAATTCAGTATTGAAGTAGATTTCACACAAAATTTATCAGTAATTCAACAGTTGGAACTTTGTGATTGTTATGCGCAACATGTTAAAATGAAGGTTAGGCTTTTAAAATGGTTGATGCCTCCAAAACAACAGGGGAAGCCCTCTATTTCCAACTAAAAGAAGAACTTAAAAATTTTAAACTCCCTTCTTCACAAATAGTTAGCACTTGTTTTGATGGTGGAGAAAATATGTATGAAAGATATAAAGGTCTACAGGCACGACTGAAACAGGACAAACCAAATATATGCTGTATATTTGTGCTAAATTTGATCTGACAGATGGAACAGAATGTTGCAAATTGACACCGGACTTCTTGGACTTAATACAAGCTACAACCGTGTTTAGCTCAGAATCATATAAGTTAAAATATGGAGCTCCATACTCCATATATAAGAGGAGTTCTTAGTCGGCGGTCAGAAGCTTGCAAGACAAAGGTAAAAAATAGTCCGCGTAATCAATGTTGATATTAGCATTCTCATTTACTACTATCCTAATTTATCCTTCTCTAATTAAGTTACACTTATCAAATTAATAAATTATTCTTTAATCATGTAAGGGACTGCTATAAACAGCATTTTTTGCCATGAATGTGAACTAAAACCCTCCGCACTGACTGCGGGAAATCATGTTGGAAAATAGGAAGACAGATCTGCTATATATGGAGCTCACTAGGTAAGATCCCCTACTGCCAGATCGGGATTTTGTCGAGAATGGTTCGTTGGAAAGCTCTTACCATGGGGATCAAGGAAATGTATTCAACTACCCGTCTGAATACAACTGGTGAAGAGTTTTACTGGAGAGAGATGAATTTCTGTTATTTATTGATTTATCCAGGTCGCTAACTATGCAGGAAAGACACTCTGTGTGGTAGAAAAAGACAGCTTACAGTACAGTTATGTAACTTGTTGTTGCCAGTGTAAAGTTAGTGAAGGTTCCATGTTCCTTCAAGTAATAAATAGAAGATTGTGTCCAAATTTTCACAATCATATATAACTAATTGGTCTGCTCTAACTTGGAATATGCTTTAGAAAACATCAGGAACTAACACTTCGCACACGTTCAATGACTTGCGTCGGTATGCCTTTCAAAAGGCTTTAATTAGAGACACGGATTCAGATTTTCGATCAGTTAAATAGGCATGCTTTAAAACTTAACTAATAACACCAGTGACAACTGCGAAACCCCTTCTTTTATTGTGCGTACCTGGTGTTAAAAACACTCGTACTTCAGCCATATCTATTCAGAAATGCAGTACTATCCGTGAAGTTACTTTTCCAAACAAGCATAAACTGTCTTCTCTGTAATCCACCAACTCTTTTCTACCACACAGAGTGTCTTTTCTGCATTGCTAACGGCCTGGAGAAGTCAATAAATGACAGAAATAGATAGACCTATTACTTACTCTTCACCAGTTGCATTCGGACGGGTAGTTGCATACATTTCCTTGATCCCCATGATATGAGTTTTCCAACGACACCACTCTCGAAAAAATTCCAATCTGGCAGTTGGGGACCTTCCCTAGTCAGTAGTGAGTAAAGAGTCTGTACGTGGAAATAAACTTCTTCGCCGATTGCAAAAAGTAAACACTACTAGATGTTGGAGTAAGGACCAAGCACTTAATAGTATATTTGACCAGTGTTAAAAAGCTTTTAAAAATCGACATAAGTTTTTAACATTGCTTAAATGCCTAAAGCTATCACCAAAATTTACGATTTTGCATCACATGTATCTTTTTCAGCAAGATCACTGATTGATAATTGGTACAAGTTTCAGTATATATTAATAGCAATTATTTTAGCGACCTACTCAATATATCTACTCCCACATCGAAGTGTCTTCAGACAAGTGGTCTGAACTACTTAACTGCTGCTAACAAAATCCAAACCCTGAAATCTCATCTGGTACACAAAAGAAATAATTTTGATATGTACTGAAAAATGCTTTTGAATTTGCTGAACCTCTTCAGAGACAGAGGCAACTAATAGAAAAAGACTACTCCATTGAAATTGAGAGTTTTCTACCGGAAAAGAGAATGTCTATAGCGAACTGTCGATGTGGTGAATATTCTCACGATGAGGCAAGAAGTATTGTCGGGTCATCATCAGAAGTATTTAAGGTAAAAATTTATAATTCATCTTAGACTCAGCAGCTGAATGCACGATTTACTGGAAATGACTTGCTCATGAAAGACATTGCCTGGTTCGATCTCCGCCGCTTCAGTGATAAATGAGCTTGCTGAAGAAGCTGTTACTACTCTGTCTAGGTTGGCAAAAGTCAAGAAAGACTATGTCAGAAAAGAGTTGCTGCAATTTCTCCGCTGAATAATTTATATGCTTATTATAATCAGTCGCTATTGCAGCAACAATTGCGACGTAGTGAGCTCTCATCTGCTTGCAGCAAAGAAACAAGCGATTTAAAACTCATAAAAGATGAGAATCTCTGTAAAATTAATAAGAAATGTAAAAAATGCCTAGCTTGTGCATTAGAATTATTGTGCGAGTTGAATGCCTATAGTCGTATTTATTCAATCTTGATGTACATATCTTATAATAACATATTAATTTTATCATGCACTCAAGTGTCTTGTGAATGAATGTTCTCAATACTTAAAATTATAAAGAACCGATTGCGTTGGTCTCTAGGACAAGAAATGTTAGAGGATTTTATCCAATTCAAAGTTGAACGATCTTTTGATTACGGTTATGATAAGAAAATAGGTGGGGTTACCTCAAGTTCAAAAGAATTGTCCATCAGATATCTGATATTCTAATTGGTTAATAATGAAGTATAAAACAAACTATTCAATTTTCATGAACAATATTGCTATTTTAAACAAATATTAATCAATTTACTAAGGGTATATATGTTGATAATTTCAAATAACAGAATAAAATGTACAAATATAACGATATTTCAAACAACAAATTAATGAATGTATGTGTGTCAATTTTAATCTAACTCTTTCCGGTCAATACTAATACTTTCCAGTATAAAATTTACAATGCAGTGTACAGACAAGTCTAAGGCTTTTTTTACGGTATAGTAGTTAGTATGTTAGCCTTCAACGCAAAGAGTCCTGGGTCCAAATTCCGGATGAGGCATGGATGTTTCTAGGCGTTGTCAGTGTGCATATAGGGCAGGGTCAGCGATTCCCTATTCCCATTGAGAGCGTCTTCACAAGTAGCCATCATCTATTCTAATGATACTGATATGCTGACAGTGCAGTTGACTCGCCATTGGGCCAAACAGTTTTTTTTTTAAGTATAAAGAATAAAAATATCTGAACTGAATTCTCTTAAGCAATTTCAAATGCTTGTATATATTACGCGTATAACCTTTAATTGTTTAAAGTTTACATATTCAAAAAATAAATAAAAATTAAGCAATTTAACCTCCCCCCCCCCCCCCCACACCCACACACATACACGAGTTTTTTTCCCGATGACATTACTACCAATTGAAAATAAACGATTACAAAGATGCTAATATGTCTCGAATTGGAGTCATCTTCATAGAGCAAAGGGGATAGTTAGTATTCAAACATTTTAACAATGGAGTTACCGATTGGTGGGCCAATGCAAAAGTCAAGCGGGGTGGGCCAAACTATGCCAGTCTGCCCCTGTAGGCCAGCGTTAAAGGTTTTAATACAGGGGGGATTTGTCGAAAAAGTCTCCTGATTTTTGGCTATGAGAGGTTCACAACTTCTGTATTATAAAGGACAAATGTATCTGAACATAACAGTGACGTCATTTTGCGAATGGCAATAGCAGACTATCAAATTTAACTTTCATTTATTTTTATTGCTATTTTTTTAAAAATGTCTAAATATCACACATTTTGAATTTTTACTCTACCAACTAAAGAAAAAAAATGTATTTTCAAATGCAATTTGTTTGAAAACTATATCTCAATTTGTTTGAAAACGGTATCATAATTAACTAAATTTTTGTTTTTAAAATAATTTCTGAACATGATTTAAAAAAAATCTATTTCAGTTACTTGCAGTTAGACAATTACAAAAGATAATGTTTGCACTTAAATTAATATAAATAAAATAGTTCAGCATTTGTTTCTGACTTATATTCTATAATGAAATTTAAACTTTATCAATCCATTAAAAAAAAAAATAAAAAAAATAAAAAAAGCAATTTAACAAATTACAACGACCATTTGGAAAATGATTTTTTCAGAGACTAAAATTTAAGACAAAAAATCGCATGGAGTTGATCATACATTACGTATGCCATGGATTACATTTTTCGGTACTGTAAATTTTTAAACTTCTACGGAACTGGTCATACATTACGTATGCCATAGATTAAATATTAATATTCCTGGACCCATTTTAAATGAAATTTTATTCTTAAACTTCTAAACATCCTGCAATATTACTTTTTACACCGTTGTATAGAGAAAAAAACGTACTTTTAAATGCAATTTGTTTGAAAGCTGTATCTCAATTTGTTTTGGAGTTATTAATTTTTTTTTTGTAGTTTTTATTACTTTTTTGTCATAGTGGCAACAGAAGTATCCATCTTTGTTGAAAGTAAAGGGAAAATACAGATTACTGTATAGACCAATCGGGAAAACTAATAAAATGTAGATTCAACCAATCAAACGCTTCAGATATGTTTTTGATTTCCTACCCTGACAGAGGACAATAACCATTTTTCCAGATGGTTAATAATAATAATAATAAACATAAATTTAAGACATGTAAACGAATCAATTATAATACCGAAATTATCATAATAATAAGACTAGCAATCTTTGTCAATTTCTTAGATTAATTCCTCACACAAGGCCTATATGAAATTATCGCTTTTAATAAATTTCAAAATTTTATTTGATAACATATAAAAACGATTGTTGGTATTATTAGTGAAAAATCTAAAAAATATACATAAAATGTGAAAAATCTATTAGTTTTCAATTTAAAAACATACATGGTTTTCGCCTGTATTTTCCTGGGTTGAAACTCATTGTTTAAATAAAAGGAAAATATTTTTCTGTGTAAATGCATGTAAATGTCGGTGCATAATTGCTAGGGAAATTTACTACAGCTAGAGGAGTGAAAATTTGGATAAGGATATTCAAAGGCAGGTGCAAATGCACCTAAGGCTCAGATTTTTCATTTTTTGATAATTATCAGAGATATTGATGAAAAACCATAATGAACATAGCAAAATGACTTTTCCTTCTTCCTTCTGCTAATTGTGCCTGCCCATCCTCAGATGTTCCACAAATCAAAAGCAAAGTGCTCAATTTTTTTTTTCCGCATTTTGAATTTGCAATTGCATGATCCCCCATAAAAGTAAGAAAAAAACAAAACAAGAAAAAAAAAATTCCTATTACCTTTCTGGTTCCAAATGTGGACCTCAATTCGTGTCAGTTCTGCAATTTGAAAATGTCACATGCGTTTCCAGGGCAAAAAAAAAAAAAAGACCCACTTACTTGGGGTGCCTCTCTCTTTCTACCGGTGCATATTAAAAAAAAAAAGGCTCATTTGGAAAGATTTTCGTTAAAAAAATATAAACTCAAAACAAACCAGATCATGTGCAGTGGCCTGCTGTATGCTGCCAAAGAAAAGAGCAGGCACAGTGGCTTGCCGAATGAAATGGGGTCTCCCATCTGTAGGTTCATTTGGATGGATTTTCTCTTATACTATAATGCGAGCAAAAATTGTGTGTGTATGTATGTGTATGTAAATTTTATCTTAAAAAGGGCTCTAACGATTTTGACGAAATTTTGTATTTTCCCATTTTCGGGCACGATAAGACGATCGGGCTAGGTCACGTGTTCAAGAAAATTCGATTAGTGGGTCATTTTGTGTCCTAATGGGTCAAGGTCAGCCTAATTATATCTAAAAAACGGCTCAATCGATTTTGACTAAATTTTATATCCAACCGTTTTTCGGCACGAGAAAACTATTGGGCTAGGTTACATGTTCTAGAAATTTCGATTAGTGGGTCATTTTTGGGTCACTATTGGTCAAGCCAATTTTATCTAAAAAAGACTCTAAAGATTTTTACTAAATTTTCTATTTTGTCGTTTTCGATTACGAGAAGACCAATGGCATAAGTCACATATTACAGAAAATTAGATAAGTGGGTCATTTTTGGGTCAATGTGGGTCAAGCAAAGTTTATCTAGAAAACGGCTCTAATGATTTTGACGAAATTTTGTATTCTATCGTTTTCGAGCACACGAATACGTTTGGGCTTGATCGCATGGTCAAAAAAATTCAATTAGTGGGTCGTTTGGGGTCACAATGGGTCAGGGTCAAGCTAATTGAATTAAAAAAAAGGCCCAAAACATTTCGACAAAATTTTGTAATACACTGTTTTTGGGCATGAGATGACCATTTGACTAAGTCACATGTACGAGAAAAATCGATTAGTGGGTGATTTTGGGTCAAATGGGTCAAGGTCAAGCTAATTATATCTAAAAAAAAGGGCTCAATAGATTTTGACTAAATTTTATATCCAACCGTTTTTCGGCGCGAGAAAGCTATTGGGCTAGGCCACATGATCGATAAATTTCGATTAGTGGGTCCTTTTTGGTTCCCTATGGATCAAGCCAATTTTATCTAAAAAACGGTTCTAACGATTTTGACTACATTTTGTATTTTCTCGTTTTGGATTACGAGAAGACCAATGGGCTAAGTCACATATTAGAAGAAACTCGATTAGTGGGTCATTTTTGGGTCACTGTGGGTCAAGAAAAGTTTATCTAGAAAACGATTTTAACGGTTTTGACGAAATTTTGTATTTTATCGTTTTTGGGCACGAGAATACCATTGGGCTTGGGGTCGCATGTTCAAGAAATTTTGATTAGTGGGTCATTTTGGGTCACAATGGGTCAGTGTTGTCAAGCTAATTGAATCTAAAAAAAGGCTCAAAACATTTTAACAAAATTCTGTAATATACCGTTTCCGGGCATGAGATGAACATTGGGCTAAGTCACATGTTCGAGAAAAATCGAATAGTGGGTCATTTTTGGGTCACTGTGGGCCAAACTATTTGTATCTAAAAAACGACTCAAACGATTTTCTCAAAATTTTGTATTATACAGTTTCTGGGCATGAGAAGACCATTGGGCTAAATCACATGTTCGAGAAAATTCAATTAGTGGGTCATTTTTGGGTCACTGTGGGTCAAGCTAAGTGTATCTAAAACAATGGCTCAAAACATTCTGGCAAAATTTTGTTATATATCGTTTCTGAGCATGAGAATACCATTGAGCTAAGTCACATGTTCGGGAAAGTTTGATTAGTGGGTCATTTTTGGGTCTCTGTGGGTCAAGCTAATGGTGTCTTTAAAAAAGGCTCATGATTTTGACAAAATTTTGTATTATACTGTTTCCGGGCACGAGAAGATCATTGGGTTAGGTCACATGTTCGAGAAAATTCGATTAATGGGTCATTTTTGGGTCACCGTGGGTCAAGTTAATTTTATCTAGAAAAAAGCTTCAATGCTTTTCATTAAATTTTGTTTTCTATCGTTTATGGGTTCGAAAAGACCATTGATCTAGGTCGCATGCTCAAGAAAATTCGATTAACCAGTCATTTTGGGTCGCTATGGGTCAAGGTTTAGCTAATTTTATCTAAAAAGGCTCATACGATTTTGACCATAGGCGTAGAGTTTTCAGAATTATTGGAGGGGCTCAGCCAGTGGCGCAGACAAGGGGGGGCAGGGGTCTACCGCCCCCTGGAACGGGGATTTAATTTACTAAGTAATGAATACAAAAATAGTAAAACCTTCTAAGACAAAATTACAAATAACCGCTGAAAGTTTCCGTTTTATACAGGTTTTCGTCTATCTTAGCAAGTAAAAATTCAAAGAGTTCCTTTCGATGGATCATGAAATGTTTGCCATTAGACAAGATTTCGTTATAGACAGGTTCCGTTTACACCGGCTAACCTTATATCCATATCAATATAGTAAAACCTTTTGTAAAAGCAATCGTAAGTGACCGAAACAATATTCCGTTTAAGACAGGTTTCTAGCTAATTAAGTAAAATTGTACGGCAATCTTTCCTTCTGGAGCATGAAAAATTTCCATTTAAGACAGGATTATGCCATAGGCAGGTTCCGTTTTGTCTGGTTTTACTCTACATATATCATAAATATCTAGATGTCTAATAATAAATTTACAAGATCGCTGTTTGTGTGTTTATTGCCGATGGCAAGGAAAATCTACTGCCACAGGAGGTCTGAAAATTTATATGAGAAAATTCATTTGAGGTATAGATGCCCCTGAGGCTCACATTTTTAATTTTTTGATAATTGGCCGAGATATTGATTAACTCATCAAAAGAGATCTTTTTTTTAAAATTGGCGGAGGCGTGCACGTGCATGACCAGAACCTGCTTTTCGAGAGAAAAAGAAGGAAGAATTAATTTTTTTTTTGCCGTTTTGTTTTAATGCCCATCAGCCGTGCCATTTAAAATTCGGAAAAACGGACGACATATTCTTATAGTTCGTACTTTTACGTCTCAAACGCCGCAATCAGTTAAAAAGATATGGTTCTTAACTCTTTGGAATTTTCTTTCAATAAGGGATTTCTCAGTCGACTTTTTCTCCCTTTCGCCAACGCTTACTCAGGGCTCAATTTTAGAGGTACCGATTCACAAAAAATACTCATTTAAAGCTAAGATCTTGTTCTTGTCGCCGGTGCAGTCGGTTTTCTAAAAGGCTAATTTTAATTCTTTAAACAATCTCGCGACCCCAGGTCACTTCGCGCTTCACCGTGACGAAACTATTTTTTTTTCACAATCTTTTTAGAGCATTTCGACAGACTGGATTTTACATCTATTTCAAAAATTTTGTAATGTTTGAACGAATAGAAATATTTAAAAAAATAAATAAATAAAATCTTAGAAAATGTCGACGAAAAAGCTAAAAAACGGTTTCAGCGCGGTTTCGCTTGGCTTCAGCACACGTTTTCACTATTAAATATGCATGTTTTTCATGAAATTTTATAGAGTACACGGGTACAGTTATATGTATTTATAACATATTAAAATTTTGGACAGTTCGGACGACGAAAACTATTTTTTTGTTATTGTTGTTGTTATGTTAAAAAACCCGACTCGAAAACAAGAAAAACTAGTCGAATGTGACAATCCCAAAACTTTCTTCTATCTCAAACATGTTAATACTTCAAAATTCTTTATCGCAGTGCCAAAATTTAATAACAATCTATGCTCATCTCAATCATAAGGATTCTAAAGATATAGGTTCATTAAATTGTGTGCATTTTAAAAGGAGATATAAGCATCGCATCTTTAAAACAAACAATTGAATATTTGCATCCACCCTCTTAGATGTATGTAAGAAAAATTCTTAGCTCAAAGAGTATTAAAAGGGACACCTGTCGCACTGTATACACCCGAGCCTAAAAAAAGATTAATTTATGTGAAAGTGTAACAGAGTATGAAGTCTGATTAAATTCCGTGTATTAGTTTTTGAGACAGCACAATTGTGGAAATCGTAAAAAACGGAGCATAGCAGCGCCACCTTTTGCGCGATTTACACCGAAACGTAAAAAAGAACAACATACATCAACATCTAACTGAATTTGAAGTTTGATGAAAATTTGTGCATAAGTTTTTAGGATAGAGCTATTACGAAAATCATGAAAAATTCTGTACTAACCTAATCTGAAGTTTGATGAAGTTTGATTAGTTCTTGAGAAAGAGTAAAAAATGGGGAATCGTGGAAAATCGTGAAAAATGCAGTACAGCAGCGAAACCTGTTGTGGATGATTTGCACGAAAACGTAATCAGCACGAAATAATATCAAGATATAACTGAATCTGAAGTTTGATGAAAATCTGATCATTAGTTCTTGAGGTCTATTGCGGAAATCGTGAATAATGCACCATAGCAGCGCCACCTATTGAGCAAATTACACCAAAAAGTAATCAGCACCAAACAAAACAATATCAAGGACAAACAGAATCTGATGTTTTATGAAAATCTGTGCATTAATTTTTGAGATATAATGCGATCTGCACCAACAACTATTCAGCACCAATTTATATCACGGGCTAATTGAACCTAAAGCTTTATTAAATTCTGTGCATTAGTTCTTGAGATAGGGCGCCCAAAAAATTTATTTCACATACAAACTCAGACAGATTCATAGTCATTTTGTAAAAACATGTTTTTCGGGATCTGTGACCGCTAAAAAGTGTAAATCCGTCGAAAACCGGAATTCGAAAATTTTCTTGAATCCAACAATTTCTTCTTGCAAAGATAGAAGAAGGTAAATAGGAAGAAGAAAACATGCCTTTTAGAAGTAGGTATCAATATTTTTTTCACGAAAATTTTACACGGTCTGAGAAACGGTTATATTTATAACGATAAAATTTTTAAAGAGTTCGGACCAATAGAAACTATTTTTTAAGAAACAACCGTGCGTGAAAAACAGAAAATGACTTCTTACGAAAGCTTTTACCATTAATAGTCAATATTTTTTGGAGATCTTTTTCGTTTAAAAATATAAATTCGGACAAAATCGGATTAAAGGCATAAAATCATACAAAATTGCGCTTTATTAAAGGTTATTATCAGGGGCCCGGGAAATGCCGGGCGGGTCAGCTAGTATCAGATTAATTTAAAATACACTTCTGTCATCTCTAATAATAGAAGCCTAATTCATGTGACTGTTATAACCAAATATTGGCTGACCGTTTTGCTTTTCATATGTTAATTGCCATTTTTAATTAAAATAACTTTTTCTGTTAAAACTGCATAAAAGTTAAATTTTTCGAAAGATAGTTCAAAAATAATGTTTAATTGATAAATTACATTCAAATATGGATACATTCTGAGATAACTTCAGTTGAAATTAAGCTGACAGCTCAATATCTCATTCCATCAAAGTAAACAAACAATAGCGGTTTGTCCATCATGGAAATTTAAAATATTAAGCCATGAAGGTAATCATTCATAAAGCAAGTTCTTCAGAGAGGAATTAAAAAATTATTAACCTGATTGTGATTTTTATAGCTGTCAAACCACCAGGCAAAATGTAACTTTGTTTGTGACGTCATTCGTCTATAAATCAACAAAATAAATTGTAGCTTTTAAATTGAGCTCGCTATTCATTGAAGTGAATCATTTATTATTACTGTCATTATTTAATAGTATCGAAACAATTTATTTGCTATATTTTGAAAAGATACTATTTTTTTACACTATAACCTACATTTTCCATTGATGCTGAGATGGATATTGCCATTTAGCCCTTATTTGCAATGAAATAGCTGCATCAAAATTGTAACATGGAATTATACAATTTTTTTTGTGTGTGTGTGCGAGATGCAGGCTTCGAACATTTCTCAGTAACTTTTTGTAATTTAAATGTTAAATTTTACAGTAATTTTGTTGACCCTGGCACTGGATCTCTTAGGTGTCATATTAGCAAACATATGCCAACCGGCAGAGGACCCAATTACAAAAGATTACTTATGTTAAAATCTCCGCATTAGCGAGCATATTACGACTGATAAGCAGACGGACGTGAAGCAAAATGCCTAAGTGAGTTAAGCGGTTTTTGACAAGAAAGATGAAATACATAACATAAAAAAATATATAAAATGGTGCCATGATCTTAAAGTATTCTTGATTTCTCAGTAAGAATCTTCCGATTTAGCGAAGGATTAAGCAAATAAATTATAAATAAAAGTAACATATTACAATGCTTAGCATACATTTAAGGGCGACCAGACTGGGCTAGTGTGCTACTAATATTTGATTACATTATCACAATATTTATCACTTACTCTGTCACATGTCATTTGTGATTTTTCTTACAGATTCGATCACAAAATGGTTTGAACATGATTTAAAAATAGATTAAATACCTAAATCATTGTCCAATTTTTATGAAAATCTGTAGACGTTCTTGCGATAGTGGTCGTAACATATTTGCCAAATTGGAACTTAATCAGAAGTAGGACTAGGCAATGTAGAAATTACTTAAATTGATTTAATACTGATTTTGCATCTAGAATATGAAACCTATTTTTTAATTGATAGTGATGAAATGTCTTTATGCCTCCACTCTCCTGTATTATAGTATACATAATTTTTTATTTTCCCCAAATATTTTGAAAGTGACTTTTACTTATAGAAAAAAGTTACCCCCCCCCCCCCCCGCCTTTGAACCTCTTGTACACACAATTTCTTAAATAGATATTTTGACCAACTTTTATAAAAATGTCTACATGAATAAATTAATTTTATTCTATGACAAATACAGTCCACTCCCTCTAATCTGCAAATGCCTATAATCTGCACTATATTTCTGATGTAAACAAATGGTTAAAATCTTTTTTTTTTTTAAAGCAAGATAATATATACTTTGGCCATAATAAAATTTGGCTGCCCTGATATAAGGGAATTCATCCCATAAAGAGTTCATCATTTTCTTATGACTAATTTTCCGTAAACAAAAATAAATCTTCCTCTACGATTAAATAAATAAAATAATACAAATAAAACACAAATTTAATACACATGTAATTGAACTACATGCTTAAAGCTCTGAAATTATCAGAAAAAAAGGATGCCGTAAGCAGTAAAATCTTGGGCTAATAACTCTTAGCATGAGGCTAATACGAAAAAAATCACTTTTGATAAATTTTAAAAGTTTGATTAATGTTTTTTAATATGAATTATACATTCATATTTTTCACATGAAAAACGTTTTTTTTTAATTTTTAGTGGGCAATTTCAAACGTATTGCATGTAAAAAAAAAATATATATATATATATTACTTTTCAATTAAAAAAAGGGTTTTCACCTATATTCTGTAACCCGGATAGCCCGGGTACAATTCTCTAGTACATTTAAAAACCTAGTACTTTTGAGCATATCATGCTCTTCATCAGGGATTAAAATGATCAGGGTTGATATGTTATATCTTTTTTAACTTACAAGGGAACCACTTTTGGTGTTGCTTGCACCTAGCATTGAGACCTGGTGCATTTTAAAGCCCTATATTATGAAGTTTGAGAATCGATAAATTTTTCCTGTTAAAATAATATTTCTTGATTATACAGCAAAATAACTTTCTGAAAATGCAATTTTTGAGACCACTTATCGGACTATTAACATTGAATTTTTTTTTAAAGAAAAGGATTTAAAAATAAAAATTAGTTAATAATAAGTATAAAATATTGAAAAAAGTTTGAAAATTCCTTCAAAAACCCATGAATTTGATTTTGAATAATTGCAGCTTTATATTCATATTTTTGGCGGGGAAACAGTTGGTGTTTATTTCAAAAGTAGTGCTTTCTGGCAACCCTAGCCAAATGTCATAGCTGAATTTGTAATAGCTAGAAATTGCAATGTCTGACCTATTTTGCCACAGTAATTTTTCTAAATTGTGTAAAAATATTAATTTACTTTGATTACTTTTACCGAAGGACCATTTAATACAGCAGCATTTCATTTTAAACATTTTAAACTTTATTTCATTCGATTTCAAAAGAAAATAGTTTGCTTTTTTTGTATTTCACTAAAAAATAGTTTTCAATGATCTTCGAAATTTTTATAGAATTATATTTATTACTTATACATTTATCGTCTGCATAGAAAAAAAAATAATAACCTAATATTTGTTTCTTATGCTATCAATTATTAAAAAAAAAAAAAAAAAAAAAAAAAAAAAAACACAATCTGATATAATTCTAGTAATATATGTTCTGTACATTTTCTCTTTGGATAAAGCGGGCAGAAAAATTGTAGTGCCCTATTTGGCGACTTAACTCACTTTTGGCATGAAATAAACAAATAAATATGTAATAATAAAAAATTAAGTATAAAAATGTATATAAAATATTATTTTAACTGAGAAATTTTTTTGGTTCTCTAGCTTTTATGTATAGGGCTACAAAACGCACCAGGTCTCGATGCTAGGTGTGAGCAAACACCAAAAGTGGTTCCCTTGTTAGTGTATATAAGTTTCGAACAAAAACAAAACATAAATAACTTTTATATTTTATTACTTTATGACAACCAATAATCATAGGCATTTATTTATCATTAACTACCAAGAAAAAAGGGAGAACAAACTCAATAATGAATAATTAAGTTGTTATAAACATATAAAATGATTTAAAAATAATGAATTTAATCAATATTATTAATTTTAATACCTTCTAGAATTATCTCCTTTTATGTGTGTGAATACATATGTGTGGCTCTTTACAAACAGGAGTGCCATTTGGTAATTCTAGGGGGAGGGGGGGGGGGGCAGTTGCCCTCTCAAAGAATATGATAAAAATGTATAAGTCTTTATAGGTTAGATTTTAAAAATGCACAAAAGCGAAAATAAGTTGTTAAATTTGACTACTACAGGAATATTTGCATTAAAACAACATTTAAACCTAGAAATTATTTTTATCAATTTTATTTTCCATTTCAACATTCATAAAGTGAGACACGTTTAACAATATCGAGTACTTTAGCTAATTTTAAAAATATATGAAAGAATAAAAATGTATCCAAAAAAACTACCTCCGCCCTCCTAAGAAAGTTTTGAAATGGCATCTGTGTCTGAAAATTTTATACAGTACTTTCGTCATACTGTGTGTTGAGAATGTAAAAATCAAGAGAGCAGTTGAGAAACACACATACACGCACACACACAAAAATGGATCTTTCATGTCAAACACAACCTTCTCAGTGTTAAGAATAATTTTAGCTTGTTTTAAACAATTTCATGTTACCTATTTTTGATTGCTGTTGAAATTGTGTTAGTGCATTGAAAATTTGAAGTGCTTGTAAAAAAGAGAATTAATTTTTATTTTTATATTGCAGCATACCAAAGTACAAATAATAATCAAGGCTATGCAAATAGAGATAGTTTTACAGACAATTCAAGCTATAGTAGTAATTTGAAGCGAGGTCTTAACAACTCAAGAGGAGGTAAAATATAGTTACAAAACTGTTTTTCAACTTATATTAAGGTTTATGTTTTATTGAAATTTTAATCATTAACATATAAAATGTTTTTTAAAATTGAAGCAGCAGTTTGTTTCTTTTCCCCTCTAAAATTTATTCTTTTTAGGGTTCCATACTTAAAAAGTAAAAACGGAACCATTATAAGATTACTTCTGTGTTTGTCTGTCTGTCACAACCATTTTATTCGAAAACTGTGGAATGTGAAAGTTTAAACTGGGGGAAGTAATAACGTCTATTGACCTACATATTTAAATATTATTAAATATTTACAAATATTTTTAAAGAAAATGTAGAGGGGCTACTTGGAAAAAAAAATCTTTGTATATCGGGTGGGTGTATCATATGAAAGCTTTCGTAATGCTGAACTCAAAAATACACTTCTTTTAATTTTAGGTATTATATTTTCAGAGATCATCGAAAATGTAGGGCAAAAATATATCCCTCCCCCCAACCATCTATTTCCGAATGTATTGAAACTCAAATTATGAAAAAATTAGAGGTAGTAAACCTTGCAGAAAAATTATAGCGATTATCCTAGGTCACATAGTTTTTGAGAAAAGTGCTTTTTTCCGTTACACACAAATTTCGATTTGCGGGCATTCAGCAAAGGCGTTGAGGAACGCTTGAGGTACCTATTGTAGTAGAAGTATAAAAGTATTGTTGATAATGATTTTTGAAAAAAAAAAAAAAAAAAAAAATGTTGTTATTAGCCAAGATATTAACCCTTGGGCGATTCTCAAAAGGTGGGCACCGGACACAAGTCATAACTTTAAGCCTTTCAAACATAACTTTAATTATCATTGACTTTATTTTTTTTTTTTTACACTGAGTTTTTAATTCTATTCAGAGATAGAAAATGACATAATTTATTGTAAAAGCTTTGTATAAATATCTTAAAATTTTATTATTTTATGCTAAAGAGGCCAATTTCGGACATTCATAACATTAACTGCTCCAATGTACCACCAAGAAAAAAAGTTTTAACTTTTTTCCAGGTGGTTCTAATGGTAAACAACGAATGTATAAAGGAAACGGATGATTTTTTGATAATTTCGTTAAGAGATGGCAGGCTGATTTATTGCTTTTTTAAAGATAGAACTTTTCTATAAAGCATTTTTCGGTATTTTGTTATGTCCGAAAGTAACGTACATAACAAAGCATTTGATTTTATTATTATTATTACTGGATAACAAAAAGTTAATTATACATATATATATATGTATATATACAGACACATTTACTACATTCTTAGTCTTAAGAATTTTTTAAATACTAAGAGCAACGTCCAAAATCTGCAAATGTCCAAAATTTGTTACGTACACAACTGCTAATTAAATGCTTTAATCATTAATTTTCCAGAATAGTTGCTGTCTTTTAATGTTTGTGTATAATTTTGTAGACATACTATTAAAATATTTATATATTATATTTATAGACAAAATACTATATTATTAAAAAAATTTGGCCTTAAATTTGAAAATTTTAAAAATTACATATAGTTAACGTTTAATGATCCCACCTTTTGAGAATCTCCCCCTTAAAGACATGGACTGTTTGGACATACATAATGAGAATTGCGGCATACTCTTATGTGCTATCAGCTTTTAAAGCCTAAATAACAACTTTTAATGATACATTTGTTTAATACAATGTCCAGTAGCAGTATAAAAGCAATAAACATCAAATTGTTAAAAACAGACTAATTTAATTAGAATTAATCACATAAATACTATGGGATTCTCAACTAGTTAGTATTGTATGGATATTTCAATACGCCTCCCACGTCTTTAAAAGTTAATTAAAAACCTATCTGGAAAAACACGGCATGGACCTAGGCGGTGTTGCTACTTTGAGACCTCCTTTCGAAGCAGGCTTAGCAAAAAGGCCAAGTTTGAACTTTGAACAAGGATTTTGTTTTAACTACACTGTAAAAAGAAAAGATTATTATTATGCTGAATTTAGTTTTATGAAATGCCAAATGAAGTTTAAATAGGCATTACTTTTATTGTCAGTGCTGAATTAAGTTCATCATAAACAGAATATAAGATTTAAATAAGAGTTATACAGAATAGCAGTATTTGATATTATTTAGTCTTTATATCTCTTTGAACTTTTACGGTATACCCATTCATACTTTTCTAGCATATATACAGTTATACCAAACCCTACGTTTTATAGTTTTTTACAAAGCCTTATTTTTCTTTTAATAAAGATTTTTTAATAATACTGTTAATAATTCATATATTTATGGTACGGAACCCTCTAAGCTCAAGTAATACTCGCACTTAACCGTTTATTTATCAGAATTTCCTCTTTTGTAAAAACATACAGAATTTGTTTGCTATCATTACTATTTATTTGATTAAATTTTTTAAATTTATTTCCTTTTTATTATTATTATCATGGTCATTCTAAATATTGTAAACCAACAAAAACAGGATAAAAACAAAAAGGAAGTGTGAGATTAAGATACTATGTAAACAAGTTACTGAATTTCCATATCGCCAGGGGTGTAGTGGAGGGTATACGGGGTATAGGTGAAAACTGGGAAATTGAGTTAGTAGCCAGTGGCCGGTAGACCCAGTTTCATTAGTGGCCACTTTTTAAAGTTAGTGGCCACTATAATGTTTCAAACTTTCTTGGCATCTAGATAAAACTATAATCGTTGTATATATACATATTTTCTATAAATCAGAGTTTTATACCATCCAACTATTCATAAGAGTAGGGACACAGTTGAAATTCAAGAAAATTACTTTAAAACTACAAAATTGTTATCATATTAATTTTTTTAGAACATATTTTTGGATTATTTGTAAATGTTCATAAACACAATTATCAATCAGATTACTGTTACTTTCTTTACATAAAAAGTTAGTAATTAAATCTAAATTCCAACAACTAGGTGTATACAAAAAAAAAAAAAGTCAAACAAAACACAATAAAATGCTATTTCGATTTTAGTTAATAATTAAATGTGTTAACATACCATATACATTACATACAGTTGAAATCTAAGCTGGTGAGTGTATTCCGCAGGATTAAACAGTATCTCTTACCGAAAAATAATCTAACTGATCAAACACATTGAAGATATTGTAATGTCCTAACCCTTTAGGGTCTATTTTTTTTTTCAATTTTGAGAACAACATTACTTTTATTTTAATAATCTTAATCGTAGCTATCCAAATAGATTTACTGATATGATAATAGGTTAAGAGTTTTTGGAGACGTTTGGAAAATCTCATATTACAAGAGGGTTTAACAGATATTACAACTTTATAATGTTTTTTGTGTTTTACCACACGATTCGTTCAGAAAAGTAACATATATTTTAAATTTAAAGAGTGAATATATGTATAAAATAAATTACTAAATGTCCAAACATAAATGAACTCATAATAAGAAAAGCATAGCCATATACTATCATTACTATGTGTAGATAGTAACAAAAGTCATTTTTAAGACAAAATAATACTTGATGAAAAGATATGCACTATTAGTAGTAAACCAGACCCGAAAGGGTTAAAATCCACTTGCATTTGCATCCAGTGAAAAAAAAAAAAAAAAAGGAATAAATTATTTGAAATACATGTGGAATCAAAGCTGATGAATATATTTTGCATAAAACTATATTTCTTGAAAAAATAATCCAACTGAAGAGCGAGCATGGCGAAAAACTGAAATATTGAAAATACAGCTAAATCGCTGCAATCTGCTTGCATCCGGTAGGATAAAGAATTAATCAGTTTGCTAATTAGATGTAATCAAAGTAGAGATGCATATTTCCATGAAAAAAGTTGTATTTCAGTTGGTGATCAATAACAGATTTTTTTATCGCCACTTGGCGAGTGGCGACTATAGTGGCGATCGATGGCCGGTATTTTAATCGCCACTTTTACAACTTTAATCGCCACGTGGCGAGTGGCGACCACTAATTTACACCTATAATACGGGGTATACGCCGTATACCTTCTGGATTTTTTTAAGGAACACCGTATACCCATACACTTTAGGGTATACGCTCTACCTTGAACTTATACCCCCTGCTTAGAGCGTATACCCTCTGTTTTTTTTTGTTTTTTTTTACGACTACACCACTGCATATCACCCAAGATTCATTTCCAGTAACCACAGCTAGGGATATAGAAACTTCATCTAACCCTTCCTATCTACTCAGATAGCATTTATAAGGAAAATCTCTGATAATTTTTACAAAGATTTTTTTCACTTTTATGTTCATTAATAGAAAGACACGCTGATTTGAATATTAAGCAATTTAGTCGCCAGAGAAAGTGTCCCACTTCCAAAATAATCTATTTATGCAAAACTGGTATATCTACAAAATTCAGCTAAAGGATCAGATTGAAGTTATCCAATTAAAAGATAACACTTAATAAAATTCAATCCCAAATCATCACCAGCTTTTCCTTTGTAATAAGATAACTCTGAGAAATCACTAAGTCACTTCTCTCTTATCATTTTTCTCCTCCCCCTTTTTTATACTTTAAACCAATTTCATTAAACCATATACATATATTTTTAAATAGCAATTAAAGCCTTTGTGCAGGAATATTAAAAAGCAGAAAACCAATGTTTAAAAATGCACAAATAATACGTGAAAAGCAGCAAACAGCTGTTTCGAATCTACTAGCAAGATTCTTCTTCAGTGCAAGATACAGCAAGATACAGCGTGCTAGAAAAAGCAAAGCTAGGCTCAGTTTTGCTTTTTCTAGCACGCTGTGTCTTGCTGTATCTTGCACTGAAGAAGAATCTCGCTAGTACATTCGAAACAGCTGCTTGCTGCTTTTCATGTATTATTTGTGCATTTTTAAACGTTGGTTTTCTGCTTTTTAATATATATATATATATATATATATATATATATATATATATATATATATATATATCATAATATTTGACGGTGGAAGGTTATGTTTAATTAATGGTTATATATATATATATATAATGAATTATTGGTAAAACAAGGCCAGTTGTTTCTTACTTATTTAAAAATAACAATAAAAATCAAAATAATACTTTTGAATTTTAAGGAATTGTGCAGTCAAAATTCAAATTTTCAAATACAAATTGAACTTTAAACCCTATTGCTTTATTTCAATAATTTTCAAATTGAAGTTAGCAGAAAAATCAATAGTGAAAAGAGGTATATGCACTTAGATTAAAATTAAAAACAGATTTTTTTTATGGGATTATGTCCCTTATTTACTTTTTTAGAGAAAAAATTAGCTTACACGGAGTCTTAAAACCATTACAATCTTTTAGGAAATAGCTAAAGAATTTGCATTTTGAGAGCAACTAAAACAAATATCAAAATTACAATTATATTACAGTTCACATTGTTGTCATAAGAAAGCATATTCTGTACTTTTTTTTCAAGATGAGTATAATAAGCATAAATTTGCACCTCCCCCTTCCCTTCCATCCTAAATCACCTTCACATTTATTTACAATTATTAAAGCATACTTGATTCATGTAGATAAATAACTAGCTCTGCCAAAAAATGAATAGAACACCAGGGTCATTGCCAATTGTCTGCCCCCACACACTATCATAATGTTTCTGCCTTACTTTGTACTGAACTGCCTCTCCAACCCCTGCAGAATTCATCCTTTCCTCCAAGCAGTACAGGAGAGGGGGGAGATTACATTCAAAACCCATGTCATTTGCTAAGACTCTGTCACACCATCTTCTTGTCTTTGTATATAATCAGAGAGAACACTCTATAGCATTCTTAAGTCAGAAATCCCTTATTCCTTTTCACCAACACCTGGACCTCACAAAGGCTCGCAGGCACATAGCTGTCTGTTGTGGACCAGTCATTTTGTGGGACCAATCTTTCACAAAGGAAGCTATTTTATTACTGTGTCAAAAGCTATGTAGTAAAAAATGAACAAGGCAGGTACAAGAGTGCTAAAAAGCATGTTGTTTACAGGTCAGATAAGATTTCCAGACAATAAAAAGGTAATGAGATTGCCTATGTTATACTGAGGTTTGCATAAAATGTCACAATTACACAGAAGGTAACATAACTTGGCTCATACTAGAAAAATAAATTTGGAAGTTTAAATAAATTCAAAAAGGCTTTATGTTAATTCAAAATTAAGTTAGAATTGGGGTTTATTCCATCATATACTGAAATAATATCCAGCATGCTTAAATCAATGCATTGTAATATCTTTAAATAATGGTATGGTTTTATAAATTAAAATAAATTTCAAATGTTATTTTCTCTTTTGTAATCTGTTGTTTAAAAAACATTCAACTTTAGTGCAATTAACTTGTATCTGTATTTCATTTTAGTCGTCATTAAAATATATTCATAAAAAATTTTGGAAGATAGGAAAACTCAACAAGAATCTAACCATAAAGAACAGCGATAAAGAATTAAAAAAATTTTCTAATTAAGTTCAGAATAACTTGAAATGCCCCTTTTTTGTACAATAGAATAGGTTAATTGTGAACAACTTGTAGTATTTTTCTCTCTCTCTCTTTTTGAACACTCTTGGAATCAAACTTCTGTGAAAGACTGGTAAACATAAGCAGGGCTGTCATGCCAATATGCACCTGTTTTGTTGTTACTGTGATTCACAAAAATTAGTGCTTAACTTTGTTGCTTAGCGAGTATGCCATGAATTTTAATACATGCCAGATCTTTATATTGGAGGCTGATTTAATAAATAGAAATTTATTGAAATTTATAAAAACTAATTTATTAAAATTAACTATAATTAAATTATTTATTAATCTTATGTCTTACAAATTTTGTTCTCATTCAGTATATTTATTTTGTTTAGGAACTAGAGGCAATAATCAACCTCGAGGAGTGAGTGCTAACCGTGGCAGTAGAAGTGGCTACAGAAATTAGTGATTTTGAACTATTTACATTTTCTCTACGGTTTCTTTATTCTAAAATGTGGGAAGACTAGAGTGGTTGGGTGCACTTGAATCCATATGACGCAATTCATATGCAGAATTGGAGAATATATTTGCATATATGCCTATCGTGTGAGCTTGCTCACATAGTGGTGCTTCCAACAGTTTGGGTTTTGAAAATTTTCATTTAATGATTTATAACTTAATCTCATGTGTAGCTTTTGAAAAGTGAATTTTTTTGAACCATGCTTAAATACATTAAGTATAAAGCACAAAGAATGAAGCCAGTAATTGTATATTTTCACCAATAACAGATGTGTTGAAGAGAAATAGATTGGTGATTTTTCAGTAAGTCAGACTGTAATTTTGAAGTCAACAAGTGTATGAATCATAAATTTCTATTTGTAGCATTTAGAAAAGCTTTGCATTAAATTAGGGCATTGTATAAAAATGTTACTGTGAAAATGAAAGCAAAACTGAATGTGATAAAATTTGTTTTCCCATCTTTTCTTGTTTAAGTATGCTGTTGTGCAAGATTAAGTAAATGTATTTATGGGCGTCCACAGAACAGAATCCAGGGAAGGAGCCAAATATTGGAATGGTCTGTTGTCAAGGCCATGTTTTTTTTTTTTTTTTTAAGTAGACTATAAACAGGAAATCGGTTTTTTTTTTTTTCTTTTTCTCTCTCCAGAATACCATGTGCAAAATAGTTTTTAAACATATCAAAAAAAAAAAAAAAAAAAACAGTAAAGAAATGTAACATTAGAAACTCAAAAGTAAGCTTCTACCGCTTTTTTTTAAAATAAGACTTGAAATAGTTTATCTTTTTTATCAGGTGTCTCTTTCCCTTGAACTCTCCATTTTGATAAAAATTCTTACTTCCTCCCCCCCCCCCTTACAGTTTTTTTTTTTTTTTTCAAAATCATCACAGTAAAAGAAAATCTAGCTAATTAAATAAAAATCTAGGTAGAGACAATATCTGTCCCTGCACTTTTTTTCTTTCTTGTGGGCACCCATGTCTATATTTCAATACCTGTAAGATCCAAGAGTCTGCAAAATAAATAAAGTGGCCCTTTCAGAGTTTTATGTCTGTTGTATACTGTAAATAACATTGCATCAATTAGGCATTTTGTGAATATCTGAAACAGATATGCAAGTTCCCTTTGAAGTAATTCTTTTTAACATCATATTTAAATTTAATTTTGTCTGAAAAATCAGTATTTGCAACCAGTTTTGCTTAATAGTATTAAATTACATATTTTTCACTTGTTAAATTTTTTAATACTTACTGTTGAAATTAATATTTCTGTTATCCGAAACAAATTTATCTGATTTCATTGATACAAATCAATCTTAATATTTTTCTTGCTTATAATATGCATATTAATCACAATTTTCCATTTCAATCATAAAAACCACACACTTTTATATATGCTGTTATAATTAACTTCATTATCTGACTTATTTCATTTAAAATTAAGAATTTTACATTTTAGATGTGCATTAATTTTTTGAGCTTTTCAAAATATTTTTTGTGAAAGAATTTTGGTTTATTGACGTTTAACTTCTGTGAAGTTAACTTATTGTTTAATAGCTTACTTAAAATCCTCTAATACTTATTGGAGATGATTTTAATTAATATTACTAAATACATGGCTTAATGTATTAAATAAATGAAAATGAATTAACAAAGGTATTCAAAAAACTTACTTTGAATATGTAGGGCAAGATTATGAGCTCTGCTGTTTGAAATATGATGTTCATGTGTCAAGTGTAATAGGATTTATTTTCTAGTGCAATGCTATCCTAATAGAATACTTTCTGTGCTAGTACTATATTATCTAGTGTTATCTATGCTAGTGCAGTATTATCTTCTGTACATAATACTTAGGTATTTGTACACATGTTTTATTTTGTTTTGCGAATGACACCTTATGCACATTACTTTCAAACATAAAATAAATCATCTTTGTAAATTAAGCTTAAAATAGTTGTCATATTTACATGAAATATATTGGTTCTTTTAATGACTCTTAAATAGCCTTGATATGTAATCTTGTATCTTAATTTTAATATTATGCACTAGATTGCATTACTATACTGCTTTTGCCAATAAGAATGTAAAAATTGAATTCTCAAAGAACAATGAAAACTGTCTTATACTCAGGGTTAAGTTTAATGTTAAAGTGAAATGTTGCACAGTGATTAGCACTGATTTTCCTCATTTTATAATTTTTTTACATGCCAGTATGTTCTACATTTTTTGTTAATGAAATTTATTCAGTGTTAAGTATTCTAGCTTCTTGTTCTTACAAGGAAGATTTCCATAAGTACATACTTGGGGGGGGGGGGGGGGGATCCGGAATGTTCTTATGAGGATGTATATGTTTTTAAAAAAAATTTCTGGCAGAACCTTGATATAGTATACGTAAAAAAAAAAAAATGATGAAAATTTTTTCTTGGCAATTCATCTTCTGTTGGCGACACAATGAAATTAAGAAAAAAAATATGCTTTTATGATAAATATACTCTTTAAGAAAAAAAAATTTCTACTCTTCATATTGAACTTTTTAAAGTAAATTTTACTTAAATAAATACACTTTTATAACTATGGATTTGTCTTGTACATTTATATGTGTGTATAATGAAATTTAAAATCGAACAAAATTTAAATTGATTAAAATTGCTTCAAACTCCAAATTAAGGTCTGATTCTGAGCACTGTCATTTTGAGTTCGATATTGTTTGTGTCAGAGGCAACAAGAGTTGCCATGGAAGCGACAATTTATTCAATATCGAAGTATATAAGGAGAGCTTTCTTAATTGAGCAGTTACTTTTAAACTACATTTAAAACTTATGTAACCAGTTAAACCATGTAAAATTAAATAACTTCAGCAACACACAAATTGTATATAAGTTTATAGAAAAAATAATAAACTCTTTTATTGTTTAAGTTTATATTCATCAAGTACTGCACATTAAATGCTTGATTAACTAGCTATTTCCAAATGTATAGAAAACACTTGCATGTGGTGAGGAAAGGTATTGCTCACCAAACTGCATGGAGCGTTCCTCTTTTTGCACCAAATACTCTAAAGTATTTTATTTTTTTACTGATTTTCTACTAGGATTCCACCACTAAATTGGATTAACCCTTTATAACATACATGAGTAGTTTCATCAGCATTTTTTTTTTTTTTTTTTTTTTTTTTTTTTTTTTTTTTTTTCAAAATAATATGAGTATGCATTTAAGGAGACCTTCCTTGTTAGATTGTACCATTGATCTTGTAATCACAGAGTTGATTTTGTGAACTGATTTTCTAGAAAAGCTCACAGCATCTTGGTTTATTTTTCTTTTATATTTTAATAAAATTAAATTCTTGTCAAGTCATATGGTTATTTATAAAATAAACAAAACTTTTTCTTAAAGAAATGTTTCGAAATAGAAAGGTAATTTTTTTTAAATATTAAAATTAAGACATCTATAATTTTGTTTGAGACTTAGTGAAAATATTAAATACTAATTAATAATAAATTTACTTTCAATTAACATGCTGTATTGAAATTTAGTGTGACACAACTACAAATAAATGAAATAATGCCATTGGGCATTACTAAAGATAAATGAATTTATAACAAATAAGATCCTTAAATAAATTTAGGTTGGCTATAGTAGATCAACTGAGTATTTTTAATTTGCAAACTATAATAAAATTTATTATTTTTAATTATTTATTATCAATTTTACTGACATAATGAAATTTTTGTTTTGTTTTGTGTTATTTCTTGTATGTTCCCCATTGTTATAGATTGCATGCAAATTGTTAAACCCTAAGTAGATGATAACCTTTAACTATGATTAAATTAGACTTTTACTGTTGCAATTAGATCAGCTGCAAAAATAGATAAATAAATCATCCAATTATTTAGAGCTAGAATTTGTTGTTGACTTTCTTAGGCCACTTTTTTAATAAATGACTTATATCCTTTGGTTTATTCACTAACTTTTCCCTTATGGATAAATAAGTTTTAAAACTTCAAAAAACTTCTTCAAATTTAAAACTTCTTAAGCAATTTTCTTTTAAATATGTAAACTGGGTTAGATAATGGATGCTTGATACATTTTTCATCTGTTTTCTCTTACAGTGGTATTTAAATATTGTCTCTATACTAATAGTAATTTTAAAATTATATTTTGAAATTTTATATTATCTTCCCATTTAAAAATCCACTTATTACATTCTATCATATCTTACATTGTTTTAAAGTATGCACAATAAATAAATAAATAAATAAATAAATAATTTTTTTTCTAGAAACTGGTATCAAACGTCTTTTGAAAATAAACTTAATTTTTTTTTACTCTTTCATTTACAAAACTTATCACTGTTTAAAATAAAATGCATAATAAAGAATTAACTAATGAATTCAAGCACACTTCCTTAACATGTGTGAATTACTTATATTCTACTCTTGATTAATACCCCCTCCTAATAGTTTAATAAAATTCAGTTTGTTCAAAAAGATAAATGTTTTTACTAATAGCTTTAGTGTAGTCATAAATATATAATAAATTAATTTTAGTTCCTATTTAAAAATAAAAGTTCAGATTCTAATGTTTAGAATACACAAGAATAGTATTTTCTGTGTTTTGCTGAGCTTACTGACTGTTATTTTAAATACATTTTCAATATTAAAAGTTGTATATTTAGTCCTGTTGTTTTTTTGTCTCTAACACACTTTGCAGTTTGATCTGGAGAAAGTAGAATATAAATGCATATAAATGTTATCAAGAAATCCTTCAAAATTTTCATAAATGTTAATTTTTTTCTTCTTTTATTGTCAGCTTTATATTAACAGATAGAGACAATAAAGAAACTTCGTAGTTTTTATTCTTATTAGCATTGTTATTTTTTATTTAAATAAACTAGAAGTTCTACTTTAAGCCTTATATAATTACCGATTACTAATTTAACTTTTCTATTTTTTTTTTTTTTTTTTTTTTTTACATGTGAATTCTGTACCTTCCCCTCCTTGAAAAAGGAAAAACACTTGCCTGAATTTCTACACCTACAAACCTTTCTATTATTAATAGAGTAATAAATTTGGTTTTCCATTCTCTTAATGTCTGTTGAAAATTATTTTAGTGCAAGTTTTTTTTCTTAAATAAGTTTAAATATTTGTTATAAAATAATAAACGTACATAAAATACATTAAAATTTTTCTAAAATCTTTAAACTAGTCTGTAAAAATGAATTTTCCACTATCTTGAATTCATGAACTTTCAAATATTTCATTATGTATTTATGCTGTGAATTTAATTTTGAAATTTGCCTCTTCAGTGTTGTTAAATATTATATATTTACTTTTTCATTATATTTTATGTAAAATGTTATTTAACGTCTGATCAAATTTTGTTCATTATTTGTGCTTTATATGTTATTCTCCTGCATTTAAAAAATAAGGTAAAAAAACTTATCTTTAACACAGGGGAATATATATTTATATCTCTAGACATATATTTATTGAAAATAAATTTGAAAGTATGGCATATACCTTCACTGGTGATATTCAACTATCTAAAAATTACTCAAGATCTATGTTATGTTTGACACATTGCCTTAAATTTTAGGTGTGATGTTTATTTAGCTTAAGTTTATTATCTTTTGGTTAATTGTAAATTATTTTATATTAATTTTCTATTATGAATTCTAAGCTTCTTCAATATTAAAATTTAAAGATTAATTTTCTGCTCTTTCAAAGCAAGTTTCATTTTAATGTGACAAGTGTTTTCAATCTTCAATAATAAAGTATAGAAACTTATAATGTTCTTTAAGAATTATTACTCTTGTATTGTTTTATTTGAAAAAAAAAAAATTGCTTTAAAAATACCAATATTTGATGCAATTTAAGTTATTTTATTAACTTGCTTTGAGAAAAAAATAAAGAAATTTTTTGTAACTTCTTACCTTAATTTGTTTTATTTGCCTTGTAATATACTTTCTGTTAATGTTTATATCTTAAACCTTTACCTGTTTGTAAATCTATTTCTGTTTTCATAGTTAATATTTTTTTCTGCAATAGTAAAAAATGTCTTATTAAACCATTATAAATTTATATATTTGGATTTAGCTAATAAAATTCTCCCACCCTTTGGAAAGAAAATTAAAATAAATCTCATTTGTCTCATTAATTTTTAAATGTTTTTAAAACTAGAACTGGACTTTTGGATAATTTCTTCAAAAAGTACATTATCACTCATTCATTTAAAAATATCCTGTATGTATGTATACAAGGTGTGCACAAATTGGCAATAACTTTGTATCTCCTTAAATGTTATGTTTATTAATTTTGAAAAACTGTTTTTAAGTGTTTGATGAAACATTATTTTTTTCCCCGGTATAATTATTAAATGCTGATAACAATGATCATTTTAAAGGGATACAAGGTTAGATCAACCATTATTTTTGGACTGTGTATACGGTGAACTACTAAGGAAATTGTGGACTTCAATAACATTCCTTTATATACAATTTACAACATGAAGATAGTGTAAGATCCTGATGACTACAGATTAGGAAGGAGAAAGTATACAATATGTAAAAATTGCATAATATCTGGACTTTCACTAACATTAGTCACCTTATCCATGAATGCAAGTAGTGCGTCCAAGCCAAGGCTGAAAACTTTTCAGGGTATTAGGTATAACCAAATGAAATTGGGCTTCCTTTTATCTTGCATTATGGCTAAAATTGATCTTCTACAATAAAAGATAGTGATTAAAAATTTTTGCTAATAAAATTGTTACATACATAAAAGTATAGTTTCAGTTAAAAATATTTTCAAGACTGAAATAAGTCTTGAACCCCATGACCTTATCTTTTTCCTTGCTGGTGTTTAGACATCAGGATCAGCATCTTACTCCTTCACATTTCATTATGTAAAGAAATGTTACTGGTGTGCAATTTCTTTAGAAGTTTGTTCTACATGGAGTCTGGAAATTACAGCTGCTCTAACTTCACATTCTTTTGACATGATTGCTCTCAACATTTAATACTTTTATCTGAAAAAAAAAAAAAAAAAAAAAAGTTAAATAAATTAACTTAAATGTTTTTCAAGTTTAACGAGAAACACGTGAAATCAAGAGGTCCTAAGTTATTGCCAATTTATTGTTCTACAGTGTAAAAACATTTAGAGAAAAGCTTTACTAAAGTTAATTTTAAATGAGCAGTGTTTAAAATATTAATAATAGATTTTCTTTAGAAAAAATATTATAAAAAATTAAGGATTCCAAAGAAGATTTTTCCAGTTACAGTTGTATTCTTACGAACTGTAATTTAAGATATATAATGTGATATCCGTTTCCTTAGCTTTAAAAATTTCTCTGTCTTGTCATTTTGAGGAAAAAGAAATTGTTTAATTTAAAAGAAAAGTTTATCATTGGTGGCTATTGTAGATGGAGAAAATACAGTTGTATTTTTAGAAGAGGTTTAACATATATAATATAGCATAACCTTTAAATGTGTTTCATGAAGTTGCATTTTTTTTTTTTTTTTTTTTTTTTTTAAATATGTTTGTGATCTGGGTGTTAGTATTTTTCATTTTGTATTTTTTATTTTACCTTCATTTTCTGTTCTTCATGAAGTAGAAAAATGTATGTATTTAAATTTCATTAGTTTTCATTTATGTAATAAATTTAAGTGGAATCCTCGAAATAATATACATGTCTTAGTATTTTTCTATTAAAATATAAATATGGATCACCATTTTAATTTGCATTTGAGTTTTATTACTTGTCTTTTTTAATGTCTCATGCTTAAATTTGCTTATACAGTATAGGGTCTGTTATCCAGAATGGTTGGGACCTGATATATTCTGGATAAGCGGTTTTACGTAATTCAGAACACTTAGAGTATTAAGAATTGCATAAAATAATGGTATGAAATGTACACAATATAAATAATATATGTAAATACATAATTACAAATTTGTTAATTTAATAACTTGTTTAAAAAAACAAAAGAATTCTAAATTAAAATTAAAAAAGAGTTGCATTAACATATAAAAAAGACTTTAGGCAGAATCCTTTGATTTGGATTTTTGGAACATTTTTATTAAGATTGATTGCTTATAGTATGTCTGTTGCACTAATTGTTCCTTTATAGTGAAATGTTTTGCTGTTAATGGAAGTAGCTTGTTTGCTACATTATAAAAATCGGTTATTCAGTTGGAAAATAACAGCAACTCATTTGAAATTTTTTCGCTTATTTCACTTTGCCTGTCATCATTATAACTTCCAATAAACATATCATTTGTCATTGTGTATGCCAAAAATCTGTCAGTCATCTGATGCCTTACAGGGGAAATGTCATTAGCAATTAAACAACCTCCACTGACTCTTGATCCATCAATTGAGCTTCTGAACACGAAATTCCTTTAGCTTAGTCCAGCAGTGTGGTATAAATTTATTATGATTGTTGCAGTAGAAATAATATGAAGCATTAAATAAATAAGAGTTAATTTGCTGTTGGATAAAATAAATAATCTGGAGTGCCGTAAATGGATAATATAGCTAAGTTGATAAGATTGACTTGCAGTAAAAATAAAAATAAAAGAAGGATGAACAAGTAAATGTAACGTTCTTACTTAATGATGAGATAACACAGTGAAGAGACAGCAGTTATAAAAAATCTTCTTTATTCGTTGATTCACTTGAGAGGTGGAAGGCAAAAAAAGTAGGTCACCGTACACATTAAAAAAACGTTCCACGTAGCATTATTAAGAACTTGGAGTAATTCCATGATAAAAATGAATGCTGGCTAAAGCTGGTTAAAATCCTTTCTTAGAGAATGTCTTGAAGATACAAAGTCCAAATTCGAAAAAAGCGTTGAATTAAATTCCATCGGCGATCTGCGACAAACTTTTACTTATTAAATGAGCACCTTAGAATACATGATCGCTGAAACACGTTCGCAATCCTTCAAACAGGCACTAGGCTCGATTTGAAAAAGACAAATCACATTGTCAAAAATACATCTTAAACTTTCGTAAATCTTAAAAATCTATTAAAAAAACTGGCTGCATTGATATATATACTACATAAAAAGGGTTTACAAAACTACTTCCAGAAATGATTTAAATCTATTCGTTAAAATTAAATTGCATATGAATTGTAGAACGAATGACAGCACGGAGAAAACAAAACTACGGTCAAAAGGCAAGAGGAGACACACCTCCAATATGACACGGGCGACATCACGCTGATTCTAAAAATAGAACAGGAAGAGGGGGAAAAGCTGAAATAAAAAGTTATCTGCTACTTTCGGTAAAAAGGAAAGAAAAAAAGCGATCTGAACGATGTTTTGAATAAAAAAATAATAGTTTAAAACGTGAGATAATAATGCTGCATTACAATTTAAAAAATAAATAATAAATGTGATTACTACATCACAAGCAGATTTGTAGTAATTTTCCTTCTCCTTGAAAACTTTAGTCTTCAACTTTAGGCAAAAAAAAAAATAAAAATAAATAATTGCAGATGACCACAAATTATATCAGCAATGAATGAGTGTATATCTGTCTCTGTATCCCATGCTCAGACTTGTATAAAACCAAAAACTTTCCGCACACATAAATATTGGGTCAAAAATTTTCTGCACATTAATTTAATGTTTAATAAAATTGTGTGGTATATTATTTTGACAATATGAATTGAAAACCATAGTTTAAAATAATTGCTATTTAAGTTAAAAATTTACTAATATTAATTAAAGAATAATTAATTTAATTCACAAATAATAAAGTAAAAATCCATGATAGGAAGGAGTGAATTATTTTCAATTATTTTGTCAATGCATTTAAAAACAGCCCAACCCTTAATATTATGATCTCTTCGCACAAATAACAGTATGAAATTATTAGATTTAACCGTTGTCGCCGAGCTTAATCATTGCAGCCGCCGTTGATAGAAACCCGATTGGCGACAAGTTTTATTTTGCGGAAAATAGAAATAGAAGGGTCTGTGATGTCACAACAATGTTTTGAGTCTTTAAACTTTAAATTGTAGACAAACAATATATACATCGTACATAAAATTGTGGAATGTTTTAAATTTTCGGTATTAAAAAAAAAAGCTACAAAAACAAAAAATGTTTTCCTTTTCGTAACTTTTTTCCACAAAGTTCGAAATTTTTCCGCGCACGGTGTTCGCACGTGCGTCTATATTATACAACTCTGCCCATGCTTGACGTAAAATACATCTTTAGTTTTTACATTTTTGAAATGAAACAAATTATTTTTCTGTTATTTTGCATTCTGGTTTTCAGAGCATTCTGGATAACAGGTCCCATACTGTATTACAAAGTAGGGCTGCAACGGCTATCTGGTGTACATACCGTATCAGGATAGTATGCCGGATATTATCTGGAAGAATATCCAGCCTGAAATTACAACAAGGTTCCTATGGGTCAGGGAATTTGAAAATTTGGGCAAAAAGTCAGGGAATTTTTTAAATATTTGAAGTGGTCAGGGATTTTTTGATGTACTGCTTTTCCATCAGAATTTTGGCTATCATTGTGAAGAAATTTTGAATTAATTATTCATCCAATCTAAAATTTTTATATACAATTTATGCAAACTAATAACAATAGCATAATTTGAAAAATAGTTAAAAATCGGGCAATTTTTACAGCACATACTTTTTTAGCATTTAAATCTAGATTAAAGTTGTTCATTGTGGGAGTTTTTGCAACAGTATATAAGAATTTTTATTGAGAAAGGTCAGGGAAAACCGGGAAAAGTCAGGAAATTTTACCAGAATTGTGTAGGAACCCTGTATAAGGCTGTACTGTTCTTATTGTTCACTGAACCCATCATCAAATTTTCTATATTATAAAGTTGATAGTTTAAACTAAAAATAATTTACTCATATTTATGGCAAATTGTGTTTCTAAACCCATGCAAGAACAAACATGTGAGCAACTATCATGCAATATGCATTTGCATATATGGAACGATACACATAGTTAAAAAGGCAAAAGCCGGAATATAACTCTTCAAAGAAAAAAAAATCATCCTTTATTTCTTATGTCAATAACAAGCAAGAACAAGTTTTCTGTTCTTATAACACAAAATTTGTGTTTATAAGGTAAATGATGGTCAGAATGAAGTTAAAGAGAAAAAAAAAAAGTTGTCAGTGCTGCAGAATAATAGGGCTCTGGTGCTTTTTACTTTCTTCTATCTTCAATAGAAGAAAGTATTGTAATCGAAATTTTTTTCGACTTCCGGTTTTGGACGGATTTACATGTTTTAGGGGTCAGAGATCCCAAAAAACATGTTTATAGAAAATGTCTGTCTGTCCGTGTGTCTGTTGCCATTGTACCATCAAAAAGTGTATGAAGTTATGCATAGAATTGAACCAAATTTTTATTTTAAGTTTTTGGCTATAGCAAGCAGATCCTCCCTGAATTTGGAAAAAAATCGCCAGTAGGGGGCGCTGTAATAGTGATTTTTGTGCAATTTTGAATATTCTACCATCCAAAAGTATATGAAGTTATGCATAGAATTGAACTAAATTTTTATTTTAAGTGTATAGCTATGACAAGCAGGTCCTCCCTGAATTTTGAAAAAATTCGCCACTAGGGGGCGCTGTAATAGCGATTTTGTTATTGTACCATCGAAAAGTGAGTGAAGTTAGGCATAGAATTGAGCCAAATTTTTATTTTAAGTTCTTGGCTATGGCAAGCAGGTCCTTCCTTAATTTGGAAAAAATTCACCGGTAGGGGACGCTGTAATAGCCATTTTTGTGCTATTTTGAATATTGTACCATCGAAAAGTGTATGAAGTTATGCATAGAATTGAGCCAAATTTTTTGTTTCTTTTTGGTCATGGCATGAAGGTTCTCCCTGAATTTGGAAAAATTCCGCTGGAAGGGGGTGCTATAATTACAATGTCTGTACCATTTTCTTTATTGTACAATCGAAAAGTTTATAAAATTATGCATACAATTGAACAAATTTTTTGTGCATGTTTTTGGCTTTGGCCAACAGGTCCTCCTGGAATTTGGAAATATCGCGCAGTAAAGGGGCTCTGTGATAGTGATTTTTGTATACTTTTCTTGATTTTTCGTAGTTTTATTGTCCATTGGCGGCTTGTGCAAAGGTGGGAACTCACTTCCTGCTAAGCCGGCTATTCGCAAACATCTGATAACAACAGAATAAGGAAAAACTATTAATATTAACAAACATCACGATATAGATTAACTTGTTTTTAGTTCATTTAATTAACTGAAGCAGAAATTGAAGATAAAAATCAAAGTTGGTATAGTAATGAACTAATAATATTGAAGTATTAACATCTATAACTAGTTTTTGAAATATTAAGATGTATAAGATAGAAGAAAGTTTTAGGATTGGCACATCCTAGTTTTTTTTTTTTTTTTTTTTGTTATAAATTAAAATGTGACTTGCAGAAACAAGAAATACAAATAAGATAAAACATATTATGCACACTTATGCTGACATCTCTTTCTGCCAAATATTAAACATTTATTTGAATCAAATGAAGATTTTGCATTTTATACAATTTTTTTTATTTTGAGGACATTTCTTTATATTCAAACATAAGACTTAAATATTTTCTACACATCAGAAAAGAAAATATGTAAACATTGTTTTATTTAGTTATGCTATTGCAGTTTGTGAAATGCAAAAGATATTTTCAACAAAAGGAAAATAAAATTACTGTAAAAATATTGGTAGAAATTAGTATTTTATTTTATAAATTGCATTAAAAAATAAATTTTGTCTCTGTAAAATGGATAGTGTACTGAATTAAGTTAAAAAAAAAAAAAAACTTAACCCTTTGCACTCAAGAGGCGGCTTTCGCTCAATGTATTGTGACAACTCGAGAGGTGACTCTCACTCAACACTTAATCAGGGTGGTCACAGACCTGGAAAACATAGAAATATCAGGGAATTTTGTTGACTGGGAAATATCGAGGAAATTCAAACTAAAACGGGAAATTCATTGAGACAAATGTTAATTTCCGTTACAATTGTGGTAATCTGAAAGGAAAAAAAATAATCTCAGCTCTCGAACTCTGTTCGTAACTGAAACAAGCTTGGACTCTATTTTAATACCAGTCTTCTGGCTCAGGTTCATGGTAAACAAAAATTTATATTATATATCATATATATTATATGTAAATTTATATCATATTATACAAAAATTTAAAGAAAAAAGAAGAAACTCTTGCTATTTGAGAAACAAGAATGTAGCTTATCTGATTTTGAAGCCTTTGCGCGGTCAGTGTTAGTAACATAAAGAAGCCATGCAATATCTCTTTTCTGTTTGAAGTCCTTTATTTTATTGGAAAATACAGTAAACTCTGTCTAAGTCGGAATCGAGAAAATTTTCCATAGTACACAATATTTCGCCTTAGACAAATTTTACTCTGTCTATGGATTTGTAGGGACTTGAAAATCTTTCTGAGTTAGACAGATTTCAGTCTTACATAGAATGCTTCTTACAGAGAGTTTACTGTATAACTCATGTCTCTCTGCTATAGTTGTACAATGATATTTTATAAGAATGAAAATAGTGACTTTTACAGATTTTTGCCAGTGGTTTGGATATGAAAAATAAATTTGCTATTTTAAACAGATTTTCAGGAACATTAAAATCGAAGCATTTAAATAAAAATATTAATCTTGAAACAATTTTAAAATGTTATTAACAAATTCCTGCTTGTGTGTTTTCGGTATTGGTCTCGGACAAAAACAAAAACAAATCTGAACTTATCTCTAGGATGTAAATGAATGATGGTATGTTCCTTGTACAAATCTGTTTCTCGTACAAATCTATAATTGACGAGAAAATTGATATGCAAGTCATTCTCAGATAATGGGTAATTTTACGTCCTTGGCTAAAAAATGTTAATTAATCAATTTAACTGTGAATGTTTGAACCTTTTCTGAGCACTTCTGTTTAAGCACTCATTACATTATGCACTTTATATACGAAAAAAAAAATATCTAAAAAAATTGTTAAGTTGTAAATGTCATTACTAAGGCTTGTCCTAAACTTCAGATTTATTAACTGAAACCCTTATTTTTAAGATTTGGAAAGCTTTAGAACAAATGCAATGATTATGTAAATATATTTCCCCTCTCTATTTCTTACACATTTGACACTTTAGGCAAAACAGAAAACATTTCAATTAATTATCTGGTACTTGTCTATTATTTTGTTGACCCCTTTCCGTAAAAAGTGATCGCCAAATTATAATGTCAAATAAACACAATGAAGAATGTTGCCATTCCAAACTTTTATACATAAGAATATTAACCCATTTTAGGCCAAGCATAGAAATTTTATAAAATGTGGTATTATTTTCCTTGAAATGTGCTTAAATTACATTCATTAAGACAAATAAAAAGTTTCGTGCATGAAAAATAACATTTTATTGGAGAAATAAAATGCATTCGGTTAATGGTGTGCTAACGCACCATTAAATTAAAAATTAATATATTTTAAAAAAATTTTATGACATTTGTTTTGCTATTATTTTATTTACGGAACTTGAAACTTTAATCCATTATAAACACATACGATTAATCTCAAGTGGAATAATTATACATTTTCAAAAAGTCGAATTTATCAATAACCGTTTCAATTTTAAAAGACTAGAGTACTTTGGAAATTTCTCAACAGAAAGTGTTTACTCCAGTTGAATTACTTATATTTTATAGATGTCTCCAGAACCCTTAAAAATAGCAGAAAAATAAAATTAGTGAAAAATATTCGTCACAGTGTTAATAAAAAAATATTTATTGAAATGGTGCGTTTACGCACCTTTGGCCGAAAATGGGTTAAGAAAATTTGAGTTAGTCACAAAAGATTAGGTTCCTTTATATGATAGTGTTGACGTACCAGATATAAAATTTCCTTCATTCAGATGATTTGGAAAAAGAATGTTTAGAATAATTGTATAGAAATAAAAGTTAACTAATATTGTTCATTCGAAACACTAAACTGACTTATCCATAAATTAAACAAAAATGGAAAATGTACATCATGTGCTAGCATTGTATTTAAAATCAAACATTATTTTACGCTTTTGTTATTTTAGAGTTAAATTCAACAGTTAATTTTTCTTCATTATCATGACGTTGAAATTGATAGATCCTACATATCGCAATATTTTTGCAGTTTTTTTTTTTCTGTTTTATTATGACATCATTGTTTAATGACATAATTATTTTAAGTATCGAAAGAAATAAAAGTTAGTAAAGCATCATTAAAAATACAGAGGAAACATCAAATTAAAAATCTCTTGATAACATAGCAAACACGTATAAACTCATCTGACCTCAATTGAATGTAACACCACAATCATCTGTTTTTCTCGTTAAATCCTATAGTTTGGCGATCTTTTTAGGGTCTTGATCATCTGGCGATACTCTATTCGTCTCGCTCCTCTGTCTGTCTGTCCGTCACAGAGCCTGTTCTCAGAAACTATATGTTAGAGACTTGAAATTTTGCATACTTATAGATGAACACCTGACATCAAACGACAAATCCTAAAATTTTGAAAAAATCTTATATTTAACCCTCTGGGCTCTAACTTATGTATTTTAAGCTTTTCTTTCTAACTCAGCCCCTAATTAAGTTGAAGACTTGAAATTTTGCATAATTGTAGCTAAACACTTGCGATCAAAGGACAACTCATAAAATTTCGAAAAAATCTTATATTTAACCCTCTGTGCTCTAACTTGTGTATTTTAAGCAATTTTTTATCCTCCCCCTTTTCACCCAGGAGGCACTTTTTAAACTTTTCCCGACACCCCTTTGACCACTCTTTCATATTATGCACCATAGTTACATATTTTAGTTCCATTTTTTACCGCCAGGGGGCGCATACCTATCTCGGGTGCTATGGGCCCGATTCCCTCGAATAATATATCTATGGATAGGTTGTAAAACGAAGTTTCGTTCGGATAGAGGTTTTTGTAGAATAGAGTGCACCCCCTGGTTGCGAAATGTGAAACTAACAGATTTTGCAAAAGGATAAAGTGTTTTGAAAGGAATATTAAACGAAACCCTCTGTGCGATCTGTGATCACACTTACCCACTTGTTTTTTTTAAATGAAAAGTGGCTGATGGGATAATAGACAAGTATACTTATTTGAAGTTTGTCCCTATTGCCATTACTGTGATGCACAGTAATTTTTCATTCAGCTCCCCACTAGATGTCGTTTTGATACGACAGAATTCTTACATTGTACAGTACCTTGATGTAACATACAGTAATGCCTATTTTTGATTAACTATGCAAGAACTTGTAGTGTGATTTTTTTTTTTCTTGTTTTTAAATATAAACTTTTACTAAGTAATGACTATGTATTAGAGTAATGTTGTAAAAGAAATTATCTATGAAATTTTCAGTATTTTAACGCTAACCTGGAAATATCAGGGAATTTTAAAATAAGATATTTGTGACCACCCTGTCAATGTATTGCAGTAACTCGAGAGGTGACTGAGCATTGCCATAAGGAATTACTTGCGTTCTTTTTATTATCAACATACAGGATCTGCCATTATGTACTTCAGAGATAAGTATTGCATATATTCATGTGTAATCATATATTCAGCTAATAATCAGGTTTATTAATAAATATACAGTAAATTTTGTCTAAGGTGGACTCTGTGTAAGCCAGAAATCTGTCTACTGTGAAAAATTTTTGAAGCCCAAGCGAACCCATAGAAAATAACATGAATTCTTGCTCCATAAGCCAGAATCTGCCTAATGCGGAAACAGAAAGGGAAAACCCTTTCCCCACCGAAACCAATATTTTGCATAAGGCGGAAAACTGGATATTTTAAAAATGAAAGGTATTTCGTTTATGAAACTTTAAAACTGATATATATAGATATACGTCAAATACTCAATGTCGAGCATAAAAATTAAATTCCGTAATACTTTTAAAAAGTTAATTCAAAGGAACAGAAACTGTTTAAATTTTAAGGAATTCTTGCTTATGCCATTTTTTCCTATATAAATATGCATTTAAAAGTTATTATTAGTAGTTGAGTGCACATTTGTTATTATTATTATTATTATTTTTTTTTTAACTTCAAATTTGTACATATTACAGCGGTACTAAGAAATTTAATAGCGTTTCTCATTTATCAAGGGATCTTCCAGAATTTCAGTTTTCGACAGATTTTCGAGTCAGGACAATCAATGAAAAATCTTGATGAAAGATCGCGAGCAATTCATTATAACTCAAGATCCAATCCTTTTATCGAAAACATAAAACGCTATTCTGACATTTGATATCCTGATTAAAAGTTTCATAAACAATATCCTGACATTTAAAAATCCTGACGAAAACATAAAACGCTATCCTGAATTCCACTGACGTATGCTTCATTCCAATAAATCACGCTCTTTTGCATAAGCCGGAATATTGTCTGCCACGGAAACTTTTCTCAGTCCCGACCGATTCCGCCTTAGACAGAGTTTACTGTATTGTAATAAATAAATTTCTGTGTTTGCTTTAAAAAAAAATTGTTGAATTACTGTTTTCCCCGTACCAAAAAGGCCTCAAGTGCAAAGGGTTAAAGCATTTGAAAAATCAATTATTCATAATTTTAACTCCATAACTAGTGACTTTAGGTAAAATAGATAGAAGCTCATCTGTAGATATCTTTTATACTTTGATTTTTAAACTCTTCACAAGTGTAATACATTTTGAAATATCTGTTTTTAAAATAACTTTTTCCTCATTATTAAAAATGAGTTTAAAGTTTTTTTAAGTAAATTTTGTAAATGGCCTCTCATATCTTTCATATGGTGAATGTAAAAACTAAATATACTATTTCAAAACATGAAATCAGGATTGACAAGGAAGGTATGTAGTCTCCATAGACACCCTTTCATTTACATTCCTTTGTATCCGAAAGAAACTGTTAGTTCTTTCACAGCACCCCTCAATTGTATCCAGTTTACAATGGTATAGAACCATTCCTACCTAAAATGATAGTAATTTCTTATGATGTGCAAAATTAACTGTTCTTCCTTTTTCTATTCAATAATTTAATTTTTATGGCTGTTCTCAAATCTAAACTGACTTCCTTCTGACACATTCACAAACTCATTTTTACTTCTATCTTTACAAGAAGAAAGTATTGGTTTCATGAAAATTTTTGAATTCCAGTTTTCGACGGATTTACACGTTTTATGGGTCAGAGATTCCAAAAAACATGTTTTTACAAAATGTCTGTCTGTGAGTCTGTGTCTGTCTGTATGTGACACAAATTTTGTGGGTGCTCTATCTCAAGAACTAATGCACGGAATTTAATAAAAATTTATATTCAGTTAGCCCCTGATATAGATTGGGGCTGATTAGTTTTTGTTGTAAATTGCCCTGCAGGTGGTGCTGCTATGTAGCATTTTGCAGGATTTCCGCAAAAGCTCTATCTCAAGAACTAATGCACGGATTTTTATAAAACTTCAGATTCTGTTAGTCCTTGACATGAATGGATGCTGTTTACGTTTTTGTGTAAATCGGCCATCAGGTGGCGCTGCTATGCTGCATTTTGCAGGATTTACACTATTTTCGCAGTACCTCTATCTCAAGAACTAATGCACACATTTTCATCAAACTTCGGATTTAGTTAGTCCTTCATATGAAATGATGCTGACTACGTGTTGGTGTAAATCGCCCAATAGGTGGCGCTGCTGTGCTGCATTTTGAACTATTTCCTCAATAGCTCTATCTCAAGAACTAATGCACGAATTTTCATCAAACTTCAGATTTAAGTATAACTTGATTAATAATGCTGCTGATTATGTGTTGTTGCAAATCGCTCAACAGGTGGTGCTTCTATGCTGCATTTGTCATGATTTGCGCAATACCTCTATCTCAAGAACTAATGCACGAATTTTCCTCAAACTTCATATTCAGTTAGACGTTGACATAAGTTGGTGATAATTAGATTCTGGTGTAAATAACCCAATAGGTGGCACTGCTATGCTGCATTTTGCTAGATTTACACGATTTTAGTGACAGTCATACCTCGAGAACTAATGCACGGAATTTCATATTTTTAGAATTCTCATGATGAACACAGATTGCCATTTAATTTGGCACTGAGATAGTGAATTTTGAAGTGACATGTATGAGATAGAAGAAAGTTTTGTGATGGCCACAACATACTAGTTATTCTTGAATGCACAAAATGGCCAGGTGTTGTAATTTATATGCTAAGAAATAAAATAGCGTTTTCTTTTTTTAATAAAGACAAATGCTCTTTCAGAAAATAGTGCCAAAGGGGACATTTTAAGCTGATATTTGGAAGGTGACAGTCCGAAAAAAGTCATCATGAGATAGCAAATTATTGTAAACAGGAGTTGGCAAATACGGTTGCCAGTGGTGACAGTTTTTTTTTTTATCTGGCATTGGAAGTTTTAAAGTCTTGTGAGGAAGTGAGGAAGAACCAAATTTGTTTTTTTTTTTTTTTTACAAAAATTGAAGTAAGAAAATGTGCCCATAACATTTTTTTCTCTTTCCCACCCTTACAGTGATATTCCTCTTTCATCATACTTTTAATGGAAGAACCAAGTTTAAAAGGGGGGTAAATATTTTTTTTGCTGGCTACCATATTTCATCAAATTTGTAAAGTCTTGTTCAAGATACATTTATCAAAAAGTACTATTAGACTCTAAATCACTTTTTTCAGATTTTGTGCTTGATTTTATGCTAATGAGTTTATGAATGTTTCATGTTACTGAGTTTTTAAAGTATTCAATTGGGAGTGCAATTAATATTCGAGTTATTTTTTATTTGTTGACATTAGGCCGCCCAAATTAAATAGTCGAATTTGTGTGATTTATTCTGTCTGCTTATGAATAAAAAATATTACAGGGTATAAAAGTAAAAATAAGTAAATGAATTAAACCTTGCCTAAACTTCATTGAATGGAATTAATATGACATGGCTGTGAGACTAAAGTGAGATGTCATTATTTTTAAGTGGGTTGTAAGCACCAAGGAAACGAGACGTCTGTCTCAAAGTTTTCCAAGTGTGTTTCAACTATATTAATTCTTTTATCTTTTATTCTGGGGAATTTTGAGTGTTTTGTAATGGATATAAAATGATACATAGCTTGCAAAATAATCTAAAGCCTATTTTATTACTATAAAAATTTCTTTTTTTTAATGCATATCATATTAGTCCCTTATATATATAAAGAACGGTCATGAAGTAAAATGCTTAAGAATGGATGTTTCAGAAAAAGCAGCATTGCCAATCTTTGAAAATTGAAGTTTTTTCAAAACACTGTCATACTATTATATAAAACTTGAGTCTCTTGCTACAGCATCTTTCAAAAACTATTGCATGGATTTTAATGAGATTTTCATTAGAATGAAGCTCGATAAGCAATTTGCCTATTTTTTGAGAAGATATAGTAAAATAAAAAAAAATTCATTCTTTTGTAAAATTCTAGATTGAAAGTGAGTGAAAATTATGTATGTTTCAAAATGAAATAAATCAAAATGCATATTTTCTTTTAAGTGAAATTTTCTTCGATAAAAATATTGACTTAGATGCTGTATATTCCAGCGGCCTCCATCTTGGATGTCTTGAGAATTCTTGGCAATTTTTTGTTGACGATGTTTTACATTTTCCTATGGGACTTTGCCCCTACTCACTTATGCTCGCCAACCCCTGTGAATTGTGACACAATTCACATTGGGACTGCTATGCATCCCCAGCTCGATTCGCTTGCTCACTATTTATATCAAACTATTATTTATTTATTTTTATTTCCTTTTTTAAAATAATAGAAGCTCTTTCATTTATCAAGTTATTTTATTTTTAGATTGAAATAAAAAATCACGTGCTATTTGCAGACTCCTTAGGAACTCCTTAGATATGGAAAGTTCTCCAAGGAGTACTTAGAACTCCTTAAATAAACAAAATACTCCTTAGATTATAGGTGAAGTAAAATTTGGTATTGAACAATGATTTACTTGAAACATACAAGAGTAGAAAATGGAAACTTATATCACACAACGAATAAATATTGTTAGTACAATCATCTTTCCTGAAGCATGTATGGCATGAAAGAGGTTAACCTTTAAAGGAAGTAAAATGAAACTCTTCTCATGTTTCTAAAGGTAAAGTTAAAATAATTGCTGCATTCTTAAACATTAGAAATTAAGTTACATTTTTTTTCTTTGAAATTTACCTTTAACATCTAGGTGCTTGTGTTGGTATTATATGATAAGTATTTGGGATTTGTCTGCCCTCTGTGTCATTGCATAAAATAGTTTTCTGCCAATTTTATATTTACATTTATGAAACCAGTAAGCAATTCACTGTGAACATTGTGCAATTTTAGCACTAACTATTAGATTTTAATCAAACAAAATCTGTTGTCTCTTTAAATGTGGTATTAAAAGTTAGAATGAGTACACGTATTGACACAAGGGTAAAGAAGATATGAAATAGATGGTAAGTATTTTAAAATTCTCATACTCTTTAGAATTTTCTAGACTCCTTGGATTTTTTCTTCTCAGTCTGTATTAACCCTGCATTTGTAATTAATATTCAAAAACAAAGCGGGAGGGGGGGATCGTGCCAACATGATGCGTATATGACATATGTGCCAAAATAACTTGAAAATAGAATTAATTTAAAGCATCAACGAAAACACAATTAAAACTATTTTTAGTTGGTGCCAGTAACAGAATCAAAAGACGTCACTCTTGAAAGTCCAACATATAGTTGCCCATGAGTGAATACTGGCTTTGACAATAGATGGCTTGCACATAACGTCACATGTCTGGCATCGCTTCATATGGCACCCAAATATAAGGTGAATGTGGTGCTCTCCATTTGGCTTATTTGCACTATAATAATAAAAATAAGAAAAATTAAATTTAACAGAAAGATAACACGTGCTTTTAATGACAAGCAGGGAGTTCTGACGTAGCTTGTGTCCTCCAGATGCAATAGCATGAGTCGTTGTTAATAGCAACATGACGTCAATGCAAGCCGTCTATACTAAACATATTTTATCAAAAGTTTGGCCTTGTGATTGTTGATTGTCATTGAGAAAGCTAAGCAGACTGGAAATTGACGTCATTTAAATGGCATGTTAGCGTTTAGCCCTTTCCTTTCATGTTGCCTATAGTATTGAACAGCACAGCTTAAATTCATTTAAAACTATAATAAGTCGCTATAAAAGATGGTATGTATCACACTAACAAACTGTAAACAAAATGTTTTCAGCTGTGTCTAAATACAAACTACATCAAAAAGCTGATTCTCTGAATTCATCATGTCATCATAAAATGGACCAATAGCAATTGTTATTCATACATCGCTCAAACAGTTTGTGTTAAAAGAGAGATTGTCTGGATTTTGATTTGCTGAATGGGTCGGGTTATGTGACCATAAATGAACCACTAAGAACTGCCACTGTCGTTGTTGCCAAATAGCAAGCTATAAATACAGCCTTTTTTTCATGGTATGTAAGAGAAATATATTTATAGATAGATTTCGTTAAGTCTGACATGTGCATAAATCGCTGCTTGGCGACATTTACTACTTGGCGGAAAAGGGGTTTTCACGGCAAGAAACAATCCAAGATGGCAGCCAAGGGAATATACAGCATCTGTTCCAAAATACTTTTTAAATTTATAGCTTTCCTTTATTTCAATTCAAGAATCAGAAAAATTAATATTTTAAAATCTTTTCGGGCCTATATCAACGTAAGTTAAATGAAACTTTGAAACAGGTGTTCCGAAACATTTAGACTGGCATATCTCTAAATTTATAACATTGTCATATCATCAGGTAACAAAGATAATGCTAACAATGATAGATTTACTGCAAAACATGAAAAGGGGATTTTTTATAATTTGTCATTTTCTGGAAAAAAGTCTGAAAGCTACTACATGATATTTGTCACTCGTCATGATATTTTCACCAATAACAAGTGTAGAACTAATATTGTTCTACTATTAAAGAAGTTCATAGGGTTTCTTTTTTCCTTGAAATATTTTTTGTCATGGACCAAGAAAGGTGTATGGAGATTTTGAAAGCTTTTATTTAACTCCATTTCAATAGAATAAAAACATTTGAGTACTAGGACTGGCACACATACCATAGTTTTGGAAACCTTGCATTAGAATAAAATATAAGTGGAAATGTCATTTATTTTCAATAAATAATGAAGCTCATGAATATAAATATACCGGGTGTCCTAAAAAGGACTGACTGATTTTAAAATTCAATAGCTTGCAAACGGTGACAGATATTTAAAGAATTCTTGCAGGAGGGTTATGCATAAGGTCAAAAGTTTTTTTTACAGTGATTTCCAATTTTAGTTTGAATTACAAACAATAGATGGCACTGTGATCAATAGACGCTAAATTCAGGCTCGTTTTTTGGTAGTTCAGGACCCACTCAATACATTTACACCTCCTTTTTCCACATAGAAGAAGAAAAAGGCAAAAATATCGAGCCTGTATTTAGCACCTATTGCTTACAACACCATCTATTGTTTGTGATTCAAACTAAAATCGAAAATCACTGTAAAAAAACTTTTGACCTTATGCATAACCCTCCTGCAGGAATTTTTTAAATATCTGTCACCAGTTGCAAGTTATTGAGTTTTAAAATCAGCCAGTCCTTTTTAGGACACCTGATATATATATTGTTGTTAAACATGACATTTTTATAAAAGAGAAACTTTGTCCATTAAATAACTATGAATCATTTATTAAAAATCACCAGTAATTGTTTACTTGAGTTATATAAAAACAATATTTTAGTTACATTAATAAAACAATAAAAGTTTTCTTAAATATGCAACCTTTTATTAACAAATACCTTTATCAGTAGCAAAGGTTTCAATTCATGTTAGTAACCCCACAAATAATACTTGATACATTTCAACAATCATGTGTGTAAAGCTGTAGGCTTTACATGGGTGGATATTTATATAATTGGATAATCTAGATATCTCTGAATGCTTAAGATAAAATAATATTCTAGAGAAGACTTCATATATTCTTTTCTATCACTGTTAACTTTTCTCATGAACAAAAAAATCTTTTTAAAAATTATTTTAAAAAAAAAAGTATGAATTGCAACCTATTAATTTTTTAACATAGATTTATAAAAGCTTTAAATATGCAAATCCAAAATTACAGCTCATTCCGCAGAGTAGTTTAAAGTTATGCTCAAAAAACTAACTACCTGCATTGCAATCTGTTCTGCAACGATTACAAGTGAATTTAACGTTAGGAGTTCTAAACTTTAAAGCTTCATATTTCCTAAACTACTTGATTGAATGACTTCCTGTTCAATATCCTAAAGTAAAATTTACCAAAAAAGCCAAATATGATCTCAAAATTAGGTGGTCATATTGAAAATTGCAGTCTGGTACAATTTCAGTATAAAGCTGACACCCTCAGCTTATTTTATTACATAAATTGAAAGAAAACTTAATTGCACAATGAATGGCTATTTCTCCCCCTTTTTTTTCCTAGGACAATTTGGTGATTATTATTATTATTATTATTTTTTTTTTTTTTTTGGGGGGGGGGGGGGGGGGACAATTATAGAGTCGTTTATAACACATGGAGAATTATATAATAACTCAAAATATAAATTACACACAAAGGCCGCTATTAATTAAAAAAAGAAAATATACATGTTAATCACTTTTATCAGCTAACTTAAAATTGCAACTGATGCATCACAAAACAATAACAAGCTAAGTATAATAAGGATGAAGATTAGTAACTGAAGTGCAGCAGGCTAGGTTGTGCCTATGAAATTAAGATAACTTATCATACCACAGATCAAAGTAGCTCTTTAGAAATTATTAAAATAACAATACTTTATGAAAATAAAATGCAGGCTACAATTAAATTTCAGTACTAAATTATTTATGTCATTGCAAAGGACCAATGCCTATGGGCACTGAGGCAATGATTAGGCTGACTACAAAACAACCCACCGGGGAAAAAAGTAAGCAATTTTACTTAAGAATCAAAGTACAGGATTGGTAGGGTCGGGACATTTAAAACAAATTAAAAAAGGACATGATTTCTAGTGAACTGGCTACTTCCAATTTTCTTTCTGTGCAATTAGTAGATTAAAATGTATGGGGTGGGGAGAGATAGTACAGTGGTACCTTGGTTTTCGAATACACGAAGAATTGTTTGAGAACCAAATCAAATTTTATCATAAATAATAAAACTGGTTCTCACATCCTAAATTTCTGCCTGTATTTACTTGTTTAAAACTGTACACTGTATAGTACAGGGTTGGCGAACCTTTTTGTTGCCGCGTGCCAAATTTGATTAAAAAATATTTTATGTGACTATGACGTGCCAAAAAAAAAAATTAGTAGGTGGAAAAATAGTGGTTTAAAATTACTTAAAATTCTCTATTAAGATTTAAAAAGTATGAGTAACATACATGTAGGTATTACACTATAATAATTATGGAAACAAATACATTTTTGAAAATAATTTAAAAAATTTAATGGGATGTAATTTGATTTCTGTTGTTGCATCTTAGTATCAAGTTAATTTTAATGCAAACTGAACCGGATTTATCTGACAAGTGCTTTCCGTTTCAGCTTTGATATTACATATTTGTGAAAACAATGACTCAAAAGAATAGATAGGCAACTTAAAATAGCAAACACCAGTTTCTTTGAAAAGCTCTGAAATAAATTTTAAGTTGCCACAACTTTACCATCAGAATTTAGTAATGTCTAATAACCAATTCTTATCGATAGTTTTCAAATATCGTATTTGTTTGAATAATTTTCAAGACCATAATTAATTAGATTGGAATATAATATGCCGCGATTTAATTTTTTCAATTTACATTTAATCGACTTTAGAAAATATCAGTCACGATTTTGTGTAATCTCACTTTATTCTGATTTAGAGCCACAGCAGTGCCGTGCCAAAAGTGGCACGCGTGCCATAGGTTCGCCAACCCTGGTATAGTACAACATAGTAAAATATTAAAGCATGTTACAGTACTGTACTTTAATTAAAATGAGATAATAATTTAAACATATTTTAATAAAATTTTAACAAAAACAGTATCTATACTTTTTATTGATCAAATTTTGGAAGACTTTTTTTTTTTTTCTAATCTCCAAAGTCTTTTTTTTTTTCAAAGATCATTAGAACCACTAAATTTACTAGCTATTTTATAATCTTAAAATGTATGAAATTTCTTACTACTGAGATCATTATATCACATACATATGTGCTTTGTATCCATGAAAACAAAAGAAAAATAAACATCTGTGGATTCAGCAACCTCCATAAACAGGAATATCAAGATGTATGAATTTCATTAATGCTGCTATCACTGTACCTCATGTATGTGCTCACTGCATTAAAAAAAAGTTGCTTTTGCTATATTGTTTATCCTGTAAATCTGCAAGGCTAACAAAAAAGATAAGACTGCTGGCATCGGTAAGTTTAGTGATGACTGTTTGAGAATCAAATCTAGCTCACATTTTTTTGTTTGAGAAATGCATTGTTCCATAAATGGAGTGTTTGAGAAGCAAGGTTCTACTGTAATAATGCTAAATAAAGGGATATTTAGAAAAAGAAAAAAATGTCAGACTTCAAATGAATGATAATCCAAAATCTAAATTACAACATAGTTTTATTTACAGTATCCTTGTCATTGGGTAACTATTACAAGTGTTCTTTGAAAATAAAGCAATTTTACACAAGCATTGCACTGGTCAAATATAAATGAAATGCTTAAGTAGTATTCCACAAACACACTCTGGTTTTGATAATTATCTGTTAACAGCAGTATATGTATACTAGTCAATGAATCTCCTTGGTGAACATTTATTTTACATCACAGAGTGCAAGGTTACATTGCATGACTTTGTTTTGGATAGAAATGTAACTCTTACAAATTAAAAAATATGGCTATAAAAATGAAACTTCAAAAATTAAGGCTGATTCCAAGAAAAAAAAAATTGCATAGTTTTTATTTCTCATTTACTTTTGCATAGTTGAAGTTTGATTATTATTGTGAAATCAATAAACACAATTTTAGGTAGAGAGGTGCTTCGATGACTATAAAAAAGTGTTTTATATTCAGTTAAACAATAACAACAGTATATTGCCTCAGTAGAATTATATAACAACACATAATTTATAAAAATGAATTTTCTCATGGAAGGCATTTGCTTACATTAAAAGCAGGAGAAAAAAAAAATTCTTATTAAAATTTTAAGTAATGAATAGATTTAAATATACATAAACTGATTAAGCTAAATCATACGAAATACCATTAACAATTTGATGTCAAGTGCTCTCCATAAATCTATGAAACTGCTTCTATTAACTTTTATATATATATATAAGATTAAAACATTATCTTTTGAATATATATAAACAATGAATACTTGTTTACATTATGAAATAAGAAGTATATTTTTGCCATATACATATAAAACAGTATCTGAATGGGAGAGGTCAGAAACATGTTACCTTGACTAAACAAGATAAGAGGACAAAAAAAAAGTTCAGCTAGAAAATAATTGATTCTTAAGTAGACAAAATAGAATTTGTGGTACTTTCAAAACTTAAATAAATTAATTTAAATTAAATTTTGTGATTAACTGCATATTTTATCAAGGAAAGGAAAAAATCAGTATTTGAAGTAATATTTCTACAAACACCAAGCTAAATTCTTAAAAAGGGGGAAAATAACATAAAAGCAACCATCTTTCAATTAGGGTTTAATCTAGGAAAAAGGGATTTTTAGCTTTTGGGCTAATTGCAGCCAATAACTTCTAGCCAAATAAAAATAGCTTTAGCCAAGGAAAGAAAAAGTTTTATTTATACAACATTTCTATATACATGAGTATTATTTTTAGTTATGCTATGATATATACAAACAAATACATCACTCTGTAAGATTGACCCTTCGAGATTTGGCTGTATACCACACAGCAAATGCTTTTTTTAATGGAAATTCTTTTCAAAATTCCCTTTCCAAATTAATCCTCATTAAGTTACTTAAATTCTTGATTGTCAGTTTGTTTCTCAAGTCAGTTTTTGTTATATTCATGCCAGTAATGCCATTTTTATGGGGAAAAAAAATACAATAAGCTAGTTTCATTTCTTTACGCGTTGTAGCCAGAACCTGCATAAATTAAAGTCTGAAAAGTTTATAAGACATGCATCTGGCACATTGATGATTCAAAGCTAGTGCACATCATATCCCATGCTTATACAATCTGCGATTTTCGTTTTCACCATATGTTGGAGTCGTGTCTGATGCAAATGACGTCACACTGTTTGAAGACGCTTGCATAGAGAGCACGAGACAAACTTTGAAGCGTTGCTGCAGCGCAGATGCAATATGAGATTCCCCCTCCCCCCTGTTTTTGTGCAACGGCAGTAGGCTTAAGAAATGCGGAACAACAAAATGAGAATGATATAGCATATTTCTTTGGCTGTCGCTATTTGGCTAATTCACTAAATGCTTTGGGGGCAAAAAGCACTTCCAGTTAGCCTTTTGGCTATTTGACTAGCTCTAGATTAAACCCTATTCAATTAATGATTAAGTGGTCTAATTTCATTATATCAGGAATTAATAAAATTTTTTATAAGGTAAAATTTAGTCAAAAATATTTATAAAGAAATAAGCATAATGCATTGTTGATGTAACATTTAATTAGAAATCACTTAGGATTTTTGGATAATTTAGTAATTTATTTAAAGAGGAAAATAATAATCTTGGACAAGGCTTGTATTTATTAAAATTAGTTGTATTTCTCTTTTATATTACCACAATTTTTTTATTGAAATATTTCATTCAGTTATGTATGTGCAAACTGATTGATATTTAGATTATTCAGGAGAGACGGTGGAAACACAGCTGCAACATTTACATTTTCTTTAAATATACATAGTGTGTGTGTGTATATATATATATAAAGAAAATTTATTTAGTAAAACATGTCTTCTTTTTAAGCAGAATAATATTTCAGTGAATTTTTTAAGATTGATTTTTGGTCAATAAATTATTTGACTTGAAGAAAGAAAAATACAAAACAAAAGTGGAAGATAGCAGCTAGAGGGAAAAGGCAAAACTAATATTAAATAAACTTTTCTGAATTTATAAAATTGAACAGAACACTTCACATCAAAACGTTAATTCATTGCAAATAATACTATAAATAAAAATATCATAAGTCAAAGAAAAAACAAAAAGAATTAGAATCAATGTCACAAAAATACAACGCAAAACAAAACTTTACATTTCATAAAATTTCAAAGCATAATTTGAACAACATAAAACAAACAATACTAACAGAAGATCACAGTACGGAATGATGGTTAAATTCACAGCTGACATATGACACTGGCCAGCATTGAGACTAGTTTAAAATGGCAAAGGGAAGATACAAAACTAACCGAGAAATAATAAAATTCTCTCAGCAAAAATTCTTAAAATTAGACACAAAGATATAACAAAGTATAATATTCATTCACAATGTCTAATACACTTGCAATAATCTACATTTAAGGTCCTAATAAAATTACATATTTTTATCAAGCATTTATAAATACAGTTCATTTACAAACATATATGAAATAATATTCAGTTGTAAGTATGCTTAAAAATTCTTTAGTTAAAAGAAATGCAAATATTGCAAAATATTTTGCATAGGACATTCAGTCAAGGCTACAGTGAAAGCAATAACAAGCATAAAATAAGTGAAATCTACTAACAAAACCAAGATGATATAAATATTTCATGAAAAAAAAAAAGGGCAATGTTAAATACCTCGATTATTTGATTTTCAGGAAAATTGGGAATCAATGTCATTAAATTAAATTCAGTAATGTGTTAAAAGTTTTAAAAATGGTCAAAATTTATCAAAGTTACCACTATAAAGAAAATATGACAGAAAAAAATGAAGCCATTTTATCCTTAACCTATTTTGTGAAAATTTCAAAATAATGCTAACAATTGCAAATGCAGTTAATATACCTCATACATACTGAATCAGAACAAAATAGATCCATAATGGCCCAAATATGTACATATCAAAGCATGGCATTTTCTGCCCTAAATGAGAATTAAAAATGCCAGTACCCCCCTATTACTAATACAGCTGTTTGATTTAAAATATCCCCCCTTCCCCCATTGCTGCCCCAGGCAGCTCTGTCTCCATGAACGATAATTTTCAATAATAACAGGATAAAAGACGTAATTTAAAAGTAGAAATTATAAGCATCATATGTTATATCCTAAAATCAGCATATTAAAAAATCTGTACATAATCAAATGGCAGATAAGTGAAAGCTCAATGTATTTAATTTTAAGTTTCTAATTCATGTAAGAGGAACACTGATTGCCAGCTCTCATTACAATCCTTAAATGTTGCATGAGGGACTTAAATTGGTCCTTAACAAATATTATGCATATTTTGAAGATCTTTATTAAATTTTTCATGAATAAATTTATAAGAAAAATACAAGTAAAAAAAAAACATACATATTAAGTAGTAATAACTGACAATCAATTTTGTAAACTGTAAATTCATTACTTTAATACCAGACATATTTCTAGAAGATGTCATGCAATAAAGTCAATGAATAAATGGAGAAGTTGTTTCTGAAAATATGTTTAATGTCTGCATATATGATGAAATATTTAACAAAGTCCATAATGGCCAAATACACTTATACTAATAGGTCCATATGAGGAGCTCACAACCATAGTAGGCCAAGTCTCTTTTGAAAAAAAAAAAAATAAATAAATAAATAAGAGAGAGTCCATTTAGAAGGTACATAAAATCTGTTATATTCACTCCCACAGTGAAGCAAGTCTGTAAACAGATGCCATATATGAGAAAGTATGTGAAAACAGGCTTAGTTCACTGTGGGAGTCGATAAAACAGATTTTATGTGCCTTCTAAATGGACTATTTTTTTTCTTTTCTTTTTTTTTTTTTTTCAAAATGGACTTGTCTATAATGGTTGTGCACCCCTCATATATCTGCATATACAGTAGAACCTCTTTTATCCGAAACTCTTTTAACCAAAAATCTCGGTTAACCGAAATCCATTTTTAAAGCTTTTTTTTCCCTATTGCATTTCTTGTGTGCAAAATCTATTTTGAAAGCATTTAAAAGAAAAAAAAAAAAAAAAAACCTATCATATTCCTTGTGTACAAGCAGTTCTTTCTGAACTACACATACATATAAATATTTTCTATCCTCTTTCTTAGAATTCCTTTGAATTTAACTTGAGCTCCCGTAAGCTGCGGAGTAGAACGAAGAAAACAACAAATTAACGATTCTGCAGCTTTTGAATGTTTTGCAAAATATTTGGCATGACAGGAGCAGCAGAAAGACTGTGATACTGGCGTAATAATAACATTACAAAATTCCGTGATTGAGCTTCAAAGCAAAGGCAATCGAAACTGCGACACAAAAAACGTTTTTTCAAACTCTTGTGATACATGTAAAAGGTACTTAATTTCAAAATTAAACTTCATGTAATTTCTTCTTCTTTCAATTTTGCTATTGCTTTATTTTTATTAAGCACTTGTTACCATAATAAGAAATATTTCATAGATTTCACCTTAATCTAAAAATTGAATTATTCTCAATTATCCGAAAGATGGTGGGTCCCAATTACTTCAGATAACTGAGGTTCTACTCTACTCTTGGTTCTTTCTACTGTTTAATATGAAAAAGTAAAGTCAATGACTAAAAAACAGGACAAGTTTTTTTCTTAAAGAGGTTGTATGCAAGAAATATTTTTGGGCTACACCATTTTTTCAGGATAAAAGAAAAGTTGTTTCATTGGATGGGGTGTCACCTATAATGCAAAGGAGGCAGACACAGATGCATCTCCTTTGGGACCTTATTTTTTATTTCAAAAGTAAAAAAAAAAAGGTCTTGTAGTCCTGTTGATAGTTTCTGTAAACAAGGGGCCTGGGTGCATTGCATTCCTTTTATGGACAAACCTGACAAAATGCTGTCTTTCCAGACTTTATTCTAGCATAGAGTGTCAAACTATGCTGTTTCCCATAGCAATAAGTATCGAATGACAATATTATAGGTTCTGAATAAAATGGTTCCTTTTATTTTTGCCACCTGTATGGACAAATAAATGCTGAAATACTTGTACTTGCTATAACAAAAATATGCCATAACATAATAATGTTATAATTAAATTTAAATCATTTTAGATTATCGATTATCCAAGTTACTTCAAATAACCAAGGTTCTATTATATGAGAGTGAATAAAAAAAGCCACAAAAATAATTACCAGAGATACGTTTCTTCACAGCATTAATTTTCTTTCTGAGGACTTAAAAATATTTATAAAAAGAATATAAAGAAATAACAACTTATAATGTCTGTACAAAAAGTTAAAAATAATAAGAGAAAAGAATAACAAATTTAGATGTCTTAAGTTTGAGGATTTGTGAAATCTATAACATATTACAAAAATGACTAGTTAGAAACTGAATAATAAAATTCTTTGAAGATATGTAAAAAGTTCAGATTAAAGTTATTACATATACAACATCATACAAATGGAAAAAGAATTTTGCATTTATAAAAGATACAGAAGACAACAATTTTTGATAACTCAGTATTTTTTTTCTTTTTTTTTTTTACAAATTCAAAAATAGAATTTTGAGTTAAGTTTCTAAAATACAGCACAGTTAAGTTAAAAGATAGATTTAAAACAACTGTAATACTAAAAACATCTAATTACAATATTAACATTATAAACTATGTTTTTACTTCAACAATGAAACATTTCTTTGCATAAACCACTGAAAAGTGATTTAGCAGTGCTTTAAAATATTTATCATAGAACAAATCATAAAATTTTATACCAATAAAACTCACACTTTCAATTTATTACACATATACAATTAATATACAACCACTAATCTTCCAATTGTTTAATTGAAAAACTGCCTTTAAAACACACTCATACAAAGCTTATGAATTTAAGCTGTGTTAACAATTTAAATCGGAAAATAATGATAACTATACTTAAAAGATTTTTGAAAGATACTTTAGGAGTAAAATTTAATTTTTGTGCACTCATAGGAAAGATAACTCCCATTTCTATTTTAAAAGACAATACAACAAATATATTTATAGGTTTTAAATACAATTACCAACATTATTGGTATAAATAATGACAATAAAAAAAAGCATGAAAAAATAATATATTTTTTAAAATATGCAATACATTCCTTTATTAATCATTATTAAAAACTTTGAAAGCTATAGCAACATATAGTTTAATTCATTTTACACATTTGCTTGATTAATAAAGCTGAAGATCTATGAAAATTTTCATTATTATTATCACTTATGATTTTATTATGCTGCAAGTAGCTGGTATCAACATAAAAAAGTAAACATAGTAATAAATTGTCAAAGGTTTCATTTATTTATTTGATATGTAAATCTGCATATAGTTGGTAATCCATAAGTTAATGATCAGTTTAATATTAAGAACACCTCTGAATCGCTCCTGAAGAAATACTCTGAAAATTTGTTTTAACTTTTTGAGATCCAGTCAATAAAATATCCATCATTTCTTGATAAAATTTAATGAGCTTCAACAAACCATACTCTGAAAAGTCAACACTGCTAGAAATCCTTCATTTATATTTTAAATTTAACTGAAAATTGCATTATTAATAGTACAAATGTTCTGAATTTGAGAATATCATGTCCTAATTCAGAAAACGTGTTTTCAGTATCAAGAGTAATATTTATCATTGCATTAATATTACTGTTTGAAAAAAAAAAAAAAAAAAAAAGGACAAAATTTAGAACTTTATGAATCACACAAAAAATTCTCTACAAAAAGCAACTTAAAAGTAAAAAAAAAAAAAAAAAAAAAAAAAAAAAAAAAAAAAAAAAATGGAAACAAAGTTTGAAGTCAAGAAACTGTTTATGGTAAGCTTCAATGATGTTGGCAAATGTTGATATAGCTCACAAGTAAAATAGCATCAGATACGATGGTGCCACAATTATAAAAGTTGATCCTATTTTCAGCAATTTTTTATTATTATTGAAACCAGGCAATTCAACCCAAAGTATGGAACACACTGCCTGGTGTACTGAACATGAGCAAAATAATTTTTTATTGAAAAATCTGATAGCTTTTTCCCATTTTATGTATTCAGATAACAAACTTTTGAAATTAATTAAATATTACTACTGAACGTGGGCAAAATCATTTTTCATTGAAAAATTTAACAGCCTTTTTCCCATTTTACGTATTCAGATAACAAAGTTTTGAAATTGATTAAAAACTACATGAAAAACAACAAGTTTTCTAAACGCGCTCATAATCTATATATATATATATATATATATATACAAAAATTCAAAAAGGAATTAGTTCAGCAATATAATACATATGTGATGCATAGCATTAAACTATCATAAAGTAGAATATTCTGCATAACTTTTGCAATTCTCATAAAAATCCCATGTTATACTACAGTAAATAAATAAACTAGCAGCACTGACAGATGGTAAAAGAAAACAATAAAAATAAAAATGCAGTTTTAGAGGATACCGGGAGTAAGTATGGTCATCATAGGTAGAGACTGGTCATCATAATTTGCCTGTTTGTGGATCAATGGTGCAACCAGTCACAGAGGTACCTTTCTTCTTCCTTTCTATAATCGCCATTGTTGTTTTACAGCATTACCCATATGTAGTGGACATTTACTACAATTTTTCTCTATTTTTCGTAGCTCCATACTTTTTCTAATTTCCAATACTCATCTTACAAATTGTGATTTAACTTGCATAGTTTTTCATAGTGTACGATTATTTCTACCAACTCCATATGTGATTTATTTGGATTGTTTATGCTTAGAAGGTTAACTTACCTATTTTGTGAAGACATTTGTTATGGGGATAGTAGGTGCATTGAACCAGGGCTTAATTTCTAACAAAAAAGGTACCGGAGCCCTAATATTCTGCTGCACCGGTACAACAACCGTACCCCCTCCCCCACTGTCAATCCAATCTGCATATTTATGTTTCGTACATTATTTGCAAAATTTAAAGCATTTTTTTTCTTTGGCAAAATAAAAATTTTAAATATATCTATCAGCATATACTTAGCTGTCAACTATTCCACTTTTTAGTTATCACTCCTTCTGAAGAGTAATCTTTGCCTAATTTTAATGTTAATTAATTGCAGTATTCTGCGATTAAATATGGTAAGGATTATGATTAGGAAATAGTCTTAGCATAAAAAAGGGATAGTTCGCAGCTATGCATTTTTAAGAAAAAAATGAATGAAATTTACAGAAATTAATATTTATATGCTGAAGAATGGAAACATATCCTATGAAGGGTGACTATCTTAAACTATAATCGATTCCTTCCGCATAAAAATCTTTTGTGGTAAGCCCCTGAAAATCAGATTAAATTAAAAATTTGACACCATTATCGGAAAGAATCGATGCTTTTATAGAAAAAGGGAAAACACTGATCGATTGCTTTCTATCAGAATAACAATACATAGCAATTATATCTACTTAAAATGAAAGTTACTTTGTAAATGTGCAGAGCAGAGCCTTAACATGGGTGCCGTTCATGATACAAAATAAATAGAAAAATCACTAATGTGGTTTTTATACTCGTAGGCAAAGAAGAAAAAAACCCTCAAACAAACAAAACTCTGATGCTCGTTGGCTAAAACCAAAAATATTCTTTTCAGGTTAGATGTCTAAAAAAAAACGACCAATAAAAAATTATCCTACTGTGAAAAAAGAAAATCGAACTGAAAGCAAATTCATTGTTCAGTATCTTGAGTGGCGCCGCATCAACAAGTCGCCGACATAAGTTTGAAATAGAAAAACACGATTTCTGTTTTCCCTTCATTCTGATCAAAATAGTACTAAAATGATTTGAAATAGAATATAATACGTAATTTTGAAGGAGGAAAAGTTTTTTTTTTTCTGTACATAAATAAATAAAATTTTAAATATAATACAGATTGAGCTCGAGTCAGTCCAAGCCCAAAAACTGATTTAAAAATAGAGTCCGTTTTATCTCCATCTCCTACGTGTGCGACACATTACATCAAAAATAGTAAGTGTTTTGGTAAAAAAGAATGCAAAAGCTTGGAGATGGGAAGGAAAGGAAAAGGTAATTTAGGCTTCCGTTTTTCGGAAGCACTATTGCACTGGGCTCCGGAGCCCTGTATTTATGAGCTCCGGTGAATTCCAACCAATGTTTAAATATTTATTGAAAACTGAGAAGTACCGGAGCCAGGCTCCGGTGGGCTCCGGCGCAAATTAAGCCCTGATTGAACATGGGGTAAGTTGGCTCAGTTGTGCCAACTAACACTGTTACACTGTTTCATAATATTTTCTGCTATTGTATTCCGTTTGATGAATTAATTACTTTTTTTTTTACAGAAAACATGAGTATCTTCCAAAGAAAAACTGAACAGGTTAAAACACTGAAGGATGTTATAAGAAATGCTGTGGATGCCCTATTAACTGATCTATTAGGCAAACTGCTAGAGCTTTTAATATTCCTTTGAGAAATCTGACCCGATATTGCCAAATTATGAAGAATGAAGTTCAACTGAGTGGCAGTGTTCATAACTCCCCTATGACAGGCGAGAAGCTGGATGTTAAAAAGATTCTGCATCAATTTTTTCAGTTTTATCTCCAGCAGTCACTGGAGTTGTTTCTGATTTCAACTTAGGATGTTGGATCATTAACTCTTGAGGATGTTAAATCATTAAAAAAGACAGAATTAAGAAAGAAAATAAGGAAAAACAGCCATAGGAAAATGGGAACCACAAGAATATTGACAGATTTAACAAATCTAAACGCATTAAAAAAAGAAAAGGAAGCTTTAGAGAGGAAAAAAGATGAAGTACAAAAAAGAAGAAAATAAAGACAACGGAAAAAGTTGGCCAAAGGTAAAGAGATAATAAAGAAAACTTTGTTTCCATATACAAAAAAAGAAAACTTGTAATTGAAAAAAGCACGAATCTCGACAATTTATCAGATGGTGAGGAATGTTATTGTCTAGTGTGTATGTTGGTACTTTAAAAACAGTTAACACAGAGAAAAGTGGGTGCAATGCAAGCTTTGGGCACATGAGGCCTGCACAAAGGGAGACACTCAATTTTACATTTGTGATAACTGTAACTCTGATGATGATATCGAGTAGGATAAAATTTACTCAATGTTAATGTTTTATTCATCATTTTTATGTCTGTATAATTTAAAATTTACATTGTATGGGGATAATTCCTTTGTTTAAAGTTCCTGGTAATAATAAAATTGAGTTTTCTTAACTACATGTTTTATTTGAGTTTCATTTAACTTTTTATGAAGTGTGTGCCAACTTGCCCCATAGGTATACGCAACTTGCCCTGCGACGGGATAGGTTGGCCCAATTTTTTCTTTTACTTCAGACTTACTCTATACATAAACTACAAAAGCTACAAACTTAGGACTCTGGGTATTTATAGCCAAACGTCATTGTTTTAAAAGCGCAGTGAAATTAAAAAAAAAAAAAAAAAAAAAAAAAAAAAACTTAAACAAACAAAAAAAAAATGAAAATCAATAAGTAAAAACTGCACTTACTATCCTTGGTCTCCCCTACACATCAAATTAAGATTAAAAATTTCTCAAGATAAGTAAAAAACAACATCTTTCATCACTGTTACTGTATGATACAATATTGATTGAGCTAATAAATTATAGAAACTTTTGGATCACCTACTATATAAATTATATTTTACATATCTGTCCAAGAAGTTTTATCGTTATTTATTTATTTTTTATAAATGAAGATAATGAGTTTTAAACAATTTCTTAATAAAAGCTTTATTATATAATTAAAAATCACTAAGTAGAACAAAGGAAAAAAAAAATATATATATAAAATGAGAAAAGTTATAAAAAAAGAAAACCTAGTTTGAAATCTAACATTATGAGGATTTTATAAAATGTTCAAATATCTATACATGACATTCAAAAGACACAAAACAGTGTCTTTGTTGATTTTTTAAATTTGCTACCCTAGGGATTTTGAGCATTTCATTTGTAAGGCAAACATGAAATTTTCATTTTTTTTTTCTTTTTCATATACAGATTTATTATTATATACAGGATGTATAGAATAAGTAAAATACAAAAATTCTCTATTAAAAGATTAATTCAAATACATGTAATTTGAATAGAAAAAAAAATCAGCTTAAATCAATTTTCAAAGTTACATTTGAAATAAGTATTTTTGCAATTTTATGAAAAAAGAAAGAAAAAACGGAGTATATTTTCACCTTTCAGAATTTTTCAGATATATATGCACATTTTAATATATTGATATTTTAGCTAATAGTTAAGTTAGTCAAGTGATTTTTTTAAGTTTCTGATAAGAATAAGATGTTTTACAACTATCAACACACTTTATTTCTGTAAGACTATTAAGGTTTTAAGATTTATTCTGGCTAAAAACATTCTGATAACATCTTGAAGCAAGACATCTTATCTTGACTTAATACTCGCACTTATTTACATTTGTATCTTGAAGTAAGTTAAAAAACATACTTCTTTAAACTTTCGCTTCATCTTCCTTACCAAAACAAGAAAAATCATCAGCAATGGTATATTGAATTAATCTGCCAAAAGAAAAACAGCAAAAGAAAATAACATAATTTATACTGCTTGCAACTAAACTATTTCCCCAACCCCCTTTTTGTTTTATTGGCTAATTATTTTACTTATACTGATGGAAAGTGCTGGAGGAAAAATAATTGTCACTTTCTGTACAAGTAACAATAATTTTTCTGCACCCTATCTGCCTAATTTTGTTATTGGGTAAAAGCCTATTATTCATTGCACAGATATGATTTTAAGAGTTCAAATAAACTCTTAACGTTCATTGTATTGAGACTTTAATAACATTTTTCCTATTAAACTAGGGAAAAAATAATGAATAACAGTATTTCTATAGCTTTTTATAAAATTCATATCTCTTTTCATCAAAAAATTTCAAATGGCCTCTTTGTTTTTGGATGCTTTTAATTGTTAAAAGCACATAGTCAATAAATTAAAATATCTGATACTTCTTAAATTTAAAGGATGTCACTTGACATTTTGAGTTAAAACTTTAGAGAAAAACTTTTCCACACATCCTGTTTATAATTAATAGCATAAATTTCATGCTACATCATTTTATTTAAAAAATGAAATGGATAAAGATAATGTAGGGGTTTATGCTTACTTTTACTAAAATTATTTAAGATAAAGCTTGAAAAAACATATGAAGATTTGTAATTCAGTTTTATAATTCAAGTCAATAATTTTACAATGAAAGTTACAAATCTATAACATATTTCTTTAATCCTACTGGGATGATTTAATTCTAGGACTGTAGTTAGGGGTAAGGCAAATGAAAGGTACTCTTTTCAAGCCTTATATTTGTACTGCATGTTAAAATAACTTCAAATTGAGCTTGCAAGTCCAATGAGTTAATTAAGTGGAGTTAAGCAAAAATGAAATTTGAGGCACTGGGCATTATGGGATTAAAACTGGAGGCAAATCTAAAAAAATAAATTATTAGATTCAAAATAATGGCAAATTAAAATTCAATGCAGTAATAATAGGTAAACTAATCTATGTAAGCATTCTTTACAACAAGTCTATGGGAGATGTCTGCAAACTATGTATAACTTAATGCAATTTGATATTTATAAATTAACAAGAAGCACTATATTATGTGAATTGTTAAACATTCTCTTCTACCCCCCACCCCTACTCCTTTTTGAGATATCTTGAATGTTATAAATTAATAAGGAAAAATAATATATATACATTTTTACAAATTAACAGAAAATAAAGGTCATGCGAGATTTAGATGCAATTACTTTTAATTTAACTCTGCTGTAAACAAATTTTAAAATCCAGAGTAGTTATAACAATTCTGAATAAGAAAAAGAAATAATTAGTTATATGAGTATTATTTACAAATTATTTAACTATTAGTAACTCGTAATTGTGAAGCAAGCATAAACCCAATTAAATGCTATTTCAAAACAAAAGCTACACTTTTTAAAAATAACATTTTTGTTTTTCAAAAAAGGCTTTACAAAAATATGGAAAATATTAACGACCCATGCTTATGACAAGGCAGATGAATTTTTTTTCTCCACAATCTGTCTATAAACTGATAATATAAAAAAAGAAGAAGGAAAAAGAAAAAAGAAAGCGGAATTGTATTAAGCTTTTATCACAGTGGACAAAATATTTGGTTTTTCTATAAGCACATAAAGCTTATACACACCTGCTACACATTGTTATATGACATTATAATACATTTTTTAATTAAAAATAACAATAAATTGGCAACAATAGTAAACTTGTTCAAATTATAATACAGCAATACAATGACTATAATTAACACATGGACACATTTGGCAGTTTTTCCATAATTCTAGCTTTACAAAAGAAAAAAAAAATGTTAAAATTTTACAGATGATGATTATTTAACTATAAACTCAAGATGAAATATTATAATTTAAACAAAATTATTTTCAGTACTCTGAAGAGAAGGATATTTGAACTCCTAATTTCAAATTTATTTATAATGTTTTTGTTTTTTAAGTCATAGTATTGAAATTCTGGAAAATTAACAGTTAACTAAAAAACTTTTTTCTTTTAATAAGTAAATAAATACAATATTTTGTTTCAGGTATTGTTATAGATACGTTATTTGAAAAAAAAAAAAAAAAAAAAAAAAAACTAGGCATAAAAAACAGTATTGCTTAAAAGAAAAGTCTTTTACAGTGTTTTATCCAAATAAATTGTTTTAACCCTGTACCTTTTTTTTGTGTGTGTGTGTGTTTGTGTATGTAGTTTATTTAATGTGAATTATTTTTTTCAATACAAAGGAAAACTGTAACAGTGAATATATATATATTCAATACAAATGTGCAGTGCTATTACTGTATTATAAAACCACCAATTAAAAAAAAAATAATAAGTATTTTATATCTCAGAAGTTTTACTTAATTTTTATTCAAGTACTACAGGCATGAATTACTGTAAAAGCACTTATTTTCGCGAGTCGTAATTTTCACGAAAATGAAGATATCGGTGATTTCGCGAGCCGTAATTTTCACGAAAATGAAGATATCGGTGATTTCGCGAGCTGAAAATTTCGCGAATTTTATATGAACTGAACCGAAAGTTGAAAAATTCCGAAACTACCTAAATAGAACCCCCTTTGCATAAGGGAATTTAAGAAACTTCCTTTTGTCCAAAAAGTTCTTTCCCCCCTCCTCTAACTATCGCTCTAAAAACGAATGGCTTCAAAGAAGCTGATAGTGTACTGTACTGTAAGTGAATGAGCTGCATTCTATTAGTTGTACTATTGTTTTTATTCAAGAAGTAGTTGTATAGTATTCAAGAAATAGTTGTAAGTATTCAAGAAATTTTTGTACTTATTTCTTATTTAAGTAACTGTAATCATTAAATTTTGGATAAGTGAAAAATTTCTGATTTTTTATTATCATTTGAGGCGAAAAAAAATATATATATATTTCGCGAGACTTAAATTTTCGTGATTACTACGGGCTCGCGAAAATAAGTGCTTTTACAGTACATAAAACTTGATTATTGGATTATCAATTTTCGTACGCTATTAGTTTTCCTATAGTCTAGATAAAAGTTGTTAATTGTTTCCAGTTTTTAAAATATTTTTATAACTTAAAGAATGTATGTAAATTAACTTATTTATATGTAAATTAACTTATTAAAACTTTTTAAAAATAGATATATCTTTTAAATCTTATTATAGATAATTTGCACTTTTATTCTAGATCTAATAAAAGACAAAAAATTAGAAGAGTTTTGTCATGATAATCACATTAATCAAATAACAGAATGTGATAAGAATGCCTTGTGCTTTTATTCATGCCATTTTTATAATTTTAGCTTATACACAATATTTAATCGCTGGTTTCTGCCCACAAATCAAACTCCAGAGAAGAGCAAGGTTTTTGGACAGGCCTGCCAGTAAGTAGCCTTTGCGAAGGCTGCTTTAATTTTTAGATAATATGAATATATCTACATAGAAAAGCAATGAAAAAAAAAATAACAAATGACACATTAAAAATCCAAAAAATAATTTTTAACTTTTTTTTTTTTTTTTTTTTTTTAAATAATGAAGAATTGAAACAGTTTATTAATTTTTTCATTAGAGGGACTCAGTCATTTCCTGAATTTCCCATTTAACTGTTTAAACTTTTAAAGACGTGAAAAAATATAACTAAAAATTGTCTTCCACAAAGGGTTCAAAGGAAGGGGGGTGGGGCAAAGCTCCACCAACAAAAAAAAGCTTTGTTCCTTTTCCACTTAGTGTTTTAATTACACTTATTCACTTGAGAAGAATATTTTTTTTTTTCAAAATCATAAGAGAAAAATAAAATGTAGTTAATTAAATTGGAAATTCGGTGAGAGGGCAATTACCCTCTCTTTTACAGGTGCTCAGATATATAATTATAAAAATTTAAACTGTAGTCATAATTTTAATTACTGCTAAATTGATTAATATTGAAAAATATTGCAAAAATACATCTTAAAATATTAACACAAAGTTTATAAAAAAAGGGATGGTAAATATTTTGAAATTTCTTATGTGCAAATCTGCAGGAGTACAAATACCTTTTCCTCAATTTATCAAAATATATATTTTTTAATAATGGATATTACAACTAAAATTATAAAAAAATAATCTTATATAAACCATACACTGTTTCTTATAATAAATTAAAATTACTGAGAAACATTTCATCTGCAAAAGTTCAACATTTCAGGATAACTGAAAACAAATTACAATATACATCATTTATAATACATCTTAAAACATTTTGTAATACGACAAAGTAAAAGCAATAAAATTTCTTTATAATTTATGAGAAACAACATATATACATAAAAATGCTAACAAATGATGCCATTAATTATTAAAACTTATTAAGGGGGAAAAAAAGCAAAAACAAATAATATATATATTTTTTTGGTATAATTTTTAGAAAACAACAAAGTTAAAATAATTTTCACAATACAAATAAAAATGCAGTATACCTTGAGATGAAATTTCCGACTCAATTAATGCAATAAAAGCTTAATTTATTTTTGTTACTTAACAATGAACACATAACTACTTAAAACATTAATAAATTTTTAAAATATGCTTATATTTTGGTGAATATTTATAATCGAATATACAACAATAAATTTTAGCTCGCATTCAAGCACAGATCATATGTAACACAAAGAAATTTGTAACTAAGTGTAACAGAATGAAATATTTTTACAATGATACATTCTCTTTGATCACAAAACTTGAAGAGATATATTTAACAGATAACATGTTATGATGATGATGACTATGACAATATTAACAACTGATATTTCTGTTAGGATGAGTTTAAATTGCAGATAAAGTGATGAAATATTCAAAAAATATTAATTAAAAAGAAACGATTTCAATTTACAATATTAGAAAACTGCCCCTTCTTGGTGTCGAAAACAATATTTACAATAAAACATCATTTATAATCCAATCTCCAGAAATATTAAGTTTTAACCAAGGCAATACTTAACCACAAAGTAGTTTTATAACAAGAAAACAAACAAATACAAAAAAAAAAAAAAAAAAAAAAAAAAAAAAGGTGAATTGATAGATCTACACACAATGTGCAAAGCTCTTTATCAGCCAGATTCAAAATTCGTTTCTCCACTGTTAAACAAACATATGGCCACAAATTGCATTATGTTTTTTACATTTCGTTGCAAATTAAAATTTTAGTTTTCGTTTTTACTATATACTCTTTTTAAATTATGTTTCTTTGTTGTTAGTTGAAAAAATATTCCTAATATACACAGTAAATATTAATTTAAGTTTTGAAATCTCATTCATAGCTAATCTGTTTTGCTAAGATTTGAACATTTAAACTACAAAATTAAACATTAAAAAAAAAAAAAAAAATACTCTGTCAATTAGACCCCTAAGACACTTCTTTGTCATATATTTATATATGTGTGAAAATTATTTATAAAAAGTAATTTATATTTATTTTCAGTAATGAATTGTCTGAGAAGAACATTAAGAAATAATAAGTATAAAAGTAAAAAGGTTTTATTTAAACACTATTTTTATAAGGATTGAATGTTTATTGTAAAAATGCCTAATTTCAATTTACGGCTACAATTCATGTTGTTCCATAAATATCTTTTACAGTATGCTAAATTGGGATGGGGCGTTATTTATAGAAAATTCATCACTTTTGATTTACACTTGGTATAATGTGCAAATTAGTGAATTTATTAAAAAAATTCCAATTTTTGCTCTGTTTCTTTTTTAAGAAATGACATCAGGAAAGATAAAAAAAAAAAAAAAAAAAAAAAAACAGAAAAAGGCCTTAAAATAATTTGTTTATCAAATTATGTTAAAAGTTATAAAAGTATTAAAATGTTGTAAAGTCATTAGAAATGAGTGAAAAATCAATTGCAAAGTTCCATTTTTTGATACATGAAACATGTTAACTTAAATAAAGAACATAAATATGCTAAATATATGTTGCAAGTACACAAACAAACAAAAGATACTTTAACAGTCTTTTAGATAAAACTTTAATAATCTTTTACATTTTCAATAAAAAAAAGTAATAAATTTTCTCATTGAAAACTACTTTGTAGGCCAGCATGTTCTTGGTAATTGTAAACTTTTCATGAATTCAGCATTATATATATATATATATATATATATATATATATATATATATATATATATATGATACCTATAAAAAATCACTGGATGCAAGACTCAAGGAAAATGCAGAATACATTGCACATTGCATATTCTAAGTCTACTTACAAAACTTGAAACAATTTCCAAGTTTATATAGTTTTTCCTTTTTGTACAGAATTTGCATACATGCTAAAATAGTTTATTAAAAAATTGAAGATAAAATTTTCTACTCAAAGCTAGTTAATTTATAAATACAAAAGAAATCCAAACAGGACTGCTATTTCTCATCAATTATTTTCGTTGTATCGGCAGCAACAAGTGCAAATAAATAAGTAAATAAAATATTGACAGAATGTGATTTTACAAATTCTGATTAAATAAGTTTCATTGTTGCTCCATCAGACATGGGTGCAATTTTAATAAATGGTTCATCCATTCTCGAGTGTACCAGGAAAATCACAATAACAAAAGTGATAGTAATTTGAATATATACGTTTTAATATTTACTTAACAAATGTTTAAGTAAAAAAAATGAATAAAATAAAACAGCTGTTTAAAGCTCTTTTAAGCTACTAAAATATTTAAATTTGGCTAAACTAAGATAGCTTTAATTGCTACTGCAGCAAATAATCAATGCCCCTATTGCAGTTCTGTTTTTTGTACTTTTCAGTTAGCCGGGCTCTAGTCTTATACATATGTGTATATCAGTGGCGTGGCGTGAAAACTTTCGGTGGTCATCGCAATTATTTAAGTTTGTGGTGAAAAATTATTAACTCTAAAATTCAATGGTTGAATGTTCAAAAAAGAAACTTTAAATCTTACCTTCACTTATACATGAACTCCAAATGTTCTGCTAAAACTGGATCGTAGAGTTTTAAAAGCTTATTAAGAGTTTTAAAATATTGCTTGGTCATTGCCGCATCCAGCGATGACCGGATGCCACGCCACTGGTGTATATATAGAGAACATATATGTATGTGTATATATAACACTCGCACCCGGCAAACTGAAAAGTACCCATTTTTTCTATAATTCTTTAAAAAATGAACTTAGAAAATGTAATGAACAAAATGAAAAGTAATGCATTTTGAAATCCTGTGAATACTGCAAGAAGTCTATTAGTCCATATTAAATAGACAATTTCACTATGAAAAGACAATAACTCAAAACAGAAAAATATATTTTAGTAAATAAAGAAAAATGATAATTTTTAAAGTTGATCGAAAAAGATAAATTGCACAAAGTGAGAAGTGAAAAGAAAACCTACAATAAAAACTAATTTTTAATAACAAATTATTTAATTTTAAATGAAGTAGAAAAATTAAAACACTTTTTCATTAGAATCTCCATTTCAAATGAATACAAACTTTTTCCTACTATTTTATTTGACAGAAAAAAGTTATTCTTGAAATACAATTTATCTTATAATTATTCCAAAATAATAACAATAATTGGAAACAAATTTTTAAAGAGCACAGTTATAGTCTGTAGCAGTAATTAATGACAAACTTTGTAAGCCAAAGTGTTTGATTTGCTCTGAAACATTGAAGTAATTTCTGCTTTAATAATTTTTTTTTATAAATATTAAAATAGATTTTTTTTTTATAAAATTTAATGAAACATAATTATTTAATTATGGAATACTATTATTCCACATACATTATAAAAATAAATAGTTTTTCGATAAAATACATATATTTTTCAAATGTTTTAATATTTAATGACATTTTCTTCCCTCTCTATTTTTAATATACTAGTTCAATTGAAAAAAAGAAAGAAAGAAAAAAATATGATAAACTAAAAATAAAAGTTTTACTTAATATGTAAATAATTTAATTCCCAGATATAACAAACTTTTCCATACACACTAAACTTCTGAAGATATTTGAAGAGCAATATATTATCAGCATTAGACACAATGCAATTAATTAATTTGAAACAACTACCATTAATAGGGTTTTTATAATAGAATAAGTGGTTTAATTTTATTCTTAAAATTTTTTTTTATTGCACTATGAAATAGCAGTCCTATTTTTGATTTTAAAATAGCAAATCCATCTTTGGTATATATGAACTGGCAGGTACTGTATCCAAGAAGTTATTGGACAGGAAAAAACTGACATGCTTGTTTCCTAGAGTTTTTATTTTTCTCTCTTTGTTGAAACTAGGGCCTGACCACTTCTGATCATGCAATTATCACAAGAAAAGAGGTCTCTTTGCAAAACCACAAAAATAAGGTTTTAGCATAGAGACCATCACCGGTTCCAGTACATGGTAACAAAAATCCCGACATTGGCCATAAGCAGAAAAACAACAAATGCGATAAAATTAAGAGCTTATGAAAGAAACATGAATATTAAAATAAAAATATATGATTACTTAACAAAAATTATATACTGAACTTTAAACACAAGGGTTTTTGAAAAATATATATTGCACTAATACTAATATACATGTAAAGAGGATAAACATTTATCACAATTTTGCTATGGTAAAGTTTTCTAAACCATCAAACACAGTTTGTTCTTTTTTTAAGAGTAATTCAAAGGAACTGTTGTACATCTAAAAAACAACAATGCCTACTTACTAAGATTCACAGAATAAAAAATAAAATAAGAATAAAACAGTATATTAAATAAACAGCCACTATAAGCAAAAATAAATAATTTTTTTTTTTTCAAATTAAAAAAGTATTTTGTAACACTTTGAATTTCTCTAAATAAATCCATAGATAGAAGCAAAGTTAAACTCATTAAAACACATTGCCATTGAGTTCAAAACAACTTACAATTTATTATGTGATAAGAGAAAAATGAGATTAAAAACAAAAAAAAAAATCTATGCAAATGTTGTCTATTCATACATAGATACTTAAGACATCTTTTTTTGAGACATTTAATTTGAATTTAAAAGAAAGAAAGAATATTTCTTCCCAGTTTAAGAATATTTTAAAGTCATAATGATATGATGTGACTTTTTAAAACCTCCCAATTAACAAAGTTATACTTATTCATCAATTTCAAACAAAAGTAAATCAAAAGAAACAGTTTAAAACATTAAAAAAAATAATAATAAACATTAACACTTAAATAAAAGCCTTTTTCAAAAATCTGCTTATAGCCAATGAACAGGATTATTGTAACAACAGAAGATGACTGATATAACGTGCAATTATATATTATATATATAACAAATTGTCTACCTGAATATATCTATCATTTTTTAGGTTTATATCTTTACAAGAAATGATAAGTGTGAAAAAGGAGGCAGGGTTAGGAATCTAGAATCACACAATGGAATTATGTTGTCACCTGTACTTGTCACAGGCATTCCACATTTCAAGCATGTCTTGGAACATCTGCCAATAAAAAATAAATAAGAACACATAAATACAAGAATATATTTTCAGTATAATATGCAATATACTATTTTCAATTCAAACTCCAGAAAGGCACTTATAACATGGGTGTCAGCAAGAGAGAGCAGAGGGGTTCCATTGAAATCTACTGGATTCTAAAATTTAATTAACTTTTCTTTCTCTCTGGTGAATTTGAAAAAGAAAGTACAATTTATACTCCAAAAGTTTCTTTAAATAATTAAACATTCAGAAAGAAAAGAATAAAGCATTTAATTTTTTCTCAGAGGGACAAGAGCAATTTTTTAGCCTTTAAGTTCATGTGCTTAAAAATTATCTTAAATGGGGTTTCAAAAGGGCAGGGGGAAGCCTCCGTGCTACAAAAAAGAAAAAAATAATAAATAAAATGTTTTAATTCTTAATTTTTTAAAATGTTAGTAGAAATTTATTTTTATATTTTTAATGCTTCTTTTTTATAACATTTCGGTTTTGCTTTTTATGCTGATATTGTTAAGAATTTCCATAAATGGGGAGAGACCTTAGCAGGAGAGTATTCGCCCCCCTCCCCCCACACACACACACACAAAAAAAAAAAGGATAATTTGTGTCTACATTTTTAATTTTGAAAAAATGACAATAGAAACTTAATTTTTAATATTTCATTCCTCTTAATTGTTAAATTTCTGTATTGTTTTTTTTTTTTTTTTGGTTTATATGTTTAAAAATTGTCTGGCATGGATGTTATGTCGAAAAATGTAGCTTGTTTCATATTTATATTCCCTATTTAAAAAAAAAAAATGTTGCCTAAACTATGGATAACAGGCAGCTTTTTTCACCCCTTTTTTAATATTTTCCAACAAAGTTGAAAAGTGCATGAATTTGGTTTGTCTGTCTGTCCGTCTGTGCTCTAACTTGTGTAAATATAGTCCGATTGCCATGAAATTGATAGATGTTATTGGGTATCACTATAGCACGTTCGGTATTGAAGATGAAGTGTATAGTATTTATGGTTCATTTACAGAGGCACTCAAAAGAATTACATTACATTATGGTCTATAGGGAAAAATTGTTTGCAGTGTATTTTAATGATATTACGGTATTTTAAACATACTGAAATTTATATATATCACTGAGATGAACTACACATTGCTTACTGTAGAACAGGGCTGTCCAATGTAGTGCCTGCAGGCACTATGGAGCTGTTTGAAGGTTTTCTTGGCGTCCTTTCGTATGTCACTACATTTTTGTAAGGATAAAGATCAAATTTAAAGAATGCTTTTTAAGAAAGTAAATAATGCTTGCATATATTTTTCTAATTGTTATAAAAAGATTTCTGGCTCCTTCACCTAGAAAACCTTTTACATGGTTCCCACATCCTTAATCTTCCGCTCGCTTAAAAAAAAAAATGTCATTCTAAATTTACTACTTTATATTATCTTTTCAAATTATCTCTACATAGAATTTATGAATCATAGAGGCCTTATGTTTACCACAATGAAATATATGTTCAATGTATAAGATGCATGCAACATATAAGACTACCACGATTAGTATACAAAATCCCTGTGATAATCAGACTCTGCTGACTACAATAGTGACATAATACTGATGCATGATTTAAATCACATGAATAATGGCGCCCTTCATTGTATGTAACTAGGCCTCTGTTTCCTGAAAGGTTGGACAGGCCTGCAGTAGAATATGGTGTGCATAGAATATATCGTTCATTTACAGGGTCACACAAAAGAATTTAACTACAGAAAAAATTGAATAATCAAACTATTGAAGCCTATGAACAATAATTGCTGGAAGTGCATTTTCAGTCATGGTAAGAGTTTTTAAATTGAACTATTTTTTAAAGTATTAATTGGTGTGGATAAATTCTATAGATCATATACAGGGCTACACAAATTTTCTCAAGTATATTTCTGTTTATTCACGGAAATTGATGAATGGATATTTTCAACTGTGCTATTCATTACAATGAAATAACTTTTAACATATTATGTGTGACGTAGTAATCACATTTTTTTTCATCCTGTATTTGCACGCCTACGATGTTGTTCTCTGTACAATGCATCATTTTCTTTCGCTGAATTGCGGCTTTAAGACAGCATTTTTCACCGTGCCTGCTCTTCGTATTTTTTTGCAACGTGCATGCATCACTCTGCTTTTCATTTTTCTGTTCTATTTTTAGCTCTTCGCTCCTGCATTGATACTCCTCAGCAGCCCACGTCATAAAAAGGGTGTGCTTTGCTAAGAAAATGAAGTGTAGTTTTGCTTTTTGTGACTTTTTATATTGTTTCTTTAATTTCAATACGTCCTACATTTTTATTGCGTCATTTTAATTTAATTAATGGATTTAAAGCTAATCTGGTGTCACTTTTGTAGCCCCTGTTTATGTAGTACAGTGTAGGACCCATTATCTGGAATTCTAAAATCCGGAAGGACCTGAAATCCGGAAAATATTACTTGAAAATTTTCTAAATTTGTAAATTTTTACTAAAATTTTGGAATTTCTGAATTTTTTCGAAAATTTTACAAACTTCTAATTTTTTTTTTCAGTCCATTGTATTTCAATGTGTAACCACTAAAATATGTTACTTCAGTGGTGGGGGAACACGGATCCCTACCGCCGCCCCCAAAAAAATCAGAAAATAATAATTTGTCTCTCAAATTTTAGTATAAAATGAATTTATATTACGATTCATAAAAAAAAAAATCGTCAGATATTTCACCAGGGATGATTCTGTTCCGAATTTTCTGAAAATTTAAGCATTCAGTTCCGAAAAATTTAAAAATTGGTCTTCAGTTCGAAAATTTGGAGATAAAAAATATCGCAAATATCGACAAATGGGCGTAAAAAAAATCAATTACGTTAATTGTTCATGGGAAAAATCATCGATTTCGCCAAACGTTTGTGGTAAAAACGTGAATTTCGTCAAATGATAGCGAAAAAAATGCAAATTTTGTTAAAGGATTGCGAAAAAAAAACGCGAATTTCGTAGAAGAGTCAATAAACGTGAATTTCGTCAGAGGATCATGAAAAAAAAACACTAATTTCGTCAAAAGACCGTGGGAAAAAACACTAATTTCGTCAAATAATCGCAGAAGAAACGAGAATTTCATCAAAGAATAGTGAAAAAAATGCTAACTTCGTCAAAGAATGGTGAAAAAAAAATGCAAATTTCTTTCAAAGAATAGCGAATTTCTTCAAAGGATCCTGAAAAAAAAAACACAAATTTCTGCAAAGGATTGCAAAAAAAAAAAAAAAAAAAAAAACCCACAAATTTCGTCAACGCACCGTGAAAACCCCCCCGCAAATTTCGTCAAATGATTGTAGAAAAAATACATAAATTTTGTCAAAGAATCATGGCAAAAACACAAATTTAGTCAAAGGTGATATATGTAAATTACCTTCTTCTGTCTTGCCACTGTCCGGGAATTTCCCTCTACAGTATACTTTTACATGACAATATATCTATCTCCTCTATATTCACTTTTATTAAATAATACATTTCATATCTTTATTAATTTAAACATTCTACTTGCCTTGAAATTAACTTCTGTTGTCATCCCTTTAATTTATCCACTCTGTTTGCATTTATCGTACTTTCCATTTTCCACCCGTTTCTCCCACGCATTCAACGGCACATAACTCTTTCATTTGACGTATGGTTTCACGGTTGCCACTAGATGGCGTCTCTCGTTTGAGCCTACGGCACATTGGATGTACGACACTTCGTCACGATGTCATCACTCTGGATTCATCGTTAGCTGCCCGTTGAATTGTGTGATGAGTTATTATTTATTCTCTCGGTTTGTATAAATAGGAATGTTTCCTTTGCTTACTTACCTCATCCCTTCTTCTCCAATTCTCAGTCATTAACAGCTGGTAGTCCTTGGATTGTTAAAATGGCGTTTGACTTGAAACTGAAAGTTCTGTTTATCTTTATAAGCTGACATTGTAATGATTTACTTTGATTCTGACGCTTCGTATTACCTTTTGAGAGTTTGATAGTTTTGACATCGGCTCTGGATTAGCGTGTGGACTCAGTGTTAAGTGTTTCTAAATAAACATCGTTGTTGGAGTCACGTTTGTCGGGAAGTTCAAAGCCAAATCATTTGAGTTTCATGCAATGTTAATCGCTACGTTCTCCATGGACGTGTCATCAGTTATCAAGAAGTTTCTCATCAATTTAATCTTATTTATGGAAGCATTAGACTCAACATGATTTAAGCAGTATATGGGACTTTACATATTGGCAGTCACTCTCTGATGCAGTACTTCATCTCGTTAATGCCATGGGGTTTGTTAGATCACTTTTAATCTTGTTACTGTTAAATATATTTATGAATTACTGTATGCATATAAAGTTAACTTATATATTGTTTTTATATTTTGCTCAATAAACGTTAGATTGTTTTTACATTTATTTTGTAGTTATTTCGCCACCATATCTTTTATTCTTCCTTAGCTATTTAATGTACACAGGTTTGGGGTCATCAGCTTAAGTTTCCATTGGGCCTTTTCAACTCACTCTGCTAAATCTAATACCTATTTAAATCTAATCCCGTCAAAAGGATCACAGAAAGCGCGATTTTCGCCAAATGATCATGAAAAAACACTAATTTCGTCAAAGGATCACAGAAAAAACACAGAGGACCCGAAATTCGGAAAACCTTCATTCGTGAGGATTCCGGATAATAGGTCCTGTACGGTATAAATACTAGTACAGTTAAGTTTTCAAGAGAACAAAAGAAAATTTCAGAGTATTTTTGACAATGAAATTGTCCTTTTTGGAATTTTGGCCGGGTGGCTGATTCGTAAAGCCGGAACCATAGTTCTATAATTCATGTTCTTCTAAAGTGATGTCATCACTTATATTAAATTCTAATTGCTGAACTTTAATTTTTTTAATCACAGAATGAAAGCTCAAAAATTTAAAATGGAATTTTTTTTGTCAAGAATTTTCTCACTGAATCGTATCAGCCATAATTTCTATGCTACGGGATTTAAAGTGGATTCTCCCGTGGAAAGTGTTTTGCAATGTACAGTGACCAGCTATAAAAATATTTGATATGACTTCCCCCTCCTCACTCCACAAGGAAAAACTAGTTGTTGAGGGCCACCATAATAATTACCTACCCATCATGGATATGCATAATATAAAATATGAAAATAAAACATGTGTAAACTATTTATAAAATGCATTGCAATTCCAAAATAAAATTTAAACATATATTTAAATATTTTTAACACATAGTAATGCTCTATTACTGAATTACGGGACTACTTGATTATCCTGTTGACCAATTTCGACAAATTATATAAATCACCAAACTACTCGCAAAATTATACAAATTGTCATAATTTTTATTCCAAATAACGAAATAAATTAGTGAAAGATTAACAGTTTACTGCATCGGATTAAGTGTCTCATTTCCAATTAAAATATATCTATGAATTGAAATGGGAATAAAATAAAGGATCATGAAAAATCAAAGAATATGAAAAATAGGATTACAAATATCTTGGCAACTAATTATCCTATCAACTTCAATCTTTATGCAAAATTTACGCTTTTTTATTGTCTTTTATACTCACTCCTTGAAATAAACTATTTCGAAAAATTTTATATACCTTTTATCAGAACGAATATTTCAAGAGTCCGAAAAAAATAGTTCCGGATAATCGAGGTTACTGATATTCAATAGGCTTCTTCCCATTGTTACATACTAAGTACACGCCAAATTTCAAGTCGCTATCTCAATTTTTTCGGGAGATAAAGCGTTTACAGACAGACTGATGGCAAATTTTTTTCCTAAAAATATGTTTTTCAGAATATCCAGTGTCTGAAACGCATAAATCTGTCGAATTTTTTCTTCCGGTTTTTAAAACTATTACAAGACTTACCCTATACTACATATGATGGATAAGAAAGCTGGATTCTTTTCTACTTATTTGTCTTCATTCAAGGTCTTCTGTGTCTCAATTCATCAATTCTTTAAGTAAAACCATTCCATATTTATATTACTGCAAAAAAGTTTTTGACCTAAAAGAACAATCAAGGGTTCTGCGGTATCTTCACAATGCACATGAATTCCACTAACTTTTCACAATAGTAATGTATCTTCAGTTTATTTAATTTACAACTGCTTCTTCTTTTCATGATATTATATTTTTAATTAGGCATCCAACATTATTTGTTCTCAGTATTCTTTTAATAAAATTTTGAAAGGATAATTTTAATATAACATGACACTATGTAGTATGCATACAAATCCATAGATCATATACAGGTCTGCAACCCTCCCCCCACCACACACACACACACAAAAGGAAAAAAGGATGTTTTTCCAACTATTGATTGTAATAGCAGAAATTGGGTTTTCAAATGCGTTATATGTTTTTCAAATTGTTTATTTAAACATCATATTTCACCATAATAAACTGTGAAGTTTTGTTTTGTGAATGTGTTGGAAAGTGTCCACAATCTATGCTGAACACATTTCATTTTTTTTTTTTTTAAATCCTGCAGGCACCCATGATTTGTACTACTCAAATTAACAAAAACATGCATTGGAAAGAAAATCGAAAAAGCAACACATTGAGCAAAATTAACATGCAGTAACTTTAAAAAAATGTGATGTTATATATGAATCATTAAAGAAAAAAAAAACGAATTTATAAACAAATAAAATTATATTAAAGCAGAAAATTATAAACACCATAACATCGATTATCTATTTTCACTTACAGAAGCTCATGAATATGTCTTTAGTTGGTTTCTACATGGTTAAAAAAATCCTCTGTTTCACTTATAACTCAAAATAACATCATGACTTATTTGCAAACAATCTAATAAACAACAACGAACAAAATTCTTCTTACCCACACATAGATAACTGAAAAATAACTGAAACTGCATTCTCCTATTTGATATCTTTTCAGGACAAAAAAAAAAAAAATGGAATTTTGTACATATTCATACAGTAAATGCATCAGAAACTAGAATCCAAGATTGTTAAATTATCAAACATGCATTTAAAAAAAAAAAAAAAATTACATACCCACTTTTTAAAATTGTTTTTAACATACTCTTTATAGGGGGAATGAATTTATAATTCATTTGCCCAATATTTTAAATTATGCAATTTCAAATTAAAGAAAGGATATCGTAGGCAATGTAAATCATCTATAAGTTTTGAAGTCCCAACAGAAAACAAAAATATCTTTGATAATTATTTTTGTTGTAAATCTCCTTATAATAATAATTTTGCCTTTTGGAACTGAACATGATGCTGTATCTGTAAGACCTTTTAAAGGTCTTTCAATATGTCTTTGAAATACCTTTAAAATACCACTCTAAAATTGGACTTTGCTTGATTTTTTTTTTTTCTTTTTTTAGCAAAATCGGATTAACTACACTACTTGTTTATCAGGCAGATGGAAAGAAATAAAAGTTGATGAAAAGGCATTCATTTGAACCAAAATATAAAACAAAATTTTCCCTCTTTCTCTCTCTATATATATATCCTTTAGATTTTTTTATTCCTTTTTTTACTTTCTTCTATCTTCAATAGAAGAATAAATCGAAAATTTTTTTTACTTCCGGTTTTTGACGGATTTATACATTTTAGGGGACAGAGATCCCAAAAAACACGTTTATAAAAAATGCCTGTCTGTCAGTCCGTGCGTCGCCATTGTACCTAGAATTGAACCAAATTTTTTGTGTATGTTTTTGGCTGTGGCAAGCAGGTCCTCCTTCAATAAAAAAAATTTCTGCTGGAAGGGGGCTCAGTAATAGCGATTTTTGTGCCATTTTCAATATTGTACCACCAAAAAGTGTATGAAGTTATGCAAAGAATTGAACCAAATTTTTGACTATGGCCAGCAGGTCCTCCCTGAATTTGAAAAATTTCTGCTGGAAGGGAGTGCTATAATTGCCCCCTTCTGGCAGAATTTTTTCTGTGCCATTTTCATTATTGTACCATCGAAAAGTGTATGAAGTTATGCATAGAATTGAACCAAATTTTTTGCGTATGTTTCTGTCTATGGCAAGCAGATCCTCCCTGAATTTGAAAAAAATCTGCTGAAAAGGACGATGTAATAGTGATGTTAGTGCCATTTTCCTTATTCTACCATCGAAAACTGTATAAAGTTATGCATAGAATTGAGAAATATTCTGCGGGAAAGGGGCACTGTGATAGCAATTTTTGTATAATTTTCTTGATTTTTCGTAGTTCTATTGTCCATTGGCGGCTCGTGCAGCGACAGGAGCCCGCATCCTGCTAAGCCGGCTATTTGCAAACAGTTGATGACAACAGAATAAAGGAAAACTATTGATTTCCATAAGTATCATGATCTAGATTAACTCGTTTTCACTCTGATTAATTGACTGAAGCAGAAATTTAAGATGAAAATCAAAGGTGGTACAGTAATGAATTAATAATATTGAAGTATTAACATGTGTAATTATTTTTTGAAACATCAAGATGCATGAGATAGAAGAAAGTTTTGGGATTAGCACATCCAACTAGTTATGATTGAGTATGGTTTGATTTATGTCTTCTTAAAAAAGCATGTTTTGGGAAAAAAAAAAAAAAGAGGAAGGGTAAGGTTAACTCTTTTAAGTATCTCACAAACACTGCTCTGTATTGACTCCCATTTATTTAGACATAACCCAGTTGGTTTCATTTGAGATCCGTTTGTACAATTATTAAATTGTATATTTAAAAAAAATAAAATCATTCATAATTTATAATTAAAAATATATTAATTTTCTTTACAAAGTTCATTATAAAATGTTAAAAAACTCTCACATTTACTTGCTGTTAATAATTTGAATTTTATTAACACTGTTTCTACCGGTGTCAAATGACACCTTTTTCGATTTATGGTTTTTCATTGGTAATTTTTCGATTTATGGTTTTTCATTGGTAATTTTCAGATTGAAACAATTACACGTCATTTTTAATACATTGAAAACTTTTTTATGCTTATTACATTCAAAATCGACAAGCAAAATAAACATAAATCAAACTTTAAAAAGGTGTCATTTGACACCTGTAGAAATAGTGTTAAGCACTATTTGCCATGCATCTGATGTCAAAAATACATAAAAATTGGGTGATAAATGTATCAAAATTCTTGTTTAGATCTTAAATTACTATAAATATATTTAAGATCACTCATTCCTAATAAGACAACTCAAAATAGAAAAGAATTTTCAGAAAAGATGTTTTGAAGAATGACAACAAATTGCATTCTATTAACGTTTTCAGGATGGGTGATTTAAATATCTGTCAAAAAGACACTGAAACTACTTGTAGTAATTAGTAATACAATAGGAAAGAAATGAAACTGTGGACTGAATGTTTTAAATACTGCATAAAATGATTTCAAAATAAAACTGCATAACTGGAATTTAAAGCACACGATCTTCACAATTTGCCAAATATTAAATGTAATTAATATTTACTAGGGGATCGTACCCGGGTTAAAGAATATAGGTGAAAACATTTTTTTTTTAATTGAAAACTAATATTTTTTTTATATGCAATAATTTTTTTAGATGGCCCACTTACATTAAAAAAGCATTTTTCATATGGAAAATACGAATTATACAATCAAATTAATTTTTTTAATTTATCAAAAGCAATATTTTCTTAATAGCCGCATGCTAAGAGTTATTTGACCAAGATTTTGCTACGTATGGCATCCTTTTATATTCTGATAATTTCAGAGCTTATACATGTCTGTTAAATTTGTGTTTTATTTATATTATTCTATTTATTTATTTATAGGGAAGTTTTTTTTAATTGATATTGGCCGTAAGAAAATGATGAATTCTTTATTTCGTTTTAAGGGCAAACGGATTAATCTTTCATAATCGAGCTCCGCGCGATATAGATAAATGAAAAAATATTTCATGCTTTAAAATTGTTTTTAAAACCATACATAATCCGTAAACTGAGATGAAATTTGCAAACAAATTCCATTTGAAAAAAAAATCCTATTTGGTGATCTAAAAATTTAAATTGTACGATTACAAATATGTTAGATTTGCGTTTTTTTAATATCATTCTTTTATTTGTTTATAAAGGAAGTAATAATTTCGTTAATTTGTCTTTCACAAATATGTCAGATTGGTGGTTTTTTTAATATTATTCTTTTATTTGTTTATAAAGGAAGTATTAATTTCGTTATGCAAAAATAGTCAGAAACAAATGCTGAAAAATGTTTGTTTGCTTTATGTGCAAAATGTCTAGTGTCTGAAACTTAGTCTCAGTACACATGCAGAAGGAAAAACAACATTGAAAATTTATGAGGAAAAATGCGTATTTTCAAAAGCAGTATGTCATTTTCCGTTATTATGCTCCTAATATAATATTCAGCTCCTAATGGAATTTTGCGACACTAAACCCTATACAACAATTTTTAATTTTTATCAGAAAATAGCATGAATAAAGATAAAAATACCTCATTATTTCTCTCATTATTGTCTGCAATAATGAAAGCAACCTAATTTTCACCATTTTGAAGAAATTTCATAAAATGCTTTCAAAATTTGAATATAAAAGTGGGGATATTAAAAAAAAACAAAAAACAGATATTGCGATCACATCTACAAATGAAGAGCTTTCCGTTTAAAAAAAACATACCATATATTAGTAAATTTGGTTCAGCAGAAAGATCGGGGCAGATGACTAAAAAACACACTTGTGTTTTAAATATATAGATTATATAAAATTAGGAAAAATTAAATTAAGCAAATTATGTTATTTTGATAAAATTATAGTAGAATGTCCTAACGAATAGCATTAAACTTTCATTATTCGAGAGAATTTTGGACAAAAACTTCAGGAACATGGTATTATTTTAAACCACGAATTATTTGTTTGCTTGTCTAACTTGGCGAAGCAAATCCATCTAGGCGAGCATCATCAATATCTGTAATATAAATCACTATTATTTGCATGCCACCTCTCTTGTATAAAGACACTCTAAATTTTTGTAAAACATTGCGTTTTATCAGTGTGTGATTTCGATTACATTATTTTCAAAAGTGAAGCATTTTCACCTGTGAAGAATTTCAAAGCAGCTGGGCTGTGAAAATTGCACACTTCTACAAAACATAATTCAGGTTTAAGAATTAAAATACATGCTTTTTTATAAAATGACGTCATTTGCATCCGCTAAAACAATCCACTTTTACAATCCAGTCTTAAACTTTGTCCATTATAAAGTATGAATATGACGTCATTATCACGGAATAACAGACAATATTCTTGACATATAGCCCATATTTTTATTTCAACTTTTTTTTCAGGTTTTATGAGAAAATGGCAACAAAATCTCATATTTTCAGCTATTTTCCGTTTACTTTCAATGACTTTCAATAGAAATGGGGTACTTTTGTTGTTTTGATAAGAAAAATGGTATTAAAAACTATAAAAAAATTAATATCTCAAAAATAAATTGATATACAGCTTTCAAATAAATTGCATTTAAAAGAGCATTTTTTTCCTTATACGACGGTGTAAAAATTAAAAATGTGCAATGTTTAGAAGTTTAAAAATTTACAGTAGAGAAAATTGCAAAACCAAAATTTTATTTCAAATTTCAAAGTGTTGCAATTCGCAAAATGACGTATGCATTACGCACAGATATGTTTGTCCTTTATAATATAGATAGTATTTTTTTTATGCACAGAGTTGTTTTATGAGATATGAATAAACAGACATTGAAGATAGAAAGTAATAGATTTTTAATAACGCATGTGATGTAAAAATTGTCTTTATTTGAATTGGGAAGCATTGAGCTTCATGAGGCCCCCCTATTCTTATGGCTTTTGAACTTGCTTTCTTTGCTTCCTGTTTCGTTTGATTAATTGCCAGATAAAAAAATATTTATAGTATTTTTTTCCTCACTACTTATTCTGTTATTCAACATTAGCTGCAACGAATTATTTCAGTTGAGCAATCTTTTCTAAGATACTCATATAGTTGAACATGAAAATAAAAGATATACGTACTGTCTAAAAAAATATGGTATTTTTATATTATGCTGTCAAGCACTTTCTATATAAAAAAATAACTCATCAAACAATAAGATTTAATGCCAAAAATGCATAATTGTTATGTTAGATTGAGTTGCTATCACATTCATTACAAGTTCATGATTTTCGGTAAATAACAATGTTTGAATGGTCCGCCAAAAACTTAAAAAATACAAGATTTTTTTTGCTTTGTATAAAACACATCAATTTCAATAACCTTTTTAGCCCTCTGAATTTCCAGAATATCTATCTAGAAGGTGAGACATACTAGCTTCTTGGAGATAACTATTCTCTTTCTTAAATCTAACTGTTTTTTTAATCTATTTGATTTATGTCAATTCATACATACATGTCCAGACATAATTAACCTTAATGCAGTTACAAAAGATTTTGCTACTGTTGAACACATCCCTTTTTAAAAAGATATTTGCGAATCACAGTTTTTTATATTACATTGTGATTATTTATCTTTTGCATAATGCACACTTTTTTTGATGGCAGAATTCCATAATCTTGAAAATAGTTTATCGCATCAAGTTCTGCAGATGGAAGATTTCAGATCTTTATATATATGTCAGCAATGCTTTCAATATGGTAATGTGCATTTTATTACTTAAACCTTTTTAATCATGTTTTATTTTAAACTTACCTGTTTTTTACAATTTATTTTTCTATTACTTGTGTGTTGGTAGTCCCAAATTCATATTCTTTAGCTTTTTTATGGCTAATATGAAGATGAAACCACACACTTTATTTGTAGAACTTTAGGCATTTGGGACCTGAAGATTCTGTCTAGGTTCTACAAATATCCCCTTTTCTTTTTTTTTTCTTCTCATTTTATTTATTTATTTATTTTTATGTGTGTTGGTAATTTGTAATTTTTTTTTTATGGTTATATAGTATATATATATACCGGGTGTCCTAAAAAGGACTGACTGATTTTAAAATTCAATAACTTGCAAACGGTGACAGATATTTAAAAAATTCTTGTAGGAGTGTTATGCATAAGGTCAAAAGTTCTTTTACAGTGATTTTCGATTTTAGTTTGAATTACAAATAATAGATGGCGCAATAAGCAATAGCGTTAAATACAAGCTTGATTTTTCGGCCGATCTCTTCTTCCATGTGGAAAAAGGAAATGTAAATGTATTGAGTGGGTTCCGAAGGACCAAAAATCAAGCCTGAATTTAGTGCCTATTGGTCGAAGCGCCATATTGTTTGTAATTTGAACTAAAATCGAAAATCACTGTAAAAAAAACTTTTGACCTCATGCACAACCCTCCTGCAAGGATTTTTTAAATATCTGTCACCGTTTGCAAGTTACTGAATTTTAAAATCAGTCAGCCCTTTTTAGGACACCCGGTATATTTTAACGACAAACAAGATTAACTTACAGACAATATTAGAAAAATTAAACTGACTTATCCACAAAATAAATAAAAGAAGAATACATACATTGTGTGCTAGTGCTGTATTTTAAATCAAACATGACATTATGCATGTATTATTGGCATTAAATCTCATTGCACAACAATTATTTTTATACAGAAAGTGGACGATGGGATAATAGACAAATAACAAAAACACATTTCTGAAAGATGGCAGAATAATCAGAATAAGTACAAATATTCAAATACCATTTTTGGAATAGGAATTTAGAGAGAGGGGAAAGTGACAAATTTCCAAAAAACGTATATCTCAAAGGGTGAAAAATCAGAGGGCTCTTACTGTTCAATGAAAAAAAGTAGAAATAGGAAGATTAAATACAAAAATAAAAAAAGAGAAAAAATAAATTAATTAAGATAGATTAAAACAGAAGATTTATGAGAAACACGAAATTTTGAAATTTCACCAAGCATAGAAAAGAAAATTGCACATACCTGAGATACCCACTCAGTATCCTGAAGGCATTCTTCTAGAACTGTATGTGAAGGTTTCTCTATTCCATTTTTCACATCCTTCACCTATAATGTTTTGAAAATACAGACAAATATATTATGCAATAAAAAAAAAAAAAAAAAGGTGATTAAAGAATATTTTTTTTTTTTTTTTTGATTTAACAAATTTACACAGAGTTTAAAAACTCCATTCTTATATAAATTTATTCAATGGCTCATAAATACTGTTAAAGTACATAATGAGAGAAAAACATGAGCGTATTAATTTACAGAAGGACCAATATATGACCAATTCTAAGATGCCTTCTACACATCACTAAACAAAAACTACAAGTAAGTAACCTGAATATAGTAGCTTTGGGTAAAAAAAGCAGAAAAAACCCAATTAATTAAAAAAAAAAACTTTTTGGATAATTATAATTAAGCATCAGCCAGAGACAATCATTAAATCAGATGATATCAGATTTAATTTTGTTGTACAAACTTCTTAAACATATTCAGAATAATAGTCACAGTTTATACACTATTTAGAGCTTATATAATAATAAGTTTTCCTTGTGAGAAACTAAAAAATTAAATTTAAGTACTAATATACCAAACGCATAAAATAGATCCACAAAATAGTGACTTTAGATTCGAATAGCAAACATTTTCAATAAAATTTCTCAAATCAATCATTGTGAAATTGATCAGTAGTCATTAATTCTGAAAAGTTTGAAGCAAGAAATAGATGAACTGTTATAAAGAGTGGAAATGACTTTTAATAAAGAACTCATATTTTTTAAAAACACTGTAATTTTTTTTTGCGTGTGTGTAAGTACAGTTCATCATTATTTTGTCAATGTTATGGAAAATTTGATGTGTTGTGTTAATGAACATTGTGTTAATGTTATTTAGAAAACAGTTTTTTAGAGGTTAAAGACTGGGAAATAATGTTATAAAGAAATTTCAAACATGCAATAAATATACAATTTGAGATATCGATTTTTAACATTATGACATATGTCTTATCTATTTTTATTTATTTATAAATCAGGGTTCATACAGAGTTGGGAAGAAAAAATCCAAGGAGTACCGAAAAAATCCAAGGAGTACAAAAAATTTTAAGGATTTGCTATTTTTTGTTGTTGTTGTTGCTTTTATGTGCTGCACCATTATGTGGTATGCACACTCCAATTTTTAATGCCCAATTTGGAGACAAAAACAAATTTTACTCTATTAGAATCTAATTGTTAGCGCTGAAAGTGCACAGTATTTACAATATATTGCTTACCGATTTCGCAAGTTTAAATAAAAAATAGATAATCAACTTTTTTATGCAGCGACCAATGCTCATATAAATAGAGATTAGTCGTATAAACAGAGATTAGTCAAACCCCAAACACTTATTATGCATATCATATACATGATACATTTTAAAGAAAATTTTAAAAGGTAAAAAAAAAAGAAGAATGCTAAACGCAACATACAAGAAAAAATATAACAAGTTTTGAATTTATTCTTTTAGAATAGTGGTAATCGATTTCTTCTAAGGTGAAACTTTGACAAAATTCGCATTTTTTTTCGCTATCATATAATGAAATTCGAGTGTTTTTCGCGATCTTCTGGAGGAAATTTGCATTTTTTGCTTTGCGATCTTCTGGGGGGAAATTCGAGGTTTTTTTCCCGATCTTCTGGGAGAAATTCGCGTTTTATTTCGATCGTTTGACGAAACCGACATTTTTCTCCCAATCTTTTGATGGAAACCGCGTGTTTTTCGCGATTCTTTGACGAAATTCGCGTGTTTTTTGTGATCTTTTGAGAAAATTTACGTGTTTTATGCGATCTTTTGAGGAAATTCCCGTGTTCTTTGCGATTTTCTACGGGTGGGGGTGGGGGATTTGCGTTTTTTCGCTATCTTCTGGGGGAAATTCGTATTTTACCGCAATCTTTTAATAGAATTCGGGTTTTATTTCAATTATTTGACAAAATTGATGTTTTTTTCGCGATCTTTTGATGGAAACCATGTGTTTCTCTCGATCTTTTGATGGAAATTCGCGTGTTTTTCGCGATCCTTTGACGAAATTTGCGTGTTTTTTGCGATATTTTGATGAAATTCGTGTGTTTTTCGCAATTTTTTTTAGGAAATTTGCATGTTTTTTGCGATCTTTCTAGTAAATTCGCATTTTTCGGGACCTTTTGAGGAAATTCGTGTTTTTTTTGCGATGTTTTCAGGAAATCAGCTTTTTTTCTCGATCTTTTAACGAAATTCACCTTTTTTGGGTGTCTTTTAAGAAATTTGCGTCTTTTCCATGATCTGTTGGAGAAATTTGTGTTTTTTCACGATCCTTTGACAAAATTTACGAATTTTTTCCGTGATCGATTGACAAAATTTGACAGTATTTTTTGGGACATTTTTTGAAAAATGGAATTTTTTTGAGATTCTTGGCTAAATGCCAAACATTGATAAAATTTAAAATAAAGATCGGTTAACAGTGTTGAAAAACAGACTTTACGGACCTAATAATTGAAAAACGGACCTAGTGGGAGCCCTGCTATAAGATTATCCTAACCAATCAATGCTGTGCTTCAGATAAATGACGTGCATAAAGAATTTACCGTGCGTTTTACAATCACGATTTTTCTCCTCGGCAGCAATATTGCTTGCATCCGAAGCCGCAACACAATTTAAGGAGTTTCTAAGGAGTGATTTGCTTATCTAAGTAGTTCCATGTATTGCTTGGGAATGTTTTCATTTCTAAGGAGAGTCTAAGGAGCCCAGTGGCAGAAAGTTTTGTAGCTGTCTGCAACAAGCTTTTAAAATTTCATAATCTGTCTGCAAATTTTGCATGTCATTTTAATGAATAAATAATAAATTAAACTATGAATTTTTTATCATTCTATTTAAAACATGGTAAGCAGGATGCATTCTCATTAATTTAGCTTATAACATTTCATCATCTAACTTCTTGTAGAATTTCTAAAGTGTGAAGGATAAGCAGAACCACACATAGGCAATAACGATGCTTTTAAAAACCTTCGGAAGCTTCAGAGGCCTCAAGTGCGAAAAGCACAGAGTTTTTTTCTTAAACCCTTGAATGAAATCTGTGGCCTTTTGAGGAAATTATTTTTTTGTAATTCTTTGGTGAAATTCACGTTTTTTTTCTGTGGCTTTTTGACGAATTTATCGTTTTTTCCGCAATTTTTGGACGAAATTTGCATTTTTTTCGTGATCCCTTGACAAAATTCGAATTTTTCTTTTCTGCGTCCTTTTGAGGAAATTATTTTTTTTTCTAATTCTTCGGTAAAATTCACGTTTTCTCCATGGCTTTTTGACGAATTTTGCGTTTTTCCTGCAATTTTTGGACGAAATTTGCATGTTTTTTTTGCGATCTTTTGACAATATTTGCATTTTTTCCACAATCCTATGATGAAATTCGCGTTTGTTCCGCGATTCTTTGACAAAATTCGTACTTTTCTGCAATCCTTTGATGAAATTTGTGTTTTTTCATGATCCTCTGATGTAATTCGCATTTTCCGCGATCTTTGGATGAAACTTGCATTGTGTCTGCAATCCTTTGACGAAATTTGCATTTTGTTCGCGATCCTTTGATGAAATTTGCGTTATTTTTCGCAATCCTTTGATGAAATTCGCGTTTGTTTCACGATCCTTTTCCGAAATTCGTGCTTTTAACGCGATCTTTTGCCAAAATTCGCGCTTTTTACGTGATCTTTTGCCAAAATTCGCGCTTTTTACGCGATCTTTTGCCAAAATTCGTCCTTTTTACGCGATCTTTTGCCAAAATTCGTCCTTTTTACGTGATTTTTTGCCAAAAATCACGTTTTTTTACCCGATCTTTTGCAGAAATTTATGCCTTTCACCCGATCTTTTGCCGTTATTAGCTTTTAACGCGATCTTTTGCTGAAATTCACGCTTTTTACGCGATCTTTTGCCGAAATTCGCGCTTTTTACACGATCTTTTGCCAAAATTCTCGCTTTTACCCGATCTTTTACTGAAATTAACGCTTTTAACACGATCTTTTGCCGAATTTCACGCTTTTTACGCGATCTTTTGTCGAAATTCGCGCTTTTTATGCGTTTTTTTTTTTCCAAAATTCGCGATTTTTTGCCGAAATTCGCGCTTTTTATGCGATCTTTTTCCGAAATTCAGGCTTTTTACGCGATCTTTTGCCAAAATTCACATCTTTTACCCGATCTTTTGCCAAAATTCAAGCCTTTTACCCGATCTTTTGCTGAAATTAAAGCTTTTAACGCGATTTTTTGCTGAAATTCACACTTTTTACGCGATCTTTTGCCGAAATTCACGCCATTAATACGATCTTTTGCCGAAATTCACGTTTTTTACGCGATCTTTTGCCAAAATTCACGATTTTTACCCGATCTTTTGCCAAAATTCACGCTTTTACGCGATCTTTTGCCGAAATTAATGTTTTTAACGTAATCTTTTGCCAAAATTCACACTTTTTACGCGCTTTTTTGCGGAAATTCGCGCGGGTAAAATTGCCTGAAAGTTGCGGACAATTTTTTAAATTGACTTCATTAGTGCAGACAATAACTGTCCGCAAAAGATTTTTTGTGTCCGCGACTATGTCGCCGTGTCACGGTGTTTCTGCCACTGGGCTAAGGAGTCTGTGCGAATGTACCTGAAATACACTTTTTTATCTGCAGTAAAACAATAGGACCTAGTTAATGCACACAATAGTGCAACAAAATTATAATAATTATCACAGAAATCTTAAAATGCCCAATTTTAGATAGCTATCATTGCAAAAAAATAACAAGTTACTTATCACAGATGTCCAGATGTCAGCAATTCCAGAAAATAATGATACATTTAAACTGCTCATGACCACCAGACCCCAAAACATTTTAAACATATTTTTATTATGTGACAGAACTCATATTTATAAGCTGATTCGTGATGTCTTTACAAGGCCTCTGTTCTCATCATTGTCACCCTTTTATTATGCTTTATCCTACTTTCATCTTTAGTTCATTTCTTTATTTATTTTAATAAAATACTTTATTTTATTAAAATATTCTTACCTTTCTTTCTTTAAAGTCTCTTAAATTCAATTTCCGACTTCATACTTTTTCCCTTTTTTCATTCGTGCAAAACAGCTTCGAGTTCTCGCAGTTTTGCCGTAGTTCTCGTAGAGAACATCAGATGGCATCGTATGTCCAGAGCGTCGGCAATCGTTGCTATGATTACGTCTTCACGTGCTTCTTCTTGGAAGCCAGTTGGGAGTCTAACAGACATGCGTAGATACCTTATTTCGGTTCATCCATTTCGAATAAATCGCCGTGCTCTGAAGTCATCCTTGGCCAGCTGTATTTGTCTCTGTTCGTGGAAGGTGGAAATAGTTCTTTCATAATGCTTCATCGTTTTATCATCTGTTTAAATAGTTTTGCTCATCTGCTTTTATGATTACGATAATCCTTCTTCAACTGCAACTTATTTTAGAGGAGAGTCATCTTGTTTTGAGTGTTTGTTTTTCAGAAGACTGAAATGGCGTTTCGTTTAAAGTTGTCTTTGTAGTATACAAGACACCATGTTAACGTAGCAGTTTTTCCTGAAATTACCTTTCTACCTTTTTGATGATGTCGTCCTCGGAACAAATGTTTTTCATCGTGAAGCTCGGGCATTTTAAAAGTAAAGTAGTGTCAACCCTTTCCGGAATGTGTTCGACTGTTTTTCAATGGTTTCTTCGTAAGAGAATAGAAACGTTTATTTGTCGAATACGAATTGACTTTTTGTGTCGAGTCTTCAGAAGGACATACTTACGTTTTTCAAGCTCTCGCTACACTATTGGGAATATAAGGATGTCATAATTTATATATCATGTAGTCATGTTATATTTCAAAGTAAATGCCTTTACTATTTGCTGTGATGTTTGTAATTAAAGTTTCAGATAAGTCTTTTCCATTTTTACATTTGTTGATAAGCTGATATTTGAGAGATGTCATGATTTGCTTCTACATTAATATGTCTTTTAAGTTTAATAAATTATTTGTGTTTTTAAAATATCTGTCATTATTTTCCACCATATTATTTTTGGAATTATATTTTACTTTTCAGATGTTATAGTTTATCTAGCTTAACGTAACTCTTAATAATCACTTTTCTTTGGGGTTTAAACCAGCATTACGCTCCATTGCATATTTAATATTCTCTGCTACTCACTTTAACCCCTAAGCACTATTTTATAGTGCTTATCAAATCGGACATGACTGAGCATACATACAGGATTTACAAAGATCTCAACCGAGTTTGCTGACCAGCTTGGTCCACAATCTTGTTTAAAAATGATCGCCACTTAAAAATTTTGGTACTTCTCCATTTGATGTTTTTTGAAAGCGTGAAATGATTAGCAGTATTAGACATTACAGTCATTGTAACTTCCAAATTGATGTAATTTGGTTTGAATTTCAAACTGCTTGATTATTTTTAGATACACAATTTACACAAACTTGAGTATTTTCATATTAGCTGCTGTTGTGGTTACTTACAACCACTGCCATATTTTTATTTAATTTCATTTAGAAAATATTTTTATTAATCTTTATCCATTTAATTTTATTATTCGCATTGTAAAATTATTTTAATTCCCTTTTTTTTCAAACTTCCCCTGTAAGCTTTTCTTTCTGGCATAGCATTTTGTTTATTTAAAAATGATAAACGTAGTTTTGAAATCTGTACTTCCGGTAAAAGAATTATCTGGAACATTCCATGGTTTTCTATTTCTGATATCATTTCCTTTTGTAGCTCCACCCCTTGGCCAATAAAATTTAAATCAGTTTAATATGTAATTTCAAAATTCATAAGACTTTACTATTATTTGGCATCTTATCTTTATGAAATCTATAAAATTTCCTCTATTTTAAAGCAGTTTTTATATGCTTTAGCATCGCCATTTATGCCAATGCAAGGCTCTTGTATGTTTGTTACGCCATATTGGCGTCTTTCATTATTATGGTAACCTTTTCTCCCTTTTACATCGCAGTTCGTTTTGCGCAGTCAGTTGAGTTGGGATTTCATGGCAGAATGGCTTCCCTTTGCCATTCTGTGAAAATTCATGTACGCGCCAGTATAACAGTTCTGACAACTAACGCAGAAAATGGGTGACTGCCCTTCACCCCTCTGAGAAATGAATGGATCTTGTGCGTACAGCGTAAATGGAAAATGTGAAATAATATTTATTTTAAGATTGTGTGATCGGCTGCATAGTTTCTTGTGTTTTGTGACAAGATTTTTTATCAGTTCATGTAATATTGATTCTTTGGTAATATGTGGATAAAAAATCCTGCGGATGGTTGCATCATTATTTTTAAATTCAAGTTGTGCTTTCGTGAGGAGTCGTAGAATTCAATTGCTGAAAATTCATATGAAAGCCTTAAGCATTTTTAAAGTGTTCTTCCTCACTCCCCAGCAGAAAATATATTTGTCTCATATAAGTTCTCATAAATAGATTGATTTGTGTATTCTTCATCATAAAAAAAAAAAAAAAAGGTTCAGCTAAAAAAAAAGAGTTGACTTTTATAAAAATGCTCCTTATTTTCCAAGAGAGTTTCATCAAAAATAAAGATATTTTCGTTGAAGATTATTGTCTCTGTGAAATTTATTTCTCAAAATGGTCTACTACTGTTCTTTTGTTTTCAGGTCAGTACAGGTAATGCTTTTGCTTTTATTTTGTGTTCTTGATTATCAAATATATGACAAGTAAATTCAGAATTATTTTAATTAATGACTTATGTCTGAGTGGTCTTTTGTGGCCACAGCACAATGTAAATAACACTATACTGATTGATCACAAAAATGATCTCTGGATTATTAATTGGAATTTCAATATTTAAAATTAACATAAGATATTCTTCTTCTACCTGTCTTCCAACCACAACAGCTGCATACCAATGAACAATCAAAAAGGAAAAATTTCATGTCATTATGTATGTATGATTGTGAGGAAAAGTTCAGTAATTGGGTTCTCAAACAACCATTTTTTTAAAATCATAATTATTTTATTTATTCCTGTAAATGAACTATAAATGCTACACATATCATGTTCAGTAGAAAACGTTACCTAGTAAACCTCAATAATACATGCCACTTAGATGGTAATCCAAGCATATTAACAAAATGTTAAGGATGCGGGCAGATAGACACGTAGACAAACCAAAGTCAAACATTTTTTAGTAATGTTGGAAAGTTTAAAAAAAAGGCACTTTATGGCTAGTCAACTACTGTCCACTTCTGGTTATGGTAATATATCAGAGTATCTGTAGTGGCCACCCTTCAGAATTGTATCTGATTGATGCAAAATTAAAAAAATAAACACAATATATGTGTTCTGTCTAGTAATTTTAGTCATTTGAAAGCAAGAGGTACAAGAAAATTGCTTAAATAAATATCAAGAGCGTAATCATATAATACATAAAATATTTTTTCACAGAAAAATAAATAGAAAGTAAACATATTTTTTGGAATATATACATATCATCATCATCAACAGTTTTCAATCCACTGCTGGATGTAGGTCTCCCCCAGATTTTTGCAATGTTTCCTGTCTAGTGCTTTAGTCATCCAATTAACACTGGCTACTTTTCTGATATCATTACTCCATCTTACTTGGAGTCGTCTTCTTGACCGTTTTACATCTCTGGGATACCACTGTAGGGTGTTTGTGCTCCATCTATTGTCTTGTCTTCTTGCAATGTGACTAGCCCATTTCCATTTTAGCAGTTTAATTCTTTCAATGATGTCATATATATATGTACCCACAAAAAAATCAAAAATTTCATTATATAGAATATCAAGTGAGATACTCAAAATAAAATCTATATCTCATCAAAAAATCAATTTACATTTATAAAAGTAAATTAATTTTAGTCTTGGTAAAAATTTACAATCTAAAGGGTGTTCTATGTTTTATAAACAAAAGTTACTGAGAAAATAATTGCCAGGATAGTTAATAAGTACCATTTTATGCTGCAAGAGAAAGAAAGAAAAGACAACAAAACAACTAACCTTCTTGCAGCCCAGCTGAAAGAAATGATATTTATGATGAACTAATCGACTGTATAGAGTGACTATTTGTACACATGACCCACACAGTGGGAAATTAAAATCACATACAGGATGACTCTGGCCTTCAGCTATGCTTTCGAGGGTCAGAGAATTATAAATCTGTCCATGGAAATGGACTGTGAATTGAACCTTGTTGGCATTGCACACCTGGAAGAAAAAAAAAAGAGAATATTAAATAATGTTACCAAACATAGGGGAGGAAATCATAAAAATGCAAAGAAAAACAGAAAATAAAAAGCATAGTCATCACATCCTTTTTAAAAATTGGTCCTACAATGGATTTTCTAAAAAATAAATGAATAAACAATTGTTAAAAATTAGGCAAAAAGTGAAACATTAAGTTTATTGACATCACTTATTAATTATTTATCTAATATAAAATGCTAAGTTAGGTGGCAGCGAAAAAGTAGTTATTTCTCTTTTGCTGATGGCAACGAGTGGTTTGTTTAAAAATCAAACCAGCTAAACCTAACTTTAGACAGCTTTGTTATTTGTTGTGGTGTGAAATATTGTGCCTATTATTTTTTGCAAAAAATGAGTTACTTAATATTTTGATACAATAAAATGCTAAGGGGCCGTTCAAGTATTACGTAAGCATATTTTTAGTCATTTTGTACCCCTCCCTCCCCCTTGTAAGGAAAAATAAGCAAATACTAGACCATCCCCCTTTGCTTACGTAAGATTTTATGACATTCTAACATCAACACTATTTGCCATAAAAAATTACAGTTAGCGATAAATTGCATTATTAATCCAGCAAATTTACATAAACAGACACATAGGGGTTGTGGTATTGAAGAAAATAAATTTGGTCTAATATATTGTTACTTATGGCATTAAACAATTCATAGAAAACAAAATAGTTTTTTTATACGTATTATTATTTATCGCATTGAACAACAACAAAAAAAACCTTTAAGAAATACAACCGGCCCTAACTTATTTAGGCACATAACTAAAAATTTTAACAAGAATCATAGGAATATTAGGTGTTTGGCGTTCACATTTGAGTCTGTTGTCCAAGATCTTTGAATCCATGTTTCTGCATTGTCTATTTTTAAGTTTTCAATGTAGTGGTGGGCTGGAATGATCCTCGTTTCCAGTCCTTGTTTACTGCATATATTTTTTCTCAAGTCGTTCAACATCCACAGAATGCTCATCTAAATCATGCTCTTTTGCTTTTTGTTGTTAAACTATAGTTGCTTCATTGTCTAATGCTTACATAAGAATTTTCGTGACCCCCCCTCTCCCCCTTGTCAGCAAAAATAAGCAGACACTGCCCCCCGCCCCCCTGCCCTACTTACTGCTTACGTAATACTTGAACGATCCCTAAGGTAAATGGCGGCAAAAAAGCAGTTATTTCTCTTTTCTCGATGACAACAAGTGATTTGTTTAGAAAATCAAAGCTACTAAACCCAACTTTAGCTGGCTTTGTTATTTGTTGTAGTGCGAATTATTTTGTCCATTTCTTGCAAAAAAATGAGTTACTTATGATTACAATATTTTGATACGATGATTATTTGATAATGTTACAATGATTTTGTTGATGTAACGGTGTGTTGTGGTGCGACATTTCATTCATTGATCGGAGTAGGAGACACATTGAGATGTAAAAATCGATAACGTTTCGCTAATCTTTTGGTGATTTTTGTTGCAAAAATGAGTTTCCAGCATGAAGTTTATAAATTACACAGAAGACAACGGCATACTGCTGAAACTGTGGACAAAATGACTGAAAGAAGATCCATTCGAAATGAAGCTGATAGGCTTAGGCGAACCACAGAATGTTTTGATTAACAGCAAAATAGACTTATCTAGCGAAGGCGAAACTGGCTGACAATCTTTTACAAATCTAAATTTACAAAGGATATTTTTATTCTAAGAAATTTTAAATCATAAATTTGAAAAATATTTTTTTAATAGGAATCACATTTACAATCACCTCTGAAATTATGGATGCCTACAACAGATCAGTATAAATTATAGAAATTGTTACTAAATTGTAATTTTTCAAATAAAGCTGAATCCCAAGAAAAATTTGGTAACAACTTTTACAGAGTTCAAAAGTAGCTGACATGGCACCAAGCATAATCTATATAAATAAAACAATGAGTTTGTGTGTTTGTTTGTGTAGAGTATCATGTTGTATTGGATAAGACCTGCGCTATGGCATGTGGCACAGACATACAAGGGCATATCCAAGAAACCCTTGAAGAGATTTTTTGAAAATTCTAATTAGATTTTTAAAAAATTAACTTTTAAAGGATTTTTACACTATTTATTTTCTTCTACCATTTGCATCTTTATTTCTAGGCTTGGGCCTTAAATCGATTTAAAGCTCACATCGGAAATCTGATTTAACCATTGGTCTTAAAACGATTTAAGTTAACATCGGAAATTGCGATTTAGTCAATGTCTTAAATCGCGATTTAGCCTTTGTCTTACATCGCAATTTAAAGCTAACATCAGAAATCCAATTTAGCCATTGATCTAAAACCAATTTATATCAGAATAACATCAGTAAAAAAGATTTATCTATTGGCTTAAATCGATTTAAAACAAAATACCGATTCAGAGCTAACATCGGAAAGCTGATTTATATACATTGATGTATCTACCGGATGTACAGCAAGCTGATATTAAATCGATTTAACCAAGCCTCTATGCTTTCCGATTTAAGAAAAACATGGCAAGCTGGTGTTAAATCGATTTAGCAGGATCCGACTTAAGCAAACATCAAAGCTCAATGCTCTCTGTTTTCAGAAAAAGGTGAGTTCAGAAAAAGATTATTCAAGAAAACGACAATTTAAGTAAAAAATTATATTTATTTATTTATTTTGTAAACAGAGTTTATGACATTGGAACGTGTATTTCTTAGAAATTAAGAACTTGGTGAAAAAATGGTTGAAAGTTAAAAAGAAAATGTAAAGTTTAATTCTTAAAATTTAAATTCATCGAATTCCAGTTTATATGCCAATGCACTTTTGATGAAAAATTAATTTTTCACATAGTTGAGTAATATTTAAATATGTATTTTTTATTTTCTATTATTCTATAATTAATTAAAATATTTTAAAGTAGAATCCTGCACTGTTTCAAGATTGTTTTCCTGAAATTGATTCAGTATTTATATGATTTAAAAAATAATAAAGATTCATATTTAAAACCCAAATTCATTGACTTTCAGTTTATATTTTTATATATTCTTAGGATGAAAAATTCATTTTTTACATGTTTTAGTAATATTTTAACATATATTTTTATTTCCTATTATTTTGTAGTTAATGAAAATATTTTAAAGTATAGTCCTGGATTGTTTTGTGTATCCTGATTTGGCCGTGATCTGCATGAAATATTTTTATTTTTAAAATAAGATTTTTTTTTTCTGAAATTGATTGAGTATGGTTGAGAAAAAAAAAAAAAAAAAGTTTCATATTTAAAATCCAAATTCATCGAATTTGTTTTTATTTTTATGCATTCATTTAATGAAAAAATTAATTTTTCACATGTTTGGGTAATATTTTAATATATATTCTTTATTTTCTTTTATCCTGTAATTAAAATATTTAAAAGTAGTCATGCACAGGGTTTGACATCCGATTTCAACGCCAGCAACGTGGATTGAGTATCTTGCTGAAATTTATTCACTATTTATGCCTCTAAAAAAGAAAAAGTTTTAAGGTTAAAATCCAAATTGATTTACTTTTAGTTTATATTTTAATGCATTATTTTGATGAAAAATTAATTTTCATATGTTTGGGTAATATTGGAATATTTTAGTTTTAATTTATTATTATTTTTTAACTAATTTAAAATACTTTAATAGAGTTCTGTAATGAGTCGGGTAACTTGATTTTTTACAGCAGAATGGGGGAGGGGTGGAGTTCATTAGTTTTTTCTGAATATCTGTGATTTTCTGCCTTTTTGACATTTTGTGATCATTAAAAAGAGATATATTTTATTATTAATCTTACAGAGTGCCAACGATTACAAAAAAATCTGCAATTTCAGTAATGAGCTCCGAGGCTCACACTTTCAATCCTTCTTCATCCGCTATATGAATATGAGCATTTATATTAAACAAATTGTGTAATAATCTTAAAGTTAAAAAGAAATAAAATTGCACCTTATTTCAAACATATCCCCCTCCCCGTTTAAATTTTTTTTTTTCTTTTACTACTACTACTTTTCTCATCATTGTAAATGAACAGTTAAATACATCATTGAATCTGCTTCAGTTTTACTTCAATAACTTTTTCATTCTGTGTCAGTTAAAAAAAAGTGTGCGTATGTTGTCAGCAATGTAGTGCTATTTGTATAGACTAGGGAGAAGTTGTCCCCCGCCCCTCCGTTTAAGGAATTTAGATTGTATTGTCAGACTAATAAAAAATCCCTTTTCTTTTATATTATTTCTTAAAGATGAGTTTATAAAGTGTTTAAAATAGTTCACTAATTTTTAACGTGGAAAAAAATGAGTGTTTTGGCTGCATAAAAACCATATTTTGTTACTAAAAATTAAAAAATAGGCTTCTTTATTCTAAAAGTTAAATCAGTGCTAAATTGCGATGTTAGATGGATGATAAATCGATTTAAGAAATTTCTACATCGCCCAGTCCTATTTGTTTCTAAATAACAGCTATTCAGACCTGCCAACCTTTGAAAATGAGAAATCGTAGCACACAAAATTAAAATTAATCTGAAGGTAGGTTGGTTGGTTGGTTTTTCGTTTTTTGCAGCCATCTTTTGACATTTGTAAAAGGAATAAGGTTTCATTCTTTCAACTCAATATAGTAAATTTTTTCCTCTGAAAATTTTTATATGATTTTTAGAGTTTCTTCTCGTTTCACAGCTTTTTTTTTATCTTTTGTAAAAGGAGCCTGGTTCCAATTTTCTAGCCCAGCGCAGTAAATTTTGACGAAATTCGTGATGTTTTTCCCAAGATCATTTCAGGATATTCACAATTTTTTCCCCACAATCGTAATTCACATTTTTCTATCATGATTCTTTGTTGAAATCTGCACTTTTTATCATGAACTTAAGACGAAATTTGCATTTTTTTACCGCGATCCTTTGACAAATTTTGAGATTTTTACCACGATCCTTTGATGAAATTAGTATTTTCTTTCTACGATCTTTCAATGAATTTTGCATTTTCTTACTGATCATTCGATGAAATTCTGTTTTCTTTCTGTGATATTTTGACAAAATTCACGTTTTTACCACGATCCTTTGACAAAATTTATTTTCTTCTGCGACCAATTGACGAAATTGACTTTTTTTTACATGGTCATTTGTCGAAATTCGCGATAGTTTATCGCAACCGATCTGCAAAATTTTCGATATCTTTTCGTGACCAATTAACAAAACTCACTACTCGTTTACACAACCTTTTGACGAAATTTGCAATATTTTCCCCTCAATAGTTTATCGAAATTCGTAATTTTTTGTGCAATCTCGCACAAAATAGGCGCAAATCAGCGACCTATTGAATATAGACACTATTTGTTTCTGAGATCTTTGACGAAATACCCGATATTTTTACACGATCGTTTGAAGAAATTCTAAATTTTTTCCGCAATCTAGTCACGAATTAATTTGGAAAAATTCCATAAAAGAAAAGAAATTCGCGGACTTCCAAGAAATTTCAAAATATACTTGCAGAAGAATCATACGTCTGTGGAAGAATTTGCAGGGGGAAATACTGCACAGCAGTTTTCATTATGCAGGATTTTCCTGTTCCGCATGCATATCGTGCTATTTTGCACACTATTTCAAACCTCGCCCCTCAAAGAATCCTCCCCCCTCCAGAAATTCTTAAAATGGCACCCCTGTTTCTAAGGAAGGGAATTCCTGTATAAATATTTACAGAAACACGATTTACTCGTGGTTAATATACATAAGGAGGGTTTTATGTTAAGAAGTTTGTTTTGCAGCCTAGATTCTCCCCGTGAACGTTTTCAAAATAATGTCCGAATTTTTGGGCTAAAGAGCAATTATTTTTAAAACTTTCGGAAATGAATACACTTTGAATTTTTGGAAATTTTAGAACAGAATCACTCCTGAAAAATATGTTGCATGGGATAAAAATCGCAACTATAAACAAAAAATGCGTTTGTGTTTTTTGCAAAAAATCGTAGTTTATGACCGATTTTCGTAGCATCATAGTTTATAGGTCCAAATCGTAGCAACTACGATTTTTTCATAGCAGTTGGCAGGTCTGGCTATTCCATCTCAATTCAGGCAGGTAGTACTGGTATGCGTCAATTCATGAACATAGATTTAAAAAATATATATATATGGTAGTTAGAACTAAGTGATACACGAAATTTCCCAAACGGATTCCCCCCCCCCCCCCCCCCCCCCAAATTTTTTCCCCGTGGTTACAGCACTTTAAAGTTCACGATAAAATTGACAATTTTCAGAAAAATGCTTCATTTTGAAATGAAATTTTATTTTAAGCCTAAGATGCATGCAATTTTTGCAATTCAATTTTAAATTATGCAAAATTTTGTAAAATTGCTACTTTTGAGATACAATTTCTCAAAAAACACCATTTTTTAAAAGTCTGATAATATGCTCAATTGATACCTTATTAGTTTCTAATAAATACCTTACAAGCAAATTGTGTGTTTTTGCTTAGAAAATTTTACATGATTTTTTGAAAATAACATGTGTATATTTTTCAAAAGACCAGAACGTCAAGCTTTTTCTTATTTCTCTGAATTTATAATTGATTATAAAAATAATTGGTGGATAGGACAAATCAATAGTATATCACAAGAACTAAATGACATTACAGTAACATTCATGTATCCCCATGGTCCAGCAAAGCATTCCAGCGGGCAGAAGAATCCGGAAAGAAATGTGAAATCTATGCCAGGAAGGAAAAGGCATTGATACATCTTTCAATCATCACGTTTGGCGAGTGGTGCCCACTAAATTTGGCGAGTGAGGACAATAAAGTTAATCGCCACGTTTTAAGTGTTACTCGCCCCCAAGGGGATACCTTCTTTAGGTATTCACGGGTTTCGCGACCCCGGATTCCTGAGCGATCTTTCTTCTTTTCCTTATTCTTCTAATTTTAGTTGTCTATCCTTTCCTCTTTGTTTCACTCTTTTTAATCTTCTCTTTTCAGTTTCTTACTTCTTGGTTATGATAGTATCAATACCGATCTTCCCCATTCGGCATTTGAACTTATGGAGACCCAGTACCGGCTTTTCGGGCTCTGCCTAGTGGCATCCAGTTGGGTGTGGGAAAGGTCTCCAGTTTGAATGCTGTGTGGGGGAGAGGAGTGGCGTGCTACCATAATATCGTTTTTAAGGAACGTTTTTTAGAAAACGGTCCCAGAGGTGAGCTCTCTCGGTAGCGTTAGGCTGGGGGGGGGCGGGGGCCAGCTCATAGTGAGAAATCCTCTCTGGCTTGCCAGAGACCTGTGTACCTGGTACACGCTATGAGTGGCAACCGAATCTCCAGTTCACGAATGGCTCCGGAGGTTACTCTGAACACGTTAGGAAAGAGTGGGGAACCACTACCTATGCGGGGGTAGTGGCGAACTGGAAGTTTACCGTGGATATAAAATTTTTCTTATGGTTACAACTATGGCTGATCAGGAAATATTGAGTTCCAAGGTCGGCGGTGGTTGTAATAGTGGAAAAAATGGAAAACAAGGATTGGGGGTCACTTTTAGTGAAACCCAATTGAAGACTGTACTTGACTCTTCGGAGAAAAGTGCAGTATGCCAGAAAGAGGAAATCGGCATGACTGTTAGTGGAGACAGAGGTGGAACCCACCTAGGTGGGGAACACTCTGGAACCATTACAGGAGGGCCGAAAGTACTCACTAAGACCCAGGAAAGAAACCGACGGAGGAAGCAGAAGCGGGAGGAGGTGGAAACCAACACTGCTAATGCTCCACCGAAGGGTTCGAGGGAAAGTGGAAGTAAAAGGAAGGTGACAGATTTGACACCTTCACCTAAGATGTTGGCAACAGCAAAAAGACCTAAGGAGGATATCCAGAGGTCCTTTGCCGCTGTAGCAGCAACTAGGAAGTTAGCTGTAGTTAAGGAAGACTTTCCAGTGACCAGGCTGACACAGGAAGAGGTAGATATAATCTCAAGGGATGTCATCAGATGTGTTGATGAGACTCCTGATGATAAGCCCTTGCCTCTGATAAATGACTCCAGGCTTGTTAATAGAGCCTTAATTTTCACTTATGAAGGAGATGCCACTGAGGACTGGATTAGGACCTCATATCAGGGCAATGCTACCGTCTTTGAGGGTATTCCCCTCAAGGTACTTGCCATGAATGAGATGCCAAAACCAGTCAAGGTGGCTTTCAAAACAAGGGATGTCTACACCAAAGATCCCATTGAGCTGCTCAAGAGGCTCAACAGATATAACCCGGAGTTGAAAACTGGTGACTGGCGTGTTCTGGACCATGTTGCAGAACCCCAGTCCATCCGTTGGATCTTTGAGGTTGATGTTGTTGCCTCTGAAGCTATAAAAAGAGCTGATTACAAGGTCTATACCGGCCTTGACAAGGGATCATTCAAAATTTTGAATGATCCAAATGCTAAAAAGATGAGAGAGAAGGAGGCTGAAGCTCTGGCTACAGAAACTTCCTCTCAGGTAAGTGAAACAAGTAGTATTAAAGAAATTAATGCTAAACTTGAAAATATTTCTGTCCAACATAATTCCCCCTCCATGTTTTTGGATGAAGTGGAACAACTGTTGGCTGAGGACTCGGAGGATATGGTTACCTCTGAAGGGGGTGTTGTCATAAATAAACCAGATGACCCATTTAAAGGTAGCTCAGATCAACCTCCATCACAGTAAGGGTTCATCTGCCACTTTAGGAAAGATGATCTCTGAAGGAAAGGTTGATATTGCTCTTATTCAGGAGCCCTGGACTGTGAATGGCAACATTCTTGGTCTAGGATGTAGAAAGGACAGGCTCTACTATGATAGAACCTGTCCCAAGCCGAGAGCTTGCATTTATGTCAGCCCAAGGCTAAATGCAATTAATATGGTGAACTACCTGAGTGGTGACTGTGTTGCCGTCAAGGTGGATTTTCAGGGTGAGAATGGGCCTGATAAGATAATTATCTCGTCTTCTTATCTTCCATTTGAGAAACAGGACCCTCTTTTTGATGAGGCAAAAGCTCTCATGGGTTACTGTTCTCGGAAGGGGCACAAGTTAGTGTTCGTGTGTGATGCAAATGCACATCATACTGTTTGGGGTAGCACAGACTGCAACAAACGAGGAGATGACCTCTTAGAATATATTTTGGTTTATAACCTGTATATTCTTAATAGGGGGAATGAGCCAACCTTTATTACTAAAAATAGGAGGGAGGTTCTTGATGTCACTTTTTGCAGTAGAAACTGCTATGACATCATTAGAGATTGGAGGGTGTCAGATGTTGTTTCATTATCAGATCACCGACTAATCATGTTCAACATTGCAGGGACAACTGGACCAGCAATGATGAAGAGGAATGCCAGGAAAACAAACTGGCATTCTTACTGCAGGGAACTTGAAGAAAGGATCCTGTCTTTAAAGGGTAAGTTAAGTTATAATAATTCTTCGGATGTGGAGTCGGCTGTTGACTCAGTGCAACAGGCCATTCTCCAATCCTATTATAACAATTGTGAACCTCCTGTTGCTAGCTCCCCAAGGCCTGTGCCTTGGTGGTCTTCTGAGCTTAGCAAACTCAGGAAAATTACCCGCAGGGCTTTTAATAAAGCCAAGAAGGGTGGTGACTGGCAGCAATATAAGTCTGCACTCACCACATACAATAAGGCCATCAGGAAGTCCAAGTATGACTCTTGGAAAAACTTCTGTGATGGTATTAATGATGTCTCTACTAGTGCTAAACTTATGAGAATTATGGCTAGAGATAGTAGTTCCTGTCTGAATGCCATTAAATTGGCAAATGGGCATTATGCTGAAACAGGAAAGGAGATTCTCTCAGAAATGATGAGGATTCATTTTCCTGATTCCACCAGTGGTGACCCAGATGTAGCTCCAAGCACACCTGCTGCTTTTAGTAGCAGTAGGGAGTGCTGGAATCTTGCTGGTGATATCATCACTCACGACAGGATCTTGTGGGCTATCGATTCATTTGATCCTTACAAGACTCCGGGTATGGATGGAATCGTACCTGTTTTGTTACAAAAGGGGAAAACGATTTTAGTCCCAGTACTTAGTCAGATATACAGGGCATGTCTCGCTTTTGGATACATTCCAAATGCATGGAGACATACCAAGGTGGTCTTTATCCCTAAACCTGGGAAGGACACATATTTTGAAGCAAAATCTTTCCGTCCAATTAGCTTAACATCATTCATGCTTAAGACATTGGAAAAGTTAATGGATAGGCACATCAGGGAACAGATCTTGAGTGTAAATCCACTCTCGAGCTCCCAGCATGCCTATCAGACTGGCAGGTCAACTGACACTGCTCTTTATAATCTTTCCTTTGTTCTTGAGAAAAGTTTTAAGGCAAATGAAACTGCTTTGGCAGTCTTTCTTGATATTGAGGGTGCCTTTGATAAGGTATCTACGGATGCCATCCTTAGGGCATTGGCCAATAGGGGTGCGGATGAAGTAACATTGAATTGGATCAACTGTCTGCTCAGGGATAGGTCTATCCATACTGAGTTGTTGGGGGATGCAATTCATGTTAAGGTAAAGAAGGGCTGCCCACAGGGCGGGGTACTTTCTCCTGTACTTTGGTGTTTGGTGGTGGATGGACTCCTTGTTGAGATTCATCTGCATGGTGCATACTGTATTGGGTATGCTGATGATATTGTCATCATCATTAGAGGCAAGTTTGAAAATATTCTTTCAGACATCCTCAATAATATCCTTAAGAAGGTAGAACGGTGGTGCAGGGATGTTGGTCTTTCTGTTAACCCAGAAAAGACGACTCTTGTTGCTTTCACTAGGAAAAAGCCAATCAAATTCAATGAGATTGTGTTTTATGGGCACACTTTGAGTTGCTCAAAGGATGTGAAGTATCTGGGTGTCTATTTCGATGAGAGATTGTGTTGGAAGAGGCACATGGATTACTGCATCAATAAGGCCAAAAAGATTTTCTGGTCATGCTGAAATGCTATTGGCAAAACATGGGGACTCAGCCCAAAAGTGATCTGGTGGATATACAATATGGTGATCTGCCCTATGATCAATTATGGCACTATAGCTTGGTGGTCAAGAACAATGACTGACATTGCCAAGTCAGAATTAGCAAAGCTGCAGAGGATGATCTGCTTGTCCATGACAGGTGTACTTAGGACAACTCCTACATCTGCTATGGAGCTGCTGTTGGGTATGTACCCACTGCATATGATTATTGAGGCAGAAGCATTGTTCTGCTCTTATAGACTCATTTTACATGGGCAGTGGCAGAGTTACTCGAGGTATCTTACTTGGGGTAGGCTTAACTGTAAAATCAGTAAGCACCCAGTATTTATCATGAAGGGTGACGGCATGCCTTTAAAGCATGTATTTGATAAGTCGTTCAGAGTTAGTCTTCACTCTAGAGCTGAATGGGAGACTCTTTCTGTAACGGAGCTTAAGACTGGTATGATCTGGTTTACTGATGGTTCCAAGATGAATACTGGTACGGGAGCTGGGGTATGCTGCCCAGCTGATGGTACATCCTTCTTTTACCCACTGGGTAGATACGCCACTGTCTTTCAGGCAGAGGTCTATGCAATACTCATGTGTTGTTACAATTGCATTGAGAGGGGGTATAGTGGCCTGTCTGTCAATATCTATTCTGACAGTCAGGCAGCATTACTTGCCTTACAGAAACGTACAATTACTTCTAGGATTGTTTGGGAGTGTTACTGCTCTTTGAACAGGCTTGCCAGTAATGGTAATGATGTTGCTATACATTGGGTACCTGGTCATACTGGCATCCACGGTAATGAGCTTGCTGATAGTCTAGCAAGGAAAGGGTCGGTTACTCCATTTGTTGGACCTGAACCAGCTATTGGCATTTCCAAAGAATGCATTAGAACTACTGTTTTTAGAATTTTAAGAGAGCAGCAGTATCAAGAATGGCTTGACTCAAGAGGACAGAGACAAGCGAAAGAGCTCAATAGCGGATGCCCTAGCAAAAGGGCAAAAGAACTCATTGGGCTCAGGAGGAATAGTCTAAGAAATATGGTGGAACTGTTAACGGGACACTGTAGACTTAATGGACACCTTAGTACCATGAAGGTGGTTAATGACCCTCTTTGTAGGGGTTGTAAGTATGAAGAGGAGACTGCCTTACATGTGCTCTGTAACTGTGAGGCATATGCTGCTCACCGTTTCGAACACATGGGTCGACATCTGATTGAGCCATGGGAAATTCAGGATATTCCTATCAAATGCCTGCTGAATTTTATGTCAGCTACTGGTCTATTTAAGGACTAAGTGAGGATGTTTTTCTTCTTTCATTTTTGGGGGATAGCACAATAGACCCCTGGTCGCGGTGCTTTGGCTCAGGCCACCCCCCCCCCCCCCCCAGTAATACAGTAATACAGTAAGTGTTACTCGACGATTGGTGAGTGCTAATTTTGTGGCTATATTTTCCAATGGTAATGCACATTCATCTTTTTTCTTTCCAGATTCTTCTGGTCACAGGAATGCTTTTGCTGGACCATGGGGGTATATGAATGATGCTGTAATATCCTTTAGTTCTCGTGATATACTCTTAAATTGTCCTATCCACCAATTATTTTTATAAATGCATCCAATGAAATCACCGATTTATAAATCATGTATAGAATACCATTATTTTGTCATCTGGCTGGAGGTTTCAACTTTTGTCAAATCATTTTTAATTGTTCGTCCCATATAACCTTCATTATCTTTAATCATCCAATAATGTTTAGGTCGTATACTAACAATACATTTTACACTAGCATATTCTTTCTCATTATTAGGTCTATAGGCTTGAATAATGTTTCTGTCTAGATCAGTGGTTCCCAACGTGGGGCGTATGCCCCACTGGGGGGCAATTTGACTTTCTAGGGGGGCAATTCCAAATTTGTTGCTTACTCATTCTCTATCACTTTCTTCTATTTTTTTTTTTTTTTTTTTTTTTTTTTTTTTGAAAAGTATTGTTGCAGGTTAAAAATAAATGGAATGCAAGAAAAAAAATTAAAAAAAAAGTTTTTTATATTGAATTTCAAAAATGTACCCAATGAAAATTTTAAAATACATTTAACACCAGCATATTTATACGAAAAGCTTTTAAAATACGTTTTTGACATTACTTAATATTAAATCCCACTATAATTTTTCTAGGACTGTATTTTACTTTATTTTTTTTATAACGCTTTCGATTATTTATTTAAAGATCTTTCTATTTCTATTTGCTCTGCTATATGTCTCTCGAAGATTATTTTACATGTGAGATTACTTAAAAGAACATATAAATTTGACTGTCTTGAGCCTATTTAACCTTAAAAATATATGAAATATCTGAACAAGATACTACCAACTTTATAAAACTTATAAATATTAAATAGCATTAGAAAATAAAAGGGGTAGATAGTAAATATATGTAGCTCTGGTGCAGGCATCCAGTAAATTAATTTACATGATGACATAATCATTTAAAATTTTAAACTCAGATAATGCATGGAAGACAATTAACGATATTTCGAAAGGGAAAACATAGAAAATGTGTTATGATTGAAATAATAGCTTCTTCATTTTTATAAAGATGAGAATTTTGAAATACTTCATATGTATTGTATATTCCATAGAAAGAAATTTTAATGTACAAAGCTTTCCCACCAACTATTAATAAGTCACAAAAAGGAATTATAAAACGTTTGAATGAATGTCATCAGTTTTAACGTTAAATGTAAGTCTCCCTTCAAGATATTTTATGAAGATAAAAATGCACAAATGAAGATAAAAATGTCTGGTCTGCATTATCACATATAATTTTTTTTAACATTGAGGTAAGTTAGAAAAGAACAAAAAACTCTTTATCGCAGAAAGGCGAAGATGTATAACCTCACTGCATTTATTAAAATTTTGTTAAAACGCATTTGTAACAGAAGATTCACCTCTTTGACAGGTTAAAAAATGTGAAATGAATAGTTATTTTTAAGGCTTTATTATTCTTCCACTGTGTGAATAGAGTTCGCTTTTAAAAAAATAACAGACATAATTTACAGATTAAGAGGGGGGGGGGGACATAGCGACATTACTGACGCTTTGGTGGGGGCGTGGCCTAAAAAAGGTTGGGAACCACTGGTCTAGATGGAGTAGAAGGATATTTGTTAACAGAGAGGATAGTTCAGCAGCAAATGAGACAGAATCTCGAATGGATCTTATTGGCTCATTTTGGAGGTTAAATTTCGTTACTTAATGCTTACATAATCCCCCTATAGCATCACATGCACTTTTTTTCATGGCCAGTAGCTGAAAAAAATCCACTTCTTTAGTACAAATTGATTATTTTTGTGCAATCCATAAAAATAATACTTATTTTTAAAATGTGCTTCATCTCCATCTGATATATACACAATTGATTTCAGTGTTTGTAATTGATACAACTTAAATAATTCTTTTTTTATATTTTCTATGGCACAAACAGCATGAGCTGTATCATGAGTTATGCCATCAGAAACTAAAATAAAACTCTTCATTTCTTCAAGAATAAATGTCACCAGTAAGTAATATATCAATGATATCTGTAAGTAACATTATATTTAGTGTAAGGATCCTGCACCACTTATAGTTTTTATTAATATCAATAAATAATTAGTTAGGCAATATCTACTGATTTGTGTCTGTCTACTTATATCTTCAATTGGGATGAGTAAAGATCTTATATTTTTTTATTATTTATATAAATTAACTTTTAAAGTTTATTATTTTAAATGTTTCTTAGCCAGTCTTAAATTTAAATAATTTATTTTGATACTTACTATTTAGCCAGAATTTTTTACTTATTCTGAATTTAAATAATTATTTTAATATTAATTTTTCGGCCATAACTGTAGTGGCGAACAATAGCCCAGACCAGATGTCGGAAGAAGGCGAAGTCCATTTCTCACGAGAAGTTGATGAGCTAACGAAAACGGAAGGCCGAACGCTGGAGTTTTTTTGAGGGGGATGGTTTTCTGCGTCGGAGGAGAGCGGTGCTCTCTCCTAGCTGATTTTAAATTGGGCGCTGCCCGCTTTTACTTTTTTTAGACGGGATCGCTGTAGACCCGTGCTACTGATATTATTCGATTAAACGTTAAATGTCGTGCTGTGTTGTATGTCAGATAAATGTTAGTAGTTTAGTATCATGTAATCTAGAAGTTTAAAAGTTTCAATTAAACATTTTAACGAGTTAAACAGTAGTAGTTCCTGTTGAAGCCTGTGTGAATTTTCCTCCCACATAACTTAATTGAGAGATTTTAATTCCGCTAAACTTTAATTATAACACAATGTACACTTTGTGTGTGATTGGCAGTGATGTGTTTTTGGATGAGTATTTTTCAAGTTAAATTTAATCATTCCTTTCCTTTAATTTTCATTATCAACAATTAGGGATACTTAATTAATTCTCAAATTTACTCAATCCAACAATACATTACAGTATCCGTAGACCAAAATCCTTCATTTATCAGAAAGCATTAATGCACCTGGTTATGGAGAGCCAATAAAATATTTTACACAATATTGTTGAGGTTATAAAATAAAATATTTTTCAGTTAAAATAAAATGCAATAAAGTAATTATTTTAATAAATCATATATGTTTTTTGACCAACAAATAGAATTTATTTTTCAAATGAACTTTTAAAAAATATTTTCATATTATGAAATAATGACTGTTTTAAAATTTTTCTCAGCATTAAGATAAGGTATTCTGCTATTAAGATATGAACATACCTGACAGAGAACTTTATCATCTTCCTGCCGCATACTCACACTCAAATATGGGTATGTTGTAAGAGAATCTAAAAGTTGAGAGCTCCATTTATCACTCTGATGCAAAGTATTTTTCTTGGCCGATGTGATATCCTCAATGGCTTTCAAATGAGAAAGGAAATATTCATCTACATTAAGAGAGAAAAAAAAAGAACTATTCAATAAAAAATTCATGCAAAAAAAAAAAAAAAAATCTCTATAAAATATATATAAACCTGTCTATCTTGAAACTTACTGATATAACTGTCTTTTCATGTGCTTTCACCAGTATTTCTGTTTTGTTACTCCCAATCAACATGAACAATAAAAAATGCCATTATGTAAGCACTTTCTAAATACCAACTGTGCACACGTGTGACAGAACATTCCCCATTTCTTAAAAAAATGTTAGGGGGATGCTTACTTTTAAGCACTGCAAAACTACTAACAATTGTTTTTATAAATTGTTTAAATCTACAATCTTTTGCTTGATCTAAATCTTAAAAATCTTGATATTTGTTTAGAAAAGCTTGTATAGCTCAAAACCTCTGTATCTTGACTTTTTTCTAATTCCCAAGAAACTCAAGATAGACAGGCTTGATTGTATCATACATATCCTTTTTAGTTTTACCATAAACCGGACAACTTTGCACTTTTTTTTTTCATACCCAACTTTTGCTTACTCATAACATTCAATAATCCTTCAAAATCATCTTAAACCATTAGTCTTGAACTCTAGTTTTAGAAAATGTGTTAATTTGGTAACTTGAGTAAGCATTTGTGTTAATGTATTTAAATCCCAAAATATACATTTCAATAAAAAAGAAAAGAAATAGAAGAACAGTTAGAAAAAAATTCAAACATTCTTGCCAGAAATTTTCCTCTTTTTTTTCTATGTAAGGAGGTTCAATAATGTGCACAAAATTGGCTACGTTGATGGACACCTCATCCGGAACAGTAGGAAAATTAAAACTAAATAATGTTTCATACTTTTTTTTTGGCCAAGGACTTAAGGATCACAAACATCCCAACCTTCAATTGTATGAAATTCTTAACATCTTGGGCTAACTTGATGTCTTCAGTCATTGATAACTGATTATCATCTTGAGGAACAATGTCCTGCACTAACTCTTCACTGAATTCTTCAGGTTGATCATGTTCTGCTTCTTTCACTGGTACTATACCTTACCTGGATTCTGATTTAGATGTGTCAAGCAAGGAAAACGCAAAAAAAATAAAAAGAAAAAAAATAAATAAAAACCTCCAGTTTGAAGAAAAAGTATGAAAGAATCTAAAGAAATGGCAATCTAGGTTGGCAAAGTTGTTCCACTTTTTCCAAGATTCCAGGTACAACCCCAGTAGCAGAAATAGTGCAGCACGGCAGCGGGCGCTGCAGATTAATCCACTAACTTAAAAAGAAATTCTGGGCTTAAAAATAGCTGAAATTTGCTTTAAGTCTCTAGATTTATGGTATTTGTTGTATCCTTATATTATATTTTCTTTATAAATGGAAATTTTGCTTACTTTGTTTCTGTTATTTCTTATGATAGCAGGCTTATTGGATCGCAGATAAATTTTAGTTTGCTGCAGACTGACGCAGAAAATTCTGCTTCTGGGGGTACAACTTTGTCAACTAATATTATCAACCATAAAAATAACATTAGATCAAGTTCTAAAAGCGATTCCGAAAGCTTATTATATACTCTATCAGACAAAATAGGCAGTTTTTACTTAAGTTTGGATTAAAAAGGTGAAACAGAACACTATTTTAGACGTCCAAAATCGCCTGTTTCGCAGTTACAAAATATTGTCACTGGAGTGCCAAACAATAAAAAGTGGCAAAGTTGTTGCAGCTGACAGCACCAATTTAACATCTAGATTAAATAAAAATTAAGAAAGACCATAAACATTTGGCCCATATGCTGGGAACACAGATTACTTGATATTAGAGTTTAGAGTTACTTATATGAAGTAATGTGTTTGACACTTATTATTTAAATTTGTATGTACAGTATAGAAAAGAACACCTTAAAATAAATACACAAAATAAATAAATAATATCATATCTAAATAATCTTGCAAAGTGCTATTGATGTAAAAATGTATAGAAAAAGAATTAGAGCCTGTTAAATTTCAATCATTTTGCTATATTTAAATTTTCCCAACATTTTGCCGATTTGAATATTTTAATCAGCCTTGATTGTGTTTTTTCTTTTAAACTACCTAAATAATTTCTCATTAACTTCTTCAGCTTATATTAATGTATTTGGAATAAATAAGGGCTGAATACATCGATGAGAGTCCTTTAACAGCTCATTTTAACTTTTTATTAGATACAAACTAAATCTCCAACATGGTTAGGCACATCTAATCTGTCCGATTACAAATACGGATATTTGGTAATTTTATATAATTATAATAATTATATTAATTATTCAGGGTGTCTACAGAAATTGTAAAAAAAAGTTCTCTGATTTTTCCCTGACTACCGTTTTCAGACTTCACTGATTTCCATTATTAATAATACATATATGATATTTTTTCATGTATGTTGCTTCCTCATATAGCACTCTTATCCTGCTTGCTAATATCTCATTTGGATGAAAGAACAAGAGATAAACATTAAAACTGCCTAACATTCATAAACAGGGTTCATACACATTTCATTAAATAAAAATCAAGGATTTTTAAGGACTTTCAAGGACCAAAACCAAAAAAATGCAAGGACCTAGAAAGTAAATAACCTAATAAATTATAGTATGCATTTTTTTAATAAAGAGTTTCATTTTTGTAAATACAAGTTTTAAACATTCAAATAGCCAGGAAGGGGGGATTTCAGCGTGTGGAAGTAAAGATTTAGAAAATTTTAAAATAACAAATATAGCAGAAGAAAAAACTAGTCAAACGTGTCAATCTCAAAACTTTCTTCTATTTCATACATGTTAATATTTCAAAATTCGCTATCAGAGGGCCAAAATTAAATGACAATCCATGCCCATCATGAGGATTTTAAAGATATGAAATTCCGTGCATTAGTTCTTGAGATATGACTATTGCTAAAACCGTGTAAATCCTGCAAAATGCAGCATGGCAGCGCCACCTGTTGGGTGATTTACACCAAAACCTAATCAGCAACAACTTATGTTAACGTCTAACTGAATCTGAAGTTTGATGAAAATCCGTGCAATACTTTTGCAAATAGAGAGAGCTATTGCGAAAATCTTGAAAAATCCATCATAGCAGCACCACCTGTTGGGCAATTTACACCAAAACATAATCAGTACCAATATCTATCAAGGTATACCTGAATCTGAAGTTTGATCAAAATTCATGCATTAACTCTTAAGATAGAACTATTGCAGGTGGCCGGAGCAAAGGGAAAATGACAATTTCGGGTGGAAAGAGAAATCTTCATGATTGATAAGAATAAAATTAAGAACTTTTAAGGAATTTTTGCAGATTTTGCATTAAAATAAGTACTTTTAAGTACTAAAAATTCTATTTGAAAAATGTAAGCACATTTAAAGACTTTCAAGGACCGTACAAACCCTGATAAAGTATTGGTTGGCAGTTTTATATATCCGAACTCAATATTTAGTCCAACAACTTCATATAGTGGCCAATGGATATATGGTGATCAGGAAATTTTCTCATTTTCTGAAAAATGTTCAATTCTAAGACATATTTACAACTGAAGGTTAGCTGATTGGATTAAGCTAGCCACCTGGCCAGGTTATGCTAATACATCATTTAAAATTTTCAAAAATTGGGTAAATTGCTTTCAATATAAGTGCTATCCACAGAAAATGAAGACATCTGATCACCTTAAATTGTGTTAAATATATAAAAAACTCATACCATGTGCATCTTTTATTTTTTTAAATATTGAGAAAGACTAATCAGCATGTCAAAACTTATGATATATAAAATAGACAAATCAGTCTCGTTGGTAAGGTGAGAATGCAAATATTTTCGCATATAGACAAATTTCCCTGATTTTGAGTATTTTTACAATATTTCCTGACTTTTTCAGATTGATTAACCTCCCTGATTTTTCCATGATTCTCAGATTTCCAGATTCTGTAGACACCCTGTTATCATATTAATTATATAATTATAATATTGTGTTTGAAAATATTGTTCACTTGTCACTTTAGTATACCATTGTTCAAAAGCCTAAGAAAATCCTTAGAATAAATGAGTTCAAAAGATAAGAGCATCACATACTGTATATACTTACACTAGAAAGATAGTTCATCAAAAATGACGGAATATGAGATATAAAGTTATATACTACACATGTGCAAGAATATGAGTTTTTCTCGCTTGTTCCGCACAGTGATATATGAAAATAACAGATTTTAAAAAGGAAACTCTTAAAAACTTTTAAAAGGATGAACGTTATATGGCGAATATACCTAAAGATAGAAAAATACAGTCTCAAATCGTAGGTACAGGTTATACACCAGATTTTACATTAAATAACATTTTATCTTTTTTTCGTAAGAGGGCTGCAAATGGATTGGAATGAAGATTTTCTATTTTAATTAGTAGTATAACACATTACTAAGAGAAGCCATTGAAATAATCACAGCTAATTCTGAAATATGTAATTATATGGTGCCAGCAAATATTGACAATAGAGGGCATAACCTGTTAAAAATAGGGAAAAGTTCAGAGGCAGAAACTAGCGAGGAAAAGACAAAAAAAAAAGCAGTAACTGAAGATGCCTCATAAGGGAGGTGAAAATATTTTCAAATCATTTTTAATCTGTATAGGTTTTTTATTTATGTTTTAAAAAGTATGCATTTTTAAACATTTGATATCTACACTATCTTTTGGTGTATTTTAAATTATTGTATTTTAGTGTATTTTAAAGATGTATAATGTCTGGATAAATAGGTAGAACAAATGAATCTAGTGATCAATATATGACATTATAAAAGATTATGTATACAAAATTAATTATTTTTGCAGTTGCATACATTTTGTCCTAAGAATTTTCAACTGTACGTTGGATCTTGTTGGCGGGTAAATTTTTTTTAAATTTCCCTACCCCTGGTTATAACTGTTATATTCTTCATAATTAGCAGTAAGAACATATTTTAATGAATCTCACATGTTCAGTAATTACCTTGTTACATTATCTGGATGAAGATTACCCTTTACAGTCTTTTAATGTTTTTTTGTCTTTTTTTAAAAAAGTAACAATATGGTTAATACCATGTTTAGAGTTTGACTTTAAAATAAGTTAGGAATTATTATACTTTGAATTTATAGGTAAGAAAAATGCTGGGCAATTGAAAAATTCTGTTACATAAACACACACACAAATAAAGTACCCAGATATTTTACTAAATAAATAAAATCAAATAAGTACTGCATAGAAAAAAAGATACATTTTATTAAGTATATTTCTTCGTTAAAAACATGTTTATTTGAGTTGAGAAAAAAAAAAAAAAAACAGAAGGTGGCAGTTATGATCAAGATTTTACTAAATAATAATTAACAACTATGTTAAATAAGTAGGATACAAATTAATGAGAGAGAAAAGTTGACTTTATTTTACACATTACAAAAATATTTCTACTTCATTAAAAACAATTTTAATTTTCAAATTAAGTTAAACTTTATTATATTGTTTTTTTTTTTTAATGTTTAACATAACTCTATGAAGGGGGAAAAAAACAACCAATATATTAAAGAGAAAGATTATGGATACTGCAAACAAACATCCATGCATACTTAACATATTAAAAGGATATTCTTTATTTTCCACAGCCTAAGTATACATATAACTGAATGCTAATATAGATAAAAAAAATTAAAACATCCATGTTTCTGACATGGATTAATATTTTAAGCTTTTGACCCTTTCAGGTTCAGAGTATTTCTGTTCGTAAAATACTGAAATAATTGATTCACACCAGAATTTCCAAACAAAATTTTTACTAAATAAATACTTGCCTTTCTTCACGTTTATCATAAAAGCAAAAGTTTATTAAAATATTCTAGGCACCGGTTGGCAGTTTTGAATTAAAATTAAGTGGTCACATTTGTGACCACCGTTTTTGAAAGAGTTAAGAGAATACACTAGTTGCGTAAAGAAATGTTCAAGCTAATGTTAATCCTATGGGAGAATTGTTTACAGATTTCTCATTCGTATTTTAATGTTTTTAAATTATTCTTTTTGCAGAGGGTAACTGAGATCAATAACTTTTACAGTGCATTTGTACTTTTTCGATTTTGGTTGCAGTTTTTTTAATATGAGGATATTTTCCCTTCCAGAACTGTTCCAAAAGTGAAAGTATTTGCACATTATAAAAAACAGTAACTAAAATCGAAAAAGTACAAATGCACAATAAAAGATATCGACCTCAGGTGCCCTATGCATGGGGAAAAAAAAAAAAAAAACATTTAAAAATATTAAATTGCGAGCGAGAAATCTATAAACAACGCTCGTATAGGATTAACATTAGCTTGAGGGTTTCTTTCCATGATTAGTATAGACTCTTAAGCAACAAATCTCAGTTTAAACTGTTGTTTCATGAAGCATTTGATAGAAATGTGAAAATTTCTCCAATAGCATAGTATAGATTTGTGCTTCTCAAAGTAGATTATGCATATTTCCTAAGGACATGTTACAAATCAGTCTGAAAACTAACATATGACATGTGACAGCGAAATGAAGAAAGAGGTTTTTATTATTGGCTGTTTTAAAATAAAATATAAAAATACATGAGACGTTGAACATGATTTACTATTTACCTCAGCAAAATAACATCAAACAATGCAATACATATGTAAGGTGAAATAAGAGCATCTGTCACATTAAAAAACTCTACTTTTAAAGTTTAAATTAATTTCAAAATACAAATGTTTATTTGCAAACATTCATTGGTATAAATAACTCATTATGATCAATTTCAAGCTTTCAAGAAATATAGTGAAATGAAAAACAATATATAGATATTAAAAAATATACTTTGATTTTAAAATACAGAAGGAATTTCAATGTCTAGTTTATTTTAGATTGAAATAATTTGTAATAAACAAAGCTTACCATTTTCTTTGATGATTTCAGGTATAAACTCAGGATCTAAAACCTGACTAACTAAAGTTTGCAAATAAACTTCAAAATTTTCTCTTTGAGGATGTACTATAGAATCACAGGAACTGCAAAAAGGAAAATTCAAAACTAAATTTAGAACAATTAATATTTAGATTAGATAGAGAAAACAATTATTTTTAAATAGCAAAGATTTAAATTTACAAAAATATTTAAGTACATTTATTTTTTAACATAAAATCAGGGCTGCAGACCCAGAGTCAGACCCATTTTTGAGCAAAAGAGTTGGAGTCGCTAAATAATAAGCCGGCTCCGACTCCAGCTTTTCTTATTAGATAGTTTAAGGTGAAATTCAATCAATTAATTATAATTTTAAATCCACAAAATGAATTATTGTTATTTTTGGACTATACCAGTCTACCTAAGTTTGCTATTTTTCAAAGGCAAGGAACCCGGATTAGCATTGTAATAGAAAACTTTTTCCTTTTTTCCCCCCCAGATTCTTAGGGTCTGTAGGACGAGAAGTAACGACAAAATAGTAACACCCCCCCCCCCCCCTCTTTAATTCCATGTGAGCAAAACTCAAAATAGTGTGAAATTGTAATTTTTTTTTCTAAACGGCGGCATTCAAAATAACGATAAAATAGGGATTTTCTGATTTTTCAAGTTTGTAGAACCTGAAATAAAGCTGAAATTGTAAAATTAATGAGGGAAACTTAAATTTTCACTTTTTCTTTCGAATCCGCAGAACCCGAATTAATTCTGACATAGTAAAATTTCAGTTTTGTTTTCTTCTTTAGATTTCGATAGCTGGATTTTTCAGGTTTGTGGGAAGCGAAATTGTAAAATTAATAAAGCGAAAAACATAATTTTCCCCCTTTTTTACTTTCTTCTATCTTTACAAGAAGAAAGTATTGGATTCATAAAAATTTTCGACTTTCGGTTTTCGACGGATTTATACCTTTTAGAGGTCAGAGATTCCAAAGAACATGTTTTTACAAAATGTCTGTCTGTGTGTATGTGACACAAATTTTGTGGGCCCTCTATCTCAAGAACTAATGCACGGAATTTAATAAAAATTTATATTCAAGTAGTCCCTAATATAAATTGCTGCTGATTAGTTTTTGGTGTAAAACGCCCGACAGATGGCGCTGCTATGCTGTTTTTTTTTGCGATTTCTGCACTAGCTCTATCTCAAGAACTAATGCACGGAGTTTCATCAAACTTCAGATTCAGTTAATCCTTGATATGAATTGGTGCTGGTAACATTTTGGTGCAAATCGCCCAACAGATGGCGCTGTTATGCTGCATTTACACAATTTTTGTAATAGCTCTATCTCAAGAAATAATGCACGGATTTTCATCAAACTTCAGATTCCGTTAGTGCTTGACATAAATTGACGTTTTGCACCTTGTGGTGTACATCGCTCAACAGATGGCGCTGCTATGCTGCATTTTTTGTGATTTCTGCAATAGATCTATCTCAAGAACTAATGCTTGGGTTTTCAACAAACTTCAGATTCAGGTATACCTGTATATGAATTAGTGCTGTTTATGTTTTGTGTAAATCGCTCAACAGGTGGCGCTGCTATGCAGCATTTTTCACGATTTCCACAATAGCTCAATGTCCAGAACTAATGCACGGATTTTCATCAAACTTCAGATTCAGTTAGTCCTTGACATGAATTGATGTTTTGCATCTTTTGGTGTAAATTGCTCAACAGGTGGCGCTGCTGTGCTGCATTTGTTGTGATTTCCACAGTAGCTCTAGCTCCAGAACTAATGCACGGATTTTCATCAAACTTCAGATTCTGGTATACCTTAATATGAATTAGTGCTGTTTGTGTTTTGGTGCAAATCGCTCAACAGGTGGCGCTGCTATGCTGCATTTTTTCAGAATTTCCCCTACAGCTCTATCTCAATAACTAATGCACGAATTTTGATCAAACTTCAAATGCAAATATACTTTGATATGAATTGGTTCTAAATTGATGTAATTTCTTTTACTATTTAAATGATTTAATTGATGTGATTTATATAGAAGAAAGTTTTGTGATGGCCACAACATACTAGTTTTCTTTTGAAGCTCTAAGAGCAGAATTAGTGAAATGTTTGCTTTATTTTTCTTGCGTTCCCTCATAATTTTAAACAACAGACAACACTAATACATTAGCCAGCCCGGAGTTGGAGTCGTCAAAATTTCTGGAGTCAGAGTCGGCCATTTTTTCCACAGACTCTGGAGCCCTGCATAAAATGCTGTATTGATTTGAGAATTAAACATAAAGCAGTTAAAGAGAATTTAATATATTGAATTAATTATACAATTAATTATTTTTTAACTTAAAAAAAAAAAAAAACTTTTTTCTGGATAAGCAATTAAAACCTTTAGATTAGGTTAAAATGTATTTGCTAGAAATATATCCAGCTTTCATAAAAAAGAAAGAAGGTGTGCAGGAAAGATATTAGAAATAATGGTTGAATGTGTTATCATTAGTCTTAATTTGTAATGCCAAACTACAAACTCCCCCCCCCCCCCCCTTATAGCAAAACAGCGAGCATTATATTTGGTATTATGATTTCTGTCATAGAATAGAATTAAATCAAAAAATTTTTCTTCCTTGTAAATTTACAGGAGTTCTAGTGTATATAACGATGTCTCTCTCAGGAAGTTAGCAATATACAGTGAAATTTCCATTTAATGAAGTATCATCATTACACTTAACTTCATTATGAAGAAAATTCGTTAAACAGAAATCAATTTAAATTCACGAAATTTGTATAATAAAATATGCATGCATAAAATGAAAAATACACAAATAATGGAAAAATGTATTTTAATTTGGGCAGAAATTCTTTTTAATGCAATGCAGCCATATGAGAAAATTTTAATTAGAATAATGCCTAAAAAAACACATAATAAAGAGAGGTAAACAAAACCTGAAGCGTTGTAGCATACTTTTTCTCTTTTTTCTCAGTATTCGAGATCATTAACTTTAAAAAAAGTCTGTAAATATTACTCTGTACAGCATTCTTATAAAAAATACACTGTTCATTAAACTTTTCGCACTTTTGTAAGTAGATGATAATTTTAGTGAGTGTAATAATTAAATTTTTTTTTTTAATCAATTAGTAGTTTAACAGATAACAAATTATGATTATACATTAAGAAAACAATTCAGAAATTCTGAATAAATAGTTTAAATAATGTTTTTCTTTTCTTTGCCATACCTTACACAAGAAACAAGGCAAAAATGATTTATTTTTCAAAATAAATTAACTACATACAAACAATTCCTTTGTAACATTTTCGTAAAACTGGAATACTCTTCTTATTGTATCAAAGGCTTCCCCTACTATCAGTACCAGAGTGTCTATATGAGAGATTGGCGATATCAAGTGTTTTTCTTAGTGTGAAAAAAATTGTTTTGCTTAGCACCAAGAAATTCATCGCAACAGCAACCTCTCCATTTAAATGCTGTACTGTACATGCACAAAAGTGGAATAAACTTCGTTATATAAAATATATATTTCATAATATGGAGATTAATTTACATGTTAATGGTGTCCAAATTCAAGGTTGAGCAGAAAAATTCATCAAATAGAAAACTTCGTTAAATAGGGACCTCGTTAAAGGGAAGTTCCACTGTATATACTTGATGTTATAAGAACATACAAAATAAAACAATGTAAGGTTAATTATTGTTTTATTAAAATATTTCTTACCCACTATTATCTTTTACTTCTACTTTATCAGTGCTCTTTATTAATTCTACTATCACAGTATCGTCATCAGATTTTATAACGTTAACAGGTTGCTTAAAATATTTATGTTTTGACGAGGGGCTCCACCTTGAATACTATATAAAAAGAAGGATGTGATTATTGTTACAATGAGGTGTACAAATGAAATTTCAGTCATTTATGAAAAAATGGAGGCCCACAAATATTCATGAATTCAATACTTTTTCTCATGAATTAAAGTAACAAAGAAAAGTAAATAAATTAGAAAACAGGCTATTTATTCTCATACTTATTTTTCAGAATGATAAAAATTAAAAGCTTGGTATAAATAAGTTTTAATGAAAGATTTAAGAATTAATTTTTATCAAATCTTCTTTTGAATTTAATAAAGACAATGCTATTATAGAATTAAGTAATAAAACTTTGTTTGAATCACCATAAAAACAAAAGAACACACAGGATGCGTTTTGGGATGGAAATCTCAACCCCGTCATCAGCCAATGTAAACATGTATCCTTACAGATACAAGGACACAAATGAACAGAAAGGGCAGAGAGAGGAGGTCTTACAAAGAATGTGACAGGTGGTGCTAGCTGAAAGGTAAACACCAATCACAGAGGAGCACATGCAGAAGAGGAAAGTGTTGCCAAAATGAAAGAAAAAAATTAACAGAAAAGAAAAAAGAGAAAAATGTGTTATTTTGTTTTTATGGTGATTCATACAAAGTTTTATTATTTAATTGTGATTTGACGCCAGTTTTTTGGTGCTCTTTCATCAATGCTTATAGAATATTTCAAGATACAGTAAACCCTCGATTTAACGGACTAATTGGGACTAAGATGTGTCCGTTAAATCGCAAAGTACTATTTATAATATTATTTTGTTATAATTATAGTACATATATATATTATTACTTACTTGTAATTACATATATTATTACAGTGCAAATTACATATATATATATATATACACTGCTCAAAACAATTAAAGGATATTTGAAGTTTTATATAAAATAAAGATATAAACGAAATTTTTTTTGCCGAAAATAGAAGAAGAGAATCACAAATGCAAATTTTTCTGGTTTTCAAACTGTGGAGTATGCAAATTTTGAGTTCGACGTCAAAAACGTCGCTTCAGCGGCAGCGAATGAAATTTGACTTTCAACTGGATAAAAGAGAATGAAGACAAGGATGATCGGCATTCAGTGATTGCTTTGTTTCGATGAGTACGATGTCTCAGCGAAGTCATTTGACAGATTCAGAAGCTTTGAGAATTGTTGGTAGGTTAGAAGGGGGCCAAACTCAAGCCGAAGTAGTGCAAGCCATTGGAGTGTCACAAAGTGTCATTTCCAGGATCTGTAACCGTTTTTTGGAGAGTGGATGTGCAGGCCGAAGACCAGGGCAAGGTCGTAGACGGGCAACAACGCCCAATGAAGATCGGTATTTAGCGTTAACAGCTTGGAGACACCGAACCATGAACGCTACTCTTCTCCAACAACACCTTCGCTCGGCTACAGGCACCACGATTTCAACTCAGACTGTCCAAAACCGGCTCCATGCTGTAGATCTGTATGCTTGCCGACCGATGGTATGTGTTAGATTAACATCAAGGCATCGTCGCGACCGCAGGGAGTGGGCAACCGAGCATGTCAACTGGAGGAGAAATGAATGGAGCAATATTCTGTTTTCTGACGAGTCCCGTTTTTCAGTGCATCCGGATAATAGGCGTATTTTCATCTGGAGGGACCGTGGCAGTAGGAATAATCCTGCGTTCGTGCACGAAAGTGTCAGATTTGGCGGTGGAGGAGTGTTGGTGTATGGTGGCATCTCCATTGACGGGCGCACTGACCTCTACATCATTCGAGATGGAGCTCTGACTGGTCGCCGATATAGGGATGAGATCCTCAGACCTATTGTAGTCCCTTACGCTGCAGCAATCGGAGATAACTTTATTTTAATGGACGATAACTGCAGGCCACATCGTGCAAACCTGGTGGAGGATTTCCTTTTCGAGGAAGGAATCGTTCGAATGGAATGGCCAGCATGTTCTCCAGACATGAATCCAATCGAGCACGTTTGGGACGCTCTAGGAAGACGAGTTTCTGGCCGCCAACAACCCCCACAAACTCTCTAAGAACTGGAAAGAGCTCTTCTGGAAGAGTGGGGCAGAATACCCCAACTCGTCATTAATAGCCTCATTGAGTCCATGCCTCAAAGGTGTTCAACGTTGCTGGCCGCCCGTGGAAACCATACCCCCTACTGAAAATGAGTTTCTTTGAAGAAAACACCTTTTTTTATTCTTTTTTTCTCATACGCACAAATTGTGTTTTTTTCCTTTAGTACACAAATGCGCAATAAAATGCATTTTTTTCTGCCAAACATGTGTAATTTATTCTCATATAACCTACTATGTCTGTCGACCATGTATCAATCAGCTAAACAGTTTACCAGATACAAAATCCACCTAAAACTGCAATATCCTTTAATTGTTTTGAGCAGTGTATAATATATATATACAATATATACAGTGTATATACATGTATTGTATATATACAATATATGTATATACATAAATATATATTGTATACATATATATACTACTGTATATATATATATATAAACACAGTACATTACTTTTAATAATACAATACTGGTAATGAAATACAAACGAATTAACACATATGCAACTTTTATGGGAATAAAACACTTTTTACACAGAAATAATAATTAATAAACAAGCAATAAACAAATGGAAAAAAATTATAATGCCCCCAAAACAACAGGCATCATTTATTGTTCATGTTATTTACATCACATTAAGGTTGCTCCATACTGCTTTATTGAAAAAAAAGCGTCTAGTTTTAGTTGTTTCCCACTTGAATGCTGTTTTTTTATTATAAGAGCTCGAAATTGTCTAAAGTGTTCATAATACGCAAACACTTCGGGATCTGAAGATGCCCCTATGTAAGTAATGACGTCATCCATATGCTCTCGTACTGTAGCTAATTTCGGCCGAAATTTGCTTAATTCTTCTTTCTTGTCGTCTTCGACCTCATCTTCATTATCATCAGGCAGAATACTTTCTGCGATTTCCTCCTCATTTAGAATCTGGTAGCCTGGATCTGCTTCGTCATTCTCGACCACTGTTCTATGTTCTATATCTTTCTCAGGGATATCATCACCAGCCTCCATTATTGTACTCCTAAAATCCGAAATTTCAAACCCTGTAAAATCGTATTCAGGATTTGCGTCGTTGAGTAGTTTTGACTAGCCGTTAGCCAGTGTGGATACCTTCATCTCCCTCCACGCAGCAGCAAAGTTAAAGATAGCAGATTTTAAATTGTAGGTGCACAAATTTTGCAGCGTTCTGGCTCCTCTTAAATCTTCTACTGCATCATTTTCATTTTCCAACACTACCATTACTTCTTCAAGGAATTTCTTCTTATAAATCCTCTTGCAGGCAACAATGACTCCTTGGTCCATCGGTTGAATTAATGAAGTTGTGTTTGGAGGAAGGAAATCCCATTTTATTCGTCCATCCCTACTAACTAACTTTTCCGCGTTAGGGTAGCAGGGAGCATTATCAAGGAGTAATAGAGCTTTTACTTCATGGGAAGGTATTTTCATAACTTCTTCTTGATAGTGACGCACGGCAGGAACAAATTGGTTAAAAAACCAATCAGAAAAAATATCGCTTGTGAACCAAGCATTCTTTGAACTAGAATAGATGACTGGCAGTTGTTGCATACTAATATTTTTTAGAGCACGCGGTTTCCTGGCCTTTCCAACTACCATTGGTTTAAGACGATGACTACCATCAGCATTAGCACAAAGGAGTGCTGAAATACGCTCCTTGTTTAGCTTGCGGCCAGGCGTCTGAGCATCATGTTTGTACGCCAAGGTATTTTCCGGCACAGAACGAAAATAGAGTCCTGCCTCGTCAGCATTGTATAACTGACACAAAAGTAGGCCCTCGGATTCTATCAGTTTCTTTATCTTTTTTCGAAAAGGTTCCACCTATTCGATGTCGGCGCTTAAAGATTCACCGCATGTTTTCCTGTTAGTGAAACCATGGCGTTTACGAAAGCGCCAAAACCAACCATCACTTGCACGAAATGTCACTAAACCCATATGTTTTGCCAATTTTTCTGCGGCTGCCCGCAACTCAACACTATGGACGACGACGCCACTTGACCACTGTTGTACAACCCATTTGTATACTGCCTCCTCCAGGTTTTTATTTTGAGCCACTTTTACATGTTTCCTGTCCGCCACTGAGAAACCACTTTTTGAATCACCCACGCTGTATTTAAGGGAAAAATGGACTATTTTTTCCTTATTCTTGCGAATGTCTGAAGCGGTTTGTTTTTTTAACTCCGTATAGTTCGCAAACACGTGCGACTGACACATCACTCTTCAACTTCTCTATCAACTCAAGTTTCTGTTTTATAGATAAATTAACGCGTTTCCGTTTAATATTACAAGCCATTTCAAAAAAGCACTAGTAGCAAAATACACTTGTGAACTGAAGCAGAAATGGATTGTGGGTACGCTAGCGCATGCATAGAACGAAAAGCATATCACATGGCCGCATAGGTTGCCAGCATCATTGCACATGCTTAGAACGAAAACCATGCTGCAGTGAGAATCAAAGCGCGCGCTTTCGGCGTTTTGTGTTCTTTCCCTTTTTTTAAGGTTTCGTTCATTTGATCACGAGACATTGTGTCGCCACAGATATAATAAATATTTTCTTTATTTTACCAAGAAATCACTTTTTAAAAATAGTAAAAAGAAATGCTTTGTCATTGTTCATTGCCTGATTTTTTACATATAAAAGCTTAAAAGAGGGTTGCGTGTTGATTCTCAAGTAGGGGAGGGGGGCAGTAATACTTTTTTTTTTTTTTTTGAAGCATGTTTTATTGTTTTAGAAACTGTTTTATCATGGAGGCTTCCAGTTTCAAATACAAAAATTTGAAATACGGGCGTTAAATTTCAGGTTAGGGAGAGGGGAATAATTTTAAATTAACGATTTTGATTTGTTAATTTAAGGATAAAGTGTTTTAAAAGGGATATTAAACGAAACCCTCTGTGCAATCTGCGATCACACTTACCCACTTGTTTTACTTTAATTTTTGTTTAATTTTTTTTTAAATTAGTCCGTTGAACCGAGGTCCATTAAATTGAGGGTTTACTGTATTTGATAAACCAGTTTCCTAATTAAAATTTTATTTACTGTTACTAAAAGTACATACTTTTTTGTTGCATATAACATTCTCATGAAGAGACACCATCGTGTTAATTATTAAACTAATACAAAAATAACACTTATTTTTGTTTTTCGAGAATTACTAAATATAAAAAGAAGTTTATAATGCAAATATTGTTGTTGTTCCAGATAGCAGGGGCGATTCCGAGATAAAAAGAATTTCTGAAATTCAGAGCAAATTTTGTGAAAGGTTGCATCAGCGAAGGTATGGGAGGGAAATCCTCTCCTATCGCTAATTATTTTTGTTGCAGGTCTGTTATGGTCGATTTCAGGCTGAGTGTAGATTCCTGTAATTTGGATTTGGGTTAAACCAATTTTTCGAAAGTTAGTTCAGTATATTGTTAAGGTGAAATCGAGCCCCTCACAATATGTAAATTTAATATAAATCAATTAATATGCTCTGTGTGTTTCATATTTTAACACGTCTTCAAATGAATTATAATGTTAAAGAAAAGGTATTTTTCGGCAGTCTGTGCTTGGCGACAGCAAGGCAAGGATTTTGACATAACTATAATGAAAAAAAAAAAAAAAAAAAAAAAAAAGACTGAATTTACAATGACAGTTCAAGGGATTAGATCAGGATCTCACTAGCTGAGATCCAGCCCTCTGCTATAAAAATATGCAGGGATGAGGACAGGACGAATGGCAGATCAGAAAATCTCAGGACCAATAATTAGGGATGCACCGAATAGTGATTTTGGCTGAATACCGAATATTCGGCCTACAGGCGAACCGAATACTGAATATTCAGCTAGCCGAATAGTAACTGCTAGGCCGAAAAGCGAATATTCGGCTTGTCAATTACTTTTATATTTCAAAGTTTAAAGGCACTAAAATGTTACATTTTAAAACAATTTTATATAATATTTAAAACAAACTTTTATTCTAATAAACAAGAGCTTTTTTCAAGTAAACTTTATGCTGAAAAAAAATCTGCTTTGAGTTATTTAAGAAGCGGATAGTTATAAAACTTTTTTAATTAATAAAATTTTAAATTCTATGGCTTCTTCTGAGAATTAAAACAGATGAATAAAATTTTCTTAAATTCTAAAAGAAATATTTTAAAATCAAAGAGAAATTGTGAAAAAATTGTACAGGATCATATACTATTTGTTTGTCAGGCAGAGACTAAAGTAAAAGTAAATAAATAATACAATCTATTCAAATTTTATACGGTGGCAACTTAGCAAGAATAACTGTTCCACTCCATTTGATTAAGCAAGGAAGTTTTTAAATGCATTCTTGATCGGTGTCTGGAGTGGGCAATCATTTTCAGAGATTGTAAACGTTGTTCTGAAAATCATAGCAAGAAACAGATTATTTATTGGACATTGTTCAGGAACTCGCATTTGTACATAATTCCTATGAAAATCTTCGTGATTGGTTAATTTTCTTAAATAATACTTAACAAACAGCAAATAGATAATGTAAAAACATTCTCTTTTATTTAAATATGATTTTGTTTCTAATTATTCTGAATATCTTTATAAGTTGACTCGTAAACGAAGAAGTTGTATAAGGTTTTAAAAAATATGTTTAAAAAGTTTTTTTTTAAGTATTCGGCTCGGCCGAATATTTCGATATTCGGCATACCGAATAGTTTGCTATTCGGCCAAACCGAATATTTGGTAACATGGCCGAATACCGAATATTCGGTGCATCCCTACCAATAATACAGATCTCAGTAAGGTCCAGTAGTATTCATGGGAGACAGCAACATCTGCCCTCTAAAAAAGTGTTATATTGCATTGCACACAATGTTAACTTTTGTTTATAAAGTTTTATTCAGTTTGACAGCTCTCTTTGAGTTTATAAGGTTTATTATAGCTCTCGTAGTTATTTAGCTACATGTCTTTTTAGAAATAATCTTAAAAACATGAGAACTTTCTTCTTTGAAATTGAAAGATACTTAGGAGTTTATCAAAATGCTATTTTTGATTCTGTAGATAAAAGCCTCTTTTGATGGCTTATTTACTAAGAACCAAATCATAATTCAAATTAACAGAAATCATTTAGTTTCAATAAAGTTTGACTAATGGTGCCAATAAATATTTTATTCTTTTGTGTGTGCTCATTGGAAAGATCTATGAATGACAATGCCAGATGAAATTTCTCTGATGTCATATCAAGCCACTGTATAATATTCAAGGTACTTTTATATGCCCTTGTAAATATTTATGTTATTTTAATTGGCCATTACCATCAATACCCGTTAGAACTGTACGATCACTCTTTCACAGTTTACTTTAAATATTTACTTACAAGTAGTAAAATTTTAGGAATTTTTTCCACAAAATATTAGGGGCAATAATTAGAAATTATAAAGCATATTTTTGTTATGTATTATACATTTGAAGAAAATATACTTACAAAACACTAATTATTGCACATGACATAAAATAGATCTATTTAAAGAGGAAAAAATTCAATTCAATTTAAACTATCAATTTAACAATTTAAATCCACTATTATGCACCTTTGCTTTTGCATGGTATGAGTTGATTACTTCTTTATTATTATGACAAAATAAATAAACAAGAAATGTAAAAGCTTTAAAGTTTTTAAACTTGTGTACGGAGGGTGGCAAAGAGGGGTGGGTGGAGCAGACGTTTCAGTAGAAAAGAATTTGGATGATTATTTATTGTTACTGCAAAGTAACAAAAAGGCAGCAAGTTTCAAAATATTAAAGATTTTTAACTGTATGATGTGAGAGAGAGGGAATGATAATTGATTGGAGGAATGGGAATTTGTACTGCAAAATAACAAACAGGAGCTTTTTAAAAAAAGAGAAAGTTAAAAAATATATATAAAAAAAATGTAAACTTCAATGTGCAGGAGGAAACAAAAATTTTGAAGCGAGAGGTAAAAAAAAAATATTTGGATTATGCAAATGAATCAAAATTTGCTTTTATAGCATGTTATTTATTGTTTCTACAAAGAAAGAATTAGAGAAAAAAAAATCTTTAAAATTTAAAACTTTGTTTACATCTGGGGACAAAAGAAGGGAGCATTTAGGGGAATTTAGATTATTTTTATTGCTCAACTAAATGGTAAGAAAATCTTTTAAATATTAATGAGTTTTAAAGATTTGAAGTGAAATCTTCTGGGGGAGGCTGAATCTTGGAGGCAAGACAAATGATTTATTCCCAATTTATTGTTAGTACAAAGCAACAAATAGGGTACAGAAATTAAAATTGAGGCAAAGGTGGATGTAGTAATTTGGCATGATAGGGGGATAGGACTAGATGATGCACAACATTATTGCTTTACTTTTGCAGTATGTTGTGATTTGATTATTTATTGTTTCTGAAAAGTAACAAATAGTGTAAAAAAAACCTATAAAAACAATATTTAAAAATAATAATAATAATAAAATTTTTATGTGATGGCAGGGTGGAGGAGTAGTGAAGTGGATGTTTCAGAGAGAATATAGATTATTTATTTAATTATTCTTTCTTATTATTATTCCTAATTCTTACAAAGTTAGGGGAGGGGATGGAATTTATGCAGAATTTTTAAAAGAATGAAAATCTGCCTAAATGTGAAAGATTTTCTTAATAAACATTGTAGTACTTCACACACACACACACACAAAGAAATCAAAGCGCTTTTGCATTTTTTGAACTACAAGTAACAGATACAACAAAATGTCCCCCACTCCCACCATTTAATTATTGTTAACTCTTTTGATCAGCTGTATATAAAGTTTAGTGCAATTGAAGCTTTTTAAATAAATTAGCTTGTTACGATTTTGTACATTGCATTGCCATTGCTTATTTGTTTTTAGATAAAACTTTATAATGGGACATTCATATACACATTTTTTTTATGGTGGGATCTGATAATCTTTACCACATCTTGAGCCATACACTGAAGGTCCAAATCTTTATTATTTTTTTTTCAAAATGTGAGAGCAAATAGAAAAATAGGAGTTAACTTATATCCTTCATCACAAAAACTAAACTGGCTTATCTGTAAAGTAAATAAAAAGGGAATATGTACGTCACTTTTGATATGCAGAGCTGAAAAAAATGAATGTGAAAACAATGAACTGGCAATCACACTTTTGCCTTATTGGTGTAACATTATGTTGTTTGGTGACATATTTTGTGTATAATACAAATCGAAGGGAAAGTAAACAAGTATAAACATTTCTATTTGATAGTTAAATCACAGAATTTGTAACAACCACCTTGTTTAATCACAAAATTAATATTTTTCTACAATTAAATAAGACGAAAAATTCTATTAAAGATTGTGGGAGAACTGTACATACTCTGTAATAACAGCTTTGTTTTAGTTATTTAATTTTTTTATATCCAAAAATTGATCTGTCAAAAACCACAGAATTAATAAAGTGAAAATTTATTTAAGTGGAACGAGGGATTTAATGTTTTTTTTTTTTTTTTTTTTTTTTTTTTAATGAATATAATGTCAAATTCACAGAATATATATATTTTTAAGGAAGTTTCAACATAACAAAATCACATTTACTTTTTCCTGCAAAATTCAAATTTCAATTACATGAAACACATGTTACACAAGAAATGCCTGAAATATGCTTATTTAAAGTAAGACATTTCTCTCCCTGAGAAAAAAAATAAAACACTCTTACACGAAGAACTTAGTGTTGACTCCAGAAAAAAAGCCGGACAGGAATTTAAAAAAAAGGCATCTTTTCCCACGACCAATTGACAAATTTCACAATATTTTAAAGCGGGCAACTGAAGAATGCCCCCTTTTTTTTTCTAAAGATCGTCTGGCTAATTTCATGATTTTCTTCTGATGACTGAATGATGATTTTCACAACATTTTCCCGCAACAGATTGACAAATTTCACAACATTTTATTTCTACTGATTGGCGAATTTTGCATTTTTTTCTCTTGTGATCAATTGGCAAAACTCACAGGTTTTTTTTTTTTTTTTATTTTTCATACGGTCGATGGATGAATTTTGTGGACTTTTTCCGTGGCCGATCGCCGAATTTCATTATTTTTTTCACGTGGACAGTTAGTGAATTTCCAGATTTCCCCCATAACTTATTTGCAAAACTCACAAGTATTTTCATGCGATCAGTGGATGAATTTAGCATCCTCTCCCCATGACTGACAGATGAATTTTGCGATTTTTTTCCTATAACTGACTAGTGAATTTCTCGATTTTTTTCACATGACCAGTTGATAAATTTTGTGATACTTCCTTGCAACCAAATGATGAAATTTATGGTTTATTTCTCACAATCAATGGAGATATTTTGAGAGTTTTTTCTCCTGTGACCAGAAAAATAAATGAATTGAAAGGGCAAGTCAAAAATGGCAGTAAAGGCCACTGGGTGCATAAAATAATGAAAAAGGGCCGCAGGAAAGACAAAGTAGTTAAAAAGGGTTGCCAGACACACACAGTAGTTGGCCTAGAGGCAACACTAGAACTATTCTTACTGTGTATCGAATGCAAGAGGCTAATTTCAGCGCAAAATCTGCAAATTGTCCATATCTGAATGTGTCCATATGGAATATGTGGGATATGGCCAGGTTTTAATTTCTAACTAAAAAAGTACCAGAGCTCTAATATTCTGCAGTAATAACAAACATTGTATATCCTTCCTGCTCCAGTGAATACCGACCAATATTTAAAAATTCACTAAAAACAAAGAAGTGCTGGAGCTGAGCTTCGGCGCAAATTAACCCTTAAATGCCTGGTGTTGCTTTTTGGCAACATACCCAATTTAGGCTCTAAAATACTATTAGAATAATATTGAAGCTATAATGCCTAATGTTGCCAATAAAATATATTCTGAAAATATTATTAAATCGATTTTCAACATGTAGATGGCAACACTTGTGCTGTTTAAGAATAAAGATAGATTTATTTTTTAAATTGTTGCTACATGTTCTTTTTGTTTTGTTTGGAAGCTTACAAAATATCCTATTTTGACCTGCAGTGAGCAAGGAAAATTTATTTCTTATTATAGTTCCTAAAATTCTTGTGTGTTTAATATTATAGAATTTTATCAAGGGAAATTATTTTTTCAATTAAACACCAGTATTGCTGATTAGTAACAAACTGTTTTTTAGCCATAAACTATACTTAAAACAAAATATGATTTTTTAAAGTATTTTTCCCATGATTTATTTAAAAAATGAAAGCGGAAAAATATTATTACAATGACTTTTGAAAAATCAGGCATTTAAGGGTTAAGCACTGGATGCGGTTGGTGCATTGTATCTGGACCCAGAGTCCGATTTGTAGCAGCACATTCAGGACATGAGTCCTGAATTCACACTCTCAAAAAGCTCCTAATTTTATTTTATATCTGAATTTGAAAAGTGTTGACTTCATTTAATAAACTTCACTTGCCATAAATACATTAAATATAGAGAAATGACAAAAAAAAAAATATATATATATAAGACAAATTATTGGAATTAAACAACTTTTGCCAAAATTGCACAATTTAAATTGATGAAAATTCTCACTGTAACAAACATTCAAACCTAACATGGTGATGAATGAAACATAGCATTTTGGAAAAATATAAACTAGATTACAAAGAATTAGAAATAATATAAAATATCAATCATGCATTTGATTAAGGTACCATCAATAACTGTATCATATAACATTTGTTTAAAAAAAATTTGCTTTAGAAATAAGAATCTGCAAAGTAAAGTACATTATGGGAGCTGTATAAGAGATCATAATGAACAGGTTAAAAATTGTGACTGAGACAATTTGTAAAAATCTGCTTAAAAGGTTTTAGAAAAAAATTTCTGTTGGCCATTCAATAGTCAGTAATAATTCACAATAAGTACAAAGGGGATAGAAACTTCATAAATCAGTTCTTCATGAATTGAACACAGTTAAAATATATATACAGTAAAGCATCATTTATACATCTTTTAAATTTATACATAGTTTCAGTGCAGTCCCAATTCATCCCTATGTATTTTAATGTTGTAATGTTTCATTTATATGACATATAACATTGATTATACAGCATTTCCTTCATGTCATAACCAATTTTCTCAAAAATTTTTCTTCCAGCGTCGTTTTTTTTTTTTTCTTTTCTGCTAGCATATTTGGGAAAAGATGAAACACAAGAATGCGTGTGACTACTACAGGGGTTGTTTCAAATTTGTGGAACTCAAGAGGGGCTGGGACAAAAAGAATGGACAGTGTGCAGGCTGCATTGACACTAACACACTTAGAACCTTTTTTGTTTTGCACAATCCTAGTAAGAAAACTTTCCAGTTAAATATTTTATTTATAATCTGTCTGTACATTCGATGAAGGAATTAAAAAAAAAAAAAAAAAAAAAAATGTAATTCAAGCTGTGCAACTGATTTAAGATTTGATAATTCTCACTTTTATTTTTGAATTTTAGCAATGATTATTTTACAGTCAAAGATTTTACTCCTTAGGCATCTAACTACAATTTCGATTATACGTCTTTAAAAATGGTCCCTGAAAGACACATAATCAGTGCTTCACTGTATATGTTCTATTTCTTGGTCACTTTTATAGTAAATTTTATCTGATGATTTAATAATAATTTTATTTACAAAAAGACTTATTTTCATTTTTTCTTCCCACCTTTTTGTCCCTGATGCCACTCATTTTTTATTCTTTACTAATTCTAATGATATTATAAATTTAAAGTGTAAAAATGTTTGCCTGACGTCAGGGTCAAAATGAATGGTAAAATGCCTTTGCATATGGGTGAATTATAACCCAGAGAGAAACATGGGTCAATTTTTTTTTTTAACATTATTCAAATATTTTTCTTAATTCCAATTTTCACTTTTTTCATTGAAAATCAACAGCCATTTTTCATAGAAAATGTAACATTTTTACTTCATTGTTGCAAAAATTTCAAAAGCCATAATAATAATTTATTTCTTTTTAGTTGAAAGATTTTCATGTGAAATATTAAATTGAGCTAGTTTTTTTTTTTTCTTCAAAAATTAAAAAGGTGCCATAGTAGAAATAAAAAGGATATTTTCAGAATAAGTTTTTGCTTTGGTCAAGTTTATATTTTAGTAAAAAGTTTCCAGTGGATAGCTATTTTTACGCAGGTAGCAAACTTAGTAGGGAATTACATAACTTAAATTTTAAAATGTATTTTTTTTTTTCGAGATGAGAACTATTTATACCCAAAGTTAAACTTAGGTAATAATTTTCTGATGTTTTACATCACCTCTTGGGAGAGAATAAGGTTTAAAAATTTAAGTAAAACTTTTATTTTTTATTTTTTACTGTATCACAGCTATATTGTAAAATATTAGCAGTAAGGATTCAACACAATGTACATTTACATTCATAGCGTTCCTGAGTGGGAAATAGGGTATTTAAATTTAAGTGAAGTTAATTTTTTATGTTTTGATTATAGATTTTTTACGTTCAGATTAGAAGTTTTTGTCCAAACTACCGCAACCGGCATTACTACAGTGGTGAAACATTTTGACATCCCACATTGTGATGCAATACCACATACATCAAAGCCTGATGATGATACTCTCTATTAATTTTGAAATGCGTTTGTCTGAGTGCATTAGTTATTAAAAAAATTGACATATTAAACAAAAACATAATTTGAAGAACAAATTAAAAAAACAAAATTTATTTCCTAGATTGTTTAAGCCCGAGAAGGGACAGATATTAAGTTATTTCATTCAATTAGTTCTACATTTAATGTTAAATTTTTGTAACAAATTAGTTAAGCCAATTGAAGATTAAAAAATAAAAATAAAATTCATACAATATGATACTTAAAACAACCTAAAAAAATAGATTCCGTTCAAATGAAATAGAAATAAATCTTAGACTTTTTTTTAAGTTTTGTATTTTGCATGCATCTTATCATGTTATGTACAATTGTCATAAACATAATACAAAATCTGCAATACAAAAATTTTCAATTAAAAATGGAAGAATTCTAAGATTTATTTCGATTTCATTTGAACGGAATCTAATTTTTTAGGGTGTTTTAAGTATCATATGGTATGAATTTTATTTTTATTTTTTAATCTTCAATTGGCTTAACTAATTTGTTACAAAAATTTAACATTAAATGTAGAACTAATTAAATGAAATAACTTAATATCTGTCCCTTCTTGGGCTTAAACAATCTAGGAAATAAATTTTGTTTTTTTAATTTGTTCTTCAAATTATGTTTTTGTTTAATTATATTATGTATAAGGCAACAATAGATAAAAAATAAATGCAGACATACAGAGGAAGTATTGCGATATAAAATGCCATTTGCATGATCTCCTTCTACAACTTCAAACAGCTGCAACACATTTTTTCCTTCAATTCTCCAGATAGGTGGTTTGTCACAATCTTTATTTTCAATTGTAGTAACAAAATCACCCGTCTAATAGAAAAATGAAGAGTATTAGAGTATTACTTATCATGAGGCATCCAAAAGAAAAGAAAAGGTAAAAATATTTGGAATTAATGTTAAAATTACAAAAATATCAATAACATTAAAAAAGGAAGTTAAAATAGAAATTCCAAAAATAAATAACATTTTTCAACAAAAATCACACACAAACCAAAAAAGTGATAATCATAAATCTAGCAAATAAGTAAATCTTTTTACAATGATATTTTAATCAAGCAGTAGTAGTAGCATTTGAAATGAAAAACAGAGTTAACCAAAAAGCATAAATTTTAGGTCTCACTTTCACCAGTATGGAATTATTTGAAACAGCACTGAAAAATAATAATAAAAAAAATGATTATTTTAATGAAAACTGTGTACACTGACCACATGGTAAGTTGATCAGCAGTACCTATATTTTGTGATCAACTTAAACAGGTGAACAACTTATAAAGGTATCAAATTTATAAAAGCCGTATTATGTGTATTCTTATAGTGGTCAATTTAGATAGGTGAACAACATTTCAACTGGGGTGGTCAACTTAGTTAAACTTACTGTTTTACTGTATTTAAAGGATGTAGCTTATAAACTTGCATACATTTAGTATGAAAATCCTTTGATACACCAAGAAAAAACAAATGTCATTGGAATATGATCAAATATAAAAATAATTTAATCTCTAATAAAACAAATAATCACTTCAGAAAATACAGAACTGGTCTTTCATAATTACTCTCCAACAACCTTTCTTTTAACCTAAGACTAAAACTTGGAATTTTAAACTCTACTTTTATAATACACAAATTACACTAACAAATGCTATATGAATCATTCAAATAACAATAGTATTAAATGATAACATACTTAAATTTTTTTATGTATGCTGCAAAAAACAAAAACAAAAGGGTAAGTGTGATCACAGATCGCACAGATGATTTCGTTTAATATTCCTTTCAAAATACTTTAACCTTTTGCAAAATATGTTAGTTCCACATTTTGCAACAAGAGGGCACACTCCATTCTAAACAAACCTCTATCCAAACAAAACTGCATTTTACAATCTATTCGTAGATACATTAGTCGAGGGGATCGGGCCCATAGTACCCGAGATAGGTAGGCACTCCCTGGCAATAAAAAGCAGAACTAAAAGATGTAAGACTATGGTGCATAATATGAAAGAGTGGTCAAAGGTGAGTCGGCAAAAGCTAGAAAAGTGCCCCCCAGGTGAAAAGGGGGAGGTTAGAAAAATTGCTTAAAGTACACAAGTTAAGAGCCCAGAGGGGTAAATAATATAAGACTTTTTGAAAAATTTATGATTTTTTGTGTGATTACAAGTGTTCTGTTATAAGTATGCAAAATTTCAAGCCTTCAACTTAATTAGAGGCTCAGTTAGAACAAAAAAAAAAACTTAAAATACACAAGCCCAGAGAGGTAAATATAAGACTTTTTCAAAATTTTATGATTTGTCGTTAGATGTAAGGAGTTCAGCTGTAGGTATGCAAAATTTTAAGTCTCCAACATATACAGTTTCTTAGAACGGGCTCTGTGACACACAGACAGAGGAGTGAGGTGAACAGGGTTTCGTCAGATGAACGAAACCCTAAAAAGATAAAACATTTTGACTTTTTTATATTATTAAAGCACACATGTGTGTCACTAATGCTAAGATTAAAAGTAACACTAGATGTTATGGCAATTTAACTACGGATTTAATTTTAATCTCAGATATCTTTGCTTCTAAATGTAACACATTTTATTTCCTTATTCCATTCAATAGAGCAAAAATTGTACTTTGAAATAAAGTTGGTTGAAAACTACAAATTAATTTATTGATTTTTTGAAAATAAGTTTCAGGCATGCATTTTTTAATCTATCAGTACATCACATAAAAATAAATATTTGTTTGCTACAACAATGTAAAATTAATTATTATGCATATAGGGCTCCAATTATGCAAAGCTAAGGAAACAGCGGCAAGGTTATCAAGACTGGTGAAGTTTGTTGTCAAAGCTTGGCAAGCACACTTATTTCTTTTTTCAATAACAATAAAATTTCTTGCTATCTTGGGCTTTTTTATGGAGATAGTAGATGATGATAAATTGAACTATTTAATATGTTTTTGTAAAAACTATACATAATATTCATAGACATGCCCAGTTTTGCTAGGGATTACTTTAAATATACTACGCTGGTCATTTTTCCTAACAAATCTAGGATTGGGGGCTCTACTGCTGTCGACAGTCGGTTTTTCCAAACAGACATAGAATTTGTTATGATTTTATATTTTAAGCAAAAATCTTTCCAAAGAAACCTAGGGTTAGGGCCTCACTAGCGAAGGCAGAGGGGCAGACTTAATGAACTCCAACTGCTAGACGTCCCTTGCGTATTATGTAATCTGCCACCATCTTCTCCCCTATTTAAATAAAAAATTTTGGTAAAAACCCCCATCCAAATCAGCCAATTAGTTTTTGCATTATTAAATTTTGACATTTATAACATTGAATTTAAAATATTTCCTATCTTTAAAAAAAAAACCATAAAGTGAGCTTTATACAACTTCTTAATCTTTTCGTATCTTTAAATAAAAAATTTTCATGAAAAAGCATTGAAAGTATTACTATCTCATTTATACTTCTCATAGTTATACTTCTACGGGAAAAAAATGTTTTTCCTTTGTCCGATTGAAGATCTGAGGAAAACCTGGATAGGTGCAGACACAATCAGATGTACAATGGAAGCTCGCCATTTTACAGTATTCATTAGGGGTTTTAATTAATATTTCAGCTAATTAGCTAAAAAATCCAAAAACTGGCTTTGAGGTACATAACATCAGACTACTAGGTACATACACCCAGTAGCAGAAACTGTCCAGCATGGCAGCGGGCGCTGCAGATTATTTTAAACCTTGTAGATTAATCCACTAGCTTAAAAAGAAAGGCTAGGGTTAGAAAAAAGCTGAAATTTACTTTTAAGTCTCTAGATTTATGGTATTTGTTTCATAATTTCATTATATTTTCTTTATAAGGACAAATTTTTCTTATTTTATGGAATATTGTTGTTTTAGTAGGCTTAGTCTAGCACTATTGGGTCGCAGATAAATTTTAGTACGCTGCAGACTGACACAGAAAATTCTGTTTCCGGATACATACATAGGTATTTTTCTGCCAAATCTTGTAGCTCTGTCTTTACAGTACATACAGCACACACACACATACACAGAGAAAGAGGGAGAGAAACTTTCATCTTTATTATTATAGATGATAATTATTAAAAGAAAGGGATATATTTCTGCCTCCTTGTGAAAAATATATCTAAATTTAAAAAATATGGGTATATTTTTTACAAAAGTTGGAGTGAAAGAAGGGAGAACCAAAACACAGACAGATATGATATTCCTGTATCAATGGCTGGAATTAAGCAATTGAGGACTAGGGTGTAAAAAAACAGATTTTTTAAAATTTAAATCAGATTTTTTTGGTTTAAATTGGATTTTTATGAATTTTTTCCCAACATTCAAATACTGAATAGCTACCAAGAGTTTTAGGTTTCCAAAACGATTAAACCACTAATTGCTAACATAATCTATGTTTTTACACTTTAATTAATAACAATTAATTATTAGTTAGTAATTACAGAAATTATAAAAACTGCAAATTAGTAGTTTCATTAGGTAGAATCATACAATAATGTTATATACATTAATAATGTAATAATTATGTAAAACTTTATAAATACTAGTGATATTTAACATTTATTAAAATTATTAACTTCATTTTATATTAAATAGTTAACACTACTTCAAATTAATGATTATTAAACAATTAACTCTCTAATTATTAACATATTATACATTTTTAAGCCTTAATTATAAAAATGATAATAATGTATTATTCATTTTAGAAAGAAAAAGAGACAAATTTTATGAATAACAAATTGAAAAATACAATTAAATAACATATTTTAATAATATCCTATTTCCTCTAAAGAAATAAAGTTCTATTATTTTTGCAAGATCATGCCCACATGAATTTAGAAATACTGTTGAATTGGTAAGCTTTTTACAAGAAATATCTGGCTACAACTACAGGTGAATTTCAACTACTTTTTTTTTTTTTTAAGTCAGAGTGCATTTTGCCAATTTCAAAAGGGGCATGGTGTGGCACCATTAAAAAAATGGCCTAGAAGAAAAGGCATAAGTAATTACAGAATTAATAAAAACTGCAAATAAGTAATTTCATTAGTTAGTAGCACAAATAACAAAACTAACAAATATTATTTGCAGCTCGTTTTGCATTTGTATTTAGGCAAATTACTGTAAACCACCAAAATCTAAACTTAAACACATGTATATGAGTTAAACCCCTTCATATAGAATAAATATAAGTTTGCCACTCCCACTTATATCTGAAATCCTCAAAATATTTAAGTAACAGCATTATTACCTCTCAGTGTGGATTATTAGCTTTCAATGGTTCAATTTCTTTTTCTTTTTAAGAAAAGTTTTGCTGCCTTTTCAATCCCTAATTAATTTTTTTTATATTTAGTATGTACTGAGTTACAAAGTAAAAAAAAAAAAAATTAACCTATACCGAAGAAGCTCTTGCTGTGCTTAGCATTTTTATACCAATTATTTCTTTTTCTCTTATACATTCATTTACAATTTAGCTGTTAAGCAGATGTCATTCTTTCATTCTTCTTTAACTTGAGATTGCTATTAATTACTATTTATTCTTTTACTTGTAGAAATGTACTACACTTGCTATGTGTATTTTATATAAAATAATGCATAAATTGATTACTTAAAGGAAATTATATTAGACTTAAATATCATTTTTAAATGAAACTGTTTTAATTTGGATAAAAACTTAAAAACTATGCTATTTACAAAAACTCAACTGTTTTTAATTTTTTACAATACTCATGAATTAAGCTTAGAAACAATTATTTAAAGCTCTTTTTTTTGTTTATTCATAAGTCAAAATAGAAACTTTCAAATTATGTTCATTTTAGATTTTAATACTTTTTTTTTTTGACATTTTAAACATTTAGAAAATTTTTGATTTAAATCAATGATTAAAAAAAAAAATCAGTTGATTAAAATCATGATTTAATCGCTGATTTAAATCAAATGATTAAAATCATTGACACCCTATTGGAGACACAGGCAATACTGGGAGCCCCTTTATTCAACTTGTCTTATTCATTCCGTTTACATTTGCTTAAAATATTTGACATTTTCAAATATAAAATATATATATAATCAAAAATTGTTATTTGGGATCACTTGGCTTAAACTAAGCAGAAAATCAGGCTCTCCCTCTATTCGAATAAAATTTGTACAGTAGAAGAGAGCTCGTTTAAACAAAAAAAGTATTATCAAAGTGAGTTATCTACTCAAAAATCGTGTAAACATATATATATCCAAATGAGTAACTTTTTTTAAGTCGGTTAAAAAAATAGTCACAGGACAATTTAAATTTTGCTACCTTTACATTTATTGTAAACTACTAGAAGTTAAACAATGAACAATTTGATTTTGTTACACATTGAAACTTTTTTAAATATAGAAAAATCTGGTTTGAATCTTGTATAAACATTTGAAATTCATTCAGCCTGAACATGATCATCTGAATGCAGAGAAAAACATTTTTATCTGACAGGCATTACACTGAAATACATAAAGCCATTTATTCAAAATAGGATACAAAAACAGAAGATGAATTAGAGACTATGTGATACATGAACATTAGATCTACTTTTATAGATTACTGGGGAAAATATGTAATTTAAGCTTCCCAGTCAAACTATCTGCCATTCAATTGCATTCTAGAAAGATCTCAAATAAGTGATAGATCAATTTGGCAACACAGAGAAATATTATTGACTTAACACACACACACACAAAAAAAAAAAAAAAAAAAAAAAAAAAAATTACAAAAACTTCTTATTAATAAGCTACTTGGCAAAAGTACTGCTCATGTAATAGATTACCATTTGCTTTTTTTTGTTCAACTACAGATTCCTTTATAACTGTGACATTCTGGTCAGGAAAATCGAAACTTTATTAAACATGTAAAACAACATTCAAAGCATATTTAATGGTAAAATTTTGAAGATTACTTTTGGAAGTTATCTAGAAGTAATAAAATCTTCTGACAAGATGCCATTTAATTACACTGAACTTAAACTCATTCCTGACATAAACAAAATTATAAAAATTCCAAATTGACCAGAATTAATTACAAAACAACAATTAATGAGACATAATATTAAAAGTATTAAACTAGTACATAAAAAAACAATGTACAAGAAATATACAATTAGTATAAGTACAGGGTTGTCACTGGGTCTGTTTGATCATATTATATAGTTAAAAATGCTGTAAAATATTTTATTGAGGTACACTAGAGTATGCTCTTGTTCTTCCTAATAGATGAGTGAGAGGTAAGTTTGCATAAAGCCGTTGGTCCACAGGTAGGTACACAAAGGGCACAGCTCTTTAGTTATATCCTAAATTTAAGCAGTATGAAAAAACAAGAGATAAATATAAATAATCTTACAAATATTAAAAGTCATACCTTAAATTGTACTTCAGTACTATCACTAGAATTTGATATTTTCTGTGGTGCATTCACTTCAGTACTATTTTCAAACGTACTTGTAGTAGCTTCTTCTACTGTTTTTACTACATCTTGTTCTGATGTCTGCGTCTCTGAAGGTTGGGTGGGTAGAGGCCTTCTATGAGGTCCCCGCCGCCTACGCCGTGTACGACCTCTGTACACAGGTTTTGGCTTTTTGGATGAAGGGGCCTCAATTTTAGGCTTTCTAGGAGAAGGAGCCTCAATTTCAACAGGAGGAGGTTTTTCTTCCAAGACAGGTTTCTACAGATGTCAGAGAAACATAAACAAATATGTAACTTTATGAAAAGAAGAATATTAGTATTAATATCCTCAACATTCAATAAATAAGGCTTAAATATTTTACTGTTTTTCTTAACATGATTAAACTTCTAAAGAAATCTTGCTTTATAAAATTTATTAAATAAATACACACAAAAAATATTTGTCATGATATTTTTTAAAACGAAATACATAATCAAGAAATTAACAGATATACCAAGTGTAATCCCTCATAGTCATTATTAGTGCATTTTATTTTTCAGTAAAATATCTGGTACTTTTATGTTACCCAGGCACAAGTGATAAGCCGCCAAATATTGTTCCCATAGTCATCATTCACACTGCATTAATTCGTTTAACATTATAAACCTTTCAATATATGCAAGTTTCATTTAAACAATATACTATACATGCATTTAAAGTACATGCTTTTTACTCATTTAATTTAAAATATAAATAAATAAAAACTAGTCATGGTGGGCCACCGTAATACTTACCCATCATGGATATATACATAATATAAAATATGAAAACAAAACATGTGCTACATGCTAAGCATTGTATCATGTTACTTTATTCATAATTTAATTTATTTTGACTCCCTTAAATATAATTAATATAATCCCTTAAGCTAATAATACTTTTTGTTGCATTAAAATATCTCAATTTGTTAATTTTCTACAGGGTCCCCCTTTGGTAACCCCCCTTATAGGTATGGAGATGCATTAAATGCTTGATATTTATGATAAGCCATTATTGGCATTTAATCTTATAGTTTAGTGATAGTTTTTTGGTCGGCGGAATAATCGAGTAGTACCGAATTGCGTAAAAGAAACATCCTTATAACTCCAAAAATTATAATCATATTAACTAACAGTTTACTGCATTGGATTATGAGTCTCATTTCCAATTAAAATATATCTTTGAATTGAAATTTGAATGAAATACAGGGTCATGAAAAATCGAAGAGTGTGAAAAATATGATTACAAATATCTCGGCAACTCATTATCTGATCGACTTCATTCTTTATGCAAAATTTATGTTTTTTTATTGTCTTTTATATTCTCTCCTTCAAATAAACAAATTCGAAAATTTTTGTATACCTTTTATCAGAACGAATATTTCGAGAGTCTGAAAAAATAGTTCCGGATAATCAAGGTTACTGATATTCAATAGGCTTCTTCCCATTATTACTTCCTACGTACACACCAAATTTCAAGTCTCTATCTCAAGTTGTTCGGGAGATAGAGCATTTACAGACACACACACACAGAAGGCCGGCAATTCCCCCCCCCCCCCCCCCCCTAAAAATATGTTTTTTGGAATCTCCAGTGTCTGAAATGTGTAAATCCGCCAATTTGTTTTTTTTAATTTTTAAAATGATTACAAGACTTATCCTATACTACGTATGATGGATAGGTAAAAATTAATAAGAAATAATATCATAAACTGAAAACATTTTCTTTTAATTTCAAAGCATATCCAGGGTTCATACAGAGTTGGGAAGAAAAAATCCAAGGAGTACCGAAAAAAATCCAAGGAGTCCAAAAAATTTTAAGGATTTGCCATTTTTTTTTTTTTGTAGTTGTTGCTTTTATGTGCTGCATCGTTATGTGGTATGCACACTCCAATTTTGATCAATCAAATCCCAAACACTTATTATGTATATCACATACATGATACATCTTAAAGAAAATTTTAAAAGGTTAAAAAAAAAAAAAAGAATGCTAAACGCAACATACAAGAAAAAATATGACAAGTTATAGTTTTTTCTTTTATTCTTTTAGAATGATCGAAATAAAACGCGAATTCCATTAAAAGATCGCGGATTTCCCCCAGAAGATCGCGAAAAACACACGAATTTCCCCAGAAGATCGCGAAACACACGCGAATTTCGGCCCAGCGGTAATCGATTCCTTTGAAGGTAAAACTTTGACAAAATTCGCATTTCTTTCCCCCGATCATATGATGAAATTCGCGTGTTTTTCGCGATCCTTTGACGAAATTCGAGTGTTTTTAGCGATCTTTTGAGGAAATTCGTGTGCTTTTTGCGATCTTCTGCGGGAAATTCGCTTTTTTTCGCGATTCATTGGAATTCGCGTTTCATTTCGATCGTTTGATGAAACTGACGTTTTTTTCGCGATCTTTTGACGAAATTTGTGTTTTTCGCGATCTTCTGAGGGAAATTCGCGTGTTTTTCGCGATCTTCTGGGGGAAATTCGCGCGTTTTTCGCGATCTTCTGGGGGAAATTCGCGCGTTTTTCGCGATCTTCTGGGGGAAATTCGCGCGTTTTTCGCGATCTTCTGGGGGAAATTCGCGCGTTTTTCGCGATCTTCTGGGGGGAAATTCGCGCGTTTTTCGCGATCTTCTGGGGGAAATTCGTGTGTTTTTTGCGATTTTCTGGGGGAAATTTGTGTGTTTTTTCGCGAACTTCTGGAACAAATTTGTGTGCTTTTCGCGATCTTTTAATGGAATTCGTGTTTTATTTCGATCATTTGACGAAACTGACGTTTTTCTCGCGATCACCTGATGGAAACCGCGTGTTTTTCGCGATCCTTTGACGAAATTCGCGTCTTTTTCGCGATCCTTTGACGAAATTCGCTTCTGTTTCGCGATCTTCTGGGGGAAATTCGCGTGTTTTTCGCGATCTTCTGGGGAAATTTGTGTGTTTTTCGCGATCTTCTGGGAGAAATCCGCGATCTTTTAATGGAATTCGCGTTTTATTTCGATCATTTGACGAAACTGACGTTTTACTCGCGATTATTTGATGGAAACCGCGTGTTTCTCGCGATCCTTTGACGAAATTCGCTTGATTTTCGCGATCTTCTGAGGGAAATTTGCGTTTTTTCGCGATTTTCTGAGGGAAATTCGCGTTTTTTCGTCATTTTCTGAAGGAAATTCGCATTTTTCGCGATTTTCTGAAGGAAATTCGCATTTTTTCGCGATGGACTGAAGGAAATTCGCGTTTTTTCGCGATCAACTGAAGGAAATTCGCGTTTTTTCGCGATCAACTGAAGGAAATTCGCGTTTTTTCGCGATCAACTGAAGGAAATTCGCGTTTTTTCGCGATCAACTGAAGGAAATTCGCGTTCTTTCGCGATCAACTGAAGGAAATTCGCGTTTTTTCGCGATCTTCTGAAGGAAATTCGCGCTTTTTCGCGATCTTCTGAAGGAAATTCGCGCTTTTTCGCGATCTTCTGAAGGAAATTCGCGTTTTTTCGCGATCTTCTGAAGGAAATTCGCATTTTTCGCGATCTTCTGAAGGAAATTCGCGTTTTTTCGCGATCTTCTGAAGGAAATTCGCGTTTTTTCGCGATCTTCTGAAGGAAATTCGCGTTTTTTCGCGATCTTCTGAAGGAAATTCGCGTTTTTTCGCGATCTTCTGAGGGAAATTCGCCTTTTTTCGCGATCTTCTGAGGGAAATTCGCCTTTTTTCGCGATCTTCTGAGGGAAATTCGCGATCTTTTAATGGAATTCGCGTTTCATTTCGATCGTTTGACGAAACTGACGTTTTTTCGCAATCCATTGACGAAATTTGTGTGTTTTTTCCGATCTTCTGGGGAAAATTCGCGTCCTTTCACGATCTTCTGGCAGAAATTTGCGTCTTTTTGCGATCTTCTGGCAGAAATTCGCGATTTTTCATGATGATCTGGGAGAAATTCGCGTTTCTTTCGTGATCTTTTCATGGAATTCGCGTTTTATTTCGATCGTTTGACGAAACTGACGTTTTTTTCGGGATCTTTTGATGGAAACCGCGTGTTTTTCGCAATACTTGGACGAAATTTGCGTATTTTTAGCGATCTTTCGAGGAAATTCGCGTGTTTTTAGCGATCTTTTGAGGAAATTCGCATGTGTTTCGCGATCTGTTGAGGAAATTCGCATGTGGTTCGCGATCTTCTGGGGGAAATTCGCATGTGTTTCGCGATATTTTAATAGAATTCGCGTTTTATTACTATCGTTTGACGAAATTGACGTTTTTTGCGATCTTTTGATGGAAACCGCGTGTTTTTCGCGATCGTTTGACAAAATTGACATTTTTTGCGATCTTTGGATGGAAACCGCGTGTTTTTCGCGATCGTTTGATGAAATTGACATTTTTTGCGATCTTTTGATGGAAACCGCGTGTTTTTCGCGATCGTTTGACGAAATTGACATTTTTTGTGATCTTTTGATGGAAACCGCGTGTTTTTCGCGATCGTTTGACGAAATTCGTGTGTTTTTCGCGATATTTTGAGGAAATTCACGTGTTTTTTGCGATCTTTCTAGGAAATTCGCATTTTTTGCGATCTTTTGAGGAAATTCGCGTGTGTTTTGCGATCTTCTGGGGGAAATTCGCGTGGGTTTCAAGATATTTTAATAGAATTCGCGTTTTATTTCTATCGTTTGATGAAATTGACGTTTTTTGCGATCTTTTGATGGAAACCGCGTGTTTGTCGCGATCGTTTGACGAAATTGACATTTTTTGCGATCTTTTGATGGAAACCGCGTGTTTTTCGCGATCGTTTGACGAAATCACGATTTTTTTCCGCGATCTATTGACGAAATTTGACAGTATTTTTTGAGACATATTTGCGAAAAAACGCGATTTTTCCGTGATTCTTGGCTAATTGCCAAACATCGATGAAATTTAAAATAAAGATCGGCTAATAGTGTTGAAAAACGGACTTTACGAACCTAATAATTGAAAAAAGGACCTAGTGGGAGCCCTGCTATAAGATTATCCTAACCAATCAATGCTGTGCTTCATAAATAACGGGCATAAAGGATTTACCGTGCGTTTTACAATCACGATTTTTTTTTTTCCTCGGCAGCAATACCGCTTGCGCCCGAAGCCGCAATACAATTTAAGGAGTTTCTAAGGAGTGGTTTGCTTATCTAAGTAGTTCTAAGTACTACTTGGGAGTGTTTTCATTTCCAAGGAGTTTCCAAGGAGTCTAAGGAGTCTGTGCGAACCCTGATATCTAATTTACACATGTGAAAGATAAATGTTGCGTTTTTAGCAAGGTTTGCATATGGCTAACATAAAAATACCAAATATTCAATGATTATAACAAATTTTTAATTTGGGGTACAAACTGCAAGGAATAGTGTATAAAAAAATGCTATCATGCCATATTTATGAAAATTTGTGTCAGGGTTGGCATGATTTAAATCAACTGATTTAAATCAAGATTTAAATCAGCTGATTTTTTTAAAAAAATCATTTGATTTAAATCAATTTTTTTTTTAAATGTTGGAAATTAGTTAGCAGAGAAATAAGAAGTGGGTGTAAATAAGTAGCAGGGGTTTTTCTGGTATTTCCAGGATTGCTATCAGAAAGAATGTGGCAGGTGCAGGTTAAGCCCAGGTGATTACAATCCAAAATGAGGATTGTTCCCTTGCCGAATGCACATATCAATGGAAAATTTTGGGTAAAAAGTTAGAAAATGTATTAGATAAAGATAGAATTACAAAATTTAAAGCAAGATATGAACAAGCTATTAATGGCTGTCATTTTGCTGGAGTTTTATTAAGTCCCTCTGTTTTAAATCGAAATGAAATTTCACTTAATGTAGAGGAAAATAATGAAGGTTTGGCATTCATTAAAGAAAATTGTTCAAATCTTCTCACCACTGTAGAACATTTTCAAGCAAAAAATGGCCCATTCCAAAAATTACCACTGCTTGAGAAAAAAGTTTCAGTTATTATGACAGATTATGATTGGTGGAAGTCCTTTTATGTAATGGGAGGTAAAGAGAGAATCAGCAAAATTGAAATTGAATTTATTTACCAAATAACAACAGCCGTGGCTTCATCTGCTGGAGTAGAAAGACAATTCATAAGACTTCTTTTGGACTAGTTCATTCAAGTCTTCGTAATAAATAAGGAGTGGACAAAGCTTCTAAATTAGTGTTTTTGTTCAAACAATTAAATCCCTGATTTATTTGTATTTGCTTAAAAAATATTGAATTAATTGTGATTTTTATCCCTTAATAAATAGCTTGCATTAAATGAATATTTAATTTGTTTTCTAAATTTTACCATTTTCTATTCATTTACAACATATTTAAGTTTATTTTTTATTTAGTGTGTACATTTCAATTACAAAATAATAGAATGGCTTTAGATTAAAGCCTAGATGTTTAATTTATAGTATCAATCAGTAACTAGAATATAGTATTTTCTTAACTATATAATTATTTCTTATGTTATTTTTATAAATTATAAATATTATTTATTCTTTTTTAGTTATTTATTATAAAAAAACGCTCCATGTATTGTAAAAACATAAAAACACAATAATTAAAAATAGAATTCTAAAAAAATCAAATAAATCCGATTTAAATAAAAAAAATCTGATTTAAATAAAAAAAGTCAGATTTTTTTGATTTTTTAAAAAAAATCATGATTTTTTTTCCAACCCTGATTTGTGTTCTTTGCGGATCCTTAATAAAAATTTTCATCTTAAAATGGAACCTTTGTCAAATTTCTTTGTCTTAAAAAAGAACCTTTTCCCAAACCTTTTCATTTCACTCTTCGCCAATTTAATCAGCATAAAATACAACCGGACCTGTTGCAAAACAGGTGCTATCACCAAAGAACCTACTATTTAGCTATATTGCTATATAACTATAAAATAAATATGTATACACCTAAATTTATCTATCTAAACTTGATGCATTTATATATATATTTGTTCATCAAAAGACCTTGTTAAAAATGCCTAAACCTGAATTAAATGCTAATTTCAGGAATAATAAAATTATGATTACCATATATTACTCGCATATAAATTGATCCCTCTACTTCAAAAGGAAAAATAAAAAAATTGCATAAGTCGATTTCCTACTATGAGAGGAAAACATCAAAAACTCATGTATAACTTTGACGCACTTTTCTCTACATAAACACTGCCAGAAACAAAAACTTTTGCGTTTTTTTTAAAGAAAAAATAATAGTCTTTCAAAAAGACTTAGAAACAAAACATAAATATATAAATGAAAATAAAATAATGAATTCTATCAACATGCAAATGTAGTCATTGGAATCCTAAATCCGATGCTAAGACAGGCTCACTAAACAGCTCAGCAAAGCCTTTTTATATTAACAGCACATCATTACATATATCCTTGATCTTGGTTTCAATATACATTTCGTATACTTTCATTGCTGATGCAACATCTTTTGAATGATCAAATGAATTTTTCTGTTGGTGTAGTGGTCTTACACATTTTTCACCCGTGGGGAAAATAATGTAATATCTGTCTTTATTACATTCCTACTTTTAGTTTTAAATGGCAAGCTTGAGCTTATCGAATTTACAGAGCATTTTTCAGACACTGAATTTCAACAGTTTGATGAAGCAGAAGGATGAAGCATGTCAAACACCTGGTGAAGATCACAAATGTTGGTTAAATTTTTTTAGCTTGCTTTTTTACTGCATCATTGTAGAGAGCAGCAAATGAATCCCGTAACAAAATGTGTTTTGTGTATATAAGTTGCTCCGACCCCACCTCACACTTTGTACCTTGTGTTTTTGTCCTAAATTTCTTGACTTACACATGAAAGGATAAAAATTAATCCTTTTTACCACTTAAACCTTTTTAAAATTTAAAGTTTAAAAATAAAAGTTCAAAATTAAAAATTCCCAAATTTTATCCAACTTTTGAAAGGCCGTAGTCTAAATCTGATTTGCCCCTGTTAACTTTGTTTTCCAACCCAACATTTATTACTTTCATGCTTCAAAATTTATCTATCTTTAGACTAATGTCAGACGAACGTCTTTTTGCACGCTTTTTCCCCTACATATCATCGCTACACAATGCTAGCGGCATTGTTTAGGTATGATATGTAGGGAAAAAAGCATGCAAAAAGATGTTCGTCTGACATTAGCCTTAAGAATAAAAACACTGAGGTAAACGCAATTCTCTGTTTTTGTGGTGAGGCTAAAATCCCCAGATGCCGAACCCATAAAACATCATGATGCCTGGATACTTTTTAGCATATTAAAAGAGATCACCTCCTATTTCTTTCGTGTTGCACTCTAGCGGAAATATTCCATATTTAAGATGAGACACTGGAAAACCCGTGACTTTTTACGACAATGAAGTGCTAAATTAACTATCGCCTCTCGGCAGTGCATTTGTGAGATCGAGCCGCAACAACTTTCAAGTCACCTGGACCTGGTGTTTCGAAAGACATCCAGTAATTGAAAGGCCTAATAAAACCAGGTCCCAACGAACTCTATCTTCTTTTCATTGACTCATATCTACCCACAAGTCAGTAGGCTACGTCTACCTGAAATGTTGTGCAGTACCACGAATCAGCCAAGGATTGCTAGCTCCTTTGCACAGTACCGGGTGTCCGGAGCGAGTTGCTATGCTAAAGCGCCCTGTAGTCATCGCCCCGAGATAGAGAACCTTGTATGCCTCCCTCGATATAGTACAGGAGTCGGTAGCACGAAGTCACCTGCCATGGAAGTCCCACAAAAATTCCAGAGCCTATATAATTTTAACGCCTAACCACAGGCCCAGCGAGTGCTTCATTATCTGTGATAGTGCTTGCTATATCCACCTACTAGTGTGATAATCCTGATGGCAACAAATTGTTTCTAAAAAAATTACCTACCATACAACAAATAAATAAAGAGGTGTGTAACAGAACTGGTATGTAACAATTTGTGAAAAGAAAAATTTAAAAGAGAAACTGAAGCATCTTTTTTTCTTGCTCCTCCTCTCTCTCCATTGTCTATAACAGAAAAATTATTCTTTTCCTGAAAAGAATTTTGTCTCACCAAACCAATCCCAACAAAAGATTAACTTTTAGACATTCAATGAAGTGTCGGTTCATCAGTCAGATGAAAATGAGACTCGATCTGCAAATGTGGGTCAACACGAACAGCTGTCTTTTCAAAGCCAGAGGTCAAGGTCCATTTTGTGTCTGATCATCGGATGAAAAATACAGAGAAAAGGCATTCTTTTTTTACACAGAACTTTTTATTATTAGTGTGTTAAAGCTTTTTATGACACCCATTTTTCTCTCTGTGTGTGTGTGCGCATATGAGAAACTCTGGAGAACGTATATTTTCGTGCTCCCAATTAAAGGCGTGTAACTGATTACGTGTTAGAGGTAAGACTTTTATTTTTTTTAATTGAAGACAATGGGGGGGGGGGGGAAGAGAAAGAAAAGATGTATGTTGAAGAATAATTTCTTTTTTATTTTTATTATCCTTTATTATTTATTGGGTGAATTGTTTGTGAAAAGAATCCACATTTTTAACTGTTTAAACTAGTTTAAATTTTAAGTTGCATGAAAATTATTATTTAAAATATTTTTTTTTTTCAATTTTGTATTTTCTCTCTATTCTAAAAAAAAGTAACTACAGCTGTCACTACCGCCGCCGGTTTTGAATTTTTTGTGACCGGAGGTCTTTCTTCGTTAATATTAAGAAAAATAATGCATACAAAAATATGAAAATCAGTAGTATTATACAGAAATGTTTGATAAACACGCTGATGCAGACAGTTTTCAAATCGAAGAATTATTTTAAGAGATATTTAATGCTAAAGTTGGATAAAATCATTCCACTAAAAAAGTTTTATAGGAGCAAAAACTATACATTGGAATTTAATAATTTTTAGATCATTTTATACGTTATAATTTCCCGGTGTGCAGAATTCATTTATTTTTTTAATTTGACTCATTTTTCGAGGTTTTATTTCTATTTTAAATTCAAATTTTCAGCATTTCGAGAGATATTTTTTACTTATTTTAGAAAATTGTACTAATTTAACCTGTTGCCAACTGTATAAACGGAAACAATAATGTTTGCTTCAAATTAAAAATTTATTTACACGTGACTATTATAAATAGAAAAGATACTTTCAAATTAAAATTAAATAATTGCGTATAAAAAGCAGGAACTTATTGAAAATTACGTCATAAAAAGTATACACGTGAATTTTAAAAGAGAAAGGATATTGTAAAATAATAAATTTATTAACATGCGTTAGAAGTCTTAAATAGGAGAAATTATGTCATATTTACGTCACATTACAGTTATTACATAAAATGAACACAAAATAATATTGCAAAACAGTTTAAATTTTGAAATTGTGCTAGACATTTGATATTTTGAGAGGATCTTTTCAACTATTTTTGTTAGGAAAGCGCAAATAATATTTCACTTCTAACAAAAGTATTTTCATGTGAATATTTAAAATAGAAAGAATAGCTTGGTCAAAATTACGTCAGATTAAAAACGATTAATTTAAAATGTCTCATTTAAAAGAACTTTCCTTTCGCTTTGTTAAAAAATACCAGGAGGCAAAGACTCTGTTTACTTAATTCCTTTTATATATTAGCTTATTTTGAAATGTTGTTATACGTGTCTACGTCATCAAGTTATTTTGATTTCGACGTTTTATTTGTATTTTTATTAATGTTGTACTAATTTATTTGTTCTTTCGTTATTTAAAATAAAAATTACGTCAATTTGTATAATTTGGCGAAATTGGTCGACTGGATAATCAAGTAGTACCGCAGCGGATTTGGCGTTAAAATTCCCCAATCAAAGAGAAATGAATAGAAATCCGTTTATAGGGAGATCACCACTGTTTTTTAAATTATAATTCAATCTTTCGAAATCTTTTTAAAGCCGATCAAATTAGTGTGCATTTAGAGTCTGCGGTGTCTGGACAGGGATTGGCGAGCGTAGATCGTAGGGGCCGAGCCCCCTAGTTGTTATAGAAAGATATAGTTATCATTACCAATTTTATGTTTTATATATTGTGTTTATTATGTACAAAAGCATGATTTAAATAACTATAATTCAAATGACTTTGATGTTTTAGACTATATGTAGGATTTTCTGAAGCACATTCACATTTTATATATTCCTGATATTGGATATTGCAAAATGAGTACCCTGATAGGTCAAAGTAGGCTTGGTACGAGAAGGCTGATGATCCAGAAAATGAAATTGCAGAGATGCTTGACGAAGTACGAACTGGAATTTGTTGCCAAGGATATGTTGCCTGCTCTCTTGTCCAAATATGTCTGTATTTTTGCCAAAGATAGTCAGGTTCAGTTTGGATATGGAGCATGTTGCGCAGCGTCTCCTTCAATAGCACCAATCGAAGTGAAAAGCCCAAGTTGTATATAAAAATATTTTATGTTAAATATAGTTCGTATAAACCTCCTGGAAAATCAAGGGTCATGCAAAAAGTTGTATATTTTAGTGTTTGTCTCTCTTTTTAAGTTTTCAAGAATATAACTGTTTTCGTTTCATTGTTTGTTTGATTCCCAATCAAATTTATAATGCCAATGAGGTAGGATTGTATTGGAAATGCCTCCCAACAAAAACATTTGCTTCATGGGAAGAAAAGTCAGCTATAGGCCACAAATCATCGAAGGAGTGCATTACCGTCATGTGCTGTGAAAATGCTTCAGGTGACCATAAAATGAAACTCGGAATGATAGGGAAGATCATGAAACCCCGCTTGTTTAAGAGTACAGAACCAAAAAGTTTACTGGTGTTTATTTCAATCAAAAGGGCACATGGATGGAGATTTTTCTCGGATGGTTCCATGAACATTTTGTTCCTGAAGTCAGGAAACATTTACAAGCAAAAGGCTTACTCCGAAAAGCAGTACTGCTTTCAGACAATGCCACTTCACATCCAAATGAAAGTTTCCCAGCATCTGATGATTGATTGATTGATTACATGTAAATTTCTCCCTCCAAATGTTACAGCAGCGATACAACCTATGGATCAAAGTGTAATTTCAGCAATGAAACAGCTCTACAGATATGACCTTTTGAAAAACTTGATTCATGAAGCTAAAACACTACCAAATTTTTGGAAGCAATATTCGTTATTGGATGCAGTATAGGGAATATCAGCAGCATGGTCAAATGTAAAATAATCTACGTTAGAAGAATATGAAAACAGTAGTATTCTTGAAGGAAGGAATGAGAAGGTTAAGAAAATCTTGATGAAGAAAATTTAGAAGATTGATTTCAAAAGGATGCATGTGAGCCTGGCCTCCAGTATTTGACTGATGAAGACATCATTTCTAACTGTTTTGTTAAAACTAATAGGGATGATAGCACTGACACAGAAGATGTACTAAAGGAGTGAAATACAATTTCTCATTCTATTGTTCTACAATCTGTAGAAACTTTGTTAGACTATATGGGACAAAGATGATTTGATTACACGGACATTACTGCGGTTCGTAAAGTATGTGCTGATATAAGACAAGAGATGAACAAACAGCAAAAGTAAAGGTGCTTTACAGATTTTTTTCAGCAATAAATATTAAAAGGAAAATTCCTAGTTTGATGTTATGCAGCATGCAAATGTAAGTAATTTTTATATTTTTGTGCTGATGTTGATTTTTTCTTTAATAAAAAGGAGTTTTCAGATTATCTGTGTTTTTCGATTGTCTATGCAACCTCTCCCAGTGATTAACCCGGATAATCGGGAGTACACTGTACTTTGAATTTTTATTTTGAACTAGCTAAAGTACCCGGCGTTGCCCGGAATTTTAAGAATGTTTGTTTTGAAAAATCAATTTCAAAATTAAACATACAGTATAAAACAAAAATAAAAAAAGCATTAAAGCCATCTTTATTTCAGTTCTTCACTTAGAATGAGCTCTAGGGACCTAAACCTTTGTGGAAATTCTAATATACATGCACACATACTCGTATATATATGGAATAGATTTAAAAATAGTGAAGACAAATTCAGACATTCAGAGAACCTCAAAATGTTAAAATATGCTAATATTTCCATAATCAGATTTTTATCATGTTTTTTCAAACTCGTATGAGATTACATATTCAACTGCTGACGTCCATTATATTTCTAATATGACATAACATTCACTTTTTAAAAATTCGTTAAACTATTTATTTAATTTTTCATGAGTAAATTTTGCAATAGAAAAGTTATGAAGCAATATTTTTTTTTTTTTTTTTTTTTTTTTTAAATTTGCCAAACTATTTATTTTTCATGTGGAAATTTTGCAATAGAAAAGTAATTGTTGTGGTAAGAATTTTATTGTGGATTTTTAACTGTTGGCAACTGCTATAACAAAAAAGGTTTAAATTTGATAGGAAATTACTGTTAAATTGGTGGTTTTTTATTAATTAAAAATTAACTATAAATTATTTCGATTTCAGATTACTTTAGTTGCCTCGGCCATATTTTAATACACATGTACGTAACATTTCACAATTCTGGGTTCCGAATTGTGGATTTGTATAAAATTACAGACAGACAAATTTTCATTTTTATATATTAGATTTGTTACATGAAGCCAACTCACTGGCCAAATGTGCTACTTTGCTCCAAAAATGAAAATCACCAAGAGAGGGCTACATATGAAATCCATAAAAAATAATAAAAATAGTCATAATTACAGCAGCATTGCAAGTCATTAACTTGGGAAGAAGAAAAAACATATAATACACAGTCTGTCCCAAAATTTCCCAGACTGGTTAAATTACCAGCCAATAGATGGCGCTGCGTGTCTGCAGGTGATGTCGAAAGCATGACTACATCCTGTCTTGTAAAGCAGTACAATTTTACATTGGTATCTGTTGTGTGATACTAAGTACGTTCAGTTTGCAGTAGTGGTGTAACATGATCATGTTGGAGCTTGTGAAGGTCGGACAATGAACCAACATAAAACTTTGTGTCAAGCTTCAGAAAACAGCAAGCAAAGCACTGCAAAAAGTTTATGGAGACAAAGCTCTAAGTTGGTTGACTGTTTTTGAATGGTACAATAGGTTTAAAAATAGGAGGGAGAGTCTGGAAGATGATGAGCACAATAGCCGTCCAAGAAGCAGGCCACATGGACAAATCATGAAAGTGAGTGACATCCTATAAAATGACCGCTATGTTTTAGTCATGATAGGTATCAGCAAAAGCACAATTCATCAGACGTGACAAAATGTTTAAAAAAAAAAAAAAGAAAGGTCTATGCAAAGTTTGTCTCCTGTTGGCATTTTCAATAAAACCTAGTTTTAAGTTTAATTAAATCCCAATAAATTTACCCCCACCTTTTTCACTCACCCTTTCAATGTTTAGTTAATCATAAAAAGTTAAATTGTTTCTTTTTAAAGTTTAACTCAGTTTGAGAAAAGGGTTTAAAAGTTAAACAGAGCTGTATTTTTAACACCACTATATAATCTGTTACTAACTAAAATAAACTTATGAAAAAACTACATTTTTATGATTAAATTAAATTAGTATCAGAATTTGTGCTCACAACTGTGGATAATAAGAAACTAAGATAAAGAATTAAGATTTCGCCTACCGCAAAAAAAAAGTATGATTATAAACAAGAGATCTTGGACGTAGTACATAGCTTGAATATAAAATATATAAAACATACCTTGGCTTCTTGACCTGAAACTTTCGATGAATCATCTTCTTGAGCAATAGAATCAGTGACAGGATTCGTCTCTATATCTTCGAATTTTCTTTTAACACAGTTTCGCCTTTTTTCTAAAATTTTAGTTGCAAGAAACAATTTTTTAAAATTATGTTGTTTTATATAAAATAAACATATACACAGACTTAGATAAAATGTAAAACTGTCTGCAAACTCAAATAATTTCTTAAAAATTTTCTGCAGAAAAACACCACGCCCCTCCTAAGTCCTATATCGCCGCTAACAGCAAAAGTGAAAAAGTCCTCTTTCCAATCCCCCACATTACGTTACATGCTCTCACCCCACCCCCCCCTTGCCCCTCCAATTTTCTGAATTAGACTTTATTGAAAAGAGGATAATGTTTACTAAGATATTGAAACCGAATTCCCCTTTCGAATGTAAAAAAGTCACTGCAAATCGCAGAGAAATGCTAAACAAGCGCATAAACATTTGCTAAAATTTCCAACCAAATAAACTTTATTTAAAAGACATCAACATTTAACATTTACTTTTCAACACAAAATTTATTTTTAATCTGTTAAATTAATCTGTAAAGCCTAAAATAATCTGCAGCACCTGCTTTGGTGCTGCACTGTTTCTGCTACCGACCCTGGCCAAAAAATAAAAAAAAAAGCATTGTAGCTGCCATTTCGGCATGCACTTCCAATATTTTTAAGTTAAAAATATATATGCCATGGCGCTTCTTCCATGGTACATGGCAAATAATTTCTAGATAGCTTTTTTTATCTGCAGACTTTCTCACAAGTCTGTGACGGGCCTCACACAGATTCTCCGCCTGGCGTCTTAATAATTTTTTTTATGAAAAATTTGTAAAAAAAAAAACCCATCAGAACTGTCTGCAAACTTTGAAATTTTTCTGAGAACGGCATTCGCGTGTTCGTCTATATTATTTGACTCTGCATATACATTAATAAAACATATAAAAAAAATTATATTAATTTCTCTCTTTAAATAATTTTTTTTATTTAAACTTTTTAAAAAAATTATGAAAATCTTAACTTCTGTCAACTAGGTATGCATCGAATATTCAGTATCTACTTGGTATTTGGCCATACAACTGAATATGCAGTTAGGTCGAATATCAAACTATTTGGTCAGCCAAATATTTGATTTGGCTGAACATCAAACTATTTGGTCTTTCCAAATATCAAAATATCTGGCCAAACCAAATGCTTAAAAAAAAATATTTTTAAAACCTTTCATGACTTCTACTTTTAACTGTAAATTACTGAAGATATTCAGAATAATTAAGAAATATAATCAAATTTAAATAAAAGAAAATGCTTTTACATTATTTGCTGTTTGAAAAGCAACACTTAAGAAAATTAAGCGTTAATTATGACCTTCGTAGGCATTAATGATGTACAAATGCTAGTTCCTGAATATTGTATGGTAATAATTTGTTTTTTGCTTTTTCACAAACAGGGTATTTCTAAATAAAATGGAACAGATTTTCAGAAGTGATAGGTATCAAAACAGACAATTTTTGTCCAAGAAATCAGGATCACAATCTACTTATTCAGTCAAATATATAGTGCATCTCACTGCAGGTCAAACATTGGTTTTCGTTTCTGACTTTAACATTTAATGAAGATATTGTAACAATATTTTCAACAGACTTACTTTCATTTCTGTAAAATATGATGACATGTTGAGAATCGTTGGAAGCCACCATTCATATCCAAACAATACCTAAGACATTCCATTACACAGAATGCAGTTGACAGTACATACTGTGTCACGGGCAAAAATTCAGTCGCTTCAAATGATGTTCACCCTGATGAACATTTCATACAAGCAAAGTTTGATGAAAATCTTGCTAAAATATCTTCATTATTGTTAACCCCTTGCGCTCTGGTGCTATTAGTGGATGTATGTCACTAGCCACCAGTATTGCCGCATCTGTCAGATTTTTTTTTTTTTTTTAGAAATTTTGAATTCACACCACAAAAAAATTTAATTGGTAATCTTCTTTTACTTTATTTATAGAAAATCAATCATCTTGTAAAGCAAAAATAAGAGTTAAAAAGAGTTGATGGTGAGAATTCAGAATGTCTAATTAAAAAATCATCCAGATATCATTCCGCTTCATATGTCATTGTCGGAAATAACCAAAATAGCATGACATATGCTGCATATGTCACAGAGCGCAAGAGGTTAAAATTCAGAAAGAAAATTCAGTTTCAGTTTGTAGCGACACACCCTGTAGTTTTGATGGAATAAGTGGATTGAGATGACAGTTTCCTGAACAATAAAACTATTTTCCTTAACCAAATTATGTCTCATGATAGTTTGTTTCAAGATTTTAGGAATACCCTGTTATGTTTACAGCTTCCGAAAATGATCGCCCACTCCAGACACTGCTCTTCAGTGCATTAAAAAACTCCCTTGCTAAATTAAAAGGAGCAGAAAGTTTATTCCTGTTGAGTTGCCACCATTTGCAATATTTTATTTTTTATTTTTCATGAAAAATAAATACTTTTATGACTGTAATATTTTCCTTCTAATTCCTTAAATTTCTCTTTGACTTTAAAATATTTGTTTTATATTATAAGAATTTTATCATTTACTTTATTGGTTTAGCGGTTAGGTCACTAGGGGTTCATATATCGGGGAAGTTTTTTTTGAAAACCCTGTATGTGAATGTAAATAAAACTTAGCCTATGTTACTTTCTGGGTTATAATTCACCCATATACAAAGGCATTTTATCATCCATTTTGATCCTGATACAGGGATGATTCTGAATAAAAAAAATTTTTTTCGGAAATTCACAGCAGATTTTTTGAAAGGTTAAAGCAGAGGGGAGAAGGGGAGGGGGAATCCCCTCCTGGGAATAACTATGCATTTTTTCCATGGTATTTTGATGAAATTTGCTTTGTTTTCGCGATCTTTTGATGAAATTTGCATTTTTTCGTGATCTTTTAATGAAATTTACGGTGTGTTTTTTCACAATCCTTTGACAAAATGAATGTTTTTTCCGGAATTCTGTGACGAAATTCTCGTTTTTTCTGTGATCCTTGGATGAAATGTGTGTTTTTTTGCGATCCTTTGACGAAATTCACATTTTTCCTGTGATCCTTTGACAAAATTGCCATATTTTTCTATGAGCGATTGACAAAATAGATTTTTTTTTTTTTTCAGGAACCATTTGTTGAAGCTCGTGATCTTTTTTATATATGAACTTTTTGGACTGATGACCGATTTTTTTTAACTTTTGGAACGAATGTGTTAAATTTTCAGAAAATTTGGAACAGAATTGCCCCTGATAGAGCGCCCACAAAATTTGTGTCACATACAGACAGACGCTTTGTGAAAACATGTTTTTCGGAATATCTGACCCCTAAAACATGTGAATCCGTCGACAACCGGAAGTTGAAAATTTTCATGAATCCAATAATTTCTTCTTGTAAAGGCAGAAGAAAGTAAAAATTATGTAGTTTACAGGGGTCACAGTCACTCGAAATAATTTGTAATAGTTTTTGGAGCAGCAAAATCAGCTTTTGGAGAAGCAAAAATCAAATTTTGTAGCAGCAAAATCAGTTTTGTAGCAGCAAAAAACGAATTTTGTAGCAGCAAAACACAAATTTCAGAGCAGGTAAAAACATTTTTTGTATCTGCACTCTTTCGGACAAAAAGTGTTTTTGCAAGGAGGAAAACATTTTTTATCAAGCTAAAATAAGCAACACAAGGAAAACATTTACTTTTGTAGCACAAAAAAAATTTGTCTTAAGATAAAATAAAAAACTGCAGAAAAAGTGTGAAGGGATAAAATATAAAATCAGATTAAAGGAAAGATAAAAAAAATCACCATCACCATTTTATTATATTGAATTTGACGCATTCTATCAGTTGTTTTCGGAGAACTTACCACTCAGAAGTCTGTATTCACATTGACTCACACCAGTTTTGCTTAACTTTCTGCAACAGAACAACGTTTGACCATTTCATACGAAATACATAGAAAACAAAAATGTGAGTGAACCCAGGGGTCCCAGTAGCAGAAAGTTATGGTTGTGTCTGCGACAGCAATTTAGTGGGATGAAAATTGTCTGTGGGTGTAGCATGTTACATTTTCTTATGTACAAACATTATAAATGTTAAAATAAAAAGTGTTCTTACTGATTAATACTATAAATAAATTGAACTATATTCCAACTATAATATTAACTTAAGTAAGTAAATAGCAAAAATTAATATCTTATGAAGAATTACATAATAATGAATATGTAACATGGTTCTCGAGAACGAATAAAATTCCAGCACTATTCCAGCACACTTTTAGATACATGCATAAAAATGGCATAGAATTACACACAAGGAAAATTGTGACCACATTGATTATATATTTCACAGAAATCTTGTCGGATCTTTTTATTTTTTATAAAAGGTATCTTTTAGGACATTAAATTATTAAAGAATTTTTGAAGAAAAATGTGTTTTAACTTAGTAAGGTACCATGAAAAGACATTTCATATATAATAAAAAGTTAAGAGAACAGAGCTTGATTTTTTTCTTTAAGTGCAAAAAAAAAAAAGGAAATAAATAAATAAAAATAAAGATACGATATGTAGAGTAGAAGTCAGGAGTATACTAAGTTAAAATTCAGGAATTCTGTACACCAATCAGGAGTCCGTTTGACGAAATTAGAGTTTGCCCCGCGATCCTTTGGTAAAAATTTGCATTTTTACGCGATCGTTTGACTAAGTTTGAGTTTTTTCTGCGATCTTTTGGCTAAATTAGTCTCTTTTTTCCTCAATTCTTTGCTGAAATTTGTGTTTTTTTCACAATACTGTGACAGAAATTTGCGTTTTTTCGGCATCCCTCGGACAAAATTCAAGTTGTTCGCAGGATCTTTTGACAAAATTCACATTTTTACAGTGATCCTTTGACAGAAATTTACATTTTTCGTGATCATATGATAAAATTCCGCTTTTTTCTGCAATTTTTTTAGAGATATTCACGTTTTTTTTGCGATCGTTTGACTAAATTTGCATTTTTCCTGTGATTGTTTGACTAAATTCGTGTCTTTTCCTCGATCCTCAGATGATATTTGTGTTTTTTTTTTGCGATCCTGTGACAGAAATTTGCATTTTTCAGTTTGCAGTTGACGGCACTACATTTTTCATAAAAGGCACTGGGACTGTTGAACTAAATCTAAATGGAGAATGTGTATGCTTTGGAGATGTAATGTTCTGCCCCAGCTTACGTCACAATCTCATCTCTGGTTCTCGCCTAGATTCAAGGGGCGCCAAGTTCAAAAAAGGGGGAGGGGAGAATCAAAACTTATCATTCAGCTCATACTCTTTTCCATTCTTTCTTAAGAATGGGGATATATTACATACAACCCGACTCAAATTCTAAATCTGGGAAACAATCAATGTTTAGAAATAAGGGAAAAACCAATAATAAGGTAAAAACTAGAAACATTCATTTCGAAGCATCTATTACTCAAAAAGATGACTTAAAATTATGGCACCGTAGATCAGGGCACATTAGCCCAACATTAATAGAACGTATGGAGAAAAACAAAAGGGTCAGGGGTTTACCTTACATAAAGAATCGTACATTTGAGTGTGAAACATGCAAAATCAAAATACTCAGACGCACATCTTTTAAACCTTTGAATAAAATAAGACCACACAAACCTCTCAATCTCCTGCACACAGATCTGTGGAAACCAATTAAGATAACAGGGCGAAATGGGGAAAATTACTTTCTCACAATAACTGACAATTTTTCTAGAAAAGTAATGGTCTACCCAATCTGTGACAAAACAAGTATACAAAGTTTTTACAAACCATGTGACCAAAGACGAAAGATTTCTTAATACTAAACTCAAACATGTCCGAAGTGACAATGGTAGAGAATTTTCGAATGAAGCCTTTAAAACATACTATTTTGAGAAAAACGGGATAAAGCATGAGCTTAACAATACATATTCACCCGAGCGTCTCAATCAGACCTTAGTGGATGGGGCACGTACCATTTTACATGAGAGTACACTGAGTCTAAATTTTTGGCCAGAAGCCATTCTGTATAGAATAAATCCCAGAATAAAATGCCATTTGAAAATTATAGTGGAAATAAACCATCTATCTGTCCCTTACGCCCTTTTTGGCACAACAACTTATGTAGGAGTCCCTAAGAAAATAAGAGGTTCGAAATTCGAACCTAAAATGAAAAAGGGGGTTCTTGTGGGATATGTGATGTCTACTCGTGGATACAGGGTGTAGTTACCAGACAGCAATGAGATTATCGAAACAATAAACATTAGGTTTTGTAATGAAGCAATTTTTCCAAAAGACATGCATAAACACCAAGAACGAGGTCCTATCTATTCCATAGCACCAATTCTTTTTCCACTACAGAGCAGCACAATGGTGGTGATCTGGGCCCTACATATATATTACACTCTGATCCACTCGAAATTGATCTATTACAAGATACACAACCAGACAAAATACCTACTCCTATTTTAACACCTCCTAAACTAATTCTAGATCCCGGCCCTTCTAGTTTTCCAAATCCCGCCTCCGTTCCTCTACCTGAAGATGACACTGACAAGGAGTATGACAGAAGTACTAAGGGATGGTTCCATAAAACAGTTCCAAGGTCAAATGGAAAATGTACAGATGTGCATTATTATGAGGAAGGGAAAACAAAGAGGTTAAGATCATTTCAGGATGTCGGGGATTACTGCTGAGAAAATAAAATAACGTTTGAACCTAAAATTTTCACTTTTAAAGGAACAAATAAGTACGATGGTATAGTACGCACTGGTAGTGCTAGTAGTTATTCAAGTCCATCAAGTACACCACCTTATGCTTAAATCTCTATCATATTCAAACCACAACATGCCTCTTACATGTCTGAACCTTGTACCTACGTTTACAAACCACTTATAGACTTAAACAATTATTATTAAACCTTTCAGACATTTTTTTTTTTTTATCAAACCTTACACTAAACATGATCTTAATAAGTTCACTAAGGTTATCTTTTCTAATATTTTTTAATGGGTCACAACCTCCTTTGAACTTGGATCAAGTATAAAAATGTTTGTATAATTTAAATTTTCATATGTTAAACATCAGAGTTTAACTTTCTAGTTTCATCGGTGAAAATGTAATTGTTTCAGTGTTTGTCACATTTTTCTGTATCAAGTATGATTTTATACCCTTGTTATGTTTTAAAAATAGGCACCGTGTTTATGCCTCTGTTTTATTGTGGCAGTTCCATATACTGTATTATGTGGCAATATTTCTGCTGGAAATAGAGCTGTAATATTTTTATGTTTGATTTATCTATTTATGCAGATTTTATCATAAGAAATGTTTCCCTTTCTAAGAAAGTGGTATATGTATAGTGTGTAATATATATTATCTATAAGAATGTTTTAGTGATAAGTTAGTCTACTAGTGTAACTATAATTTAAAGTTACTGTAAGTTAAGTTACTAGAAATTAGAGTTATTATAAGTAAATGTCACTATAGTCTATTATAAGGTTAGACTGATTACAGGGGTTGAAATTCAATTTTTCCTAGGAGGGGAGTCTCCCTCCCAACATTTATAAATGGAGGGGAGTTGAGCTATTTGGGAGGGAGAAAAAAATATGAAACCCACTGTTATTTTACGTGCTTTTTAAAGATCTGCATTAATTATTTTGTCATGTCTATTAATACAGGCATGACAGAATACCATTGAAGCAATTTAAATCAACAACTCAGAATAATGATGCAAAATGTTTTTTTATTTAAAAAAGTAAGAAAGCGGGGGTGATTATTCTGAGTAAAAAAAAAATTTCTGAAACTGACAGCAAATTTTCTGAAAGGTTACAACAGAGGGAATGAAGTGGGGGGGGGGGGGGGGGGAATCACTCCCAGCTCTAGCTATGTTTTTTAGTGCCCCTTTGACGAAATTTCTGTTTTTTGCGATCTTTTGACGAAATTTGCTGTTATTTCGCGATCTTTTGACGAAATTTGACGTTATTTCACGATCTTTTGACGAAATTTGTCGTTATTTCGCGATCTTTTGACGAAATTTGCCGTTATTTCGAGATCTTTTGACGAAATTTGCCGTTTTTCCGCGATTCTTTGACGAAATTCGCGGGGTTTTTTTCGTGATTCCTGGACGAAATTCGCCATTCTATGACGAAATGCGCATTTTTTTCGCGATCCTTTGACGAAATGTGCGTTTTTTTCACGATACTTTGTTGTAATTCGCATTTTCCCACAATCTTTTGACGAATTGTGCGTTTTTTTCGCTATGCTTTGACAACATTCATGTTTTTTCGCGATTCCTTGATGAGATTCGCGTTTTTTTTGCGATTCTTTGATGAAATTCGTGGTTTTTTTCTCAGTGGCCGTTTGACTAAACACTAAATTCGTGTTTATACCGCGATCCTTTGACGAAATTAGCTTTTTTCCGCAATCCTTTGACGAAATTAGTTTTTTTCGCGATCTTTTGCCGAAATTCGCATTTTTTCCGCGTTCCTTTGCCGAAATTTATGATTTTTTTGCTATCCTTTGATGTAATTTGCGTTTTTTTGCGAACCTTTGATGAATTTCAAGTTTTTTTTCCCGCAATCTGACGAAATTCATGTTTTTCCGTGATCCTATGACAAAATTTGTGTTTTATTCGCAATCCTTTGCGACAAAATTAGTGATTTTTTCCTCGAACGATTGACAAAATTCATTTTTTCGGCGATCATTTGTCGAAATTCACAATATTTTTCTGTTGAACTGATGACCGATTTTTCACAATTTTCAGAACCTAATGCCTTAAATTTTCGGAAAATTCGTAACAGAATCACCCCTGAATTCGCCAATCGGTCGCGGACACTTGTCAACTGATCTTGAGAAAAAAATAATGAAATTTATCTATCGGTCGCATCGAAAATTCGTGAGTTTCAACGATCTTTCACGGAAAAAAAAAAACAAACAAACTCAATGTGTCAATTAGTTGCGCGAAAACGTCGGGAAATTTGCAAGGCATTAGCGGGAGTTAATCGTAATTTCAAAATGCAAAATTTTCAGGAAAATGGTGAAATTTTTTGGACGGGAGTCTCTCGCCCACAATATTATTTTGGGCGGGATTTCAAAATTTTGGGCGTGAATTTCACCATCCCGCCCTGAAATTCAAGCCCTGGAAACGCAGCAAAATATCTGTAAGAACAAAAACAACTGTTGGACAAGAGCTACCATTAGACTGGCAAAAGAAAAAAGAAAGTTTCTTAAAATATATAAGGGACATTATTGGTCAAAAGAAATTTCTTTTATCACAGATAATCAATATGGATTAACTTTTCTCCACCAATCATCCATTTATCTCCATTAACTTTTGAGTGTCCTCCAAATAGAACAGTTGATCGAGTCGGTGCAAGAACTGTTTCTGTGCTAATGACAGGACATGAAAAAATGTCCTTTACATGTGTTCTGGCTTGTGCAGCAAATGGAGATCAATTAAAACCTATGCTGATTTTCAAAAGAAAAACGGTCCCAAAAGGAAAATTTCCTTCCGATATCGCTGTTTGCGCTAATGAAAAATGATGGATGTGCGAAAATATGATGTTCCAATGGATAGAAAAAGTGTGGCAACAACGTAAAGGATCTTTTTTTTGATAGAAAAGAACTTTTGATTTTGGATTCATTGCGTTCCCATTTATTGAATTCGGTTAAAAATCGTTTAAAAAAATTATCTACCGATTTAGCAGCGATTGCGGGAGGTTTAACGAGATTATTGCAGCCATTAGATTTCTCGGTAAACAAGTGTTTTAAAGCAGAGATTCGTAAGCAGTGGGAACTCTGGATGAGTGAAGGACTGCACTCGTACACAAAAAATGGAAAAATACGTAGAGCGTCGTATGAAGACGTTGCTAAGTGGGTTGATGCTGCATGGAAGCCTGTAAAAAAAGCTACAATAATAGCAGGATTTAAAGAAGTGGAAATATTAACACCGGAAAATGAACTTTCCGCTGCGGTAGAGAACAATTATGATGATGATGATGAGGACGATGACATAGATTTAGACAGCAGTGTAAATGAGGACATTCTAAACCTTTTTAATTTTGACAGTGATGAATCAGATTTTGATGGTTTTAATTAATTAAATTCGTAATGTAAAAATAAAATCTGTGTTTCACTATTTTAATATCTTTTTAGTGTTTTTTTTCTGTTAAATTCTGATTTATTATTTATAACAAATTAATAATTTCATGTTTCTAATACATAGGAAAATACGTAGAGCGTCGTATGAAGACGTTGCTAAGTGGGTTGATGCTGCATGGAAGTCTGTAAAAAAAGCTACAATAATAGCAGGATTTAAAGAAGTGGAAATATTAACACCGGAAAATGAACTTTCCGCTGCGGTAGAGAACAATTATGATGATGATGAGGACGATGACATATATTTAGACAGCAGTGTAAATGAGGACATTCTAAACCTTTTTAATTCCGACAGTGATGAATCAGATTTTGATGGTTTTAATTAATTAAATTCGTAATGTAAAAATAAAATCTGTGTTTCACTATTTTAATATCTTTTTAGTGTTTTTTTTCTGTTAAATTCTGTATTTATTATTTATAACAAATTAATAATTTCATGTTTCTATTTTTATGTTTCCTAAACTCAGTTTAATGATAGTGTTTTTGTTGGTATATTATTCGCGATTAGAGTCCATATATACCAAAATTTTGGTTATGACATTTACTCAATTTTAACGGGATTTTTTCATTTAAATATTATTAATACATAGTGAATTAATAATTTTGAATATCGTACTTATATTATTTATAGTAAATTAATAATTTTGAATATCGTACTTAAATTATTTACATCAAATTAATAATTTCATATTTTGTGGTTTCTAAAATTCAGTTTAATTAATTTATTTCCCTTGCTATATCATTATTCACAATATACCAAAGTAATATTGCAATATGTCTCCAGCCCCATATGCCAGAATTTAAGCTGCAGATTTTATGCAATTTTAGTGTATTTTTTCGTACTTATATTATTTAATAATTAATAATTTCAAATTTTGTATTAAATATTATTTATTTCTAATTAATAATTTCATTTTAATGATTTCTTAATTCAATTTATTAATATGTTTCTGTTTAGCATGTCAATCGCGATTACCACAGAAATTTCACCTGCGGCGTTTACGACGATGCGGCATTTACGACCATTTCTTTATTTTTTTTGTGGGAATTTTCGTGATGCGGCGTTTCTTCCAGAAATTACGGTATATGATATCTATGGGTGGTGGTGGTGGTGTGTGTGGGGAGGGGATACTAATGGCCGATCGTCGCAAAGTATGTATTATTTTAATAAAATGAAAAAAGAAGAACATTTTGAAAAAAAAATTATCCTTCTATATATAAAAAAAAGTTTTGATTTGGAAATAGACCAATGAACATCTGCGTAGATATTCCGGGTAGACCACATCCAATTTGAATGCTTAAGCATGGCCTTTCATCGTTAATATTAAAAAAACTGTTGCATACAAAAATATGAAAATCGGTGGTATTATAGAGAAATGTTTGATAAATACGCTGATGCAGACAGTTTTCAAATCGAAGAATTATTTTAAGAGATATTTAATGCTAAAGTTGGACAAAATCGTTCCATTAAAAAAGTTTTATTGGAGCAAAAACTATACATGAGAATTTAATCATTTTTAGATCATTTTATACGTTATAAGTTCCCGATGTGCAGATTTCATTTAGTTTTCTTATTTGACTCATTTTTTGATGTTTTATTTCAATTTTAAATTCAAATTTTCAGCATTTCGAGAGATATTTTTTACAAATTTTAGAAAATGTTATTAATTTAAACTGTTGCCAGTTGCATAAACAGCGCAAACAATAATGTTTATTTCAAATTAAAAATTTATTTACACGTGACTATTACAAACAGAAAAAAAAAAAAACTTTAAAATTAGAATTAAATGATTACATGTTAAAAGCAGGAAAATTACGTCATAAGAACCATAGGCACAGATGTCATATACGAGCATTTTGGCGCAATTTTTTTCCGCGCCAAAGTGTTGTTATTTTGCTTGATGTGGTAACCCGGATTATGTTGTTTATGCTGTTGATGTTTTCGCCAAATTGGAAACCGAAAAAAATCGCGCCAATATGGGGCGAATATGACATCTGTACCCATCCGGGTTACGATGTCAAGCAAAATAACAACACTTTAGCACCAGTTAAGTACCTGTTGCGTATATGAAATTAGCGTCAGAAAAAATTTGCGCCAATATGGGGCGGGGCGTATATGACATCTGCGACGAACCATATTTGCACTTGAATTTTAAAAGAGAAACAAAATTTTAAAATAAAAAAAATCATTATTATGCGTTAAAACTTGTAATTTGAGGAAATTACGTCATATTTAAAATGGCAAAAAAATATAGCAAAACAATTTAAATTGAAAAATATATTTGTGCGAGATATTTTGAGATAATCTTTTCAACTATTATCGTAAATTCGAAGACAGTGCAAATAATATTACCTTCTAACAACAAAAGTATTTTCACGTGGATATTAATAAGAGAAATAAAACTTTGGTGTAAATGACGTCAGATTTAAAACGATACATTTAAAATGAATTATTTAAAAGAACTATCTTATAGCGCTGTTAAAAAATACCGGGAGACAATGACGTTGTTTACTTAATTCATTTTACATTAGTTTATTTTCAAATGTTTAACTATTTTTTTAATTAAATATGAAAACCACCATTGTATCTCTTAACAGCAGCAGATTTGGTCTTAAAAATCCCCAATCCAAGAAAAACGAATGGAAACCCGTTTACAGAGAGATCGCTACTGTTTTTTAAAATTTTAATTCAATATTTTTAAAGCCGATCAAATTAGCGTGCTTTTTGGTTTTTGGTTTGCCTGAACGGGGATTGGCGAGCGTAGCTCGTAGGGGGCAGAGCCCCCTAGTATAGAAAATAGAAAAACAGAATAACTTCGCGATTGATGGCGATTTCAGATTATGCATTTAGATAAATAATAACATTAATATCTCTCATAAGATAAATAACAACACCAATATCTATCATTAATATGGTAACAGAAAAATAAAAGGAAGTTAATAATTTAAAATAATTAAAAAACACTAAGAAATTGCAGTTGAAAATGTCCTGAAATATTTTCTAAAACTAGTAACATTTGATGTGGTGTCGCCACCTGTTGTAAATTAGGGAGATTAAATAACCGTACTTTGCTGCCACAAAGATAGCACAAAATACGCTACAAATTTGCCTTTGGTGCTATCTACTGATCAATCAATCAATAATTGTTTTGTGATTAATTTTCATAATAACGTTAAATACGACTATAATTTTTTTGATAAAATAATTAAGATTGTTTTTTAATCAAACCATTTCACAAACAACATCATATACATATTTTTAAGCTTACTTCACGAGAAACTTTCACTATCGATATTTTTATTACCTTCAATATCACCATGGAGATAAATATACAGCAAAACAAATGTTTGGTTATATTGCTTTTTCAGATTGGCAACAGTTGAAGGTGTGTATGTTACTTTTGTAATTGTATACGTTTGCGATATATGAAAGAATCTTGGCTGAAAAAATCAGAATAGCCTTTCCTTTCTGATCCATCAGGGGAAAAAAAACACTCGAAGATAAAATATTTGATATTGATCTTGACGTGTGTGGCTGAATTTTTTTGGGGGGGAGGACGCTATCTCGGGATTTTTAAAATTTTCCAATTTGTTTACAAAGTGGGAGAAGGGTGCTTAATCAGCAAGGGCAGATTAACAGGATTTTACGTTAAATAGAATTTAAACCTGTTAATCATCATTACATATCATCATTTAACTTATTTTTATTTTTGTAACTGTCATATAAAAGTCATACGTTTAGTTTCAGTATTCATACAAAACTTAACTGTTTCTTTACTAATGCCTTCACCTACATTTAAACACTTTCAGTCACTATGTCTTTGAAGTTATGGTCACTAAAGCGTAACTCTGCTACAATTTTATTTAATATTAGACCTGTCCTGGTTAACTGGAATGGACACTATCGCTAAAATCATGTAAATCCTGCAAAATGCAGCACAGCAGTGCCGCCTGTTGGGTGATTTACACTAAAACCTAATCAGCAACATCTTATGTCAAAGTCTGAATCTGAAGTTTGATGAAAATCCATGCATTAGCTTTTGAGATAGAGCTATTGTGGTAATTGTGAAAAACGCAGCCTAGCAGCACCACCTGTTGAGCAATTTACACCAAAACATAATCAGCACCAATTCATATCAAGGTACACACGAATATGAAGTTTGATGAAAATCCGTGCATTAGTTCTTGAGATAGAGCTATTATGGAAATCATGAATAACGTAGCATAACAGCACCACTTATTGGGCGATTTACATCAAAAAGTAATCAGCACCAATTTATATTAGGAACTAACTGAATCTAAAGTTTTATTAAATTCCGTGCATTAGTTTTTGAGATAGAGCACCCACAAAATTTGTGTCACATACAGACAGTCAGACAGAGTCACAGACAAACATTTTGTAAAAACATGTTTTTGGGGATCTATGACAACCTAAAAAGTGTAAATCCGTCGAAAAACGGAATTAGAAAACTATTATTTTTCCAAAAGAAAAATTCCCAGCTTAGTATGATTTAGGGCCTGTTTTCTTTTATTAGATTTCGGACATGCCGAGCCTTTAAAGAATAAAGTCCAGGCCTGGCTCAACTTGCAAAAAATAAAATAAAGTCCAGACTTGATCCAGTCCAAGTCTGCAGAAAATAAGTAATATCAGTAGTAAAGATAGAAGATCGTTTGTACCTTTTACTATCACCTTTTCTGCCCGGCATAAGCCTGAGCCTGGCCCTAGCCAGACTGATGGACACCTCAATGCTGAATATTATTAATTAATACACTAACAAAACAAATAGATTACATACATTTATTTGGTACTACTTGACTATCCCGTCGACCAAAAAACTATCACCAAACTATAAGATTAAATGCCAATAATGGATGATTGTAAATGTCACATTTACTTGACACTAAACACGATACGAGTGTTTGTTACGTCATCGAGTGATTTTTAATTCGACTTTTTATTTGTATTTTTATCAATGTTTTACTATTCGTTCTTTTGTTATTTAAAATAAAAATTATGGCGATTTGTATAATTTAGCGAAATTGGTCGATGGGATAATTAAATAATACCATGTATTTTTATTCTGATGCATGTGAAAATCAAATGTGAAAATATGGTAAGTTTTGGTGCAGTTATGGTATCTCTTAAGTGTTGTAAAATTACATTAATTTTATATTTCAAATTTGATAATGAAAATTAGTGGTCTGAATAATATATATATAAGTACCAAAAAAATAATTTTTCTGAACTTACTCCTCGCTGAAGCAGAGCTCCTTTTCCGTAAACCTCTTTCTTTGCATTTTCTCATAAGAGGACGTCTAGAGTTACCTTTTTGAACAGTTTTTAATATCTGAACATCCTTAACTGAACTTCGTGTTGACATAGATTTTTCAGGTATTGGCTGTTTGGTGACACTATTTGGCGATCTATCTGCTGCACGTTTAACTTTAATAACTAACAAATGTCGCGCTTTTCTTCTTTTACTTTTCCTACCCTTAACAACACATGCACTTTTAATAGAACAGTCATCGGTTTTGTCTTCTACAGGAAGTTTTTCATTTTCAGTCGTTTGTTCTGCACTACTAGATGGTTCAGCAGCATTTGTTAGACTAGTTGGATTATCCATACTGCTACTGCATTTAAGAGTTGCATTTTTGTTTTTATCACTGTGTTCATCTTCATTATCTTCACAAAGCCTTTGAATCGCCATAGCAACAGAGTCAAATATCCCTTGAGTTGAATTTTCATCCTCATCAGATGAAAATGAAGGTGCTTCTGGATTTGGAACAACCATTTCCTTCTGTAAGGTTGTACAACCAAATAATGTAGGATCTAAAGATGGAGCTTCATCAAAGTTGTCTTTATCATCATGTTGATCAATAAGACCACTTTTACTGTCTTCAACTTTATCTACAGGTACATTATCTTTCTTTTCATCTGACTTTAACTGAGATTCAGAACTTTGAGGTTTTTCATTTTTACTTTCAAGATTAACTGGATCAGTACTGCCAGGAGGTGGCTCATTGCTACTTTCTAAAAATGTCAAGAAAGATTGCAGAAAACCTTGATCCTTCTTGCTTTTCTTTTCTGAGAAACTTCCTTTGGATGCACTATCTTCAACGTCAGGATCAGATGATAATCCTGCAAGAAATCCCAAATCATCTTCAATGCTGTTGCATAATTTTTTTGATTCTTCAGACAGGTCATCTAAAGGAGGTGTTCTACAGATGGGTGACTGACATTTACCGATTTTCTTAATATCACTATCTCGGCTTAAATTTTCTGCTGTATCAATGTTTTTAATGTTTTCACTTTCTGGAGAATTGGTCTTTTTAATGGACCATTTTTCTGATGATGTTTCAATGGAATCATAATTTATTTCAAACACATTATCTTTTTTCTCACTACTTGTAGATGATTCAGATTTTTTCAACCTTAAATTCATAGTGACTTGTGACAGATCAACAGGTAGCGGCGATGAATCAGAGATATTAGGCATATCACCAGTTACTGCAGTATTTTCATAGTCAGTCTCAGATTCATCTAGTTTATGAGGTTTTTCTTTGTCTGAAGAATTAGGAGAGGTTGAATGTTGTCGACTGTTTTGTAAGTGGGAGAAAGTACAATTTAATGGTAATGAATTTCCATTTTGACTATGTTTATGATCACGTTTTGATTTAATTTTTGGAGTGAAATCAAGAACAGAGGGTGTGTCTGAAAGAGCAAATGATTCATTTCTGTTGCTTGCAGAACCACCGGATCTAGGAGGCAAAGGATTTGCACGTTTATCATGTGCTGGTAAATTTAAAACTGCTTGTGCATTGACAGGCTGATAGGGACTTTCCTTATTAACTTTTACCATATCTAAAGGTAACATTGAAGCTAAGTCTTTTTGCTGAGTAGTTGCTATAAGGCGTCTACTAACATCTTTAAGTTTTTCTTCAATTAATTTAGTAGATTCACTAGCACTTTCTTGCATTTCTGATGAAGCTCGACCATTGGTTCCACTACCTTTTGTAAAATTTCCATCAGAATTGGAATGAGCACGCACAGGATGGCCATCAGCATATGGCCCAGAGTTAATGCTCAAATTACTACTGTCTACTGAATATACAGAAGGAGATGAGTGCTGAGACATATCTTGTTTTGATGGCGAACCAGAATCTGAAGGACAAGTTCCAGGAGTAGAATAACATCCATCATTTGATGGAGAATGATACATTACTGACTGACTATTGACAGATGAGCAACCACTGTCATGACTCATTGGTAATGGAATAGGGACATAGGCCTGGCCCATTGAAGATGGTGGAGTAGTATGAGCAGGAGTTGATGCTGGGATTGGTGTGCTCATAGGAGGATAAGCTGAATGACCAGATGAATGATGACTATTGTGTGCTGCTGTAGCTTGTCTTGCATTCCCACTACCACTACTACTGTTAGTGTTTGGGTTAGATGCACAAGAATTAGCATGTGCTGAACTCGCTTGAAAAGGATATGGTTCTTTAATATTATAGGAAGGGCTTTGTTGGTGAGATTCAGATTCAAAAATCATTGAGTTATTACTTACATTACTTGTAATGACTGACTGACGGGATATTTGGCCGTTATGAAGATGAGTAGTGTTGCCATTAACATTGCTATTTGGCACAAAATTGGAAAAATTGGCATTATTGGCACTACTGTTTGTGCTAGTTGTAGGAGTATCTTGTTTTTCAGCATTTGGCTCAAAATTTGCAAATGCTGGAGAATAACAATATGGTGATAAAGAGCTTCTTTGAACACCAGATTGAACATTAGAACAATATGAACTATATGCTGCAAAATCATTTTTTGAGCAGGAAGAAAAGAAATTTTCATTCACAGATGAGAAAAAAGGATCATTTTGAGGTGAAAGTAGAGAGGAATGTGATGTGTTACTTCCATCAACAAATGATGATTGAGGCCTGGCAGGAGATGAAAGTATAGTCCTATAGCCTCGACTCAGATCTTGTTCTACAAAAGCAGCATTTTGTAAAGAAGCACGTGCTTGTTTAGAGGCTTGAACACTTAATTTATCACTTGCACGCCCAACAAGATGAGATCGTTGAAGTACAGTTTCATGAGGCAACACTCCAAATGGGCCACATGAAGATGGAATAATGCCTGAGTGTCTCCAAGCACCAGGAGGCACCGAATTTGGAAACAGGTGTCCTGACCCACTGGGCAAGCCATTATTTGCATCAGAATTTCTACTATATGGTGACATGCCACAGTGAGCAGCAAATCCTGTTCTTAAATCACTAAATTCATTTTCTCTATTTACAGCTTTGAAGAGTCCAGCAGCTCCCTGAGGAAAAGAGAGATGACCCTTATTCCCTGGAGGAAAAGATGAAAATAGACTAGCATCATAATTAGCAAACAAATTTGCATTGAAAGATGGGTCACTATGGTTAGCTTGAGAGGGATTTAATCCATGGGAAGCAGCAGCAGCAGCAGCAAGCAAAAAGGGATGAGGCCCTCCTGCATTACCATAGCCTGCTATGTGTTCCTGACGTTGCAATGATGATGTAAGAGCCAGGTCATTCATCTGTGCTTGTTGAGAAAGAGCTCCAGAAGGATGATTAATGGCTCCCAGTCGGGATAAATGCTGACTGTAAGCTGACCATGATGTTGGGTCCATGTTTCTCTAACAGAGAATAAAACGAAATGGAGAATCTGTAAGAAAATATACTTCATATGAATCATAAGCAATGAACAATAAAGTACAAACAAAAATTCTTATAATTGTTAAATTAAACATTTTTAATTTTAAATTTATATTTTCTGGAAATAGAAGACTATTTAAATTAGGGATGCACTGAATATTCGGTATCCAGCCATGTTACAAAATATCCGTTTAGGCCGAATATCAAAATATTCGGTTAAGCCGAATATAAAACTATTCGGCTGAGCTGAATACTTAAAAGAAGCTTTTAAAACATATTTTTAAAAACTTTTCATAATTTCTACTTTCAACTTTTGACTTATAAATATATTTAAAATAATTAGAAACAAAATCATATTTAAATAAAATAGAATGTTTTTAGATTATTTGCTGTTTGTAAAGTATTACTTCAGAGAATTAACCATGAGGAGGATTAAACTGATGTGCAAGAGCAAGTTCTTAAATTTTGATTAGTAAATAATCTGTTCTTTGCTTTTTAAAATTTAGTTTCTAAACAAAACAGAAAAACTTTTGGGGTAGATAATATGTATCAAGACAGGCAAATTTTGTTTAAGAAACCATAATCCACTAATTGAGCCATAAATACACTGTATCTCATCTCGCTCAAAGTCAAACTTGGATTTTTGTTTGTTACTTTAACAACAATGAAGATATCATAACTATTCATTTTCATATTTTCAACTGACTTGATTTGATTTCTGTGAAATATGACATGATGAAGCACTGGAAAATGTCACCATTCATTACGACTGGGCAATTTTAGGATTTCTACATCACAATGTATCATTGAGGTTAAATCGCGATATCACAATACATAGCAATATCCGACTCTAGGTATTACAAATATTGTTGCAATTTTAATATAAAATTTAACAGTTTTACATACTCAAGCTCGTTTTATGCTTTAAAACAACTTTTTTTTATAAGTAGAGGTTTATGTACAACAAATTTTAATTAAAATTTGTATAATAAATACTTTAATTAAAACATGGACTTTACATATCTTAGGCTTACATATTAATTCCATATGCTTATGTATTACTATTTTGTATTTTCAGCAGATTTTTTAGCATGGGTGGAATGGGGGGGGGGGGGGACGTGTTAATACTAGGTTGAGCAAAAAGTTCTGGGAAATTTGTGAAAGTTGCGTTGTTATGTGCATATTAACAACAAAAGCAACAAGGACTATTCTTCAAAGTAGAGACCATCATAGTACATGACTTTCTGCCAGATTCCGGCTCCTTGAATTGAAAAACTCTCGACATGCTTCTTCAACTTAATTAAAGGATTCAAAACGACGGCCCTTGAAAAAGAGTTGCATTGATCGAAAGAGGCCATAATCGTATGGAGCCACATCTGGAATGTAGGCAGGGTGTGGGAAAATTTCGACGCTGTCCAATTGTGCAAACTTGTCCTTGGTCATCTGGGTCACGTGCGGTTTGGCATTGCCCTGCTGAAACAAAACGCGCTTTCAGCGGACCAATCTTGGATACTTCTGCACCACTTTATCGTAGACGTGATCCAACTGATGGCAATAGAGCTTGGCATTGATAGCACGACCATCATATACGATACAAATTCTCGTAACTATTAGATTACAAATTTCCCATATCTTTTTGCTCAACCTCATATTATCATAAAACATTGTTTTATTAAAATAAAAGTATATTATCTTTAATTATGATTTTCTTGAAATGTTATTTTTTAAAATCAATTGAGAAATATTTTTTACATCATGATAGTTAAGAAAATATTTTAAAAATTAGAAAATAGAGAAATAGGGATATTTCTCCTTGTATGTGCTAATTACTCAGCTTAAATAATATGCAAAGTGACTTTTTTGATTTGTTTTTTGAAGTAGTTATTCCCCAGAGTACCAGATTTATAATTATAGATAATATTTATATTTTGCGAATTTCGTCAAAGGATCATGGACAAAACGCAAATTCTGTCAAAAGATCGCGGAAAAATGCGATTTTTTTCTAAAGATCATTTTAAAAACACGAATTTCATCAGAAAAATCATGGGAAAATGCGAATTGCACCAAAAGATCGCTTAAAAACGTGAATTTAGTAAAATAATTTTTAAAAAATCACGGGAAAATGCGAATTTCGTCAAAGGATTGCAAAGGGAGGAAAAAGGATTGTCATATGTTTTCGGCCCAGGGGTGATTCTCTTCCGAATTTTCCGAAAATTTGAGGCAGTCATTTTCAAAAGTTAAAAAATAATCGGTCATAAATCCGAAAATTCGGACATAAAATATATCGCAAATTTCGAAAAACGGTCGCCGGGAAAATCAATTTTGTCAATCTTTCCAAGAAAAATTGGTAATTTCATCAGAAGATCGCGAAAAAAAAAAACAAAAAAAAAAAAAAAACACGCAACTTTCGTCAAAGGATTGCAAAAAAACTGCAATTGTCAAAGGATCCCGAAAAAATGGCAAGTTTCGTCATAAGATCGCGAAAAAGAGTCAAATTTCGTCATAAGATCGCGAAAAAACTACAAATTTCGTCATAAGATCGCGAAAAAACAACAAATTTCGTCAAAAAATCATGAAAAAAAACGACAAATTTTCTCAAAAGATCGCGAAAAAAGGAAAATTTCCTCAAAAGATCGCTAAAAAAGGAAAATTTCATCAAAAGATCACGAAAAAACAGGCAAATTTCATCAAAAGAGCGCGAAAAGAATGGCAAATGTCATCAAAAGAGCAGGAAAAAACATATAGTTAATGGCTGGAGTGGATTTTACCCCCTCCCCCCCCCTTTGTTGTAGCCTTTCAAAAAATTTGCTGTGAACTTCAGAAATTTTTTTTTTACTCAGAATCACACCTGTTTCAACCTGTATGTAGGAAGTTAAGCATTTCAAAGTCGATTTTTGGATATTTTAATCTTTCTTTCTTTTTTTTAAAATCTAATTTTTAATTCATTTTTTCATGTTTTGCGGCGATTTTTCCACATAAAGGAAACCAGTTTCGAACCTTTAATTCAATTTATTAAACTTTGACCTCTTTTCAATAAAATTTAATTTAAATTCGTACAACGATTTTTGAATTTTTAGCGTTTTTCCCCCTGCATTTCACAGAATTTTTCGAAATTCGTAACACACAGAAATTCGATTTTAATCTATAGTAAATTTTGAAGTATCCAATTTTTAAATTTTAAACTTTTTTCCCGATAATTTAAGCGGGTTTTTTTTGCATTTCACATGCAGTTTTTCTACATTAGTAAAAGTAATCCAGTTTCAATCATTTACCTCTGTTTAATAAATTCGTTTTTTTTTATGCTATTTTTAGGTTTTTTCGGGATTTGCGGGGATTTTTGATGCTCATAAAAGGTTGAAATTTTTTAGCCCAATATAATAAATTTTGCCCTCTTTTCAATAAAGTTTATTCGTATTAATACAGCGATGTGTTTCTGTTTCGTGCAATTTTTGTATATTTGTAAAAGGAATCTGGTTTCAAGTTTTTAGTTTACTAAAAACTAAAAAAAAAAAAAAGACTTGTAATTGAGAATGTGGTGATTTGTGATTGGCATCGATTTTGGATAATCCTAATGCCTAAATGAAAGATTCCATCGCAGTCTCCGTTTAAGCGACAAGTCACGCATGCGGCTTGTCTACGATCTACTTTAGAGATCGTAGAAGAAACCTGTCTTGCTTAACATCGATGTGATCTCCATATTAGTGATGCTTCATGCGGGTGTTCGAAAATCGTGGGAAAAACCGGTCTTACCCATCGATCTCGCTCATCATCCATGCGATCCCCGTATTAGCGATGCATCACGCAAGCATTCAAAGATTGAAGGTGAAACCGGTCTTATCCATCGGTCTCATTCGTCATCGTACTGGCGTGATGCATCGTATGGCTGTGATTCATCGCTAAACGAAAGATCGGGAAATCGGTTTGATGATTTATGATTTAAATCGATATCATGCAATGTATCGCCCGGTCCTACTATTCATAGCTAAAGAACTAAGAACTAGACATTCTAGCTTTATTCAAAATCCAGTTGATAGTACTTATACTGTGTCACTGCCCAAAATTCAGTCATTTTCAATGATATTATCATATGTTTTAAAACAAAGAAAATTAATATGTAACAAATCTCGTTAAAATATCTTTATTATTGATAAAGTTGTGAATAAAATATCAGTTTTGGCTTGTTTCACACCCAGTATATTTACGTGAATGTATTGTAATTTTAATGGAATAAATGGATTGAGATATTGTTTCTTGTTAAAAAAAAATGTTTGTCTTGACCATATTATCCCCGTTGAAAGTTTCTTGCAAGATTTTAGGAACAACCTGAATGTTTACAATCTCTGAAAATGACCGTCCATACCAGACACTGATCTAGGATGCATTTAAAAACTTCTTTGCTAAATCAAAAGAAGTAAAAAAGTTATTCTTATTGAGTTGCCACCATTTGATTCTACTTTAGTCTTTTCCTGACAAATAAATAGTATATGACCCTGTAAAGTTTTTCTTCCATTTTTTTTGATTTTAAGATGTTTGTTTTAATTCATAGAAGATAAAATGAAATAAAAAATTTTAATAATTAAAAAAGTCTCATAATTATCCTTCTTAAATAAATGAAAGCAGATTTGTTTTCAATATAAAATTTACTTATAAAAAGCTCTTGTTTATCAAAATGTAAGTTTCTTTTATTAAAATATTGTGCAAAAATGTTTTAAAAAGTAACATTTTACTACCTATAAACTTTGAAATACAAAAAGTATTTGACCAGCTGAATATTTGGTCGAATAGTTACTACTCGGCTGCCCGAATATTCGGTATTCGGCCAAAATCACTATTCGGTGCATCCCTAATTTACATTAACGATTTTACATCAATAGGAAAGCTAACAATCAATTATATGTTTGCTGATGTTATAGGTAAGTGAAAGTTATATAATGTATCATAATAGTCTGATAAAAATATTTATTATTAATTCTTTATATCCCTATCCAATAGCAAGGCATAAAATAGACCAACATGCAACCACTAAAGTTCTTTAAACATTATGGGGCTGCACCTGGGTTAATGCATACATCATAGTGTATACAAAAGAAATACAATAATCATTAGAATGACAATATCTACCTACAGTCCACATTTAATTAACAAAATAATTGGTACTTTTCCGTTGGATGAACAGTACTTCATGACAAATGCAAATGTTGGCCCATCACAATAAAATTTACTTGACCAAGAGCTATTTTAGGAGGTCTCTCATCACTTATTAGGAAGCATAAGCATTATGAGGGGTTATTAACTTGGAATGTAAGAAGAGATAAAAAAAAAGAATGACTGAATATAGAAGAAGTGAAATGCATTCTTCATATTTTAATGGAAATAATAGATCTAATGATGCATTTCCAAGGACTAATGACACACCCCTCCCTTATTACGAATTAAATTAATTTTCTGCTTGATACTTTCAATTCTTTATAATTTCACATGAATGCAAATATAAAATATTATCCCAGTTAGTTTAAATAAACAATTTTATTTAACAGAAAGATTATCCTATTTTTCTTTTCATTGTGATATTCTATCATTGTTTAACTCTGAAAGTTTTACAGTTCCACGACTTAAATAAATTTTACACATTTTCTTAAAAATAATTTTGTGTTCCATTTTTATATTCATTTTTTTACAATTTGAATTTTACTCAAAAAACTGTTAAGGTATGCACACACCTTTCAAACGTCATTTTCGATCAAAAAATCGATTTTTAAATTTAGTAATAATATTAAAATCGAATCTTTTAACTGTCGACTTATGCTTAAAGTGTGTCTGTATCTTAATTAGAAGCAGAGTTATAACTGTTTACAGTTACAGCTATTACAGCTTTTGAATTGTATTTAAAAGTTATTTTTAGTTTTTTCTCAAAATGAAGTTTTTCAAATTCTTACTATACGCAAAACATCCTATATCCAAACATTATGCATAGAATTCCTTGAAATTTTGTGTACCTCTTTTACGAATGTTTATTGAGGGAATAGACTACTCTCATGATAATATATTGATGAGTTTTATCAGGGCTTGAAATTCATTTTTTCCTAGGAAGGGAATCTCCCTACCAGGATGGATCATAAATGGAGGGGAGTTGAGCTATTTGGAAGGGAGAAGAAAATCTTTAAAACCCACTTTTATTTTAGGTGCTATTTAAAGAATTACATTAATACAACCCACTTTTATTTTAGGCGCTATTTAAAGAATTACATTAATACAGATATGAATACCACTGAAGCAATTTAACTCATCAACTCAGAGTAATTATGCAAAATGTTTTATATTTAAAAAAGCTTTCAACCAAATGTCATGGATCCTTAACAATCGGGGGTTGTTAAATGAAATTCTGAATTCAGATTTTATATTCGATTTTGGGCACTGAATTCTCTTTCACAAGATAAACTTGTAACAGACAGCACAAACGCAACATTTATAACTTTAGAAATTATTGGAAACGTATGGTTATTATCTCTTAAATTTTTTTCAGAAAACTTTGCAACATCTGACTTGCCTTCATTTTTAGCTACTTGGATGAACAATGTATATTCGGTGATGGCATCATCAATATCCATTTCTAAACAAAATTGTTTTATTATATCCTTAATGGAATTTTAGTCAGAACTTGATTCCCTGATATTTTCTTTGATTGAAAAAGCTTCTGTACATTCAATTTGCGTTTTTTCAGCGGTCATTTCATTAAATTCGCGTATTTTCCGCGATCCTTTGACGAAATTCGTGTTTTTTCCGCGATCCTTTGACGAAATTCATGTTTTTTCTGAGATATTTGTATGAAATTTGCGTTTTTTCGAGATCTTTTGATGAAATTCGCATTTTTTCGCAATCCTTTGACGAAATTCGTGTTTTTTCGCAATCCTTTGACGATATTTGAATTTTTTTTGCAATCCCATTATAAAATTCACGTTTTTTTCGCGATCCTTTGGTGATATTTGCATTTTTTTCAGCGGCCCTTTGACTAAATTCACGTTTTTTCCGCGATCCTTTGACGAAACTAGCGTTTCTTGCATGAGCCTTTGCCGAAATTTGCGTTTTTTCGTGATCCTTTGATGAACTTTGCGTTTTTACGCGATCTTTTGATGAATTTCGCATCCTTTTCCAAGATCCTTTCAGAAAATTAATGTTTTTTTGCGCGATCCTTTGACGAAACTCGCCTTTTGTTCGCGATCTTTTGATGAAATTAGCTCTTTTTTGCGATCATTTGACGAAATTCATGTTTTTTTTTAGCGATCATTAGACGAAATTCACGTTTTTTCCGCGATCCTTTGGTGAAATTTCCGTTTTTTCTGCAGGCCCTTGACGAAATTCGTGTTTTTTCCGTGATCCTTTGACGAAATTCACGTTTTTTCTGAGATATTTTTATGAAATTTGCGTTTTTTCGAGATCTTTTGATGAAATTCGCACTTTTTCGCAATCCTTTGACGAAATTCGTGTTTTTTCGCAATCCTTTGACGATATTTGAATTTTTTTTGCAATCCCATTATAAAATTCACGTTTTTTTCGCGATCCTTTGGTGATATTTGCATTTTTTCAGCGGCCCTTTGACTAAATTCGCGTTTTTTCCGCGATCCTTTGACGAAACTAGCGTTTCTTGCATGAGCCTTTGCCGAAATTTGCGTTTTTTCGTGATCCTTTGATGAACTTTGCGTTTTTACGCGATCTTTTGATGAATTTCGCATCCTTTTCTAAGATCCTTCCAGAAAATTAATGTTTTTTTGCGCGATCCTTTGACGAAACTCGCCTTTTGTTCGAGATCATTTGACGAAATTCATGTTTTTTTTAGCGATCATTAGACGAAATTCACGTTTTTTCCGCGATCCTTTGGCGAAATTTCTGTTTTTTCTGCAGGCCCTTGACAAAATTCGCGATCCTTTGATGAAATTAGTGTTTTTTCGCGGTCCTTTGACGGAATTAGTGTTTTTTTTCTGAGATCCTTTGACGAAACGTGCATTTTTTCTCCGATCTTTTGATGAAATTCGTATTTTTTCGATTTAAAATGGCATTTTTTTGCAATCCTTTGATGATTCACTTTTTTAGATCGACGAAATTCGATTTTTTCGAGATACTATGACGAAATTCGCATTTTCCTGCCATCCTTTGACGAAATTTGCGATCCCATGATAAAATGCACGTTTTTTTCGCGATCCTTTGATTAAATTCGCGTTTTTTTCAGCGGCCCTTTGACTAAACTCGCGTTTATTCCGCGATCCTTTGCTGAAACTAACATTTTTTGAGTGAACCTTTACCAAAATTTGCGTTTTTTCGCAATTGTTTGTGACGAAATTGATTTTTTCAGCGATTCTTTGACGAAATTTCCATTTTTTGACTGAATTCACGTTTTTTTCGCGATCCTTTGGTGATATTTGCATTTTTTTCAGCGGCCCTTTGACTAAATTCACGTTTTTTCCGCGATCCTTTGACGAAACTAGCGTTTCTTGCATGAGCCTTTGCCGAAATTTGCGTTTTTTCGTGATCCTTTGATGAACTTTGCGTTTTTACGCGATCTTTTGATGAATTTCGCATCCTTTTCCAAGATCCTTTCAGAAAATTAATGTTTTTTTGCGCGATCCTTTGACGAAACTCGCCTTTTGTTCGCGATCTTTTGATGAAATTAGCTCTTTTTTGCGATCATTTGACGAAATTCATGTTTTTTTTTAGCGATCATTAGACGAAATTCACGTTTTTTCCGCGATCCTTTGGTGAAATTTCCGTTTTTTCTGCAGGCCCTTGACGAAATTCGTGTTTTTTCCGTGATCCTTTGACGAAATTCACGTTTTTTCTGAGATATTTTTATGAAATTTGCGTTTTTTCGAGATCTTTTGATGAAATTCGCACTTTTTCGCAATCCTTTGACGAAATTCGTGTTTTTTCGCAATCCTTTGACGATATTTGAATTTTTTTTGCAATCCCATTATAAAATTCACGTTTTTTTCGCGATCCTTTGGTGATATTTGCATTTTTTCAGCGGCCCTTTGACTAAATTCGCGTTTTTTCCGCGATCCTTTGACGAAACTAGCGTTTCTTGCATGAGCCTTTGCCGAAATTTGCGTTTTTTCGTGATCCTTTGATGAACTTTGCGTTTTTACGCGATCTTTTGATGAATTTCGCATCCTTTTCTAAGATCCTTCCAGAAAATTAATGTTTTTTTGCGCGATCCTTTGACGAAACTCGCCTTTTGTTCGAGATCATTTGACGAAATTCATGTTTTTTTTAGCGATCATTAGACGAAATTCACGTTTTTTCCGCGATCCTTTGGCGAAATTTCTGTTTTTTCTGCAGGCCCTTGACAAAATTCGCGATCCTTTGATGAAATTAGTGTTTTTTCGCGGTCCTTTGACGGAATTAGTGTTTTTTTTCTGAGATCCTTTGACGAAACGTGCATTTTTTCTCCGATCTTTTGATGAAATTCGTATTTTTTCGATTTAAAATGGCATTTTTTTGCAATCCTTTGATGATTCACTTTTTTAGATCGACGAAATTCGATTTTTTCGAGATACTATGACGAAATTCGCATTTTCCTGCCATCCTTTGACGAAATTTGCGATCCCATGATAAAATGCACGTTTTTTTCGCGATCCTTTGATTAAATTCGCGTTTTTTTCAGCGGCCCTTTGACTAAACTCGCGTTTATTCCGCGATCCTTTGCTGAAACTAACATTTTTTGAGTGAACCTTTACCAAAATTTGCGTTTTTTCGCAATTGTTTGTGACGAAATTGATTTTTTCAGCGATTCTTTGACGAAATTTCCATTTTTTGACTGAATTCGGGTTTTTTTTGAGATCCTTTGCCGAAACTTGCGTTTTTTCCGTGATCCTTTGCCGAAATTTGCGTTTTTCGCGGTCCTTTGACGAAATTTGTGTTTTTTCGCAATCCTCTGACGAAATTCGCTTTTTTTTTTTGCAATGCTTTGCCCGAATTCACGTTTTTTCCGTGATTTGTTTCCGAAACTCGCGTTTTTACCACGATCCTTTCTCGAAATTTGCGTTTTTTCACAATCCTTTCATGAAATTTGCGCGATCATTTGACGAAATTCGTGTTTTTTTTAGCGATCCTTTGACAAAATTTGCTTTTTTCCACGATCATTTGCGACGAAATTGGCAATTTTTTCTTCGAACAATTCACGAAATTGATTTTTTCAGCGATCATTTGTCGAAATTTTTGATATTTTTCTGTTATATTTTTTTATGTCTGAATTTTCTAAGTGATGACCGATTTTTCATAATTTTCGGAACCAAATGCATTAATTTTTCGGAAAATGTGGAACAGAATCACCTCTGAATTCGCCAATCGGTCGTGGAAAATAACGCGAAACGTGTCAACCAATTGCGGAGGGGAACTGAAATTTGTCTATTGATCGCGGCAGGGGAAAACCATGAATTTCAACAATCTTTCGTGGTAAAAAAAAAAAAAAAAAAAAAACTCGCAAAATGTGGCAATTGATCGCGCGAAAATATCACGAAATTTGCAAGGCGCCCCATAGCAGAAACTGTGCAGCACGGCAGCAGTGCTGCAGATTATTTTAGACCTTGCGGATTAATCTACAAGCTTCAAAATAAATACCGGGCTTAAAAAACTCACTAAAAATTAACTTTTTAAAAAAAAGTTAGTGTTTCTTATTACATTTTCTTTGTAAAATGCAATTTTTGCTTATTTTATTATTTACTATAAGTATTTATGCTAATAGCTTGGTTCAGCATTGTAGGGTTGCAGATAAGTTTTGATTTGCTGCAGATGGACACAGAAAATTCTGTTATTGGGGCAAGGCGTTCGCGGGAGTTGATCGTAGTTTCAAAATGTACAATTTTCCAGAAAAGGGTGAATTTTTTTGGGCGGGAGCCTCCTGTCCACGATATTCTTTTGGGCTGGATTTCAAAATTTTGGACGCGAATCCCGCCCTGTTTATATTTACAGTGGTATAAGTGACAAAGTTGCAACGAATTTTACAAATTTTGCATTATATAATTATTTCAACTGCCACAGCATCTGAGATATAGGGTAGATGTGCCAGTAATGGACACCCTTCCAGTAATGGACACCCCTTGATGTTTTTGGTTCATAAAAAAATAACTAATAAATATTTAGCTTTAATTATTTTTTTTATAATTCTCCCTTGTATGTTTTATAAAACTATGTTATTGTTGACACTTTTAATCAAACCAATCAGGAAGCAGAAAATAATGTTTCAAAGTTTTGCTGTTTTCCTGTGAAAATCTTAATGAAGAGGTTAAGAGCTGGCTTCGTTTAATTAATTTATATATTATTTCTTTTCTTGCAAAATTTGAATGTTTTTGTTTGAGTAGCAATAGAAAACTTTGAATTTTATATACTAATGGCTATTTACAAAATTTCATTTCTTTTTAAGGTTTTAAGAGGGGTGTCCATTACTGGGATGGTTAATTAGTCATTTTCCAGTAATGGACACCCCATGTAGACATTGCTAAAAATGCAATTTTAGTAATGTTTATAGTGCATAAAATACTTTGGCTTAACTGCAAACCTAAATAATCAAATTTAATTTTTAAATTATACTTACCAAAATGTAATAACACCAAAACTTTTATAAATAGCTGCTTTTAAGTTATTTTATGTGATTAATAAAATTTCGATATTTTATTTTATTATTATTTTTTTTATGTAGTACATATATATACCTCACATATTTTATAATCTGGCAATCAAACCAGCCAGGAAGCAGAAAATACTGTTTAAGAGCACAGTCAAAGAGGGGCTCATAGGGCTTAATCCCTCTCCGTTTAAATAAAAACAATTAAGTTGCAGAAGCTATTAAAAATCCATTTTCTGTCTTAAATGTTTCCTTATAAAAAAAAAAAATGTAATACTATTAATGAAAGTTATAGGTAATATTCATGAAACTAGTAAATCTGCAGATCAGGGGCCTCAAACATCAGTTCTACATTAAAAAGCAGAAAAACCAAAATGGCCAGCCTTGCTTTTTCTAGCACGCTGTTCCTTTTGCACTGAAGAAGAATCTCGCTAGTAGATTCGAAACAGCTGTTTGCTGCTTTTCATATATTATTTGTGCATTTTTAACGTTGGTTTTTCTGCTTTTTAATATTGTTGCACAAAGGCTTTATTTGCTATTTTTATCAGTTCTACAGTTTTATTTTGAAATTATTTTATTTAGTATTTAAAATATTCAACTCACAATATCATTTCTTTCATATTTGTAATATTAATTATTATAAATGATATATCAAGTAGTCTCTGGAAGATTAATTGTTAAAAATAATGAGAGAAAACAAAACTGAATACTAATATTCGAAAACTTTTTTTTAAATTACCTTTTAAATCCCCCACTGTTTCAATAATTTGATAGCTGTAATTGTCTGACATTTAGTATTTTAAACTATCCATCTAAAATAATTAAAACATCGATCTTCTGATAATTAGAATAATTGATGCAAACAGTAAATGATTATCACAAATATTTTATTAATTACTGGTATCCTAATTGTTAAATTTATTTAAAAATAACTATTTTGTTTCATTAGTATGTATTCATTAAATTCTGGTTCTAAATACAGTCATAAAAACAATCATATTTATTACTTTTTATGGGGTGTCCATTACTGGAACAGAGGGTGTCCACTACTGGGCCAGAGGGTGTCCATTACTGGGCTTTTGGGTGTTTTGATATATTTCTGTTATTTAAAGTTAAATTTCTATTCATATGGGAAAATGAGGCTATAAGAATGGTTAAATATTGTTGATAGATTAATATAATATTGAAAAAACTGGAATATAATAATTATAACTATTAATAAAAAAATAATTTTTAAAGAAAGGTTTCCTTAAGGGTGTCCATTACTGGCACATCTACCCTAGATCTTATTATAACGCAAATAGTCTATGTCCTAGAGAAACTTATTCTCTTTATTATGCAATTTACAAAATGCCGATACATTGGTTTGTTTTTTGAGTTATCATGATTTGAGGAAATGTCAATTATTCAAATAATTTGATAATTTTTTACTTAAAAAAAATTATTTCTGTGTAACTGCTAAAATATTTACAAAATATTTTCAATGTTTTAACTTAAATGTCATCATAAAAAATTGTTATAAAGAGGAAATTTCAAAAAATCACCTCCGAAGGTGTGCGGATACCTTAAATTAGAATAAATCAACAATACCTATGTTTCACAAAATTGAAGTATAAAAAGCATGTAAGAAAAAGTTATTTGGTACTCATGAAATAAAAGGTTAATAATCACAAAGAAGCATTTTTCAATATTTATGCATATTTCTATACAAAACATTTACTCTTTGTGCAAATTTTTCTTAATCCATTTAAGTCATTTGATGAATAATAGGGGTCACATGCAATTCAGCGAGAGAACGTGAAATTAGATTCAAAATGGCACAAATGGATTAAACCTAAATATTTTCAACAATGTGTTTGAAAATTTCTAATCTGTTTATGAGGATTTAGTCAATTTTGAATGTATAAAATAGTTCTTAGCTATCAGCTCAGAAGGAAAAAAACAATAATAATAATAAAAAAAAACCTTGACATGAGTGTGTTAGGGGCTCATGATAAGTCTTTTCCACCCCTCTTAACCAGAATCCTTTCAATTTCGAATTCAACATTTTTAACTCTCTGTACATTTTTATAGTAATATTAATAAAAAATTCCATAAAATATAATTAAACTTTTTTTCTTACCTATACTGAAATTTTGTCATTGTTTTATTCTCTATTCCACGGTATTTAAAAATTACATGGTTTCGTGTACTTTATAAGTAAAGGTCTGATTAAGAACACTATTGTTTATCGTACTATGGTTATTAGTATTGCAGAACGGTAGGGCTAAGGTACTGTTTTGTTGTAAATTAAGTTCTGATAAGTATGAGACTTATTTGTTGAAGATCAACAGTGCTAATTAAATTTAAATCACACAGAAATTGCAGTTGCAACTAACTAAGGAGCATTATTACTCTTATATATTAACCTTTAGTTTTTTTTGTTGTTGTTGTTTTGTTTTTGTCTGCAATAGTAGAATCTAGAATGTGAAAATAAGAGAAATATAAACAACAAATTATTCTTTACCTATAGAAATCTCAGAACTTATTTACAGAGAATAATTTGATTATTCAAGGGAAGTAAGAAAGATACATGTAAACTATAATAAATCTAATTAAACATCAATTTAAGTAAAATGGTCTTTATACTTAATAATAAAACATTGCTAAATTTAAAACAAATTACTTTAATAAAATTAAGACATTTAATTAAGAGGTAAACATTTAAAAAAACTTGATTCATTTAAAAAACATACTTATTAACTAATTGTCTTTCAAAACATACATTATTTTATCTTTGATTTAAATAATGAGACAAAATATTTTTAATCAGCGACTTAAAAAAATCCCTACTACCAGAAAACATGTTATTTCTGCCATCATTATACAGATACTAGAAAGATAGCCCACCAAAAATGACGGAATATGAGATATAAAGATATATATATATACACACAACACATGTGCAAAAATATCAGTTTTTCTCGCTTGTTCTGCAGTGATAGATGAAAAGAACAGATATTTTGAAAAATGAAATCCATTTATGAAAATGGGTCCGGGAAGGGGGGGGGGGTGTCCGCTCGGCTCCAAGTGTTGTGCTCATTTGAGGCTTTTTGCGGATTACAGGTCATGTCTATATTTTAAAATAATACATATGTCTTCTTTATGTTAAATAAATTGTATAAATATTAAAAAAAATGCGTGTGTATATGAAATGAAACAGCGAATAGGTTGCCAGAAAATATGTTATCAATTTTCTTTCTTCGCCAAGGCTCCTACAGTGCAAAAGTACAGAATTTAACTTTTGTATCTGACTGTATAAAGTGCAGCACTTTTCCAGTATAGGGGCCTTGGCGTACTTTTTTAAAGTTTTTCATAATTTGGGCTTCAGATGCGAGATTTTTTGCCAAATGATACAAACAGCTATGAAAACAAAATTTATGAACTTTTAACTTTATTTATATAATTTATAATCTATAAACATTTTATTTATATATATATATATATTAAAGGTCAAAGTTAGCACTAGCCACCGGCCACAGGGTCAGTAAATGAAAGAAAGTGGCTAGTGAAAAATTGTCTATCAGCGGCCACTTTTTTACATGGAGATAAAAAAGATTTCTTGCATTTCATCAAGGATTCTACTTTTTTTGGTTCCAGTATATTTATATTAACATATTTATTTGGGCTACTCAGTTTTAGATTAATAATTATAAAAATTTTACTGTTTAGCATTTTGAAATAAAAAAGTGGCCGCTAGTTTAAATAAAGTGGCCACTTTAAAAATTAGTCCTACCGGCCAGTGGCCACTAATGAAATTTCCCAATTTTGACCTATAATATATATTATTTTTTTTTTTTTATACAATTTACTTCAGTTTGTATACAAAAATAGTTAAATGGCTTCTTTATATGAAATAAATTGTAAAAATATTTAAAAATTATTTGTGTGTATGAAACAGTGAATACGTTGCTGGAAAATATATTGCCAGATTTCATTTTCTCTATCTTGTCGAGGCCCCTACACTGGAAAAGTACCTAAAGCACATTAAAATGGGGCAGTTAGAAGCTCAGACAGTACAGCACCATCTATTGGCTGTTATGTTATTAGTAGCATTGGGATGAAGATGTAAGGACATACATTTTTGTATAATACACTTTAAATTCTCACCCATAGATTTTGAAAAAAAAAAAAAAAAAACCTTAAAAGCGCGGAGTTTAAATTAAATTGCAGTGACCTCGATTATGAAATATTAATGGTTTTAAATGGGAATTTCGCCAAATTAGCTAGCTATCACCAAGTTGGCTTAATGTATGACAACTTATTTTTGTTGCCAAATTTGGCGATATTTCACCAAGTTGGTCAATATTTGGCGCTTCTGTAGTAACTCTGCATTAGTAATTTTCAACAATTACTCATTACAATGAGGCGGTCCTACCAGAATTGTGAGGGACACACAGAGACTTGGATTTTATATAAATAGATAGAAATTTTGGATAAATATTAAAATATGACATAAATGATAAATATGCAAATGCAAATTATATGGTGTGAATTAGTAATGCATTGCACAATGATTCAAAATACTATGAAATTGTTAAAGAAATATTTATCATTTAAGGATCGATTTAATAAAATTTTGATATCTAAGATCATGCATTTAAGGAATATAAATTAAATTTATTTCCCAGGAATAACGCCACGGCGTTAAACTAGATTTTTCTGGTTTGAAAACAAAAATGCAGCCAATAACTAGGTACGGCTTGTAAATAGTACCAAATTTACTGCCGATCTTTATTTAAAAATTTGGAAATCTGGTTAAAAAAAAGTAATCCATGATCTTATGTCATACACCTGTGAAAAAAAAAACAACAACAATGTCTCATATGGTAGAAACATATCAGTGTGTTTACAAACGATGCAATTTTCATGAGAAAAAAATTTGACTTTTACCAGAGATGGCCTCCAATCACAATGGTTCTCCTCAGGTTTACCTCAGAGCATCTTGTATGCCATATTAAGAAATAACTCCTCCCATTTTCTCCCTCCTTCATTCTTTGATGGCATCGTTAAATACTTTACTCTACAGTGTTCGAAATCATTGGTGGTCCGCTGGTCCGAGACCACCAAAAATTCATTCGGACCACTAATTTGAAAAATTTAGTGATCCGCAGGGCCAGTAACTTTTCCCCCCTGTCTATAGGTCCTACAGGTAAATGTAAATTTTCTCGTCCCTGAGAAAACCGCAAACACAAATAACATTATTTTATTTTATTTAAGAAAATAAATTCCATTAAATCTTAGTCAGTTGAAATAATTAATCTGAAATAAAATATTTAATTAATAAATAATTTTACAAATTTTCTTTATATACTGCTTAATTTTTAGAAAATTATAATTTTACATTTTATTGTGCTAAAATTTTGGATAACTGCAAAGGAAGTTTGGTTTATATTCTAGGAGGCGGGGCACTCAAAGGGTTAAAGGGACTTAATATATTTTTACGTAGCGAGCCAGTAACGATGACTGCGGACAAGTAAATTCTTACGCTCACTAGTACTTGGGATCAGTGACTTTTTTTTTGTCAATTCTACGACTGCTCCATGTTTCTAATTCTTTTCTGCATTAAAAGAACATGTATACTTTTAAAGGTATATATAAATATTTTACAGACATACATACAATAAACCCAACTGGAGTGAAAAATTAACCAGAGCCAGGAATCGAACCCGGGACCACAGTATACAAGACTGCTGCTCTAACCACTGAGCTACTTCGGCCGATGCCTGAGTCTGCAATTTCTCACTAATAAACCATGTTGGGGAGTCACCAGCCATCTATACGACAGCCTTGGATGACCGGACAACGATGAATAGATTTTACTATTACATCGATCTATGATAATTATAATAAAGCACACATACTACAATATATATTAAAACACACATACACACATAAATAACGCCTGCATTCAACAGTCTTGTATACTGTGGTCCCGGGTTCGACTCCTGGCTCTGGTTAATTTTTCACTCCAGTTGGGTTTATTGTATGTATGTCTGTAAAATATTTATATATACCTTTAACTGTTGAATGCAGCCGTTATTTATGTGTGTATGTGTGTTTTAATATATATTGTAGTATGTGTGCTTTATTATGTATACTTTTGTTTGGCAATAGCTCAACTAATTGTAAACACAGCCGAGCTTGAGTGTAACATCCGTTTTGCTCGATCGCTTTTTTGACAATGATGTGAATAATTTAATAGACACTGATCAAAGTCTGTCACTTGAAATTTTAAAATTATTCCACAGTGATCCTGAAGACAAAAAAGATTTTGAAGGACTCTCAGATGTATAAAATTAATTATTTAGTGCTGACTTTTTATTTATTTCTGTTTGTTAAAACAAATAATGTTGTAAGTGCAATTAATTAAAAGGCAAATTATTTATTTAAGTTCAAAATGGTTAGTTTTATACAGGGTTGCCGGCTTTTAGCCAGGCCAAAAAAAGCCGGCCGGCTTTTTTTGGTTTTAACCACTTAAAAAAAGCTTGCTTTAATTGAAAAAAGCCAGCTTTTATTTTTCAAAAAGGTGGTTTATAGATAATTCATATAAAATTTGGATTAATTTATTTTTAATACACTTATAAATATTTTCTACTAAAAAAAAAAAAAAAAAACTTCTATTAAATTTTGTCAAATAAATAAGTCCTTATAACTGCTAGAATGCAATTGTGAAGGCATTATATCATAAAAAAAATTATAAATATTCAGAAGAATACATTAAATTAGACTCTAAAGTATTGGTTTGGAATTCTTTATTATAACTCTACACATACCACACATTTTAAATAGTATATGAAAGAATAAGAAAATGTCACACACCAAAATAGAAACATTCTTACATACTGATATTTATTTTTAAAATTGATTAAAACTAAATAACATATGCATTTAATAACTGAAATTATCTTATATAATACTTGAGAACAAACACCCAGTAATAAGCAATTGATATTCTAACTTATAAAAATGATATATGTAAAAAGTTTTCTACTACTAAGCTGTTATGTAACTTATTCCAAATATGTCCATACGGACAGGTTAAAATCATAGAATGAACAATGTTGAAAGAGAAATTAGGAAGGATATAACATTTGAGGAAATTTTTAGTACATGTAACTGCATAAAATAAAGAGAACAATTAAAAAAAAATTCTCCAAATGAAACTTGTTGTATTAAAATTTTGAAAAGCTAGTTGCTATTTAAAATAGTGCATATATTATATATTCATGCATAAATAAATGCAGTTATTCATAATACTGTTTTAATAGAGAGAAATGATGTTTTTATTAAATGACTTTATAGGTGATTTTAAATAAGTGTTTATGAGAAATAAAATAAGACTTGTATATTAATGTCCCTTAAAATTAGTTAATAAAATATATAACTAAGCAACCATTGTTCTTTTTAATTATATAAAGCAGTAAAAATGAAAAAAAAAAGGGTGTTAAGGTCAGTGTATACAAGAGAAAGCAATTGGTATGGCCTTTTATTTCAATATTAATGTCTTCATTATTGAAAAATTGGGTTATATTGATTTCCACCTCAATTAAATGTCTTTAAAACTAATTAAAAAACACATAAAAAGTTGTAATATATAATTAAAATGCTTTACTGTATAAAAGCCAATTTTGGCCAAAAAAAGCCGGTTAAAACCAATAAAAGCCACCGGCGTGGCTTTTTTTAATTTTAGCCGGCTTTTTTGCAACCCTGGTTTTATATCCACCAGTTAATAATTTTAATGAATTGCTCTAAAACTGGTACTGTATTTTTTTTATAACGAATGTGACGTGTGGCGATATACCGGATGTGGCATTGTACTCGGTGCGGCATTAAACTAGTTTTCTAGTTTTTTTTTTTTTTTTAAGTAACTGCGGCATTATCTCCGGAAAATATGGTAATGAAATCTAAACATATAATCTTACCATGATACCATAATTTACCGCGTATCTGCCATGGCTTAGATAAGTTTTCTTCACACCGGAAATTTTCTTGAAAAAAAGAAGCCAAATAAGAGTTAAGCAGAAGCAAGTCATGTTATATTTAAAATAGGGATGCACCGAATATTCGGCCACGTTACTGAATATTCGGTTTGGCCGAATATCAAACTATTCGGTATACAGAATATTCGTCTTGTCCGAATAGCAAACTATTCGGCCTGCCGAATATCGAAATATTCGTCCAACCGAATACTTAAAAAAAACTTTTAAAACATATTTTTAAAAACCTTATACCACTTATATGTTTAACAGTCAACTTTAAAGATATTCAGAATAATTAGAAACAGAATCATATATTTAAATAAAAGAAAATGTTTTTACATTATTTATTTGCTGTTTGTTAAGTATTATTTAAGAAAATTAACCAATCACAAGGATTTTCACATCAGAATTAATTATGTACTAATGCTAGTTCCTGAACATTATCCAGTAAATAATCTATTTCTTGCTAAGATTTTAAGAACAACATTTACAATCTCTGAAAATGATCGTTCACTCCAGATACCGATCTAGGATGTAGGGGAGACTGGGGGCTAATGGGACAATTTTGACATTTTATGGTATTAATTGAATAATTAACATTTTTTTCAAAATCTCTTTCTACACCATTATTGTGTAATTAGTTAGCTATTAATACATAAAAAATCTGAAGCTTACTTTAATTATTATATGAGAAATAGTGATATTTTGAACATGGTAATTTTGTCCCATTAGACCCCAGGTCTGGGGTCTAATGGGGCAGGGTCTGGGGTCTAATGGGACATTTGAAAAATACTTTTGATGCAGGTATATAATTGCACATTTATTATTTTTTCCTGAAAACTATATAATTGCACATTGTGAAGAAAATTAACATTATACAGTGTCAGATCATTATAAAATGATATACAAGATCAGAATTATATTCTGAAGATGTCAAAATAATTTTTATGTCACCGAAATCGACCCAAGAACTATCAACTTTATCTGTGTAAATGAATTTCATGCAGTCAGTTTTTTTTCTTCAGGAAATTGACATTTATTTTTATCTTACGAATTTGATAATGATTTCACATTCAAAGAATTTGAACTAGTATTGACGCGCGACAAAGAATCAGAATTTTCCAGCGAGGACTTAGGTCAGTCACTAACAAACAATGACAGGAAGTCTTCCTTAATGTGTTCCTATTAAGAGGGTAAATACCCGTAGCTTCAAATCCAGAAATGATATTCTTTGGTGTACGTATTTCCATGAAAGCTTGGTTCACAAGACTTGGAATTTGGTGATAAGTAACATTTTTCCAGGGTTGTAAAGAAGCCAATCATTTAAAGTAGGGATTGACCGAATACCGAATAGTTGATTCGGTATTCGGTGATTCGGCATGTAAACCGAATATTCGGCTTCGGCCGAATACTTTTAAGTATTCGGCCGAATAATTGCAAATAAATATTTTCTTAGAAACAGGAGAATTCTCTTTTATTTAGAAGTAGAATAGGCTAAACAATGAGTTTCAATATTATGTGCATGAGTTCAGAGTTCAGCTGCACTACAAAAAACAAGTCAAAGGCCATTTTTAATAAACTTTTTCCTTCCTAAAATAGTCTACATAGGGGTAAAATGAAAACAACTGTCTACAATAGAGAAAAAAAAATGTAAGGAAGATGTGCATCTTACCCTTATCATTTAATTTTAATTATTTCTACATTAGTTTTCTTAATTTAAATTTATTTAATGTGTATTTTCTTTAACATACATTTCAAATAAGTATGTCAGAGTTCATCTCTGTATATCTAAGATGTATGTTAAAAAAAATACACACATCAAATAAGTATACCCCTATGCCTATCCTATAGCTTTTATAACCATTAAATTAAAATCGCTCAAATTTGTTATCTTCATCACCACAATGTTAAAGTATTAACCAAAATATGTATCAATAATTTGATAGAAAATAGTTAAATGTACAAATTGTTATGATACCTTTAGTATTTAAGAACATTCCTATTCAATGTGTTTATAATTAGACAATCAGTAAATCAGCTTAATGACAAAATTGTTTTTTTCTATTTGAATGATCTTTTGTTTTTCTGACAAATCCTTATCCTTAATAATAGCCTGTATAGTTTAATACATGCCTGTAGGTTATTTTGGGTATTGACTAGTGATAAAATAATAAAGAATAAGTGGTGGATTAATGAATTTGTGAAGGGAAATTGGAAATAAGTCATTAAATTTTTTTGTGTAATTAGATTTAAGAATAAAAATGTAACTGAATTAAATTATTAAGAATTTAATTTAAATTAAAGTGTATTAAAAAGCTAATATATGCAAAAATGTGTATTAAGAAATTTTAAGTATTCGGCCGAATACCGAAGCTTCGGTATACACTTTGACTGAAGCTTCGGTATTCGGCAAAATTGCTGATTCGGTCAATCCCTAATTTAAAGCCCTGTTGTAACGCTTCTTAAAGAGACCATACACAATAATGTCTAATGGTTGGAGTCTGAGAACAATTAGGTGGGAATATCAACAAAATCACTTCATTTTCTTTGGCAGGTTGTATTGTTTCCATCACAGTAAAATGGCCTTCATGATTAACGAGGAGAAGAAGGGGAGGACTTTCTGTTGAAGCATTGGTGTGTTTCACTATATGTGACATTCCTTTAAAGAAATTGTTTTTGGTCATCCATCCAGTTTTGTGTGCCAAAGCAACATTTCATAGTGGTGCTCTTAACGTCCTAACAAGAGAAAATCAGAAACTGATGCTCATGGCAACTCGAAATGCAGGTGGTAGAACTGCTCCTGAAGAGCTTACATATTTTATATGGCTAACCTATATTCTCAGCATTCTCTATATCACATATTCTACCCAATAAATTTTTTTATATAAGAAATAAAATGACTTGGGGTCAAATGGGCCAAGTCCCATTAGTCCCCATTAGGTATGTCCCATTAGCCCCCATACTGTCTTGCACCATATTAAGGCTTACTGTCAATTAAATACTTACAGTTTATTAAAAGTGATGATTGAAATAATATAGAATGGCTATAAAGATTTATAATTCATAGCAAAATGTTTTAAAAGTTACTTGTCAGTTTACGAAAATCAAAGAATCATCAATATCAAAAAATTTCGAAAACTCGATCACCTTGATGACAAAAAGTATATTGTCCTGTGATCAGCAAACAACTACTTAAACAAAATAGTTCAAAGCAGACTGATGTGGAGTATTATTGATGCCATCTATTGACAAAAAAAAAAAAAAAAAAAAAAAAAAAAAAAATCATCTCTAAACTGCATTTGTTTTTAAGAAAATCCATTTGTCCCATTAGCTCCCAGTCTCCCCTATTTAAAAACTTTTTTGCTTAATAAAAGGGAGCAGAGTAGTTATTTTTGCTGAGTTGCCACCATATAAAGTTTGAATAGATTGTATTATTTATTTACTTTTACTTTAATCTCTTTCTGACAAACAAATAATATATGATCCTGCACAATTTTTCTTTCAATTTTTTTACAATTTCTCTTTGATTTTAAAATGTTTGTTTTAGAATTTAAGAAAATTTTATTCATTTGTTTTAATTCACAGAAGAAGCCATGAAATTTAAAATTTTATTAATTAAAAGAGTTTTATAACTATCTGCTTCTTAAATAACTCAAAACAGATTTTTTTTCAGCATAAAGTTTACTTGAAAAAAGCTCTTGATTATCAAGTTGAAAGTTTCTGTTTTAAAAATTATGTAAAACTGCTTTAAAATTTAACACTTTCATGCCTTTAAACTTTGAAATATAAAATTATTTGACAAGCTCAATATTCGGCCTAGCAGTTACTATTCGGCTAGCCGAATATTTGATATTCGGTTCACCTGTAGGCCGAATATTTGGTATTCGGTGCATCCCTAATTTAAAATAAATTCTGGTAGGAAATCGAATTATCTGAGGTGTGGCGGATACGTGCGAAATTACGGTCCAAAAAACATGGTACGGCAGGAGGAATGCACTTCGTCCCACACTTATACCTAGAGTTCCATTTTGAAATAAATTATTTGAAGCTAATCAATGGTTTGATGTTAATATTTTACCATAAATCCATTTATAAAAAAAGCTTTTTACAATACTATTGTAGCAGGGGTGCAGAATATGTCTGATCTGGCGATGTAGGATCGGTGGAAATTTTGAGGAAAAATATGCAACTTATTTCGATTTTAACAAGGAATTACATAATTCCCTGATATAGAAAAATTTTCACTACAAATAAAAAGGCGATCTTCACAAAATCAATCTCCTAATAATATGTACCTCATACATTCGTGTAAAAGTTAAAAAATTTTGGAAAAAAAAAATGTCTATACCTACGGTAATACAGAATTTATGTAAGCCTATAACATATTGTAAAATTTTGGGAAAATTTCACCAGGGGTGCAGAATATGTCCGATCCGGCGATCTAGGATCGGGGGAAATTTTTCAGAAACATATGCAATTGATTTCAATTTTAACAACGAATTCCATAATTCCCTGAGATAGAACAATTTCAGTACAAATAAAAATATCTGTATGGCGACCTTCACAAAATCGATCTCAGAATAATATGTACCGTATATCAGGGGTGATTATGTTCTGAAAGTTTAAGACATTCGGTTCCGAGAAAAAAAAAAAAAAAAACCTGTCATCTGAAAATTCGGACATAAAAATACCGCGAATTTTCATGAATTACGGAAAAACGCGAATTTCGTCACAAGATCGCAAAATAACTGCACATTTCGTCAGAAGATCACGGAAGAACCGCAAATTTTGTCAAAAGATCATGAAAGAACCGCAAGTTTTTTCAAAATATCGCGAAATAACTGCAGGTTTCGTCAAAAGATCGTGAAATGAATGCAAATTTTGTCAAAATATCGCAAAATAAATGCACATTTTGCCAAAAGATTGCGAAACAGTCGCAAATTTCGTCAAAAGATTGCGAAACAATTGCAAATTTCATCAAAAGATTGCGAAACATTTGCAAATTTCATCAAAAGATCACAGAACAATTGCAAATTTCGTCGAAAGATCACAAAACAACCTCGAATTTCGTCAAAAGATTGCAAAACAACCGCGATTTTTGTAAAAATATGGCGAAATAACCGCGATTTTCGTCAAAACAGGGCGAATAACCTTCTATTTTGGCAAAGAAAGGCGAAAAAACCGCAAATTTCGTCAAAAGATCGCGAAAAAACGCGAATTGCGTCAAAAGATCCATGAAAAATACATAGGGTGTTGGGAGTGGATTTCCCCCACTCTGCTGTAACCTTTCAGAAAATTTGCTGTGAATTTTAGGAATTTTTTTTCCACTCAGAATCACCCCAGCCATATATACTCGCGCATAAGTCGAGAAATATTTGAAAAATAAGTTTTCTATACCTATGGTAATACAGCACTTACCTATAACATACCGTAAAATTTTGGGGAAATTTTCGTGTGGATTGGGGAAAATGTTAGGAGTAGAAACATTTTCTGCACCCCTGATTTTCACATGATTGGGAAAAATGTCGAGAGTAAAAACATTTTCTGCACTCCTGTATAGTAATAATTTAATCATAAAAAATAGTAACATTAGTAAATATACATATAGTTAATGATATTTTGGATATTTTACTGTAATATATTTTTAGAATTCAGGTATTTTTAACACCTATTTTTTTTAAATAAATAAACAATTTATTTATTTTTAGAGGAAAGAAAATGAACCTTGCAATTACAAGGATAGCATATTTTCTGAAGAACTGAATAAAATATTTACATAAAAATATAAAACAGTTAATTCTTTAAATTAATAAAGATGCAACAACTCTCTTTTAAATTAAATAATTAATCTATAATATTCAGAATTAACATCCTTATTAAAATTTTAGGATTTTACAAAAAAAAAAAAAAAACCCTTTTAAGTAATAACTCAATTTGGTTTCACTAAGTCAACTAGCATGCATGTGTTTTTTATATTGTTCAGAATATGGAGATATCATAAAATAGTTTATAGGTATTGAAATATGTTACTTCAAAGTAAATTACCATTAAAACTGATTAATTTTCCACATGTTTTCATTAACACACTTAAAAATGTAAGCAAGAAACAACTTTCAAGTTTCTTTAATCTCTTCTACTGACTGACTTTTAGTAAGAAATTTTTCTCATATTCATAGCCATCTGCATGAATTATAATAAACATTAAAATGATATTTGATTAAAGAAGGCTTTTATTAATCAAAAACATTTTTTATACGTGTAATAGACTTTCTTATTAAAATAATCAGCTGATATACTGTAAATACTTATTGTTAATTAAATGAAAAAAGAAAACGTGTAATTAAAAACGATGAAAATAATAAATGTGACCAATACAGATTAAAATTGTCACGTGAAAAATATGTATAATTTAATATAACAGATACACTGCGTTTTTTACTTAATAATGCTAATTTATTTACTTCGTCTCCAAAATGTAAACAAACAATTAGGGACAATTATATTTAGAAAAAAATGGCTTAAAAATTACGTTAAGCTATTGTTTTTTCAGTAAAAAGTATCATTCAAAACGAAAGAGCTATAATATTATCATTACAAATGCTTATAATACGTTTTTATGCAAAAAATAATAGCGATAATTACACTAGATATTTAAAATGACAACCTACTGTTTACATATTGATTTCCAAAAAGGGACTTGTGTAATCACATTGTTCGTTTGAAATGACAAGTTTGTGTTCGAAAATCTGATATCCAGCACATTTCTCTTTTAGATTACTTCTAATTGAAGTTTTCTTTTCACAAATAAAGTATTTACATTTCACGAATACTAAATCAAATGGATTATCCGCCATGTTTACGATCATAACTAATATTGTTACTGCCAGATTCTCGTTCTCTTTAATAAAGCAAGGGAAGACTTTTTTGAGTCCGTTACATTATAGGAATACAGGTTTACCCGGTAGGTTAGTTACCTCGAGAAGTTGCCATAATCTATATGACAACTGGGCTGCAGCAGTAAGGTAGTAGGGTTGATAGATACTGTTAGGAATCGCTATTTTGGCGCAAACGTATTTTGTTTATGTAAAATTAATAAATTCGTTTTGTTCCAAATCGACTGTTTTATTCGAATTCGACCAGATAAAACCAAGATATGTTTTTATTTACATTTCCATATTGCGTTTGTTATTAAATCTCATTTCACATTTATTAAATGAATTTAAAACTGATATCGCTTAGAAGAAAAATCAATATTTGATCACATACATATATATTAATTATACTTAATTTATGTATTATGTATATATTTTTAGCTATTTGAATTATTTATGATAAAGGTTTCTCCATTCTCATATTAGAATGTGACACAATTTAAAAGCAGTAAAAACTCGTATCAAATGATAATATATATATTTTTTCTTTAATTTAAAAAGTTGCTTTTTTATGGAACTGCTTGTATAAAATAGAAATTGTAGTTGGGAAATGTGGGGGCATAGTGAAGTACTTAAAGACAATTGCAATTTTCCGAAATTTTATATGAAATTTTACACTACACAATTTATAATAATTGACTTTTTTTTTTTTTTTTCGAATTTTTATTCTTGAGTTTCTGTGGTGTATTATTAAAGATGTAACATAATAGTAAAAAATTATCACTTTACCCCCCCCCCCTCCCCCAATATAGGGCAAAGTGAAATATAAACAAGTTCGCTTTTTTACATGATTTTTTGCAGTTCTGTGATAATTATGCTGATCCACATAAGAAACAAATCTGTCCATGTCTGAGTTCTTCCATTTTACACACCTTTCCTGTATCTCTGTATAGTATAAAAGACTTATATCATCAGTTATAGGCCACACATAAACATCTTTTTTTGTCTGTGTGGTCGCATGAACTTAACTAAACAAAAAAAAATATGATGCATTTTGTGAGGTAACTAAATCATTTTACTAACAAAATGCTTCTTAGTTACATGGACCTTAATCTGAGTGTGACTCAAGAGAAAATCCCCCATTCTTTATTTCACTCAGTTCCACCTTTTCTGGAACAAGCTTTGGCAAGAATATGCACATGACTGGCTCTAGTTCATTCAATGAGTTCTAAATTGCTAGTATGTGTCTTATGCACATCAATTATAAGTAAAACTGGTAGTTATTTCGTTGGCTTACTATGTTCCACTAAATGATTAATCATTTTTTTTTAATTTTTTTTTCAGAGAAGCACAGTGAGAAAAATTATTTTTAAGAACAAATATTGTCTTCATATCCTGATAATATTTTAATAAATTGTCCAAATGAATGCTTTAAATATAACTCATTCTGCTTTATATGTGTTTAAGTTAGACATATCAATTTATGTATGGGAGACTAGGGTGGGATGGGACCAGTGGTGTAGTCGAGGGGGGATGGCGTCCCCCACTTTTTTATTTTATTTCAAGCGTCCCCTTACTTCTTATTTTCAAGGGGGACGCTAAGGATGCGAAGGGACGGAGACTTTCTTGATTTATAAAATGTTTAAAAAAAAAAATATTGATAAATTAACAATTTTATGAAGTAAAGAATTGATTTTTTTAAACTATTTTAGTTTTCTTTAACAAGGGGCATTCAAAAAACAAGTTGAAAGGAATTGGTGAGAAAGGGATGTTTACTTGCTCTTATCCACCATAATTATCAGTAGTGAAATACCGCGCTAACGTTAGTTCCTTCGGAGGCATACATTATTTTTACAGGGAATTCGCTAATCGAAAACTATTAATACCCTCTTGTGCCTAACAGAAAAACCACACAAGCTCTCCGAAAACGATCTTTATACACCGCAGTCTCAGTTTAAAAAATATCCAAATGTTTCAGTTTTGAAAACCTGGTCATGTTTTTCTCACATGACAATTAACAACAGCATGTTTCCATTAGTCAGTAAAAAGGGTCTTTAAAGACATTCAAGGTAATTGACATAGCTGTCACATACTGTTGGTTAGTAGGGGTCCTCAGATGGCTGGTATGGTGTCGGCAGTCAAATACCGAATAAATCACCAAAAAGGACATCAATGCAGACCAGCAACTCCATATACTGTGGAGTGCGAGAATCCCCCATAACCATTATCCCCCCTTCTCCCATCTCCATTTATCATTCACATTGATAATTATTTCTTGATTAGATACAAGGATTACCTCTTTAGACAGAAAAAAACTACAAGAATTGGACTACCTTAAATTCTAGCCAGTATCGAGTACCTCTGAGTTAACTCTTTTTTTCTAGTCATAAGTATTTTGTATCATAATTTCAAATACTTATGGAAAAAACAATGAAACGATATAGGCAGCCAGAATTGGAAAGCTTTATAATTTCTTCCAAACGTTCTCGGACAGAAACAGATGCAATTGAAAATCAAAAATCCGATCCAAGAGAATTGTAAGTATCTTTTGAGTTTTGATCGATAATATTTTGAATTGTATGCTACGTTATAACAGGAATTTTTGATAAGGGTTATATTTTTTCCAAATATCAATATGTTTTTACCTGACTGCCAAGAAGGGTTATGTCTTTCACACGTATCTGGGTATGTGGATTTCTTTATACCCTCGAAATATTCCAACGGCTGGAAGGATTTTAATGAATGAAGTGTCTATCGATTCGTCTTAACCGTCCGATGGTTATCGGCGAGGTTTTATTTTTATAAATTCAAAATGGCGGTAGAGACGAAAAAAATGTTTTACGCACCCTATTGAGTGGCATATCATTGAATAGGTCTTTAAAAATGAAGAGGATGTTTCGTTGACTATTTTACAATCAGAAGTTCCGTTTAAATATTACACAACCTGAACGTTGTGTAGGTAGGATCTCTAGCTTTACTTTAACTCTAATCTTCATAGACATCTATAGGCCTCATAAAAACAGTGTTTATAGATAGGAACTAACAATTAAACACAACTTAAAAGTCATGAATACAAGTAAATAAAAAATATAGGTAAGTAATATAAAAAAAATAGTTTCACATTGATGAGAAATAATTAATTAGTTCGCTTTTTACGCTGTCGGGTTTTTTGATTTTTTAAATTTAGTGTTATATAACTATGTCTGTTGTTGAACGGGATGGAAAGGAAAAGGTGAAAAAGAAACATGGGCGCAAGCAATGGTAGTTGAACAGAATTGCCCCTTTTTGAATTTTCTTTCTCGCTCGAAATTTTCAAAAAATAATAAATTTTGTTATTCTCAGAGGATTTAAAGTAATTCAACAGTAAAAGAAAGGATAACCAAGAATTATTCATCAGGGAGAGGGTCTATCTCCCTGAAGCCCCGTAAAAGACTATTTTTAGTTCTGTTTTTCTTTTACGTTTGTGTATTTTATTTCTAAACACACGATTAAAATACATCGGGTGTTAAGAAAAAAAAATCAGTCTGTTTCACTAGTTTATTTTGTAGAAAAACTAATAGAAATTTAATTTTGGGTTTTTAATATACATCTTATTTGTTTATTTCTAAATTATATTTTTTAATAAAATACAGATTTTATTGAAATTACTGCAATATTGTTTAAGAATGCCTGCAATCTCTATAAAATTCACAGCAGCATAAAAAGTACAAGATTAAAATAAAACATTTTAATTTTTGATTGCCACACTATCTATATATATTATCGTTATTTACTATTTACAATAGAGATTCTTTAAAGAAAATTAAGTATGTAGCACTTGTAGTTCGTTTACAGGTATACATAGCACTATTCCATTAAATTATGCACTACGGAAAGAAAATTCTTTACATTGTATTTTAATGATGTTACACTACTTCAAACATAATGAAATTGATATAAATGTAATGCATAACTATATGATTAATATAGAATACGAATTGTGTAGCTTCTATCGTTTATTTACAGGGATACTCAAAGAAATTACATTGCATTACTTTCGGTATATAGTAATTGTTTGAAAGGCGTTTTGTGAAATTGATATACATTATTGAGGAGGGAGTTAACGTCATCCACAGAAAACATAGAGAATGTATATCAATTTTCTTTAATAGTGTATGAGCAATACTGCATGATGTGCGTTTTCAATCTTAAATAATTTTTATTACATTATGAAAAATGAATTCTATAAAGCATATGTAGTGCAACAATTCGAATTATTTAATTTGTGTGTGCGGGATTAGAAGAAAATGCATTTTTAAGAGTGTTATGTATTTCTTAGCGCAACTAATTTTTACTGTGCGAATATAGTACAAATAAATTCAGATATAGGACTGCACTTCACAAAAGATATGGATACAAAATTATTGTCGTCAATAAACGGTAATTGCCAGAAAAACTTTTTTTGGTTGTTTTATGCGTTTTCCGCTTTAATTAGACTTTTAGGTTTCTGGGTGGTATGTATAAAATACAAAGATTATACACTAAAGAATTGCATGTTAAGGCTGTTGTCAAATCCAAAAGGGCAACTTCCTGACATATGTTTTACTTTATTTTTGTTCGAATATGCATGAAACTAGCTGGTGTTGTTGTTCAGAAACTATGTCATCAAGCTGTTTTTTCCATTTTTTTTTTACAAACGCAATAGATTTTTTTAGAAAATAGTGTCAAAATGGACGTTTTGAACGGAATTTCCGCGCGAAAGTAGAAAAATCACTCAAGAGCGGGCGAAAAATGGGTTTGTCATGTGATCGAAATCGCTTATAACTCAATGGGTAATTTTATTGATAAAAAAATGGAAAAAACAGTTCAATTCCATTCCAAATCGCTTCCATGGCCAGGGTTTCCAATTTTATACCTTTCTGTTAAAAAATGAATTTGTAAATGTGTCAGAACGTTTTGCGCTTGTTGAGCAGAGCAGTTAAGAACAGCCTTAAGGGATTACTTTACTCACGCGAAAACACCCGTTTTTTAATGTTAATCCTATGAGAGAATTTTTTTTAAATATCTTGTTTTACTTTGTGTTTTTAAATTATTATTTTTATCATTAAATAGATGAGGCCGATATCTACGTATTTTTTCGATTTTGTTTGCACTTTTTTTTTTCAAGTTTGATAATTTCGCTTTCGGAACCGGTTTCGAAAGTCAACGTATCCTCATAAATAATTTTTAAAAAAGTAAAAAAGACTGCGAACAAAATCGAAAAAGTAAAAAACGGGCATTGTAGAGATCGGCTTCATCTATTTAAGGAAAAAAATAATAATTTAAGAACACAAAGTAAAACAAGATATTTAAAAAAAATTCTCACATAGGTTTAGCATTAGCAAGCGGATTCAGTTCCTGTGAGTGAAATAGTCCCTTAATGTCTGTAGACAGTAATTACTGGAAAAGGCTTTAACTTTCTTAAGTATTTTCTAAGATATTTATTTACATATCACTGTTTTTGGTATGAAAAAAAATAATTATAATAGAATGTTCTTGATAGCATTAGAAAATGTTTAATCTATGTATGACGCATGATTTTTCATTATAGTTAAAGTTGTATTTGGAGTAAAAGAAAAAAAAATAGTTGTAACATAAATTACGTTTAATGAATTTATTTTTCATTTTGAATAAATGCGTACAAAAAAAATTAATTATTTATATAAACAATATGTACTTTTTTTTAAATTTTTAAAGAAAATCTTATCTATAATACGATATTTAAAATTAAAATTGAAGTAACATGTGTTATTAGTGCTTTCTAGGAGGCGCAATACTTATTCATTTTACTAAATGGAAATGTAGTAACAGCTGTTGCATTTTTTTATGACAAATGCCGAATTAAATTGCACAAAGTTAAAAAATAAATATTTTAATTAATCAGAACATATTTATAAAACTATTGAAACTAGGGATGCACCGAATATTCGGTATCTATTCGATATTCTGCCATACTACCGAATATTCGGTTAGGCCGAATATCAAACTATTTGGCCAAACCGAATTCTTAAAAAACCTCTTAAAAATATTTTTTAAAGCCTTACACACCTTCTACTTTTAACTGTCAATTAATAAAGATATTCAGAAAAATTAGATAGAATCATCTTTAAATAAAAGAGAATGCTTTTATATTATTTATTTGCTGTTTTAAAAGTTTCACTTAAGAAAATTAACCATTAATGGCAACCTTCATAGGAATTAATTATGTGCAATACAGTGTTGAATTCAGACACTTTTCTCTGGGAGGGATTTCTGTGGCTCCGGGGGGGGGGGGGATTTCTCACGGCCTCCCCCTGAATTCAATACTGTATACAAATGCGAGTTCCTGAGCATTGTCTAGTAAATAATCATTTTCTTGCTTTTTCGAAAACAGGATAACAAAATGGAAAAAACTTTCAGGGGTAATAATAGGCACCAAAATAGGCAATTTTTTGACCAGCTAATCAGGACCGCAAATTTTAAAGATATTTAAAAAGTGCAGTAATTTAGTTCACTGACACGACCGAAAATCACTTTTGTTCTTTCTTTTGTTCAAACATGAAAAACATTTTTTTCTTTTTTTAATTCTACAGTAAGCTATTCAACAAATAAAGGAACTTTAATTAAATTAATTTTAATTAAATTTAAATTTTTCATTTAAATTTCCATGCAGTTGAAAATGAAAAGCAAGATTCAAAATCAAGTATCTGCCTATGGGTGATATACGCCCTAACGTTCAAAACTACGAGCATCCCCCCACTTTTTTTTCCAGGACTACACCACTGGATGGGACACCTGCAATAATTCTTAAAATAAGCTTTATTTTTAATTTATGACTCTTCCACTAGATGGAATAATCATTGCATTATACTTGTTGCTATAAATCTTTTTAGTTGCAGGCAACCTATGAGTTTTTGACTTAAAAAGACTATGTTACAATATTAAAAGCAAGTAACTACCCAGGTTTTTAATGTAAATTTTCAATCTCATTCTTTGTTGCTAACTTAATTGTTTTTAATATTTTGTAAATTCAACAATATGCCATTTGTAAATAAACAGTTAAGTAAAATCTAAAAGCTGAAAATTGATGCAAGAGATGTCTGATTCCAATTCTGGGTCTGAAACCTATAATAATGTTATAGAGAAAGAAGCAGGTGATACATCTAGCGCAGTGGTTCCCAACCTTTTTTTGGCCGCACCCCACCTAAGCATCTATAAAATCATGATGTCCCCCCTTCACTTCTCTATCATATAAATCTTAATTTTATATCAAAAATAAACTTCTGTTTTCCTGGAAGAATTTGAAAATAGCATTAACACTGATAAGTGATTTCATATTCTTTAATTTATCGAAATCATATTTTTTATTGCAAGTATGTTTTTATCATAACTCTATTATTCAATGAGTTCATGGATCTTCTTCTTTACATCTTCAAAAGTTTTATTTATTTTTTCATCTTACCTCAAATTTAAAAGTGATAAATAGTCTACATTTTAATCTTCGTAAAATTTCTTGAAATCTCTCTCACATTTTGTATTACATCTGATAGAATTGGTACATTTTATAATGGATTTTAGTACTTCATTACGAAAAAGTGATATTTGTTTATTACCAAGACTGTCTGGATAACATAATTCACAAGTAACATTTCAGGATTCGCGCTTTTATGCCATTTTAAGTAACTATTTTTCTTTCTCCTCATAACATGCTTCTTTGATAGCGGCATGCTTCTTTGATAGCGGGCTTTCTTTTTTCCATTATTATTATTTGGACACCATGTTTTCTCCGATTTTAAATTTTAAAATGGATATGTCATGAATCATGTTTATATATTGTGTATGTGGTTTGCAGAAGAACCATAAGAAGCTTACTTTCTAATTTCATAAAAGTAGTAGCTCATTTAGCTAATTCAAAACATTTTTTAGGTTGGTTGATTTTTGACGGCCAATTATCAACACGAGGGATATAGACCCTAAAGGGGGGAGGAGTGCCCTTCGTGGGGTCTTTCTAAGGGTACCTAACCCGTATTTACACTTGGAAATAGGTCCGAAGAAAACCACGAAAACTCCGAACGATTAGGCCGACGGGCGCAATTGGGATCGAACCCAGCACCTCCCGTCTACCAGCTTCGAGAGCAGAACCTCTCGGCCACTGGTGGGGCTATTTTTTAGGTTAAACATGTCCAAATAGTCAATTTTAGATATATCCTACAAAATTTCATATGTGGAAGTTCCTTCACGGAGTATATTGTATTATGAATAGATGTAAAAGTTAAAAAAATCATAATATAAAAAGAGGTGTGTTTTACTAAAATAATATTACAACCACAAAAATTTAAGTGTCCTTTTTAATAGATAAAAGTGTGTAAAAAAAAATATATGTAATATATATTTATATATATATAACATATATATATATAATATATGTAAAAAAAATCTCATAACTATTCCGGTGTCAGTGTATTTTGAAGTTTCAAAAATTAATTTTTATACAGTTATTTTCAAATTTTTTCATCTATTATTTCTATTTTTAGACTAGGGCCTCTCATTAGGAAAAAAAAATGACAGAAATTTTGTTAATAAGAAATTTGAAATTGCCCCCCTGAAAAGTCATATTGCCCCCTGTGGAGCATACGCCCCACGTTGGGAACCATTGATCTAGCGGTTCTGAATTTATTGTCCCAGATGATCATGCAGTTTCATCATCTAGCTCAAGTGAAAGTGAAAATGTAATAGCTCATGCAATTTCCAGTTATGATGTATCTAAGAACGCCAAAGCAGGATGTAGTGGAGGCTAAAAAAAAAAAAAAAAAAAAAAAAAAAGTGAGAAAAAACAATCAAACAACTAATTGTGAAGAAATTGCTAGAGATGGAACCAGGGATTAATTTGCGCTGGAGCCCAGCTCTGTTTAAAAATTTTATTTATTCAAATATAGAAAAAAAAAATTCCTCCTTCAAAATTACGTATTCTATTCTATTTCAAATCATGTTAATGCTATTTTGATCAGAATGAAAATGAAGGGAAAACAGAAATCCTATTTTTCTATTCTAATAATATTTGCAAATTTATGTCAGCGCGCATTGATACAACGCCACTCAAGAGACTGAACAATGAATTTGCTTTCAGTTCGATTTTCTTTTGTGACAGTAGGATAATTTTATTTTTATTTTTTTTAATTTACTATCTAATTTGAAAAGAATATATTCTGTTATTAGGTAGCAAGATTTTGTTTGTTCGAGGTTTTTTTGTCTTCTATTGCGCACGAGAATAAAAATCACGTTAGTGATTTTTCTATTTATTTTGTATCATGAACGCTGCCCTTGCTAAAGCTCTGCTCTGCACATTTACGAAATCCTTTTCATTTCTAAGTAGAAATAATTGCCATATTCTGATAGAAAGCAACTGAGCAGTGTTTCCCCTTTTTCTATAAAAGCATCAAATCTTTCCGATAATAGTGTCAAATATCTAATTTAATCTAATTTTCAGGGGCTCATCACAAAAGATTGTTATGCGGAAGTAATCGACTACAATTTAAGATATGCACCTTTTATAGGAAATTGAAAAAAATTGTTAGATTCTTCAGAATATAAATATTAATTTCTGTAAATTTCTTTCATTTTTTCATAAAAATGTATAGCTGCGAATTATTCCTTTTTAGGTAGATTTCGTAAGAAATACTACCGATTACATTCTCCCCTATGTTGGAATTTCTGAAATTTTTTTGCAGATACATGACCCCAAGAACCCAAAACCACCCACAGTTCAAATCTTTATCTGTGTATCTATATCACTTTTTTATGGACACGATAACTTCCACAATTCTGCATAAATATCTTCCTAACTGATATATAAAATCAATGGGCAGAAAATCTTGGTCAAGTTCGTTAATGGGCAAAATTGGACCAAAGGGGTGGAAATAGGGTGGGGTTTTTGTGAAAAGGTAAAAAAAAAAAAAACCATAGCTTCTTAGTTATAATACATATCAAATCAGTTTAAAGTTATTATTACTTCTAGGGAAAGGATTTTTATGTAAAAAAAAAATTATGTTAAAATTTTTATGTTAAAAAAAATTATGTATCACAAATTTTTGATAAAATTAAAAATGGGCTCAAGGGGCGAAAAAAACAGGATTTTATTTAGAAAAAAAATCATAACTTCATCAATTCTTAAGATATCAAATTCACTTTAACTTATTATAAATCTTCTTAATACTATCTACAACTTTTATGTTGACAAGTTTTTGATAGGGCCAATTTTTACAGCAAAAAAAAAAAAATAAATAAATAAATAAATAAAATAAATAAATAAATAAATAAGAAAAAAATGGGGGAGTTGAAGAAGAAAAAGTATCTGCTAAAAAGATTGTGATGACTAATTATATCAGCTATCATTACATCATTAATTGGATCATTTCTTACCACTATTTTAAAATAGTAATTTCAGCTAATATCTTAAATTCTTGGTTAAGACCGACACCGCCTGACGAATGCATCTACGGATAGTTTGTTTAAAGGTTTTGCTTTCAGATACACCTTTGTTAAAAATAGAGTGTGCTACCTGTTGGTGGAATGTGGAACTAACAGACTGCGATTTCATTTTAAGTAGGCAATCTAAACAAGAAACTGTTTGAAACTTTAAGATAGTTTATAACACGTAAGAAAAGTTTTTAAAAGAATGGCACGTGAAATTTCAGGTAAGGAGGGGGGGGGGAGGATGCTAGAATTTTTTTTTTAAACCATAGCGTTTCTTACCGTTTAGGTGCGGGTTTTTTTATGGAGTCCTGAGATAAATGCTACTTATTAAATATAAAAATGTCAAAAGTTTAGCTACCACTATTTTAGAATAGTAATTTCAGCAAATATCTTAAACTCTTGCTTAAGACCGCAAGCCCCTCGAGTAACATGTCTACTGATAAGTTGTTTAACAGAGTTTAGTTCAGGTACAGTTTTGTTAAGAATACAGTGGTGGTGGAATGTGGAACTAACAGAACACGATTTTGTTAAAATTAGGAAATCAAACAAGACGATCTGTTTTAAACTTTAAGATAGTTTATAAAACATGATAAAAAATAATAGCGCATCATATTTCGGGGTGGGGGGAGGGGGAGGAGGGTGAAAGAAATTAGGAATTATAACAAGGCGATCTGTTTGAAACTTTAAAATAGATCATAACACATAACAAAAATTTAAAAAATGAGGCCGCATCAAAAATAGGGGGAGGGGAAGCGTATTTTGCCCACCCGGGGAGTGCACTTTTTGAAATGTTAATGATACACGTCATGTGACATATCGTTAGAAAGGGCTGTGACCACTTATTCATGTTATGCACCACTGGTGTCCCCCCCCCCATTTTCCTTACCGGGGAGCACTTTCCTAAACTTTGCCGACACCACTCATGTGATATATCGTTGGAAAAGCCTGTGACCACTGAATCATGTTATGGACCTCCGGTGTCCATTCCCCCCCAGGGGGCTACATTTCTAAATTTAGCCGACGCCCCTCATGTGATATATCGTACGAAAAGCCTGTGACCGCTTAATCATAATATGCAACTCCAGTGTCCATACCCCCCAATTTTCTGCCCAAGGGGAGCATTTTTCTAAATTTTGTAGACACCCTCATGTGATATATCCTTGGAAAGCCCTGGAATGTGGATTATAAGATTTTTGCAGTGCGTGCGCGCGCAGCACGCCTGCTATACTGTGCCGTAGGCAGCGGTGACTCGGTTCGAGATTTACGTATACATTACAGATTCGTTTTAAAGGAGGGGCCGTGCAGTGCGTGCGCAGCACCCCTGCTATACGGTGCCGTAGTCAGCAGGGACACGGTTCGAGGTTCGTTCGCTTCGAGATTTTACAAAAAAGGAGGGGCCCACTAGCGGGCGAAGCCAGCTAGTCTATACTATTAATGTTGGTAAACGTCTGTCTGTGTGTGTTGTTAGTTGGGACTACATTTTTCTCGGAGGGCGCATAGAGGTGTAAGAGGCGAGAGAAAAATTCGGGGAGCCTGGTTTTTCATGTCGCGAAAGAATCGTGCGGTAATTACAGCACTGAGAAACAGAATCAAAATCTGTAAATACTTGCTTGGAAATTCCCAAGCTAATGTTTGTTTACATGTTTTACTTGTTTAAGCATGTATGCATAAGCTTAGCGTGACCAGAAACTTTGAATGGGGGGGGGGGGGGGGGGCACCAGGGCCGTGCGAAGTAAAAACTGTGCCCGGAATAAATTTTCAATTTTGCACAACTCCCCCCCCCCCCCCCCAAAAAAAAAATATATTTGTGTTCTTATTCAGAAATTATGCAATCGAAAGGCTATTTCCATTTTTTGTTAAAGTCGAAACATCTTTCAGAAAATACTGTCAAAGTTGGTGTTTTGAATCGAATTTCAAGACGCAATAGCACTGGTAAAGGGGAAAAACCTGCCGTCACGTGATAAAAATCGCTTATAACTAGAGAAGTAATTTATTTATTTAAAAAAATGGAAAACGCTATTCGATTCAAAATCGCTTCAATAGTCAAGCCTGTAAATTTAATGTCTTTACAGTTAAAAATGAGTCAGAGTATTTCATCTTGATATAAGAATATTATAAGAAACATTTCTTCCTAAAATTATCAGGGATTACAATGAGGTTAATATTAGTTACTTTTAATAAAAAAAATTTAATCTAATAATGCTTCCTTTTTTTAAATCTCTATGATAATGGATACATTAATCCATCTTACAAAAATAAAATTGTTTTATCATCAGTATATTAGACTTGTTTTTAATAACAAGGAGTTTTTTTTTTTTTTTTTTTTTTTTTTGAAGTTTACAACGATTTCAAAGCAAATATCACACTAGAAACCCTTTTCTTAAAACATAATCATGGTACAGTAGATTCCCGATTATCCGACATCTATGTATATTTATCGAGTCTATGAAATAGAATAAAGTTACAATCAAACTGAAATATTGCATTTCGTCTTATGATTTTGTTTAGAATAAGGTTTTTTTTCTAAAAAATTCAGACTTTTTTTTTATAAAATAACATCAAAGTTGGTCTTGTGATTTCCGAATTCGAAGGCTGACAATTATAAGACGGATCCATTTAGTAATCCGCTTTAACCCTTACTGGCGCGCAGTAATGCTGTTTATAAACTGGTGAAATAATGGACTGACACCGGAATTTATAAATGAATTTATTAGAAAATACGAGCTTGCTTATTTTTACGTATATTACAATAGGAAAATTTTAATTAAATATTCTTGGTGCCGTTTGTCAGTTTTGGAATTAAAATTATGTGTCCTTTTTTAAGGACACCGCCCTCGAAAAGGTTAAATCAAGCTGCTTCGAATTAGGAAAAGAGAGAACGCTACTCGAAATGGAAATGAGTTTATGAATGTCCATCCCTGCCCCTCTACAAATATTATACTGTTAAAAAAGAAAAAAAAAAAGAGGGTTACTATTTTATCTTGCATATATTTCACCCCTTAGTCTTTAGTGTCATTGGCCGGCCCTCACGCCCTTTGAGGCTGGATCTGGATATTAAAAAAAGTAACTTTAGTAAAAGGCCATAGGCGGAATTTTTCAGTTGGTGCCTACTTAGAAATGGTAAAAGGACGAGAAAAATAATTTGGGAGACTAAAGGCAGGGACAATTGCGGCTTTTACTAGCCATGGCGCGCTGGGTGAGTTTTTTTTTTTATTATTATTATTATCACGAGCAGTCGCCCAAGCTCTACTCCTCTAAGAATGGATTTGGTTGGTTGCAAAAAAGAATTGCACCAAAAGTAATGCAAAAAAGAATTGTACCAAACGGGGGGGGGGGGGGGGGGCACATGCGCCACCTCCTCCCCGACGCTACGCCTATGCATGTATGGTAAGTTCTGTATTGTGAGTTGCGATATTTTGGACAAAAACTTATGGAGACATAGAATAAGAGAATGGAGACATAGGCACAGAGCCCGTGATGGGCTCTGTGCCTATGTCTCCATTCTCTTATAAAAGCGCTGTAAACAAGATCAAGATGATTGTGAAAAATTGATCGAGATCTAGAACAAGTGATGGGTTACAGCTTCCTATCTTTTCGTTGACTGCGTTTCCTGCGTCAACGGAAGACGATGTTAATCAGTTTTTGGAATCGGAAAATGAAAAGGAATCATCCATTCGGACCTGAACAATGGTGCACCATACAATGGCGGCTCGTGAATTCTTTCGAGAAATTAAAATCGGTTCCTATAATAAATGAACTTTCAGATTACATTCTCGCAATAAAATAACCGTAAATATAGAAGCGAAAGTGAAACTACGAGCTGTCGAGCTGTCGTGCTGTTAACTACTGCAGGAGTTTATTTGTGTTAAAAGTACACACGGCCGGAAAATATAAAGTAAAGCAAAAGTGCAGCAACTCAAGAGAAATGCTGACGCAATAAACTTTCGGCCAGAATCCGGAGGGGAAATTACGAGTAGACTTTTGCAGGAGAAAAATCGGTTTTGCGCGCTTCCCCTGCCCATCATCATGGGTACAAGACCTTCAGTCTCAGGACTGATTTCAGTCTTGTAGAGATTTTTGATTGATACTAAATTTCACTTTATATACTTAAATAATAGCAATTTTACCATCAAGAACTTTTAATCACTTTCTTTTACTGCAGGAGATCAATTTTTAGCCAAAATGCAACGCATAGAAAACTTCTAACCCACTTTCATTTGGTTATTTTAATAGTACTCGGAAAACTTTTCAGTCTTGTCTTGGATGGACTTCTTGCACCCATACCCACCATCACGTAACGGTGGGCAGAGATGTATGCCTTAAGAAAAGGTGACCAGTTCTGAGTCTACTTATATGAGAAGTCTGTGCATGACCCTATATAAGAATGGCGATATTTGATGTTCAGACTATTGCAAACCTAGGCATTTTTTTTTTTCACAATCAGAATCAATGAGATTGCAGTGCCCTAAGATAGATCGTAAGTGCGCCTATCCTACGAACGAGCGTAAGATTTAAACTAACGAAGTACCATAATCCTATCCCAAATATGATACCGCATATGTCACTTCTCTCATACCTAATCTCTTTAAGATAAGTCCTTGTTAGTACGAAGTTCGTCCCCTCCCGGTTGTCCGTAATCGACCCCTTGAGTGGGGGAGAGAACCTGGAGGCCGGAAGAGCTTTCAACTTGACGGAGGCGCCGGATCGCGACCAACGATACACAAGGCCAGTTCATGAATTTTAAAACGTCACACGAAGTGGATCATCTTTACACGGTGATTGGTAAGTCATGAACTGGTCTATTCTAGAACTATTCACGCGCCGACCAAACGCTGACATTCTACAAACCTACATTCTAGAACTAGGCGGTACTGATCTGAATAGGATACCTTTTTTCTGAGAGTGGTAACATACAAGATATAAAGTGGCCGAGAGGTTCTGTTCTCGAAGCTGGTAGACGGGAGGGGTTGGGTTCGAACCCAATCACGCCCGTCGGCCTAATCGTTCGGAGTTTTCCGTCTTTTTCTTCGAACCTTGGATTGCCTTGCGTTAATACGGGTTAGGTTCCCTTAGAAAGACCCCCACGGAAGGCACTCTCCCCCCTTTGGGCCCATATCCCTCGTGTTGATAATTGACCGTCATAAACACAAACAACCAACTACAAGATATAAAATTTGATTAGCGAAACTCGAAGTATTATGGCGATCCTGCTTTTATCGCCAAGCTAATGTTTCTTAACTTACCTCACTAGATCTATCACAAACTCGCTGCTAAGACAAAAATTTTTGCCCAAAATGAAACTATGTGTCCAAAAAATTGCATTTGACCATACATATATGGTATTCGCCTTTAATCGGGAGGTGGTGGGTTCGCAACAGGGGTAATTTTGAGCAGAAATTTTTTTCCTGAAATTCACATTAAACTTTCTGATAGCTTACAGCAGAGGGGCGAAGGAGGCGGATTACCCTCCCGACACTAAGTATGCGTTTTTCCCGCAGCCCTTTGATGAAATTCGCATTTTCCACGATCCTTTAACGAAATTCGCGTTTTTTCGCAATCTTCCGGCGAAATTTGAGGTTTTTTTCGGGATCTTTTGACGAAAGTTGCATTTTTTGCGATCTTTTGACGAAATTTTCATTTTTTTCGCGATCCTTTGACGAAATTCGTGTTTTTCCCGCGATCCTTTGACGATTTTTTCTTGAGAATATTGACGAAACTGATTTTCTTTGGTCACCATTTGCCGAAATTCGCGATCTTTTTATGTCCGAATATTCGGACTGATGACTGATTTTTTTAATTTTTGGAACCGAATGCCTTAAAATTTCAGAAAATTCGGAACAGAATCATCTCTGGTTCGCAACCAGACGCACCCGTCGGCTTAATAGTTCGGAGCTTTTCGTGGTCTTCTTCAGGCCTTGCATATCCTTGCGCAAATACAGTTTAGGTTCCTTTAGAAGGACTCCCCTTTGGGCCTATATCCCTCGGTCATCATAAATGACACACACACATGCATGTTAATTCTACAAAATACGCCATCACAATGCTTAAATTAAATGACATTTTATGCTCATCATGAGGACTCTACAGGTATAGGTTTGTCAAATTGTGTGCATTTAAAAAAGAGATATAAGTACTGCTTTTTTCAAACAAATAATTTATTTCGACACCTACCCTCTTATATGTCCGCCACCAAAACTCACAACTCAAAAAGCATAAAAGCGAAGCACGTTCGGCAGTATACACACAACCCTAATAAGGATCTATTTACACTGCTGGCCACACAAAATGCAACACCCGGAAGGAAGTATGCAACTCATGTGAAATTTACATCATGCATTTGCGGCGATGAAATATGCAAATCATTAGCATTGCAGCGCAGACGCACATCATAGACGACCGTAGCGCCACTCGAAAGCGCTATATAAGGGGAGAACAGATTGGCGATTTGAAGTACGGTAATTGTTTTTTCGTGCGTTTTTTTTTGCGTAAGCTGTTTACCTATGCCTCGTGGAAGACATCGAGCGTCTTTTGACCAAGTTTCGGAATTCGACCGAGGAAGAATAGTAGCCTATAGGGATTGCGGATTATCCTTCAGAGAAATCGGTCAACGTGTTGGACGAAACCAAGCAACTGTGATGCGGATCTGTAATCGTTGGATGCAGGAGGGAACGACGGACCGACGGGGCCAATCGCACCCATCTCATTGCACCACTGCCCGTGATGATAGGCGGATTGTGCGCATGGCAGTGATGGATCGCGCAGCCACATCACGAACCATAGCACAACAGATTCAGTCTGCTACGCATCATTCGGTGTCCGCTCGTACCATTCGACGCCGTTTGCAGCAGAGTGGAATGTCCGCAAGGCGTCCATTGCTTCGTTTACCCCTGACTGGAAACCACAGGCGTTTGCGCCGTGAATGGTGCGAGGAACGGCGGACATGGACAACGGAATGGAACGACATTGTGTTTACTGACGAATCCCGCTTCTGCCTGCAACATCACGATGGTCGGATTCGAGTTTGGAGGCACCGTGGTGAGAGGCTGCTGAACTGTTGCGTTATGCATCGCAACACTGGTCCTGCACCCGGTATCATGGTTTGGGGTGGTATCGGATTTTACTGCCGCACACCTCTAGTACGTATTGCCGGTACACTGAACAACCAGCGCTACATCTCTGAGGTGTTGGAGCCCGTGGTCCTCCCATACATTCAGCGATTGCCATCAGCCATATTCCAACAGGATAATGCGCGACCACACGTGGCACGCAATGTTCAAGAGTTCTTCTTTGCCCATCAGATTGAATTGCTTCCATGGCCTGCTTGTTCTCCCGATCTATCGCCAATCGAAAACGTGTGGTCCATGCTTGCGCAACGACTGGCCCGGGATACACCACCCGCTGCTACACCAGATCAACTTTGGCAATATGTGGAAGCCGCATGGACTGCTGTACCCAAGGAGACATCCAAAGCCTCTTTGATTCTATGCCGAGGCGTGTGGCCGCGGTTATAGCCAACAATGGCGGCTACTCTAACTACTAATTTTGTCATCATCCACGCGTCACAAGAGGCTGTAATTTTGATCGTTTGATCTTTGTACAGCATGTTATCTGCCAAATAAATTTCGCTGTGATATCCCTGTTCCTTCTTGGTGTTGCATTTTGTGTGGCCAGTAGTATGTCTAAAATCGAATAAATCCTGAAAAATGCAGCATAGCCGCACCACCTGTTGCACGATTTACACCAAAATCTCACTTACAACAACTTATGCCAACGTGTAACTGAATCTGAAGATTGATGAAAATCCGCGCAGTATTTCTTGAAATACAGCTAGCCAATTCTAGATGACAGGGGAATTCTGTATTCAGATGATCCACTTGACAGAGGTGAGGTGCTGCCTTCAAACCCAATTACGCTCGTCGGTCTAATCGCTCGGAGTTTTCCGTGGCTTTCTTCGAACTTTATGTAAATACGGGTTAGGTTCCCTTAGAAAGATCTCCACGAAAGGCACTCATCCTTCGTGCCTCTATCAGTCGTGTAGATAATCCATAAACGGCTGTCATAAACAATACCAACACCTATAAAACAGTGGCGATATACGCACAAGGCGGTTGCTCAGGCTAATTTTTTTGTCCAAACTATGTTAAACAATATTCCAGAACTTGACAAAACTCGCCAGAACGTGGAACGAGTTCGACATCTCAATAAATATCAACTTAGCAATATTGGCACGTGCCTACGATATTGGTGATTAGTTTTTGTCCGAAATCGTCTTGACTAATAAAATTTTATTTCCCTTAGTCACCATCATGTTATAGAGACCCTCTAACCACAGTTGGCCAAAATGTGCTATTGGCGAAGATCTATATGATATATGTCTATATGAGAGTGGGGACATATGCGCAGGACACGTGTTCAAAAAGTTTTTGTCCAAACTAATAACCCAGAATGGCAATATTTGGATGATTTCGATTAGACGAGTGACTATTAGTTTGGTGATAATGGTCTCTAAGATGTTTGGCTATTAATTTTTCGTCCAAAGTCATTTCAATCAATCAAATTTTATATCCCATATGTCGCACACGAATATAGAAGCACCCTAGGCTCACTGGACATTACTCATGAATGAGCCTTGGTCATCATGGAAGCAGAATTCAAATGCCCTTCTGTGATTCTGTCTTAGCAGTTTTTACTGTTGTATCCATGATTCAGTAAACCAGTTCTACTTTCGGGGGGGGGGAGGTGTCCGGACCCCCCTTGGCTACGCCACTGGTTGTAAACAATGCGAAAAAGGGTGAAGCCACAAACAAGTGTGCTCACCACCCCCTCTCTCTCTTCTCTTTGTTGTTTATTGTGTGAATTTCCTAGAAAAAGTATACTTGATTTTTTAATTCAGTAATATATCGTAAACAGATGTGGTGCGAGAATTTCTCCCGGGGGAGCTGAGCCCGTCTGAAATATTCCAGGGGGAGCCACAGCTCCCCCAGTTCCTACGCCCTTGCTATAAATGCACTATTCTCGTGTCTTTTAACTGTACTCAGCTAACTTTATCCAATGATAAGATCATGCAGATTGATCAATTTTGAACAAGAATTTGATAATCCAAGGCGGGGTAATTGCCCTACCTTGCAGGCACCCATGACCCGTCTATACTCCATATAATTTCAATAGGCTTCTGAAGGACACCTCTGCCCTCTCTATTTCATCTTTTCATTGTCATGGGAAACTACAGAAAATGTTAAACAATGTGGGTCTGGAGGTTTATATTAAGCGTGCTTATGAAAGTGTGTCCATGTGGCCTAAGTCAGTCTGTGGTTCTTTATTCCAGAACCTTGTGAATTCATCAATCTTTATTTAAAAAACAATAAAAAGCACAAAAATAGAAACACAAACTACATCACATAAAAAGTGATGGGGTTTAAAATACAAAAACATATAGAGGAAATCAAAACTAAAAATTGTCTTCCACAGGGGATTCAGGGAAAATTCTTAGTTCCTTATTGTCTTAGCGTTAATAATTTGAAATCACGCAACAAAAAATTTTTCCCTTTTTTTCAAAATCATGAGAAAAAAAGAAAACTTGGCTAATTAAATTTGATAATCCAAGGCGGGGTAATTGCCTTGCCTTGCAGGCACCCATGACCCGTCTATACTCCATATAATTTCAATAGGCTTCTGAAGGACACCTCTACCCTCTCTACTTCATGCTTTCATTGTTATGGGAAACTACAGAAAATGTTAAACAATGTGGGTCTGGAGGTTTATATTAAGCATGCTTATAAAAAATGTGTGTCCATGTGGCCTAAGTCAGTCTGTGGTTCTTTATTCCAGAACCTTGTGAATTCAACAAACTTTATTTAAAAAAACAATAAAAAGTACAAAAATAGAAATACAAACTACATCACATAAAAAGTGATGGGGTTTAAAATACAAAAACATATAGAGGAAATCAAAACTAAAAATTGTCTTCCACAGGGGATTCAGGGAAAATTCCCAGTTCCTTGTTGTCTTAGTGTTAATAATTTGAAATCACTCAACAAAAAATTTTTCCTTTTTTTTTTTCAAAATCATGGAAAAAAAGAAAACTTGGTTAATTAAATTTGATAATGAAAGACAGGATAATTGCCCTGCCTTGCAGGCACCCATAACCCGTCTATATTCTATATAATTTCAATAGGCTTCTGAAGGACACCTCTACTTCATCCTTTCATTGTCATGGGAAACTACAGAAAATATAGGCTTATAATGGGAAAAATATTTTCCATATTCCTTTAAAAAAGCGGGTCAACCCGACCCGAGGGTCGGGTCGGTTTAAGATAATTTACAAACACAAAAACATACCGAGGAAATCAAAACTATTCCACAGGAGATTAAGGGAAAATTCTTATTCCTTACTGTTTTAGTGTTAATTTTAAATCACTCAAGAATAAACGTTTCTTCTTTTTTCAAAATCATGAGAGAAAAAGTAAACCTGGTTAATTAAATTTGATAATCCAGGGCAGGGTAATTGCCCTGCCTTGCACGCATCCATGACCCATCTATACTCCATATAATTTCAATAGGCTTCTGAAGGACACATCTATCCTCTGTACGTCATTCTTTCATTGTCATGGGAAACTACGGAAAATGTTAAACAATGTGGGCCTGGAGGTTTATATTAAGCGTGCTTATAAAACTTGTGTGTCCATGTGGCCTAAGTCAGTCTGCGGTTCTTTATCTCAGAACCTTGTGAATTCAACAAACTTTATTTAAAAAACAATACAAACTACACCACATAAAAAGCGATGGGTTTAAAACACAATAAAGTTAAAAAATGCAAATTATCTGGCTGAACAGTGGATATTGGATATATTTGACGGCCCCCTGAATCCTGGAAAATTCGTCTTGTGTGTTCAAAATAGACATCCTGTGAAAAGAAGATAGTTTCGTTGACTATTATTCGTCTCATCACTTAAGCATATTTGTCAGCACACATTCTACACTCTATCATTTGAAGGGTTCCAGGGTAGAAGAGAGCCAGCAACAATCGCTTCGACCTTAGCAGTGCAATTTTTCATACAACTCCTTGGCAAGATCTTCATACTTAGCGAGTTCCAGACTAATAAAAGAATGGTTTGTGATTTTAAAAAGTGGGTTACATATTGATATTTTACTGCCTGATTTGATGTGGAATGCCCCCCTGGCACTTTGGGGCCTAATACAGAGCCTCTTGAAGTTTTTGCACCATAAATTGTTAATAAATTTCTCCCTTTTAATCCAATCTTCATATCTGGAACCACTTTTCCATTTAGTTATCCCCCCCATTGGTAGAATTCAGTTAAAATCCTGGGCACCCTAGGGTAGGGATCTCTTTAAGAAGAAATTGGGTCCTTAAAGGACCCTTCACAAAACTTTTCACCTAAGGACACTTCACAAAATTCTCTGAAAAATAGGCCATGTACAAAATTTTTAGATGAAATCTAAACTTTTCGCAAATTTAATCATTTAGAAGTGAAATCTGGCCGGACTCTATTACATATATAAAGAAAATATATGTATTTTACATACATACATCTTCTTAAAAACATAAAAAAGAACCTGAATATAATGATAATTTTTAATTAACAAAATTAGGACTATATTTTTCACAAATGTAAAAAAGCTTTTTACAATTTCACAAAAACAGGACCCCGAGAGAAAATTCTGGACAGACCCCTGCCCTAGGGTCATATAGGGCACGATCCATGGCCTTTGAAACGTTTTGTGCGGCATGCATTTTTCCCATTATGTGCATTTTCAAGGAATTGAATAATTATATTTATATGCATATATATACAAGATATATATATATTAATATAAAGCGACTTAAATACTTTATATTATATCATGAAATAAAATGTACGTTTATTGCTTATCAATTAAAGCAGCACAAATTTAGTTTTAAATAGTAAAGCATTGCGATAAGCAAAATTTTAATGACAACTTTATTACATTAAAAGATTATTTTCGTTTTTTCACGAATATGTTAAAAGCATATTGACAGACTCATTGATCGCTTAGAAAAAAAAGTTTGGATGATTTATTAGATAAATAACATGTTGCTTGGCAGAACTATTTTGGGTTGGACTTTTCAAGGCAAAGGGATCTGAATATTCCCGTTTCTGTGCTAGTTTAAATCTTATTACGCAAATACACTAACTTCTAAACCGAGTAGGCAAACAAAAAGAAGAAAAAAATCATACGCATTTTCACTTTTCTATTACCATATTTTGATTTTCTTTAATGGCCGGTGGATTATTTGTATAAAGCCTACGAAGGAACGTCAACCTCTTCCACCATTTCGTAGGTCACTCTTTTTTTTTTAAAAAAAAGGGAAAGAGGTTCTCACAAGCTTAGGCCATATAGACTTGTGATACGGAAAAAACCCTTAGGGTCCCATGTCAAATCAACACAGACGTTTCCCTCACCATCTCCGAATTTTACAAAATTTGGTGAACTAGTTAGACTGGTTGAGAAAATAAAAAATCTGCAACTTCAGATTTCTAAGGCTATTAGTTTTTTAATTATAGCCAGTTAAAGATGACCGACTAAGACAAATTTACCGTCAGATGGCAACACTAAAATCATCATAACTCTTGTTCTAATTAACATACAGACATGGGCTTGGTATCACTTTAAAGCATTTGAAATGACCTTTTATATGATACCAAACACATTTTTTTCTTTTTTTAAGTTACAAGGTCATGGCGCTTGACCTTTAACCTTGAATTACTAAAAAACGAATTCTTCAATTTTCATAATTTTTTTTTTTTCTGAATACTAAAATGCCTTAACTAGATGTGTACAAAGTTTCAAAATGGGATCATATATAAAATAAATAACAAAATACAAAATGTTTGCATTAAATTATATATTCATATATAATGAGTTCACGAACTCATTCTATATGTATATAAAAATGGATTTTTGTTAAAATTTTGTATTTATTTTTAATATTTGTACACCTATGCCAGCTTTTATTTAAATCATCTTTTATTAATGAGATCATCATGCAAAATAAAATTATTGGCAAAAAATAATTGTTTAATATTTAGCGATTAGTGCACCTGGCAATTATTTATTTAAGATGATAGAAGTGATGTTTTTAATAGTGACAGGCAGGTTTGGGGAATTAAATGTTATACAGTTAACATACAGTATTGCTATGAACTTTGAATATTTTATAAAAATTGTATTGTCTATTTATTTTTTCTTATAAACTTACATGACAAAATATAGCAAGTATAATCAGTTCAGAAATTTCTTGTTATATTATACGCATATAACAATATGGATTTAATTATTTAAATTTTAGATTAACTGTCATTGCTATATACGATAAAAAGGGGTGGATAGCTTGTGTGATTGATACTGATGAAGAAAATGCGCAAGTTAAATTAAGTGTGTTTTTTGTGTTGATTTGACATGGAATGACCCCTTCTGTAAACTAAAATTCGTTAATCTTGAACAAACGAAACTATTATATGTCTTGTATTCGACACAACTTAATATTTTCAGATTATATACATATTTTACAAATTGAGTTGATTCATACATTATTGAATTTCTTTTATATACATATATACATTTCTTAAAAACAGAATTTTTATGAATATTGTCGTTAAACACTACTGTAGAATTTTCTTCACATTTTTTTCTTTGTTGGTTCATATTAAACTTAAAATTATTTTTAATTTTACATTTCATTCTAATGAAAGTCCTGGTTCTTACAAATGTCATGACTACAAAGTCATCAAATACCGGATATTTACTTTTTATTATATCTTTTAACATCTGAAAAACATTCGGTTGTTGGTTAATAAAAGTTCAACGAAATTGGTTAAATTCTTTTTCCATTTTTATTACAGCATCAAAACATTCATCTGTTGGTCTCTCAAAAAATCTTGATAGCCCCTGAAAACACCTATCTGATCTCAGATCGATGTTACCACATTTTGTATGACATGGAAAATATTAAAAATTAAATCCCCTCCTCCTTTTGCACCCGGGCTTGGGACCGGCGTTGGCGGAGTTGCATTCACACACGCACACATACATACCTGCCAAATTTTGAAAATGGAAATAAAGAAAAAATACTTAACACTTTTTTTTTTTTCAGAAATACGATTCCATTTTTTAAGTAACAAACATATTTAGGCTGTTTAAGTAGATAAAACTATTTAGGAAATTAGTTATCAAAGCATACACATAGCTTTTATTAAAATTTAATTTCTGTTTTTTAAAGATCAAGTGAGCAAAAACATATGGGCAATTCCATCGTAACTGACGTAACATTTGATAATCGAATTTTGTGTTCAAAACTATGTAGAAAATTTACTAATAAAACTAGAACAAATTTTTACAATTTAAAATATTTCTTACTAAGGACTTAATACACAAACACCTGCAGATTATTACAATCTCTCTTTTAGTCTTAAAAATTGCAATTCAAAATTTTGTAACTGACATAACATAAAATATAAAAAAAAAATTTCTGCTTTCATTGAACAGTTAAAATTATCAAAACTATCCCATTACAAAAAGTGATTTAACATTCTCAATAACATGAAGTAATGCAAAATTATTACAGCAACTTTTAAAATTAATTTCTGAATAAAGAAAAAAATTGCATTTACACGTGTAACTGATGTAATATTACGATTTTACAAAGAGAATAATGGTACTTAATCGAGTTTGTAAACAGTAATTTACAATGCCTTTTTATTAGGATTTTATTATAGAATATTAAAATATCAAGTTTTCCCAATCATACCCTTAAATTAAACATATTATAAATTTTATCCCCCCCCCCCCCCAAAAAAATGATTATTTTCTGTGGAATTGGCTACATTCAAAACATGGCTTTATTTTCCATACAATGAAACGAACATATTTTGTTAACAATATTAAAAGTTTGTTATAATTTAGCGTTTAATGTTATTAAAAGCAATTTCAAAGTAATTAATAATTTAAGAGAAGAAAAATCGCACTTGACAAAAACTTAAAAAAAAAGAAAGTGCATAAGTTGGCAAGTATACACACAGAATTGTTCTCATTTACACCCATGTACAGATTAACAATAAAAATGAAAGGAATAGAAAAAAATAACCGATGATAAAGCACAGTCCTATGTAACAATGTTTAAATGATGTTTGGTATTTAAGTATTAGTGCTTACACTTGTAATATTAGATTTTCAAAAATAAATTTTCTAAAAATTCTGGGATCAAATGGATCATTTAAATTCAGTTTTTGAACTTTTTGATATGCATAATAGCATACAAAAACACCACAATTCATATTATCTGTTTGTAAAATATGTGGAGGGAAATATATTGGCCATTTATCAAATGAATTAAAATAGTTTTTTAAGATGTTGAACCATTTTTGAATAACAGCTTCATAAGAAGAATCGCTAAAACGCAAATGTAATGGGTCATAAAATTCAAATCTATGCTTTTTTAAATCAACATCCAGTGCGATTTAAGATTAAGTGGAATGAACAAATATTCTTTACATCTTATACTATCCAAGATTTTTTTATCTCTTTAGATTCAGAAACCAAAAATGAAGAAATAGCCATATAATTATCACGGCCATGTAAAAGTTTAAACAAAAATGAATCTATAATTGCATCATATAACCATCCCCGTTTAAATACCACTGAATACGATTTCAATAACTTTTCCTCTTCATCACTTATAGTAGGATCTAGAGATTTTAACATATAAGCTGTCAATTCTATATCATTAATTTTTACATAAGGTGATGTCATCATTTTATTACTAAAATCTTTCAAATTCATATCAAAAAACACTGTTTAAGTTTATATGAAGAAAAATTAACAAAATCATTAATTATACAATAATATATGTGTTTTCGAAAAAGTATAGTGCTGAACGGATGAATCACACTACCTTTATTCATTATCTGATGTGCATAAAAGCACACAAAAACACCGCAATTACTATTATCTATTTGCATTACATGAGGTGGATATTCAATCTGCCAACAATTGTTATTTTGTAATATTGTATTAAGTATATTTGTCCAGTTTTTAAAATTATAGTTACAAGTATCCCTGACATCATTAGGTGATGAATCATACACAGATATTTTTTTTTCCTTTAGGTTGGCCACACAAAGAATCCAGTGAGACTGAATGCAAAGAGGGATAAACAAATGATTTATTGAAGAGATAGGATAGGGGAGATCCAATGCTTCTGAAATGCCAGAGTGTATACTGTATGAAATTGCAGAGCTTACAAAATGTATGTCCGTTCTTTTAAACAAAAGTTTATAAAAATAAAAATCTATTATAGAATCATAAAGCCAACCTTTTTGGAAATCCTGTGATTGCAACTTGATTGATTTTTCTTCAGAGGCAGAAAGAAAAGGATCTAAAGATTTTAGGTCTGTTATGTTTACTTTATAACAACTAACTTCAAAAATAGGTTTTGAAAAATCTTGAAAGTTACTTAGTGGAAATGTAAATGAATTAACAGAGATATTATGATCATACTCTATTATTTTACTTTTTGGAGTATTCAATTTTTCCTGTTTAAATGGAGGTTCATCTACATCATAATTAATCAAACTAGAATTTATATTTTCATCTCCTGAATCAATTACCTTACGTTTTTTGTTAGTTTTGAAAAGTCTAGGTTGGCGAATTAATTTTTGATTAGGGGGTACACTATGATTAGTTAAAGTTAGAATCTGTTCACTTTTATCACACTGTATGACACCTCTACACTCTGAAACTAGCGAATTTAAAGTTGTGTGTATATTTTTGAGAAGAATATTTTGCACGGTAGGGTTTTCTATCAAAATTAGTAATTCTGATGCTAAATCTTTGCAAGACTGTTTTTGCTTTTCAACACTATGAGGATTTTTAAATGTTAGAGGTTTTGGCTGTACTTCAAAATCTAAATTTTCATTATTATCAATTTTATCTTCAAAATCAAAAATTTTATCTTCAAAATCTATATTCCTATTATAATATGAATGTATCTTATGGATATGTTTACAAAGAACATCAGAATCTGGGCAATCACAAGTGTATAGGTGGTTACATAAAGTGCTGCATGACATTTCGGTGCATTTATAAAAACACAAATCAAAACAGCATGTATCTGTTACTCTGTTTACTGTGTAATATTGCACCTTCACAGACTGAGAGGCTATTAACCAAGAGCTATTCGATAATTTTGATATAGAAGAGTCTGGAATTCGTAATCCTCTTTTATGCCGATCTTTACAAATAGAAACATTTTTCTTGGGATGACCTATTAATAATTTATACTGATGACTTAAGTGTTACGCTCAATATCTAACAAAGTCAGTATAAGTTTATCAATTCTCTTATTGAATTTACGATGAAAATAACAAGTTTTCAACTTATTATGAAACGATTCGCAATACATATTAGTATCGGTAGCAGCATGAGGGAAATTTCTATAAGCTGTAGACCAGACCTCAATTCTATTACAATAATAACGTTGAAAGTAATCAATAAATGCAGAACTTATGGCTGAATAATCTTTTAAAAATTTATTGAGTAGAGAATGAAATTTAGACTCAGACTTTTCGTAAAGTATTTCTGTTAATTTCAAAAGCATTTCATCTTCTAACGCTTTCACCCTTACTTTGTTATGCAGCTGTCGAGTCCATGTTTGTCGAACATGCCACAAACATAATAAATGTTTTATACCTGTACCAAAAACTTTTTCAAAAGAAGGAAAAAAAACATTATCGTCATCAGTCATTATACAATTAATACTAAGTTCGGGAATTCTACATTGTATAGATTTAAGCAAACATGAAACTGTATCAATATCAGCAAAATTTATAATGAAATGCGCAACAGGATACCCACACCCAAACTCGTCTGGAACTATTAAGTTAATAAGGTAGAAATCATACTGATTTGTTTTATGAGTTGAATCAATGCAAAGGATGTCTTGACAGCCCTTTATCATCATATTCTTTTGTTCTAATGTTTGAATTCCTAATGCAAACAACTTATTAGTGTTTGGTAAAACATCTAGATCAGAGGGGCCACACAATGTTGTCATACCCTGAGGTTTATAAATTAAAATGGGATCATATTTTTCTTTTTTTAAATTGTCAACCAGAGATGAAACAGAGATTGCATCACTCTCCGGATACAATGCCTTAAACATATGTCTTTTATAAGCACTAATTACCCTATTTGAAATGAAATGTTCTTTGTGTGGTAAACTATCTCTATTATCTCTCATTCCAGCAGTATGTTGTAAAATCTCTTTAATTTTAGAAATAGGGACAGACAATCTTAAATGAGCTTTAACCAAATTTCTTACACTAAGTTTTAAAGGTTGATGTTTGACGCTTTCAAATTTTAGGGGATGATTATGGTTAGAAAAATATACCACATTAACAATTCCTTGCTTTTCTGAAACACATATTTTAACAGGACAATCTATGTTTTTTGGAATAGTTCCTTTTTTATTTTTCCTACTAGTAGCTGGCGCGAATTTAGTATGAGGCCTTCCAAACTGGCAGCTGTAATAATAATATTTACTAGACATGCTATACTTTGTTCCTGTATATTTTTTAAAAAAAGTAAAAGTTGATGAAGCTTCACATTCAAACCAATTTTGAAAAAGACTAACTGAATCAAAGGTTAAATATTTTATGAAACCAACTTCATGAACAATTAGTAAATGTTTAATTAAAGATGAAAATTTTCCGAATGATTCTCTGTGATGAAATGATAAATTGCATTTTTGACATGTATCTACTGCTAAAGTTTTTGAACAAGATTTTGTATGTCTATAAAATGACTGCTTACAATTAAATATTTTGCTGCATCTATCACATTTACGGGGATATAATACTACTACTTCAATTTTTTTTTCACTATTAACTGGTTTACATGAACTTTTATGGTTATAAAACGATGCTTTTGACTTATAAATTTTAAGACAAATATCACACCTAAATGACACATTAGAATTCGGTTGCTTACATTTAGATTTATGCTGACTAAAAGATTGTTTTGTTTTATAAATTTTTAAGCAGTCATTACATTTTCTGGGATACATACTTATATTACTACTAGTTATATACCCATTCTCACAATTTTCAGTTCCACCACCCACTGTAGAGCAATCAGCTTTGTTGAGCTTATCATAAGGCAATACTTTTGTTTTACTAATCTCCATACAATTTGGAACCTTACTTACAAAAGCAGAACATGAACCAGCGATATCCTTCCGTGGCTTCGAAGAATTAGACCTATTAAAAGATACTAAAACACATTCATTTAAACAAGACAAAGAACTTTCAATTTGAAACAGGTTATTAGAATATGAAAAAAAACTGATATAAATAATTAAATACTGAAGATGCACTAGAATTATACACAAACCTATCAGAAAAACTCTTATTCACATTGCTATCAGACCTAACAGAATTCCCAACAACATTAACTGATAATAAACAAATTTCGCAAACAGCATTAGAAACATAAGACCCAGACCCTTTAACATGATTACAAGAAGCATTAACCAGGGAGACATTTACCATTGTCATGGCAGGAGGCAACGCAACAGGAACAGCAGAGAAAGATGTGGCGGGCGGAACAGGGAGAGACGCGAAAAGAGGAACGGGGGGAGACGCGAAAGGAGGAACGGGGGGAGACGCGAAAGGAGGAACGGGGGGAGACGCGAAAGGAGGAACACGGGAGGAGACGCGAAAGGAGGAACACGGGGAGACGCGACAGGAGGAACACGGGGAGACGCGACAGGAGGAACACGGGGGGACGCGACAGGAGGAACACGGGGGGACGCGACAAGAGGAACACGGGGGGACGCGACAAGAGGAACACGGGGGGACGCGACAAGAGGAACACGGGGGGACGCGACAAGAGGAACACGGGGAGATGCGACAAGAGGAACACGGGGAGATGCGACAAGAGGAACACGGGGAGATGCGACAAGAGGAACACGGGGAGATGTGACAAGAGGAACACGGGGAGACGCGACGGGAAGAGCAGGGGGAGATGCGACATGAAGAGCAGAAGAAGAACCCCCAGAGATCGACTCCATTGATTTAGGTGTTGAAACAAACTTGACATTTTCCGATGATGGCTTAAATACACGAAAAGTAAAAGCCCACCTTCCTTTGCCAGTAGATTCCACACCATCAATCCCATGGTGAAACGAACTCTGGTCCCTGAAGACATAAAAATCCCCACCTTTCAACCACTTGCGTGCAACCTCTTGCTTACTGTTGTCTGCTAACACAAGAGTAGCCCCAACACCATGACATAAGGTAATGACCTGGTCACATGCGTGGATAGGTTCATCATCCTTATGGAGGTTAAGACCTGGAGACCCTCTTGGATAGTATACCAACAGACAAGCATTAGGTGCAGCTAGCTGCAAATCCCTAACAACCCCCTCACACAGATGTCCTACTTCTGAGAAGGCCGCACATGGCTCAATCAATCTGCTCCCATATCTATAACTCCTATCTGCAAAAAGCCACTCATAACGTTTAGCTACGTACTTACCCACCCTAGAGCCTTTAACATTAAGCTTACTAACAAAATTTTGAACTTCTGCCTTCTCAGATACACTAAGCAAGCCGCGCTCTACACCTGGAATAATGGGACACACAGAGCGAGATGATGATGGAAGAGAGCCAGTGTGAGATGAAGGTAAAGAGTTCATGCGAAATGGAGGAAGAGAGTTAGTGTGAGATGATGGAATAGAATTAGAACAAGGGGAAAGAAAAGGGTTAGAATGAGATGAATTATACATACCCTTATCTACTGCAGTGATGTTCGATGATATTCCTACCTTGTCTTGAAACTTGGTTGATGATCGCCAATATACCCTTGAATCAATTCGGTTCGCCACCACCTCGGCATAGGAGAGCCCTCCTAGATAATCAGGAAAGCCAAGCAGGGAGGAAGAAAAGGGTGATTCAAAGAAACAAGACATCTTTGAAGAAGGACTCGCAGCAGATGACATTTTAACTGAATTCAGTGAAAGTGTCAAACACGAAGACCTGAAAAGACACAGTAAATGATTAAAAAGGTAAAACATTAGAGAAAAACAGATCTTTTATAAAATTAGAAGTTAAATAATACAAATAAGTAATGTCACTGATGATATACACCAGTCATCAAAATTAAAGGACAATGAGAAAAAATATGCTCACAAAGTTAATGTTGCAACCAATGCCCAATCATGCAATTATTTATGTTACTTAAATACTATTGAACTCAAAATTGCACTTCCGCTGATATGTTAGCACAAGAAATATGCAAATTAGATGATTGACAATGTGGTGCACAATGGACGTATGTTGGAATGCTGGTCTGTAGTGTTCCCCCCCCCCCAAAAAAAAAAGTAATATTAATGAAAGTTATAGGTAATATCCATGAAACTAAAATTATTTTATTTAGTATTTAAAATATTCAGCTCACAATATTTGTTTCATATTTGTAATATTAATTATTATAAATGATATATCAAGTATACTACTCTGGAAGATTAATTGTTAAAAATAGTGAGACAAAACTAAGCACTAATATTCCAAACTTTTTTCTTTTAATTAGTACCTTTTAAATCCCACACTGTTTCAATAATTTGATAGCTGTCATTACCCGATATTTAGTATTTTAAACTATCCACGTAAAATAATTAAAACATTGATCTTCTGATGATTACAGTAATTAATGCAAACAGTAATTGATTATCACAAATATTTTATTAATCACTGGTATCCTAATTGTTAAATTTATTTGAAAATAACTATTTTGTTTCATTAGTATGTATTCATTAAATTCTGGTTCTAAATACAGTCATACAAACAATTATATTTAATACATTTTATTGGGTGTCCATTACTGGGCTTTTGGGTATGTTATGATATATTTCTGTTACTTAAAATTAAATTTCGATTCATATTGGGAAATGTGACTATAGGAATGGTTAAATATTGTTGATAGGTTAATATAATATTGAAAAATCTGGAATATAATAATTATAACTATTAATAAAAAATAATTTTTAAAGAAATTCGTTAAGGGTGTCCATTACTGGCACATCTACCCTATATATATATGCCTGGCACAGATGTCATATATGTCCCATATTGGCACGATTTTTTTCCAGTGCCAATTTGGCGAAGACATCAACAACATCTGGGTTACCATATCAAGCAAAATAATGACACTTTGACGCCAGTTAAGTTAAGTACCCGTTGCGTATATGACATTGGCGTCAGAAGAAAATCACGCCAATATGGGGCATATATAACATCTGAGCCAACATACTTTTTGATGTAAATAAAATAGTAAAATTAAATTTTCAGGACTGAGTAACAAAATACCGTATTTTATGGAAGAAACGCCGTGGCGTTTACGAGTTAAAAGTTAATTTTTCCCAAGTGTGGCGTTTACGATATTTTTAAAATTCCAACTGAGTTTCCTTAATTTAAAAATTCTTAAAAATATTTAAAATCGAATTTAAATATTTTAAATAAAACTTCAGACATCTTAAGATATTAAAAACGAGGCATCCTACACTACTCAGAAAACTTTGATTAAAGCTAGGTGAATGTGACACTGTCGACAAAAGTAGCGTTCCGATGGATGCGGCGTTTATGATATTTTAAAGCTTATTCAGGCCAATTTGAGGAGTGCGGCGTTTCTTCCTTAAAATACGGTAAGCAGAATCAATGTTGTAATATTTTTAAGCACTATTTTGACATTTTGCAATGGAGTAGTATTTCTATTAATTGATCAGTTAAATAGTGTGTTACGCTTAAAGCATTTACTGTCTTCCTCCTTTACAGTTACAATTAAGGATGATACTTTACAGGTATGGTTAAAAAATAGTTGTAATGCTTTTAGAATGCACAGTTAAACAAGTAAAAATCAAGTTTAAAAAATCAAAAAACCCGACTGCATAAAAAGCGAACTAATAATTATTTCTCTTCAATGTTAAACTATTTTTATATTACTTACCTATTTTTTTTTATTTACTTGTATTGATGACTTTTAAGTTGTGTTTAATTGTTAGTTCCTATCTATAAACATGGTTTTGATGAGGCCGATAGGTATCTATGATGGTTAGAGTTGCAGTAAAGCTAGAGTTCCTACCTACACCACTTTCAGGTTGTGTGATATTTAAATGGAGCTTCTGACTAAAATAGTCAATGAAGCATCGTCTTCATTTTCAAAGACCTATCCAATGATATGCCACTCAATAGGGTGCACAAAAAAAATTTTTCCCTGCATTTACCCCATTTTGCATTTTACGGCCGTCATTTTGAATTAAAAACAAAATCTAGCCTATAACCATCGGACAGTTAAAACGAATCGACAGAGACCTCATTCATTAAAATCCATCCAGCCGTTGGGATGTTTCAAGATACATTAAGATACTTAAAGCATTTACTGTCTTCCTCCTTTACAGTTACAATTAAGGATGATACTTTACAGGTATGGTTAAAAAATAGTTGTAATGCTTTTAGAATGCACAGTTAAACAAGTAAAAATCAAGTTTAAAAAATCAAAAAACCCGACTGCATAAAAAGCGAACTAATAATTATTTCTCTTCAATGTTAAACTATTTTTATATTACTTACCTATTTTTTTTTATTTACTTGTATTGATGACTTTTAAGTTGTGTTTAATTGTTAGTTCCTATCTATAAACATGGTTTTGATGAGGCCGATAGGTATCTATGATGGTTAGAGTTGCAGTAAAGCTAGAGTTCCTACCTACACCACTTTCAGGTTGTGTGATATTTAAATGGAGCTTCTGACTAAAATAGTCAATGAAGCATCGTCTTCATTTTCAAAGACCTATCCAATGATATGCCACTCAATAGGGTGCACAAAAAAAATTTTTCCCTGCATTTACCCCATTTTGCATTTTACGGCCGTCATTTTGAATTAAAAACAAAATCTAGCCTATAACCATCGGACAGTTAAAACGAATCGACAGAGACCTCATTCATTAAAATCCATCCAGCCGTTGGGATGTTTCAAGGGTATAAAGAAATCAACATACCCAGATATGTGTGAAACACATAACCCTTCTTGGCAGACGGGTCAATAGATAAAATACCAAGGATTAATATTGAAAAATTACTGACCAGGATTTACCACACAAATATGGGCTTAGTTTCGGTTTGTTCATATCAAAGTTTTTAATATAGAAGAAGAAAATTTTATAGTAATCACTTTTGAAACATGTCATATTTGAAATAAAATAATTAAAACTTTAAAAATGACACGGATCTTAGGCTGTTTAACCCGGCTTTTTTGGTTTAAACCGGGATTTTTAACTATATTTTCCTATTACATATACATGCACATTTATTGATAAAAATAAACATTTTCAGATATATAAGTAATACAACTTCATTTAAAAATAATTTAAATTAAATAATTGCAATCAATTATATAAAAATTGAAATCATTTAAAATTGAAACATTTTTAGTAAAAAAAGCTATGTCATATGTTCCATGAATAAAATGCTCTACATAGTGAAACACCGATACCTTGAAAATCTTAATAAACAATCTTTTGATTACTAGTATTATAAATAAATATATGATATAGTTTCATAAATATAATATACTTTCCCATGGCTATTCAAAGTAATTTCTTTGAAATATTTGCAATCTGAGATATCTGATTTTTCTGTTAGAACACTACCTGAACAATTATTATCTTTTATTGAAAGTAAAGCTTTTTATAAAGAATTCCTGAAATGGTTTGAATTTAGCATTAGAGTCTTTACACGTTTCAAGAAGTATTGTGTATTGCCATTTGACACTTCTCCTGAGAAACTGCCAGGAAAAAAAAAAAAAGAAAAAAAAGAAAGGCGGCAGTTAAATAAACAGAAATACCTATTTACCAGCTTTTTAGACTGCTACTGAAAACATTGATCTTAAAATGGAAAGTAGATTTATAAAAGTTGTCATCCACTAAAACATTTAAACAGCCATCAGACTTAATACACAGGCTTTTTTTCTAAGCTATGTTATACTACATACTACTTTTAAATGTCTAAACTAAAAATTAATACTATATCTTTTTAGGCATTTTTATGAGACTTTTTTCTATTATATGTCTCAAGCTCAAGCAAACATTATCTCGATTTTCCCCCATTTTTTTTTTTTTTTTGTCAGATCTAAATAGTGGATTCGATTATGCAATAGACGATTTAAATATATCTATATTGCATATTTTAGTTAAAAGTAAACATGTCCTCTTATTCGATTTCATATCTTGAGTTTATTTTTTATTTTTAAGACTGTTCTCAAATCCAAAAGGGCAACTTTATGACATAAGTTTTAATTTATTTTTGTTAGGAAATGCATGAAACTAGCAGATGATGTTGTTCAGAACCTATTTAATGGAACTGTGCTTTTTTTTTTTTTTTTTTTTTGGCAAATACAATATATCTTTCAGAAAATATTCTGAAAGTGGGCGTTTTGAACCAAATTTCTGTGCGAAAGAAGAATAACCACTCAAGGGAGGTCATAGTCACATGATCAAAATTGTTTATAACTCAATAGGTAATTTATTTATCAAAAATGGAAAACACAGTTCGATTCCAAATCGCTTCCATAGTCAGGCCTCCCGATTTTATATCTTTCCGTTAAAAAATTAATTTGTAAATGTGTCAAAGCGTTTTTCACTTGTTGAGTAGAGCAGTTGAGAACACCCTTAAAAGATAATCTCCCCAATCAAGAACATTTTCTTTTACAACTTGACTGAAATCTTAAAGGTCATTTTATGTTATTAATTGTAAATAATCTGCATTTTTTCAAAGGAAAATATTTTATTAAAAATATTGAATATTTTTAATCTATTTTATCTTTGCTAAATTCACATGTTTTAAATTTTTTCTTTAGAGCTTCAGATATGTTCATCAACACATGCAATTAGCATTCTACATGCTTACAAATATAACCTAGACTCACTATGTTTCACAGTGACTGCTGGGATAAGACTGTTAAAAGTAGAAATTATTTATATCCAATAATTTGAAACACAAATTACAAAACATGAGAAAATATTATAATTAGATTTTTTTTGAAAAAACCAGTTGGTTAACCAATTGATTTAAACCTGTGTCAATCCTGCTGGTAACAGAATAAAATCATAATGCAAAACCCCAATCCCAATATAGAAATGCAAGAAAAACAAAGGCTTACTAAACCCAACAGCCATGATACAGCAGAGAAAACTCTCAGTCATCATTCATTAGCATACAGAACAAAGAGTAGCAATGGAGAGAGTTACTTATGATTATGTCATCATTGAGGCATAATCTAATCCTTACTAAATCTTAACTAATCATGCAATCTAAATAGTAGAAGTGTAATTTTCAGGGACCCGGAGCTGGAGCCCGGAGCCGGAGCGCTCCGGAGCTGTGTTTTCCCTGGAGCCGGAGCCGGAGCCGGAACTGGAGCTCTAAATTTTCCCCTGCTCCAGGTCTCCTTTAGTTTTTAATATTCTTTTAAATTAATTTTTTTTCAGTCTTTTAAATTTCCATGCTTAACATATTTTTATTACATCATTATTCAGTATTTTAATTATATCATTTTTTAGGGGTTTTTTAAAATTAGATATAGAAAACTTCTCAAAACATGTTATCACTACTTTACTTCTACATGTGTAGTTGTACAATTTTCGTTGTTTGAAAAGTGTAGAAGAAATTTAAGATTCTTGTGTTTAAAATTCTACCAAACTTTCTATTTTAAAAGCAAAAGCTAAAAGATGTCATATTTTCTGAACAAGCATTTCAAGTTTGATGAGAAGAAAAATATATTTTGTCAGATCTTTAATAATGGTAAAGGAAGAAAGAATTTGTGAGCAAAAATTAAATGTGTAAATTAAAATCTGCAACTCAGAAGTGTGAAGTCGGAGCCGAGCCGGAGCCGGAGCCATGGTATTTTATCTTGGAGCGGAGCTGGAGCATCAAAAATTTTTCGGCTCCGGGTCACTGATAATTTTAGCTCAAATCTGCCATTTTGGCTATTTTTTTTTAAATAAAATGATTTTAAAAAAAGAAGAAAGAAAACTAACTACTTGTTTTTTTTTTCTTCTCAGCTAATTTCAGAAAAATTAGTCTGCCATGTGGATTTAAAGATTATGAGAAAAGTTTGATTAAAAATGTTTATCACTTTACAAATTTATTAATTCATCATTTTTCTAAAGCTTTGCTTGTAGCTTCTGCATAAGTAGGATTTTGCATTTTTCAATAGTGTGTAAAATAAATGAAAAGAATAGGGAAAAAGTGAAAAAAAAAAAAAAAACATTTGGTTTAAACCAAACAACCCTGTGAAAAAATCAAGGTAAATGTTGTTTTGCAGAAATTTGAGTAGCAGTTTCGAATTTATTATTACAAAATATAAAAAATTTCAGCTAAAAGAAAAATTAAGGCATTGCAAAGCAAAGGGTTCAAAGTACTTTGCAGATTTTTTAAAAGTTTCATAAATTGTTATTTTGATAACAAAAATGAAAATTAACATGAATTACCTCAGAAACTCAGTGACTAGGAATTACTCCGGGTGATTCTCTACATACAAATAAAAAAAAAAACAGGTTAATTAAAAAAAAAGTAAGATTAAAGAATTTAAATTGTTCGCTGAGGAAGGGACAGAGGGCAGAACTTTGGCAAAGAGGAGAGGGTAAAAAAAAGATAAAACAACAAACACAACATTTTTTTTTTAAAAAAAGAGTTAAATTTTGTACGTGAGAGGGGAAGGGGGGGGGGGACAAAGGAAAATAAAATCGTAAAAATAAAATCACATTTAGAAAAGTCAGAAATTTTTTCATATCTGAAAAACAGAAGATTTATTTGAGTCGCACGCGATATAAAACAATAAGAAAGAAGAAATAATAAAATGAAGACCTCATTTATCCATAAAAAATAATATAATTCTCATTAAAACAAAATGTATACTCGAGGCAATCATTAAACAATAGCACGTGCAGGAGGGATAGAAAAAATTAAGAAACAGTGCAGGGGGAATATATAAATTAACAAAAGTTATGTTTAAAAAAATTCAATCTTACCTGAAAATAAACAGAACATGGAAATATTGAAAATAAATAAAATTTAGTAAAAAAAATGAAAAAACAGCGCGCTTAAAAGCACGTTTATAGAAGCGATAACGATAAGCACTGACTACAGCCAACCACTACAGCAACTTTGACTTAGCTAGCCAAGCTGAAAATATCGCCAAGTTACCAAGTTAGTGACCTACGTCATTGATGACGTAGGTCACTAACTTCCAGGTAAACCTGTATGTCTGTTTTCTGCAAAACTCGACTTTTTTTAATTTGGGTTTTTCATGAAAATAACAATTCTGTTTATGAAATATGAAAATGTCTGAATTTCGATCTGTAATTTATTATTAGAAAAGAACTTCGCTTAAGTTAAAATCTATTTTTTATCATATTTAGAAAAACACAGATGCTTTCCAGTTTCTGCAGAAACGTTTAATACTTTTTTTTTTTCTTGTGGCATTCATACTGCCGGGCTAGCTTGTTTCGTTATTTCAGGAGGAAGAAGATGGCGGAGGATACGCTTAACGTCCGAACAGAGTATTTAGAAAGATTAAAAAGGTTTTTTTTCTTATATTGTTTTGTATTCTAGATATATGTTTGCATGAAATCTTGTCATTTGAATAAAATAATCAATTTTATTTATATTTATATACTAAACTTTTTAATATCTGTTTTCTTTTAATAAATAACTTGAACAACTTTTTCTCTATATGATGATCCTTGTGAATATTAATTTACTTAGGGCATTTGAATATCTAATTATTGTCTACAGATTATTATTTTTTTAATCGTAATGGCGTATTCATATTATTTTCTATTAAAATCTGAGATTATAAGACTAATATTATACAGTATATGTCACTGTTCACTCATTTGGTAATATCCAAGTACCCCTTTTTTTCACTGTGAAAAAACGTCAGAATAAGAAAAAGATGTAATTCATGTTAAGACTTAAGGTTTAAAATATTTTAAAAGTTCTTATTAACTTTTATCTTTTGCCTTGAACTCTTCCTTGGCCCTGAATACTTTTTTTTTTTTTCTAGCTTAATGTTAAGGTTTTTAACGTTATAGACATTTCAAACCATTTGTAACTTTATATGAATTTTGTTAATTAAAAAAAAGAAAGAAAAAAAGCTTGTTAAAATTAATTGAAATGATAATATAAGGCTTTAAAAAAGATAAGGCATTTGAATGTTTGATAATTAGTTTAAATAATTGTAAAACTAAACTTATTTACTGATCTATTATCTGAAAAGAGATAAAATTTATTAATGTAAGATGAAGCTAAATTAAAAGAGAAATATAGCTACTAAAATTAAATTAAAAAAAAATTGCAGGGGTATTTTAATTAACATAATTCATATAAAGTTACAAATGGTTAGAAATGTATAGGTAAAACGTTAAAAACCTTAACTTTAAACTAAAAAAAAAAAAAAAAAAAGTATTCAGGGCCAAGGAAGAGTTAAAGCAATAGATAAGTTAATAAGAACTTTTAAAATACTTTAAACTTTAAGTTTCAAGTCTTAACATGAATTACATCTTTTTCTTATTTTTTAATTTATAATATGTTTTTAAAAGAATCTTTATTAAATAAATAGCATAATATGTGTGATATAATATTGTAGAATTGTTAATTAAAGTGTATTTGCTGCTATTATTAGTTGAAAACTAACAAGGATAACCTATTTATTTATAATTATTATTTAATTTATTTACCAATTTAATTTATTTTTAACCTCTTGGGAGAAGGGGGGGGGGATTCCATAGGGGAAGATAGGGATAGTTGAGCCACTTTTTAAATTTAAATTTTTATACTTTCTTAGAACAAAATAAAATATTGTAGTTAAAAATTTGATATTTTTTCTTCAATTTAAAATCATTTTCAATTAATTTTGAACTATTTTTCATTGTTTAATAAATTTTTACTTTTTGTTTTACATTGTGGCTCAAGTAATCCCCATGAGAGGGATACATGAGCCATGGTGAAGGAAGGAAGAAATCTCATCGATTGTAAAGTTGTGTTTTGATAATAATTAAACATATTTTTCATTCTATTTGTTGCTTTAATTATTATTCAACTTACACACATTGGGATTACCAATTCTTGCTTTAGTGCATCCTTTGTACGAAAGTTTACTTTTTTCATAGCTTATAGAGGTAATACAAAATTTCCATACTGATATTGGATACACCAGAGATCTGCACAGGCCGGGCTCGGGCACATTTTCATTCATGGCACTCGTGCCAGGCCGAACCTAATAACTACTCTTTATGGAATGGGTTCGAGCCTTACTTTTCTCCTGAAGGATCGGGCCGGGCCTAACTTATGTTTTGTGTACAAAGCTGGGACTGGTTTCATTCCTAGCCTTCACGGCCCAAAATTTTCAGTCCTAGTTTTGATTCAGCCTGTATGAAAATCATTGTCTCGGCGTGGCCTGGCCCCTTCAGTGCCCAGATCAAAAAATTCTCCAAGTGTCTGCAACAGATACTTCAGGGGCAGAAAATAATCTTCAGCTAAAATATTTTAGAATTGAAGCATTAATTAATCAAACGATCACTTACCTTTGTTATTATGCATTTTATTAATTTTACTAATAATAATTTTAAGTTTTTGTATTAAATAATAAAGAGCTAAACATAATATAAAGCAAAATAAAGGTTCGATAGAAAAATAATCTGCAAACGAGAAAAGAAAATCTGCGACTCCTGTCTCGAACTTTCTGCTACCGGGATTCCAAAGGTCAGTAAAATTAGGCCTTGCCCAAAAATTTTTACAAAAAATGCATACATTTTTAAATTGCCATTATTCTACAATTAAACATTAAAAATTATTCTTTTTAAAGAATAGCAGATTTCTATGCTTATTAAAATATAGTAAAACGTGTGAAGAAAGAACCTGCCTGTGACAGAATCCTGTTTTAAACTGAAAAACTTGTTGATCCTTGCAAAATTAATATACTAATATGTAAGAAAAGAATATATAATACATTTACACTTACTAAGAAGGGAACTTGTCTATAACACTTTTTTTTTTTGGAGTCTTTTCTATGCAATTCTGTCTTAGAAGAATTTACTGTAAATATAGCATTTTTCAGATTTTAAACACTTCAATACTTGGAATATGGATTAACAATATTAATGGTAACTGAAACATTTACATACAAGTTAGATACATTACATACATACATTAATTATAATTTCTGTTGCATTATTACATTCAAATTACTGTTTAAAAAATGTAAACAAAACAATGACCAGAAATTCACACAATTTCTGGTCCCAAGCAGTGCAGATTTAAGGGAGTCTACTGCAATATTTTATTGTTTTTTAAAATTTATATTATAGGTGGTTTCTGGCTCCTCCTATAAAATTTTCGAGAGACCTCTTCCTCTCTCAGAAAAATTTAATTCTAAATGAACTATATATTTTTTTCAAATGATTTTTACATGTAGTTTCTGAATCGTAGGGGCTTTATGTGAGATGTATATGTGTGTTGTATAAAATGTGTATGTGTATCGCTATCACTACTACAGTCAGATAACATTGTTGCATATTTTGTTGAGAATAATGACGTCCTTCCAGCAACTGAAGTCCACCCTTTTTCACTGAAAGGTTGGACAAGCCTGTTTTTTACTAGAATTATATCTTGTTTTAGTTTGTTATTTCGTTATTTTATGTTAGCTGGACACAGGTGATAAGTTGCCATATGTTAGCTGGCACAGGTGATAAATCGTCATATGTTTGCTATGTGCAAGTGATAAATCACTAAATATTGTTCCCATCGCCATCATTAAAACTGCATTCATTTTATTTAAAATTTAAACCTTTCACACATTTAATTAAAAATGTATTTCTTTCATTTAAAATGCATGTTTTCCCTAATATCATTTAAAGTAAAAAAATAATAAATTAAAAATATTATAAACCAAAATAATTTACTTCAACTTCAAATTATTATTTCCAATTTATGCATTAAAAAAAAACCCATAAAATAAAAAGCTGCTATTGTAAGAATGGTTTACGTTTTCCCTAATTTCATTTAAAGTAAAAAACTAAAAATAATGTGATAAACCAAGAAATTTTACTTGAACTTCAAAGCATTTTTTCAATTTACGCAAAAAAAAAAAAAAAAAAAAAAAAAGGCTGCTATTGGTGAGAAAAAATGTGTTATTGGGAAGATTTGCACATGGCTAACATAACAGTACTGATATTTTTTTCATGTTCTGTGTTATATATTAAGTTTTATTTATTTGTTTCTAAGCATCCTAAGTGACTCATTCTACAAAGATGCTATGGAACATGCTGCCAGTTACAATACCAGATTATGCCTTGAAAGGAAGATGAGACTACCATTTCTTGATCAACAGACTGGAGTTGCACAGAGTGACTGTGCCCTATGGATGCATAAGTGGCAGCGAATGCCAGGAAAAAATGAAGGACAGCTTTATACTTATCCTGCCCGTCGATGGAAAAAGAAAAGACGGCAATATTTAATGAACAACTTTTATCTCACTCGGCGAATGAAAGAAGTCGATAGCAATGAATCAGGTAAAATTTAGAATTGTTCATCATTCTAATTTTCCACATTTTCTTGTAAAATAAGCTTGAAACTTTTTTATATTTTTGTATTTTCGGGGATAAAGAACAGCCAATTTTGTTGAATCCATAGATCTTTGATTACAATAGAATCCCACTAACTTAACTTTGCTAGTCTGAAAATCTGGATAATCCAAATTGAAAGTTATTTCAAATTTTAAAATGCAGAAATGAAACAAGTTTTGGGAAAGAATAAAAAAAGTAAAATCCTGATTATAAGCACCCCCCCCCCCTCAAAAGTAAGCCCAAGACCCCCCCCCCCCACTTTTTAAAAAAATTGTGCAAAAAAATAATTAAAAAATCCAAGAGAAATTTTTCCATTATTTGACCTTGTTGGCAGATTTCCACATCCGTGAACCGGGACAATTTTGCCACCTGTTTTTTTCCTACCCATCTTTTGCGTATTCATAATTTTCATATGCTTCAAAATTGTCTTAAACCATTAGCCTTGAACTCTAGTTTAAGAATATGTGGTAATTTGAGTAAGCATTTCTATTTTTCTGCTCGGAAAACCGTGTTAGCAGAGTTACCTGGGAAACAGGACATCTTTGCCAACTATCTAAAAACCAGTGAAAAACACAAGGGAATTTAATTTTATAATTCAAGTAATATATTTAAATCCTGACATATACATTTCAATTAAAAAGAAAAATAGACGAGCAGTTAGAAAAAAATTCTGACATTCTTCTAAGAAAACTAAATTTTTCCTCTTTTTTTCTGTGTAAGGAGGTTCAACAATGTACACAACATCAGCTACGTTGACGGACGCTTCTTCTGGAACACTAAAAAAATGAAAACTCCACCCGTTGTCTTTTGTTTAAGCTATGACACCTCAAACTCTCCATGTCTGTAATAATAGATGATTTTTGCAGCATAATGTTTCACACTTTTTTTTTTTTTGCCAGGAACTTAATAATCACAAACATCCCTAGTTTTCAATAGTATAAAATTCTTACCATCTTGGGCTAATTTGATGTCTTCAGTCATCGATGATTGATCATCATCTTGAGGAACAATGTCCTGCATTAACTCTTCACAGGGTTCCTCAGGTTGCTTGGGTTCTGCTTTTTCCTCTGGTACAACACCTTGCTCGGCTTGTGATTCTTATGTAGGGGAGAGTGGTAATGAATGGGCCAATTTTTGGTTTTTAATTTTTGTAATTTTTTCTAATTTTTTTTTTTTTGGCTCAGAATGGTCTCTTCAGTTACTTTACTTATTTGGTTATATAAAAAAGTCATAAAGATTGGATTAGAAAATGTCTATAATGGTCTATAAATGTCTATAATATAATATAATGTCTATAATTGGATTAGAAAATATATTATCATTCATGATAATAGAAAATAAAAATGTAGCAATTTGGCCCATTCATCCTCACCCATGTTGCTGAATGGGCTATTGAAGGTAATGAATGGGTCACTAAATGAATTCAATGAAAAAATGTGGAATTAATCTTTTATTCACCAAATGTGACAAAATGCATGGCATTTGACATGATATGATCAAAAGCATACTGAAATAGTAAGTACACAGTGCTTATCAAAATTTATAAACATCAAAAGTGATATATTATTAAATCACATTATTCTAGCAGAAAAATGACAAAATAATGAGATTATAAGAAAGAAGGAACATAAAGTATGCATAAAAATAATAGATAGTACACATTATGATTTAACGAAATTTATATTTTTCAAAATTAATATTAAACGACATGGTTGTAACAGGGTTGAACTGCCTATTAATCGACTATTTTGTGTAAATTTCTGGTATTATTTATTCTACCCATCAGATTCAAAATATAAGCAATTATTCTAGTTTGATATCAATTGGGAAAATACTGGTAGGTGTGGATAACAATTAGACAGTTCACCTTAATCATTTATATAATTTAACTTATGTTTCTAATTAATAACTAATATTTCTTACAATGAAAATGTACAAATTATTTTTTAGACATAACTATAAACCTATTCCAACTAGACAGTAATTTAATCTAAATCTATGACAGCCAGTTATGTTTCATATTAAAAGAGAAAGTCAGAAGAAAACCATATTTTCATGATCAGGGCAAAGGTGGCCCATTCATGACCATGATATAGTGGCCCATTGAGCCCCACCTATACTTCTGGACTATATTCAGGTTTTTTTAGTACATTAAATTCAAATAACATCTAAATACATCCTAAAATTAGTTTACAGATATGCAAAGACTTGCTAATACACATATCTGCAATGAAATAATAGATACTTTTCAGCTTATTTATTTTGCTGAAAAGGGAAAAAATTTACTTTTCAATCAGATTCTTGACCATCCTACTCTAGCGGGAAAATGGCTTCTCCCAAACAATGGAAAATTTTATGAGTTTGGTAGAACAAATAACTTCATCTATTTTTGGCATCTAAAATAATTTTATGCAAATACTTTTTCATATTTTGTTAATGGCCCATTCATCCCCATGGCCCATTCATTACCACTCTCCCCTACCATGCAAGGGAAATGCACACACACACACACAAAAAAATAAAAAAAAATAAATAAAAATAAATAAATTAAAAAAAAAATAAACAAAATAATTTATAAACATCCAATTTGAAGAAAAAGTATGAAATAATCTAGGGAAATGACAAATTTTATGTTGGCAAGGTTGTCCCATTCTACCCAAGAGTCCTTGTGCAACTTTGCCAACTAATATTACCAACCTTAAAAATAACATTAGATCAAGTTCCAAAAGCAATTTCGAAAGCTTATTATATACTCTATCAGACAAAATAAGCAGTTTTTACCAGGGTTGCTGGCTTTTAGCCAGGCCAAAAAAAGCCGGCCGGCTTTTTTTGGTTTTAACCACTTAAAAAAAGCCGGCTTTTATTGAAAAAAGCCCGTTTTTATTTTTTAAAGTTGGTTTACAGTAAATTCGTTTTAAATTTGGATCAGTTAATTTTTAATACACTTATAAATATTTTCTATTAAAACAAATTATAGATTTCTATTAAATTTTATCAAATAAATAAGTCTTTATAACTTCTAGAAGGCAACTGTGAACGCATTATGTCTGAAAAAAAAAAGATATATATATATATAAACATTGAAAAGGATATAAGTTAGGCTTTAAACTGGTGTTTTGAAATTCTATATTATATATAGTGTTGACTATAAGCCGCTTTAGCAAAGTGCAGTGCCCGGCGGCCCTTTTTATTTCCTTTTTGCACCTGGCGGCTCTTTTAAACCCTTCAGATGTGCCCGGCTGCCCTTTTTAACACTTCCTATGTACCCCATGGTAATTCAATTGATACCGGAAAAATATTGCAAATTCTAGGGACTCCAAACAAACCAGTTCAAAATATGCTTTATGAACAAGGTACAAGTGTGCCCTTTTCGAAAAAAATGTGCCCTTATTTTATAATAGTGTTCCCTTTTTGAAAAAAATGCACCCTTTTTTAGAACAGCATTTCCTTTTTGAAAAATGTACCCTTTTTTTGGAATAGTGTTCCCTTTTTGAAAAATTCACGCCCGGCGGTCCTTTTATTCTAGTGTCAACACTAATATATCTCCACATGTACTACACATTTTAAAGATTATATTTAATTAAAACTGTTCTTAACTGCTCTGCTCAACAAGCGCAAAATGTTGACACATTTAAAAATTCATATTTTAACGGAAAGATGTAAAATTCGAAAGCCTGACCATGGAAGCGATTTGGAATCGAACTGTGTTTTCCATTTTTTGATCCATCAATTACCTATTGAGTTATAAGAGATTTTGATCACATGACAAACATGTTTTTTCACCCTTTTCTGAGTGGTTTCTTCTTTCGTGCGGAAATTCGATTTAAAACGCTCACTTTGACACTATTTTCTGAAAAATCTATTGCATTTGCAAAAAAACAGCACAATTACATAGTTTCTGAACAACAACATCTGCTAGTTTCATGCATTTCTGAACAAAAATAAATTAAAACTTATATCAGAAAGTTGCCCTTTTGGATTTAAAAGCCTTAATGACAAAATGTAGAACATCAAAATGGAAACATTCTTATGTGTCCATATGGAGAGATTAAGTTAAATGTTAAGAGAAATTAGAAAAGATGTTTTGTTTGAGGAGAGTGGTACATAAGTGTATAAAAAATAGAGGATTTAAAACAAGAAAAAAAAAAAATTCTCCAAATAAAATTTTGAAAAGCTTGTTGCTAAGCATATTCATGCATATGCTATTCATAATGTTTTTTAAAAGTGAGAAATGGTAGTGTTTTTATTAATATGCCTATGTATAATTTCAAATGTTTGCTAGAAATAAAATAAGACTTGTATATTAATAGCTCTTAAAATTAAGTAATAAAACATATAACTAAGTAACCATTGTCCTCTTTAATTTTATAAAGCAGTAAAAATGAAAAAATTGGCAGTTGGTATGGCCCTTTTAAAATTTAGCTGACATATGTGCAATTCAGAATACAAATCACAAGCAAAATCATCTAAGTTTTATTCCAGTATTAATGTCCTCATTATTGAGAAATTGGGTTACTTATTAAACTGTAAATCAATTAAATGTCATTAAAACTAATTAAAAACACTTTAAAATGTGTAGTTTATAATTACAATGCTTTATTGTATAAAAGCCAATTATGGCCAAAAAAAGCCAATTTTGGCCAAAAAAAGCCGGTTAAAACCAATAAAAGCCACCGGCCTGGCTTTTTTTAATTTTAACCGGCTTTTTTGCAACCCTGGTTTTTACTTACATTTAAATTTAAAAGGTGAAATGGAACATTTTATTAGACGTCCAAAATCAGCTATTTCACAGTGATAACAGCCAGAAAACAACTAATAAGACAATAAATGTGCGGGAATAGTGTCATATAATGTCGTCTTTGTGAAATGAAAGCACTAACGCCTTTTTAATTGGATCTAGAACTTTCCAGAACGCCAAACAACATATTTTTCAAAACGTGGCAAAGTTGTCCCGGTTGACGGTAACGTCTTTATATAATTTAATGAAAACCCTTTAGCACTAAATGCCCACCTAGCAAATAGTTTGAAATCTTTAATATTATTTATATCTATTTTAATCTGCTTAATTTCTTATTTTAAAGTAAGATGACTCATCTAAAAGCTTATCTACATGATCTCATATGTGTATCATTCATCTAAAATCTTCATCCCATTTGAAATATTTGTTCCGTGGTGACTTCTAAATATGTTGGAGGAAAGTGTAAATTTTCTTCTTTTTTGCAGTTTGGCTATTCTCAATCCTGAATCACATGTATATTTTATGTTTGAAAATAAATAAACATCTTCTCTAAAATACACCTCCCATTAACAAAATATCAGGGGTGAGAACACAGCCAAACTACAAAAAAGAGGAAAATCTTCTCTTTGTCTCCCTTCCCCTCCCACCCACCAATGTCTAAAGATTGACCTCTTTTTCTGAAGATGGGGAATGGAATTTTAAGGGGGAGAGTTAGATGATTATTTATTGTTGCTGTTGCTACAAAGTAACAATACATCATAAAAACCTTAGGCATATCACACACTGAGACGACAGAGCAACAACTGAGATGAAGTGCAAAAACTGGTCGAAACAAAGAACGAAGTTGTTTCAAACCTCTTTTAAACCAGTTTTTCCAGCGAATTCAAGCGACAATGTGTTGCCTTAGTGTATGACTTGTCTTCGGCTTTTAAAGTTAGTGTGCTGCAGGAGTGAGTGGGGAGAAAAAAAGTTTTTGGGGGTAGGGGAGAAGTAATTTAGATTTTTTAAAATTATTGTTATGAGAGAGTTATAAAAAGAATAGAAAAAAAAGTAATTTCTTAAAGATTTTAAACTATGCGTGCTGGAGGTGGGGAAGGAGGGTAAAGGGAAAAAAAAGAATTTTTTTCAGGAAGAGAGGTGGAAAAATAATTTAGATAATTATTTAAATATTGTTACAACAGCATAAAAATCTTTAAAAAAAATACCTTTAGACATTTTAAAGTTTGTGTGCTGCAGGAAGAAGGGAGGAAAAGAAGCCAATTTTTTGGATGGGTGGGGGAGAAATAATTTAGATGTTTTAATTATTGTTACAAGAAAGTTATAAAAAGAGCAATTTCTTAAAGATTTTAAACTGTACCTGCTGAAGAGAGAGGGGGGGGGGGATAATTAAGATGGTTATTTAAATATTACAACAAAATCGCAAATAGAGCACAAAAAATTAAATATCTCGCCAGTGTTGCTAGGCCCACTGTCACAAAAAGCAGAATAGCAGCTTCTAAAGTGGGGCATAAAAATGTGATAAATCCTATAAGAATGGATCTGTCTAATGGAATCCTGTCCTAAAAATAAAAAAAAATCATGATTCCAATGGAAGGAGTACGATACAATTGTACCTGCTAAAATGGAAAACTGTATAAAACTAAATATTTCTCCAGTCACTTCTGATTACATCTTAGTAAATTTTATTGTACTGAATAAATATGATAATTTAATACAGTAAAATCTGTGAAAGTAGAATTGCTACGGACTTAAACGAAATTCTGTTTTTGAGATTTTTCAGGTTAAGCTTTTACATTTGTATAAACCTTTCATAGAGACTGTTGAAATTTTATATTTAACACAGGATTCCATTATAAACAGGTTTCATTTTCACAGGTTTTACTGGACAAAGTACATTAAAACCTGTAAAAGCAAATTCCCAAGGACCAGAAAAATATTCTGTCTTAGAGAGTTTTCCATTTTAGCAGGTAGATATGGATGGTATTGGTAACATTTACACGGTAATCGCATAGCACTAGAAGAATTTTTCCATGACGTAAAATCGAGACTTTTGATGTCCTATACAGTAGTTCTGCAGAACGGGTCTTGGAATATCTGAAAAGTGAAAATCAAGACACCTGGTAGCACTATATCTTGCTGTATATTGTTGACAGCTCGCCGAATGTTGCTTGATATCTTGCCAAATTAATTCAAGATAATATCCTATATATTTTTTGCCTTTTACAATTTTTTTCTCTTATCCAAACTGCCTACTTTCTGAACCATTTATGAAGTCATTTTCCTTCTTAATTGCACAAAATGTACAGTTATTCACAGGGTTGTTTGGTTTAAACCCCGCTGGTTTAAACCAAATGGTTTTTAAAAAAAACCATGCTGGTTTTTTTCCATCTGGTTTTTTTCTCTTTTCCCCTAATGTTTTCATTTATTTTACACATTATTGAAAAATGCAAAATCCAAGTTATGCAGAAGCTACAAGCAAAGCTTTAGAAAAATGATGAATTAATAAATTTGTAAAGTGACAAAGATTTTTAATCAATCAAACTTTTCTTATACGCTTTAAATCTACATGGCAGACTAGAAAAAAACAAGTAGTTAGTTTTCTTTCTTCTTCTTTTTTTCTAAGCCTTTTATTTTTTAAAATAGCCAAAGTGGCAGATTTGAGCTAAAAATACACTTTTACTACTTAGATTGCTTTATTAGTTAAGATTTACTAAGGATTACATTTAGCTTTAATGATGACATAATCATAAGTAATTCTCACCATTTGTTACTCTTTGTTCTGTATGCTAATGAATGATTGGCTGTGAAGTTTTTTTATTGTATGGGTATTTGGTTTAGTAAGCCTTTGTTTTTCTTGCATTCCTTCATTGGGATTGGAGTTTTGCATTATGATTTTATTCTGTTACCAGCAGGATTAGCACAGTTTAAATCAATTGGTTAAACAACTGTTTTTTTAGAAAAAATCTAATATATTTTCTCATTTTTGTAATTTAAGTGCTTCAAATTATTGGATATAAATAATTTCTACTTTTAACATCTTATCCCTCACTATGTCACCGTGAGACATAGTGAGTCTAGGTTATATTTGTATGCATGTAGAATGCAAATTGCATGTGTTGATGAACATATCTGAAGATCTAAAGAGAAAATTTAAAACATGTGAATTTAGCAAAGATAAAATAGATTAAAAATATTCAATATTTTGAATAAAATATTTTCCTTTGAGAAAACGCAGATTATTTACAATTAATAACATAAAATGACCATTAAGATTTCAATCAAGTTGTAAAAGAAAACTTTCTTGATTGGCGAGATTATTTTTTAAGCTGTTCTCAACTGCTCTACTCAACAAGTGCAAAACGCTGACAAATTTACAAATTCATTTTTTAACAGAAAGATATAAAATTGGAAGACCTGACTATGGAAGCAATTTGGAATCAAACTGTGTTTTCCATTTTTGAGAAATAGATTACCTATTGAGTTGTAAGCAATTTTGATCACATTTTGAGCATTTTGATTTGACAGATATGTTTTTAATCTTCCTTGAGTGATTATTCTTCTTTCGCGTGGAAATTCGGTTCAAAACGTCCACTTTGATACTATTTTCTGAAAGATCTATTGGTTTGCAAAGAAAAATGCAAAACACAGTTTGATTACATAGTTTCTGAACAACAGCATCTGCTAGTTTCATACATTTCCGAACAAAAATAAATTAAAACTTATGTCATAAAGTTGCCCTTGTGGATTTGAGAAACAGCCTTAAGAATGAAAAAGAAACTCAAGATATGAAGTCGAATAAGAGGTCATTGAAAAATTGGGTGCTAGCGAAGCACCTGTTTACTTTTAACTAAAATATGCAATAAGATATATTTAAATCGTCTATTGCATAATCGAATCCACTATTTAGATCTGACAAAAAAATGGGTAGAAATCGAGGTAAGGTTCGCTTGAGACATAATAGAAAAATGTCTCATAAAAATGCCTAAAAAGATATATTATTTATTTTTAGTTTAAACATTTAAAACAATAATACATATTATAACATAGCTTAGAAAGAAACCCTGTGTATTAAGTCTGATGGCTGTTTAAATGTTTTAGTGCATGACAACTTTTATAAATCTGCTTTCCATTTTAAGGTCAATGTTTTCAGTAGTCTAAAAAGCTGGTAAATAGGTATTTCTGTTCTGTTTATTTTACTGTCGCCTTTTTTTTTTTACCTGGCAGTTGCAGAGGAAAAGTGTCAAATGACAATACACAATACTTCTTGAAACATGTAAAGGCTCTACTGCTAAATTCAAATCATTCCAGGAATTCTTTATAAAAAGCTTTACTTTCAACAAAAGATAATAATTGTTCATGTAGCCAAAATGTAACAAAAAAAAACCTGGTTTAAACCAAAAAAAAAAAAAAAAAAAAAAAAAAAAGGGTTTTTTACCAACCCTGGTTATTCAGATACCACCATTATTATATATATTTTTTTATACTTTTACATCTTCCTTCATTCATATTGTTATCAGTTTCTGTATAAGCATTTAATGCATGTTGAGTAAATTGTAAAACTTTGTGTTGTATATGCAGATTCACTTGTCAAAGATTATGTTAAACATTTATATTTTACATTAACCACACCTCTTGCTTTAATTTAATTTGTAGTTTAAGATTGGAGGCAGGTTTCAGAACAAAAACTAATTCTTACAAATTACTTTATCATTACCATTAGGGATACAAACTCTTCACAATAAAATTTACTTGGCTAAAGGTTATTTCAGGCTCGCAGTGAATTATGGGAGGGAGTAAGTATTATCATTGATTTTGAATGTAAGAAAGGATAAAAGTACCATTGTATATTAAAATTGAAGTACATTCTTTATATTTGAATGGGAATAACTTACCATCCTGTCTTACAAAAAATCAATCTGTTCTATCTAAGAATAAAAGGATAAAATGGAATTTAATTTTTTGTCTAAAAACAAATTTTCTAAATTAAGAAATACAAAGTACATTTAACAGTGGTATAGACTAATGAGATCCTATTTTATATAAAATGTTTATGGATTACTTTCCTGTAGATAAAAGTATGATATTATAAATTCAATTATAATATATGGTATTATAAAATTAATGGTTTCAAATATTGTAAGAAATGCATTAAGCTGCAAAAAATTTAAACACTTAAATAAGAAAATATCAATTTTTTAATTCTTTTTCAATTAAACATATCTATCTATATCTATCTATCAATCTATCTATCTATCTATCTATCTATACATATATATATATATATATATATATATATATATATATAACCATTAATTAGACATAACCTACCACCATCAAAATATATATATATATAATAATCAAAATTAATTTTCTATTTTTGGAAGAAAAAAAAAGTTGGTATTTGGCCAAATTAACGGTTATAATTAGTTCAGATTAAAAATATTTTACTGTGCCTGCTTTTATTTATTTATTTTTGTATATTTTTTACATTTTATGATTACTAAAATTTAGACATCTGTAATTGTCTTGTTCATAGCTCTTTTCAACATTTTTATTTTTATTCTGTTCTTATGTTTTTGCAATTTCATGCTTGTGAATCTCAATATGGATAGCAACCACTAAACTTAATTTTTGTCAGCTCAGTTATGGTAATCTCAGTAAACACTAGAGATGGGCATTTTTTAACGTATTAGGATAAATAACAATGTTATTCGTTTATAGTGCATTATTTAGTAACAGATTAACGGAAAGTCCCTGTTAAATTTGGAATGCATTACCTGTAAAGTACATAAAAAAAAGAAAAGAAAAAGCTGAAAGAATAGGTTTTTAGAAATAGATATTAAAATTATAATAAAAATAAAATTTTCAAAATTTGTTTTCGATATTATAAAAAAAAGAACTTAAAAATGTACTTTCAAATTAAAAAAAGGTCTTATTTTAAACGCTTATGAACGTTTATTATGACGCGCCAAAGCTAATAGAAAGAAACCAACAGCCGCAGACAGTCAAAAATCTTCCTTTCATGTCTTTAGTAGCCTCCATTGGTTAGAATGTATCGTTCACTGCAAAAAATGAGTAAAGCTTAGTAGCTATGAAGCAATTCGCAATCAACCAATCAGAGCCCAATTCACTAGCAAACACCTTGCCATTTGCTAGAAAAGAAATCTCGCTCAGCGATGCCGCGGATGCGCTATAGCGCGTAAATTACGCGAAAAATCTGAGACAGGACGCAAAAAATAGCTCTTACGCGTCCCGTGGGACGCGTAATATCGTCAAAAAATCGCGGAAAAATCCAAGTTTTGTCAAAGGATCGCGCTAAAAAGCGCAAATTTCATCAAAATATCGCGGAAAAAACGCGATTTTCATAAAAGGGCCGCGAAAAAATAGCGTATTTCGTCAAAGGATCGCGAAAAAGTAGCAAATTTCGTCAAAAAATCGCGGAAAAAAGCCGATTTTCGTCAAAGGATCGCGAAAAAAGCACAAATTTCATCAAAATATCGCGGAAAAAACGCGATTTTCGTAAAATAGCCGCGAATAAATAGCATATTTCATCAAAGGATCGCAAAAAAGTAGCGAATTTCGTCAGACGATCGCGAAAAAAGCGCAAATTTCATCAAAATATCGCAAAAAACGCGATTTTCGTAAAAGGGCCACTACAAAATAGTGTATTTCGTCAAAAGATCGCGAAAACATAGCGAATTTCGTCAAAAAATCGCGGAATAAAGCCGCTTTTCGCCAAAGGATCTTGGGAAAAAAAAACTCCCATTTCGTCAAAGTATCGCACGATTTTTTCAAAATATCGCGGAAAAAACACGAATTTAGTCAAAGCACCAAAAAAGATGTGCAAATCAAACTTGTAGGTAGATCATTCATAAAATGGGATTTAATTTTTTTTATGAAATTCTTAAAAATACAGCATGTTTTCAGTGTACTTTGATAATGTATTCCAGGGGTGGAGCAGTTAAAATCCCCCCCCCCCCCCCTGAATTTCTCTTCCAAGGAAAATGTCTGATTCCAACACAGATCTATGCTGACAAAATAATTCAATAAGAAGTGTAATGAAAGCGCCCATTCATTCAACAAAAGTACCCTTTTACTTATCATAAGTATTCTTTTTTTCAGCAAAAATATCTTTTTCAATCAGACATGTTACTTTTCCACGAAAACGTAGAATTCTGCTTTTTTGGCAGTGAATTTTATTATCTCTGGGTTCGATGCAAATATGCATTAAAATTTGTTGACATTTTTAATGGGGGGGGGGGGATTAGCGGGAGCGGATGCAATACAACAAAAACGTGAGTACGAACCGCGCCAAATTGAGCAAACGTCTTCAACTGATTGCGGGAAATTGCAAATTTCTTCAAAGAATCGCGGGAAAAGTGCAAATTTCTTCAAAGGATCGCGGAGAAAAATGCGACTTCCACCAAAGGATCGCTAGAAAAACGCGATTTTCGTCAAAGGATTGCAGAAAAAAGCGTATTTTGCCAAAGGATCGTGTAAAATATGCGAATTTCGGCGAAAGATCGTGCAAAATACGCGAATTTTGGCGAAAGATCGTGTAATAGCGAATTTCTTTGAAAGGTCGTGGAAAAAACGTGAAATTTGTCGAAGGATCGCGAAAAAATGTGATTTTTGTCGGATGATAAAAAAATGTGAATTTTGTTAAAAGATTGTGGAAAATGCGTGAATTTTTGCGAAACATCGTGGAAAATGCACGAATTTTGGCGAAAGATCGTGGAAAATGCGCACATTTTTGCAAACGATCGTGTAAAATGTGCGATCTTTGGTGAAAGATCGTGGAAAATGCGCTATTTTTGGCAAAAGATTGTGGAAAACGCGCTATTTTTGACAAAAGATCGTGATAAATGCGTGAATTTCTTCGATAGATTGCGAAAAAACACGATTTTGGCGAAAGATCGTGGGGAAAAAACACGAATTTCTTCGAAAGATTGCAGAAAAACGCGATTTTCGTCAAGTGGTTGGGGAAAAGCGCTAATTTCGTCAATGTATCGCAGAAAAAGCGCAAATTTCATCTGAACGCTGCGGAAAAATGTGAATTTCGTCAAAATTCCATGAGGCCGTGAAAGTTCAGCTTTTTTTTGCTGAGCCTGTATCATGTCTGTTCAATAAACCCGTCTTGCCATTTTTTAAAAGATAGGGATTAAAGAACAATTAAAGAACATTAGGGATACTTGTTAGTGGAACTTGGTATCTTCTACTCTCAAATAAGCATTATTTTACAATTAAAATTGTGCTTTTAAAAAAGTAAAGAAAATTTCTTCTGTTGATTCTAATACTGTAACTGCTTTAACTCAATACAAAGACAAAATATTTTTTAACACATCACACTGATATATGTTAAACTGTTGTTATTTGTTGCACAGATATTGAATAACATAATTTTAGTGATGAGATTTATTGGAATGAAAAGTAAAACGTGTTTTTTAATAATGGATATCGGAGAATGGTAATAATTCCACATTCGTTGCGTTGGCTGGGTTAGCTCGTTAGCCATTTTTGACCTGGTAGTGGTTTATTTAAATTTGAATGTTTAAAAGGGATTAGAGGACGGGAATAATTTTGATTTCATTGCATTTTTGACACAGTTATTGCGGTAGCCATTTTTGATTGGATAGTGCTAGTGGTTTCTTTGATGTTTAAAAGGGTAATTGCTCATGAAGTTTGACAAGCTTTTTTTTGATTTTTTTAATTTGACAGTAGAATTTTTTTTTAGAAAGGGGGGGGGGACATGTGTTTTTATTATTTATTTATTAGTTTCTCAATACTGTGTTTTTAGAAAATAGGAGATAGAAATTTTAATACAATTGTAACTAATTTGAAAAACGTAATAAAAATCTGTTTGAGTAAATTGCTTTTAATTAAAAGTGTATAAATAACATTTTCAGGTTCTTGTGGATTATCTTTGGATAGACGTTGATAAATATAGCTGCAATGAAGTCGGGGATCATATTTCTTTTTTTATAAATCATGTTGTTAAAGAAGTGTTTATTTTTATATAGCATGTCTTTTCTTATCGTTTGCCAAAAGCTAATTTCTAAACCGTTAGTTTTAGAGGTGTAGTTCAAATTGCAAAAGTGTTTCAAATTTTGTTCTGTATCATATAAAAATCGATTTACGTTAAAATAGCTGATTTTTAAATACTTAAAAAATTTTAAAATTTTTACAGTATCTGGAGCTTATAAGCTTCTCTATGTTTTAAGATGTAAAAACAGTAAAAATTTATTCTTCTATGGCCAAAACTAACTGAATTAAGATACTTGAATTTAATGAATTTTGTGATTTTTAGTCAGCAAATATTCAAAAACACGTTTTTAGTATTACATTGATAAATTGCATCAGACTAAAAATGTATAAATAATATTTTCATGTTCTTGTGGTTTTCACTATGCATATGCATTGATACACATGGCAGCAACGACATCGGGAATAAAATTTCATCTTTTTTTTTTTTTTTTTTTTTTACAAATCATGTTGTTAAAACTGTGTTTATTTTTATACAGGATGTCTCTTCTTATCGTTTACCAAAAGCTAATTTCTAAATCGTTAGTTTTAGTGGTATTGTTCCAATTGCAAAAATGTTTCAGATTTTGTTATGCATCATTTAAAATCCAAAATAAGTGCTTTTTAAATAGTTCGGAAATTAAAATTTTTTCACAATGTCTGGCTCCTATAAGCTTCATTCAAAGAACATTTCTCCATGTTCTAACCACTAAAACAGTAAACATTTTATTTTCCTACATCTAAAATTTATTGAGTTATGATACTTAGAACTTTATGAATTTTCGACGTTTTTGTCACTATAAACAAAATACGTGTTTTTAGTACCAGAAAAGCTGAAAATGCATAAAATTAAAAGTATCATAACTAGGTGAGTTTTGTCCTGTAAAAATTAAGTTTTTAAACAAAAACTGGTTTTAATGGTGTGGATTCACCTTAACAAAAAACAGTGTCTATACGTACGTCCCAAAATTATTTCAAACAATTTGTTTAAAGGCCTTCTAATTAAAACACCCGTTGACATCATACACAGCCATTAGTTATATGTTAAAAAAATAACAGGTTGTTGGAACTTGTTACTTGTGCCAGCGTGAAACAATGCAACCTGTTAACCAAAAGTAACTCTATTTCCCATCTCTAGTAAACACCTAGAAAAGTTGTAGGCATTATACTTTAATAAAAATTAAATGTTCTTATTAAAGTATAGTTTATTTTTGTGTGTTAAAATCATTTTTAGAATTTTATATTAGTACTACCAAATTTAAGTCTGTCTATTATTAAATAGAATAAAAATAAATCAATTATTCTTGAGTCAAGAAAAGTACCACATTTATTATTTATTTCTGTTTTAAAATGTTATTACTGGTTTCCAATAGTAATAACAATAAATTCTCGTGATTCTGTTTTGAATTTTTCTATATCTTTTATTCTCCATGTTGTCAATTTTTTTTTTTTTTTTTTTTTTTTTAATGTATTTTCACAGCTGTTAACTATGAAATTGGTTGATTGTCAGAATTTTTAATAGTTCTGCTTATACATCATTCGGGTGCTTTTTTGTAGGTAGAAGTACTTTTAAACTGTTTGTCTCTGATCCATGAAAAAGCAACATTGAGCATTCCATGCACAAAAGCATATATATTCGTAGACCGACATCAATGAATTTGAAGGACTGGCCTTCTGCTTCGTGTATAGTTATCGCAAAATCTTGCCTCACTTAAAATTAGCGCCTTTGCAATGTATATCCAAGCCGACTTTTGATTGACTTTTAATTGACTATTAATTCTTCTGGTTTCATTCTTTCTAAAATGATGCATTTATTTCCATAAAGTTGAAATTTTGATTTTTTTTAGTGCGTTATGCAGGCATAAAATTTACTAATTATATTAGATAAATTAACTGAAATAAAAAAAAAATTAAAAAATGCATTAGTTTTACCTGCACAATATGTAGTGTTGACTCTAGATAAAAAAGGGCACACTTGTACCTTGTTCACAAAAAATATTTTGAACTGGTTTGTGTAGAGTCTTGTAATAGAATTTGCGATATTTTCCCATGATCAATTAAATTTTGTGATTCCCCCCCCCCCCAAATATAACATACTTTTTAATCAAAAGATGTAGATATTAGATTTGGATATCAGAAGTATTTATTTAAATATGTAGAAAACCCACTTTCTAAAGTTTAAAAATAGAGAGAGGGTTAAAACTTTGCACATAGCAAGAAATTTGTATTGTCATTCAATTGTTACTAATTTTATACCAAACAATGCATGCTGAACCACCAGAATTCTTAGACTCAGTTTCTGAAAAAGTATCCAGCAAAATGTTAAAAAAAAAAAAAAAAAAAAAAAAAAAAAAAAATGGTATAGAATATGAGCTTGTTTCATTTAAGACTATTAATAGAAGCATGATTACTGATAAGTTTATTTGCATTTAACAGACACGCACTTTCTATATTCCATCACAATTCCCTGTCATCCTACCAACGTTGTGTTTTCAAAATATTTAATAGTTCTTAACTCCTTTGTCAGTTACCTAATTTTTAATGTACTCTAAAGCTATGTTTTGGATACTGATCTTTCACTCAAATTGAGTGCTAACAGTTTGGTCTCATTTTAGACCCTTTTATTATTCAGTGATGAGAATTCTCTGCTTTTTTGCATACCAGTAAAATATCAGAGAATATGTTGTTCTGTTAAATCATAGTTTTTTCTGATTAACTAAAAAATAACATTTTTTCCAAGATTATACTGGTATGCAAAGAAACGGAGAATTCTCATCCCTGATTATTAAATGCTTATGTATTGCATGTTTGTTTGCAACTTAAATCTTACATATACTACAAATAACAGGATTTCTTCTTACTTTTTTGGTTTTATTTAAACAATGTGTTCTCTTAGAATGAAACAATGTAAATGTTACTTATTCTCCTTTTATTACCCCAAAATCAATAGACAATTAACTATATATAAAGTTACCCCATGGGCAGGGGAAATGGGTATAATGTTTATTTACAAAGAAACGTATGTGCTTTGTATTCTAAATATACTTAAGTTAACCTTCTATAGGTAAATTTACTTGTATTGAGAAATAAAAAAACGTTTTAGAGATTTATTAATGAAAATGTACTAGGTATAAATCTAGGATGAACAAAATAAACTGATTACTGAATCATACAATGATAAGCACTTTTTAACATATTTGACGGCCACTTTAAGGTCATTCCTAAAATATCTTAACCCCTTGTAGGGGGTGGGATATATTATATCCCACCTAAGTTTAATTAAGATTTGCACCAGAAACTTTTTATTAAATTTTACTTTTATAACTTTGGGGGGAAATAGTTGAAAAATTGCTTTTCCTTATTTTGAAATAAAATTTTTCTAAATTTCCAGTGGTAATTCAGCATTACACAAATGCAATTGCTTGTGCCTCAGAAGGTTAAGGGTCTTTTCCTTACATGCATGTAAAGCATGTCTGAAAAAAAAAAAGCCATTTAGATTAAGTTTATAGGTTTGATTCTAGAATTAGACCGTATAACTAAGTTTGATGATACAGTAGAAGATCTTTATAACGCAAACCTAAAAACGCAAGGTTGTGCGTTATATAGAATTTTGCATTATATGGATCACATCATTAAATTCACCTTGTAAACATGGCCACATATGTCTGAAACATATCAAAATACATTAGAATATCTTTATACTGCATTCCTTGTTACCAAGAGTTATCCAAATTATAAATTTTTGCATAATATAGGTCAGGCATTGTTAAATTTACTTTATAAACATGATCCAAATATAACTGACACAACCATCCCTTATATTAGGCATGTTCAAAAATGTTTATTGTAATAATGGCATTTTTTTCAGTAAAAAGGTCTTAAATTAGAAGATAAAGTTGAACTAATATATCAAATTTAGTCCTCTAGAGAGTAGCAATATTTTACAATGTGAAAATGCAGGTGCTTTTTAACTGCAAAAATCATTGTTTACATCTGAGAAGTTGTGCGTTATATGGAGAATTGCGTTATATAGAATTGCGTTATAAAGATCTTCTACTGTAATATGATGTCATTTAATAATTCTGCCTATTTATAATGGTTTTGTCAATTTAAAAGTATTATTGGATAATAAAAGTGAAGTACATTCTTTATATTTGAATGGAAATAACTTACCACCCTGAATTACAAAAAAATGACTTACAAATAACTGATTATATCTAAGAATAAAAGGATAAAATACAATTTCCTAATTTATGTAATTGAGGAAGTAGAATAATAGTTCTTACTTGAGTTATGGAAGATAGAAGAAAATGAAGATGCTAGAATTGACGACAACATTTCGTAAATTAAAAGAAACTTTATTTTTGATCTTGAAACCAGAAATTATAGGTTCCTTTTGGCCAATCCATTTTTAAAACATAGATGTTGCAACAATAAATTAAGAATAAATATGAGGACTTCGCTGGAATGACGACAAATGCTGACGATATGTTTCATAGTTTTAGTTCTATATTAGACAATATCTTGAATAAATATAAAACAGAATATTTATAAGCCCGTAACATATGCAGTATTTACCTTTAAAATAAATTTCTTTTCAAAACATTAATTCTTAACATTATCTTTCTTAAGATAAAAGCAACAGCATTCATATTCTACTGTTTTCATTCTAACATTCAAGCAACATTCAATGTCAACAAACTTCAGCTGTTGCCATTTGTAAGTAAGAAAAAGTTGCTTTCGAGGGTTTCTTGTTCTTTCTACTACAGAAGAAAGAACTTTAGAAATAATCCCATCTGATTAATACCAATTAAATGTCAATGAAAATCTTAGATTAAATAAAAACAAGTGGGTAAGTGTGATCGCAGATTGCACAGAGGTTTTTGTTTAATATCTCTTTTAAAACACTTTATCCTTAAATTAATAAATCAAAATTGTTAATTTATAATTATTAAATTCTTACATAAATGGCAGCACCATTACATTTAATTTTAAAATAATTAAAAAAATATTTTTAAATAAAATTAAAAAATCCAGATATTTTTAAATTCGACAATTTCAAAAATTTAGAAGAGGTATAAATAAAATATAAAATTTTTAAAAGCAAAAAATTGTTTAAAACATATTTAAAATGCTGAAATAATTCAGGAAAAATCCATAGTAATTCTCTCACTTTTCAAACACTCACTAGATGACACCAAAATGGATGTTAACATTTATTAAAATTTGAAATAAAAAAGAAGTAAAACCTTTCAATTCCCGAATAATGTTTATAATGATAACTTGAAAAAAATTGTCCATAGAAGTCTATTATTTCAAAAAATTGCCAGTAGATGGCAGCAGCAAATGAAAATATTTATTCTCGATGACACTATCTTTATCCAATTAATCATTAAAAATCAGGAATTTTTTAATTATAAATATGGATTTGATTATATCATCTGAAATGTTAAACATTAATTGTTAATAAATGTGCATTTTTCAAATATAAGTGAATAATTCTCTGGATTTTTTAAAATTAAAATTCCAGATTTTCTCTGTCTGGAAAAAAAGAAAAAATAAATAAATAAAAAATTTCCGCCGCAAAAAATAAAAATAAGAAGAAGCCTTTAAAATGTCCAGCAAAAAAAATGAGTTTTCTTTATTTATGATTATTAATAAATTATTTCTTTATTAATGAGTTTCTTTAATTAAATCCATTTGAATGTAATAATACAGTAACCGCCGCTTAATAAAATCATATTCGTTCTGAGCCAAACTGATTTCAATAAGTGGCTGATTTTTATATCCGGCAAACATTCCAAAATCTAAAAACGATGGTGGTACCCCGCAAACTCAGTAAGAAATTGTAAAATGTTGCATCTAATCACATTAACAAACAGGACTAATTATTTTTTGTTTAAATTAGATAATTATTCATTCAAAATTAATAACTACCATACATATAAAATTAATAAATACTTATTACATATAAAATTAATAAATACTTACTACATATAAAATTAATAAATACTTACTACATATAAAATTAATTTAATTATGCATTATTATTTACATTATTGGGCTTTATGAAAAACTGATTAATGGTGCTTTGTTTGGTCGGAACAATCAAACGTTCAATGTTTTTATAAAGAGAATAATACTGACTGTACATTTCCTGTTTTGCACCCCGGTTCTCTAATATCCTTCTGAGTGTATGAAGAGCTTTACGCGCATCAGCAGCAGTGGGTGGAGGATCTGGCTCTTCATCTACGTCTGAATCTGAATCTTCACTAGCTGGTCTGCTTGAAATGTGCGAAGACTAGACCTGCTCCACTATGTCTGTGTCAGATATTTCACTGGAAGTTGGGAGATTTTCGTCAATTTCAACATATTGAAGGAAATCCTTCTCAAATTCTTCCTTATCTTCAGAGGTAGCGGCAATTTCTTGCGACTCTTCAGATTTAAATCCGCAAGCCAAGAAGCAATTTTTTATCGTCTCTTTTGTCACACTGTCCCAAGACATTTTAATGTAATGCATTGCATCCAGCTAACTGACAGATTTTGCTATGGAGCTTACAGAAGAAGTAGCAGATGAATCACATACTTCGATTTCTGTTACTACTCTTTTGGCCAATTCCTTCCTATAATAACATTTAAAAGCTTTGATAATTCCCTGATCAAGTGGCTGTATAACACTGGTGGTGTTAGGTGGAAGAAACACTATTTTTATGTGCTTAAATGTTAAATCTGGAGGATGTGCAGCACAATTCTCCATAATCAGAGCAATATTTTCCGTAAGTTTTTTATCCCATTCGACAAGAAAATTTGAGAAAATTGGAGGTGTCATCCATGATTTCTTATTGTTGCGGTAGTCCACAGGTAAACTCTTCACCCCTTTAAAACAGCGCGGTTTCTTACTTCCTCCAATCACTAAAGGTGTTTTCTTGAAGGTCCCCGTCATGTTGCACGTCAGAAGAACAGTTACACGTTGTTTAATTCTCTTGCATCTTTCACTGTACTCTGTTTTGAACATATGAGTGTGCTCTGGTAAAGCCCGATAAAACAGTCCTGTTTCATCAGTATTAGAGATTTGAGAAGGAGCATAGTCTTTCAACAAATCCGGTAAAGTGTTTGCTTTCCAGTAATCTGCAGCGTCCAAATCGGCAACCTGCTTTTCGCCATACAGTTTGCGATAAACGATATTGTTTCGTTCTTTCCATCGTGACAACCAGGCATCAGTGGGTCTGAAGTTTTCAACACATCATTTGCGCGAACTGTTCGGCTTTCTCGCACAAAATTCTGCGAGAAATGGGAGCTTTTTTCAACCTGGCATTTTAAAACCATTCTAAAAGTGCTGCCTCGACATCTTCTGCTTTTCCTTCTCACTTCCGTTTGCTACAATTTCAGATTTAATATTGTCTCTGTTCTTAAGCAAATTGCATAAAGCAGATTGGGAAATCCCAAGCTTTGACGCCTCTTCCCTTTGGCTACATTTCGGTAAATTATCATAATTCTGTAAAATTTCACCCTTTTCCTTCAAGCTTAAATCCTTTTGTTTAGACATCTTACTCGTTTCAAATGAAACAAAACTGAATCAAACTGAACTAAATTCTCTTTTAAAAATTAAAGAAAGAAAAAAAATAAGCCACGTGATCACTGTAACAAATTATTTTGAAACTTACTGCTGCACTAATAATCTTTAAAAGAATGCATTAATTTATCCCCCCCCCCCCCCCCATACATCTACCTACACGTTACCCCATTCCTCTTTCATCCCCCCTTTCTTTCTACACTAATCTTCTCGAAATTCGAGGGGAATAATTGGTTACTAGGACATGTGATCTGCGTGTTTGTTGCTAAGCAGGTGAGACTCTGTGAAATATCAAATGTATTTTTTGTTTGTTTTGTTTCCGTTTAATCTGAAAAAGAAAGCAAAATTAAAATTCTTCAGTGAAGATTAAACTGATTATTTTGCTGCTGAAGAATTTTTTTGAATTTATTAACCGGCGATGCTGATTTTATTAAGCGGCAGTTTTAACAGAAGTTTGTATTGATTTGATTCCGGTCCTCACAATTTGATCAGACTAAGCAGCTGATTTTATTAACCAGTGATTTTATTAAGCGGCGGGTACTGTAATTTAAAAAAAAAATAATTAAGGTTCTGTCTGACAGATTTGAACCCACAATCTTCCGCTTTATCACTGTGCAATCCTCTGCAAAATATGCTGAAATTAAGATTATGTTTTGAAATCGAAAAAGAACGAATTCATTTAATTAAAATAATATAAGACTTTTCCATAATTTTGATTTGGCGTGTTCAGCTATAAATATGCAAAATTTCAGGTCTCCAACCTATACAGTTTCTGAGAACGAACTCTGTGATGGACACCCAAACAGACAGTCAGAGGAGTGAGACGAATAGGGTTTCGTCAGATGAATGAAACCCTAAAAAAGCCTTTTTTGTCAAGCTACGATGCCACCTCATGTCAATCCCTTTGGACTCTAACTCATAGACATTTTAAAGGTCTGATCTTAAATATGAAATAAACAGAGTACCCAAATTAAAATCAAAAGAATTTTAAAGTGATTCACAAAAGCAGAACAGTTGCGATTTAAAAATCTCCTATCAGTACATACCTAACTGACAATGTCTCCTGATGCATCATAAAGCCACGCCATCAGGGGCTAGTGCACAAATCATGCTCTCGTGTACAATGAGAAATAAAGTGCTGAAGAACAAAAGGAAAAGTACATCACCACTTGTGGCAAAAGCTCCTGGACACACAGCATAAAAAGAATGAATGCTATGACTAGTAGAAAAAGCCATAGAATATGCAAAATAAAAATAACTGTGATCGACAAAATGGTATTGCTGAGGAATGTTGATTGGGGAAATAAAGGCAATGGGAAATTCTTCACTCCAAGTCATCTCACATTTTAAAAATTACAGTTATATACTCAGCATTGCCATTTCACCTTAAACTTTTAAGTCAAATTACTGTAAACAAATGTAATGTAAACTGTACTTTTGAAGTTGATGATTCTACTCACATAAAGAAAAAACAGCTAAACTTTTTTTTACAAATGTACCTTGGTTATCTAAAACCTTTTTATACTAAAACAATGAGAAATATGGTATAAACATAAAGTATAAATTAAATAATTCTAAAAAATATATAGGTTTTATAAATACAATTTACTCATATTACCCAATAAGAGATATTGACATTCTGAAATAAACATCTGCTATTAAGGCTGTTCTCAAACCCAAATTAACTGTTTTTTGATTCATTCTTAAGATCGTTGTTACGTGTAAATATACATATCTAAAATGCTGAGTTACAGCTGTGGCATATATTGTTATGCAGATTCTAAATATTTGAACAACTGTTTGTTTTGCTATTCAAGAAAATTTTATTTCATTTTTGTTAATGCCATTAATACATTATTTGACTTTTTTTTAAATGTACATGCTAAAGTATTAGATTCCTTTGTATATTTTATATACCTACTTAATAAAGTTTTTGTTAATTATTTATTGTTATATACTAAATAGTTTAGTATCATTACATACAAGTTTTATTGTGTTACCTTTATTATTGTAGTATCAGAATTTTTATAATTCTTAGTTAATTTTTTTTTTTTTTTTTTACTTTTTCTAATAGTCTAATATAAATATAAATTCCTTATTTGTTTCAGAAAATCACCAGGGTACAAATGAAAATTCAATGGGTGGTATCAATGATACTGATAGCACAGATAAAATTGCTGAAGATTCCAAAGATTCCTGGTACAAAGATTTTGATGATAATGCTGAGCATTTTGACATGGGTGAAGTGGAAGATCCTGAAACAGATGTTGAAGATTATGAAGAGACATACGTTCGAAAGAAAAAGAAGAAAATGCGAGTGAGTTCTGTAAGAATTTAAGTTGATTTTTATCAACATTTTTCTTCTCTATTTATATTATTGTTAATGTTGCATAAAATGCAAAATTTTAAAATATCTATCACCAGGACTTGAAACTGGCAAACATTGAAAAAAGTCTTGTTAGGATTTTTCAATTTATTTGTAAAGTTTGAAATTTCAAAATTTAATATTTATATTTTGTAGAAAATTCTGTAATTATTACATTATTCTTCCTTCAATAAAATCATAAGTTAGCACATATAATTAAAGTAAGAGATAGCATAATCAATGCTTTTTACTTTATTTTATAATTAAAATGACAAATTATATGTGTTTTTTGTCACACATTAAAAAATAACTTGATCTTGTCGATAGATAGAAGTATGTGAAATAAATTCATAAGAGCTATCCTTTAAAAAATTGAAGCAGTTTTGTGGCTTATTTTAACACAAAACACTTTTATCTATTTTTTTTTTGTAAATTATTAATTTAAAAAAATAACAGTCATAGTTGCCAAACCTTCCAGTTTTTGAGTATCTCTATTTGAAATTAGTAAATTGTGTCTTAATTGCAAATTTCTATTATTAAATAAAGTGAATATTTCTGTTTGGAAATAGTGATATCCAAAAGCCAGAACATTTCTCAGCTGTGCAATGTTATTTAGAAATTTTAATATTTAATGTATTGTTATCATTTTGATTTGTTGAATGTTTTTAAAAAATTACATTTTTAAACTTCAGAATAACATTATCACTAATTTCATCCTTGCTTATATTTAATCATTGTTGTGCAAGACTTTTCCTTGATTTTTATTTAAAATAAATGTGCAATCTATTGTGTTGTTAGTTTAAGATCCTTAGTTTCAAGCCCTGGATTTATTATATAATTTAAAAACCTTTATTTTATTTTGTATTTCTTGTTTTGTGGATATTCAATATAAATATGTTTCTATTCTGCTGATAGAAATAACTAACAATAAAAAATAATGTAGCAGTTTCTGATACATTTATCACTTTTTAAATATCAATAAAAAAAATCACAATATTATAATATTTCTTTGTTTTATAAGCTGCTTAAAGAATTAATAAATACTGCAACTGGTACAAATTATTCCTATTTTACATTCCAACAATTTTTTGTCTTTTTTATAACACAGTTGTAAGTTTTTATTTTTTTAACTAAAATTATTGCTAATTAAAACGTAGAAATATTATCTTTTCTTGTAGTTAGTACCATAATAAATATATTTCTATAAATATTATAATAACAGACAGGTATATTGTAGTTACAAAGACAGTTTGCACATATGGATTATGCCTTTGTCATTTATTCATTTTCTAGATTCGCGTTATTATGCTGCCAAAAGTATGAAAAATAAAGTTATCTACTTTTTTTTTTTTAATTTAATGTTTTGAAATGTAGCTGAACCCTTTTTACAGTGCACAAGATTTGTTCAATAAGTTTTACTTCATCTTATTGTAAAAATAAACAGCCTATATTGTTCATACTTTTTTATGTCTAAAGTTTATTTATAATAGATACGTAATGCACGCATAAAATTGATTCTTTTTTAGAAAATGATCCACCTGGGATTTTAACCAAAAAAAAAGTATACTTTTTATATGAAGAAACATATATAACATATATAGCTGAAATTTTAACATAAAATGTCTTGTTCATAATCCCGTCATCCAATTATTCATGTAAGAGAAAGTATTTAAAAAATAGTTGGCATTGAAAATTAACTTGGTCATCATATGTTTATTAAAATTTTAATGTTTATTGATAGACATTCTTTCTGCCATTGAATAGTTTTTGATGTATTGCTATGCACTATTCTGATGTAGGTGTTTGCAAACTTTTGAAGAAATTTAGTTGTTGAAAAACTTACTGCCATAGGATATATTTGCTCACTCCTTTTTTTTTTTTTTATGTAAACCACAACGTGCCATTGGAGGCAATAACGTGCGGCACTTTATGTTCTAATTTTAGCCTCAATTTTTTTTTCTTCGTAACTTCTTTATCTTTAGACTATTTCATTTTTATTTTTTTGCATATACCAGTTTTAGATATTAAATTCAGTCAAAGATGCCCTGCCTCTTTTGATCTTAAAATGGATTGCTAGCGTATATCTTACAGGCATTATCTTCACCTCATCTTCTGTAATCTTTAAAAAATGTGCATGGTTCACATCTTCTTGCTCATAGCTTTGATCATCATCACTATTACTACTTTGACATTTCATTTGGATGGTTAGAAGTTTAGAAACTTTTAAGAAATTGCTTCACTCTTTCACAGAACACATTAAAATTTTGAATACAGAGATAAAATAAATTTGTACCTGTGTTCATAACTTCAAACAAATGTTTGTGCTGCTCTGGTTTCATGGCTGCTGGAAGGCCAGTCTTTTTTGCATAATCAAAGTCATATGACACAGGGTTGACAAATCCTCAAACCTGAACTGTAACTTCAAAGTTAAAAGCTACTTATCACAAAACGACCCAAAACGCTGGTTAACAATTTATTTATTAGAAAAATAAAGGATGTTCTACTCTAATCTGAACACTGGTTTTCATTAATAGCTGTAATAAAAGTGAAGATGTTGTAATGAAATTTTCAACATATTTACTTTGCTTTATGTGAAATTTGATAACTAATGTTGGAAATGTCTGCTATCCATGTCCATACATTTGTATTCAACAGTCCATATTTTGGTATGTTGTTCCAGTCTGCTGCTAGATATAGTACACTTCTAACACTTGTCACAATATCACGTTTCAATCAAGGCAAAGTTAGCCTGTCGAAAATTTCTTTATAATGTCATTATTGTCAAAGTTGTTAATGAAAACCTAGATTTGTCTTGTACTGCACCATTGTATTTTTGATTTAATAAATAGTTATGACTGTAGGTTCTATACAAAATTTCTTTTTCTTACTATCATAGCTCTTATTTTGTCATTAGAGTTTATAGCCTTATTTTTCAGATGTATCCCAAATGAATGATTATGCATGAGTTTATCTTTATATTTCACACATATCAATCCTCTTTTTTATACTTGTAAAGTATTGATAATGTGATTTTAATCAAATTAAAATCTGTAATTTATATTTCTAATTATTGCTATAAAAGTACCTTGTTCTTCCTTGTAATCAAAAGAACATTGTTGCTTATCCCTGTAAAAATAACCAGAAAGCAAATACTTATGTTTCAACTAATGCTTCTGTATTGTAGTAGGGCTGGATTGTTGCATTTTAGCATGCAGTAGTATAGACCTGAAAATTGACTTTTTCAGTTATTAGCCGGTGGATCCTTTTATCTTAATAGTCACACTTTTTACAACCTTATTTCTTATTGAATTAAATACCTTAAAATTCCTTGTATAGATTACAACAGTTAAAAGAGCTTCTGTTAAAAGCTGATCATTTAAAATGTAGGATCATGAGACCACCTTAAAAAATGTTGAACTTTTTAAAAGTTGGAACAATTAAAAAAAAAATTTTAAACAAAACTGTGGATTTTTGTTTATTTGATTTAGTTGCCATGTGGCGCTGGATATTTTCAGGTCTACTGTAGTATAATATTTATTGGTTGCATAACTTTTCTTATAGAGCTTCTGTTATTAAGCTATTGATGCTTCATGTTAATATATCTTATTATAACTTACCTTATCAGCTCCTTTTAAATATTTATGAATGTAGTTATACATAACATAAAAATTGTTTTGAACAAAATAAACACACAATAATATCTTAGTTGGAAATACGGTAAACACTTGTCTCTGATATATAAAAAGGAAAAAATAAAGGCATTAATTAGTGTTTTAAAATTTCCTTGTAAAAGATTAGTGCTCATCAATTACTATAGAATTTTTTTGGTTTGACTTATGGTTCTTGTAAGAATTAAGTATGATTTACACAAATATTGGTAAAAATGTATATTTTTATTTTAAAAATAATTTTAATTATTGAACAGTTACATAAGTAATTTGTATCATAATTATTAATTACAGATTCACCATTCACATAACATTGACTTAGTTTTATATTTATTTTTTCTCTTCTCATGCTGTTATTTTATAATTCCTATATTCAGGGCTTTTTTTCTTAAAAAAATGCTAACTGATACTGTCAGTTTGACCCCCCCCCCCCCCCCCCCCAAAAAAAAAAAAAAAAAATCACCATTTTAATTGTCTGCCTTTGAGTTATTTCTGTCTAGAGTAATTTTAAATATCTTTGTTGTTTTAACAAACTGTTAAGCAAATTATGCTTAAAACTTAACAAATTATATAAATATCTACAATACTTTTAAAGCTAATTAGCAGGAATTTTAAAATTTTAATAGATATATACATTTTTTTTTTTTTTTTTATTAGATTCACAAATATGTCTAGGAGTACACATACTCTTGCAACCTTATAGGAGAAAAAGTATTGTCTATATTAATATTAATATGAGGTTAATTTTCTAGTTTTTAAAAATGTATATTTTATAGTAATATAGAAAGAACTGTTTGGCAACAGTAAATTTCTGTATAAAAGGCAAAGTTATCAATAAATTTTTCATTAAGGGGAAAAAAAAAAGAAAAAAATATATGTACTATCAATTATGGCTGGACAAATTATAATAATGAGAAATAAGATTTATGATTTATTTATTAGATTTAAGATTTATTTATTAGATTTATTTGGAAAGCATCTGGGATAATTATCTAAGTGAAAATCAGGGCAAAAAACTCTTCTCAAATAACATGAATACAGATACTTCAAAAAGTTCTTTCTTTCTTTTGTACAAATAAGAAAGAAAAACAGAGCATCAGTACTATTTAAGAACTGAGCAAATTTATCTGTGTTATTTTTGTACTTGTAATTTGTTACTTGCTTTTCACTCCACATATTTATTATAGAATGCAGTTTTATGTTTCATCTAGTCATATAGGATCCTGATCCAATCATTTTGTTTTTCATTTGATGAAGTTGTATTGTTAAAACTGATAAGTGTGTGTGAATTATACTTTATCTGCTTATTACTATATTATATTAGATTCCTCGTACTTGTCTCTGGCCTTTTACTGTTGCTAAGCAGTGTTACTTAATGCCAATAATGAATAAGCGTGATGTTGAAACATGCTTATAAAATCTTTATGTATGTATCATGTAACCACTATTTATTTTTGATAAGCCAATTTGTAAAGATGTCTACGTGTGATCCTTGCCTCATTGTTCAAATATGTCTTTTTCCCCACTTAATCATTGCTAGTTCTTTTGTCCAGCTATAAATAAACATTAATGCAGTCATGGACATAATTTTGGAGCCAATGAACCATGTTCCTTTTTGTCACTTTTTTTCAAATTGCATGCTATTGTTTATCCATTTTAGGTAAAGTCTCGCATCTTGCACATTAATGCACACTCTTATTTGATAGCATAATCCTTAAATTTTAAAAATACTGCACTGTGTGCTCTTCTGTAGATGGAAAGTCTCAAATCTTTATCCCTTTTCAAAGCTTGAGAGAGAAAAAAACCATTAAGTTACATTCATCATTATAAAATTTAAACTTCTCTTATGCACGAATAAATAAAAATAGAATATGTATCTTGTGTGTGACACACAACTAAGACATTGACAACAGTAAATGTGATGTCACATTTATCCGTTATTGGCATAAAATCGCACTGATTGGCAGCACATTTTGTTTATTGAAAATGCTCGATGAGAAAATAGATTCAGTACCAATTCTTCTTTAGTATAATTCAATAAACTTTTTTTTTCCTGTTATGAACTTAAGTAGCATTCACTTTTTGCTTTATACTAAGTTTCTTTAATTACAAGTATCAGTAAACTTTCTACCATTTTTTAAGTTTATCATTGTCAAAAAAGCAGTAATAAGAGTTGTTCTCTTGTTTAAAATTGAAAAAAAAAAAAGACATTGAAGGCTTTAAAAATTTTATTTTATTTTTCACTGTATGTACTTAATATATATATATATACATATATATATGTATATATATATATATATATTTGTGTGTGTGTTTAAAGTCTTGCTCTTCCCTGCATGCTATTTGCTTCTTATCTTCTTTTTTTTTTGGGGGGGGGGGGGAGGTTATTTTATCCTTCACTTGCTGTGAAGTTTGAGAACAAAGCAATTGCTAGATGTAATATGCAAGTAGAACCAGGAGGTCTGTCATCTGACTCTTTAAAGGACTCTCTGACTGGGGGAAAAAAAAAAAAAAAAAAAGGCTACGACATCCTTAGTATAGGAAATGATTTTTGAAATTTTAAATGAAAAATTAAGACTGTATGTAGAAAAGTTTTTGACTGAAAACTTACAAAATTTGGTTATTTTCTTAGCTTATTCTGATTTAATTTAATTAATTCAGTATCCTCAGTTTTTTTTTATTATTCAGCTATTTTAGATCTTGAATATTCAGTTGAAAATTATAACAAAGTTTGCGTGACTACAAAAAGAATTCATTTCAAGACATATTTTTAGTAACATAAAAAAAATTATTATAAAATTAAGAAAGTTACACAACAGAGAAAAGTTTGTCTTTTAAATGTAAGTTTGAAATTTGACTGGAAAACATTGCATGTGTGATTAATTAAAATTTACAAGAAAATTAATGAAATTTTTTTACTTATTGTATTGCATTAAAAGAGATATACAGTGAAATACATCTAACACAAAAACGCTTAACATGAAAAATCGTTTTACACGAAATGATAGAGCGGTCTGGACAGTACACCATGTAATTTAATACTTTTTTTTTTCTTTTAACGCGAAACAAAAATTGTTTAGCACGAAAAAAATAAATTCGCTTTTGATCTTCAGTGGCATGTTTGCTACAAGTTACTGTAGAATTTATTTATGGAATTGTTTAACTTCCGTGAATCGGCTCCTCTTCCTTCACGGCCCTCTTTTTCTTGCCAGTGGTCATCATCCATCAGCCCCCTCCTCCCTCCTAATCAACAGAATCCTTATCTGTACCAAGGAATTGCCGATTGTGGGAACCCAGCTCAGAGCAAGAATGACTGGAGAGCAAGTTTTGGAAGGACTGTTGAAGCACACACAGGTCCTTTTTGGCCCTTAGAAGGTTGGTTCTTTTGGCGGTAATCACTTCCTACTATCCACAATTCCACCTATGTAGATTCTGACGACAAATCTGACAATGGAATCAATGATGCAGTTTCTGTCCCCTCTACTTCAGAAATGCAGCAAATGATTAAGGCTATTCTCAACTGCTCTGCTCAACAAGCGCAAAACATTTTAACACATAAAAAAAAAAAAAAAAAAAAAAAAAAAAATTAACGGAAAGATGTAAAATTGGATGGCCTGACTATGGAAACGATTTTGAATCGAACTGTGTTATCCATTTTTTGATAAATAAATTATCTATTGAGTTATAAGCGATTTCGATCACATGACAGACTTTTTCATGTTTTCTTGAGTGGTTATTCTTTTGCATGGAAATTCGGTTCAAAACTCCCACTTTGACAATATTTTCTGAAAGATCTATTGTGTTTGCAAAAAAACGGAAAACACAGTTCAATTACATAGTTTCTAAATAACACCTGCTAGTTTCATGCATTTATGAAAAAAAATGAATTCAGTGATGGAACAGCTGCTCCAATTGCGCCAAATCGAAAATGTTGCTCATTTCTGCACCAAAACAATCATTTTTCAACAAAATTGCGCCAAACTGTGCCAATTGGATAATAATTATTGAGCCAAATCGATCATTTTCTATAAAAATCTCGCCGTTTCTTTACATCATTCAGTCATTTTTCACAATTCAAAAGAATGTCGCTTCTTCTCAAAGCGCAATTTCATCAAAGGATTGCGAAAAAAATGAGAATTTAGGGCTCTCATTCCCTCTAAAATTCCTATATTTCCTAACTATTATTTTACTCCCTAAAATTCTCCCAAAATTTTCTTCTTGTTTCTTAAAAAAAAAAAAAATTATCTTTATTCCATAAATCGCAGAGTATTTTAGAGATCACCAAAATTTCACAAAAAATATCGCGAATTTCGGCAAATGGTCAATGAAAAAGATGCAAATTTCATCAAAAGATCGGGGAAAAAAACTAATTTCATCAAATTTTTTCAAAAGATTGCAAAAAAAAAAAAAAAAAAAAATTGCAAACTTCGTCAAAGAATCGCAGAAAAAATGCAAATTTCGTCAAAAAAATCACAGAAAAATGCAAAATTCGTCTAGGAATCACAGGAAAAACACTAATTTCTTCTAAGAATAGCAAATTTTGTCAAAATATTGCTGAAAAAACGCGAATTTCATCAAAAGATTGTGAAAAAACATGAAATTTTGTCAATAAATCATGTAAATAAGGCGAATTTCATCAAAGGATTGCAAAAAAAGTTCCCTTTTTTCAATAAATCATGCAAATGAGGCAAAATTCATCAAATGATTGTGAAAACAATGCAAATTTCGTCAAAAGATTGCAGGAAAAAGGCAAATTTTAACAAAGAATCGTTAAAAAAAAAACTTTCAGAAAATTTGCTGTGAATTTCAGAAATTTTTTTTTTTTACTCAGCATCACACCTACTTCTTATGTCCTGTTCTCTAGGTTCATCAAGAACATCCAAGGGAGAAGGAGAATATTTATTCATTCTGGTTAGACTCAATGATGCAGGAACTCGGAATTCTGATTAATACAATTGCAGTAAGCCGTCAAAACGGTTTGTAATATGAAGCCAATTATTGCTCAAATTTAAATGCCCTCATTCGGCCCAAACAATACAAGCACATGAAACAAGGGCTGAATTCATTGGAATCATGGGAATATTGTTTGACAGTGGGGTCATTCAAATCATCCTGCAATTTTACAAAATGTCACCCACCATCTCAGATTTTGACGAAACTTGGAACATGAAAACATACATGTATAAGATGATACCACATGAAATTTTAATTGAATCCAATTAAATTATTTCAAATTATAAGCATCTGAACATGTGACACTTTTCTTTTTCTATGGACATTTTTAAAGTGTTGATTTTCTGTATGGTTCTACAAAAAACTTCATAACTCTTTACCAAATAATTAAAATGGTTAAATTTTTTGGCGGAACTTTCTTTATATTATTTATTTTATAAAGTAATACCAATTTTTATTTTCTTTTTACAACAAATATATTTTTTAAATTTTTGAACTTTTAAATACCCATATAAAATTGACATTTCATATATGAATTTCACAAAAATATTTTTAGATGTGCTACCCATTTTATTTTGCTAAATATTTTTTTTATGAGCTCTTTATTAGTCAATCTTTTCTCAATAAAAAAATTAAAGAGGTGTTTTTTGAAAAACTTGAGAAAAAAATTTTTCTTTGAGATTTTTTGAATATTCATGTAAAATAGACACTTCATGTATGAATTTCAAAAGAAAAAATATTTTTAGATGTACCACCCATTTTATTTTGTTAAATATTTTTTTATGAGCTATTTATTAGTCAATCTTTTCTCAAAAAAAAAAATAATAAATAAATAAATAAAGAGGTGTCTTTTGAAAAACTTGAGAAAAAAAATTTTAGATTTTTTTTTATATGCATGTATTTTGAAGACATATAAACATATAAAGAAATAATCTAGCATAAAGATGATCTGGAGACTGATAAACTTTATTAATACAGTCCACTCCCTCTAATCCGCAACTCTATAATCCGCAAACGCCTATAATCCACACTATATTTCAGATGTAAACAAACATGTAAACAAAGAAATAAAATCTTTTTTTAAGCAAGATAACTCACATTTTGACTATAATAAATATTGACTAATCTGATGAATTTATTAAAAATTTTAATTTTAAATGCACTAAAAATTTTTAATGCATTTTTGCATTAGTTAGAAAGAAATATTCTGTGTATCTTATAAATAACTGTTAGACTGCTATATTCTGAACACATTTGTTGGCTATATAAAAGGTAAAATTACTTTCAAAGAAGGGTCAGCTCTTTTGGATAAATGTCTTAATCTTTTAGAAAAATAAACTTTTCTTATTTATCAAGAAATCCTGACTCTTGTAAAAGGCTTCAAGATTAAATTGCAGAGTATAAATTAAAAGCTATAAAGCAAACCATTATCACTGCGATGCTTGAGATCTAAAAATAAGTAGAAATGTTTCTATTAATTGTGCATTATTATATTATTTAAATGTATTTCTAATATTGGGTACAGTTTATTTATATATAAGCAGTTTCTTTTATTTCTGTGTTATTTATTTACAATGTGGTTACTATATTTGTTGATAAATTCCAAATATTACAATGTAAACAAAGAAATGACCTATAATCCGCAAAATTCTATAATCCACAAAACCCTTGGTCCCAACCTGTGCGGATTAGAGGGAGTGTACTGTATTCAATCACCTCGTAAATTCTGGACGCCCCTCCCCTTACATTCCAAAGATTCATGAGATACATATTTAGATAGATTCTTCAATATCCTGTCAAAATAAACATAAGTGCCATATTTTTCTAACTAATGCTAGATTTAAATATTTATTTATTTATTTTTTGGGAGGGGGGGGGGGTGGCATCTTGACAGTTTTTGTCAAAATAGTTTTCAATTATTAATATATGATATTATAAGAGGATTGACTTTTAAAACTAACATCAAGTCTTTTAACTTCATAAACAGAAATAAAATTATTATAAATAAATTAAGTAGAATTAGTAGCAATTCAAGGTAAAAATAATGAAGTTATTAAAAAAGCAAATGAATAAAGATTTATTTTGATAAATTTTGTGTATAATTTAACAATATGTTACATAAAATTCTAAGTTCTATATCCTGTAATAAAATCATACTTTTTTTTCTTTGTTACTGATATAATATATACATACAAAATTTACTTACATATATGAGGCAGAAGTTTTTCAAGTTTTAACCAATTTCAAATATTAGATTTATTTCTGTGCCAGATTTGCACTTTTTTATAATTGAATGGTTAAAGGTGTTTATGATAAATTTAATGGAAATAGGAAATAGAAATTCAACATATTATTTCACTAGATATTGCTTTTTATAAATGCTCCACTTACGATTGATTGTTTCAGTAGATTCTTTTGAAAGAGCATATGGCCGTCCTGTTGCAGTAGTCAATTCAATGCTACATAATATGTGGTTGAAGGGCACATTGCAATAATCATTATTTGGCCAGCAAAATGAAGTGGAAGGCCCGTTGGGATGCATAAACTTTATATTTGCATCTTTTTCATCATAATCTATGCTCTGAATAATCTCAATATACCAGTGATTATTTAAGTTTTTATTACTTTATTTTTATTTCATTTTGAAGACTATAGGTGAAATAAAACTTAAACTATAAATTTATACTTTGCACATTTTTTAAAGAAGATGCAAAGCTTAGATTGTTTGAATGAATATAGCTTTACAAATCAGTTTATACTTACTGGATGTTTTTGAGTTAGTATAATGGAAATTTTATTTGAATACATAGCGGAAGTTAATTTGGCACAGATGTCATATACGCCCCATATTGGCGCGATTTTTTTCCTATGCCAATTTGGCGAAAACATCAACAGCATAAACAACATCCGGGTTACCATATCAAGCAAAATAACGACACTTTGGCACCAGTTAAATACCCGTTGTGTATATGACTTTGGTGTCAGAAAACAATCGCGCCAATATAGGGCGTATATGACATCTGTGCCGTTAATTTTCTGTAACAGAAATATGAATTTTACACTTTAATTTATTTAAATAACATTAAAAAAGGTTTTTAGAAACAAAATTATAGTTTAATTATAATATTTGTTTATTATTATTACACGTATTTTTGAAGAATTTTGAACTTTAACAATACTTTAGATATATTCTGTAAAATTAACAAAAAAAAATTTTTCTCAAGAATTTCAAAAAACACCTTTCTAATTTTTTTATTATTAAATGGTTTCCTTTTAAACTATATATATAAAAAAAATCAGCCAAATCAAATGGGTAGCACACGTAAAAAAAAAATGAATTACATATTTTCATATTTTTCTTAACTCCTTAGATAAAATATTTTTTTAAAACAATATTTGAGTTCTAAAAAGTTTTATAAACCATTCTTTTAATAAAATACATTATTAAGAATCTCTAAAAAAATATATAGCTAATTTTATTAATAATATTTAGAAAAATGAGCATTTTTATCCAACATTACATGGTTAACGGAAGATCATTTTCTGCAAAAAATTGAGTGAGAGGGGTATTTTTAAATGCTTGTAACTCATGAAAAAATTATTATTTTAAACTGAAATTTCGTGTAACAGCATATTTTTAGACATTGCTTTTGTGTTTAAAATTTCATAGAAATCTGTGACGGTGGGTGACATGGTCTGGATGAAGTGACATGGAATGACCCAGTGTACCATATGTGCCTGACTAGTACAAAAATATTGTTATTCATACTTCTAATGTTAAAAATATCACAATTGCACCTAAAAATTTCCTAAAATTTCAAGAGAAAAACTCCTCCCAAAAATTTTGAAAAATCCCTGCGAATTTCATGAAAAAGTCGCTGAAAAAACCTAATTTCGCCGAAGAGTCACGGAAAAAATGCGAATTTCGTCAAAGAATGACAGAAAAAACGTGAATTTTGTCAAAGAATCACAGAAAAAGTGTGAATTTTGTCAAAGAATCGCAGAAAAAGTGTGAATTTTGTCAAAGAATACCAAAATGACATGTTGATGCTCAAAATGGTTATTTTGCTCCTCCAAAATAGTTATTTTCTGCTCCAAAGTGGCTTTTTGCTGCTCCAAAATAGTTATTTTCTGCTCCAAAATGAGCGTTTTTGCTGCTGCAAAATGAGGTTCATGCTGTTCCACCACTGTGAATTAAAACTTATGTCATAAAGTTGCCCTTTTGGATTTTAGAACAGCCTTAAAAAGCATGCACTTTTATTTAGATGTGCATTCGAATGAGAGATGTATAAAACAATGGATGATCTCGAACAATTTATTGACATTATAGTGCTGAAAAAGACACTTAAAAAAAAATCTGATTTTCCCCCCAAAAAACAATAATTTTTTTACTTGCTTTTTATCCTAATGGGTGCCTACTAGTGGTTTAACAGAAAATCGAAATAAAATTTGACGACATCGAAAATATTGGTGAGTTTTATTCTTTTTTTACGAATATTTTTACGTGAAATTCTTGTAATATGAAAAAAAAAATTTTGTCTCCTCAGTTTCATGTTAAACGTATTTCACTGTATTTGATATCAGTAAAAACAATGTGGCAAATAAAAATTTGAAATTTTAGTTTCTTCAAACTTAAATAATCAAAATTTGGGGTTATTTTAACACATTCTACTCCTAGTTTTAAAGTAGATATGTTTTTTTTTTTTTTTTAAATACATTAAGCAGCTTGCATAGTTGATAATTTAAAAAAAGGAATGAAATAGTGATTCATTTTACTATCTAAGAATAAAATGTAGGCTGTTTCAGTATAATGTTTTACAAGCTAAGAGAGCATTCATCACAGCTACCAATTTTTGTGTAGGAAATTAAGGTTGCACTGTACTTATTCAGTGAAAATTACAAGGTATTTCTGTTCAATTTGAGCTGAGCTATTTGGTCATAACATCAACAATGCTGAAGATATTTTAACTATATTTACAACAGACTTGTATGCAAAATACGATGAAATCACAAATAAATGATCAAGTGTGAATGTCACTCACACTCAGAGGGTTCTGTACAATAAATATATGAATTATTAACTGTATTATTAAAAAAAATCATTAATAAAAGAATAATAAGATTGTAAAAAACTATACAACGTAGGGTTCGATATAGCTGTATATACTAGAAAAGTATGAATGCCGAATGGGTATATCATAAAAGTTCAGAGATATGAAGCCTGAATAATATCAAATATTGCTATTCTGTATAACCCTTATTTTTATCTTATCCTAATCTGTTAATGATGAACTTAATTTGGTACTGACAATAAAAGTAGTGCATATTTAAACTTCATTTGGCTTTTTATAAAACTAAATTCAGCGTAGTGATAATCTTTCTTTTTACAGTGTAGCTAAAACAAAACCCTTGTTCAAATGTAGCATTGTGTTAAGCGTGCTTCGAAAGGAGGTTGCAAAGTTGCAATGCTGTCTTGGTCCGTGTTGCGTTTCCCCAAATAGGTTTTTAATTAACTTTTAAAAACACTGGTGGCTTACTGAGATATACTCATTGCAAACTAGTCGCAAATCCCATAGTATTTATGTGATTAATTCTAGTTAAATTAGTCTGTTTTTAACAATTTGACTTTTTTTTCTTTTATACTGCTACTGGGCATTGCATTACACAAATATATCATTAAAAGTTGTTATCTGGGCTTTAAAAGCCAATGGTACATAGAGTACACCGTTCCTGTCATTATATATGTCCAAACCGTCAGTGTATTTAAGTGTTAATATCTTGGCTAATTACCGACGATTGTTTTCGAAAATCATTATCAACAATTCTTTTGTACTTCTGCTATGATACCTCCAGTGCTCCCCAACCCCTTTGCTGAATGCCTTCAAATCGAAATTTTTGTGTAACAGAAAAATGTGCTTTTCTCAAAAACTATGTGACCTAGGGTAATTGCTATAATTTTCCTGCAAGGTTTAAATTAATGTCTACTGCCTCTAATTTTTTCATAATTTTAGTTTCAGTAGATTCGAAAATAGATGGGGGGAACATATTTTTACACTACATTTTCGACAATATCTCTGAAAATGTAATATCTAAAATTAAAAGAAATGTATTTTCGAGTTCAGTGTTACGAAAGCTTTCCCACAATATTCAAAGAAAAGATTTTTTTTTCAAGTAACAAAATTAGCCCCTCTACATCTTTCCTAAATATATTTGTGAATGTTTAATAATCTGTAAATATTTGGGTCAGTAGTCCTTATTACTTCCCCCAATTTGAAATTTCCACGCTCCATAGTTTACGAGTAAAATGGCTGTGACAGACAGACAGACACAGGAGTGATCTTATAATGGTTCCATTTTTACTTTTTAAGTACGGAACCGTAAAAGTGGTAAAAGTACACAGTAATTTGGTCTGTTCACCATATGTAATGTCAATTGTATTCTGGAAAATAGATTGTCTCTTTTAGCACTCATTGGATGCTGATGGTTACCACTTCCACCACTTTAAATAAGACAATATCATGAGATGTGGTGAAAGTGGACATCATCCGCATCCAATCATTGCTAAATTTGACAATCCACTTTTCAGAATATAGTTTTCATTACATATGGTACATTGACAAATTACTGCATGCTTTTACCACGTTTGGTGATTTCGTTGCATTTTGCATGCAACAAATTAATTCTATTGCAAGTATAATTAAGGTTGTTATAGTGGCTGCTGTAGACTGCTTTGTAAAAGTTATACTGAAACACCTGTATAGCAATTCAATTTCGTACCATGTTTTACATCATTGCAATTGTGAGAAATGCAAAATATTGTTGATTAATATGATTATATATAACCTTTTGTTATATTTTCAATTGCCTGCAGTATTTAAGACTGTTCAAAAATTTACTCACCTTGTAAGAAGATCCATTTGCCAGTAGAGAATAGATTGATGCGATTCCCCACCCCTGATTATGACAGTAATATTGTGAATGATTTGTGTTTATACAACATTTTGTTTAGTGTATTTTATTTTTATAATATATTTGCTCTTATTACTATTTCATTGGCGTTTCTCCTAATTAAAAAAAAAAATACTTTATTCCTTGTGTATTTTGTTACCCACTTTCTTTACCCACGTTCACAAATAATAGTAAAATCAAAAGTAACTTTGCTTTTCATTAAAGAGTGTGTTAAGAACATACTTGGAGTATGGTAATTTATATTATTAATTTATTTAATTGTAATTAATTTTATTATTTATTTGCATTATTTATAAATATTTAACTTGTGTTCTAAGAAATTTTTTCTTTATTTTTACTGGAGGAAAAAAAGACACAGAGAAATTCTAAAGCTGATAGCGAGAAAACTTTACCCGTAGGTCAATTTATTTTTTTAGAATTTATTTTGAGTCATGTATTTTCTGTTTGATAATTTTCATATTTTTTGAAATACCTTTTGATATTTAAAACTTTATCATGCACAATTTTTAATTTATAAAACATGCATATTTCTACTTTATTTAATGCACTTTATATAACTAATTTTGATTAATTTTAAATTGCTCATTTTAGCAATTTTTTCTTTGCCATTTTTAAAAATGTTATTTTGTTTTATATGTATCTTGGAAAAAATAATCTTTTAGTTGGTACAATTGAAAATTAATAAGTACATGCATATAATTATTTTTATTTTGGTTAGAAAAATTTTTTGTACTTTTTAATTGACTTCAAAGAAAGTTATATAAAATTAATTTTTATTTTATTTTTTTATCTTTTAATTTATGTTTATGCATAACTTTTGAACAGATGCTCCCAATTTTGATACTTTTTTTGTGAGTGGGGGGGGGGGGGGGATTTGTCTGGTAAGGGGAAACTGGCATGGATTTATTGTTATCTCTGTAGTTATTATGAATATACAATAAATCATCTGAAATATCCCACGCCCCAAAATTTCCTATTCCCGTTTTTGCCCTTATAACACAAAGCTTAATATCTTTAAAAATCTATCTAGATATTTTTTTATTGTACCTTTTTTTTCTTATTTTATTGCAAAAAAAAAAAAATAATAATAATAATAATAAAAAAAAAAAAAAAAAAAAAAAAATAATTATCTGTCAATCATCTAAATTCAGTCCAATATCAATCCACTATTTTTTTTTTTTTTTTTTTTAGTATGTGTGTGTTAAACAATTTGATTTTCAAATAAGATATTGACTGCAATAATAGTAAGCTTTTTCATGTTAAGTTATGCATTTTCCTTAACCTACTTTGCTCATCTGACCAAGTAATTTTGTTAATTGTACTGTCTTTTTGTATTCTTCCCTAAGCTTACTGCTTTTTCAGTGTTTTGTTCAAAAGAGAAAAGTTTATACTTATATTAAATAGCTTTATAGTTACTACAATCATAAAATTATTATCCTCGTGGTGTTTGTCTTTTTATAAAATTTAAAAATTGCGCTTTAACTATTTTTTAAAAAAAGGTTTTATAGTTTTAGGTAATAAAATATAGCATTGTAGCTTCATTTAAGTTATATATGTATAATATGGATATTTTCACCCATATTTAATTTTAGCTTAATTTAAGAATTTTCATTTTTTAATATCTGAGACCATTAAACATTTTACAACACTGTGAAGTCATTCTTTAGTTAGAGTATTTCTTTCTTTCTTTTTTTTTTTTTTTCTCCTTCAAACTTGTTATTAGCAAAATTTTTCGCCATTAATTATTTTTAATTATTCAGTAAAATTTTGTTGGGGCTCTAGCTTAATAACATCTGACTCTTATTTTAGTTAAAATTGCTGTGGTATATACTAATGTACAACTGACAATATTGTTTAGAATTGTGTAGTTTTATTTTTTATTCTTTTATATTAGATGTAGAATCATAACTTATCTGTTGTATTTATGTGGTGAAATGCATTAACTAACTTTAATTGCATTAAATAACTCTTTGTTTTGTGCATTTAACTTTAATGAATGTGATTGTATAAAAATCCTAATAAAAATTTTGAAACTAAACTTGTTATTTAATGCCTTCATCACATAATTCAGATTACATATTTCATTCATATTTTTCCCCCAAGTACTCTAGATACACTTCTCAATTATTTAATTTGTTATTTATCTTACTATATACCATATTTAACCAAATCTAAGACACACTTTTTCTAAAAAATAGAACCCATTTAACTGAGTTCATCTTGCAATTGAATACAAATACTGCACTCACAATACTTTAAAAACAAATTGGCACTTTTTAAAGCTTTGAAACTGAATTTTTTTACTTTCTTCTATCTTTACAAGAACATATTATGAAAAATTTTGACTTCTGGTTTTCGTGGATTTATACATATTAGAAGGTCCTGAACATGATTTGAGGGTTTTAAGAAAACGTCTGTATGCATTTGATAAAATTTTTGTGGCTGCTCTACCTCAATAACTAATACACGGAATTTCACAAAACTTAAGATTCAGTTAGACCTTGATATAAACTGCCGCTGAATTGTTTTTCGTGTATATCGCACTACAGGTGGCGCTGCTGTGCTGCATTTTTCTTGATTTTTGCAATAGCTCTATGTCAAGAACTAATGCACAGATTTTCATCAAACTTCCGATTCAGTTACAAGTTGGCTTAAGTTGTTGCTTATTAGTTTTTGGTATATATCGCCCAACAGATGATGCTGTTATGCTGCATTTTTCATGATTTTAACAATAAATCTATCTCAAGTACTAATGTACAGAATTTAATAAAACTTTAGATTCAGTTAGACCTTGATATAAACTGGTGCTGATTAGTTTTTAGGCGCTACTGTGCTGCATTTTGTACGATTTCCACAATAGATCTATCTCAAGAACTAATGCATGGATTTTCATCAAACTTCAGATTCAGTTCGACATTGACATAAGCTGTTACTGATTAGGTTTTGGTGTAAATCGCACAACATGTGGCACTGCTATGCTGAATTTTTCATGATTTTTGTAAAAGCTATATTTCAAAAACTAATACATGCAATTTAATCAAACATAATATTCTGTTACATTTTCACATAAATAGATCCTTATTAGACTTGGGTGCATATTGAACAACAGTTGTAGAGAATTAACACCTGTTTGCCATGATTTAAAAAAAAATTGTCAATTTCTTAATTGTTTATATCATTTATCATACTTTAGCTCAATAAACAAATGGAAGAATGTTGCTATTTTGAGTTTTTGAATAGTTACAGATAGGAAAATTAGTGGATTTAGAGGCAAAAACGTCACTAAGGAATAAATAGAATGCCCTTTTATGATAGTGGCAACATACCTGATATAAAAGTTGATTGGTTGAAACAATTTTGGGATGAAGAATACTAAGAATAATTTAAGAATTTAAATGTAGAATATTAAATAAACCACAAACAGATTTTTTTAGATATTGCTCTATGAATAAAATATAAAAACTTTATTTTACAACTTTAATGAGATATATGTAAAAGAAGGTAAAATGAGCAGTTAGAAACACCATTTTTATGCACATTTCATAAATATATATATATATATATATAAAAAAAAAAAAAAAAAAAAAAGTTAGCGATTATTTTGAAGTTGAAAAAAAAAAAAAACACACAAAAAAACCCTCCATGAAATTCCTCAATGCCGCAATCACTAACACACATTCTGGACGCTAACACTATATGCTAACACTGGATGTAGCAACCTTGTTGTGCAACAATCTCAAAAATGCATGAAATTCGTGAAAGCCATGATCAATATTGCACATATAAGTGTTTCCTACACATGAAAACAACAACAAAAAATCACTAGATGCAGCAATCTTATTGTGTAGCAATCTATGAAATTTGTCATGCATGTATGAGGGCTTCGTACACATGGAAAGAAGAAAAAAATCACTAGATGCAGAAATCTCGTTGCATTGTAATCTAAAAAGATACAAGAAATTGGTTATTGCTGCAGTCAATATAATTCATGCATATAAAAAAAAAAAAGTACAAGATATTCTGCAATGCCCCTAAAGAGTCAGCTATCAGTAACTTTCAGCAATAAAATTTACAATATACTAATAAAAATAGAGTATTTATTTACTTAACATTATTTTTCTTAATTATCCCTCTCGGTTGGTGCATGAATATTTGTGATTTGTTTTAAAACTGATCTATTGTATGTAACTATGCATCACAACATTTTTTTCAATGCTTTTTTTCATATAATATTATGATGTCACTGTTTAATCGCATAATTGTTATTTTAATTAATGAAAGTACTAACAAATCAGTAAAACATTATTAAAAATACAGATAATTGTCAAATTTAGAATGTCCACTTGAAGATGTAACGTATGTCATACGAAACAAGTATTTTGTCACAAAAAAAAAATAACATTAGTTAGTCTTTCTGAGAATGTTTCACCATTGCTGTCCACTGTAAGAATAAGTCTTGGATCTCAATACAGTAGAACCCCGATTATTCGCGGAATTGGGTGGCAAGGGCATCGTGGATAACAAAAATCGCGGATAATCCCAAAAAAAAAAAAAAAAAAAACTGAAAATCTGAAGTTAAGAAAAAAACTGAAGTTAGAATTAAACAAACAATGGCAGTAAAGCATGTTTTTTATTCTTTAAACAGCTTGAATAGAAAACAAATTCAATAATGTAAAAATACAACATATATACACGAATATAAAATAAAAACATGCACTGTAGGCCTACTCATAGAAGCCACCTTAAAAATCTCGAACATCAATTTGTTTTGCCAGTCACTATAAAATTATTTTTTTTAATGCAAAAAGATCAGATCATAAAAATTTATTTTTCTTTTCAACAGCTTGATTTCGCAAATCATCTACAGAAATGTTTTCTTCACCCTCCTTGTTGACGTAGTGAATGAGCTATTTATAGATTCACGATTTTGTACTGTTTGTAAAGAGTTGTTACACAATTTCTTATTCTGAAGTTCCATTAGATTATTATAAACATAAAGATTGATTAAATAAGCAATACTTTTTTTTAAAAGTCTTGTCAGATTATTCAGCATGCCTTAGGATGCTGGTGTAGACAATGTTTATTGTATTACTGCGTACTTATAACTTATATTTTCTTTTAGCAAACACCTTTTTCTTTTCTATTTTTATCAGAATTTCGGTAATTCGAATTTTTTGTAATCCGAACACGCACCGGTCCCAATTAGTTCAGATTAGCGGGGTTCTACTGTATTTTAAACGTGGCAACCGAAATTAGTAATATTCTTCTATTACTTTCGAATACACAAATTAATCTGTTTATATTTATTAGTAGGGCTTATTGTATTTTCCTTATTGTTGGCTTGAAATTAAAAAAAAAAAAAAACTTTGCGGATAATCGGGGCTCTACTGTATTTAAGTTGCCAGATTTGGAGCATTCATTGCCACCTCTAAAAATGCTGCCAAATTGGGTGGCAAGCAGCCATTAATTCTGTGGTTTATCCGAAAGATATTATTTAGGACACCTTGAAAGTTTGGCACTCATGTTCTCAGACCTTAGTGTTGATTCTAAGCTGCTTAGGCAGGGCGCAGTGCCCGGCGGCTCTTTTAATTTCTTTTTTGCACCTAGCGGCTCTTTTTATTTCTTTTTTGCACCTGGCGGCTCTTTTAAACCTTTCTGATGTGCCCGGCTGCCCCTTTTAACACTTCCTATGCAACCCGTGGCAATTCAATTGATCCCGGGAAAATATCGCAAATTCTATGGGACTCTAAATAAACCAGTTAAAAAATATTTTTTGTGAACAAAAGGTACAAGTGTGCCCTTTTTTAGAATAGTGTTCCCTTTTTTTTTGAAAAATGCCCGCCCGACGGCCCTTTTTTTCTAGAGTCAACACTAGACCTGTAGGATTGTTTGTTAATCAGACCCTGTGAGCACTGAATACTTATTTGAAGAAACTTGAAGAATAAATAAATTTATAATTCACTGCATTTCAAAAATTATTTCTTTCTTTCTTCCAAATTTTTTTGTGTTTCAGAGTTGTAAACAAAAATCTTTAATTTCATAGCTGAAAGATAAGGTGGGTCTTAGATTTGAGTAAATACGGTACTTTTTTTCTGAATTAAATTTTTTATTTATCACATTATTTTAAATGTTTGCATTATAATTGAATTAGCATTATTTTTTATTTTTGAAATATTCTTTTTGTTATATATTTGTTTTTTATTACTACTTTTATGTAATTTTTTAATAAGTCACTCTTGCAGACTCCAGAACCTTTCAATGATAATGAGTGCATGTGTAATGTTTGACATTATTTGTTTATTTTATTTTTTAAATTATCATCTACTCTTTGTTTTGAGTTTGTAGATTATGCAGTAAGTGACCCCCCCCCCCCAAAAAAAAAGGAAGGGGGAAAAACACCACATTGATGAAAAAGTATTTATAATGTTTCACATTTTATATACAAAAAAATGCAATTAAAAGCTGCACAATTTATCTATTAAGAAATATTTGCCTGTTTCTAATTTAATTTTGTGAGTTTAATTTTTATATTTAATGAATTTAATAGAGTATTTTATATTTGTTGACTGAACAACGCTGATAAGTAACACTGCTAAACCGTTCTTTTAATTGTAATATATTTATTTTGATAGGGGATCCTCTCCCCCCCCCCCCCACCCCCACAATAAGAAACTTGTTGCAACCAGGTGCCTATGATAATAAACTTGTTGACATTTATTTTATTATGTGTCCACAAGTTTCCTTAATAGATAAATATTTGAGGATGATAGGAAATCTTTGGTACAGAGATGCTCATTGCATAATAGCAATAATAATAATAAAATCATAATAAATATCAATATTATGCTTAAACAAGATTTTTATGAATAGAACCAATGCAGATGAGGCTAATTCAATAAATAAATCTTATCCAATGTAACATCACCCATCAAAACAAAACTGATACAAATGCTTCTTTTGGACTACAACTACATATTCAGAACATGGATGCATTCAGATAACATAGCACTCCTCTTCAAGAACTCTCTCAGATGTATGCAATTCTATTCTGTCCCCAATCTGTTATATCTACCAAGATTATATTTAATTAAAATACATGCAACTAAAAATGTTGCAGATAAGGTTAATACAATAAATAAGACCTATTTAAAGGGATTTAAGTAGCAAAACACTCTTATCCATATAGTCTATATTTTTTAGAACATAGAAACTCTTGCAATAGGATTTCTTATATAGGCTCATTAGAGGTGGAAAAGTATTATATTCAGGTAACCGTTGTCTGCAGATATACAACATTCCTCCTCAGCAAGTCTCTGAATCAGGTATTATGCAAGCCTTGTTGCCATTTTACTAACCTTGTTGCCTCTGCACTAAAACATGCCATACATGTTTTGATCTTCAGTTATAGTCCTCCCACAATAACTTGGCTGATAGACTTGAAAGAGCTAGCAGTGCTACAGAAAAAGGAAGCTGTTAACACACACAAATGGTGTGAAAAATGCATTATTTAATTAAAATCTATATTCTGCTATTTGCTAGTAGTAATTGTCAATGAGGAAATACGCTCAAATTTGTATTATCCATCAGCTAAGTTACCACGGAGTACTATACTGTGTTTCTCAATAGAATAATTGGACAAAGATACTAATTGTATGCTAAAAATTGGAAAATTTAAATAAGTAACAACAAACATTTCTCACTATCCTTATTCACACTGCTTAAAACCAGAGGTAATACGGATTTTAGAATTTTGCAGATTTCTGGTCATTGTTTTGTTTATATTGTTTAAACGGTAATTTGAATTAGTTAAGCATTAGAAATTATAACGAATGCTTACAATAAACTAAAATATTAAAATAATTCAGTAAAATATTAAAGTAACTTAATAATTACATAAAATAGTTATTGTTCATATAGAAATTAATATATTTTTTAATGTCACACACTGTTCTAGGGCTTATTCCATATGATTGTACCAAAGAACAAGTAGATGAACCAGAATCAAGCTTTATTATGTCCTCTATATTTTTGTATTATTATCAAACTAACGTGTTTTCTTTCTTGTTTTTTTTTTTTTTTTTTTCCATTAGAAATATTGGAATTAGCCATATTAAGCCAGAGTTACGTGCAAAATCACGAAAAAATAAAAATCACTACTTATTAAAACCGAAACTGAATACCGGAGAAACAAATGAAAAAAAAAGTAAACATAAACAGTGGAACTTCAACAGTTACAATTGCAGATATTGTGAGAAAGCTATTGTTGTGCCATATTTTTTATCTTAGATAAGAAAATAATTTGCACCAGAATAGTAAAATAACAAAATTTTATGTCCTGTTAATCCAGATTTAATAAACAAAAAATGCTTGATTAATTTTTAAAATGTTTTGGAAAAGAGATTGTGATTGCCACTGATATTATAGCATCCCATGAAAAGCTGAAGGAACACTCAGTTTTGATCTAACGCTTTTTATTATTCAAAGATTCTTGAGTATAAGTTCGCACCTGTCTACGTTCTTTGATCTCGAAGCTTAACTAAAACTTTTTTACCATCTGCCGATGCTTTGCACATCTGATCCTTCTGTAGCAGATCTTCTCTCTTGCCTTTATGGCGTTTGCCACAATATTAGCGTCACCTTGATTTTTTTTTTTTTCAGAAATAAATTCATATTTTCTTCCTGAAAAAGCTTGTGTTCAGTCATATTAACCAGACATATTAGACATTATTACATATTAGAATGCATATGTAACATTGAAAAAAAAAATAAAAAAAAATAAATATGGTGAATTTTTGTATAGATTCGCTAATTTACTTCAAAATAAAAAATAATGTAACTTTATTTGATAATAAATCAGCTACAATAGCCAAAAGAGAATATCTGTATTCTAAAAAAAAGTAACTAATGCTGTCACTGCTGCCGCCAGTTTTGAATTTTTTGTGACTGGAGGTATTTCTTCGTTAATATTAAGAGAAATATTCATACAAAAATATGAAAATCGGTGGTATTATAGAGAAATGTTTGAAAAAAACGCTGATGTAGACAGTAATCAAATTGAAGAATAATTTTAAGAGATATTTAATATTAAAGTTGGTTAGACTGCATTTATTTTTTTTATTTGACTCATTTTTTGAGGTTTTATTTCTGTTTTAAATTCAAATTTTCAGTATTTCGAGAGATTTTTTACAACTTTTAGAAAAGGGTATTTTAAATTGTTGCCAAATTTAAAAAAGCGTAAAGAATAATATTTCCTTCAAATTAAAAATTTATTTACCCATGATTATTATAAACAGAAAAAAACTTTCCAATGAGAATTAAATGATTACATATTAAAAGCAGGAAAATATTGATAATTATGTCATAAAAACTATATTTACACATGAATTTTAAAAGAGAAAGGAAATTGAAAAATAATTAATTCATTAATATGCATTAAAAGACCTAAATGGAGGAAATTACGTCATATTTAAAATTGCCAAACCATAATATTGCCAAACAGTTTAAATTTAAAAATATACTTGCACGAGACATTTATTTCATATTTTGAGATAATCTTTTAAAACTAATCTATCTATCTATATATATTACGCTATCGTACGTGGCACAGAAATTGCAATTACAGTAGACTCCCTCAAATCCACACAGCTTGGGACCAGCGATTGTGCAGATTTCTGGTCATTGATTTGTTTACATTTTTGAAACATTAATTTGATTGGTAGTTAAGCAAGGGAAATTATAATGAATGCTTACAATAAAGTGAAACATTAAAATAAGTAAAATATTCAAATAATTTATTAGTTTATACACAAGTAATTATTAAAATAATTATGTAAAATAAAAATTTAGAAAAATATTAAATTATTACTGATGAAATCGATTCAATTCGATTCCAAAAGTCATATACTGCCATCTAGTGGTAAAACGACTGTAAGATCGATACGTCATCATATAGATATGCTAATTTATATCAAAATCAAAAGTAATGTAAATTTATTTAGTAATAAATCAGCTGTAATAACCAAAAGAGAATGATTAACAAAAAATTTAGTAAAAAAAACATTGCAGTAGTCACTGATTTCGGCACCATCTTGAATTTTGTTTCTGCAACTTAACTGCAAATTTCATTGTTTACACCTGAAAAAATACGCGGATTTTAGGCGCTCGCGAATTTTAGGGTCATGGATTTAAGGGAGTCTACTGTATTTGTTTATTGTTTAACAGCAACACGAGAATGAAACATATCTCATAGGTTATTGAACAACATCTAATCCATCTCCATACCTATAAGAGGGTTACTATAGGGGGGACTCTATCCTGTCGCTAACTTGGCAATATATCACCAAATTTGAAGACCAAAATTAGTCGCCAACTTCACGATATCTCTAATATTTCGCCAAATACCCATAGACTTGCATTGTAAACCAATAAGGTTTATTTGCTTACAGAAAATCAACAAATTGAGATTTTGAACCAATGCAGATGTTATTGAAGTACCTACAAGAGTCGCATTGCTCTTGTGTTGAGAATTCTAAGGCAGCGCAAATAATTAATTTTCCTTTCTAACAACAAAAGTATTTTCATGCGAATATTAAAAAGAAAAAGAAAACTTTGGTAACAATTACATCAGATTTAAAATGATACATTTAAAATGTTTTATTTAAAAAAGCTTTCTTTTAGCGTTGTTAAAAAACACCGGGAGACAAAGACTGTTTACTTAAATCATTTTATATTATCTTATTTTCACATGTTTCACTGATCTGATTTAATCAAAGATGAAAACAACCCGTTAACCAGAAGATAGCCACTGTTTTTTAAATTATAATTCATTCTTCCAAAATTTTTTTAAAGCCGATCAAATTGTGTGCTTTTAGAGTTTGCAGTATCTGAATGGGGGTTGGTGAGCATAGCTCGTAGGGGGCAGACCCCCTTGTGATTAACAAAAAAATTAGTAAAAATAAAGTTGTGATCGCTGCTAATTTCAGCACCATCTTGAATTTTCTTCCTGCAACTGAACTGTAAGTTTCACTGTTTACATCTTAAAAAATGTGCAGATATTAAGCATTCAAGGATTTAAAGGAGTCTGCTGTAATACATAAGTGCATTATTAATCCACATAATGGCTATGAAAATAGGCAGCAAAGCAAATGTTGACGTATTCAAGCTAATTACACATATGATGGTCAGTACAATCTAAATTTAGTTTAATACAGATAAGGAAAAAGAATAATAATATTAATAAGCACTTTAAATATTTTTTCATAGTAAAATTAGAAATTAGTTGTATTGAAATGCAATCATACTTTATTTTCATACCCTGGTTCAGTAACCACAAACTCCACTTTTGTAAAAGTACTGATCTTTGATATATGTTTTCATTGGACAGTTATATCAGTTTTTTATTTTAATTAAAAATCTCACTCCTGGTTTCAAGACACTTTCAAAATATCCTCTAGATAAAAAAAATATTTTAATGTTTATATTTCAGCATTCATTAAATTCAGTATCATTAGCAAGACTAAGAAATGTAATATCAATTTAAGATCATATTATCCCCTTTTAATTTGAGATTTCATTAAAGCAATTTACGTATGATTTCTGCCATCATAACACATCTACAAAATTCGGAACAATATTACTAGAAAAATAATCAAAAGGTTGTTTCTTGAAGCATGTTAGTTTTGCTAATGGTATATATAGTTTTTTTAAAGCTACTTTTGATACGAATATAAATGTAAAAAATAAAATTAGGACAATATAACTGTTTTGGGAAGTTCGAAAGTTACTTCGTTCTCAAAGCTGCGTGATTAAGAAAAGAGTTGTAGACTGATTTACTCAATTTATTATAAAGTTTGTTATAAATATACTTTTCTCCGCAAAATCCAGAGAATGGTTTTGATACTGTAAAAGTGATTTTAGAGTGAGAGACACAAAAGTGTCCTCTCTTTCCCTCTTTAAAAAAAATCGAAGGTGATTCATTTTATATAAAGAACTTTATGTACATGGCGTCACACTCCAGAGCTGGCAATATGTAAACTTCTTATTGTAGCCACTATACCACCAGAATGTTAGTATGCGTTGATGCAAACATCTCCAGCAGAAGAATTTTAGCCCTGATGCAGGTTGCATGCATAACCATTTAATTGAAATTTTGAAAATTTAGTGAATGTTCCTGGATACAGAATGGCAGTTGGAATTTATATTACAATAATCAGTTGCTGTAAGTTTTTATTGCATTGAGTTAGAAGTTTGAAAGTTGTACAAAGCAATGGAGCCATGGACCTTATTATTTGATATTAATTCTAAATTCATACCCGATTTTATCTAGTAAAAATAAAAATAGAATAGAGGTTTGTCATTGAAAAGCAAAATAAGAGGGGGATGTGGGAAAGAATTGATTATTACAAAATAGCAATAGCTAATAAACATTTTATAGTACATTATCTACCTTTGGTGTCTCTTTCAGTTTGCCCACCATATGAAATTTGGGGTTTTATCAATAGTCTTCAACAAAAAAGAAGAAAGAATTATCCTTCCAATTTTACTTGAGTGTTCATGTGAACTTTCACTTCCTTAACACATTAAGCGCCATGTCAGTCACCGGTGACTAACACTGAATTTTCTGTTTAGAATGCGTCATTCACCGATGACTAGCGGCCTAAAATATGATATAAAACTAAAAAAATATATATTGTTTTAAGTAATTACTGAAAATTTATTTAAAATTTACTCACCTTTTATTTATTACAGAATTATATTTCTTAAAAATTACTTAAAACATTATAAATTTTTCAGCTTCAGTGTCAGTCACCGCGGCACTCAACATGTTACGGAAATATGTTTATCTTTTAATAATATAATTTCATATAAAGAAAAGATCCTCAAACATTCTTTTACTTAATGTTTTAAAACTATCTTTTAAAAGTAAAGAAGTTTTTTTTCTTTTAATTTAAAAAAGTTAAATGATACTTTAGAATTGCAAATTCAAAATTTATTTTTAAAAATGCAAAATGTATTTATTTTTTTTAATTTTTTCCAAACTGAAAATATTTTATTGATTTGAAACTAATTTTGTTAAAATGGTGGAATGAAAACAATTTTTTCAATACATGTTCATATCTGATTATCATAGCAAATCAACCTAAATCTGCAATTTTTAAGTACAAAGCCACAAGAGCAATTCCATCTCAGCTTAGGCAGGATATGTCAATTCACCACCATAGATTTTTTTCAAAATATTACAGTAGTTAAAACTAACTAATACACAAAGTTTTCCAGAAGGATTTTTCCCTTCTGAAAAACAGAAAAACGCTTCATTTTGAAATGAACACAGTAAAAAAAATATTTAATGTATCCAGTCAATTATTTTTTACAAATGGTTATTAAACTGAATTTTACTTTAGCATAGTTTTAAAAAATATAGTAACCTTTTTAATTAATTTAAAAAATTAGTTTTTAAGTACAAAAAATATAATTATTACTCATTTTACGTTTTTTTTTTTCAGAATGAAAAAAATATTTTAAGCTAAACATTGATGGCAATCCAAAGACCTTTAAGGGGAGTTTCACAGTAAATTTTATTTTAAGCCTAAGATACATGCAATTTTGCAATTCATTTTTAAATTATGCAAAATTTTGTAAAATCACTACTTTTGAAATGCAATTTCTCAAAAACACCATTTTAAAAAAAATCTGATAATATGCTCAACTGATACCTTATTAGTTTCTAATAAATACTTTACAAGCAAATTGTGTGTTTTTGCTTAGAAAAATTTATATGATTTTTTGAAAATAACTTGTATATATTTTTCAAAAGACCAGAAAGTCAAGCTTTTTCTTATTTCACTGAAGTTATAATAAGATTATTTTTTTTAATAAAAAGATACAATGTACATAATAATTATGATAGTTAAATATAAGCTAATCTTCAAAAATTCCTATTTATAATATGTGATTAATCCAAACCCCTATTTATTTTTTTTTAATCTGAATTTTTTTTCATTTTTCACCTCTTAGTACTCAATAAATAAATTGCTATTGAACAGTGTGCTCTTGCTTGGTAGAAAATATTATAAAATATATTTTCACATTTCTATTAAAGTATGTTTTGTTATTCTGTGATGATTATGTTTTAATATGTTCTAAGATGTGCATATATAACTGGAACTTTTGTTTAATAACTTCATTGAGTTTAAAAATTCAAGTTATTGATCCTGACTTATTTCATTGTATTTTACCAGTAATACTTAAAATCTTAATTTTCTTAAATAAGAAAATAAAGAAAATCCACATGAATAGTTTTCTTTTCTATTAAACTTCTTATATCAGATGGAGCTGGAGAACATTTTAAAAATAAGTATCAGTTTTACGAATTGCACAAAAGTAATGAAGTTGTACTAAAGAAGTGGAGGTTTTCAGCTACTGGCTATGGAAATAGTGCATGTGATGTTATAGAAGGATTATGTAAGCATTATGCAGAGAAATTTAATCTCCAAAATGAGCCAATAAGAGCCATTCGAGATTCTGTCTCATCTGTTGCTGCACTATCCTAAGCCTATAGAGCTAATAATCAGAAAGAATATGCTAATGTATAATCTTCTGTTGATATATGATCTAAACATTATTGGATGATTAAAAATGATGGAGGTTTGGGACAAATGGTTAAAAATGAATTGACAAAAGTTGAAACCTCCAGCCAGATGAAAAAACAATATTCAATATATGATTTTCAAATCGGTGATTTCATTGGATGCATTTATGAAAATAATTGGTAGATAGGACAAATCAATAGCATATCACGAGAACTAAACGACATTACAGTATCATTCATGTACCACCATGGTCCAGCAGAAGAATCTGGGAAGAAAAAAGATGAATGTGCATTACCATTGGAAAATGTGCTGCTAAAAATAGAAAATCTGAGTCCAATAAGACAATCTGCATCGATGATAAGGAGTTGAAGTTAATTCAAGAAATTTTCAGTGCCTGATTCTTCTGTAATGTATATATCTGCATATTAATATATTACATCAATACCATATAACAAAATATTTAACGCACTGTAGGTGAATTTAACACATTTATGAGTATGGAATGAAATGACATATAATCAATCCTAATTCTGCTAGTAGCTATATTTTTCACAATTTTAAATTAAACCGAAATAGTTAACTAAAATTTAACAGCAATAATTATATACCAGTGTTGTATGTTTTAGTTTGAAATATTAATTACATTATATGTTTAGTGAAATAAGAAAGAGCTTGACTTTCTGGTCTTTTGAAAAATACACATGTTATTTTCAAAAAATCATATAAAATTGTCTAAGCAAAAACACACAATTTGCTTGTAAGGTATACATATTAGAAACTAATAAAGCATCAATTGAGCATATTATCAGATTTTTAAAAAATTGTGTTTTAGAGAAATTGCATTTCAAAAGTAGTGATTTTACAAAAATTTGCATAATTTAAAATTGAATTGTAAAAGTTGTATGCATCTTAGGCTTAAAATGAAATTTACTGTGAAACTGCCATTAAAGGTCTTTAGATTGCCACCAGTATTTAGCTTTAAAATATTTATTCATTCTGGAAAAAAAACCATAAATTCAGCAATAACTATAATTTTTGTACTTAAAAACTATTTTTTTAAATTAATTAAAAAGGTTACTATGTTTTTAAAAACTATGCTAAAGTGAAATTCAGTTTAATTATTATATGTAAAAAATAAATTGACTGAATATTTTTGGTAATATGTTTATAGCGTTTTTATGTTTTTCTGAAAATTGTCAATTTTATCGTGAACTTTAAGCTGTAACCTCAGAAAAAAATTTTTTTAGGGAAAAATCCTTTTGGGAAATTTTGTGTATCACTTAGTTCTAACTACTGATTTAAATCTATGATTGTGAATTGACGCATATCAGTACCGCCTGCCTGAATTGAGATGGAATAGCTCACAAATGAAAGAAAATTAATACTACTTTTATTCAATTAGGAAAGAATAGCCCAAAATCATACCTGAAATATTATTTTGATTTGTGTTTTAGTAAATTAAATACTGTGTTTTTTCATCTATGCCATATGATTTTCTTCTAAAAAAGTATTTTAAAACTCAAGGGACCATGATGCATGAATATTTGGGATTTGACTGCCCTTTGTATGTGTATATATATATATATATATATGTAGTGTGTAAATCATTATGCAGCAATTTTATAATTCAGTTTGTAAAACCATAAAAGGGTAAATACAAGATGACTATGTTAACTATTTTAGCAAATAACACCAAATATCTAAGAAAAAACAAACAACTTTCTCTATGATTTAAATTCAAATGAAAAAAAAAAAAAGTAAAATCTATACATCATCAATTTACAATAGGGCTTATTTATCGTCTGCATCATCAAAAATATTTTTGCTTTAAAATGTCACTTGAAAATAAACAATGGATTGAAGGCTATGTGCACTTTATGAAGAGAAATACTCTTATTCACTTATTTGAGAAAGTTATGAAAAGCATGGTTTAAATATTTCTACATATAAAATAAATGGCAATTAATAAAAAAGGAAGAAAATGCCAAAATTTACATTAACTTATAAAAAGGTAAAAAATACTTACCCAGCAAAAGTATGTTCACCGCTTCCCCCAAAGAACTATCGCAAAATCATTAAACATTTCTATAGGAACTGTAAACAAAATTATAAAATCACATTTAAAGCTAATCAAAGAAAAAAAAAAAAAAACATGATATTCACCGCCTAATGCAAAAACATGTTTCTCAGTGTAAGACTATGTGCAGGTTGTTGGGTGAAAATGGAAAAATATAGTTACAATTGATGAGGCTTGGTGTGATAATACTAGTACATTTCTTTTATTATTGCGTGCTATGCTTCCATTTTTGTACACCAGCCACATAGTTAAGTCTACTCCGGACTCTGTTCCTCGCTGAATGCGGTTATTCTTTCATTTGACTGCTACAGAAGTTTAGAAGAGCGCTTTCTCCATGATGCTTCTCTAGCGAGATCACTGCTTTTTGTATGCATGTGCCAGTGGCTTGATTTTCACATTCCAGCGCTGATGCAAAAGAGTGTGTTTATTTTGAGATAATTAAAGGATTTGTTTTGGTTTTGCTTCTATTATTCTTTCTTCAGTTTCATCGTCATTTTAGTTTAACTAATAGGTTCAAATTATTTTGCATTAATTTTTGTCCACCCCCTTTATTTAGTATTTATACGGATGCAGTCAAATTTCTGTTAGAGAGAGAATAAATGTAAGAATATTTTTGATGATGTGATTGTTATCCTAGAAGTCTGAACCTTAAGTGCCTGCTTCGAAGTGCCGTTATTGATGTTTTGAAAACTCCATCAGTTCTAAATGTCATTTCATTTCTCTTAATAAATTTAAATTGCCTGATTCTAATTTCCTAATCTCTGTATGCTCATTTGTATAATTGGATTTTTATTGTCAAGATTTATCTCAATGAATGTTACCAGCCATTAATTTCATAAATAATATGGAATCTAAAGCGATTTCTCTCCATGGAATTTCAATTGTGTACAGTGACTAATATACCTTGAAACTTTTCTAATTTTCTATGATGGATTAAATAAAACTGGATTCCTACAAATAAGATGTCTTTATTGATCTTCAAGTCTCCTTCAGATTTTTATTAAGTAAGATCTACTTTAATTATATTCTATCTGCCAAAAGTTTGACCATAAAGAACATTTGAGGGTAGCGGTTCACAGCACATCAAATCCTTTGCAATTTCTCAAGAATGTTTTAATTGCACCCCAAACCAATTCAAATTTATTCATAGAAAGTATTTTTAATTTACAATAGCACCAAAATATTATATAATTAACCTCACACTTTTATGTATTTATCTGTTTGCAATAGAAAAAGAGCCAATTTACTACTGAAAAAGAGAAAGAATAAAGACCTAAAATGTTTCAGAAAAAACAAGAAAAGTTTTACAAAGGTTTTATGGTTATTGCTGGATTTTGTTATAACAGAAAATTTAAAATAAGGAAAGTAAAATAAAAAATGCCAAAATCAACTTGTATTACTATCAGTAATATGTTTTAACTACTGTTTCAAAGAAGACATTCCATAACTTTACCTAAACAATCTTCTTTGTGTTAAATTCCATCACAATAATGCTACCAGCCATACCTTTAAATCTACTGCTATATTTTTAGCAGAAATCAGAATTGAAACCAGAATTGAGGCTATTCCATTTAAATGCATCCCACCCAAGTTCCTCAATGTGTCTCTTATGGGTTATTGTGCATCTGGACTTAAAAAAAAAAAGATGTTTATAAGTGGCATCCTAAAACTTTGGATGGACTCTGGAAGATTGTGCTGGAGGAGTGGAATAAATCAATCTTGATATTTTAAGAAAAGCTCTTTTATCTTGGAAATCAAGATGTTATATGATAGTTCAACTAAAGGGCTATCAGATTGACTTTAATAGAAAATAAAATTCTTATCTTTGTTTATATATTTCTTTTTCGAAAATCATTACAAAAATGTGTGAAAGCCCTCTATATTTTTGAACCAAAGATAATTTTGAGCAATACCCTGAAAATTTGTAATGTAACACTTCTTATAACCCAACCTAGAGAATAAATGTATGAACTTTAATTCCAATAAAGTGTTTGAGACCTCCTTTATGCTGTAAGGTGGCTTTTAAGCTTTTTGGATTGTGCATACAGTAGATCAGCCATACTCAACCTTTTTTTCTCACAGGACGCAAACTTATGTTTGCTCTGTTAAACATATGCTTGCAAAAAAATTAGCTTGTTCAATGTTTTTCTTCAATAACATTTTACTAGTATATTTTACTGAAAAACATCTGACATTAGTCTTGTAGAGGATAAAGTTTTTTCTAAGTCCACAAATAACAGAGCTACACCACTCTGAAATTCGGGTTAAATTTTTGAGAATTGACAAACTGTTGAAATTTTTGCAGTTTTGTTAATAGCATCTTCTTACCAATACATTTAGCAAAATAAATGTTATTAATAATCTGGTAGAGGATGAAATCTGCAACAAATTTCATGAATGAAGTTATTTTCTAGGCTCATAAATAATTAAGCTACAATTCACCAATGTTTCGTTAATGTAGAAAAAATCAGCAAAATATCGATTATTTACAACTTTCTTCTCAATAACTTCTTATCGTTATCTTTAAGTAGATGAAAACTGTTACTAACCTTTTAAAAGATAACATTTGCAACAAATTTTACGTATGAAGTATTTTCCAGGCCTGTGAATAACAGAGATACACTGCATGAAAATTCTGTTTAATTTAGTGGAATTTTAGTCTTTTCCCAGTTCTTTTAAGAATTATTTCTTGCTACATGGATTGAAAAGTCCTGAGACTCACTATTAGCTGGTAGCACTAACAAATTATTCAAGTGCTTTCTAAAAAGTACCATCCTTCAAAAGTTTAGTGTCAAATTTCCATACATTTCGGCCATTTTTTTACAAGTTGAAGTCGTGTAAGTGACACTACTTTTGCTTTTGTGAAAACAATTGATGGGTTAGAATTTTATGTTTTGATTAAACATTTGCTTTTGGCAAAAGCAAGTAGTTCAAACCCAACAATGATGTGTGAGGCATTAAAGCAGATCTTCCCTGTCAAAAACAACCATTTTTCGATGGTTTAGTAAATTTAAATGTGGCCGTACAAACACCAACGTTGTTCCACTTTCTGGACGTCCAATTGAAACATCGACTCCAGAAAACACTAAAGAAAATCCACCTTATTATTTTGGATGTCTGCAAAGTGAAAGTGAGAGAAATAGCTAACATGATAAAGATATAGACAGAATATGTGAGGAATGTTTTGCATGAAAATTTGCATATGAAAAAGCCTTGTGCAAGATGGGTGCCATGTTTTCCAACAAAGGATCAAAAACAGCAGTGATTCAGAGTGCAATTTGGCGATATTTCAGTATAATCCAAATGTGTTTTTCCGTCAATTTGTAACACTGAATAAAACATGAACCCATCACTATACACCTGAGTCCAATAAGCAGTCAGATGAGGGGTTGGAACTGAGCAAAAGCCACATAAAGCGACTGAAGACTCAACAATGAGCTTCAAAGGTTCTTAGCCAATATTTTTTTAGACGATCATAGCATATTTATGTACTATCTTGAGAAATGAAAAACAGTTACAAGAGTATTATGCACCATTATTGAATCATTTGAACAAAGAAATAAAAATTAAAATGGTATATATGGGGAAAAAAAAGGTTCTGTTTATTCAAGACAATGCACCGGCTCACTCATCGAACTTCCTCCACCACTTCTTGTATTCTGTATATCTGTCCCCTAGTGACTATTATTAATTTCCTAACTTGAAGAGGTGACTCCAGAGGAAAAGATTTCACTCAAATATGGGTATTGAATGTGAAACTGATGCATATTTTGGCGGCCTTTAGATGAAAAGTATCCAAACTGTTTCCAGAGTTTCCTCCACACAGTTTCAGGAGGGTGCTGTACCCTGCTTGCCCTTTGGTTTACAGAATAGCATCCTTCTTGCCCTTAATCCAAAAAAATTATCAGCTTCCTTGCTCTTTAGTAAAAAAAAAAAAAAAGCACTTTTCGCTTTTTGCATTGAAACATTTGCCTGCATAGTAAGAACTGAGTCAATGTTGCCTTGAAAAGAGTTCCCTGACTTTTAAATATTAAAGGTGGCTTTAAAAGCCAAAAAAAGAAGAAAAAAAACTATTAACAGTAAAAGAAGTGCCCTTAAGAATCTAACAAGTGTCCTAATCTTGCCAGCAGCATCCTGCCTTAGAGATCTGCACAGGCTTATTTTTATTTGTGGCACCCGGGCCATACTTTTTTCTGAAAGTTCAGACTGGGCCGGGCCTAGTGACTACTCTTTATGGGCTGAGTTCGGGCCTTACTTTTTTCTGGAAGAATCGGGCCGGGCCTAACTTATTTTTTTTTGTACAGAGCTGGGACTGGTTTCTTTTCTAGTCTTCACGGCCCAAATTTTCAGTTCTAGTTTTGGGTCAGGCCGTATGAAAATCATTGTCTTGGCATGACCTGTTCGTTCAAAGGTCAGTAAAATAAAGCCTGGCCCAAAGATTTTTGCAAAATACGCATACATTTTTGAATCACCATTATTTTAGAATTAAACATTAACATTTATTCTTTTTAAATAATAGTAAATTTCTACGCTATTAAAATATAACTAAATGAAAATATAGTAAAACATGTGAAAAGGAACCCGCCTATGACAGAATCCTGTTTTAAACTGAAACACGTGTTGATCCATGCAAAATTAATATACTAATACGTAAGAAAAGAATATATACAGTACAGAACCATTTATCCGGAATGCTTGGGGTCAGATGTATTCCGGATAACTGGTTTTTCCGGTTAACTGGTTGTGTATGAAAGCAGCATCCATTTGATAAGTTTTGTGGAATATATGTGGTTGTGGTATTATTTCTGATATTAAATTATTAGATTACTTCGATTAAAAATCAATGCAAGAAAAATCAAGTTAACCAGAGTTTAAAAAAGGTAAATTATGGAAATCCCTTAGGAACAAAAATTCTTCTGTTTCCTCTGCATGAAAATTAAAACATTTAAAGTACAATAATTATGTTTTCATTTCAAATACTAGATGTTGTCACCAAATTATACAATTGTTTAAGCAAAGCCTATGTTAAACTGGCAGTGTGTGATACCTTTTTCTGCAAAAATTCTGAAATCAGTCTATCAGAAATAGAATTCCGGATAACTGGTTTTCCGGTTAACTGGTTTCCGGATAAATGGTTCCATACTGTAATGCATTTACATTTACTAAGAAAGGAACTTGTCTATAACGCATTTTTTTTTCTTTTTTATGTAATTGAGTCTTAGAAGATTTTACTGTATAGCATTTTTCAGATTTTTAACATTTCAATGCATGGAATATGGATTAACAATATTAATGATAACTGAAACATTTACATAGAACAAATAGCGATTCATTAAAAAAATAAATATCGCAGCCTGCAATACGTATATAAAAATAAAGTTTAGAAACATGAAAAAAAGTTAAGATAAACATTTTTGGTCAGAACTCCTCGTAAGAGTCAAATTTTTAACCAAAACGACGTAAAAATCAATGTTTTGTAGCAATTCACTCAGGTCAGGCCAATAATTTTTTTTCTACGGGCCGAACTTTTAACTTTTCTACCGGGCCAGGCCAATATTTTTTTTTTCTACAGGCCGGGCCAGGCCGAATTTTTTTTCTATGAGTCGGGCTGGGCCCGCGCCTGGAAATTTCGGCCCGTGCAGACCTTGCATCCTGCCTTTTTTTAAACCTGGGGTAAGCTCTGAGTTCCCACTGATAATAGCTCCTTTTAGCAAATAAAGTTATTATGTGGTTTAAAAAGTAAAATTTACAAATAACTTCCTATATGATTTTTTTTTCTAGGCTCATAATAACTAAAGTTCTGTTGTTAAATGTTCCAGTAATGCCAGCCTTTCAATTTCCAATAAAGTGAACAGCATTTGTTATTTTTCTGCAAAACTAAATTATTTCTCATAAATTGCTCTCAGATTTGGTTGGTACTTTGAGCTGACTTTTGGAACATGACACTCTCAAAAAAGTGTCATCGTAGTCCTTTAACCTTCTCACTTACCTAAACCTCATATGAGGCTCCTAACTTAAGTTATGAAAACAGTATAGTTTGAAAACATCTTCTGACTAATTTTTATTTTGATTGACATTTCTTAAGCCTTTAAAATTGTTTTAATTTTTAAAGCTGAACCGTCATAATTGGAAAAGAAATTATCCATTAAGAAATATTTTTGCTCTGTACTTTTATGCTTTTGGAATATGATAAAGTATCTGTAACTCATCCTAAATTCTGTTACTGCAAAACAATTTATGTAAATTTTGTAACAAGTTTTTTTTTTTCTTTATGGTACTTTAAAGTATTGTTGATGTTGAGTCTTCTCAAGGGTTAATAGGATTACACTAAATGCATTATTCTTTGTCCACACAATTTAAAATAGCATTTTAAGCATATCGAAACATTGAATGAATTTTTTAAATTATTTTTTCATAATTTGTGAATGAGAGGCTTAACCCCTTCGGGACGGGAGCCTTTTACGAAGTTTTTAATCTTTTGTCACTGTTTTTTAAAAACAAAAATTTGTGTCTTCTTGAATCGAGAAAATGGGCTGATTAAATAAGGCAAATTTTACTGGTGACAAAAAACAAGGATTATGAGCGCTTCATGCGGCACATATACATGTCGCTCGTCCCCAAGGTGTTAAAAGGAAATGTTGAATGGTTTTAAGAATACTAATAATTTAAAAATACAGGCTCGGAATTTTTGAAAAGAACAAATTCTTTAAAAAGCTTTCTAAATTTAAAAAAAAAAAAAAAAAAAAAAAAATGCTAAAAAACCAAAAAAATGTTATCAAATGTTTAACGAAAAAAATATTACCAAATGTTTAACCAAAAAAATGTTAAATTAGAAAAAAATTAACAAAAACTGTGTTAGAATGTTAAGCTTAAATAGCAGTAACTCTTTCTGCAAGTGCAAAATTCTCCATTAGAATGCATGCTAGAGCAGGTTCTCTGACTTTTGTATCTTGTTTGCACTTTGAATTTTTAGGCAAGGGAGTGGAACAGAGTTTGAAGAATTAAATGTGCTTGGTATACTTTGGTGGTCTTTTTTTTTTTACTTGTAAAAAGTAAAACAGAAACAAGGAGAACAACAAATGTATGCAGATAAACATAATTTTTATTTCACATTAATGAAAGCTTTATAATTAGAAAAAATTTTAATGTGATGGTCTGCTTGTTTAAGAGGACAAGGGAGTTTAAAATCCTTATTTATTTATTTTTTTTTGTAAATTTTACCTTAAATATTATTCAAGGGTACATTATATGCATTATGGCATGCATTTATCACAAATATATATATATATATATATATATATATATATATATATATATATATATATTATTGAGAAAAAAATGGAATTTTATGCATCGTCTTAGAAATCTTCGAAATTCCCCCTGCACGTTCCATATCAATGAAAATCCCCAATATTTTTTTATAAAAGTTTGGTTTATATATAGAAATAAAATAGAGCATCGAATTTTATATATTTGAATTTATAAGTTAAAAAAAAATTAAAATTTTTCCGAAAAAATTTCAAAATTTTTCAATTTAAAAAATATTTGTAGATTTCTGAGACGACGCGTAAAATTACATTTTTTTCTCAAAAATAAATTTATTTATTTATTTATTTTTTTGTGATGAATGCATACCATAATTCATATAATGTACCATTGAATAATATTTAATGTGAAATTTACAAAAAAATAAAAATTTCTTTTAAGGATTTTAAACTCCCTTGTCCCCTTAAGCTTTTATATGTATATTAAATGTTTGGTGTTAGTTTGCTGAGGTAGAGTCATAAATCATTTTTAACATGTGCAGGGGTCGGCAACCTATGACTTGCAGGTGGCCGAGTGACCCATTTCATATTTCAAGTGGCCCACTTGAGTTCTGAAAAAAGGTACAATATATAAAAAGAAATGATAAATCATAAATATACACTTGAAGAGTAAATAAAAAAGTAAATAATAACAGTAATTTTTTTATTTGACTACAAAGTTGCAGTAAGAAACATGCGTAATGAATGCAGTGATTGGACAAACGAAAGTGCGGTGGAAGGCAGCGTCCAATCATTGCCTATAACACATTTACAGTTCCTTCGCATTTTGTCTAATCAAAAGTCGGCTTGAGATACTGCTACAATTCAGAAAAGGGCTCTCTGGGTGGGATTTCTGAGGCTGGGGGAAGGGGGGGGGGATTGCACTTTTTGATCATTGAAAACTCAAAATCTCAAATCTTCTGGGAGGAGGACATCTCATTGCTCCTGGGGAGGGGGGGATGTCCCCCCCGAGGAACATCCTGAATTCAACACTGTAGAATATAAACCAAACTTCCTTTACAGCTACTCAAAATCTTCAGCATAATAAAATGTAAAGTTATAATTTGCTAAAAATTAAACAGTACATAAACAAAAACTGTAAAATCATTAATTAGATATTTTATTTCCAATTATTTATTTCAACTGAATAAGATTTTTTAATGCAATTTATTGTTGTTATTATTATTATTTTAATAAAATAAAATTGTGTGATTTGTGTTTGGTTGTGGTTTTCTCAGGGATAGGAAAATTTACATTTATCTGTCAGAGAAGGTCCGATTGAATTTTTGGGGGTCTTGGACCAGCGGACCACCAAGGATTTCGAACGTTGATTTTTGTGTATAAAGTTAAAAAAAAAACGCGTACTGTAATTATTTTCTTAATAAAATGCAACTTATTATTTACCAAAAAATACCACTGATCCAAAACGACTTATTACAATGTATGGTTGATTATGACCCACAGCCAAAAAAGCTTACTGACCCCTAATCTAGTGTGTGTTTATATTTTGCTTTTAAAATGCTGAATGATAAAAAGAAAAAAGTTCAGTAACCTATTTAGCCGTGCCATATGTTGGTTGTCGATCAGACATTTTGTATACCCTCCTAGAAGCACTTTGATATACACCCCTTGGAAATATGTAAAGTTCTTAGATATAGATATATACAAATTAATGATCTGGTATTCCAGTAAAATTTACACACATAACTAGACATATGGATGTTGAATGACATATTTCGAACACATACCTTTTCTAAGAGAAATTAATTACACTCATTACGAAATTTTATATAAAAAAAGGTAATAGCAATTTATTTTTTCAAAAATATTGTATTTATGTCAGTTAATCCACTATATGTTATGGAATAAATGGCAGGTGACTCATGAATATTTCTTATTTCAAGAATATCTCTATTCTAAAAAGAAGTAACTAATGCTGCTGCTACTGTTGTGATTGAATTTATTGTGACCTTTTCACTTTCTTGCTTTATAGTGCAAAAACTATTGAATATAAAAATATGAAAAATTGTAGTTTTTTAGAAAAAGGTATGATAAAAACGTTGAAACAGTTTTTCACTGAAGAATTCATTTAAATGCTATTTAATGTTTGAAATCAGTCAAGATAGTTCAGTTACATAAGTTTTATAGGATCAAAAACTATGCATAGCAGTTTCCATCTTTTGCAGGCATATGCATGGCTAGATTGTGGTGTGCAGTGTCCACTAATTTTTTGAGTTGCCAAATTTTTTACTCAAAGTTTCATTATCTGAATAGAAATAATTTTCATATTTTAAAAAATATATTTTTCACCTACTCTTGCTAGATTTTAAAAAGCCCAAATAATATTATTTCCAAATATTTTTCAATTGAAAAAATAAATTTACATGTGAATATTAAAAAAGAAAAAAAAAACTTTAAAATAATTAAATTATTAGGTGCAAAAAACGTTTAATGGTGAAAATTACTTCATATTTAAACAATGTATTTCAAGCTAATTTCTTATAGTTTCTAAAAGAAAACTTTTCTTTTAGGAATTATAAATGTCTGGGAGGCATTAATGTTACTCAGTCACAAAAAAAAGCAGTCATCTGTTGTAACAGTGATGGCTGCGGCCTTGGAAACCAAAAAATGCTCCAGTCAAAGGGAAGTGAATAGCCACTGAATTACAGATCATCATCACTAGTTGTGACGTTATCATTCATTCTTCGATAATCGGGTGATCTTTTTAAAACAGAGCAAATTAGTATGTTTTTAGAGCCTGCAATGTCTGGGAGTTGACTAATCTGGTGAACCTTTATTAATCACCGTAATGTTAACTTCAGTGAGAAGAAAACCTTTTATAATTCAACATACTTTAGTGGAAGCATGCCAAAGTTGACTATAATTTTTCATTATTTCACAATTCTTTTTTTATACAAATATTGTACAGTACATGTTGTACAATATAAAAATGCAGATGTGTTCATTTGTACTGTGGCAAGTTTATTTTTCGTAGTTTTCTTTACAAAACCGTTACCTTCAAAATAGATAAGTAATAAATAGAGATATATTGATAAGGTAGATAGATAATTTAGATAAGATAATGTTGGTGACTTTGGTTATAAAGTGTTTTTAAAAACTAAAACAACTGGTAATAACTAAAAAACACTTGATGCTTCAAAGACACCAAATTTTTATTTGTGTCTTACAAAAGCAACTTTTGACTAATACGAAGACCACAACCCATTGACTAATATGAAGAAATGATTAAGATGGGGAAAGTGAGACCTTATTAAATTGGCATTTCGTTAACCCTTTCAGGGGCAAGTAATTCTTTTACTGTAATGTTAAAAACCCTTCAGAATTTATGAACAATTTCATTTGAATATTCTAAATTTAATAATCTAAAAACAGTTTTTTTATTTTCACGTAAATTATAAAAGTAAAGTTTTATTTAAAACATTTGGGACAAATTGTGATTTAAATTAAGTGGTATAAATAATGTGCCAATACTCTTCAAAGGGTTAGGTCGACATGGTTTCCAAAACCCCCTCAGGTATTGAATTACTAAACAATTATTACTAATCCATTATTCTATAATTTGCTAACTAATAATTTAAAAAAATTCTGGCATTTTATTATTCAAATGTATAACATCCATAGACTCTCTATTGGAAAGAAATAGCTAAATTAAAATAATTTAGTACAATAAACAAAGTAAGCTAAATTAAAATAATTTAGTACAATAAACAAAGTAATCTATTAAAATATTTATTATTAAGCAATAGATCAAGAATTTATTGTAAAAAGAAATTTGTGTGATATTTTTTTTTATATATAAATAGTAATAATTAGTGGTAGAGAAATTTTCAATTACCAGAAAAAAAAAATTGTTTTACTTATATGATAAACAAAACACCTTGATCATGGAAATGGAACAGGCATCTGGTTGGCTTTCCAGTTACTTTCAGTGAATGTTTGAAATTAAATGCAAACATACACAGACACAAATTTTATACATAATTTTTTTAGGCATCTTTTATTCAATATGGTGACAAATAATTATATGTATTTTGCTAATTAACTTTAATATTAAAGTTAATGTTTTCATTGTTTATGATAATATATTTACTCAATAATTTGACTTGCATTTAATAAGCTAAGCAAACTTTTAAATTTGATTCTTACATAAAATTCTTCAGGAGTACTCAATATAATGTTAGACATTTGTTTTTTATTGTATTTTCTTTAGTCAAGAATTTTAATGTTATTTTGCTCTAATTTTTGCCTTTTATGTTCAGTTTACAATATATAATGTATAGCAATCTGTTGAAGAAGTACTTTCAATAAAATTATCTATATTTTATAAAACATAAAAAAAATATATATAGATAGATAGATAGGAAAAGTCTGTATAATGTTCCCTTCTTCAGTCGTGTCTGCTATCAGCTGTAGTGTTTATTACTTTAAAAAAGGCGAAAGTATATATATATTTTTTTTTCTACATTTGTTATTGGGTAAAGATTATATCTTAAGAATGTAAGAGAAAATCTTAACAGTACTCATCATAACAGTTTATGTGATATATTTTGTCTATGTCTGTTTGATTAAAAAAATTTAGTTAATCAATAAAACCCGAGTAATTTTATGTAGTATATTTTGTATATGTCTGTTTGGTTTAAAAAATTTACTTAATGTGTTAAATGTTTTCTTATTTTATCATCTAGTTATCCTTTAGATACTGCAATTTTGTTCTTATTTCTTTTACTTCTAGAGTAATAGAGGTAGGAAACGAGCTGATCGGTATGATTATACAGATTTAGAAAAGCCCTTTGTTTGCGAAAGTGAGTAAAGCATTTCTTTAGATTAAATTTATGTATTTAATTTTTTTATGAGCTTTTTCTTTTTTTGTTTTTTCTTTGTATAATTTTTTTTTGTTTTTTCCCAGCACCATCATTGTATTTTTCATCAAAATTACTTTTCCGATTAGTGGTTCTCAAACCGTTTTCTTTATGTCGAAATTTATCTTAATATGTTGTTATTTCTTGATGTGTTGTATGTATTGTCAGCCAAAAAAAAAAAAAAAAAAAAAAAGACCACACCATACATTTTCTTCAAATTGTCACAGATAAAAAACAAAATTAGCTATTTGAATAAAAATAGTATCTTCTTTCAATTAACGTTATAAAAATAAATTTGGGGGTCTTTTCATAGTGAAATTGTACCAAACTCAGAAATTTTCAATACATGCACTTAAATTTGATATACAGTTGGACCTTGTTATCCCGATACGTGGTTTTCACGTCAGTTTTTCAAAGTCCCGATTTTTTGTATATGTTTTTAATGTAAATAAACTCCAGATTTTACGTCGTTGAATAATTTTCAACTCCGGATATCCCGACAGTTTAGGAAAATTGTCCATTTTTCATAATCCATCTTGTAAGCATGGAAATTAAGTGGTTCGAAATGTCTTAACCAAACTTTTCACAAAAGTGTCTAAAATACCCATTGAGATAAATGAGAAATTTTACTTCAATTCTTTATCTGAATAAATAAACCCACACACTATGAATGACCCACTTAAGCTCCAGATAGACGTATCAGTCTACTCGCGGTCTTTTTGTTCTGGTCAGGCGGTGCTTTCTTGTGGTTACACAATCTTTTTTATCCAACTAAAACCAAATCATTGCATTGCGCTGAAATGATTGGAAATTATCTAACATCCATTTCTGAAACAACATATGTCGATTACAATTCATTGTATAATATTGAAAAAGAATTGTAGGAAGCACATCTCTAGGTTAAGCAATCCTTAATTCATCGATATTTCATATAACAAAAAAAAAAAAAACAAGTCGTCGTAAATTTGATTTTTATTCTTTTCAATTTTGATTTTGTATTTATTTTGTTTAATAATGTTTTATTGCTTAAAACTGCAAGAACAGTTATGAATTTAAAATTGTCTTAAATTAATTAAAAATACAGCTTTTTATAAACTTATTTTTCTCCAACTCCGGTTACCGCGACACTCCGCTTATGACAACACTTTTTTCTGGTCATTAGAGTATCGGGATAACGCGGTTCGACTGTATTTAACATTTCGTTAACTTTTATCTTAGGATACCAAGCGAGATGTCACACTCCTAATGTTAAAATCGCTTGTAGTATTTACAAAACAGATTATAATGTGTATAGTTTTTTAAACATACCTCAAAATCTGCTAGGTGGAAAATGATCTGTAAATTTTGGTTTTGCATATTTGAAGCATCTAGAAATCAATTTCTGTTTAAACACTCAAGTTACAAATTGTATTTTTTTCAGTAATTTATTTCTAAAAAATATTTTTTTTTCATTAGTTTTCGGGGAAAAAAAAAAAAAAAAAAAAAAGTTGTAATAAGAATTTTTTGGTTTTTAGAAGCTTCAAATATGTGAATCCAAAATTATATCTCATCTCATTCTGCCAAGTAATTTTTAAGCTATATTTAAAACACTGTTTGCATTGCAATCTATTTTTTAATGATTACAAATGAATTTAATGTGTTAAGAGTTCCAAACTTTAAACCTTCATAATTCCCAAACTACTTGACCAAATGACTTCCTAATTTCCATTTTTTATTTTCTAGGACAATTTGGTGATCAAAATATATGTGATCTTTTTTTCTTTTGGCCGACTGTGCATTTAAAGCATTTATTGCTTTTCCCTGCTTTGCAATTTTCATAGTAGTATCTTTATGTTTAAAACAAAGTTAAAATCATGTGGACTATGAATGCTTTTGTAAAATTAATTTCGTAACATGATATTTTCTCTTGAATTAAGTTGCTACATCCCAGAAATCATATTTGAATGTATTTTTACTATTGTAAATTTGGTTAATGCTTTTCATAATTAACATTTTGTTCAATTTTATTCTATTTACTTCTAATGATAGTATTCTGCATTTTTAATTGTAGCTGGGAGTTAATGTCTCTTGAATTATATTTCTTTCTTTAAATGACAATAAATCATGAATAGTATTATTTTTCTTTTTAACTCTGACATATATACTATTCAGAGATGTGAATCCTTTTTTTTTTTTAATTATTGTTAATAATTGCAAGAAAGTATGAAAAATGAAATCAATTGATGATTGATTCATTATTTATATCTGTGTAGTAGCATTTACAAATAGTTTACTTGTGATATAAGAGTATTTTGCACTGACCTTATAAACATACCATATAAAAAGTATTGTTAAGAAATAAAAGTAAAGGATAATTTTTTTTTTTTTACTTAAGTCATATTGATCATGTTTTTTTTTCATCTCCATTTTGTTGTGTGTAGTTAAAAAATATTATTTATCTTCTTTGGTATTAAGTTGGGTTGGATTTCAAAATTGGTTTTCTTTAAAAAATTAATTTTAGTATTGAGCTCTTATATTAAAAATTTACATTGTTTTATTATGTGAATACCTTTAATGGCTGTCTTGCAATCATTATGCTTAAAATGATGCTGGTAAAAAGGTAATCCAAGAAATTTTGCTTGATTTATTTTCTATGCTTTCTCTATTTGTTCTTTCTTTCTTTTCAAAATTTTCTCTCTACTTTGTACTAATTTCTTTTTAACTCTTGTGTTAAAAGAACAAAAAGCTTCTGCTTTTCATTGAATTTCTTTATACTCCAGTTTTTTATATTATACCAGTGGTTTTAACTTTAGCTAAAGAAGATTGCACTCATATTCATAGCATCAGAAACTTTATTTTTACCCTCTGAATCTATACATATGAGAAAATTCTCCAAAAATGTATGACGAAACAAGTGGGTAAGTGTGATCATAGATCGCACAAAGGGTTTCGTTTAATATTCCTTTCAAAACGTCCAGTACATTTATCGCCATGGAACATCTTCTAAATTTTGGCAAACCCTTGCTAAACTATCGTAAAGCTTCAAACAGATTCGCCTTGTTATATTTCCTAATTTTGTTCGTGCCCCCCCCCCTCCTTCAAAATGCTACGATATATCACATGAAGGGTATCTCCCAAATTTAGAAAAGTGCCCCCTTTGGGGGGGTGAAGTGGGGTAATGGTCACCATGATTTTTGACGCGGCCTGATGTTTAAAATTTTTGTTATGTTTTATAAGCTATACTAAAGTTTCAAACAGATCGTCCAGCTATATTTCCTAATTTTGTTTGTGCCCTCCCTCCCCCTCCCCCCTCGAAATGCGACACGCCATTCTGCTTTATACTTCATTATAATTTGTTATAAAGTATCTTAAAGTTTAAAACAGATCGCATTGTTAGATTTCCTACTTTAAATGAAATCGCGGTCTGTTAGTTCCACATTCTACCACCAGGGAGCGCACTCTATTCTTAACAAAAGCGTATCTAAACGAAACTCCTTTACACAACCTATCAGTAGATATGTTACTCGAGGGGGTGGCGGTCTTCAGCAAGAATTTAAGATAATTGTTGAAATTACTATTCGGAAATAGTGGTAATTTAACTTTTGACATATTTATATTTAATAAGTACCATGTATCTGAGGATTCCGTAAAAAAAAAACACACCTGAAACGGTAGAAAAAAAAATATATATAATAATAATATTTTGCACCTCCCCCTCTCCCCACCTGCCCAAAATTTCACGTGCCATTTTTTATAAACTTTTTCTTGTGTGTTATAAACTATGTTAAAGTTTCAAACAGATCGCCTTGTTAGATTTCCTACTTTAAATGAAATCGCGGTCTGTTAGTTCCACATTCCACCACGAGGGAGCACACTCTATTCTTAACAAAACTGTATCTGAATGTAACTCCGTTAAACAACCTATCAGGAGATATGCTAGTCGAGGGGGTCGCGGTCTTAACCAAGAATTATTATTTGCTGAAATTACTATTCGAAAATAGTGGTATCAATACTTCTGACATTTTTATCTGGCATAAGTAACATTTATGCTGTATTTTTAAAAATCGGACACCGTTCAGAAGTATACTACAATGAAACATCACGTGACTGCCTTGTAAAATAAGTATATAATAGAAATAAATCAATTAGTGAAATTAGCGCCCCTCCCCCCTACCCGAAATTTCACGCGCCATTTTTATAAACTTTTTCTTATGTGTTATAAACTATCTTTAAGTTTCAAACAGATCGCCTTGTTATATTTCCTAATTTTAGCAAAATTGCGTTATGTCAGTTCCACATTCCACCACCAGGGAGCACACTCTATTCTTAACAAAACTGTATCGGAAGGAAACTCCGTTAAACAACCTATAAGTAGATATGTTACTCGAGGTGGTGGCAGTCTTAATAAGAAATTAAGATATTTGCTGAAATTAGTATTCGGAAATAGTGGTAACTAAACTTTAGACAATTTTATATTAAATAAGTAGCGTATATCTCAGGACTCCCTCAAAACTAGCACCTAAAATGGTTAGAAACGCTAACTTTTTAAATAGAAATCTAGCGCCTCCACCCCCCTCCCCGAAATTTCACGCGCCTTTCTTTTTTACACTTTATCTTATAAAATATCTTAGTTAGATTTCCTAATTTTAACAAAATCACGTTATGTTAGTTCCGCATTCCACCACCAGGGAATGCACTCTATTCTTAACAAAAGCATATCTGAACGAAACTCCTTTACGCAATCTTTCCATAGATACATGGGTCCGGATGGTGGCGGTCTGCGGTAACAAACGCTAAGATTTAAAAAATAATTCTAGCTCCCCTCCCCCTCTTTGAAATATCACACTCCATTTTTTTTTTACACTTTTTCTTATGTGTTATAAACTATCTTAAATTTTCAAACAAATCGAGTGGCGATCTTAACCAATAATTTAAGATATTTCCTGAAATTACTATTCGAAAATAGTGGTATGAATACTTGTAAACTTTCTGATGATGAATGACTTATACTTATCTCATAGCGCTGTTCAATTATCCCACGCAAATTATTAGATTTTCGAAGCACGTTAGTCTTTATCATCAAAAGTAGTCCCCCCCCCCCCCCTTTTTCCATTCACACAAACCTAACAAATACAAATTATGCGGTAGCGGGCGAAGCACATTAGTCTGTCATAATAATATCTGTAATGCGCACTAACTGGTATATTTAATCAAAAGTAGTTCCCTCCCTCCCCATCTTCCATTGACACAAACCTAACAAAATAAAATTATGCGACAGCGGGCGAAGCACGCTTTTCAATTTCGCTGGAAGAATGCATCTCATTTTACATCAGCCTCGCACGGACTGAAATAATCCAATAGCGGGCGAAGCACACTAGTCTATGTCATAATAATATCTGTAATGTGAACTTTCCTAATTTTAACAAAATCGCTTTATGTTAGTTCCACATTCCACCACCAGGGAGCGCACACTATTCATAACAAAAGTGCATCAGAACGAAACTCTGTTGGGATATTTAATCAAAAGTATTTCCCTCCCCCTCCTTTCCATTTACCCAAACCTTACAAATATAAATTATACGATAGCGGGCGAAGCACGCTAGTCTCCCCTCGAAATATCACACTCCATTTTTTTTTGACAATTTTTCTTATGCGTTATAAACTATTTTAAAGTTTCAACCAATAATCTCAACCAATCGATCTCAACCAATAATTTAAGATATTTGCAGAAATTACTATTCTAAAATAGTGGTATGAATACTTACAAACTTTCTTATAATGAATAAGTTATACTTGTCTCATAGAGCGGCGTCGATAAACCTCACGCAAATTGTTAGATTTCCTAAATTAAATAATTTCATGGTTAAAAAAGTACGTGCCTTCATTTTATTCTATTCATTAGATAGAAATGAAACAGATTAATTAAATAATAATTAATATCTCAGCTTCTAAGTGAGTTATCGCTTTGAACTGGGTATGTATGAAATCTGCGAGAGATTTCGGATGGCAAAATATTTTATCAAAAAATTTAATATTTAAAAAGTTAAAATTTCGTATTAAAATATTCCACTACCGTAAACCGCAAGGTCGCCGTCATGTCTGAAGTTGAGCACACCTGCTTTCACGCCGAAATGAAATCTCTTTTCATTGTCTTTTCAAATACAGAAATTAAATTTTTATCGATCGATTTTTAGTGGATTTTTTGCATTATACCCAACGCAGAAATGTGAACTTTGTACCAAATGAAAGTAGATTTTTTTCTGCGTCTGTCCACCCCTATATCATTATGTTTACAAATGATACCATTTACAAATTTCTCGTACCAATATTTTCTGATATGCGATTTCGCTTTAAAATGCCCACTTCATTTTTCAGCTTAATTTCCTCCATGGTAACCGTACACCGGCTGATTTTACTGGCAACCCTTAGGAGAAACTCCGAAGTTTTGGAGAATGTCCGTTTGAACCTGTGTTAAAAAGGTGGATTGGTTAATTTTAGAAGTTAATTAGCCCGTAATTCGGTTAATTACCGACTTTTTCAAAATTTTAGGATTTGTTGTTTGATGCGAGGTGTTCAGCTACAAGTACCCAAAATTTCAAGTCTCTAACATGTATAGTTTCTGAGAACGGGCTCTGTGACGGACAGACAGACAGAGGAGTGAGACGAATAGGGTTTCGTCAGATGAACGAAACCCTAAAAAGAAAACATTTCAGGTCCATGCTACATATGATAACCCTTCTCTTATAAAAAAATCTTTCCAATATAATTGAAAAGTGTTAATGGTTTTGGTTTGTCTGTCTTCTCCACACTCATGTACAAAAATTAAACAGAAAAAAATAGTTTCGATATTTGTATATGTTACTGCAGTTTATGTGTTGCATGCACTTTTTAACACTTTCCAACAAAGTTGAAAAGTGTTTATGGCTTCAGTTTGTCTGGCCGCGCTCTAACTCCCGTAAATATACTCAGATCGTTCTGAAATTTTTGGATGTTAGTAACTCCTACCATAGCACGAACCCTATTTCAAATGAAGTTTGTAGCACGTTTAGTTCATTTACAGGGACAGTCAAAAGTTTTCCGTTACATTACGGCCTATGGGAAAAAATCATTTAAAATGATTTTTAATGATGTTACATGCTTTCAAACATAATAAAATTGATATGCATTTATCAAGTGCACTAAAATATGCATTCTGTAGAATATGCAGCGCAAGGAATAGTTATTATTTATTTACAGGGCCACACAAAAGGATTCCGTTACATAATGATATAGGGGTGGAGGGAATTTTTTCGAGTGTATTTCAATTATGTTAAATTATTTCATGTATAATGAAATTGATATATGTCGCTGAGGTTTACTATAAATTATTTCATGTATAATACGAAGTGCATAGCATTATTTACAGGGACACACAAAAGATTTCAGATACTATATTGTATCCGAAGTACTATACATTAGCAATGATTGCGGGAAATGCATTTTTAATTATGGTATGTGCTTTTATGTTTCACTATATGTATGCATTGCATATGGTGTGTATAAATGCTCTAATTGATATACAGGGCTACACAAAAGATTTCGTAATGGTTACTGGGTATGATTGCAAATTGCTTAAAGGTGGTTTTTAAATGAGTTATGCATTTTTACGCTGAACTTAATTTAGTTTATAGGAAATGTTTGTAGAATATGCATAAAATGATATACAGGGTCACGCAAAGAATTGGATACATGGCCGTCTATAAATGATAATTTCTTTTCTGGAAATGTGATTCCAGTAGTTTTAAGAGTGTTTTATTTTGAATTAAACTTTAGCTAAATAGTGGCGTATAATAAAGGTACTAGGTTAACTACAAGGTTGTACAAAAGTATACAAGTATGTTTTCATCTATTAGTATAAATTGCTGAAAGAGAAATTTCAACCTGTTATATGCTTTCTTGCTAAACTAAATTTCTCCATTATATAGTATCTATATCAACCTACAGATCAAATACAGGGCTGTTCAAAAGAATTGGAATGCATATTTGCTATGGAAGGTAACTGCTGAAATCAGTTTTTCAAATGTTTTATGCGTTTTCTAAAATGTTTAGTTAGTTCTCTTATATACTTTATTTCCCTAAATAACGAAGTTTTGTTAAAGCATTCAGGAAGTGTTGGAAATGGAAAGTGTTTCATAATCTATGCTTAACGCATGATTTTTCTTACTTGTTTGAAAATGGAATGTACATTATTATTTTCTTCTATCTTTACAAGAAGAAAGTATGAGATTCATGAAAAATTTCGACTTCCTGTTTTCTATGGATGTTTTAGAAGGGTCCTGAACACGATTTGATGATTTTTAGAAAATGTCTGTCTGTGAGTCTGTCTGTCACTCTGTGAGTTTGTATGTGACAAAAATTTTGTGGGTGCTCTATCTCAAGAACTAATGCACTGAATTTCACAACTTTAGATTCAGTTAGACCTTGATATAAACTGGTGCTGATTACTTTTTGGTGTAAATCGTCCAACAGGTGGCACCATGGGTGCAAGACCACCAGTCTCAGGACTGATTTCAGTCTTGGAGAGAGATTTCTGACTGATAGTAAATTCTACTTTATATACTTAAATAATAGCAATTTTATTATCAAGAACTTTTAGTCTGTCTTTTGTCGTAAGATCAGAATTTTTAGCCATATTCCAAGACATAGAAATCTTCTAACCAATCTCTACTGTGTTATATCTAATATTCTGAAAAAAGTTTTCAGTCTTGGCTTGATGAACTTCTTGCACCCATGGGAGGCGCTGCTGTGCTGCATTTTTCACGATTTCCGCAAAAGCTATATCTCAGGAACTAATGCACAGATTTTCATAAAATGTCAGATTCAGTTAGTCCTTGATATAATTTAGTGCTGGTTACTTTTTGGTGAAAATTGCTCCAACAGGTGGCGCTGCTATTCTGTATTATTCATGATTACCGCAATGGCTCTATTTCAAGAACTAAAGCATGAATTTTCAACAAACTTCAGATTCAGTTAGTCTTACATAAATTAGTGCTGTTTAGTTGTTGGTGTAAATCTCCCAACAGGTGGCTCTGCTATGCTACATTTTTCACAATTTCTGCAATAGCTGTATCTCAAGAACTAATGCATGAATTTTCATCAAGCTTCAGATTGAGTTAGTCCCCGGTATAAATGGGTCCTAATTATTTTTTTGTGTAAATCCACCAATAGGTGTGCTATTTAGAATTTTTTATAATTTCCGCAATAGGTTTATCTAAAAAACTAATGCACAGATTTTCATTAAACTTCAGATTTAGCTAGATTTTGGTGTAAATCACTTAGCTGGTCACACTGATATGCTGCATTTTTCAGGAAGTATTAACATGGATGAGATAGAAGAAAGTTTTGGGATTGCCACATCCGACTAGTTTATACAGGTTTCCTTTGATTAGTGTGGTTAATTGTTCCCACAATAAATACTAATTGAAATATACATGCAATTGGAAAATCTACAATAGATCCATAGTCAAATAATATAATAATGTACTATGATATTGTTTTTGATGTGTTATTGTTAGTAAGTACATCTTACAGCTTGAGTTGAAACTTTTTATATAATAATAAGCAATATGTTTTCTATAGAAAATGGTATCTGTATCATTTATTTTTTATTTAAAAGGAAGCATTAACTTTCATTAAGAATTCAGTTACATTGCTTTCTATATGCTGTGATTATTTGAAATGTTTTAACAGTGTTGTACTGTTTGTAACAAAGTACAATCTGTTTACTTTTAATTAGATGCACAAATCTTCCTCATAGAAAATGTGCATGTAACATTTAATGTTCTTTTACAGGACCAAATAATTGAGATATATTATTGTATCTTACATTGCTTATAAGCACTAATTGCTGGAAGAGTTTTTTACCTGTGTTATAGCTTTTGAAACTTAACTAAGTTTTAGTATGTTATGTGGTGGGCATCAGTTTCAAAGGTCATGTACAGTGCTGCACAAAAAATTTCAAATACATTTCCTTTTATGTGCAGTAATCTAAGAAAATGCATTTTCAGCTTTGTTACATGTTTTTCCCTTAAACCAAACTTTAGTACACAATGCGATGTTTGTATAATTGTTAAATTCATATGCACAGAAGAATTGAGATACATTGCCATCTAAGAATTCTTATTGTCAGAAGTGCATTTTCAGGTATCTTATGTTTTTTAGCTGAATTAGTTTTTATTATACTATGTGGTGCATATAAAAATCTATTGATCATATACATGCTCATACAAAATAATTCGAATATGTTATCGATAATGGGCAGTAATCACTAAAAGTGGATTTATAACTGTTTTGTTTTTCTTGTAACAATGTTTTAACCGTGCTGGAAAGTATTTTGTTATCTAATTATGTCACATGATTTTTTATTCTTGTTTTACTCTGTTTTGATTGAAATAATTATATTCTTTATGAATTTACCTCTCAAAATTTTGAGTTAACATGACACCTTTCTTATAAATTTTAATTGTCAGAATTTTTTTAATTAATCTAAAGACCGCGATTCATGTTGGGATTAAAGTTTCACTCAAATAGGAGATGTAATATCAACTTTACATATCTTAAATTAAAACTAGATAGTGCCCATCAAGATTTGACGGTAAATAACTTGAAGGTTTCATTAGAAAAATTCTTGAATTTTTAATTAGTTGCTTTTAAATTAATTATTGAATGACGAATTTCTATGCTGCATAAGTGATCCCTATTTCTTTAAGGCGATAGATGGTGCTGTCAGTCTAACCTATTCAATGGAGTGAAAAAAATTTAAGTTTATAATTTACAACCAATTATGCTTGCTTTTTATCAGAAATTTACCTAAAAATGTCAGTAAGAGAATTTATTTTTCTTACTATGGCCTCTTTAAATAACAATATTTATTTTTATTTATTTTTTAAAACTACATGACCATTAAAAGCTGCCATGAATTTTACCTTTACCTGTCTCATTCTCTAAAAACCTAAATTTGAAACTTGATGCAGCTAATGATTTATAATATATATTTTTTATTACTTGAATTTTATTTTACATTTTTATACATTTTTTTAATATTAAACCTCAATATCAAAGTAATTTTTTTTATAGCTCTTATACGAATATTTTTCTTTTTTTCTGTTTTATTTTTTATACAAATGAATGACAAACTTTTCTTTCTGACACATATATAACCTTGATAATGGTCAGAAAATATAACAAAAATTTGTTGATCAGCTCAATTTATTTAATTGATAATTACATGCAAAATATTTTAGCTTAAATAATTTAAATATAAAATCATTATTTTTTCAAAATATTATTGAGTGTTAAATTTTATTTAATAAATTCAAATAATAATAATAATAAAATAAAAATCCTATAACTTCTCTTTCTAATAAAATATGTCATTATCAGGAGTGAGGAAATGCATCATTTTACTCACCACTGGCGAGTGAATTTTCCGATAGGGCGAGTGAATTTTTAGGTAGTCTTTGAAAACTGCAAACTATAGAGATATGCAAAAACTTTTTTTTTTTTTTTTTTTTTTTTTTTTTTTTTTTTTTTTTTTTTTAAGGAATTAGCTATATTTTTCAACTTTCTTAATTACTGTGATGTAAACATGGTACTAAGTTCTATTTTATATTAAACTTTCATCTCTTTTTTATATTTCTTAATTTTACAGGAAAAAAAAAAAATATGAAAATGCATTATAGTAATAGTAACCAACTATTTTTGAGTTGTGTAAATTTTGTCATAAAACTTTTCAACTGTACGTTGTATTTTACTGGCTGGTGAAATAAATCCTTGGCTGGTAAGATTTTCTAGAAATTTCCCACCCCTGGTCATTATTGAAATGAATTATCGACAAAAATATTACACATTTTGCCAGGCTTGGGCTCGAACCTGTGTCCTCTACTACAATTCAGAGCTTTAAACTGCTGCTTTAACCCGCTATGTTAGCAGGAACTGAAAAGGTTCGAAAAACAGTTGACGCATACGCAGTTGCCTCGAATTTGAGTTCTGATCTTACAGAAATAGTTTTGAGTTTTAATATTTATGATACCTTATTTTTTCAAAGAAGCAGCTATAACTTAACATGCTAGTTTCCCAATCTTCGTGTGTAGCTATTGGCAATTCATAAGACGGATCACCAGCCATAATTGCCTCAAATCTCTGTGTTTATCTTCTGTGTGTAATATGAGCAAAAGCAGACGAACTTAAAACAACTTCTACCTGTAATGTGATAGTTCAACTGAGCGAGCATCTTTGCGTATGTGCAGTGCACACTCCAAAGGCAGACTTTGATATTTTGACCTAGGCTAATTAAAGAAGTCAAAGATATTAGTACTGTATAGCCCAAGAAGATGCTGTAGATGTGCAATAATGCATCTGTTATGCAAAAAATTGGAGAAGGGATGCATAAAAGAAATTATTGTGGGTCCTTCATGATGCATAATTTTCTTCTAGGAAGAAATATAAATTTTTATAACTGATCATAAGGACAGAATATTTTGCATTAATGTGATGGAATCAGCTTATTGCTGAAAAAAAAAAAAAAAGAGCCAGATTTCAGAAATGTTTGGTCCCAGAGACCTTTGATTAGAAAAGTCTAGTGCCACCATTGAACATAAGAATGATTGGAGATGGAATTAATTGGTAAAAGAAGCATAAAATGTGTTTTATGTTACCTGTAAATTGAAAGCTATTTGTTAAGCTTACCGCCTTTTATGCTGCTTGGAATTATTGTATAGTAGACCCTGAAGACATTTTAAGGTTCTTTTTAATTATGATTGATCAAGTCAAGTTCTAAAAAGACAGAAGATTATTGAAAATATAGATAATTTCTCATAAATTTTTATGTTCTCGCAAGTAATTTAAAATAGACATGCATATTTTCCACTTTTTGCTTATTCACTCCCCTTTTTGCATAAAAAAAAAAAAAAAAACAAATCTTGATTTATTTTTCTCTTTTTAAATTATTGTTGTTTAGATTCCAGTTTATAAAATATAAATGTAGCATGAAATATCTAAATTTATGAAAATAAAAAAATTCATATTAAAAAAATAGACAAAGTTTATATAAAAAACTCCTTGGCGTGCAGCTTGGAAGAATAAATTATGATTCATAAACAAATAAAAACTCATGAATGTTATTCTTGTTGGATGTAAAATATTAGATGTCTATATATGTCTTATGCAATAGGAAAATCAAAGTTTCACAGAAAATAATTTTGTTCATGCAAGTTTTCTGATATATTCATCATTATGAATGAGACTATATGAATTGATGGAAAAGTTTACCTTGATGGAAAAAGTTTGTTTATAACTGTTTTGACATGGAAGTTAAAGATCTTAATGATATTTTTAAAACAAATTAGTAAATACTCTTTTGTTTAGTCTGTGGGGCCCGTTACAAGACTCGTCCTGGTTTGTCCTATCACTACAGCCATGGACACAACAATGATTCTACTGATAACACAGAGGAGGAGACTAACTACACTCCTCCAAAACCAGTTGTTCCTCCGCCACCACCTGTTGCTGCTGCTGCTGTTGCCGCCGCTGCTGCTATTCCTCCTCCTCCACCTCCTCCTTGTGCTCCTCCTCCTCCTCCTCAGGTTTTGCAGCCAACTATTTCATCATGGCCAGGACCTTCATCTGAAGATGGTCCTTTGAGTATGTTGATAATTTTACTAATAATTTTCTTTTCATATGCACTAATGCTTAACATCTTCTGAAGTGAATAGTAAATAAGTAGACAGCCTTTCTTCTGATTTATTCTTACTTAAAAAAAAAAAAAAAAAAAAAAAAAAAAAAATGAAACTTCTGTGTTTATATCACGAATAAATGAAAAAAAAAAAAGCAACAACTAATGATTGAAATGTATTATTCTGTTTTGTGTGCTTGCCTTATCAATGCCGATTAAATATAAAACTTCATTATTTCATAAAAGAAAAAGATTTAATAATGATTATTAGTATTACAAATGTCTGTTTTTATTTTAAAAAATTTATGTTGCAGTCAAAATATTAATGTTGTTATAAAGTGACTGGTGTAAATGAATTTACTCTTTATTTGACTAAATTGCATAAAAAGGGGGAAATCTGTTTTTAATTCATACATGTAAAAAAAAGTATATTAATAAACTATTTTAAAATGTTATTTCTAAATAAAAATTAGTTTTAGTTTATATGTTATACAGGTTGTCCTAAAATGATTGAAACACTCTTTAATTTTTTAACCTGTTGGAGGTATCTAGGCAATGTAAATTGCAAATGGACTATGTTTGATGAAACAATGTATTGACCCCAGTGGCAGAAAGCTTTGTAGCTGTCTGCGACAAGCTTTTAAAATTTCATAATCTGTCAGCAATTTTCCATGTCATTTTAATGAATAAATAATAAATTAAACTAGGAATTTTTTATCATTCTATTTAAAACATGGTAATCATGATGCATTCTCATTAATTTTGCTTATAACATTTCATCATCTAACTTCTTGTGAAATTTCTAAAGTGTGAAGGATAAGCAGAACCACACATAGGGAATAACGATGCTTTTAAAAACCTTCGAAAGCTTCAGAGGCCTCAAGCGCGAAAAGCACTAAGTTTTTTCTAAAACCCTTGAATGAAATCTGCGGTCTTTTGAGGAAATTATTTTTTTGTAATTCTTTGGTTAAATTCACGTTTTTCTATGGCTTTTTGAAGAATATATCTTTTTTTCGCAATTTTTGGACGAAATTTGTGTTTTTTTCGTGATCCCTTGACAGAATTTGCGTTTTGTTCGCGATCCTTTGACAAAATTCGCGTTTGTTTCACGATCCTTTTCCGAAATTCGCGCATTTTACGCGACCTTTTGCCAAAATTCGCGCTTTTTAAGCGATCTTTTGCCGAAATTCGCGCTTTTTACGCAATTTTTTGCCAAAATTCACGTTTTTTACCCGATCTTTTGCCAAAATTCACACCTTTCAGGTCTTTTGCCGAAATTAAAGCTTTTAACGCAATCTTTTGCTGAACTTCACTTTTTACGCGATCTTTTGCCGAAATTCACGCCATTAACACGATCTTTTGCCGAATTTTGCAAAGATCGTGTCTTTTGATTCCCGAAATAACCCGAAATTCGCGCTTTTTACGCAATTTTTTGCCAAAATTCACGCATTTACCAGATCTTTTACCGAAATTAACGCTTTTTTGCCAAAATTTGCGCTTTTTACGCAATATTTTGCCGAAATTCGTGCTTTATACGCGATATTATGCCGAAATACACGCTTTTTACGCGATGTTATGCCGAAATTCGCGCTTTATATGCGATTTTTTGCCGAAATTCGCGCTTTTTACGCGATTTTTTGCCGAAATTCGCGATTTTTGCCAAAATTCACGCCTTTTACCCGATCTTTTGCCGAAATTAAAGTTTTTAACGCGATCTTTTGCTGAAATTTACATTTTTTACGCGATCTTTTGCCAAAATTCACGGCATTAACACGATGTTTTGCTGAAATTTGCGCTTTTTACGCGACTTTTTTGCCAAAATTCGCGCTTTTTACGAGATCTTTTGCCGAAATTTGCGCTTTTTACGCGGTCTTTTGCCAAAATTCACGTTTTTTACCCGATGTTTTGCCGAAATTCACTTTTTTTAAGCGCTTTTTTGCCGAAATTCGCGCTTTTTTTTGCCGAAACTCGCGCTTTTCACGCGGAAAAAATTGTCCGAAAGTTGCAGACAATTTTTTAAATTGACTTCATCAGTGCAGACAATGATTGTCCGCAAAAGACGTTTTGTGTCCGCGACTATGTCACCGTGTCGCGGTGTTTCTGCCACTGGGGTATTGACTGATGAAATAGTCCTACTATTAATTTTCAAAAAGTTACTTTTATATAAGTAAGGTTCACACACTCCTCGGAATTTCCAAGGACTATGACACCTGGTACCACTATTAATGATAAGAAAATTTACATTTAATTTTTAAAACACAGAATTCTCAATCACCGCCTTTATTCACAGATTTTGCAATATTTTTCTGCTGTGAAAAACTTTGAAAATACTGTTAAAATTTACTATGTGAACCCTGTATAAGGTATATTTAGAAAAAACAAAAAATCCTGTTCTTTTGTGACCAAAATTCAAAGAATTTCATGCTTTGAAATTTATAACATTTCAGAGCTTTCTAGTACTAAAATGGATAGACTATTTTTTAGTGCCAGGGAGCTCCGGCATGTCATAAAATTCAAAGTGTCTTAACTTAGTGAATTTTGATTGTAGAAGAGTGGAATTTTTACTATTATACTAGCCAAAGTATGGAGAAACTTTTTCTAAAGATAACTTATCGATCCCCAGTGACCGTATAAAAATTAAAAAAGGGTAACTTTAAAAACTAATGGTAGATCCACATAATAGTAATTGCTACCTTATTTTTAACATTTTTGCAATTTACATTGCTTACATACCTTCAACAGGTAAAAAACTAAAGTGTGTTTCAATCTTTTGGGGATGCCCATTACAATTCTATTTTTAAAATGTCAAATAAAAGGTTACTGAATAATTCATTTTTATTTTTGAGTAAAACAAATAGTTGTGCATCTACCAACTATAGCTCATTCATTTTTCCTTACAGGTCTTAATTATATATGGTATATGGAAATCAGCAATTCATAGCCTAATATTTTGTTAGCTTCTTTTCAGAATCATTTAAATAATGTAAAATTGAAATATTTTAATCTGTGAATTGGTTTTGTTTGGTTATATTTCATGGAAAATTTTATGTTTTTCTCTTGTTTTTTTCCTCCCAAATGAGATTTGCAAGCTGTATAAGTGTGTTATACGAGGAAGCAGCATACATATTAATAATGGAATTCAGGGAAGTCTGATAGTCAGTGAAAAATCAGGGAAATTTTTTTTACAGTTTCTGTAAGCACCCTGTATAATCTGCGCAACCTTTGGTTCCAAGCTTTGCAGATTAGAAGAGCTTGACTGCCAAATATATATTCACCATTCAATTTAAAATGCCTTTATAAAAAAACAAAGAGAATTTCATTTCCCTTTTTAATCATGAAACATTTAAAATATTTCTAAGCATTTTCTTGTTTGCACAATGTGCTTTAGTATATTTGAATGCAATTTAAAAATAATATCCTCATGCATTTGTAAATACTTTTGAAAAGGTATGGAGATATTCTTTTTAAGTTTAAAAATACACACATTTAAAAAATACTTTTTAAAATGTGCCCAGATTATAATGTATTTTATTTAAAATTTTTTGTTGATTAAATATTGTATTCACTTTAATTATTATTATTATTTTTTTTATAATCTGCATCCTCATCTGGTCTGTTAGTAATATAAAATATTTAGTTAAAAATTTACTTTAGTATATTATTTAAACTTTCATTGCCTTTTAAATTGCTAAAGCAGTTTTAAAATTTGTATAGATGAATGTATTTCCAAATAAATTAATTTTGGATGAGAGTATAGAAATTATCAAATTTCAAAATGTTTTTGCTATTGTTTTTTATGTGATTCTGTTGATGTGATGCCCATAATTTATCAAATAAATTTTAATGTAATATTTCTATGTATTTTTCGGATTAAGTTTTTAATTCACTTCATATATATTCAACTATTATTCTAATAATTTTCAAATTTCATTGTTTTTTATTGTGGTAGTTATGTCTTTGTTTAAATCACATTTATTTGAATTTTAATGTTTCTTTTTTTTTTCTGTATGTGTAAGTGTGTAAACATTAGCTGCAAGCAGTTTTAATTGAAAGTTACTATAACAAATATTTTTATTTAACTCAATACAAGCTTATTGTTTTGCACGATGTTAAAATTTTGTTTTTAACTTCTGTGAAAATATATATATATATATATATATATTAGTGAACCATTAAATTATTTTATTTATATAAAATTAATTTTTTAATAGAATTCTTGGTATGTAGTCAAATTATTTATGAAAGCTCAGCTAAATTTGTTACTTGTCAGCTATGTCATTAATTAATTGTTTATACTGCTTTGTAGCTAATGTTATAGCATGCATAAATAAGTTTAGTATAGATAGTCTACATTTATTCAATAGATTTATTTTTCCCTTACATTTTAAGCTTGCATTTTCAGGAGCCTAAGCTCTTTCTCTTCTACAGGTGGGTTGTGCATGTTCACAACACAAAATTTTTCAAAATTTTTTGTAATTGAGTCACAATGACGACTCATCTAATTTACAAAATCACTTTGCACTCACTATCAAAACAGTGATTAGTGACCCTTTAGTAAAGAGCTTATTTTGGAACCTGAAAAGAACCTTCTCCCTTTTCGTTTTGTAGTATTCGGATAGTGCTTTGTTTATTTGTTTCTCGAGCAATTAGATGCACTTTTTAGTACTTGGGTCACTATTGTAAAGAGTATGAAATGATTGCATGTGGTATTGAAGTGCTTTTAGCTTGAATTAGATTTTTTTTTTTTTTTTTTTTTTTGTATCCATATTGCTTTTAACTGTGATGAAGATTTAATTTGTAACTAAAGAACTGTAATTGTAATCATGATATGTTATTTCATAAATGCTGTTTCTCAAAATATTAATAATGATGATAATAATAAAGAATTTTGATTTATCAATAATTCCCAGTTAAAAGTAAAAGCATTTTAAATGAGAAACTAATATTTTATTTTCTTATCAATTCGATTATCTTTTACTTTAAATGTACTAACTGCTCACACAACTTTTGTTCAAAAGCTCCACTATAGACTTTTAGGGAACTCAAATTCATACTTTTTTCCCTTTAACTTTTGCCCTGTGTCCCCCACCTCCTCCTTTCCTAATAATTTTTTCTAACTATTAGCCTCTTGTTGCCTTATTATCATTATTAATTTAGCTACATTTTCTCAAGATCATAGAAAGCATTTGAGAGTAAGGAAATGCTTCCACCACAGTTTAACCCTACATTATTGTCCACATATTCAGCAATTTTTTTCTATGAATATTAGTTTATATATTGGGATTTATTTCATTCTAAAGTTCTTGTTATGAGATCTTTTCAATTTTTGCCCTTTCTTCTATGGAGTATAATTTACTTCTGGTATTGAAATTCATCTTTTTGTCATTCTGGATCTATTTAATGTCAGAATTCAAGAGATTGTAAAACTTTACTTTTCTGTGAGCAACAGAACTTATTTAAAAATTGTTTTCTTCTTCAACAAAGATTATCCATGCTATTCTACATAATCTGGGAGAGTAACAAATGAAATTTTAATTCTTCTGCTATTGTGTGAATTCATACAATTTCTCTGTAAAAAAAAAATAAGGGGGCTAGCCACTTAGCTTTGGAATTCTCCTCCATAATGGACTAGTCTATGGACTTTTGATGCATTCTTATATTTAAAATATCTTCTCAGGAAAATCATATTTTTAACATCTTTTTTCTGTGTACTCTTCTTAAAAGATGTCTCTTTTTTTCTTAGTTTTCAAAATATTTCTGAAATCTATGCTGGATTTAATATTTTATGTGTTAAAAGCGGGTGAACTGTGAGTAAGATTTTAACATTTCCTATAAAATTAAGTCTATACTTTAGAAATATTTTGAGAACTAAGGAAAAAAAAATCTTTTAGGAAATGTACACAAAAATAAAAGTTAAAAATATTAATTTCCGAAGAGATTTTAAATATACGGATGCATCAAATGCCTATAGACTTTACATTAATGAGGGGAAATCGGAAGCTGAGTGACCAGCCTTCTTAATAGTTCCCATAGTTTTATTTAAGAGCTTTTTAAGTATTATGTCAGCATTAAGTTTGTTGAAAAATTAAATATTTTTCTAGGAAGCATTTTTTGTGAGAGTATTAGTTACAAAAGCAGAAGTATTAATGAAGTTATAAAATTAATCAAATGTGTTAATCAAATAAATATCAAGTAAATAAAAAAATCAATTATTAAGAAAATAAAGAAAATTTGATATTTTTCAGTCAATAATAATAACTGTAGAATTCTAACCAGCTTTTAAAAAGGTCAAGGTGCTGCTGTGAAAGAGGCACTTTTTTGATTCCTATGGCACTTTTTGATTTTTTTTTTTAAATTAATTCTTTAACTTGTAAAAGCAATTTTAATATTTAAAGTCAGGGTACTTTTTTCAAGATGCAACAATGAGTCAGTTTTTATTATACAAGCAATTTTTTTTTTTTTTTTAAAGTACAAAAGCCAATAAAGGCATAATTTTTTAGTCTGAAAGTCAAGAAGACTGCCTTCTTTTTTTTTTTTTTTTTTTTTTTTTCATAAGCAGCAAGAAGACTGCTATTTGTTTAGATGAATGGGCAATAAATGTGCTATTTTTTAAAACCAAAGGGCAGGCAGGGTGCAGCACCCTCCTGAAACTGACTGAGGTAAACTCTGCATAGTTAGAATCAATATATGTGAGGGGGGAAAAAAAGAGTAATAAGTTAATAAATGACATTTTATTCGAGATTTTTCTATGTTAACATCTGAGGTTTGATATTTAACTGCTCTTTAACTTAGTGAAACTGTCTGTGTATTTAAATTTTTAGGATGCAGGGAAAAGATTCATTATAGAGAATTGTTTTTTTTTTAAAAGGAAATGTATGTAAAAGAATATATTCTGTACATATAAAAAATGGTGGAGGGATAGGGAAATCAGTTACAATATAAAGAAAAGGGGAGTGGGTGCCAATTTTTATTACATATTTGTTTGGTTTTTTTAACATGCAATGCTAGAAACTCAGTTCATGTTATGAGTTTCTGAATCAGCGTTTATGCTATGTATAGCTTGTAATGATAACTAATGTACAATGTTGAAATATCTGTTAAAAATATTTCATCTTAAAATGAAATGAAAGCCCAGTGGTGTAGTGGTCAGGGCATCTGGCTGCCGCACCGCGGGTCAAGAGTTCCACTCCTGACTGGGCAAGGTTTACCCAGTTTTTCATCCCTTTGGGATCGATAAAATGAGTACCAAGCTTGCTTGGGAACTAAACACCAAGGGTCTCGCGTTAGGCTGACCACCTGGCCGGGATGCATCCTGTATAGCACCTCGGGGCCCAGGGTCAAGAAAACAGAGATAGGCACTGTTGGCCCAGATCCTTCATGGCTTGTATAGCCACAGAGTTTAGTAGTTAGTAAAATGAAATGACTAATAGTGGAATGAGGTTAATTTCACATTTTAATTGTACACAAGGGAGGGGACAGGATGTATATTGCAGTTTTATTTTATATATTCATTTAGGTGCATTTTTCACAACAACATTCTTTGTTATTTGATTTCTAAACTGCCTCACTCCTCACATTATAAGCAATTTTAAAGCTCTGTTGCATGTATATGTAAAAAATTTTGCACGCACATGCAAAGTTTTTATCACAATTTTTAAATGATGCTAGAAAAAACACTCAAGTAATAGCTTATTGCATGTTTTACATTAAAAAAAATAATTGTATCTGTTCTAAGACTTAAAAAAGAATTAAAAAGCAACTTTTTTTTAACATACATTTTAACTTATGAGTTTTATGTTGTTTAATATCTAACTTCCATATTAATAAACAATTTACACAATTCTATTGCTTTTATTTACATTTGTAAATTTTCGTTAATATATATTGTAACATATTAATATTACATGACGTGTAAATTAGGAAAACTGATCAAAACCATTGCTACAGACCAAAATTTTTCTATCCCCCCCCCCCCCTCCCTTCCTCTAACATTATATAATTTTTTTAAATGCGTATCTACATACCTATGTCATATAAATACCTCTGTGTTGTGTGGGGTTTGTCACACTACATATTATAAATGAGATCAAGAAATTTGTCATTATTAGTATTACTGTAGTGTCTTAATTTTTTCCTTCCTGGTATAATTAGAAGTTTACTAAAAAAATATAAATGTACATTATTTTTTGTGTTTTACCAATAAGTAGAAAAAAAAATATATCAATGCACAGTACATATCTCTTCCCCCTTATATCACTTATGTTTATTTTTTTTAATTATTATTATATACTAGCAATTTGTTGTATTGCATTGGTATTTGAAAGACCTTTTGAATTTTTGGGAAAATACTTAGCAATCCAATTTTTAAATTAAAATATGTAAGTCATGAGCTAAAAATGTAATTATCATTTATAAATCCTAATTTGACCTTTCAATCACCATTAGATTCCTTAAAATTGACCGATTAATTCCTGAGTTTTTGAGTATTGAAAGATTAGTTGATTGATTTATTTTCCCTGTTTGTTCAAAAAACTATTTTAGACATTGGAATGCAACAAGCTGTAGATTGTAGACAGAATTATCATTTATAAATCTTAATTAGACCACCTTTTAATCACCATATGATTTCTTAAAGTTGATTGATTAGGTCCTGAGTTTGAGTATTGAAATATTGGTTGATTGATTGATTCTCCCAGATTTTCTCTGTTCTCAAAAACTATTTTAGATATCAGAATGTATCAAACTGTGGATTGTACTTAGAAACATTGTCTATCTATCCCTGATAAGTTTAGTGTTTGTTATGCTTAACTATTTCTGAGTGCATTTCAGACAGAGAGACAAGAAAAATTTTTTTTTTTACTTTTGACTATATGTATATATCACCTAAATAGTCAAATGGATTTAGAAATAGGTGTTTTTCTAAAAATCACTTAAACTACAATTTTATATAATGATATAGATAATTACTCATCAATAAAAAGCACAGTTATATGTTTTCCATGTTTCATAAAGCATGGATATAAGTAAAATTTAAATGTAAAATCAATTTGTGAAGAAAAAGTAAAATATTTTTAAATGGATTTTCTGTGAACAACTGAGTATGATCTCTTCTACCCCTACCCCACATTAACTACCAATTCTATTAGCAGAAATATACTAGACTTTATGTGGATTTAAAAACCTAAAAATATTTTAGAAAAAAAAAAAGGGGATAATACATTGCTCTTTTTAACCAATTGAAAAAAAGAAAGAGGTTTTGAATTTGATGCGTATGTAATCTTTTTATGTTCTCAGATTACTTCAAAACTATGCAATTGATTCATGGAATTTTTTTTATTTAATTGATGCTCTGGAATTGGTCCTGTTTAAATTTTATCAAAAATGGTTCGATACTTTTTAAAAATTCACCACCCCCCCACCCCCCCCCCCCCCCCCAAAAAAAAAAAATTAAATAAATAAATAAATAAAATAAAATAAATAAATAAATAAAAAGAAGAAATAATTAAAAGTAAAATAAATTTCTTTAAAATATTTCATTTTCAATGATTTTCATTGGCACAATGCTATCTTTGGGAGAGAAAGTCGCTACCTGGCAATTTTCCTTCCTCTTTATACTGTTTTGTTTCTAGGATTGTTGTACTTGTAGGGAAAACCAAAAAGCAATGTTTTAATCGCTAAAAACTTTTATGACATAAACAATCAGTTAAAAAAAAAAATAAAATAAAATCATAAAGCGTTTAAATTGCCCCAAAATTTCTGTGGTACATTCGCTTCATTTGAAGAACTATATTTTTATAGTGGAGGGATTTGTACACTAATACAGGGTGGGCCAAATGTCCCTGGCAAATGTTTGAATTTAATATAAAGTATACTAATTAAAGCCTTTTTTTATGTTTATTGTAAAATAATAAATGATTTTATTACAGTTAATTAGAGAAAAATATTTTCACATGTTAAAGGCGATTTCTTTTACATAATATAAAGACCGGGCGGCAGCGACACAAATGGCTACGCCATCGAGTTACCGGATGAAATCATGATGCAGGGCAAGATTTTTAGGAGTACATTAAGGAATGAATGGTGTGCCTCGACATTTCTTGGTATGATATGAGCAGCAGTGGGCGCCAACTCATCATTTTGGCATCACTATCACACCGTCGAGTTAGGGATGAAACTGGTGCCAAATTAAAGGTAAAATAAAGTCTTTTAAGAATATTTTGGTCTTCCTGTGCATATCCTGGTAGAAATCCCCGGTAGACTAAAGTCTATAACAAAAAAATGAGTCATAATTTACAATTGAAACCCTATAAATATAATATTTTACATTACATTGCCATATTTATTACTTCGAATCGACTTTCAAGATGAATTAAGGGTTTGGGAAAAAGCTTATTAACAGTACGTTATAAAATGACTGATTCAGCATAATTTGGTACAAAGTGAGAAGAATGGGGTGCCAATTCCCTATTTTGACAGTACGATATCGTCATTGAGTTACGGCTTGACATTTTGGCACATTAAACATACCAATTAGTACAATACGAATGTTTCAGTTCTGCTTCGTCATATCTTGGTAGTATATAAGCAGAGCTAAAATCTTAATTTTGGCAGTATAATAAAGTCATTGAGTAAAAGCTTGAAATTTTGGCACATTAAAGGCTCATATCAGTACAATAAGATTATTTCATTCTGCCTCGTCATATCTTGGTGCGGGACGAGTAGAGCGGGGCACCAATTCTTAATTGTGGCTGTATAATCATGTCATCGAGTTACAGTTTGAAATTTTGGCACATTAAAGCTACATGTCAGTACAATAAGAATATTTCAGTCTGCCTCATCATATCTTGGTACGAGATGAGCAGAGCACGGTGCCAATTCTTAATTTTGGCGATATAATCACATCATCAAGTTACGACATGAAATCTTTATGTAGGACAAGATTATTAGGAGTAGATTTAAAGAATGACTGGTCTGCCTCAACATTTCTTGGTATGATATGAGCAGCAGCGGGTGCCAACTCGTCATTTTGGCATCACTATCACGTCATCGAATTACTGGATGAAACCGGTGCCAAATTAAAGGTAAAATAAAGTATTTTAAGAATACTTTGGTCTGCCTGTGCATATCCTGCTAGAAAACCCCGGCAGACTAAAATCTATAACAAAAAAAATACATCATAATGTACAACTGAAACCCTATAAACATAATATTTTACATTGATTCAACCTTTAATTCATCTTGAAAGTCAACTCGAAGTAATATATATGGCAATGTAATGTAAAATATTATGTTTATAGGTTTTAAATTGCACATTATGACTTATTTTTTTGTTATAGATTTCAGTCTGCCAGGTGTTTCTACCAAGATATGTGCAGGCAAACCAAAATATTCTTAAAAGACTTTATTTTACCTTTAATTTGGCACTGGTTTCATCCCTTAACTCGATGACATAATAGTTTCACCAAAACGATGAGTTGGCACCCGCTGTTGCTCATATCGTACCAAGAAATGTTGAGTCAGACCAGTTATTCTTTAATCTACTCCTAATAACATTGTCTTACATGAAGATTTCATGTCGTAACTCGATGACGTGTTAAAACTGACAAAATTAAGAATTGGTGCCTCGCTCTGCTTGTCTTGTACCAAGATATGACGAGGCAGACTGAAATATTCTTATTTTACTGATATGTACCTTTAATGTGCCAAAATTTCAAGTTGTAACTCGATGACGGGATTATACCGTCAAAATTAAGAATTGGTGCCCGCTCTACTCGTCCCACACCAAGATATGACGAGGCAGAATGAAATAATCTTATTGTACTAATCGGTATTTTTAATGTGCCAAAATTTCAAGCCATAACTCGATGACGTGATAGTACTGTCAAATTAGGGAATTGACCATCCGTTCTTCTCATTTTGTACCAAGTTATGCTGAATCAGTCATTTTCTTACATACTGTTAATAAGCTTTTCCTAAACCCTTAATTCATCTTGGAAAGTCTGTTTGAAGTAATATATATGGCAATGTACTGTAAAATATTATGTTTATAGGGTTTCAGTTGTACATTATGATGTATTTTTTTTGTTATAGATTTTAGTCTGCCGGGGTTTTCTAGCAGGATATGCACAGGCAGACCAAAATATTCTTTAAAGACTTTATTTTACCTTTAATTTGGCACCAGTTTCATCCCTAACTCGATGGTGTGATAGTAATGCCAAAATGATGAGTTGGTGCCCGCTGCTGCTCATATCGTACCAAGAAATGTTGAGGCAGACCAGTCATTCCTTAATCTACTCCTAAAAATCTTGTCCTGCATCATGATTTCATTCAATAACTCGATGACGTAGTCATTTGTGTCACCGCCGCTCACTGTAATATACTCTCTTTAACTCATTTCCTTTGAACTTTTTTATTTGGTCTATCTCCAAAAAAAAAAAAAAAAAATCTTGGAGGTAGTTTGTGTTTACATTAACCCAAATTCTGTAACATTTTTTAAGTTATTGAATCTTAAAATATTTGTTTATTCTCTAAAAGGTCCCAAAGTTTTTTCAGATTTAGCAATTTAAAATTTTAAAAGTATATTTTTTAAATAATCTTAAACACCTTTCCCTGTAAAACACATTCAATTAAGACTATGCGTTATCATATTCAAAGTCTAGTTTTAAAAAATATATATACTCATATTACTGTTGTTTAATTTGAGATTTCCCTTTAAAAATAAATTTGAAGAAATCTATCTTGAGATTATTGATGTTAAAGTGTAGTTTTGTTAACAAATATAATTGTATATGGAGTCTTCAGTATCTTAATCTTGTGTATTTCGTAAGTGCTATTTGCTTGTTTTAAAATATTAAATTTGAAATATTGTATCATTTATTATGCATTTAAAAAAGTAGTGTGTTGTCCGTGGGGGTATGACTAATATTGCATGTATGCTTTTTCCAGTTGCATTCCTCAATCCTCTTTTATTAAGTTTATGTAGTTCATTTGCAAGAAATAATCAAAAGCATGAAGTAGTTACTAGAAACATAGTTTTTAGCTTGTTATGAACTATAAAAATGCACTTTTTTATAGTATTTAAAAAAAAAAACAAAAAAAAAACATAAAGATGTGTTCAAAAAGCTTTTAGTATAAAAGCTATGTTAAAAAGGGGGGGGGGGGCAGCATTGATGTTTACAGTTTTAATTGTATTCTTCAGTTTAAACAGTGCATTTAATAATTGTATTTACTTCATTTATGTGTCCAAATACTACTGTAAAGATTCTATAATTATTCAAAATCTGTAAATTTCTGCATATTAAATTTTGTATGAACCCCAACAAACTTGTAAAATGAAATGTAAAAGTAAATTTAGGCAGAAACATTGTTAAACACTAACTCATATATTTACTGTTAAAGCTATATTGTTAACTTTTTTCTGACTTCCATTTGCTCTGAAAGAGTTATTTAGATTTTTTCTAAACTGTAAATTTACAACAAATATATGTTATTTCTGTCCTATGTAAAACTGCTAAAATAGTGACTATGATAAAAATGCCAAAAGAAATATTTTTAAAAAAAATGGAAATTTTAAGTCTTACGTTGTTATTTGCTGATAAACTATATTTCAAAAGCTTTTTGAACATATATCGTATTTGCTTAAATGTAGATTCTTCATTTTATTCTGTGCTGGCTTTTAGATAATTTCCTTTAAAAAGTGTTATGTTCTATTTTTTGTTTTTTACTCCCAGCTCCGAGACCTACCTCAGAAAAAGGTGGCACGCTCCCAAGCACTTACTGCGACTTTTGTCTGGGGGATAGTATTGAGAACAAAAAAACCAGAATGCCAGAAGAATTAGTTTCATGTTCAGATTGTGGACGTTCAGGTTGGTGGGAACATAGGTCTCCTATTTTTTATTCATTTAAAGCTTTATACCCTTGAAAAATAAAATTTTGAAAGTGTGTTTAGTTAAAGAAATTATTTAAAACATTTTTTAACTCTTTGGAAACTTTTGACTTATAATTGTTTTACATTTTAATAATGTTTGTTAAAGTATCCAATCAAATTCTTTTGTTTATTACTATTGATAAATCCTGAATAACATGAGTCACTTTAATAATGTTTATATCTAAAGTATTAATAAATAAATAAAAATGTGAAGTTACTGATATTTTCCTTTTATTAAAAACTTTCTATCTTGAAAGAAGGGTTATTTGGGCACCTTTATTTGTGTAATTTGTCAAGAATTTAGAATGCAACCATAACATACATTATAACACATGAACTATGTAAATTTAAATCTAATAAGAATATGAAAAAAAAAAAAAAATTACTCTTATTTTCAGACAACTTTTTATCCTGGGGAAAAGTTACTTTGGCACCTAAATTTATTTATGGAATTTGACAAGAGTACGGAATGTATTGTAACTAACTACACAATAATTTGTCAGTGTTGATATTAGAAGCACCAAACTATCATTTTATAATTTTCAGCTACAAAAACCATTTTAGGATGCATAAGCTTATGTGAAATTTAAATGCAGAACTTTTGATATGAATTCAGCTGTTAATTAGAAAAATGCATACTTGCATGTTGCTTTTAATTGAATATCTGCATTCTTCTAATTTCATTGTAATTATGTGAATTATTTTTAGTAATATCTACTTGGTATTTCAAATTGTTGAAACATATTTCAGAAATATTTGTTCATCAAGAATTTTCCCAGATTTCCAGAATTTATGCCTGATAGTTTATAGTGTTTGAAATTATTTTTCTGTAACTTTTGAGATAAAACTGCTTTATTAGAAATGTAAAGTTTTCGGTAATTTAATAATATTTTAAACATTTACTTAAAAAAAAAAAAAAATCGTAACCTATAAAATAAACCTGCATACTGTTTTTTTTCTTTTGTCATATAATTTCAGAATTGTCTATGTAGGCCTAGAGACATCCCACTTATTAAAATAAATAAATAAATAAATAAATAAACTTTAAAGAGTTTGCTTGAATCATATATATATATATTTTAATTAGGAAAAACTTTAGATGATTTATTCATTAAGTGATCATAAACTGGATGATTATAAAAGAAATATTTTTAAATCAAATATTAATTATCTGTTCAAATTTTCATGATATCTTATATTACGTCAAAATTTGAGTTGAAGTAATCAGTCATTTCGGCTAATTTTGTTTATAAACACCTCTGTTATATGATAAGGTTAACTATTTGAAATTTAAAATGTATTTGTGATATTAGGGAAAATGGAGATTTGATTTTTATTATTAAATGCTTCAATTTTTTCCCTTTGGTATTGCAATAAATTTATTTCTGTTTTCCATGCATGATTTTGCCTGAGTTAAGTGCATATTGCTAGCTCTTTTTTATTTATTTTGTTTAGAACAAGCCATTAAAAAATTAGAAAAATATTTAGAAAATATATTCAATTACTTCTGTTAAATTTTCTCTGTAAATGAAAACAAAAAACATTAAACTGAAGTTTTTGTTTTTTTATTGTCATTATTTACCAGGATTTTGATTGTTTTAAGCATTTGTTTACCTGATTATTTTCAAGTCTGTTTAAAATGACTGAAATGTTATTTCCTAATTACATTTTTTTTTTTTTCAATTTGAATGAAACAATTTATTTTATCATTTATTTATGTAATCTCAGCTTACATGATTTCTTTTGCATTTTCTTTTTGAGATCGATATTTTTTTTTCTTAATTTACATGGATATTATTGTTTTGAAACTTATATCTGTTTTACATGTTTGCTTTGTATTTTTTGTAATTTTATAGGTATGATGTTTAATGAATACATTTTATATTCCAGCTCACCCAACCTGTCTACAGTTTACACCTAATATGACTGCATCTGTGAAAAAATATAGATGGCAATGTATTGAATGTAAATCTTGTGGTATTTGTGGCACCTCAGATAATGATGTAAGTCAATATTTTCTTATTTTCAGGCAGTTTTAGAAGTTTTATTATTTTCTGTTATGCTTTATTTTAAAAAATATATATTGAATTATGCTTTATTTAAAAAAATATATATTGAAATACTGTATTCAACTGTGGGTTATCTGTAAATTTTTTTATCGCTTACATTTTCTAAATTGGTAAAAAATAAGGGGGAAAAATATGATGGTTTAACAGGGAAAGATTTATAATGTGGAAGGCTCATCTTGCCTGAACTTGTTTAGTAGTTTCATAACTGTAGCTATTATGTTCTCTGTGTCCCTTGCTCAGTAATGCTTGCAAACCCCCGTGAATTGTGACACTATTCCAATTGGGATCACTATGTGGTCCCAGGCAGTGGTGGGATTCAGCCGGTTTGGTAGAACCAGTTGTTAATTTTTATTTTGTTTGGTGAACCGGTTGTTAAAACGATACTTCAGAGGCACATTTAGGGTGATACATTAAAATATTATTGTTAACAAAATTTTGAAAAATTACACATTATATATTTTTTTTCTCCATAAATATGGTTAATAACTCCAGTAACTGACACCAATCCTATATTGAAAAACCAATAACAGTCACAGGGTTCGTATGGGTTCTGGAATTTCCAGACCAAGAAATCCTTTGCTACCAGTATTTTCCTATAGAAAATCTCCTTAATAAATAAAGCGAAATTTTACACATTTAGGCTAGATTTATTCTTCTATAAAAAATGCTGACATTTTTTATGGGAAATTCCCTAAACTAACGAACACTGCTGTCACCAGAGCTGCGGAGTCGGAGTCGTGGAATCGGAGTAAGAGTCGCTAAAAATATGACGACTCCGACTCCAAACTTTTTGTTGAACAGTTTGACGTGAAATAAAAAATAAAACCAATTACGCTTAATTTTAAATTTATGAACTGAATTATTATTTTATTTTTTAACTCTATACATTAATAAATATTTAGGTATTTTTCAGTGTGAGTTTTGAAAGGCTTTTGTTTTGTTTCTTTTTTTGTAAATTAAGTCCAACTCAATCCGCGGGTTCCGTGTCGGCTCGGCTATCCAACCCAATGAAGGAATCTATCTCAGACAAAAACAGATGTTTCAATTTAACCTCTGTCCCTCCGTGTTCGGGTCGGGTCCTGAAATTTATATTTTAAGTCAGTCCGAAGCGAACCGGAAAGAAACCTGAACCATGAACCCAATCTGAAATGATATAAAATCAAAATTTTATTAGAATTATGAAAAATAGTCATCTCTAACAGCAATTTTATCTTTTGTGTAGGAAAAGAAATATATATTTACTTATTCGACTTATAAGTTAAACGATATTATGGACTTTCTTTTGAAAAATCGGGTCAACCCGACCCAAACCAGCAATAATAATTATCAGACTGGCGCACAACGAAAAACATTTAGGGCCAACTCAATCCGAACCAACGTTCGAATCGGACCCTAACAAATGCAACAATCTACTTCAGATAACAATGGATATTTCACTTATCCTTTGTTCAACTTATACTGCCTTTTTTTCAGTATTTCAGATAAAAGAGAATGTGTGTAAAATATGAAACTGATTAAAGCCGCTATCACTACAATATAGGACAACTCATACAGAATTTTTCTCATTAAAACAAAAAACTGTAATTTTCTTCTTAAATATTTCTTACCCAAAACTTAGACGTTCTTCTATTTATAAGCCCCAACTAGAGTCTTCCAAAGGCCATGTTGTACCCGACCCAAATCTGAAATTTCTGCTGAAAGTCAACCCGAGACCCGACAAAAAGGAATCCGTCAACCAAATCTGAAAATGGAAAAAAAGTCGTCAATCCGCCCCTAATTCGACACGAAAGAAAATTAGTTCATATTTTATAGAATAAACAATTATAAAAAAAAGCCTACAATTTTATCTTTTTTGTATAAAAATGAACTTAAATACACTCATTAATATTCAAATATATAGATTTTTCATTCAGTACATATTTTCTTTTGAAAAATCAGGTAAAATCAAAAGTGTCAAAACCTAACCCGAAACATTTAAAGCGTATCTGATCCGGGCTAAATTTGGTTATCCTATTCGATAGAGGATCGTAATTCTAACCTACTGTAGTTCTGTTTCATAAAGTTTCCTTTCTGTTTCCATAAAATATATTTGATGTAACATTTAAAAAAATATATTAGACGTCACATTTAAAAAACCGAAATTTTTTTTAATTTGGCATCTAATATATATTTTATTGTCTTTAAAGTATGAATTAATGTCTGAAATTGGTATATAAACTGTAAATTATAAATACAGGCATTACAATCTCAAATGTAGATAACTACATTTTTATAATATGAGGATTAATACTTGGCACTTTAAGAGTATTATTCCTTTCATCTAATGCATAATTCTTCAAGTAAGGGGCAAATTATTATTTCAAAAAACTGGTGCCAACCGAACAATTTATTTTTTTTTTAAAAGCTCCAAACTGTCTATAATACTTGGCAGGAAATCCTGCCAGTCGTATTATTATATATGGGTTATATATTTATATATCTATAAATAGGGTAGATGTGCCTGTAATGGACACCCTTAAGGAATTTCTCTAAAAATTGTTTTTTAAGTAATAGTTATGTGTATTACATTCCAGTTTGTTTTTAATATTATATTAATTTATCAACAATATTTAACCATTCCCATAGTCTCATTTCCCAATATGAATCAAAATTTAATTGTAAATAGCAGAAATATATCAAAACACCTAAAATGCCAGTAATGGACACCCCATAAAAAGTAATAAATATAATTGTTTTCATTACTGTATTTAGAACTAATCGAATGAAATTTTCGGCCGAAAATAGAAATATTACCGAAATTCGGTTTCTATTTCGGTCGATCCTTAATCTTAATTACCCAACAGCCAAGAAGGGTTATGTGTTTCACTCGTATCTGGGTAAGCGGATTTCTTTATACCCTCGAAATATCCCAACGGCTGGATGGATTTTAATGAATGAGATCTCTATCGATTCGTCTTAACCGTCCGATGGTTATAGGCTAAATTTTGTTTTTATAAATTCAAAATTGTGGTAGAGACGAAAAAAATTACGCACCCTATTGAGCGGCATATCATTGAGTAGGTCTTTCAAAATGAAGACGATGTTTCATTGACATTGCAGTCAGAAACTCCGTTTAAATGTTACACAACCTGGAAGTTGTGTAGGTAGGATCTCTAGCTTTACTGCAACTCTAACTTTCATAGACATCTATAGGCCTCATCAAAACAGTGTTTATAGATTGGAACTAACAATTAAACACAACTTAAAAGTCATCAATGCAAGTAAATAAAAAAAAACAGGTAAATAATATAAAAAATGGTTTCACATTGATGAGAAATAATTAATTAGTTCGCTTTTTATGCAGTCGGGGTTTTTTGATTTTTTAAATTCAATTTTTACTTGTTACTATTTAATTTTGAACACTTTTTCAATTTGCATTATCTATACATCTCCAACAGTTAGAAAATTAAAGCGCATTTCAATCTTTTTGAGAAACCCTGTGTGTATGCCAGAGTCGGAGTCGATTGTTTCAAAAATCCAGGAGTCGGAGTCGGTCATTTTACCTACCGACTCCGCAGCCCTGTTGTCACAAAGTGAACCAGTGTCTGACAATTTGCAAAGATTTTTTTTTTTTTTAAAGTTATTTTATATTTCAAGGCATTTATACTTTAAAAATACTTTAATCTTTATTATAAAAACAAAATACTTAAAACTTATTTGTATATGATATCATACTACAGATGTACATATCCCTTTCTCATGTTTTAAATAATTAGTAACACAGATGTCCAATTATTGACATTTATGAACCAGTAACTGACAAAGTGGTATCAGACACTGATAGAACAACTTAAATTTTAATGGCTGTAAGACAAATTTCATTTATAATATTATTACGTTTTTTTAAAGTGTTCAAATAATAAATTTCAACTTTCTTTAATATAACCAGTAATTTACACCTTTATCAGAGACTGGTGAAATGAAAGTCTTTGAACCAATAATTAGCACACCCCATAAGGCTAAATTAAATAACTACAAAGTATAAATCATTGCACTAATGTATAATAAACTATAGTTTTTTCTGTTGGCTAGAGGTGAAAAGTTGACTAACTATTTCTGTTGAATCAAACAGCATGACGATTAATCTAATACCTCTAAAGGAATGGGTTCCTACTTTTATAGTAAATACATATATGTTAAGAAAAAAGCACAAATCCGATAATTTTAGAGTAAAGACCAAGAAAATTCAAAGTGAGGACACTTATCAAGAAGCTATATATTTATATCTCAAATAACACAAGTTATTTAAAATTTTAAAGCTCTTTTGTATACTATAATATGTATAATTTTTACCACATCCTTTATTGTTTTATTTAAGTATTAACTAATATGAAATTTTATTGATACAAAATTAATTTTATTTTAATCTTCTTTGCATGTGCAGTATCTATACTAATAAAAGAAAGTTTCGCTCTATCTGTGTGTATGTCTGCGATGGATAGCAAAATCTACTACATGTACAAGGCTGAAAATTTGTGTGAGAGTAGTTCAAAGCCTCTACTGATGCACCTGAGGCTCAGAATTTTATTTTTTTGGAGTTATTAATTAAAAATTGCAACGCACACTTATAAAAAAATCATCTATTTCACTTCCAATTGTTGGAATTGATCGCGCATGCCCATAACCCCATTTACGCATCGGAAGGAAACAGAACTTTAATTTTGATCATTTCCGTAAAGTCATCATAACTCCGTGGTAAAGCGTGTGACTGCTAAGCGAAAGGTCCTCAGTTCGAAAATCGAAGGACAGAAATTGCAATTTTAAGGGTTTCTTTTATCTATACTAATAAAAGAAAGTTTTGCTCCATCATAATAATTATTCTTAATTTTAAAACAATTGAATTATTTAAAAAAAAAAAAAAAAAAAAAAAAAAAAAAAACTACACATAAATGAATTGAATTAAAAAAAAAAAATTACTACATGAACTAATTCTAGAAGTGTTATAAAGTAAAATTTAGTACCCTAAAATAACTTAACAAACTATGTAGAGATATTTGAAATAAAACATAGGACTCACATTTGTATAAATCCATAAGAGAATAAATAAAACTAAATCTTCAATTTCTAAAGATATGCAGATAAATCAGATCATTTCTTTTTATTAAATCAGTGAAAAAATATAATTATTTCACTTATAAAATCCTGTGTAGAGGAGAGGGTGCCAAATAAAACAGAGCCGGCAATATTTATTAGTAATTTCGAATTAGAAACTGAAAAAAACAAAACAAATCCTAACAATTACTGCACATTTACTTCACATATAATAACCCTTAATGTTTAACATTTCATATAGTCTATTCAAATCCAGATAAATATAAGAAATTCCAGAATTATAACTATAAAATTGTCCGCAGGAAAACAAACTTAAAAAATCTAACTGATTGGTGCTGCCGTCTACAAGCAATATGACAAAACAAAGAATCGCGATTACTTAGATAACTACCAAACGTAAAAAAACAAGGAAATGTCTTCTTAGAAGCACTTTTAACATTAAAAACCAGTATTTTTTCACGACTTTTTTCATTTAAAAATATAAATTCAAACAAAATCGAGTTAAAGATATAGAATTATGCAACTTTGAGGTTTATTTAAGGTTTTTACCGCGGTCCGGGCGACGCTGGGCGAGTCAGCTAGTTGTTACTACAAAAAAAAAAAAAAAATTAGGGTAATTTGGGACTATTTATAGAAGAAGACATTCATGAATATCTTGGTGAAATTTGAGAGTTTCATAACAAAACCTAACATAAAGGACGCATTCAAAGACATCCAAAAATCAAACATCTACCATTCACAAGAGCCGATTTATCGAGATTAACTTAGAAGAAATTACTTAAATTTATGACAAAAGCAAGGACGTAAATAGGAATACTTGGCATTCAGCGAGTTTGTAATCTCATAATATAGAGACTTCAAAAATATCTTGAGCTCTTCCGATAGTTAGTATTTTTAATATCTAACTGATCATGGACATGGGTTAATTTTTAAGCTTACATTTCTTCTATTTTTGGTTATCCTTAATGTATTATACAGTTTTGATCCAGTTTCTGATATAAATTTTATTCAGGATTTCATGATTGCCGAATATTTGTTATATTAATTGCGTCCTTTTTTAGGGAAACATGTTTCAGGATTTTTTTTTTTTTTTTTTTTTCAATATACCAAAAGATCAAACTTTTGAACGATGTTCTTATAATATTGGAAAGTGTTTCATAATCTATGTGTGATGCTTCATTTTCCTTTCATGTTTATGCATCAAAAATCATTCGGGCAGCGAACCGATTGTTCAATTATTTGAATCCCACCACTGGTCCCAGGCCTCTTTAATCACTCGCCACCTTTTTACAGCACCTCTAGCCAAAATGAATACTATCATAAATCATTTAACATATGAAATTACAGGGTTGGCAAAAACCTGCTTTTTTTTGGGGGGGGGGGGGGGGGCTTGTTTATTTGTTTTAAACCAACATTTAAACAGCTATCAGACTTAATAAACAGGCTTTTTTTGTAAGCTATGTTATAATACAAATTACTTTTAAATGGCTAAATTAATAATATTATATATTTTAGACGTTCATGAGACTTTTTTCTATTATTATATCTAAAGCAAACCTTATCTCTACCCCCATCGTTTGACATCGTTTTGTAGTATTAAACTTCAGTATTATTTTTCTAGGACTGAATTTTACAATTTTTTGAATGCTTTTGATTATTTATTGAATGAGCTATCTACTTCTATTCGCTCTGCTATATGTCACACGAAGATTCTTTACACAGGAAACTTCTTAAAAGTATATATAAATTTGACTGTCTTGAACATATTTAACTTAAATAATATATGAAATATCTGAATAAGGCACTGCCTACTTTATAAAACTTATAAATCTCAAATAGCATATGAATATCTATGGCTCTTGTGCAGGCATCGTACACAGTAAAAACATTTACATGATGACATATACATTTTAAATTCTAAAATTATATAATACATGGAAGACAAATAATCATATTGGGCAAGGAAATTCAGAAAAATGTGTTGTGTTGGAGAATGACGGCTACTTAAATTTAATAAAGATGATAATCTTGAAATGCTTCTTGTGTATTGTGCTATCCATACAAAGAAAATTTAGAGAAAAATGAATTATAAACTATGTTAATGTTATCAATTTTAACGATAAATGTCTCTCTTCAAGATATTTTGTGAGGATAAAAATGCAGACCGTATAATACTTTTCTTTAACACTGAGGTAAGTTGGAAAAGTACAACAAAACTCTTTTTGGCCCAAAGGCGAAGATGTATAATCTCATTTTATTTACAAAATTATGTTAAAAACACATTTCTGACAGAAGATTGACCTCTTTGATAAGTTAAAAAATGTGCAATGAATAGTTATTGTTACGGCTCTATTATGCTTTCACCGTGTGATTAGAGTTCACTTTTTTAAATAATAAGAGACATACTTTGCAGATTAGGGGGGAAGGGGGCATAGTGACTTTAAAGGGGATTTGGTGGGGCATGGCCTATAAAAGGTTGGGAACCACTGGCCTAGACCCACTATGTCTCATGTTGATTGTTGAGATAAAGTGTTGTTAAAATTAGAAATTATTTATATCCAATAATTTGGAACACTTAAATTACAAAAAAGAGAAAATATTATATTACATTTGTTTAAAACAAAACCTGTTTTTTTTTTTTTTTTTTTTTTTTTAGAAAAAAAAAGTTTATTTAAACCATGGTTTAACCATTTGTTCAAGCCATTTACTTTAAACCATCCCTGTGCCAACCATTTGCCATCCCTGGAAATTTACAATTATGTAAAAAAATGTCATTGCACAAATTAAAAATGCATTTACTTGATACTACCAATAGGCATAAATAATTTTAACACTGGGAAATTTATAAATTTCTTAAATGTAAAATAATTAACTGAAAAAGTTATCTTAGAAACACAATTAATTTAAAACTTCTTTGAAAACACAATTAAAAATATTTTTAGTTGGTGACTATAATATTGTACATCACACCTTAAATCCATTTAGAAAAACCCTTGGAAAAATATTACATGATAGTAAAATAGTTTGATATAAATCAACAATCATGAACCTATATAATTTGATATTAAAGTTCATTCATTTAAAATTTGTTTGACATGATAAGTATAATCTTTCTCAGATGCTTGGCAGAACGTAAACAGCACTTTTTCTGCTGTACCTAAGAAAAACTCTTGATCAAAAAGCTAATTTGCTGAATGCATCATGTGACCGTGGAATGAAGCAGTGACCATTTCTATTCATATATCGACTGAAAGAACGGCATACACAATAAGGCATGACTATTTGCTTCTAATGTTGCTAAAACAAAGTCACCAGAGGTTGCTGCAAACCTGCACCAAAATTGAAATCCGATCATGCGATCCGCTGGCTTGTTTCATTAAATGCAGATTGGCAAAAATTTAAATTCATTATTGTAACCTGTTTTGTCTTTCAGTAAATATCGCAAAATAAAATATTTATTATTTTAAATTCATAACATATTTTAGTTGTTATTTGTTAAATATATTTATGTTACGTTATATAGCAATTTACTGTGGAATATGAAAAAGAAATTACAAATTTTTTTAAACAGGCAAGAAACATTTTTTATTTGTTGTTGTTTTTTAAAGTTATTATTATTAACTTTTTCTTTGTATAAGTCATTATTTCTAATTTACACATGCAAAAAATAAAATCTGTTTTTGCCAAGAGGGAAAAAAAAATGGTATTTTTATGTTAGTCAGGTGCAAGTGATAAATCGCCAAATATTTTTCCTATCGCTATCATTTGCATAGCATTAATTTAATTTTAAGTATAAGTCATTCAATTTATTTTAAATGTATAACTTTCATTAAAAAAATATATATTACATACATTTAAAGCACATGCCTTTCATTCATTTCAATTGAAATACAGAAAAAAATTTACAAAATAAGAAATTAAAATAATACCATAAACAAAAACATTTTATTTCACAATAAAAGTAATTGTTTCTAATTTGCACATGCAAAAAATAATAGCTTTTTTAGCAAGAAAAAAAAGTTGGTGAGAATTGAGCCTGCCTAACATAAAAGTATCAAAAAATTCTATTTGTGAGATTTGATGAATGTGAGAGTACCCTTATTTTGATAAAATTGAGTAGATGAATTTAAATATTTTTCTAAATATTCTACTTACATTTCTTAAGTATTCAGTAAATATGCAATACTCTTTTGATAGATAATTGTTCTCATAGTCTTGCTACATTTGTTGCTAACGTCATTATTGTTTTATACTGAGCTTGGCAACATACCCACTAATGGAAATTTAACTCAGTAGTCTGCAATTTATTCTTCATAATCAGGTTACATAGATGGTAGGGTACGTGGGCATCATCAGTGGGTCTAATAATTATAATTTTACAACACATGCATATCTAAGAGGCAACGTCAAAAAACACGTGATTTTAGCAAGGCTCTTTTTTCTATATGACCTTCCATTTTATGGTGTAGTACGTATGCCGACAGTCTGGCTGACGGGAGACGTTGCATTTACCTGTGGGAGTAGGTATTATCCAGGTGAAAAAACTTCAAAATTATGTCATTTTAGCATGACTTTTGTTTATAACATCTGTTTCTACTAACTATTTGGAATATTAATCCATTATTGCCAGACATTGCCAACGTTCTGCCAGATCCCGATTTATAGGTAAAACAGATGTCATTTTAGCAAGCTTGAAAATTGTAACATATTATTCTTTAGCTATCAAACAATCTATAATTAATTTGTCAGACTCAAATTTTATTGCAAAGTTAATGCCAGGTGGCTTAAAATCTGGCAACGAAAGTGCCGGTTTGAAGAGTGGTTTATAGGTAAAACAAATATGTCCCCTTCACGTCATTTTAGCAAGTTTGAAAATTATAACATATTATTCTTTAGCTATCAAACAATCTATAATTAATTTGTCAGACACAAATTCAGTTGCAAAGTTAATGTCAGACAGCTTTAAATCTGGCAACGATCTGGCCTGTTTGAAGAGTGGTTTATAAGTTTAAAAAAATATATGCCCTTCACGTCATTTCGTTGCCAGATTTAAAGCCGTCTGGCATTAACTTTGCAACCGAATTTGTGTCTGGCAAATTAGATATGGGTTGTCTGATGGCCAAAGAGTACAATTTTTAAGTTTGCTAAAATAACGTGAAAATGACATGTTTTTTTTTTTTTTTTTTACCTATAAATCTGAATCTGGCAGGGTCTTAGCAACATTGGCAATGCTGGCAATAATGGATTAATATCATAAATAGTTAGTAGAAACAGATGTTATAAACAAGAGTCAGGCTAAACTTACGTAATTTTGAAGTTTTCTCACCTCCATAACCCCTATTCCAACAGGTAAACGCAACATCTCCCGCCAGCCAAAGACTGTCCACATACGTGCTACACCATATAACGGAAAAGCATATAGGAAAATGAGCCTTGCTAAAATCAAGTGACGAAAACGTTGCTAGCTCTTAGACTAATATATTTTATTTAAGTACAGGGTATTGAAAAATATTCACTGAACCGAAAATCTTCATTAGTATGTCATATGAAAAACAAAGTAAAAAATAAACAATTCAGCAAATCTAAAAAGTTATTAAAATATAACAGTAAATTTGTTAATGTAACAGTAAAGTGTTACAATCTATCGCAAAGCATTTTATAAATCGTATAAAATTGAAAAGTATAAGTAATTGTTAATTTGAATATATGATTAATCTTAAACTTTAACAATGAGAAAAAAGCAAATTCAGTCTACTATCTGGGCAGGGTATCATTATTAACAAAGATTCGCTGATACCACACTGAATCTCAATTCAGGTTTTGTGCTGAATTTGGCTATGCTTCTTTGGCAGTTTTTGGTGAAATGAACATGTAGTTATATATGTTGTCTATGCAATGTCGAAATATTGCGCTTTGTTTAAAAAAAGCTCCTTCTCTGAATTTTGATTTGTTGAATAGATCATGGGACTGTAAAATGAACTACTAAGAATCGTCATTCAGGAAACTGTAGTTCTTGCAAAATGGTTAGCTACAAATACAGCCTTATTTTTGTGCTACATAAGAGCACTTAAAATTTTAAACTTTCAAGCAGTTTTGTCAAAAATTGCTTATCATGGTTTTAGAGGACTGAATATTAGGGGATTCTTATACACTTTTTGTCCATAACTTGTTCATTTCTTGATGTAGTTCTCCTGAATGCTTTTACTTTTCTTGATCCAGCTTCTAATTTCATTATAGCTAAAGCCCCTGCTCACACTTATCATCAATTCAGAAGTATTTATCTGCCATAACTTTTCACCACTGGTCATCCTGGGGAAAAAAAAAAAAATGTATATATATATGTATATATATATCAATACAAAAACCCTTAACGGGTTAAAAGTTTGACGCAGCATTTTATCTTATGCTCTAAGAATTTTAAATATGGAACTTAAAAATAATGATATCAAATTTTGAGTGACGCTATGCTATTAATTATAATCTCTCTATATATTATTTATTTCATCTTTTTATTTTTTTACAATCGCATGTTCAAAAATTATGTTCAATTTAAAAAAAAAAATGTATAAAAGTTTATTCATTGATGCTTTAACATTTACACCTCTCATAAATTCCAAGTATGAGGTTTAAAAGATATGATATCAAAATTTTAGTGACGCTTTGATGTGGCTTTAAACGATTTGTTTTAAAATTAAATTTAAATTATTTTTGTTTTGGCTAAGATATATTCACACATCTAAATAATAGTTTTAATTTTCCAATATACTTTAAATATGTCACTTTCACTGAATTTATATAATGCATTTAAATCTATTTATTTGAATAAATTGATTTATCCTTTGTCCAATGCTATTAAAAATTTAAAATAAGATTTACGTAAATAATTTTTTTGCCTCATAGTATCCATTTGAATACATTTCACTTAGTTTGGCTACAATGACGCAAAAAAATTATTTACGTAAATCTTATTTTAAATTTTTAATAGCATTGGACAAAGGATAAATCAATTTATTCAAATAAATAGATTTAAATGCATTATATAAATTCAGTGAAAGTGACATATTTAAAGTATATTGGAAAATTAAAACTATTATTTAGATGTGTGAATATATCTTAGCCAAAACAAAAATAATTTAAATTTAATTTTAAAACAAATCGTTTAAAGCCACATCAAAGCGTCACTAAAATTTTGATATCATATCTTTTAAAACTCATACTTGGAATTTATGAGAGGTGTAAATGTTAAAGCATCAATGAATAAACTTTTATACATTTTTTTTTTTAAATTGAACATAATTTTTGAACATGCGATTGTAAAAAAATAAAAAGATGAAATAAATAATATATAGAGAGATTATAATTAATAGCATAGCGTCACTCAAAATTTGATATCATTATTTTTAAGTTCCATATTTAAAATTCTTAGAGCATAAGATAAAATGCTGCGTCACAAACTTTTAACCCGTTAAGGGTTTTTGTATTGATATCATTACTTTTTTGAGGTTATTGAAAAAAATAATAATAATAAAATAAAAAAAAATAAAGACCAATACAAAGAATTCATAGTTCAGGATTTCCATTCACCTTAAATCTCTCCCCCCTCCCTCCCCGCAAAAAAGGATGACCATACTTCAATTTTAAAGAGCACCGTGCAATGAGATTTTTATAAGAACTCTTTGGTAAGATATGGAAGTAATGTACAGCATGCATGTTTAGAGGGTATTTCTGTTGGTTTGTTTCAGAGATTATAAAAAGCTATGTTAAATTTTACTATATAAAAAATTTACTTTGTTAAGAAAAATAGCAAGAAATATTACTCTTTAAACCTTTATATATATATATAACAATCATCGCTCACTTATAAAAGTAATTACATACATTTATATTAAATCCAAAACTACAAATTTCTGCTTCTCCCTTTTCTCATTCCTAGTGCAAAAAAATTAAACATTCTAAATTCTTTAATTTTATATAAAATAATCTTTCACCATCCCTATTTAAAATTCTTTATTAACAATAATAATAAATCATATAAAATAATCCCCTGAGCTCCGAAGATTCCACTTCTGCTTTTGCACCCACCTCTCCAGCTTACCTAAATAATAAAATCTTTCAAAATTAGTTTGAAAAAAAAAAATCTGCAACATTTGTTGCTCACTAACATAAATAAATAAATAAGCACTAACTTCCCTAATGTACAGTCGTGGAAAAAAAAAAGTAAACACCCCCTACTAACTCCTCAACAAATTACAGTAGAAGAAAGTTACTGGTACCGAACGATTGGAAATAAAGTCTACTTTTAAATAATGCATATAAAATTTGCTTAAGGGGTCATCTACACATTAAAACGAACCATAACTTTGTGTTTTTTCAATAGCAGTACACAATTCTTATAGCATAAATGAATTCTACACCATTTAATTAGCCTAAAAACAACTTTTTATGCAATTCGTACTATAAGTTTCCGAGAAATTAATTATTTTAAAACGAGTGTATTTTAAGGGCTGTATCCAAATTAAAGTTCGGTACTCGGTTGTTAACCGAGAGAGCTCCCTTCTTGATCAAGGCACCTTAAGCGTCACTCAAGCAGTCTATGAAGTCTGCTAGATTACAGGATAGCGTATAGTCCAGGCAATAGGGAATTTTACCTAGCAAAATTAATGGTAGTTCTGGAAATCGGCTTACTTTATGTTTTTTGGGTCGTTGAATCCGAATTTGTAACTTCCCACCAAAATTGCCCACGGCAACCCCCCAAATTTTGGTAAAAAGCCCCCCCCCCAAAAAAAAGGTTTTTATTAAAAAAAAATCAATTTTTTTTATTGTTTTAGGGGAAAAGTATCTAGAAATTCAGAAAGTAGACAAAATATGCAACAAATTAGATATATGACATTATGACTTAGGATGAAGAGGAAGGGGGGATCTGCCTCGGAACATGCGCACGGTGCTGCGTGGACCAAATTGCGCAATTCCACTTAACCACTCACACGTTTACATTCGCCCTCCCATCTCCCCTCCGAACTTTCCTTATAAGGTTTACTTTAAGTTTTTTGGGTCGCTGAATCCGAATTTACCCCCAAAATCCCCCCCCCCCCCCCAAAATAGTTGTTATTAACTTAAATTTCTTATTGTTTTAGGGGGAAAACATTACGAAATTCAGAAACTAGACAACATTTGCAACGAATAGGATATATGGCATTATGACGTAGGATAAACGGGGAGAGAGGGGGCTACCTCGGAACATTCCCCGCGCGCTTTTCTCAAAAACCAAATTTTTTCAAAAAATAAATTTTTTGGGGGTTGCCGGGTGAAATTTTGGAGGAAAATTACAAATTTGGATTCAGCGACCCCAAAAACATAAAGTGAGTAGAAATCCAGAACTAGTATTAATTTTTCCATGTAAAATCCCCTATTGCCTGAACTTCATAACTTAGTGCACATAGCGCCGCAGTGTATGTTCAGAGGCAGCCGTCCCCCTCCCCGTTCATCCTACTCCATAATGTCATATATCGTATTTGTTGCAAATTTTGTCTAGTTTCTGAATTTCGTAATGCTTTTCCTCTAAAACTATAAGAAATTTAAGTTAAAAACAACTATTTAGGGGGGGAGTCAGGGGGGGAAATTTTGGGGGGAAGTTAAAAATTCAGATTCAGCGACCCGAAAAACTTAAAGTAAACCTTATAGAGAAAGTTCGGAGGGGAGATGTGTGGTCGAATGTAAACTTGTGAGTGGTTAAGTGGAATTGCGCAATTTAGTTCACGCAGCACCGCGCGCATGTTCCGAGGCAGATTCCCCCTTCCCCTTCATCCTAAGTCATATATCTAATTTGTTGCAAATTTTGTGTACTTTCTGAATTTCTAGATACTTTTTCCCTAAAACAATAAAAAAATTTGATTTCTTTAATAAAAACCTTTTTTTTTGGGGGGGGGGGGGGGTATTTTACCAAAATTTGGGGGGGGGGGTTGCAGGGGGAAATTTTGGTGGGAAGTTAAAAATTCGGATTCAGCTACCCAAAAAACATATAGTAAGCCTTTTTCCAGAACTACCATGAATTTTGCTAGGTAGAGCCCCTATGCGGTCTCTATTGCCTGAACTATGATTAATTTTGTTTTTCTTTTATTGCTACTTTTTTATGTTAGTGTGGTGATTTTTCAAATGCTATTGCACAACTTGGCGATAAACGCGCTACTCTGTAAGTGGCACGGCAACCCTCCAGTGTACAGGAGGAATTGATAAAAAGAGTTTTTGTAGTCGGAATATGCGGAATGTTAAAGAATAGTGAATGGTTTAATGAAAGCAGAATAAAAACTTAATATTTAATTTAAGATGGGAGTCAGATTAATATATTAATTGAAATGGTTACTGGGTAATCACTTTATTAGTTTATACAAAGTCTAATTATCATGACAGCTACAATGCAGCTGCTAATGAAATTTTGTGAAACCAATCTTTTCTAAATAGTAACATGTCCTGAATTGTTCTTATTTACAATAATACTTCATTGCCACAAATACCATATAAGGGAGCTGGCTACTTTTATATTTTTTAAAAGTAAATTATTTAAAGCTTTCTTTTAAGCATATTAACTTTAAAATTAAATAAAAACAAGTATCTTACTTTTGCAAAAAAGCTGTTTTATCTTATTTATCTATAAACTTTAATTACTAAATAAGGAAAAGTATCATGATGAAAATTTTTACTTTTAGGAGCTCAAAACAACCAGCCAGAATAAAATGGTTCATTTTGAGCTAATCGTGATAATTTAAGTATATAAAGTAGAATTTTCTATCAGTCAAAAATATGTCCAAGACTGAAATCAGTCCTGAGACTGAAGGTCTTGCAGCACCCATGGCTGTAATCAATTAGCCTAAAAGAAATGCTTCAGGGTTTTTTTAGTTTTTATTTTCTTCTGTTTTACTTTTGTTACACAGATAAACGACAATAAGAAATTTGTTTCCCCTTTAGGTTTAATTTTATAAAAATAAAATACTACGATGCTTTAATTTTTGAAGCTGAAAAGAGTTATATAAAAAAAAAATAAGCAAAAGATACACATATTTCGAAAAAGATGTCATTTTAAGTCACTTTTCGTTTATAATATTATTAGAAACGATTCGCAAATGAATCATTTTATAAACGGGATTGGAAATCTTAATTTTGATTTCGTCAAACCTTTTATTTAAATTGTGCATTCTTTAAAAATGAAAGATTTTGTTTAATTTCTTTAAAAGAAAACTCAAAACACAAAATTAAATTAGTAATCTATCATTATTACACTCACATATCACAAGAAATACCTATGCCACACATGAACGTTATTTTGTAAGGAAAACAGTTATAAGTATTGTTGAAAATAAAAACAATTCAGAACATTATACTAATTAGAAAGGATCGGTTGCAAAGAATGCTGTCTGGATAATTAGAAATTGTACTCACTTTCTCCCCTTGGAATACCATTTTAAGATCTTTGATAGTTCTTATTTCTTCAGTCAACTTCGAGTATCGCGTAGTGATACATGGCGAAGTCTTATGGCGAACGCGATGAATTTTCATTTCGATACGAGAATTTTCGATAAATATCGAATTTCGATACGAGAATTTTTTTTTAAATGTGAAATATTTTCTCCTTAAAAAATGTTTACTTGCTATGAATAACAATGAAATAAAATACATATAATTACAAAATACTGCTCCATTTTAAAAAATCAGTCTAAGTATTTAAAAGCACATAATAAACTGTTTTTGTAGTTTAAAAAAAGATTTATTGCGAATATTCAGATTTTTAACTGTGACCTAAACCACTCAAAACCGATGTGCAACGTTCTGTCTGCTAGCCCATAGAATAACATGTAATCCGCGATCCTAAGAAGTCCAATTTTTCATGCGGATTATATAAAAATTAAGAGTTTTCCTAGATACTAGGTTAGTCTTATCCACTTAATCAAAAACAGATTCATTTTATATATTAATGCTTTTAAAAAAATCTAGACCGTTTCGGAGAAAAAAAAAAGACAAACTTACACCATCGAAATTGCTTTCAAAATGGATTTACAGATCTGAAAATATATTGCACGTAGAATTGTAAAAAATTCAGAATAGGATTAGACTGCAGATATGAGACTGTTTTTAAAAAATCAGAACAATAGGACCTATATTCGCCGAGTTATTTACAGGCGGCTTTTCGCATTTTCTTTGATGTCGAGTTAGCTGTATATTGAGTTCCGCCATCTACGAATTCTACGATACGATACGATTTTAGACTTAAGGCTGCGTCACTCGGAATACTACCGTCTTCCATGATATATATATATATATATATATATAATATAATATAAAATAAATTAAAATGTATATATGTAAATTTTCTAGAAAAATTGAAGAGGCAGAAAAAAAGCTGGAGTTTATCCGGAAAAAATTGGAAAAGTTGGAAAAATTTATTTTTTACAGATGTTTCTCCCAGATAAATTATATTTTGCTAGAAAATATTAAATAATAATAATCATTTTTTTCATTTATCCACACTAAAAGAAAATTATATTCACTTTATATAACTACAGTAAAGCCCCGATTATCCGCGAGCAGATGATCCCCGGTGCGGTTTATCCGTGAAGCAAATTTTTTTTCTTTTTTTTTTTTTAATTCAAGCCAGCAGCAAGGAAAATGCAATAAGCCCTACTAATAAATGTAAACAGAAAAATTCATGTATTCGAAAGTAATAGAAAAATATTTCTAGATTCGGTTGCCATATTTAAAATATCAGATATAAAGTCTTGATGTCTTTTCTTGGTTTTATTAATAAAATGTAAGCACAGCAATTAAAATATCTAACAATTAAATAAGACTATTATGATAAATTCCAGGGAAGAATATCAAGAATAGCTTCATTGTTAGATAGAAAAGGTGTTTCCAAAGCAAGAAGCAAAAACAAGTGACTAATTTTTTTTTTAAGTGTAACTCAACACTTTTTGTACAGTATGTAACAGGCATTGTTTCTTGTTTACTGTTCTTTATTTTAGTGATTTAGACGTAAAGCAAAGGTTTCTGCTGTACTGTGCATATGCATGTACTTTAAACGTTTTATTGTGTTTTTTTTTTTTTTTTTTTTTTTTTTTTTTTTTTTTTTTTTTAATGCACTAAAACATAGTTTTTATATTAAATTTTCTTTTTTTTCATGTTTGCACTCCATTTTCAGTCATTTTCGGGTTATCCGCGGTGCCCTTGCCACTCAATTCCACGGTTAATCGGGGCTGTACTGTATATTACAAAAGAAAACAAGTTGGAAATTGCTCGTCAAACGTGGCAAATGAGGTGCGTTCGTACTATAACTAGTTTTATAATTATTTTTTGCACCCCATACTGTACTGAATGTATATTTTTTTGCGCTTCATAAGTGCATAGTCTGTAACATCATTAAAATGCACTTACAATAATTTTTTCCCCATTCCCCGTAATGTAACGGAAAAATTTGACTGTCCCTGTAATTAAACTATACATTCGATTTTAATAAAATTTGAAATGGCTCGACAAAATTTTGCAGCAATTATACATTTAAAATTTCAGACCATTCGGAAGGCTGTAAAATCATTAAAATGCATTTGCAATAATTTTTTCCCATTGGCCATAATGTAACGGAAAACTTTTGGGTGTCCCTGTAATTAAACTATACATCCGATTTTCATAAAATTGGAAATGGCTCGACAAAATTTTGCAGCAATTATATATTAAAAATTTCAGACCATTCGGAAGTCTGTAACATCATTAAAATTCACTTGCAATAATTTTTCCCATTGGCCGTAATGTAAAGAAAAACTTTTGACTGTCCCTGTAATTAAACTATACATCCGATTTTCATAAAATTGGAAATGGCTCGACAAAATTTTGCAGCAATTATATATTAAAAATTTCAGATCATTCGGTCGGGTAGTTTTTGCTCTGTTATATGCGGACGGACAGACAGACGGACGGACAGACGGACGGACAGACGGACGGACAGACGGACGGACAGACAGACGGACTGAACGACGACTATAGGTGCTACGTATTTATATAATTACGAACGCACCTAAAAAAGGGCAAGGCCTACTTTTAAAAAAATAGTTTTTCAGTCTCAGAATTTTCACAGTAACATTCACGCTTTATTTAACGTTGTTGTTTATTATATCATGTCTCTGTTGAAATGATTTTTTCAGTTACAGATTTGTTTAATTACCAGTAGAGCTATTCTAAAAACCTCATAATTTTCAGCCAATATCCCTGCAGTTTGAAACCAAATGTATTTATTGTACATCCCATCTACATAGTATTGATTTTTAAGTATATAAATGATGCTAGTTTAAAGAAACAAATTGTTGCAGTTCTGTTATTGTTATACATATCGGTATTCAAATCTTCCATTGTTTAAAAAAATAGTAATTTTTGCAATATTACATTTTTCTTTCTCACAGTTATACTTTTAATTTTCAGTCAAAATATATATTTAGTTTTTGTATAGCTTTCTATTCTAAACTCAAACCAAGTATAAAAAAGTTCTGGTTTAGTTTTACAGTCTAAAGTCAAACCAAAACTAAGTTTTAGTTTAAGTTTGGATTACACAGGTCTGCAAATAAAAAACTGCGTAGGATTTAAAAAAAATTTCCATCACATCAGTTTTTGTTGCAAAACTTAAGTCTTTAGTTTAAAGAGTAAAATTTCTCTTTTTAACCTAAAATCTGGTATTCTATTCTCGAGTAGAAAACCATATCCAATAATGATTCCATATACTAATTTCATATTTCTTTCAGTGACACTCAAGAGATATGAACTACAAAACATAACACTACAAATAGAAAATGCATGAAAAATCAGGAACGAACAAAAACAGTTACACACAGACATAAGCTTCTACTACGATTCACACAACTACTGAAATACAAAGTGTGAAAAGCAAGGGGGAAAGTAATTTGGAACACAGTTACTTATAATAAAATATTGATTTTTTTTTCATTGCAACTATGCTTTTTTTAATGTAAACTCCCCTTGTTTTTCAGCGATATTGTATGTCATGGAGGGAAATGGAGGTCATTTTTGTATTACGCACCGTAAAATACTTACAATTAACCAAAAATATCCCATGCAGCTGAATTTTTTTTTCAGACCTATATTATAAAACTAAACCAAAACATTTTATACATACTTTTCCAAACATTTAGTTCAGACTTGGAGACACACAGTGTTAGCAGTGCAGAATCTGCTAATTCAGATTCTGACTCGGAATGAAGACTTTAATGAAATCAACTGTAAATTTTGTAATAAACTTGAGAAATTAGAAACTAAAAAAAAAATTTTTTCTCTCTCTTTAATATGAAAGTAATAAAAATGCAATAAACTTTTTTAAGTGAAAGTTATAAAAGCAGGTGTATTTCTTAATAAGTATAAAAATTGCCTTCAACAAAATTTTGCTCAGGAAATTGTTTACATTTTCTTTGAAAAATTTATTCAATATACATGTGTATATGAAAAATATAGGGTTAAATACACCTGAAAATTTATATTTAAGTAAAAGTGCTTGAACAGAATAATTTCAAATGCATGTTTTTATTTAAAAATATTTTTTTCCCCTAAATTAGTTAAATATTTTTATCAATTTCCATCTGATTACATGATTAATTGCAGCTATAGCATTAAAAATGAATGCATGTTTCAAATTTTATGTTAAATTTTCAAATTTACCATTAACTGGCTTATTATTGAAATAATTTTACACATGAACTCATTTTTTAACGAAAAATTGAATTTAATTATCTTACCAGGCATCTTTCTGCATTTTTTTTTTTTTTCACATAATCCTGTTTTTGTGAAATCGTGAACTTTTCTATATACATGTACAAAATGTGATACAAATTTGGTGAATTACAAATTATCGTTATATTTAGGTTCCTATTTAGACATTTTTAATAAGTTCCTCCATACTTGTATACAACTAGATAAGATTCATTTGTTAGCGCCAGCTGTTATATGACATAAAATTTTCTTTTCCTTCAATCATTCCATATGTGAAAGATTCAATTTGGAGATTAAAAATTTTTCTGAAATATCTATTTTTAAGAGAAATTTTGTGAAGAGTCTTGTGTTTTAAAGTAAAAAAAAAAAAAAAAAAAAATTGTGAAAGATCCTTTACAGGACTCAAGTTTTCTTAAACAGATTTCTGCTTAGAGATGAGATATCCCACATTAATGTTTTCATGTGAGACACTTAACATAAAAATAAATATAAGAAAAAGTATCAAAATGTAGCTATTACAAAATTTTGAATATATTATTTTATAAATGAAATTTCAATTTTTCCAATTTGGAAAAATTGAAAAATAACCCTTTGGAAAAAATCCAAAAAAAAAATGTTTTTTTCCTCATAATTTCTGGTTTTTTTCTGAGCATTCCCATCTCTATAATATACATATGTATGTTACGGCCAAAACTCGAAATACATTAAATGAACATCTTATTTCGGGTTTTGGCCAGCCAATTCGCGAAGTCGACGGGAAGCCTTGGCCAATGTACAAAATAAGGATTCAAGGCTGCCCAGTAGGTGGCACAGACATGCACACATGACAGGAACAGAACGTCATTTTCAGGAAATGATTAATACTGCAATCACTATAATAGAGACCTTTCTTAAAACGGAGTATTTTGCACTCATACTTCATCAACGCATTCCATATTTACTAGCTAGAACTTTGCATACAAGATAATATTTGCTCAATATTATCAACTTGGCTTTTCTGTCCTAATTTCAGTTACCAGTAGAATGAAAAAACAGAAAGTTACCTTACTTAGAAGCATTTTATGTGAAATTTTTCGTTTTATCAATAAAAATACTGAAATCTCATGTTTTTAAACTGATGTCTTTTTTTGATAAATTATGCCAGTTAGCTTTTTATGTCCTTTCCACTTTAGTGGTCTAAAACATAATTTTTGCAAATAGAAATATTTTTTTTTTAAATTTGTTTATAGCATAAGGAAATGGCATCAATAAAGTTATAATATTCCTCATAATTTCCTTTTCACTGAAACCTTATTAGCACAATTAATTGATAGCATTATGTAATTGATATATGTTATTGAGATTGTTTTACTATGTTCGGTATTGAAAATAAAGTATGTATCACTTCAAATGCTATGAAAATCAAATTAAAACATAAAAGACATTAATAAAAGTTTTCTTCATTCTATTTAAAAATCCTATAATACATAATTGATTCAATGATATACCATGATAGGCAATGATTCTAGGTTGCCATGACGATTAAGTCCTTTTAAGATGAATTCATATTACTTCCTTATTACTGAATTTAATATGTAGAATCATAATAAATTTTGTATTCATGCCCTTTTTGCCCAAGAATGTAACTTATTGCACCAAGATCTGAATATTTATAAAACTAGTTATAGTACGCACGCACCTCATTTGCCACATTTGATATTGCAATTTCTAACTTGTTTAGGATATATAGTAGGCTTATCCTTACAAATAAGCAAAAATCCAGTGACTTTTACTGGAACTGTATATATACAGTTCCTGTAAAATTCTCTGAATTTTTTAAATGTTTCTAAAATTTGTTAAACTCAAAAGTGGAAGTTCTCCTTTACAGTGAAGATAGTTCCCAATGGTATTGATCAGCAGCAAAAAAATCAAAATTTTTAGGATTGGCATTTTAAAAAAAAAAATTTTTTTTTGAAAAAAAAATTTTTTTTTTAAAAGGTTGCCACAAGAAAAGTTGAATACATTTTTCAAAATTGGGTATACCATTTTAAACAGAAGAATATTATCTTTAAAATAAAATAAACCGCAACAAAATATCTTGCACCGCTTCTGACATAGAGCACTTTAAAATTTTTATCGAAAATCGCGAATGAGAAAGGATGCCGGGGATGTCATCTTTGGCAGCCTGTATCTCGGGCCAGGAATTTTTTTGGGCAAAATGAAAATATACAAGTATCTTACTTTTTCTTAAATTTTAACATATGTTCAATTCAAAAGCTTTTGAGACTATGAAGGTAACCCCCCTGCCTGAGTTGATATGGATTCAGCCATATTAAATTGCTCTGTAATCCATATCAAATTTTATACAAACCAGTTTTTGAAAACTAAAAGGAAGTTAAATTTTTAATTTCTGCTTTTCATTGAATCCAGAAAATGATTTGGGAGTTCCTTGAAATGCAGGATTCTTTGCAAATGCATATTCATAAACATGTAAGTTTTAGCCTTATAGTGTAAGGATTTGGGTCAAATTGTAAGGTTATGAGGATAGGTAAGATTGTAAATTTCTGGGCAAAATTTTAAATGCTTCTGTAAATATGTTATTTACTGAGAAAATGAATGAAAGGAAAAAAAATGAATGAATTAAATCAAAATGAAAATACTGTGTTTTTATATTACAAAAAGAAGTGTGATTAGGCCTAACAGAAAATTCAACACTTGGAAATTTCTAATCTGATTCTATTTATTTTTTAAATATCTCTCAGTAATGCTAAATGTAAGAAAATATTTGATATTTAAAAAAAAAAAAAAAAAAAAAAAAATGTATTAGATCTTTTCTGACTTATGGAATTTTATCAATAATTAAAAGCATGTGAAGAGGACATTGCAAAAAAAAAAAAAAAAAAAAAAAAAAAGTCTATGACTAAAAATTTTCAACTAAATATTAAATCAGCCTTAAAACTATTTAAAATTTGACAGTTAAAGAATAATTAGTGTTTTTGTTATTTGAATCGCATCTTAACCTTATGAGAACACACTGGATCATTTTGACCCATAGACTTTCATTAACCTTTTTCTTAGTACAGTGATGGAACAGCTGCGCCAATTGCTCCAAATGCGCCAAATCGATAATGCTGCGCATTTCTGCGCCAAAACGATCATTTTCCAACAAAATTGCGCCCAACTGCGCCAATTCGATAATAAATCTTGAGCCAAATCGATCATTTTCCACTCGAATTTCGCCAAAAGATTCCGAAAAACACGCGATGTTTGTCAAATGATCACGGAAAAAAACGTGAATTTTAACAAAAGATCGCTAATTTCGTCAAAAAGCGATCAAATGATCGCAAAAAAACTTGATTTCGTTAAAAAATCGCGAATAAAACGCAAATTTCGTTAGACGATCGCGAAAAACACGCAAATTTTGTCAAAAGATCGCTAAAAACACGCGAACTTCGTCAAAAGATCACGAGAAAACCGTGACTTTTGTCAAAGAATCGCTAATTTCGTCAAAAAACGAACAAAACACGGTCATAAGATCGTGAAAAAACGCTAATTTATTTAAAAGATAGAGAAAAAAACCCCGCAAATCTCATCAAAAAGTCTCAAATTTGGTCAAAAGATCGCGTAAAACACGAGATTTTTGTCAAAAGATCGCGTAAAACACTAGATTTTCGTCAAAAGATCGCGTAAAACACGAGATTTTCGTCAAAAGATCGCGAAAAACACGCGAATTTCGTCAAAAGATCGCTAATAACACGTGAATTTCGTCAAAAGATCTCGAGAAAAACGTGACTTTTGTCAAAGGATCGCTAATTTCGTCAAAAAACGAACAAAACACGGTCAAAAAATCGTGAAAAAACGCTAATTTATTTAAAAGATAATAGATAAAAACCGCAAATTTCATCAAAAGGTCTCAAATTTCGTCAAAAGATCGCGAAAACACGAGATTTTCGTCAAAAGATCGCGAAAAACACGCAGATTTCGTCAAAAGATCGCAAATAACATGTGAATTTCGTCTAAGGATTGCAAAAAAAAAAAAAAAACGTGAATTTTGTCAAAAAGCGAACAAAACGTGGTCAAAATATCGGAAAAAATGCGATTTCGTTAAAAGATTTCTAATAAAGCGCAAATTTCGTCAAAAGATCGTGAAAAACACGCGAATTTCGTAAAAGCATCACGAAAGAAATGTGAATTTTGCCAAAGGATTGGTAATTTCGCTAAAAAACGAACAAAATGCTGTCAAAAGATCGTGAAGAAACACTACTTTTGTTAAAATGTTGCAAAAAAACCTGCAAATTTATCATAAGGTCGCAAAAAACACATGAATTTTGTCAAATTATCGCCAAAAAAAATGTGAATTTTGTCAAAGGAAAGCTAATTTCATCAAAAAACGAGAATAATGGGGTCAAACTATTGTGAAAAAAAGCAAATTTCGTTAAAAGAGCTCAAAAAACTGCAAATTTTGTCAAAAGGTCGCGAAAAACAGCAAATTTCATCAAAAGATTTCGAAAGACATGCTAATTTCGTCAAAAGATAGCAAAAAACACACTGATTTTAACAAAGGGTCCAAATAACACGCGAATTTTGTCAAAAGATTGCGAACAATATGCAAAATTTGTTCAAAAGATCACAAAAAACATGCAAATTTCGTCAAAGGATTGCAAAAAAGACACGAATTTTGTGAAAGAGTCGCGGAAAAAAACTTTAATTTCGTCAAAGAATCGCAGGAAAAACGCGAATTTCGTTAAAGAATACCAAAATGACATTTTGATGCTCCAAAATGAGCATTTTTGCTGCTCCAAAATACTTATTTTCTGCTCCAAAGTGGCTTTTGCTGCTCCAAAATGAGTGTTTTTGCTGCTCCAAAATGAGCGTTTTTGCTGCTCCAAAATGGCTTTTTGCTGCTCCAAAATGAGGTCCATGCTGTTCCATCACTGTTAGTAATACTTTAACATGTCACCTTTTTTTAGCAGTTTTGTAGTACCACAATCAAACTTTAAAATTATGTTTGAAATTTTAATTTATCAAAAAATTGAATGTTTAGTGTAACTTTTAAGTAAAATTGACACTTTTCAAAACACAGTTTTGTTTCAATGAATTTTTCTTTATTAAAATTAATTCCTAGGTCATGGATGGCAAACCTATGGGACATGGCAGAATAATTTAAAAACTAGCTCAGTATGGCCTTAAAAGCTTATGAAATGAAGAGAAAATTTGGAGAGTATCAAAAATGAAAGATTATTAGGCAAATTTAAGCAAAAAAATGGTTGATAAAATTATAGCAACATGGAATTTAATTTTAGACACACATAGCAGTTTAACGAAGTTGGAATTTGTCACTTTGCCAATTTCTTCCTGTTGTTAATGGGTGCTCTATCCTGTTTCAAAAGTTTAGTTTGTTTTTGAACTTCTACGATACTTCCATCCAGGGTGAGGCTAGGCTCCGCCTCATTTCCTACCATCCTTGGGGTGTTTGCTCACTGCATCCCGGCTATTTAAGACCCTTTTCTCCCATATTTGGCTCATTCGACTGACGATGCACATGCATCCTGGTCATGAAATTCATATCCTAGATTTACAGTTAATTTCGAAGTTATTTATTTTTTAGCTTTTAATTTTAACTTGTCTCCATTTTTGACCATTGTCAATGCCAAAATGTTATTTGCAATAGCGGTATTCTCTCGATGTCTAGTACCACAAAGCCTTTTTCAAGGCTTTACTGTTTGTGTGAAAGCCGGTAGACCTGTGACCTGTAATGCACACTAGGCTCGACATCTAAATTAGTGAGCTATGTGCCCCCCCCCCTTTTTTTAAATAAGTTCTTGGAGATAGTTAGGCTTGGCTACCTTATACTATGATTTTTCTGTGCTCGTTGGTACTCTACTGTCTTTGCATTCTCCGTTCTTTACCTACGCCAGTTGGTGAAATGGGAGTGTAGGGCAACCAAATTAATTTGGATGCCTTATGGGCTCTTTTTCTGTAGGTTATATTTAACCTGGTGCTCTCAACTCTGGAATGGCCTTCAGGACTCCACCAGAGCTTCCAAATTATACCATTAGGCCATGCATTGTTTTGAAATTCATCCTTAGTTCCTTTTTCATATTTAGTTGGAGGTTACGTGTGGTGGCGTTTCGTGCTTCATTGGCACTCCTTAAGCACAGCGATGTCATGTCTGTACTTGCTAGGCATTATTTTCCAAAATTGATAATATAAGACTTAAATTGAAATCAGTTGTCAGATAACTCCAGTTCAACTTGAATTCTGTTAAAAATAACTAAGTGTGAATTTAATATCAATTATTATAAATCTAAAATGCAACTACAGTAATCCCATTAACATTTAAAAAAATTACTTTCTAAAATGTAATACCTACAGAGATCTGTTTAGGAAGAATTTGGGTCTGTTAAAGGACCCTTCACAATTTTTTTTGTCTTAAAACAGGACCCTTCAAAATTTTTTTGTCTTAAAACAGGACCCTTCACAATCTTTTTTTGCCTTAAAACAGGACCCTTCATAATTTTTTTTTTTTGCCTTAAAACAGGATTTTTCACATTTTTTTTTGTCTTAAAACAGGACCCTTCACAATTTTTTTTCTCTTAAGTAAAGACCCTTCACAAAAGTTTTTCATACCAAAAATCGACTCTTCAAGTTTAATTAGCTTAAAATAAGATTGGTTCTGTCACAAAACAGCTGTAGTCACCAAAGACTCTATTATCTAACTATTTGGTTCTGTCACAAAACAGCTGTAGTCACCAAAGACTCTATTATCTAACTATATCTAGCTATAGTAAATATCATTGCATATAAATATATCTAAATGCAATGCATTTATATATTGTTTATTAAAACAGGATCTCATTTTAATTCAATCAGGAACCTAAATATAATGCTTTTCTCAATATAAAAAGACATTCACAATTTTCACCAAAGCAGGATCTTGTAAGTCTGGAGTCCCTTCATGTATGTTACCCATATTTTTTAATTCCAAAGACAAAATTCCAAGTAAATTATTATTTTACACACTACATGTTTGTTGGCATGTCATTGTCATGTAAGATATTTTCAAAAAGAAATTTGGTATGTGGATGTGAAAAGGTTCGACATCCCTGCCCTAGGTTAAAATTAATGAAATTATTTTAAAGTAGTTCAAAAGCTATAAAAATACCATAATAAAATATAAATATTTGGTGTAAACTGGCAGTATCGACGGGAAAATTAAAGGTTTTTAAAATAGATATCCTGGCAAGTATGCTCTTGTAACTTCTGTGATTGAATCAGATTCTATTAGCATAAATAATATATAAGAAAAAGAGAGTTATCTGTTAATTATTAGTGTTATATATAAGAAAGATTCATATTATCAAATATTTTATTTCACTATCAGATTCTCTGTGTATCTGTGAATGTCACTTTAACCATAAATTGTGTTTTCTTTCTTGTACACCCAATCAGTTTGTGATCAGTATGTATGCCTTAAGAAATTTAACGATTCATTATCCTTAAAATAAAATAAGTACTTAATGTAAATGTTTAAAAGTAAGCTAAATGCTATTTAACTAAATTTGTCTGCAATTTAGAGGATTTATTTATTTTTAATAACCTTTTAAGACCCGGTGTATTTGTAAACAAAGCTAGTCATGCCTGTAGAAAGTAAAATATGGACTGCAATCGCTACCTGTTGATAAAAAATGATACTATACCTTGTCTGCAAACCAGAACTATCATTCAATTCGAGTTTTTATTACATACGACTCGGAAGCAAAAATTTAAATGAATGTCTAACCCGCATGATTGTGCGGGTTGGGTCTTAAAAGGATAAAAGAGTTGATTTACTTTATTTTGTCTATGATGCATGTGTAGCCATGGGTGAAAGTTTTCCGTCCTATCGGGAATTCCATCTATTTTATATAGTTTTTATTCCCTCTACTTATTATTATTTATCTATTTTATTTTGGTTAGACTGAAGAGGACTTTCAACAATATTCACCTCTGACTATACATACATTTTATCCGAGTATTAGAGTATTATGAAAACATTGCAGGAAAATCTGCTGAAACAGAATGTGTATATAATAGAATCTTCTTAAATGGAAATATTTCATAATCTCACACAAAAAAGAACATAAAGAGTTATAATACAAAATATCTACTTAAGTGGAAAATCATAAAAAATATTAAATATTCTCAAGTATCTTGTGATTCTGTCTAAACAGGTTTTACTCTGTAACAACATTTCAGTCCTGGAAAAAAATTCTGACTTTCACCCATGTGTGTAGTACACATTCCAATTTCATTTTAGTTGCAAGATGTTTAAAAGAAAAAAGTAATTTAACTGCTGCAATGTCATTATATGAGTACCACTTTTTTTGTGATAATTATTTGTAATTTATTATTATCTTTTATAGGATCAATTATTGTTTTGTGATGACTGTGATCGGGGCTATCACATGTATTGCTTAACTCCTCCATTGCAAGAACCTCCTGAAGGTACATTTCTTTGTGAAAATCATTTATTAAGGCTCTGTCTATAATAGTAATAGTACTAACTTTTCTTCTGTATGTTTTGCACAGGATTATCCAGATAAAATGTAGATAATGTATTTTTATTTCAAAATAAATATTGAGGTTTCTATATGTCAGACATATTAATACATAAATTCTTACCAATGTTTTTACTTCCATAAGAATGAAAGTTTTGAGTTACAGTATGGAACCATTTATCCAGAAAACCAATTTACTGAAATTGTATTTTCGATTGATTCTAGAATCGATTAATTTCTGAATATTTCCAGATTAATGCACCAAACTGTGCCAGTTTAGCATGGACTTCACTCGATACATTAACATATGCTTGGCATAACAATTCAAGAATTGCTCTTGAAACAAAATCAAATATTAAGCAGATAAAATTTTGACATGTTTAAAAAATAAAAGTTTTCTTAGTTGTTCAGTAGTAAGTCTTATTTTCTAATTTCTTTATTCTAAATAGTATTTCATGTTACACATTGATCAGAATTTAAAATGGGACAGAGCCCCAACTCTCCCGTTTTTATGTTTAAGTATGATTTTCTCCCATTTTTCACTCATACTTTAAAATTCCTTTACCTTTAATTTTTTTATTCCTTTAATTTCTTTCACCTTTATCTGCTTCCAGCATAACTTGATCCATATTTGACTTAATCTTTATGGGAACATTATCGTCAAATATCGATAGAGCCACAGTTTCTGGAGCTAAGTACCACAGATAGTTGGAAAATTTTTTAGATGCAACTTGACTGATTTCTGGATCAATATCCTGATAGTTTATCAGTTGACGCATGAATAGGAAATCATGATAAGGTGCTTTTATTGCTTCGGATGACATAAACCAAGCCCGAACATACACTCGAGCAAGAAAAATACATATTCTTCTTATATAACTCTTCTTCCTATGGGTTAATTGAAATTGATCTTGAAGCATGTATATTTTAAATGCATAAATTGCTTTTGACATCCACCTAGCATGACTTACAGCTCCTGGCATACGAAATGATATCCCTTTCTTCAGAATGCCACCAAGAAAGATCATTGTTAACTCGAACAATTCTCGGTAATCATCTCGCTGTTGTTTCTGAGTAGAATGGTGGTATTAAAGAAATCTAAGAAGGGTAGAGCGGACATCATCAGGTACTTCACTGCTACCAGTCATACAAACATTCTTATTCAGTCTCGTCCAAATTTCTCTAAATCTTTTGAAAAATGCCATGTCTGGACCAGAACTTGCACCCATCAGTAAGTTGAAACAGCTCCTCAAAACTAACTCATACATGTGGTGACAGCAAGGGAAGTACAACAGGTCGAGATTGAACATTTTTTCTAGATTTGTGCAGGCACCATTTATTCGACCTATGTTGCTTGCTGCCATATCACAGCAAAGTGCTTGAATTTTGTCAGCTATTCCCCATTTCTCTACTGTTTGGTAAACAGCCATGGCTTGCTCTTCTCCTGAAGATGTTGGGATTTCAGGGACTCCCAACAGCTGCTCTTTGCCTTGAAAAGTTGCTATTATTACCTTTTCAATTCCTGTGAGTGCTGAGAGCAGCTTTCCATCCCAGTGCAACACCAGTTCTTGACAATCATTTAGGATTCATTCTAAATTGTTTTCTAAGGCATTGAAAAGATGTGCGATTTATTGCTAGGTTTTCAGTATCATGCCTGAAAGGTTGTGCCACAGCCATTAATATGTAAACCGCATTTTGGTCAGTGATTTTGCGTCTATCAAAAACTTCAGAAAGACGAGGAGTAAGGAATTGCAATGTACCTCGAGTGACTGAAACTGCTGTTGATGCTGCGGTTGTTGCTGTTTCTGATATTTTCTGATCAATGGCAGAAGGATTTTTACTGTATTTGTCACCACCATTGCTTTCGCTGCTTGTTTCTGAATCGTCAGTTACTGATGAAGCAAACTTATAATTACAAAAATTTGTTTCCATTCCTTCATAAGTTCTTTTTTTCCTGTCAGTTTCCATTGCAGTGTGTTTCAGTGCTTGTTCTTCCTTGTGTTTTAGTTTTTTTATCTACACTAACCATAGAACCCGGCCTTCCTTTTTGGTACTGAAGCATTAATATTTTTTATCCTCTTCAAATTTCATCTTTACCAAAGCATGTGAATGTGCTATGTCAAAGAGATTGGTCATCATTTCCACAAAAAGTTCTCTTTTTTTTTAAAACTTGCCCTCATTTTTCTGAAAACTTTCCATTCATCATAGAGTTTGAGTAACTTATCAATGCAATGGTCAGATCTTCTAATAGGAATCTGAGCTTTCTGCCAAAAAATTGAAACCTCTTGAATCACCAGTGTTGCGCTTTCTTTTGCTGTAAGATTTACAACTCTTACATTGTAGAAAAAAACACTTAGCACTTGACAATTCGAGGGTAGTTTGGCTCCCACGATTTAATTGGAAATATAGCCAACAAGAATGCCATTTCATGCTTCTAGAAAAAACACGCTACAGCTATACAAACAGTTCTGAAAGAAAAGAAAATGCCAAATTAGTCATCAATGGCATGATATTTGGCCACAAAATAACTATGCAAAGGACATAACATTATAAAAATGGAGAGGTTATAAGCATGGTTAAGTTTGGTCAATTTTTTTTTTTATTTAAGAGAAAATTGTATATGAGCTAAAAGTATTTTATCTGAAAAAATGACTTTTCGGGGAAAAATTTCAAAATTTCATGGTTGATGTGGGTCGCCTTGCAGTTGTCTAATTGAGTTAAAAGTTTGCATACATTATTTTTTTGTTAATTGGAACAAAATTAGGGGGTGGGAGCTAAACTTTTAGAAAGTTGAAAAATAAGGGCCACCCTAGCGCGTATATTTAACTTAGTATGAAAAAATAGATCTGAATTCCGGTCATCCATTTCAGATGATAATTTAGAGCGTTTAATTGTTAGGAGCAATTTCTCAGGTCATTGTTATGACCAAAATTTGATGTAGAATTTTTAAACAGAGCAAAATCTGTAACTTCTTCAAAAGTTAAATGCTAGAATATCATAAATTAAGCTCGTATAAATGTTTTCATTTTATTTGAAAAAAGTTTGTTTCATTTGTAGATATCTTAAGGTTTTTTGTGTAATTTATTTAATTTATAATATATGAAAGTAGCTGTTATTTTTCAAATTTTTATATATATATATAATAATTATATTTAAGTTACTGAGTCAATCATTAATCTATTTTAAATGAATTATAAAATAACTTTTTATTCTTACGTAAGTTCTCTTTAAAAAAAATCTTCCTTCCCCCCCCCCCCCCCTTTAAACTGCGGAGAATCTGCTGTTTTTTCTTTTGCTAAGGTTGGCAGCTCTGATGGGAGCATTTAGTTATAGGGCATGATTTTTAGGTGCGTTCATAGTTCTATAAATACATAGCACCTGTAAGTTGTCGTTCGGGTTGTTCATCCATTCGCATATAACAGATCAAAAACTATCCAACCGAATGATCTGAAATTTTAAATATATAATTGTTGCAAAATTTTGTTGAGTCGTTTCAAATTTGAGGAAAATCGGATGTATAGTTTAATTACAGGGACAGTCAAAAGTTTTCCGTTACATTACGGCCAATGGGAAAGAATTATTTCAAGTGCATTTTAATGATGTTATAGTCTTTTGAACAGAATGAAATTGATATACATTTATGAAGAGCACTAAAATGTACATTCTGTACAGTATGCGGTGCAAAAAATATTTATAAAACTAGTTATAGTATGAACGCACTTCATTTGCCGCATTTGGCGTGCAATTTCCAACTTGTTATACAGTATTATTGTTTCCAAAAAATTCTTATAAAACTGCCCCTGTTTTAAATCATTGATTAATCTTTAAGCTTGATTTGATCTGATTCTGAATCTGATTAATCTAATAATAAATTTTATATTAGAAACAACAGCACAGTCACACATGTATAACAAGGCTTACCAAATGGGTGTTGCTTCAATGCTCTACTAACAAGGAAGGTCTCCTTACTGGGCATATTCAGAATATTTTGAAAAAAATACCAATTAAACTACTTATGAATGTAAAAAAGGATCAGTCAAATTTAGCGGCGGAATTACAGTAGAAAGTCTGTAAAAAAATAAAATACTTTCGAGTATTTGGCGCGAACAGGCGAAAGCGTCACGCGATTTGGCGATCTCAGTACTTTTCCTCGCCAAAAGCAAACGATTTTAATGCACCTGAAAATTGTTTGTTAATTGATTTTTAGAATGCGTGTAAAAAGTATTTCATGAATTTAAACATAAACAATGAGAGAGTTAAATAAATACATTTTTTTGTATTACATATTTGTTGCTTGTTATTAAATTTTATTACTTTAAAAACAATTGCATATATAAAAAATACTTTCATATATTTAAGCGTATTCCAAAATAAAGGCAAGATTCATTTACCAGTTATTCATTTTAACATCAAATAATTCGTTTCCATAGCAACAAAATTGAATCGACAGTGCCCAATTGGACATAATTTTGAGATATTGAAACAATTTTAATTTATTTTAATTTTATTTTAATTCATAAAATTTGATATTTAACTTTCATTATGTTTATGCAAAACTATAGTTCAGTCAAACTAAAACTGACAAAACTAAAGTTATTTACATTAAATTTATTTAAACAAGTTCAATTTGAAACATTTTTATCTTAAAGAGTATTCAACATAAAAAAGTATTTTTTTAAATTTCTTTTCATCGCCAACCAATGATAAATCGCCAAATAAACGAAATTTTCATTATTTTTTTATGAAAGTTCTATCGATGTTCCGCCAAAATAAATTTTATAAACATATATATCCACATGAGAAGAACATTCTGTAATTTTTTCAGATTTTTCTGAATGTGCCCGTATGGAGACCTTCCTTGTAAGTTATCCAGAATTCATCGGGTCCTGCCCATTCTGAATAACTGGTTTGGCATGAAGTAGTCTTTATATTAAACTCATACCCACATTTTTATACAGCTCAAAGTCTATGGTTTATTTAACTGTCAATTTCATATATACATTATATGGTCAAAATTCACCACCCACTTTTCGGTTTTAAATGTTTTATTGAATATCTAAAGAAATACTTGAAAAGTTCTTCTGAAACTTCAGGAATATAAAGAACCTGACCTGATATTTTTCAGTGAAGGTTTGATCACAAGGGCAATTTTTTTTTTCTTTTTAAAATATAAAAAATCGGAGTTTTCAGAATTGGCTTTTAAAAAGCCTTTTTTTTTTAACCTCAGAAAAGCTAAATTTCTTTGATAGTGTCTTCTATTGGCATTATTAAAAGGTAAATGATTGATTTTTAGTAATTTATGCCTAAATATTTGCAGAAAAATAACACAATTCATAAATTTGCACGTTCACTGTAAGGACGATGTGCGTTAAAGAGTTAAGCAGCAATGTTAGTAGTTTTCTGATATTTTGTTTTAGTATATTGATCAGGGTTGCCGGCTTTTAGCCAGGCCAAAAAAAGCCGGCCGGCTTTTTTTGGTTTTAGCCGCTTAAAAAAAGCCGGCTTTAATTGAAAAAAGCCGGCTTTTATTTTTCAAAAAGGTGGTTTATAGATAATTCATATAAACTTTGGATTAATTTATTTTTAATACACTTATAAATATTTTCTATGAAAAAAATATTAACTTCTATTAAATTTTGTCAAATAAATAAGACCTTATAACTGCTAGAATGCAACTGTGAAAGCATTATGTCTGAAAAAAAAATTATGAATATTCAGAAGAATACATTATATTAAGACTCTAAAGTATTGGTTTGGAATTCTTTATCATGACTCTACACATACCACACATTTTAAAGCTTATATGAAAGAATAAGAAAATGTCACGCATTAAAATAGAAACATTCTTACATCTGATATTTACTTTTAAAATTGATTAAAGCTAAATAGCTTATATGTATTTAATAACTGAAATTATCTTATATAATACTTGAGCAATAATAAGTAAATACGCAATCATTATATAAAAAATACTTATAAAAATGATATATGTAAAAAGTCTTTCTGCTACTAAGCTGTTATGTAACTTATTCCAGATATGTCCATATGGACAGATTAAAATCGTAGAATGAACAATGTTGAAAGAGAAATTAGAAAGGATATAACATTTGAGGAAATTTTAGTACATGTAAGTGCATAAAATAAAAAGAACAATTAAAAAAAAATTCTCCAAATTAAACTTGTTGAATTAGAATTTTGAAAAGCTACTTACTATTTAAAATAGTGCATATAAATTAATGCATATGTTATTCATAATACTGCTTTAATAGAGAAAAATGATGTTTTTATTAAATGACTTTATGTGCAATTTTAAATAAATGTTTATGAGAAATAAAATAATACTTGTATTATTAATATCCCTTAAAATTAGTTAATAAAATATATAACTAAGCAACCATTGTCCCTTTTAATTATATAAAGCAATAAAAATTAAAAAAAAAGATTGTTAAGGTCAGTGTAAACCTGTAAACCAGACAAAGCAATGGTATGACCTTTTATTCCAATATTAATGTCTTCATTATTGATAAATATTGGGTTATATTGATTTCTACCTCAACTAAATGTCTTTAAAACAAATTAAAAAACACATAAAAATGTGTCATATATAATTAAAATGCTTCATTATATAAAAGCCAATTTTGGCCAAAAAAAGCCGGTTAAAACCAATAAAAGCCACCGGCGTGGCTTTTTTTAATTTTAGCCGGCTTTTTTGCAACCCTGATATTGATGTAGTCTTTTCAAAAACATTGTTTAAACACTGAAACTACATTTTATTTATGTATTAACTAACCGGCATTGCCCAGGTTGATTCCACCAAACATGCCAATTTTATTAGGTATCATAAAATGTTCATGGCTGCTAATGCTGAAATGCACATCTAAATTACATACAAAAATAAAGCAGCACAAGGAATATTGTTACATTATTTCAAAGAATGGAAGAATTTTTTGCTTCTGTTGAAGCAAGTGTTGTTGAAATACAAATGCTTTTTAACTTGAAGTTGTGAGCATCTATATATATATATTACGCTAATGTGCGTGGCACAGAAATCGTTATTATCTGTTAATTGTTTAATGGCAACGCCATTATAAAATACTTCTCATTGGTTATTGTGTGAAAGTCCTCTGGCAGGATTTAGGCGGAGGTAAATCCTGTTTATTTACGTTTCCCCCTTTCGTTGCAATTATGGAACTTCACAATATCGTTAGAAATGCCCGTAAAAGATCTTGGCGAGTGCTTGAAAGTGGAGAAGAAGACGCATTAAGCAGAAAATCAAAATAGATTTCATCGAGAGCGCTGTCAATCACAGAGCATAAGCTATCGCCAAAATAGGCTTAATAACAGTCGCATGGGCGAACGTGTTGCTTCTGAAATCTAAATTATTGATTTAAACGCTCCGGAGGATAACTGTGGGGAGTGTAAACATCTATTTTGTTATGCTAATGAAAGTGACGCAAGAAAAAAAAAGAAAAGAAAAGATTTACACTCCGATAGGGAACCTTCATTTACTAAGTTGTTCGTAGCATTTGTGGCGTTGATGTTTAACGCCTTAGTTTTCTATACGAACCTACTCTGGTTCGAAACTCGATAGGGCTAAGTTGAAATTTGAGTGCTATTTTAAGGATTTCATTCTTCTTTTAAGGATATCTAAAATGAAAAATTTTTGCTATTTTAAGGATTTCATTCTTCTTTTAAGGATATCAAAAGTGAAAAAAGTGGCAATAAGTAAATAAATACATACAGTAAATATTTTTAATTTTAAAACAATTGAATTTTAATAATTTAAAAAAAAAAGTGCAAATAAATGAATCTAATTATAAAAAACTACATTTTATAAATATCATTGTTAAACATATTTAATTAAAAAAAATTTTGTATTTTTTTTTTTTTTTTTTTTTTTTTTAACAATTTTAAGGATTTCTAATTATTTTTTATTGATAATCAATTGAATTATTTGAGAAAAAAATTATAAATTAATTAATCGAATAATAATAATAAAACAGCATTTTACATTGTCCAATCGATTTAATTAAAAAAAATTTGTTATATATATATATATATATTTTTTTTTTTTTTTGCAATTTTAAGGGGTTTTTTTTTATCTATACCAATAAAAAAATTTCTTTCACTTATAAAAACCCTCGCTAATGGCACCAAAAATAAAAACTATCTAAAGATATAAAATGATACAAATTTGACCATACAAAGGGTCTGCCGTTCCGATAATAATTCCAGTACAGGGTCCCCACCAAAAGTAAGATACAATAAAACACCTGCTTAGACGGAAACACAACGGCCAGTGATAAATAACGTTTTATGCACTCTTTAAATTGAACAAAGCAATCGTTGCATTTTTTTTTGGGGGGGGGGGGGGGGGGGGGGCTGAAACCTGTTTTTTTTTTTTTTTTTTTTTTTTTCAGTTTATTGCACGACTCCGTTATAAACAGGCTTTATTAGTCAATTAGAAAACAAATTTGCTATAGTAGTATTTGCTTGCAATTTTTGTAATTTCTTTTTCAGTATTACAGCTTATGATGCATTTGTAATTACTATTTCACCTACAGATTTTAAATAAAAATTTAAAATATTGAAGTATAATTAAATTTTAATTTAATTCACCAAATAATTTTGAATAAAAGAGTTTAAAGTGTGAGACAAGCAAAAATTCAAAAGCTTAACCACTGACTTTAACACAACTTTCCAACTGAACAAGAGCCAGGCCCTGGTAATTTGCACCGTCTCTACCCCCAACCCTCTGTACTGACCTGCGATACAAATTTCAGGCTTATTTAAGAATATTATTACGGGCCTGGGCAAGGCAGCTAGTATAAAATAATAAAATAAAGTTATGTAAATTAGTGTTCCTGTAAGACTTTTTTTTCATGATGCATCATCCTGCTCCCTTTTTTCAATTCCTACTATTAGTTCACACTCTCCCTATATTTATTTAAATATATATATATATATATTTATATATCTTGTTCAAACTTTCAATCATTAATAAAATACTCATTATTCATCCTATCAAGTTGAAATAAATATTTTTAAACTTGTACTGGATGACAATTGATGTTAATACAGTTTTTTCAAATATTAATTAATTAATTAATTTTAGTTTTGCATGGGAAACAAAATGGCGGCCATTGGTTATTGAAGATCAATGAAAGTATTTTCAATAAGGGGTTACTACAGGGGGACCCTGTTCTGTCACCAAATATCGCCAAGTTTGTCACCAACTTGGCTATATATCGCCAACTTTGGCAGTCAAAATGAGTCGCCAAAAGTGATACCAATTTGGCGATATCTCTAATATTTCGCCAAATTCCCATAGAGTTCCATTGTAAACTTACTTGCTTATAGAAAATCATCAAATTGAGATATTTTAATGCAACAAAAACTAATATTAGCTTTAGCTTAAGGGATTATTAGTATTAAATTTTTCTTTGATGACCTAAGTAGGAATTGACTTTAAAAACAAAATTTTTATATACTTGTTTTTTATATATAAATTAACTGTGCATGCTGCTCTTTTTCCAGCATCAATTTTCACCTGCATTTTTTTTTTCAAAGTATTTTGCCATTGTTTTATGTAGAATATAGTTGAAAAGTAAAAAAAAAAAAAATAAAGACCATATATGCAACATATTATATAACTTTTTTTTAAGTTTGTTTGTGTTCTACAATGTGCTTTGTAATGTATGCTGTAAGTACAAATAATCCAGTGAGTATATATTTGATTATGTTTAATATATTTTGTTTAATGTGTTTTTAGTACAAATCATAATTTCCTTTGTGTTTTATAGGTTCTTGGAGTTGTCATCTATGCATAGAAGAGTATGGACGGAAATAGTTCAAGAAATATTTTCTAATGCCACCTTTTCTTTTGTATTTTGACTTGGTTGTTAGGCTTGTTTTGTTTATAATGACCAAACCAATTGGTGTACCATTTTAGCATGACTATTATGTACATTATTTATTGAATTATTTTATACTATTCACTCATCTTTAAACTATTTCATCTTGTTTAGGTTTTCTTGTACATTGTGTTTTCATCATAGGATATTTTAAGGCATATATTGTGACATAAAAGTTCCCCATTCTTATATATATATATACATATATTAAAACTTTTTAAAATGTCTTGGAAATGGGAAAATTGTTATTTGCTCTATTCGTTATTTAAATATTCTTTAATTCATCTTGTGTGTGAATTTTTCTTATTTGCAACTTGCAATGTTTATTTTTTTCAAGTAAATTTGAAAAATACTGATAATTTTATCAATGTAAATTAGTGTATCTTTTCTCTAAAATAAATTAATTTAATTTGCTTTTTTGTATACATTTAAATTGAATATAAAAAAAATTACTTTTATGTTGTATCATTTTCATATAATCCTTGTTAATGTATTAAACCAGAGTGGTTAATACCCACACTTATTGATGTGTTTTGATCCCTTTTCTTCTTAGGAATTTTCAAATTATTCTTAATGGTTCTATTATTTCCATAAACAATTAATAAAATGTCAGGTTATTGTCTTATAATTGAAATTCTAAAATTGTCAACTTTTACCTTTCAAAAGAGCAAAAAAAAAAAAAAAAAAAAGTTTTTTTACTAATGATTAAAATATTTAAAATGTAATTATTGGAAATATTTTCATGATATTCTTTTTTTACATTAAGTTTTTTCTTAGTCTTTTTCTCATAAAGTTATATGAATAACCTTCAATCTCTTCTCCCAAATTTGCTGATATATTGACTTGGTATCTAAAAGTTCATGTATGACTTATAACAGTTTTTTTTTTTTTTTTTTTTTTTTTTTTTTTTTATATATATAGAAATTTCTTTTTTCTTCATATGAGGTGATACAGAAGTATAGTTTTGGGTGCACTTAATTAATATTTTCCTTCATCAGTTGATTAGTTGCAGAGATAAGTTATTCCAATAAGAACAAAACTGATTTTCCAAAATAAATTGTGCTTAACTGTCTTCTCTGTGTAACTAATCACCTGACAAAGGGAATCCTCAGTTGTTTGCTCCCAAAATTGTGGCTGTGCTTTTACTCAGAAAGGAGGAAAAAGTTTTCATTCTATGTATGTTTTTTCCCCCAGTTAATTTATTAGGCCTTCTTAATTTGTTTTTAAAAAGATAATTTATAGTATATGGCAAATATATTTTTTTTTCCTTAATTGAATAAAAATGTGTGTAGGCTGCGACTGGAACTCAAGACTTTTAGTTGCCAACGTTCTACTAGCTAAGCTATCCTGGACAAGTCTGGCAGACATAATTCACTCAGATAAGCTGAATTGTGTCTGCCAGACTTGTCTGAGATAGCTTAAATGAAAAGTGCATTGACAGTTAAAGCCAAAAATGGTCTGGGACTTGAGTTCCGGCCTGAATATATTTTCACTCCAAAACATTTCAATTTGTATAATTCATTTATCAGTGAGTTTCGGTTTAAAAAAAATTAAATATGGCAAATGTGTTTGTTGTTACTATAAAGCAGTTTGAAATTTAACTTATTTTTTTATATGTAAGCTGTATTCATCATCCACGAAGTGTTTACTTGGAAACAGGCGGGTTCCTGGGCTGGATATAATGATTGTATTTCAGCTTGATCTACCTCATTCTTTTGATACAGAAAAAGGATTTTATAATGACTATATGCTCATTTAAAGAACTGTATTTGTGTATAATGTTTACCTAAGTAGGTAGGTAGTCAAATGTGGTGTGAATTTTTTTAATTGTATAAACTAAGGTTAATAAAGTTTTGAAATTTTCTAAATGTGTAGATATTAAATGCTCTTAAAACTGCCTTTTAAATTAACTTTAAAATGTTTTCTTTCTCTTGAAACACCTTCAGCTGTTATAGACCTTAACTTTTTGTGGATTTTAATGTATTAAGATTTTTTTTTTTTTCAACAAAATAGGCTTTTGGTTTAATGTTCTGTTGTAATTAATTAATTTGTGTGTATATACAGTTCTATGGTTTTCAGTTTTAGAGGTTTCACAGTTATACTTAAAAGTGATTACACTAGTTTAAAGCTGTCTTTTCTATATGTTTTTTTTTTTTAAACATAATTTGTGCCAAATTTGAGAAAAAATCCCCGCTTCCCCTTTTATATTTATTTTAGTGTTTGAAAATTAGTAGGTCAGACCCTTTGAATATATAAATAAAAAGTTATGGATTGTATCACCAAATATATGTATGAGTTGGAATACATAATAGTAGCATAATTACTTCTCATAAGAGTCTAAAATGGATCAGACCAGATGTTCTTAAAATATGACATGTGCAACCCGGTCCACAGTACATTCTCATATGGAGGGGGTTGCGAAGGTCTTATGTACAATATATATTTTTTTTTACTTTTATTAAAAGATAAAGTAGCGTTAATTTATATATATTTATTAATTTTATATAACCTGTATTCAATATTCTAAAGAGTATCGACAGTTTTACTCTTAAATGCTGAGAGTCCGCAAAGGCACAGGAAATACGAAAAGTGATTTGGGGTAGCTAAGAATTTAAGAGCTGTCGATTCAGACTACTGAACATACCCATATATCATTAATTCAAATTATAACAATGATACAGTTACAAATAAATAAAGCTTTGCCTTTCTTAGCATTCTAAATTTCATTCTGTAGCTGTTCTTTTACTCATTACAAATTGAATATTAAAATTTGGAAGCCTTCATAACTTGGAATTTTTTTTTATTAATTTAACTGTAAGTTATAATAAGAAAGCAAATTTTCATGAAATCTGTATTATTAATATCTAAGAAAAAAATAAATCTTAAATGATAGAAATCGGATATTTAATTGTATTTTAAATGTATCAATGAGGTCAGTTATTATATTTCTGATTTTTTGTTTTTTAATTAGAAGTAAATTGTTGCAAATAATCCACTGAATGTTAAGACTATTGTATATGCGTGTCATATGATAAATAATATGAAATTTATTGATGAAAATTGATAAAACAGCTTTCATATATTAAAGAAATATATATATACATTGAAAGCTATTTAAAATCTCATTTTCATTATTGTTCTGGAATAAGGGAGCTAAGCATTATTAATAACCAAAGTTGACAATAAACAAACATTTTAAACTCATATATATATGAAGTTTTTAAAAATTTTCATGTAGTATCTGAACAAAAATAAACATTTTGTTCTGATGTTTTTCGGCATTAATATTGTTTTGGTAATGGAAGAAAATTAAGTATTTTTAATTTATAAACTTAATATGATATATAAACATTAATATGATAGCATTCATGTAATTTTTTGGTTAATATTACTAATAAAGAATTATGATAGGCAGGAAATTATTTCACCAGTAGTTGTATGTATTTGAGTAATACTCAAAATTGCACCCATTTCTGCATTCATTCTGGGTATGTATGTAGATGATGGTATTTTGGAAAATGCTTTTTAGCACTATTTAAGTATGGATTCCTGTCTTTAACCTGCCATAAATATCTAAAGAAAATTGTGTTTGAAAGAGATTTTTACTGTTATTATTTCAAACTTTTTTTTTTTTGTAAGATTTCTTTTTTTTCTTGTTTTATATTTTATTGTAGCTGTATGTAAAATACAATCAGAGGAGGGTTTAAGCTGAACTCTCTTTATCAGTTTTTTAGAAAATTTAAACTTGTTTTGACTCTGTATTTGAGGGGATAGAATATATATTTGTAGTAGTATTTTAATTTTTTAAGCAAAATATATTAAGATTATGTTATATGACAACATTTATTTCATTAGTAGAAACATTCTCCCATCCAGGGCTTAGGCCTTTGTTTTCTGCTCATTGTTTACTGATTGGTGTGTGTTTAGGCCATGCCCGACATAACCCCTAATATCCAGATAAATTAATTTTTTATAATCAGTTAGTGTGTAATCAAATATTTCTGTGGGTTGGTTCTGATTAGTGATGTCTTTTAAATGTCTGAGTTTACTGTCATTAATAAATGAGTTAAATAGATCCAATTTATATAATTTTCTTTCATTGATAATCACATAATAAAAAAAATGGGCATTTAAATGTATTAGTGGAAAATAGGTGTAACAGAAAGAATGGGGCAAGCCCGGTGCTTCATTTAAAATTTTTACATGAAGATTTTTCTAAAACTGCAGGTCTCTGAAGATGCAGGCATTTAATGGATTTTTCTTTTTGCAAACTGATATTTAAATGATTTCTTTTAAAGTATAATACTGTACTTTTTGTTATAAACAGATTTTCAGTATCTTGAGACAAAGACCATTTTGGTTCTTGCAGTTATGGGTGAGATACTTGGTATGAATTTTGTTTTGTTTTTCTAAAAAGGTTTATATATAAGATGGAGCAGCTTAATCCCTAGTCCTGATTGTGCAAACTTTAATAATTTTATATTTTTTCTGTGTACTTATTAATTTCTTTAATACTAACTATGAATTAATTGTTAAGTGATTGTATGATGGTCTTGTAAGTGTTGTTCTCTTAATGACTAGTTACAATGGCTGGGATAGCTTTTCTAGATTTGATACAGAAAAAAGATTAGTATTTTGTGTATTAAGATTACCTCATATATGGAAAGATAGTTTAAAATGTACAAGATTTTGTTTGATGAACTTCTGAAACTTCTCAAGGTGATGTACTATTGTAAAATGAATTTACATTTGTTGTTTGTGCAGAGTGATTATTTAAAAGAACAATTTTAATTATGCATTTTTAAAGTTGTTTTTTCTTAAAGAATTACATTAAAAGCTGAAACATTGTCTATCCCTTGAATATTAGTAGTTAGCAAAAAGATCATATCATTCACTGATTTGAGTTTGCTAAGAGATAATCCTCTACAGTCCATAGGTATTAATTATTGTTATTATTTATTCTGGCAAGCAAATGTTCCCAACCCGCAAATAAAAAAAAATAAATAAATAAACTTAGGGATATGTAGGGCTCAAAGAGGTATGTAACATTCAATTATTTTTAATTTCCCAAATTCACTTACCCAACTTAAAAAAAAAAAAAAAAAAAAATTAAATTGTTATTAACAACTGATATCTCGTTAGTTTCCAACGAAACTATGAAAAAGAAGCACTTTTTAACAAAATGTTTTTTTCCATTTCTTATCATTAATGAGTAATTATATAAGGTTAAAAAACATTTCAGGGTAAATTTCTTTCCCTTAAGGTGAATTTGAAAAGCGAGAAATAATTGCATATTACATAACTCCATGTGCCTTACATACCTGCAAAGTTTCATACTTTTTTTAATTTGCTAGTTGGAGTTGTATATAGTGCATTCACCTTTTTAATTTGGTATTGTGAAATATTCATGATAGCTTAAGTGCTTTATGAGTGCAAATTGCCACTATCATAAATACCTCAATAAATAAATATGTCTGTATTTAAGCAAACTTTTTGTATGCCTTTCTTCTGAATAGAAAATATTTAATACTAGTGTATGATTTCTCCTTTTTTTTTTTTCAAATAATTTCTATGCACAATTGTGTTGTACATCGATATACTCAGGCTTTTGTGGTACACTGTCATTTTCTTAGTTATTGTATTCTTTGGAACTGATTCAAAAGTTAAATGTTTTATTCCTTGTGAATTCTTTGAGTTTAATTCGCATGAGCTGTTAAGTTTTCATTTTGCAATCTTATTAAATATTATTTTGGTGGGTGAACGTTATTCTTTTGTAGTTTAAATCTATTTTTAAAATTTTAAAAATGCACTTGAAAAAAATTAGTCAATCTTATTCTTTTCACTTTGTAAGTTTAGGTTAGAATTGCATTAAAAAAGTAAAATGAATGAATGGTGACTCAGTTTTCACTAAAACTTGGAATTGAAAATGCTGTAAAAATATATGATGAATGAGTAAAATTATGCATTTTTTGTAAAAGGAAATTTTTTGTATTGTAAATGTTGTTTATCAGTTAATCCTGGAAAGCTGCACTTATATTTGCTAATGTTTGTTATACTTGCATACAAAGGTACCTCAAATATAAATACGATTTTTTAAAGCTTTCCTTTTTTTTTTTTTGTATGTGTGTGTGTAAATAAGCAGCTTAAATAACATCTAAAAAAATAAAAGTATGGCTAAAAATATCTGATTTGGTTGATGGCGGAGGTGTTACAGGTTTACCCTGAGTACCATTCCATGAGTTAAAATACCTTTAAACACTGTATCAAATGTTTTATCATAGCAAATTTCAGTATAAGCTGCGGATTTTCACATTACATTTCTACCTAGTTGTTAACCCTAAATTCTCATTTGACTTCTAATTTTAGTATTATTAAGTACAGGGTTGGCAAGATATAAGTTTCCCACTTTTGCAGAGGGCTCTAGAATATGTTCTATTGGTCCAAATGAGATAAAATTTGAACTAAAGATAACTCAAATGATGCTGTAATACACATAAAAACACTTAATATGCTGTATAAATGTTAAATAATATATGTTAATGTTGAAAATGAAGGAAGATATATTGAGCAGCTTTAATGCTATTTTTTTTATACTAACATTTTTAAAGCATATTAAATGTTTTTATGTGTATTACAGCGCCACCTATCGGCTAATTTATTATACTATTTTTTTATTTAATAAATGTCAAGCGCATCATTTGACTTGTATGTAGTTCAAATTTTATCTCATTTGGACCGATAGAACACATTCTAGAGCCTTCTGAAGTGCAAAACTTATTTCTTGCTCACCATCTATGTCTGTATTGTCAAATTATCTTCATTTCAAAATCATTCTTTCAAAACACCCATATCTTTTTAAGAAAATTAGTTTGTCGATAGATGAAGAGCTTTTTCTTTTTCAAAATTTTCTTCATTGCAGACTTTTTACATTATAGTTACAAATATCTTAAAAGTGTGGCTTGATTGACAGTAACTTACACTCGAAATCTAATACTATATATGTTTGATACAGCTTAAATTTTAATGTTTGGTCATTCACTGTAGTTCACACAATGTTATGTGCTTTGTATTATTTATGTGGCACTAATGTTTAGTCAAATCTCAATATCTCAAATTTCATGGGAAGAAGGGAAAAAAAAATCTTGGAAGATGATCAAGGTTTATTTAAAGTAATTTCTAGAATAACAATGCTTGTAAAGTTGAAGGCATAAATTGGAATAAAAATATAAATTATTATAAACTAGTAAATCTGCAGATCAGGAGCCTCAACGTCATCTTTGCACGTCATTGTTTTTTAACACTCATTGCATATAATTCAACTTCCTACAAATCGCTTTTTAAAGTTTTCAAATTACATAAATATTTATGAGCATACAAGATACTTCGTAAAGTTTCAGAAATTAAAAGTGTTAAACAAGTGGTTGTACATTGATGTTCTGAAATTCTGATGAGCTACTTATTCTGGTAACTTTTTAAATCAAAAATTGCATTTCTTCAGGGAGCTCTGCCCCCCTGAACCCCCCGTAGTCTATTTAAATTTACATTCGTAATTTTTATTGATTGTGCGGATGGTTATAGTACATCTTAGATTTTTTTTACGCTGTGATTTATAAGGATAAGCATAAGTTTTTTTTATAAATTAATAAAATTTAAATTTAAAATAAAATATTCATGTTAACCGTACACAGACAATAAATCTTGAAGTGACGCCAAAAATGTAACCCTAAAATCCGCAACATTCGGCACAACACAACGACGTGCTTAAAAAAAAAAAAAAAAAAAAAAAACCTGATAAAGTCAAAGAATTTGGTTCTTGTTCCACGTGCTTGTTTTGTGTGGCCGAATGAAGGCATTTAAATCTGAGCGATAACGCACATCGTATTGCAAACTGTTTTTACGGCATACTGCATCTCCATCTATCTCTTTCCTCCGTGAATAATAGTTAATTTTATTTTACCCAAGATCTTTTTATTCCAGCATCCTTTTTTTTCGATAAATGACGTCTAATTCACCTGCTATGCGTACTTACTCAAAACTTTTCATCTTGTTATATTAAGAAATACTCGAGAGTTTTCTTTTTATTTTTAATATGCCGCCATATTAATTTTTCTATTCTTAATTTTTTTTTTCATTTTCCTGTTTCACGACAAAACATTTCAATTGAAAATTGTTTAAAAGAAAACATTATTCCAGGTTTTGATTTTCTTGGCAACAATTAAAGAAATATTGGTAAATGTTATGGGAAAATGTTACGTTATTCTCTATGAAAATAATGAACTTTTGTATTTTTAAGTATATTTTTAAATATTGCCTATTTTTATTTCTGGGCTAAAATCCTTCTATATGCAAAGATACAAATGCATTAATTCATCCGTTTTGACGTTGGCTTTACTCAAGCATTATACACGCAATTATACTAATATTATTAGGACCAAATACGTTGCTAGGCAACAGAGAAAGAAAAGGAAAAAAAATGAAATATGCATTACGTCAATTTGATAAAACAAAATCCTTTATATTATTGGAAAACATGCATAAAATTCCCCCCAATATTATAAACCTAATTAAAAAAATCTCGCAAATATATTGACATAATTTATTGGAATAATTTAATAATGTTATTTAAAAATTCCAGCATCAAAAATTTACCATTTAAATCCATTTTTCATATGAGCCATTTCTTTCAACAAATGAAAATCTGAAAATCGTCTGACTTGCCATTGAAAAGCATTATAGAGCAAAATAAAATGTTCTATATTTCCCGAACGAATGAACCAAATTTAACCAAAAACTATACAGCTAAGTCCGGGTACCTCATCAACATGCCCAGTGAATTTCAAGCCGATCGGATGCTTTTTGCGGCAGTTATCGCGGAACAGACAGACAGACTAACAGAAACCAAAACTTTTCGTGTCTCCACAGTAAGCCTTCACTGACGTTTCGGCAATGATTATATAAGAATAAAATAAAAATTAAGAACTTAATTTATTTTTATAAAAGCTCTTTCAAGTGGTTTTGTTTTGTTATTTCACCAAATGAAAGAAAGATAATGTGTATCTTAGCAAAAAAAAAAAAAAAAAAAAAAATAAAATAAATAAATAAATAATAATAATAATAAATCTGTCTTTATAACTGTTTTTGGTCATTTGCTACTTTTTATATATTTTAATTGACCTGATTATCTTGGAACTAGTATTTTCAGTCTATTTTCTAAAAGTTATGTACCATATTCACAGCTTCTCCCCCCCCCCCCCCATCCCCTTTTACCATTAAGTTTTTAAAAAGGTTCTTGTAATTATGCTTCATCATCTGATTTGAAAGAAAGTATGTATGTAAAAACTGCCGGATGTTGAATGTTCCCAGAAAATTCTCCTGAAAGGTATATTTTGATGCATTATTTAAAATTTGGACAAAATGTCACAATCACTTATTCATGCTATTGCAGAGAAAACAGAAATTTGAGATAGCGTAGATTTTAAAGAAAATTTAATTAAGGATGAAAGTGCAGATTTTTTTATTTTTTTGCTTCAAAGAGTAGAAGGATTTAAGATAACAAAGTTTGAGATATTGATTGTATGTTGTATATTTATCATTCTAAATTATTTAAAGATGATATGTGTCATTATATTTTTATCATTAAATATATTTAGAGGTTGAATCAGTTCCAATAAGAATAAATCTCATTCGGTTGCTGAACATTTGAGAAGTTTCTTAAAAGCTGTAAAAAAAAAGTATGTGTTGTAAATACATAGCAGACATTAAATTTCTTTTTGTTTTTTAATCTGTATGCTTTTTCTTTTTCTCTGACAAATATTTCTATTTTACCCACTTTTTTTATTTAACATATAGATTTATAGAATCAATTTACAATGAACAACAAAAGTTTATGATTTATAATATTCCTGCTCTGTAATTATATGAAGCCCGTACAGAATAGAATCCATTTGCTGTCAGCAGCAAATTAATTTTGAATTATATTAATTATGTAGTTCTATGCCTCATCATCAAACTACAGTGTTAAATAGTTATGTCAAATATTAAAGAAAGTATTTGAAATACATAACACCCATAAACTTTTGTTGTTGCCTGTAGTTTTTAATTCTTAAATTTGTTAAAACATATTGAAAGTAACTCAATGAAAAGCATCAAATAGCATTTGATATCATCTTTCGTGACTGTCAAAATGGTAATGTATCTTCATTAGATTTTAAAGATTTGAGTGACAGTTTTAGTTATGAGAAAAATCTCAGACTGGTTTAAAACTTTATATATTGACTAACCATTGATGGCATGAAGTTTGATGTGCAGGTAAAACTATTAGTTGAGGGAAATAAAACGATTTAATAGAAATTAAATGTCTAAATCTGTTCTTTTTATGAACTTTATTTGATATAAATAATTCTACAAATCCTGCCTGATATCATTTGGGGACCAAAAGAAATCCACCCTCAACAGGCTTTGATATCTTTTCATGTAATAAGTGATGGCTTGTGGGTTATGTAAATGGTGGTGCATAATACATAAATTGCAACAATAAAATTGGCCTGTAAGACTTAATATGTACAGTTTGAAATAGATTCATGTTTTCAAAAGTTAAATGAAAACAGTGCCATTAAAAGAAATAACAAGTGCTTAGAAGATTTGCAATGTTTTACTTTTTATGAAGGAAGATCACACAATTAAACAAATAAACAAACAAACAAATAACTAACTGAATATAGAAAATCAAAGGAGATTTAGGATAAACAGCAATCAAGAAAGAGACACCGAAATATGTGAGCTCCTTCTCACTGAATGTTGTGTGAATGATAAGATAGGAGTTGTGGCTTTGTCTCACACTCCCCTCGCTGCTCTCATAGGCATAAGGAAATTGTTTCTATCACATGTGTGATTCTGGAAAGACCAAGTGTTCTCTATAGAAAATTTTCAAAATTTACGTTATTAGATTAACATTTTGCCAATGTTTGCCATGTAGAAGAAAGAGATCAGAAGGTGGGGGGAAAGCAGCATATTTAAACTCAGAGTGGAAATTGATGAAAATCTGGAAATGTGATTAATATAATTTCATTTGTTAATTTATTTCTTCATTTTTCTTTGTAAGTTCATGTGTTCCAATGGGGAAATTTCACCTGGGAGGAATACGTTTTCTTTTGTGTATAACTGATAAAGTTTATCTTGAAATCCTCAAAAATCCACTCAGAATCGTTAAAATAATAGAAAATAATTTTTAATAATGCAAAAACATAAATAAAACCACATGATACAAAAACACGACAGGTTTGGTTTCATTGTGGTTGGTTTACAAGTTCATAGGTTGGACAGTGACATCATTTGCCGCTAAATTGAAATGTTTCCGCTTTGCGCGTATACTTTTTCCCATATTGCTCTTCGTATTTGCAATCTTGTTTCATCTGTTCCTTAAAATTTATTTAACATTATGAACTTTAAATTTGTGAAAAAGTAAGATCTAACTTATCTTAACATAAAATACATTGTTTATTTTTTATTTTCATTAAAATTTTGATTTGAAAATACCGATTTCGGCTAGATTTATGAAAGAGCACACACACAGTAAAAAAAGTTCATAATAATTATATGGGTGTAATCGATGGTTTGTTTATATTTTATAAAATATTACTTAACACTTTTATTAAAAACATACTACAGGGAAAAAATTAAATGAGCTCAAGTTGGGACAAAAGGTTATGGCATGCTATATTGCAGACTATGGATCATTTTCTTAAAACTACTGCGCAACTTTTTAATACCATATTTATTATAACATTAAATAATGAACAGGAAATCAATCTAATTTTTCAGATTTATTCTGTTTTCTATTTAACAAGCACAGAACCAAGTGTGGCTTGTTTAAATAATTTAGTTTTCTTACAAAGTTTATCTTATAGTCGAGACTTTTTTTTTTTTGGAGGGCCACTAAAATTTTAATAGTTACTTTTCCTTTTGTTAATGAGTTAAAAAATAATCTAAACAATTACAAATAATCATATTTATAATCGGAATATCCTCTAAAATATTTTTAAATGAAATTTCATTTTAGATATCAACATTTTTAATTTTAGAAGTTCCTAAAAGAAATATGGAATAAAATTATCCTTTTGACATAAATGTTTAATGGATAATTTCCAAATTTAAAAATAAAAAAAAATTATTCACAAAACACAAGTATATTAAAACCTTTAAATATTTTAACTTTGTTTAAAACATGCAATTAAAAATAATGGATAACTATATGCATCATATAACATTGTGTTTCTTGCAAATTCTTTTGGCAGCATCTACCAGCAATTAATATAAACAAACTTTATGTTGTAATCGTACTTTTTACCCGACTGAAAAGAAGGATTATGTGTTTCACGTGTATCTGTGTATGTGGATTTCTTTATACCCTCAAAGCATCTCAACGGCTGGATGGATTTTAATGAATGAGGTCTCTATCAATTCGTCTTAACAGCCCGATGGTTATAGGCTAGGTTTTGTTTTTATAAATTCAAAATGGCGGTAGAGATGAAAAAAAAATTACGCACCCTATTGAGTGGCATATCATTGGATAGGTCTTTCAAAATGAAGACGATGTTTCATTGACTATTTTACAGTCAGAAGCTCTGTTAAAATATTATACAACCTGGAAGTTATGTATGTATTGTGGATCTCTAGTTTTACTTAAACTCTAACCATCATAGACATCTACAGACCTCATCAAAACAGTGTTTATAGATAGGAACTAACAATTAAACACAACTTAAAAGTCATCAATACAAGTAAATAAAAAAATAGGTAAGTAATATAAACAAGTAATATAAAAAAAATATTTTAAGTAGGACTTAGGTCAATAAGATAATTTTTTTATCGCCCTTTCTTTTTTCCTTTTGAGCAGGGGCGTAGCTACCGTGGAGCAGTTGGAGCAGACTGCTCCAGGCGCACGAATCCTAAGGGCGCAAAATTAGAAAAAGCGAAATAAAGATGTCTTAAAATATTTGTATTTTTTTTTTTCGTTATTAATCAGACATTATAGATGAATCTTGTTACAATCAGCGTATTCCTATGATATTTTACCTTGTGTTTAATCTCAACTATTTCGATTTAAAATATGTTTTCATACACAGTTGAAAGAAATGACTTCTATTCAGGAAGTTTTAATTTTAATTCATACCACCATATTGCAGCCTCAAGTAACTTCTCCAACAGCGTTTCAGCATGCGTGATTATTTTCTGTAACTTTTCTGGAGGCGACCATTGAATATTTTCAGATCTTAAAGTAATCAAAACTTATTTAACAGGGCTCTCATCGGTCACTTTACTGGCTACCACTATTTCTAAAAAATAATCTTTCTGGTACATTTCTATTAAAAATGTTTTAGAAATTTATCACGCTGATTACTGTGCGGAAATAATGGTAGCCAAAGAATTCACCGCTGAGAAACCTATAGGTACGATGTAACAGTAGTAATTTACGATAATTATTTTACGATTTGGAAAAAATAGCCTGACAAGTTGAAGAAAATTATTAACCATTTTACAGACGAAATCCAAGAAAACGAAAATTTTGAAGGGGTTTTTTTTGTTTGTTTTGTGGAAACTAAACGTGCATTAATACAGATTACAAAACAATAATAAGAGCTGGATTTAAACATACTCCACATCAGCTCACGGCGACAAAATTTAGATGGGAGGGGGGGGGGGGGGCATGCGGGTAATGGGAAGCAACAACTTAAATTTTGTGAGTATTGTTTTTGAGATTTTGAAAATATTACAAATGTTGCAGAATCGATAAGCTTCAAAAAGAGAGAAAAAGCTAAGTACCCAATTCAGTGTTCCTTAGGGCCTGATTATAGCCTATGCAAAATTACACCACTTTTTGGTAACAGTATTTTTCCGCATTAAACCTTATTTAATCGCATAATTTTAGGATTAAATAAGGCTGACTGGCTCGCCGGGCAACCGACCTGCAGGTCTGTGCTCCCTAAACCAGGTAAAGCTGTTCCCTCCCTTAGGTGAAGCTAATAGTTTTAAAATTTGCTATACGCATTACATATGAAAAGTCTTAAATCATTTAATAATTTTTTTTTAAATCACTTTTTTGAATCATTTTTTATTAATGATTTTTATTTCTCTTTGCAAGACAGAAGAATTGATTTTCTTTCTTGAAAGTTTCTTTGCTTCAGAGGACCATTTAAATCTTTTAAAACCTAATGTGTATGTTCTGTAATTTTCTTTGTGACCAATAGCGACATGGTCTGCCCCAAGAATTCTGAGCCTGTCTGGTACCAAACAGCGCGGCCTCTCTTTAAATATATATTACGTATTTTATTTTATTTAGTTTTATGTAAAATCATTTATCAAGTATTTTTTTGAAATGTGTAGGCTTCGTGTATTCGTACAATGCTGTGATTGTAATTTCCCCTATATATATGTGTATTATATTGATTTTTGCGCTTGATGAGCAAAAGTATTTATAAAGAATATTTTCGGCGAAGAAAATGTAATTCAAACATTCTTTTTTGTTAAAAATTACATTTTAATATGAAAACGGAACTGTTTCAATATTGTCTATAAATGTGATAATCAGAACGGCTGTCAGCTATTTTGTATATACAGGACTGTTTTTGTTTTTTTTAAATCGATTTTTCACGCAGTCATCGAGCTCGTATTTTAGACAAAATCGTGTTAATGATATATGACAAGATTTTCCCCTTAGTTGACTGTTTTTTCTACTTTCGTCGGGAAATTCCGTTGAAAACGCCATCTTTGACAATGTTTTCAGTAAGATACATTATGTTTACAAAAAATCCGGAAAACGTCTTTCGATTACAAAGTTTCTGAATAACAACACATGCCAGTTCTCGAGCAAAAATTAATTAAAATGAATGTCATAAAATTGCCCCTTTGGATTTAAGAACAGCCTTAAGAAATAAAATCATAACAATGTCAGGTTCATTTAAGAATATTATCACGGGCCCGGGCAACACCGTGTGGGTCAGCTAGTCTATACTAATAAAAGGAAGTTTCGCTCTGTGTGTGGTGGCTAGTGAAATATATTACACGTAGAAGTCTGAAAATTTGGATGAAGGTACTCCAAAGACAGATCCTGATACACCTGGAGCTCAGATTTTTAATTTTGTATGACCGGCGCCCCCTTAGCACCTTTCAGTTTGTATGCCCTGAATTGCTCAGAACTTGCCCCTTTTTATCCGATCTTCTTCGTTTTGGGGGCCCTTTCCCATTTAATTATTCTCCGTTTCTACATTCCAGTTAAGACACTGGACCCCTTGAAATTTTTCTGCGCCATACATTTTCCACACCCTAATATTGTCAACCAATCAATGCATAACTTTAAAATTGAGACTTGGACTCCTCTCCCTGGGCCAGCACCCTCATATTTTTATTGGGCACTTAGTGCCCTTTTTTAAGAATTTCCTCTATTTTTTTTTCGCACTTCTTTAAGATTTTATTCGAATGAATAATAAATACCCTATGCTTAATTTCGACTTATTGAGATCTAAAGCGCTAAGTACAAGAACCTTTTAACATGTTTCCATCTTAGGGCCCTGCTCTCAACTATCAGTTGTCCCCTTTTGGACCTCCTATTATATCTCCCTTAAAAATGGTCTGATTCAATAACTTTTTTTTTGTAACAACATGATAGGAAATCCAGCTACTACGCGAACAACATAAAAATTTTTCAGACTTCAGCTACCACCAAATTTTAAAATTAATCGTCTTTTTGGGGCCCTTGCCCAGCTACATTCCAGTTGAGACCCTGGACCCCTGGGGCTTAGTACAAGGCCACTTGTTTTTGTGCCCTAAATTGTTAATAAATCGCCCCTTTTAATCCGTCCTTCGTTTTGGGGGCTCTTTTTCCATTTGGCTTATTTTTCGTTTCTACATTTCAGTTCAGACACTAGCTACCTAGGGTAACTTTTTGTTCGCCATGCATTTTTCACCCATTAATTCTGTTACATTCTCATTGCATAGCTTCAAAATTGAGTCTTGGTCTTCTCTCCATGGGGGTCTTCTTCCGTTTCTCTCTTTATCGGGTTTCTAGAGCTCTTTTTCAAAGCATTTCTTTGAAATTTTTTTCTAATGATTAATACTTATACCTATACTCTATACTTAATTTCAACTAATTGAAAATCTAAAGCGCTAAGTACTAGGACCTTTTATCGTGTTTTCATCTTAGGCCTTGCTCTCAATTATCAATAAGCTTCTTTTGGTCCCCTATAAAAATGGTCCGATTCACTAGGATTTTTTTCTTAGGTGCCCCAGCTACTACATGAATAACAAAAAAATTACTCACACTTCAGCTACCACCAATTTTGAATATTAATCGCCTTCTTAGGGTCCTTGGTGCAGTTTCAATAAAAATTATCTGATAGTATTGCAATTTTCTTTAGCATAGTTCTAGGGTCCTCTGGCTACTTTGGAAACCACTAAAAAATTTCTTTTACTCCAGCTACCACTTTTTTCGAATATTAATCTTCTTTTACGGCATCAACTTACGTTTACTCACTACAGCCGTGAATTAAAATTCGCGCTACTGTTAAAGGTAAGTGGTTAACTTTAGAGGGATGGGATTTCCTCCGTAAGTTAAATATCACGTTAATGCTAAAGGTAATTCGTTAAATTTACAGGGGGTGGGGGCAACAAGCACCTTCCACTGCTTCGGGGTGCATCTTTCCTCGAATTCTAGGAGGCCGATTTCAACGGGAATTGGTTAATTCAACCTAGATTACGATTCAGCTCTGTATTATGAAAATTTGTCTTAGACTTCATTTACTAACATTTTCGAACATTAATGGTGCATTCTTTTCTCGTGTTCAGTATGTCCGATTTCAACGGTAAATGGATAATTAAGCTTAGCTTACTATTTAGCTACTTTCTGCATTGTGAAAGTTTATCTTAGGCTTCTGTTACCACCATTTTCAAACATTAACGACTCATTTTTTTCTCGGCTGTTATGGGCTCTATTTCAACGGAAATTGGTCCATTCAACTTAGCTTACGATTGTTTTAAAGATTATAGTTCCACCGCCAGGATTCGCATTCTTATCTCGGGTTCTATAGGCTCGATTACTACAGGGTTTACTCATTCAATTTTCGATTGTCTTCGTCGCGCACGGAATACTCCTGGCATACACTGCCTTTGGTAGCGGGGTCCCAGGCCACAGTTTCGTTCTGAAAGAAGTTTGTCGGGAACACACTAGACGCTGCCGAAGGCAGTGGGCCACCCCTAAAACAATGTTCACTTGAATTACTTATGAATATATAAAATCATACAAACTTGATTTTTGTTTACGTTATTATAACGGGCCCGGGCGAGTCAGCTAGTTACACGCACACACACACACATATATATATATATATGTGTGTGTGTGTGTGTAACTTCCAAACAAAATTACGCAGAACTTTTTTGAGAGACAAGAGGGCGCACAAACTTTGCTTGCTCCAGGGCTCTGAATATGTAGCTACGCCACTGCTTTTGAGTGGCACTTAAAATGACTTGATCAATAAGAGGACTCTCTCTGTCTTAAAATTCCTTGATCAAGAAGAGGGCTCTCTCGATTATTGAAATTTAATTAATTTAATTTAATTAATGAATTAATATTTGAAAAAAACTTGATTAACATCAAGTGTTATCCACTACAAGTTTAAAAAAATTTATTTGAGCTTGATTGGATGAATAATAAGTATTTTATTAACGATTGAAAATTTGAACAAGATATATATAGCAAGAGTGTGAGCTAATAGTAGGAATTGAAAAAAAAAAAAGTTTCACATTAATGAGAAATAATTAATTAGTTCGCTTTTTATGCAGTCGGGTTTTTTGATTTTTTAAATTTGTTTATTATTTAATGCATATCAGATTTGAAAGCATTGCAAATAAAATTAATATTTCTTATCAATTCTCATTTGAATTGAAACATAAAGAATGTACAACACAGTGGTAAGAACATATTTTAATTATATATACACTTGATAAAATATTTTAATTATCTTTTAATAAAAATAATAATTTGATAAAATATTTATCTTTTACTATATTTTAATTATCTTGCAGATAAAATTATGAATTTTAACATAGTAAATTTGTAGTGAAAAAAAAAACAAAAAAAAAACAAGCAATTTACTTTCAAAAACGATGCAGATTGAAATCATTAAAAATTGGCTGTTTAGCCTATTACAGAATAATTCAAAATTAGTTTCTGAGTAGTAAAATAATTTGTAAACCACAAAATTAATATAGGGCAAAGGATAATATGTTAAAAAAAAAACCAAAAAAAAAAAAAAAAAAACCTTGTACTCAGTAGAATGAGTAAAATATTTTTGGAACACTAAAAAAGTGCTTCTCAGGCAAATTTGCTGTTCTATTTGGCAACATGGCACAAGACACAGAAAATTTAAAATTTTATGCAGAAAATTAAAAAACATACAGGAAATATGTGAAACACTTAAGCCAGCAACATAAAAGGACAGTGTTTACAGGGCAAATGACATCACATCCACTTTCGTCAGAGATGCAGCGTTTTCCTGCCAAAACAAAAACTGCAATTTAAAAATTAATTTAGTGAATTATTAAAGCTTCAAATATACATAAAAATGGTATCAGTTTTCTTGATTTTTTGTGTTCTTCAATATAAAAGTGAAAATGAAAATCGTGAAATTTCCCCATTGAGGAGCCGTCACTGCATACAGTTTATAAGTTGTCATGACAAAGGAGAATTTATGGAGGCGGCATGATTATGATCTGAAAACAAAAGGGAAATTTAAAGGGTATTAAATTATATTACATACTTAAATTATAATTAGTATTATGTCTCATGGTCTAATAAAGCTAAAGTGAAGTTCAGGTCCTAGTGCAGTTTGATATCACTACCTGTAAACACAATAAAAGTTCTATAATACAAATTGCCATAGTTTGAATAAAAACTTTGAATTTTATCATGCATCTTGTGGCTGTGTGGCTTAGAAATCTGTACAGGCTGAAATTTCCAGGCTGGACCCGGCCCATTTCAAAAACTAAAAGTTCTGCATGGGTCAGACCCGGCCTGTGTTAAAATTAGTGCAAACAGGTCCGGCCCGACACATACAAAAGTTAATTAAAACAGACCTGACTCAATTACCTCATAAAATGCTGATTTTTCTTAACATGCAATTAAGATATTTTTTTCTAGAACTTGGGTGCTCTACCCCTTACGAGCTACACTCGCCAACCCCCGTTCAGACTCTAAAAGTCCGTTAATTTGATCGGCTTTAAAAAGATTACGGAAGATTGAATTATAATTAAAAAATCAGTGGCGATCTCCCTGTAAATGGGTTTCCATTCATTTCTCTTTTACTGAGGGATTTTAATGCCAAATCAGGTGCTGTTAATTGCTGTTTATGTGTTTGATTAAATCAGATTAGTTAAACATCTGAAAATTAGTTAATATAAAATGAACTAACAAGGAGCGAGCCAAACATTGTAATCGCAGATTTTGATTATTTTTATGTATGTTATAGGGTAGAGGCCCCTTAGTTTCAGGTTCAACGGATTTTATACAAAACTCCTTAGTTCTCGAGAAACAGGGCCAGGGGTCTAATATTATTACACAACTTAAATACTTACTTCGTAATGCGATGATTATGTTGGTCCTAGCTCAGCTGGTAGAGCATTTCCTCGTTGATCCGCGGACTCGGGTGCGATACCGGAACGCGCCACTTTTGTTTTATAAATATTCTTGTAATTAGAATTTAATAATCTCATTGTCAATAAAAAATTATAATATTGTGTATCAATTATAATTTTAACCTATTTATTTTTTTATTTGTAACTAAATAGTTGTATAAAACATCGTAAAACTGTTAATTTTTTAAAAATCACTTTTAAAATGTATTTTATATATTCTTTATCGGTGTCCAATGATACTGAACAATTGTGTCAATTCGTGATTTTAAAAAAACATCATTTATGTATTGCCTTAACAAGGGAAGTCAATACAATGATATTATTACCCTGTTTTTAAAGTAAGAAGCATAATTTTATTAAAAATTAGCATAAGAATTAAATTACAACCTATTTTTTATAATATTAAAGATTTTTAAATTTGTAATATGTATGCTTGCACTTTGAATTATGTTGCTTTCCTATTTATCTTCTTTCTGCATTTATTTTTATTTTATTTGAATATGTTTTATCATAACTAGAGGGTGCCACAACAAATTTTGTAACGATTTTGGAATTTTTATTAGTCAATGATAGACCAATTTTTTTTCTTTAAATCCCTTTAAATCAGGGTTGGTAAAAAAACGGGTTTTTTTTTTTCAAAAAAACCAAAAAACCCGTTTTTTTTTTTTTTTTGGTTTAAACCGGGGTTTTAAAAAATATATTTTCCTATTACATATACATGCATATTTATTGATAAAATAAACATTGTTGGATATATAAGTAATATAACTTCATTTAAAAATAATTTAAATTAAATAATTACAATCAATTGTATAGAAAATTGAAATCATTTAAAATTTAAATATTTTTAGTAAAAGCTATGTCTTATGTTCCATGAATAAAAATGAAACATTGATACCTTGAAAATCTTAATAAAAATTTTTTTGATTACTAGTACTATAAATAAATATATGGTGTAGTTTCATAAATATAATATACTTTTCCATGGCTATTCAAAATAATTTCTTTGAAATATTTGCAACCTGAGATATCTGATTTTTCTGTTAGGACACTACATGAACAATTATCTTTTATTGAAAGTAAAGCTTTTTATAAAGAATTCCTGGAATGATTTGAATTTAGCAGTAGGATCTTTACACGTTTCAAAAAATATTGTGTATTGCTATTTGACACCACTTCTCTGAAATTGGGGGGGGGGGGGGAAAGCGACAGTAAAATAAACAGGAATACCTATTTACCAGCTTTTTAGACTACTGAAAACATTGATCTTAAAATGGAAAGTAGATTTATAAAAGTTGTCATCCACCAAAACATTTAAACAGCCATCAGACTTAATACACAGGACTTTTTCTAAGCTATTTTATAATACATATAACTTTTATATGGCTCTACTAAAAATTAATAATATATATTTTTAGGCATTTTTATGAGACTTTTTCCTATTACGTCTCATGCGAACCTTATCTCGATTTTTACCCATTTTTTTTGTCAGATCTAAATAGTAGGTTCGATTATGCAATAAGCGATTTAAATATCTTATTGCATATTTTAGTTAAAAGTAAACAGGTGCTTCGCTAGCACCCAAATTTTCAATGTCCTCTTATTTGACTTCATACCTTGAGTTTTTTTTTTATTCTTAAGGCTGTTCTAAAATCCGAAAGAGCAACTTTTTGACATAAGTTTTAATTTATTTTTGTTCGAAAATGGATGAATCTAGCAGATGCTGTTGTTCGTAAACTATGTAATAGAACTGTTTTTTCCGGTTTTTTGCAAACGCAATAGATCTTTCAGAAAATAGTGTCAAAGTTGGCATTTTGAACCGAATTTCCGTGCGAATGAAATATAACTATTCAAGGAAGGTTAAAAACATCTTTGTCACGCGATCAAAATTGCTTATAACTCAATAGATAATTTATTTATCAAAAATAGAAATCACAGTTTGATTCCAAATCGCTTCCAGTCAGGTCTTCAATTTTATCTTTCCGTTAAAAAATGAATTTGTAAATGTGTCAAAGCATTTTGCGCTTGTTGAGTAGAGCAGTTGAGAACAGCCTTAAAAGATAATCTCCCCAATCAAGAAAATTTTCTTTTTCAGCTTGACTGAAATCTTAAAGGCCATTTTACGTTATTAATTGTACATAATCTGCGTTTTCTCAAAGGAAAATATTTTATTCAAAATATTGAATATTTTTAATCTATTTTATCTTTGCTACATTCACATGTTTTAAATTTTATCTTTAGAGCTTCGATATGTTCATCAACACATGCAATTTGCATTCTACATGCATACAAATATAACCTAGACTCACTTATGTCTCACGGTGACTGCTGGGATAAGACTGTTGAAAGTAGAAATTATTTATATCCAATAATTTGAAACACTTAAATTACAAAAAATGAGAAAATATTATATTAGATCTTTTCTAAAAAACCAGTTGGTTAACCAATTGATTTAAACCGTGCCAATCCTGCTGGTAACAGAATAAAGTCACAATGCAAAACCCCAATCCCAATGTATGAATGCAAGAAAAACAAAAGTTTACTAAACCCAATAGCCATGTTACAGCAAAGAAAACCAGGGCTGCGAAGTCAGTGGGAAAAATGGACGACTCCGACAACGCAGACCTGCTTGTAAAATAGACGACTCCAACTCCGGAAATTTTAACACATCTAACTCTGACTCTTTTGCTCAAAAATAAGCCCGACTCCGCAGCCCTGAAGAAAACTCACAGCCAATCATTCATTAGCACACAGAACAAAAAGTAACCAATGGAGAGAATTACTTATGATTTGTAATTTTTAGTAAATCTTAACTAATCAAGCAATCTAAGTAGTAAAAGTGTATTTTTAGCTCAAGTCTGCATTTTGGCTATTTTTTAAAAGAAAAGGCTTAAAAAATAAAAGAAAAATAACTACTTGTTTTTTTTCTTAGTTAGTCTTCTATGTAGATTTAAAGCTTATAAGAAAAGTTTGATTGATTAAAAATGTTTGTCACCTTTAAAAATTTATTAATTGATCATTTTTCTAAAGCTTTGCTTGTAGTTTCTGCATAACTTGGATTTTGCATTTTTGAATAATGTGTAAAATAAAGGAAAACATTAGGGAAAAAGAGAAAAAACCACATGAAAAAAAAACCAGCATGGTTTAAAAAAAAAAAAACCATTTTGTTTAAACCAGCGTGGTTTAAACCAAACAACCCTGCTTTAAATGGTGAGAAATGTTTAATAATGGTTTAAAAATCAAAAATTCTAAATTAAAATTTAAATATGTTAACATTATAATTAATGTACAATATTAAAATTTTTAATTGAAATTATTAAATTACAATTACAAGTATATTTATAAAACAAAAAAGGAGAAAAACAAATGTAGCATGTTCCGGTATCGAACCTGACGCCGCGGATCAACGAGCAAACGCCATTCCAACTGAGCTACGACCAACGTAATCATCTCGTTACAAAGTAAGTATTTACTAAAAAAAAAAAGTTGTGTTATAATATTACACTGTTTCTCAAGAACTAAGGCAAGTAAGTTGTGTTATAATATTAGACTATTTCTCAAGAACTAAGGCAATATTAGACTGTTTCTCAAGAACTAAGACGTTGTTGCCTTGTATAAAATCCGTGAACCCTAGACTAAGGGGTCTCTACCCTACAGCAATAATCAAAATCTGTGATTGCCAAGCTTGGTCCTCTCCTTGTAAGTCAACAGAGTCTTTGCTTCCTGGTATTTTTTAGTAACGCTATAAGAAAATTATTTTAAATGAGATGTTTTAAGTCTGACATAATTTTCACCAAAATTTTCATCTGAAAATATTTTTAGAAAGGAAATATTATTTGCGCTGTCTTAGAATTGGCAACAGTAGTTAAAAAGATCATCTTGAAATATGAAATAATCTCTCGTGTACGTATAAATATATATTTTAATTTAAACTGTTTGGCAATGTTATTATTTGGCCATTTGAAATAGGACGTAATTTCGGCTGCATTTACTGCTTTTAACACATATTAAAAAATTAATTATTATATTGTTTTCTTTCTTTTTAAATCTAATTTTATAGGGTTTTTTCTGTTTATAATAGTCATGTGTCAATAAATTTTTAATTTAAAGGAAATATTCTTTGAGAAGTTTTTACAGTTGGCAACAATTTAAAATGGAAATAAACCATCAAAAAATGAGTCAAATTAAAAATAATGCAATCTGCATACCGCAAGTTTTACGGCGCTGATGGTCTTCAATCGGCCCCTTAAGTGGGGAACAAGACGACGAGTTAGACCGCGGATGTTGTGTTTCCGAACAGACCACTTGTGTGTGGAAGGAGACCAGTAGCAGTGTCCCTGGCGGGGGGCAGGCACTGTTGTTTCTTGTCCACTGCTCGCAGAGGACAAGGAGGTGGGTTGGGTTGTGACAGTGCCAAATTTCTCTAGAGACGTGGGGGTGCTCCCTTCCTAGACCTTAGTGTCCTAAGTGTTTGTATGTGTAAAATAGAAAATAAAGAAAAAAGCAGAAAATAAGGAAAACAAAAAGTAGAAAATGTGGTGAAATCTTTTTAAAAAGTGTTGTGTGTGTTTGATGTTGCATACCTGCCAACTGCTACGAAAAAATCGTAGTTGCTACGATTTGGACCTATAAACTACGATGCTACGAAAATCGGTCTTAAACTACGATTTTTTTTGCAAAAAACACAAGCGCATTTTTTGTTTCTAGTTGCGATTTTTATCCCGCACAGCATATTTTTCAGTAGTGATTCTGCTGCGAAATTTCCAAAATTTCAAAGTTCATTTCCGAAAGTTTTAAAAAATTGGCCATTAGTTCGAAAATTCGGACAGTAAAAAATGCTCATGGAAAAAAAATCTGGACTGCAAAACAAACTTCTTAACATAACACACTCTCTTTATGTATATTAACCACGAGTGAATCGTGTTTCTGTAAATATTTATACAGGAATTAGCTTCCTTAGAAACAAGGTGCCATTTTAAGAATTTCTGGAAAGGAAGGGATGGGGGTCTTTGAAGGGCAAGGTTTGAAATAGTGTGCAAAATCGCACGATTTGCGATAAACTACCGCGAATTTCGATAAATGACCGTGTAAAAAAAAATCAATTTCGTCAATTGGTCGCAGAAGAAAATAAATTTCGTCAAAGGATCATGGTAAAAACGCGGTGTTGATTTAAGGGGGTGGCCCGGGAGGGGATGTCCCCCACCCTGGAAGATTTGAGATTTTGTGTTTTCAATGGTGTGAATTTTGTCAAAATATCGCAGAAAGAAAACGCGAATTTCGTCAAAAGATGAGTAAGAAAATGCAAATTTCATCGAAAGATCAGTAAGAAAACGCAAATTTTCACCGAAAGATCGCAGAAAGAAAACACTAATTTCGTCAAAAGGATCGCGGAAAAAACGCAAAATTCGACAAAGGATTGTGGTAAAAAATGAGAATTTCGTCAAAAGTTCATGGTAAAAAGTGCGGATTTCAACAAAGAATCGTGATAGAAAAATGTGAATCACGATTGCGGAAAAATTGTGAATATCCTGAAATGATCGCAGGAAAAAAATCCGGAATTTCGTCAAAATTTACTGCACTGGGCTAAAAAATTGGAACCAGGCTCCTTTTACAAATGAAAAAAAAAAAAAAAAAACGCTGCGAAACGAAAAGAAACTCTAAAAATCGTATAAAAAGTTTCAAAGGAAAAAAATTACTATATTGAGTTGAAAGACTGAAACCTTATTCCTTTTATGAATGTCAAAAGATGGCTGAGTAACACGAAAAACCAACCAACCAACCTCCAGATTAATTTAAATTTTGTGTGCTACGATTTCTCATTTTCAAAGGTTGGCAGGTCTGGATGTTGTTTAGATGGGGCTTTTCCTCGAGTCACTTGGAGGCAAGTCTGGCCAGTGTCGATTGTCGACAGTGTGGGAGCTTGATTCATGGACCCACCAACTTGCAGAAGGTGTGTGTTGGATAGCGCCAAGCTAACCACTCTCTTCCAGAGTACGCCCTGTCTGGGGTGTGTCCTTGAGTTACGGGGACGTGCGTGTGGCTGGTGTCGACTGTTGCTGTTGAAGATAGCATAGCCACGAATCCTCGCCAACTGGCAGGAGGTGTGTTGCCTGGAACCAAGCCCCTCTTCCGGACTCTTCCCCGTTTTATGTCTATGTTGGGCTGCCGGAACCATCTCTCTGGGGAGCAAGCCAATCCGGTGTGTCTATGCGTAGGTGGAGGTTACTGCAACCACTGGTCGGATTAAAAGTTTTCTCTTTTCTTGCGTTGTCTGCCTTTGTGTCTTGTGTGACTCTGTGCATCAGCTGGTGTCGAGAGCTACGATCTTTCATGGCTTTTATTTCGGCTAGTGGTCTTGAGGAGTGATGAGTTGCCCGTTCTGCTCTTGTAGGCCTCTAGGCAGGGTATCTCGAACTTGTTTGGTACCTTAGGGGCTTTGTCATGTTCCCCTCAAGGCTTAATGCCTAGTGACAGTTACTCTAACATGTGTTTGCCTTCGGCATGATGGAGTGATTGTTCCGCCCTGTTCGTTCAGTTGTCCTCTAACCGAGGTACCTCTTGTGCATGGCATTTAGGTACTTGAGGAGTTAGTCGCGTCCCCTCGAGGTGTAACGCTAGTGACTCAAGGTGGGCAGATTTGAAACACGGAGATCTTGTCGGTTTGATGTTATCCATTGTTCAGCGGTGTGACGCTAATGGCTTCGGTTCTTCTGGCTACGTTGCATTTTGTTGCGGCACCCCCCCCCCCCCTGGTGCAGATGTTTCTTGGAATCTCGGACTCGTTAAAACGTTCCGTGGGGGAGTACAGCATCATGCTGCAGTAGAGACTACGAAGTTCTTTGTTGTAGTTCTGGTGTCTCCCTTGCTCAGCTATTTCGACTGGCGGACTCTTCTTGCGACGCGACGACTGGGCGTCACATAGTGGCTTTAGGGACTTGGGATCGCTAAGCGATCTCCTTGGAAGGACCTAAGGAGCCGCTCGGCTCTGAATCGGGGAACTATTTAGTTTTACCGCGAGTTTCTAATGTATTATCCTTAGAAAAAATGATTAAATTCCTATGTATAGCTTTTGCTCCTATAAAACTTTTTTAATGGGACGATTTTGACTAACTTTAACATTAAATATCTCGTAAAATAATTCTTCGATTTAAAAACTGTCTGATTCAGCGTATTTATCAAACATTTCTCTATAATACCACCAATTTTCGTATGCAGTAGTTTTCTTAATATTAACGAAGAAAGACCTCAGATCACAAAAGAATCATTGACAGCGGCGGTGACAGTGTTATTTATTTTTTTTTTTTTTTTTTTTTTAGAATAGAGAGATACTGCATACATATTTATGGGAACATTTAACATTATAGATTATTATATGTTTTAGATCACCATATGTTCGCAAGCCATAGAACGCAGAATAGCATCAGCCAGCACCGGCCATAGCTGCCAACTTTTACGCTTTTTTCTTACCACTAAAATTTTATAGTAAATATTATCTTATTTAGTAGTCAAAATCTCATGATTAAAAAAGACGAAAATTTCTATTAAATTTTAGTGGTAGCAAAAAAGTGTAAAAGTTGGCAGCTATGGCACCGGCCCACTTTTTTAAACATTTCTCCCCATTTTTTGTGCATTTCTTTAAAATTTTATTCTAATGATTAATTCATACCCTATGCTTAATTTCGACTAATTGAAGACCTAAAGCGCGAAGTACTAGGATCTTTTAACATGTTTTCATCTTAGGGCCTTGCTCTCAACTATCAATTGGCCCCCTATTATAGCTCCCTTAAAAATAGTCCTATTCACTAGCTTTTTTTTTTTTTTTTTCTAATAACTTCTATGGTCCTCCATCTACTATATGAACGACAAAAAATTTCTCAGACTTCAGCTACCACCAATTTTGAATATTAATCGTCTTCTTCGGACTCTTGGTGCATCTTTAAAAATAATCCGGTTATCATGCAATTTTCTTTAACATAGTTCTAGGGTCCTCCGGCTACTTCATAACTACTAAAAAATTTCCTTATATGTACCCCAGCTACCACCTTTTTTGAATATTAAACATCTTTTTCAGCATCAACTTACGTTTACTATTTAAAGCCGTAAATTAAAAATCGTGTTACTGTTAAAGGTAAATGGTTAACTTTAGGAGAGGGAGGATTTCATCCGTAAATTAAATATCGCGTTAATGTTAAAGGTAATTCGTTGAATTCGTAAATCCATTCGAGAAAACACCCTCCAATGTATTTAAGCTGGTGTAGCATTGAGTTGTGAAAATAAAGCTTCGAGTTGGTGCGTGCTTGTTGTCTTCACTCGTTCTCAGTGAATACCCACTGCGATAAATCATCTACGCGACAATATATTTAATGTTCAAAAATAAACTCAAACTTTTTTTCTTTTCGGTTTTCTTTACATGCTTTATACCGTCCACAATTTTCATCCGAAAGGCACGGAGTTGACGTTATAATAGAAAGAATTATTTTTCGCTTTTAGACGATCTCAATCTTTTCTGAAAATTCGGATTTTTAATCAAATATTCGAAAGAAATCGCAAAAAATCCATCTTTCCGATAAAATATTTTATTCCTCCAGAAATTTTCGTTGGAAAATCGCGATTAATTTTTTTGGATTATAAAGCCAGTCGATACAATTTTTTACCAGAAATTATAAAAATCGCGTGATTTGCGATTTTTCCATATTGAATATCTCCATTAATTTTCAATTGAAATGCCAAAAATTTACGTCAAAACAAATGTAATGTTTTACTCTTTCAGACGATACCGAATTTTAAAAACAAATACAGATTTTAACGCGATTTTCGAAAAAAAAAAAAAAAAAAACCCGTGCAGTCCGGTAAAATATTTTTTTATTCCGGAAATTTTCGTTAAAAATTCGCCATTATTTTTTTCAGAAAAGATTGCGAGTCGAAAAAAATTTTCGCAAAATTTCATAAATAGTTCGCAAAAACCGGTGATTTAAGATTTGTTTTCTGTTAACCATGAACATTTCGTGATTCTTTGCGATTAATTTGTTTCTTGAGAACTACTTTAGCAAATGGGAAGGAAAATTTGGAGGAGTTTATAAATATGAAGTGATTTCTTTGAAGGTGCCCGGGAAACGTGCTGCAGAAGGCAGTGGGGTCTCCCGTCTAGACGGGCGAAGCCCGGCTAGAATATAAATAAAATCCGTATAGTAATAAAATATAATATTTCAAACTAACTTAGTTCTTTTTTAATACGGCAAATACTTTTATTTCCTAAAAAAAAAAAGTCATTGTCTTGTATTATTTTTTCTTATTCTTAAAATAAAGACCTCAACAAAGTATTAACTATGTATAGTACACATTATTTTGATGTATTTTATCTGCTAAATATTCTGAACTATTTAAAATCTAAATGCTCAATTTCTAATAAAAAACCAGGAAAAATAAATGGAAGAGGGGGATTTTTAAAACTGCCTTAGTTCGTCCCAATTAAAAAAGTCCTTTCGGCATGTGCCGGGAGGAAGAGGTAACTTTAATATATATCTTGGTTTTAAAATTCTGCAAGTTTTACTCGAAGCTAATTTTACTCAAATTTTAAGAAGCTAAAATGCGACGAACCCGATAAGAGAATATTCGTCAATACTGAATTTGAATGAGAATTGCGCCAAATTAGTAAGCTATAGCCAAGTTGGAATCAGTTTTGGATACTTATCTTTGGTCGCCAAATTTGGCGATATGTCGCCAAGCCTGGCGAGAATTTGAAGTTAACGGATATTAATGATATTTAAGCATTGCGCGGCAGTGCACGTTCAAATGGCCGCCATTTTCAAACAAGATGGCGGATGAAACTGGCCAACGAACTCGGTCGAGACATTGGTATGTATTATGCACGCAAGCAATCTCATCCAAATCAGTTTATAAATACGAGAGTTACAGCTTGACGAAAATCAGATTGTTTCAAAATGTCAGCCACCCTAAATTTCAAACTGCTATATCTCAGCCATTTTTTAAGATAGACAAAACAAAATATGCTCTGGAATCCTTGTATTAAGGTCAAACTCTTAAGAAAATAATATTTTTCAGTTTTTAATTTATTTGCACCGCTTTTAAAATTAAAAAAAAAAAAATTAAATGGCTGCCATTTTGAAACAAGATGGCGGATGAAGCTGGCCAACGAACGCGGTCGAGACATTGGTATGTACTATGCATGCAATTTCATCTAAATCGGTTTATAAATACGAGAATTATCGTATGACAAAAATATAAAATACAGTGAAACCCCGATTTAACGTAACCCGTATTTAACGATTTCCCGCGTATAATGTCATTTTTAGCTAGTCCCGATTAATTTCCTATGCTTGTAATGTTAAAAAATCCCGGATTTAACGTTATCATTTTGAATTATTTCCCGCATTTAACGTTTTTTTGAGCGATAAAGTCTCAATGAAATTTTCCTAAATTAGTCAGAATTTGTGATTAAAAAAAACTTTTTTATCAAAACGTTCAAAAATCATCCAAAAGCCCTCCTCTTTTTCACCCGCACCTTTTTATTTTACTCGATTGTGCTTTCTGTACTACAACACAAGGATACCTACAACGGAGCTGATAGAATTCGTTAGGGATTTTTCATAGCTTTAGATTGTATGGTGTCAAAAACAAAGCTTTTTTTCTTTACTTGAAAAATTGGAAGTTATCGCGAAAGCCATAAACTACAATTAATATGTTTAATTTGAATTTCGTATTCAAATTCTAAACAAATTTACACTAAGTAGATTTTATGGAGCAAAATTGTAAAAAATGGAAAAACAGGCTAAAAAAAGAAAAAACGTGAAATCGTCACCGTTTAAGGAATTTGAAAATTGGAAGCCATTAGAACTTTCATAACACTGAAAGAATTCTTTTGAAATACTGAAGACCAACAGAAAAACTTACACAAACTCTCATACCCTGAGAAAGCGATTCGTGATGTAGCTGCTGAAAACACAGGACTCAAAGTGAAATAAAATATTTATTTAAAACATAACTTAGAAACCTGATGTCTAAATCATTGTAAATCAAGAAATGAAACGTATCTTACGTAAATTAGTCTTTATTTTATGGTCAGTATTTTGTTTTCATCTTACCCCGATTTAACGTTTTCCCGCATTTAGCGTTATTTCTTTATGGTCCCTTGAATAACGTTAAATCGGGGTTTCACTGTATATATAGAATAAAGATGAAATCACAAATATATGAACAAATTCGTAAAATTCTAAAGATGAACAAGATATGAACATAGGAAAACAGTATGTAAAATAAGAAACTATGAATAAACCACAGAATCATCAGAGGAGCTTGCAGGTTTAATTCATAGTGAAGATGCGTTATTTCATCCAATTTTGTCGGCATTAAGCTTAAAATGACAAAATTTAGCTCATAATAGCGCATCATAAAACAAAAATGATAAAAAGCCAAGACATCTAAAGACAGATACACCTCACACAGGATATTAAAAATTGAAAAATGATTAGAGCACAATACCTCAATTATATACTGGAATCCAAACTTCAGAAAGTTGACCCACTATATTATAACATGTGAGGGTGCAATCGCATTTAATACTGTTAAAATATGTGGTCAGCAGTTAGTCTCTGAAAACCAAAACATTGCTGCCATCTGGTGTGCAAAAGGAAAACTATATTGTAACTAGATTTTTAACAAATATATATTTAAGTATTGCGCGGCAGCGCAATACTTATTTATTTCCAGTGTCACTTCTCAATGTTAATTTAACATAGAAAAGCCTTTGGAGATCGTAACTTTTTCATCTTTTCTTCCCACCTTTTTGTCCCTGATGCCACTCATTTTTTTATTCTTTACTAATTCTAATGATATTATAAATTTAAAGTGTAAAAACGATTGCCTGACGACAGGGTCAAAACGAATGGTAAAATGACTGTGCATATGGGTGAATTATAACCCAGAGAGAAACATGGGACATTTTTTTTTTTTTACATTATTCAAATATTTTTCTTAATAATTCCAATTTTCACCTTTTTCATTGAAAATCAACGGACATTTTTCATAGAAAATGTAACATTTTTACTTCATTGTTGCAAAAATTTCAAAAGCCGTAATAATAATGTATTTCTTTTTAGTTGAAAGATTTTCACGTGAAATATTAAATTGAGCTAGTTTTTTCAAAAATTAAAAAGGTGGATATGGCGTCATAGTGGAAATAAAAAGGATATTTTCAGAATAAGTTTTTACTTTGGTCAAGTTTATATTTTAGTAAAAAGTTTCTAATGGATAGCTATTTTTACGCAGGTAGCGAACTTAGTGGGGAATTACATAACTTAAATTTTAAAATGTATTTTTTTTCCGAGATGAGAACTATTTATACCCCAAGTTAAACTTAAGTAATAATTTTCTGATGTGTTTACATCACTCCTTGGGAGAGAATAAGGTTTAAAAATTTAAGTAAAACTTTTATTTTTTATTTTTTACTGTATCACAGCTATAATATTGTTAAGTATTAGCGGTAAGGATTCAACACAATTTACATTTACATTCATAGCGTTCCTGAGTGGGGAATAAGGTATCTAAATTTAAGTGAAGTTAATTTTTTATGTTTTGGTTATAGATTTACGTTCATATTAGAAGTTTTTGTCCAAACTACCGCAACCTGCATTACTACAGTGGTGAAACATTTTGAATTACACATTGGTAAACGGCATCCCACATTGTGATGCAATACCACATACATCAAAGCCTGATGATGATAATCTCTATTAATTTTAAAATGCGCTCGTCTGAGTGCAGTAGTTATTAAAAAACTTGACATATTAAACAAAAACATAATTTGAAGAACAAATTAAAAAAAAACAAAATTTATTTCCTACATTGTTTACGCCCGAGAAGGGACAGATATTAAGTTATTTCATTCAATTAGTTCTACATTTAATGTTAAATTTTTGTAACAAATAAGTTAAGCCAATTGAAGATTAAAAAATAAAAATAAAATTCATACAATATGATACTTAAAACACCCCAAAAAATTAGATTTCGTTCAAATGAAATCGAAATAAATCTTACTTTTTATTAAGTTTTGTATTTTGCATGCATCTTATCATTTTACGCACAATTGTCATAAACATAATACAAAATCTGCAATACAAATATTTTCAATTAAAAATGGAAGAAGTCTAAGATTTATTTCGATTTCATTTGAACGGAATCTAATTTTTTAGGGTGTTTTAAGTATCATATTGTATGAATTTTATTTTTATTTTTAATCTTCAATTGGCTTAACTTATTTGTTACAAAAATTTAACATTAAATGTAGAACTAATTGGATGAAATAACTTAATATCTGTCCCTTCTCGGGCTTAAACAATGTAGGAAATAATTTTTTTTTTTTTTTTAATTTGTTCTTCAAATTATGTTTTTGTTTAATATATATATATGTGTGTGTGTCACATTTGAACGGAGGGTAGTTTTGGGGTCTGGGGGTCATGATTGATGAAAATATACCAAAATCTTCCTGAAGTGCTTTCGACCGAACGGCTGCAATGCTTTTTACTTTTTGTAATGAAACCTACCTAAAAGTTTTAGTTATACAAAAATTATGTCAATCCTTTAATTAATCATATGCTAGATAAGTCAAATAAACCAAATTACGTGAGATAGTTACTACTACACAACAATTTAAATTTTGCAAAAACAACAAAATTTTGCTGGAATTACAAATTTAAATTATAAAATTATTGTAAAATTAAAAAAAAAAAAAAGTTTTGTGAATTCAAGTAAAATGGATGAAGTTTTGTCAAGACTTTGTAAAAGTGTTAAACTTTTTTGGTCCAAGCAACAAAACCGTTTTTTTACTTCAACTAAAAATTTTGATAAAACCAATCAAAATGTACTCTACAAAACATGTTTTGTAATTTTAGTCAATTCCTTTTTCTGGGTGTATCATTAAAATTAATAAAGCATGTTGTACAGTAAACTTTCTACAAGAAATAAAGGAAAATTCCTATTCATGGCCATATGAAAACAGACAATGCTGTGGTAAAAAGCTGTTACATATTTTTATGGGCTCCCATATTTTTTCCACTCCCATAAGTAATGCTCCTTTTTCTGTTGATATCGCTATAATTATGAAGAAAAGACAGGCTATCGCCAAGTAATAAGACAATCTATATACAGGGTGTCCACGTATAACCTGACCGACCTTTATTTTCGGAACCGTTGGTCCTACAGTGGGTGACCAAACACTCCTAAAATTTACAATTTTAATGAACTTAAAGCTATATATTTTTGTTTACTGGTGGATTGTTAAGCTATTTTAGGTATATTTGGATAGAATGCACATGGTTTTTAATTAAAATCAAACTTCCGTTCATAAAATAGAAATTTATTATGAAAAACCTTAGCACAAGTGTTTCAAGACAATATCCTCAATATTTCGTCAAACGTGTCTTAGCGTCGATAACGGCTTGTACTCTTTTTGGTATGTTCTATATACATTTTTTTAGATTTTTTGTCGTTCCTCATCATGGTGCTAGACCTCAAACAAGACTTCTTATCAAGTTTCTTTTCATTCTCGTGTTTCGTTTGGTACTTTTCGCTTTAAGAGCTCCCAGGCGTACTCGATCGGGTTTAAATCCGGAGAATTGCCCAGCCCACGGCAAATATTTACTTTCTACTTAGTTAAGAATTTTGTTATTGTCTTTGTTTTATGAAACAGCGTCGAGTCATGGATGAAAGTACATTTGGAAGGATCTAGAAACCATTCCTTTAGTTGAGGGATCAATTTTCCTTCCAATACTTTTTTACACTGAACCTGATTCATCACGCTATCCACATTGTAAAGACTGCCTGTACCATTTCCACTGATCAAAAGACCTTAAGTGAGTGCTTGACCGTCTCTGAAATACAGTTCGGTTGACATTTTTCGACTTTTCTGCGTCGAACAAATGAAGACTTGTCTTTTGTCTGTCATTATTTCGATGTGGAACTTGTCGGAAAAACAAATCCGAAAATTTTCACAATTACGTTCGAAGGGGTATTGTGCGGAATTAAAATATGCATACTACGCAGGACACAGAAAGAAAAGCTACTCTATTCACATTTTCCCAGTCTTCAGCGGTCATGTGTCGATGTTGTTTGGTTCAAGACAACCACGTGAATTTTATAGCTGAAGTCAGTTTGGGTTTTTTTGGCTAACCTGCGGCATTTAAACCAAAATTCTGCAACACGGCGACTTGTTGTACTGGTAGAAATAGCAATACTAGCTTAATTTACGATTCTTGTCAATTCTTTTGTGGACTTTTGTCTGTTTTCAAGACAAATGAAACAGATTTTTCGTTCATCTCGAGGCATAGTGAAACGTCGACATCCACAATTTCTATACCTTTGGTTCCCTATGAAAGCGATTTTATCAAGTTTAGATTTTATTCTGCTCACAGTCATAGCGGATGTATGTATACGAATAGAAATCTGTCTTTGTGAATAATGGGAATGCTTCAAGAATGCAATGATCTCTGAAATTATCACCGAAAACAGATCTTCACTTTTCCCCATTTTTAACAACTGTTGTTAAAGTCTGGCACTGCAAAAATTAGAGAATTACGATAATTAGAATCCACAATGTTCTAATTAGCACACATTTGAACAGAATTCACCATAAAAATATCGAAAACCATGTCTTTCCATAACATCCCTAATGTACGTTTTACACTGAGATACTTACCCAGTTAATGACACCTGTTAAAGACACAATGGCGGATCTAAGGGGGGGGGGGCGAAGGGGCGATCGCCCCCCCCCCTTGGGCTAATAAAGGGTTTGTAAAACGACATTATGCATCTTCACGGAAAATGACTTGGGGCGGAGCTCGAGCCCGGCGCGACCCGACCCGGGTCGCGCCACTTTAAATCCACGAGACTCAGACTGGGTTAGGTCTTTTCTCTTTTAGAGTCGGGTCGTGCCCTGGTCTTAATTTTTTCCGCAGATTCGGGTCGGACCAGACTTCTTTTCCCTCCAGATTGAGCCAGGCCTGGACTTCATTTTTCCTAAAGGTCTGCAATGGTCAAAAGTTACAGGTCGGGGCTCGGCCCGGAATAAAAGCTAAACATTCGGTCCGTGTTAGCCAGTATGATAAGCATTATTGGCCCGACCACGACCCATGCACTCCTCTAAATTCTTCCTCCCAAGCCCAAGTTGGTCCGACCCGACCGGGTCGCGCCAGTTTAAATCCATGAGACTCGGGCTGGGTCAGGTCTTTTCTCTTTTAGAGTCGGGTCGTGCCCGGATCTTAATTTTTTCTGCAGATTCGGGTCGGGCCAGACTTCTTTTTCCTCCAGATTGAACCTGGCCTGGACTCCATTTTTCCTAGAAGCCTGCACTGGCCAAAATTTCCAGGTCGGGACTCTGCCCGGAATAAAACCTAAACATTTGGTCCGTTTCAGCCCGTATGATTAGCATTATTGGCCCGAACACGACCCGTGCACTCCTCTAAATTCTTCCTCCTGAGTCCAAGTTGGTCTGCAATCTTACTTATTTGTCATTCGTAAAAATTATATTTGTTTTGTACATTTGTTTAGCGAAATCTTTAGAAATTTAATTTGATTTGATATGTTACAGAGATGCATTTTTTTGAATTTACTTTTTTACTTTGTAGAGCTTTTAAATTATGATTTTCTTATATCAATCGCTTCTTTCATTCTAAACTGATTATCTTACTAGATTTTTATTTGAATGTAATTGTCTAAGTCATATTTTTTCAATTCGTATAGTGTTTACGTACATAATTGCCTAAATAGTCATCGTTATAGTCATTAATATTGTTGTTTTTCTGTATTCATGAATTTCGAACATAATCTGAAAATAAAATATAAGCATAGGCAAGTGTACTTTATGAATAATTTTAATTGCAAAATGCAGGCAGGGCTGGAGTTGATTTTTTAGCTTTTATACCGGGCGGGGGCAATAGTTTTATTTTTTTATGTGGGTTGGACCTGGGTTTGGGCCTGATAACTTCAGCCCAGGTAAACCTCTAACTGGCATATCGAAGCCAGCTGAACTTTTGATGTATTGTTCAACACAATTCCATCTTTTAAATACATACAATGCTTAATCAAGTATAAACTGGATTATTACAATACATAAAATAATCAAAAAAATTTACAGTAACTTTAACAATAATAAAAACAAAAATAAACCATATCTCTTCCACTGAAATTAAAAGGAGTGGCTATGCAAATTTCGACAAAATTATGTGTACCCCATGAGATATGCTGAACACATATCCAATGAAAAAAGAGGGAAGACAATTTCTATTGGTCAGGGAACACGGAACCTTTGCCCCCTGACTTTCCAAAGAAAAAAAGGATTTTTTTTCCCCTCTTGCTTTTTGCTGCTCGAAGGATGAGGAGTGAAAAAAAATACTCAGAGATGAAAACATAGCATCCTAAGAGGAAGGAGATGCGCTCTTGATGGGTCTAGTACTATTCTCTCAAGGGAGAAAGAAGCCTAAAGTTTTCTTTAATTCTCGGATGCCTGAATTGTGACAAATAATTTCAACATGGAGTCGTATGAGAGACCATGGAATAATATTATAAAGAAAGTATACCCCCATGATTGATGAGTGAACAACGGTGGCGATTTAAAAAAAATGTCAGAACTGACGATGGAAACAAGCTTTAGCAAGGTACGAATGTTCTTAATAGTTCCATTGAGGAAATAAAATTGCAATCACATATTTCAGTGGAAGAGTGGGAATGGCAACAATTTATTTTTATAGTGAGTCATTTCTATAATAAATCATCTTTTTTTGTAATAAGTCATTCTTTATAATTACTCAAGTATTATATATTCAAGATGTGTATTCAATTTTAATCATGAAAATTCAGGATTTTCACCTAATATAAAATATTTGAAATTCTTCTAAATTTTGAATTCTTATGAAATATGAAATGTGTGTGTAAATAAATTTTTTATTTAAGTTAAAAAAAAAAAAAAGTTTCTCTTCTATTTATGCTTTGCATTTAATTATTCTATTACCATTTTCGGAATTATTATTTTTTCTTCTTTCTTCACAGAGTAGGTTATAAATTAGGGCCATTCTACAACTTGAAATATAATCTCTTCGGGTCACCTGTAATCTCTGTGCAATTCATAAGGTTCTTGTGCATCGAAAACACACAACGCGATTAAATTTAAACTACGCAATTTTAATTGATACAATAGCACATATCAATTTAAATTGCACACAAGAACCCAGAATTGTGGTGCACTACTATACGAATATATCACGACATAAATGTTCAATAATCTCTTAATTTCAACTCTCTCTGCATGTTGGATTTAAATGCTCATTTTTGTAATTTCTCTTGTTGATTAATTAATGTGCACAGAGCGTTTCAACAACTTTTTTTTAAATGCTTAATTTCAGCCATCATCCCATAACTACTGAATATACCGGGTGTCCTAAAATGGACTGACTGATTTTAAAATTCAATAAATTGCAAAAGGTGACAGATATTAAAAAAATACTTGCAGGAGGGTTATAGATGTCGGAAACAGGGGTGATTATGTTCCAAATTTTCCGAAAATTTAACCCTCTCGCTGCGCAACCCTCGATTTCCACGGCCAACGTAAAAGTGGCAAAATTTTTGCAACCCGCAATTTCCGCAGCAAATCTTTTTTTTTTTATGATCTAATTCTATTAAAAAAAAACTCTGTTTCACAAAGATTTTGGGACATATTTTACTCTAAAATGTGTGCAGATTTGAAATGTGCAATAAAAAATATTTTTTAACTTATTTTGATTAAAAGAAAATAAATAATAATAATAATAATACTCAGTTCCAGGGTTAAGGCATTCGGTTTCAAAAATTTAAAAAATTCTCCTATCCGAAAATTCGGACATACAAATAATCGCAAATTTTGATAAATGGCCTCCATAAAAAATCTATTTCGTCAATCGTTCGCAAAAAATAACTTCAATTTCGCCGAATGATCACAGAAAAAACGCGAATTTGATCAGGGAGCCACGGAAAACATGCGAAATTCTACAAATGATCACAGAAAACGCGAATTTCTTCAAAAGGCAGCGGAAAAGAACTCGAATTTCGTTAAAGGATCGCGGAGAAAACGCGTATTTTGTCAAATAGCCGCGAATAAAAACTCCGCGAATTTCATCAAAGAATCGTGGAGAAAACACGAATTCCTTCATAGAATCGTGGAAAAAACGAATTTTGTCAAAGAATCGCTTTAAAAACGCGAATTTAGCCAAAGGATCGCTGAAAAAACGCGAATTTTGTAGAAGTGTCACGGAAAAAAACGCGAATTTTACCAAAGGTCTGCAAAATTACACTAATTTCGACAAAGGGTTGCGGAAGAAACGCAAATTTCATCAAAGGATCGAAGACGAGCGAATTTCATCAAAGAGTCGTTGGAAAAATGCAGTGGTCTCTTTAGAAAACAGCACACTTACATACGTTTATTATTATAGGTATAATTTTTAACTTGAAATAATATACTGAACTAATTTTTGAAAAGAAAAAAACAAGTTAACCCAAACCCAGCTTGTAGGAATCTACACTCAGCCTGAAATCGATCCGAATCCAAAACAGCTAATCCGACCTGCAACAAAAATAATTAGTGCCAGAAGGAATCCCCCCATCTGCTGTAACCTTTCAGAAAATTTTCTTTGAATTTCAGAATTTTTTTTCTTTTTTACTCTACCTCTGATAATTTTTTTAACTGAGATTCTTGATTTTAGTTTAAAATAGTAACGAAGATGATGCTGGAAGCAAGAGGCGCTAAATTCGTTCCCGGAGGAGGTAGGCTTAACGACCATTGTTTACAGCGCCATCTATCGCTGCTATTATACAGTAAAATCAAGAATCACAATAAAAAATCTCATGACATCTTGCATAAACCTCGTGGAAGATTTTTTTTTTTTAAATAGCTGCCACCATTCGAAAAGTACTAAATTTTAAAATCCATTTAAGGACACCCGGTGTGTTTTTTAATAAGTTTCAAAGCATTCTTTACTGAATTACAACTCACCTTAGATATAAAGAGACAAGCAGTCTTATACCAAATTAGTATTTTTTTACATAATTCTGGAGATTAAAAAGTATTCCTAAATAATTATTTGGACGTGTCTGTTATGGAGATTTTACTGCATATATTTTTTATCTTCAAAAATACTTAGACTTTCTTTTAAAAGAAACGGGTCAACCCGAACCCTTCTCGCAAGTCACAGTAGTGAAAACCCAATCCGAAACTGACCCAAACCGGATATAATGTATATCAATCTGCCCCAAACCCAACGCGCTAGGCGCAGCTAAAAAGTAAAAGTCAACCCGACTTGTAGCAGAAAAGTAGAAGTCAACCGGGCCCAAACCCGACCCGCATCGAAAAAGTAGAAGTTAACCCGGCCCATAGCAAAAAAGTAGAAATTAACCCGACCCACAGCAAAAAATAGAAATCAACCAGACCCAAACGCGACCCACAGCAAAAAAGTATAATCCAACCAGCAGCAAAAAATAGAAGTCAACCGGACCCAAACCCGACCCACAGCAAAAAGTAGAGGTAACACGACCCGCAGTGAAAAAATTAGCCCCGACCCGCGCATCAGATTGGAGTTTCCAAATTTCTAAAATCGCACCCCCTCCCCTTGAGGACTCTCCAGATCCGCCCTTGTAAAGACAACTGCCAGTTAGTTACGTCAGTACTGAAATATAAAGACAACATTGCCAGAATTTAAATCCAAACACATGTGGAGAAAACTTTTACAAATTTAAGCCAGTTTTTAAGGGTAGAACTTAAAAAAGTAAGAAAAATTGCAGTGTAACTAATAATTTGGCCACCCACTGTAGATGCATTAGAGGTCTGCACGGGCCGGAATTTCCAGGCCCGGGCCCGGCCCGGCCCGAAGGAAAGCTATTTTGGCCCAGCCCGGCCCGGTGTAAAAATTGAAAGTTCGGCCCGAGCCCGGCCCGGCCCGTTTACATTTTTACCGTTCTCGGCCCGGCCCGACTAAATGTCTACAAAAAATTCCGTTTTTTCTCGACATACAATTAAGATTCTTTTAATGAATACTACATGCATATTTATGGGAACATTTTACAGTATATTTTAAATTACTATGTGTTCGCAAAATAGAAAACACACAATAGTAAACGTTAACGATTACTTACAGTGTTTTAGTCAACGTCTCTACAGACGTTTCAAAATTTAAATAAGGGTTCATTAAAAGATTATTGTAGTTTAGAATAAAGGGTTAAAAAACATGATAACTTTTGAAGCTTATAATAAAAGGTAGATTTGTGAAAATATTTCTGTCATTTTTAAGGCTTTTCTCAAATCTAAAGGAGCTACATTTTGATACATTTATGAATTCATTTCTTTTCGGAAACGCATGAGATTGGCAGGTATTCTTATTCAGAAACCATGTAAATACCGTTTTTTTTTTTAGATAAAAGTACTATATCTTTCAGAAAATACTGCCAAAGTTAGCGTTTTGTATCGAATTTCCGGAAGCGATAGCACAGGAAAGGAGAAAACGTACAGTCACGTGACAAGAGTCTCTGTTATCTCTGTACGTAATTTATGAAAAATGGAAACGCTATTTGATCCCAATTGCCTTCAATACTCAGCCTGTCAATTTTATACCTTTATAGTTAAAAATGAGTCATAAAATGTGTCTGAGAGTTTCGCATTGTTGAGCAGTAAATATGAGAACCACCTTAAGGTACATTTCCAAAGATACTGTTAACAGAAGTTCATTATCGCTATTAATACTTTTACAAAACATAATGCCTGTCCTACACATCCTGAGAACGATTAAGACCAGTTCCGTCCCGGCACAAGTCTGCCAAAAAAATAAACCCGGGATCAGGCATCATGTAACTGTACGATGCCGATCTCTACGATGGACATGTTACATTTCTGTATTGATGTTGTTAAACTCGCATCGGCTCGTAACGCACATTTATACTTCTCGAAAAAGTCATATTCATTGGAAATGACCTCGTATTTTATCTGCTCCTCTCAAATTCTTATATCGGGCCGATGGGCCCGATTAATTTTTTTTATCGGCCGGACCCGGCCCTTCAGGCCCGTTCAATGTTTTTGCCGGCCCGGCCCGTTGAAAAAATTGTCCTAATTCTGCCGGCCCGGCCCGTTTGAAAATTCTCCTCCATTCCGCCGGCCCGGCCCTCGGGCCGGGTACGGGCCTCGGGCCAAGCCCGGGCCCGTGCAGACCTCTAAGATGCATACTTCCAATTACAAAAGTTGTCAAAATTAGGTGCAGAGTTAAGATTAAAAAAAGTTTGAAGCGATAAAATGATTTACTGAAGAATTACAGAATCTAAATTTTTATACAGTCCCCCGGTGCTATAAGTTATATTTAGTAAAATTTTCCTATTACACTGACAAGTGAGCCAAAAAAAGTCCCGTTATTCTATGATTATAATTGACCGAATAATAGCTGTTTAAAGTTGGAGCATATTTTTTGCTGCAAATTAAGGGTCATTCACAAATTTAGTAGAAATATAATTTCGTCAGATATATTAAAGAAATGGTTGAGCATAAAGTTAGCATTGCAATATAAATTTGAAATCTTTAATCATTTTGACATATTACTGCAAAATATACAATTTGTACTGAACATATTAAGAGGATAAAAATAACAGAATTTTTGTTAAATAAAAGGATGAAAAACAACAGCCTCAATTCTTTACAAAATGATACATATTTTAAAATGCTGTTAGATTATACTGTCTTTCGAATTTTGGCTTGTGCCATGTTTTTTAGCTTTTGAAAACTGATTCTTATGTATTTTTTAGCGCTGAATCCGAAAATGACCTCCATTTTAAACCATTATATCAAGATATTTCTCAAATCGCAAATTTCAAAGTTAAAAAGCGCAAAATTAAAATTGATCCCCCTTCCCCTCCCAACCTCATCGGACCGCTGAGCTGTTCAGCTGTAAAAAACCCAGTATAAGCCAAAATATTGAATAAATTATTGAATTAAATAAAATTAAACTGAATAAAAAAGTCTTACATCTATTTTATAGTATCAGATTTTTCGCTATTTTTTAATCTTGAAATTTACGATTTGCGAAAAATCCTGACATGATTGTTAAAAGTGAAGGTATTTTTTTTTTATTCAGCGTTAAAATATACATAAAACTTAATTATAAAAGTTAAAAGACACAAACATCGCAGGTTTCTGTCATCTAATCTAAAAGTCTTTTGTTAAACTTGTTGACGGTACCGAATTTTTTTGTGTTATCCTCAAATATAAGTATATGTAATGTATAAGACGATAAGCGTCGAAAATCATAATAATACTACATTGTCATCGGATTTAAGTCAGTATGGAAAATTTAACTTCGATCGGACATTTGAAAGTGAGTTAAAGTTCGAATACGAATTTCAAACTGGAAAGACGATCGTTGCAAGTTAAATAAAACCTTATGAAAATAACATTATTTTTTTTTAAAGAAATCATTGCCTCAAATCCTTACAAAATAAAACATATTTTAAAATACAATTATTTTAACTAATCTGAAACTTAACTAATAAAAGTTAACCCAATCGTAGTAGTTGTACGATTTCTTTCAAAGCGCAGATACCTAGAAATAAGTTTAAGTACTTAATATACGACCCCTGAAAGTATGGCCAAAATCATCTGTTTTGATATGCAAAAAAGTGGTATAAGTCATGCATTTCAAAGTTTCATAACTCAGTCAATTTTAATGTTAGATGAATAGGACTTTTTTTGTCTTACTTGTTAGTGTCACAGAAAATTTTTACTAAATATCACTTATAGGACCGGGGGACCGTATAAAAATTTAAATTTCGTAATTTTTTAATAATTGTTTTTCTTGGCCCAAATCGCTTTAAAAATAATTCTTTACCTTATTTAAACCATTTTTGTAATTGAAAGTATGCATCTAGGGCCAACGGTTGCGAAAATAAAGGTCGGTCAGGTTATACGTGGACACACTGTATAACTAAAACTATTCCAGAAATTTGGGTGCAAAGTAACAGTGCAAATTTCATCAAAATCTGTCCAGTAGAACTTTTAAAAAAAGGCTAATCTTTTATAATCGGGCTCATCTGACTATCGAACATTCTTCCATAATTTTATAACAAAGCGACGTAAAACTATATGCAATATTTTAAAACCATCCGTGTAAAATTATCTAACAAGCAATGCAAGTTCCAATGAAATCCATTCAGAATGTTTAAAAAGACTAATCTTTCATAACCGTGTTCCACATGATTATGGAATTTTTCTTTATACTTCCATGACTAATTAGTGCATAACAATGTTACGCACCAAAACCTTACTGAAAAACTAATAGTGCAAGTTGAATTAAAATTATTTCAGAAGAACCCAAGTTATAAGCAGCCGGAATGAGATTCCCACACGAAAACAAACAAATGCGGAAATTTGCCAATTTAGTTATGTAAAAGTACACGAAAACAAACAAATGCGGAAATTTGCCAATTTAGTTATGTAAAAGTACACGGAAACAAACAAATGCGGAAATTTGCCAGTTTAGTTATGCAAAAGTACACGAAAACAAACAAATACTGAATTATTTACGATGTTTTTGAGCAATTAAGTTAATCTTTTGTAACTGGGTTGCAGGCATATTTAAAAAAATTCAAGCTTGAAAATCTGTAAATTGAGATAAACTTTTCAAACAAATTACTGAAAGAGTCTTTCATTTTCTGTTAGACGTTGAAATAATCGGATGTATGATGTTTAGTGATCAAATTTCAGTACAAGCGTAATTTATGGTACTGTTAGGTTGTTGCCACCAACAATATGATGCTAGGCGTTACTCGTAGATATGTCTTTTCTTCATAATATTGCGATTGCATTAATAGCAAACGGATATATCTTTCTTAATTGGGTTGCAGGTATATTTTAAAATATCTCCGTGATTGAAAATTAATTTAAAATGGATAAACAATCTGTAAATTGAGACAAGCTTTTCAAACAAATATTACTGAAAGTACTTTTTGTATTCTATTAGACGTTGGAACAATCAAAAGTGCGAAGTTTAAAGGTCAAACTGCAGTAAAAGTTAAATTTATGGTTGGGTTAGGTTGTTTCCACCAACAATATGATGCTAGGGTTACTCATAGTAATGTCTTTTCTTTATAATATTGCATTAAGAGCAAACAGGCATATCTTTCATAATTGGGCTGCATGCAAAATTAAAAATATCCACGGTTGAAAATTAACTTAAAATCCATTCAAATGAGAAAATTGCGATACAATTTTCAAATAAATTTCATTTTAAAGAACTTTTTTCTATTCGACAGTGTGAAAAACGAAATTGTATGATGTTCATAAGTTAAGAAAAATTTCAGAAAAGCCACAATTTATAAGTTAGGTGGTTGCCATCATCAGTATAATGTCACAATTGGCATTGTGTTTGTAGTTTTTTGTATATTCTGAAGATGACTCAATGAAAGAGTCGAAACATGTAAATTTTTAGTACTTTTAATGTGTTTTTTTTTATTGAAATGACGTCTTTTAAGCAAATAATTGTATTTTAATATATGTTTTGACATTTGTTTGGAATATATTATTATTGTATAGTTAATAGTAGACGTAATTAAGACTATTTTACTTATATTTATATTTCTTATTGGTCTTTTTAACGATTCGTGCAAGGGAATGCACCAATCTCAGTTATTGTCATTTCCGTATTATTTCATTTTAATGTATTTTACCCGGAAGGACCCTTATTGACACGAGCGAAGCCGGGTACTTCTGCTAGTCATTTATATTTTTTATTTTTCCTTCAATAACATTTCAGTGTATGCATTGTGCTTACTTAAAAGCAAAATATTAATTTTGTAAGGCTATATTTTTTAAAATAAAAACTATATTAAATAATGACAAATGTTTCTTCCTTTTTTTTCTTTAGACCAATGCAAAAAAGCAGCAAAAAAAGACGCCCGTCTGACATTGGTCTTAACTTGAAAGTAATGCACTTAAAAGTTACAAGTGTTTGCCTCTTTCAAAATTTAAATCCCACATTTTATAATAAATATTAAAGTAATTTGCTTTTTTAATAAATATTATCATATTTTTAAAGCATAAATTCCTTAAATTATAAAATAATTTAAAAAAAAAAAAATCTGTAAATAAAGTGTCAGACACTGGTTCCCTTTGTGTCAGTTATTGGCACTTTAAAATAGGGTTGGTGTCAGTTACTGGAGTTTTTTACCATATTTATTTTTAAAAAAAATAATTTTTAATAATAAATGTATAACTTTTCAAAAATTTGTCAACAATATATTTTTTATCTCTACAGTTACTGGGGATTTCGTGCTATCTCAGTTTTTAGCTCACATGCTATCAAAGCCTGACAGCTAATGTGCCCGCAGGTTCTGTATGTATACGATGTACGTACGTACGAAACGCGGTAACTCTTGATAAAAATATCCGATTTGCTTCAATTTTTTTTCTAGGTTCATTCTCATAAGGCGCTTCCCTGATTAGTTTTGGGGGTTCATTGGTTAAATATAAAGGGGGTTATGGGGGCTAATCCCCCCCCCCTTAACCTAGATGAATGGGTTTTTCATGCAGAATTATCAGATTTGCTTCAATTTTGGTATACCGGTTAATTCTGATAAGGCGTTTCCCTGATTGGATTTAGAGGTTCATTTTTTAAGTATAAAGGGGGGATCGAGGGGGTGTAATACCCCTTAATTTAGATAAACGGGTTTTCTTATCTGATTTGCTTAAAATTTGGTATACCGGATTATTCTGATAAGGCGGTTCCCTGATGAGATTTGGAGGCTCATTGGTTAAGTATAAGGATGTGAAACAGGGGGGGGGGACACCCCCCCTTTATTTATTTTTCGAAAGGTATTATCTTTGAAGTAAGAGTGCTACAATATACAATTAGTGTGAATAGACTGTGAGCTCAATGCTACCAGTTTAACTGGGCACTTTTCCTTTTTTTATGTTGACTGACTTATAAATCAAAATGTGAAAATTATTCCACAATATTCCATCCTCTCTCTTAGTTAAAAGTTTTTTTTAAATTTCGTATATTGAGTCATAGTAAGTGAGAGCTTATTGCATATTAAAACAAATAAATATGTTTTTTATTCACATTTTGCCGAATTCAACAAACATGCATGACCTACATATTTTTTGAACACATTAAAAATAGTTCAAGGGGAAATCGGAAAAAGCATCCTCAAGATAGAGCTAATTTGAAATGTGCATTGATAAGATGGAATCGAATTTTCATCTTGGATCGTTGCCAGCTTGATTTTTAAAATCTGGTCATTGAACTCTATTGGTTAACCATAAATCGAAGACAGCTGTTGCAAGATATTAGTTTTTACTCCTTGAGAAATAACGTAATATATATATATGATGACGTATGTTTCAGATCTAAAATATATTTGATGTCAGATAATTTTCTCATTAATGAATTTTTATACCGAATAAAAAATTAATCATTGTGTGGAAATTTACATTTTCGATGACAGCGTCATTTTGCGATTATGAAATGTTTAATCTCTTACCGATAATATATTTTGAAGTTAGTTTGGACTTTCTAAACTTTTAACATTAATGCATTTCTATTTAATGTTTTTTTTAATCTTATTTTAAAATAACGTGGCAGTACAATGTCATTAGTCACAGAATTAAAATTAACTCGTATTACGTAATATCAGTGACGTAGTGTGGTGGGGTAGGGGAGGATTGCCCGAGAGTTACATTTTTAGGGGTGCCAAAAATTGTTGCATATAAAACTATAGCAACTACTGAAAAAAGTGTGCGATATTTTCAACAGACTCAAATGCTCAAAACCCACCTTACGTCATTGCGTGCTATTGTTTAAATTTTAAGGAGTTTGATTTTGAGGATGTTCTTAAGGCGTTCAGAAAAGATTGAATCGTTTTTTATTACTTTTCTTGCACCAGGATATCGGTTTTTCTATTAATTCTCAATTAAACATTATTAGATGTATAATTGAATTTATACATCCAAACGTAGCAACATAATATTAATTTTATCTTTAATATTAATGTTATCAATTTATCATGTTTGTTTGTGAAGCATGTTTCTTGAACATAGCTTATAAGAACAAAGCAAATATTTCTTAATCTAGAAAAAAATATAATATAACTACGAACGGAAATATGCAATTTCTTTGTCTTTAGAAATCTCAGAAACCAATAAATTTTCGAGATTTAAAAAAGCATTTATAAAAACAAAACTACTCATAGGCGTAACCAGCCTTTTGAACGGGGGGGTGCCCAGACTTTTTACCCTGAATATGTTGGATACAAACAATATTTCATATAGTAAAACCTGCTAAAACGGAACTCTATGAAACAGGTCGAATTTCCGTTTTAGATAGGTTTTCCTGTTAGAATTCATAATTGTGTGGTATTTCTTTTAAAAAGGGCTCAAACGCGATTTTTGTTTGCGTGAGGGGGTGTGAGAAGGGGTTCAAAACATCAAAACTAAATCCATAGGCGTAACCAGCCTTTTGAACGTGGGGGTGCCCAGACTTTTTAACCAGAATATGTTGGATACAAACAATATCATATATAAAAAACCTTCTAAAACGGAACCCCATTAAACCGGCCGAATTTCCGTTTTAGACAGGTTTTCCTCTTAGAATTCATAATTGTGTGTTATTTCTTTTAAAAAGGGCTCAAACGCTATTTTTGTTTGCGTGATAGGGTATGAGAAGGGGTTCAAAACACCAAAACTAAATCTAATGGTAAAAAAAAAGATATGTAAATCTCCTTGCAGCAGTGAAATAAGACAGTGACTAAGTGTGGTCACAAGTGTAAAACTTTTTGGCACCCTAACTTCTTACAAAGATTAAAAAACGCCTTTAATCTTGCTGGAAACTTTTATAGGAACAGGGGCATTGCATGAGACGTAAACCTAGCATTATCTATGTCAAAGTCTTATAGATGAAATTTTGCCGTATGATAAATCTCAGATAATACATGCTGTACACAAGTACATACCCACGAAAGTTTTTCAGAATGTGACTCCATGACTTCTTAGGGATCACCGGGGGAGAACCAAGAAATTTTGGAGGAAAGTGCGTATAAATAATTATTATAATATTATAAATAATTACAATATTCATTAATAATTCATGTTTTTACCTCAGAATGTGTCCAATATATTAGGTAAAGCAATACACTAAATTTTGTCAAGATGATAAAAATTATATTATCATGATGCGACTGTAATAATAAAGATAGGTGCTTGTCTGTCTCTGTGTGTGTATACGCGCGAGCGCTGAACTCTGAAAAAACAATGCAGTAATCACAGCCGCAAGATTTGACAGGAAAGTACGTGTTTGCCTGAAGTCATGCATATCGAAGACAACTTCTTGAATTTTTCTATTAATTTTTTATGCGAATTATTTCAAACTATTAAATTTGTAACAATCTTTTAATGTTATTTATAGCGGGTTTTTTCGCGTTCCTAAAAGAAATCCGATTTAAATATTTTACCCAATTAGTTAATTTCGTTCCCTGCTGTCCTTTAATCTTTTCCGAATTTTTAATGCGATTTATAATGCGATTTATAATGTGGTTTTTTTTGCACTTTGAGGCGAGTTTTTGACTTTTTTTTAAACATAAAAATCTCTCCGGTAATTTTTGCAATTGCCGTAATTAATTTCAAATTGAAAGAATGTCAAATCAGTTCTCATAAGAAAGCTAAAAATTTAATTTGGCTCGGAAAAAAAGTCGCGATAGTTCAGGATTCGTTTGTTTCGAGACGGAAGTGGTCGTAGCATGGTCGGGGGGGGGGAGGGGGTACGTTGCCAAATGCAGTCTCCCCCCCCCCCTCCACACACACCCAATCCTAGATTTCTTTAATTCTATGTTCATTAAAAAAAAGCAACCAGCGAAACTCCAATAGTAATGAAGTTTTCTTTGAGGGGCAGAGTTTGAAATAACGTGCAGGATTGCGTGCTTTGTGCACAGAAAAGGAAAGATCCGTATAATAAAAAATGCTGTGCAGTATTTCCGCCTTAAAATTCTTTCACAGATCTGTGATTCTTCAGTGAGTATTTAAAAAAAAATTTAAGTCCGCGATTTTTATTTCTTTTGTGGAACTTCTTAAAATCAATTCGTGACTCGATCCCGGAAAAATTTAAGAATTACTTCAAACGAGTGTGAAAAATATCGTGAATTTCGATAAAAGAATGCAGAAAGAAATCGCGAATTTCGTCAAAGATTGCACAAAAAAAATCAAGAATTTCGATAAATGATTGTCGAGAAAATGTTGCAAATATCCTCAAAAAGTCGCGGAAAAAAGCAGAGGATTTTGTTAATTGGTACGGAAAGATATCGAGAATTTTCTCGATCGGTAGCGCAAAACTATCGCGAATTTCGACAAATGATCCCTGTAAAAAAATCAATTTCGTGAATCGGTCAAAAAAAAAAAAAAAAATCGTCAAAGGATCCCGGTGAAAAAGAGAATTTCGTCGAAGGGTCGCAGAAATAAAATGCGAATTTCGTCAAAAGATCACGGAAAGAAAAAGCTAATTTTGTCAAAAGGTCATGTAAAGAAAACACGAATTTCATCGAAGGATCGTGCCAAAGACATCCCAATTTCGTCGAAATATCGCGGTAAAAAATGCGACTTTTGTCAAAGGTTAGTGTTGAAAAGTGCAGATTTCGACAAAAAATCGCGTAGAAAGACGTGAATTTCGTCAAATGATTTTGGGAAAAATTGTAAATATCATGTAATGATCGCAGAATAAAGTCGCGAATTTCACCAAAATTTAAAGCACTGGGCTAAAACATTGAAACCGGGTCCTTTTCCTAGTTTCAAAAGAACTCCGCGAAACGAGAAAAAACTCCAAAAATCGCGTTAAAATTTTCAGAGGAAAAAATTTACTGTATTGACTTGAAAGACTTCAACCACATTCCTTTTACGAATGTCAAAATATGGTCGCGAAACACGAAATTCAACCAACCAACCAACTATAGATTAATTTTAATTTTCTGTGTTATTATTTCTCATTTTCAAAGGAGGCAGGGTCTGCGCACACCCACCTTTCCCCCCGGCTAATCGCATTTTACAATTACTGTTTCACATCTGCATACCCTTTCAAATTTTTATGCTTCATTCTAGACTTTAGATTGCGAAATCAAAGAGACAAATAATTTCTGTTTCTATCCTCGTCAAGAACTTGCGTTGATTTCTCATGAAATTGCAGAAATATGCAATAGAAAGAACGGTGTTAAAAAAAATCTCCAACAATAAAAAAAAAAAAAAAAAAAAGACGTCAAAGTGGGATTATAAAATTTGCTTTTTGGCTTACTATGACTAATAGTCCAGGCAAATTAAAGTAAAAACACCTTCAACCCGAGCAAAATTGCAATAGAAGCTCTGTTAACTGATTTTTAATCCGTAACCATTACTGAGAAATATAACCAAAATCAGACAAAATTCGATCACGGGAACACCCTTAAAAACGGATTTCAAAATGGACTGAATCATATGCCGTTTTGCGTTGTTGTGCTGTTGTATAGCTTTTAGTTGAGACGGAAGACGACAGAGGGCAGCACTAAACAATTTGGACTGCAAATATTCATTTTTATCGAACATCTGACAACCAGTAATGCTTTTGGAACAAGATAAAGTAAAGTATCTATAACTCATTCTAAACTGTATTACTACTAGACCGATCTCCTAACAGTCATCCGGTATGCGGTGAGTTTTTCAAGCTCCGGCGATGGGGAGATATATCTCCGGCCTCAGGCAAGCCCTATACTATATTTTCTTTCTACATATTAAGTCTTCCTGAACATTTTAAGCCCTACCGCATGAAAATCGGTCCAGTGGTTCGCGAGATATAGTTCTTTTAAATTTCTTTACTTTCTGTTAATCCCGTTCCTCTATCTCATGTATCCGCAATTGCAACTGGCTCCGAATCGATTCCAGTGCTTATAAATGCTCTTTGTGCATAACTTTCCCAGGCATCGGAACATTTTTAATAATATGCTTTAGGGAATTTTTCAGGGAAAATATCAGTATTTTTTAATAGAAGAATAAATCTAGCTTAAACGTGCGAAATTTCGCCTTATTTAAGAAGTAATTTTCCATAAGAAAATACTGGTACCGAAAAATTTCCTGGCTATAAAATTTCAGGACACGCACGACCCCTGCATTTATGGACATTTCATCACCAATTTACTTTGTTAAGGAGACTTTAAGCAAAGATATCGATATTTTTTATACATGCTGTGCTGTGATTGTGATCTGACCAGAGTAGTTTGTCATGTCAGTGTTTTTCAATATTATATTTATGGTGTTAAATGATTATTTAACAGCGGATTACTACATTATTTGTGTAATTTGAAGCTTATACAACACTAGTGAGTGAGTTTTAGATTCTTTTTATAAATTTTAGTATTTTAATGAGCCTCTGAAAAGTACATGCTTTACCATTGGCGGCCATTTAATAATGCATCTCTGTGGAGATTATTGTAATGCTAACCTTTTTTAATTAATCTCTAACCTCTAACGTACATAATAAATGCTGTAAACAGCTCCATACTGTGCTTTTTATTAACGTAAGTGTATATACTTTGCTCTGTTGCCAGTTTCAATTCAAAATATCAATTTTAAGTGTACTAAATGATGTTTTGAAAATAGTTAAAAATTGTGTTCTATGCTAACTTTTAGCTTCAAACTCCCATAGGAATAACATTGGGAGTGTGTAACTTTTATAAAATTATCAAAAATACCTATAAGAGACAGCAGACAGAAGAGGAGCAGCAATGACATTTAAAAAGTGGCCGATGTACTGGAACACATATCGCCATTTCATTCTGATTCTACTCTACGCAAAATTGTTACAGGCGTAACAGCTAAAAGAGAAGTTAATGTTGATGAGTTGCACTTATTTGGTATGATCATCATCTCCAAAATGATAGGGAAGGATATATTTAGGTATTCGGCTAAAAGGTCAAAGAAAGTGAAAACTCTAGGATCTGCTGCCGCCATTTGTTGTTATAAAGATGACTTAGATATACAAATAGATCCAGCGCTCCTCTTCCAAAGAATGATGATTACTGGCACTTGTGGTGAAATGAATCTCGGAGATGTCATGCGTTATGAACCGTGTGCGTACCCTGCAGCATTATTTGAATCACCAAGTATGATGAGGAATTCAGACAAATCTCAGTTACCTCAAGCACTAATCAAACACATTAAAAAGTTACACAATGAAAAATATGACAACGTGGAAAGTACAGAAATGTACATATTGGATGGAGGATCTTTCTTGCGTCGCATTTCCTGGTGTAAAAAATGATACATATGAAAACATTGCAATGTCTTACGCTGATTTTATTGTTAAACAATATGGAAAACCTATCATGGTTTTTGATAATTACATTGGGTATCCAACAATCAATGATGTGGCTCACAGATGACGCTACAAAAAAAACAGAGATATTAATTTCAGCCCATACGTGAAATTTATTGGAAAAAAGGAAGAGTTTCTGGACAATGAAAAAACAAGCAAGCAATGACTTGCCTCATAGGCGAATTGCTTAAGAAACAAGGCTGTACTGTTCCCAACACAGATGGGGATGCCAATATAGACATTGTTCGTGCTCCAGTCTCATCTTCAGAACATGCACATGCACACACCACTGTAATAGGTGAAGATACTGACTTGCTGATTCTTCTTCTTTAACAGGCAAAGGACAATAGCTTCAAGCTCTACTATCGCAGTGACATAAGACGAGGATCATGTTACGAACCAGTCTATCATATCCTCAACATGCAATCTCTGTTAGGTCGTGAAAATTGCAACTTCCTTCTGTTTCTGCAGGCTTTCACGGACTGCGATACAACATCCAGAATTTTTTTGATTGGGAAATCCTCATCATTTCTCAAACAGATGAACAAGACAGAGCTCCGTTCTATTGCAAAAATATTTTGTTCAAATTCAAGCCTACATTCAGATATGGCTGAGGCTGGAAGAAAAGCAATGCTTCTGTTTTATGACTGCAAGGCACTGGATTCTATAGACAAACTACGCCACCAAATGTTGGTAAGGAAAGTAACTACAGTAAAATCATTTATTACACCTGAACGTTTGCCTCCGACCGATTCTTCTACAAAATATCATAGCTGTCACACTTACTTACAAATAAATATCGGAAGAAAGAACCAAGCCAGCAGAATGGGGCTGGTATGTAAAAAAACACTCGTGCTACCCAATACTCTGCGAGTGACTACCAGCTACAGATTATTTACTTAATATGATTCCATGCTCTTGAAAGACAAACTGTGCTACTTTACGATGCTGATGCAAGCGTAATTGATTGCCCTGTTCTACAGCTTCTGGGGTGTGCCAAGTCAATGGATGTAACAAGAACTACCTAACTTCTAACTATAAATATGATGAAAACTATTGATACTTTTATTTCTTCACTGGAACATTTCTGTAAAAATGAACTTAAGCAGTAATTTGTCAGAAATAGTAGACTCTTGTGTACTGTTTATCGTTTTTGACTATACTTCAAAGTTAAATTGTGAAAATAAAGCGATATATTTCCGTAAGCGATATATTCTCTGCCTTAGTTCCAAAAAATACCCTCCGTCATTTTGAAATCCGTATATAGGGGTGTTCCCGTGCTCAGATTTTGTCTGATTTTTAGTATGCTATTAAGCAGTAGTTCCTGATTAAAAAATTCTGTAAAAAGCTTCTATTGCAATTTTGCCCATGTTCAATAACAAAATGCCTGGACTATAATACAGATTCTTGTAAATAGTCTAGTTTTAAAAAAGAAAAAGAACATAATTTAAAAAAAAAAGAACGTGGATTTTTTTTTTTCTATCACAATTCAAAACTTAGGCCGTTAGTTATCTGAACTAAACTAATTTGCTAAACTAATTGAACTCTGCTTTCACTTCTTTTTTCTTTTGTAGACTTCGATTTTTTTAAATAATTGTGCTTGAATCTGCGCAAGCGGGGGGGGGGGTGCCCGGGCACCCAGGGCACCCCCCGGTTACGCCTATGACTACTTTTGTTGCCAGTGGTTTTCGGAAATGCCTCGGGGGGGGGGGTTATAGTGTTTTGATTGGCTTTCTTAACCTGGAAGATAATATACTAATTATAATTGCTAAAAAGCGTAAATTAAAACTTTAAAAACAGTAAAAATAGGTTTATTCGACTGTTTGCATGTTTCGACTCTACCCGAGTCATTTTCAAAACAAATAAATAAAAATTTCTAAAATTGCACTGTCTATGAAACGCCATCATTAAAATGTTTACATACTCTTTCACATTATGCATGTTATTTTTCTATTTTACTTGGATGTTTAGTTTTATTTTTATTTCCGTAACCATTGAATAGCTAGAGCAGTGATTCCCAACCTTTTATTGGCCACGCCCCTCCAAAGTATCTGTAAAGTCACTATGCACCCCCCCCCCCCCCCCCACACACACACACTAATCTGTGAATTATGTCTCATTATAGTGAACTCTATTGACACGGTAGAAATGTAATAGAGCCTTAACAATAACTATTCGTTTCACATTTTTTAACTTATCAAAGAGGTGAATCTTCTACCGCAAATGTGTTTTTAACATAATTTTATAAATGCAATGAGATTATACATCTTTGCCTATATGCCAAAATGAGTTTTTTTTCTACTTTTCCAACTTAACTCAATGCTAAAGAAATGTGTTATACGGTCTGCATTTTTATTTTCGCAAAATATCTCAAACAGACATTTACATCTGATGTTAAAATGGATAAATTTATACATTTTATAATACATTCTTGTTACTTATAAAGAGTTGGTGGAAAAGCTTTGGACACCGACTTTTCTTTCTATGGATAACGTAGTACACAAAAAGTATTTCAATATTCTCATCTTTATCAAATTAAGTAGCCATTATTCCGTTTAACACATTTTCTCTGTTTCGCCTTTCCCAATATCATTAATTTAATTGTCTTCGTAAATAGAAGTAGAAAACTCATTCAATAAGTAATTAAAAGCGTTGCGAAAAATTTTAAAATTCTTCACCAGAAAGATTATCGTGAGCTTTAATATTTTAAAAGATACCAAAAATATTTTAAATGATTATATCAAAATATTTTAAATAATTATTCGCATAATTATTTTGGTGTTAAATCTATTTTAAAATTCGATAGGGAACATTGTAAAAATTCAATAACAAAACTGATTTCTTAAATTTTTCTTGTATTCCATTTATTTTTAGCCTACAACACTACTTTTCCCCCAAAAAGAAAAAAGAAACTGATCGTGAATGAGGGAGTAAGAAATTTGGAATTGCCCCCTAGAAGGTCAAATTGCCCCCCGGTGGGGCGTACGCTCCACGTTGGGAACCACTGAGCCAGAGCTATAATTTTGGTAAGTTAAATGATGCTGCATCGTTACACATAAAATTTTTGCATGATACGAACTCTATGTAATATCTAAACATTGTACAGGCGAAACAATACCCAGACCAGATGCTGGGAAAAACTCAAAGCCCAGTCCGCACGAGAAGTTGGTGAGCTCAGCGTAAACGAAGGGCTGAGCGCTGGAATTTAGGGAGAGGCGTTTCTGCGTTGGGAGAGAGAGGTGCTCTCTCTTGGCTAATTTTTCGATAGCGCGTTGCCCGCTATTATTATTTTATTTAACGGGATCTGTGAGCAGACCCGTAATTGAATCTTTATCAATTAATGTCTAAATGTCGTGTCCTATATGTAGTATAGCCAAGATGAATATTTGTATTCTTGTAATAATCCAGAAGTTCAATTAAATATTTACGAGTTTAACAGCATTAGTTCCTGTTGCCGTTTTGACTGAAATTCCTCCCACAATTTTTGGGGACCCTGCCGAAATCTGCGCTAGACTGTTATGCACTTATGAAACCTACTGCCCGAATCTGAGCTGATCTGAGCTAAAAACTGGAACAATTTCCTTTTGCTTTACGCATTATCTACTGCCTGGACTGTTTTATTTTTGAGCTGCAAAGAACGGAAGAACTCTTTCATCTATCTCCAGCTCAAGTGAAAGAAGAAGTTTTCGCCGCTGGTGACAGTGTGTGCACTCCGGCTTCAGTGAAAAAAAAAGTGTGTGTGCAAGGAATGCCCGTAGTTTTTTTTAATTTCACGGGCCGAAGGATCGCGTGTGTGAACGGCTCACTGCGTTTTTTTGTGTGAGTCTTGGTTTTTTCGCGTGTGTAATTTATTTTTCAGCCTAGTGCTTTATTTTTTGTGGGCTGTTTTTTTTTGTTTTTAGTGTGATCGAATCATTTTTTCAGTCTAGTGATTTATTTTTTGTGGGCTGTTTTGCTATTTTCTGGCTCACTGTGCTTTTTTTTGTCGTGAGCTTTGATTCGTTTCTTTCCCTTACGCGTGTGAAAAAATATATCCAATTTACATACAGCGAATGTACCGGTGGTGGTACAAGTTCGCACGAGTCATTTTTTTTCTATCATTGTGTTTTATATTTTCAACAAAGGATTTTTCCCTTTAAAAGTAAGTGAGTTCCTTTTTATATGTTTGTGTTGCTATTATAAAGAATTGATATTAAACTGGAAATAAAAATAATGGCGCATTTAGTACGTGCCAAAAAGGTAGACCTTTTAGGGGTAGTACGAGAGTTGGGATTAGAAGCACCAGAAAGCTCTACTAAGCCCCAACTCTCGGACATGATCATTAAATCGAGCGATTATAATGAAGATGTTGTAAAAAATCTTCTTGCCGGAATTGTTGCTGAAAGGGAAGAGTCTAACAAAAAAAAAATACAATTAGAAGAAGAGAATAAACGCGAATTTGAGTTAAAAAAACTTGAATTAGAAATCGCCGCGAAAAACAAAACAGAAATACCGACACTAAGTAGCGGGATTAAAAGCCCCGATGTTTTGAAATTAATTACAAAGTATAATCATCAAGAAGAAATTAGTATTTACCTTACATTGTTTGAACGCCAAATCAAGCGCCTGGGCGTAGAAAAGGAAAATTGGTTAACTTATTTGCTAGGTCTGTTACCGTTGGAAATAGTCAACATAATAGGCCGCGAAAAGGAGGAACTGTCTAATGATTATGATTACGTGAAACAGTTACTACTAAAAAGATTTAAGCTGAGTCCAGAACAATTTCGACAGAAATTCTTTTCGCATAGAAAGGAAAATTCGGCATCGTGGCGAGATTTTTCATTTGAAATTACTAATTTTTTGGAACAATGGTTGACAGGTCTTCACATTTCGACCTTTGATGATTAAAAAAACATTTTGGTTATTGACCAAATAAGGAAAAGATTACCATCTGAAATAAGGGAACATTTCATTGATGACTTGCCTAAGTTTACGAAGGTCTCAGATTTTGCAAGTAAACTTGATGATTATGAAACGGCTCGCAATATTATCAGGAAGACTCCGAACCGAGAAGTCCGAATAACGATGTTAAAAAGCGTTTTACTCGAAATGTTGAAAACAAAAGTTTTAACAGAAATAACATTCCGCAGAGTAGCAAATATGAAAAAAATTATCTTAACACGAAGAATAACGCTAACCCTTTCAAAATTAGATGCTTTTATTGTAATGAATACGCCTCCCATAAATCAAATCAATGTCCCAGAAGAAAGGAAGGGCCAACTTATTTTAGAGGCAAAGAATCCGAGCACAGAGCTGAGCAAAGTAACTTCAATTATAATAAATCAGTGAACACTACGAATAACAATTCCTGCCCATCGGATAAAATCCTCAAAATTATTGAAATTATGGGGAAAAAGGTCAGCTGTGTGGTAGATTCTGGATCTGACGTAACAATGGTTAATAATAACATCTATAAGACTTTAGGATGCCCTAAATTAAATGAAAATGATGTAAAACTGACAGGAATTAGCGGAAAAGGAGTGAGCCCGAAGGGTGTTTTCAATACCGACATTTCAATTGATAATGTTAGTATGAATTGTGATATTTACTTTTTAAATGATTTACAATACGACATGATCTTAGGAAATAATTGTTTAAGTAAATTAAATTTTGAAATATCTGGTAATGGCCTTAAAGTTATGAGTAAGCGAAATAAGGAGAAAAATTATACTGTTAATATGATAACTGCGGTTTCCTTAAAAATTCCGAAGTTAGACACTCCTTCAGATGTTGTAAACATTCCCATGGCCAAATCAGTCTTGCAGTCGGATGTTGTAAACATTCCCATGACCATCCCAGGCTTGCGGTCAAATTCCATAGACACTCCCATGATTGAAGAATGTTTAACTGACACTCCTAAGTATGAATCTGTTTACTTAGCAGAAATGGTAAATTCGGTTAATATAAACGAAATTGATCTTACTCACATAACTGACTGCGGTTTAAAAAAAGAATTAATTAACTTAGTTGAGAATTACAAGCCTGAGAAAATCAAAAGTGACAACTTGAAAGTTAAAATAATACTGAGCGATGAAATACCGATTACGCACCGACCCAGGCGATTAGCATTTGCAGAACAAGCGTTTGTTGATAAACAAATCCCTGAATGGCTTGATAAAGGCATTATACGAGAAAGTTGTTCGAGTTACGCCGCGCCTATTGCTTTAGCCAAAAAGAAAAATGGCAATTATAGATTGTGCGTTGATTATAGAAAGCTTAACCGAAAGATAATTAGGGATAATTACCCCCTTCCGGTAATAGATGATATTTTAGACGATATCGGGCAAAATAAAGTTTTTAGCACATTAGACTTAAAGAACGGTTTTTTCCACGTAGAAGTCGATGAGGACAGTAAACAATTTACTTCGTTTGTTACAAATAATTCCCAGTTCGAGTATTCGGCTTAAGCTCAGCTCCTCAGTTTTTCCAACGCTACATATATGCATGCCTCAGAGAGTTAATAAGAGATAAAACGATTTCCGTGTACTTAGACGATATAATCGTCCCTGCGAAGACTGAAGAAGAGACGCTTTCTAAACTGAAACGCGTGTTTTAGGTAGCATCAGAGTATGGTCTCGAATTCAATTTTTCTAAATGCCAGTTTTTGAAAAGAAGGATCGAATTTTTAGAATACATAGTGGAAAACGGAACAATTCGCACTTCAGAAACACAAACATTAGCTGTTGAGAAATTCCCTGAGCCACAAAATAAGAAACAGAGTTTCCTAGGGTTAACTGGATATTTTAGAAAATATATAGCGAATTATGCTAGAATCGCTAAACCCTTAAGTGATCTCCTGAAAACGGAGAACGAATTTAATAAAAAGAGGCTTTCCAAACATTGAAAAATAAATTGTCTGATAAACCGGTGTTGCACATATTTAGACAAGGGGCAGAGACAGAATTGCACACGGATGCTAGCAGCTTAGGTTTTGGAGCAGTCTTGTTACAAAAAGACGACTATGGAAACTTACACCCCGTTCATTTCATGAGTAAGAAAACAACACCCGCCCAAGCCAAATATAGTAGTTACGAGCTTGAAGCGCTTGCTGTTATTGAAGCATTAAAGAAATTTGGACATATCTGTTAGGGAATAAATTTAAAATAGTAACTGACTGTTCCGCCTTTCAAAAAACATTAGAGAAGAAAGATCTTACGCCAAAAGTAGCAAGGTGGGCATTATTCCTACAAGAATTCAATTATCAAATTGTCCACAGGCCCGGAAGTCAAATGAAACACGTTGATGCGTTGAGTCGTAACACCGTATTAGTCACAACACGTTCGCATGATGAAATTACAACAAAATTAACCAAAGCACAAAACGAAGACGATTACATTAAAACTATCAAAACACTAGTTGAGAAAAATGAAAGTAAAGATTATTTTGTTAGGAAAAATATTGTGTACAAATATGAAGATGGTAGAGAATTAATTATGGTACCCGAAATTATGCAGAAAGAAATTATTCGCGAAATTCATAATAAAGGACATTACGCTGTAGCCAAGACCGAAGCGATAATAAAGCAGGATTATTATATCCCTAATCTTCGAAAACAAATTGAAAGTGTTATAGGAAATTGTGTAGAATGCATCCTATACAACCGGAAGCGAGGGAAAGGTGAAGGATTGCTAAATCCCATTCCTAAACATGATTCCCCTCTCCAAACTTATCACGTCGACCACTTAGGCCCAATGCCCTCGACCAACAAAAACTGCAATTTTATATTCTCTGTAGTGGACGCTTTTACAAAATTCGTGTGGTTCTACCCAGTCAAGACGACATCTGCAAAGGAGGCAATTTCTAAATTAAAAATTCAACAAGCTACATTCGGGAACCCAGAGCGAATAATCAGCGACCGAGGTGCCGCCTTCACTTCTAGTGAGTTTAAAAAGTATCTCGAAGATGAAAATATTGAGCATGTTCTAATTACAACGGGAATACCCAGAGGAAACGGACAAGTAGAACGACAACAGGAGACTCTCATATCAATCCTTGCTAAATTAAGTATCGACGATCCGTCGAAGTGGTATAAATATGTACCGACTGTTCAGCGAATAATGAATAGTACGATTTCCCGAAGCACTCAATACACACCCTTTGAGCTTTTAACGGGAGTAAAAATTAGGAATAGGGAAGATTTAAGAATAAAACAAATTCTTGATGAGGAACATGAAAACGCATTTGTCGAGGAAAGACAGAATAGCAGAAATATCGCGAAACAACATATATTAAAAATTCAGGAGGAAAATCGCAAGACTTTCAACCGTAAACGCAAAAAAGCGAAATGTTATAGAATTGGTGATTTAGTTGCAATCCACCGAACCCAATTCGGGGTCGGTATGAAGCTACGACCGAAATTCCTTGGTCCATACGAAGTGATCAAAGTGAAGCGCAATGATCGATACGATGTCGAAAAAGTGGGCTTTCAAGATGGTCCAAGAGTGACCTCTACTGCAGCTGATCACATGAAGCCGTGGGCTGCTTCAACCTAAAGAGAAAAAATATAGTGCTAATTCAAGTTGATGTATTTATGTGTTATTTTTTGCATCGTCTCATCTTTTTTTTTATCTGTGTTTTACTGTGACTGTGCTGTCATCCGAACATTTTTTTATGACTATTTTATACAAGAAAAAAAAAAAACTCTCTGTTTAAAAACTGTTCACAGGACTGCATCCACGTGATGGACTCACCTGCGTATTTTTTTTTTTTTTGGGGGGGGGACTATGTTTAGCAAAAGAACTGAAACAGTGTTTATTTATTTATTTATTTTTTTGATGGAAAGACTGTGTTCATCTGTATACGTAGTTTGATATTGCAATTATTTGTCATGTTGTTTATTTTGTGTGTTTTTCCAGTATTTTTCAGGATCCATGAAAGTCGGACGGTACCAATCCAGTTTATATGGTAGGTGTTCTGTGTGGACACAGAATGGTCAAGATGCCCGAGATGTAGAGGCGAAACAATACCCAGACCAGATGCTGGGAAAAACTCAAAGTCCAGTCCGCACGAGAAGTTGGTGAGCTCAGCGGAAACGAAGGGCTGAGCGCTGGAATTTAGGGAGAGGCGTTTCTGCATTGGGAGAGAGAGGTGCTCTCTCTTGGCTAATTTTTCGATAGCGCGTTGCCCGCTATTATTATTTTATTTAACGGGATCTGTGAGCAGACCCGTAATTGAATCTTTATCAATTAATGTTTAAATATCGTGTCCTAGTATGTAGTATAGCCAAGATGAATATTTGTATTCTTGTAATAATCCAGAAGTTCAATTAAATATTTACGAGTTTAACAGCATTAGTTCCTGTAGCGTTTTTGATTGGAATTCCTCCCACAATTATATATCTATATATATTCTGCGTAATATGAAAGAGTACGTGAAAATTTGAATGATGGCGTTTCATAGACCGTGCAATTTTAGAATATTTTTATTTATTTGTTTTGAAAATGACTCGGGGAGAGTCGAAACATGTAAACAGTCGAAATAAACGTATTTTTACTGGTTTCAAAGTTTTGATTTACGCCTTTTAGCAATTATAATTAGCATATTATTACAATATGTTAATTTGTCATATATTTACATGGAAGATAAGTTTTTCGGATACCTCAATTCTTAAGAAAGCATTTCCACGTTCAACAAACATGTTTTACAGACAAGCATGATAAATTAACAGCATTAACATTAACATTAAAATTAATAATATTTTGTTACACTTTATCAATTAGTGTATTCATTCACGCAGCTGAAAATGTTTACTTGAGAATTCATAGCATCCGGAAAAACGTATCTTCCGGGTCGAGAAAACTGGTTAATGCACTATTAAAAGCTACTCGGAAAGGTTTCGAAAACCAGTGACAGCAAAAGAAATTTTGTTTTTATAAATGTTTCTTTAAATCTCGAAAATATATAGTTTTTTTGGCTTTCTAAAGATAAAGAACGTCTTTCGGAATATCGTGTGCAGCTCTGAAGAGGTTCCGGCAGTTAAAGGGAAAAAAAGGGAGATTTTCTCTAATAAATCAATCTTTTGTTTAATGATTTATTTTTGAATTGTAGTAATATATTTACTGAAAACTTAATTCGGAATGATATTTGATTAATGTTGAAGATTAAGAAATGTATGCATCACTGTAGGACAAATAGGACTACATGCAAACAAAACTTTTGCCTAAGGAAACGGCTTTTAACGCGATTTTAAGTTAATTATAAATAACAGGACAGATTTTATCTTCCCATGAAAATAAATGAAACAACGCTGAAGATCTTCAATACGTTTTTATGTGCATCTCAATTAATTGTTTAAATATGGGTTAATGATTGTGTGCCCCAGGCTGCGCATACAAGGTCGCTGGGTCACATGCGGCCCGCGGTCCGCAGGTTGAGTATGGCTGCAATAAACATAATGTAACGGAATTCTCTTGCGTGTCCCTGTAAACAAACCATAAATGCTGTACACTTAATTGTCGATTGCGAACATTTTATAGTGAACCTAATTAACATATATCGATAACATGCCAATCCGACAATAGATCAGTTTCAACTGACATCACACCATAGCAACCAACTTGACAACCTTTGTTTGTCCATCAGTTTTCCGCTTTTTCTCCACTAGGATTGACTAAGCGATAATATTGGCTAAAAAATCGGTGATTTTGGTTGGTTAGTAAAAAATTGGTGGGCATGTAGTCACGTGGTTGAAATTGAACTATACTTGCGCGAATTAGAGCACGGCCAGATGGACAGACAGCCTGAATTCATAGACACTTTTGAACTATGTTATATAGTGTTAAAAAAGGAAATTAGTCGCCTCATTTTACAATCAATTTGGGTCTTATCTTAAATTTTAGAGAGGAAGCTTGTGCTTTATGTATCCTTTGGGCAATCAGGGGCCGTGGGATATATATTTTTTATACCACTTAACTTTAATCAAGATTTGTACCAGAATTTAATCCTTCACTGCACCACGTGTCATATCTGGCACATACCTAAAGACAGCCATGAATTTGGCTAATATGATCACTGTAACTGATCAAGAGCAATCCAAAGAATGGAATAACAATTATTTTGTCCATGTCAGATGGCTGCATTAGACAAAAAATTAGAATTTGTTCTTCGGAAACAAACAAACAAACAAAAAAATATCGATCAAGCTATTAAGGTAAGATTTACTTTCATTATTTTTACTGAGTACTTGAAAATATTAATATAATAAAAGTTGCAGAATGTCAAGCAGATAAAATTAATTTAAGCTCCTGTAGTTGCAAAATATAGCAGTACAATATTTTAAAACCCTAAATGGCACACACCATAAAACATCAAATTTTGGCTGAAATTTTGAAATTTAAATTTTTTTACTATTTTTCTCATTATTAGACCGATGTATAGATTTCAAAATGAAAATTTCATAAAAATAGAAAAAATCGTGCAGTAAAGGGTTAAAAAAAAATTCTACTCCAGTAATTTTGAAGGGGTGAAAAAGGCTGAATAATTCCATTCCTTTATTGTTAAATAATTTTATTCGAAAATTTTGGTGTTAGTTCAACATTACAGAAGCACAATTCTTGATCCTGAAAGGGTTAAGTGGGAAATATAGCATTATAAATTCCATTAAAAATTAATACATTTATTAATTTTTCTAATTCATTAAAAAGAAAGAAAATGGGCGAAACCAAAAGGTATACAGTAATGCGAGGAATTACTTGCGAAATGTAACATTCCGCAAACAAACACGATGGGAATTCTAAACTATTGCGATTTCACATTCCATTTAATCCTAACAAACAAACAAAAATAACAAAAATCCAAGCAGTTTTTAATTAGTCTATATATATATATTTTTTCAGATTAAATTTCCAAACATATATTCAGATGTGAAATAAAAAATAGTACTTCGGTAAGAATTTTGATCTACACAATAAAAAATAAAACGGAGAATTTTTTCCCTCTCTCCGTTTCCCAGAAATTATTCGTCGCCAGGAATTTCGCTTAAACTATAAATGCGGTTGTGACTACATTACCTGTGTTCGTGATCGTTTACAAGCGATTGGTGGTAGCGACCGGCTGCACTGTCTGAAGGAGTTGTTACCTACTCTTATTTCAGAAAAGTGAGTTAATATTATAGTTTTGAAGGATCTTCTGCTTTCCGTAATATTTCTGTTTCAGTTACTATGTTAATTATAACTAAATAGTAATAATTTTCTTTTGTGATTTTTCTCGATTATTATTATTTTTTTCTGTATTGGTTATATTCTTTAAGGAGACAAGGGGTTTTCAAATTCATTTTTTAATTTTTTTTTAAATTTCACTTTAAATACTATTTAAGGGTTATATGCTAACTATATGCATTATGTCATATATTTATCACACATAAAAAAAAAAAAAAAAAGAAATCTTGGGAGAAAAATATTCTTGAATTGGAAGGCCTGACTAGGGAAGCGATTCGGAATCGAACTGTGCTTTCCTTTTTTACCCGACTGAAAAGAAGGGTTATGTGTTTCACGCGTATATGTGTATGTGGATTTCTTTATACCCTCGAAACATCTCAACGGCTTGATAGATTTTAATGAATGAGGTCTCTATCAATTCGTCTTAACGACCCGGTGGTTATAGGCTAGGTTTTGTTTTTATAAATACAAAATGGCGGTAGAGACGAAAAAAAAATTACGCACCCTATTGACTGGCCTATCATTGGATAGGTCTTTCAAAATGAAGACGATGTTTTATTGACTATTTTACAGTCAGAAGCTCCGTTAAAATATTATACAACCTGGAAGTTGTGTATGTATTGTGGATCTCAAGCTTTACTGCAACTCTAACCATCATAGACATCTATAGACCTCATCAAAACAATGTTTATAGATAGGACCTAACAATTAAACACAACTTAAAAGTCATCAATACAAGTAAATAAAAAAATAGGTAAGTAATATAAACAAGTAATATAAAAAAAAATATTTTAAGTCTATTCCTACTTAGGTCAATAACAGAATTTTTTTTCTTCCATTCTTCTTTCCTCTTGAGTAGCCCTTAAAATGCCTTGATCAAGAAGACGGCTCTCTCGTTTATTGAAAATTAATTTAATTTAATTTAATTTAATTAATGAATTAATATTTGAAAAGAAAAACTGGATTAACATCAAGTGTCATCCAGTACAAGTTTAAAAAAATTTATTTGAGCTTGATTGGATGAATAATTAGTATTTTATTAGTGATTGAAAATTTGAACAAGATATATATAGCGAAAGTGTGATATAATAGTAGGAATTGAAAAAAAAAATAGTTTCACACTAACGACAAATAATTAATTAGTTCACTTTTTACGGAGTCGGGTTTTTTGATTTTTTAAAATTTAATTGTTTATTTACATAAATAAATTATCTATTGAGTTATAAGCGATTTTGATCACACGACAAAGACTTTTTCTCCCTTCGCTGACTGGTTTTTCTGCTTTCTTCGGGAATTTTGGTTCAAAACGTCAACTTTGACAGTATGTTCTGGAAAATCTATTGCGTTTTGCCAAAAAAAAAAAAAAAAAAAAAGGAAAAAACAGCTCGATTACATAGTTTCTGAACAACAACAACTGATAGTTTCATGCATTTCTGACCAAAATTAAATTTAAACTTATGTCATAAAGTTGCCCTTTTAGATTTGAGAACAGCCTTAAGCGTTATGAAGAACTCTTCAAAATGCCCCATGCGCATTCCTTAGCAATTAAAATCTCCAATATTTTTTATGCAAGTTTGTTTTATATGTACAAATAAAATTATGCATCGAATTTTTATATTTTAATATAAAGGTAATAAAAAAATATTTTCTAAATTTTATGAAAATTTCAGCATTTTTGCAGTTAACTACCTTTAACTTTTCCAGATTTTAACTGATATGGAATGCGCATGGGGCATTTTGAAAAGTTCTTCATAACGCTTCAAATATTCAAGAAAATTCGATATTTTTCTTCCCAAAAAATCTTATTAACCATTTGGAAAAATGGTTATTGTCCTTGTCAGGGTAGGAAATCAAAAGCATATCTGAAGCTTTTCATTGGTTTAATCCGCATTTTATTCGTGTTCTGATTTGTCTATACAGTAATCTGTATTTCCCTTTACTTTTAACAGAGATGGATTACTTCTGTTGCCACTATGACAAAAAAGTAATAAACACTACAAAATAATAATAATAATAATAATAATAACAATAACTTAGAAACAAATTGAGATACAGCTTTCAAAGAAATTGCATTTAAAAGTACATTTTTTCTTTCTATACGACGGTGTAAAAAGTAATATTGTGAGATGTTTAGAAGTTTAAGAATGAAATTTCATTTAAAATGGGTCGTCAGATTTCTTGGACGCTGGAAAAGCCTTTCCCCGAACAGCCAATGAAATGCTTGGATAATACGTAAGTTTCAGGTGGATAATACGTAAGTTTTAAGAAATCTGACGGGTCGCAGGCGATTTTTGTCACTTGCAATTTTTACGTGTCATAACACTATTAATGTTTAATTCATGGCGTACGTAATGTATGATCAACTCCGTGCGATTTTTTACGTCTTAAATTTTAGTCTTCGAAAAAATCATTTTCCAAATAGTCGTTGTAATTCGTTAAATTGCTTTTTTTTTTTTTTTTTGTCTATGGCGAGTTTTTGTCTATGGCAAGCAGGTCTTCCCTTACTTTGGAAAAATTCCGACGGAAGGGCGCGCTGTAATAGCTATTTTTGTGACATTCTAATTATAGTACCATCGAAAAGTGTATGAAGTTGTGCATAGAATAGAACCAAATTTTTTGTGTATGTTTTTGGCCATGGCAAGAAGGCCCTCCCTTAATTTGGAAAAATTCCGACGGTAGGGGGCGCTGGAATAGCGACTTTTGTGCCACTTTCATTATTGTACCATTGAAAAATGTATGAAGTTATGCATAGAATTGAACCAAATTTTTTGTGTATATTTTTGGGCATCCCAAGCAGGTCCTCCTTGAATTTGGAAATATTCCGCCGAAAGAGAGCATTGGAATAGCGATTTTTGTATAATTTTCTTAATTTTTTGTAGTTCTATTGCACACGAGCTGCTTGTAAAGCGACGGGAACTTCGCATTATGATAAGCCGGCTATTCGCTAACAGCAGATGTTCAACAGAATAACGGAAAACTATTGATTTTAATAATTATCATGATCGAGATTAACTCGCTTTTACGCCGTTTAATTGACTGAGGCAGAAATGTAAGATAAAAGTCAAAGTTGGCATAGTATCGAAGTAATAATATTAAAGTATTGACATTTGTAACTACATTTTGTAATATTAAGGTGTATTAGAAGAAAGTTTTGGGATTGGCACATCCAACTAGTTTTCATATTTGTGACCATGGAGTAACTCCATCCACAATTTCGGTAGTTAAATGATGCTGTATTGTTGCATATCGAATTTTTACGTGTTTTCTCTTATAATTGATGGATAATATAATTGAACCAACAGTGCCTAATAGATAATCTCTCTATTCTAAAAAAGGTAACTAACGCTGACACCACCGCTGCCGTAAATGGTTTTTTTTGTGAACGGGGGGATATTAAGAAAACTACTGCATACAAAATTATGTAAATTGGCAGTATTATAGAGAAATGTTTGATAAACACACTGAAGCAGATAGTTTTTAAATCGAATATTTATTTTTAGATATGTTTAACCTTAAAGTTGGTCAAAATCGTTCCATGAAAAATGCTTTATAGGAGCAAAATTTATACATAGAAATTCAAATGTTTTTTCTAAGGATATACATTAGAAGCTCGCTGTGTGCAGTCTGCATTTATTTTTTTAATTTGATTCATTTTTTGAGGGATTTTTTCAATTTTAAATACGAATTTTCATAATTTAGAGAGATATTTTTTACATATTTTAGAAAAGGTTATTATTTTAAATTGTTGCCAATTGTAAAAACAACACAAAGAATAATATCTCTTTTCAATTAAAATTTTATTTATACTTGACTATTATAAACAGAAAAAACCCCCTTTCAAATTAGATTAAAATGATTACGTGTTAAAAACAGGAAAATATTGAAAATTACGTTATAAAAATTGTATTTAAATGTGAATATTAAAAAAGAAAAAAAACTTTAAAATAATGAATTCATTAATAAAAAAGTAAATGGGGAAAATTACGTCATATTTAAAATGGCCAAATAATGACATTGCGAAACAGTTTAAATTTAAAAATATATTTACACGAGATATTTATTTCATATTTCATAACTATTGTTGCCAATTCTAAGATAGCGCAAATAATAATATTTCCTTTCTGCAATAAAAATATTTTCACGTGAATATTAAAAAGAAAAAGAAAACTTTGGTGAAGATTACGTCAGATTTAAAACGATGCATTTAAAATGTCTTATTTAAAGCAACTTTCTTATAGTGTTGTTAAAAAAATACATGGAGACAAAGACTATGTTGACTTAGTTAATTTTATATTAGCTGATTTTCAAACGTTTAACTAATCTTATTTAATCAAACACGAAAGCAGCTATTAACAGCAGCTGATTCGGTCTTAAAATCCCTCAGTAAAACGGAAATGAATTGAAACCCGTTTACAGGAAGATCGAGACTGTTTTTTATTTTATTTTATTATTATTTTTTTTTAAACTATAATTCAATTTTCCGTAATCTTTAAAGTCGATCAAATTAACGTGTTTTTAGAGTCTGAACGGGGGTTGACGAGCGTAGCTCGTAGTTTCACATATGTTAATTACACCTAGTTGAACAATTCAGACATTTCATGGGGTTTCTAGTTGACGCCAACCTTACGCCCTGTTTAGAAATAGTTGTATTTCTAACACTTAGGGAACCAAGAGAGAGAATAAGTCAACTGTAGTCTGAACTACTTAAATGTGAGTATAATTATAAATTTAAATAAAGATAAAAAAATATTTAGGATAGGATTAAGACTGAGAATTATAATTAAATTAAGAAAAATTATATAGTAACTACATAAAGAAACTGAATAAAGTAAAATGTTAAAATGTTCAAAACAGTCGAAATGAAGGTGGAAAAGCCCAATAATGGAAGGCACTTTTAGTGACATAATTACGTTTGCTAAAATAGTTTTATTTAAATATTACATTTCTATATAATTTTCTGATATTTTATTATGAAAAAGCTGTATTTCTTACGGTTGAATTCAAGAACACTTTTTTATTGTTATTGTGGAACGATATTTTTTTATTGCCGTGTGTTTGTTAAATTTTCTAGGATCGTTATATAATTTCACAGAATTATGTAATGGATACATGACAAAATTTAAATTAGAACTTGTATGTAACTTGAATGTGATATATTTCATTACTTTTTGTTAAATGTTTTCCTAGAATAATATAATATAAATGAAAATAATATTATAAGTGTTGTAGTCATAAAAAAAAACTCAGAGGGTATACGCTATAGGCAGAGGGTATACAGAAGAGTCATGAACGTTCATGACAAGGGTATACGCTATAGCTTTATTTGAGAAACAGTGAATATATGGAGCTTCTTAGAAAAATATAGAAGGTACACGGCGTATATCTCGTATAACCTCTACTACACCCCTATTATTAATAATAGCAGTAGTAATAATAGTAGTAAATTTTCTTTCTTCCTTGCATCTTAAAAATATGCATTTGCTTTTAAAAGGGTTAAAATTCAATAAAATTAATTAAAAATTAATCATTTATGACTATAACTTAATGACTATATGTGAATTCTAAATATTTAGAATTTGTTAAAGACATTTAGAAAGTAAATTTAATAATGTGTGTGATAGAATAAAGGGAAAAAAATAGTCTCTCTTTACAATAGAAAATGTCTCGAATAATAAGCAATAAAATATTAAAAATTAAAAAATGATCTTTGCGGATATAGCTTTGGTTAAATACATCCCTCCAAAAAATCTTTTTTTCAAAATAACTATTTGAACCAAATAAATATGTATGGCTTCTGAAACAAACAACCTTTGCGTACAATTATTCTAATATAAGGCTGAAATTTTTGTGCTTTATTTTACACAAGTATTTTCCAGTTAGTAACAGCAGTTCTACATCTACTTTTTAACTTACTGTACAAAGGAATGTGCATAAACTGTAATAAATGAGAAAACTCAACAAATATTAATATTTCGATTTTTGAAATTACATTAAAAAAAGTCAAACTCAAAAATGGGAGTATTTTCCTCGCATATACAAAACTGTTTTCATAAAATTAAAAAATATTTTTTATATTATAGTGACTTTTCGTTAATACTTATTGTACGAACTCTGATTGTCAATCTTTATATATATATTTCATGAATAAATGAAAAAGGAATTTGAAATTTAAGATTAAGCAGTAAAATAATTAAACTTATAGAAAAATATAAAATCATGACAACTGCAGGAAATCTAAGGAAAGTGTTATAATAACAATGGTAAATTTTTATTCTCTAAAGCTTCTTTGCTTTAGGAAAATTCACATTATTCATTATGTACTATTTATTACTATATTTGCTTTTAAAATGACTGAAGGCCAACGAAACAAATTACAAAAAAACCCATTAATTAATTTAAAGCTATTGACTGCAAATAATTTCCAATAATTTTGAAAGATTTTGAAAAAAAAATGTGAAAAATTATCGAATAATATATGTTTAACAAAATAAAGGAAACGACCATTATCTATTTTACTTTCTAGGGTAAAAACGCTTCAAGTAATGTGAAAAAAAAAAAAAAAAAAAAAACTTTAAAAACTTAAATAAAAAATAAATTTTCAAATATAGCTTCAGTCAAATTATTTTTACAAGAAAACTTTTTGGCAAAATAATATTGAACTGTACACTAATATATATAAAATAAAAATCCCTGCCAGCTCGGCCTACAAGCGGAGGTAGAATTCGAAGTACTAATTTCACCAACAAAAACTAAATCAAGATTAGAGATAAAACCCAGTTTAAAAATTTTATCTGGCCGCTTTTGACGAAATTTTAATTTCATTTTTCTGTAAGAGATGAATTTAACAGAATCATATTAAGGCGGTATTAAAAAAAATATTTTTCGACGCTCAACAACTCGAAATTTTTTGACTCAAATTCTGACTCATTTTTAACAGTAAAAACATGAAACTTGCTGACGTGATTTTTTGAAGAGATTTATAAGTGACCTGAGTTTTTATTTTTCGTTCAATTATTTCAAAACTTGATTTGCAAACAATTATTTTCTCAGTACGATCACTTTTTTCGTTTCTAGCATTATCACTTCGGGAAATTCGGTACAAAATGCCCACTTTGACAGCATTTTTTGAAATATATTCTATCTTTATCAAAAAATCGATCAATACATCACATTATATAGTTTCTGAGTAAGAGAACCTGCCAATTGGATGCGTTTGAGAGCAAAAATGAATTTAAAAATGAGTCAGAAAATTAGCCGTTTGGATTTGAGTACACCCTTCACACGATAATTTTTTCGTCAACCCCTATTTTTGTTTAAGTTGTTTTTGCTGTAAGAATTGGTCCTATCAAAAACTTGTCAGTATGAAAGTTGTAGATAATATTGAGAAGATGTATAATACATTCAAGCGGATTGGATATCTTGTGAATTGATGAAGTTACGAATCTTTTTCTTCTTCAACTACCCCCCCCCCCCTCCATTTTGTTTCGTTTTGCATTTATTTTGCGGTAAGAGTTGGTCTTATCAAAAACTTGTCAGTATAAAATTTGTAGATAATATTAAGAAGATTTATAATAAGTTTAAGTGAATTTTGATATCTTAAGAATTGACGAAGTTATGAATTTTTTTCTCCCTAAAACCCTATTCTTTTCGCCTCTTGAGCCCATTTTTAATTTTGTCAAGATCTGCGATACCTAAATTTTCGGCCCTTTTCCTAGAAATAATAATAACTTTAAACTGATTTGATATGTATTATAATTAAGAAGTTATGGAGTTCTTTCGGTTTTCACAAAACCTCTTCCTATTCCCAACTCCTTGGTCCGATTTTGTCCATTAACGAACTTGGCCGAGATTTTATGCCCCTTGATTTTATGTATCAGTTTGGAAGAGATTCGTGCAGAATTGTGGAAGTTATCGTGTCCAGAAGAAAGTGATATATATATATATATATATATATACAGGGTGTTTATAAAGTCCCGGACCCATTTTGATGTTTAATAACTCATAAAATAATAAAGATAGATTAAAATTAATAACATAAATGGTTAGATAGGCTCAAAAAGTTCCATGACCCTTGTCAATGAACTTCCACGTGTGCCCCCTTCGTCGCACGGAGAATATCAAGTCGATAGTCAATTTCACGCCAGGTAGCGGCAAGCATGTCGGCATCCACAGAGGCTATTGCGGTTGTAATTCTGGGTTTTAAGTCATCAATGTTCGACACTCTCCTCCTGTAAACATTGTCCTTTACAAATCCCCAAAGGAAAAAGTTCAGCGGCGTTATATCAGGTGATCTGGGTGGCCAAGGAATTGAACCTCTTCGCCCAATCCATCTTCCTGGACAATGGTCATTCAAAGAAGTACGAACGATGGTACCCCAATGAGGTGGTGCACCATCTTGTTGCAAAATGACATGTGGCTGAAGCTCTTCTAGTTGTGGAAATACGAAGTTTTCCAACATGTCTAAGTATACGACTGATAAGACCATCTCCGACATTGCAATAGTTGCCAAAAACAAAAGAGAGAAAAATGCAATTAATAAGCAGACGATATTTAGAAAAGTACAGATATTTAGACTGGAAAATGGAGTTATCTGAAATTAACCACACGCGCAAACGATATTTACAAAAGTAAAGATATTCAAACCTGAAAAGGAAAATATATGAGTTATTCCATCAATAAATGCCATAAGTTTGTTTATATCTTCATTATTTTATGAGTTATGGGCTATGAGTACAAAATGGGTCCGAGACTTTATAAACACCCTGTATATAGATAGATAGATCGATATATAAAGTTTTTTACTGAGGGTGGTTTTGGGTTCTAGGGGTCATGATCGGTGTAGATCTGCAAAATGTTTTCAGAAATTCCAACATAGGAACGATCCCAATAGGTAGTATTTCATACGAAATCTACCTAAAAGAAACTCGAAGACATGAAGTCGAATAAGAGGACATTGAAAAATTGGGTGCTAGTGAAGCGCCTGTTTACTTTTAACTAAAATATGTAATAAGATATATTTAAATTCTCTTTTGCATAATCGAACCTACTATTTAGATCTGACAAAACGAACAAGAAAATGACAACTACTAAATTAACTTAAAAACAAATCCTTATCCCACGACAACAAACCAGCAAACTTTAAATAATATGAAATATCTAAAACCATGAGAACTTAACCGTTAAATGCCTGATTTTTCAAAAATCATTATAATAATGCTTTTCGGCTTTCATTTTTAAAATAAATCATGGGAAAAATACTTAAAAAAAATCATATTTAGTTTTAAGTATGGTTTACGGCTAAAAAACAGTTTGTTATTAATCGGCAATACTGGTCTTTAATTGAAAAAATAATTTTCCTTGATAAAATTCTATAATATTAAACACACAAGAATTTTAGGAACTATAATAAGAAATAAATTTTACTTGCTCATTGCAGAACAAAATAGGATATTTCGCAAGCTTCCAAACAAAACAAAAAGAACATGTAGCAACAATTGAAAAAATAAATCTATCTTTATTCTTAAACAGCACAAGTGTTGTCATCTACATGTTGAAAATCGATTTAATAATATTTTCAGAATGTATTTTATTGGCAACATTAGGCCTTATAGCTTCAATATTATTCTAATAGTATTTTAGAAGCCTAAATTGGGTATGCTGCCGAAAAGCGACACCTGGCATTTAAGGGATAAACCAAAGGAGACAGGCGGCATGACCTGCGACATGCACAGCGGGGTTAAACCAGTTTTAAGTGCACAACGCTTCCCCAAATACCTTTCAAGACCAAATAGAAAAACTAACAAAACCATCGAACCAATATATATATATTTTCACGTGTTTAAATGGCTTAATTGTACAGAAAGTTTATATATATGTATATATATATATATATATATATATATATATATATATATATATATATAGATAGATAGATAGATAGATAGATAGATATAGATAGATATATAAAGTTTTTAAGTTGGGGTTGTTTTGGGTTCTAAAGGTCAACTTTTCCAACCATTCAGGGAAATTCCAACATAGGGGACATTGCAATAGGTAGTATTTCTTACGAAATCTACCTAAAAATGCAGATATTTTTCAATGTAGGAAAATATAACATAACCACGAACGAAAATATACAATAACCTCTTCCGAGTTATGAACGATTCTTTCTTTATCTTTTGAAACTTCAGAAACCAATATATTTTTGAGATTTAAAGAATCATATATGAAAACAAAGTTTAGAACAGTTATGAAAACAAAGCCACAGATTTTAGAAACGTTTCGAGTAGTTTTTATACAGTATTAATCAGTTTTCTTAACTCTCAATGAGTTTTCGATGCTATCAATTCCCAAGTAAACATTTTCATATTGAACAAACATGTTTTACAGACAAACATAATAAATTAGCAACATTAACATTAACATAAAAATTAATATTCTTTTGTTGCTCTTGCATTTATAAAGTCAGTTACGCAGATGAAGATGTTTACTTAAGAATCGATAGCATTCTAAAAACCGATATTCTGGATTGAGAAAATTTATAAATGCATAAAAACTACTCGGAAATGTTTCCGAAAATCAGTGGCAACAAAAGAAGCTTTGTTTTTAAAAAATGCTTCTTCTAAATCTCGAAAATATATGGGTTTCTGAAGTTTCTGAAGATAAAGAAAGTTTTTCGGAATCGTGGTTTTTCTCGGAAGTGGTTATTGTATATCTTGGTTTGTGGTTATTTTATATTTTAAAGCTGTTCTCAACTGGTCTGCTCAACAAACGCAAAACGTTTTGACACATTTACAAATTCATTTTTTAACGGAAAGATATAAAATTGGGAGGCTTGTCTATGGAAGCAATTTGGAATCGAACTGTGTTTTCCATTTTTTGATAAATGAATTACCTATCGAGTTATACGCGTTTTTGATTACGTGACAAGGCGTTCTTCTCCTTTCGCTGACTGGTTTTTCTGCTTTGGTTGAGAAATTCGGTTCAAAACGTCCACTTTGACACTATTTTCTGAAAGATCTATTGCATTTCCAAAATAATAATAATAATAATAATAAAGAAACAGAAAAATAGTTCGATTACATAGTTTCTGAACAACAACACTTGCTAGTTTCATGCATTTCCGAACAAAAATAAATTAAAACTTATGTCATAAAGTTGCCCTTTTGGATTTGAGAACAAGCTTAATAGATTAAGAAGTATTTGTCTTTATTTACAGTGCAGAAAATACAAACAATTTTATATAATAAACAAACATCATATAAAAATAAAGTTCTATATGATTACAAACTTCAATCTTTATTTTAAAGTTGTATTTATGTATTAAATCTTTTTTAAATGCATTTTTACGTCTACATTTTATAAACTTGTACAAATGCATTAATAAAAGCTGCAATAAACGTGAAAATTCATTGCCGAAAGCTCATCATACACAAGTAACAGGGTAATAAAGAAAAACCTGTGAAAACGGAAAGTGCCTCTAATGGAAGCATTTTATGGTCATAACTAAAAGGAAACTGTATAATTATACCAGCTAATACGAAAATCTGTCTAAAACAGAAGTTTACTCCTTTTACGTCAATTATCATAAATAATTATATGAAACTTTAACTCAATATACAACTTTGGCCTAAAGTATTGAGCACCGGCATATTTTTAATATATACATGTAAAGGTGGTTGTCAGATACGAGTGTTTAATTGCATACTGTTATAAACTTCTTTTTGAAGTTTTTATAATTTGTAAAAAAATGAGAGAATAACAAAATTAATAAACTTTTTTAAAAATTTCGTATATAATTTTTATTATTTAATTTTTGATACGCGTTAAGGAAAACAATAAAAATATTTATAAAGATTTAAAATTATTATATTTATTTTTTTAACATAGCATGCACTTTCTTTATTATTTCGTCTGTTATGTTCAATAAAATTAAATAAAAAATAATTCTGAGACAATAAAAATTGTTTGCTTGAAAATTGTTTAGTATCAGTATTATGGAATCTACTATACAGGGTGTCCGGTCTCAACGGTGTCCAATGGCTAATTCCAAAACCGTTAGTCATACACATGTAGTTCCAATTACAAAAATGTTTTAAATCAAGTAAAGAAATATTTTAAAAGCGATTTTGGGTCAATAAAAACATTTCTTTAAAAATTACGACATTTAAATTTTTATACGGGGTCCCCCGGTCCTATAAGTTATATTTAGTGAAATTTTCCTTTTACACTGAAAAGTAATACAAAAAAGTCCCGTTATTCTACGATTAAAATTGACCGAGTAATAGTTGTTTAAAGTTGGAGCATATTTTTTGCTGCAAATTGGGGGTCATTCACAAATTTAGTCGAAATATAATTTCGTCAGATATAAAAAATGTTTGGGAGTAAAATTAACATTGCAATATAAATTTGAAATCTTTAATCATTCTGGCATATTAATGGGAAATATACAATTTGTAATAAACATTTAAGAAGAAAGGAAAAACAGAATTTTTGTTAAATAAAATGATTCTAAATTAACAGCCTCAATTCTTTACAAAATGATACGTATTTTAAAATATTATTAGATTGCACAAGCCTGCAAAAGTTGGATTATGTCATATTTTTTAGCTTTTGATAATTGATTTTTATATATTCTGTACCGCTGAATCCGAAATTGACCTTCATTTTTAACTATCATATCAGGATTTTTCGCAAATTGCAAATTTCAAAGTTAAGAAGCTCAATGTTAAAATTGAATTTCCTCCCCCATCTCATCGGACCACTCAGCTGTTTAGCTGTAAGAATCCCAGGATAAGCAAAAATATCGAATAAATTTTTTAATAAAATAAAATAAAATAAAATAAAATAAAATAAAATAAAAAATGTTTTACATATGTTTTATAGTATGAGATTTTCGCTATATTTTAACTTACACATTTGCGATTCGCAAAAAAATTCTAACGTGATGGTAAAAAATGAAGGTCATTTTCAGATTCAGTGCTGAAAAGTGCGTAAAAATCAATTATCAAACGTTAAAAAACACAACCATCTTCTCTACTTTATAGTATTCGATTTTTGTTATTCTTTAAATTTGAAAATTTATGATTTGCGAAATATCCTGACATGATGGTTAAAAATTAAGGTAAGTTTCGGATTCAGTGCTAAAAAATGCATAAAAGTTAAAAAACCCAACAATCGCAGTCTTGTATTATCTAATCTAAAACTTTTTCTTAAACTCCTTGGCAGAAATCTATCCGAAAGTTTTTGTGTTATCCTGTAAAATAAGTGTAAATGGTAACCACCGAAAATCTTAATAATATTAGATTTTTATCGGATTTGCGCCAGTATGCAAAATGCAATCTCGATCGGATATTTAAAAGTGGGTTAAAGTTCGAGTACAAATTTTGAACTGGAAAAACATACATACGATTGTTGAAGTAACATAAAAACTTATATATATATAAAAAAAACCATAATTTTTGTTAAAAGAAATCATCAGAGAAACAGTCTCAAATCCTGACAAAATAAAACATATGTTATGTTAGCCAGTTTGAGACTTAATCATAATACTTGTAGGATTTTTTTTCAAAGCGCAGATACACATGAAGTAAGATCTTCGAATACTTTAAACACTTGGTATATGATCCCTCAAAGCCAAGCCGAACTCATTTGTTTTCAGAGCAGAAAAGTGGCATAAGCCATGCATTTTTAAAGTTTCATAACTCGCTCAATTTTAGCGTTATGTGAATGGGACTTTTTTTGTCTTACTTGTCAGTGTAATAGGAAAAAAATACTAAATATAACTTATAGGACCGTGGGACCGTATAAAAATTTAAATTTCGTAATTTTTTAAGAAATGTTTTTATTGACCCAAATCACTTTTAAAATGTTTCTTTACCTGATTTAAAACATTTTTGTAATTGTAACTATATGTCTATGACTAACGGTTTAGGAATTAGCCATTGGACACCGTTGAGACCGGACACCCTGTATATGCACATTTATAGATATCTATATCTATAATATTTATATTAATATTATATACCAGTTATTATATAATTATATTACTCGTATATTAATTAAATATTGTCTATATTTATTGAATCTATATTAATGTTATATATTTTATTATGATTATTTTGTTAAATATTGTTAAATTGTTAAATTAGCCTGTCATTAATGAGTTTGATGAATTCGTTTTATTTAATTTTGAATTCTCGTGTTTATAGGGTAAAAAGCTGAATATGAAATTAACTGAACAGTTTATCAACATTGTATCATTAAAATATCAAAAATACCTACTTCCGCAATATTATTTATAATAACGGTAATAAGTTTTGATAACGACGATATGAACAAAAGTTTTTATTCCGTTCAAGAACAAAAGAAAAAAAAAAATAGTTGTTTTAATATCCAAACGAAACATATTAAAAATTGAAGTTTTCATAAAAGTGTGGAGTGTTTTGAAAACTGCAATACAAGCGCAGAAGTAATAATATCGGGCGTAGTGCAATGAAACCGGAGAAAAGGAAAAACAAAAAGGGAAATAAAAGTTGTATACTGCTTCCGAACTACTAATATTGCGCGTTAATCTCTTTGTATGTACGTTGGAGTTATAGCGATTGTTCCGTTCATCTAGTCTTTTTGTCATATCGTTCTAAACATGACGTAAATATTTCTGCACCGCCTTGTATAATGTTCAAATATTTCATGTCTCTATTTTTAAGAGAAGAAAAATTGTTTATTTGCAACTTATTCGAACTTCTAAAACGTTTCACGACGTTATGAAACATTCAATATTTTCGAGGGATGTTTCGCTTAGGTTCTATTTTTATTTTCCGAACGCATAGTATAAGATAAGTACTATATGCAATCAAGTTTTGCACCTGTGTATATGAGAGTGAACGCGATAATTCTTAACCATTTCAGGAACAAGTAATTGTGTTTATGTAATGTTGAATTCACACCGAAATTTTCGGAAAATTTTATTTAAAAAAAAGTTACAACTGTCTTCCCCTAAAGTTGTAAAAGTAAAATTTTACTGAAAGTTTCTTGTGCAAATCTTGATTAAAATTAGGTGGGATATTATACACCCCACTGCCCCTCATCGGGTTAAACAATATTTCCGATTGAGCTCCCATTTATCGAATATATTACATATATCATTTTCAAATTTAACATTTTGCGACCGATTCTATACGAAAAATCAACTGAGGAAATGGGGCAGCATATAAGAGATGCATATTGCGGCGATGTCGTCAAATATTTAGTTGCGCCGAGGAAATATCTCTAGTTTCAAAACGGAAGGTCCAGCGTTCGAATCTATCTAATTCTATCATATATGTACTATATATAAATATAACATATTTTAATATTTTACTTATCTAAACATTATTCTAAATTATCTCAATTAAGTTTACTATTTCCGTCTTAAAATACTATTACACGGTTCGTATGGGTCAGAGAATTTACAGATGAGGAAATTCTTTGGTATAAGTATTTTCTTATAGCAAATCTCTCCTTAAATAAGGCGACATTTCGCCCGTTTAACCTAGATTTTTTTTCTATTAAAAAATACTAATATTTTATTTGGAAAATTCCCTGAAACGTAGGAACCCTTTATTATTAACCCTGTATGTATATTCCTTTTTCTTTTCCCCCTTTCGAAAATCTAATTGGGTTTACGCGTCTTTATTTCATTTTGACTTTAAGCCAGTAATGTTTTTCCCTTTTTATTTTTCCCTTTGCGAATTTAATGGTTCTTTCTCCAGACCATTCTAGAACTTTTCCTACCCGCCAAAATCTTGCTGTTTTACAGTCTTGTGATGCATCCGCCGTAATTCGCTTTTCTCTTTAGATATTCGCTCTGTCATAATGCAGTTATTTGTGCAGTCACCATAATACATTTCTACACTAGCTCGGATCGAACTTTTTAAAGTGTTTTGTTCTGAGTAATAAAGCCACGCTACCCAGTTTACCTGAGAAATAAATTAACAGCTAAGATCGTCGAAGAAATACAAGATATACTATGAAAATTAAATATAATAGATACATGCTAAATATGCATTTATATGATCATATAGCGGGAGCATCTGAACTGATGGTCAGAACTGTAAGGAGTGATAACACATGTCAAGACAAACAATTTTCGTACAGGAAACAGGATTGAAATTCACTTATTCACTCATACAGAACGTCTCGCACGCAGCTGAATCCCGATTTTCTTTAATAACAGCATGTCTGCAATGATAACGAAGATATTTTTAGCTTTAACAGACTTATTTTGCTTTCTATGAAATGTAGTGAAATTACAAGAAGTGCTTGAAATGGCCATCCTCCACGCCCAAAGAACACTTAGCTGGAAGTTTCAATATCCAGAATGTAGCTATGATGTGACCAACCGAATCACAGTGCAATTCCAGTACGTCAATTGAGGACATGACATTTCTCAGAAAACGTTATTCGGTTGAAGATTTTGCAAAAATATCTTTATTATTAGTACAGTTATGACTGAAAATTTTGGTTCGGCTTGGTGTGAAACGCATTTAATTTTGGTTGAATACGAGGATCGCGACCTTAATTTCTTAACACGTTCACGCCGGCGCAGTGGGTCACACTCGACTGTCTCAGAGCTGCCAAGTCGCCGGCTTTTTGGATACCAGTATTTTAATACAGAAAATGTTGTTTTATTTAATTAGAACAATTGGGCGATTTAAAGGAACAACATTTTCTCTAAAATAACAGTGGCATGCAAAAAGTCGGAGACTTGATAACTTCGAAACAGTCGAGTGTGACCCACCGCGCTGGCGTGAACGTGTTAAACAATAATTGCTTGCCTTGACACATCTTGTCACCCCTGATCATCAGTTCAAATACACGTTATATGTATGTATTTTAAGATAATTAGAAATTAAAAGAATTATGAAACGCTAGACAGACTTGAATGCATTTAAAAATCCATTTGCTTTTTTAAATGTATTCAAGCCTGTCTAGTGTTTCATAATTAGTTTAAACAATAATTTAATTCAGACGTTAAAATGTATGTGTATCTTAAGAATAATTAGAAATGTTTAACCTTTTGCAACGGTACAGAAAAGCAGCTCCAAATGAATGCTAGCTAAGATTGAGCCGAGACCTGTCAATATGCAAACATTTTCCCAGCAAGAAATCTGCTATTAAGCCGATTGCTTGTAGATTGTCAGCAATTATCTATAGCCAGTGTGGATGAATCACGACTTCTCTGTTACTAAAAGACCTTGTTCATAACCTTGACATTGAAAAGGTTTCCTTTACCGTCATCTGTGGATTTCAGACTTTGAGTTGAATGTGTTCTCCGCATGATGGTTTTCAAACTTACCTCTTGCCTGCTATATCTCTCAACTCAGCTTGAGATGCGATTAGATGTCCAGATAGTGAGTAATAAATGTGCTAGAGATGCTAAATTAAATCGTTCAAATCGTCAGAGATAAATTTACCGACGTTTCTAATATTTTATTCGTTTCTGTTTTGAAGTGGTTGCCTAATGGATTGTGAGATGAGATAATTACACTGTGTTAAAGTCCAAAAGAAAATTTAAAATAAATTATTGGGAAAGGGCGTGTTTTATTTTGAGTGCAATTAATATGGAATAAAAGCATAAAAGAGTTTGAATGGCATTATCCGAGGAAGGTTCATCACTAGACAAAGAGATAGACAAAGAACAAGAGAACTTGCAGCTACTGCACATTTAATTTTTACTTTCTTCTATCTTTACAAGAAGAAAGTATTGGATTCATGAAAATTTTCGAATTCCAGTTTTCGACGGATTTACACGTTTTAAGGGTCAGAGATTCCAAAAAACATGTTTTTACAAAATGTCTGTCTGTGAGTCGGTGAGTCTGTGCGCTATACCCCAAGAACTAATGCACGGAATTTAATAAAAATTTATATTCAGTTAGTCCCTAATACAAATTTATGCTGATTAGTTTTTGGTGTAAATCGCTCAACAGGCGGCGCTGCTATGTTGCATTTATCACGATTTCCGCAATAGCTCTATCTCAAAAACTAATGCACGGATTTTCTCCAAACTTCAGATTCAGTCAGACGTTGACATAAGTTGTTGCTGATTAGGATTTGGTATAAATCACCCCATAGATGCAGCTGCATTTTTCTGGATTTAGACGATTTCAGCGATAGCCATATCTCAAGAACTAATGCACGGAATTTTAAATCTTTAAAATCCTCATGAGATGCATAGATGGCCATTTAATTCTGGCAGTGTGATAGCGAATTTTGAAGTATTAACATTGTATGAGATAGAAGAAAGTTTTGGGATTGATACATCCGACTAGTTTTTTTTTTTTTTTTTTTTTTTTTTTTTTTTTTTTGGCATTTATGCTTAGAAATGCACTAATGTTCAAAACTTAAGCAACAAGTGGAAAGTGAGCATATTCGACATAAGAAGCAACTATAAGCCACAAAATTTCATACGTGGCTAATACTGGATGTCCTAGAATCCATTCACATTTCGAAAAATCATAAAATTATACAAATTGCAGTAACGGACGGTTTGCACCATAAAACTTGGTAAAGTACAGGATTTTTTTTATGGCAAAAGGAATTTTTTTTTTCAAAATTTCTACGGTATGTGGCGCTATTAACACTCTGAGGTCTGAGCTATTTCAACGGCATATTCCTGATGGTATTTGGTACTTTTCATGATTTAAAAAAAATACTTGGAAGATATATATTTTAATAATTTTTTTTATTATAAACTGTTCTTTTTCATAATCAAACAGCTATTTTAATGTACTAAAATTTAATATTTAATGAGAAATTATTGAAAAAACCATATTTCAAAAAAAAAAAAAAGTTCCGCATAAGAAAATATTTTTTAACATAAAATGTTACATAAATCGACATACAGACTTGAATAAAAACTTTTTAATGCTGCGACAACATCCAAATTAAACCAAAGTTTTAAAACATCCAAATGTTGTACAAATGTCTGGAAATAGGTTTTATTTGTATACAAACATTATTTAGTAAAATTTGCTTTTGTGTGGTGCGTATCAAAGCACAAACAGCAACATCACAAAATTCACAAGTTCGAATTAAGCTCTGATTATAGATATTTTCATATACTTACTTCTGTTTAGTACTGTCATTTTCAAAATAAAAGGTTCGTAGATAATATCTGAAAAGACCGCGAACGGATATAGTAGGTACTTTTATAGCTCAGAAAGTTAAAAGTTGACCGCGAGAGACTCTCGGGCTTAGACCTCAAAGTGTTAATGTCCATGTTATTAAAAAGACACAAAAAAACCTCATTGAGATTATACAACAACTATTTATTTTTACCTAAAGAAACTTCCATTTTTTCCTTTTGTTACAAAAAATCCAACTCTTTCACGAAATTGCTACATTTTATGAGTCCTTTTTTATATAGTCAGTGTGCACAGTAATACATTTGTGCAACCGATATTTCAAAGAAAGGGGCAGGATATATTCCAGAAGGCGCGATAGTAGACCCAAAGAGAGGCATTTTTCTAACATTTACCGACCCCTACACGTGACATACTATTGGTAGGTCTGTTAGCACTTAATCATGCTATATACCTCTCGAGCCCCTCCCTCCAAATTTGCCCTCCGGGGGCACTTTTCTAAATTTTGCGGGCATCGTTCATGGCCCCGGGATGGGAAATTTGGGGGGGAGGGGCACGGGAGGTGCATAGCATGAATAAGTGGTCACAGGCCTTTCCAAAAATATGTCACATGTGGGGCCGGTAAAAGTTAGAAAAATGTCCCCTTTTGGATCTACTATCGCGCCTTTTGGAATACATCCCCCCCCCCTCTCTTTGAAATACCGTTTGCAGAAATGTGTTACTGTGCACGGTGACTATATAGAAAAGAACTAATACAATGTCGCAATTTAATAAATTTCACTCAATTTTTTCTATGTGAGGGCAAAAACTTATTGATACATCCTCGTATTTCAGTACAGAAAGATGGCTTGCTTTTTTATATATTGTGACTGGCTTGTTTTGGATTTCAGAAGAAAGAAAGAACCAGATTTTCCAAAAATATGTAGCGACATTAGTTGAATGACGTAGCTCTTGGGAGATAAATTTTGTTTGAAGGGGCTACACTGTAAAAAAAAAAAAAAACGGACTAAAAAACGGAAATACTACTGGCAATCTAGACGCCAGTACTATTTCCGTTTTTTTACCCATAAATTACAGAAAATTTTCCGTTTTTCTGATTAAAAACGGAAAATTTTCTGCAATTTATGGGTAAAAATTCCGTAAAAAAACGGAAATAGTACTGGCGTCTAGATTGCCAGTAGTATTTCCGTTTTTTAGTCCGTTTTTTTTACAGTGTAGTGACAGTTGGAAGTAGCTCATATCCTAATCAACAATTGCTCTGCTCTTTGTTAATTGTGAAACCAATATAGAAGTGAAAAGAAAAGTGTCATGAAGGCTATATGTCAACATTCATGTGGCACAATTGTTCGGTAACCATTTTCTGTGTCTGAAAGCACAAGACTTTAAAGCACATCAACATTTGCTCCCGCAATTCATAGGGAGGATTTTTTTAAAACTGTATACTGTTTAAAATCTGTAGCAGTTCTGTCATTCGACCATTTTTGCAAATAAAGTTTATTTGACGGTTATTTTATGGAGATATTATGATCATATTAAGGCCAGAATAGATTAAAATTACGTTAAGTAACCGTTATCTATAAAAAGGATCGAAATACTGGACAGTTCGCTGCAAATTGTTAATATTTTCTTTGTATCTGATTTGTATGAAATAAAATTTTGTGTAAAAACAACATCGATAAATTCAAGTTGCTTTTCCAAACAATGACCAACAATGAGACACTGAACCAAACAACCTATTGTTATTTCGATATAAATAAAAATGTTCGAAAGTTCTAATACATTTCTTTAGAATGTCTTACATAAAATCCTGGTTAAATTTATGATTCTAATGTAATAAAAGCCTTTTGTCCATTACATCATTAAAGCACTGATGTTTTTTCTCCATTTTATTATAGACAGGGGGGCGATAGCGCAGACAACCACCTCAACGAGTTCACGGTTGAAATTTCAGAATTAGTTAAAATTCGATTCGCATATTAAAACGCAATCGGTTTGTCAAATCATGTCTTGGTGGAAAACACCTGAAAACCCGATTTTAGCGGTTGACTCGTAGGTTTACCATTGTATTTTCTTGCACCCAAAAGTATGAAAACATGGAGAACTGGGAGCAGGAAAACACAATGATAAACCTACGAGTCAGCCGCTAAAATTGGGTTTTCAGGTGTTTTCCACCAAGATATGACTTGGCAGACCGATTGCGTTTTAATATGCGAATCGAGTTTTAACTAATTCTGGAATTTAGTAGTGAACTTGATGAAGTGATTGCCTGTGCTGCCACCTCCGGGTCTATTAGCATGGTACCATTTAGTTACAATTTCAAAACATACGTGTTATTCACATAGCAATCACATGCCATTTAAATATATAAATCACAAACGATATATATTCAAATGATATAATGCAGCTTTGTAAAAATTATTTACAATAAACTATACCAGGGTTGGCGAACCTTTTTATAGTCGCGTGCCATTTTTTGTTTTCAAAAAATACTTTACTTGATCTTAATGTGCCAACTAAAAAACAAATTTAGTGGATTGAAATATAATGAATCAAAACTACTTGAAAATTACTTATAGATATTTTCTAAAATGAGTAAACATACATGTAAGTATTATACTGCAATAATTATAGAAACAATTATACTCTAGAAATTAATTAAAAACATAATGTGGTTAATTGTTGTGTCTTGGATGAAAAATAATTAATATGTTCATGTTCAGTTAATTTCAACAGAATGCAAGCTAAATGTATTTATATGGCAACCACTCTCTATTTGATTTTTTATATTATAAATTTGCGAAAATGCTGACTCACAGATATAAATAGTAGAAAAAATTATTAAAAAGTAAAAAAAAAAGGTAGTTTATTTGAATAGTTCTGAAATTATTTTCTAAGTTGAAAAATTTACCAATGGTAATAATCTTTCTTTTTTGATAGTTTTCAAATATTTTCTTTGTTTGATAAATTTTCGAAACCATATTAAGATTAAAGTTCTTCAATTTGCAATTAATCGAATTTAGAATCGAATGAGATCATCTAAGTTCGTGTATTTTGTGAAACATCGCTGTATCTTCATTTAGTGGCATAGTGAACGCCGAGAAGTGCCAAAATTATTCCTTTGCGTGCCGAAAGTGGCACGCGTGCCATAGGTTCGCCAACCCTGAACTATACGATACTCTGTAGATGAACGCAATGCTACACCCTGTAATTGTACGTATTACGATACCTCATAAAAAGTATTTATTTAAAAACTATTTTCGATAAGATGAATATTTGTAAGAGAGAAACTATTATTCAACTGTGCAATAATCTAATCTAATTTCATCAACACTCGAGCGCATTCAAAAGGTCACTTCAGATTAAATTCTAACCATTAATTTGATTTTCATTGGCAAAAGTCAAGGGCCGGGAGCGAGTAAAACATGTACAATATGTAAACACTAAATTATCCGTATGTACTGACAATATACTTCTCCTTTACGACACAGCTCCACCAGTGGCTGAGAGGATCTGCTCTCAAGTGCTGGGTTCGAACCCAATCGCGCCCGTCGGCCTAATCGTTCGCAGTTTTCCGTGGTTTTCTTCAAACTTTGCGCAAATACGGGTTAGGATACCTTAGAAACACCCCCACGGAAGGCATTTTCCCTCGGGCCTATATCCAGTGGTGGGATTCAGCCGGTTCGCACCGGTTCGGTCGAACCGGTTGTTAAAATATTTCAAATGCGAAAATTACATTTAAATTAATTTACTTTCTTTAAATGTTTATCTGCGTAACAGTATTTTCTAACCATAATACTGTGACATATAATTTAACTTACAAAATTATATATGAAATTTTTAAGATTTGAAGAATTTTGGGATACAAATCGGTAGCCTAGATTAACCCTATTAATATGGCATGCTTATTGAACATTACCATTAATTGTTATATTTGAACAAAAGGTACTTTACTTTGGCTGCTTCATTTGAAAATATACGGAATATTCCGTGTTATCGCAGATCAATAGCTAATGATTAAATCGTCAGATTTATTATTATACTTCCAGCTGCATTTCTTTAAAATATTGTTCGTCATATCCTAGAAGTAATTTAAATTAAGGAAGTTATTTTCATAAATGTTACAAATTTTTAGACCTCTGAGTCCTATAAGTTCTATTTACGAGTCGAAAAACATTTTCCATGCTCTAAAAAATGAAAAAACAGTGATGGTCTAAATTTGCCGAGTCGTGATACTTTCTATTTTACGAATTTCCTGCGTTGTCTGGTCCATTTTTTGTACCAAAAAATGGTAAAATTCTAAATATCATAACTCGAGAAATTTTGGTTGTGCAGAAAATTGTCCCACTCGTTATAGCATGGATAAAGTTTTTCAAAATATGTTGTAGGACACAAAGGACCGCATTTTTTCTAAGCAAAATATGTTTTTTAAGATGATGAAGATGATTAAGATGACAACATTTGAAATATTTTTGAAATTAGAAGTGTTCTAAATTTAATGGTTTAGCAATTAGCTGTCGGTCAGCAATGAGGAGGGACGCTCTTCATATTTATAACCGATATTATCTAGATGTAAGAGTAATTCTGAGTAAAAAAAAAAAAAAAAAAAAAAAAAATCTGAAATTCACCCCAAATTTTTTGAAAGGTTAGCAGAGGAGGGGGAGGAGGAGAAATCCTTCCTGACGCTAATTATGAGTTTTTTTCCGAGGCACTTTGACCAAATTCGTGTTTCTTGCTGGATCCTTTAGCGAAATTTCTATTTTTTGCGGTCCTTTGACGAAATTTCTTGTGGATTTTTTTTCGCGATTCTTTGTAGAAATTTCCGTTTTTTACGCGATTCTTTGACGAAATTAGCGTTTTTCCCGCAATCATTTGCCGAAGATCGCATTTTCCCAGTGATCATAAGTCGAAAATTGCATTGTTCTCGCGATCACTTGACGAAAATCGCGTTTTTTTCCGAGATTCTTTGACGAAATTAGCATTTTTTCCGCGATCCTTTGACGAAATGTCCTTGACGAGATTTTCACGTTTTCGCAGCTATCCTTTGACGAAATTGACGTTTTTTTTTTTCTACAAACAATTGACAAAATTGATTTTTTTCGGCGAACATTTGTCTAAATTCGCGATATGTCTTAAAAATTTCGGAACTGAATGCCTTAAATTTTTGGAAAATTCGAAACAGAATCACCTCTGCCTTGATGACTATATATTTTAAAATGAAATTGCTCGTCTTTCAGCAGCAGTGCGAACAAGAAGTATAACCATCATAAAGAATGAAAACTTATAAAATTTATTAAAATGTTTGAAATGTTTCGGAAGAAGAAAGCACATACAAAAGAAAGACGATGAGGGTTTTATTACTTCAGAAACTTTAAAAAATATCAAATTTGTAGAAGATTATAAATTTTTACTGAGCTCGGGAACATGTTTTCTAAAAACAAATAACGAATTACGAAAATGAAAGGGTACTGAATTCTGAACATTTGAAACAGGCTACTGAATTCTGAACATTTGAAACGAAATTGTTAGTCATTTGAATAGAGGAGTAAACTACTTATTTTTCTCCATCACATTTACTCAAATATTGGAGAAGTAATACTTCCATGGAAAGCAGCTGATGAACCATTATTTATATTTAATGACACTTATATTTAATATTACTGGTTTTCGACAGTTTTTTTTTTACTATATTTTAAATATTTTTCTAAAACTACGGAGTTTTTAAAAGTATTTAACCCTATTACTATTTCCTACCGAAACATGCCCTGTTGTGACCTGGGGTCCTCTCGGACTATAATACACATGTTTAATGTGGTTTAAATATCTTATAAATTACTTTTTTCATTTATTTAGTTAAGTTAAAAATAATTAACGCTTATTCTGATGTTTTCATAATAAATTTTATTATTTATACCCAAAAATATTAAATTTACTTTAATTTTAACATACTCTTAACAACTTGTTGAAAGTGCTTGGGGTCCGCGTGGACCCCAGGACATAGTGATAGGGTAAAAAGGCTGAAAATATTGCCAGAACAAGTGCTGCAAGTTCAGCCGAAATTGAAAAAGGGTTCTCAAAGATAAACATAATATGGTCAGAGAAGAGAAGTCGACTAACTATTTCCATTGTATCAAGCATGAAAATTAGCCTAATTGCCCTAAAAACCTCTAAAAGAATGGGTTCCTACTTTTATAATCAATGCACGTTAAGAAAGAAGCATGTGTTCGATAATGTTCGAGTAAAGACAAAGAAAATTGAAAGTGAGGACGCTTATCAAGCAGCATATGTAAATATCTCAAATAACACAAGTTATTTAATATTTGACATCTCTTTTCTAGACTATAATCTAGTTTTTTCCACATCCTTTATTGTTTTATTTAAATATTAACTATATGAAATAATGTACTACCTTTTTGAATACTTTTTTTTAACTTTTCAACTCATAAATATAAAGCTTATTTTCAGTACAGGATACCCAAAGTAATTCAAATTTATTTTTCCTTGTTTCAGTATGAAAATGTATTGAGTGCTGATGAATTTCATTGGCAACTGTTAACCATGGACATTTATTGTATTAAAGGTTTTAAAAATATGTTGCATGTTTTTAAACAGAGCTAAATTTCATTATTGATACAAAATTTCCAGATATATCTTCTTCAAGTGCGAATTATTGTTACTACACAAATAGTTTGAGTCATTTGAAATTAATTATAGAAGACGATACTGATGAATATCTCGGTGAAATTTGCGGCTTTCGTGACAAAACCTAACATAAAACACGCATTCAAAAAATCCAGAAATCAAGCACCTAACACTTACAAGAGCCGATTTATCGAGATAAACTTTGAAGAAATGACAAGCATTTACTATCACCAAGGCAAGGACTTCAGCAATATCTCGAGCTCTTTATGTGGTTTCTGATAGAAGTTTTGATCAGGGTTTCATGATTGCCGAATATGTATTAAATAAGTTGCGTTCTTTCATAGGGAAACATGTTTCAGGAATTTTTTTTCACTATACCAAAAAATCAAAGATTTTTAACAATGTTCTTAAAATATTGGAATGTTTTTCATAATGTATGTGTGATGCTTCATTTTCTTTCACGTTTATGTATCAAAAATAATTCGGGCAGCGAACCGGTTGTTAAATTATTTGAATCCCACCACTGCCTATATCCCTTGAGCAGATAATCGGCCATCATAAGCAACACCAACACCAAGACCTTTACGACACAATGATTAAACTTTCACTGTCTTTTGTTGACCAGTGATACAAACAAGTTATGTGATTGTGACTTCATTGAAATTTGACCATGAGGCTTTGTAGAACGATATTTTCACAGAGACTGCTTATTTCAAATTGATAAAGTTAGATATCAGAGTAGTTTACGTTCGAATCTCGACAGATTTACATGTTAAGCTTTCGAGGAACAATTACCCTTGTTTTGAATAAATAAAAGGCAAGAAACCGGCGAACCGGTTGTTAAAATATTTCAAATGCGAAAATTACATTTAAATTAATTTACTTTCTTTAAATGTTTATCTGCGTAACAGTATTTTCTAACCATAATACTGTGACATATAATTTAACTTACAAAATTATATATGAAATTTTTAAGATTTGAAGAATTTTGGGATACAAATCGGTAGCCTAGATTAACCCTATTAATATGGCATGCTTATTGAACATTACAATTAATTGTTATATTCGAACAAAAGGTACTTTACTTTGGCTGCTTCATTTGAAAATATACGGAATATTACGTGTTATCGCAGATCAATAGCTAATGATTAAATCGTCAGATTTATTATTATACTTCCAGCTGCATTTCTTTAAAATATTGTTCGTCATATCCTGGAAGTAATTTAAATTAAGGAAGTTATTTTCATAAATGTAACAAATTTTTAGACCTCTGAATCCTATAAGTTCTATTTACGAGTAGACAGACATTTTCCATGCTCTAAAAAATGTAAAAACGGTGATGGTCTAAACTTGCCGAGTCGTGATACTTTCTATTTTACGAATTTCCTGCGTTGTCTGGTCCATTTTTTGTACCAAAAAATGGTAAAATTCTAAATATCATAACTCGAGAAATTTTGGTCGTGCAGAAAATTGTCCCACTCGTTATAGCATGGATAAAGTTTTTCAAAATATGTTGTAGGACACAAAGGACCGCATTTTTTCTAAGCAAAATATGTTTTTTAAGATGATGAAGATGATTAAGATGACAACATTTGAAATATTTTTGAAATTAGAAGTGTTCTAAATTTAATGGTTTAGCAATTAGCTGTCGATCAGCAATGAGGAAGAACGCTCTACATATTTATAACCGATATTATCTAGATGTAAGAGTAATTCTGAGTAAAAAAAAAAAAAAAAATCTGAAATTCACCCCAAATTTTTTGAAAGGTTAGCAGAGGAGGGGAGGAGGAGAAATCCCTCCTGACGCTAATTATGAGTTTTTTTCCGAGGCACTTTGACCAAATTCGTGTTTCTTGCTGGATCCTTTAGCGAAATTTCTATTTTTTGCGGTCCTTTGACGAAATTTCTTGTGTTTTTTTTTCGCGATTCTTTGTAGAAATTTCCGTTTTTTACGCGATTCTTTGACGAAATTAGCGTTTTTCCCGCAATCATTTGCCGAAGATCGCATTTTCCCAGTGATCATAAGACGAAAATCGCATTGTTCTCGCGATCACTTGACGAAAATCGCGTTTTTTCCCGAGATTCTTTGACGAAATTAGCATTTTTTCCGCGATCCTTTGACGAAATGTCCTTGACGAAATTTTCACGTTTTCGCAGCTATCCTTTGACGAAATTGACGTTTTTTTTCTACAAACAATTGACAAAATTGATTTTTTTCGGCGAACATTTGTCTAAATTCGCGATATGTCTTAAAAATTTCGGAACTGAATGCCTTTAATTTTTTTAAAATTCGAAACAGAATCACATCTGCCTTGATGACTATATATTTTAAAATGAAATTGCTCGTCTTTCAGCAGCAGTGCGAACAAGAAGTATAACCATCATAAAGAATGAAAACTTATAAAATTTATTAAAATGTTTGAAATGTTTCGGAAGAAGAAAGCACATACAAAAGAAAGACGATGAGGGTTTTATTACTTCAGAAACTTTAAAAAATATCAAATTTGTAGAAGATTATAAATTTTTACTGAGCTCGGGAACATGTTTTCTAAAAACAAATAACGAATTACGAAAATGAAAGGGTACTGAATTCTGAACATTTGAAACAGGCTACTGAATTCTGAACATTTGAAACGAAATTGTTAGTCATTTGAATAGAGGAGTAAACTACTTATTTTTCTCCATCACATTTACTCAAATATTGGAGAAGTAATACTTCCATGGAAAGCAGCTGATGAACCATTATTTATATTTAATGACACTTATATTTAATATTACTGGTTTTCGACAGTTTTTTTTTTACTATATTTTAAATATTTTTCTAAAACTACGGAGTTTTTAAAAGTATTTAACCCTATTACTATTTCCTACCGAAACATGCCCTGTTGTGACCTGGGGTCCTCTCGGACTATAATACACATGTTTAATGTGGTTTAAATATCTTATAAATTACTTTTTTCATTTATTTAGTTAAGTTAAAAATAATTAACGCTTATTCTGATGTTTTCATAATAAATTTTATTATTTATACCCAAAAATATTAAATTTACTTTAATTTTAACATACTCTTAACAACTTGTTGAAAGTGCTTGGGGTCCGCGTGGACCCCAGGACATAGTGATAGGGTAAAAAGGCTGAAAATATTGCCAGAACAAGTGCTGCAAGTTCAGCCGAAATTGAAAAAGGGTTCTCAAAGATAAACATAATATGGTCAGAGAAGAGAAGTCGACTAACTATTTCCATTGTATCAAGCATGAAAATTAGCCTAATTGCCCTAAAAACCTCTAAAAGAATGGGTTCCTACTTTTATAATCAATGCACGTTAAGAAAGAAGCATGTGTTCGATAATGTTCGAGTAAAGACAAAGAAAATTGAAAGTGAGGACGCTTATCAAGCAGCATATGTAAATATCTCAAATAACACAAGTTATTTAATATTTGACATCTCTTTTCTAGACTATAATCTAGTTTTTTCCACATCCTTTATTGTTTTATTTAAATATTAACTATATGAAATAATGTACTACCTTTTTGAATACTTTTTTTTAACTTTTCAACTCATAAATATAAAGCTTATTTTCAGTACAGGATACCCAAAGTAATTCAAATTTATTTTTCCTTGTTTCAGTATGAAAATGTATTGAGTGCTGATGAATTTCATTGGCAACTGTTAACCATGGACATTTATTGTATTAAAGGTTTTAAAAATATGTTGCATGTTTTTAAACAGAGCTAAATTTCATTATTGATACAAAATTTCCAGATATATCTTCTTCAAGTGCGAATTATTGTTACTACACAAATAGTTTGAGTCATTTGAAATTAATTATAGAAGACGATACTGATGAATATCTCGGTGAAATTTGCGGCTTTCGTGACAAAACCTAACATAAAACACGCATTCAAAAAATCCAGAAATCAAGCACCTAACACTTACAAGAGCCGATTTATCGAGATAAACTTTGAAGAAATCACAAGCATTTACTATCACCAAGGCAAGGACTTCAGCAATATCTCGAGCTCTTTATGTGGTTTCTGATAGAAGTTTTGATCAGGGTTTCATGATTGCCGAATATGTATTAAATAAGTTGCGTTCTTTCATAGGGAAACATGTTTCAGGAATTTTTTTTCACTATACCAAAAAATCAAAGATTTTTAACAATGTTCTTAAAATATTGGAATGTTTTTCATAATGTATGTGTGATGCTTCATTTTCTTTCACGTTTATGTATCAAAAATAATTCGGGCAGCGAACCGGTTGTTAAATTATTTGAATCCCACCACTGCCTATATCCCTTGAGCAGATAATCGGCCATCATAAGCAACACCAACACCAAGACCTTTACGACACAATGATTAAACTTTCACTGTCTTTTGTTGACCAGTGATACAAACAAGTTATGTGATTGTGACTTCATTGAAATTTGACCATGAGGCTTTGTAGAACGATATTTTCACAGAGACTGCTTATTTCAAATTGATAAAGTTAGATATCAGAGTAGTTTACGTTCGAATCTCGACAGATTTACATGTTAAGCTTTCGAGGAACAATTACCCTTGTTTTGAATAAATAAAAGGCAAGAAACCGGCGAACCGGTTGTTAAAATATTTCAAATGCGAAAATTACATTTAAATTAATTTACTTTCTTTAAATGTTTATCTGCGTAACAGTATTTTCTAACCATAATACTGTGACATATAATTTAACTTACAAAATTATATATGAAATTTTTAAGATTTGAAGAATTTTGGGATACAAATCGGTAGCCTAGATTAACCCTATTAATATGGCATGCTTATTGAACATTACAATTAATTGTTATATTCGAACAAAAGGTACTTTACTTTGGCTGCTTCATTTGAAAATATACGGAATATTACGTGTTATCGCAGATCAATAGCTAATGATTAAATCGTCAGATTTATTATTATACTTCCAGCTGCATTTCTTTAAAATATTGTTCGTCATATCCTGGAAGTAATTTAAATTAAGGAAGTTATTTTCATAAATGTAACAAATTTTTAGACCTCTGAATCCTATAAGTTCTATTTACGAGTAGACAGACATTTTCCATGCTCTAAAAAATGTAAAAACGGTGATGGTCTAAACTTGCCGAGTCGTGATACTTTCTATTTTACGAATTTCCTGCGTTGTCTGGTCCATTTTTTGTACCAAAAAATGGTAAAATTCTAAATATCATAACTCGAGAAATTTTGGTCGTGCAGAAAATTGTCCCACTCGTTATAGCATGGATAAAGTTTTTCAAAATATGTTGTAGGACACAAAGGACCGCATTTTTTCTAAGCAAAATATGTTTTTTAAGATGATGAAGATGATTAAGATGACAACATTTGAAATATTTTTGAAATTAGAAGTGTTCTAAATTTAATGGTTTAGCAATTAGCTGTCGATCAGCAATGAGGAAGAACGCTCTACATATTTATAACCGATATTATCTAGATGTAAGAGTAATTCTGAGTAAAAAAAAAAAAAAAAAATCTGAAATTCACCCCAAATTTTTTGAAAGGTTAGCAGAGGAGGGGAGGAGGAGAAATCCCTCCTGACGCTAATTATGAGTTTTTTTCCGAGGCACTTTGACCAAATTCGTGTTTCTTGCTGGATCCTTTAGCGAAATTTCTATTTTTTGCGGTCCTTTGACGAAATTTCTTGTGTTTTTTTTTCGCGATTCTTTGTAGAAATTTCCGTTTTTTACGCGATTCTTTGACGAAATTAGCGTTTTTCCCGCAATCATTTGCCGAAGATCGCATTTTCCCAGTGATCATAAGACGAAAATCGCATTGTTCTCGCGATCACTTGACGAAAATCGCGTTTTTTCCCGAGATTCTTTGACGAAATTAGCATTTTTTCCGCGATCCTTTGACGAAATGTCCTTGACGAAATTTTCACGTTTTCGCAGCTATCCTTTGACGAAATTGACGTTTTTTTTCTACAAACAATTGACAAAATTGATTTTTTTCGGCGAACATTTGTCTAAATTCGCGATATGTCTTAAAAATTTCGGAACTGAATGCCTTTAATTTTTTTAAAATTCGAAACAGAATCACATCTGCCTTGATGACTATATATTTTAAAATGAAATTGCTCGTCTTTCAGCAGCAGTGCGAACAAGAAGTATAACCATCATAAAGAATGAAAACTTATAAAATTTATTAAAATGTTTGAAATGTTTCGGAAGAAGAAAGCACATACAAAAGAAAGACGATGAGGGTTTTATTACTTCAGAAACTTTAAAAAATATCAAATTTGTAGAAGATTATAAATTTTTACTGAGCTCGGGAACATGTTTTCTAAAAACAAGATAACGAATTACGAAAATGAAAGGGCACTGAATTCTGAACATTTGAAACAGGCTACTGAATTCTGAACATTGGAAACGAAATTGTTAGTCATTTGAATAGAGGAGTAAACTACTTATTTTTCTCCATCACATTTACTCAAATATTGGAGAAGTAATACTTCCATGGAAAGCAGCTGAAGAACCATTATTTACATTTAATGACACTTATATTTAATATTACTGCTTATCGACAGTTTTTTTTTACTGTATTTTAAATATTTTTCTAAAACTACGGAGTTTTTAAAAGTATTTAACCCTATTACTATTTCCTACCGAAACATGCCCTGTTGTGACCTGGGGTCCTCTCGGACTATAATACACATGTTTAATATGGTTTAAATATCTTATAAATTACTTTTTTCATTTATTTAGTTAAGTTAAAAATAATTAACGCTTATTCTGATGTTTTCATAATAAATTTTATTATTTATACCTAAAAATATTAAATTTACATTAATTTTAACATACTCTTAACAACTTGTTGAAAGTGCTTGGGGTCCGCGTGGACCCCAGGACATAGTGATAGGGTTAAAAGGCTGAAAATATTGCCAGAACAAGTGCTACAAGTTCAGCCGAAACTGAAAAAGGGTTCTCAAAGATAAACATAATATGGTCAGAGAAGAGAAGTCGACTAACTATTTCCAATGTATCAAGCATGAAAATTAGCCTAATTGCCCTAAAAACCTCTAAAAGAATGGGTTCCTACTTTTATAATCAATGCATGTTAAGAAAGAAGCATGTGTTCGATAATGTTCGAGTAAAGACAAAGAAAATTGAAAGTGAGGACGCTTATCTAGCAGCATATGTAAATATCTCAAATAACACAAGTTATTTAATATTTGACATCTCTTTTCTAGACTATAATCTAGTTTTTTCCACATCCTTTATTGTTTTATTTAAATATTAAATATATGAAATAATGTACTACCTTTTTGAATACTTTTTTTTAACTTTTCAACTCATAAATATAAAGCTTATTTTCAGTACAGGATACCCAAAGTAATTCAAATTTATTTTTCCTTGTTTCAGTATGAAAATGTATTGAGTGCTGATGAATTTCATTGGCAACTGTTAACCATGGACATTTATTGTATTAAAGGTTTTAAAAATATGTTGCATGTTTTTATACAGAGCTAAATTTCATTATTGATACAAAATTTCCAGATATATCTTCTTCAAGTGCGAATTATTGTTACTACACAAATAGTTTGAGTCATTTGAAATTAATTATAGAAGACGATACTGATGAATATCTCGGTGAAATTTGCGGCTTTGGTGACAAAACCTAACATAAAACACGCATTCAAAAAATCCAGAAATCAAGCACCTAACACTTACAAGAGCCGATTTATCGAGATAAACTTTGAAGAAATGACAAGCATTTATGTATCCCCAAGGCAAGGATTTCAGCAATATCTCGAGCTCTTTATGTAGTTTCTGATAGAAGTATTGATCAGGGTTTCATGATTGCCGAATATGTATTAAATAAGTTACGTTCTTTCATAGGGAAACATGTTTCAGGAATTTTTTTTCACTATACCAAGAAATCAAAGTTTTTTAACAATGTTCTTAAAATATTGGAATTTTTTTCATAATCTATGTGTGATGCTTCATTTTCTTTCACGTTTATGTATCAAAAATAATTCGGGCAGCGAACCGGTTGTTAAATTATTTGAATCCCACCACTGCCTATATCCCTTGAGCAGATAATCGGCCATCATAAGCAACACCAACACCAAGACCTTTACGCACAATGATTAAACTTTCACTGTCTTTTGTTGACCAGTGATACAAACAAGTTATTTGATTGTGACTTCGTTGAAATTTGACCATGAGGCTTTGTAGAACGATATTTTCACAGAGACTGCTTATTTCAAATTGATAAAGTTAGATATCAGAGTAGTTTACGTTCGAATCTCGACAGATTTACATGTTAAGCTTTCGAGGAACAATTACCCTTGTTTTGAATAAATAAAAGGCAAGAAACCGGCGAACCGGTTGTTAAAATATTTCAAATGCGAAAATTACATTTAAATTAATTTACTTTCTTTAAATGTTTATCTGCGTAACAGTATTTTCTAACCATAATACTGTGACATATAATTTAACTTACAAAATTACATATGAAATTTTTAAGATTTGAAGAATTTTGGGATACAAATCGGTAGCCTAGATTAACCCTATTAATATGGCATGCTTATTGAACATTACAATTAATTGTTATATTCGAACAAAAGGTACTTTACTTTGGCTGCTTCATTTGAAAATATACGGAATATTACGTGTTATCGCAGATCAATAGCTAATGATTAAATCGTCAGATTTATTATTATACTTCCAGCTGCATTTCTTTAAAATATTGTTCGTCATATCCTAGAAGTAATTTAAATTAAGGAAGTTATTTTCATAAATGTAACAAATTTTTAGACCTCTGAATCCTATAAGTTCTATTTACGAGTAGACAGACATTTTCCATGCTCTAAAAAATGTAAAAACGGTGATGGTCTAAACTTGCCGAGTCGTGATACTTTCTATTTTACGAATTTCCTGCGTTGTCTGGTCCATTTTTTGTACCAAAAAATGGTAAAATTCTAAATATCATAACTCGAGAAATTTTGGTCGTGCAGAAAATTGTCCCACTCGTTATAGCATGGATAAAGTTTTTCAAAATATGTTGTAGGACACAAAGGACCGCATTTTTTCTAAGCAAAATATGTTTTTTAAGATGATGAAGATGATTAAGATGACAACATTTGAAATATTTTTGAAATTAGAAGTGTTCTAAATTTAATGGTTTAGCAATTAGCTGTCGATCAGCAATGAGGAAGAACGCTCTTCATATTTATAACCGATATTATCTAGATGTAAGAGTAATTCTGAGTAAAAAAAAAAAAAAAAATCTGAAATTCACCCCAAATTTTTTGAAAGGTTAGCAGAGGAGGGGAGGAGGAGAAATCCCTCCTGACGCTAATTATGAGTTTTTTTCCGAGGCACTTTGACCAAATTCGTGTTTCTTGCTGGATCCTTTAGCGAAATTTCTATTTTTTGCGGTCCTTTGACGAAATTTCTTGTGTTTTTTTTTCGCGATTCTTTGTAGAAATTTCCGTTTTTTACGCGATTCTTTGACGAAATTAGCGTTTTTCCCGCAATCATTTGCCGAAGATCGCATTTTCCCAGTGATCATAAGACGAAAATCGCATTGTTCTCGCGATCACTTGACGAAAATCGCGTTTTTTCCCGAGATTCTTTGACGAAATTAGCATTTTTTCCGCGATCCTTTGACGAAATGTCCTTGACGAAATTTTCACGTTTTCGCAGCTATCCTTTGACGAAATTGACGTTTTTTTTCTACAAACAATTGACAAAATTGATTTTTTTCGGCGAACATTTGTCTAAATTCGCGATATGTCTTAAAAATTTCGGAACTGAATGCCTTTAATTTTTTTAAAATTCGAAACAGAATCACATCTGCCTTGATGACTATATATTTTAAAATGAAATTGCTCGTCTTTCAGCAGCAGTGCGAACAAGAAGTATAACCATCATAAAGAATGAAAACTTATAAAATTTATTAAAATGTTTGAAATGTTTCGGAAGAAGAAAGCACATACAAAAGAAAGACGATGAGGGTTTTATTACTTCAGAAACTTTAAAAAATATCAAATTTGTAGAAGATTATAAATTTTTACTGAGCTCGGGAACATGTTTTCTAAAAACAAGATAACGAATTACGAAAATGAAAGGGCACTGAATTCTGAACATTTGAAACAGGCTACTGAATTCTGAACATTTGAAACGAAATTGTTAGTCATTTGAATAGAGGAGTAAACTACTTATTTTTCTCCATCACATTTACTCAAATATTGGAGAAGTAATACTTCCATGGAAAGCAGCTGAAGAACCATTATTTACATTTAATGACACTTATATTTAATATTACTGCTTATCGACAGTTTTTTTTTACTGTATTTTAAATATTTTTCTAAAACTACGGAGTTTTTAAAAGTATTTAACCCTATTACTATTTCCTACCGAAACATGCCCTGTTGTGACCTGGGGTCCTCTCGGACTATAATACACATGTTTAATATGGTTTAAATATCTTATAAATTACTTTTTTCATTTATTTAGTTAAGTTAAAAATAATTAACGCTTATTCTGATGTTTTCATAATAAATTTTATTATTTATACCTAAAAATATTAAATTTACATTAATTTTAACATACTCTTAACAACTTGTTGAAAGTGCTTGGGGTCCGCGTGGACCCCAGGACATAGTGATAGGGTTAAAACGCTGAAAATATTGCCAGAACAAGTGCTGCAAGTTCAGCCGAAACTGAAAAAGGGTTCTCAAAGATAAACATAATATGGTCAGAGAAGAGAAGTCGACTAACTATTTCCAATGTATCAAGCATGAAAATTAGCCTAATTGCCCTAAAAACCTCTAAAAGAATGGGTTCCTACTTTTATAATCAATGCATGTTAAGAAAGAAGCATGTGTTCGATAATGTTCGAGTAAAGACAAAGAAAATTGAAAGTGAGGACGCTTATCTAGCAGCATATGTAAATATCTCAAATAACACAAGTTATTTAATATTTGACATCTCTTTTCTAGACTATAATCTAGTTTTTTCCACATCCTTTATTGTTTTATTTAAATATTAACTATATGAAATAATGTACTACCTTTTTGAATACTTTTTTTTAACTTTTCAACTCATAAATATAAAGCTTATTTTCAGTACAGGATACCCAAAGTAATTCAAATTTATTTTTCCTTGTTTCAGTATGAAAATGTATTGAGTGCTGATGAATTTCATTGGCAACTGTTAACCATGGACATTTATTGTATTAAAGGTTTTAAAAATATGTTGCATGTTTTTATACAGAGCTAAATTTCATTATTGATACAAAATTTCCAGATATATCTTCTTCAAGTGCGAATTATTGTTACTACACAAATAGTTTGAGTCATTTGAAATTAATTATAGAAGACGATACTGATGAATATCTCGGTGAAATTTGCGGCTTTGGTGACAAAACCTAACATAAAACACGCATTCAAAAAATCCAGAAATCAAGCACCTAACACTTACAAGAGCCGATTTATCGAGATAAACTTTGAAGAAATGACAAGCATTTATGTATCCCCAAGGCAAGGATTTCAGCAATATCTCGAGCTCTTTATGTAGTTTCTGATAGAAGTATTGATCAGGGTTTCATGATTGCCGAATATGTATTAAATAAGTTACGTTCTTTCATAGGGAAACATGTTTCAGGAATTTTTTTTCACTATACCAAGAAATCAAAGTTTTTTAACAATGTTCTTAAAATATTGGAATGTTTTTCATAATCTATGTGTGATGCTTCATTTTCTTTCACGTTTATGTATCAAAAATAATTCGGGCAGCGAACCGGTTGTTAAATTATTTGAATCCCACCACTGCCTATATCCCTTGAGCAGATAATCGGCCATCATAAGCAACACCAACACCAAGACCTTTACGCACAATGATTAAACTTTCACTGTCTTTTGTTGACCAGTGATACAAACAAGTTATTTGATTGTGACTTCGTTGAAATTTGACCATGAGGCTTTGTAGAACGATATTTTCACAGAGACTGCTTATTTCAAATTGATAAAGTTAGATATCAGAGTAGTTTACGTTCGAATCTCGACAGATTTACATGTTAAGCTTTCGAGGAACAATTACCCTTGTTTTGAATAAATAAAAGGCAATTATTACGTGCAAAATACTGTGACGCATTTCACTTATTTACAAAGTTCACCAATATATTCATAGTTATTTGATCAGAGCATGTTCTAAATAAGCTTGAATGTTGTTGGAATTTCGACAAATTTAGGCGTTGACCTTTCGAGGAGTAATTATCAACGTCTTGAGTAAATAAAACACAATAATTATTCGAAAAATACTATAGCATGGTTCTCATATTTACAAAGTTCTCTAGTATGCACATGCTTTTCGGATTAAAGAACACTTATGGGTAGTGGAAAACAGACTAAATTGAAATGAAATGACTCGAAGGGTATCCGAAGAGTCTTATCTGATTACAAAATTTATTCATATCTGCTATATGTAAGATTGACTTGTGAAATCGATACCAAAATGTTGGAAAACTAACCAGCCTTTTTAGTTGGAGGTTCATGGAATATATATCTACTGTAGCAGTGTCGGTGTCAGAGAAACCGAAAATGTTCACAAATCGGGAAAAAGCTCAGTGTGTCCTCCTGTATCCCGAGATCCGGACACCAAAAACAGTTCGAGGAACTTTGGTACAAAGCATGGAAAAATGCCACTCGTTGTCAAGAGCATTAAATCGTGGTATGACAAATTCAAGACCGTTAGGCACTGTTGATGACGTACTAAGAACTGGCCGACCATTAACCTCAGCAACAATGCTTGTGGTCTTGAACTTGTAATACATACCTCGACTTAATGCTCTTGACATCGGGCGGCACCTTTCCATTGTTCAAAAGTTCCTCTGTACTGTTTTTCGTAACCGGGTCTCATAATACCAGAGGACACGCTGAGCTTTTTCCTGATTTGCGAACATTTTCAGTTTCCCGGATACTGACACTTCTACAGTACAGCCACGTTATGGACACTTGCAATGTAAAAAAAAACTTGGTTAGATTTCCAACATTTTGGCACTTGTTTCGCATATATAACTTATATATAGCGGATATGAATAAATTTTGTTATCAGAGAAAGACTTTTCTGACATCCATTTTCAAATCGCCACATGTATACACTATATGGCCATTAATGACCGACAACTTTCAATTATAGACATTTTGTCGAATATTTAAAAATATACTTGTCAGATTCTTCTGGAATTTTAGGATTAAAAAGAACAGGTTTGTCTTTATATTTGTCAAAGTCGATTTGATAAGGAGGACAATTAGGGGGTAAAAAAAAAATAAAGAAAAAAAATAATACTTGGGATCACCCTGCAAAATAAAATGCACGAAATGATCTATCGCTACAGAATATACATAGACAGACATTGTACAATATGTGTATGTATTTGTGTAAGAGCAGCATGTATATTAATAGAGATATAGCGATTTTTTAAAAAAATTAAAAAAATTCTTGCATGTATTTTGCTTATAACATACAAGGTTTTTAACCGAATTTAACGGCAGTTTTCGAAAAATTGACAAAATGTAGTAGAAACTATATGGTGCAATTGGAATATAAATGTATTAAATATTTAAGGAAATATGGGCAATTCTATAAAATAATTTTTATCTAACCATGCGCTAACGATAACAAGGAACTTTTTTGCATAATTTAATCGTCAATTCTATGGAGCAACTTATTAAAAACAATCAGCCAAATATCGTAAAAATTCAGAGAGATATCGGCGTTAGAGTGAGCTGTTTTTTAGTTTCTCCCTAAAACTCGCTGAATGATAAGGGATTGTCCACAAATTGTTATTTTTAAGTCATCTGACAGCGTTCGTAGCAAGTTTTTTGAAAAAAGCTATTTAATTATAGTTTACTGTTATGTTTAGGAAGATTTTGAATCTAAACTACGATGAAAAGGAATATATAGCCCATACATTAACTACATTTAGGTAAATTGAGGACTTTGTGGTAAAATTTTGTGAAATTTAGCCCAATACGCAAAACACTGTACAGTAAATTCTATAGCATATATATGTATTTTCTGTATACACCTAATTTGCATGACATTGGTGAAGACAATAAACTAAAATTTAAGATATATTGGACATTTTTCATGAGTTATGAGTCAGTAACTTGCAGTTTGATTTTAATAGTTATATTTCAATACCTTTTTGAGAAATCACGTTTTGTGTATGGATTTTTCACTGAAAAGTTTTCCCTAAAATACATTTATTTAACTGAAACATTTACTTAACTGTTTGAAACTTTACTTAACATTTACTTAAGAGTTATATAAATTGGAAATTTACTGTTTTTTTTTTTTTTTTTTTTTTTTTGTACCGTTTATATTTAAAAGACAGTTTTTGTTCGAAGGAAAAAAAAATTAACGCAGAAATGTTTAGCATTCCCGTTTCATTCACAGCTATCAAGTAGTTTTTAAATTCTGATAACTTAGATTTTTTAATAGTACAATAAATGTAAGCGCAGATTTGGAAAGGTAAAAATGTGGGCTTTAATAAAATGTAATACAAAGAAAACGAAAATTTTAGACAAAAATCTCATTTTAAACGCAATCAGATATCATAATTTGTATACTATTTTTCATTTTTTATTGATACTTTAGATTCTCCTTGTAAAACCAGCATAATGAACTCATTAACGTGATTTGTCAAAAAACTATTGAAATATCACTATAAAAATCAAGCTGCAAGTTATTGACTCATAACTCATGAAAAATGCCCAATATATCTTAAATTTTAGTTTATTGTCTTCACCACTGTCGTGTAAATTAGGTGTATACAGAAAATAAATATTATGCTATAGAATTTACTGTACAATGTTTTGCGTATTGGGCTAAATTTCACAAAATTTTACCATAAACTCCTCAATTTACCTAAATGTAGTCAATGTATGGACTACATTTTCCTTCTCATCGTAGTTTAGAGTCAAAATCTTCCTAGACATAACCGTAAAATATAATTAGATAGCTTTTTCAAAAAAGTTGCTCCGAATGTTGTCAGATAACTTAAAAATAACAATTTGTGGACAATCCCTTATCATTCAGCGAGTTTTACTGAGAAACTAAAAAACAGCTCACTCTAACGCAAAATATCTCTCTGAATTTGTACGATATTTAACTGATTTTTTTTTAATAAGTTGCTTCATAGAATTGACGATTAAATTATGCAAAAAGTTCCTTGTTATCTTTCGCGCATGCGCAGATAAAAAATATTCTATAGAACTGCCTATATTTCCTTAAATATTTAATATATTTATATTCCAATTGCACAATATAGTTTCTACTACATTTTGTCAATTTTCTGGAAACTGGCGTTAAATTTGGTTAAAAACCCTGTATGTTATAAGCAAAAAATATGCTAAATTTTTAAATAAAAAAAAATCGCTATATCTCTATTAATATACATGCTAGTCTTACACAAATGCATACACATATTGTACAATGTATGTCCATGTATATTCTGTAACGATAGATCATTTCGTGCATTTTATTTTACAGGGTATTATTTTTTTCTTTAATTTTTTATTGGTCCCCTAATTGTTCTCCTTATAAAATCGACATTGATAAATATGAAGACAAATCTGTTCTTTTTAATCCTAAAATTCCAGAAAAATCTGACAAGTATATTTTTAAATATTCGACCGAATGTCTAAAAATGAAAGTTGTCGGTCATTAATGGCTATACAGGGTGTCCGGTCTCAACGGTGTCCAATGGCTAATTCCTGAACCGTTAGTCATAGACATATAGTTCCAATTACAAAAATGTTCTAAATCAGGTAAAGAAACATTTTAAAAAGCGATTTGGGTCAATAAAAACATTTCTTAAAAAATTACGAAATTTAAATTTTTATACGGTCCGCCGGTCCTATAAGTTATATTTAGTAATTTTTTCCAATTACACTGACAAGTAAGACAAAAAAAGTCCCATACATATATAACGCTAAAATTGAGCGAGTTATGAAACTTTAAAAATGCATGACTTATGCCACTTTTCTACTCTGAAAACAAAGGAGTTCGGCTTGGCTTTGAGGGATCATATACTAAGTGTTTAAAGTATTCGAAGATCTTACTTCATGTGTATCTGCGCTTTGAAAAAAAATCCTAAAAGTATTATGATTAAGTCTCAAATTGGCTAAAATAACGTATGTTTTATTTTGTCAGGATTTGAGACTGTTTCTCTTATGATTTCTTTTAACAAAAATTATGTTTTTTTTAATAAGTTTTTATGTTACTTCAACAATCGTATGTATGTTTTTCCAGTTCAAAATTTGTACTTGAACTTTAACCCACTTTTAAATATCCCATAAAGATTGCATTTTACATACTGGCGCAAATCCGATAACAATCTAATATTATTAAGATTTTCGTTGGTTACCATTTATACTTATTTTACAGGATAACACAAAAAATTTCGGATAGTTTTCTGCCAAGGAGTTTAAGAAAAAGTTTTAGATTAGATAGTACAAGACTGCGATTGTTGGGTTTTTTAACTTTTATGTATTTTTTAGCACTGAATCCGAAAATTACATTAATTTTTAGCCATCATGTCAGGATATTTCGCAAATCATAAATTTTCAAATTTAAAGAATAACAAAAATCGAATACTATAAAGTGGAGGAGATGGTTGTGTTTTTTAACTTTCGATAATTAACTTTTACGCATTTTTTAGCGCTGAATCTGAAAATAACCTTCATTTTTAACCATCACATTAGAATTTTTTTTCAAATCGTACATGTGTAAGTTAAAATATAGCGAAAATCTCATACTATAAAATATATGTAAAACATTTTTTATTTTATTTTATTTTATTTTATTTTATTTTATTAAAAAATGTATTCGATATTTTTGCTTATCCTGGGATTCTTACAGCTAAACAGCTGAGTGGTCCGATGAGATGGAGGCGGAAATTCAATTTTAACATTGAACTTCTTAACTTTGAAATTTGCAATTTGCGAAAAATCCTGACATGATAGTTAAAAATGAAGGTCAATTTCGCATTCAGCGGTACAGAATATATAAGAATCAATTATCAAAAGCTAAAAAACATGACATAACCCAACTTTTGCAGGCTTGTGCAATCTAATAATATTTTAAAATACGTATCATTTTGTAAAGAATTGAGGCTGTTAATTTAGAATAATTTTATTTAACAAAAATTCTGTTTTTTCTTTCTTCTTAGATGTTTATTACAAATTGTATATTTTGCATTAATATGTCAGAATGATTAAAGATTTCAAATTTATATTGCAATGTTAATTTTACTCCCAAATATTTTTTATATCTGACGAAATTATATTTCGACTAAATTTGTGAATGACCCCCAATTTGCAGCAAAAAATATGCTCCAACTTTAAACAGCTATTACTCGGTCAATTTTAATCGTAGAATAACGGGACTTTTTTTGTATTGCTTGTCAGTGTAAAAGGAAAATTTCACTAAATATAACTTACAGGACCGGGGGACCGTATAAAAATTTAAATTTCGTAATTTTTTAAGAAATGTTTTTATTGACCCAAATCGCTTTTAAAATATTTCTTTACCTGATTTAAAACATATTTGTAATTGGAACTATATGTCTATGACTAACGGTTTAGGAATTAGCCATTGGACACCGTTGAGACCGGACACCCTGTATAGTGTAGATGTTGAGCCTTCGGAGAGCAGTTATCATCGTCTTGAGTAAATAAAACAGAATAACCATTATGCGCAAATACTTCAACACATTTATCACATTTACAAAGTTCTCGCGCATACACATAGTTTTCAGATTAAAATACACTTATGGTGGGCATTGGAAAATGGGCTAAACTGAAATGAAATGATGTTTGAATCTCGGCATATGCTCGGATCGCAACAGATATAGACGTTGAGCCTTCGAGGAACAACTATAATCGTTTTGAATAAATAAGAGATAATCATTATGCGCAAATACTCGACATTTGTCTCATATTTGCAAAGTTCTCGTGTATACACATAACTATAGTTCATGCATAACTATAGTTCTCGGGTTAGAGCACACTCATGAGCAGTGGAAAGGGGTTAAATTGAACTGAAATAACATTTTAATTTCTGTAGTTACAGCGATTTATTTATTGAGTAGTTTCTAATGTTATTCATTGTAAATAACCAATATTTGGGTGAAAAACTTTTTTTTGTATGTTTCGGATAGTTTTGTGATTTTTTTTTCAAATTTGCATGACTTAAGAAATAATTTGTGTCGTGATCTATGATTAATTTTGCATGGATACAAATTGAGAAATAAACATTTGTAACAGTTACTTTACCAAATCTTTCTTTGTTCATGAATGTACCTTTAATTTAGGGAAAGTGTGCAATTAAAGAAAACCGCTCTAGAATTACTTTTAAGGTATCTAAAACGAATCTGTTAAAGTATTCTAATTAAAAATTTAGAGCTTTGTAAAAAAAAAACATGAAGTTGTAGAAAATCTTTTAACGAGCTGTGAATACTGCACACTTCATTTTCAATGCCGAATTTTCTGAAAATTGGAATTACCAATTTTACGATGTGAAATTTCAAGAGTTTTGATCTGTATTTTATGTGTCACAGTTTTCTCGAGATCTATTTGATAAAAACAAATTCTTCAGAATTAATTATTTACATGCTGATTACTGTATTTCGCTGTTAATTTTAATATCAATGAACAAAAACTTTATTAAACCCTTCGCGACCAATCGTACCGCAGATGAGTTAGTTAATCGTAGACGTTCTATTTGTAGATCAATAAAATTTCGTTTGCAGTTGAAGTCACAAAGATGAGCAGGTATCCCAGAATAATTTTTTCAACAGTGACGTCAACAGCCCTTTCCTTATAGGGAAAGTTAAGCTGACGTTAAGATGGTCAAAATGAGGACTTATCTATATTCAATTTTTATGCCCCCCCCCCCCATCCCTTTTGAAAAAAAAGAGGTCAGGGGGCTTGATTGGTCTACGGATAACTTGTCTATGTAGCCTTGATATGTTCCTGAAATGATCGATAAGGCAAAAAAGTAGTGGGTAGTTTGGTTGACGTAAACATGCCCATTCCTTATAAGGCTTCAGGCATAGAAACCTCTATGTCAGTCATATTCATTTTTATATAAAATCTTTGGAGATTAATATGATAGGTGTAAGTGACGAGAAGGCAGTAGCGTACAGTCAGCACGCTTGACTACCACACTACAGATCTCGAGTTTGACTCCAGGCTGGGCAAGGTCCACTTAACGTTTCATCCCTTCAGGGTCGATAAAATGAGTATCAAGCTTGCTTGGTAACTAAACACCGAGGCTCTCGCGTTTGGCTAACCCGAAGATCTCGCGTTAGGCTAACCATCTGATCCGGACATATGCTGTATAGCCCTTTGGGGCATAAGGTTAAGGGGACGGTGGAGTTTAAAATTCTTAAAAATATTTTTTTTTTTTTTTTGTAAATTTTACCTTAAATATTATTCAAGGGTACATTATATGCATTAAGGCATGCATTTATCACAAAAATAATAATAAAAAAAATTATTTTTGAGAAAAAAATGGAATTTTATGCGTTGTCTCAGAAATCTTCGAAATGCCCCCTGCGTCTCCCATATCAATGAAAATCCCCAATATTTTTTATAAAAGTTTGGTTTATATATAGAAATAAAATAGAGCATCGAATTTTATATATTTGAATTTAAAGGCAAAAAAAAAAAAAAAAAAAAAAAAAAATTGAAAATTTTTGAAATTTTTCAATTTTTTTTTTATTTTTCGTAAATTTTATCTTAAATATTATTCAAGGGTACATTCTATGGATTATGGCATGCATTTATCACAAAAAAAAATAAAAAACAAAATTTAATTTTGAGAAAAAAATGGAATTTTATGCGTCGTCATAGAAATCTTCGAAGTGCCCCCTGCGCGTTCCATATCAATGAAAATCCCCAATATTTTTTATAAAAGTTTGGTTTATATATAGAAATAAAATAGAGCATTGAATTTTATGTATTTGAATTTAAAGATTAAAAAAAAAATTTTTTTTGAAAAATTTTGAAATTTTGATTTTTTTTTTTTTTTACCTTTAAATTCAAATATATAAAATTCGATGCTCTATTTTGTTTATATATATAAACCAAACTTTTATAAAAAATATTGGGGATTTTCATTGATATGGGAGACGCAGGGGGCATTTCGAAGATTTCTGATACGACGTGTAAAATTCAATTTTTTTCTCAAAAATATTTTATTTTTTTTGTGATAAATGCATGCCATAATGCATGTACACTTGATTAATATTTAAGGTGAAATTTACAAAAATGAAAAAAAATTATTTTTAAGGATTTTAAACTCCACTGTCCCCTTAAGTAAACAGAGTTGGTCACTGTAGGCCCTGATCTTTCATGGATCGTATAACCGTAGATTTAGTTTTTTTAGTAAGTGACGAGGCATTTCTGGATGACTTTTGAAATGTATCTTGATTATATTCAATTAGAGGCATCTACTGTATTATTCAAGGAAGACAGATAGATAAAAGACGGCAAATTAGATAAAAGAACCATTAAGAATCTTTTACTGTAGGCCCTGATCTTTCATGGATCGTATATTCGTAGCTTTAGTTTTTTGGCATTTCTGGATGACTTTTGAAATGTATCTTGATTATCTTCAATTAGAGGCATGTACTGTATTATTCAAGGAAAACAGATAGATAAAAGACGGCAAATTAGATAAAAGAACCATTAAGAATCTATCCTTTATAACGTCGAATACCGATGTTAACTGCAGTCTTTAATGTAATATATGGAATTACCATGGACACCATACGCACACAAAACTGTAGTTAACAAGAGCGAAAAATCATGCCTCACTACAGAGATTATGAAACATTTTTAGCACTATCGGAATAGTCTTCAGAAATTTCATTTTTGTTCATACAATGAGATGAAGGATCTAAATAAACATACAAAAAACTGCCACGGAAAAAACTGTTTTGTTGATACAACTAAATTTTGGTTAATATAGCTCCAACCAAATATTTTGGTGGGAATGGTAAAATTCGGTTAGATTAACCAAATGATTTTGGTAATTCAACAAATCATTTGGTTAGTCCAACTACAATTTGGTCATTCCAATCAAAACATTTGGTTGGAGCTATATGAAGTCAAATTAAGTTGTTTTAACGAAACAGTTTTTTCCGTGCACATTGCAATAAGATTTCATTTTCAGCAATTCTGACCATAGTCGATAATGTGGGCAAATTCTTTCGTGTAGCCCTGTATATGATACACACACTTTGCAATGCACTAAAAAGCAGTTAAGTTTTGCATGCATATCATTGCTAAAAAATCACATACAAGCGGTTCTGGTTCATAAGCCAGTCCTGTAATCGAATTCTTTTGAGTGTCTCTGTATATACTCTGTAAATTCTACGTACTTAATAATCTATAGAAAACGCATTGTAGATTACATCAGCAATGTATGTCAATTTCATTGTGTTTGAGATAGTGTAACATAATTAAAGTGTACTGCAAACGATTTTCGTCATTGATCTTGGTATAATGGAAATCTTTTATGCCATAAAGAAGCCCTATGCTATAAAATCCCTTAACACACTATAATTTCTATTTATTCTATATTCTATAGGAGGCATGTTGCCATCGACATCAGTGATGCAAGTCAATTTTATTATGTTTGAAACAGAGTAACATCATTAAATTGCACCAAAAACGATTTTTCCTCAATGACCGTAGTAACGGAAGACTTTTTAATGTCCCTTTAAACTAACCATTAATGGCACACACTTCATTTTCAATACCGAACATGGCATGGTAAGCTTCAACCACATATATCAAATACATGCCATCAGTTTATTTACGCGAGATAGAGCGCAGCCAGACGGCCAGACCGACAGACGTACAGTCAAACCGAATTCATAAACAATTTTCAGCGATGTTGGAAAGTTTTAAAAAGGCACTATATCTCTCTATTCCATAAAAAGTAACTGTCATCGCCGCCATAAATGAGCTTTCTGTAATCGGAGGTCTTTTTTTGCTAGTAGTATTAAGAAAACTATTACGTACACAAATTTTAAAATTTGCAGAATTATAGAGAAACGTTTCATAAACACATTGAAGTAGACAGTTTTTAAATCGAAGAATTATTTTAAGAGGTATTTAATGTTAAAGGTGGTCAAAATCGTTCCATTAAAAAAGTTTTTTAAGAACAGAAACTAGACATAGAAATTTAATAATTTTTTCTAAGGATGTACTTTATAAGCTTGCAGTGTGCTGACTGTATTTTTTTAATTTGACACATTTTTTTGAGTGTTTTTTTTTCAAATTTTCATTATTTCAAGAAATTTTTTCTTCTTCATATTTTAGGAAACTACTATGTATAAAGTATGTGCTACTTTAAATTGTAAACAATTGTAAAAACAGCGCAAATAATACTACTTCCTTTGAATTGAAAATGTATTTACACGTGTCTATTAAAAACAGGAAGAAACTTCAAAATAACAAATTCATTAATATGTGTTAAAAGCATTAAATAGGGGAAATTGCGTCATAATTTAAAAATGCCAAATAATAATATTGCAAACAATTTAAATTAAAAACAAATATATATAAACGAGAGAGTTATTTCATATTTCGAGATGATCTTTTTAACTATTGTTTCCCTTTTGTATATATTGTATGTATTGTTTAACTACTGTATATTTCCATTCTAACAATAAAAGTATTTTCTCGTGAATATTAAAAATATAAAGAAAGCTTTAGTGAAAATTGCAACATCGGATTTAAAACGATACATTTAAAATGTCTTATTTAAAACAATTTTCTTATAGCGTTGTTAAAATATTTCCATGAGACAAAGACTCTGTTTACTTAGTTCATTTTATATTTGCAAATTTGCAAATGTTTGATCTTATTTAATCAAACACGAAAACAGTCATTAGACGTCTCCACAGCAGCTGATTCGGCCTTAAAATCCCCCAATAAAAGGCGAATGATTCCAATCCTGTTGACAGGGAGATTGCCACTAGTTTTTTAAAGCTAAAATGCTAATCTACCTGTGTCGATTTCACACATGTTTTAAAAAAGAAATTATTTCGATCATCTACTTAATATAAAAATGTACGCCCATAAAAAATTCTTTCCTATAACCTCTTCGGTCTCTGGGTCCACATACGGGGACCTCTGTTCTTTTCCTTATAAAAACTAAAATGTCCAATTTTTTTACATTTTCACATCACTTCGTAATAGCTGAATGTTTTTTGCGTTCAAAGCAAACAAATAAATGGCAGCATCTAAGCTGATTCCCACATAAAATAAATGTTATTTTCATCTGACTTTGCAAAATGCCTAAAAATGCCCAAAAGGCAGTATGACCAAGAAAGTGAGAAATTTTCATAAGTATTCAACTTAAATATTTTCAATAAAAATTTTTGAGGATTTGTTTAAAGCTCTTAAATTTGTAATTGCGTTAATTTAGATTAATGGTTATTAAATTGATGTTTTTAAGGGGGCTTGTAGTTTTAGATCCATACTTTTGAACCTAAATTACTAAGCGCCTAAAGGATCCATTTCAGAAAAGATATTTTTTCTGCTATTTACGATGTCATTTTGCTTGGAAAAAACCAATGAATAAGCATTTGTATTATTATTTTACCTTCGGAACTGAAGAGGTTAAGTAGAAGGTCCTTTAGTATATTTCTCCGGTAATTTTTTATACTTCTGTTGCAGTTGGGCCGATCTTACAGCTTACCTTTTCCAGATAGATTTGACAGCCAACAGGTAAAATCGTTCAACATTTTTCGTGAGATGTAGCTCATTTTTTGTTAACTATTCAAGGCCATTCTGAGAGTTGTAGTTCAACATTTTTTATTCAGATACCTTTATATTCAGATACTTTTACCGTTCTTGATCGCCACAACATATCTAAACATGATATATAACGTCTATTTCGAATATTTTTTATACAGTTTGTAAGACTTTAGGGAAAAAAAACAATTATCAGCGCGTAAAGGAAAACTCTCCTAAGTTTTTACTTGCAAGCATTAGTAATTTATTAGCAGCGATTAAATATCTATGTTTTATTGTATGTTAGGTTTGTATGTTAGGTAATATTGTATATTAGAGTATACTGATTCATACTGATTCACAGTTATACAGCATATTGTATGATAATTCTCAACTACTTCATAAAAGGATGCCCCACATTTTTATAAATCACGATATTTTGTTAACAAACAACGATAACCGACAAATTTTACATTTCGTACAGTTTTAGAATTTTTTTTAAAGATATTGCAGAAAAACGAAAAAATTTAAACAAACGTAATAGACCTGGAGGTGGCAGCACAGATAATCACCTCATCGAATTCAGGGCTGAGATTCCAGAATTAGTTAAAACTCGATTCGTAGATTAAAACGCAATCGGTCTGCCAAGTGATATCTTGGTGGAAAACATCTGAAAACCCGATTTTAGCGGCTGACTCGTAGGTTTATCATTGTGTTTTCCTGCTCCCAGTCCTCCATGTTTTCATACCTTTGGGTGCAGGAAAACAGACTGGTAAACCAATGAGTCAACAGCTAAAATCGGGTTTTCAGGTGTTTCCCACCAAGATACGAGTTGACAGACCGATTGTGTTTTAATATGCGAATCGAGTTTTAACTACTTCTGGAATTTCAGCCGTGAACTCGATGAGGTGATTAACTGTTCTGCTGCCTCCCGGTCTATAAAGAATTTGTTAAAAAAAGTTACTCGTCAGCATTAGTATTTGATTAATACTAATTAATTCTTAATGTAATATTTATTTTAGAATCTTATGGTGTAATGATTCATAATCATTCACCAAAAGACAGAAACAAAGAATGGGAGACGACTGAACTGGTTAGTTTTTACTTCCATACCAACCCATAATATCAACTATGTAAAATACCTATAATGTGTTGTTTTTATAAGTTAAACAGCTTTGTTGTTTTTATAAGTTAAACAGCTTTGTCTTTGGCATAAAGGGCATTAAAACTTTCTGGAACATGGTTTATTAGATTCAGATATCTTATGTAATGATAGTTAACATATTTCAGAAACTGTGCTAAGGCAACGAATTTCCAATCATGTAACATTGTTAAAAAAATTTCTCATGTAGTTGAATGGGATGGTCTTATAGCCTTTTTATTTTATTTTTTTTTCTAGTCTTTTCTTCTTTTTTTTATTTTTAATTATTTTTTTTAATGAAAAATGGTTAAACATTTGGTACCATAGCCAAAGAGTTAAAATTTTTATAGTGCTTTTTAGCTGCGTTCGTAATTATATAAATACGTAGCACCTACAGTCGTCGTTCGGTCCGTCTGTCTGTCTGTCCGTCCGTCCGCACATAACAGAGCAAAAACTACCCAACCGAATGGTCTGAAATTTTAAACATATAATTGTTGCAAAATTTTGTCGAGTCATTTCAAATTTTATGAAAATCGGATGTCTAGTTTAATTACAGGGACAGTCAAAAGTTTTTCGTTACATTACGGCCAATGGAAAAAAATATTTCATGTGCATTTTAATGATGTTACAGCCTTCGGAACAGAATGAAATGGATATGCACTTATGAAGTGCACTAAAATATGCATCCAGTACAATATGCAGTGCAAAAAATACTTATAAAACTAGTTATAGTACGAACGCCACCTCATTTGCCACGTTTGACGTGCAATTTCCAACTTGTTTTCTTCGTATTTCTGCTCTGCAATAATTCGGAAAACTAGGTAGATAAAATCTTGATTGAGATTGCGTCTTTATTCTTCAGTCTTCAAAATTTGTAAAACTTGTAATTATTCGCTAAACGGTGATTCTTTGGTATTTTTCGACATATTTCTTTTCTACTATTCTTTTCTCTCTTCATTTATTTTTTTATTTTTTACATTTTTTGAGCATATCATACTTGCAAACTTTTGACTTAACTTCCTTAAAAGGTGGGTTAATTTAAAGTTTGAAACCGGAAAATATTTTTGATGTATCATTAGATATTTAATTTCAAGTTTTTACGTGGAACTTAACGTACTTAAAATCATTTCTTTGCACGGAAAGAACGATTTTGTTAAAACAACAAAAAAATAGTTGTACTAACCAAATTTTGCCCCATCTAAATATTTTTTGTTGAACTGACAAAATCATTTTGTTAGTTCAATGAAATTTTATTGAATGGACAAAATCATTTGATTAGTCGAACCAACATTTGGTCAATCCAACCAAACATTTTAGCTGGGGCTATATTAACTAAATCTTTTTTTCCGTGTGAAAAAATTCTGGTTCGGAACATGTTTAATATGGTTTAAATTAACTTACATTTTACGAAAGTTAAGTTGACTGTTGGCAAGTATGTAGGGCTGCGGTTTCGGAGTCGGAGTCGGGCCATTACCGCCTCTATACTCAAGGCCTCCGGACTGATTTCGTGACGTACCAAATGAAGATTAACCCCTTGAAGGGCAAGCAATTGCGTTTGTCTAATGCTTAATTCCCACCAGAAATTTAGAAAAATTTTATTTCAAAATAAGGAAAAGCAATTTTACGACCTTTCTCCACTAAAGTTAGAAAACTAAAATTTCCTAAAATTTTTCTGGTGCAAATTCTGATTAATCGTAGGTGGTATATAATATATACCACCCCTTGAGGGGCGGTGGGATATATTTTATCTCACCTACGATTAATCAGAATTCGCACCAGAAAAATTTTAGGAAATTTTAGTTTTCTGACTTTAGTGGAGAAAAATCGTAAAATTGCTTTTCCTTATTTTGAAATAAAATTTTTCTAAATTTCCGGTGGGAAATAATCATTACACAAACGCAATTGCTTGCCCTTCAAGGGGTTAATCTTCATTTGGTACGTCACGAAATCAGTCCGGAGGCCTTGAGTATTTTGAGACGGTAATGGTCGGGCCCATTTTTGAGCGAAAGAGTCGGAGTCGACCCATTTTTAAGAGAAAGAGTCGGAGTCGGATCTGTTCAAATTCCCGGAGTCGGAGTCGTCCATTTTTCCCACCGACCCCGCAACCCTGGAAGTATGGCATATTCATACATTTTATTGTATCAGCTGTTTTTTATCACTGTGAAATTATTCAAAAATAACAATATCGAAATCAGAAGAAATTACCCCTTAATCTCCGCCCGGCCATTAACTCTTGTTGGGAAAAACTTGACACGTTCCTGATAGTGATTGAACTAATCTAATTCCTGGGAATATTTGATTTTAAAAAATTTCCACGTGAAATATCTTATAAAATTATCTTTTTACATAACCTATCTACTTAAAGGGTTACAGACAGGTAAACATCATCTCCATTATTCTGAGTCAACCCTTTCTGGAATGTTTAACTAGATAGATAGATACATGACCTGAAACACGTGCTACAAAGAAACTGAAAAAAAGAAAGCCATTTTTTTCTCCATTTTTCTGGACTTTATCCCCCTGGCGTTCAAAAGCTATCGACAACAGCTCCATGAGAAAATTGTTGACGAGGGTAAATTGTCTCTATGCACAGTTGTTTTCTAAAGGAGGTGTTTGTCAAGCGTATATAGTATCAGTTAGAAGTTAATTTCAAAGTCTTGCCTGAAAAAGGTAAGGTATTGAGCAATATTACGAAATCTTACTGCAACGAGATCTTTATATGATATTTTACATTTAAAATATTATTTTAAGTTATTTTTGAGTAATTTACACTTCATGAAAAAGGATTACATGTTGCCTTTGTAAGGTACTGAACAATATTACGAAATATTACTGCAACGAGGTCTTTATTTCATACTTTACATTTAAAATATAATTTTAAGTTATTTTTTTTACTATTTTACACTTTCTGGAAAAGGATTATGCATTGTCTTTGCAAAGAGCTTAAATCTGGACTGTCGCAAATATTGATATATTAACATTCTTCGGATAAAATGCAACATTAGACAGCTATTTCAACTTAAAATCCGATGTTTTTTAAAGATCCCAAATTAAAAAAAAAATTAGTTTTTTTTCTTTTTTCTTTTTTTTCTTTTTTTTTTAATTTAACGATAAAATTTCTGTTCAACTAAAAACTTTGCGATTTGAAAGGTGGAATTTTTTTTCTCCTTCTTTGCTTACTTTCAAATATTCAATAATTAATAATTACTAAAAATTCAGAACAAGTATACAAAAAGTATAAAATTTATAATGAAACTATTACTATGTTAAATTAAAATTATATTTAATATTCTCTTTATACTTAAATAAATTACCTAGAAAATAAATATTGTTTCAGATTTATTTTCCCAATTTTTTGTTTTTACCTCTGATGGACGAAATAATTTACACTTTTTAGATTTAACCAATAAAGGTTTTATATAATAAATCCACAATTTTAATTACTTGATTATTTTCGACGAATTGCCACATTTTATAATTGCAAAATATACGTAAGCAGTTTTGAATATCAAAATGTTCTAAACTATCAAAAATTTTTTCTAAAAAAATATCTTTAACGGACATCATATTTGTGATTCATTATGTCTGTTATAAAATTTGGAAAAAAAATCTATAAATTGTTCGAATATTTCTTTTTTCATGCAATGATGCTTGTCATTAATTAAAAAAAAAAAAAATTCTCTATTTTATCCCATTCTATCCTTACACTAGCAGTGAAGGCATAACTTTTTAGCAAAGCCCTTAAAAAGATTATTCAGCGTGCTTTTATCGGAAATTTCTAAAGTGCGTTATTGATTTTTATAAATTAGGTTAAGGGTAAAAATCCCTTTTCTCATAAAAATAATCTGATGAAAGTTTTTTTTTTTTTTTTTTTCATAATTTAAAAATAAAATAAAATAAAATATAGAGCATGTAAAAAAAAAAAGAAAAAAATAATAATAATTATAAGCAATTTGTTATTGCGTTCCATTTGTTTATTTATTAATTTTTATATTTAAATAACGGTATAAGATATCATTAGACTGGGAAGACAAAATGTTAAGTAGTTTGTATGGAACTTCTAGGATAATACTGTAAAATATTTTTGATGAGAAAAGTATTTTTTAAATACGATAAATAACGTTAGTAGTAAACGAATATTAATCTGATATTTTCATCTAATTTGGTTGATTAATTAATAGTTGATTTATCTAATCAACCCATTAACTGCCAAAAGTATAGGTTGAGTTTTTCAACTTAATAGCCGAACGTAGTTTGCAATCACAAACTCTGAAAGATAATTTTCGCTTTATTTGATCTTAAAATTTTATGTCTTTAAGTAAGGCCAATTTTTTAATTGAAAAGTAATGGTGGTTAATAATGGGTAAATAATAGTAAACAATAGTGGTAAATAATTTTAAAATGTGTATTTATTTTGGCCGTTGCATCAGCGCAACATCAGCGGGTGATGAGTTAATTTATTGTACTAGCATATAAAAATATTTATAATAAAAATAATCACAATTAAATTTGAACATTGAAATTTGTTTGCAATATGCCGTATCTAGTGCTACTGAATTTATCATTTCATTGGACATTCATTCAATGCCATAGTAATATTTTACCACTATTGTCATAATAGTTTTAGTCAACATTGTCTGTATATATTCAAAGTGTAATCTAATGTAGTATGCAAAATATTGTGCGAAACTAACCCAGTATTGCTTTTAATATTGTTGTGTTTTTTGAAAAGTTTTTTTTCCCTTCTTTGCCCCCACCCATTTTTAACTCTTTCTATTTTAACAAAAGCTTTATCGTCCTTGCCACGATCTTCTTGCTACCTTTTAACATTTATTTCACGTGATTTTAAAGGTCAGCGAACTATAAGAAAACTGATAACACGCTTGCACCAAGTGAATTCTTTCAATAAATAAATCCAATCAAATCATTATCAATTACATCTATCGAAATTGACAACGAGAGACTTCCACGGACTTCTTTTTCTTTCGCGTTTGATCAAATGAAATGGAAACAAATCTATACGCAATCGGTACCTAATAATAGATTTTTTTTCCTCTGAAAACCATCGACTTGAACTAAAAATAAATAGAGACGTTCTTACGTCTGTTTGTTTAATATTTGACCTCTTCATTTAATCAAATCTTTTGATAATTTTTGTAGATCTTTTAACTTGAGATATGCGTCAATATTTCGACCAAAGTCCCTCGAGGGAAATGATCCTGATTAAATCAAATGCAAAGTTTCCCTGACTGCCATGTTCATCCTTATCGATCTTATTATCATATTTTTATTATGTGAAAGAAATTTTATTTTTGTTGTTAAATGTCAGAGTCAGAACTTAATTTATAACAAAAGAAGTACCGGAGTCCTAATATTCTACAGTACCGGTACAACAACTGTACCATACACCCCTCTCCCCTGTCACTCTAATCTGCTTATTTATATTTCGTACATTATTTGCAAAATTTAAAGCCTTTTTTTCCTTTAACAAAATAAGAATTTTAAATATATGTATCAGCATACACTTAGTTGTCAACTATTCCACTTTTTAGTTATCACTCCATCTGAATAGTAGTCTTTGCCTAATTTTAATTTTAATTAATTACAGAATTCTACGATTAAATATAGTAAAGATTATGATTAGGAAATAAAATACTGGTAACACAAAAATGGGATAGTTCGCAGCTATGCATTTTTATAAAAAAATGAATGGAATTTTCAGAAATTAATATTTATATGCTGAAGAATGGAACAATGTTTTTCAATTTCCTATAAAAGGTGCATTATCTTAAACTATAACCGATTCCTTCCGCATAACAATGTTTTGTGGTGAGTCCCTGAAGATCAAATTAAATTAATAATTTGACACCGTTATTGGAAAGATTCGATGCTTTTATAGAAAAAGGGGAAACACTGCTCGATTGCTTTCTATCAGAATAACAATGCATGGCAATTATATCTATTTACAAATGAAAGTGACTTCGTAAATGTGCAGAGCAGAGCCTTAGCATGGGTAGCGTTCATGATACAAAATAAATAGAAAAATCACGTTAGTGATTTTTCTATTACGCAATAGAAGGCACAAAACCTGAAGCTGATGCTCGTTGACTAAAAACAGAAAATATTCCTTTCAGGTTAGATATCTTAAAAAAAAAAAAAAAAAAAAAAAAAAAACAGCAGTTAATCAAAAATTATCCTACAGTCACAAAAGAAAATCGAATTGATAGCAAATTCATTGTTCAGCCTCTTGAGTGGCGCGGTACCAATATGTCGCCGCCATCAATGCCAGACATAAATGTGCAAATAACACTAGAATAGAAAAACAGGAATTCTGTTTTCCTTTCATTCTGATCAAAATAACATTAAAATGATTCGAAATAGAATATAATACCTAATTTTGAAGGAAGAAAAGTTTTTTTTTCTATACATGAATAAATACAATTTTGAATGTAACACATGAATGTTTTGTGTTAACACAAAAAAGGGATAGTTCGCAGCTATGCATTTTTAAGAAAAAATAAATTTTTATACTCGCACGCAATAGAAGACAAAAAACGTCAAACAAAGAAAACTTCAAGCTGATGCTCGTTGTCTAAAACAGAAAATATTCTTTTCAGGTTAGATATCTAAATAAAATATAAAAAAAACCCCAGCCAATAAAAAATTTTCCGACTGATACAAAAGAAAATCGAACTGAAAGCAAATTCATTGTTCAATCTCTGGAGTGGCGCCGTATCAATACGTCGCGTCAGCGCCATACATTTGAAATAGAAAAACACGACTTCTATTTCCCCTTCATTCTAATAAAAACAGCATTAAAATGATTAGAAATAGAATACAATACGCAATTTTAAATGAGGAAAAGTTTTTTTCTATACATGAATAAATAAAATTTTAAATGTAGTACAAATTGAGCTCGAGTCAGTGCAAGCTCAAAAATTTATATAAAAATTGAGTCCGTTTTATTTCCATCTTCTACGTGTGTGACACATTACGTCACATAAAGGGTTTTAGTAAAAAATAATACAAAAGCTTGAAGATGGGAAGGAAAAGAAAAGGTAATTTAGGCATCGGTTTTTCGGAAGCAGTATTGCACTGGGCTCCGGAGCCCTGTATCTATGAGCTCCGGTGAATTCTGACCATTATTTAAATATTTTCTAAAAACAGTGAAGTACCGGAGCCGGACTCCGGTGGGCTCCGGGGCAAATTAAGCCCTAGAGTGATCAGAACCTTTAAAAAAAGTCAGTGCTCCTGAAAATTGGCTGTTTTATTACTTTAGAGCAGGCATGTCAAACTTATTTACCGCAGAGGGCAAAATTAAGTATTATAAAGCCGCGGGCCACATTTAAAAATAGAAATATATATATATATACCGTATAAATCGAAGCTCAGACAGTTACATTTGGACGCCGAAATCTTATTTAATGAAATGTTACTTATTGCTTCTTCGTAACTAATAAAATTTAATCCAAGAAATTGCTACTTCTACTTTCAACTCTAATAATTATTAGCTCTCTCACTTTCAAAACAAAGTAACGTATTTGTATAATTACACAACATTTAGCTATTAAAATATTCTCTGATGATGAGTTTGGAAAGCTTGAAAGTACTAAGAAGTTTTAAATAAAATGTATATTTTTAACTTGTAACATCTTTTTCATTATTTTAGTCGCCTTTTAAGTAATAAAGTGAACTTTTTAAAGTTCACATTATATATTTTATATCAAACTTTAGTTATTAAATAAACTTTCTGAGTCTAGATATGTTTGTTTGGACTGCGTGCTATACGTATGAGCACACGGTATGTAATATTACCAACGACCGAATAAAAATTGTACATATAAAACATAACCATGTTAAATGAATATTCATGGAAAGTTCTAAAATTATTATTCGTATTTTAATTTACTTTATTTTTCGAAAAATATTTTTCAGTAATTTTTAACAAATCAAATCTACAAAATTTTAATTTTCGAAATTGTATTGATTTCGAAAATTGTACACGCTGGTGCATTAATCTTGAACTTTTTGTTACTCTGTAAAGTTGAAAATAGCGAAAACATAGTTGTCAACCTTCCTTAAAAAATAAATAAATAAATAAATAAATAAATAAAAATAAAATAAAAATAAAAATAAAAAAATAAATAAAACAGAAACTTATTTTAAACCTGAAAATATAACTTGCTTCTTATGCGGTACTTATTTAACTTGATTTATTAAATAAATTTTCTGATTCAAATTGTGCTTATTTAAATGAAACGTATATTGTTATTCGAAAATAGTTGTAGTATTCTGAATAATAATTAAAAAAAAATATTCAACTGGAAGCACTGATTTGCGTATACTTTCTGATGTTACCATCTTTAAAAGCACAGTTGGAGCATGTGTCTTCGTGCAAAATGTGTTTTCTGCATAAATGTACGAACATAAGAAGTAAGACATGTAAAATTCGAAAGATTTGGCGGACTACATATAAGCTTTGGGAGGGCCAAATGTTTGACATGCCTGTTTTAGAGGGACCGTGACATTTCCCATACATATTAGATTCAAACCATAGCCTTCTGAATTTTAGGCCTATGTGCTGACGCAAAAATGGTGGCTGTCATAGACGGATTTTTTTCCTCATTTGTAGGATCCCTTGAATTTAAATGCCACTTTTTTCGAACAGTATTCTTTGCTCGATTTAATCGCATACTCTTCGAAAAAACAACAACAACAACAACAACAACAAAAAAAACAAATGAAAGAAAACGTACGAACGCTTAAAAAAAAAGCGGGGGGGGGGGGGCTACGGTGACCGCCATTTTCGAATCAGTGCGTAGGCCTAATATTCAGGTGGTTGTATTGAAATCCCCAGTGCCATATTCTGAATGCTAACATTATATTTCGTTTTTGTAGATGGACTTCTTTCCTATGGCTATAAAACTTTTTTTCCAAAGATTGTACCCGATACCAACGCCACCTTTCGTCATCGAAGCCATAACGACAGTATTCAGTTTGTTGTTAAATGTCATGGTGATCAACACCGTGAAATGAAATTAGCGGCCCTGTATAAGTTGCGTGTTTTGTTACTTTAGAGGTACTGTAACTATTTTTTACACACACAATTCAATTTAATCTGGGACTCGAAATTCGGACTGCCAGATTCTAAACATTCCCGCTACTTCTCAATATTATAGAAAACCTATTATTAGTTTTCATAGCAACAATAATTTATCCTCAGTTTTCAGCTTGTCTCCTGCACCAGTGCTTATTTTGAACATAGATTAACATACAAGATGGGGCATTTACGGCGAAATCCGTAATGGCAACAGTACTAGCGTCTACTACAGACAAGGGGGAAGAATTAACAAGCCTCTGAAATTTACCTATGTTGAAGAAATATATTTACGCTCTATGTTTCGAATATCTATTATTTCCTAAACGAAGCAGAGGCGGACGCGAGGACAGACGATAATGTGTTTGTTTGATTTATTTAGCATTTTTTTTTTTTTTTTTTTTTTTTTTTTTGTCGTACTTGTTCGTTCATCTTTAACTTACAAAATGATAATTATAATAACAATACAAAAGAAAAACTGCAGAAAATTCTGTTGAAAATGTAAATATGTAAATTAATAGATAAAATTGAAAGAAATTAAATTCATTAATGTTCGTGCTGTAATATAATAATAATTCGTGTGTTAATTTATTCACATCGAATACAATTCTATCAAGTGCAATATTAGTATCTCTATGTTTTGCTTTTTTTTTAAACTTTTAAATTTATATAATTCTAAAAATTTGTAAAAAGGAATTTTTCCATGTTTGTAATTTTATTATTATTTCTTATATGTTAATATCATAAATATTATTGAACTGATTGCACGTTATTTGCATTAAAAACAATCTTGTTATTTTATCCGTGAGAAAGTGAAAATGCGTAAATTTTAAAAGATTATTGTAACAGTTTAATACATTAAACTTCATAAATTAATAAAACATCAGCTGTAAAATTTTCTCTACCAAATGGGAATATTTATGAAATTTTCTGGGACTGGTAGAGTGCAATATTTCGTATATTTTTACATTACACCATTCCATCGCTTTATTTAGCTTTAAATCCAATTATATCATATTTACTTGACGTATAATATTCAAGACGAAATTTTTAGCTTGTTTTTCGCTGCACTTAAATCGTTCACACATCATGTGCGAATATATATATATATATATATATATATATATATATATATATATACATATATATATATATAACCATTAATTAAACATTACCGACTATCATAAAAAACCGCAATATTGTGAATGAGTTGACAATAAAAATGGATGCCACAAACCTATAATATAGAACTGTATGTATAAAATAAAGTGCCTTATACTTAATTACAAGAATTAATATGGAAGAAAAAAAGAAGAATATGGATTCCGAAAAAAAATTAAAAACTTATATATTGAATTACGTCTTCAAGAGTATAGAATCCAATGATATAAGCAAATCGGTTGTTTTCTGTGGGAAAAAAAGCTAAAAGCTGAAATTTTTTTTCTCCTGTACCCAAACAACCAATATAACCAAAAGAATAGTTTCAAGATGAAAACAGAACATTATCAAATGGCATGAAATGGAAAAAAACACTACAACCCATTAAATATTTAATTTATAGCAATAGAAATCTTACACAACTTACCGAATAAATTCCCAGTTGATTTTCAAAATATCTTCCTGCACATGGAATCCAAAAGCATGATAAGATTAAGATGAATATAACAGTTAAGTTAACACAGAAATTAAAACCTGTGGATTCAGTTAATTCATTTTGAAATACCGTGATAAATTCAATTAATATAACATAAATAGAAAATAATTACATTATTTAAAATACCTAAAAACAATTTTAAATTGTTTAATATCAATTTTACAATATTGCCAATATTCAGCGTTCAATACCACCTGGTGTAAAAAATTAAAATTATTACTTTAATAGAAGCTTTAAAAAGACAATTATTTTTTGTGTGCTGCCATCTATTATTTTATTTTAAAACTATTATTCAAATGTCACAAAAAGAAGAACCTAATAAAAGCTAATGAAATTAAAATATATCAACTGTATTACTACACAAATCCTAATATAAAAATAATACCATACTATATACCATTATTAAAAAAATTAAATAAATTAAATGTTAATAAAATGCTTTCAATATATTCTATTACCAAACCCATTTAATCTACACTGAGAAATTAAAATTTTTTTTTAACATCGATAATATATAGAATATAGCTATATGCTATAAAATAAAATAAATTATATATAATAAAAATATAAAACAACTTAATAATTACTATTACATATAAAAAATTAACAGGAAAAAAAATAAAAAATGGATGTTTATAGAAGATTGTCAGAATCTAAAATTCCCAATAGCCTAAAGATCACAAATATAGTGTGTGAATTATCATCATATTAGCCATAAAAAAGCTAAAATATATGATTGTGACAATCAAACACATTAAACCGATAATTAATCATGGAATACAAAGTTGAAAATAAAACAATATTAAAAAGTATAGAGGAATAATAATAATAAAAACTATTTACCCAATTTTAATACATACAGTGTAACATTAGTTATATCAAATAAACTTATATGCATAATAATCACTAAAAAGATGGTATACTATTATTAATTAATGTGATATTGTCCTGAGTAGGCTAAAATTTAAAAACAAGTTAATATTGAATTTGATTAAATAAGTTAAATTTAATATGAATTGAAATTAAAAAAAAGAAATATCATCAATTACATATAAAACATCAAATCAACATCCATATAAAATACGTATTAGAAATGTAGTTATAATACAAAAGCCCCATCATTTTTTTTTAAATTAACCATTGCGTATTATTCAGACAACTCCACCCTCCTCCGTACTCTAACCATGAACCATGTACCACTAATTTATGATGCATTAAATCATGATTTTTCAAAAAAATCCATATATTCATTAATATACAATTAGTACTTACATGATCTTTAAAAAAAAAAACAAAACAAATTAACACATGCGTAAACAAAATTACAAAAAAAATTATAAAATAAAAAAATATTTATAAAAAATTAAAAATTGTAAAATAATAATAAACAATTACTATAGGATGGTTGGGTGCACCCAACCAATTTTTTTGTAATTTTGTTTACGCATGTGATAATTTGTTTTTGTTTTTTTTAAAGATCATGTAAGTACTAATTGTATATTAATGAATATATGGATTTTTTTGAAAAATCATGATTTAATGCATCATAAATTAGTTTTTTAATATTATTGTTAATTAGATGAGAAGAACATAAACATTTTATTCTGTATAAATGATTAAGTAGTATATTTCGATATACAGAATGATGAAGACAAGATTTAAAATTTGTAAATGTATTAACTTTGAATTTAAATTCTTTACGTTTATCATATAAATCTGTTATTGTTTTGTTGTCTTTTATTGTAATTTTAAGATCTAAGAAGTTAATTGTATTGTTAGATAAGAGGTTTTCCGTTAATTCCAAATTAGTGGGATAATCAACTGGAAATTGAGAAATTTTAGATTGATCAGTGGCAATTAAAATTATGTCATCAATATAACGATATAAATGGAGATTATTATTAGTAAAAGTACGTTCATAGTGATATAAAGTATAAGTCTGATAATAAACTTGATGTACAACCACCTTGTGGTATACCGACGTGCTGTAAATATAATGTGTTACCTTGCAATACATAATTATTATAGATAATGAAGTTTGTTAATGATTTAAAATAAGCGATATCAATATTAGATGGTAATTCCAGTTTTTTATAATACTTTTTAAATAATGCATTTATAATATTATGTAAATTTAATAAGTCTATATTATTAAAAAGATCTTTGAAATCATATGTCGTTATAATATATACACAATGAAGATTTTTTAAAATATTGACCAGTTGATTGCTATTTTTTATACAATGTGTATTATCATTGTTTGTAGTAAGTATACATAATTGATTAAGAATTTTTAATAGAAGATTATTGGCTTTATTATTATATGTAATGGAACCAATAGTTACAGTCCTAAATTTAATTGGAGTTTTATGAAATTTGGGAATAAGAACTAAATAAGGATAGTTAAAGTTAGTAGATAGAATATTTAATAGTTTATAATAACTTTGAATTTTACGATTATTTACGATTGCATTTTCATTAGTTTTTTGAAAAGATTTATTGGAAGAAATACAGGTTGTAAGAAGTTGGTGATAATAAGATTTACATATGATTGCATAATTATTAGGAGATTTGTCTACATATGTAATAACGTAGTTTTTTTTGTAATTTAGTAATTTGTTGGAAAAAATGCTTTGTGTTAATAGAAACAAAATCAGAAATATTATTTTTTAAAGCCATAGTTAATTTTTCAATTATATATATCCGTGCATGAACATAGAATATATATTAGATATATAGAATTGAATATCTATTCTATATGTTCATGTATAGGTGTAACATTCTGTTAAAAACGTAAACATTCAACGTTGAAAAAAGAAAGATCACAATAAGGTAGACGCTAAATAAGAAAAATATTACAAGGATGGAAAGTTTCTTCCCCATTGTCACTAAAGGCGCTGCAATCGCATTCGCATTACCATTATGCTCTATGGAAGTGTCCGATCTTGAATGTTAATCTATGATTTTGGACTAGCAAACGCCGCGGCTTTGCTCGCGTAATAGTTGAAATATGCCAAGTCATATTTATATGTCCAATTTTTATTAGAAGAAATTATACTTTTAGGGATCTCTCTATTAAAAAAAATAATTCTAATAATTTATTAAATAATTAAAAATTTAAATAATAATTAAAATAATGATTTGGCCTTAAAAATCCCCAATCAAAGGAAAATTAAATGAAACCCGTTTACAGGTATAGATCGCCACTGTGTTTTAAAATTAGTATTCAATCCGATCAAATTAGCGTGCTTTTAGAATTTGGGATGTCTGAACGGGGATTGGCGAGTGTAGCTCATAGAGGGCAGAGCTCCCTAGTAATTTTAAAATTACTAATTAAGCCACAGTTTGACTAAACTTCATTATTACACTGCATTAGGCAAAAATGAGACTTAAATTAATAAGAAAGATTAAAACAAATTCTAAATAAATAATAATTTAGTAAGTATTTTGAAGTTTTTATGTTAATTTCATCCGCTCATTTCAGTATTCATTGGGCGTTTTGAATTTTATAGAAACCAGCTTCTTAAAGCGCATTTACATCTTAAAATTAACCATCATGTTAAACTCCATGCTTATTGTCTAACGGTCTACCACCTCTCTAGTGGTAGTGACACCAACATAAAATGCCTATGCTGAAACAGGGCTGTCACCATTAATTTGCAAACATTAATTTTGAAATCGGTTTAGCATTTCCTAATATTCCACAGAAAACGTAATTTAGAAAGTTTTTAAAGACATTTTTAGAGCATTTATTGTTCCAGCCAACACAGTGGCACCGGCATAAAATATAGCCTCTGTAAGATCAGAGACTGTCACTATTGATTCGCAACCATTACTTTTGGAATCGGTTCATTACTTCCTGAGATGGATGGGGGCATAGATTAACATACAAGATGGGACATTTACGGCAAAATCTGTAATGGCAACAGTACTAGCGTCACTACCGACAAGGGGTAGGAATTAACAAGCCTCCGAAATTTAACTATGTTGAAGAAATATGTTTACGCTCCATGTTTTGAATATCTATTCTTTCCTGAAACGAAGCAGAGACAGACGATGTATTTATGCTTTATTTACTTAGCTGCCTTAAAAAAAAAAAAAAAAAATCTCAATCGTAGTTGTATTGTGTTCACCTTTAACTTACAAAATGATAATTAGAGTAATAATATAAAAGAAAAACCCTAGAAAATTCTGTTAAGAACGTAAATATGTAAGTTTATGAGATTAAATTGTAAAAAATGAAATTCAGGTATTGTGTCAATTTATTCATATCGAATAAAATTTTATTGAGTGTAATGTCAGTACCTCTATTTATTTTTAACTTTTAGATTTATATAATTTTAAAAATTTGTCGAAAGGAATTTTTCCCCATCTGTAAATTTATTATTATTTCTTATTTGTTAACATTATAAATATTATTGAATTGATTGTACGTTATTTACATTAAAAACAATCTTTTTATTTTATCTGTAAGAAAGTGAAAATGCGAAATTTTAAAAGATTATTGTAACGATTGTTTAATACGTTAAGCTTCATAAATTAATAAAACATCGGCTATAAAAATTTTCCTACCAAATGGGAATAATTATGAAATGTTCTGAGACTTGTAGCGTGCAATATTTCATATAATTTTATATTACACCGTTGCTTTTAATATATAGCATTCAAGACGAAATTTGCATCTTGTTTTTCGTTGTACTTAAATCGTTCATTCATCATGTAAATACAACAACAAAAAACAACATATATCCGTGCATGAACATAGATTAGATATTAGATAAAATAGAATATGTATTCTATATTCATGTATCGGTGTATGATTCTATTGAAAACGTAAACATGCAACATTAAAAAAAAAGAAAGATCGCAATAAGGTAGATACTCAATAATAAAAATATTACAACGATGGGGAGTTTCTTCCCCATTGTCACTAAATGCAATACGACCACAATCGCATTAACGTTACACTCTATGGAAGTGTCGGATCTTGTACGTTAATCTATGGATGGGGGCGGCTACACAAACCATCACCGTATCGGGTTGATGGCTGAAATTTCAGGATTAGACAGAACTTGATTAGCATATTAAAATGCAACTGATCTGCCAAGTCAGATCTTTGTGGAAACTACCTGCAGGCCGGATTTTAGTGGTTGATCGGTAGGTTTACATTGTGTTTTTATGCACCCAAAGTTATGAAAGCATGGAGGACCGGGAGCAGGAAAACACAATGATAAAACTATCAGCCAACCACTAAAATCGGGTTTGCAGAGGTGTTTTCCACTAAGATATGACTTGGAAGACCAGTTGCATTTTAATATGCGAATCGAGTTTTAACTAATCCTGGAGTTTCAGCCGGCAACTCGATGAGGTGATGATTTGTACAGTCGCCTCCCAGTCTAATACATAAACAAATTGCACAAAAATTCACATTATCTTTGATGTTGGTTTAGCGGGAATTCCAAAATTTATTTTTTGATTGTCTCTGTTTACATTTACAAAATGCTGGCGGATACGTGCATGTCTGCTTTATAGGTGCAGATTCCCAAACTTTTTAAGGAGCCAGCGGCTCCTAAATCCAAATAATCCAGTCGCCACATTGTGAAAAGAACTCATAACAGCAATAGCGTTTATAAGGGCAAAAAAACTCAGGAATTCAAAGTGAAAAATAATCTACACATGTACAGAAAAACAGACTAATTACATCGTCATAGAGAAGGGTACATATTAAAAAAATTGTGAATGTGTGAGATTATTTTGCACTATAATACTCAAAATACAATTCAAACATTTATTTTCCAAGAACACGCAATGAAAATAATCTTAAAATAAAATCTTATCACAGACTATTACAGGGGTGATTCTGTTCCGAATTTTCCGAAAATTTAAAACATTCGTTTTCGAAAATTCAGACATAAAAAAATATCATTGAAAAATATCGTGAATTTCGACAAATTGTCGCTGAAAAAATCAATTTTGTAAATCGTCAGCAGAAAAAAAGCGCAAATTTCACCAAAGGGTCGAGAAAAAAAGCGCAAATTTCATCCCTGGATCGTAAAAAAAAAAAAAAAAAAAAAAAAAAAAAAGAACCACCTGCAAATTTCGTCAACGGATCGCAGAAAAAACGCAAATTTCACCAATCTTGCAGAAAAATTGTCGATTTCTTCAAAGGATCAGGGGAAAAAAACGCGAATTTCGTTAACAGATTGCAGAAAAAAGTAAATTTCGTCAACATATTGCAGGAAAAACGCGAACTATATCAAAGGATCGCTAATTCGTCAAAGGATCCCGCACATTTCGTCAAAGGATCGCGGGAAAAAACGCGAAATTCACCAAAGGTTGGCGGCTTAGACGCCGAAAATTAGTGGCCAAAGCAAAAAATTTAGTCGCCACGTAGCGACTGGCGACCGTAAATCGGCACTTACACTCTGCATACCCCCAGAAAAAACGCACTGCTCTTATTTAATCAGTTTATAATGCAAAACCAAGTTATTTATTTGAAAAATGCTGACTATGCATTTTCTCTTTAAGAGATTCGGAAAGGTTTTACGCTAGAAATGAACAAAATAAACTTGTAGGAGGAAAAAAGTGCAAAAGCAGAATTTAACTTTTCTCCTTTGATAAATTATTCGAATCTTTCTTAAAGTTTTTCGAATTAGATTAGGGTCCAATCAAACGTTAAAGTGATTTTGCCCCGTTTTAAAAAAATAAATTGTAACTTTAACGATTAAAAGTATTCCACGTCATCTATTTTTTCTTTTCATCATTCTTTTTTAAAATTTTCAAATATATTAAAAAGTTTTATGTGTAAAATACTATGTGTCCATTTCAAAATCCAAAGAAATTTACGTTATTAAGTAACTTAAATGTTAAATTTACTAAACAAAAAATTCAATAATACGGCATAAAGAATAATAAAATACACATTTTAGGAAAAAAAAAATTCATGATTTTGATAAAAACTTAAAAATAAATACGTATTTTAGCATTTCATTAACTAGATCTTGTACTAATTAATAACTGATTATATCGGTTTTCGATGTTCGAGAAATATTTTGAAATAACTGCCAGAATTAAATTATCAGAATTCAGAATTACACTTTAACAAAAAAGATGGGCAATAAAGTCAGTTCCAAAGTTTTAAAAATATTTATTTGTTCACGTCATTTTTTTCTCTTATAAATTATTAAGACCATATAAATTATTAAAGTTACATAAAAATGAAATACAAATAAAATTGCTTTAAAAAAAAAAATCTTACAACATATTTTTTAGCTACATAACATAGTTACAAAATTAAAAAATATACGTAGTAATGAAAATCCCTAATTAATAATACTTAAATATCTATTAAAAGAAGAAAAAAGAAAAAAATCAGGATTTAAGGAAAAATTTTAAAAAGCAAAAATGTGAGAAAGCTCATATAAAGCTATTTATGGGTTCAAAAATGTCGGCGTTTTAAAAAAGTTTGCGTTTTTTATCTAGTTGCTATGACGACTAAGTAGTTATCTCTTTAGCTCCGTCAGGAAATTCAGGCTGTTCAGTATATGAGGCTGAATCTCGATTTAAACGTTCTTTTCAGACATGTGGTTCAGGGAATGCCAGTTCATAACCACTGGGCTCGATCCGGATGTTAAATAGTAGAAATACTTCCGCCGGACTTGCTAATTTAAAGAAAGGTAGGCCGACAAACTTTTTTTTTTTTTAACACGTTTTTAATTGAATGAATGAAACGGACCAAAACTGCAATATGTTGAAAAATTTATGTATTAAAAAAAAAATCCCCTCTCTAATTATATTAAATGTGAAATATATATTTCTTCCCTTATTTATATTTATCGGCATCTTTCGTTTCGATATGTGACCAGGAGTTTTTTTTTTTTTTTTTTTTTTTTTTCCCATTTAAATCTCTAATATGCGAGTGTAATATATAATTGCTGAAATATTTCTGCCAGACTTGCTAATTTAAAATGATAGGCCACCAAACATTTCTGGATTACATTAAATGTGAAATCTATTTTTCTTCCCTTATTTTTATTTATTAGCATCTTTCGTTTCGATATATGACTAGGAGTTTTTTTTTCCATTTAAATCTCTAATATGCGAGTGTAATATGTAATTGCTGAAATATTTCTGCCAGACTTGCTAATTTAAAATGATAGGCCACCAAACATTTCTGGATTACATTAAATGTGAAATCTATTTTTCTTCCCTTATTTTTATTTATTAGCATCTTTCGTTTCGATATATGACTAAGAGTTTTTTTTTCCATTTAAATCTCTAATATGCGAGTGTAATATGTAATTGCTGAAATATTTCGGCCAGACTTGCTAATTTAAAATGATAGGCCACCAAACATTTCTGGATTACATTAAATGTGAAATCTATTTTTCTTCCCTTATTTTTATTTATTAGCATCTTTCGTTTCGATATATGACCAGGAGTTTTTTTTTTTTCCATTTAAATCTCTAATATGCGAGTGTAATATGTAATTGCTGAAATATTTCTGCCAGACTTGCTAATTTAAAATGATAGGCCACCAAACAGTTCTGGATTACATTAAATGTGAAATCTATTTTTCTTCCCTTATTTTTATTTATTAGCATCTTTCGTTTCGATATATGACTAGGAGTTTTTTTTTCCATTTAAATCTCTAATATGCGAGTGTAATATGTAATTGCTGAAATATTTCGGCCAGACTTGCTAATTTAAAATGATAGACCACCAAACATTTCTGGATTACATTAAATGTGAAATCTATTTTTCTTCCTTATTTTTATTTATTAGCATCTTTCGTTTCGATATATGACCAGAAGTTTTTTTTTTCATTTAAATCTCTAATATGCGAGTGTAATATGTAATAGCTGAGATATTTCTGTCAGACTTGCTAATTTAAAATATAGGCCACCTAACATTCCTTCATGTTATTATTATTATTACTTTATTTATTTATTTATTTTAATATCTCTCGAAATTTATCATAGAATATTAAAAATTAAAAATCTTTAATGTAAGATGACAATGGTAAAAATATTTTTAATTTAAGAAGAATGTATTTTTCTAGAAGAACATATAAAAAGGTAGGCCATAAAACTTTCCCCCATGTTATTATTATTATTATTATTATTATTTAATAGATCCATCAAAACTACAATAGGATAAAAATTATTTATTAAATAAATCGAAATTAGAATATTCACCGAAATTTATCGTAGAATATTAAAAACTAATAGTCATTTATGCAAGATGACAATGGTGGAAAAGATTTTTAATTAAATAAGAATGTGTTTTTTCTTATTTTTATGCGTCATAATTTTAAGTCTCATAATAGTTCATTTTTTTTTATATTTAATGATGATTTAACCCCCCCCCCCCTTTTTTCCTTTTAATTATATGGATGCATTAACAATTTGATAAAAATTATTTATTAAAGAATATCTATTTTCGTTGCATATTAAAAAAAAAAAAGAAAAAAAATCTTTAGCATATTAAAATGCTGCAAAAGATAAAAAAATTTCATCAAAAAGGTAAGCCACCATACTTTTTTATATATTCTTTAATAAAACGTATCTATCAAAACTGCAGTAGAAAAGATTTTCTATATTTTTTTCTACTGACTTTTATCAGAGACTTTTAAAAATTAAATCTTCATTATATTAAAATAATCTGTAATATATACAGAATATTTAAGAAAGTATTTTAATTGAATTAATGAAACAGATCAAAACTGCAATAGGATGAAAAAATTCTTAATTTCTTTCAATCCATTTTTATGGGAAAATTTTAAAAATTTATAAAAATCTCTGATATATTAAAAGTGATATTAAAAGTTTTATTTATTAGAATCTGTCGTTTCAATATGTGACCAGAATTTTTTTTTCATTTAAATCTTTTTGCTCTAATATGAAAGTGTAATATGTAATTGTAGAAATATTTTCGCACTATGTGCTAATTAAAATGGTAGGCCACTAAACATTATTATTATTATTATTATTATTATTATTATTAAATAGATGTATCAAAACTGCAATAGAATGAAAATTATTTATTTAAGATAACTATTGAAATTTATGGTAGAATATTTAAAATTAAAAATCTTTCATACAAGATGACAATGGTAGAATATATTTTTATTTAAATAAGAATATATTTTTTCTTTATTTTTATGTATCCATAATCAATTATTTTGAATATTTCGTTTAGTTTTTTAAAAAATTAAAAATGATTTCCACACTTGTTCCTCCCTCCTCCTTTTATTAAAAAAATTACACGGATGCATTAAACATTAGCAATGAAAATTATTTATTAAAGAATTTTTATACTTTTTTGTCGCATATTAAATGCTACAAAATATACAGACTTTTTCCTTAAAAATATAAGCCACCAAACTTTCTCTGTATACTTTAATTAAACATCAAAACTACAGTATAAAAATTTTCCTATATTTTTTTTTCCTACTGACTTTTGTCATAGACTTTTAAAATTTAAGTATCTTTGATATAGTAAAATAGGCCATAACATATACAGAATATTTAAAAGGTAGGCCACTAAACTTTTTTCCATGTGATTTTTAATTAAATGTGGGCAGCAAAATTGCAGAATGAAAAATTATCTCTATATTATGTATATTTCTTTTGGCTTGTACCATAGCCATTTAAAATTTAATACCTTCGATGTATTAAAATAGCGCGTAATGTATACAGAATATTTAAAAAGATTGGCGACAAAACTATTTTTGCTACCTTTTTTAAAAAAAAATTAAATTGAATGTATATACCAAAACCGCACCCGCCGTTGTTGCGACAGCTGAAGATTTTGTTTTAGTGATTTATTATATAAAGATCAATAACACGTTAAAAAATCAGATTGTATAAAATGGTTAAGGTTAGTTGGGGTAACTGGACCCACGAGGTAACTGGGCCATAGGCTATGTTATAAAAAACTATTGATGTTTTTTAAGTTTTAGCTTTTGTGAACGATGCACCTTAATCTCTACTTCCTAAAACAACGTGTGTCAACTCAATCATAACTCTCACTTTGCTGCGATAGGTTGTCAAAAATTTAATTTTCTTTTTTTAAAAACAACGTCAATATGGTTGAATTTCCTCGGCTTTTTATTAAAATACTGTTATATACTTTTATTAAACAATATATATATTTTAAAGATTAGGCATATAACTACATTAATATTATTAGGTATCTATACATATTTACTTCATGTTTCAAAGATAAGCCCGGTGTCCCAGTTACCCCATAAAAATTTCAAGAATGGGGTAATTAGGACATGTATCCGGGGTAACTGGACCATGCTGGATCCAGTTACCCCAATAGTTATAAATAATTCCTTTGAGTTTCTCTGACTACGGGAAATAAATTTCTCCATCGTTTTTTGCCCACAATAAAGAAAATTATAGAATACCTTATTAAAATTACTTAATAAAATTTATAAAAAGCATATTGGGTGGTATAAAACCAAACTTCTTGACCCCTTGAGAGGCGGTGATGCCGTTATGACATCACATAATTTTTATCCCTAATTGCTACATTGGCACCGGAATTTTATAATGGAAATTTCACCTTTATTAAGTACGCGAAAATATACTTTTACTTGTTTACAACCAGATTCTCCTGTAAATACTGGTGTAATAAAATTATTTCAACATTTTTTACGAACTCAAGTTTCTTGCCCCTGAAAGCGAGATAGCCAAACCTTGAAATTGTACGATACACAGGGGTCGCATTCTATAGGGAAACTTTTATTGTTCTTACCACTATTTTAAAAATAACATCTTTATCACGCCTTTCTTTAGAATATCTTAAATAAAAGATCATGAAGGTAACTCATGAAGGGTTCTGGTAGGAACAATAAAATTTTTCCTGTGTAATGCAACCCCTGGATACAGATAAGTACTTAAATACTTACGTAGCCGTTTGTTCATAGATTTACCTTGCAATTTTTTCCCCTTAAAATACCCATGTGACTTTTATACTTATTACCTATACTAAAGTACATAACTACTTATTTAAATTTTATTTTTTTGGTATAAATAAATCTGATATTTTCACTTTTAGTACTTTTTTTTAGACACGATTGACAGCAAAGGTTTCCATTACAACGCTTTTTAGTTGATATATAATTTACATGATCTGCCTGGTTTAAATTTTTTTAAGTTGTTTACACTTTTTCAAACAGGACCTGATATCCCGTATGAAAAAAAATAAACGCGTGTGGAACATAGACCCTCCTGGTCCACTTACCCCATTTTTATGGGGCAACTGGTCCCATGAGGAAAGAAAGATGAAATATGTATATTTTTTATAGTTTTAAATATTAAAATGTAATTTTGAGCCTTTCTGTCTGATAGAGAAAACCTAACTGAACACATTTACAGAAGTTCAGACTTTAATTCAAATGAACATTAGCTTTTTAAAGCTGAATTGTCAGAAGCTCCAGAGTCATATTGTAAAATCATGGCCCGGTTGCCTCAACTAACCTTAAGTGAAAAATATTGTTGCTTCCCGGACTTTTATAAGGACGCTATAATAAAATCGATTTAAATATGACGATTTAATCCTTTATATCCCAAATTATGAATTCATGATAACATTAGAAGATTTACACAATCATTTAATAAATTTTGGTAGGATTTTGCCAGTTAAAATCAATTAATTAAATTTGAATTTATAAGGATTTTGTGCAATATTTATAACTCCACTGAAATATTTTATTTAAAATCTTTTACTAAAACCTTTTATAGAATTAGGAAATTACAACTATGCTCTTACAATAGAACTATAGAAGTATTTTCAAACTGAACCCCCCCCCCCCCCCCCAATCTTTTGACGACAAGAAAGCTGAAAATATGCAAAGATATCATCCTTTTAAATTATTTTTGCTTGTGCAACCCTTATGGGTTGCAATGCTTTTGGAACAAGATAAAGTAAAGTAGCTATAACTCATTCTAAACTATATTACTACTAAACGATGTATTAAGCCTTTAGCGGGCGGTGTACATAAAAATGACACCTAATTTTAATTCCAAAACTAACAAACGGCACCAAGAATATTTAATTAAGATTTTCCTTTTATAAAGTCCGAGAAAATAAGGAAGATTTTATTTTCTAATAAGTTCGTTTGTAAGTTATGTTGTCAGTCGATCATTTCATTATTTTACAAACAGGTTTACTCCGCGCCGGAAAGGGTTAAATGAATTTTATAACAAGTTATTTTAATGGTACTTTAAAGTACCATTGGAGCATAAAGGGTTCAAAGTATCATTTTAAATATGGCTCAATTTTAGGGTTCCGTACTTAAAAAGTAAAAACGGAACCATTATAAGATCACTCCTGAGTCTGTCTGTCCGTCTGTCATACCCCTTTTACTCGTAAACTATGGAACGTGGAAAGTTCAAATTGGGGGAAGTAATAAAGGCTAGTGACCCACATATATTTAACGATTAATAAATATTCATAAATATATTTAGGGCAAATGTAGAGGGACTAATTAAGTTACTTGAAAAAAAAATATTTTCTTTCTATATCGTGGGGGTATCGTGTGAAAGCTTTCGTAACGCTGAACTCAAAAACATATTTCATTTAATCTTAGGTATCACATTTTCAAAGTTATCGTCGAAAATGTAGTGCAAAAATATATCCCCCCCCCCCCCGTCTAATTCCGAATCTACTAAAACTAAAATTATGAAAAAATTAGAGGTAGTAGACGTTAATTTAAACCTTGTAGAAAAATTATAGCGATTACCCTAGGTCACATAGTTTTTGAGAAAATCGCATTTTTCCGTTACACACAAATTTCAATTTACGGGCATTCAGCAAAGGTGTCGAGGAGTGCTGTTGGCACCTATCGTATATCACAAGTATAAAAGCATTGTTGATAATGATTTTCGAAAAAAAAAAATCTCCGGTAATTTGCCGAGATATTAACCCTTAAAGACACGGACGGTTTAGATATACATAATGACAGGGGCGACGTACTCTATGCACCATCGGCTTTTAAAGTCTAGATAACAAATTTTAATGATATATTTGTGTAATGCAATGCCCAGTAGCAATAAAAACAAGTAGGACGTCAAATTGTCAGAAACAGTAATTTAATTCGAATTAATCACATAAATACTATGGGATTCGCGACTAGTTTGCATTGAGTGGATCTCTCAAAACGCCTCTCGTGCCTTTAAAAGTTAATTAAAAACCTATCTGGAAAACGCGGCACGGACCAAGGCGGAGTTAAAACTTTGTGACCTTCTTTCGAAGCGCGCTTAGTACAACGCCAAGTTTTAACTTTGGACAAGTGTTTTGGTTTAGACAAACTGTAAAAATAAAAGATTATTACTACGCTGAATTTAGTTTTATCAAACGCCAAATGAAGTTTGAACAAGGGTTTTGGTTTAGCCAAACTGTAAAAATGAAAGATTATTACTACGCTGAATTTAGTTTTATCAAACGCCAAATGAAGTTTGAATATGCAGTCCTTTTATTCCCAGTACCGAATTAAGTTCATTATAAACAGATTAAGATAAGATTAAAAACAGAGTTAAACACAATAGCAATATTTGATATTTTAGGCTTAATATCTCTTTGAACTTTTATGGTATGCGCATTCATGTTTTCCTTAAATATACAGCTATACCCAACCCTACGTTGTAAAGTTTTTTACGAAGTCTCATTAGTCTTTTAAATAACACAGTTAATAATTCATATATTTATTGTAAAGAACCCTCTGAGCGCGAGTAATACACGCACTTGACCGTTTATTTTTTAAATAATACACTTACTAATTCATATATTATTGTACGGAACCCTCTGTACCCGAGTAATACCCGCACTTGACCGTTTATTCACTATTAAATGGCTAAAATTAAATGGCGTAAAAAGTTAATTATTTTAGAGTATTCTTTCTTTTTTAATATTCATATGTAAATATAATTTTAAGTTGAAAAGTGTTCGATTACATTAATATTTGGGTTTATTAAAATCTAGCGAGTAGGTAAAGAACGTTTTTTTTTTTCAAAATATGAAATGCATTTTTTATTCAGATAATGAAATTTTGAATAAAAAATTTGACCACTCAAAAAGTTAGACAAATTTAAAAAATAATCTGATACTGCTCAACATAATCTATTCATGTATATGCCTGCAAAAAATGTTTAAATTGTTATGCATAATTTTTGATCCTATAAAACTTATGTAACTCAACTATCTTGGTCGATTTTAATGTTAAACAGCAGTTAGAGGAATTCTTCGGTGAAAAATGCCTGTTTCAAAGTTTTTATCATACACTTTTCTATAAAACTACCCCTTTTCAGCTTTTTATATGCAATAGTTTTTGCATTATAAACCGAGAAAGTGAAAAGGTCACAATAAATTCAGTTACAACAGCAGCAGCAGCATTAGTTATTTGTTTTTAGAATAGATATATTATTGACACAGAAAATATTCATGTGTAAACTGCCATTTATTCAATAACATCTTAAATAGGACGTCATCGCTATGTTAACCTAGAATCATTACCTATCGTGGTATATCATTGAATTAAGTACGTGTGATAGGATTTAATAGAATGAAGAAAACTTTTATTAATATATCTTTAAGTTTTGATTCGATTTTCATAAAAATTAAAATGACTTTGCAAAATTCTGAAATGATTATATACATTAAATTTCAAACCATTCCGTCGGGTAGTTTTTGCGCTGTTATAAGCGGACAGATTGACGCACTAGACACGACGACTATCGGTGCTACATATTTATCTAATACCGAACGCACCAAAAAAATGCAGTAAAAGCGAAATTTGTTGGTCAAGAGTTGTCGCGATAACCTTTAATAAAATACATCACACCGCGTTTTAAAAGTTTTTAAACCAAATATTACAGGGAATAAAAATTTGAAATACAACAATAATGATATTTTAACACACTCCACGTAAAATTTATTTACAATAACTACACGCACGATAAAGCACGATAACATAAGTCGAGCCGCCTTTCTAAGAATTCCCGAAAGGAACGTCTCGTATGATTTCATTCTTTTATTGATTTTTCTAAAAGACCGAATAAAAATTCCGTGAAATCAAATTTCGATTTAGGTAATCAGATGTTGTTTGCTTACGGATAAAATATAAACTGTATGGATTTATATTTAAATAATGGAATGCTAACAACGATATATATATCGTTGCTATCTTCAAAACGAGCATTCAGCAAAATCAATTGGTTAAGAGAAGATAGTTTAGGATTGCACGGAAAATTTGATTTGATTTATCTTAAGATATTACTTCAGTTGTACAATTGTTTGTATTGGTTTATCTTAAGATGTTATTGCTGTTTTACGATTTCAAAATTTTCTGGTTTTGTATTGCTGTAAATATGCGTAACCATTTTTTCTTGTATACAGTTTAGTTTTTGGAGATATAGATAATCATTGTTTTTGAAAATGACGTCATAGCTTATAAATATTTGATGCATTGAGAGAAACTTAAATGCGTTATAGATGGTAGGACTTCATATTAATTTTTCTAGGAGATAAAAATATCAACCAAAGTTAAACTGAATTGCAAAAGTTTTAATAAAAAAGTAAATTGTTAGGAGTGCTAGGAAATGCTAGATAATTATAAGTTAAACGGGAAAAAAACTGTAGCGAATACATTTACTTTTGTTATTACCTTTAGTTTATTTCAAGATTTAGCTTCAAATTTTGATTTTGAGCTACAAATACGCATAAAACAAATACAAACGTGTCTTAATCTGGGAAAATATTATGTAGCCACGAGCTAAAATATAAAATAAGGCGTTCGGAGTTACGCACGATTCCAAAAAGCGTCCTTTATCTTTTGAAACCTCAGAAACTAATATATTTCTGATATTTAAAGAAGCAAAGTTCCTTTTGATTCAAAGTTTCTGCCACTGATTTTCCTAAACGTTTCCAAGTCGTTATTACATTGTATTAAACAGTTTTCTCAACACCGTAAAACAAACTGTAATTTTTACATAAAAAATCTATATTTTTTACGGAAAAAACTATTTTAATGAAAAATTACAGATATTTTCTGTAAATTAAACGGTTTTCCATTGTTACCAAAATTTACAGTTTTTTTCTGTCAATTTAATAGGTTTTTTTTTTTTTTTTTTTTTTTTTTACAGTGAACCCGAAAAATATGTTTTTAGGATGCTATCAATCTTTAAGTAAACATTTGTATGTTCAACAAACATGTTTTACAGTCAAATATGATACACTAAAACTAGGGATGCACCGAATATTCGGCATCTATTCGTATTCGGCCTATTCGGCCATGCTACCGAATATCAAACTATTCGGTCTGCTGAATATTCGGCCGAACAGAATACTTAAAAAAACTTTTAAAACATATTTTTAAAACTTTATATAACTTCTACGTTTAACAGTCAACTTATAAAGATATTCAGAATAATTAGAAACAGGATCATGTTTAAGTAAAAGAGAATGTTTTTACATTATTTATTTGCTGTTTATTAAGTATTATTTAAGAAAATTAACCAATTACGTGGATTTTCATAGGAATTAATTATGCACAAATGCAAGTTCCTGAACATTGTCCAGTAAATAATCTGTTTCTTGCAAGATTTTAAGAACAATGTTTACAATATCTGAAAATGATTGCCCACTCGAGACACCGATTTAGGATGCATTTAAAAACTTCTTTGCTTAACAGTTATTCCTGCTAAGTTGCCACCATATAAAATTTGAATAGATTGTATTATTTATTTACTTTAAATTTAGTCTCTTCCTGACAAACAAATAATATATAATCCTGTACAATTTTTCTTCCAATTTTTTCACAATCTCTCTTTGATTTTAAAATGTTTGTTTTAGAATTTAAGAAAATTTTATTCATTTGTTTTAATTCTCATAAGAAGCTATGAAATTAAAAATTTTATTAATTAAAAAAGTTTTATAACTATCCTCTTCTTAAATTTTTTTGCAAATGTTTTTCAGCATAAAGTTTGCTTGAAAAAGCTCTTGTTTACTAGAATAAAAGTTTCTGTTTTAAATATTATGTAAAATTGTTTTAAAATTTAACATTTTAATGTCTTTAAACTCTGAAATATAAAAGCATTCGACAAGCCGAATATTCGGTATTCGGCCCAGCAGTTACTATCCGGCTAGCCGAATATTCGGTATTCGGTATTCGGCCAAAATCACTATTCGGTGCATCCCTAACTAAAACATTAACATTAAAATTATTGTTCTTTTGTTAATCTTGCATGTATAAAATTAATTACACAGCTGTTATGGTGCACAGCTGTCTTTCGGAATTTTCGCGAGATTTGACAGGACTGTTTACAGAAGTTGCCGTAAATAGTTGACTACCAAATTATGAAACAAACATTTTAGAATCTTTCACATATATGCGCTGTTAAAAATCCTTTCGTACAAATGCCCATATATCATCAAGTATTTCTTATATTCATGTTTTAATTGCAGTATACTGATTCTACTGTTCTTCAAGTTTTCGGAAAGTGGTGTTAAATTTGGTTAAAAAGTCTGTATGCTATAAAAAATTGGAAAAAAAAATTGAATTTTTCACAGAAACGTCTTCACGAATATACTTGCTATTCTTACACAAATGCACACGGCCATTAAACAGGACCCACAGTCATTTGCTACATTGACAGATTATTTTGAGCATTTTCTGTTACATCGGTGATCGTAAACATTATTTTATTGTTAAATTTATGCTTGACCACCTAATTATTCCCGCGACTAAATCTTCACTGAAAAATACGTTCTTCACATCCTCGAAGTTCAAGGACAATTCGTCAAGAATTTTGGTAGGTATTCGACAAACTGTGTACAATCGAAAACATCCGGCCACTGTTCTTTAACTTTCGAAGGCCAGTGTAATTGCCAGTCCTGGCCCGATCAAAGGGTTATGTTATTAATCAGGGCTTGTTATCAATCAGGACGCATATTCCCCTATTTAATGCTAAACCTATAAGCTTGGAATGCATCCGTATATTTCGAATTTCGGAAAATTAAAATTTTTACTTATGTTTTCTGTATACTGTTCTTGAAGGATATTTGTTTATGTTTTATTTGCCAAAATGTTTCTAAAATATATATTTAATTTTATATTTTAAGTGTTAAAATCTAAGTGAGGCAGGCGAGTTGTAAGCAACATTTTAACACTTTAAATAAAACTATCAATGCATTTATAAAATGTTTTGCTCAATAATAATAATAATAATAATAATAATAATAATAATAATAATAATAATAAAAACGTTCTTCAAGAAGAGCATACAGAAAACAGGAGAAAAAAATCTTAATTTTCCGAGGAGAAATTTGAAAAATACGGATGCATTCCAAGCCCATAGGTTTAGCATTAGAGAGGGAAATTTCTAGCAGTAAAATCTCAAATTTCATTCTCTAATGTTAAGCTTTGTGTGTGGGATGCATTTTTTTTTCTTTAAATATCTCCACAGTAAATTAATATTTTAGCCCCCGGTACGATATGCTATTTCTTTCCCCCAGCTTATTTTGTGTCGTCTACAAAAAATAACGTTACCTTACAGAAGCCAGCCGTAAAACAAAGCAGTACGATTAAATACTCTATAACAATTTTTTAAACTTCTAAGCATCGCACATTTTCAATTTTTATACAGTCGTATTTAAAAAAAAAGTACTTTTAAATGCAATTTGTTTGAAAACTGCATCTCCATTCATTTTTGAAACATTAATTTTTTTGTAGTTTTTGGAGCCATTTGCTTAATATTGGCAACGGAAGTACTCCATTGCTGTAGAAAGTAAAGGAAAGATAGTTGTAAAATATTAATTATATATTTTTGTTGACAGTTTTTCATAACAACCGAAAGAAAATGTAATTAAAATACGTGCTATTTTGAAAAATATATATATATATATATATATAAATGAATGATTTCTGATAAAAGATGGAGCTGTTATAAACTAAATTTAATTTTGGTATTCATATGAATGTTACAAACAAATGAAGGCTTATGAATCATTAGATAACCGATTTTCTTCGTCGAGTTTCTTGAAAGACGGCATCTTTTTGCTCCATTTGTGTATTATTTCGCGATAGTGATGTCCTATGCATTCTTTACTGTAGATGTTTAAGAGTGGATCGTAAATGTGGAATTCTTAAGTGGATGCGAATGACGTCATTTTACATAAAATAAAAGCATGTGCTGTAAGACTTAAAGTTGAAATGTGTTTTGTACTATTTATATATACATATTTTTTTTTTTCATCGGGGGCGACACTAAATTCTGAAAAAGCAGAATTCCTGTTTTCCAGTTTAACTTCTTTTTTCGGTATGACAAAACATTTCTAAAATGTATGCTTCATTTGACATTTTATGTGCTCGTCCGCTTCTGATACGTATTTTAAAACATAAAATATAAAATTAAGTATAAATTTTAGAAATATTTTTTTCAGCTAGAAAAGAAAGATATATCCTTTAAGAAATGTAAACAGAAAAAAATAATTTAAAAATATTGATTTCCTGGCGAGATATTAAAGGGGTCTTATGCCTTTTAAAATCTCCGTTGCCAGTGCAAAAGTAATGTGTGGTATCAAGCTCTCATAACTTTTTAAATATTTATTGAAATTACATAAAACTTTATAATGTATTTAAGGGGACCGGGTAAGCGAAATTGACCCAAAAAATTACTTTTTTATATCATTAAATAGTTTAAACTTTTATTTTTTTCAACGATGTATTACACATGTTTATATATTTTAAAAAAGTGTTGGATTTTTTCATTCTTTCTAAGAGCACTTCACAGCAGTGGGCTACTTTAAAAAAAAAATCAGATTTCTTGATTGGCACCACTTTTCTGAAGTGGTAAAATTCTCATTGTTTCTCCTTAATTAATATGTTATTAAATAAGGCGAATTTTACTATTTCAAAAAGGTGGTGCCAATCAAGAAATCAGAATTAAAAAAAAGTAGTCCACTGGCAATGCTGCTTCACAGCTTTAATTGACTTTTTCTCAAAACTCAGGTTTGTATTCTTTTTTTCAATATCTGTTAAACTTAAGAACTCAGATTTTTCTAAATACTTATATTATGTTATAGTGCATACTTTAACACAGAGATTTAACGATTAGTTGAGAATTATTTATTTTAGGCAGTGAAATCTTACCAAAAATGCTAATTTAAAAATGTCTTTCAATAAATAATTAATAATAAATTTTCAGTTTCACTTAGAAAGAAAATGGTCTGTTAAAATACGTAAAGCATGTTATTCTAACTACTCTAAAAAATCTAGACCCCTTTTTACCATTTCGGAGAAAAAGGTACATGGTACAAAGGTACATGGAAAAAGTTGGTGTATTTTAACATGGCTGAGATAGAGTTTACCCCGTCCCCTAAAACCATATTTAAGGCTTTATAAAATATAAAATAAATGCTTATAATATAATATAATAAAAAATACTTCAATTAATAATGCAAAATATTTTCACATGGTATTTCACATTTCGCGCGATAACTTGACTTAAAATACATATTTCAACATAAAACTTATATTAAAATGAACTTTAAACTGTACTTTACAGAAATAATTAATGATAAACAAATTCTTTGACAGAAACCATTTTAAAAATTCAATTGAGTTTGAAAAAGGGGAAAAACTGGAAGAAAAAAATTAATTAATAATTAAAAAATAATCAAAATATTTACTTAATTCTATACTAATTCTTTCTATAAAATATAGGTTAGAGCTCATTTTAACATAAGTTTCATGTTTATATACCTATTCTAAGTTAAGTTATCATGCGGATTGTGATATGCCATATAAAAAAAAAATTCAATATTAACTGAACTGTATTTTTTATTATATTATGTTTATTTTTACATTTTGTAAAGTCCTAAATATGGCTTAACCATATTACACAGATTTATGTAAATTCAATAAGTATTTAGAAATGATAATTTGAAATTACATCACTTTTGCACTAGCCACGGAGATTTTAAAAGGTGTGGGATCCTTTAAAGAAACGAGTGCATTCCATGTTCATAAGTTTAACAAGCGAGGGGAATTTGAGAAATTACTCACCAACTTTATTTATGAAATTTTTCTTCTTTTATCTCCATAAATTTTGTAACATTTTCGGTTACATAAAATCAAAAGCAATTTTATGATTAGAACGAATTTGGAAGTGCATTAAAATTGCACATTATTTTTATTCTATACAAGCAGGCTTCGCCCGGTACGCTGGTCGGTTTCTCCAAACGAACCTTAAATCAAGCGGAAAATGTCGGTGAATTTGACCTCGTGCTTTAAAGCAAAATATACCATTACCTGGGATGTCCTTCCGCATTGCTGAAAACGATACGAACGTCATTCCGCTATTATATTTTCTAATCTGTTAGATACAATTTGGGCTTTTCAGGATAATTTATTTTAGTTGGTTATTTATAGTACGATTTGGTAAAGAACGATGGAACGATATGCAATATACTAAAACCACCCCTGAAAAATTATCTAATTAACAATGCAAGTCTCATCAATATCCGTCCAGTAGAACTTTTTGAAAAGGTTAATCTTTCAGAATAGGATTCAATTGATTATAGAACTTTCTCCCATAATTCTATAACTAAGAAATGTAGAACGATATACAATATACTAAAACCATCCATGAAAAATTACCTAACTAATAGTGCAACTCCCATTAAAATCCATTCAGAAGACTTTTTTTAAAAGGTCAATCTTTCGTAATCGTGTTCATCTGATTAGATACCTTTACTCCATAATTTTCTAAATAAGCGACGTAGAATGATATATTATGTATTAAAACCTTCCTTGAACAATTATGTAACTATCATTGCAAGTCCTATCAAAATCTGTTTAAGAGAAATTGTTAAGACTAATCTTTATAAATCGCATTCATCTGATTATAGAACTTTCCCCTATAATTCTATAATAAAGAAACTAGAACGATAAGTTATTTTCTGAACGTCTCTGGAAAATTTTCTAACTATCAGTGCATGTTCCATCGAAATCTGTTCAACAGAATCCTTTTACAAAGACTAATCTTTCATAATCGGGTTCATCTAATTATAGAAAACGCCCCCATTATTTTATAACTAAGCAACATAGATTGATATTTTGTGTACTAAAACCTTCCTTGAAAAATTATTTAACTATCAGTGCAAGTCTAATAAATTTTCCATTCAGCTGAACTCAAGTTATAAGCAGCCGAAACGAAATTTACATTTACATTTTATATACATACTAGATATCAAACTCCTTCGATAAAACAAACTTTTATGTGCATAAAAGTTCTACAATAAATATAAATAACAGCTCTTTCATCTTTCCGTGTTCGTAGAAATCAGACTAAAAAGTTTTATGCGCATTTCTCGTCGGAATTTTGTTCTAAATGCGTATTTTTTGAGAGATTTGCATCTGGAGACAGTTCTTTAGATATTCATCTAGACATGTTCACGGACTTTATTCCAGCTGCATATCACTAAATTGCAAAGTCAGTAAAACACGCGCTATAACTGAAAATTTTAAATGTTAAAAGTCGGCCAACTGAATAATATTTTCCATAATTTATTTTCTAGACAAAACAAATAACTGATTTCTTCATTTGAATTTATTTTAATTATAAAACTGCTTGTCTGAGTTATGTTATACTTAAATGACTGAAAATTTTAAGGAAGCAAGAAAAGAGGGTATAAAATTTTTTATACTTTTTAAAACTTAATAAATTATGTTAGGCATTCAAGTAGTCTAAGCATTTTTAAAATGAGTGAGCTAAACTTATAATATAAAAAGTTTGTAAAATGTATATTATTTTTCATAATTTCGGTTCTAGACAGTAAATAATTATTAATGAAGCTTTTTAAATTATAAAACTGCTTGTGTAAGTTATGTATTACTTGAATGACCGAAACTTTTAAGGAAGCCGGGAAATAGGCATAAACGTTTTCGTACCTCTTTTTGACACTGAATAAATTATGTTAGGATTTAAAATAGACCTTCTGCACACCTATGGGAACGTCCATTCGTTTCTCTTATGACCGTTAGAGCAAATTTTCAGAAATACTTCTATTTATTTTATTATTAGGATAAAAATTGATATAACTAGTTAAATACCATGGTGTTCCGCTCACATGAAATATATCTAATTTGTAACAAAAAGTATTTTACTTGTCTATATACTAAATCAAAATATTGTTACTCTTGTGATCAGTGGGCACAAGAGTAACAACATTTTGATTTAGTATATGAACAAGTAAAATGCTTTTTATTACGAATTAGATATACAGTAGAGCGCCGATTATCGGAACTCCAATTAACGGAACTTCCAATTATCTGAACAGCCTATTTCTCTCATTTTTTTTTTTTTTTTTTTACCTAACGTCCAGTTATTCGAACAGCCTATTTCTCCCCAAAAATTTTTTAACCGAACTCCTAATCAACTAACGTATTTAAGAAGAATTAGAGATATGGCAGCATTGAAAAGAATGTCTTCGTTGAAGCAATCAACAATCAAAAGCTTTTTTGCTTAAATTATAATCTCTAGAGTTCAGAAAATGATAAAAATGTTAAAAAAAAAAAGAAAAAAAAAGAAAGAAAAAAAAAAGATTTTTAAGCATGCCAGCACTAATTGGTGCTGCAAGTCCTAAGCTTAAGTAATTTGTGAAGGTTATAGTATAGTCAGAATCATCCCTTAAATTGTCTGTCCATTTATCCGAACCTTTGCTTATCCGAATTAGGCTCGATCCCGATTTGTTCGGATAATTGGCGCTCTACTGTATCTTATTTGAGTGGAACACGGTGGTATTTAACTGGTTATATCATTTTTATCCTAATTATATTTTATAATAAAATAATTGGAAGTATTTTTGAAAATTTGCTCTAATGGTTCACAAGAGTAACGAATGGGCGTTCCCCTCTATAGGATAAGTTTGAGAAAGATATAGTATTTTTTTAGAAAAAAGAAGGCTTTAATAAACTAATGAATAATGGAGCTAATTCCGGAATTATGCATGCATTTTTAAACTAAGCAAAACTTATAATGTGAAAAGTTTGTAAAGTGAACATTATTTTCCATAATTTGACTTCTAGACAAAGTACATTATTATCTATGATTTTTTTAAAAATAATTATAAAACTACATGTTTGACTTCATTTATAGTGAATCAATTAATTTTAAGGGACCAAGGAAAAGAAATTGCTCATTAATTTTTCTTTTTACTTCTTTTAACAATTTATAAATTATGATAGGACTAAAAATAGACCCAAGGAAACCTGACAAATTTAAACCTAATAAATGGATCTGATAAACGGATTTAAAAAATATGCTTTCATTCCTAATAACTATTTGACTTTTATTTTAATTTTAATTTTATTAATGATCTACTATGACTAAAATTAACCAATTTTTAATTTACTGCGATTTCAGTGTTCATATTGTATCATATTGAAATATATTTTCTCTTACAAATCTTATTCACTCGTTAGCAGTATTACCATATTACTGTAATTGGGGGTATCTGACCCACTGTTCGGAGTTGACGCTAATTTTTTCGGTTAGGTTTCTCGTTAGGATTAACTCTTGCGGTTCATTTTCGGATTGATCGTATTTCCCAAAAAAGTCTAGACAATTGTTTCAGGTGACAAAACTATGTAGTTGAACATTCATAAGTATATACATATATCCATTTTTCAAAATAAAATACACAATTTATATTAGAGATATAACTGTAGGCTATTTTGCCATAATTGTATTAAAACTTGAATTAATTTTTTTCCATTTTGGGTTCGGATCGGGTTCGGGTTTAAGTATTTCAGGTTCAGATTGAATTTCAGGCTGACGAAGTCTTCCTTTGTCAGATTCGGGTTGACTATTAACAGAATTTCATAATTTTTAGGGTTTTGTTCATCTGACGAACCCTATTCGTCTCACTCCTCTGTCTGTTTGTCTGTCCGTCACAGAGCCCGTTCTCAGAAACTATATATATTGGAGGCTTGAAATTTTACATACTTATAGCTTAACACCTCACATCAAACGACAAAACATAAAATTTAGAAAAAGTCTTATATTTAACCCTCGGGGCTCTAACTTGCGTATTTTAATCTTTTTGTTCTAACAGAGCCCCTAATTAAGTTGAAGACTTGAAATTTTGCATACTTATAGCTGAACACCACACATCAAACGATAAATCATAAAATTTTGAAAAAGTCTTATATTTAACCTTCTGGTCTCTAACTTTTGTATTTTAAGGGGTTTTTTTTCTAACTGAGCCCCTAATTAAGTTGAAGACTTGAAATTTTCCATACTTATAGCTGAACACCACACATCAAACGATAAATCATAAAATTTTGAAAAAGTCTTATATTTAATCTTCTGGTTTCTAACTTGTGTATTTTAAGGAGTTTTTTTCTGAGCCCCTAATTAAGTTGAAGACTTGAAATGTTGCATACTTATAGCAGAACACTTGTGATCACACGAAAAATCATAAAATTTTCAAAAAGTCTTATATTATTGTCCCCTACGGGCTCTAACTTGTGTATTTTAGGCAATTTTTCTAACTCAGCCCCTAATTAAATTGGAGACTTGAAATTTTGCATACTTATAGCAGAACACTTGTGATCAAAAAGTCTTATATTATTTACACCTCCGGGCTCTAACTTGTGTATTTTAAACAATTTTACTACCCCCCCCCCCCCATTGCACCCGGTGGGTACTTTTCTAACTTTTGCCGACACACCTTTCACCACTCTTTTATATTATGCACATAGCCTTACATATTTTAGTTCCACTTTTTACCGCCAGGAGGTGCCTACCTATCTCGGGTGCTATGGGCCCGATCCCCTCAACTAATATATCTATGGATAGGTTGTAAGACGGAGTTTCGTTCGGATAGAGGCTTGTGTAGAATAGAGTACGTCCTCTGGTTCCGAAACGTGGAAGTTGCAGATTTTGCAAAAGGATAATGTGTTTTGAAAGGAATATTAAACGAAATCCTCTGTGCGATCTGTGATCACACTTACCCACTTGTTCAATAATTGTATTAAAACTTGAATTAATTTTTTTCCATTTTGGGTTCGGGTTAAAGTATTTCAGGTTCAGGTCGAATTTCAGGCTGACGAAGTCTTCCTTTGTCGGATTCGGGTTGACTTTAAACAGAATTTCAGCCCAGTACTGTTGCGGGTATTTAGGACGAACTCGACAAACAGCAGTTTAAAAAATATATTTATCATTATCGTCAGTTTGCCTATATTCTAAAGCAAATTTCAAACTACTAGAGGGGAAATAAACTTTCGTCGAACCAGTTAATACAATCTTCCCTGTTATGCACAAAGAAAAAAATTGATCTTTGCCAAGTTCGCCTAATATGCGCGATGCCTCATTTACTTCTACCATAAAGTCAATAAAAGATTATAAAGTCAAAAGTTTTGTTTGCTACCTTAAGGGATCTCGGGACTCTTAAAATTGGAAAAAAATGCAAAAAAATGCAAAAAAAAAAATGCAAAAAAAAAAAAAAAAAAAAAAAAGACTATTTTTAACATTGAATATTTTAAAATGTATTTGATTTTAAGATACAATTTTTATAGGAATGAAAGATATAAGTATGTTCTTCCATTTTATGTATTTAAAAAATTGCAAGGTGCAGAATTATCATTTACAGGGGGCTCCAAACTGTCAGACTTTTGGCGAGCAGAAAATTGGCATAACAGATTATCCGTAGAATTACAAAATAAATTTTGAAACTAGAATGAAAATTTTGGTGCCTACTTGTAATAATTACCCTGAACCCAAATAAATCTGTAATTAAAGCATTTTCATATTTTTAATACAAAGTCTTACTTAGCTAATGTAAAATTTAGAAAATTTCAACAGTATAATCACCTAAAAAAATATTATTTTGAGCAATAAAAAGGAAATTTTAGGTTCAATTTATAAACAAATATGACTAATATGAAACATATGTTTTGAAAATTTCATGAAAAAATATTTAGAAGTTTTTGAGATATCGTGCACGTTATGCCCAAAAACGTCATTTGGAGAGAAATGACTTCAAAGTTTCGGAAACGCCGCTTCAGCTAATGAGCAGGTATATTTCTAAAAGCATAACTTCTGTTCTAATGGGAATTTCAAGAAAACAATAATATCAAAATGTTCAGAAAAGATAGGAATTTAACATCTACAAAAATCAAAATTTCGAAAATTTTAAAGCTTTAAGAGTCCTAAGACCCCTTAAATATTATTGTTGTCAGATTCTTTTGAAGATTCATCTAAAAAAAGAAGTAAATCTATAGGAATTCATAATAAAGTTATGACAAATTATGTTACGAAGAGTATTTCGCAGAAGTTAGGTAACCTACTCTCAAAATAAAATGAAGTGTTTATGAAATTTGTTTGCATTGGAAAAGTTTAAGTTATAAGGTAGTTGTACCATAAGAGTTCAAATTACGTCTGTATCCAAGAAATGGTTTCTTAGAATAGAAAGAGTCTATGAAATGTCGATTTAACAATGTTTCCAATGAAACATTAATATTGGTGACCAATTATTACCACATTGACATATTTTCGTGTTATGCTAATTTTTTTTTCCTTTTTTGTCATAAGAGCTTAATTATTTCTAGCTATAGAGATCGACCGAAAATTAGTTTTCGTTTTCGGTTTCTGGCCAAAATCTGAGTTTCGGCCTGTCCGAAACACATTACTCATTGATTTGAGGTGTTTCAGTTCACTGAGACTCTATTTATTGCTATGAATTTCACTATTTATAATTATCAGTCATGACTGACTCAAGACGTGAGTGCAAAATATAAAGTAAGAAATGCGTATATGGCTAAACGTTGAAGACGCTTTTCACGAAAATTTTAAAAGCTGCAGACTTAACAGTAATAGAATATTTAATTTGACACCGCAGAAGTGTTTCGAATACTCTTTGAGAAAGTTCAATTATAACAGATGATCATGTACAGAAATCATTATAAAAGCTAAATCGAGGTATGTATACCTAAAACATATTTTAATTAAATGGAATTTGTATAATTAAAAAATCCTTTTGTGCTGCTGATGAATTAATGATATTTTATTTTATATGAAAATGAAAAGTTTTGGTCAGTGCCATAGAGAGACAATATGGGCTGCACATCTAATTACACTTATAACTAACTAATAATTATGTATATTTATGTATGTATTAATTAATTATTTTTTTTGGACGTTTGTTCGTTTTCGGCCGAAAATAGGAAGATTACCGAAATTCGGTTTCGGTCTTAAAAATCTGTTTCGGTCAATCCTTAATTTTAATATACAGATGCATCACATGCCCATAGGTTTAACATTAGCGAGAAGAATTTGAGATCTCGTTGACTATCACCTTCCAGACTAATTTTCGTTTTGATATATCTTTGTCCAGAGATTCCTTCGTAATTTTATCTAGAAGATGAATTAAGCCTATAGGAATTCCTAATAAAGCATCATAAAATAAAGTTATGTTATGAATAGCATTTCGCAGAAGCTTTTAACCTACTCTCAAAATAAAGTTAAGTGTTTACGATATTTGTTTGCATTAGAGAAGGATAAATTATAAGGTGGTCGTACTATATGAGGTCAAATTGCGTTTGTGTCCATCACATGACCTCTTAGAATGAAAAGAGGTCAAAATGATATGATGTTAACCTACATAGACAACATTGGTCACTGCCTATAAAAGAGATATTAGTTTTAGTACTTCGTGTCATCGTTATCAGTTTGTTCAGAGGATCATACATCAATGAGTGGAGTCAATATATTGCTGGAAATATTTGTTTAAACCGCCTCTTGTTTTTATGCCTTGTTTGATCTTTAAAGTATAACGTTAAAAAGTGGCAAAGTCTTTGAAAGAAAAGTAAGAGATTTTTATAATTCATTTTGGATTTCGATGCCTGTTTATATTTATTTCAAATGTCGATTTGTATCTTTTTCGTTTACTGCCAATGTTTGAGCAGTCGGAAGAAATTAGAATATATGAAAAAAATGTTATTTTTAAAATTAAAATGCCCCTTTCATTCAAATCAGTTCTTTAAATCTACGGATTCATGAGCAAAGAAAAAACATATATGGTGCACCTATTGTTTGAAATCTTTATTTTATTCACATTTGAATTTAAAAGGTGTAAGAACAAACGTATGTCAATTATGTCTGTTTGATTAATTTTAACCCTTAAATGCCTGAGTTTTCAAAAATCATTTGAAAAATGTTTTTCGGCTTTCTTTTTTTAAAATAAATTATGGGAAAAATACTTTAAAAAAATCGTATTTTGTTTTAAGTATGGTTTACGGCTAAAAAACTGTTTGTTACTAATCGGCAATACTGGTGTTTAATTGAAAAAATAATTTTCCTTGATAAAATTCTATACTATTAAACACACAAGAATTTTAAGAACTATGATGAGAAATAAATTTTACTTGCTCACTGCAGAACAAAATAGGGTATTTCGCAAGCTTCCAAAAAAAAAAAAAAAAAAAAAAAAAGAACATGTATCAACAATTGAAAAAATAAATCTATCTTTATTCATAAACAGCACAAGTGTTGCCATCTACATGTTGAAAATCGATTTAATAATATTTTCAGGATGTATTTTATTGGCAACAAGAGGCATTATAGCTTCAATATTATTCTAATAGTATTTATAAGCCTAAATTGGGTATGTTGCCGAAAGGCAACACCCGGCATTTAAGGGTTAAACAATAGCTTTTCATTGTCATTAACATTTAAGTATTCCTTAAAACGTTACCAATTGATACAGTTGATTCCGTAGACAATTCATCATTATACTGTGTGTCTACAAAATCGCCTTACAATTTCAAGATTTTATTACAAACATAAATGAACAGATAGGTGTATGGAAAGTAATACAATATTCGGAGTAGTTTTTTTTCTTTCACCTCACTGAAAAAAATGAAGTACTAAAAAATGAGTAAATCCATGTACACATATCGAATTGACTCAATTTTGAAACATATCAAACCCAGATAAAACGATAATTTTGTACTCTGTAATGGTTTATTTCATTCATGGTGGCATAAAAAATGTTTAGTAATGTAAATATTAAATTGTGCACCGTATTTTAAAACTATTTAAAAGTGTTTGCAAATAATGATCTTGCCATAAAAATATTTCCCTCCTAGACTTAGGGGTTTATCCTGGCCATAAGCCCAAAGCTGGTCCCCAGGGTGGGCGTCTACCCTGTCCTACCATAAAAATATTCCATTTAGGTATCTTGATAATAATTAAGATATTTTTCTTAATAAATTATCAATTAAACGTTTCTTTTTAATAATTCTGAGCGGGAGATACATGTCATAGTACATTTTTACTTTAATTTGTAGGTTCAGGGGGAGGGGGGGGGCGGTACATAACGATTCATATTTGAAGACAACCATGGAATCAAAAATGAGTACACATGTTTCTCAATTTTGAGTGCATTGGAACGGAGCTATTTTGAGTATGTGACGTATGTAAAATTGAGTACTTTTTACTCAATTTTGAGAACCCATTTTTTTCAGTGCAATTATTAAACCTCTATACGTACACGAAGCACGTCAAGGCGATAATCGTCGATGGATTTCCTCTGAAACTCTTTTTTTTTTTTTTTTTTTTTTTTTTTTTTCTTTGCCCACTGCTTGCTTGTTCAATACTGATACGGCCACCATGAATTACTTATGCCCACATAGATCAATTCGTGAATGGCACAAGAAAATCATGGAGAGCGGTTGAGTATTGGATAAAGCAAGCAGTGGACGGAAAATAGTATCAGGTGAAAACGTTGACGAATATCGCCTTGATTTGTTTCGTGCAAACAATGGTACACATATGAGGCATTCTCACAATCTTTTGACTTTTAAGTCTCTGAATAATAATTTTTTATTTAATACACTTTTTTGTGTTGTTTTTATTTCATATACTGGGGAACATGCTATTGCATGATTGCATAACAGTATTAACGAGATAAATAAGTTTTGGACGATGTTGGGGGGGGGGGGGGTCCAAATATACCACGAAATTCCTATACCGTCCCGTGTCCCTGATGCTGATTTTTAAGTTTAGATCTGTCTGTATAAAAGTGTTTCAATAAAAGTAATTCGATGTCATTTATTTCCGAAACTGGGACTATTGTTTTATATTATATATTATTGTTATTATATATATTATTTTTTTATATTGTTATTTATTGTAGCAAAAAATTAACCTGCACACATTTTTACGGTTGTTATTATTTTTTTTAACTCTGTCCCTGGGTTTTAGGTTCCTTACCGTCCCTCTTGCTAAAATCAGGGTTCGTATGAGTACCGTTATTTTCAAGGCGAAATATCTGAATTACTTTATATAAAAATCAATCTAGTTTAATTACACGAAATTCTGCGTTATTTAAGGAGAGATTTTCTATAAGAAAATACTGGTACCGAAGAGTTTCTCAGTCTGGAAATTCAAGGACCCGTACGAACCCTGTAAATACAGAAAATCATTTCAGGTGCAGCCACAGAATTTCTTTCCAACCTTTTTCTCATGCAGAATTATGCTAGAGAAAGAATGTCTAAAATTCTTAAACAGGAAATTTACTGCTGAATTTAAATTAGCATTTAAATATCAATTCCAAGCATCGTAGCTTTATTCGTAGTCTTACCGTCCCCAAAGTTTATTCCTGCACTTTTCGAGGTAAATTATTTTTTTTTATTTAATCCAGTGTAAATAACTGTTTCTAGAAAATAAATGAACATTGCGGCTATCACTTAGTCTTAACATGATTTGCCTACTCTTTTTTCCTATACCCTCCCCTTTTTTTCCCCCTTACCGTCCCTTCTTCAGCATCCCTTTAAGACAATCTTATACCGAAATTTTGTACTAAAAATACTACAGTGTTATAATTTCCTATTTGAATGTCCTGTGGGTACTATGCAAATTCACTATACGTAAAAATTTAGAAGAAAATAAAAAGTTAGAGACGTAAAGCGGAAAGGAAAATTAAACTCGCAAGTTTAACATAAACCTCAGTTAAATAAAAAAAAATTTCGCTGCTGACCATTTTTTCTTTATTTTGACTCATTAAGGCACTCGTCTATAAGTTTAAAATGTTATTTTAGTAAGTTTAATTTCACCAGATTTTTATTCCTGAAAGTTAAAAAATTGTGAGAAGGCCTCATATAGAGGTCTATTAATTGACGAAAGAAAAAAAAAAACTTCAATATGTACTCCTAATATTATACTACTTTCTGTATACTTATCTGTTTATTTATGTTTGTAATAAAATCTTGAAATTGTAAGGAGGCTTTGTAGATAACCTATAAAATTGATTTACTATATAAGTTAATTGGGACAAACTAGCATCTTAGACCAGAAACATCAGATTCACTGCCGAGACTGGTTGTGTTTAACTTCGTGGTCGCGAATTTAGTATATTTTGAAATTTGCTTTTATTGTCTTTTTCTTAAAAAAATTTTTGTCTTCAAAACTACACTTCAAAATGCGCAATAAAAATAAAAATGCTAATTTTATTTCCTGACATAGTTTATAGAAATAGAAATTTGTAATTCAAGAAACCCGCCCACACATTGTCTTTTTAAGTCCCAAATTGGCAATTATCATAGCGAGGGTACTTTATATTTGTTTTAATTTCACGGCACCAGCTTTTTATTTATAAAATTTTTTGGTTTATTGAATTTCTGAAAATCTGCTATCGTATAAAGCAAAAATTTCTATTCAAGTACAGGGATTTTGTGCATCCTACGTACACTGTCAGAAAAATTCGTTTTTCTGCACTAAATTAATCATCATTTTTAAACAAATAATTTCTGTACTCTTCGAAAACATGCTTTTTCCGCTAATTCTTCTCGGAAGTTTGAAAAAGAGGGGGGAAATTCCGTTTATGCCTTGTAAGCATGCGTATTGGCTGTATTAATACTAAAGTTAGAATTAATTTTAAAATGAAAAACCGAAAATTCGATAAATTAAAAGTTTTAATTTAGGGGAAGGTAGTACACAATGCGACGAAAATTATTATTACCTAACGAATGGCTACGATTTTTATTCTTTTGAAAAAAAATTTACTACATCTTTAAGCTACACAAATACGCTACACATTAATGTATAAATGGTTTTAAAAAAGCTATTTATAAAAGCACAGAAGCAGAATAACGGAGTATCAAAAATTGGCTCAGTGTGTACCACAAGTGGTACACAGTGAGACAATGTATATATTTTCATAAATCATACATTTTTACATTCTATCAATAATTTTCTGCAGTTTATGACTTCTAATTAATATTTCTAGATTTAAAAAAAATAAAAATATGAGTCTCGGGTGAACAATGGCAGACATTGGGCTACCTTCTTGCAAATTTTCAGCCTTTTACGTTTAGTAGATTTCACTAGCCATCGCCCCCCCCCCCCCCCCCCACACACACACACAGACAGAGAAAGGGAGAAAAAAACCTTCTTTTATTAATAAATAACTTTTTTTATATCAGAACAGCATAGTAGATACACAATGGGGCACGTCTCACTGTGTACCACAACTGTGTGTCTCACTGTGTACTTTCGTTACGTTGTAACAAAATGGATGCCATATCTGTTTCATCATCATTTTCACAGCTTTGAATGCTTGTGTTGTATTGTCGACATAGTCTATCATTAGATATAACTAGGTTTGGTTAAGTAAATATATGCTATAATCAAAGAAATAAACTCTAAAATTGGCGTTTATGTAACTTTAACCCCTGTAAAATAAATAATTCCTTACTATTTTGTTGGACGAGTAACCGAAGAGCCGAAACTACATCCACGTATTGCATAAGATGAGGTGGTTCAGTGTGTGTTCCAGCTAAGAGAAAAAGTTATAACTATATGTCAAAATGGCTGCTGTCTCACTGTGTACAATGCCTCACTGTGTACTCCCCTACCCTATTTAAAAACAAGCAATCGGAAATAATGCTTTCGAGTATAGAGAGATTCACTCAATGCAAACTAGTCGCAAATCCAATAGTACTTATCTGATTAATTCTAATTAAATTAGTCTGTTTTTAATAATTTGATGTTTATTGCTTTTATACTGCTACTGGGCATTTCATTACATAAATATGTCATTAAAAGTTGTAATCCAGGCTTTAAAAGCCGATAGTAAATAGAGTAGGCTGCCCTTGTCATTATGTATGTCCAAACTGTCTGTGTCTTTAAGGATTAATATCGCGGCTAATTACCTACGATTTTTTTCGAAAATCAATATCAACAATGCTTTTATACTTCTGTTACGATAGGTACCTCCAGCGCTCCTCAACACCTTTGCTGAACGCCCGTAAATCGAAATATGTGTGTAACTGGAAAATGCGCTTTTCTCAAAAACTACGCGACCTAGGGTAATCGCTATAATTTTCCTGCAAGGTTTAAAGTAATGTCTAGTACCTCTAATTTTTTCATAATTTTAGTTTCAGTAGATTTGGAAATAGATGAGGGGACATATTTTTGCAATACATTTTCGATGATATCGCCTAAAATATAATACTTAAAATTAAAAGAAATGTATTTTTGAGTTCAGCATTAGGAAATCTTTCACAGGATACCCCACACGATATACAAAGAAAAGATTTTATTTTCAAGTAATTTAATTAGCCCCTGTACATTTCCCCTAAGTATATTTGTGAATTATTAATAATCTGTAAATATGTGGGTTAATAGTCTTTATTACATCCCCCAATTTGAACTTTCCACGTTCTATAGTTTACGAGCAAAATGTCTATGACAGACACAGGGGTGATTTTATAATGGTTCCGTTTTTTCTTTTTAAGTACGGAACCCTAAAAACAAACATTTCTTTTTGAATTTAATTCAAAATGTAATACTCATATTTTACATCTAACAATCAAATTGTCTTATTAAAAATATGTCTAATATGTAATATTTTTTTTTCTCTATTATTCTATAAGTGCTAAAACACCAACCATTATTTCATACTGTAGAAATGTTCCTGCAATTCAGTTTAAATTTCCAAGTTTTCTGCACAAGAAATTTAACAAGCCTTACCAATCCCCCATTTGAAGAAAACCCCTATCTCCCTCTTAAACTCACCCTCTGCCAGGTGCTCGTTGGCCGAGTGTTTGAGATGCTCGATTCGAAACGCGCGGTCCCCGGTTCAAAACCAAGTCGATCCACGGAAATAAGAGAGAAGTGCCTTTTCAAAAACTCATTTTTTTTCAGATTACGGAAATTTTCTGCCATAGAAAAAAAAAAAAAAAAAAAAAAAAGAGCGGAAATTTCTTTAATTCTCGGCTATATACCGGTAGCAGTGCTGCCAAGAATATTTCTGTGAATTAAAGAAAGCATTTCTGAGAGTGTATACGTGCTGCTCGCCGCGGAGGTATTAAGCGCGTTTTCGATTACATATTTGTTAAATATGTGTCCTATTTATTTATTTACTCATTAAATTTTAATTTCGTTATTGAATATTAACCGCAAACTATGCTCAACTATTTATATTGTTTATGTGCAACGGGTACTCTTCCCTAATAGGGCAGTGCGCGATGTAAATGTATTTAAAAAAAGCATGCTTGAAAAATATTTTAAAAACCATAAAAAAGAAAATCAGTAAATAAAGATACACTTTTTCAAACAAATTGCACTTGAAAATATTATTTTCTCTATCAGACTGAGTAAACACTGAAATTGTGCAATGTTTAGAAATTCATAAATGCCCGATAAAAACGGAATTTTTTACTCAAATCATTGCCATCATCAATCTGATGTAAGCGTTACTCACCATCACGTTTTTGCTTTTTAATATAGATTATAATTGTATATTTCTTAAACAACTATACTGTTTGCATTGCTTACGAAAAAACTTTATTTTTGCAGAAGCACCAGTTATTATTAACGATTGTATATCTGCTCTACAACCATATATGAGGACCCCAGAAGCCAAGGGGTATAAGTGACAAAATTGAAAAAATTGAACTAAGTGCACAGACGACCAGGAAATATGCTTTTTTCTTTTCATGTAAAGAAATATAAGTGATTTTCTAATTATGTGTTTTGTTTTAGAGATTTTGCCGAATAATGATCAATATTGATTAATTATAAATTTAAAGAAAATTGCAAACTACTTTTTTCACATTTATTGAAAAAAGAGTTCAAAGACCACTGTGAAATAAGCAGCAGTTTCCAATTTCAATTCAGTCAATTATTATTGATGTTCAAGTTTAACGTCAATTATCTTTGAACCCAATTTACTCCAAATCGAAATTTTGTCACTTGTACCCCTTGGCTTCTGATGTCCTCATATATTATTTAATTAGTTAATAAACAAACTTCTTTATTTGATTGCACACATTTTCTGAATTAAACTAAATATTATATGTACCGCTATCATGAAATGCATTTTATTTTCACGGAAACTCCAGTTGTTATCTAAACTACAAGATGATCTTTACTTCAAAGCAGCTATTAACCCCTTGGGTACATTTGACGATTGAGACTCGTCATGCATTTGGCCGCTGGCGCCTATTTTTATATTCTATTTTTACCACTATTTAAAGAAACTTTTTTTGTTATATATTTCTCTTGAACATGATGTCAAAGTGTATATGAAACACTATTGTTTTTAGAAAGTGGTGCGAGATAGAATAATAAATAATAATGATGATTAAAAAAGAGCAAGTAGCGGCCCTGAAACAAATGTGTACCCAAAGGGTTAAATATTCATTTAAAAGTTTTTAATACGACGTCGGTGTTACTCATGGACATCATGTTTTTCCTTTATCATACGAAAAATTGTATTTTGGAAGAATCCCCAGTTATTATCAAAGGTTGCATATCTCCTACAACCATATATATTTTTTAATTAGTTAATAAACAAACTTATTTATTAGATTGCATACATTTTCAGCAATAACCCTTTCAGGGGCAAGGTACTTGTATTCATAAAATGTTGAAATAATTTAATGACTCCAGTATTTACAAAAGAATTTATTTGTAAACAAGTAAAAGCATATTTTTCGCGTACTTAATAAAGGTGAAATTTTCATTGTAAAATTCCGGTGCGAATGTGGCAATTAGGAATTTAAAAAATGTGATGCCGTAACGAAAGTTTTCCGCCACAGCTAATACGGTCTCTGCAAACAGTTCGCGTTGACGTGTTTGCTCATATTTTGTCAAACGATTTTTCGCATTTGAAAGAAAGAGACTTGCTTTATAATACTGTGTTGTGAAATTTGTAAAAAAATATCGTTATCATTAAGTACAAGGTGTTTGAAATGGAACTATTACGCTACCAGATTAGAACCACATTTACTTCCAGTTCTGTTGCAAAAGTCTACATAATGTCACCGAATAAAGTGTACAGTTTTAGGTACTAGAGTGTTGTATCATATGACACTGTAACGGTTTGGCGGAATGGTGGTTATATATAATATTACAGTTAATTATATATATATTATAATTAGTATTATGTAATGGTGATTGGGCGGAAAACTTTCGTTACAACCTAATAAATACTATATGTGCTGTTACCATGAAATACATTTTATTTTCACGGGAACCCCAGTTGTTATCTGAACTACAGGGTGAGCTTTATTTCAAAACCGCTATTAAATATTCATTTAAATATTTTTCAGTATGACGCCAGTGTTACTCACGGACATGTTTTTACTTTATAATACAAAAATTTTGTTTTTGAAGAATCACCAGTTATTACACTAGCCTGCAAAATTTGGTTTGTGTCGTGTTTTTTAGCTTTTGATAACTGATTCTTATGTATTTTGTAGCACTGAAGCCGAAAATGACCTTCATTTTTTACTATCACGTAAGCATTTTTTGTAAATCGTAAATTTCAATGTTAAAAAGTCAAAAAATAGAGAAAATCTGATACTATAAAATAGAAGTGACGGTTGTGTTTTTTAACTTCTGATAATTGATTTTTATGTATTTTTTAGCGTTGAATCCAAAAATGACTTTTATTTTTAACCACCAAGTCAGGATTTTTCGCAAATAGTAAATTTCAAAGTTAAAAAGTCAAAAAATAGCGAAAATCTGATACCATAAAAAAGTAAAACCTTTTTTATTTTCATAATAATTTATTCAATTTTTTGGCTTATACTGGGGATTCTTACAATTAAACAGTTCAGGGGACTATGAGCGTAAGGCGTAAAGTTACACATGTTCCATTTCACTTGCGTCACGCCTTTAATTGTTTCTCTCACGTGCTTGCTCCGAGTGACATATGCGAAATGTTTTCTATTATATGTAACTAAAAATTTTGAATATAATTTGTTCTTATTTAATGGAATTACCTCTACAATCTCGTAAAGGTTACTTACTTCTAAGGTAGTTCCCTAATCGCCTGTTCAATGGAATACTACATACCTCCACATCCACAGGACTAATCAACCCCCTGACCCCCCTCATTAGACTCCTGAGCTGTTTAGCTGTAAGAATCCCCAATATGAGGCAAAAAATTGAATAAATTATTATGAAAAAAAGTTTACATCTATAGTATCAGATTTCCACTATTTTTTTTACTTTTTAACTTTGAAATTTACGATTTAGAAAAATTCTGACGAGATGGTTAAAAATGAAGATTATTTTCAGATTCAGTGCTAAAAAATACAGACAAATCAATTATCAAAAGTAAAAAAAAAAGCATCACATCTATTTTATGGTATTAAATTTTCGCTATTTTTTTACTTTTTGATTTTGAAATTTACGATTTGCGAAAAATCCTGAGATGCTAGTTAAAAATGAAAGACGTTTTCGGATTCAGCGCAAAAAAATATAGAATTCAATTATCAAAATTTAAAAAGCGCAATCATCAAAGGCTTGTGTTATCAAAAATGGCATATCTCCAACAATCATCTTTATTATTTACTTAGTTAATGAACAAACTCCTTTATTATACTGCATACATTTCCAGCATTAAACTAAACATCATTTGTGCTACTGCCGTGAAATACTATGTTTTATTTTCGGATAAATCCCACTTGTTATCTAAACTACAAGAGGTGAGCTTTACTTCAAAACCTCCATTAAATATTGATTTCAAAGTTTTTCATCGTGACGTCAGTGTCACGGAAAATTTTATTTTTGAAGAATCATCAGTTATTATCAAATATAGCATATCCTTAACAACAATCTTTATTATTTACTTAGTTAATGAACAAACTCCTTTATTAGATTGCTTACATTTCTAGTATTAAAGTAAATGCGAGTCGAAACTCGGCGAATTAAAATATTTAAAAGAACTGATTGACTGAATTTATAAAAAAAAATAACAAAAATAATTACAATAATTAATCAATATTATATTGACTATAGCCTAACTCTTAAAATAAATATTATTTTTAATTAACACATTGAGGATGTGTCACGTGAATTGACGTTTTCGGGGATTGATGGAAGAAAATATTACTGGTACCGGAAATTTTGTAAGGATGAGTAAAGAAGGTGTAATCCAGGGATGCTTACTTCTGATCGGTTTTAATTTCTAACGACATTTGTAAACGTAAATTTCGTGCTCGTTTTCGAAAGATGACCCGTCCTCAATGTGTTAAAGTTTAATTTCAACTTTTCAAATTATTGAAAATGAAACTTTATTCTTACTCCTATACTCCTAGTCAAACATGCAATTAAGATAATGAAATTTTGACGTTATTTTAATTGAGGCCTTGATTTCTACGTAATAAAAAATCAACGAAAACTGCGCTACTATGAAACAGTTATAACTTTCGTCTTCAACCAAATCTATAAAAAATAACATCTTTTTCACCGTCGCAAAATTTACATGCATATTTTTCATATTCATATTCACTATTTAAGGAATATTTTAACGTGCAATAGATTATTAATAAATATATTCCCGAACTTGATGTCACGTTTGCCAGTTACAATTTTGAATATTAACATTCGCACTTTTTACTTGAGGTTCTAATCTGAGAGCCGGCGAAATCCAGAAATTTACTTTCACACGCATTCGTAGTAAAATATTTAATTAAAGAAAATATTCATTTCATTTTTACTATGACATTATTTTCACCCACTGAAGACCTTTGAGATTAGCGATTCAATCTCAGTATCAGTGGAATGGAAAAAATATTGATTGAAATGCAATAGCTTCACATTTGCCATTTTATTAACATACATTTGACCTGTGTGCTTGGCGTCAAGCGCCCGCTTATAAGTCATCGTCAATATATACACGGACGAGATAGCACACACAAGAAAATTTACAACACAGAGAAATACAACCGGGAGCTCCACAAAGAGTGTGCAACGGAGCCAGCGGGATTCGAACCCACACCCACCTGCACTCGCAAGCGATTAGTGGTGTGATGCCTTGACCACTCAGCCACGGTGGGCCCTGCAACAGCTTTATGAGTAAAAATACGTTTTTTTTTAAATCATGACTCCATTTTCTGTTCAAAAGTTTTTAAAAAGTTATTTTTAACTAGCCGCCCTTGGCGACAAGTTTGGCCTCCCTTAAACATATGCTAAGCATTGTATCACGTTACTTTTATGCATAATTAATTTACTTGCTCAATCCTTCGCCAAATCCGAAGATTCTGATACAGAAATCCTGAATTCGGCATTTTTATGTTAGCCGGGCGCAGGTGATAAATAGCCAAACATTATTCTCGTCGTATTTTTTTTCGTTTTTCATTTAAAATATAGTATTTTTACTAATTTTATTTAAAATGCATAACTTTAATTTGAAACCGAAATATTTAAAATTTATGACTCTCAATTATTGCTTTAAAAAAAAGAAAAATAATAAATAATACCATAAACCATGACATTTAATTTCAACATCAAAGCTTTGTTTTAATTTACCACGTGAAAAATTGTTTATGACAGTCGCATGAAATGGATTATTATAATACTGTAATACTGATGACATGATATTTACAATATTTGGCGATTTATCACCTGCGTCCGGCTAACATTAAAATACCAAATTGGTCGCTTGGCATACAAAAAGTGAAGCGGTCAACCCAGAACTGTTGATGACAGCCACATGGCTTCGGCTTTTATTATTTTTAATTGTAATACGAAAATAGAATCCTTAATATTATGGTAATTCTCATTTTCCCCCTTCTCTCACCAACAATGGATGTAACCCGATTGCCACCAATGTGAAGAAATTTCAATGTGAAGGACTTTATAAATTAAAATTAAAATATAAAAATGGAATTATTTAAAAAAATAGTGAGTGAAGGCACACCTACAAATAAAATGCTTTCATTAAAAAAAATAATTATCAAAATCGGTTCAGGAGAAAGCTCAGGCCAGATGACTAAAAAAACAGCCTTGTTCTTTAAATATATAGATTATACCTGTGCTGCTGCCGTGAAATACGTTTTATTTTCGGACAAAATCCGCTTGTTATCTAAACTACAAAGTGAGCTTTACTTCAAAACCCCTATTAAATATTCATTACCTCAACCAAATAAAAGTTTTTCAAGTGCAAAGAGTTATTTTGTAAGGAGATCTGATCTATTGGAACTACTTAACCTTTTAATGGGAAGGGGTAAACTTGAATACTGTATGATTACAGCTCTTTGATAATCTATTATTACCGAACTGCTATTGATTTATCTTTATCGGAAGTTGTCTTTTAGTGCTATATTTTGACACATCGGATCTACGGTTAGGGTTCATTAATCTATTCAATCTGATAAAAGTTTTGTTTTTCTGTTACTTGGCAACATGTTCTGTGTGTTGACAGCTTCGATAATCATAAAGGACGGGCATTTTTAACAGTTTATGGCACTGAAAAATTCAGTAACAGCCTGTTTTACAGATAACAATCGATGTTTTCAAGCCGTTTTAGCAGTCCCAGCTGCCGAAAACGATAATATTATCCTGTAAAATAATTTTTTTATAAATCATTATGGAAGTTAGTGATGCACCCATACAAAATGTGAGATTAAGATTTTATGTAGGCGTCTTGTTGATTGATATACGCTAATTTTTGTATTTTTTAAAAATCTGGAACTTTGTATGTTTTTATGGATTATATAATCTTTGAGGTACACTGTTAAAAATTTTGCAGTATTCTGGCAGGTCATTCGACCGTTTTATGAAAAAACGGTTTCATAACCATAATTTAACTATATTCTGACCATTAAATGGCCAATAATATGGTCAGAATAGTGTTAAAATTACGGTTGTGTAACTGTTTTCGGAAAAAAACGGTCAAATGACCTGCCAGAATGCTGCAAATTTTTAACAGTGTATACACAAGGTGTACATATATGAATATCCCAACTTTACAGGACTATTAAAAGAAAACAAAAAAAAGTACGACCTTGTTAAGAGAGATTTAAACGACGAAAAAAGTATTTAAAGATTCATACACACTTGAATTTGTGCTTTTTAACGTTGTTTTCTTTCTCAATATATTGGCGCAAAGCATACAATCCTCCCCCCTTTTTATGTATAACCTTGTTATTCATCGGAAATAAAACATAACAGTTGAAACTTTACGAAGATTGTGATAGATGTAAATAAAAGTCATCGCTCCATGTAACTCTTTTTTTTTTTTTTTTTTTTTTTTTTTGTGGAGCTTAATCAAAGATTAGGTGTTTGTTCCACCGCTACCAACTGATATTGACGAACCTACCCAGCAAAGAGGAAATTGCTGGCCAGCAGCAAGATAGGTGCTGACAATGATGGAGAAGTGCTGGCTGAGGGTCTACCACTGCATGACCACTGCTGGACAGCTTCAGTCAACTTTGCTGTTGGAAATAATCAGATAAAATTCTGCTGGGCATCCATTTTATCTCATGCGCTGGCCCATCATTACATGGAAGTGCACGAACTTTTGCAGTATTAGTGCTGGGAACCCGTATGCTAGGTGGCGCTGCGAATATCGAAGACATTGAGTATTTGAACATAAATTTGAAATGAATATCTTAACACAATTTATGCTGTGAAGCTAATTTTTTTTTTTTTGAAACTGTAAAAAATATAGTACCACTGCCACCAACAAAATAAATAAGTAAATGAATAAATAAATAAATTCTTTATTTCAACACTTTTTTTATCTCTTTAAATCTGGTTTTACTAGGTTACAAAGGATTTCGGTTTTCATAATTTACGCAGTTCAGAATGAATAATAAAAAAAAGCGTATAAAATACATAGGATTTCTATACAATAGAATAATTTCTATACCAGTTTAATGATTGGGAACGTAAATCACAAAAGAAACAAACTTGAAATAGTGTAATGAAAGCTTGCAAACTACGAGTACTCGTAGCGTACGCTGAAAGCACTTGTTCATGTCCGTTCGCGAAAACCAAGCAGCATCGAGCGCGGTCAGTACTTGGGAGGGTGACCACATGCAGTTCAAATATTTCTATAGACATTTCTATTACAGACACTTCTACAGATGTTTCGATAGCTCTTGGTGAAACTAGCTTATAGAAAAAAGAGCCATAGTTATATAATACTTTGTTTTTTATAGAATTCTATAAGACATTTTTGTAAGGGAAAGTGCTGGGCCAGCAAAGGAATAGCAGTGGGATAGGTGCTAGCACTGCAGGAAAAGTGCCGGATTGAAGTAATGTGATGGCATACCAATGCTGACCTGCTGTTGGCTATCACTGATGGGCCAGCTGCATTCGGCTTGGAAACTTTTCGACTTGTTTAAGTAATGGCACCCTTGCACTTTACCGCTGATAGCACTGCTGGCTGCCCTCTTTTTTCCAGCTGATGGCCCACTGTTTCTTTCTTTGCTGGGTAGGACACGCATATCTGCAGCCGTTCAAATAGTCACACCGGACATGACGAAAAAAGTGTGGGATGAGTTACCGAGCCCACCGTGGCTGAGTGGTCAAGGCATCACACCGCTAATCGCCTGCGAGTGTAGGTAAGTGCGGGTTCGAATCCCGCTGGCTCCATTACACACTCTTTGTGGAGCTCCCGGCTGTATTTCTCTGTGTTATAAATTTCCTTGTGTGTGCTATCTCGTCCCTCTTTTTTTGACGATGACTTATAAGCGGGCGCTTGACGCCAAGCACAAAGGTCAGATGTATGTTAATAAAATGTTAATGTCAAAGATGAGTTATCGTACAGCCTCGATATCGTTCGTATTTCTGGAGGGCTCACATTGAGTACTTATAATTGTATTGAAATTAAACTTTCAACTGTTATTTTTGATTTCCAATCAACAATAAGATTTTTTTTTTTTTTTTTTTTTTTTTTTGAGAATTCGTTATGATGATCACTCTATGGTTCCGTAATAATTTGTTAAGGTTGTTCTCAAATCCAAATTGGTTACTTTATGACACATTTTTTATATCATTTTTGTTCTCACTGTTCTTAATTTTGTCTTTTTATTGAAATTAGGAAGTGCTCTTATTCAGAAACTATGTAATCGATTTTTATTTTTCGTTTTTCGACAGAAACAGGCGCTCTTTCAGAAACTGTGGTCAAAATTGCCGTTTTGAACTGAATATCCGTTCACGACGGCGCCTCTAGGGGGAAAAAGTATGTGTCGACAAGTTTCGCGTTTTTGAGCGGTAAAAAATATTTTTTTGAGTACCGCCTTAATCTGTCTTAATAATTCATGTATATGTGTCAAATATTAGATTTATTTTCGTTTTGGTGTATTTAAAGGTCATAACTCCAATTTGTTGGATACAAATGGATTCTTTTATTGCTATTAGCTTTATGCTCACTGAAACAAGCAATGTACTGAGAATATATTAACACATTTTTGGCTTTAGAAAATGCATATGTGGGCGTGGCTAAGTAAATTATGATAATTTAATTAAATATTGATTTTTCCACATTACGTTTTTTCCTAATGCTTATAACATATTTTTAATAGTTTAAAATATACTCTTAAAATTTTTTCTCTTTTTTTTTATAGATAGAATTAAGCACTACAAAATTAAATTAAGTGCATTTAAAAACCAACACCGAATTAAAATGTTTCACTGATATAATAGAAGAAGAGTAACCTTTTAGTTCTTAATTTTAAAGAACTATCTGTCATTCTACATCAAAAAGATTTAAATTCTAAATTTAAAGTTTAAATACTATTGGAGCATGACAATTCGTTAAGGACTCTTAAAGATTCATGTATGCCTATCGAATATTAGATTAATTTTTCTTTCGACATGTTTAACCTCCCTTGAGGGGCGGTGGGATACATTATGTACCACTTAATTTTAATCCAGATTTACATCCGAAAATTTTATTTAATTTTTACTTTTATAGCTTTCGTGGGGGAAAAAAAAAGAAAGAGGTTGTAAAATTGCTTTTCTTTATTATGAAATAAAATATTTCGAAAATTTTCGGTGTGAATTCAGCATTACAGAAGCACAATTACTTGTCCCTGAAAGGGTTAAAGGTCATTACTCAATTTATTGCATACGAATAACGAATTCATTCTCTTATAGCTACCCTAGCTTTGTGTTAGCTGAAACACACAATCTTTATTCACAATTTTTTTTTAAAAAATTTCTTTAAAAATGCATAAGCTGGCGTCGTGTTAAATTATTATAATTTGACTAAATATTGAATATTTTCAAATTACGTTTTTTCTCTAATGCTTATAACGTATTTTTAATGCCGTCTAAAATATACTCTTAATTCCTTTTCTTTTTTGAGATGGACTTAAATACTAAAAAATAAAATTATATTAATTGCATTCAAAAAATAGCGCTTAAAATTTTTCAGTTACGCAACAAAAGGACATCCTTCAAGCTCTAAAATTAAAAAAAACTTTCTTTCATTATACGTCGTAAAGATATTGAATATTTCCAACTGAGCGAAAAAATGCCCAGGCTGGGAATCGAACCCAGATCCTTGGCTTACAAGGCCAATGCTTTTCCATTTAAGCTAACTGGGCCGACAACCAGCCAGCATATTTCGCTCAGAAAACCTTATTGGTAATAACATCTGGTCTGTCATGTAGACAGCTCAACAGAATAAACCGCAGGTAAAGGAACTCCATATAAACGATGGATACGTAGATGAACTATTATTTTAACACAATCAAACTGATTGGTAAAGTTATCATACGAATTGAATATTTCCAACTGAGCGAAAAAATTCGCTCAGTTTTTTCGCTCAGTTGGAAATATTCAATTTGTATGATAACTTTACCAATCAGTTTGATTGCGTTAAAATAATAGTTCATCTACGTATCCATCGTTTATATGGAGTTCCTTTACCTGCGGTTTATTCTGTTGAGCTGTCTACATGACAGACCAGATGTTATTACCAATAAGGTTTTCTGAGCGAAATATGCTGGCTGGTTGTCGGCCCAGTTAGCTTAAATGTAAAAGCATTGGCCTTGTAAGCCAAGGATCTGGGTTCGATTCCCAGCCTGGGCATTTTTTCGCTCAGTTGGAAATATTCAATTCGTATGATAACTTTACCAATCAGTTTAATTGTGTTAAAATAATAGTCGTAAAGATAGTTGAAATACTAATTATCAGAGCAGGACAATTTGTTAATGCTCCTTAAAGAGTTATATAATACCTGTCATACGTTAGATTATTTTTGTTTACATTTGTTTACATTTGTTTATAGGTCACAACTCCAATTTGTTTCATACGAATTTGTTTATTTATTTATTTATTTGCTGTTTTATGTTTCATGTTCACTGAAACATAATACAATGCACGGATATTTTATTTTTCATTAGAAAATGCATAAGTGGGCGTGGCTTAAAAGTTAAAAAAAAATATTTTACACTAGAATTTTTATTTATTATTTAACTTATTTATTTAACTGTGTGTGCGCGTGTGTGGTTAACTTTTAATTTATTTTATAAAGAAATTTCTAGTTCGAATCGACATTTATTATTTTTGTACGAGCCTCATCATGGTTCTAGTTTTAATTAAATGCAGATTTCTCTTAACGATGTTTTTATACTAATGCGTATAACAGATTTTACTACAGTTTAAAATATGCTCTTAAAATTCTGGCCTTTTTTTTTTAGATGGCATTGAGTACTGTAAAAGTAAATAAATTATTTGCACTGATAAAACAGTACTGAATTAAAATGTTTCAGTGATCTAACAAAAGAAAGATATCCTTTACGTTCTAAAATTTAAAGAAGTCTCTTTTATTGTACGTCGATAAGATATTTTAAATATTAATTTTGGAGCATGACAATTCGTTAAGGATTCTTAAAGATTCATATAACGCCTGTCAAATGTAAATCTTATTTTTTGTTCCCATACGTGTAAAAGTCACAACTCCAATTTGTTCCATACGAATTTATTTTTCGCTATTCTAGTTTCCCGTTCGCTGAAACATACAATATATGTACATTTTTTAAATGCATTTTTTCATTTAGAAAGTGTATAAGTGGGCGTGGCTCATTAAATGATAATATTTAAACACTGGAATTATGGGAAATTTTACTCAAGTGTTATAAAAAATATTTTACACCAGAATTTTTATTTAAAACTATTGAACTTATGTATTTAATCTATTTTTTTATGTGGTTTTAGTTTTAATTAAATGCATATTTCTCTTAATTACGTTTTTACATTAATGCTTATAATATATTTTTAGGACAGTTTAAAATATACTCTTAAAAGTCTGGTTTCCTTCTCAGATAGAATTAAGTATAATAAAATAAAATAAAATATTTACATTCAAAAAACAATGCTGAATTAAAACACTTCAATGATGTAACAAAAGAAGGATATCCTTTACGTTCTAAAATTTAAAGAATTCCATTTCATTATACGTCAAAAACTTAGTTTAAATACTAATTATTGGAGCATGAAAATTCGTTAAGAAAGTTCTTAAAGATTCATTATATGCCTTTCAGATGTTAGATTTATTTTTAATTTGACATGCTTAAAAGTCACTTCATTTCGTTCGATCAGCATTTATTTTTTTATTATTGCTATTATAACTTCATGTTCACCGAAACGTACAATATATTGACAGGATCGTCAGTTACAGAAACTTAAGCACTTCTTAATGTTTTTAGAAGAAATTTCTGGTTTGAATCATAATTTATTCGTTTTGTACTGGTCTAAACGACCCTTTATTGCAGTCCTAGTGTTAATAAAACGTGATTTCTCCTAATTATGTTTCTGTACTAATGGTTATAATTTATTTTTAATACAATTTAAAATATACTCTTAAAATTCTGCCTGTCTTTTTAAATGGCATTAAGCAGCATAAATTTAAATAAATTATTTGCATTAAGAAAACAGTACTGAATTAAAATGTTTCAATGATGTAACAAAAGAAAGATATCCTTTAAGTTCTAAAATTAAAAAAATTCTCTTTCATTTTATGTCAAAAAGGTAGTTTCGTTACTAATTATCGGAGCCGACAAATCGTTAAGGATTTTTAAAGATTCATATGTCTTCCTCTTAAATGTTAGATTTATTTTTGTTTTGACATGCTTAAAGGTCACTTCACTCTTTCTTTTCGAATTTATTCTTTTATTATTGCTCTTCTAGCTTCATATTCACTGAAACGTACAATGTATTGACAGGATCATCAGTTACAGAAACTTAAGCACTTCTTAATGTTTATAGATTGAATTGTATCATAAATTTTCTAAATAATAATGCCAAATTCTCAGCAAATGACGCTGGGTACTATTAGTAATATTTTCTATTCATCGTTGGTATTCATTAATGATTGAAACTACTTAATGTTTATTGATTGAATTGTATTATAAATTTTCTAAATAATAATGCTAAATTCTTAGCAAATGACGCTGGGACTATTAGCATGGCTGCCACATTCGACTATTTTTATATTATGGTCGCACCATTATTTAAAAAAAAATGCATTTTGTAGTATATTTCTCTTGCAAATGCTGTCAAAGTGTATGTAAAAGATTTTTGGTTTGAAAAATTGGTGCGAAATAGAATAAAAAAAATAGTCGCCTGTGGCAGCCCTGTATTAGCAATATTTTCTATTCATCGTTGGTATTCATTAATGATTGAAACTACTTAATGTTTACAGATTCAATTGTATCATAATTTTTCTAAATAATAATGCTAAATTCTCAGTAAATGACGCTGTGTACTATTAGTAATATTTTCTATTCATCGTTGGTATTCATTAATGATTGAAACTACTTAATGTTTATAAATTGAATTGTGTCATACATTTTCTAAATAATAATGCTAATTTCTCAGCAAATGACGCGGGGTACTATTAGTAATATTTTCTATTCATTGTTGGTATTCATTAATGATTGAAACTACTTAATGAATAACGAAAATGGATTTTGCATGTTTTTTAAAATTTGAAGTCAAATGAAATATTTATTTAAGCAATCATCAAGCCATTTTTAAAAAATGGAAATTTATTAACCCCTTCAGGGGCAAAGTACTTCTCTTGCAAAAATGTTAGAATGATTGAATGACACCGGTATTTATAAACAAATTTATAAGAAAGTAAGTAAAAGCTTTTCTTCGCATGCATTATATAAAAAAAAAAAAAAAAAAAAAAAAAATTAATAAATTCTGATGCCAATGTGGCATTTAGGAATTATAATTAACTGGTATATATAATATACCGGTGCCCTTCAAGGGGTTAATGAACTATAAAACCGATAGTCACAGCGATTTCTTAAAAAGTTAAAAAGCGTCTATTCAGTTGTCAAAGAGAAATATTGACAGAATGAAAAGAAAAATATTGTTTTAGAAAGAAAGTTATTTTCTGTTTCGTTCGAAACTTGCTTAACTTGCAATATTTTCGTTAATTTAAAAATACTTTAAGTCGATGTATTGAACTGAAAAAAAGTAACTGAATTAAATTTTGATCTATTTACAACTTTTCGTTGAAAAGTGTTTATGGATTCGGTTTGTCTGGCCGTCTGTCTGTCCGTACGCAGATATTCTCGAATTGCCATGCAATTGATATATGTTATTTAAGTTTACTATGGCATGTTTGGTGTTGAGAATGTACTTCGTTTACAGGGGAACACAAAAAAATTCCGTTATAATATTGTGCATGGGGGAAAATCGTTTACAATGTATTCTAATGGTGTTACACTATTTCTAGAACATTGAAATTGATATACGTCACTGAGGTGCACTACAAGAAGCTTACTATAAAACTTAGTAGGCATAGAATGAATCAACCATTTACAGGGAAACACAAGGCCCCGCCAGTGGCTGAGAGGTTCTGCTCTCGAAGCTGGTAGACGGGAGGTGCTGGGTTCGATCCCAATCGCACCCGCTGGCTTAATCGTTCGGAGTTTTCGTGGTTTTCTTCGAACCTTGGTTTTCCAAGCGTTAATACGGCTTAGGTTCCTTTAGAAAGAATCCCACGGAGGGCACTCCCCCCCTCTTAGGGCCTATATCCCTCGTGATGATAATTGGCCGTCATAAACACAACCAACCAACCAGGGAAACACAAAAGAAGTCGGTTACTATGAGTGATAATTGCAGGAAGTGGTATCGTTTTCAGTTGTGTTATGTGTTTTTAATTTAACTTTTTTTAAAAGTTAATGCTTACTGTCTATGAATTCTATAGAACATGTACAGAGCTGCACAAAAGAATTCGAGTACATTTTTGTTTATCGACGGAATTTGCTGAAAGATGATTTTCAACTGTGTTATGCGTTTCAGAACTGAAATAAATTTTAGCATACTAGGTAGTATATATGCAAATCAATACATGATATATATATAGAGCTTTGCAAAATAAATTGAATACTTTTCGGACGACAGCTGGTAATTACTGAAATTGTCTTTTCAAATGTGTTATGCGTTTCTAAATTTTTTGCTTAGGTGTTACGTTTCGCCTTATGAAACGGAAGAGTTTTGTTACAGTATTCTAAATGTGTTGGAAAGAAATTCATAATCTATGCTTGACGCATGATTTTTATTCCATGTTTCCTTTATTTTCACAAATATTTGCAAGATACTTGGGAAATAGCTTAGATGAGGCGTGTCCAATGTTTTTGCCTGCAGGTTACTTGTCAACACTATTATCCTTTAATAAGCCTCATCTTATTTAATCATTTCAGGGGCAAGTAATTGTGTTTCTGTAATGTCGAATTCATCGGAATCTTAATTTTTTTTTAATTGCAAAATAAGGAAAAGCAATTTTATGAGCTTTTTTTCCCCCACCAAAGTTAAAAAAGAAAAAATTAATAAAATTTTTCTGGTGCAAATCTTTATTAATCGTAAATATCCCACCGCTCCTCAAGGGGTTAATCGGAGATTTTTTGTTATCAAGCAAAGTGAATAATAATATTCGGAAATAGTGGCTAGAAATAGTAGTCTAAGCGCATGTTGGATATCTCCGGCTTAGAAGATGTTTTTTAAATATTTGAATACCTCATTTTAAATGTATGCCATTTTTGGGGTCAAATATCGCCTTAACATTAAACTAATCATGCATAGCCAAAAAACAGGGTTCAATTTCAGAGGTACCGATAAACCAAAAATATGTTCTTAAAGCGTAAACCTTCTTTTAATCGATGGTGTTATCGTTTTTTAAAAATATGAATTTTAACTCTTTCAAATGCACCGGAGAACGCAGGTCACGTCGCGCCTCACGGAGACGATATTTTTTCTACGCTAAAATTAACTAAATATCCGTATTTTAACACAACATTTTTATAACATCGCAACAGACCAGATTTACATCACCTCAGGTAGAAATATTTTTTACAAAATAAAATGTGTGAAAAATTCGACGAAATCTGTAAAAACCCGAGTGTTTAGTCGCGATTTCGCTCGCTTTCGGTGCGCATAGACTCGAAAAATCAAATCAGGCAGAAAATAAAATACCAAATAGCACATACTTTCAATTCAATATTTTTTCACAATTTATACATTTAAAAATATAAATTCAGACAAAATAGAGTTCAAGATATAAAATCATACAAATTTGAGGTTCATTAAAGCGTAATTCATCACCATCCCGGGCGACGCCGGGCGGGTCAGCTAGTGTTAAAATATAAAGAACTTTCTTTAACTGAATGCCGAAATGACAATTAAATGCTAATTATTGGAGCATGACAATGCATTGCTGCTTCTTAAAGATTCATGTAGGCCTGTCAAATGTTAGATTTAATTTTGTTTTGACATGTTTAAAGACCATAATTCCTTTCGATAAGAATACATTCTTTTATCGCTATTTTAGCTTCATATTCACTGAAATGCAACAAATTATTGACAGGATCATCAGTTATAGAAGCTTAAGCGCTTCTTAATGTTTACAACTTGAGCAGCATCCTACATTTGCTGATTAATAATGCTAACGTCTATTCAAATGTGGCTGGTACAATTAGTCATGTTTTCTATTCATCGTTGCTATTCATTAAATTGCTTTTAGAATAATCAAAATAGAGTTAACATTTTTCAAATTCGAAGACTAATGGAATATTTATTTAGGCTATTATATTGGAAGTTTTCAGTTTCTTCTGTTTTTACAGGAAATAAGTATTGGATTTGTGAAAATTTTCGACTTCTGGTTTTGGACGGATTTACTCGTTTCAGAAGGTCTCGAACACGATTTGACTGTTTTTAGAAAATGTCTGTCTGTGAGTCTGTCTGTCTGTGACACAAGTTTTGTGGACGCTCTATCTCAAGAACTAATGCACGGAATTTAATAAAAATTTATATTCAGTTAGTTCCTGATATGAAATGGTGCTGATTAGTTTTTGGTGTAAATGGTACTACAGGTGGCGCTGCTATGCTGCATTTTTCGCAATCTCAAGAATTGGTGCACGGATTTTCATCAAACATCAGATTCAGTTAATCCTCGACAGAAGTTGGTGCTTATTAAGTTTTGGTGTTGATTGCCCAATAGGTGGCGCTGCTATCCTGCATTTTTTACGATTTCTGCAACAGCTATATCTCAAAAACTAATGCACGAATTTTATCTAACTTCACATTCAATTAGACGTTGTCATAAGTTGTTGCTGATAAGATTTTAACCGTTTTCTATAAAAACGGTTGAATGACTGGATCATTCCTAATAGATCTGGAAGCGTTTGCATAGACTATCACCTCATCGAGCAGCTGAAATTCCAGTATTAGCCAGAACTCGATTAGCATATTAAAATGCAACTGGTCTGCCAAGTCCTATCTTGGTGGAAAACACCTGCTAAACCCGATTTTAGTGGTTGACTGGTAGGTTTACCATTGTGTTTTCCTGATCCTCCATATTTTCATACGTTTGCGTGCAGGAAAACACAATGATAAACGTACCAGTTAACTACTAAAATCGGGTTTGCAGGCTTTTCCCACCAAGATATGACTTGGCAGACCAGTTGCATTTTAATATGCGAATCGAGTTTTAACTAATTATGGAATTGCAGATGTCAACTCGATGAGGTGATTATTTGTGCAGACGCTTCCCGGTCTATAAAAGTTCACTTTGCTACCAGTATTTAAAAAGGGGATCTTTAGTGATAGATTTCTGTTGCAGATATTTAATGTATCTATGTACCATGGATATTTTTAATTTTAAATAGTGGAAATGTAGAAAACTTTAGGAACCCTACGAGTCCAGCTGGATAGCTTGCTGCGGAGTTTTAACAGTGAAGAAAATATTATATAACCACGAACAAAAATAACTTTATAACCTCTATATAATTACCCACGAATCCGAAAAGCCTTCTTTATCTTTAGAAACACCTGGAAATAATATGTTTTAGAGAAAGAAGTATTTATAACTAGAAAACAGGAATTCTGTTTTTCAGAATTTAATGTCTCCCCCCCCCCCCCCCCGATGAAAAAAAATATATATGTATATAAATAGAGATAGTTTAGTTTTATGGCCCCAAACACGCGCTTTTACTTTATATAAAATGACGTCATCCGCATCCGCTAAAGAATTCCTCATTCACGATCCAGTCTTAAACAACATCTATAGTAAAATATGCACAGGACGTGACTATGGCTGAATAATACACAAATTAAAAAAAAAAGGATTTCGTCATTCAAGAAACGGGACAAACAAAATCGGCTATCTCATGATTCATATGCCTTCATTTGTTTGTAATATTAGTATAGATACTTAAAATTAAATTTAGTTTATAATAGCTCCATGTTTTATCAGAAATCATTCATTTATATTTTTTCAAGATAGCACATATTTTAGTTATATATTTTTTTTCAGTTTTTATGAGAAAATGGCAACAAAAAGATATAATTGCTATTTTTCAACTGTTTTTCCTTTACTTTCTACAGAAATGGAGTACTTGAGTTGCCAAAATGAAACAAATGATGTTAAAAACTACAAAAAAATTAATATCTCAAAAATAAATGGAGATGCAGTTTTCAAACAAATTGCATTTAAACGTACATGTTTTTCCAATACGACGATATAAAACTTGAAAATGTGCGATGCTTACAAGTTAAAAAAATTGTAGTAGAGATTATTCCGTACAATGATAGATCTGCTTTGCTTTACGGCTGGTTTATACAACGCAACGTTATTTTTCGGAGACGACACATTAATAGATGGGAGAAAGAAATAGCATACCGGAGGCTATAAACAAAGTTACTTTTACTGCCACTGATTTTCAGAAAGTGTATTAATCAGTTTTTTCAATCTGGAATGTAGATTTTTCGGACACTAACAATTCTCAAGTAAACATTTTCATATTCAACAAACATGTTTTACAGACAAACATGATAAATTAATAGCATTAACATTAACAGTAAAATTAATATTATAACTTTTGCATTTACAAATTCAATTACGCAGCTGAAAATGTTTAATTGCTAATGGTTAGCATTCTAAAAACCGATATTCCGGTTTGAAAAAACTGATTGATATACTAAAATATCTACTCGGAAACGTTTCCGAGTAGTTTTAAAATGTATTAATCAGTTTTTTCAATCTGGAAAGTAGATTTTTCGGACACTAACAATTTTCAAGTAAACATTTTCATATTCAACAAACATGTTTTACAGACAAACATGATAAATTAATAGCATTAACATTAGTAAAATTAATATTATAAATTTTGCATTTACAAATTCAATTACGCAGCTGAAAATGTTTAATTGCTAATGGTTAGCATGCTAAAAACCGATATTTCGGTTTGAAAAAATTGATTAATTACTATAAAAAGTACTCGGAAACGTTTCCGAAAATCAGTGGCTGCAAAAGAAACTTTATTTTTATAAATACTTCTTTAAATCACGAAAAGATGTTGTTTTCTGAGGTTTCTAAAGATAGAAAAATCTGTTTTGAAATGATGGATAATTTGGAAGGAGCTATAGCATATTTTCATTAGCGGTTATATTATGTCTTCGTAAATTTCGTAAAATATCTTTAGTATTTTCTAAAACAAGTTTTAGAGTCAAGTATTTTTAAATTTAAATATATAAAAGAACTCAGATTTAAATTCAAGTTACTGAAATGTATAAAACTACTCAAGTATTTTTATTTTTAAGTTTTGTGGGTGCGAAGAATTGAAAGAAAGCATTTTAAATAAATTTTGACATTTTCCCAATTTTAATCTTTCTTCTATCTTCAATAGAAGAAAGTATTGTAATCTAAATTTTTTGACTTCCGGTTTTCGACGGATTTACACGTTTAGAGGTCAAAGATCCCCAAAAACACGTTTATAGAAAATGTTAGTCTGTCCGTCTGTCCGTGTGTCTACCGCCATTGTACCATCAAAAAGTGTATGAAGTTATGCATAGAATTGACCCAATTTTTTTTTTAAGTTCTTGGCTATGGCAAGCAGGTAATTTGGAAAAAGTCCGCCGGTAGGGGACGCTGTAATAGCGATTTTTGTGCTATTTTGAATATTGTACCATCGAAAAGTGTATGAAGTTATGCATAGAACTGAACTATTTTTTTTTTTTTTTAAATTTTAGGCTATAGCAAGCAGGTCCTCCCTTAATTTAGAAAAAAATCGGCCGGAAGGAGGATCTGTAATAGCGATTATTGTGCGATTTTGAATATTGTACCACCGAAAAGTGTATGAAGTTATGCATAGAATTGAACTAATTTGTTTTTTAAGATTTTGGCTATAGCAAGCAGGTCCTCCCTTAATTTAGAAAAAATCGGCCGGAAGGGGGGATCTGCAATAGCGATTTTTGTGCGATTTTGAATATTGTACCATCGAAAAGTGTATGAAAGAATTGAACTAATTTGTTTTTAAGTTTTTGGCTATAGCAAGCAGGTTCTCCCTTAATTTAGAAAAATTCGACCGGAAAGGGGCGCTGTAATAGTGATTTTTGTGCCATTTTGAATATTGCACCATCGAAAAGTGTATGAAGTTATGCATAGAATTGAACCAAATTTTTTGTGTATGTTTTTGGTCACGGCAAGAAGGTCCTCCCTGAATTTGGAAAAATTCCGCTGGAACATGGCGCTGTAATAGTGAGTTTTGTGCAATCTTCTTAATTTTCCATAGTTCTATTGTACACCAGTGGCTCGTGAATCGACTGGAACTTCTGATCCTGATAAGCCGACTATTCGCCAATAGTCGTGATTTTAATAAATATCATGATCGAGATTAACTCCGATCGTTTTTACTCCGATTAATTGACTGAAAAAGACATTTAAGATGAAAGTCAAAGTTGATATAGTATTGAAGCAATAAAAATGAAATATTGACATCTGTAACAACATTTTGAAATATTAAAATATATGAGATAGAAGAAAGTTTTGGGATTGGCACATCCAACTAGTTTTTACTGATATCAAGGATGAACAATCAGTGCAGAGCTCTCAAGATACCTACTTATTTAGTACCACTATTTTAGAATAATGGCCTTACCTAATGGCAGAATTTCTGTAACTAAATAAGGCGAAAATTACTATTCGGAAATACTCGTACTCAAAAATAGCAACTCTCAGAGCTTTGTGCATATTTTCAATCATTCCTACTGCGCATAAAATACTTGGAAAATATTTATAATATATTTTGCAATTTTTAACATCTCACATTATTTATTTTTTAGTCAGAAATACCATCACAATATTAAATAAATTATGTGCAATTGAAAAACAGCTTTGAATCTATATGTCATAAATATATAAATGACTAATCTTTAAATATTAAAGATCTAAGAACTTTCTTTGATTTGATTGCAAAAAGACAGTTAAATGCTAACTATTAGATCATGATAATTCATTGGTGCTTCTTAAAGATTAATGTTTGCCTATCAGATACATTTTTGGTTTGGACGTGGTTAAAGGTCATAACTAAAGTTTCGTTTGATAAGAATTTATTCTTTTATTGTTATTTTAGCTGTATGCTCACTGAAGCGTACTAAATACCGAGGGATCGTTAGCTACATAAGTTTTACCATTTCTTAACATTTATAAGTTGAATAACTTCATATACAGGGTGTTTCTTTAATACCGTTTCGTCTCAAATAGCTGGTAAACCTCGTTAGCTACAGCTGTGAACGGGATTTATCTCGTACCATTTTCGAGATAGGAATGCTAATTCTGAAGATCGCCGATGGACAACGCTGTCAGGCGCCTCATCGGGTTGTAGATATTCGTTCATGGCTGTAGCTATTTCAGTTCACCATTTATTTTAAGCGAAACGGAATTAAGGAAACACCTGGTAGTGCCCTAGCGGCAAACTACAGAGTTAGCGTTCCTATCTCGAGGTAGGGAGAGGAAGTCAATCACAAAGTGGAAGAATGTCTTCGATTTAGTATGAAAGGATGTCTTACATGTGACAATAACTTTATTAGAAGACCTGGAATGTAAGATTTTTTTATATCCAATCACCAGTTTTAATACACCATTAATGAAGCGTGTAGTGGAGGGTATACGGAGGCATACGCCGTATACAACGGCGTTCTGGGTTTTTTAAGAACCTCCGTATACCCGCTGTTTCTTAAGTAAAGCTATAGCGTATAATCTAAGCATGACGTTCTCGAGTTTAGCGTATACCATCTGTTTTTTTTTTTTTTACGTCTGCAACACTGCGGCAACAATTGCTTGTGGAAGAGTGGTATTTTAAGACAAACATGCATAATTTACTAATACGATTAACTCATGTAAGCAAGATACAAATTATTTTTATAAGAAAATCAAGTCAAGTATTCTCAATGTATCCACCATCGGGACACATTCACGATGCATTGCTGCCAAAGGGGATGGAGACGCATTGAGCATGCTTTTTGGTTGAATTCTACTTGATCTCCTTATTAAAATAAAGTGTATCTTGCTTGCATGCGTAGTTTTATTAGTAAATGTGCAATTGTCTTATAATCCTACTCTTCTGCATGCAATTAGTGGTATATTAAAGCTGGTGATTGGATGTAAAAAGCTTACATTCCAGGGCTTCTAATAAAATTATTTTCGGATGTAAAACATTATTTTATACTAAACCGAGGACACTCGACAACTTTGCACTTTGCTTTGTTTTTATATCTCGTACCATTTTCGAGATTGGAATGCTAACTCTGCAGTTTGCCGCTAGAGGACGCAGTCATGTACCTCATCCTGTATCGCGTAACCCATTTAACTATACCTAGACCTCAGAGTAGAGTTGGTTGGTTGGTTGTGTTTATGACGGCCAATTATCATCACGAGGGATATAGGCCCTAAGAGGGAGGAGTGCCCTTCGTGGGGGTCTTTCTAAGGGAACCTAACCCGCATTAACGCTTGGAAATCCAAGATTCGAAGAAAACCACGAAAACTCCGAACGATTAGGCCGACGGGCGCGATTGGGTTCGAACCCAGCACTTCCCGTCTACTAGCTTCGAGAGCAGAAACTCTCGGCCACTGGTGGGGCCCTCAGAGTAGAGAGCGAACCCCATTGTTCTTTCAGCCAGAACTTGAATCCAACCTGTTTTCGCTCTTTCATCGCCAAAAGGATGTATTTTTTGGCGGCGATCCTTTATTGGAAACTTTCGGATTTCATTCTCGGTCAACTCAAGATCCAACGAGAGATTCCGACTAGCTTTTACCGGGAGAAAAACCGGTTTGGCGCGCACAGTCACAGATTTCTCATATAAGTAGAGCCAGATTTGGCAACCTTTTCTTGAAGCATACATCTCCTTCATAGCTGTAGCCATTCAGTTCGCCATTTATTTGTTCCAAAACGAAATTAAGGAAACTAATTCCCCGTATTCCCAATATTTACTGAATAATAATGATAATTTCTCAGTTGATGATGCTTCTACAACTAATCATATTTTCTCCAAAATGGATGGGAAGTTAACGTAAGAAAAATATTGCCATTACAAAGCAGTTTGGGTTTTTTTTCTTCCGTTTATAATTTTCTTCGATTCCAGTACTTATCCCTTTAAAAAAACACTCAGAGTGGACATAGCTATTAAAGACATCTAACTTGATCTTTTTTTTATTATTATTATTATGTTTTCCGACAACCGGACAAGATGCTGAATCCATACATTTCAAGGATATGAAAGAGAATAGTCTTGAATATTTTTTAAGATCTTCAATTGAGTTGATATTTTCATGAGTGAATTAATGGGGCGCCAAAATCCATGCTTGCCCCGGGTGCAAAAAAGGCTAGTTTCGGCCCTGGAATCATGGGTAACACGGAAGAGGTTACTGTATAGTTTCGTTCGTGCTTATATCATATTTTCTTAGATTAAGAAGCATTTGTCTTTTTTACAGTGTATATAATAATTTTTATTCTGTTCTTCTGAAGATACATAAGCAGGGCTGCCACAAGCATAGATTGACATACAAGATGGGACACTTCCATAGAGCATAATGGTAATGCGATTGCGGTCGTAGAGCCTTTAGTGACATTGGGGAAGAAACTCTCCCCTCCTTGCAATATTTTTATTATTGAGTATCTACCTTATGGGTTCTTTCTTTTTTTAATGTTGCATGTTTACGTTTTCAATAGAATCTTACACCGATACATGAGCATAGAATAGATATTCTATTTTATATATCTAATATCTATTCTATGTTCATGCACGGATACATGCAATTTTTTTTCTTTTTTTACATGATGAGTGAACATTTAAGTGCAACGAAAAACAAGGTAAAAATTTCGTCTTGAATGCTATATATCAAAAGCAATGGTGTAATATAAAATATACGAAATATTGTACTTTACAAGTCCCAGAAAATTTCATGAATATTCCCATTTGGTAGGAAATTTTTTATAGCCGATGTTTTATTAATTTATTAAGTTTAACGTATTAAACAATCATTGCAATAATCTTTTAAAATTTACGAATCTCCACTTTCTTACAGGTAAAATAAAAATATTATTTTTAATGTAAATAACGTACAATCAATTAATAATATTTATAATATTAACATATAAGAAATAATAATAAAATTACAGATGGGGAAAAATTCCTTTCGACAAACTTTTAGAATTATATAAATCTAAAAGTTAAAAATAAATAGAGGTACTGACATTACACTCAATAAAATTTACGTTCTTAACAGAATTTTCTAGGGTTTTTCTTTTATATTATTACTCTAATTATCATTATGTAAGTTAAAGGTGAACGATACAAACACGATAAAAAAGGCAGCTAAATAACTAAAGCATAAATACAATATATCGTCTGCCTCTGCTTCGTTTTAGGAAAGATTAGATATTCAAAACATAGAGCGTAAACATATTTCTTCAACATAGGTAAATTTCGGAGGCTTGTTGATTCTTACCCCTTGTCGGTAGTGATGCTAGTAGTATTGCCATTACAGATTTTGCCGTAAATGTCCCATCTTGTATGTTAATCTATAGCCACAGGGGACTATTTTTCTGTTCTATTCGCACCACTATATATATATAAAATTGTAGTATATTTCTCTTGCAAATGTTCTCGAACAGTATGCCAATAATTTTTGTTTTGAGAAAGTGGTGTGAAATAGAATTAAAAAGTAATCGAATGTGGCAGCCCTGCATGAGCATGTATTTAATCAACTTTTATGTATTACATGTTAATAAGTCTGGAAAATAAGCACTAATCCACAAACATTATACAATGTCCTTTTTTAAAACAATTATTATTATCATTGTATAATGTTATTAATATACATTCACATTTTCATACGGAAAAATTTATATAATAAATACATAATGTGGTCTTTTCCATACTTCATTATAGTGCTCCATAATATTTGTTTGATACATATGTATTTCAAACATATACTTTAAAATTGTCCTATGTTATCTTTTATCTTCGTTGCTTCTTATCCCTTTCTTACTCGCTATTTCGGAAAATACTAATATGCAATTTGGGGGTCTCTGAACTCATTTAATATCTTAAAATATATATGATTTTAAAACACAATTTTTTTTGGAATGAAAGATATAAGTATGTTCTTTCCTTTCATGTATTTAAAAAAATTACAAGATGCATAATTAGAATTTATAGGGGGCTCCAAACACTGTTAGACATTTGACGAGCACAAAATTGGTATAACAGCTCACGCGCAGGATTATAAAATAAATTTTGCAACTATAATAAAACTTTTGGTGACTTATTTATACTTCAGATTATAATAATTATCCTGAACCCAAATGAATTTGTATTTAAACCATTTTTATATTTTTATAAAGAGGGCCTTTTTTAAATTTTTCATTAACTGTCAAGATTTTTTTTTGCTGGCACTGTATGCTAAACTGCATCTTAACATCACATTTTCACCTAAGAAAGCCAAAATTAACATAACTGTCATCGCAGATTTCCTTAGTGTTAAAGAAGCCAAGCATACTCTAAAAAAATAATAGATTGTGTTCGACTCATTGATCAAAATCAATATGTATTTCAAAATGTGGTGCCGCGCATTGACTAAGTGTTCTAATAGTTTTATTAACGTGTTAATTTTCATTGCAACCTCCACAGACTATGAACTAGGAAAATAATTATCCGTACAGTGCATAAACTTTCTAAAACTTTACCAGGATATAAGATGGGATCAGGGCCTTCGATAAGGGGAAGGGAGTCTCCCACTCCAAACGTTCGCAAATGCTGTTACACTTGGTAAATTGACAAACTCAGTTGGCTAATTTGTTTAAAACTTTAATGAAAACTATAATACACTTTCTATTTCTGATAGACTTGGCAAAAGTTACAAATATAGTTGGGGATATTATTAAACTTCTTACAAATAAGAACTATATTACATTTTCTAATTGCGGTAACATGGGAAAATTATAAAACTAGTTGGCAAATGTCGAGAACTATTTATTTTTGCTTCTCAATGAGTTAGCAAATGCTGAAATTTGCCTTGGCAGTTTAAAGTCCTTTCTCCCCAATAAAAAGTCTTAACGATGGCCCTGAGTGGGAGATGTGTAATGTGCGTTACTGAGTGGGACAGGCAGAGCTTTTGCACTTGAGTAGGCCTCCCCACCAAGTTAAACTTTCTACTTAGACATCATCTCCTATCTTACTAAATGATGACTTTTTTTACAGTATGCTAAATGTGTTGGAAAGTATTTCATAATCTATACTTAACTCATAATATTTCTTTCTTGTTGTATTAGATGCATCGGTTTGTTGTCACCTGGAGCATCTGCGCAGTGTTTGTGTTGGTTCTCATGTTGTCTTCTAATGGCGTTCTTTCCACGCCCATCAAATTCAGCAATTGGAAAGACTACCTAGAAGCGACCGGGAGGAAGCTCACATACACTGAAAGCGGGAGCAACAAATGCACGTAAGTACTCTCATAATCCAAATCGTAATTATTTTTTTAATACACAAATTTCAGTTATTTCATTCCCTTAATATACCACTTTATTTTATACTAGCAGACCCGCCCGGCGTTGCACAGGCTCTGAACAATAAAATGGCCCTTTAACCCTTTATCTACTGACGGCACTTATAAGTACCATTAAAATAACTTGTTATAAAGTTCATTTAATGCATCGATTAGTTGTAATACAGTTTAGAATGAGTTATAGATACATTACTTTATCTTGTTCCAAAAGCATTATGGGTTATACAAAACAAAATATTTTTAAAAGGATACTGTCTTTTGCTTTTGCGTCTTTTCAGCTTTCTTGGCGTTGGGGGGGGGGGGGGGGGAGGGGGGATTTTCAATTCGGAAATATTTCTATTGTAAGAACATTATATTTGTACATTTCCTAATTCTACAAAATACTAAGAAAAATATTTAAAATAAAAGACTTGAGTGGGGTTATAAATATTGCACAAAATCCTTTTAAATTAAAATTTAATGAATCCTTCTAAATCCTTCAATCCTTCTAAAACTTATTAAATAATTATGTAAGTCTTCTAATGTAGTTTAAACAATTCACGAAAATTGCTTTAGAAGATAAAATTTTCATGAATTCATAATTCAGTACATAAAGGGTCAATATACCCAAAATTACCTTACCGTTTCCCGGAATTACTTTAAATATGTATCTTTATGTTGGTTGTTTTTTTTTTTCCTTTTCACGAGCCGATTAATTGAAAAATAACTCCCAACCGCGAGGTCACATGCGTCATCATATTAACGGTTTTTGGCGATAAAGGCATAACATTAAAAAACCAACGCCGGAACTTTTTCATCATTGGAATTCCGCTGCGTTTAAAAAACAGAAATCGATGGTCTTGCTTCTTTTAATATTTAATTTAAAACACACATTTCATATATATTTTTATTAAAAAAATGATAACGAAAGTTCGATCCAGGGGTATGAAATATGAGATTGAATGGATAAAGTATCAAATATAAATTCCAGGATACCCCCCCCCCCCATTTTAAGGGAAAAGGGGGACCTTTAAAAATTTGTAAAACTGCAAAAATCACTATACAAATCCCAAAAAGACACAATTAGCGATTCGAGTGCTCGAATACGTCATCTGGTGGAGAAAAGATGTAACTTATCGTTTCAGGAAAATCCGATGCCAGCACATTGAATTACATGTATTTTTAATTTGTTCAGAATGATTATTTTTGTTACACAATTTCAGATTTCACATGAAATATGTGTCCAGTGTTATACGAGAAAGTAAAAATTATCCTAATTTGAATATCCAAAACTTCGAAACGCATTTATAATAAAGAATGATTTTAATGCCACTTTAGCATTAGTTAAAGGGACAATTTTCCTGTACCGACGGCTGCGATCAGCGCCTCTATAGGTCGTTTTCAGTCCCAATACATGAACCTACTTCTCTTATTTCATTCTCTTAATATACCTCTTTATTCTATACTGGCAGACCTTTCCGGCGTGGAACGGACCCGGAATAATAAAACAGCCCTTAAATATACCGTTTCGTGGGATTACCTTCTAAATATCTCGCTATACTGGCCAGCTTTTTCATACGAATATCTTTTCACGCGCCAAATATTAACCCTTTAGTGCGCAGCTTTGCATGCATGCAAACAACAGTGTTTTGAATTTAATAGATTTTTTTCATTCGAATATACCCAATTCACACCAGAAAATTAAAGTAGCAACATTTGATTTAATTAATAACAGACATTCCGTATTTAAATAAAGCGAATTTAAGCGTTGAAATTTTCTGGTATGCAGTCAGATTCTCTGAACTACGGAATTTCTAGAACGTATTCTATCATGGGAATTAAAGGGTTAAAGGTTAAGTTTTATAAAATAAATAATTATATAAAATAAGGTATTTGGAGACATACTTATTAAAATATTTACTAATTTGCAATATTTTAGCGTAAAACAGCCACAAAACAGTATTATTTACTTTTATTGCAGATGTGCAACAGAAGAAAAAATTGACGTATTATATGAAAAATGTATCTCTGATTTTTTCCATTATTTTTCTTGTGTAATAAAATTTTCACAGAATCCTATATAATTTTTTCGAAACAAAATAAAAAATCACGCATTTAAAGGTTAATTTAAAAAAAAAAAAGCTCAGCAAAATATTTCCAAAACTAAATAGTGCTAACGAGTTAACATCTATCTTTTTCATCTCTGTTCCCATCTTCTATCATTTGACCTTACACATCATCATTTAGAGGGTCCAATCTGATTTTCATAAGAAAAAAAAAAAAAAAAAAAAAAAAAAAAAAACTGCGCACACAACAGATTTCTGGCATCGAGCCTAGAAACAAAAGTTTCACCCTGTTTTGCTTTTGTATACTTTGATCTGAAACAAATTTTCTTTTCGGGAACAATTTACATGACCAAATTCTTTCCAACCGTACGTCATCAGCCATTTCTTTCAAAAGAGTTATTGAAAGCTAATATTTATCGACAAAAATCTGTTTATCTACACATTATATTATACTCCAATAGTAGAAAATTCCGGATTTCGACGGTTTAAAATAATTTTTATTTTATTTATTAACCAATGCTCATGTTTGTTTCAAAAATAATACACGATGTTTACAGATGAAAGAAAAACATAATCAGGATATAAATATCTAAAAGTAAATAGTAAACCTACACTGTAAAAAAAAATTCCGTTAAAATACAGAAACTGCACTGGCAATCGAGACGCTAGTACTATTTCCGTATTTTAACGGAATTTTTTCCGAAAATTCCAGAAAACATTCCGTTTTTTTCACAAAATTTGCGGAAAAAAATTCCGTTAAAATACGGAAATAGTACTGGCGTCTCGATTGCCAGTACAATTTCCGTATTTTAACGGATTTTTTTTTTCTTTTTTAACAGTCTAACAACGTTTAGAAGCGCGACAGCAGATAGCTTTTAACAACGCAAGGGATATTTTTGCACTGGATATTTTTGTAGAGGATAAATGTGATCTGTGGTTTTAATGTTTTATTGATATCCTAAACCAAAGTTTAAGAGTTTAGGTCAGGATAACCTTTAGGCTTCCTAGGAATACATTTGACGATTTTTTTCTCGCTCACCAGTTGAAACGACAGCTGGAACAATATCACGTGGCTATGCATAATGTTTTGGCTAACGTGCTTCCTTAAAATAAAAGAATGCCGTTATTTGGTAACTAGATATTATTTGTTCGTGTAATTTAAAAATGTTGTATAAAATTAAAAAGCTGATAATTGAATTCATTTGCAGTTATAAGCTAAGTAAATATGTAAGTAGGTAAAAAGATAAAATCCTACACCAAGATCTGTTGAGGCAGGCAGATCATTCATTCTTTCACGTGCTGTTAATAATATACTCCTACATAGTTTTGTTATCTTGAAATTCGATGACGTAGTATACACGTCACTAGACGACGTAATATACGTAATATGACGTAATATATAGCAAGTATGTAAAATATTACGTTTAATGAGTGTCAATAATACAATATGCCGTCATTTTCTCTGTCATAAATTTTAATCTACCGGAGGGTTCTGCCAGGATATTTCTAAGCAGATCAAAATATTTTAAATATACATTGTATAAACTGTAATTTGGCACCAGTTTTATCTCGAAAATCAATGACGTAGCATCGCCAATATGACAAATTGGTGCAACCCGCTGTTCATATCATGCCAAGATACCAAGGCAGTTCTTGTATTTTATCATGTACTACTGTTAGTAAAAGTTTTTTTTAGCATAATTTCATCCCGAAACTCGATGACGTAGTCATTTTTGTCGCCATCGCCCGTTCCCTATTAATTTTTCATTTTTTTCCATGTCGCATTCATTACAGAAATGAGCCGCGGGCTCAGGCTGAACAGCCTTGCCCTAAACATTAGTTCATCGTTATTATTGCATGAAGTTTTATTTATTGCAGAGGGAAAAATGTATCGTAAAATAATAAAGTAAGAATGAAGGGATAAATAATAGAGTAAATAAGTTAAAAAATAAAAAGAATAGAAAGAAGAAAATAATAAAAGTTAAGAAAAAAAAAAGAATAGAAAGAAGAAAATAATAAAATGGCAAAAATGATACTAATAATATTGCACATAATATTATAAATTCTATAACAAAGCAAAAAGGAAAACAAAAGGATTATAAATAAATATAAAAACAAATGCGCACTTAAGTAATATTAAATAAACATTTGAAACAGATAAATGTTATCGAATACTGATCAAATATAAATGCAAACAATAAATCTGCAGAAAGAAACGAAACATTTTTTTTGTATTGTTATTATATGTATCTTTTCTATTAATGACTGATATAGTTCAAATGTATCAAGTTATCTGAAGGCAGTTATCAATCTTAATCTTAATAGTTATCTACTTATATCTTAAAGCAATTGAACAAAATATTCAAAATATTTATTAATTGAGGTTTAAAAATATTTTTATCTCACAGAATTTTAAGATCAACCAGAGATTAATGAAGTATGTCCTAATTGCATTTATTGATATTAATAACACAATTCTTATTAATATGAGGGTAAAAAAAAGTAATTAGCAAGATAAACATTGAATACTATATCATATATAATATACATCAGAGTTTTTCATGTATAATATACATTCAGAGTTCAGATCTTTTTTTATTTTTATTTTTTATTGCAAATTCGAGCAGATACTTAAACTTGCTTTCGTTGCACATTTAAACTATGATGATTAAAAAATCCCTGCCGGCTTGGCCTACAGGCGCAGGTAGATTTGGAAGTTAGTACTAATTTCACCAACAAAAACTAAATCAAGATTAAAGATAAACCCAGTTTAACAATTTTATCTGGACGCTTTTGACGACTTTTTAATTTTGTTTTTCTGCAACGGCTGATTTTATCAGAATCATGTTAAAATGATAATTTTTTGTTCAACCCCTATTTTTTTTCTTTCATTTTCCTCCCTTTTTTCTGTAAGAGTTGGATCCTATCAAACTGTCCTATCAAAAACTTGTCAATGCAAAAGTTGTAGATAAAATTAAGAAGATTTATAATAAATTTAAATAAATTTGATATCCTGTGAATTGACGAAGTTATGAGTTTTTTTCTTCTTAAAACCCTATTTTTTTTCGCCCCTTGAACCCGATTTCAATGATATAAAAAATCTGTCATATATAAATTTTTAGCCCTTTTTCCTAGAAGTAATACAGTAAAACCCATTTAAGAAGTTCCCGCTTAAGAAGTTTTCCCGTTTAAGAAGTTTATATTTTCGATTCCCATTTTTCTCTTATTCTTACAACACTAAAATAACTCGTTTAAGAAGTTTTGTTCGAAACTCTTTACCGCTTAAAAAGTTTTATTTTTCCTTCCATTTTTACTTTCAAAGCTCGTTTATTTTGTCTTTTTGATTATTATTTTATTTTCTGTGCTGAAATCTCTTTCTTTATTATTCTTCGCTATTCAAAAAGGTCAATGTTTAGGACTGATGGCAGATGTGGTCACCTCTGTTTCACCTTAAAATCTGTTTAACATGTTTGATGGAAATGGAATGTGGGTAGAGGATGGGCCTCTCGTCACTGTAACAATAGTGACTAATAAGAGAAAAGGGAATTGCTCCGCACTACCGATGGTGGTTCTTTCAGTTCAATAGTTACAACAGATTCTTTCCCACCACCATATTCCATAAGTGTAATCTACCAAATCTGCGTTTGGTTTATTCATTTCACAGTTTTTAAGTCAGTGTAAAGTGCATAACATCAAAGCTTTCTCGTTAGAAAATACACGGACAAAAAATTCTGTTTTTTTCCCCCGAAAATGTCGGGCAAGGCAATTAAAAGTAAAGCCTTGTCAATTGAAGAACAAAATCAAAATTTTGAAAGAAGTTGATAGTAACGCGAAAACAGCAAGAGTTGAAATTGCAAAGAAGTTGAACATACGTTGCACTACTTTGACTACTCTGAATGGAATTCTAGCAAAACGAGATCTCATTTTAAACTGTTCTGAAAAATCTCGTAAAATTAAAAATGTGAAAAGAGAAAAATATGAAGTTATGGAAGAAAAGTTATTGATTAAAGGTTGCCGAAAAAAAAACAGAAACTAAAAACTATAACCGAATGTTTTTTTTTTTTTCTTTTTGCAAAAACATATCAAATCACTCTTAAAGAGAAAGAGAAATTTCTTGTCTTGGATTAAATAAAGAGTTTCTAAGGTAATTATGTATTTTCACTTTATTAGCTAATTTTTTAAGTGTGCAAACTAATTTAAATTTCTTAAGAAGACTCAATTTTATAGAAAGTACTCTTTGTATTATTGTACTAAGGTAAAATAAACCCTCTTCTGAATATCAATATTTAAACTATTGATTTTTTTCAAAAAATGCTAATTTCCCGTTTAAGAAGTTTTTCTCCTCCACTCCCTTGGGAAACTTCTTAAGCGGGTTTCACTGTAATAACTTTAACCTGATTTGATAGGTATTATAATTAAGAAGTTATGGAGGGTTTTCTGTTTTCACAAAAACCCTTCCCTTCCCATTTCCACCTCTTGGTCCGATTTTGCCCATTAACGAACTTGACCAAGATTTTCTTTATGTATCAGTTTGGAAGAGATTTGTGCAGCATTATAAAGGTTATCGTGTCCATAAAAAGTGATATATATATATATATATATATATATATATATATATAGTGGGTGGTTGGGTTGTAGGGTCATGATCGGCGTAGATCTGCAATATATATATATATATATATATATATATATATTCTGAAATTCCAACATAGGGGAGAATGTAATAGGTAGTATTTCTTACGATATCTACCTAAAAACATTCGAATGTCTTTTCATTTTTTTTCCAGGCAAAACATTTTATTACAGAGAAAAACAATTTATTATAATATGTTATGAAACGATAATAAATGAAATACTTATCTGAGAGTGACGTCAAAGTCTAAATGTGAATAAAATTAAAAATTCTTATTTTAATCATAGAATAAAGAACTATTTCTATAGATTTCTATTTTCATGATTTTAATTGATATCATTTCTTTTCCAGGCATGGCGGACAAATCCGAAACCTTTGCGAAAAATGTGCGAAATTCACGAAGAATGAAGTCGTGTTTCCACTGTGTTGCGAAGATCAGGATGGCGTCCGGTCTTGGTGCAAGAAATTCCTGGAATACACTCCCAACGAACACAGCTCTTAGGCCTCTCAGACAGAAATTTAAAATTCTGCCTCGATGCTGCAGTATGAATCCCACCACGAACGTTTTTGTAACGTTGAACTAACGTCAAAGGACTCACATTCTAAAATAGCAGGGAACAAAAAGAAACTTCTTTACTCCATCTGGATGAATTTCCTTTATACGTCTAAAATTTTTGAATGTTTCCGGAACAATAATTTTGCTGAAAAAAATTGGAGTTATGATTTTCGGACAATTCAAGAAAAATGCTCAGTTAATCAAGATCTGATTTTTTATTACTTCGTCAATTTGAAGAAATTGTAATTTTTAAAAACTCTTAATGATAATACCCTTCATATACGTACTGACAACAGGGGCGAGCTCGGTACACATATCGGATGCTCCCCTTATAGGTTAAGTTAATGGGTCCCCTACATGCCCTGTATATGCATATACTTAATACGAAATTAGCCCATTTCAAATTGGAGCTGGTTCAACAGTGTTCTTTCAAACCGCCCCTTCCCCACCTTTCGTGTGCTCCTCTGACTGAAAATAGTATATTTCAAACAGAAACATGTCGTTGCAGTGTACGTTAGTGTATAACGATGTATATTTCTTCTATTAGATATTTTAATACATATATACACATCTATAAAGTACAATAATATTTCTTATCTATTTTTATACTGTATAAAAATTTATAAGAAAAAATCGCACATATTTATTGATACATTTATTTATAAGGATATATGTCTTTAAAATGTGCAGTTGTGACGAAAGAAAACCATTCTGTTTCACTGCACGTTGCTTGGAATATCAATTTTGCAACTAAACAGTATGAGAGTGACATCTTCTATTTGTATATGAAATTATTTTTAATTTATCAACGATTCTTTGACACATATTTTAATCATTCCATGACAGAGCATAGAATGATAATCAGTTATAACATGATATTTGTGACGATTTTGAAGGCAATCAATAGTAGCATAAAAAAAAACTCTTAATTTTTATCTTAATTGTTTTCTTTTGTTGTCACAATTTAAAATTTTAAAATTGTTTGAAAAAAGTGCATTTTTGAGTAAACTGATTTTTATTGCCCTTATTTTAAATGTTGATTGTTTTACAAAGTCTTTTTCTGGTTCCGCTTGTTTAATTTTCCTTTACAAATATATAAAGTTTAATTTTGTAGGAAAAATACAAATATTGTGAATTCAGATACACAAACTTAATTTTTAAATGTAAAAATAGTTTAAAATGTGTTTATTTTTTTAATACTTTCTGCTTTATTGTTTTGTAAGCACTTATAAAAAATACAAATATGAAATGACTCACTTTTCCAAATGAATATGGGTAATTTTTCACAGCATCCAAACCGATGATTTAAATATTTTAATTTTATAATTATAAATAAAGCAGCAAAAAGTTAAAAAAAAACTTTTACTAAGAGTAATTTTATTTCTTTGGAAAAAATGCATTTAATAATATTCAAGACTCATAATATGTTAGTTCAAAAATATTTATAAATAAATAATTTTAATAATAATTTTATAATTACAAAAATGTAAATATAAAATGTATTATAAATAAACTGCCAGACTATTCGAATGGTTTTCTAGTTTTTTTTACTTAATTTATTTTTATTTACTTAATTAAATTTTAAATATCAGGTAAAAATAATTTTCTTTATTATTTAATTAAATATCATGATATAAATTAATTTACGGCTAATCTTAGAAACTACATTTTTCTTTCTAATTTGAAAATAAATCACACAAAGGCCTTTTGTAAATGTAGGTTTAAATGAAATCAAATTTAAAATTTTATATTGTATTTATATTGTATTATATTTTATATATTATACTTTTTTCTATTCATACTTTTAATAATATATATTATAAGTAAAAATGTAAAGTAAAAATTAAGTACAAAAAAAATTAAAAAAAATCAAGGGGCACCGAGTTTCTTTAAGTGATGTAAAGTAGCATGAAAAATTTCATTTAATTCCACATCTTTGTTTTTAACTAGACATATAAAGGAAGTTCTTTTGAGTAAACGTGTTTCATCAATAAATTATAAAGGGTACCGAGTAAAAAAGTAAAACAAATAATTAATTTAAAAAAAAATTGAGAGGGTACCGAGCTTCCTTAAGAGATATAAAATAGCATGAAAATTTTTATTTATTACGTTAATTCCGCATCTTAAATTTTAACTAAACATATAAAGGAAGCTCTTTTGAGTAAATATGATTGTCGATAAATTACATTTTCTTTAAAAAATTTCTGAAATACGTAAAATTACTAAATTTCCTGTAATTATTTGTGATGAAATGCATACAGAATGCATGAAATACATTTTTTACATGTGTATTATTTATTGTTTGATTATCGGGTGTTTAAATCAGAATTCTCCTTCAGTATATTTTAACACTTCCTTACTTCTGTTTATTTGTCTTTATATATCATGGAATTTAAGTCTAATATTTAAAAAAATATTAGAAGAATATTGAAATGTCATATTAGCTAATAGAGTATTAGTAAACTTTGATAACTTCTGTGAACGATCTGCGAATTTATCTTACTAAATTCTGCATTCATATTTTGTATATTTTGGGCAATAATCCGGTGATTTTGTTACTATTTACTTGTACATAAAAAATGTGAACATTTATAATCTAGTTTTGTCCATGTCCATGTTATTGATTTTATTACTGACTTATTTATTGCATTTTAAAAATGTCTATTTTTGAATAAAACTTATTTTACCAGAAAATGTATTGTTTATGTATTTATCACACACACACACACACACATACAGATGGTGTTCACACATTTTTGTAACGATTTTGGAAAAAAAAAATATATAAATAAAAATAAGAATTTTATTTTCGAATATATTCAGTCTAGTAGCCTTTTTGTCGAGCTATCCTATTACACTGGAATTCAAAGATAAAAGGGCTTTTTTTAAAAAATAATACTAGGTTGATTTTGTTCCACTCCTCGACATCAATCTTCCAGAGGCCATCCAATCGCTTATAAAGAGCTTGTTTTAAAAGTTGAAATGCACAGTAATTAGAGTTGCAAAGGATGGAAAATCCAGGTTTATTTCCGGAATAGACCGTGTTTTTTGAGAAGGAAATTAAAAAAATTCCTGGGAGATTTCAGAAGGTTTTAGGCATGGAATTTTTTCATTTATTATTTGTAATTTTTTAAATAATTTCAATTTTTGTCAATGTAAACAAAATGTTTTTTACGAATGTTAACAATACCAATAACATAAATATAGAAAAATAGCACAGTTTGCATGAAAACTAACAAACTACATGCTTAAGTTGCAGAAATACTAAATAAGAGAAATAAGCAATTTTATATTTTATTCGTCGCAATTTTATATTTTATTCGTGAAAAGTGAGAGAGGTAGATTACAGATTCTTCTTGCCAAAAATGAATATAGCCAATGTAAACAAACAAACAAACAAACAAACAAACAAAAGAATTAAACTAAAAGAAATCAATGAAAAAATACAATGGAACTCGCTAGAAAATTAATATAGAGTTATGTCGGAATGGTAGATATGCAACTATCAGAAATTAAACAATTTTAATTTTTGAAGAAACTTTCAAATCCTTAGCAACTCACAGCCACCATTGCTTTAAATCTAATGAGTTTTAATAAATTATAAAACCTTAAAGCGCCAAATCATAAGATTTGTGAATTCATAATGAAGAAACTACCTTAAACTTTTCACAACAGTTTTTGACATTTCTTAAAAATAAAAATTTGAGATTAAAACATAGCTTATTCTGTTTAGCTTTAAAATTCCTACAAAATTTCCAATATTCTCCAAAATTTCCAATTTTTCCCAAAATTCCTGGTTTATTCCCCAAAATTCCTGGTTTATTCTCCAAAATTCCTGGTTTATTCCCCAAAATTCTCAGGTTTATTCCCGTCTCCCAAAATCTGTGGTTTTTTTAGCAACTGTAACAGCAAGCGACACGTCCGGATGATTTGGGTGGGATACATTTAATTGGAATAGCCACAATTCCGGTTTCATTTCACATTTTTCTAAAAATATAGAAGTATATTTAGAGGTATGGCTGATCCTGATGGAACTTAACACAATCAGGATTGCTTAGGTAAAGTGATGGAACGTCTCCTTCCAAAGCAGGTATTAAAACATATTTCTGATAGTAATAAGCAAAACAACTAATAGTTATTTTATTAACTTTTATAACCGATAATTGAACTTAGATGAATAACAGGACTCATTCATTATCTTTAAATTTTATCTCACTGATTAACATACTCATCTGAATTCCAAGTTTGTTTGAGGTTTGTTTCATAACACTATGTAGAGATACATCGGGATATAAAGGAGGTGGGTTGATAACAGGGCTACAGAGTCGGAGTTGGAGTCGGAGTCAGGCCCATTTTAGAGCGAAAGAGTCGGAGTCGGATCTGTTAAAATTCCCAGAGTCGGAGTCGTCCATTTTACAAGCAGGGCTGCGTTGTCGAAGTCGGAGTCGGAGTCAGGCCCATTTTTGAGCGAAAGATTCGGAGTCGGATCTGTTAAAATTCCCGGAGTTGGAATCGGAGTCGTCCATTTTTCCCACCGATTCCGCAGCCCTGGTTGATAGGGGCTATTTTTCACCCATCATAATGCGAAAAAAAAAGTTTCGAATTCCGAAAATTTTTCAACGTCCTGGTATATTTAAAGATATGTATTTTTATTTAATATAAGATTTACGTGATAAATAAAATAGTACGGTATAGAAATTATAACCCAAAATAGAGTGTTTCGTCATTTTCCTACATTTTTGCCGTTTTATTTATCTTTGAATTATTATTTTTTTTAAAAGCATTTCATAAACCAAATTAATTTTGACTTGTAATGACACTACTCTTTATGAGCTTTTATATGAGCGTTATTTTATTTTGGTTCAGCTTGCGCTTCTACCTATTAGAGAAAATATATTTCGTGCGATCCAAGGCTTATATCAGTTCCACTTCTATCGGAGGGTGTTCAGATTTGTTTTGCTGAGGTCAAAAAGTATTTACGTAGTTCAGATGTCAATGTTGTGTTGTAAAACTGTTGTTATAAATATTTATTGAAGAACTTAATAATAAATAATGGCTGGAAGTCAGTGTGATTGTTGTAAAACCTGGCAAAAAACAAATAGCGATTTTCGTATCTGTTTTTTTCTAACAGAAAAGTTATATCGAGAGTTCTATTTAACAGAGAGTGGCTGAAACCAAATGATGCTATGGTTTTTTATAGATGTTTCTGGGATTGTTTGGAACTTCTGGAAGAAATTTGCCTCGTGCATGAAATGCCTAGATAGATAAATAAGCAGCAACACTTTTCAACAGAGGATGCTAACGAGACGAGTCTCGTGACTAAAGTTAGGTGGATCATAGAAGCCATTAATAGACAGTTGCAAAACTGGAGAGAATTGGATAAAGTAATTCCAGATACGAAAATGTCTTATATTGGCGACTGTGTGTGAATTCTATATGCTATTCTCAATGCTTTTCATCCTACACTGTAAAAAAAAAAAAAAAAAAAAAAAAAAAAACAACTGTAAAGTTACTAAAGTTTTTCTAGGAAACTGGGATTCCTAGAACTTTCCATGTAACGGCAACAACAAAAATTCCTGTGAAAGCGTCTGTTACAGGAATTTTTCTTGTTGCCGTTACATAAAAATTTCTAGGAATCCCAGTTTCCTAGAAAAACTTTAGTAACTTTACAGATTTTTTTTACAGCGTACAAGGATTAAAAACTCTGAAGATGATAAAATAATCGCCCAACGGATGCCTGATTTGGTTAAAAAGCTTAAAATTACTCGAAACAGATAGTGGAAGAGAAAGGATGGGCTAGGAAAAAGGCGATCTGTACTAAACTAACTTATTCAGATCATCAAGATTGTCCACGCCTAACTTGTACTACAAAAGAAAAAAAAAAAAAAAAAAAAATCTGTAAAGTTACTAAAGTTTTTCTAAGAAACTGGGATTCCTAGAACTTTTTATGTAACGGAAACAACAAAAATTCTTGTAACAGACGCTGTTACAGAAATTTTTGCTGTTGCCGTTACATAAAAAGTTCTAGGAATCCCAGTTTCCTAGAAAAACTCTAGTAACTGTACAGATTTTTGGAATATGCCAACTTAAACAGAGCCAATCTTAGGCTCAAGAGCATTTAAATGACGAAGGTATTTACTCTCTTTACATACATCGTGAAGATGATTATGTTCTTAGAGTTCAATTACGATCACGACACACAGGTGCTGAAAAACTATAATACTTGGATAAAAACAAAGCGAAGCAACACCGCACAATGGTACTGTCAATGTAAATTAGACGGAAGGGTCGTAGGATGCTGTGCGCATGTTACTTCTGTATTATGGTTTCTGCCTTATTGGCACCATAACTCAACAGAAGTTGAAAAAACCAGTTGGAAATTGCTCGTCAAACGTGGCAAATGAGGCGCATTCGTACTATAACTAGTTTTATAATTATTTTTTGCACCCCATATTGTACTGAATGTATAATTTTTTGCACTTCATAAAGTGCATAGTCTGTAACATCATTAAAATGCACTTTCAATAATTTTTTTCCCATTCCCCGTAATGTAACGGAACACTTTTGACAGTCCCTGTAATTAAACTATACATCCGATTTTCCTAAAATTTGAAATGGCGCGACAAAATTTTACAACAATTATATCTTTAAAATTTCAGACCATTCGGAAGGCTGTAACATCATTAAAATGCACTTGCAATAATTTTCCCATTGGCCGTAATGTAAAGAAAAACTTTTGATTGTCCCTGTAATTAAAATATACATCCGATTTTCCTAAAATTTGAAATGGCTCGATAAAATTTTGCGACAAACATACATTTAAAATTTCAGACCATTCGGTTGGGTAGTTTTTGCTCTGTTATATGCGGACGGACAGACAGACGGACGGACGGACGGACGGACGGACAGACGGACTGAACGACGACTATAGGTGCTACGTATTTATATACACTGCTCAAAACAATTAAAGGATATTGCAGTTTTAGGTGGATTTTGTATCTGGTAAACTGTTTAGCTGATTGATACATGGTCGACAGAGATAGTAGGTTATATGAGAATAAATTACACATGTTTGGCAGAAAAAAATGCATTTTATTGCGCATTTGTGTACTATAGGAAAAAAACACAATTTGTGCATATGAGAAAAAAAGAATAAGAAAAGGTGTTTTCTTCAAAGAAAATCATTTTCAGTAGGGGTATGGTTTCCACGGGCGGCCAGCAACGTTGAACACCTTTGAGGCATGGACTCAATGAGGCTATTAATGACGAGTTGAGGTATTCTGCTCCACTCTTCCAGAAGAGCTCTTTCCAGTTCTTGGAGAGTTTGTGGGGGTTGTTGGCGGCCAGAAACTCGTCTTCCTAGAGCGTCCCAAACGTGCTCGATTGGATTCATGTCTGGAGAAAACGCTGGCCATTCCACTCGAACGATTCCTTCCTCGAAAAGGAAATCCTCCACCAGGTTTGCACGATGTGGCCTACAGTTATCGTCCATTAAAATGAAGTTATCTCCGATTGCTGCAGCGTAAGGGACTACAATAGGTCTGAGGATCTCATCCCTATATCGGCGACCAGTCAGAGCTCCATCTCGAATGATGTAGAGGTCAGTGCGCCCGTCAATGGAGATGCCACCATACACCAACACTCCTCCACCGCCAAATCTGACACTTTCGTGCACGAACGCAGGATTATTCCTACTGCCACGGTCCCTCCAGATGAAAATACGCCTATTATCCGGATGCACAGAAAAACGGGACTCGTCAGAAAACAGAATATTGCTCCATTCATTTCTCCTCCAGTTGACATGCTCGGTTGCCCACTCCCTGCGATCGCGATGATGCCTTGATGTTAATCTAACACATACCATCGGTCGGCGAGCATACAGACCTACAGCATGGAGCCGGTTTCGGACAGTCTGAGTTGAAATCGTAGTGCCTGTAGCCGAGCGAAGGTGTTGTTGGAGAAGAGTAGCGTTCATGGTTCGGTGTCTCCGAGCTGTTAACGCTAAATACCGATCTTCATTGGGCGTTGTTGCCCGTCTACGACCTTGCCCTGGTCTTCGGCCTGCACATCCACTCTCCAAAAAACGGTTTCAGATCCTGGAAATGACACTTTGTGACACTCCAATGGCTTGCGATACTTCGGCTTGAGTTTGGCCCCCTTCTAACCTACCAACAATTCTCAAAGCTTCTGAATCTGTCAAATGACTTCGCTGAGACATCGTACTCATCGAAACAAAGCAATCACTGAATGCCGATCATCCTTGTCTTCATTCTCTTTTATCCAGTTGAAAGTCAAATTTCATTCGCTGCCGCTGAAGCGACGTTTTTGACGTCGAACTCAAAATTTGCATACTCCACAGTTTGAAAACCAGAAAAATTTGCATTTGTGATTCTCTTCTTCTATTTTCGGCAAAAAAAATTTCGTTTATATCTTTATTTTATATAAAACTTCAAATATCCTTTAATTGTTTTGGGCAGTGTAATTACGAACGCACCTAAAAAACAAGTCTTGAATATGCCCAAACACTACAATACGCCGCCCGCTGGATGGTCCAGTATAGATTCGAGTGAAGAAAGTAAGGAGAAAGCGTAATCTGAAACACATTGCCAAAAGTGTCTGAAAACGTATGATTATTTTCAGTTGTTGATTATTTCCGATATTTCATATATTGAAATACTAGTCGTAATTAGCTCCATTCATCTTAAGTTTGCATTTAGTGTTGTATTTACTATTGATTATATGGATTAAAACTAATGGTAATTGTGTTTATGTTCATTAATGTACAAAATACTTATTTAATTAGTTATTTTATTGTTCCCATCAATTATAGAATTTTCATTCAAGTTTTTGTTTCTTATTTGTTATGAGGTATACTAATGAAAAAAATGTATGTCACATGAATGGGCTGATGGGCGTAAAATGGCCCTTATCAACCCACCTCTTTTCTTCTCGCCTTTGCAAAGCATCTAATAGTTATTTTATTAACTTCTATAACCGATAATTGAACTTAGATGAATAACAGGACTCATTCATATTTTTAAATTTTATCTTACTGACTAACATACTCATCTGAATCCCAAGTTGGCCTGAGCTTTGTTTCACAACACTATATAGAGATACATCGGGATATAAATTTCTTCTCGACTTTGCAAAGCATCTAATAGTCATTTTATTAGCTTCTATAGCCGATAGTTGAATTTACATTAAGAACAGAACTCATTCATACTTTTAAATTTTTATTCCACCGAGTAACATACTTCCTGAATCCCAAGTTGAATTGAGTCTTTTTTCATAACATTATTTAAAGATAAATTGGTAAAGAATATTTTTCTCGACTTTGCAAAGTATCTAATAGTTATTTTATTAACTTCTATAACCGATAGTTGAACTTAGATGAATAACAGGACTCATTGATATTTATAAATTTTTATCTCATTAATTAACATACTCATCGGAATTCCAAATTGACTTGAGCTTTACTCGTAACACTATGTAGAGATACATCGGGATATAAATTTCTTCTCGACTTTGCAAAGCATCTAATAGTCATTTTATTAACTGATAGTTGAATTTAGATCAAGAACAGAACTCATTCATACTTTTAAATTTTTATTCCGCCGAGTAACATACTTCCTGAATCCCAAGTTGAATTAAGTCTTTTTTCATAACATTATTTAAAGATAAATTGGTTATAGAATATTTTTCTCGACTTTGCAAAATATCTAATAATTATTTTATAAGCTTCTATAGCCGATAGTTGAATTTAGACCAGTAACATATCTAAAAGGAATTAGAAAAAATTGGAACACATATTAAGAAAAGGGAAATAGGGGTATGATAGGGGTATATTAGGGGTTAAGGAAAGCTTTTAGAATCACTATTTCAAAATGTACTTATTGCTAACATAACATTACTTTTATTTGGCCTATAGTTTTACTATGTTGATTAACCAAATAGGTAAAATTTGTCAAATGCGAGTGAGATATTTAATCTATTTCAATAAATACACAAATAATTACTATACAACATTTTATTAAATGCTTGGCTAGTGGTGGAGAAAGTTTAAATCCTTACACTTGCAAAGAACCAAGTTTTTGGCAGCATTGATTTATGATTCAGCTCTGCATTAATATTAAAATGAAATTCCTACTTCATATAATGGATTATTTATCAATTTAGGTATGACTATAATTATTTCTTTATTTTCTCAAATATACTTTGTGTTCAGATTCTGACAAGTCTATTAAAAACTAAATTATAAAGCAACAATAGTATTGATTATCGATCAATAACACAAATGACAGTTGATAATATAACATTGTAATACATCTCTATTACAAGTATATAAAAAACTAATTATGGAATACGCTTCTTACTCAGTGGTGGAAAACTGGCGCAGAGGCGGAGCCTATTGACACCACTAAATTTTTATGGTATTATTCAGTTTAATAAAAACTCAGAAATTTGATCATTAGATAAGAGGCAAAATACTACTATAATTTAGTGGTGTCAATAGGCTCCGCCTCTGCGCCAATTTTCCACCATTGCTTACTATTACATTTCTCATCGTTCCTATTTTATTGTCCTTGATACTCATCTAGATTTAAAAAATAGAAAAACAAATTGTGTTTGTTAAAGTAAATTGGATAGTTTAACAGTTTCGATTGAAAAGTTATTTGTAAATCATGTTGTTAACCATCATAAAAAAATCCTTAGAAGTATACATTACTGAATAAATATTTTTCTCGCTCTTGTGGTTTTGCTTAGTCAGTCATATGGTGCTAGGGGTGTCAACATCTTTTCAGTACCTCTTTGTACAATAAAATTTCTTTTAGTCTATCTTATGCAAGATAAAACAAGCCTTGTGAAAGGAAAAGTAATGCAAAGAACAACATGGTTTTTAAGAGCATTGATTTATGCTTAAAAGGCGTGTCAGCGCAAGTTCTATATTAATAATAAAATAAAATTTCTGAAAAAATAGGAGACTACTTATAATTTTAGGTAAACACTAGAACTTCACATTCATCATGAGAGGAATGTGAGTTTTATTATTTTATGTTACCTTGACAAAGTAACGTATGGTAAGAGGATAGTTCAACTTATTCCTCTTCTATAGATCTCTTAAATTTATTTAATAAATACTTTACAACTATTATGATTTATTTACCAATTGAATAATTATGTTAAAATTAATCTAATTAAGTTATACTGTATTCTCTAACGATTTATTGACTTTACTTATGAGTGTGCACGTCTAATAATGAAACTTTGAATTATTTTTACGATTCTACCTCCTTGAAACATTTATAAAAATTAAGATTAGAATTACTGTAAAGTCATAATAGTTCGTATATTATGTCTGGCAAAAATAGATAAAGATAAGAAAATATCAGAAATACCGGCAAATTACAACAGTGAAAACGATTATATGCCAATGCTAGTATAATTGAAAAGAGTGCCATCTAATATGTTTAGGAGAAAATCAGAAAACAAAATGGATAAAATTCCTACCTTGCTAAATATTTATCTGGGCTTGCATGGTCTTGCATGTGCTGTAAGGTTTAAATGGACGTGCAAAAATTTGATTCTATTTTTTGCTACAACTCTCTTTATGGTTATCAATGAAGCGAATAAACTTTATTGCATTTTCGCACGATTTGTTGACAAGGATTATTCACGCAGGAAAAGAAACGAAAATCTCTTAACAATAATCATGATTCTTGAATGCTTGCTTAGAATTTTATTTTTTCTCAAAAAGGATAAATTAAATCTACTAATTCATCGAATGGTAAAAATATTCTCTGCTGTAGCTCCACACAAAATATCTAAGTACAGATATATATTAATACTTGTGTTGATTGTAAACGATATTTATATTATCGCCACAGCTTTGTCGTTTTACCTATCGATGGATCCGTCTCACATTTTTTCATACCTCGGAAATGATTTTACTTACGGATATATAAGTGCCCCGGTATCTACACCTTTGTTTTACCTCTCTGTTTTTCTTCAAATTTGGGGTTTTGCAAATCCATTTATTCCTATTTTCTTTTGTTTTTTCTGTTCCGTTTTCATGCAAATAATACATGGATTTAAGAATAAACTCCAGAAAATTAAAGATACAGATTACAAATCCTTAGATAAGATATGCACAGAAGTTTTAAAATTAACATCGGATATCAATGCAGCTTTTCACGATATACTACTGGTAGAGTTTGTCATTCTGCTTGGAAGTGTATTAAATAACACATACTCTATCCTCCTTGAAAAATCATTAATGGAATTGGTTTTAGTAGAGCGTATTTCAAACACAGTGGTTTATTTTATTAGATTTGTAATGATTTGCGTATTTGCTTCATCTGCGTCAAAAGCAGGTTTGGAACTTAAAAACAGCATCTTGAGTTATGTCGCTCAAAGTCACGAAAGATGGAAATCTTTGCTTCTTGTTATTAAAATCAACGAAAGTTTTGTAGAATTCAAACTTTTAGATAGTTTGGTACTTGATAAAAATCTTGTTCTTGCAGCAGTGGGAAGCATTGTTACATATGGAATAATTATAGCAACTTTTAACGTAAGAAAAATGTAATTCCTGTTGTACTGAACATTATTTATCTGTACTTGCATAATCCTTCATACGAAATAAAATATAAATAAACACGCAGAAATTTAACTCTGTACTGCACAATTATGATAAAACTAGCCGCCTTCGCCCGCTACGCTGGTCATTTTTTCTAAAGAAATCTTGAATGAAACAAAATATATCTGTGAATTTGATCATGCGCTTTAAAGCAGTATGGACATTTACCTGGTGTATCCAATCGAATTGCTGAAAGCAATATGAATGTCATTATGCTATTATATCTTTTATTGAGTCATACAAAGTTTAGACTGTTAAGGACCAATTTCTTTAGTTGATCTGTTAGTGTAGGATTCGGTAAAGAACAATATAACAATATGTAATATACTAAAAGCGTTCATGAAAAATTATCAATCCAAATCTCATCAGAATCTGTTAATTGGACTTATTGAAAAGGCTGATCGTTCATAATAATTGGGTTCGCCTGATTCTAGAGCTTTCATCTATAATTCTACAATCAAGCAACCTAACAACCAAGCAACAGCAAATGATATGTGCTTTATACTAAAACATTCACTGAAAAATTAACTAACCGATCAAGTTGCATCGAAATCCACTTAGCAGAATCTTTTTAACCCTCCGTCTACCAGACGGGTCCATTGGACCCGACAGGTACATACAAAATATTCATTCAAACCAGAAATTTCTTTAAAATAAACTAAGTATATAAACCAGACAAAAATAAGGTAAATAAATAAGTTAAATAGTTTTAAATAAAAATTCTGGTGTAGAACGTTTTATTAAAACTTGAATAAAATTCCCGGTAGATCTAGGGTTAACTGGAAAATATACCGAAACCTTCCCTAAAAATGATCTAATTAACAGTTTAAATCCCATAAAAACTCATTCAGTGGAACCTTAAAAAAAAGCAAATCTTTCAAAATTGGGTTCATCTGATTTAGAACTTTCCCCATAATTATTTAACTAAGCAACGTAACGTTATGTTTTATACTAACATCTTTTCTAAAAAATTATCTAACTAACAATGCAAGTCCCGTCAAAATCTATTCAGCAGAACTCAAAATATAAGCGGCCGGAATGAAATTTCTCTTTGCATTATATATATATTGAGATAGTTAAATATAACTTTCATAATCGCGTTAACCTGATTATAGAACTCTCTGGGAGGTAGGAGTAGCTGTATACTGCATCACTTCTGAATTTTTTAAGGAACTCAGCTCAACTTCCATAACTATAGTATATATATTCTCTAGTATACCCTATCTCTGTAGCGTATATCTTCCAATTTTCTTTACTGTACCACTGAGAACTTTTTCCGCATAGCTTCGTAACTAAACAACACAGAACGATAAATATTGAAAAAATTCCTGAAATATTATCTAACTTACTGTGCATTTAATTAGCTGACTTGAAATCTTTCATAATCGAGTTCACCTAATTTTAGAACTTCCGTAGCAATTTAGAATGATGGTTTTTACATTAAACCATTTATAAACCAAATTTACTATTTAACAGTGTAAGTTCTACAAAATTCTGTTCAGTAGAATCTGAGTTATAGTCATATTTACAATATTTATTGCTCATTAAACCTTTTTCTTTACATTTGGAATAAAATCAGTAACTGTTTTGGTATTTCCCTGTTATGCCAACACCATTGTCACCAAGCGTAATAGCTGGCACAAAAATGAAATGATACATTTGAAAAAAAAAAATAATTTTGTTGATAAAAAAAAATGAGCATTTAAAAAATATAACTTTTGAAAATTACAGACTTTGACCTACCATTTTTTAAATCAATAAAAATAATGATACTATTTGGTTATCCCGTCGACCAAAAATCTATTGCCAAACTATAAGATTAAATACCAATAATGGTTGATCGTAAATGTCACATTCACTTTACTTTAAGCAAGTTACACGTATTTACGTCATCAGGTGATTTTTATTTCGACGTTTTAAATGTATTTTTATTAATGTTATACTAATTTATTTGTTTTTTCGTTATTTAAAATAAAAATTATGCCAATTTGTATAATTTGGCGAGGTGGTTTGGCGATTCATATAATTTGGCGAAATTGGTCGACGGGTACCAAAATAAATACGTAAAATATAAGAATAAATAAATATTTTGGAGGTAATAAAATATAGTCAATTTAAACTGCAGTCTTGAAATTGTAAATGTCTTTTACTACTGAAGCATGGCGTACGTAATACGTATGTCTCACATTGCAGTAAACATTTCATTCTTTCAATGAAGACATTCATGGTTTTTTGAACAAAACATTTTTATATGCATAATTCCTAACTTCTGAAATAAGTTTATTGAAGCTTCCTCATCATCAGATAACTGCGAAATGGTAAAATCTATATCAGTATCAGTAATACTAAAGGTTTTCGATTCAAAAAATAACAAATTAAAAAGTTTTGCGAGATTATGATGGAATAAAATAAATTCCATCATTAAAAATGCCTGCATAAAAATATTCACGTTCAATAATTAGCAAATGTTGAATTGTGGCACGGTTTGCAATAAAAATCGTTTGCACGATTAGGATTGAAATAAATGGAGCGATACCGTACATTTTGGCATGGTATCGCGTTGAAAATTAGAACGGAAAAGTACCACAGTTTTTTATTATTATTATTATTTAGTTTTAGCTTTTGAGGCGTTTGTAATTTTTTTCCTAACTGACATAGTTGTTTTAATTATTTAACCAAAACAATTGATTAAAAAATTATTCAATTAGAATTTATGCCCTTACTATAGTAACACAATGAGCAGAATGAGTTTTTAGAAATTATCAGTTGAAAATTTGAGGTTTTAGCGTCAAAGATAGTGCCGAATTAGAAAAATATGAAATATCTCATAAACTATTGGACTTAAAAGAGTTTGGTTAGTACCATTCGATTCGGCTTACAAAAATACACCAAAATATGTCATCAGTTGAAAACTAATTATAAAATCAGATTTTTAAGGAATTTTTTAAAAGTTCGTTCTCTTTTTTACCCCCCTTAGGGGTGGAATTTTAGAAAATCCTTTCTTAGCGGCACTTTTTGTCATAGGAAGTATTTTAACCCCAATTTTCAAGATTTTAGGTTCAGTAGTTTTGGCTGAGCATTGATTAATACAAAATCCAGACTTTCTTTTATATATATAGATAAAAGCGCTGTAAAAAAAAAAAACAAAAAAAAAACGATGTACTCATATCGAATTGAGTATGTTTGGATCAAAAATGAACCTATGATTTCTGAATTTTGAAACATCGCATGTTATCAAACACAAACAAAATGATAATTTCCTAATTTGTAATGGTTTATTTCATTCACGGTCTCATAATGGAAGTTCAGTAGTAGGAAAACAACGCAATATACTCTGAAAATCAGGGAATAACATTTTTATTTTTCTGAAGGAGCTATATCTTGTGACTACTTTATGATGCGTAAGATTACATTGCATTGTTGTTATAAGTGCTTCGTCAATTTCAGGAAAAATGAGTACATAATAGTTGATATTTGAATACATCCATTAGATTAAAAATGGGTACATGAGTTTCTCAATTTGTTGTGCATTTGGATCAAAGCTATTTTGAGTATGTGGTTTCCTATTTAAAATTGAGTTTATTTTACTCAATTTTGAGAACCAATTTTCTTCAGTGGGAAAAAAAATCGTTTTATGCATTGGTACAATTGAAATATTATTCTAAATCGCGTAGAAAAAATTATTCGCTTAGCGTAATCCTATTAGAGTCCTTGCACGAGTCGGACTGTGAATCACCCGAACCCGAAAAGTCTGCCTAAAGTCAATCCGAACTCGACAAAAAGAAAAAAAAAATGCCAATGAAATCCGACTTGAAGCTGAAGTGAAAGAAAATTAAACCATATTTTTATTGCATTCTCTTATTCCAAATTAGGGTCCAGCATCGGGTCTGGTAATCAGATTTTTCCATGTCGGGTCCGATAGACGATATTTTTTTTCGTTTCGGGTCGGGTTTGGTTCAGGTTATCTTTAATTGTTTCGGTTTCGGGTTGGAATTAGACTTTTGCGGGTCGGGTTCAGATTGACCCTCCCTATTTTTCAAAAAAGTCAAAAATATTTTTCCAGAAAAAAAAAAAAAAAAAAAAAACCAAACAACTGTATAATTGATAAAGTGGCGAAATTTCAACTCCCGGCCTGTAAAAAAAGACTTAACTGGCTCGGCCCGACTGAATTTAGACAAAACATGCCAATATTTATTGCTGTTAAATTAAATTGCCGTTAAAAATGATAAAGTGTGTAAGATGCACTATACTGTAAAAAACAAAAACAAAAAATTTGTAATATTCTACATTCTTTAACGAAACTTTTGGATAACAGTAGTCTGCTAACTTAAAATTTAATTTGTCTTGATAACTTGCAGGGACAGTTACTTATATATTTTATTTTTGTAGAGTTTTAAGATTAAGATATTTTGAAATTATTATTTATTTATTAAATTTTTAAAGTACCATCTGTGCTCATTGGGGTGGGTGGAAGGCCTGATATTTTTAAATCTTTTTTTTTTTTTTTACCTACTATATGCGCCAGCAGGGAAGGCTGCAGGAGAGGGTCTTTGCCCCACCTTGGATTTTGTTTTTGAAATGTAATTAAATTTCCTCTGATGATTTTGAAAAAAAAAAAATCGTAAATGACATAAAATAACTAAACTGAATGAGAAGGAATTTTTCTAAGAATATTTTGACAAAGGGCCTGACCACTGAACTCCCGTGGAAGGCAACTTTTAAATATGTTTTTATTTTTATGTAATATGTATGTTTTAAATTTATCTTAAACAGAGGCTTCAGAACCCTTCTGAAGCTTCCTTACTTATTTTGTATAGATATTTACGCTGATATGTTAAAAAAATATCTTGTATGAGGAATTCTGACAAAGAATACTTAGTTTACCCTTTCTTCATATTTATATTCGTCATTTTAAAAAACATGTTCTGGTCTAAAAAAGTAATGACGCATCCGTTCCAAAATACTGCCCCCCCCCCCCCCCAGACCTCTTTCTGACAATGCCTGTGTAAACTTCATTCATATTTTAATAAATCAATAACTGTATATAAATGTTTGAGTTATCATTAATATAGTTAATCCATATTCCATGGGTTGGATATTTAAAAATCTGTAAAATGCTGTACAGTAAAATCTTCTAAGGCGGAATCGCCTTTCAGAACAGGAAAAAAATCCGTTTTACGTTTTAGCAGATTCAGTTCTTAGCAGGTATATCGTCTATTTTAAATGTATTATATACTTTTCGCATTGATCAATGATCTTTTTGTATGAAACACGCCCTTAGGAATCCCCCCCCCCCACCCCTGAACTCCTGCGGAAGGCAGCGTTTTTATTTTTACGTAATATGTATGTTTTAAATTTATCTTAAACAGAGGCTTCAGAACCGTTCTGAAGAGGCAAAGCCTTCTTATTATTCTGAAGGCGAAGCCTCCTTACTTATTTTGTATAAATATTTACGCTGATATGTTAAAAAATTATTTTGTAAGAGGAGTTCTGACAAAAAATACTTAGTTTACTCTTTCTTCATATTTGTATTCGTCATTTTAAAAAACATGCTCTCGTTTAAAAAATAATGACACATCCGTTCCAAAATACTGTTCCACTCTAAACATCTTTCTGACAATGTCTGTGTAAACTTCATTCATATTTTAATAAATTAATAACTGTATATAAATGTCTGTATTAGGGGCATTCTCACAATCTTTTGACTTTTGGGGGAAAAAATCTGGCGAAATTAAACTTGCTAAAATAACATTTTAATCTGATAGACGAATGCCTTAATGATTCAAAATAAAGAAAAAATGGTCAGCAGCGAAAATTTTTTTTATTTAACTGAGGTTTAAGTTAAACTTGCGAGTTTAATTTCCCTTACCGTTTTACTTTAAATTTTTATTTTATTCTATAACTTTTATATAACCCTATAACTTTTTATTTTATTCTAAATTTTTACTTATAATGAATTTGCATAGTACCAACAGGACATTCAAATAAGAAATGATAACAATGTAGTACTTTTAATACAGAATTTTTGTATAACGTTGTCTTAAAAGGGTGTTAAAGAAGGGACGGTAAGGTAAAAAAAGGGGGTGGTATTGGAAAAAAGGGACGAAATGGTAAAAAAAAGGAACAGTAAGGATGGAAGGGTAAGGAAAATTACCACCTATTTTTAGGAAAATCATGTTAAGACTAAATGATAGCCACAAAGTTTCGTGATTTTTAGAAACAGTTGTTAACATTGGATTAAATATATATATATTTTTTTAATTTACCTCGAAAAGTGTAGGAATAAACCTTCGGGACGGTAAGACTACCAATAAAGCCACGATGCTTGAAATTGATATTTAAATTCTACTGGAAATTTCCTGCCAAAGAAATTTAGACATTATTTGTCTAGCATACTTCTGCATGAGAATAACTTGAAAAAAATTCTGTGGCTGCATCTGAAATGATTTTCTGTATCATTTTAGAAGAGGGATGGTAAGGAATCTAAAACCCAGGGACAGAGTTTAAAAAATAATAACAACCCTAAAAATGTGTGCAGGTTAATTTTTAGCTACATATTTGTAGAAAACGATAGTTCCAGTTTTAGAAAAAAATTACATCGAATTATTTTTATTGAAACAATTTTATTCAGGCAGCTCCAAACTTAAAAATCAGCATCAGGGACACGGGACGGTAGATGAGTTTTCCTGGTATTTGGACCTCCCAACATCGTCCAAAACTTATTTATCTCGTTAATATTGTTATGCAATCATACAATTGGATGTTTCCCAGTATATGAAATAAAAAAACACACAAAAAAGTGTATTAAATAAAAAATTATTATTCAGGGACATGAAAGTCAAAAGATTGTGAGAATGCCCCATTATCATTAATATAGTTAATCCATATTCCATGGTTTGGATATTCAAAAATCTGGATTATGCTATACAATAAAATCTAAGACGGAATCACCTTTGAGAGCAGAAAAAAATCCGTTTTAGGCAGGCTTAATTCTTAGCAGGTAGATCGTCTATTTTAAATGTATTGTATACTTTTCGCATTGATCAATGCTTTTTTTTATATATATAAAACACGATTCAGTCATAGGCAGTTTTTTTTTTCCACAGATTTAAATAATCTGGATTTTTTCCCAAAAAATGCTGCGCTGGACCCGGGCCAAACTTTTAGCTTTTATAGTGGACTGGGCTGATCTCTAGGAAGAATGAATTACAGGTACTTCTCTTCTAATAAGAATTATTAAGAATTTCTAAAAATGAAAGGGAATTTCGATTAAATTTAATTGTGAAAGGGAAATTTTAACTTTAAAATGGGAATATGGGAATAAATGATGATATGCGATGATTTGTTATTTTCATCATCACACTGGCATTGGAATCCCTATATGTTTAATCGATTCCAATAAATAAACAGATAATCATTATACACTAATTTTATGAAATATTTGACGAGCGTTGCAGAAAACTTAAATTCAAACACATGCAAAGAACAACATAGTTTTTGACAGGATTGATTTATGATTAAAATGCGTGTCAGCATCATATTAATAATAAATTGAAATTTCTAAATTATATAATACACTATTTATCATTTTAGGTATCACTATAATTATTTCTTTATTTTCTCAAGTATATTTTGAGTCCAGATTCAGACAAGTTTATTAAAAACTAAATTCTATAGCATCAAGATTATTGATTATCGATCAATAACATAAGTGATAGTTGATAATTTAGCATTGTATTACAACTCTATTAACAAGTATATTAAAAACTAAATATACAATATGCTCCTTAATATTACACTTTTAATCGTTTTCATTTTCTTGCCCTTGATCTTTATTTGGACCTAAAAAAATAAAAAATAATAATTTTTTTTTTTTTTTTTACTGTAAATTGAACAATTTAATCTGTTGAACCGTTATTTGTCCACTCTATTGTTAAACATCATAAAATTTCCTCAGAAATATAGATCCTTGAATAAATATTTTTCCTAATCTTGCGTTTTTGTTCGTCAACAGTCATATGTTTTTAGGGGTGTCAGCATATTTTCAATATATCTTTTCTAAATTAAGATTACTTTTCATGTAAGTAAAACAAGCCTCGTGTAAGGAAAAGTACTGAAAAGAACAACATAGTTCTTGAAAGCATTGATTTATGCTTATGTCGCAGCTCTATATTAATAATAAAATAAACTTTCCGAATTATATAATAGACTATACTAAAGGAAGTAGTTTTACCGGAAATATTTTGTACAAACAGAATAATGTACATTATTTCCAAAGCCTGTACAATAATGTAAATCATTAAGCATTCGTTTGTTCTCAAGCCAATACTTATATAATTAATTGATATATGTTATGAAAAATCAAATTCGTGCTACAAACATTGATATTGTTATAGAAGCATCATATTATGCTTTTATTGTACAGTAATTACTAAAGAAGACCTTAAGTAGTTTCTAAATTTCAGTCTCCTGTACACATTTCTAAAAAATTATGACAGTTATAGCCTAAAATTATAAGAGCACAGTCTATTATGTCCGCGGGAAAATCGATGTATACAGAAAACGTTGTTTTATTTCGCAAAGAAGGAATCGTGCTCTATCTTTGTTTTTCAAAAGTCTTCGGAAAAGTTAGGAATATTTTCTATTGTTCACTCTTCCAGAAACATCTCTAAAAATGTGCTTAAGAAGCATCATGCACTGTTAATAGTTTTGGTTCAAAGTTAAAACTTCCTATGGAACCAAGATATCGTTCTTCTAAATGTATATTATATCTTCATATTTGAATCTTAAAAATGACTTTAGAGTTTATAAAAAACAGAAGAAGAAGCTATGGAATAACCAATGAGAACGATTAGTTCTATGCATTCTCAATATGCTGCTTTAAAGTGCGACGGTCTGTTTGTCTAATGGCTAGAACGCTACGCTGGCTGCAATTGAAAAAGTGTTTAGATTAGAATCCCGTAGGCTGGAATGTTCATATTGTGCCGGATCCCACTTTAAATAGAGATTCCGATTAGTCATTGTTTGAAAAGGTTAATCTTAGACACTTTATGATTTAGAGTTTTACCTGTTTATTGTTCAATATTTCTCCTATTTATTATTTACCATTTTACCAATTTATTGTTCAGTGTTTTAGTTATTTATGGTTCAGCGTTTTACTCATTTATGGTTCAGCGTTTTATTCATTTATTGTTCAGCGCTTTACCTATTTACTGTTCAGCGTTCAACCTTTTTATTATTCACTATTTTATCTGATTAGATTCAGCATTTTGCCAGTTTATGAATCAAATTACAGAAATTTGTGGTTCAAATGTTAAAAATATTCTAAAGTTGTAAGTTCACCATTTATGAAATCTAGAACAGAATTGACAAATACCAGTAAATGTCAAAAACATTCAAAATTACCTATTGTTTTATGTATAAATAAAAAAAATCGATATTTAAAATGCAATATCAGAAATTCCCAAAGCTATAAAAATTGTGCTCGTTGTGTGAAGAAGAAAATTGATATTGTACCCAAACGACTTAGGAATTGTGCTTTGACTATGTTCTCTCTGAAAAAAAAAACCCTTGTGGTTGCATATTTTTGAAACTTTTTTTTACGTTAGACATTTTTTAAAGTTAATTGGATCATGTACTTAATCTATTAAAAAATTAATAAATGACAGAAAAATTTTGAAACTTACAAAGTTACATATTGTTTTATGGCTACAGAAAGAGAGTTTTATGGCTCCTCTAAGATGTGTAACACAAATATTCATCCACAGAGAGTCAAGTTGTTTTGCAACTGGATATCCCCTGAACGCATCAACTGTTTATATGTTTAAAACAAAAAAAAATCATGCGTTAAGCATTGATTATGAAACACTTTCCAACACTTCCTGAATGCTTTAACAAAACTTCGTTATTTAAGGAAATAAGGTAAAAAAGATAACTAAGTAAACATTTTAGAAAACGCATGAAATATTTGAAAAACCGATTTCACTAGTTTCCGTCCATAGCCAAATATGTATTCTAATTCTTTTAAACAGAACTGTATTTGATCTGTAGGTTGATATACATACTGTATAATGAGAAAATTTAGTTTAGCAAGAAAACGCATAACATATGGAAATTTCTCTTTTAGAAATTTATACTAATAGATAGAAAACATACTGTAATACATTTGTACAACCCTGCAATTCACCTAGAACCTTTATTACACGCCACTATTTAGCTAAAATTTAATTCAAACTAAAACACTCTTAAAATTACTGAAATAACATTTCCAGAAATTATCATTTGTAGACGGCCATGTATCAATTCTTTGCGTGATCCTGTATATCATTTTATCTATATTCTACAAACATTTCTTAATAAACTAAATGAAGTTCAGCGTAAAAATGCATAACTGATTTAAAAACCACCTTTAAACAATTTGCGCTCATACCCAGTAACTGTTACGAATTTTTTTGTGTAGCCCTGTATATGAATTATGGCATTTATACACACCATATAGTATGCATAAATATAGTAAAACGTAAAAGCCTATATCATAATTAAAAATGCATTTCCAGCAATCGTCACTAACGTGTAGTACTTCGGATACAATATAGTATCTGAAATCTTTTGTATGTCCAATGCTGTGCTCTTCGTATTATACGTGAAATAAGTTATAGTAAACTTCAGTGATGTTCACTTTCATTATGTATGAAATAGTTTAATATAATTAAAATACGCCGCAAACAATTGTTCCACCCCCCATATCATTATGTAACGGAATTCTTTGTATGGCCCTGTAAATGGATAATAACTATTATTTGCACCGCATATTCTACAGAATGCATATTTTAGTGTACTTGATAAATGAATATCAATTTTATTTTGTTTGAAAGCGTGTAACATCATTAAAAATCATTTGAAATGATTTTTTTTCCATTGGCCGTAATGTAACGGAAAAATTTTGACTGCCCCTGTAAATGAACTAAACGTGCTACAAACTTCCTTTGAAACAGGGAACGTGCTATGGTAAACGTCAATAACATCCGAAAATTTCAGGGCAATCCGAGTATATTTACGAGAGTTTGAGCGCGGACAGCCGACTAGACAAACCGAAGTCATAAACACTTTTCTACTTTGTGGGAAAGTGTTAAAAAGAGATATTTAAAAGACAATGACAGAAATACCCAAAGTTAGAATAATTGCGCTGCTTATATGTAAAAGAAAATGGATAAATACTAAAACAACGTAGGAATCGTGCTTTGATTTTGTTATCCCTGAAAACAAAAAGTAAATTTTTCTGTGGTTCACATTTTTAAAACATTTTTAATGTTAAAGATAACCCAAAATAGATAATTTAGAAAATCTAAAAAACAATTGCTAAATACCAGAAATTGTCAAAATAATATAAATTTAAATATTTTTTATGTATCGAAAATAGCATATATTTAAAAGACAATGTCAAACATACTCAAAGCTATAAAAATTAACCTTGTTATCGGTAGAAGAAAATGGTTAAATATTAAAAAAAAAAAAACCCGTAAGAATCGTACTTTGTGGTTATTTTTTAATGTAAATAATATATAAATAAATACTTTTCTGCGGTTCCATATTTTTGAAACCTTTTTAATGTCAGAAAATATTCGTATATCCTAATATCCTAAAGTTATAAGTGAATCGTTTATGAAATTTAATAAATAATTGATAAATAACGGAAAATGTCAAAAACGTTACATAAAGTTACATAGCGTTATATATATATGTATGAAAAAAACCCTGAGACTTTTAAAAGGCAGTGCTAGAGGTACTCAAAGCTATAACAATTGCACCTCTTACAAGTAGAACAAAATGGATAAATACTAGAACGATGTAGAAATAGTGTTTTGTCTTGGCTGTCTCCGGGGAACAAAATATGCTTTTGTGGTACCCTGTTCTAAAAACATTTTTAATGCTAGAGATATTCGAAAGTTATCAGTAATCATTTATAAAATCTCGAAGAAAAATGATAAATAAAAGGCAATTTCAAAAACATCCAAAGTAACATATTGATCAATATGTCTCGGTTAAAAAAAGATATATACATCATGACAATGATAGATATATGTATAACAATTGCACTGTTAGGTATAGAAAAAAAAGCATAACTACTAGAAAAGTCAGAAATACTCCAAATTAGTATTTAATGTATTATATAAAAGATGAAACACGTTGAATATAAGTAAATGAGAGAAATATTTCAAAGCTATAAGTATATTATTTATTATGCCCGGAAGATAATTATTAGTTAAAATGCATAAAATTCCTACCTTGCTAAGTATTTATCTCTTTGGATAGGTTTACATGCGCCGTACATTTTAAAATCACCATTTCACTATGCGTTTATGTTTGAACAATGTTTACAATTATCAATGAACTAGCTAAGTTACACTACATTCTCTAACGCTTTATTGATTTTGCTTATAAGAATAAAGTCAAATAATTAAACTTTCAAGTATTTATATGATTCTATCTTCTTTAAACATTTATTATAACTGAGATTACTACTAAGATTAGAAATATCGTTAAGTTATAATAACTTGTATAGTATGGCTAGGAGAAAATCGATAAATAAAAGAAAATATCAGAAATTTTAAGTCAAAGTCTCTAAAGAACTAGTAAAGCCAAAGGACATGAACGACGAAGGGTAGACCGGGGCTAGTTGGCTACAGGCGTAAGTAGGCGCAGTCCTCATAAATCGCCTGTTTGTGGCTAGATTGCACAACTAGTCACAGAGTACCTTTCTTCTTGCTTTTTGCAATCCTAATTGTAGTTTTACAGTGTTACCTACGTGCAGTGGACATTTATTACGATTTTTCTGTTTTTTGTACTCATAAGTAATTTTTTGTTGCTTCATTCTTTTTCTAATTTCTAATACTTACCTTAATAATTGCGATTTAACTTGTGCAGTTTTTCTTAGTGTATGACTAACTGCACCTACCCCATTTGTGATTTACTTGGATTATTTATGTTTAGAAGGTTACGTGTCTCTTTTATGTAGAAATGTATTATGGGGCTTGTAGGCGCATTGAACACAGGGCAAGTTGGCTCGGTGTCTGGTGTGTTCTGGTAGCTTGAAAAACAGCAAACACCGAGAAATGTGGTTGCAATGCAAGATTTTGGGCACATGAGGCTTGCCCAAACGGAGACAGTCGAATTTTTATTTGTGACAACTGTAACTCTGATGATGATATCGAGTAAAATAAAAGTTAATTAGTGTTAATGTTTTATTCATTATTTTTATGCCTGTATAATTTAGAATTTACATTGTACGGCCATAATGCCTTTGTTTAAACTTACTGATAAGAATGAAATTGATTTCTCTTAACTGCGTGTCTTATTTGAGTTTTATTTAAATTTTTATAAAGCGTGTGCCATCTTACCCCATAGGTATAGGCAACTTGCCCCGTGACGGGGTAGTTTGGCGCACAATTTTCCTTTTACTTTAGGCTTCCGCTAAACATAAACTACAAAAGCTACAAACTAAAAACTCCGGGTATTTATCGCCAAATGCCTGTTCTTTAAAAGTGCAGTTAAAGTTTGCTAAAAAACTTAAACAAAAAATTAATAAAAATGAATAACTAAAAACTGCGCCTACTAGCCCCGGTCTCCCCTACAGTAATGTAACTGATCACTTTCCCTTTCTCACTGAAAAACTCGGACAACATTGTGACAGTCAGAGAAATTTTTGAGCGATTTATTTCACATATTCTTTTCATTTTAGCAGCACAATAAGTGGCATGAAAATACTGGTTAATTTTTCCCTATTTAAAGTCCATATTTAAAGAAAGAAACAAATAAAGATTTTCTTCTATGCGCCTCCCTTTCCATAGCCCAGTTTCAATTCTTACAAAGGGGAGGTATTTGAAATGTCCTTACCCCTCAATTCTTTCTTTCATTCTTTCAAGACTTTAAGAGATTCCTTTGCATTTTCTTGGGCGTGAGACATGACATGACGTCGCGGTGTTTACAGAATGCCAACGCGGAGTGAAACGCCTCCGCGCATAACCTCCAACGAACTTGAATGGGAACATAAAGGAAAATTTCGATACTAACTCCATTTTAAGTGGCGTTTTTTTAAACAAAGGAACATTGAAAATATTCTATATATTTATACAGCGATAAAAAGTTACCCTTGATTAAAAGAAAATTAATTAGTTCAATCAAAATATCCCAAGAAAAAAATATTATATAGATACAATATTTTTATAGTTACAATAACTTTAACTGTTTATACTGAACATCTACATTTGATGGAGCTAATCGATTTGTGCACTAAACGGCCAATTACTGATTCTTTTCTTCCGTTTCTCGGAATATTAGATACAGCCAGTAATGTTTCACTAATTTCTTATTCGACTTCCGAGATTTTGCGATCGAAAAAATATAATGTTAATTCGTTGATCTCAGGATTAAATGGTTCTGTTTTAAAATTTAAAACGGGATACATGTAGCGTTTTCAAACAAAGATAGAAATTTTAAAAGATCAGTTCGTATGTAATATAGTTCCCAAAATAACTGACTTAACCTCTTCAAGCGCCGTAGACATTTCTAATCTGTACCTACCATAGAATCTAATTTACGCGAATCCAAGATTTTTTTAACCTCAGCGAATTCAGGTATTACTGGGAGCAGATATATATTATGAATTGTTATTATCTGGTCAACTAAAAATTCCAGATAGCTCTATAATTTTACAAAATTCTAAATTAGGATGGGGAACAATACACGAGAAGAGTGAAAGTAAATTTAAGTACCATTTATTAGAAAATTAAGATGAATTAGATTTGAAAGTTTTTTGGGAATTGGAAATGTTAGGAATTACGAATGACCAAAAAGGTGTAAAAACGAAGAAATCGTAGAAAGATTTCAGAAAACGGTGCGTTTTATCTATAAAACATATAAAATTAGTTTCCCATGAAAACGGGATTGGGAACAACTAGACAATAATTACAAAATAGCTGAAACGCGGCTCGCTAGTCTCGTAAAAAGAATGAAACGCGACACAAGTTTATATGAAAATTGTCGTAAAATTTTAGATGAATATTTAGAGATGAAAATTATTGAAATTGTTCCCAGGTCAGAAGAATTTTCTAAAAACCCGATTTTTTATTTACCACACCAATCCGTTATTTAAACAAGACAGTGTATACACAAAATGTCGTATCGGGTTTGATACAAGCTTCCATGAAGCGGGACAGTTATCGCTAAACGACTGCCTGGTCGCGGGCAGTAATTTAAATCCGAATATTTTCTATTTATTGATTTTCTTTAGATTAAATAAAATTTCTGTTTTGGCTGTTATAAGAAAAGCTTTCTTGCAGATTTCTATTAACGAGAAGGATGTTTTAAGATTCCTGTTTGTAGATGACAATACTGTCAACGGTGATACATTTAAGGTTATTATATACAGATTCTTACGCCTAACATTTGGCTGGAACTCAAGCCCATTTTTACTATCTGCTACTGTTAAAACACATCTTAGTAAATTTGAAAAAGAATACCCAGTAGCAACAGAGATACTCGACAACTGTGTTTATGTTGACGATTTAATCACCGGTACGGACACTGTCCAGAATGCACTGAACATTTCGCAACAATCACACAAAATTATGAATGAAGCTAGAATGAAGCTCCGAAAATGGATATCAAATAACGAATTAGTAATGGAAACGTGGGAGAAGCATGGGTTTAGTACTTTACCCTTTGAGGACAATAAACACATAAAGTATTAGGACTGTCGTGGCAACCTAAAATGAACATGCTTATGATGGAGATCGATCATTTGTTAGAATTTTTGTACAAGGCAAAAAACACAAAACGTTTTGTTTTACAAGTAGCAGGCAGAATTTTTGACTCCTTAGGTCTCCTATCGCCATTTACCATTCGAATTAAATGTTTATTCCAACAGTTGTGGAATAGGAATTTAGCATGGGATGAAGAACTACCCCCAGATATTACAAAGACGTGAGAACAATGGAGTTACGCGCTACCCTTATTAGCACAACTAAAGATTCCAAGGAAGTTTTTCAGTTCCCTGAGGACTCTGATTATGATTTAATACTGCATGCCTTTGCCGATGCCAGTCCAAGAGCATACAGTGCTGTCACATATTTACAAATTTATTCAAAGAACCAATCCTCCATTAATTTGATTACATCGAAAAGCAGAGTGGCACCTTTGAAAAAGTGTCACTATCCAGGCTGGAACTCTTAGTTGCGTTACTTGCAGCTCACTTAACTTGTGAAGTGGAGAAGGTACTAGATCGCAAGGGACAATATTCTATGTATTTACGGATAGATTCGTAGATTGCCTTATATTGGATCAAGGATTCTGCAAATAGGTGGAAATCGTTTGTATAGAATCGTGTAAAGGAAATCCAATCTTTAACAGATCCATCCAGTTGGTTTCACTGTGCAGGGTACGAGAAACCTGCAGATTTGATGACATGAGGTATTAAATGTGAAAGTCTTATTCAGAATCATATATGGTGGACTGGTCCAGAGTTTCTGAAAGATAGCGATCAATCCTTAGTGATACCAGACCAAGAGACGTATATGAAAGAACTAAAAAAAGACACCGAGAACATTATTAATGATGACTTTACCACCTTGACTATTTACACTAACATTTCTGTAATGGACCATATTTTTTCATTGACAAATAATTTTACTAATCCATGAAGTTATCAAATGGGAATTTATTCCCTTCAAATCTCCCAATAGTAAAATCGTTCAAGTTTCATTTAAAACGGGCAACAGGTGATCAAAAATTAACCTTAGAAGAATTTGTCACGATACTAGCTGAAATTGAGAGAGTTTTAAACTCCCTCAATCTTACCCGCTGTCACCAGATTTCGAAAATTTTGAAACCTTGACCACCCCCCTCTCATTTTCTAATCGGTAAACCTATCACTTCGATCTCCGTACCATAATTAGATAATATTAACGAAAATAGATTGGCAAAATGGCAAAAAATCATCAAATTCAGTCAAAGAATTAGGAAACTATGGAAGCGAGATTATTTGAATAACCTCCAACAGAGGGGGAAGTGGAAATTTAAAAAGGATGATATACAGGAAGGAACTTTGGTACAAATAAAGCAGGAAAATTTACCTTCTACTAAATGATTGATAGGTAGAATAGTTGACGTTTTTAACGGAAGGGATAATAAATAAGAACGGAAAATTTACGATTACCAGACGGGCGAATTCTTAAGAGAGATCTCTGTATATTACAGAGTTGTAAAAAACCCGGGTTTTTTATAAAAAAAAAAACCCAGCCCTACGGGTTTTATTAAAAAACCCGGTTTAAATGGGCAATTTTCCCCGGGTAAATTAGATTAAAATGCCAAAATGTAGACTATGATTCCGCTTTCCTGACAAATAATAATCTTCAGGGTCACCACTGTATAGGGAAAGTTGGAAAAACTGTGGGAATTTAAAAATGAGTAATAAAAACAAGGAATTTTACTAAATTTTAGTACTTTGCAAAATTTATCCATTGAAATTTAGAAAATTCTCAGAGGTTTTACTCCAGAAAAATTTATTTTTTTGCTCAGGAAAGTGCAAGGAATTCGATTGCCGAAATAAATGGCAATCCTGATCTCAAATACAATCTTTGTAACCAATTCATAGTGTAATAGATGGGAATGACTTCATAGTCTTAAATGGGCAATTTTTCCCGTGTAAATTGGATTAAAATGCCAAAATGTGGACTATGATTCCACCTTCCTCACAAATAATAATCTTCAGTAATAAAATAATAAAATCAGTAATAAAATACAGTAAACCCTATGATAACGGCACCTTTTTACAACGGAATCCTGTCTTAAATGTAAAAATGTCATTGTCCTTACAGTAAGAATACCATATACCTGCTAAGGTGGTAACCTGTTTAACACGGAATTTTTCTTCTGTCCCTTGAAATTCTGTCTTAGTCGGTTTCATTATAATAATAATAAACACAACAATTTTATCAGGATTGTAAAAAAACTGGCTTTTTTATAAAAAGCCCAGCCCGGGCGGGCAGCTGGGCGGGTACCCGGGCAGCTACCCACTACAACTCTGGTATATTAACAGTTGAGTAACAAATTTCCTTTCTTTCCTTAAGGCTGTTCTTAACTGCTCTGCTCAACAAGCGCAAAACGTTTTGACACATTTACAAATTCATTTTTTAACAGAAAGATATAAAATTGGAAAGCCTGACCATGGAATCGATTTGCAATCGAACTGTGTTTTCCATTTTTTGATCAATCAATTACCTGATAAGTGATTTTGATCACGTGACACGGCATTTTTCTCCCCTTACTGAATGGATTTTCTTCTTTCGTTCGGAAGTTCGGTTCAAAATGCCAACTTTGACAGTATTTTCTGAAAGATCTATTGCGTCTACAAGAAAACGGAAAAAAACAGTTCGATGATATAGTTTCAGAATAACAACATCTTCTAGTTTCATGAGTTTCCGAACAAAAATGAATTAAAACTTATGTCAGAAAGTTGAACCTTTGGATTTGAGAACAGCCTTAAGCAAACTCTAAAATACATATTATTTCTGTATTTAATCTAGTGTTATGGTGCATTTATTCTTGTATTATTATTGTGTATGTAAGTTGTTTATATCTTGTAATTTTTCTTGTATGATAAATTTTGCAAATTTATATGTGAATGTATATTGAAAATTGCATTTCAATTCTCGGGGGAGTGTTTCCCCCGTTTATAACAATTGTTTGTGACAGGGCGCTACTGAGAGATCAAGACTGGAAGATGCGCGGAACAGATCTCCCGCCAGATGTGTTTTAGATGTAAGCGCAGTGTATCAACCACTGTCAGTCCCCTTTTGAAAACTTTTGTAAAAAAACTAAATTGTTAAGTTTAAATAAGAATCATCGTTGAAGCAAGAATTCCAAAATCATTTTAGTATTATACAGTCCTTTTCCAGACTGGACCTGAGCTATCGCTTACACCGTCCATATCCGGAAAAGTAGTCCAGTTCTTTTGTGCAGCCCTGTATTTAATCTACAGATTTGTGTATATTCTACATAGTATGCTAAAACTTAGTTTAGTAAGAAAATGCATAATAGGTTGAAAATTTACCTTCAGCAGTTTCTACCAATATGCGGAAACGTACTTGAATAATTTTGTAATAATTTTGTATATATTACCAACAGAATTTCATGTGCGCCACATATAGCTAAAATTTTATTCAGCTGAAACATGGTTAAAACTACGGAAATCACATTTCCAGACATTATCATACCTAGGAGGCTCTGTATATTAGTTTAGTTTGTATGTTAGTTTAGTCTGTATATTAGTTTAGCTAAAACTTAGTTTAGTAAGAAAATGCATAATAGGTTGAAAATTTACCTTCAGCAATTTCTACCAATATGCGGAAACGTACTTGAATCATTTTGTACAGCCATGTGTATTACCAACAGAATTTTATATGCACCACATGCTAAAATTTTTTTCAGGTTAAAACATGGTTAAAACTACGGAAATCAGATTTCCAGACATTATCATACCTAGGAGGCTCTGTATATGATTTTATTCATATTATACAAATATCTCTTAGTATACTAAATATAGTTCAACTTGAAAGTGCACTAACGTAATTAAAATCCACCTTTAAGCCATTCACTCTGATACTCCGCATTGCTTACGAATTCTTTTGTGTAGTCTTCTGTATATGATATACTGCATTTATACACACTACATAGTAAGCAAAAATTTAATTAAATACTCAGATGCAGTGATGTATCCGAATCTTTTGTGTGACCTGTAAATGAGCGATAAATGCTATGCACATCATATTATACACCAAGTATCTTTTAGTAAGCCTCAGTAACATATCAATTTCATTATATTTTAAATACGTAACATAACAAAAATACGCTGTAAACAGTTTTCCTCGCAGGCCATTATGTAACGGAATTCTTTTGTATGGCGCCTGTAAATTAATAATAGATGCTTTGCACTCCATATTCTACAGAATGCATGTTTTACTGCACTTCATAAATGCATATAAATTTCATTATGTTTGAAATGGTCTAACATCATTAAAAGGAACTTTTTCCTATTGACTGTAAAGTAACGGAATGCTTTTGAACGTCCCTGTAAATGAATTACAAATGCTGCACACTTTATTTTCAGTAGCGATCGTGATATATTAAACGTCAATATACAAAAATTTCAGTGCAATCCGAGAATATTTACGAGAGTTAGAGATCGACAGACGGACGGACAAACCGAAGTCATAAACATTTTTCAACTATGTTGGAAAGTGTTAATAAAAATGGTAACAAGGTTTATAAAAATTGATTTTGCAGTACATTGCTTGGTAAATATTTTACTGATGAAACTGTTTTTCGAAGAAAAGATCGACATACTTGTTTCGCATTTTTCCAGGAATTAGCATTTTGTAATAGTTAAACACGTGTCTGTTGTCCAGATATTAGATAAAAGAGTTTAAACTATCGTACGTCGACTCTTGGGCACGTGTTCTTGTGCACTCTGCCATTTAAATCAGACTTTTTTTTTAATGTCTAAATCAAAATTATTTTTAGAATATTATTCGTTGTAATTTTTTAAAGATCTCATATTCTACAATGCATCAAAAGAGCAAAGAGTCATATTTATTGCATTAGAAATGCAGATCTGTTTTCTTTCTTTTTTACTTCTTGCTATGTACAGTCGTGGAAAAAAAAAAGTAAACACCCCCTACTAACTCCTCAACAAATTATCGTAGACGAAAGTTACTGGTACCGGACGATTGGAAATAAAGTCTACTTTTAAATGGTGTGTATAAAATTTTCTTAGGGGGGCATATATATATTAAAACGAATCCAAACTTTATTTTTTTCAATGGCAATACCCAAATATAACGAGATATTTCAAATCTTCGGTTCAAAATATTCCTAGAAAGCAAATTTCAAATCATTTGAATGATAAGTTTTTGAATTATAGGCATTCAAAATTTAGTACTTCTAATGTTAAATTACATTTTCATATTTTTATTTATAGTTCCTGAAATTACGCTCCTAATGAGCTATTTTTTTTTTTGTGTAGCAATAATACTAATATACCCAAACATAAATACGTTGAATTTGCAATTTTTATAATTTTATGATATGAATTAAGAATTATGAAATTAATATTCGAAAAAATTATGAATTGCAACATACAATTTTTTTGATGGATTTAGATTTATTAAGTCCTGCTTTATGGAAATCCAAAATTTCACATTTTTCTTCCAAGTAGTTTTCAAATTATGCTTAGAAAACGGCAAAATGATGGTTTAAGGGGCCGTCTATGATAGAAGTGAGTAAATTTTGGAAATTTATTCTGCTGTCCTGTAATCAAACAGGTTTCATTGACGCTTAAACGTGCCTTGATCAAGAAGGCGGCTCTCTCGGTTAACAATCGAGTTCGGAACTTCAATTTGGATACAGCCCTTAAAATACGCTCATTTTAAAATAATTAATTTCTCGGAAACTTATGGCACGAATTGCATAAAAATTTGTTTATAGGCTAATTGAAAGGTGTAGAGTTCATTTATGCTGTCAGAATTGTGCACTGCTATTGAAAAAGACAAAGTTATGGTTCGTTTTAATATGTAGATGGCCCCTTAAACAAATTTTATATACATCATTTAAAAGTAGACTTTATTTCCAATCGTTTGGTACCAGTAACTTTTTTCTACAATAATTTGTTGAGAAGTTAGTAGGGGGTGTTTACTTTTTTTTTTTTCCACGACTGTACATAAGAAGAAAGTATTGGATTCATAGAAAATTTCGAGTTTCGGTTTTTGATGTAGTATTTACGCGTTTTCGGATGTGCTCAATAAAATTTAACTGTTTTTTAAAAATGTATGTCTGTCTGTGTGTTGCTCAAATTTTGTGGGCACTTTAACATAATAACAAGCTTATGAAATACTATTATCAAACTATAGACCTCAGTTAGACCTTGGGCGGAAAATTGAGTAGGGGAATTTTGGGTGTATATAAGATATCAGTGGTGTATGTTAGAGATTAGTATGTGAGAGATTACCCGATATCGTGCCCACGGTCTCGGGCTCAATTTCATCATCATCATTTCATTAATATCAAAAGGCAGTGGGATACCTTGCTTTCTGTTTGAAATCCTATTTCAGAAGTACTATTAAACAGAACTCATGTCTTTCTGCCGTAAGTTGTACAGTGATATTCTAAAGAATTAGAATTGTGACTTTTCAGATTTGTGCCAGTGGTTTTGTATGTATAAAAAATTTGTTTTTTTTAAACATTTTTTCCGGTATATGAAAATTACGAAGCGTTGACATGAGGGAGTATTTAAGATTAATACTTATTTCTATGTATGAGTAGAGATTTTTGGGAACGAGAAAATTAACCTTGAAACAATTTTTAAATGTTTTTTAACAATTTTCTATTGCTTACTTTGGTATCGGGCTCTGTTGATACAAAATTTTTCTGTTTGGATTTGAAGTTGTTGGTTCTCGCCCTCCGAAAAAAGAAACCGAACTCATCTCTAGTGCATATCACCCAACAAGCAACGTTACTATTCGTGTTTTTCACGATTTTCGCGATAACTATATCTCGGCGTTTGTGGAACGAAAATGCACCATATTTAATACATAAGAGGCTTATTACGAAAAACTATGCTTATTCATGCGAAATTTTGGATTTGATGTCTTAACATCGAATATTATGCTTTTTGCGATGAGTATTACAGCTGTATCTCAGTTTATATTGGGTAGGTGTGCACTAAAATTTATATTTCAGAATTCTTGGCCTATATCAATACAGATCTAATGCATTTCCATACTGCACCTAGCAGAGGAAAGAAAAAATATCCCTTGGAAGATACCAGAAGTAAAATAAGATGTTGATTTCATAAGACAGTGAAAAGTCATTTTGTTGGTGACGACAGTTCTTTATTAAACTTCATTCAAATCAAAATACACTTCATTTAAAAACTTTCAAAACACTTTTCAGTTGATTTTGTTTCAGAGCAAACTTGGATAAGAATAACTAAATAAATGATTAAAATGATCTTCGATTAAAACGAGATTAAACTTCATCACACTTGGAGTTAAACTAAATTCACAGATACGAGTTCAAAGAAAACAGTTCTCCGGAAATTTTAAAAATCAGTTCTTCAAAATAACTTAAACTTTCCTTTTAAATCATAACTAAAAACAGTTCATTTAAAATTTAAACATCGTAAAATTCAAAACATATCTTATTGTAATTTCAGAAACTCAACTAGGTAAAACTTAAACATAGTGAAAACATAACGATAGTAGATATTAAAGAAACGAAAAGAAGCCATTACCTTCTAACGTTGAAGGGCGTTTATACTTTCGATGAAATTAAACAGGATGACTACAGGATTAAACAATTACACTGTGAAAGAGGCTAGGTTTTAGAATGGTTGGTTACGGAACAACTAACGCCGTCTATGAAACGTAATGTTTTAGTCCCTGACTCTTTTAAGGGGACCAGTTAAACGAAATTTGAGAAAAAAATCGATTTTTACTTTTTTATATCATTAAATAATTTAAACTTTTGTCTTTCCAACGATGAGTCACACATGTTTATATATATGTAAAAAGAAGTGTTGGAATTATTCTTCTTTCTAAGAGTACCTCACTGCTTAATGGCTATTTAAATCTTTAATTGACTTTTTCTCAAAACTTGGATTTTTCATGTTTGTGTTCCTTTTTTTCGATATCTATTAAACTTAAGAACTCCGATTTTATTTTAATACTTATATTATTTTATAATTGTATACTTCAACACAGGGATTTAATGATTTGTTGAGAATTATTTATTTCTGGCAGTGAAATCTTATCAAAAATGCTAATTTAAAAATGACTTTCAATGAATAATTAATAATTAATTTTCAGTTTCACTTAGAAAGAAAATGGTCTGTTAAAATACGTAAAATATGTTATTCTAACTGCTCTAAAAAATCTAGAGCCCCACCAGTGGCCGAGAGGTTCTGCCCTCGAAGCTGGTAGACGAGAGGTGCTGGGTTCGATCCCAATCGCGCCCGTCGGCCTAATCGTTCGGAGTTTTCGTGATTTTCTTTGAACCTTGCTTTTCCAAGCGTAAATACGGGTTAGGTTCCATTAGAAAGACCCCCACGAAAGGCACTCCCCCCCTTAGGGCCTATATCCTTCGTGCTGATAATTGGCCGTCATAAACACAATTAACCAACTAAAAAAATCTAGAACTCTATCTTTCACCATTTCGGAGAAAAAGGTACATAAAGTTGGTGGATTTAACATGGCGGAGATATGGCTTTCCCGGTCTCCTTAAATTAATTTATGTTTTCAGAAACAATTAGCATTATATCCTACGAAATGAAGTTATTACTTTTAAAATAAAGAAGTCCTTTAAACATTAAAATATAGAAAGGAAAGCTATTAAAACCAATCTAAGTTTACGTAAGATTTTAAAACCATATTAGCCGTAAGTGACAAGTAAAACCGACTGATTAGATATCAAAAATTTTAATTAAAAATATGCATGTTAATTTGACATCGAATTTGAATACGCAGAATTAATTAATAATTAATTTTCAGTTTCACTTAGAAAGAAAATGGTCTGTTAAAATACGTAAAATATGTTATTCTAACTACTCTAAAAAATCTAGAACTCTATCTTTCACCATTGTGCTGTGCACTTAAAAAATATGACAAATATTTTCTAATCTTGAAAAATATAATATAACCACAACAAAAATATGCAATAACTTTTCCGAGTTATCCACAATTCTGAATAGCGTTCTTTATCATTAGAAACCTCAAAAAATAGTATATTTAAAAAAAAAAATTGTAAAAAAAAGTTTCTTTTGCTGCCGCTGATTTTCGGAAACATTTGCGAGTAGTTTTTATAGTGTAGTAATAAGTTCTCGAAAACCGGAAGATCAGTTTTATCCGATGCTACTCATTCCCAGTTAAACATTTTCAGCTGCGTAACTGTATTTATATATTCAAGAGTAACAAAATATTATTAGATTTAATGTGAATGTGAATGTTGTTAATTTATCACGTTTTTTTTTCTTTCTGTAAAACGTGTGTTAAACATGAAAATGTTTACTCGAGAATTGATAGTATCCGGAAAACCTCTATTCCGAGTTGAGAAAACTTATTAATAGACTAAAAAAAAAAAAAACCCGGAAACGCTCGGCAGCAAAAGAAACTTACTTTTTTAAATCTCGAAAATATGTCGGTTTCTGTAGTTCCTAAAGATAAAGAGTGCTTTTCGGAATCGTGGGTAACTCGGAAGAGGTTATCGTAATTTTTGTTTGTGATTATATTATAATTTCCAGATTAAGAAACATTTGTCGTTTTTAACAGTGTGTGTGTTTTTTTTATTTACTGATTACCGTAAATCCAAATTAAATTAAACGAAATGCACTATATTTCATATTCATAAAAGTCGGTGAGTACTTGAGCTATTTAAATTAATGTATTAGAATTAAAAAAAAATGTGACGGCCACAACATGCTAGAATATATATAAAAAATTAAATTAATATAATTAAATTAAATAATTAAAATAAATAAAATTATAAAGGGAAAAAATATCAAACTTCATTTGCAATTTATTGTTTTATTTTCGTGATATGCTGATGCTGTTAATGTATCAAAATGATGTTTTCTTTTATCTAAAAGTGATTACGTTCGATTTGACTTCAACAAAACCAGAAATTCCTTTACAATATAAAAGTTCCCAAGTGAATTAAAATTCAGATCTTGCTCGAAAATTTAAAAAGGTAAAGAATTGAGCAACTTGAAAATCACGAATACTCACTTTCAGATTCATGAGCATGCTAACCTACACAATCATAGAAGTAGTCAAACAAAGGAGAAGGGCACCTTCAGCTTCATGTGAGACAGCACAAATAAGTAAGCCAAGTAACACCTGTATCAACGAAAAATGTCATTTTCGAAAGAAACGTTTTTTAGCAAAGAAGAATAAAATTAAAACAGCGTGAATGAGCAAATGGCCACAATTAAAATTGTGTAAGTTGAAAACGGGCCAATATTGAACTAGAAACCGAAGAAAAACCGTATATTGAATAAGAAGACAATTGCCGTCTAGAGATTGGGGTAATAACATATAGAGGCTTATAAAAATATTCGAGTAAACGAAAATTTAGGAATAGATAGAGCATCAGAAAAAATATGAGCGTCCTCAAGAGTTCAAAGTAGTAAGGAAGGCAGCGAAAGGCCAAAAATTACATTTTCTTGAACATTTAAATTAAACCATTAATGGCAGAAGCATCAAAGTCTGTAAAATGGAAAATATAATACACTAGTTGGATGTGCCAATCCCAAAACTTTCTTCTATCTCATGTATTTTAATATTTCAAAATGTTGTTACAAATTTCAATATTTCATTTTTATTAGATCAACACTATATCAACTTTGACTTTCATCTTAAATGATTGCTTCAGTCAATTTATCGGAGTAAAAACGAGTTAATCTCCATCATAATATTTATTAAAAACGCGAATAGTCGTGAATAGTCAGTTTATCAGGATAGTAAGTTTCCGTCGATTCACGAGCCACTGGTTGTACAATACAACTACGAAAAATTAAGAAGATTACAAAAAAATCGCTATTAAAGCGCCCTCTTCCGGCGAAATTTTCCCAAACTCAGGGGGGATCTTCTTGTCATGGCCAAAAACAAACACAAAAAATTTGGTTCAATTCTATTCATAACTTCAGATACTTTTCGATGGTACAATATTCAAACTGACACAAAAATCGCTGTTACAGCGCCCCTACCGGCGGCGGATTTTTTTCCAAATTAAGGAAGAACCTGCTTGCTATAGCCAAAAACTTAAAATTTTTTTTTAATTCAATTCTATGCTTAACTTCATACACTTTTCGATGGTACAGTATTCAAAATCGCACAAAAATTGCTATTACAGCGCCCTCTTCAAAGGGGATTTTTTCATAAGGAAGGAAGGCTGCTTGCCATAGCCAAAAACTTAAAAAAAAATTGGTTCAATTCTATGCATAACTTCATACATTTTTTTTATGGTACAATGGCGACAGACACACGGACAGACAGACAGACATTTTCTATAAACATGTTTTTTGTTTACAAACAAACCCTGACCCCTGGGAATCTCTGACCCCTAAAACGTGCAAACCCCTCGAAAACTGGAAGTCGAAAAAAATTTCGATTGCAATACTTTCTTCTATTGAAAATAGAAGAAAGTAACAAGTAAGATGTAAGCGAACAAAAAACCATTAAACAACAAAGATTAAGTTGCAGTATATCTAAATAACTGAGAAATCTAACAGAATGACAGCTCAACAAGTACCTCTTTTTTTCACACGTGAACAAGAACTGGAGGTGGGGGATGCAACACACAACCAGGCTATAAAATGAAAAAATGAGAACGCGAGATAGTACTAAAAAACTTAACCAACACAAAAATGCACATCTTCTTATTCATCAAGAACAGGCGAGGGGTACTACATCTCACCAATCAAGCTAAAAAAACAAACAGGAGAATTAACTAAAAAACCAAAAAAGAATAACTACTCGAATACGCACCTCTTTCTATTCACTTGAACAAGAAACGAGGGGGAAGGGGTTGTTACTGAATACAAGTTGAAAAAACGAACGCGAGAAAAAGTAAAACCTAAAAGAATCAGCACAGAAGAAAATTTAGAAACCTTAAAACTTTTCAAACATGCACCTCTTCTTTTAGAGGGGGGAGGGGAGAACCATACACAGTACTGGCAAAACAGAAGGAAAATGGTAACTAACTCAAATTCGCATACACACACACTTTCTGATTCATACACATGGTCATCTCCGGGAGGGAGAAGGAGAAATACAAATGGTCAAATAGTAGCATAGCTGGTATTAATATCAATAGAATATAATAAGAATTAAACTAGCATCAAACCAGATGTTAACATATTAAAAAAGGTGAATAAATACACATTTTTACGTTCAGACACCAAACTGTTCCAGAAGAGTATCACGATACTGAACTTTTTGACCACACAAGTTATTGTGAAATCAAAAGTAACAAGACATTAAGTTACGACATACTAAGTAACAATACCTACTTTCGAACGTTTCGCTCGGAAAAAGGAATGTGGAAAATTTAAAGAAAAATTAAAAACACAAGAAACAGAAGTTAAACGCATAGTAAGATCATGTTATTTAGAGAAATGTGCGGGAAATGGTTGGGGGGGGGGAGGGGGGAGATGAAGTAAAAACCTAGCAAATAGGACCAAGCACGACTCAACTATGGGACAAATTATACTGAAAACAGAATTAAATAGGTATATAATCGATTTCGCGATGCGAAATATATTTGAATCAATCCCGGGATACGCAAAGGTTGTTTTAACCGGTCTGGCGCAGGGAACATAATAATTAAAAAAAAAAAAAAACGATTGCTCAGATAAAAATATTTCATACCGAATACTAAAAGTGCGTATAGCATAAATGCATAAATTGTAAAAATGAAACATTCATTGATATAAGTTAAAATTTTTATCAATAATTAATTAAGCTATAAAGATTTTTAGGATATTTGCAACTAATTTTATGTTTAAAGTGGTTCATAAAAAAATGTTTCTCCCGCTAAATTTTCTGACACATTTCCTGGCTCATTTTTTAAACGTAAAAACACGACACTTCCAAGCATTATTATTGAAGTTAATCGATCAGTTTTTCTTTTTTTCAATAAATGAATTACACATTGAGTTATAAGAGATTCTTGTCTATGGATGACTGTTTTTTCATATTTCTTCTGTCTTTACAAAGCACCTTAACAAAATTACCTTAACAAAAAAATGAAAAAAAAAAAACTGCTCGATTACAAAGTTTCTGAATTAGAGTACCTGCTAATTTCATGCATTATCAATCAAAAATGAATTTAAAAAATTTGTCAGAAAGTAGCCAGTTTGTTGTTTGAGAACAGTGTTAAATGTTTTTCTCTCCATCCTCACCAAACACGTGCTAGATTCAAGGTTGCCAACCTTAACCTTTTTAAATTATTTAAAAACAACGTTTAAACACACAATAAAATAAGTTGATTTGATCATACGTATACGTTTCGTGAGTACTAGGACTCACATTCTCAGTGTAAAAAACTTTAAAAACAATATCCCCCCAACTACATGAACGGTTATTACAGAATTAAATTACATTAGATCTGTGGCTATTGATCGAGGTTTTGGTTTATCTTATATCAATAATTTAATTTCTCATAGTCTTAATAAATGTGTTAATAATCTTGATTCTCCTGTTACTGCGGTTTCCATCTCTAACCTTATCATTTTACTATTTTATAATAGCATTAGCTTTAAGATGGCTAATATCTTGAGACATTATGATTTTAATGTGGTTTTTAAACCGGTTAATAAAGTAACTTTTTCGCAACTTAAGGATCAAATTCCTCCTCATAATTATTGGGGAGTTTACAACATTCAATGCCAATGTGGTTTGTCCTACATTGGACAAACTAAACGAAAACTCCGTTACAGAGTCAATGAACACAGAAACTATGTAAAGAAAAAAGAATTACAGAAATCCTCTATCGCCTCTCATTGCTGGGGAGAGGGACATAATTTTAATTTTGACTCAGCTACCATTATCAAGAAATGCATTACTCCTCTGGATTTAGACTTTTTTGAGGCTGTTCATATCCATAAATTTAAAGACTCCTTGGTTAATGATTTATCTAGTACACCATACATCTCAACTTTCTGGGTGGATTTGTTGTGTCACGACACTTCACTTCCGCATTAATTTCATTGGCTGTTAGAATTTGATGGTCTTTTGGTATTTTGTTTTGACATTTGGGTTTCACCGTTCATGTAGTTGGGGGGGGGGGGGGATATTGTTTTTAAAGTTTTTTACACTGAGGACGTGAGTCCTAGTACTCACGAAACGTATACGTATGATCAAATCAACTTATTTTATTGTGTGTTTAAACGTTGTTTTTAAATAATTTATATTTCCACACAAGTTCTGTATTTACTTAACTTTTTTGTCAACCGAATATTCATATTACAGAAATTCCATATTCTGGAGACTTTTCCTATTCTTGTTTTATTAAATTATATATTTTATTAGTAGCGAGTTTTATTTATTGCGAGTTTTTCGCATGCCTCTTTGAGAGTGTTTGCTGATGCATTTTTTTCATCAATTTTTAGTTAATTGCAATTTTAACCCTTTATGTACTGAATTATGAATTCATGAAAATTTTATCTTCTAAAGCATTAAACTGTTGTTAAACTACATTGGAAGATTTACATAATCATTTAATAAATTTTAGATGGATTAAAGGATTTAGAAGGAGTAATGAAATTTGAATTTATAGAGATTTTATGCAATATTTATAACCCCACTCAAATCTTTTATTTTAAATATTTTTCTTAGTATTTTGTAGAATTAGGAAATACACAAACATAATATTCTTACAATGGAAATATAGAAATATTTCCGAATTGAAAAATCCTCAACGCCAAGAAAGCTGAAAGGATGCAAAGGCAAAATGAATCATCCTTTTAAAAATATTTTTGTTTTTGTTTTGTGTAACCGCCGATAATGCTTTTGGAACAAGATAAAGCAATGTATCTATAACTCATTCTAAACTGTATTACAACTAATCGACGTATTAAATGAATTTTATAACAAGCTATTTTAATGGTACTTATAAGTACTGTCAGTAGATAAAGGGTTAAATCAAACAACGTTCTAACGATTTGTGAAAGTACTATGTCAGAAGCCTGCTGAAAACCTTTCGTATGATACTTTATTCATCATTGTGCGCTATGTATGAGCATAGAAAAAGGAAATTTACACCAGATATAATATACAAGTTTGTTGTTTATAAAAAATATTTCATTTTCAATGTGAGTTCATTTCTCACGCACTTAATTTCATATTGAGAACGAGTAAATCACGATAGTAATCACGAGAATAGTAAATCAATAGTAAATCACGAGAAAATTTGGCATTTATAACCCAACAAAAGCTAATCTGAAAATACAAAATAGGCGCCTCAGCTTTAAAACTGAATAATTCATTAATTATAATAAACGTAAAGAAGAAATAAACTGCATGCTTATCAGGTAGATTAAAACTTTAAGAGCAGTAATTCGAAAAATAATTCAAAATTTTAGCGTTGCTTCTAAAACTGGTGGAAAGCTCAAATTATGTAACTTCAAAATATTTTTTTTTTTTTTTTTTGCTTTACTATATCTAAACAGATAAAAAAGAGTTAAAAGTGAGAGATTTTAGATACAATTTTACACATTACTATAACATTATTATAGCATTATTGCAATTTGAGACATTAGTATACAGTTAGTGTAGCATTATTACAGATGAAAATATGAATTTTTTAAGATTACCGTGTACAAAATTTAAGAGCTACCTGATAAGCATACCATTTATTCCATCTTTATATTTATTATAGTTACTGAATTATAGAATTTTAAAGTTTATTATTTCTAGACACGCTGTATATCAAGTATAATATAGGTATTATTTCCCCTGTGTAATATTTAAATGTGTGTATTTTAAAGAATACTAAAGCGCATTCATTTCGAATGAATATTGTCAAGTTGTCATATAGTTCGCAATATTTATTTATTTATTTTTAACAGGGATTGTACAGTGGTATACGCCTTCTGTATAAATCTGTTTACCCCCTGTAGCTATAGCGTACACTCTCTGATGTATATTCTTTGCCTATACCGTATGCCCTCTGTTTTTTAGATTACACTACTGTTTATTACATTTAGTAACTATAATATATTTTTTAAATAATCAAGTTTGCCTAAATGGGAGGTTAACATATGCAAAAATCACAGAAGTCAGTACAGTTATTTGAGGACTTCGAAAATTAAAAAAAAAAAGCGTTTAAAAACTGTCTAAACTCGAACAAACTCCAAAGATATAAGCATAAAAATAAACTTGCACTATCAACATAAAAATAATAATTTATGAATCATATCACCGGAAAATTGGCATATGGGAAAGGATACCAAGCGTTCTGAAAAATAGAGATAACATATATTATATCACTACCTTTAATATATATATATATATATATATATATATATATTCACAATTCAATGTTATTTATACTAATCTTATTTGTCTCATTAGATCATAATTAAAGTTTAACTATTTTAGATTCTGTTACTTTTCAAGATAAAGAGCACAAATAAATAAATAAATAATTTTAAAGAACGAAATAGAAAAATAAGGAATTATCCTTTTAAATAAAAGACACGTAGTCACTGTAATCACAGACCAAAAGTAAAATTTGTCATCACTAATTTCTCATCATACTGCTGTAATAGTGAAGGGGACGCTTGAGCAATTCGCGTCAAGCGCGATATTCTACGTTTGAAAAAATTTCAATGCAAGATTTGTATTACCAAATATGTTTTCCAAAATTTAGTTTTCTCCCACGGAGAAAGTTGATGCTTGGTCTCGATGTAATGTCCTTTCACTAATTATTTTTTCTGGTATACCATTAAGTATTTTTTGCAAGCAATTCATTTTATCATAAGCAAAAAATTTAACGTCTTTTAAAAAATGCATAAAGTTTACAGAGGTAGTTTGTAACTCCTTAAAATTCCCAGTTCTCAAGTGCATTTTCAGAACTTTTACACCAATGTGCATAGAAATAATTCTCAAAATTTCTTCATTATGTTCAAAGGTTTATAGTTTTTGGTATATATACTTCAATTACTACAATGCTAAAATTACAAGAAAACATATTTAAAGGCAGTGGTCCACTGCCTTTTCTGGGGCACTAAAATGCATGTCTGAAAACTGTATTCTTTTCGTACCATTATTTTTTAAAAGACATCTGTCACATGTTTAATAGGATAATTTTCTGCTTATAAATAAAGCAAAGGTTTCATTAAAAAATAGTGGTAAGAAAAAAATTAATTCGGCAGCCAAACATTTAGTGCCCCACCCCTTTCCAAAAGAAAATGCGTAAAAAGGCGCGAAAAACTGCATAAAATTTATGTCAGTGAAAATGCGCGAAAAATTTGCAGATTAACATAGGATTTCACGATCTATGATAATCATAACGCATCCCCATTCAATCATTTTGAAATTTAGTTTAGACGTTTTTGGCACAGTTAATTCAGGATATAATGAATAAGACACTCAAAGAAATATATCATGGAAGACGGTAGTATTCCGAGTGACGCAGCCTTAAGCCTAAAATCGTATCGTATCGTATCGTTAAAATCGTATCGCATCGTATCATAGAATTCGTAGATGGCGGAACTCATATATACAGCTAACTCGACATCAAAGAAAACGCGAAAAGCCGCCTTTTAATAACTCAGCAGATATATGTCTTATTGTTCTGAATTTTCTAGTACAGTCTTATATCTGCAGTCTAATCGTATACTGAAATTTTTACATTTCTACGTGCAGTATATTTTGAGATCTAAATAGCCATTTTTAAAGTGAAAACGTTGGTATGATATCGAGGAAGTTCCTAATTTGAAAATCTCGAAAACGGTTCCAACGATTATTTTTAAATTGATACATAATATAAATGTGATTAAGGCGAGGTGAATAACACTTTTCTTTTTTCTGGGAAAACTCTCGTTCGTTAAATAATTCGATTTTTTTTTTCTCTCGAAAATGACACGGGCAATTTTTTAAAAATCAAATAAATATGTTTCAGATGAACCGAATAACAATTTACTTGTTTCCAGCAAGACTCTTGTTCGTTTTATAATGCGCATGAAAAATCGGACTATATTTCTTCGCCATTCTATGGAAATTTCACCGAAAATGCATGACACTGTATTCATACACATGATTTCTTTTTAATCACTTTTGGGGAGAAAAATTTTGTCTTCCCACTGGCTGAGTGGTTAAGGGCCATCGTCTACTGGTCTTATATCTTAAGATAGGCAGTTCGATACTCGCTGGTACGTGTTTTCACATGTAAATGTGTGGTTTTTTTTTAAAGTCTGCTAGTTGACCATTATTCTCAGTTCCTTTGTAATTTTTTAATCGCTATTAAGTTAAATAAAATTACAATTATAATGACGCCAATTTGATGATGATTATTTCTTGGCAATTTTTCAACAATAAAAATATTACCATCAATTTTATAAATATTTTTAATTTCAATCACTTTACAAAAAATATACATTAATAATTATTATTTGAATATAAATCACACGATCAGAAACGTAAAAAAATAATTCATTTCAGCTCTTCTTTTTATAATATCATTTTTTATTATTATGAGGGTCAATCAATATATAATCACTGACATCCATAATATTATTATTATTATAATTATTATTTTCCTTGCATAAAAACTATTGTGATGTAATAATTCTTTTATAATAAATAATTTAGTTGAAATGTTTTATTTATAAATATCAATGAAATTTGATAACCCCGAGACAATTGTTTTTATTTAACTTTGCAATATTTACAGTTTACATAATAAGCATATCAGAATTCTGGTGTCGCCATCTTTTGACGCAATTGCGTACTACATTTTGTCTCTTATTCGAAAAAAAAAAAAAAAAAAAAAAAAAAAAAACTAACGCTCTTCGCCGCTTTGAAAGAATTTCTTGTGACTAGAGGTCTATTTCGCAAATATTAAGAAAATTACTGCATACAAAAATATTAAAATGGGTAGTATTATAGAGAAATGTTTGATAAAAACGTTGAAGTAGACAGTTTTTAAATCGAAGAATTATTTTAAGAGATATTTAATGTTAAATCTGGATAAAATTGTCTCATTAAAAAAGTCTCATAGGGAAAAAAAAATATACATGGGAATTTAATCATTTTCATTCAATTTAATCATTCAATAGAAACTCGAAGTTTGCAGAGTGCATTTATTATTTTTAACTTGCCTAATTTTTTGACGGTTTATTTCAATTTTAAATTAAAATTTTCAGAATTTCCAGAGATATTTTTTACATATTTTTGAAAAGGTTAAATTGCTGCCAATTGTTAAAACAGCGCAAAGAATAATATATCCTTTAAATTAAAAATTTATTCACACGTGACTATTATAAACAGAAAAAAATCCTTTTAAATTAGAATTAAATGATAACGTGTTAAAAGCAGGAAAATATTAAACATTACGTCATAAAAATTGTTTTTACACATGCTTACTTAAAATGAAAGAAAATTATAAAATAATCAATTATTTTCAAATTAGAATTAAATGATTACGCATTAAAAGCAGGAAAACATTGAAAATTACGTCATGAAAATTATATTTACACGTGAATATTAAAAGAAAAAGAAAATTTTTAAATAATAAATTCATTGATATGTGTTAAAAGTCGTAAATGGAGGAAATTACGTCATATTGGCCAAAGTGGCCAAAACAGTTTGCAAAACATATTGCAAAACATATTGCAAAACAGTTTAAATTAAAAAATATATTTATATGAGAGATTTATTTCAAATTTCGAGATGATATTTTTAACTATAGTTGCCAATTTTAAGGTAGCGCAAATAATAATATTATCTTTCTAATAATAAAAATATTTTCAGTTGAATGTTACAAAGAGAAAGGAAAGTTTGGTGAAAATTATGTCAGATTTAAAACGTTACATTTAAAATCTCTTATTTAAAATCATTTTCTTATAGCGTTGTTAAAAAATACCATAAAGCAAAGACTCTGTTGACTTAGTTCCTTTTATATTTGGTAATTTTCAAATGTTTAACTAATCTTATTTAATCAAGCACGGAAACAGCAACTAACATCAGCTGATTCGGTCTTGAAATCTCTCAGTAAAAGGGAAACCCGTTTACAGTAAGATCGCCATTGATTTTTTAATTATACAGAGCAGCCTCGATTATCCGAGCTAATTGGGACTGTTAGTAAATCGGAATCGGAAATCTCGGTTAATAGAAACTGTGTGTAAAAACTCGCCGTGCTTGCGAATTTAACATCTCTTTTAAAAAAATATATAGAACGTTTTTTAAATAATAAAAATAAATATATGTAAAGTTCTGTTTCACAGCTTAACAAATTTAAAAAGAAAATCAACTACCAGTAGTAAATTTTAAAATGCAAATTGAAAAATTTACGAAAGTTCACACAGCCACTGGAAACAAAGCATTGTTCGCTATTGACTTTTCAGGGTCCAATGTTTCTTTGGAGTTGAGTGCTTTTGGGGGCAGAAGGGCCTGTATAGCACGGACAGTCAGCTAAAGAGTGTGGTTATTTTTAAGGCTCATTCAAAAGGGAAAAAAAAAATCAGACTTTGTTATCGGCTCGGTTAACAGAAACCTCGATTAATCGAAGCTCGGTTAATCCAGGTTCTATTATAATTCAATCTTCCGTAATCTTTTTAAAGCAGATCAAATTAATGGACTTTAGCACAAAGTCACATAGCTGATAACTGCCATGCTTGTTGGCCACCTTTTTTTCAAAAAGTTTGCTTCGCCTTATTCAATTAATGAGATATCTCCGATAAAATAAGTCACATTTTCCCGTTCTAAAATACTGGTATCCAAAAATCGTAGCATGTAACTGACACTACAAGTACTCATGGAACTAGACTATTTTAAGTCTGATTTTTATTATAGACTATATAAAATTATTTAAAATATATATTATGATAGGAACTAGCGGGCTTCGTCCGCTATTTACGTTACGGATATAAAAATCATGTTTTTTTTTTAGGGAAAAAGAAATAAAAACCTATTTGACGATAGGTTTATAAAGACACATTTTGTATTTGTTATAATTCCGGGGATGAGGAGGGGGGGGGACTATTTTGATTAAATATCGCAATTAGTCTACATGGCAGATATAATTATGATAGACACTAGCGGGCTTCGCCCTCTATGGAGCCTTATGGGTCCAGCTTCCATAACTCAGAAACTACCTTTCGGACATCAATGCAACAGATTCCAAACGTTATAATTAACTTAATAATCACCCTATATAGCATTAAAGTAAATTTGTGAGTACTGCATACTATTTTTTTATCGTAATTTCTGAAGAGAAAAAATTATTTCGGTTCCATTCTTAGGTACTGGTCTGAAAAATTTTGAAAAAGGGGGGGGAGGAGGGGACATGAGACTGCTGTTTGTCAAACAACACAACGGGGTCTGGCTTATTCAACTTGGTTTTTGATGACTTCAATTGGAAGGTGGTTTGTTTAAAAGAGTGCGTTCCCTGCCCCATGAAAATTGGAACTATTGGTGCACCATCTATGTAAGGATTTAATAATTATAAATTAGCATTTTGGATTTATTAATTTAAGGATAAAGTGTTTTTAAAGGAATATCAAATGAAACCCTCTGTGCGATCTGCGATTATACTTACCCAGTTGTTTTTATATACAAACTGATATAAGGAAAATTGTAATAAAATAGTAAAAATTAAATCTGCATTAAATTCCATAAGTATCTTTTTTTTTTAATCATTTTATCACTAACCTAAAAAAAGTAATGATATCAATGCAAAAACCCTTGACGGGTTAAAAGTTTCTGACGCAGCACTTTATCTTATGCTCTAAGAATTTTAAATATGGAACTTAAAAATACTGATATCAAATTTTGAGTGACGTTATGCTATTTCTTAAAAAATATATTTGTATTTATTTCATCATTTTATTTTTGTTTTATTTATAATCGCATGTGCAAAAGTTATGTTCAACATTGAAAGCGCATAAAATTTTATTCGCTGTTGCTTTATCATTTACATCTCTCATAAATTCAAAATATGAGTTTTAAACGATATGATATAAAATTTACGTGACGCCTTGATGTGACTTTAAAAGGTTTGTTTTAAAATTCAATTTAAATTATTTTTGACTTGGTTAAAATATTTTTTTACATCTACACAATACTTTTAATTTTCCAATTCACTGTTAAATATATCACTTTCATTGAATCTATACTATGCATTGAAATGTATTTATTTCAATAAATTGATTTATCTTTTGTGTCACGCTATTCAAAATTGTGAGTAAGATTTATGTAAATGGTTTCTTTGCGTCATTGTGTCCAAACTACATGAAATGTATGAAAAAGGATAGTTTGACGCAAATAAACCATTTACATAAATCTTACTCACAATTTTGAATAGCGTGACACAAAGTGACACGTGTAGCGTGACACGTGTAGATGTAAAAAAATATTTTAACCAAGTCAAAAATAATTTAAATTGAATTTTAAAACAAACCTTTTAAAGTCACATCAAGGCGTCACTTAAATTTTTTATCATATCTTTTAAAACTCATATTTTGAATTTATGAGAGATGTAAATGATAAAGCAACAGCGAATAAAATTTTATGCGTTTTTCATGTTGAACATAACTTTTGCACATGTGATTATAAATAAAACAAAAATAAAATGATGAAATAAATACAAATATATTTTTTAAGAAATAGCATAACGTCACTCAAAATTTGATATCAGTATTTTTAAGTTCCATATTTAAAATTCTTAGAGCATAAGATAAAGTGCTGCGTCAGAAACTTTTAACCCGTCAAGGGTTTTTGCATGGATTCATATTACATTGGGATTTATAATCTGTACATCATTTAATTTTAAAAATGTAGTCCTGCCCAGTGGCGCCAAATTATGTGGGTCCACGGATTACGAGCCCCCCCCCCCCCCAATTTCAACTGATTTAATTCGTAATTTATTTTTTTATTTATTTTAAAAAATGAAATTTGTTTTTATTAACGTTCTCAACATAATTTTTTTTTTTAAGTAGTAAGGGCATAAATTAAACTTACAAGAGCACTGAAAAGCCCTTTAGCGGACGTATTAGTTCAATTTCTCACAAAGACAAATTTCCTGTATATTTTGCTGTCTGTTTTGACGTCTTGAATTAATAAAGCACTTAGATGACAGAATTGTATGCTTTACTTGACATTTAGTTTTTTGCGCTTTCATTAGTTAACAATTCCAATGTTATTTAAAATAAATATTAATGTATTTATGAGGAAGAACTTATAAGAATATAATTCAATAAAATTATTTATCAAATTATAATAAATTAAAAATTTGCTTGCAAAAAACATAATTTAATTTCGAATTATCATCCATAGTCATTCGTCCCTCTCCCGTCTCTCTCCACAGATATACACAAGGAAAAAAATTATATGAATTATTTTACTCAAAAATTTTTTGAGCCCACCTAATATTTTTGAAAAGTTGGCGCTACTGGTCCTGCCATCTAGTGACAAAATATTTAAATAAACATTAAATGAAGTCTTGCCATGGAAAAAAGAACCTGTACTTTCATATTTAATTTAAAAGAAATTGATAAATAAATTTAACAACTTGAAAACAACTAAATAGGAATGCATATTAAAAAAAAACTTCATTACTAGCAGATTTTACTTAAGTGACAGAGTTAAATAAATACTTTTTTAATTTTCTTTTATAAAATATATATTTTAGTGCCAAAGGCGATTTTTAATATTTTTAATTCTGTTGTAAATCTTTTGGCATTGTTTCTTTAACCCTATTGAATAATCAGCCTACTTCCTCATTTTACCATGATCTATGTTTTTATTCGTCCAACAATGTGGCTTAAAAAAGATATCTTTTAAAATATAAATAATAATAATAGAAAATCATCATGGATTAAATTTAATTAAAAAAAAGTGTGATATTAAATAAAACTCGATATGTTATTCAAAATGATAAGTAACTGCTCGTGAATTAGTTTGTATAAAGAAAAAGAACCCGGTTTCAGCTAAAATTTAATTAATGTATATTTAAGATGACTAATCTTCCATAATCGGAATGTGCCGTATTTTTTCGTAGCATACGAAACTAATAGCCTCTCTTTCAATAAATAAATAAATAAGGAAATATTGTTATTTTATTTTATGATACGGATGCTTTTGTCATAAATATAACGCCACTTTTCGGGGATTCAAAAGAACAGATATACCTTGTTGTTTAACCCGCTCGCTCAGGAATTGGAAAAATAATAAAAGAAAACAAGTTGGAAATTGCTCGTCAAACGTGGCAAATGAGGTGCGTTCGTACTATAACTAGTTTTATAAGTATTTCTTGCACCGCATATTGTTCTGAATGTATATTTTAGTACACTTCACAAGTGCCTGTCAATTTCATTCTGTTCGAAAGGCTGTAACATCATTAAAATGCACTTGCAATATTTTCTTCCCATTGGTCGTCATGTAACGGAAAACTTTTGACTGTCCCTGTCATTAAACTATACATCCGGTTTTCATAAAATATGAAATGACACCATTCGGTTGCGTAGTTTTTGCTCTGTCATATGCGGACGGACAGACAGACGGACCGAACGTCGACTATAGGCGCTAAGTATTTATATAATTACGAACGCACCTAAAAATCATTATGTGCATTGGTATACGTAAAATGTTATTCTAGAGCAGCCATACTCAACTTGCAGTCCGGCGGCCTTGTATGTGCGGCCCGAGACACATAATCATTATACAATTAATTGAGATGTGGATAAAAGTATTTAACCCTTAAATGCGCGATTTTTTTTATTTTGTTTCGAAAAAATTATATATGATTCTCTGAAAGTTTTATCACACAGGAAAAATAATGAAAAAAATCAGAGACACATTTTTCATTTAATACGTCAATCTTTTCTTCTGTTGCATATCTGCAATACAAGTAAAAACTACTGTCGTGTGGCTGTTTTACGCTAAAATATTGCAAATTAGTAAATATTTTAATAAGTATGTTTACCTTATTTTATATAATTATTTATTTTATAAAACATAACCTTTAACCCTTTCATTCTAATGATAGAATACGTTCTAGAAATTACGTAGTCCAGAGAATTTGACTTTACACCAGAAAGTTTCAATGGTTAATTCCGCTTTATTTAAATGCGGAAAGTCTGTTATTATTTAAAGCAAATATTGCTATTTTAATTTTCTGGTGTAAATTAGGTATATACGAATAAAAAAATCTATTAAATTCAAAACATCAAAACACTGTTGTTTGCATCTATGCAAAGCTGCGCGCTAAAGGGTTAAGATCTTTACTGTTGTTTTATATTTTTAAATGTGAAGACAAAATATGCCCTGTTATTTCTAATTAATTTAAAATTGTTTTTAAACATTTTAAATGCCGTTTTCTTGGTCAAAATTTCTTTTTACATATAGTCCTATTTGTGCTACAGTGGTGTGTACCTTTTTTAATATTCAACACTAATTAATCATTGTGGCAAGTTAATTAAATATGTACTGTATATTTCTAAAATTAAAAACAAATAAATAAATAAAAAAGTTTTTACGTTGAAACAAAAGATTGATTTATTAGAGGAAATATCCTGATTTGTTTCTTTAGAATTTAGGAATTCTTACATTTTAATATTATTATGTTTTATTAGTCAATACTGCTTTTTAGTTTATAACGTTTGTCGCCTTTTTTGTTTGTAAGAAAAGTAGCACCAAAACATTTTTACATTACTACTTCCAAACAACAATCTTCGGAGCATATCTCTACAGCATTTGCAATAGAAATATACAACGAAGTTTATTTTTTGAAAATATTGGTGTTAATTTTTTGGGGTAATATATCTTGCGCGATAACATCAATTTTTTTATATTTTATTGTCATACTACTTTTGTTACCTTACTATTTTAATTAACCTTTTATAAGTGTGTGGCCGTTGCGGACCACTAGAAAAAAAGTTTGAGTATGGCTGTTCTAGGGTGTGTAGAATAAAAATTATTTGTTTAACATGATCCCATTAAGTAAAATTCCAGAAGCATCATATGAAGCTTATTTGACTTAAGAGTAAAAATTTAAAACACTAGTAACTCGATGACACTCGCAAAGCTAGTATTAAACCAATGGCAGCGTTCTTATCAAATTTCTCGTTTGCATTTTAATAATTTTGAATGTTTTTTTTTTCTTTCATAGGATATCTGAGACCGATGCCTAACTACAGTCGGACCTCTATTTAACGAACCTCTATTTTGTGAATTTCTCCATTTTGCGAACTTTTAATTTGAAACAAGAACATTTTGCAAATTTCTTCGTAAAATAACCTCCAAATAGCGAAGTGTATTCTCTATTTAACGAACTTTTCCTTGGGTTCTAAAATTTTTTTCTCCCTATTTCTTAAAATATTATTGGACATTTCAAACTTATTCTTTCTTTTAACGCATTTTATGATGATCAGTGACCATGAACAGGTCTTACCAGGCACCTAACTCACCGGGAGCAGTAAAATGGTTGTGATTCTTTGCTTCCCATCCAAGTTTGCTCTTAGCAAACTTTCAATATTTCCTTTTAACCCCCAAGGGAGCTGCCCCGTGTCCTTAAACTATAGTTTCCAGTTTTCTAGATTGTTGATCATGATCAATCGTGTTGGTAATTTCGGTTCTTGTAGCTCGAAAATGTCAAAGCGAAAGTGCTTGAGCATCAAAGAAAAAAAAATTGTTCTTGATGAGGTGGATAAAGGCATGAAGAAAAAGAATACTGCTTTAAAATGTGGTCCCCCAAACAGCTTATCAACCATAATAAAAAATCGTGATTTTAATGTAAAATTATTTTTTTAACTGAAAATACAACATATTTCCAGACAGTGTTTTGTTTCGTTCTTATTTCCCTTGCCGATTTCTTTTTGATGGGTAAAATAAGTAAAACAAATAGATATAATTTATAAAAAATGTGTGATTAATTACTTTTTTAATTATATTTAGTGTTTATGTACTTAAAATGTGTTTTACGTAGTTTAAAGTATTTTAAAGGGTGACTCTCTATTTAACGAATTTTCCATATAACGAACTTCTTTTCGGGATTTAGCGACTTCGTTAAATAGAGGTCCGACTGTATGTACTTTTCGCACTTTTTCGATTTTGGTTGCATATACAGTGAAACCCCGATTTTACGTCCCCCGAATCTACGTTTTTCCCGCATTATACGTTTTTTTCATCATGTCCCAGTTTTTCCGTATAATTGTAATGTTAACTTAACCCGGATCGTAAGTTTGTTATTTATGGAATTTCCCGCATTTTACGTTTTCTCTAAAAGTAAAAAAAGGAAAAAAAGTTCTAAAATAACCAATAATTTTTCCTTTTGTGCTTTTTTAAAGTTAATCCACGTTGTTAAAAGTTATGCAGTCTATGAAAACAGAAACGCATTCTAAAGACTCCTGTCTTCTGAAACTGGTTTCCCTCCCCCCCCCTCCTTTGTTGAACACCTGCTGTCGCGGACTGCTCCCTTCCCTCCCCCGAATAGCTGGCGGGTGAGCAAAGTAAAGAAACAACACACTTTATTGGTGTAGGGATCAGATGGGCCCAGGGGAAGAGACACTCCAGTTACCAATCAGATGAGGTGGCTCATTTCTTTCGTCGGGGAGGGAAAGGGGTCTTTACCTTTCTTCACGTTTTCAAATTCAGTTGCCGTTTAGCATGCGGTGGTTACATTTCTAACCTTTTTGTGCCAAAATGACGAGTAAAAAACACAAAACCTTTTCTGTTGCTGAGAAAGCCGAAATTGTTAAACAATTTGATGAATTCCACGGAACAAAAGTAGCGTTCTCTCAATTGCAAGGAATTCCCGTGACAACCCTGCAATCCATACTACAGAAAAAAGAATGCATTGGAAAAAACATCGAGAAAGCCGGAGAAAAAAATGCCAAGAAACGGAGAACATTGAAAAAATCGCCGTACGACGAGCTGGAAGGTATCTTATTAAAGTGGTTTAAAGAAGCTCGTGCCGCGAATGTACCTGTAAATGGCACGATACTAAGAGAAAAAGCTCTATAAATCGCCGATAGGCTTGGTGGTTTGAAAGATTTCATAGCTTCAAATGGCTGGATTGACCGAATGAAAAAAAGACATAATCTTGTGTATAGATAGCTTTCGGGAGAATCATCAAGTGTAAATGAAGCTCAAATAGAAGATTGGAAGAAAAATCTACCAAATTTGACCAAAGGACGTATTCAATGCGGATGAAACCGGACTTTTCTTTAACCTCCTACCGGATAAAAGTTATATTGCTAAAGGAGACTCCTGCCATGGAGGGAAGATGTCTAAATTGCGTCTTACGGTTTTACTTTGCTGCAATTCTGATGGAAGTGAGAAGCTGACACCTCTTGTTGTTGGAAAGTCGCGCAACCCACGATGATTCAAAACCGTGATCCGACAGAGTACGAAGCAAACAAAAATGCGTACATAATTAAACTCCTTTTCGAAGACTTTTTGCTCAAACTAAACAAAAAAAATGGAGTTGCAGAATCGTAAAATAATTTTGCTCATTGATCAATGCAGTGGCACATCTGATTTTGCAGCTGTCTAATGAGCATGTCGAATTTTTTCCGGCAAATTGCAGCCTTGTGATCTCGGCATTATTCGATCTTTCAAGGTATTTTATAGAAAGCAACTTGTCCGGAAAGCTGTAACTGAAATAGAAAATGGAATACTAAATGACGCGTGCAAGTTAAAGTTAAGTGTTCCAGAGGCTATGCATTTTATTTCTGCGTCGTAGAGAAATGTTACACAACAGTAACAGTGTATTTCCCATTGTTTGAAAAAAAGCGGATTCGTAGCATCTCATGAACCGAGAACAAATGATGAATCAGTTGCGGTAGACTCGGAGAATGACAACGAAACAGTTATCTATGATTTCGACGATTACATCCTGGAAAATTTAGCAACATGTGAAGCTGAAAGATCTACTGCTCCATCCGTAGCCGACGTTATGGACTTTTCGTCCACCGGTGAAGATGAAGAAGAAGAAACAGAAGCACAGCACGTCCCTTCTTTCAATATTGCATTGAAGAGCTTACAAACAGTGAAAGACCATTTTCTTTCTCATAAAGACTAGGAAAAAAACTTGCAAAGTGTTTCAATCCTGGAAGATGCTGCATTCACTTTGAACTCAATGACTAAAAAACAATCCATTATTACGGACTATTTTCAACCTAAATGCCAGGATTCGCAATTAAATGTGTTAGTAAAATGATCTTAAAATGATATGTATAATTATGTTCTTTTCGTAAAATATAGATTGTAATACCTTTTGAAAGAGTCATCTTTACTACCTTTAGTTTTTTTCTACGATTTTTTGCTTTCTATGTATTTCCCGTATTTTACGTTTTTCCCGTATTTTACGTTTTTTTGTTCAGTCCCTTGAAAAACGTAAAATCGGGGTTTCACTGTATATATTTTTTCTCTTTCAAGGATGATTTAACTTTCGGAACCGGTTTCAAAAGTAAAAGTGTACTCAGAAGGAAAAAAATAAATAAGTACCCAGTAGTAAATCATCCTCAGTCCGTAGGCCAGGAAAGGGCGGTTGGTCCCTCCCTTTTGGAAGAATAGTCCATTTCGAAGAAAGCAGAATAGGTTGGGAGAGAGGGCTGCTTCAGGACAAGAATAATCGCCAAATACTCCCCGGCGGCTGTCCTCGGCAGTTACTTGTTTTTTCTTCTATCAACAAGAACGTACTATGTTTCTTTTATTAATCTCTTTATTACTTCTTCATTATCACTTTTAAACTGCTGTCTGTATTCACAACCAACTGCTATTTATATATAACCAACTAATTATTATTTACATAAGAAATCGAAATGCCGCCGAAAGGAAAATCAATTCGTTCGAAGAAAAGTGTGATTGTGAATAATGTTACAAAGTTTTTTGAAAACGCACAGAAACTTTTGTTTCCTTTATTGAAAGTAAAAAAGTGCTCTGTTATTGCTACTGGAATATTTCTTCGAACAATACAGCGAACAAAGAAGGAATCTGAAAAATATGGCTTTTATTAAAAAAAAAAAAAAAAAAAAAAAAAAAAAAAAAAAAAAAAATAGGTACCTTAATTCCAACACAAAAAACTTTCACTGTTCTGCACAGATCGAATTGGCTGAAAATTCTATTTGAAGTCATCCGAAACCCACAAAAAATTTCCTAGCCCCAACCCTAAATGAAAAAAAAAATCCTTTTTCTAATGTTACGATTGAATAATTATTTTGAACGATTTTTATAAAAATGCAACTTTTGTACAGTTTTATTCGAAAAAATAACTTTGATTAAATTACATGACTTAGTCTTTTATTATACAGATTTATAGTCAACAATTATATTTATTATAAATTTGATCCTTTAGAAATTAAACAAATAAATCTTTATTCATATTCAAATACTATAATAGTTCTTAATTTGAAAAAAATATATTTTGGATTGTCGATTGAAAATTTGGATTAACCCGAAACCGAAACAATTAGATTCAACCCAGTCTATAATGAAAGAAATGTGTCACGAACCTTATAAACTTTAAAATTTAATAATTTAAAACCATAAATTTAAATAATATTTCACATTTCTCTTACAACATATTTCACGTTTTGTAGTTTTGTATACATTGTTATTCCTAAAAGTTTAGCTTCTTCCATTGAAATTCGGCATATAAAAAAGTTTGAATACATTTATATGCGTTAATAGACAAACGTGTTTAATTCAGTCAAAGATACAGTATAATTAAAAAAAAAAAGTGTTAGGCAAAGCATGTATATATTTTTTCATCAATGTTCTGAAGCTTTCATTATTTTATTTCTTAAGAAATTAATTTACAAAGAAATGTTCTTACACCAAAACTCAAATGAACAAACTAAATCTTACAAACTAAAAGAATTCTGAAAAAATATTAAAAAAAAAAAAAAAAAAAAAAAAAAAAAAAAAATTCTCTGACCATCTCTGTAAAATGGAAAGGTTAATTGAAATCCCCAAATTTACGAAATAATAATTAGAAAAAAAGAAAGAAAAAAAAAACACGCTGTGCTACTAAAGAAAAAAATAAGTCAAAAGGGCAAAAGAGTTCTAAATACTGCAAACAACATTTTCCCACGATAGCCGTTTGACCGTTCGAGAGCTAATAGACTCGTCCGGTACTACATCATGAATGATTGACAGACGCCATCTTCTGAACGACGGACTTATAACTATAGTCTGTGACGGCGAATTTCGATTTTTATAGCTCATTCGATTCGTCTCTTCGAGCTTACAAGGAAGGTCTCCATACGGGCATACTCCGAAAAATCTGAAAAAAATTATAGAATGTTCTTCTCATGAGAATAGATATCTTATAAAATAAATTTCGGCGGAAACCCGATATATTGTCCGTTAACAAATAATGAGAATTTCGTTATTTGGCGATTTATCACCGGTTGGCGACGGAATAAAATTTCAAAAATACTTTTTCATGTCAAATACTCTTTAAGATAAAAATGTTTTATGTTGAACTTGTTTAAATAAATTTAATTTAAATAACTTTAGTTTTGTCAGTTTTAGTTTGTTTTAACTATAGTTTTGTCATGTATACATTTTTATGAAAGATAACTATGAAATTTTATGAATTAAAACAATTTTTAAATTAATTAAAATTGTTTCAATCTCAAAGTTAAGTCCAATTGAGCACTGTCGATTCAATTGTGTTGCTATGGAAACAAATACGTCTTCGATATTGAAATGTATAACTGCAGCATTCTTCATCTGGCCTTATTTTGGAATACGCTTAAATATATTTTTCAATATGAAAATATTTTTATATATGAAATTATTTTAACAGTGATAAAATTAAGTAATTGCAGCAACAAGCAACATAAATATGTAATACAAAAAATATATATGCATTAAACCCTCTCATTGTTTAAGTTTAAATTCGTTAAATACTATTTACGCGCATTCTAAAAATCAATTAACAAGCAATTTTCAGATGCATTAAAATCGTTTGCTTTTGGCGAGGAAAAGTGCTGCTCGCCAAATCGCGTGACGCTTTTGTCTTTTCGCGCCAAATACTCGAAATTATTTTATTTTTTTACAGACTTTCTACTGTAATTCCGCCACTAAATTTGACTGATCCTTTATTACACACATAAGTAGTTAAATTAGTATATATTTTTTTCAAAATATTCTGAGTATACCCAGTAAGGAGACCTTCCTTGTTAATAATTTTATACAACGCATATCGCTTACTAAGTTTTTATCATGACAAGGGGCCGGGCCAAAGTTTAAAATTTCGTTCATTGAAAAACAGATGCCTTAAAAGAGATAAGTGCGATTTAAGTTTACTAATTGCTTTTTACAGTGCCATACATTGTCAATAACTACTATAAAGTTATATTATTGCTGTTATTATAAGAATTTGTAATTGCAGATAAAATATTCGTATGCTACTTGATCGGCAGGTTTTCGCAAGTTATGATGTCCCCGTCTAGTTAAGTGTTGCCAGTGGGCTACTTTTTTCAAATTTAGATTTCTTGATTAGCACCACTTTTTTGAAATTGTGAAATCCGATATGGGAAGTAGCAAATTACTTATCTCGATGAGACGAATCGAATGAGCTATAAAAATCGAAATTCGCCGCCGCAGACTATAATAGTACCTTTACTTGTCAGCTATCCTATGCAAAAATAAATAAATAAATAAATAAATAAATAAAATAAAAATAAAAATAAAAATAAATTATATAAATATTGAAATGCGAAAGAAATTTTTTGAAAAGAACGATCTGATTGGTTTGATATTAGCTCGTGAGTGTCTTCGCGTAACTAGCGTAGTCTCTTAACTCTTTCCGACGAGTGTCTTTACAGAATTTTTAATCTTTTATTACTACTTTTTCAAAATAGAAATTTTCGCCTAATTTAATCGAAGAAATGAGTTTATTAAATATGGCAAAATTTCAATTAAAAATTACTGGTAGGGATAATCAAGCATTCTGAGTACTTCATTAGTCACGTATATGACGTCCAATTTGAATAAAATAACGGTTGCAAATGTATGTATATTTAAAGAAATCAACAAGCGTCTTTTACAGAGTTTTTAATCTTTTATCACCAGTTTTTCATAACAGAAATTTTGGCCTAATTGAATCGGGAAAGTGTTCGGATTAAATAAGGCGAAATTTACAATAAAAAATAACTGGTGGGAATAATCACGGATTCTCAGCACCTTATGCCTCAACGTGTATATGTGACGTTCGTCAGAACGGGTTAAAGAAAAAAAGGCAGAATATTTCTGTGATAACTTTTATATTTATTTGACCATTTTACATTCTTATAAATGAATTTCTCCAATTTTAAGAGTACGTATCTCATATGATTTATGAAAAATTTCAAAATTTAAATTGCTATAATTCAGAGGGAAAACAGATTACAGGCAATTTTTTCTGGACATGTTTGGAAGCAATGATAGAGCATACAAAAAATACACACTGTGACCCCTTTCCCGTCAGAAGATACAATTTTTCGCAAATTGGCATTTTCTTCTAATATTTTCGTATATTTTAAAGTACACACTAAAAGAAAAAAAAAAAAACAAGTCGAAAATTGTACGCCAAACGTGGCAAATGACGTATTAAAACTAGCTTTATAAATATTCAGAACTTGGTGCAATAGCTGTTGCACTCTTATGCAAAAATGCATGAATATAAAATTTGTTACGATTCTATATATTAAATTCAGTAATACTGAAATAATAGGACTCCATCTTAAATGTGACGTCATCACCACAGTAACCTAGAATCATGACCTATCATGGGATAGCATATAAAATATAGTTCAAACTATAATTGTTGAACGTCACATTCACCTTGAAAAACATATAAAAATACGATGTTACAATTCTGATAAAATTTTACTTAAAAAGGTGCTAAAAATACATAAAAGGTTTCTACAACATGAAAACCAAACGTCCACTGATACTTAAGTAAAGAATTTTCCATGAACTTTCACTCCTCTGGTTTTCCCCTGAAGACGACTGTTATAATGCAGTTGAAAGCGCTTGGGATTTTAACATCTTTGACGGTTTTCATGTTGTAGAAACCTTTTATGTATTTTTAGCACCTTTTTAAGTAAAATTTTATCAGAATTGTAACATCGTATTTTTACATGGGATAGCATTTTAATTAATTACGTATGGTAGGATTTAATAGAATGAAGGAAACTTTTATTAATATCTTTTTAAGTTTTATTTCGATTTTCATAAAATTTGAAATGACTCGACACAATTCTGCACCGATTATATGCATTAAATTTCAAACCATTCGATTGGGTAGTTTTTGCGCTGCTATATGCGGACAGACGGAGGGACCAGACGACGACTTTAGATGCTACGTATTTATATAATTACGAACGTATCTAAAAATACATACTGTAATCCCTTTTCCTTCAGAAGATATAATTTTTCACAAATTGGCATTTTCTTCTAATATTTTCTTAGATTTTAAAATACACATTAAAAAAAAAAAAGAGAAAAAGCAAGTAAATCAATGACTCTTTGGTATTATAGAAAAAAGCAAGTAGATTTCAGATCTTTTTTAATCTTTTTAAAAAATGTCTATTAATTCAAAAAATACTCAAGTTTATAAATCTTCCAATTTTGCAAAAACACAGAAAATCACGGTTTTAGACCTCCTCATAGTAAAAGATTTTTAAGACAAATTTTTTTTGCAAATGGATTTTAACTTCTTTTCCAGATAGATTTTCACATACAAAGTAAGGGGAAAAGTAAAAATGGTGCAGCAAAGAAAAAATATTTTTTCGAAATTTTACTGAATAATAAATTGACAAATTGAACGCAGCAAAATGAAAACTGATTTCAATTAACAGACATGTCAGGTTTCTGACGTTAATGAGCATGGGTCTAATTAAAGTAATGTTAATTAATATTATTTTATTTTATTTATTGTATTTTGTATGTATAACACTTTCTACGTACTTGGGTTAGAGAAATCTTGAAGACTGGAACGAGTTATTATATCCATATCTTATTGTATGAAAAGATCCATTGTGTAAATGACATTCCAGAATTCCTTTTGCATACGAGAACGTAGACAACAAAGAGAATAGATAAAGGGAACAAAAGAAAGTCCTTGGGTATCCCTACTGAAGGACCGAGCGAGGAAGCGATTTGCAGTGAGAAATAAGGTGATTCTTTGATTTTGCAAGGGAGAACCCCACGTGTTCTCTCGAAGTAGAAGTTGAAAGAGGGTGGTTGGTAGTCTTGGCTGGAGTCTCGGGTGTAGAGGCTGGAGGTTAGAGCCGCGCATTGCCGGTGAAATGATTCCCGAGAAAAGAGGAGAAACGCGTATACAGGGGGAGATACTGTGTGGTTCTCCGATAATCTTTGCTGAGTAGGGTTAAGTGATAAGGGAATAGCGTAATTTAATTTTACCCACTACGTAGACATTATTTCAACGTATAACATGGCAGGATCTGCTATATGCGAGTCTATAAATGTAAATAATTTGTAAATAAATTATTCTTTAATATTAACTAAATAAGTTAATATTTAATTATTATCTTTCTCACCACTGTGCCCAATATCATGCATTCATATCAGTAGTGGCAGTCTATCAAGGAAACAGCGGTTATTCGAAGTCTGTACAAGTAGTGTTCTGGAGTTTGCGGGGTAATCATCATCGTACCGACAACGAAAAAGTGTAACAAGATATACAAATTTTTATTTGTTGTCTAACATTACAATTTCAACGTAAGTGGGCAGCCGAAAATACAATAACATTTCATTTAAGCTATTTTTCTCTTAATAGTCATACTTAAAATACATATTTTCCTTAATATGTTAATAATAATAATAGCAAATTTAATAATAATTTCGCACTTAATGACAGCCACTATAAATACGTATTTAATGTTATCAGATTTATGTACCAGTAATACATATAATAAGTAATATGTCAAAGTGATCGTTCTTTCTGAATTGTATGTTTGCATAGCACCATCTGTTAGGCTATGATACTGATTTCCTCACACAATGATTGAACAGCTGTTGAAGAAAATGACTAACTGAAAAACAATCCTTGAAATCTTCAGAGATAAAGAAAAGTAGAAGCAATTTTTATGTCTTTTAACGATACTTTTATTTATTTAAAGAGAAGTAAAAAAAATTGAGCTAATGCTTTAATGGTCACCTATTCACAAAAAATATAAATGAAATTTCGATTTTTTACGTAGTTTTTATTTAGTCGTTTATATTTACAAGCAGAAGGTGTTATTACCAAACTTGAAAATATGTTATTATACGAACATACACGTAAATGTTGCTTTGAATACTTTAACCATGTTAAAACAACATTAGAATTAGCCCTTAGAATTTAGCTAACTTTGCGTACTTTCACTGTACGACAAATGCTATTTAATTTAGGAAAATATAACAATCACGAACCACACTATATACAATAACGTCTTCCGAGTTACTGGTGATTCCGAAAAGTTTTCTTTGTCTTAAGAAACCTTAGACTCCAATATATTTTCAAGATTTAAAGCAGCATTTATAAGAAGAAAGTTGCTTTTGCTACCTCTGATTTTCGGAAATTCAGAATAGTTTTAATAGTGTATTTGATGAAAATATAACCATCCTCAGATACAATAATAAATCACGAAAACAGGAAATTGAAACATTAATCATCACGAACAATAACATTTGTGAATTCCTGTCCAATAAATTAAACTATAAATCAATAAGTAATCATCAAATGTGTTGTAACTTCAAATCTAAATTTTATTTATACCAAAGTGAATAATAATTAAATCAATAAATCATATATGACTGTTTCTTCCAGATATTACGAAAGCGATCACGTGATTGAACTAAAGGACTAAAAAATGCATTATTAACTCTTTTTTTCTTATACTGTAAGATGTAAAATATGTAACATGTAAAAATTAAATCGCTGCCGAAGGATGCAGCGTAATTTGTATGTTAAAATATTTAATTTAATATTCAGAGCTTAAATATATATATATAATCTCAATATAATCAAGAATAACAAAAAAAAAAAAAAAAAAAAAAAGAAAAGAAAAGAAAGAAAAAAAAGAGAAGGCTCACGAGTGAATTTTTTTGTGTGCACTGAAAATGTTTTGACACAACCTTTTTTCCTCACAGTACAGCATGAAAGTAGAATATGAATTTCATCAAGGAATAAACGACCTGGATTTCAAGGCCCATACAACGCGAACAGGAATTGCTGCAGCGGAGATATACAGGTAAGAAACTTACCTATAATATTTTATTGCTTGATATATTAAGATAGGTCAGCATTGTAAATTTACTCTCATATATCTAAATATTAACGCGCGTGGACTATTGGCGTAAATAGAGGTGGCATTTTTGCCAACAGTATTAATCAGTTTTTCTCAACCCGGAAAACCGTTTTTTCGGATGTTATCCATCCTCAAGTAAACATTTTCATGTTCAACGAATATGTTTTACAGACAAACATGATAAATTAACATAATTAACGTTGACATTTATATTATTTTGTTACTCGTGTATGTATAAACTCCATTATGCAGCTGAAAATGTGTAATTGGAAATTGATATCCCCTAAAAATCCATATTCCTATTTGAGAAAACTGATTAATGCGCTATAAAATCTACTCGGAAATAATTAAGGACTTTACGTTGTAATAGCTAATACTAAATAAAATAGTTGTTGCTAAATCTAACGTACACTTTATTCACAAATTAAAAGATGATGTAAAATAAACATATAGAAAATAGGAATTCTGCTTTTTCAGAATTTAGTGTCGTCCCCGACGAAAAAAAAAAAAAAAAATATGTATGTATAAATAGTACAAAACATATTTCAATTTTAAGACTTACAACTCACGCTTTTATTTTATGTAAAATGACGTCATTCGCATCCGCTTAAGAATTCCACATTTACGATCCACTCTTAAACATCTACAGTAAAGCATGCATAGCACATCACTATCGCGAAATAATGCACAAATGCAGCAAAAAGACGCCATCATTCAAGAAACTCGATAAAAAAAAAAAAAAAAAAAAAAAAAAAAAAAAAAAAAAAAAAAAAACGGTTGTTTAATGATTCATAGGCCTTCATTTGTTTATAACATTAATATAAGATACTTAAAATTAAATATAGTTTATAATAGCTCCATATGTTTTAACAGAAATCCTTCGTTTATATTTTTTCAAATAGCACGTATTTTAATGACATTTTCTTTTGGTTGTTATGAAAAAATGGCAACAAAAATACATAATTAATATTTTACAACTATTTTTCCTTTACTTTCTACATAAATGGAGTACTTCCGTTGCCAGTATTAAGCAAATGGCTCCAAAAACTAAAAAAAAAAAAAAAATTAATATTTCACAAAGTAATGGAGATGCAGTTTTTAAACAAATTACATTTAAAAGTACTTTTTTCCCAATACGACGGCTTAAAAATTGAAAATGTGCGACGCTCAGAAGTTAAAAAAATTGCTATAGAGTATTTAATCGTACTGCTTTGTTTTACGGCTGGCTTCTGTAAAATAACGTTATTTTTTGAAGACGACACAAAAAAAAAAAAAAAAAAAAAAAAAAAAAAAAAAAAAAGCTGGGAGAAAGAAATAGCATGTCGTACCGGCGGAAAATAAAATAAAATAAAATAAAATAAATATTCATAAATATACATATGTTTATTTTACATCATCTTTTAATTTGTGAATAAAGTGTACGTTGGATTTAGCAACAAGTATTTTATTTAGTACTACTCGGAAAGGTTATCGAAAGCCAGCGGCAGCAGAAGAAACTTTGTGTTTATAAATGATCCTTTATCTCGAAACATGAAAATGATAAAAAGAGAATAAATGAAAATATGAGTTAGAGATAAAGATAAAGAACGTTTTTCAGAATCGCTAGTAAGTCTGAAGAGGTTATTGTATATTTTCGTTCGTGGTTATATTATATTTTCGTACATTACGAAACTTTCGTCTTTTTAGGGTTTCGTTCGTCTGACGAAACCCTATTCGTTTCACTCCTCTGTCTGTCTGTCCGTCACAGAGCCTGTTCTCAGAAACTATACAGGGTGATTCATAAAAGATGGGCAGAACTTTAAGGGGTTATAGTACACTTAAAGACAAATAATATTAAATAGGAGACTAAGGGTCCCAGACGTATTCCCAAGGAGATAGGGGGCATTAAAGTTTAGGGTCCGAAATTTCAAATGATTATAAAACATGGAAAAATTGGTCGATTCGTTTGCGGTTTTTGCAAAAAATTTTCTTTATGCCAGTATTTTCTTGAAATAAAATTTTAAAGTTCAATTTCAAAAAAAGCCGATAGGGGGCGCTTTAGACTTTGGAGTAACAAACAACTATTTTTTAACGTTATTTTTTGTATTTCTTTAAATGATTTCGAAAGCTTAGACTTAAACTTAAATTTTGATCTAAAAATCTGAGTCCTAACGAGTAGTTAAGTAGCGTAAACTGAAATTTGAAATTTGAAACCCTTCTCCCCCCAGAACAAAAATCAGTTATTCCCGATCTTTGTGTCGTAGATTAGGCTCTAACTACTGCCGCGTTTTGCTAAAATTATTCTTTATGTCAGTATTTTCTTGAAAATAAATTTTAAAGAAAATTTTCAAAAAATTCCGATAGAGGGCGCTTTAGACTTTGGAGTAACGAACAACTATTTTATACCGTTATTTTTTGTGTCTCATTAAATGCTTTCTAAAGCTTAGACTTAAATTTTCAGCCCAAAATCTGAATCGGTAGACGTGGTTAAGTTTCTGGGGAGAGGGGTTTGAAATTTCTACTCCTGAGCACAGTTCAGTTTACCATGTCCACACATTGTGTGCTGTGATACGAGGTAAAAAGACACAAATTAGGATTATGTTACCAAAGCATATTTATTAACATGTAATTACAATAAATGTTCAAAATTGTGACCACCAGAGGTTATGCACGCAGAACAACGGCGAAGAATGGAACGGCGAACATTCGCGAAAACATCAGGCTTTTCGAGCACTTCCCCTACAGCGGCGGAAAGTCTGGCGACCAGTTCCTCGGGGGATTCAATGGGTGTCTCATACATAAGAGCCTTCAATCGTCCCCAAAAAAGGAAATCGAGGGGTGAAAGATCTGGCGAGCGAGCAGGCCAAGCAACAGGACCACCTCGACCAATCCATCTGTTCGGAAATGTGATGTCCAGATAGTTGCGGACGTCTCGTACGTAATGGGCTGGCGCTCCATCGTGCTGGAACCACATGAACCGCCGGATGCGTGGAGGAACAACGTTTAACAGGTCTGGCAGCACATGTTGCAGAAATGTGAGGTATGTTTTACCGTTGAGGCGTTCAGGAAGAAGGTACGGTCCGATTAGGTGGTCTCCGAGGATTCCTGCCCAAACATTGATGGAAAAGCATCTCTGATGAGCATGTGGATACGTAGCATGTGGATTGACATCCGCCCATACATGTGCATTGTGTGTGTTAAATGTACCTTCACGTGTGAAGATACATTCATCGGTGAAAAGCACAGTTCGTCCAAAATGTGGATTTAGCGCGTTCTGCTGCAGAAACCAGCGGGCGAATTCAATACGATTTGGATAATCCCCTGGAGACAGTTTCTGGACTCGTTGCACATGAAACGGGAGCAAATGTTCATCCTTCAGTACCCTCCAAGTCATGGACTGTGAGGTATCCACCTGCCTAGCCACTGTTCGTGTACTTGTACTTGGCTGCGCCGCTACTACATCCAGAATGGCTTCTGCAACAACTACTGATTCGTCCTTTTTTGCACGACCTGCATTCGACCGGGAAGCGAGAAATGATCCCGTCTCACACAACTGTCTGTGCAAGCGCTCGAAAGTTTTGCGGTTAGGCAACCGCCTGTTGGGAAATCGCTCTCCGTACATTCGTTGTGCCTCTGCACCATTTCCATCTGCCGCTCCGTAAATTAAATGCATCTCAGCCTTTTCCTTATTCGTGAAGGGCACCATCTTCCGATTCATTACTACAGCGACTTACACTTGACTCACCGTTCAGTGGTTTTTATGCCTGAATCGTGTCGAAATTTTGCATACGTGTTCTTCTTCTTCCCCATTTGACATTTGCATACTTTCTGTTTCCTTCTTCACCCGGTGACTAGCGTCAGGAATGGAGCTTTAACGTTTGCATGAGCGACGTTTCCAACTGTGCCAGTGCCTTTATGAGTGAATTCCGACTATGCAGTCCTTGACGAAAGTTGTATTTTTGCCTCGTATCACAGCACAGAATCGTTGGGCATGGTTAAGTAGTGCAAACTGAACTATGTTCAGAAGTTGAAATTTGAACCCCCTCCCCTCGCTACTGAACCACGCTCAGCGATTCAGATTTTGAGCTGAAAATTTAAGTTTAAGTCTAAGCTTTAGAAAGCATTTAATGAGACACAAAAAATAACGGTATAAAATAGTTGTTCGTTACTCCAAAGTCTAAAGCGCCCTCTATCGGAATTTTTTGAAAATTTTCTTTAAAATTTATTTTCAAGAAAATACTGACATAAAGAATAATTTTAGCAAAACGCGGCAGTAGTTAGAGCCTAATCTACGACACAAAGATCGGGAATAACTGATTTTTGTTCTGGGGGGAGAAGGGTTTCAAATTTCAAATTTCAGTTTATGCTACTTAACTACTCGTTAGGACTCAGATTTTTAGATCAAAATTTAAGTTTAAGTCTAAGCTTTCGAAATCATTTAAAGAAATACAAAAAATAACGTTAAAAAATAGTTGTTTGTTACTCCAAAGTCTAAAGCGCCCCCTATCGGCATTTTTTGAAATTGAACTTTAAAATTTTATTTCAAGAAAATACTGGCATAAAGAAAATTTTTTGCAAAAACCGCAAACGAATCGACCAATTTTTCCATGTTTTATACTCATTTGAAATTTCGGACCCTAAACTTTAATGCCCCCTATCTCCTTGGGAATACGTCTGGGACCCTTAATCTCCTATTTAATATTATTTGTCTTTAAGTGTACTATAATCCCTTAAAGTTCTGCCCATCTTTTATGAATCACCCTGTATATGTTGGAGACTTGAAATTTTGGATTCTTGTAGCTGAACACTTCACATCAAACGACAAGTCATAAAATTTTGAAAAAGTCTTATATTTAACCCTTTGATATCTAACTTGTGTATTTTAAGCTTTTTTTTCTAACTCAGCCTCTAATTAAGTTGGAGATTTGAAAATTTGCATACTTATAGCAGCACAATTGCGATCACACGAAAAATCATACATTTTCAAAAAGTCTTATATTATTTACCACACCGTGCTCTAACTTCTGTATTTTTAGCAATTTTTCTAACCTCCACCCTTTTCATCCGGGGTGCACTTATCTAACTTTTGCCGACACTCCTTTGACCACTCTTTTCTATTATGCAACATAGCCGTACATATTTTAGTTTCAATTTTTACCGCCAGGGGCGCCTACCTATTTCGGGTGTTATGGGCCTCCTCGACTAACATATCTACGGATAGTTTGTAAAACGGAGTTTCATTCGGATAGACGTTTGTTTAGAATAGAGTGCGCCCCCTGGTTGCAAAATGTGGAACTAACAGATTTTTCAAAAGGATAAAGTGTTTTGAAAGGAATATCAAACGAAACCCTCTGTGCTATCTGAGATCACACTTACCCACTTGTTTTACAGTGTTCTTTTTGGCGCGCGTGTGTGTAAGTATGTATACAGGCAGGCACCGGACATGCACAAAGTCCCATAATCGTCCACAGCCAATTCGTTTATTTCAGCGAGGATAGTTTGGCGCATAATTAACTTTATTGTTATGGGTTATTCTTCTAGAAACGTGCAAAACAATGCCACAGACTTGTTGTTAAGAAAATAATTGTAATTGAAAATAAAATATTATTATGGAAATGTGGTGTGATATAAGCAGGGCAAAGTCAGAGTGGTTTTTGAAATTTTTCTGATGGGGCTAATTGACGTCTAATCCTTTTTCGGTACTTGTATGTTAGCTAGGCGCTGGTGATAATCCGCAAAATATTGTTCCCATTACCATCATTCGTTTTGCATTCATTTAATATAACCCTTTCACTCATTTTATTTAAAATAAATTAATTTAATTTTAAATACATACATTATACATATTTAAAATATACCTCTTTCACTTATTTTATTTAACATGTAACAAAAAAGAAAGAAAGAAAATAAGAAGAAATAATACTGTAAATGAAAACATTTTATTTCGATTTCAAAGTATTTTTTCGAATTTAATCACGCTAAAAATAAAGTTGTTACTGGTGAGAAAAAATGCTATTAGCAAGATTTGCGTCCGGCTGACATAAAATATACCGCTTTTCATTCCACTTTTATGATAAATATATACAAAACAGAAGTAAAGGGCAAATCCACCTGTCATAAAACCGTAATATCTTACATAACATGATTCATACGCTCTTGCCAAATTAAGGTAAACGCGCCAGAAATGGGCTACTTAACATTTACTTAATTATTACTAGGGGGTTCTGCCCTCTACGAGCTACGCTCGTCAACCCCGTTCAGACACCGCAGACTCTAACAACACGCTATTTTGATCGGCTTTAAAAAGATTTCGGAAGATTGAATTATAATTTGAATCTGACAATTATAATCTGACGTAATTTTCACCAAACTTTTCTTTCTCTTTTTAATATTCAGGTAAAAATACTTTTGTTAGAAATGAAATATTATGATCATCTTAAAATACCAAATAAATGTCTCGCGCAATTTTTAAATTCAAACTATTTTGCAATATTATTTTTTGTTCATTTTACGTAATAAGTGTAATGTGACGTAAATTCTCCTATTTAAGACTTCTAACGCATGTTACTGAATTTATTATTTTACAATATTCTTTCTCTTTTAAAATTCACCTGTAATTATAGTTTTTATGACGTAATTTTCAATGAGTTCTTACTTTTTATATTTTCTGTTTATAATAGTCACGTGTAAAATAATTTTTTAATTTGAAGCAAACATTATTTTTTGCGCTGTTTATACAGTTGGCAACAGTTTAAATTAATACAATTTTCTAAAATAAGTAAAAAATATCTCTCAAAATGCTGAAAATTTGAATTTAAAATAGAAATAAAACCTCAAAAAATGAATCAAATTAAAAAACTAAATGAAGTCTGCATACCGGGAAATTCTGACGCATAAAATGATCTAAAAATGATTAAATTCCTATGTACAGTTTTTGCTCCTATAAAACTTTTTTAATGGAACAATTTTGTCCAGCTTTGGCATTAAATATCTCTTAACATAATTCTTCGATTTGAAAACTGTCTGCATCAGCGTGTTTATCAAACATTTCTCAATAATACTACCGATTTTCATATTTTTGTATGCAACAGTTTTTTTTTAATATTAACGAAGAAAGGCCATTCTTAAGCATTCAAATTGGATGCCGATCTGCCGGGAATATCTACGCAGATTTTCAATGGTCCATTTCCAAATCAAAACATTTTTTTATATATAGAAGGGTTAAAGTTATCATACGAATTGAATATTTCCAACTGAGCAAAAAAATGCCCAGGCTGGAAATCGAACCCAGATCCTTGGCTTACAAGGCCAATGCTTTACCGTTTAAGGTAACTGGGCTGACAACCACACACTCAGAAATGAATACTCAGATTTTACGAAATTTTCTTTGTTTTTGACGAAACGGTTTTCTGGAATATGCTCCGAGCGAATATTTCGTCAAATTGATGAAATTACTTTCTTCACTTGTTTGACGATATAAATTTCCTCAAAAGTTTCGTCAAAAAAGGGCTGGTGGCGCCATCTATTGAACAGTTTGGAAGTTCCTCTACCAAGGGAAGAAAAAAATCACTTCTCGTTTTCCTCGGCGTGATTTGAACCCGCGGGCTTTGGGGTGGGAGACACTTGCTCTGCCGACCAGGCTATTGGGGACTTATATGAATGTGCTTTTAGACTGATGTAATGAAAGCTGCCGCGTGATTATATTTTTATAAGATAGATTGTAATTTTATCGGTGCTGAAAGTTTTAAGGAAGGCTAATTTATTATTATGTTTTTCTCATGGTCAATGAATAATTATAATAAGGCTTGATTACATCATTTATTAGTGAAATTTTCTTTGCTCAATGAATGGTTAGAATATGGTCTGGTTAATTTGTTGCACACAAATAACGAACTGTGAAGTGCATATTGCGTGAGATTTTATCACGTTGAATAGATGGATAAGATTTTAACACTTTACTGTTTATAAAAGGGAGAGGGATCAATTATATTTATTTTTAAACTGATTGAAAACAGAATATACTTCTTAAATAAATAAATAAATAAATAAATAAATAAAAAATCCCGGATCTTTGAAATTTTATTGATTAAATTTTCTTTTTGGATGTTTTTGAACACAGGAAATATATTCTTTTCGAATTAAAACATAACGAACAACAACATAAGTAATAATAATAATAATAATAATAAGCATTCCTAAAAATTTTAACAGCTAAAAAAATAACTTATGAAGAAACAATAACTACCTATATTTCAGTATTTTCTGAAAAGCACTAAAAAGTGCTCTTTTAAAAATAAATTATTACGGGACTAATACAAACAAGCAAATATCTGCTTGCTAAAATCGCAGGATTTGAGGAGGTACAGCAACGGTTTTCTTAAAATGCATTGAGTCTGACCGTGATTGAGGAAAATCTTTCGTCAAATATCTGAGAGTTTACCTTTCCTTAAAAGTCACGTGATGGTGATAGGAAATGATCGTCAAAAACGACGAAATACAGCTTGAGGATTGCTAAATCGTCAAAAGTGAGAATTCTATTTCTAAGAGTGCAGCCAGCATATTTCGCTCAGATAACCTTATTGGTAGTAACATCTGGTCTGTCATGTAGACAGCTCAACAGAATAAATCACGGGTAAAGGAACTCCATATAAATGACGGATACGTAGATGAACTATTATTTTAACACAAACTGATTGGTAAAGTTATCAAACGAATTGAATCAGTTGGAAATATTCAATTCGTATGATAACTTTACCAATAAACTTGATTGTGGTAAAATAATAGTTTATTGTTAAAGTGTTAGTGAATTCCAATATATATATATATATATATATATATATATATATATGCGGGAAATTTCGCAAGTAACACCTATGTTCAGACTGAATGTTCCCGACGCTGCCCCCCGCTTCGAGATTAAAAAGGTAACGAAGCTGCGTGAAAAGAAAACGCAGAAAGAATTCGACGGCGGCGGTTGTTAAAAAGAACACAATATTTCGACGATATAAAATAGGAGATTTGAATGACATATGAAAATCTTAGGAAATATTCGATTATGTTAAGTAAATAAAGCCGAAGATTGTTGCTTTTAAGCTAAATATAGATTGTGAAAAGTGCTTCTAACTGTATTTTGTTTTGTCTTCGTCTTAATAAATGTCAGTGTTCGTCTTAGAAATGAGTTATGATTTATGAATAGAAGTCTCATCCCACATATATATACTATATATATTTTAGCCAAGTCCTAACCTTCATGTATCCGAATAAACATTCAAAGTATTCTTCGAAAAAAAAAAAAAAGAAAAATAAAAACTGTTACCTTCCTCTATGCTCCAGTAGTGTACCTAGTACATTTCTGATGCATGAATCTTTAAATTTTCGGCTTATCCAACAAATTATTTACAACGTAATAGAGTATATCAACAGTAGTTTAATTTAAATCAAAACATTATACAGTAGACTCCCTCAAATCAGCTTGGGACCAGAGGTTGCGCGGATTTTAGAATTTTGCAGATTTCTGGTCATTGCTTTGTTTACATTTTTTAAACAGTCATTTGAATGTAATAACGCAATCAAAATTATAAAGAATGCTTGCAATATAGTAAAATATTAAAATAATTAAGTAAAGTGATAAACTACAATAATTAAAAGTAAAATAATTTTGAAAATGATTAAATTATTAAAAGTAAAGGTCAAGTAAATGACCAACAATGCAATAATTAAATATGCATAATAAAGATAAAATACATTTTAATTGAATTACTCAATGAAACTTTCCTCATAAAGGTAACCTATTAATTCACATCAAAATCACAAAGTAAAAGAGCTTTATTTTAGGTTTAGCCGGTCTTAATAACAAAAAAAGTTTGATTAATACATAAATATACTTGGCAAAACAGCACTATCTTGATTTTTTAGAAATAAATATATACTTCCTTCATGAAAAAACGCGAGTTCAGTATTGAGAATTATGTACTAAAATATATATGGAATCGTATAAAACTAAAAATTCTGTAATATTGCCCCTATATCTTAACTGAAAGTTTCATTGTTTACATCTGTGATAATGTGCGGATTTTAGGGTTGCGGATTTGAGGGAGTCTATTGTATTAAAGAAACAATGTTTTACGTTTCATAAATTTTTTACAGTAAATAGCGCAATGTATAAAAAGAAAACCAATAAATGTTTGTGGAACCTTTCAAATTTTAAATTTATATTTCTTGTCTCAATATGTAATTTCAATATTTTTCGAAAAAGTTAATTTTATGCATATGTGGTAAAATATAGATTAAACTCTGACCGAAGGCAGGAGACACATTCCTGGGCGGCCGACCCAATGGGTTTAAAGCCGTGAATATCTCAGAAGTCCAGGAGGAAGGATCTATCTATTTCCAGCAAATCCAGTGAGGACCAGCCATGAAAGAATTTCGATTTATTAAAGTTTTTAAAGGGAAAATATTACATTCTTTTGCAATGACATTACAATTTGGTATTTTACACATAAGTCATGATTTCAAAAATATAAATGTTGACATTATTTACGATGACTGGTGTATCCAACCAGATTAAATGAAATAATAATATCAGTTCATAAAATCCATAAAGTTAATTTAACTCGTAAATTACAGTTTAAATATACAAGAAAATCGGAACCGAATAGCACTGCATGGGATGGAGGGAGATTAACCTTTTCACATACACTTGGCCACGTATGTGGACGTTTAGTTTTTTTATAATTACTGTCTATAATAAAAAGAGCAGAAATTTTATAATAACTTATTCACTACCGAATCCCTCAACAAGAGAAGTACAAATTTTATGGTTTGGTACAGTTAGACGTACAACAGTTAGATATAAAAAATAAACGGTCAAGTGCGAGTATTACTCGCGCTCAGAGGATTCCGTACAATAAATGTATGAATTATTAACTGTATTATTAAAATAAATCGTTCTTAAAAGAATAATAAGACTTTGTAAAAAACTATACAACGTAGGGTTGGGTATATGTTATACAAGTATGAATGGGTATACCATAAAAGTTCAAAGAGATATGAAGCCTAAATAATAGGAAATATTGCTATTCTGTATAAATCTTTTTAAATCTCATTCAAATCTTGTGCATCCTTGGTATTGTGCTAAGCGCGCTTCGAAAGGAGGTCACAAAGTTGGAACGCCGCCTTGAGCCATGCATCCTTTTCCCTGATAGGTTTTTAATTAACTTTTAAAGGCACGGGAGGCGTATTGGGAGATTCACTTAATGCAAAATAATCGCAAATGCCATAGTATTTTTGTGAATAATTATTAAATTAGTCTGTTTTTACAATTTGACGTTTATTGCTTTTATAGTGCTACTGGACATTGAATTACACAAATATATCATTAAAATTTGAGATCTAGGCTTTAAAAACCGATGGTACATAGAGTATGCCACCCCTGTCATTATGTATTTCCAAACCGTCCGTGTCTTTAAGGGTTAATATCTCGGTTAATCATCGACGATTTTTTTCAAAAATCTTCAGTAACAATGCTTTTATACTTCTGCTGCGATAGGTACCTCCAACGCTCCTCAACACCTTTGCTGAATACCCGCAAATTGAAATTTACATGCAACGGAAAAATGCTCTTTTCTCATAAACTATGTGACCTAGAGTAATGGCTATAATTTTCCTGCAAGGTTTAAATTAATATCTACTACCTCTAATTTTTCTATAATTTTTGTTGCATTAGATTCGGAAATAGATGGGGGGGGGGGGGCATATTTTTGCACTACATTTTCGACGATCCCCTTTAGAAATATAATACCTAAAATTAAAATTAATATATTTTTGAGTTCAACTTCACGAAAGCTTTCATACGATACTCCACACGATGTATAACAAAAAGATTTATTTTTCAAGTAACTTAATTAGCTCCTCTACATTTTTCCAAAATATATTTGTGAATTTTTAATAATCTGAAAATATGTGGGTCAATAGTATTTATTACTTTCCCCAGTTTGAGCTTTCCACGTTCCATAGTTTACGAGTAAAATGGCTGTGACAGACAGACACAGGAGTGATCTTATAATGGTTTAGTTTTTACTTTTTAAGTACGGAACCCTAAAAAGCGTGAAATAATTTTTCGATTATTAGTTTTGTCGAATTATTTGAACAAATCGTTAATACTTGATAAAAGTTATTAAATATATTAAGTTTTAATAATTTGTAGAAATGTAAGAAAGAAATTTACTGTTAGATTTTTATTTTATAGGAAATCATTTCACTCATAAATTACCATTAACGCTTAGCGGCTAGAATTGTGGACGTTATTTACTTATTTATTTTTTTGTATGTGTGTGTCTGAATTTTTATTGTTTTTACCTTTTTTCTTTTCTTTTTTTTTTTTGAATTCCCATTAATATAAAATGAATAAATCGTAAAAAAAAGGTCATGTTTTTTTCTCACCATTAAAAAATCGTCCCTGAAAAGATAAAGAGGTTAATATTGGAGTAATGTTTTAAAATTCCTTTTCCTTATTTATATCAATCCAAAAGTATCAAACTTTTTACGTGACAATAGAAAAAAATAAATAAATAAAATTAAGTCATTTTTTTTCACTTTAAAAAAATCGTCCCTGAAGAAGTTAGGATTCCACACTAGTCACGAGAAAAAAGAAAAACACTAATGTCTATGGGGGTATTATTTTCAAATTTCTCGCTTTGATTTTAATATTTTTGAATGACTTTTTTTTGAATAGGACAGCTGAATACGATCTATAAGCGGGCTAGTTTGGGCTTTTTCGATTTTCTTTATAGTTTAAAAAAATATATATATTAGGATAGTTTCAATTTTAGAACCGGTTCCGAAAGTGAAAGTAATAAAAAAAAAATCTGAAACCAAAATTTAAAAAGTAAAAACTAGCCCGGTTATAGATCGTCCTCAGCTATCCTATGCATAAAAATCATCCAAAAGTATTAAAATCAAAGCGAGAAATTTGAAAATAACGCCCCCATAGTCTTAACATTACCGTTTTCCTTTCTTCCCGTGACTGAAGTGCGCTCTTAATCTTGAGGATTTTTATTAACGAGGAAAGTTTTCAGCTCTTCTTATAATAACTGTAATAATTGTAATAATAATTCTTGCAACGTAAGTGAAGTTTGAAGAAATTCTTTTTAAATATGTTGTTATAAATATCTATACAATTGACATTCAAGTGCTAATAATATCTGAATACCTTATAACTGACTTAGTAGCAATCGCAGCACGTTCATGACGATAGAGTATTTTAGTTTAGGCCTGTGAATATATTATTAAGTGTTTTGATGAATAAAATGCGTGATACGAAATTAATTATTACTAACCGCTCTTGGCGACCAGTTTGGTCCCCCTTAAATGTATGCTAAGCATTGTATCATGATACTTTTATTCATAACTTAATTTATTTGCTCAATCCTTCGCCAAATCGGAGATTCTAATACAGAAATCATGAACTCGGTATTTTTATGTTAGCCGGGTTCAGGTGATAAATCGCCAAACGTTGTTCCCATAGTATTTTTTCGTATTTCATTAATTTCATTTAAAATGTAATACCTACACTTACTTCATTTAAAATTTGTGACTCTCAATTATTTCTCTAACAAAAAAAAAAAAAAAAAAAAAAAAAAAAAAAAAAAAAAAAAAATTAATAAATAATACCATAAAACATAACATTTAATTCCAACCAAGATTCCCTTTCAAAATCAAAGCTTTGTTTTAATTTATCTCTTGAAAAATTGTTTAGGGCAGTCACATGCGATGGACTATTATAATACTGTTGATATGATGGCGAGGGAACAATATTTGGCGATTTATCACCTGCGCCCGGCTAACATTAAATTACCAAATTGGCTGTTTGGCATATAAAAAGTGAAGCGGTCAACCCGGAACTATTCATGACAGTCACATGACATAGGCTATTATCTATTTATTGTATTTTAAATGAGGTAAATGAAAGATGTGTATTTAAAATGAAATGAGTGATAGGTTTATATTTTTAATGAAATGATGGCGATAGAAGAATATTTGGCGAGTTATCACCTGCGCCCAACTAACATAAAAGTACCGAAATGGCCGTTTGGCATATAAAAAGTGAAGCGGTCAGCCCGGAACTATTGATGACAGTCACATGACTTCGGCTTTTATTATATAGATGCTTGAGTTTGAAATCTACACCAGGTCTAGAACTATTGGATTTTTAAGTGATACATAGTGATGTTAATCTTTGACAACAAAATCATAAAGATACACTATTTGTATTTAAAGAAGATATAGTCATTAAAAAAGTAGATCAAATCATTAATTCTCAGATTAAGTTAAATAATGCTATGAAAAGTGATAAAATATCTTTATTAAGATTGACGATCGTTTCGTCGCACAAACGGCAACATTTTCAAAATCATTCAACGATAGAAAATGTTTTCACATAATTTAAAAGCAATAAACATAGTAAACAATGTCACGAGACATGATGCATAATGAAAAACATTGCAAACATAAAATTAAATTAAAATTGAATTAGTTATTTGTGAGGGTGGATTAATTTTCATATAATTAAACAAAACAATAACATGGTAAACAATGTCACGAGACAACATGCATAATGGAAAACATTGCAAAACAGAAAATAAAATAAAAAATGTTATTGTTTTGTTTAATTATATGAAAATTAATCCACGCTCGCAAATAACTAATTTAATTTTAATTTAATTTTATGTTTGCAATGTTTTTCATTATGCATCATGTCTCGTGACATTGTTTACTATGTTTATTGTTTTTAAATTATGTGAAAATATTTTCTATCGTTAACGATTTTGAAAATGTCGCCGTTTGTGCGACGAAACGATCGTCAATTTTAATAAAGATATTTTATCACTTTTTATAGCATTATTTAACTTAATCTGTTTATGATTATTATACATGTTTTTATTCATTAATTCTCATTTTCCGTTTATGTCTCGGTCCCATTAATATAACGCTTTTCTGAATATAAAAAAGGTGGTTATCAATATAAACCTACACTGTAAAAAAATTCAGGGATGTTCCGTTTTGGAAAAGGCAACTAGCTGCCTTCTCTGAAACGAATAGATTCATTTTGAGAATGAAAAGTTCTAATTTACAACAGGATTAATTTCACATTTGCAACAAAAGTGATTTTTTTGGTTATGAAAGATGTCATTTTCATTGCAGATGTGAAACTAATCGTGTTGTAAATTAAAACTTTTCATTCTCAAAATGAATCAATTCGTTTCAGAAAAGGCAAGTTGCCTTTTGGAAAGTTGCGTTTTTTAGTTGCGTTGGAAAGTTGCCTTTTAGGTAGATTTCGTATGAAATACTACCTATTGGGATCGTTCCTATGTTGGAATTTTTGAAAAATTTTTGCAGATCTACACCGATCATGACCCCTAGAACCCAAAACCACCCTCAGTAAAAAACTTTATCTATCTATCTATCTATCTATCTATCTATCTATCTATATCACTTTCTTCTGGACACGATAACGTTCGTAATTCTGCACCAATCTCTTCCAAACTGATACATAAAATCAATGGGCATAAAATCTCGGTTAAGTTCGTTAATGGGCAAAATCGGACCAAGGGGATGGAAATAGGGAGGGGTTTTGTGAAAACCGAAAACCCCCCATAACTTCTTAATATTTGTACATATCAAATCAGTTTAAAGTTTTTATTGCTTCTAAAAATAGGGCCAAAATTTTATGTATCACAGATTTTTGATAAAGTTAAAAATGGGCTCAAGGGGCGCAAAAAATAGGGTTTTCGGGAGAAAAAAATTCATAACTTCGTCAATTCTAAAGATATCAATTTCAATTAATTTTATTATAAATCTCCTTAATATTATCTACAACTTTTATACTCACAAGTTTTTGATAGGACCAATTCGTACCGCAAAAAAAAATTAAAAACGAAAACAAAAAGGGGGTTTGAAGAAGTAAAAAATCCTTAACTCCGTCAATTCAAAAGATATAAAATCCCCATGAATTTATCATACATCTTCTTAATATTGTCTACAACATCTATATAGACAAGTTATGGATAGGGCCAATTCTTACTTCAAAAACAAATTAAAAATACATAGCGGTTGAAGAAAAAAAAATCATCTAAGTAAGGGTGTATTCAAATCCAAACGGCTTATTTTCTGACTCATTTTACAATTCATTTTTGCTCTCAGAGGCTTCCAATTGGTACGTTTTCTTACTCAGAAATTATATAATGTACCGTAATGGTCAATTTCTTGATAGAGGCAGAATATATTTTTAAAAAATGCTGTTAAAGTGGGCATTTTGAACCGAATTTCCCGATGCGGATTGTGTTGGAAAAATCATTGAATTAAGGATGCACTCAAATCCAAACTGCTTATTTTCTGACTCATTTTACAATTCATTTTTGCTCTCAGAGGCTTCCAATTTGTACGTTTTCTTACTAAAAAATTATATAATGTACCGTAATGGTCAATTTCTTGATAGAGGCAGAATATATTTTTAAAAAATGCTGTTAAAGTGGGCATTTTGAACCGAATTTCCCGATGCGGATTGTGTTGGAAAAATCATTGAATTAAGGATGCACTCAAATCCAAACTGCTTATTTTCTGACTCATTTTTAAATTCATTTTTCCTCTCAAACGCATTTAATTGGTAGATTCACTTATTCAGAAACTATATAATGTACCGCAATGATCGATTTTTTGATAGAGGCAGAATATATTTCAAAAAATTATGTCAAAGTGGGCATTTTGAACGGAATTTCTCGAAAAAAATGCGTTATCACTTTCTTCTGGACACGATAACTTCCGCAATTCTACACAAATCTCTTCCAAACTGATACATAAAATCAAGGGACATAAAATCTCGGTTAAGTTCGTTAATGGGCAAAAGCGGACCAAGGGGATGGAAATAGGGAGGGGTTTTGTGAAAACCGAAAAAACTCCATAACTTCTTAATTTTTGTACATATCAAATCAGATTAAAGTTTTTATTACTTCTAAAAATAGCGCCAAAAATTCATGCATCACAGATTTTTGATAAAATTAAAAATAGGCTCAAAGGGCACAAAAAATAGGGTTTTTGGGAGAAAAAAATTCCTTACTTCGTCAATTCTCAAGATATCGAATCCAATTAATTTTATTATACATCTCCTTAATATTATCTACAACTTTTATATTCACAAGTTTTTGATAGGACTAATTCGTACAGCAAAAAAAAAAAAAAAAAAAAAAAAAAAAAAAAAAAAAAAATTAAAAACGAAAACAAAAAAGGGGTTTGAAGAAGAAAATTTTCATAACTCCGTCAATTCACAAGATATAAAATCTCCATGAATTTATCATATATCTTCTTAATATTGTCTTCAACATTTATATAGACAAGTTTTTGATAGGGAAAATTCTTACAGCAAAAACAAATTAAAAATACATAGCGGTTGAAGAAAAAAGTCATCTTATTAAGGGTGCATTCAAATTCAAACAGTCTATTTTCTTACTCATTTTTAAATTCATTTTTGCTCTCAAACGCATCCAATTGCTAGATTCTCTTATTCAGAAACTATATAATGTACAGTAATGATTGATTTTTTGATAGAGGCAGAATATATTTCAAAAAATGAAGTCAAAGTGGGCATTTTGAACAGAATTTCGCGACACGATTGTGTTAGAAACAAAAAATATTGCCCTACTGAGAAAATAATTGCTTATTAATAAAGTTTTAATTAATTGAAAGGAAAATAACAACACAGGTCGCTTATAAATCTTTTCAAAAATCACGTCAGCATGTTTCATATTTTTTTTTATTAAAAATGAATCTGAAAATGTGCCAGAAAATTTCGAGTTGTTGAGCATAGAAAAAATTTTTTTTTTAATATCGCCTTAACATGATTATGATAAAACCAGCTATTTTATAAAAAGGAAATAAAAACTCGTTAAAAGCAGACAGATAAAACTGTTAAAGTGGATTTATATCTAATAATGATTTAGTTTTTGTTGGTGAAATTAGTATACTTAACTTCGAAATCTACCTCTGCCTGTAGGCCGGGCCGGCAGGGTTTTTTTTAGTTGCGAAACGGAATGTCCCTGAATTTTTTTACAGTGTAAATACATAAATATAAGCTGTTTCCACATTAGTTACGCACGTAATGTTAAGTTGATCTTCTGTTACATATTAGCATATTTATTTCTAATACCTGATAGTCAATGATATTCATTCTCTTATATAATGATTGAACAGCTGTTGAAGAAAGTAAGTAGTTGAAAAGGAAAATCCCAGAAGTCTTGAAAGTTGAAAAAAAAAATAAAAAAAAGATAGAAGGAATTCGAGACAGAGTTATATTTATTCCACTACAGATAATTCTTGTTCGCGTTAAAAATATGCAGGCCACTTTTAGACGGGTTAAAGAAAAAACAGTTGCCATTTTTACGGTTCCGTACTTAAAAAGTAAAAACGGAACCATTATAAGATCACTCTTGTGTCTGTCTGTCACAGCCGTTTTAGTCGAAACTATGGAACGTGGAAAGTTCAAATTGGGGGAAGTAATAAAGACTATTGACCCACATATTGACAGATTATTAAACATTCACAAATATATTTAGGAAAAATGTAGATGTGCTAATCAAGTTACTTGAAAAAAAACTTTTCTTTGTATATTGTGTGGGGTATCGCGTAAAAGCATTTGTAACGCTAAACTCAAAAATACATTTCTTTTAATTTTACGTATTATATTTTCAGAGATATCGTCGAAAATGCAGTGTAAAAATATGACCCCCCCCCCCTCTATTTCCGAATCTACTGAAACTAAAATTATTAAAAAAGTAGAAGTAGTAGACATTAATTTAAACCTTGCAGGAAAACTATAGCGGTTACCCTAGGTCACGTAGTTTTTGAGAAAATAGCATTTTTCCGTTTCGCACAAATTCGATTTTCGGGCATTTAGCAAATGTGTTAGGAACGCTGGAGGTACCTTTCGTAGCAGAAGTATAAAAGAATTGTTGATAATGGTTTTCGAAAAAAAATCGTCGGTAATTAGCCGAGATATTATCCTTTAAAGACACGGACGGTTTGGATATACGTATTTGGATATACAGGGGCGGCGTACCCTATGTACCATCAGCTTTAAAAGCCTGGATAACAACTTTTAATGATATATTTGTGTAATGCAATGCCCAGTAGCAGTATAAAAGAGAAAACGTCAACTTGTTAAAAACAGACTAATTTAATTAGAATTAATCACATAAATACTATGGGATTCGCGACAAGTTTGCATTCAGTGGATCTATCAATACGCCTGTGTCTTTAAAAGTTAATTAAAAACCTATCTGGAAAAACGCGGCACAGACCAAGGCGGCGTTACAACTTTGCGACCTCCTTTCGAAGCGCGTTCAGCACAATGCTAAGTTTAAACTTTCAACAAGGGCTACACTCTCTCTGTTCAAGGGATACTCTTTTCTGTTAGCTACACTGTAAAAAGAAAATATTATTGCTGCGCTGAATTTAATTTTTGAAATACCAAATGAAGTTTAAATATGCACTACTTTTATTGTCAGTATTGAATTAAGTTCATCATAAACAGATTAGGATAAAATTAAAAAAAAGAGTTATACAGAATAGTAATATTTGGTATTATTTAGGCTTCATATCTCTTTGAACTTTTATGGTATACCCATTCATACTTTTCTAGTACATACAGCTATACCCAACCCTACTTTGTACCAACCCTATAGTTTTTTACAGTCTTATTATTTTTTTAGCTACGATTTTTTTTATTAACACAGTTAATAATTCATATATTTACTGTACGGAACTCTCTGAGCGCGAGTAATACTCGCACTTGACCATTTATTTTTTCTCATATATCATTTCTAAACATCGCATAATTTCAATTTTTACATCAGCGAAAATTAAAAGTAAATGTAAAATAATTTTTTTGCCTCATAGTATTCATTTGAATACATTTCACTTAGTTTGGATACAATGACGCAAAAAAATTATTTACGCAAATCTTATTTTAAATTTTTAATAGCATTGGACAAAGGATAAATCAATTTATTCAAATAAATACATTTAAATGCATTATATAAATTCAATGAAAGTGACATATTTAAAGTATATTGGAAAATTAAAAATATTATTCAGATGTGTGAATATATCTTAGCCAAAACAAAAATAATTTAAATTTAATTTTAAAACAAATCGTTTAAAGCCACATCAAAGCGTCATTAAAATTTTGATATCATATCTTTTAAAACTCATACTTGGAATTTATGAGCGGTGTAAATGTTAAAGCATCAATGAATAAACTTTTATACATTTTTTTTAAATTTAACATAATTTTTGCATATGCGATTAGAAAAAAATAAAAAAGATGAAATAAATAATATATAGAGAAACTAGCTGACCCGCCCGGCGTTGCCCGGGTCCTAAATAATATTTATAAAGAAACCTTTACTTTATATGATTTTATATGTAACTCGATTTTGTCTGAAATACGTACCCACTCACAGTGTGAAAATGGGGGGAAGCAGTTGCAAATTGTTGAGATGTTATGCAAATTTTATTCATAAATTTTTGTAAAATTGTATGCCATAGTCATGAACAAATTAAAATTTTAAAACACCCTCTACTGATGAAAAAATTAGTTAAGAGGAGAGGAGTGAGTGCTTAGTAATGTACAGGCCAAAAGCTTTAAAACGACCTCTGTCAGAAAACAACATATAAAGGATACTCATCGAAGAAAACGCTACAGTTGTAAGGACAATTATCGTCACCCGCCTTCCAAACTCGAAATTCAACTCTCCCACCTTCTTTAAAATTTTAAAGTGTTATCATTCACATAAGTTAATTTCAATTGTATTCGTTCTTCGTGTTAATGGCAATTTACATATGCATACTCGCCCAAGCATGGAACGTGTTTCTTGAACTTTCTATGAAGTAAATAATTTCCGTTCTTGAGCGATTAAGAGTCCATTCACATGCGATTCTTATAAAACTCCTAATATATCAGAAAATGCACACCATATTAAGTATTTCATGAACTCAAGGATTTTTCACTCAGTTCTTATTCTTTTGTTAACATTTTCTCATCCTAATGAAAACATATATTATACTTTATTGAATGTTTTCACATTGAAAGTGCAGTATAAAGTTTAGGCTTAATTCAATAAAGCGAAAATTTTGAGTGTTCGTTATTTATAATCTATCTCCCTGTTAAAATTGTTGACTACATTTTTAGACACCCATGAACGGTGAACACATAACATGCGATAAATTGTCACAAATTTTAAAAAAATCACAAATTTTGTCATAGATCGTTGAAAAAAATTGTGAAATGATCATAAAAAAAAAAAAAAAAAGAGAATTTGATCCAACGATCTTGGAAAAATAATCATGAATTTTGTGAAACAATAGAAGAAAAAAATTGCAAATTTCATCAAAAGATCGCAGAAGCACATGTTGAATTTTGCCAATCTGTCACTCAGGAATATCGGGAACTTCGACAAATAGTCGCAGAAAAAAAAAAATCAAATTCGTCACAGATAATTAAAAAAAAAAAATTGCAAATTTCGCCAAACAATCTTGGGAAAAAATCAAGCATTTTGTGAAACGATCGCTGCAAAAAGCCCTCTAATTTCAGTAAACAATCGAAGAAAAATATTGCAAATTTCATCAAAAAATCGCGGAAATGTATAGCAAATTTTAACAAAAGAGTGCAGAAGCGCACACTGAATTTTGCCAATCTGTCGCTGAGAAATATCGGGAACTTTGGCAAATAGTCACCAAAAAGAAATAAATAAAATCACAAATTTCATCATAGATCGTTGAAAAAAAAAAGTGAATTTCGTCAAACGATTGCTGAAAAAAACCCCGCGAATTTCAGTAAACAATCGAAGAAAAATATTGCAAATTTCATCAAAAGATCGCGGAAATGCATGGCAAATTTCGTCAAAAAAGTGCAGAAGCATATGCCAATTTTGCCAATCTGTCACTGAGAAATATCGGGAACTTCGAGAAATGGCCGAGGAAAAGAAAAACACAAATTTTGTCACTGATCGTTGAAAAAAAAAGATGCAAATTTTATGAAACGATTTGGGGGTGGGGGGTGGGGAATTGTGCATTTTGTGAAACGATCGCTGAAAAAAAAAACGTGAATTTCAGTAAACAAAGAAAAATATTGCAAATTTCATCAAAAGATCACAGAAACGCATAGCAAAGTTTGTCTAAAGAGTGCAGATTACAAATTTTGCCAATATGTCGCTGAGAAATGTAGGAAAGTTCGACAAATGGCCACGGAAAAGAAAAACAAATTTTGTCACTGATTGTTTAAAAAAAAAAAAAAAAGCAAATTTCGTGAAACGATTTGGGGGAGGGGGGGGGGGGGGGTCGTGCATTTTGTGAAACGATTGCTGAAAAAAAACGTGAATTTCAGTAAACGAAGAAAAATATTGTACATTTCATCAAAAGATCGCAGAAACGTATAGCAAATTTAGTCTAATCTTTGGCTAATGGTCGCAAAAAAAAAAAAAAAAAAAAAAAAAAAAAAAAAAAAAAACGCGAATTGCATGAAAAATCTTGTAAAAACAATCACTATAAAAATAAAACACAAAATTCGATAAACAGTCGAGGGAATAAATTGCAAATTTCATCAAAAGATCGCGGAAATGTATAGCAAATTTTGACAAAAGAGTGCAGAAGCACACGCTGAATTTTTCCAATCTGTCGCTGAGAAATGTCGGGAACTTTGACAAATGGCGGCAGAACAACAACAAAAAAAAAAAAATCATAATTTCTCTTCACTGAATTACGCCTAAACTTTAAACTGCTATGCCTGGCACCACAGTTGCAGAAAATTCTCCAAGTGTCTGTGACAGATACTTCAGTGGCAGAAAATAATCTGCTGGTAAAATATTTTACAATTGAAGCATTAATTAATCAAACCACCACTTACCTGCAACGTCTTTAAGCATTTTATTAATTTTTATAGATAATAATCTCAGTTTTGTATTAAGTAATAAAGAGCTAAACATAATTGTAAAGCGAAATAATAAAAGGTTTGATGGAAAAATAATCTGCAAAAGAGATAAGAAAATCTGTGACGCCTGTCTCCCATCTTGAATTTTCTGCTACTGGACCTGGCACTATGAAAACATTCAGTAAAGTGCAAGATATGTTTTCATTACGATTTCTTATCAGTAGGAAAGTGGAGAGAAAAGATTAACAAAAGGAAAAGAACTGAAAATGGAAAATTCTGTGTGTAAAATAGTTATGATGTGCATTTTGTGACATGGAGTTTCATAAGAATCGCACATGAATGAACTCTTAATCGCCCAAGAACGAAAATTATTTACTGAATGTTTTAAAAAAACATTCGATTCTTGGGGTGATTAGACAAATTTGGAGTTTCAGAATAATCGTCCAAGAATGGACATGCAGTCAGGTATAAAATGTACGTTGTCATCACCCAATAATGTCAACAATAATAAATCAAAACATTGAATATTTGTATATGAAGCAAACTGAGTTCAATAACAATTTCAAAAATGCAGAATCAAAATTAAAACTTATATTTTTGTTTTTAAATGAAAAAAAAGTTTAAATTCTACATATAACATTTCGAGTTATACCGATTAATAAGTTTTATCATGTTATGGTTAAGCATCACAAAAAATTTCAAAATAGTAACTCAGTAAATAAAAAATATTTTAAAATAGGTATGTCCCGGACCTCCTTAAATGAAACAGAGTTCAATAACAAATCTTAAAATCAAAACATACATCTTATACTTTTGCTAAGAAATGAAAAGAAAACATTCAGTGAAGTGTTGATTCAGCAAATATGTGAAAAGTTTAGTTTTCAGGTGAAAAAGTTTGTAAAAAGCCTATTTTTATGACAATTTTGTGAAGTGTCCTTTTTTTAAGGTGAAAAGTTTTGTGAAGGGTCCTGCTTTGATTTGAAAAAATTTGTGCAGGGTCCAGTTTTGACATAAAAAATGTTGTGAAGGGTCCAGTTTTGACATGAAAAATTTTGTGAGGGGTCCTGTTTTGAAATGAAAAATTTTGTGAGGGGTCCTTTAAAGAACCCAATTTTTCCTAAACAGATCCCTGTGCTTGTTACATATCATGAGTTTGATAAGAAATGAAAACATTCAGTAAAGTGTAAAAAATATGTTTTCATTGGGATTTGCTATGAAACTCATAATATATGGGGAAGTGGAAAAATAAGATAAAAGAAAAACCCAAATAACTTCATTCATTTCCCCTGAAAAGAAATATTTGTTTTATTCCTATTCTTGAGCGATGACAACATACATCTTAATCACCCGAGAACGGAAATTATTTACTGAATGTTTCCATTTCATAGAAAGTACAGTTTTCATCTTACACTTTACTATAAAATGTACAGTTCTATTTTTACTAAGAAAAGAACACATTCACTGAAGCGTTGATTCAGCAAATTTGAAAAAAATAATAATTACTTTAAGATCCCAGAAAGTTCAAGAAACAATATACTATTTCATTCTTGGGCGACTACGCGTATGTAAATAGATATTAATACGAAGAACGAATACAATTTAAAGTAACTTACGTGAATTGTATTATATCATTTCTTATAAACAATATAAAAAACATTATAAAATAATGCCAATAGGATTAAATCTTATAGTAACAAAATAAATAAAGCATGGCAAATAAACAGTGCAATTTCCCGCTACAGTTAGGCTAGGAAATGCAGCTGCTGTATCTCATATTTACCACCTGCTCTCATTGGCTGGTTTCTTCTTTGCCGCGGATTGGCTTACAGCTGTAAATAGCCTGTAACCCATAACGTTTTATTGCAGCGGATTGGCTTAGAGCTGTAAATAGCCTTTAACACATAACGTTTTAATTACGTTTTAATTTTTTTAAAAAATATCTAAATTGAAATTTTAAAATCCGACGGTGAAGTGCACTTTCCGGTTATAGCATCTACACATGACAAAAATTTCAGAGGCCTAGGTGTTATAATTTCGGCGCTTTCCGCGGTCAGGCAGGCAGGCAGACAGACATCTCTTATTTTATATATATAGATGAAAGTAACAGTGTGCGCGAACTCAAAATTTACTAATCTGCGAAAACGCATCTTAAAGTTTCACTATCCACTTAACTTCAATTATACTCACAGAATTATAAATGATTATATCGCAAGAAATTGTGCAGATTTTTTTTTTCTCATATTACTCAGAAACGCTTGAAGATTAAGAATAAAACAAAAACCGTAAATTGATTTTTTGAAATTTCTGATTGATGATAAAGAAGATAAATTGTTTAGTTAATGCCCGTATTACATTATGCAGCGTGTCCATAAAAAATGTCCTAGTTTCAATGGTATATTATTTCAGTTTAATTTAGACTATGTACAACAAATCATACATCAAATTGAAGGTAAATTAACCTAGTTTTTTTTTTTTTTTTTTTTTTTTTTTTTTTTTTTTTTTTGCAATTGTTCAATAGGGCAATTTCACAGATAAATATCATTTTGTGTGTGGGCGGGGGGGGGGGGGGATAAAATTTATAATATGTTTAATTTAAGGGTATGATTAGAAAACTTTATATTTTTATATTCTATTAAAAAATTCTAATAAAAAGGCATTATAAATTACTGTTTACAAACTAAGTTAAGTACCATTATTGTCTTTGTAAAGTCATGATGTTACATCAGTTACGCAGTAAAAGTTACGTCAGTTACACGTGTAAATGCCATTTTTTTCTTTTTTATTATTCAGAAATTAATTAAACAAGTTACTATAATACAAGTTACTATATAATTTACTTAGTATTGTTGAGAACATTTACTTTTTTTAACGAGATAGTTTTCATAATTTTTACACTTCAATGAAGGCAGAAAAAATGTTTGTCTATTTTATGTTACGTCAGTTACAGAATTTTGGAATGGAATTTTGGGGACTAAAAGAGAGATTGAAATAATCTGCAGGTATTTGGGTATTAAGTCCTTAGTAAGAAATATTTTAAATTGTAAAAATTTGTACTAGCTTTATTAGCAAATTTTCTACATAGTTTTAAAAACAAAATTCGATGATCAAATGTTACGTCAGTCACGATGGAATTACCCAATATATGCACCTTTAGTTAGATGGTAAACATCGAACTTAAAGTCGTTTTACAAATCGGTTTACAAGTAACAACACTTCGGTTTACAAGTCCGGAGTCATATAAGCAAGAGCCTCCCCAGATAGCATTTTTAATTTTCAGAAAATTTGCAGCAGTCTTGCTTTAAAAACCTGCAAAGTTGCAGCAAGCTCAGTATGACAAGACTGAAAGTTCATAACAAGACTACAGCAAGATAACGCAAACGCCGAAGTCACCACACTTTGAACTTGCAGCTGACTTGTCGTGCAAGTCAAATTCATGTTGTATCAAATTTATTGCAAATTAACGACACACAAGCAATCAAAAATACTGAGAAGTAGAAATCTTTCCACGCCCCACTATCTGTTTACAACTGTTATACTACAAGTTTAATCCCCTAACAAGGGGTTCATAGACCTGATCTATTGATGCGAACACACCGTCAGAAGGTGCATACATCGTTTTCATCCCCATAAACAAGTTAAGGTAATATTTGTACTTTTTAATATGAGCCTTTTCTGGTATTTCATAAGTATGGCGTTTAGAAAAAGCGGTGACAACAAAATAAAAGTCTGCAATTTCTGCGTATGTGCTGATTGCTTATTCTCTCAACGGTGGGATTTTTTGCTTTCGTCACTTTCGTGAATTAAAGACAGTCTTGCCATCAGTTTCACAACAATCTACTCATACAAGTAGGGGATGGTATACCTTGCGGGAAATTTGCTGCGAATTTGTCAATTCAAATTTGTCACGGCGAGATAATGTCAGAAAAAATCAAACTTGCTGCTAATGTTCATGCTATCTGGGTCTTCAATTCTGTGTCTCAACTCTGGCAAATCGTTAGGTAGCGGCAGAAAGTAGACACGATCTTTTATAAATACCCAAAGGAAAAGATCACATGGCTCTAAGGGCTTTCACATCTTCAGCCAGCAATAACGCTTTACGCCCAGAAGTTGCCATTTTGCGTAGGTGGCACTGCGAGTGAATCAATAACAAAGCAGTACTTGAGCATGCGCTTAACTAAAACTGGTTGAGTTAGTCTTTATTTGTGACCTTGAACCAGCCCTCTACAACGCTTACTATTAAAATTTATAACTGAAACATTATTTTATGGACATCCTGTATATCTAAATCCATACTAATTCTCATCATGTATTACTGTATAAAAAATTGGTAACTCGCATATATCTGTGTCCGCTATATTCCATTACTGTAAAAACTCGTGTTACAGCTTTTCATAAGCAACTGCAATTATGTCCTAAAAATATGCATTTAGCATCACTCGATGGAAAAACATACCTCTTTTTCACGAAAAACTAAAGTGAACAAGTTGGAAATTGCTCGTCAAACGTGGCAGATGATGTGCGTTCGTACTATAACTAATTTTATAAATATTTTTTGCACGCATATTGTACTAAATGTATATTTTAATGCACTTCATAAATGCATATCAATTTCATTCTGTTCGAAAGGCTGTAACATCATTAAAATGCACTTGCAAAATGTTTTCCCATTCGCCGTAATGTAACCGAAAACTTTTGACTGTCCTGTAATTAAACTATACATCCGATTTTCATAAAATTTGAAACGACTCAACAAAATTATGCAACAATTATATATTTAAAATTTCAGACCATTCGGAAGGCTCTAATAATGTAACATCATTAAAATGCACTTGCATTAATTTTTTCCCATTGGCCGTAATGTAACGGAAAGCTTTTGACTTTCCCTGTAATTAAACTATACATCCGATTTTCATAAAATTTGAAATGACTCGACAAAATTTGGCAACAATGACATATTTAAAATTTAAGACCATTCGATTGGGTAGTTTTTGCTCTGTTATATGCGGACAGACAGACAGACGGACAGACGGACGGATTGAACACCGACTATAGATGCTACGAATTTATATAATTACGAACGCACCTAAAAAAGGTATGTTCGTCCATAGAGTGATGATAAATGTATTTTTTAAAAACAGAATTAATGGTTTTTGTGAAAAACTACACTGGTGTCCAAAATTAAGGACCAGTCACAAAATGCTAATTTTTATGTAAACGAATACTCAAAAGGAAATAATATAATTCAAATAATTACTATCCCTACAGCACAGCTAGTCCATATAGCATCTCATTCATGCCACACATGGTCACAAATGTCACAGTCACTACGGTGAAACAAAAAATAGGAAATTCCACACGTCTCATTATGAGTCTCAAATGATCACTATATGTGACTCCACTGAGACGTCAATGGGACTGCTGCTTTGTGACGAGTCATCAGGTGACTTTACAATGTAGTTAGTTACATTATGACTCTCATGTGACTGTCCTTATTAGACTCAATTTCAAAGTCATCATGAACGTTGCATTATGATAAGTCACCAAATAATATCACATTATAATCACATGGTGACTTTTCACAAAAGAGCACAATGGGGACTTCACAGTAGTCTCTCTGTCACCTGAAAGTCATCGTGTGACTTTAATGTGACATTATTTGGTAACTTATCACAATGCAGGGTTCACGATGACTTTGAAATTGAGTCTACAGATGGCAGTCACACGAGAGTCATAATGTAACTACATTGTAAAGTCACATGGTGACTCGTCACAAAGTAGCACTCACAGTGACGTCACATATAGTGATCATTTGAGACTCATAATGAGATGTATGGAATTTCCTTTTTTTTTTTTTTTTTTTTTTTTTTTTTTGCTTCACCGTAGTGACTGTGACAGTTGTGACTATGTGTGACATGAATGAGATGTTATATGGACTAGCTGTGCTGTAGAGATCGTAATTATTCGAATTATATTATTCCCTTATGAGTATTCGCGTACTTGAAAATTAGCATTTTGTGATTGGTTCTTAATTTTGGCATTTTGTGACTGGTTCTTAATTTTGGACACCAGTGTAATAATACGATATTTTACAGTAATGAAATATAGCGGACTCAGATATGAGACATTCTCACATAATTTTGACTTTTAAGTCCCTGAATAATGATTTTTATTTTAGTACATATTCTTGGAGTTTTCTTTATTTCTTATATTCGAAAACATTCCATTGCATGAATCTATAACAATTTTAGCGAGATCAATAAGTTTTGGACGATGCGATGTTGGGGGTCCAAATATACCACGAAATTCCTTACCGTCCCGTGTCCTTGATCCTGGATTTTTAAGTTTGGAGATGTCTATATAAAATTGTTTCAATAAAAGTAATTCGATGTAGTTTTTTACGAAACTACGACTATTGATTGTTTTATATAAATATGTAGCAAAAAATTAACCTTCACACATTTTTATGGTTGTTATTATTTTTTTAACTCTGTCCCTGGATTTTAGATTCCTTACTGTCCCTCTTGCTAAAATTATACAGAAAATAACTTCAAATGCAGACACAGAATTTTTTTCAACTTTTTTCTCATGCAGAAGTATGCTAGAAAAAGAATGGTTAAAATTCTTTGACAAGAAATTTACTGCAGAATTTAAATCAGCATTTAAACATCAATTTCAAGCATTGTGGATTTATTGGAAGTAACACCGTCCCCAAGGTTCATTCCTGCACTTTTTGAGGTAAATTATTATTTTTTTTATTTAATCCAATGTAAATAACTGTTGCTAAATTGATGAACATTGTGGCTATCACTTAGTTTTAACATGATCTGCCTAATATGTAGGTGGTAACTTTCCTTACCGTACCATCCTTACCGTCCTTTTTTTTTCCTTACGGCGTCCCTTCCTTAACATCCCTTTAAGACAAAGTTATACCAAAATTTTTTACTAAAAATACTACGTTGTTATTTGAATGTTCTATGGTACTATGCAAATTCATTATAAGTAGAAATTTAGAAGAAAATAAAAAGTTAGAGAGGTAAAACAGTAAGTAAAATTAAACTCGCAAGTTTAACTTAAACCTCAGTTAAATAAAAAAAATCGCCGCTGCTGACCATTTTTTCTTTATTTTGAATCATTAAGGCATTCATCCATAAGTTTAAAATTTTATTTTATTAAGTTTAATTTCACCAGATTATTATTCCTGAAAGTTAAAATTTTGTGACAATGCCTCATATACGCGAGATACCCATTTTTCTATACAGTAACACCTGATGAGAATAGGTGTGGATTTAGGTTTTTTGAAAATATAAAGGTACTATGTCGCTTTAAATAATTTCATTGAAAATAATTTTAAAAAGTCATAAAATGTCACTAAATTGAAACAAATTTCAAACAAATTTCATTGAATCATGGAAGGCGGTAGTATGCCGAGTGACGCTGCCTTAAGCCTAAAATCGTATACTATCGTATCGTAGAATTCGTAGATGGCGGAATTCATATATACAGCTAACTCGACATCAAAGAAAATGCGAAAAGCCGCCTGTTAATAACTCATCAAATATAGGTCCCGTTCTGATTTTTTTTAAACAGTCTTATATCTGCAGTCTAATCCTATTCTGAATTTTTTACAATTCTACGTGCAGTATATTTTCAGATCTGTAAACCCATTTTGAAAGCAATTTCGATGGTGTAAGTTTGTCTTTTTTTTTCCCTCCGAAACGGTCTAGGTTTTTTTTTAAAACATAATATATAAAATTAATCTGTTTTTGACGAAGTGGATAAGACTAACCTAGTATCTAGGAAAACTCTTAATTTTTATATAATCCGCATGAAAAAATGGACTTCTTAGGATCGCGGATTACATGTTATTCTATGGGCTAGCAGACAGAACGTTGCACATCGGTTTTGCGCGGTTTAGGTCACAGTTAAAAATCTGAATATTGGCAATAAATCTTTTTTTAAACTACAAAAACAGTTTATTATGTGCTTTAAAATACGTAGACTGATTTTTAAAAATGGAGCAGTTTTTTGTAATTATATGTATTTTATTTCATTGTTATTCATAGTAAGTAAACATTTTTTAAGGAGAAAATATTTCACATTTAAAAAAAAATTCTCGTATCGAAATTCGATATTTATCAAAAATTCTCGTATCGAAATGAAAATTCATCGCGTTCGCCATAAGACTTCGCCATGTATCACTACGCGATACGCGAAGTTGACTGAAGAAATAAGAAATATCAAAGATCTTGAAATGGTATTCCAAGGGGAGAAAGTGAGTACAATTTCTAATTATCCAGACAGCATTCTTTACAACCGATCCTTTCTAATTAGTATAATGTTCTGAATTGTTTTTATTTTCAACAATACTTATAACTGTTTTCCTTACAAAATAACGTTTATGTGTGGCATAGGTATTTCTTGTGATATGTGAGTGTAATACAGATAGATTACTAATTTAATTTTGTGTTTTGAGTTTTTTTTTAAAGAAATTAAACAAAATCTTTCATTTTTAAAGAACGCACAATTTAAATAAAAGGTATGATGAAATCAAAATTAAGATTTCCAATCCCGTTTATAAAATGATTCATTTGCGAATCGTTTCTAATAATATTATAAACGAAAATTGACTTAAAATGACATCTTTTTCGAAATATGGGTATCTTTCGTTTATTTTTTTATAACTCTTTTCAGCTTCAAAAATTAAAGCATCGTAGTATTTTATTTTTTATAAAATTTAACCTAAAGGGGAAAATTTTTTTTTATTGCCGTTTATCTCTGTAACAAAAGAAAAACAGAAAAAAAACAAAAAAAAAACCTGAAGCATTTCTTTTAGGCTAATTGATTACAGCCATGGGTGCAAGACCTTCAGTCTCAGGACTGATTTCAGTCTTGGACATATTTTTGACTGATAGTAAATTCTACTTTATATACCTAAATTATCACGATTAGCTCAAAATGAACCATTTTATCCCGACTGGTTGTTTTGAGCTCCTAAAAGTAAAAATTTTCATCATGATACTTTTCCTTATTTAGTAATTAAAGTTTATATATAAATAAGATAAAACAGCTTTTTTGCAAAAGTAAGATACTTGTTTTTATTTAATTTTAAAGCTAATATGCTTAAAAGAAAGCTTTAAATAATTTACTTTTAAAAAATATAAAAGTAGCCAGCTCCCTTATATGGTATTTGTGGTAATGAAGTATTATTGTAAATAAGAACAATTCAGAACATGTTACTATTTAGAAAAGATTGGTTTCACAAAATTTCATTAGCAGCTGCATTGTAGCTGTCATGATAATTAGACTTTGTATAATCTAATAAAGTGATTACTCAGTAACCATTTCAATTAATATATTAATCTGACTCGCATCTTAAATTAAATATTAAGTTTTTATTCTGCTTTCATTAAACCATTCACTATTCTTTAATATTCCGCATATTCCGACTACAAAAACTCTTTTTATCAATTCTACCTGTACACTGGAGGGTTGCCGTGCCACTTACAGAGTAGCGCGTTTATCGCCTCGTTGTGCAATAGCATTTGAAAGATCACCACACTAACATAAAAAAGTAGCAATAAAAGAAAAACAAAATTAATCAGTTGATTGTAAAAAACCCGCTCCATTCTCGGTCGGGGGAAGAACATCACAAGAAAAAAAAACCTCGCGAAATTTGACAGTATGTCAGGGGGTAGGGGGAATCCAAAAATTCATCAAAATAGTTGTAACTTTTCTAATAAATATGTTACATATAACATATGGTAGTAATAATCGGTATATCTGATGAAAATACAAATAATTTTTTGAATGAACTATTTAATGATTTTTTTATCCCTATTACTGTATTGGATTAATAGTTGTTTAAGAACCATAATTTTATATTCTAAAATCATGCAAGCAGTTCTTGTTCAATCACAAAAGCCTGCCACTTAAACATTTTAATGCAGAAAATGTAATGTATTTCTTATATGTAAACAATGAATTTTGCAGTTAAGAAGCACATGTATTTCACAAATATTGCTATTTCTTGGAACACTAAATTTGATGCATTATCGTTTTTAACACATTATTTTGGAGTAATGAAAACATTGTTATTACATTAATTTTTTTTGTAAATGGGTGTTATAATCAGTAGTAGCTCATGACAGGTTTTTCATGCAGCACTAAAATGCATGCCTTCCAAAAGTTTTTTTTTTTTTTTTTTTTTTTTTTTTACTAAATTTTTGCCTTATTTAATGGAAGAAAGTTCTGCCAAAAATAAGGCAAAGATTTCATTATTATTAAAAATAGTGAAAAAGGAATAAATTTGCATACAATGCATTTAGTATCCCCAAAACTGTCAGTAACGAGTTACCACTGTTTATAATTATTTTGCCCAGGCATATCTGGATCATGCTTTAAGGTAATTTAATAGTGTGTGATCTATACCTATTATGTAAAATTTTATAATTTGCACAATTTCTGGTTCCAAGGAATGTAATTCAAAGCATGTATACGAGGTAAATTTAATGATGTATGAAATATGATCTAAATAATGCAAAATTCAATAATACACACAACTTCTCATCCCAAGGTGTGTTTTATAAAGATCTTCTACTATATTCATATGTAGTTCAAGTTCACTCATCAAAAACCTTAAAGATCATCTTTAAGTTGTTATAAGTATAGAACCGTTAAAGATAAATGTTTGAAACTTGGATCATATATTTTTCAATTGCTTTACTTTAGCAATTTTACTTTAGCCAGCAAATTTGAAAAAAATATTTACTTTTGAAAATATGAATTTTTTTAAAAAAGTTACATCAATTTTTATTAAGTTTTTACTTTAAATATTTTTAATTTTTTTTAAATTAATATTTTTTAAAACGCTGGCTCTAAATTAAAAAATATATATTTCTGTTTATTTAAATGAAAAACAATTTAAATTCTACAAATAATATTTCGAGTTATAACGATTTTAAGTTATACTACTTTTTTCATAAATTTTAAATTAAAATTTAAAAAAAAGAAAACTATGAGAAGTTTTATCATTTGATTTTGTTTACAAGTAATATGGTTAACCATCACAAAAAAATTCAAAATTTTAACTCAATAAATAAAAATTTTTTGAAAATGTGTCCCGAACCCCCTTAAATAAAATGCCGTGCATTCAGATGAATTTCTGACTCAATGGAAGCAACTGGATTTGAACACTGGCCCTCCCGTTTTGAAACTGAAGATATTAAGTTCCAGACGTGTCTGTATACTCGCGGTCTTTTTGTTCTAGTCGGCGGCGCTTTCTTGTGGTTACGCGAAGTCTTTCATCTTTTATGGCTTTACAGGGAAAGTTCTGGACGTCCTGCAACATCCTGCAAAAGGAAGAAGTTCGATCTAATCTCCTTATCTCCAATTCATTGTTGAACCCATTGTTGAATTCCCACTCTTTTTTATCAAAACCACATTTTATTGCTTTACCATGACAGGGAGCACTTTTCCTTTCTGAACGGAGCCTTAATTCTAAATAAATAATGTTTGGTTGCTCGTTACAATATTTATCACTTATGCTCTGTCACGTTTCCTTGGTGTTGTTTTCCTTTATACACGGTCGCAAAAGGGTTTGAAAATGGTTTAAAAATGATTTAAGGGTGGGATAGGAGTCCAGGACACAAAAATCTTCAAATTTTCTAAAAACATTTTCTTTCATTAAAACTGTTTCTGGTTTTTTTTTTTTTTTTTTTTTTTTTCCTGTTTAAAATGGCGTTTAAATCATGTTTCTATCTTAATTAGAAACATGAAATATTTTTTTTTTTTCGTTTTGGTTTGCTTTCAAAATCTAGCTTTCAAGCAATGGTTGTCATGAAACAACTTCTTGTAAAACTGCGTTTTTCTTTATGATGGGTTTTCTGCCCATTTCTCGTATTTAAATTGTTATAAGTCAAGACCCGTTAAAGATAGATGGTTTTAACTTAGAACATGTCTTTTTCAATTGTTTTACTCTAATTTAGATTCAGCAAATTTGAAAAAAAATATTCACTTTTGAAAATATGATTTTCTTAAAAAAAGTTGAATCATTTTTTTTTTTTTTTTTTACTTAAAATATTTTTAATTTTTACTTTAAATATTTTTAATTTTTTTAAGTTAATTTTTTTTTAAATTCTGAATCAAAATTAAAACTTATGTATTTCTGTTTATTTAAATGAAAAAGAAAATTGAAATTTTATAAGTAGTATTTCAAGTTATAACGATTTTAATTTACCCCACTTTTTGAATAAATTTTAAATTTAAATTTTTTAAAAACATTATAAGAAGTTTTATAATATGATTCTGTTTACAAATGATATCATTAACCATCACAAAAAAATTCAAAATTTTAACTCAATAGATAAAAATTATTTTAAAATGTGTCCCAGACCCCCTTAAATGCCTGATTCTCGGCCGATTTATGCGAAATACAACTTGAGAAAATACAGTTCTTGAGACAGTGGTCTATAACAAATTTGCCGAATGGGCTCAATCGAAAGTATACCTTTTGGAAGCTATCGCATTCATATATATATATATATATACGCACACTCAAATCATGATTACAATGCTTTCCACATACTAGTATGTTTTCCGAAAGTAAAAATAAGTGTAATAATTATAATGTAATTGTTTCTTGCACAGTCTTTTTTTTTCGGTATAGTCGGAAGGTTAAAAATCTTAAACTTCTTAACAGAGATTCAAATTTAGTATTTAACCCTTTCAGGGGCAGTGGTACACTATGTATACCTTTCAATTTAAATCCCCAAATGCTAGAATACCATCATAGTTTTGGAATAAAATTTTGCTTTTATAATGTACGTAAATAGCTTTTACTTATTTTCAAATAAATTTCTTTGTAAACTCTGGTATCATTCAATAATTTCAACTTTTAAGAAACAGAAGTACTTTGTCCCTGAAAGGGTTAAATTTCAAATATTCCTCAGAATCGAAATATGATGTAAAATTTGGATATTAGCATTGAAAATTTTAAAACTTTTTTTATTCAATATGGAGGCGGCCTTTTAAGGTTTTTTTTTTTAATTTATTCAGAATTGTAGGATAAAAACACGTCTCAAAGGTCACATTGTAGTATGTTTTGTATATTTCTGTGACAATACGGTGATAATGTAGTGTGGAGTGTTTCCTTTTTTTTGTGCTATCAGGTTGTATACATTCTATTTGATGTTATACTAACAATGTTAAATTGTAAAATCATCGATAATTTTTAAATTTTAAATTAAAAAAATCATATGATTAATGCACTAAAGGTACAAAAATGTTGCGAGCTTTGGTGCAATTAATAATTATGCGATGGCTATGAGAAATATTTTGGTCAAAATCAATTTGTAACTATTTTCACTTTAATTATAAAACAAAATATTTGCGAAAAATTTCGATTAAAACTTAAAATTAGCATAAATTAGAAAAAAAAAAGGTCAAGAGTTTTTGCATATTTTCATATGCCTCTTGATTAAAAATTTAGCTTTGTTTTTTATTTCAGCAAGTAGACTGTTTCAAGATTGATATATGGTTGCAATTTTATGAACTTACTATAAGCGGTTTTTGAGAAACGATGACTGTAAACTCAAGTATAATCACTTTGAAAATAATAATAATAATAATAATAATAATAATAAAGCAATTTAACAAATTACAACTACCATTTGGAAAATTATTTTTTCGAAGACTAAAATTTAAGACATAAAAAATCGCACGGAGTTGATCATACATTACGTATGCCATGAATTAAACATTAACATTCCTGGACCCATCATGAACAAATTTTAAAAGAAATTTCAGTTTTACATTTTTCGGTACTGTAAATTTTTAAACTTCTGCGGAGCTGGTCATACATCACGTTCGCCATGGATTAAACATTAGTATTTCTGGACCCATTTTAAATGAAATTTCATTCTTAAACTTCTAAACATCCCACAATATTACATTTTACACCGCCATATATAGAAAAAAAATGTACTTTTAAATGCAATTTAAATGCAAGCTGTATCTCAATTTGCTTCTGAGTTTTAATTTTTTTGTAGTTTTTATTACTTTTTTGTCATAGGGGCAACAGAAGTATCCATCTCTGTTGAAAGTAAAGGGAAAATACAGATTACTGTATAGACCAATCAGAAAACGAATAAAATGCGGATTCAACCAATAAAACGCTTCAGATATGTTTTTGATTTCCTACCCTGACAGAGGACAATATCCATTTTTCCAAATGGTTAATAAAGTTTAAAATAATAATGGGGCTATACTGTAGAGTTTGTTTTAACTCGTGTTAATAATGCGAATTTTTGAGTGCGGTTTGTAAGCAACGTTTAAAGATGATTACACAATGAAAATAAGTTAAAAAAAGTCCTTCCGGCCAGTGCCGGGAGGAAGAGGTAGCTTTCATAATCCTTATTTTAAAAAAGCCAACTTATATCATGCAAACACACGAAGCTCAATTTAGTGGAAACCGAATATAGGAGATTCAATACTAATTTTTATCAATATAATGAATGAGAATTTCGCGAAATTAGTCAGCTTTATCCAAGCTGCTTTTCTTTAAATTAACTTATATTTGGCTGCCAAATTCGGCAATTTCTTAAAGTGCCTGTAATTTTAAGACAACATGGTGGATGAGGCTAAGCAGTGAACTTGGTCGAGACCTTAGTAATTGCTGTGCACATGCTCACTCACATCGGAATCGGTTAATATATAGGAGTGCTGTCGCATGCAAAAAGTCTGATTTTTCAAAATGTCACCCACAATAGAAATTTAAACTGCTATATCTGAGCCATTTTTTAAGGTAAAGACAAACAAAAAATGCTCCTGAATCCTTATATCAAGATCAAATACTTAAGAAAGAAACCTTTTTCAATTTCTAATTTTTTTGCACCTCACTTTAAATATATATATATTTTTTTAATTTAATGGCCGCCATTTTGAAACAAGATAGCTGATGAATCTGGCCAGCGAACTTGGTCGAAGTATTGATGTATACTATCCACATGCCTTCTTACATCGAAATAGGCGAATACGTGTGTTATCGCGTGACAAATACAAGATCGTTTCAAAATGTTAGCCATGCTAGAAATTCAAAGTGCTATAAATCAACCATTTTTTAAGATATCAACAAAAGAACAAACTTTCAGAAGCAAAAACTGCTCCGGAATCTTTGTATCAAGGCCAAACACATAAAAAAAATCTTTTTCATTTTCCAATTTTTTAATACCCCATTTTGAATTTTAAATTTAATTTTTTTTAAATGGCAACCCTTTTGAAACAAGATGGCGAATGAAGCTGGCCAACGAACTCGGTCGAGACATTGGTATGTACTATGTACAGACCAAGTTACATCCAAATAGGTTCATAAATACGCCTGTTATCGCGTGACAAAAATCAGGTCGTTTTAAAATGTCAGCCACAAGAGAAATTCAAAATGCTATTACTCAGCCATTTTTTTTTAGATATAGACGAAAGAAAAACTGTTCCGGAATCTTTGTATTAAGGTCAAACACATCCAAAAAAAAATCTTTTTCATTTTCCAATTTTTTGGTATCTCATTTAAATGTTTTTATTTTTTAATTTTTTTAAATGGCCGCCATTTTGAAACAAGATGGCGGATGAAGCTGGCCAACGAACTCGGTCGAGATATTTATATGTACTATGTACACACCAAGGTACATCCAAGTCGGTTCATAAACACGCCTGTTATTACGTGAGAAAAATCAGGACGTTTCAAAATGTCAGCCACGCTAGAAATTCAAAATGCTATAACTCAGCCATTTCTTAAGATATAGACGAAACAAAAACTGCTCCCGAATCTTTTTATCAAGGTCAAACACATAAGAAGAAAATATTTTTTCAATTTTCAATTTTTGGTACCACATCAAATTTAAATTTTTCTTAAAAATTTAAATGGCCGCCATTTTTAAACAAGATGGCGGGTGAAGCTGGCCAACGAACCCGGTCGAGACATTGGTATGTACTATGTATAAACGAAGTTACATCCAAATCGGTTCATAAATACGCCTTTTATGGCGTGACAAAATTCAGGACGTTTCAAAATGTCAGCCACGCTAGAAATTCAAAATGCTATAACTCAGCCATTTTTTAAGATATAGAGGAAACAAAAACTGCTCCGAAATCTTTGTATAAAGGTCAAATACATAAGAAAAAATATTTTTCCATTTTCAATTTTTTGGTACCACATTTCAAAGTTTAAATTAAGAAAAAATTTTTAAATGGCCGCCATTTTGAAACAAAATGTCGGATGAAGCTGGCCAACGAACTCGGTCGAGAAATTGGTATGTACTATGTACACACCGAATTACATCCAAATCGGTTCATAAATACGCCTTTTATCGCGTGACAAAATTCAGGACGTTTCAAAATGTCAGCCACGCTAGAAATTCAAAATGCTATAACTCAGCCATTTTTTAAGATATAGACGAAACAAAAACTGCTCCGGAATCTTTGTATAAAGGTCAAATACATAAGAAAAAAATATTTTTCCATTTTTAATTTTTTGGTACCACATTTCAAGTTTTAAATTTTTTTAAAAATTTTAAATGGCCGCCATTTTGAAACAAAACGGCGGATGAAGCTGGCCAACGAACTCGGTCGAGACATTGGTATGTACTATATACACACCGAATTACATCGAAATCGGTTCATAATTACGGGAGTTACAGTGTGACATAGGTCAGATATATATATATATCAATTTTGAACGGAGGGTGGTTTCGGGGTCTGGGGGTCATGATCGATGAAAATATACCAAAATTTTTTTAAATCGCTTTCCTCCGAACGGCTGCAATAGGTAGCTTTTTTGTAAAGAAAGCTACCTAAAGGAAAAACAACTTTTGGCAGTTTAAAATACTGTTTCACATTACGGCTAATCTATTAATTACGCCACAGTTTAAGACGGAGGAAGGGGTGTGTGCAAAGTGTGACACACTGTGACAAAAGGGAGTCTAACACATTGTGACATCACATCTAAAATATGAAAATAATTAGGTAAGTATAACTTACAAGCAGCATAATGAAGTTAATTTAAAAAATATATTTTTTTAAAAATTCAGTTAATATTAGGTACATTTTTTCCGTTTCTTTGATTTGCAACAGTTTGTAAAAAAAGTACACAAGATTTTAACTGTTTTGTAGTTTTTATATCAGTATGAGATAGATCGTATATATACAGGGTGATTAAAAGAAAACGTTTACAAAATAACATTGCAAATCAGGGATATACCAAGGATAAAAAATCCCATAGGAACATAGGGTCGCAAACCACTTATTTATTCAGAAATACAGGTTGTTTCATCTTAACTGAACCCGCGTCGACAGTCATAATTTCGAGAAAAATAAAAACATTGTAATGAAAATGCAACGATATGTACCTTGTTTTGTATGAAATGCGATAACATCACGAAAAGATCTGGAAAAACATATTGCTCAAGCAGTCGATGACACCGTATGAATTGGTCATCACAGTTAAAATGTGGGGCGTCAAATGCATACTGCTGGAGCGTATAATGCAAACTTCTGCAACTTTTGTTTGGTGTTATCACATTTATAGCAAAGGTGAGAATGTCTGTTAAATGTTTTGTTATAATATTTCTTCAGTTTTCTGATAGTTATGACCGTCAACCCAAATTGAGTTAGGATGAAACAACCTGTATTTCTGACTAAATATGTGGTTTGGGACCCTATGTTCCTATGTGACTTTTAGGTAGCTTTCATTACAAAAAGCTACCTATTGCAGCCGTTCGGAGGAAAGCGATTTCAAAAAATTTTGGTATATTTTCATCGATCCTGACCCCCAGACCCCGAAACCCCCCTCCGTTCAAAATTGATATATATATATCTGACCTATGTCACACTGTAACTCTCGTAATTATGAACCGATTTCGATGTAATTCGGTGTGTACATAGTACATACAAATGTTTCGACCGAGTTCGTTGGCCAGCTTCATCCGCCGCTTCGTTTCAAAATGGCGGCCATTTAAAATTTTAAAAAAAATTAAAATTTGAAATGTGGTACCAAAAAACTAAAAATGGAAAAATATTTTTTTCTTATGTATTTTACCTTTATACAAAGATTCCGGAGCAGTTTTTGTTTCGTCTATATCTTAAAAAATGGCTGAGTTATAGCATTTTGAATTTCTAGCGTGGCTGACATTTTGAAACGTCCTGAATTTTGTCACGCGATAACAGGCGTATTTATGAACCGATTTGGATGTAACTTGGTCTGTACATAATACATACCAATGTCTCGACCGAGTTCGTTGGCCAGCTTCAATCGCCATCTTGTTTCAAAAGGGTTGCCATTTAAAAAAAATTAAATTTAAAATTTAAAACGAGGTATTAAAAAATTGGAAAATGAAAAAGATTTTTTATGTGTTTGGCCTTGATACAAAGATTCCGGAGCAGTTTTTGTTTCTGAAAATTTGTTCTTTTGTTTATATCTTAAAAAATGGTTGAATTATAGCACTTTGAATTTCTAGCATGGCTAACATTTTGAAACGATCTTGTATTTGTCACGCGATAGCACACGTATTCGCCTATTTCGATGTAAGAAGGCATGTGGATAGTATACATCAATACCTCGACCAAGTTCGCTCGCCAGATTCATCAGCCATCTTGTTTCAAAATGGCGGCCATTAAATTAAAAAATATATATATATTTAAAGTGAGGTGCAAAAAAATTAGAAATTTAAAAAGGTTTCTTTCTTAAGAATTTGACCTTGATATAAGGATTCAGGAGCATTTTTTGTTTGTCTTTATCTTAAAAAATGGCTCAGATATAGCAGTTTCAATTTCTATTGTGGGTGACATTTTGAAAAATCTGATTTTTTGCATGCGACAGCACTCGTATATATCAACCGATTCCGATGTGAGTGAGCATGTGCACAGCAATTACTAAGGTCTCGACCAAGTTCACTGGTTAGCCTCATCCACCATGTTGTCTTAAAATGGCAGGCACTTTAAGAAATCGACGAATTTGGCAGCCAAATATAAGTTACTTTAAAGAAAAGCAGCTTGGATAAAGCTAATTTCGCGAAATTCTCATTCATTATATTGATAAAAATTAGTATTGAATCTCCTATATTCAGTTTCCACTAAATTGAGCTTCGTGTGTTTGAATGATAAAAGTTGGCTTTTTTAAAATAAGGAATATGAAAGCTACCTCTTCCTCCCGGCACTGGCCGGAAGGACTTTTTATTCTTGTTGTATGCCTGATTTACCATGCCATTTTGTAAACGTTTTTTTAAATCCCCCTGTACATAATAGCTTTGAGTCAGAATTTATCTTACAAGTTCATGTAACGATGTTAATTAAAATTCTTAATGAAGATGGCATACAATAATATAATGCATTAATTATTATTTTAAAAAAAAACCCATTAAAGTAAAGCTAATCGACATACAGAACCCGCTAAGAAATCTCAAAATATTGAAAAACAATTTAATACTATAATATCGTATATCTTATAAAATATTTGAATAAAACAAAAGTGGAAAAATTTAATTTCGAAAAGTGGAGCAGCAGTATTTGTAAGGGGAATAATTTATGAAAGGAATGCAAAGAAGAATGAATAGCATGAATAGCAATAATATGAATAACACTTACATTATGGAATTTTTCATCAGGGGCCTGACAACAACCAGTGATAATACACATTGTATAAAAAATAACTATCAACTGGTCAACATTATGGAAAATCTTAAATGTGTAAACAATATAACGACATATGATTTCAAAGATCTTTTTAATAATATAGATTTATTAGATCTACATAATATTATAAATGCATTATTTAAAAAGTATCATCATAAACTAGATTTACCATTTAATATAGATATAGCTTATTTTAAATTTTTAACAAATTTCATTATCTATAATAATTATATTTTGCAAGTTAACACATTATATTTACAGAATGTCGGTATACCACAAGGTGGATGTACATCCAGTTTATTATCAGACTTATACTTATATTACTATGAACGTAATTTTACTAATAGTAATCTACATTTATATCGTTATATTGAAGACATAATTTTAATTGCCACTGATCAAACTAATATTTCTCAATTTCCAGTAGATTATCCCACTAATTCAGAATTAACGGAAAACCTACTATCTAACAATACAATTAACTTTTTAGATCTTAAAATTACAATAAAAGAAAGCAAAATAATAACTGATCTATATGATAAACGTAAAGAATTTAAATTCAAAGTTAATACATTTACTAATTTTAAATCTTGTCTTCATAATTCTGTATATCGTAATATAATCCTTAATCATTTATATAGAATAAAGTGTTTATGTTCTTCTCATCTAATTAACAATAATATTAAAAACTAATTTATGATGCATTAAATCATGGCTTTCCAAAAAAATACATATACTCTTTAATATATAATTAGCACATAAATGATCTTAAAAACAAATTAACACATAGGAAAATAAAATTACAATATATATATATATATATAATAAGAAAATTATTGTATAAAAAAATTAAAAATTGTAGAATAATAATAAAAAATTATTATAGGACGGTTGGTTGGTTAGATGTTAGAGTACGAAGGAGGGTGGCGTTGTCTGGATAATACGCAATGGTTAATAAAAAAGAAAAAAAATGGGCCATTTGATTTATAACTACGTTGCTAATACACATTTTATAATGGATGTTGATTCGATACTTTTATATGTATAATGGTGTAGTTATATTTATTTATTTATCAATTCATATTAAATTTACTCATATTCATTAATATTTAATAAAGTTAACGATTAACTTGTATTTAATTTTAGCCTACTCAGGACAATATCATATTAATTTCTAATAGTATACTATCTTAAATGAGAATAAAATGCATAATGAGTGTATTTGTTATACCTAATGTTACGACAGTATGGATTTTAATTTGGTAATTTGTTTTTTTCCTCTATCCTTTTTAATCTTGTTTCATTTTGAATTTAATTGGTGTTCAATGGTTTATTTCCCGGTTTTCTGTGTGGGGTAGTACCAAATTCATATTCTTTAGCTTTTTTATGGCTAATATGAAGATGAAACCACACACTTTACTTGTGGAACTTTAGGCATTTGGGACCTGAAGATTCTGTCTAAGTTCTACAAATATCCATTTTTCTTTTTCTGCTCATTTTATTTATTTATCTATTTATTTTTATGTTTGATGGTAATTTGTATTAATTTTTAATGGTCATACATATATATATATATATAATGTCACTTATTCATAATTTCAGTTTTTGTTAGTGGTCGGTAATGTTTATTTAATGGTTATATATATACGTATATATATGTTACATTATTAAATCTTCCTTCGCGATTCCCCTGTTTTATTCTAAACTAGTAAATCTGCAGATCAGGAGCCTCAACGTCAGCTCTACAATTCATTGTGTTTAGCACCCTTTGAGTAATATTAATCTTTCTACAAAAAACGAAATTTAAAGTTTTGAAATTACATAAACATTTATAAAACGAAAAAATATTTCGAAGGTTTCTGACATTAGAAGCGTTAAATTAAACCCCTTGTTATGTAATGGTATTCTGAAAATCTCATGAGCTACTTATTCTGGTAATTTTTAGATAATAAAGTAGATTTCTTCAGGGGGGGATCTACCCCCCTGAACCCCTTCGTAGTGTAATTTAATTTACATTTGTAATTATCAATTAATTGTGTTAATGTCCTTTAGTAAATTCTACCAATAGACGGAAACGTACATGGATTCTTTTCTACAGCCCTGTATATTACGTGAAGATTTTTACGCGTCGTCTATAACATTTAAATTTAATGCAGACAAAAAACCCTCTTAAAACTGCTCATATCACATTTCCGGGGATTAGTATGCATAGTATGCACCATATATCCAGTTTCTGCGGAGTCCTGTATATGGTTCTATTTAAATTCTGCAAACATTTGTTAGTATACTAAATGTAATTGGGCTAGGAAATACATAACTCAAAAAAAAAAAAAAAAAAAAAAAAAAAAAAAAAAAAAAAAAAAACCACTGAAGCAATTCGCGCTCATTTTCATTTATACTTACGAATTCATTTGTGTATCCCTGTACATGGTCTATACAATATTTAAGCACTACTTATTAAGCACAAATTTACTTAACGTTAAAACGCACACCATAATCGAAAATGCTCTTCAGCAATCATCACTAATAGACCAGAACTGCATCCGAAATTTTTTATGTGACCCTATAAATGAACGATAAATACGATACAAATCATATTCAATCTTCTTGTAGTCAACCACAGTAATGTAATTTAATTTCATAATGTTTGAATTAGTGCAACACAATTAACACACTGACGACAGGCAATTTAATTAAATCTGGGTTTAAAAACAGTAGAAGCTCCCCCCTCTTCTGAAAGTGTCTCGGAAATTGGTTTCTGAGATATGTTTTTCATGTTTATGCAGCAGTAAATATCTTTCAATGTACGGATGTAATATATAATGTCTTACAATCTATAAAAAATATGGACAACACAATATAAATGTCTTTTCTGTAAGGTAGAAGTCACTCCCTTAGCCAATGATGTATTCTGAATAAAAACGAGAATTCTCGTTTCCCGTCGCTAATGTGTTAAAATAATCTGTGAAGAGTTTTTTTTCCCCCGTAGACCACATTTTAATCGACCACTTTTGTGTGATCCTGAAAAAAACGTATGCTTTGCACCCCATATACTACAAAAATGTTTCAAAAATACATATCAATTTTATTATTTTGTAACAGAGTAACATCATCAAAAAACGCCACAAAAGGATTTTCTTCAAAGATTGTAAAATTATGAATACTTTTGAGTTCCCTGTACGCATGCTGTAAGTGCTACACATAACATATTTTATAGTAACCAGGTTCTAGTGCACCTTAATAAAGTATATAAATTTCATTACGTTTAAAATTGTGTAACATTATTAAAATACACCGCAGACGATTTTTCCCAAAGACTATAATGTAACGGAATAGTTTTGAATGCCCCTGTAATTAAGCTATGAATGCTACACTCTTCATTTTTAATACCAAACATACTTTGGCAAACCTCAATAACGTATATCAATTACATGTAATCCCGACTATATTTACGCGAGTTAGAGCACGTAGAGAAACACGGCAGGCGACAGAAAGAAAAACTGAAGTCATGAATACTTTTCATCCATGTTAGAAAGTGTTAAAAAGGATTTACATGCCTTTAACTGTACTTTTTTTTCACTTATAGCATGGTTAAACATTAGTTTAAACATCCTAATCCATGCGATAGCAATAACATATTAAAAGCCCCCCAAAATAGGCATATCTGGAGATCTATAAATCTAGTGGAAAATAATTCATTATCGTGTCCACTGTTAATTGCATAAATTGCATCGATTTGGCGCGATAAAATATTTTTTGTGATAGCCTTTTAATAGTACCTGCAACAAAATTAACGTAATTTACTAACTTCATTCATATTTGACGCAATTATAGGCTACGAATAACAGTCGCTAGGCAACGAAGAAAAGGGAAAAAAAAGAAATATGTATCATGTAAAACAAGAAAATTAATTTAAAAATTCTTTATATTATTGGAATACATGTATAAATGTCCTCAAAACATTATACACGTAAATAAAAAAATCTGATAGATATATTGATAAAACTTCAATATAATAGGAATAATTTAAAACTCTTATTTGGAATTTTAGTATCCATAATTTGACATTTAAATCCATTAATCAAACGTGCCATTTTCTTTCAACTAATCGAAATTTGAAAATCGTCTGAATTGCCGTAGAAAAGCATTATAAAGAAAAATAAAATCTTCCATATTTTCCGAACGAATGAACCAAATTTAAGCAAAAACTATACAGCTACGTCCGGGTATCTCACGAATATGCCCAATTAATTTCAAGCTGATCGGGTGTTTTTTGCGGCAGTTATCGCGGAACAGACAGACAGACAGACAAACGGAAATCAAAACTTTTCGTGTCTCCACAGTAAGCCTTCACTGACGTTTCGGCAATTACTACTCTATATTCACTAATTCCTTATTCTTAAATAATCTCTATCGTTAACTCTGTTAAATTCTCTTTAATTTAATATCTAGTTTGCCCAATTTACTTAACTATTACTTTTTTAGTATTCTTAAATTAAATGCTCTATTTCCGATCATTTCTGGGTTTCGAATGTTCTTTTTAATAGCTATTTTTTTTCCCTTCCGAGAATTTTCTTTCCCACGCTTATTTCCGGCGTTTCCTTTTTACTATCAAATCCATCCGCTTATCTGTTAGTCCTCGTTCCTATGACGTATAATGGCATGTCATCTTTAATTCTTAATTGGCTCAGAGTGCGTGTTACGTCATATTTCTATTACTGCGCTCGGTGACTAAAAACCGGCTAAGCGCGATGCTCCGGCAGATTTTGTAGAATTTGCTCGATTTTCTAAATGTAAACTGTCTCCTGGCTGAATGTCCGACGCTATTAAGTTTCTAAAGATTTACCTCCTCCAACGATGGATGATGAGATTATAAAGTGATAACTCATCAAGTTTATCTATGGCACTGCCCAGTATGCTATTGAGAACTGCTTATCAATGTTGTTTAATAAAAATCTTTGACCATAAACTGCTTCTTTCCTTGTCTCCCGGAGAAATTACGAGTGAAAACCTCCATTGTTCTGACCATCTGCCACTCGACTGCAGTAATCTTAAGAGTGGAACGTATGATGATGACTGCTAAGATTCGTTTACTTACTTGCATCAATCTACAATAAATAATCAAATGCCACTGTTCATCGATTGTCAAGGTGCTATTGATACTCTTATTTTTATCGGCATGACGATCATCTACTATGACCAGTGTGAGAAGCCTAGGATCAACTGAAATATTACCTACTACACTACGCGTTTTCACCCATATAACGTTTATCGTTATAGATATATATTTACATAAAATTATCTCTTAATTAAGAGTTGAAAACATGACGTCACAACATGGAAAGGGGAGGGGGAAGGGTATCGAGTGTACAACTTACGATATAGGGGGAAGGAAGGTACAAAACCACGGAAATTTAATGGTGATTAATGGATAAACCCTTAATAGAAAAATATACTATCGTAAATTTAATCTTAAAACAAAATTGGCAAAAAACAAATTTTGCCTCTACTAAATATCATAATATCTTTAAAATGCAAATTCATCGAAAACGTGTCTGGAATATTGTCTTCTATTAGAATAAAAACCCATAAAATAAAGTAATCTGCCAGCGGACTTAAGTCTAACTTCTTTAACTACCTATAAAAAATAAATTTTTAAATACAGTACTGCGTAGGGGGGATGCATTTGGATTAAATGAACCCGTTGAACATCGGCACGTGCACACATTAGTGGCTTCGTAGAGAATAGTGCGTCTCTTTATTTTTTTAATAGTAGGGATTCAAAGACTGTATGAAGTTTAAAGTTATCCAATTATGCTAAACTCTATCTATACTAATACTGGGACTAGTTAAATTAAAATGTGGTTAAGGGGTCTTGTACCTTTTAAACGCGTCGAAAATTAACGAAAAACTTCAAAGTTTAAATTAGTTTATCTTCAAAACCTTTTTATGTATAAACAGGAAATTTTGACTATTGATTAAACAGATTGTGCTTTGTAATATGCTACCATTAGAAATTTATTAGCCCCTTATAGAATTTGTGTATTGTTGAAATCAAAATAGCTCTTTTTTTACTCCAGATGTCATTGCGTGCACGATATCTTGAGAAAGTATGTACGGATTGTCATGAAATTTGGTACTAAACAAGACACTAAACAAATATGTGTGTTTAAAATGAACTACTTTTAAGTATTTACAATGGTAATATTTTTAGTTATGACTATTTTTATTCATTAAAAATACAAAATTGTTATTTTTTTTACAAAAATATTTTTTTATATAGTTAATGAAATAATTTTGGCCTAAGAGTAGTTCATTTTGAACACACATATATGTTTAGAATATTTACCATATTTCATGACAATCCATACATACTTTCTCAAGATATGCGCGAATGACTTATGGAGTAAAAAAGGAGTTATTTTGATTTCAACAATACACAAATTCTGTAAAAGGCTAATGAATTTCTAATGACAGCATATTACAAAGCACAATCTGTTTAAACAATAGCCAAAATTTCATGTTTATATATAAAAAGGTTTTGAAAATAGACTAATTCAAACTTTGAATTTGTTCGTTATGTGTCGTCGCGTTTAAAAGGAACAAGACCCCTTAATAAACTTTTACCCATATAAATCCACCTCGTTTTTGTTTAGAAAATGTCAAATTTTAATGATGAAGCAAATATTATGTTGGCTCTAAAATTTCTGTTTGTAGACCCCTTCAAGGAGTTGAGGCAGAACATGTTTTTATTGTAATTACATCATATGAAGTTTAAAGTTAACGAATTATGCTAAATAATAACTTTAAAAATAATGCGGTTAATGAACTTTTACCCATATAAATCCACCTCGTTTTTGTTTAGAAAATGTCAAATTTTAATGATGAAGCAAATATTATGTTGGCTCTAAAATTTCTGTTTGTAGACCACTTCAAGGAGTTGAGGCAGAACATGTTTTTATTGTAATTACATCATATGAAGTTTAAAGTTAAAGAATTATGCTAAATAATCCCTTTAAAAATAATGCGGTTTATGAACTTTTACCCATATAAATCCACCTCGTTTTTGTTTAGAAAATGCCAAATTTTAATGATGAAGCAAATATTATGTTGGCTCTAAAATTTCTGTTTGTAGACCCCTTCAAGGAGTTGAGACAGAACATGTTTTTATTGTAATTACATCATATGAAGTTCAAAGTTAACGAATTATGCTAAATAATCCCTTTAAAAATAATGCGGTTAATGAACTTTTACCCATATAAATCCACCTCGTTTTTGTTTAGAAAATGTCATATTTCAACGATGAAGCAAATATTATGTTGGCTCTAAAATTTCTGTTTGTAGACCCCTTCAAGGAGTTGAGACAGAACATGTTTTTATTGTAATTACATCATATGAAGTTCAAAGTTAACGAATTATGCTAAATAATCCCTTTAAAAATAATGCGGTTAATGAACTTTTACCCATATAAATCCACCTCGTTTTTGTTTAGAAAATGCCAAATTTTAATGATGAAGCAAATATTATGTTGGCTCTAAAATTTCTGTTTGTAGACCCCTTCAAGGAGTTGAGACAGAACATGTTTTTATTGTAATTACATCATATGAAGTTCAAAGTTAACGAATTATGCTAAATAATCCCTTTAAAAATAATGCGGTTAATGAACTTTTACCCATATAAATCCACCTCGTTTTTGTTTAGAAAATGCCAAATTTTAATGATGAAGCAAATATTATGTTGGCTCTAAAATTTCTGTTTGTAGACCCCTTCAAGGAGTTGAGACAGAACATGTTTTTATTGTAATTAGATCATATGAAGTTCAAAGTTAACGAATTATGCTAAATAATCCCTTTAAAAATAATACGGTTAATGAACTTTTACCCATATAAATCCACCTCGTTTTTGTTTAGAAAATGTCATATTTCAACGATGAAGCAAATATTATGTTGGCTCTAAAATTTCTGTTTGTAGACCCCTTCAAGGAGTTGAGACAGAGCATGTTTTTATTGTAATTACATCATATCGCTCACCCGCAAGAAAAGTGACATCTCACAAAAATTCATTTTGCGTTTTATTCCACAACTAGGTCTGTCTTGCTACACAAAAAGTTTCATAAGTGTAGTTATACGGAAAATCCCTTTATTACGCTATATGTCCATTTGTGACCACAGAAGAGGGGTGGATTGTGTGGGGAGGTAAAATTAGCCAACCCTTCAAACCTCATCCTACGTCTTCATTCTTAAGGGTTATATGCTTTTATGCATTTTTTTTTTTATACCTGCATGCAGAACTAAGTATGCTATAATTTCATGTTACAGTAAAATCATGCAATTTTTTTTTTTTGCCTCTCCTGTGAAATTTACTTTTGTCGAGATGTCTCACTTTTCTTGTGGGTGAGCGATCTGAGGGATTCACAACCATAGTAGGCAAAGTCCATTTCGAAAATAATTAGATAGTTCATTTCGAGGATGCATAATACATCCTTAATATATCCTTAATGCAGAAAACTAGTCCCATGAGATACAAATTTACCTTTTATATTAACTTGAATTTTTTTTTCTTTTTATATACAGGGTGTCCAGCGAATAAGACCCTGATTTCAAAATTAAATATCTCAAAAACAAAGATCAATAGAATTATGCGGTAAACGGTTTGTTTATTAGCTAAGCTGTAAAAATGTTATGCAGAAGTTGCAAAATTTAGTTGCAAAAAACGTTAACAGATGGCGCTGTAATCGCAATACTTGTAAACTGCTCTGAAGTCCAGAGCAATGGCGTCTCATTCCCAGATGGCTCCCAACGTAAAAACGAATATTGGGAAAGTCCATTTTTTCATTGCGGTGATGTGCAGAAGTGGAGACATCTGGTCATAGAATTATTGCATCAGCTTTAATTTTGGAAAATTTCAATTAATAGAATTTTCAATAAAAAGTTTATAAATCATTATAAGAATTTTTTTAATATTTTATTAAATTCAATCTTTAATGGCATATAATTCTTTAAATCAAAATGCATATATTTAGCAAAATAATTTTGTACTTTTTATTTATTTTTTATATTTTTAAATCACGGCATAATATTTTGGTATTATTGTTTATACCTGAATTATTATAAATAAAAAAGTAATTTTTCCCTTTTAATTTATTTTTAAATCGCGGCATAATACTTTGGTTTTAGCACAACGCATATATTTCTTTTCTTTGTAAACAAAAATTTTGAGACAGAAATTATGCATTAAATTATTTTTTTTTTTAAAGGAGTTGATGATAATGTCTTATCATCAACGTCAAAGCAAAAGTATTTTGGATGCTGCATTCCTTTCGAACACGTCGGATCCTATCGCTAGAAGCTGCACCATATTTCTGCGCCCAATGATAAAAAAAAAAAAATAAAAAAAAAAAAAAAATGAAAACGAGTTTTTAAAATTAAAATTATTTTTTAACTTAATTAAATTTTTTTAAATAGAAACTTTGTATTTTTTTCATTCAAACTATTCTCTACAATTAAAAAAATGATTTATGAATCATTATTATAAATGCTCAATGATTTTTTAAAAAGGGGTTTCTTTTAACCCATTAACCGCCAAAACTATTACGATAGAAATTTTCAAATTTCTTGTTGAAAGTAGTTTCCCACTACAAATTCAGTAAGGTAAATTTCGCTTTACTAAAATAACAAAATTCCTGCCAATAAATAAGATATTTTTTTTAATTCTAAAATAGTGGCGCCAATGTAATTAATTCATTGCATGAGCAATTATTTTGACTGTTGCGTGAACGCAACGTCAGCGGTTAATGGGTTAACTTAATTAAATTTTAAAACCAGAAACTTTAGATTTTTTTATTCAAACTTTTTTCACAGTTTAAATAAATATTAAAAAGTAAAAATTTCCATTTTTTTTTTCAAATCCTCCTCTACTTGGATTCGATTCCACGATCTACCAATTAGGAGAGAAAAGACATACCACAGAGATATTGGTAACCGGACCGAAGTAGCTTATAACAAAATTTGAAACAAATCTCAATTCTGTCAACACATGGCTCCGCTTCTGCACATTACGCAAATAAAATATTTTTTAAGTTCTTATATAATGATTGCTAAACTTTTTATTGAAAATTCTATTAATCGAAATTCTCTAAAACTGAAGCTGAGGCAATAATTCTGTGACCAGTTAGATGCCTTCACTTCTGCACATCACCCCAACGAAAAAGCGGTCTTTCCCAATTTTCGTTCTTCCGTAGGAAGCCATCTAGGATTGAGACGCTAGGGCTCTCGACTTCAAAACACAATTTATAGGCATTGCGATTACAGTGCCATCTGTTAGCGGTTTTAGCAACTAATTTTTGAAATTTCTGTGCAACATTTTTACAGCTTAGCTAATAAACAAACCGTTTACCGCATAATTCTATTGATCTTTGTTTTTGAGGTATTTAATTTTGAAATCGGGGTCTTATTCGCTGGACACCCTGTATTTATTCTTAATTCACACTTAATGCAAAATTGTACCCAGGTTTCACTGATAAATGAAGAATTTAGGTATTATGCATATGAAAATTAGAAGTTTAAAGAGTTTTCCAAAAGAGCGCAATAAAACCCCACAAAACCGGGGTTTTTTACTAGTGGTCCCAGTGAACTGGGTTATAAAAAAACAAAAAAACAAACAAACAAAAAAAAAACAGATTTTTTAAAACTCTGGATTTAAGTGAAAAAAATGATGAATGTTCGAACGATAAAGAAAGAAATATTCAGTTGAGTGATCACATCGCGGTACTGCCTCGGGTATTGATATCAAAGTTGATTAAATATTATTATTATTATTTTACACCTGAAACAATCATGGCCACATAAAATAAATGATATTTTATTTCCAAAAAGGAAATGTTGGCCGGTTGACTCATTTAAACGCTGAAAAATGCCGTTTTAAGAAAAACGATTTTAAGGTTTTACTAAAGAAAAATAGTAGAAGAAACGTTTAAATAATCGTTATATTTTGCAACTTACAGATAGTCTGAAATGCCTGAATTACAAAAGATTTTTAAGTTAAATAATGCTATAAAAAGTGATAAAATATCTTTATTAAGATTGACGATCGTTTCGTTGCACAAACGGCGACATTTTCAAAATCATTCAGGATAGATCATTATCCTGAATGCTATCCTGACATATTAATATGAAAAATATGAAAAATATTTTCCAAAATCTAGGGGTTTTCTGCACACTATTAAAATTCAGAAAATATGAACAAAAAAAAAAATAACATAATAGCTATCCTGAATGATTTTGAAAATGTCGCCGTTTGTGCGACGAAACGATCGTCAATATTAATAAAGATATTTTATCACTTTTTATAGCATTATTTAACTGAATCTGTTTCTAAGTGATTATAATGCATGTTTTTATTACAAAAGATTTTTGGTTATTCCAACAAAGCAAAGAATTCAGCACGTGTGCAGCTGTGTCCCACCGGCTGGGTACCTTGCACCTTTTTTTCAGGTGCTCCGCGCTCGCTTTCAGGTGACTGTAACTTAAATATTTTCAATTTCTAGGGGGTTTTCTACACACTATTAAAATTCAGAAAATATGAACAAAAAAACTGATTTTTTTTTCATGAATGGTAATTTAACCTTAACCCTTTGGGGCCGTTTTTTTTTTTTTCAATTTTGAAGGGGAAAAAAGCTACTTTTACTTTAATAATGTTAATCGTAGCTATCCAGATAAATTTACTGAAGTTTAACGATTGTGCCATTGTCTGGAATCTAACCAATATAAATATTTTGCGTACTATTCAATTCATATTTATACGAAAATAGGGCGAGGAAGAGTTTTTGGAGTCGTTTGGAAAATATCGTATTACGACAGTATGTAACAGATATTAAAACTTTCAAATATTTTTGTAGGTTTATCACACACAATTTTCGTTCAGAAAAATAACCCATATTTTAAATTTAAAGAGTGAAATAAGTTGATCGAGCCAGTAGTTGATCAAATAAGGTCGGTGATACGGGTTTTTTTTAATTATATTTCCTTCCTTATAAGTTTTAGAAGTAAACTAACATGATTGCTAAAACCAGTGCTGCGTAGTCGGTGTGAAAAATACATGACTCCGACTCTGGGAATTTTAACAGATCCGACTCTGACTCCGACTCTTTCGCTCAAAAATGGGCCTGACTCCGACTCCGACAACGCAACTCTGCTTGTAAAATGGACGACTCCAACTCCGGTAATTTTAACAGATCCGACTCTGACTCTTTCGCTCAAAAATGGGCCCGACTCCAACTCCGACAACGCAACCCTGCTTGTAAGATGGACGACTCCAACTCCGGTAATTTTAACAGATCCGACTCTGACTCTTTCGCTCAAAAATGGGCCCGACTCCAACTCCGACAACGCAACCCTGCTTGTAAGATGGACGACTCCAACTCCGGTAATTTTAACAGATCCGACTCTGACTCTTTCGCTCAAAAATTGGCCCGACTCCGACTCCGACAACGCAACCCTGCTTGTAAAATGGACGACTCCAACTCCGGTAATTTTAACAGATCCGACTCTGACTCTTTCGCTCAAAAATTGGCCCGACTCCAACGCCCTGGCTAAAACCCTTAATGACTGTTCTATAATGGACAAAAATGAAACCTGCTGAAATTATATAGCAAAAAAAATATAAGTGAATAGTTTCTTTAATTGCCATTTTCCAAGTAGTTGATCCATCGAAGAAATCATTCCAAAATTAAAAAATTAATCTTTAAAATATGGTGCTTAAGCTGTGATTAACAATAATTCCTATAAAACTGTTATTTAAAATAAGCAAGATGGAAGTGGATTATTTTAACTTACCGTAATTGTCTCCAACTTCTCACGAACTAAATTTTTACATTTTATAATAAAAAAAAATAATAATGGCTTCTCTTACAGCTGGCAGCTGACAACAATATGACATCAGATGATCTAACATTCAAACAAAAATATTATGTCTAGTGCCACGTGTAAAACTCATTTCCGCCTGAAATGGCGCAATATTTCAAAATTTGATCAACTACTGGAGGGGTATCAACTAGAGATGAGTTCGGGCTCACTTTTCGAAGCCCGGGCCCGCCCGAGCCCGACGACTTTAAATACGAGCCCGAAACATTTTTTCGTCATTAGAGCCCGAGCCCGATACCCCGAAAATGTAAACCGAAAATAAAGTTTAATAAAAATTGCATAAAAGTTGTTCTAAATGAAATATCTCATCTCTAGCACATAATTTATGACATTTAAAATCAATTCAAATCATTCTCATCAAAAGATAAGTCCCTAAAAAGATTCTCATATTTTGCCATATTTCGCCTAGATTGTCAAATAATAAAATAAAATAAAATAAAATAAAATAAAATAAAATAAACGATCTAATTTTAAAATATTCTACTATTTTGGCGCCTTAGCGTGAATGATATAAATCTGCAAATATTGCAAATTCCTTTTAAAATAGCTGTGATGTTGTAACATTAATCAATCATCACATATAATTATACCTAATTTATAACCAAAATTGTCCTTTTACAAATATATTTAAGTGAAACTTCCCTCCCATTATAAACATTCTCATTACACGTTAATGTCCGCTTTATCTCTTATACAGCTAATAAATATTCCTTTCAATGTTTACCAAATTATCAACTGTTAACAAAATAAAGCAAAAAAAAAAAAAAAATAAATAAATAAAAATAAAAAAAATAATCAACTTTTTCACCCTCGTTAACGAACAGTAAAGTTAAATGCTTTTATTTCCGTTCACCAATAAATAAAACCATTTTTTTTTTTTTTATCATTTTCTTTCCTTTTGTGCAATAACCTAAACAGTTACTGATACTTCGTTTTCATCATGCATATGAAAATAACATCAAAATGATTTCTTATGGAAAATGCAATTTTCAACCCAGGCGTCGCGTCGTAAGTACGAGAAGTAGGCGATAACAGACAGATGCCTAATTTATTTATTGAAACCACAGGAAACTGAAAGATTAATGATTATTATGAAAGAAGTAATTAAATTACTTTTACAAGAATAACAGCTTTTTAACAGAGATAAAAATAAGGAATACTGAATTTATTTTACAAACATAAATAAATTTTAGATATTAACACACCTTAAAAAGCATTAACAGAATAATATAGGGAACGCAAGAAATTTTGATGATTATATATTAATATATTACTTCTTATATTTTTAAAAAAGTTTTTTTCCCATACGGGAATAAATAAAATTTACAGGTTAAAAAAAATGAGCCCGAGCCCGTCCGAGCCCGAAGGCTGGTATGAAAATCGAGCCCGAGCCCGTGTCGGGCCCGGGCTCGGGCTCGGACTCTCGGGGCCGGACTGAGCCCGTCTCATCTCTAGTATCAACTACTGTCGCGGTCACCCTATATGTTGAAAATAAATTAATCGCCAATCGTGCAAGAAGAATTAAGCATACTTTTATTATTATTATTATTATTATTATTATTATTATTATTATTATTATTATTATTATTATTATTAAATGCCAAAACACAAACGAAGTCATAGTAAGAAATGCATAGACATACACTCTTAAAACGAAAAAGAGCCAAAATAACTCAAGTTGAGCCGAAATCCACTTATCTCATGATTTGAAAGTCAGCTTCTCATAAAGAGTTGAAACAACTCGAGTAAATACTAACCATTACTACACGTAGATAGTAACAAGCTAAGACAAAATAATACTCAGAGAAAAGACATGTACTATTAATAGTACGCCAGATCCGAACGGGTTAAGCGAGTTAAGTAATTCAAAAGAGCTACTTCCTGACGCATTTCGGAATTAATTTTTATTCGGAAACGCATAAAATTGGCAGATGTTCTTATTCATTAACTATGTAATCGAATGGCGTTTTCCATTTTTGGTTAAATTAGAAGATCTTTCAGAAAATATTGTCGTAGTGGGTGTTTTGACTCGAATATCCAGACCGACAGCGTGGGAAAGGAGAAAAACTGGTCGTCACGTGATAACAATCGCTTATAAGTAATTTATTTATAAAAAAATGGAAAAGCCCATTTGATCCCAAATTGCTTCAGTAGTCAGGCTTGCCAATTTTATGTTTTACGTTTAAAAGTGATTTAGAAAATTTGTCAGAAAGTTTTAGCTGGTTGACTAGAGAATTTGAGAACCATCTTAATGATGTAAATAACACATTTTTAACTTATTCGTCACATATTTCGTTCCTTTTTCATATTTCACTCTTTCAAATTTCGACAGAGAAAATACACCAGATTTAACGAAGTACGTTGCATTAAATTTCTAAGTGTCAAGATCTTAATTTTGTGAACTCGAATGACTATAAGATCGATTTATTAGAAGTCCACAGAAACCGAATAATTAACCGAGTATTTCCTACGAAATGGCCAGCCCCGTTACCATGACTTCACAGCCCGTGTCTTTGAGCTGCAGAGCTAATATTAAAAATGTGCTTTATCAAAAACATGACGGTGCGTCAGCGATTTTAAAGGGTGATTAAATTTCCGGTTTTTAAACACATTAGGAAAAATTCATAACAATTATTTTAATTAATTCTCTGTTTTGAATTGGACATTCTTGGTATAAATAATATTTCTTAAAATTTTCATTTTCACTGTGTTAGTTCTTTAAATTTTTGTATGAGCAAAACGTATCAAAATAATGTGCAATATATACACAGTGGTAGTCAAAATTGGGGACATTTTTTGAAATTTTCATGTTTTATAACTGAATGTGCTTAGAGAATATATTACGTTTAGGTTAAATAGAAATGTTTATATATCGAATTCAAGGAAATTTAATGTATAATTTAATGTATAAAAAAAAAAAAAAAAAAAAAAAAAAAAAACAGAATTAAAATACCTGCATCACAAAAAAAGTTACGCTTACTTTAGTCTAAAATACAAACGCAATCAGTCATGAATGCTGAAGTGTATTGTAATAAAAGCTTCTTAACCAATCACAATGAGTGTTCTGAGACCCAGTCAAATGTCAGTAACTAAACTGTAGTATGTTTTGATTGGTAAAAGCGGTATTTTGCTGGAATGCATTTTGCAGAATGGTGAATACTAGTGTAAATAAATAGAATAATGTTATATATATATATTTTTTTCTTAATGCAAATAATTTAAAACAATGTCATCAACAACAAGAACTGATTGGACACCTGCAAAAAGAAGCAGAATTGTCATATTGAGGGAAAATGGTCTCTTTTATGCTGAAATTGCAAGACAGGTTGGTGGATTAGTCACTTTATCTGGCGTACGAAAGTTGTGCTTACTGTAAGAAGCTAAATCAAGGATAAATAAGGCAAGATTAGACCGAAGAAAATGCACATGTGCTTCTGACGATAGAAAGATAAAAAGGATATGCCTGAAAAATAGAAGAATTACATCAGATACTTCTAGATGTGAAATGAATGCAATGGGTATTTCAATTAGTTCAAGAACAATATGGAGAAGATTAGCAGGTTTTGCTCTGAAAGATAGAATTCCGAGGGAAAACCATTTTTTAAGTCTTCAGCAATGTAAGAAACGAGTTCAGCGGACAAAAGAAGACATAAATTGGTCAGAAAATCAGTAAAAGCAAATAATCTGGAGCGATGAGAGTAAGATATCTCTGGTTGTGATGGGCAAAAATATTTGAGACGTAAAGTAGGGGAACAGCTGCGTTCTGCTTGCATTGAAGTAACTACAAAGAACCCAACAAATGTCATGATTTGGGCCTATATGTCTGCAGATGGTGTGGATCGCATTTTGAATGAAACAAACAAACAAACATCTAAACTGTCCTGGAACCAAAATCGATACCTTCCATAAGGGATCTCTTCCCCAATAAAGGACCATTTATCTTTCAGCAGGATTAAGCTCCATGCCATACGGCAAAAATATGCAAAGAATGGTTTAAAAATAAAAGCATACCATTATTGCCCTGGCCAGGGAACAGCCCTGATCTGAATCCTATAGAAAATTTGTGGCGACGTTTGAAAATCGTTGTACAAAAAAATCGCCCATCTAATAAAATGCAACTTTTTGAAGCTATAATTGATTCTTTGCATCATGTGATAAAAAAGGACGAACTCCAAACACTAGTTCTCTTAGTGAAAAGACGCTGTGAAGCTGTAATAAAAAGAAGAGTTATCCTACTAAATATTGGATGTGTAAGTGGAACTTTAAAATACAATGAAATCTAAGATAGATCTTACGCAACGTAAGCATAACATTTTTTGTAATGCAGATATTTTAATTTTTTGTATTAAATTCTACATTATATTTCCTTGAATTTGATATATAAACATTTGCATTTAAGGGAAATTTATTATATTCTTCAATCACACTAAGTTATAAAACATGAACATTTCAAAAAATGTCCACAATTTTGGCCACCACTATATATATATGTGAGGATCCTGTATATCAACGTAAAGTATGATGACGAACACACGCCGTATCTTTGCCAACTATCAATTATTTCGTAGAATTCCCATATTGCAGTCGTAGGTAGCGACAGTGGAAGATGGGACTTTTAAAAACATTGGGAAGAATTTCCCTTTCGATCAAATAATAGAGGTAGCATAATCTTTAAAGAGTTTATTGTAAAACCATCTCACGACAATTACACTAGTATTTCAATTGGTTCTCGTATCTAGCTGTACCAATTCATATTAAAGCTCGATGATATTAAAAGGCATTAGAAACTCACATTTTAAAAGCCGTATCGCTAAGTGACAGTTTTTTATTAACAAACGAAAAGCGTACAAATCTTCTCTCTCAGGTCAGCGTAAGCTGTATAAATATTAAAAGAACTCGGAAAGGTACACTGATTTCTTCTACGCTCGAGCCAATCCAGAGTAAACTAGGGGGAACGAGAGGAGAGGGCGCAATAAGCGATAGGACGAAAACAAGGAAAGAGGCGGGGCTTTGACGTAGGTCAGGACTCTTTACTTAAATGCGGAAACTTTAAAAGGAAAAAAAATGGATTAGGGCGGCAATACTCGCAAGGCACCTTGGGATATCGAATAATATTTTAATAAAAGATAAAATGGTATTAATAAAAATTGGAAAGAAATAAGAATTTAATGTCTCAAAATATGAAAGAATAAAATAAATTAGAGGGTTTTTTTTACAAAGAAGTGCAGCTGTTAACAGATTAAGGTTTTTAAAATTAAAAATAAAAGAATGCGCTGAATTAAAGACATGGGATTAAAAAATAAAGGAAATTTAAGATATTATTAAAAGACAGGTAGAAAAGGTAGATATTATAAGAATTTGGAATAAATAAACTAAGGTGAAAGGGCGAATTTTTTTAATTATTACATATATATACAGGGTGTCCATAAATTATTGTCGGGGTTCCCTTATCTAAAAATTTTTGATTTAAGAACACGAAGAAAACTACCATTATATATTCGTAAAGTGCGACTCAAAAAGTTTTCTTAAAGCACAAACAATGTTACTTATGTGTAAAGTTGCAACTCTAAACTTTATTAATCAAATAACATTATAATCAAATAATAATTAATATTAAAATTCGTTGTTTATTCTGTATTTATTCTGTTGTACTTCAGCTGCTTGCGAAACGCCAGCTACGCAGGATGCGAACTTCTCGTTGTTGCACAAGCGATCGATGTACAACAGTACTACAAGAATTCGAGAAAATTACACAAAAATCGCTATCACATATCCCTCTTTCGGCAGAATATTTTCAAATTCAAGGAGGATTGGCCTACCATAGCCAAAAACATATACAAGAAATTTGGTTCAATTCTTTATAAAACTTCATACACTTTTCGATGGTACAATAATGGAAATGGCACAAAAATCACTATTATAGCGTCTCCTTCCGGCGGCATATTTCCAAATTCAAGAAGGACCTGCTTGCTATAGCCATAAATATATACAAAAAAATTGTTTCAATTCTATGCATAACTTCGTACACTTTGCGATGATACAAAGCGGGCATACATACATACGGGACACACGGACAGACATTTTGTAAAAACATGTTTTTCGGGATCTCTGACCCCTAAAACGAGTAAATTCGTCGAAAACTGGAAGTCGAAAAAAATGTCGATTACAATACTTTCTTCTTTAGAAAAAAGAAAGTAAAAAAAAAAAGAGAGATTCTTCAAGAAACGTGCACAGATAAAATGTTAAACATATTAATTTCCTTAGGAGATATTTTAAAAATACGAATGCATCACACGCCCATAGGTTTAATATTAGTGAAGGGAATTGAAAATTTCACTGATGAACAGCCTTAGGGAAACAGAATAATTATTAAAAAAAAATTATCAATGGTCTTAACTATAGGGACGTTGTACACCTTAAAGGTGCCAGGTTTTTATAAGATTAAGAAAAAGGAAATAACAATTTGTCGATACATGTAATATATTTTCTTCTAATTCATTGCATGCCTTAGTTTGAAGACTTCCTTTAGTGGTAAAATATATATATATTTTTTAGAAGATTGAAGCACATAACTAGAGATCGACAGAAAATTCGATTTCGCAACAATGCTGCCAAAAAATTCGGCCAGACCGAAACTATCTGCATTCCAAAAATCTCTTTTCTTTTTACGGAAGTTTTCAACATTACTCATTGATTTGAGCTGTATCGACTCAAATGAGACACTTTTTATTTATTGTTATGAACTTCACTGTTTATAATTATCAGTCATGACTGATTCAAGACGTGAGTTCAAATTATAAAGCAAGTAATGCATATATATGACTCAACATTGAAGACGCTTTTCACGTGCTGATTAAAAGGTTCAGACTTAACAGTAATAGAAAATTTGTTAGAATTAGTTTGAAACCGCAGAAGTGTTTCGAATACTCTTTGAGAAAGTTCTAGTATAACAGATGATCATTTACAAAAATTATTATAACAGGTAAATCGAGGTATGTGATGTATACCTAAAATATTTTTTAATTAGATGAAATTAGTACAATTAGAAAATCATTCTGTGTGTTTGATGAATTAAATACATTTTATTTTTTATGAAAATAAAAAGGTTTGGTCAGAGGCACAAAGAGGCAACTTGGACCACACGTACAATTAATTAATTATGCTTCATAAACACGTATAATTAATTAATAATTATGTATATTTATATATGTAGTCTTAATTCCTTTCATCAAAGATTTTGGAATAAGACAGGAAATCTATTATTCAATTAAAATAAAAGTAAAATAAATTAATACAAGACAATTACACCTCATGAACAATTTTAATCTGTTACTTTTTAAATCCCGCTTTACAATGTACTGCAGTGTATCCCTAAAAAGTACAATTTAACCCTTTATGTACTGAACTAAGGGGCTCAGCCGCCTGCTCGCTAACGCTCGCCAACCGCCATGAATTGCTACGCAATTGATATTGGGATCGCTACGCGATCGCAGCTCGCTTCACTCACTCGCCACTATTTATGCCAACTCTAGCCAGAATGAGTGCTATCACAAATCATTGCAACGTATTAAATTTAGAAATATTTAAAAAAGCAATTGAAAATTTTGTTGAAAATGTAAATAAAAATGCATTTATCAAAAGTTTGCCTTGTGACTTGTTGATCATCATTGAGAAAGCTAAGCGAACTGGAAATTGACGCCATTTAAATTTAAATGGCATGATAGTGTCAGATAGGGTGCTTCTCCTTTCATTTTGCCTATAGTATTGAAAATCACGGCTTAAATTAATTTAAAACTATTATAGGACGCTATAAAAATGCTACGCATCACACTATCAAACTGTAAACAAAACGTTTTCGCCTGTGTCTAAATACAACCTTGGATCAAAAAGCTGATTCGCTGATTTCCTCACGTCACCGTAAAACGGACCAAGGGCAATTGTCATTCATGTATTGCTCAAACGGTTTGCGTTAAAAGAGAGATTCTGTCTGGATTTTGATTTGCTGAGTGGGTTGGGACACGTAACGGTAACTTAACAATTGACAATCGTAGCTTTGGCTGTTGCCAAATAGCAAGCTACAAATACAGCATTTTTTTAGCGCTACGTAAGAGAAATATATATATAGATAATTGTCGCTGTGTGTTTTGTGTAAGGATCGAACAAAACAGGTATTTAAGGCCGAAAACGAAAACGAATTTCCGTAACCTTCTTATTTTCGGCCAAAAACAAAAACAAAAATTTCCCCCCTTCTTTTTTTTTTTTTAATAAAAAGAAGAATAAAATTAATCGAAAATAAAAATTACATAGCATTCTAAAAAAAAATAAATATTGTTAAATAATAATAAAGAATAAATACATCAAAAATATTTAACGTGAAAAAAATATGCTGATCAAAAATATAAATCTAAAATAACAGAATTAAGATAGAAACCTTTCTTGTTAGTCATCTCAACAGATCTTGAAACATGGTTTTATTTTCTGTAAAATTTTAATTAACATTTTCTAAATTTTACGGGAAACACGCTATATTTAATTATTATCTCTTCAATTTTACCCGATTTCCTATGTTCATTAACTTTTTTTCATGAAATGAATTAATAGTCCAGGCAATAGGGAATTTTACCTAGCAAAATTAATGGTAGTACTGGAAATCGACTTTCTAGATGTTTTTTGGGTCGCTGAATCCGAATTTGTAACTTTCCACCAAAATTTCCCCCGGCAACTTCCCCGAATTTTGGTAAAAAGCTCCCCAAAAAGGTTTTTATTAAAAAAATCAATTTTTTTATTGTTTTAGAGAAAAAGTATCTAGAAATTCAGAAAGTAGACAAAATTTGCAACAAATTAGATATATGACATTATGACTTAGGATGAAGGGAAAGGGGGGATCTGCCTCGGAACATGCGCCGCAGTGCTGCGTGGACTAAGTTGCGCAATTCCACTTAATCACTTACACGTTACATTCGCCCTCACGTCTCCCCTCCGAACTTTCCTTATAAGGTTTACTTTAAGTTTTTTGGGTCGCTGAATCCGAATTTTTAACTTCCCCCAAAAAATTACCCCCCCGAACCCCCCCCCCCAAATAGTTGTTTTTAACTTAAATTTCTTATTGTTTTAGGGGAAAAGTATTACGAAATTCTGAAACTAGACAAAATTTGCAACAAATAGGATACATGACATTATGACCTAGGATGAACGGGGGGGGGGGGGGGCTGCCTCTGAAGATGCACTGCGGCGCTACGTGCACTAAGTTATGAGTGCAGTCAATAGGGGATTTTACCTGGCAAAATTAATACTAGTTCTGGATTTCGACTCACTTTATGTTTTTTGGGTCGCTGAATCCGAATTTGTAACTTCCCACCAAAATTTCACCCGGCAATCCCAAAAAATTGATTTTTTGAAAAAATTTGGTTTCTGAGAAAAGCGCGCGGGGAATGTTCCGAGGCAGCCCCCTCTCTCCCCGTTTATCCTACGTCAAAATGTCATATATCCTATTTGTTGCAAATTTTGTCTAGTTTCTTAATTTCGTAATGCTTTTCCCCTAAAATTATAAGAAATTTAAGTTAAAAACAACTATTTGGGGGGGGGGGGGTAAGTTAAAAATTCGGATTCAGCGACCCAAAAAACTTAAAGTAAACCTTATAGAGAAAGTTCGGAGGGAAGATGGGAGGGTTAATGTAAACGTGTGAGTGGTTAAGTGGAATTGCGCAACTTAGTCCACGCAGCACTGCGGCGCATGTTCCGAGGCAGATCCCCCCTTTCCCTTCATCCTAAGTCATAATGTCATATATCTAATTTGTTGCAAATTTTGTCTACTTTCTGAATTTCTAGCTATTTTTGCCCTAAAACAATAAAAAAATTGATTTTTTTAATAAAAACCTTTTTGGGGGGAGGAGGGGTTGCCGGAGGAAATTTTGGTGGGAAGTTACGAATTCGGATTCAGCGACCCAAAAAACATCTAGAAAGTCGATTTCCAGTACTACCATTAATTTTGCTAGGTAGAGTGCCTATACGGTCTCTATTGCCTGAACTATAAGAACAACAAAATTAATTCAAAATAAAAATTTCACACCATCCTAAGAAAAATTAAATTTTGTTAAATAAAAAAATTATTTGCAGTTACTGCTGTCTATAAAGAATAAATGCAGTAACAATATTAAACGTGAAAAAAATATGCCGCTCGAAAAAAGAAATTTAAAATAATAGTATTAACATAAAAAAATTTCTTTGTTACAAGGTCGCAACAAATATTGAAATAATGTTTTATTTCCGGCAAATTTTAAATTAACATTTGTTACACTTAAAGCGAAACTCTCTGTAACTATTATCTATTCCATTTTGTGTTAATTCATTTTGAAATTATTTTCATAAAATCATTAGTATGTACTATAAATTATTAATAGTAACAGCATGTATATAATTAAAGAAGAATTTTTTTTTTGTTTAATTTAAGATCGCAAGAAATCATTTTAACAATTTAAAATTTTACTAAAAAACCCTTAGTATAATTTCATGTTTTTTTAGAAAGTAAAAAGATATTTTACAGAAAATTTAAGATATGATAAAAAATAAATAAACATAAGATGATAAAAATATATATACGAGAACGGAGGAGAAAATTTTAAAGTGTGTCGTCAAATTGTTTTGGACATATTTAATATTATAAGTGACTGTGCTGATGTGACCCATTTTGGCCAAAGTTCAAAATTTTCTTTTTTTTTCACAACTTTTTTGGGCAGTTTTTTCCGCTTTACTTAACAGCCTTTTTTTATTATACTGTATTTAAAATATGATGTTGAAACATTTTTCGGGATATTCTATTTTTTGATTTTGTAAAGAATTCGAAAATTATGGCATAACCATATCATTGCAAAATTGGTCAAGTTTTGCATGTATTTTATTATCGTTATGGTAAATGCGCAACACATGATTTATTCCGTTTTGTAAAATTTCTACATTTTTTACTTGTTTCATTTTACATTTCATCATTACATTTCATTTTTTATATATATATCTAAAACTTGATGTAAAATAGATAAAAGAAAAAAAGCACATTATTCTATGCAATTTTATCCACAAATTGTTCCAGAAAGGTACGAGAGATTCCATACGACTGGGAATTGTATCTACTTTCTAAATATCAATGCAATTTTTGAAATAGGGGTCATCTACATATTAAAAATTGCACCAACTGTCATTTTTCGAACGACAACACCGATTTTTATCAGTTTATATGAGTTTTTGTGGACCAAAGTAACCCAGAAAACAGAATAGGTTATATACTTGTCTTAAATCTTCATACAGTGAGAAAAGTTCAACTTTCAGGAATCTAATGTTAAATCCATGCGTCAAACTTCAATTTATATTTATATTTTCTTAAAATAATCATTCGATTGAAATGTTTAGTTTTATTGTTAATGTATGACCTGTATTAAGTTTTACTTAAAAAAGAAGCAAGTTTAATTCAAAACACGATTGTATACTTTTATAACTCATTCCTATAATTAGTTTTCGAGATATTTTCGCAGTAATTCCCATAGCGGGCAGTATCACCTGTATTTCCTCTGTATCCGATTGAACTCAGTTAAAAACCTTTTTTATTATACTCTACATGCTGATGAGATTTAAAATCATCATATGTTTGATGTGTTTCAATACGTTAGACTTCCAAAAATTAAAAAATAACAAGGAAATACACACACATATATGTATATAGATAAACTCAATTCTTTACGATTTTCAAAATTCAATAAAAACAATTAACAGAATCCACAACAAATTTAAATATGAAAAATCAAAACCATGAATAAATAACAACTTAGGAAAGCAACTCAAGACAGGCAGCAAGGCTAACGACATGCATTGCGGGATTTACTAGTTTTGTGAGCAAAACGTAAATAATGTAACTATAATATATATAATATACATATACACAGGGTGTCCAATGCCAAATTTCTAAATCGTTAGTAGGCATATAGTTCCAATTACAAAAATGTTTTAAATGTGGTAAAGAATAATTTTAAAAGCGATTTGGATCAATAAAAAAATTCTTAAAAAGTTACGAAATTTAATTTTTTTTTTTTTACGATCCCCCGACCCTATAAGTGATATTTAGTAAAAATTTCCTATTACTCTGACAAGTAAGACAGCAAAAAGCTCCTAATACTAAAATTGACCGAGTTATGAAACTTTGAATTTCCCGACTTATACCAATTTTCTGCATCTAAACACAGATGAGTTGGGTCTTACTTAGAGGGATCGTACACAGAGTGATTAAAGTATTAGATGGATTTATTTTGCGTGCACATTTCTGCATTGCCGACGAAGGGAGTCACTTAGAGCAAGTTTTAAGATAACTTTAATTTTTATTAATTAAGTTTTAGATTAGATAATCTAATAGCATTTTAAAATGTGTTTCATTTTGTATAGAATTGCGATTGTTGCTTTTCATCATTTCATTTAACAAAAATTCCGTTATTTTTTAACTTATATTTTTAGTACAAGTTGTATATATCTTTTTCATATGTCAGAATGAAAATAGATTGCAGATTTATCTTGTAATGTTAATTTTACTCTCAACTACTATTTTTTTTTATGTATCTGACGATTATTTATATTTCTAGTAAATTTGTAAAGGACCCCTATTTCGCAGTAATAAAAGATGCTTCAACTTTAAATAGCTATTACCCGGTCAATTTAACTTAGATGAAGGGGACTTTTTTTGTCTTATTTCTTAGTGTAATTGGAAATTTTTACTAAATATAACTTATAAGACCGGAGGATCGTGTAAAAATTTATATTTCCTAATATTTCAAGAAATGTTTTTATTGATCGAAATCGCTTTTAAAATTCTTCTTTACCGCATTTAAAACATTTTTGTATTTGGAACTATATGTCTATGCCTAACGGTTTAGAAATTAGCTATTCGGCACAGTTGGGAGTGGATACCCTGTATATATAAATGTAGATTTAATTGTTTAAATTGTAAAAATTGAATGAATGATTGTTCAATTACGCACGAGGCACCCTACTGAATTATTTACACTTCAATATAATGAATTTATATTAAAATAATGTAGATAAATCATTAACATTATACATGTATGTCATTAAATTCTAAAAAATACTCTTTAGAAATTAAATTGTGTATTAAATTTATCCTTTGATATACTTTTAAATGTTCTCACAAATGAAAGCGATTTACAGAAAATTTACATGAAATATTAAAAGCATAGAGTACTATATAAAAACGAAATATTTAGCCTTTCGGGCAATTTTTTCCCCTGTCAGCTGTCAGATTATGTCGGACATATGTAAAATTATACCCGACGTATAAATTTACATATGTCCGACAACGTGAATGTGGCCAATTTTGGATGAAGCTCAAATATTTTCTTTTATAATTTTTTTTGGACAGAATTTTTATCTTGTTTAAAAGACTTATTTTTTTAAAGTTGCTTTATTTAGAAGTAATAATGCTAATAAATTTAGCACTATTACTTTTAAATAACTCTAATATATATAATAGATGATATTCTAATTCTCTTGGCACTATTTTGATCAAAAATTATTAATTTTTAACTGTCTTTCAACAAGGGATTTTTTTTCTTTTTTTTCCCCCTATGTATGCCTTCGTATAATTCGTGAGTGGATGGCCGACGACGTTCACAGACTTTTTTAACACTTTCCAAAACAGTTGAAAATTGCTTAAGAGTTGGGTTTGTCTATCTGTATTCTAAGTTGCGTAAATATGCTTGGATTGTCATGTAATTAATATATTTTTTGAGGCGTACTGTGGTATATTCGGTATTGTAAATTAAGTGTTTAGCATTTACAGTTCGTTTACAGGGTCACTCAAAAGAAGTCCATTACATTATGGTGTATGGAGCAAAATCGTTTGCAATGTAGATTAATATGGTTACATTATTTCAAACATGAAATTGATACACAACTCTGAAGTTCAATACAAGATGCTTAGAGTAAAATATTGTGTGCATGGCATTTATCGTTCATTTACAGTGGCACACAAAATAATTCAGTTACAGTACTGTTTATGAGCAATAATTGCTGGAAGGGCGTTTTTAAATGTAACTAGTTTTTTTACATATTACATACTATTTTGTCATAATTGTATTAAAATATCGTTTAATTTTCTTTCATTTCAGGTTTTAGCTGAAGTGTGTCAAGTTCGAGACAGGTTTCGGGTTGCTGTCAAATAGAGTTTTCGGGTTCGATAGATTGTACTCGACCCGAACGGTACCGATGCTGGATTTATTTGTGTCTCACGTTTCGCCACAGCATTGTGTGCCCATAAAGACTATTTCATCTTGTGCTGCAGTTGCAGCCTTACCAACATATGTAGGTAAGAGATGCTAAGCCGGTTATCGTCCTCGTAGCTTAAATGGTAGAGCACTTGGAGCGCTATTCCAAGGGTTCCGGGTTCGAATCCCGGCTTGGACATTTTCCACTTTGTTGGTTCTAAGCTTGGTTAGGAATGTGATATATCACGTGTTAAATATTCAATGTAATTTTATATAGGTATGACAAATAGAAAACTTAAAACTAGAATCAAAGAACATATAACAGACATCAAATACAACATGAGAACTACAGCTTTGGCCAGATTATGTAGTAAAGAAGCTTTGCAGATTGATTTTAAAATTAGTAAATTAATTTATCCATCAAGATCTTATTTACTATCCGTTATCCGGGAATTAATAGAGATCTTTTTAAGCAGTCAGCAATGATTCAGTCTTCATTGAGTTACCTAAATTTTGGAAAGATATGTTCTGCAGAATCAGAAACAATAGTAGAAATTAACAATAGTAGAATTCCCGTTCACAAATATCCATTTTTACTTTCTTCTATCTTTAGAAGAAGATTTATCACGTTTTAGAGGTCAGAGAACCCGAAAAACATGTTTTTACAAAATGTCTGTCTACGAGTCTGTCTGTCTGTCTGTCTGTCCGTCTGTCTGTCCGTCTGTCTGTGTGTCTGTGTGTGACACAAATTTTGTGGGCGCTCTATCTCAAGAACTAATGCACGGAATTTTATAAAAATTCATATTCAGTTAGTCCCTGGTACAAATTGATGCTGATTAGTTTTTGGTGCAAATCGCTCAACAGGTGGCGCTGCTATGCTGCATTTTTTATGATTTCCGAAATGGCTCTATCTCAAGAACTAATGCACGGATTTTCATGAAACTTCAGATTCAGTTAGTCCTTGATGTGACTTGATGCGGATTACGTTTTGGTGTAAATCGCTCAACAGGTGGCGCTGCTGTGCTGCATTTTGCACGATTATCGCAATAGCTCTATCTCAATAACTAATGCACGAATTTTCATCTAACTTCAGATTTAGTTAGATGTTAACACAAATTGTTGTTGATTAGGTTTTGGTGGTAATCGTCTAATAGGTGGCGCTGGTATGCTGACATTTTCATGATTTTCGCAACAGCTCTATCTCAAAAACTAATGCACGGATTTTCCCCAAACTTCAGATTCAGTTAGACTTTGACGTAAGTGGTTGCTTGGTAGTTTTGTTTAACATGGGTTTTGGTGTAAAGTACCCAATAGGTGGCGCTGCTAGGCTGAATTTTGCTGGATTTACACGATTTCGGAGATAGCCATATCTCAAGAACTAATGCACGGAATTTCATATCTACAGAATCCTCATGATAGGCATAGATTGCCGTTTAATTTTGGTAGTGTGATAGCGAATTTTCAAGTATTAACATGCATGAGATAGAAGAAAGTTTTGGGATTGGTATATCCGACTAATTATTATTGCACTTGTTATTATGTTTGCACTTGTTTTTCATTATACAAGTGGTCTCGTGATTTTATTTAACAATTCTTGTTTGTAAAAAAAAAAAAAAAAAAAAAAAAAAAAAAAAAAAAAAATTGCGAAAATATTCGCATCAACAAAGATTTTGGAATGTCGCCGTCTGAGCGATGAAACATATGTCGATCTGAATGAAGGTATTTATATGCTTTTTAAGTGTATTTTTTGTCATCACTTTTAGCAACTATATTAGTTGGGATGATTTTAAGGGGACCGGGAAAGCCCTATTTCCGTCATGTTAAATTCACCAACTTTATGTACCTTTTTCACAGAAATGGTGAAAGATAGAGGTTTAGATTTTTTAGAGTAGTTAGAATAACATGATTTACGTATTTTAACAGACCATTTTCTTTCTAAGTGAAACTCAAAATTAATTATTAATTATTTATTGAAAATCATTTTTAAATTAGCATCTTTGGTAAGATTTCACTGCCTAAAATAAATAATTCTCAACAAATCATTAAATCCCTGTGTTAAAGTATACAATATAACATAATATAAGTATTTAAAAAAATATGAGTTCTTAAGTTTAATAGATATTGAAAAAAAGGAACATAAACATGAAAAATCCAAGTTTTGATAAAAAGTCAATTAAAGATTTAAATGGCCATTAAGCTGTGAAGTACTCCTTAGAAAAGAATGAATAATTTCAACACTTATTTTTTTTTAATATATAAATATGTGTGACATATTGTTGGAAAGATAAAAGTTTAAACTATTTAATGATATAAAAAAGTAAAAATTGATTTTTTGGTTAAATTTTGCTTCCCGGTCCCCTTAAGTGATTTTCATACATAATTTTATAATCAAAAATAGCTACAGTATGCCTATAATAATATTTTTTTTACAAATCATGGACATTTATTTCAAATATAAATTGTTTATTTTTTATATTAATTAAAACTAAAAGACGAAATAATTACATTGCTTCGATTATATGTATTTTTCTTATCTCAGAGATTGATTTTTGTATAGATTAACCATTTTTACTGTTAACGAACACTAAATCCAACATATGATTCTGGGGTTTCTGACTATATGTATTTATTGAACTCCAGCCAATATTTTCATATTTATAATAGCCATAAATTTTCTCTAGATGCATTATATATATTTTTTGAAATTATCAAAGCATGGACAGAACATTCCAGCTTTCTCATAAAACGAAATGGATTTCCCGGTTTCATCTTAACAATTCTTCAGCCTCTGGTAAAAACCTCTACCGTGTTTATTTTTTTTGTCTATATATATATATATATATATAGTACTTCTAACTGACCTGCTATAATCTGTTTAACCTCGAATTTTTTTTTTTTTCTTCAGTTTTCATTTCTCTCTTCGATGGCATCAAAAAGAGGAATACATATTTTAAAATACTATTTTTGTTTTAATCCATGCTTAGTTTATCATACTCTTATCAGAAAGAAAAAAAAACATCTAGATAACATTTTTATTTAAAGTAAATATTAAAGTAAATATTTAAAGATAAATAATAAGGTAACCAATAAAATTTTGCATAAATTTCCGGTCAAAAAATAAAAGTTAAATTGTTAAATTAAGCTGAAATTACTCTCGTAGCTGAAGTTTCAATCGGAATTCTATGTATATTGAATGACTTTTCTAATAATAAAAAAAAATTACTACTTTTTCAGCCCATTTTACAAATACATGCATTGATATACAGGGTACAAAGGAAAGTCTCTTTAACCTGAAAATACTTGCGAACGGAGAGAGCTACAGCTATGGAAGTGAGGTAATGGTATAGTGAAAAGACTACGCCCGATTTAATGCAAACGACGGCAGTGCCCCTAGTGGCGAAATTTGGAAGATAGCCATTGCAAATCGAAAACGAAAAGAGATAGAGCAAAATTCCAATTTGAAAGTTTTACAGCATCAATTAATTAGTACGAAACGACATTTGGTTTACATGGATAAGATAATTCTTCGCCTGTATACCCAAAAATGTTCGAAATCGATGCACTCTATTTTGTGTAAACGTTTGAATGGAATAGCCAGAAGTATGAAGAAATACGCACAATTTATGGTATAAATACGTGCTTATCTCAATACATTTTGATAACATCACACAAAAAACAAAAAAGACAAACTGTCTCACAGTGATAAAAAGTTAATATTCAGTATGTTCGAAAAGTTCGCCATTGCTCACTATACACATTTGACGTTTGTATTCGTGAGAGTAATTCTACATGCCACATTTCTCAGCATGGAACGTCTATTGCTAGCTTCTTCAATACGACGACATAGATTTAACACTTTCAAGGGCGGTGGCTAGACGGTCTAGCCATCTAATTTTAATTCCAAAACTGACAAATGGCAGCAAGAATATTTTAATAAAATTTTGCTTTTGTAATAAAAGGGGAATTAGCGGGTTTTTATTTTTTAAGAAATTCGTTTGAATATTCTGGTGGCAGTAAATTATTTCATCAGTTTACAAACGGAATTCTTCTGCCCCTGAAAGGGTTAATTTAAAATTTTAAATGCATTGGAAATTAAATTTTTAGAGACATTACAGCACAGTACAACGTCACAATCTGAAATTGTTCACTGATACATTTACGGAATGTGAATATGCAAAGTAGAATCATCGCTCATCGATTTCGGACATTTCGGCGACGATTTAACTTATTCGTGTGAACCAAATGTTGTTTCGTACTAATTAATTAATACTCTAAAACTTTCTAATTGGAAATTTTGCTCTATCTCTTTTCGTTTGCGATTTTCAATAGCTATCTTGCAAATTTAGCCACTAGGGGGCGCTGCTGTAGTTTGCATTAGGTCGGGCATAGTCGCTTTACTATACCGTTACCTCACTTGCATAGCTGTAGCTCCCTTCGTTCGCAAATATTTTCAGGTTAAAGAGACTTTCCTTTGCACCCTGTATATATGTTTAATTTTAACAACTATTTATTTTTAATTATGAGAAAAATTGTAATTTAAATCCATTATACAGATTTTATGTTTCTAATTATATAGCTTTTTTTTTCTTCCCTTATTTATTTATTTTTTAATAATGTGGATTTATTTTGTTCATAGCTTTTCTAATATTTATGTTAAATAATAAAAAAAAAATTCAAGTCTTTTAAATAAAATTTTCCGTAAACCATAATTGTAGCCTTAACCCGTTCGGGACCAGCATCTTTTATGTGAATTTTATTCGGTTTACACTATTTTTTGTCAAATAATTAAATTTAATTTGTCAATCAAGAAAATGTTTTGATGAAATAAAGAAAATTTTACTTTTCTTTTTTAGTGGTATCAAAAATAAGTGCTGTAAGCCTCTTTTGAAGATGCATATATGCACCAATGGTCCCGAAGGGGTTAAACTATCAAGCATTTTTAAAAAAAAATAGTGTGGACTTAGTTTATCGATAGATACCAATTATCAAAGCAGAAAATATAAAAATAAAGTATTTTCCAAACTTAAATGCTTTTTCAAATTGTTGTAAAACATTTAATATAAATATATTTAAGTAATATGTATTTAACAAAAATGTGAATTAATGAAAAATTTAGAGCCCTCCAATATTGATGTTAAAAAAAAAAGGAAAGAAAAAAAGCTGAAAACACAATTCAAATGTTTTAATTGAACTTCATTTTTCTAATTCCGAATATAATCATAACCAGAAATGATGATATAATATAAGTTTTTATTTATGACTGCAACTTTATTTTCTTTTTGAGAAGCGCCAGAAAAATGACAAACAATAGAAACTGCAGTAAAAATTTCCTTTAGTAGAAAAAAAAAAAAAAATACCTTTTACTTCTAAGCAATTTCTCGTCATTTCCCCTTGAAAACAAGTTACCCGACTTTTATCAACACCAGTGCAGGTATGAGACTTTCAGACTAACCCTTTATCTACTGCATTATGATCTACTGAAATTTTTTTCATGAAATATTTTTTTTTCAGTTACTACAATGAAAATTAAAGGAAAAACATAATAAAATATTCACCCGTGAGAAATTTAATTATTTAGAAGTAATTAATTAAAGTGGTACTTTAAAGTACCGTCAGTACACTATGACTAAAATGTCGTAACAAAAAACCCACAAGGTATTTGAAATGGCACCAGAAAATATTTTCGATTTAATAAGTATATGAAATATAGGGTTATCTATTGTTAATCTAGGGTTAAAAAAAAAAAAAAAAACTATTTTTTTTTTAAGGTTTCGATCTTGTTAGTAGTCCTTTAGTTATGCGACGTCTATATTCCCGGGACAACATGTTCTCTCGCATCTCCACATATGCAATATATGAATTTACATATGGCATTTCTAGCATAGCAAAAACGAGCCGGTGCCACAACTTTTTCAATTTCCTATAAAAAATAACAATGAAACAGAAAAGAAATACCAGGGAAATCATTACTACACTACATTTTAATAATTACATTTTAAAGCAGATGAAAACGATGAGATAACTATACAGACGAAAAGTAAACAAGGTTTTCTCCAACATCCAGTGTTACTGACGGTACTTATAAGTACAATCGAGTAATTCAACTGTTAAATCAAATACATACATCGTTCACCTAAGATAGCTAGTCAAACTGTATTCTAAGGTCATAATGCACACAGAAAAAAATCCAACACCTATCTTGAATCCTTTACTGTGTTTGCAGCAATAAAAATATGAGCGTGATAATCTGTACAAAATGTCGGCACAAAACACATCGTCTGTGCCAAGGATAGCCTCCTTCCTCGGTAAAATAACAAACCTAGAACTACTGCTGCCATGTATCCGGATAAAGTGGAGTTAAAAGAGTGTTTTTGCAAAGTACCATCAGAATATTAGTAATATTCACTATGGGATGAAAGTTTAAAGTGAGTGGTACTTATAAGTACCGTCAGTAGATAAAGGGTTAACCTCCGATTTCCTTTTCCCTACTATCTTCGATGGCATAAGAAAGAGGTTTAATATTTTAAATTACTGTTTTTCTAAATTCATCCTTCATTAACACTTTCCAACATAGTTGAAAAGTGTCTATGAAATCGGTTTGTCTGTTCGTCTGTCCGTCCGTCAGTCTGTATGTCTGTTCGTGCTCTAACTCGTGCAAATATAGTCCGATTGCCATGAAGTGCATATACTCGTATGTTATTGGATTTTACTATTGCATGCTCGGTATTGAAAATGAAGTACAGTGAAACCTCCTTGAACGACCCCCTCTAAACAACGACAACCTCCGAATACCGGCCACATATTGATGAACCAAACACATTCCATAGCATAAATATTAGTACGAACCTCTAAATAAGTAATTCTGAACAATGGCCGTTCAAAAGTCACGAGAAATTTTTTTTAACAGTTTCTGGTACAACTTCATATTTATTTACAAACTAAAATCTAAAAAAAAATCAAACAAAATTTACTTAATATGCCAACAAAATGTTACTTAATCTCTTGAACAGTTAATCATTTTCCAAATCTAAACATAGAAAATGAAAACAATAATGATGAGGAAAATTTAGATAATATTCTTAGAACAGTAAGCATAACACGAACGCCGGTACGTTTGTGTGTCGTCTGTACAAAGATTTGGCACATACTGTTATAATTTATTCATACAGTAAATGGTGGAAAACAGGAGAGAGGAAGAGAAAAGTGATGCGGAAAAAGATACGGAAGAGATTATAGAATCACCTAAAATTTTCAGTATTAACGCATATACTTAATTTTTTACGAACCTTCGTGAAACCAAAAATTTTGCATTAAATCATAATGATGATTAATGCAACATGTTGTTGCATTAATCATCAAAACATCAGTTGTACATCAAAATAACTCACAATATTGTTTCTTTGGAAAAAGATTTTTTCAGAAAAGAAAGCAACTGCAAATCACTGATTTTTTTAATGTATTAAAACAATGAGGACTAATTAAAATGACTATGTATTTCTTTTAAATTTATGTAATTATGATTTTTTTAAAATGAAACCTCTGAATAACACCCACCTGTGAATAGCGGCCACTTTTCATCGGTCCGTCTGGTAACCGTTATTCAGAGGTTACCCTATACTTAGCATTTTCGTTTCATTTACAGGGCTACTCAAAAGAATTCCAGTACATTACGGTCTATGGGGAAAAATCGTTTTCCGTGTATTTTAATGATATTACAATATTTTAAACATATTGAAATTGATATACATCGTTTGCGGTATAATATAAGGTTCTTACTATAGAATATGGTGTGCATAGAACTTATCGTTTATTTACAGGAACACACAAAAGAAGTTGGCTATAGAAGAAAATGAGCAATAATTGAACTATTGCAGCCTACGAGAAATAATTGCTGGAAGTGCGTTTTCAACTGTGGTATGCGTTTTAAAATTTAACTATTTTTTAAATATTACTTGGTGTGTATAAATTCTATGGATCATATAAAGGGTCGCACAAAGATTCTGAACAACATCCGTTTATTGGCGGAACTTGCTGAGTGGAAATTTTCAACTGCGCTATGCATTTAACACCTTGAGGGGCGGTGGGATATATTATATCCCACCTACCCACCTATATAAAGATTTGCACCAGAAAAATTTAATTAAATTTTACTTTTCAAAGTTTGGTGGGAAAATGCAGTAAAATTGCTTTTCCTTATTTTGCAATAAAAGTTTTGAAGTAACGCATCTTCACTATGAATTAACCTGCAAGCTCCTCTGATGATTCTGTGGGTTATTCATATAGTTTCTTATTTTACATACTGGTTTCCTATGTTCATATCTTGTTTATCTTTAGAATTTTACCAATTTGTTCATAGATTTGTGATTTCATCTTTATTATATATATTTCTTTCAAGTAACTTAATTACCCCCACCCCAACCCTACATTTTCCCTAAATATATTTGTGAATGGTTAATAATCTATAAATATGTAGGTAAATAGACTTTATTACTTCTGATAAATTTGAACTTTCCATGTTTCATAGTTTACGAGAAATACATCTGTGACAGATGGACAGACAGACACGCGAGTGATCTTATAATGGTTTCGTTTTTACTTTTTAACTACGGAATCTTAATAAATGAAAAATAGTAAAAAAAATACTTTTCTTTAAAAAATGAAACCGTTTTGCAGTTCTCTTCTAAGTCTTCACCTTTTACTTGAAACTAAATTTCTTGGCTTTATCAACTCAAAAGCAGAACTCCGTTTATCTGTAACTGGGAATTTCTCTTCCCCTGTTTTGTTTCTGCTTTTCCAAACATATTCAAGAAAATGGATACATATTTTAAAATGCTACCTCCTACTAAACTCATTCTTCATTATAATTTTACCTTTTGCCAGATTTTTTTTTCAAAGAAATATTTTATTTAAAATAAATTAAGTATTTGGAGTAGAATAAATACAGCTCATATTCAAAATATTATAATAATTGAGAAAAAGTAATAAGAAAAAGTTATTTTTTATTTATTTATTTTTGATACTAAGTAAATGCAATTAAATTTCCTATAAATTAAATCTGGAATGCTTACATAAGATTTTAACATTTACAAAATATAAAATACAGTGCAATAAATTAGGTTTACAGCTTTCTGAAACACATCAAAATATTAGAATAAAATTTAGATTGGTTCAAAATATTAGAATATTTTATTTTACCCAACAATATTACCTTATGAATATGAAGTAAATGGTAGTTAATATTTTGTAACATCCCCTTTAGCTTTCATAACAGCGTACAATCGATCTTGCATACTATATACAAACATTTCTTTCAATATTAGCCCAAATAGATTTTATACGCGCCACTAACTCAGTTTTACTTGAAGGAGGATTTTCTTGGAGTTTTTTCTTCATTATACACCATAAGTTTTCGATGAGATTAAGATCTGGTGAGTTTGGTGTCCAAGGAAGTACCTTAATCTTGCGTTGGAGGAACCAATTCTTAGTTGACACCAAGGTATGCGGTGACACTAAATCTTGTTGAAAGATGAAATCATCTTCAAATAAATCTTCTGATGATGGAATCATGTAATATTCTAAAATTTCTTGATATATCTGAGAGTTAACCTTTTCGTAGACGATGCATAACTTTCCAGGTCCCTCCGCACTCATGCAACCCCAAACCATGACACTAGCGGCAAATTTTACGGAACGCTTAAGGCATTCTTTATCAAATGCTTCTTGCTTCATTCTCCAAACTCGAATACCTTGATTACCATATGAAACACAAAACATACTTTCATCACTAAATAATGTATTTTTCCAATCTTCTTCGCTCCACAAACGTCTTGATTTACACAAATTCAATCTTATACGCTTTTGTTTTGCAATCATGAGAGGTTTTGTTTTCGGTACACGAGATTCAAACTTAAATTTATGGAGACTTCTTAAAGTTGTCGATGTAGAAACTTCAACTCATTCTTCTTTCCATTTTCGGTGCAAAAATCGCACACTTTTAAAACGGTTTTTGTTAACTATATGCTTCAGTTTTCTGTCATCTCTAGCAGATATTTTTGGTTTTCGGCCACCATTTCGGCGATTATTTTGAAATTTTCCATTTTTTGAATATTGTGTTAGTATTTTACTAATGCTTGATTGCGAACAATGTAAATAATTCTCTATGTAACATTGATTTTTACCGTGCCGATACAAATCAACCATACGAAGTTTAATAGAGCCGCGAATATCATTCACACGACCCATTTTAAGACGAAAAAGCAAACAAACTGCAAAAAGAATACTGATTTTAAATAAAATCGTCTGAATTTGATCAATGATGCCACCAGTTATGAATTGGTGACAATTAAAGGAGAATTAATGTGAAATATTCTAATATTTTGAACCACTTGAATAAATATTCTAAAATTTTGACTTTTCAAAATAATTTTTTTAATTAATCTTTTCAAAGATGATATTAATTTTAAGATAATAAATAAGTTTAATTAACAATAAGTTTTTAATAAAAATATCGTTTGCATATTTGCATTAAAAGACATTAAATTACGAAACGATATTTTCAAATTTGTAAAAATAAGTAATTATTCTAATATTTTGAATATGAGCTGTATAAGGGTAAAGAATAAAAGTATGTGTAATTCTTATGTCAAAATTAATTATTAGTTAAATTGCCAAATTACCCAGGAAAATTCTTTTAAAGTTAAAATTTTCTTCGAAATTATTCTCATATTTTTATTATCTTCTATCTTTACAAGAAGAAAGTACTGGATTGGTGAAAATTTTCGACTTCCGGTTTTCGATGTATTTAAGTGTTTTAGGGGTAAGAGATTCCGAAAAACATGTTTTTACAAAATGTCTGTCTGTCAGTCAGTGCCTCTGTCTGTAGGTTTGTATGTGACACAAATTTTGTGGGCACTGTATCTCAAGAACTAATGCACGGAATTTAATAAATATTTATATTCAGTTAGTCCCTGATATAGATTGGTAGTGATCGGTTTTTGGTGTAAATCGTCCAAGGTGGCGATGTTATGCTGCATTTTCCAATAGCTCAGACTCAAGAACAAATGCACGAATTCTCATCATGCTTCAGATTCAGTTAGTCTTTGATATGGATTAGTGCTGATTACGTTTTGGTGTAAATCGACCTACAGGTGGCGCTGCTATGCTCCATCTTTCCCGATTTCCGCAATAGCTCTATCGCAAGAACTAATGCACGAATTTTCATCTGATTCCAGATTCAGTTAGACGTTGACGCAAGTTGTTGCTGATTAGGTTTAGGTGTTAACCACCCAATGGGAGGCGATGCTATGCTGGATTTTTTACGATTTTCGTAATAGCTCTAGCTGAAAACTAATACACGGATTTTCATCAAACTTCAGATTCAGTTAGACGTTGACATAAGTTGTTGCTGATTAGGTTGTGGTGTAAATCACACAACAGGTGGCACTGCTATGCTGCATTTTGCAGGATTTACACGATTTTAGCGATATCTTAAGAACTAATGCATGGAATTTCATATCTTTAGAATTCTCAAGACGGACATAGATTGCCATTTCATTTTGGTACAGTGGTAGTGAATTTTGAAGTATTAACATATGAGATAAAAGAAAGTTTTGGGATTGGCACATCCGATTAGTTTAATATATTTCAAATGAAAATAAAATTTCAAAGTAATTGCTTAGTAGGCGCAAAGGCCAACATAGTGAAAAGATTCCAAGCCGGGACTCGAACCCGGTCCATCAGTATAGCGCACTGACGTTCTACCGACTAAACCACTTGGAACGATACCCAGCAAGGAAAATTTCTCACTATTATATGTTGGCAAGGCTACAAACGCAGCACAAGATGGAATATTTACCATGAGCCACCAACGTGGGGCAAACACGGAATAATTGAAATATTGTATCCAAGGCGAATGTTTCCCTCTGGAATAATTTCCATGTATTAATATAGTTTCTATCGATGCTGTATTTAATTATTTTCCGTGTTTGCCCCACGTTGGTGGCTCACGGTAAATATTCCATCTTGTGCTGCGTTTGTAGCCTAGCCAACATATAATAGTGAGAAATTTTCCTTGCTGGGTATCGTTCCAAGTGGTTTAGTCGGTAGAACGTCAGTGCGCTATACTGATGGCCCGGGTTAGAGTCCCGGCCTGGAATCTTTTTCACTATGATGGCCTTTGCGCCTATTAAGCAATTACTTTGAAATTTGATTTTCATTTGAAATATTGTATCCAAGACGAATGTTTCCCTCTGGAATAATTTCCATGTATTAATATAGTTTAATATAGTATGGATTTATTTTACTTATTGGTAGCGTTCAATTAATATTAAACAGGAATTAATTCCAGAAAATTAAAAATATCTATTTAATACGACGTTTTAAAATGCCGAGTATAATCACAATTTCAATCTATTATAAAAGTTACATTCTTCGAATTGAAACTTCTATATTCAAAATGCTTTATAAAAATAACACAATTTAAATAGAAATTTCACTCTTTTTTACAAAATAGAATAGTGAGAGCGAAAGCAGAGGAAAAGCATTCTATTTCTCTGTAAAGAACAAAACCGTTGCCTCTTTCGAGCAATTCTTCATCATTTCCTCTTGAAAATAAGTTTGCTGTCCTTTATCAACACCAGAGCAGGCGTGAACTTACAGGATTAAACTTAAATTTCTTTTCTGCCGATTTGATTCGGCTTTGTGTTTTATGGCACAAAAAAGGACATACATATTTTAAATTACTACTTTTTTTCCAAATTCTTCCTTCACTGCATTTTTACTTTTTGTTAGAAAGAAAAAATCCTTTAGGGAAATAATTTATTTCAAATAAGATACAGAATTTTTTTAAAGGACATATATTAAAGGACAGGGTTCGATGATATAATATCAATGGATATATATCTTGATATATATCATGATAGATATCCGATATTTTTTTTTTCGAAGTATCAAGATGTTTGATATTTATTCTCAAAATATCATTGGACAAAAAAATCTCAAAATCTCATAATATTTTTGATATTTTCAATCGAAACAACTGCAAATGAAATTTTCAATTGTTATTGACTGTGTCATTCTGTAGATAAAGAATTTTTGTCTCAGGCAGTGACTTTTTTAGCCAAAGAAGAAAACAAATATACTTTCCAAACTTTGCGTTTGAAGATGAATTTTTAAATGAAGAACGATATTTATTATTATTATTATTTTAAAGGATAAATATTATAGTAAAGAATACGGTTCGATTATATATCGAGCTTTACCATTGTTTAGTTTACTTTTGAAATCTGTACAACATGTTAAAAAAAAAAGAATTATTTTATTACAATTATTTTTTATAAAGAGTGTTAAAGAAGGGACGGTAAGGTAAAAAAAAGGGGACCGTATAGGAAAAGGGGACGAAATGGGAAAAAAAAGCAACGGTAAGGATGGAACGGTAAGAAAAATTACCACCTATTTTTAGGAAAATCATGTTAAGAGCTAGTGATAGCCACAATGGTCATTGATTTTTAGAAACAATTGTTAACATTGGATTAAATTAAAAATTTTTAAATTTACCTCGAAAAGTGCAGGAATAAACCTTGAGGACGGTAAGACTACCAATAATGCCACGATCTTGAAATTGATATTTAAATGCTGATTTAAATTGTGCAGTAAATTTCCTGTCAAAGAATTTTAGACATTCTTTCTCTAGCAAACTTCTGCATGAGAAAAAATTTGAAAAACATTCTGTGGCTGCATCTGAAGTGATTTTCTGTATAAGTTTAGCAAGAGGGACGGTAAGGATGAAAAACCCAGCGACAGAGTTTAAAAAATAATATCAACCGTAAAAATGTGTGCAGGTTAATTTTTTGCTACATATTTATATAAAACAATTGTCCCAGTTTCGGGAAAAAATTACATCGAATTGCTTTTATTGAAACAATTTTATACAGACAGCTCCAAACTTAAAAATCAGCATCAGGGACACGGGACGGTATAGGAATTTTCCTGGTATTTGGACCCCCCAACATTGCCCAAAACTTATTTATCTTGTTAATATTGTTATGCTATCATACAATGGGATGTTCCCCAGAACATGAAATAAAAAAAAAAAACACAAAAAAATGTATTAAAATAAAAATTATTATTCAGGGACATAAAAGTCAAAAGATTGTGAGAATGTCCCATATGTGTTGAAATTTTTCAATAAAAAATACCATTTCGCATTTAAAATTTTGTGTGTAAAATATATTCTTTTTTTTTTTTTTGATACGGAATCCAATAGTTTGTTTTTTATGGGTGTTGAGCAAATTGTTTCTTTTTTCAATTAGTTGAACTATAATTTTGTTGTAAGTTAAAAAAGAAAGAAAGAAAAAGACATTTAGAATAATGTCTTATTAATTTTTCATTGTAAGTGCGATATGTTTTAGTTTCTAATTTATATTAATTTTTAAAATATTTGTTATCGGCAGTAAGTTGACTATTTCGAAAATATCTGATACCTATAATATATATATGTAACAAAATGACTGCCTTCCCTTATTTTTATAGCATATAGATGGCGCTGTTGCCACTGTCGGCAAAATATCCTGAGATATTTTGCCAAACATGAAGTGAAGTGAAGGTATGTAATTATGATTGTTCGGATTTAAGTAAAGTTTAGGCGTGTGTTCGAAATGTATCTCCCCTAGAGATGTTTTTATGGAAATGTATGTTCCAAAGTTATTTTGCGCTTTTCGCGAATCTGTATATATTTTGTGTGTGATTGTTATTAAAATGTGATTGTTTAAGTGTCGAACGAGTTAATCCTAACCCACAACGACACAAAATGACGCCCAACGTGAAAAAATCTCCTTCTTCAAAAACGAAATAAAAAGGAACCGCTATACCAGGTTCAAAATATTGTCATCCGGACAATAATGACAGTGGATAATTGTGTATTTGTCATCCTGACAAAGTAAGTGATTAAAAAGAATCTCCAAATTCTAAAGTTTGAGAAACCATTCTCAATTCTGTGAATGTGAAAGCCTAATTTCAAGAAAAGCGTTTTCCTTCTATAGTGTATTGCCGCCCTGGCAAATGAGTAAAAAGAATCAGCTAGATTCGTAATTGTATGAAATCATCATTTCAAGAATATGGTAAAAGGAAAAAAGAACCACTTCGGTTTAGAGCTGTAGCAAACCGCACATATTCGTTACTAAGTAACGGGTATTCTCTAAGATACGAAATACCGAATCGGTACTTCGAAGTACGACTCGTTAGTCGTTACTGCGTCAATACGCAGCCGAACAAAATGAAACTAACTTCAAACGCTGCTTACGTTTGTATAATTCATAAATGGAGCAGATAGCCGGATGCGGTAAAAGATGCGAATTTGTATTCAGACTCGGATATTTCGGCGTTAGTTGTTTACGTGTCAGTGTATGCGTATCATTCTGTTAGTATAATTTATTCTCAAATCTCAAACGATTTTGATTTCGTAGGGGCTTGTTGATTCCTTCATTATGGAAAGAAAAAGAAGCATAGCTATTTTATACTCTGAGCTTGCAGTACCATCTGAAAGAATTTTTTTTCAAAATCAGGTTATATATTATCTGAAAGGCGTGCTTCATTAAAACCAAAATGAATGGAAAAAATATTATTATAAAACATAAATCAAAGATTTCTAAAATAATAATGCGATTGACGTGAACTGTTGGTTTATAAGATGATAAAGTCTAAAATGAAACACATTTCTTTTAAATATTCTGAAAATTTTTAAGAAATTCTGTTCTAAAATTTACAGGTTTGCTTTCAGTGCATTCTTTATCCTATAAAAATATCTTTGTACGTGTATTTATGTTTTAAATTTAAAAAAATATATTTTTTTATGATAAAGACGAGTTTTTAGATTGCTTGTAAAAATGTTTTTATGATAACGTTTAATTTTTTTAACCTCCGGTATGCTATTTCTTTCTTCCAGCTAAGCTAATAAAATGTCGTCTCCAAAAAAAAAAAAAAAAAAAAAAACACGCCCCGTTGTATAAGCCAGCCGTAAAACAAAGCAGAGGTATCATTGTACGGAATAATCTCTACCGCATTTTTTTTAACTTCTAAGCATCGCACATTTCCAATTTTTATACCGTCGTATTGGGGAAAAAGTACTTTTAAATGCAATTTGTTTGAAAACTGCATCTCGATTTATTTTTGAGATATTATTATTATTATTATTATTATTTTTTTTTTTTTGTAGTTTTAAATGCCATTTGTTTAATTTTTGTAACTCAAGTACTCCATTTCTGTAGAAAGTAAAAGTACAGGAAAAATAGTTGGAAAGTACCAATTATATCTTTTTGTTGCCATTTTCTCATAAAAACTGAAAAAAAAAAGGTAATTAAAATACCTGCTGTTTCGAAAAAATATAAGTTAATAACTTCTGATAAAACATGAAGTTTTTATAAACGGAACTTAATTTTAAGTATCTACATTAATATTACAAACAAATGAAAGCATATGAATCATGAGATAGCCATTTTTTTTGTCGAATTTCTTAAATAGCGAAATAAATTCTTCATCGGATACGGATCACGTCATTTTATATAAAATGAACGCGTGTGTGTCTTATAACTGAACTATCTATATTTATGTACATATTTTTTTTTTTTTCATCGGTGGTGACACTAAATTTTGAAAAAGCAGAATTACTGTTTTCCAATTTTTTTTTAACCATTTGGAAAAATGGTTATTGTCTTCTGTCAGGGTAGGAAATCAAAAATATATCTGAAGCTTTTTATTGGTTGAATCCGCATTTTATTCGTTTCCTGATGGGTCTATACAGTAATCTGTATTTTCCCTTTACTTTCAACAGAGATGGATACTTCTGTTGCCACTATGGCAAAAAAGTAATAAAAACTACAAAAACAAATTAATAACTCAGAAACAAATTGAAGTTTGAAGCAACTTGAAGCTTTCAAACAAATTGCAATTAAAAATGTATTTTTTTCTCTATACGACGATATAAAAAGTAATATTGTGGGATGTTTAGAAATTTAAAAATGAAACTTCATTTAAAATTGGTCCAAGAATGTTAATGTTTAATCCATGGCGTACGAAATATGTATGATCAACTCCGTGCGATTTTTTATGTCTTAAATTTTAGTCTTTGAAAAAATCATTTTCCAAATGGTCGTTGTAATTTGTTAAATTGCTTTTTTTTTTTCCTGTTTGGCTTGTAAAAATAATTGGCACAGATGTCATATACGCACCATATTGGCGCAATTTTTTTCTGAGGCCAATGTCATATAATCACCGGGGTACTTAACTGGCGGCAAAGTGCCGTTATTTTGCTTGATATGGTAACTCGGATGTTGTTTATTTGTTAATAAATTGTATAGTTACTTTTATTTTCTTTTTTTAAATTATATAAATTGTTTTGTTCTATAGTTATTAATGAAACATTTTTTATTTATTGTTATTCCCTATTTAATATAAATATATATGTGTAACTTGTATTCGAAAACGAGGTTTTCAGCAAATTGGCATCAGAAAAAAAATCACGCTAGTGTGATGCCTATATGACATCTGTGCCAAATATTTTTGTTGCTATGTTTTTAAATTTCATATTTGAAAAAAGGGTATTTTAAATATAAATCAATAATTTCAGAAATAATAATGTGACTGAAGTACAGTGTCATTTGATAGGATAATCACGTAAGAAATTAAATATATATATATTTAAATATTTTCATATTATTCCAGAAATTAAATTTTCATAATACATAATTACTTTTAGTGTAAAATTAATAAGTAAATTTGTTTGTAAAATATTTTGGCTGTGTAATTATATTTCATAGTTTTCGTATAAATTTGGTGAACTTTTACTCTTCCTAAATTGCTTTCTCCGATTATTTCTTATTTCATAAGTAAGAAATTATACAATTTAGACATGTTATATTCAATTATGCATCGTATTTTAATTTTATTTGCCTTTTTTTCATTAAAACGTAGGAAATTAAATGTATTTTTAACGTACAGGTGGCAGCACATATTTTATGTTAAAATAGTAACGAATTCTTCAAAAGACTCATGTGCGGTATATAATTAGATTTGCTATTGCTGCAGGTTTGTAGTACATACGATGATTGTTAATACCCGGTTTTTTAACAGTAACGAAAGTAACGAGTAACGAATACTTTCTAACGGGTAGCGAGTTCGAAAGTAACGACATCATACGGGTATTCATTTAGTCGTTACTTTTACAGCACTACTTCGGTTCTAATGTGTGCATTCTTTTTGATATTAAATCAAGTAATTAGTGTCATCCTTATGGAATAATTATTTGTGGGGTATGCTTCAAGCTTCAAAGTTCTCAAGGCGAAAGTGTGCTGTTAAAAGTGAAAAAAAAAATCTTTGAGTTTGTTACATAATTGCTGTTTGCGATCATCGAATACTCGTTACGCAATTCTAAAATGTTTTCGGAATAACTTTCAGTGTTCTGCTATCGCCGATATTCTGTGTGTTTAAAAGAAATCTGAAACTGTCACGTGACCACCGAAGAATGATTATCTAAAGATAAATTTTGTTTTCTTACCGGTAAAAAGTTGAAATTTTTTTTTCTGTTTATTGCTGGCCAGCTGGTGGTTTATTTATTTTTAAATGCTGTTTATTTATGGTTTTTTTTTTTTTTGTTCTTTAAGAGTATTATGAAAGATTAATTTTCTGAAAGGGAAAGAATTATATAATTTCTTTTGGTAAATTTTTTTTTTCTCAATTCAATATTATTTGAGTAAGTGAATTTTATGATTATTTCTTTTAACTGTGCACAGCGTAGTATAGTAGAAAATAAAAGTGATTTCAGTAATCGTCAATAATTATTTAGAATGTTGTTTATTTTAAAGAAGTAAGTGAGTACTTTATTTTGATATTTTCTTGCTTTCATTTTGTTGCTTTTTATTTGTGAATGAAAATTTCGTTTTCACATCAAATTATCCATGGTATTTGATATACTTTAAATTTTATGATTTAAACATTTATGACAGTTTTATACGGTAAGTTATATTGGTAAAAAAAAATTGCATATTAACTGATTATAATATTTTTGCATTAATATTTACATGAGCTCATGTTTAATCAGAGATAAATTTTAGTATGATATTAAATTATTTCTTGTATGTATTATCAATTGTTTATAAAGTTTATGCATATTTATCTGTTTATGTCTGACCTGTAAGGGGAAGGTAGTTGTTTTGGTACTTAATTATTTAATGGGTAAAATATTGCATATAATTTTGTAATTTAAGCATAAATTTAACTGATTTGAGGAAAAATGGCGTTTCTTTCTAAAGGAAAAAAAATCGATTTATATAATTTGGCTACCGAATTAGAGCTTCAGGTAGATGCAGATGATAAATTAGTATCCTTGCGTGAAAAAATTATGAAGTGCGTACTTTTCAAAAACGACGAGCAATTTGTAAAAGAGGCATTAATTGCTATCGTGGAAAATAGGAAAAAACAAGAGAGCATAGAAGAACAAAATAGGAAAAAACAAGAGAGCATAGAAGAACAAAATAGGAAAAAACAAGAGAGCATAGAAGAACAAAAAGTTAAAGATAAACGTATCGCTGATGAAAGAGCGTATGAGCTAGAAAAACTTAAGCTACAAGCTTTGTTGAAAAATTCAAATGGTCAGGAATTCTGGAAAAATCAGGTAACCAAAAATGAAACTAGCGAACATTTTGGAAATTTCAAAAATGCTTCTCCTACATCAAAATATACGAATTTACGCTTTGTAAATGATGATAAGCGTCCAATTATAAGCTGTTTTGGCTGTGGGAAACAAGGTTTTGTGAAAGCAAAATGTCCTAACTGTTCCCCATCTACGCAAGTAAAATCAGCAAATTTTAGTTCCCTACATCTCCAATCTTGTTATATTAATACACAGGCAACACCTATGTTGTATATAAAGGTAAATGGTATTACAGGGGTAGCTTGCGCAGATACCGGAGCTACACATTCCATTGCTGGGGAAATGTTGTTCAAGCTTCTCCGTGACCAAGGAACTTCATTCGAAGAGACCAGTGTAAACATAACGCTCGCTGATGGCATACGAAAAGAAACTAACGTTCTTCAAGCAACAATCACTGTTGAAATAGAAGGTCGCAGAACTAATACAACGATTTTTGCGTTACCCGGAGCCACCGGAAATAGAACATTGTTAGGCATAGATTTTTTGAATAAAATGGGGATTGTGTTGGATATGCGAAGCCAAAGTTGGTATTTCCAGAACAATCCAAGATATAAATTTCCTTTTGTTGATGATCCTTTCAAAACGACACCTGAAATCTCAACACCAAATGTCAAAGTTAACACAGTTATGTTAAGAGAAAATGAAGGTCAAAACCTATCTGCAATACAACGAAAGAGACTTAATGACTTGCTTGAAAAAATTTCCAATACCTTTCAACCAGGGGGAGAAGCAACACCCGTCGTCGAACATCACATAAACACTAGAGAACATCGTCCTATATCATTACCACCTTACAGATTATCACCGTCAAAGAAAGAGTTGTTGAAAACGCAAATTGATGATCTTCTTGCCAAAGGAATTATTGAGCAATGCGAATCTCCATATTCTGCACCAATCGTGCTTATTCCTAAGCAAATGGTAGTGTACGTCTATGTGTAGACTACAGGAAGCTCAATGAGGTGACTATACCGGATACCTATCCACTCCCTCGTATGGACGATCTTCTACATCAGGCAAAGACTGCCCAATTCATGACCACTCTGGATCTGAATGCTGGCTACCATCAGGTGAGTGTCTATGGGCCTGATCGTGATAAAACTGCTTTTGTATGTCCTCTCGGAACATACCGCTTTCGAAGAATGCCTTTTGGACTCCGTAACGCTCCTGCAACGTTTCAGAGGACGATGGATAACTTTCGCAACGGACTCCCAGATGTAAATATTCTCTCTTACCTTGATGACCTCATTATTTTATCATCAAGTTTTGAACAACATCTATCTGATCTTGAAGCTGTTTTTCAAAGATTAGACAAATGGAAACTTTCTGCAAATCGAGAAAAATGCAACTTTGCATGTTCCAGAGTAAAGTACTTAGGACACTGGATAACTCCAAATGGCCTAGAAGTTGATCCTGGGAAAATTGATGCTATTGTGAGGATCCCGCCTCTCAAGAATATAAAACAACTGCAATCGTTTCTGCAGACATGTTCATGGTATCGCCGTTTTCTACAAGATTTTGCAGAAATATCCAGACCACTTAGTAACCCCACTAAGAAGAATGTTGAATGGCATTGGGGTGCCGATGAAGAAAATGCATTTCAAACCTTGAAGCAATACTTGGTTTCAGCACCAATATTGAAACAGGCTGATGAAACAAAACTCTTCATCATTCGAACCGATGCAAGCAATTATGCTCTTGGAGCAGTACTTCTCCAGGGTAAAGGTGCGGAAGAGCATCCGATTGAGTACGCCAGTAGATTACTGACTCATGCAGAACGCAACTATCACACCACGGAACGAGAAGCTCTTGCTGTTGTCTGGGCTCTTAATAAATTCAGAGGATACATTGACGGAACAGAAGTTACTGTAGCATCCGACCACCAGCCTCTCCGATGGCTCATGAGCTTAAAGTCCCCTTCTGGAAGACTTGCCAGATGGGCTTTACAGTTGCAAGAATTTAATCTGAAAATAGAGTACATTCCAGGTAAAGCGAACGTCATATCTGACATGCTTTCTCGTCCTGCGTGTGATCATATCAGTAAAGAAGATTGTGATATTTGCACCATAATGATTGATATCCCTGCTAAAATGCCTAGTAATCTACGTGCTGAACAAATGAAAGATGAAGAATTAAAGAAAATTATTAAAAGTTTCGAAGATGAAGAAAAAACTCTAGACTACACTAACTGGACTGAACGCGGTTATGTTATGAACCAAGGAGTTTTATACAGGTATTCCCCAACTTCGGAATCTGATGAAGCACAACTAGTAGTCCCCTCACATGAAAGGGAGAAAATTTTAAAAGAACACCATGACTCACCTACGGCTGGTCTCTACGGTGCTGAAGGTACATTTAATAGAATATCCAAAAGATATTATTGGACTGGAATGCGTTCATACATTGCAGATCACGTCAAACATTGTGCTGAATGTAATAGGTATAAACCTTCTAATCAAAAACCATCCGGTTTGTTACAAACACCAGTGTATTCACAACGATTTGAAGTTCTATCAATCGATCTTTTTGGCCCTTTACCAAAAAGTAAGAATGGTAAAAGATGGATATACATAGTAGAAGACTGTGCAACAAGATGGGTTGAACTATTTGCCCTTACAGAAGCTACTGCAGCACAGTGTGCAACTACTTTGCTCGAAGAAGTTATCCTTAGATATGGTCTACCCAGACGTATAATATGTGATAACGGACCACGATTTGTAAGTAGTGTGATGCAACAACTTTGTTTCCTTTTAGGTATCAAACAAAACCCAACTCCCATATATCATCCTCAGGCAAACCCTGTGGAGAGAAAAAATAGAGCTCTCAAGCCGAGATTGGCTATATTAGTAGAGAATGACCACTGTTCATGGGAAGAGAAACTTCCAACAATACGTTTTGCAATGAATACTGCTAAGTGTGACACCACTGGAGAAACAGCAGCATTTTTACAATTTGGGAGAGAATTAAGAACGACAGACGATGTTCAACACAACATTCGTGCTGTAATTCACAATGACAACTTTGTACCTGAAATTACACCATACCTCAAGAAATTTGCAAACTTCACCAAAGACATTAAGGAAAAAGTTGAAGCCAAGCAAGATCAAAGAAAGAAATACGCTGACCGTAAAAGAAAATCAGGACATTGTTTTGCTCCAGGAGACAAGGTTTGGGTTGACTTACATCCAGTAAGTAAAACCTCTAGCAATAAGACTGCAAAGTTCATGCCTAAACGTGACGGACCATACATTATTTTAACTCACAAATCGCCCACCACATTTGTTATAGCAAGCATGGACAATCCAAATGAACCTCTTGCTACATGTCATACTTCAGCTTTGAAACTGTGTAATGACTCTGACATTGTGCCTGTTGCACCTATTAGGAAACGTGGCAGACCACCTAAAAAAGTTACTGGTTCCTCACCGGGACGTCTGCGGAACCAGAGGGGGTGGTTGTAACAAAATGACTGCCTTCCCTTATTTTTATAGCATATAGATGGCGCTGTTGCCACTGTCGGCAAAATATCCTGAGATATTTTGCCAAACATGAAGTGAAGTGAAGGTATGTAATTATGATTGTTCGGGTTTAAGTAAAGTTTAGGCGTGTGTTCGAAATGTATCTCCCCTAGAGATGTTTTTATGGAAATGTATGTTCCAAAGTTATTTTGCGCTTTTCGCGAATCTGTATATATTTTGTGTGTGATTGTTATTAAAATGTGATTGTTTATGTGTCGAACGAGTTAATCCTAACCCACAACGACACATACATATATATATCGTGACCCTATATATATATATACCGTGACCCTACTTTCATAGCTCGTTAAAAGCGTGAAAATCTCAATACAGTTTAAATAATGAAATGATTTTTAGCGTGAAAGTTGTTCGTTTTAAACGTGTTCTCGTTTTAGCCGTGCTCGTATTAAGCGAGCTCGACTGTATATTTAAATAATGTGGATTTATAGCCGTCTAATAATTGATGTTAAAATATGAACTAAATTTAAAAATGTAATTATAAGGTTTTTATTGCATCTTGTTATTCTAATTCCGAGTACAATTATAAAAAGTAATGAAGGAAAACTTAAAGGGACAAGTATAATCTGCATTTTGAAGATATGTCTGGCCTTTTATAGCCATAAAATCATGCATATAATGTACGTTCGTACAATGTACGAACGTGGAACTTAAAAAAGATCTTTATTTCGTTATGCCTAAGATATCTTCTAAATGTAGAATATACTTGAGCAAAAAATAAATTTAAATAAGATTATAGGAAATATAATATAAAATGGGATATGCAAAATAGTGTTTTACAGTTCTCAACCTTTTTAGGTGCGTTCGTAATTATATAAATACGTAGCACCTATAGTCGTCGTTCAGTCCGTCTGTCTGTCCGTCCGTCTGTCCGTCCGTCTGTCCGTCCGTCTGTCTGTCCGTCCGCATATAACAGAGCAAAAACTACCCGACCGAATGATCTGAAATTTTTAATATATAATTGCTGCAAAATTTTGTCGAGCCATTTCCAATTTTATGAAAATCGGATGTATAGTTTAATTACAGGGACAGTCAAAAGTTTTTCTTTACATTACGGCCAATGGGAAAAATTATTGCAAGTGAATTTTAATGATGTTACATACTTCCGAATGGTCTGAAAATTTTAATATATAATTGCTGCAAAATTTTGTCGAGCCATTTCCAATTTATGAAAATCGGACGTATAGTTTAATTACAGGGACACCCAAAAGTTTTCCGTTACATTACGGCCAATGGGAAAAAATTATAGCAAATGCATTTTAATGATTTTACAGCCTTCCGAATGGTCTGAAATTTTTAATGTATAATTGCTGCAAAATTTTGTCGAGCCATTTCAAATTTTATGAAAATCGGATGTATAGTTTAATTACAGGGACACCCAAAAGTTTTCCGTTACATTATGGCCAATGGGAAAAAATTATTGCAAATGCATTTTAATGATTTTGCAGCCTTCCGAATGGTCTGAAATTTTAAATATATAATTGTTGCAAAATTTTGTCGAGCCATTTCAAATTTTATGAAAATCGAATGTATATTTTAATTACAGGGACAGTCAAAAGTTTTCCGTTACATTACGGGGAATGGGGAAAAAATTATTGTAAGTGCATTTTAATGATGTTACAGACTATGCACTTATGAAGCGCAAAAAAATATACATTCAGTACAATATGGGGTGCAAAAAATAATTATAAAACTAGTTATAGTACGAACGCACCTCATTTGCCACGTTTGACGAGCAATTTCCAACTTGTTTAAAGTAGGAATAAATCCAAGAAAATTACATTATTTAATAGTGTACGTATAAATTTTAGATCTTTTTTTAATTTTTTTGGTTATCTCTACTAGTCCGAAAAGTAAGCGCGATTTTATAAACCCTTGAAATTTGTAAAAGAGCATGTAAAGCCGCAGGTTTTGACCTCCTCCTCTAAATAAAAAAATAAATTAATATAGAAATTCTTTAGAATGGAAGTTTAACTTCTTTTTAGGGTTCCGTACTTAAAAAGTAAAAACGGACTATTATAAGATCACTCTTGTGTCTGTCTGTCACAGCCATTTTACTCGCAAACTATGGAACGTGGAAAGTTCAATTTAGGCAAATTAATAAAGATTATTGCCCCACATATTTACAGGGCATTAAGCATTTACAAATATATTTAGGAAAAATGTAGAAGAGTTAATTAAGTTACTTGAATAAAAAATCTTTTCTTTGTACATCGTGTAAAAGTTTCGTAACGGTAAACTTAAAAATACATTTTTTTAATTTAAGGTATTATATTTTCAGAGAAATCGTAAAAAACGAAATGCAGAAATATGCCCCCCCCCCCCCCCTCTATTTCCGAATCTACTGAAACTAAAATTATCAAAAAATTAGAGGAAGTAGACGTTAATTTAAACCTTGCAGAAAAACTATAGCGTAGGCCACATACGCTTTTAGATCTTTTAGATCTCTAATAATACCCTAGGCCACATAGTTTTTGAGAAAAGTGCCTTTTTGCCTGCATTCTGCAAAGATATTGAGGAGCGCTGGAGGTACCTATCGTAGCAAAATTATAAAAGCATTGTTGATAATGATTTTCGAAAAAAATCGTCGGTAATCAGTCGCGATATTAACCCTTAAAGACATGGACTTTTGGACATATATAATGACAGGGGAGGCGTACTCTATGTACCATTAGTTTTTAAAGCCTAGATAACAACTTTTAATTATATATTTGGGTAATGCAATACGCATCAGCAGTATAAAAGCAATAAAAATCAAATTGTTCAAAACAAACTAATTTAATTAGAATTAATCACATAAATACTATGGGATTCGCGACTATATTTCATTGAGTGGATCTCTCAATGCGCTTCCCGTGTCTTTAAAAGTTAATTAAAAACCTATCTGGAAATACGCGAAGCGGCCCAATGCGGCGTTGCATCGTTGCGACCTCCTTTCGAAGCGCGCTTAGCACAATGCCACATTTAAACTTTGAAAAAGGTTTTGTTTTAGCTACGCTGTAAAAAGGAAATATTATTATTACGCTGAATTTGGGTTTATGAAATGTCAAATGAAGTTTAAATATGCACTACTTTTATTGTCAGTACCGAATTAAGTTCATAAAAACAAACAAACAAACAAAAAAAAAACAGATTAGGATAAGATAAAAAAAAAAAAAGAGTTATACAGAATAGCAATATTTGATATTATTTAAGCTTCATATCTTTTTGAACTTTTATTGTATACCCGTTCATTCTTTTTTAGTAGTATACACAGCTATACCCAATCCTACGTTGTATAGTTTTTTACAAAGTCTTATTATTCTTTTAGCAACGATTTATTTTAATAATACAGTTAATAATTAATATATTTATTGTACGGAACCCTCGGAACGCGAGTAACACTCGCACTTGGCCGTTTATTGTTATAGATTTCCAGGTGGAAAGCTGGGCAAGAAAATGGTGAAGCAAATAAATAAATAAATAAAAATAAATAAATAAAAATAAATAAATAAATAAATAAATAAATAAATAAAAATAAATAAATAAATAAAAATTAAATAAAATAAAAAAAGTTTGTTGAATTTTTGTGGAACACCCTTAATTGTTCCCTTAATGCTTCTTACCATTGTATAAATCTTTGATTTGTAACTATAACTTCTTTTATTTTTCAGGATCGCGATAAAAATGACAAAATAATTGAGCCATCGCTAAGCATTCCTGTTCTTTTAAAAGCAAAAAATACTACTGCTCTCTTCCGAGAAATTCCTCATCATTTCCCCTTGAAAATAAGTTTCCCGGCTTTTATCGACAGCAAAATGGATTTACGTTTATCGCATTAAACTTAAATTTATTTTCTGCCCTTTTCACTTCGTTCTCAGTTCGAAAGCACCCAGAAAGGGGATACATATTTTAAATTACTATTTTTCCCCATTCATCCTTTGTTTAACTTTTACTTATTGTTTTAAAATGAAAATCATCCAGAGAAATCTAAAATAAGATAAATATTAAGATAAAGAATAAAATTATGCCAACTATATCAGAAAGAAAAATAATAATAATAATAATAATAATGCCCGTGAATAATGCTGGAGTTATGTTGACGGTATAGAGGTCTGCACTTGCCGGAATTTCCAGGCCCGTTTCAAAAACTAAAACTTCAGCCGGGCCCAGCGCGTGCTAAAATTACAAAAAACAGGCCCGGCTTGTGCAATAATTAACCTCTTAGTTCCGAAGCTAAAATAATAATGCAAATGCTTATTCATTGGTTTTTTCCAAACAAAATGATATCGTAAATGACAGAAAAAATATCTTTTCTGAAATGGATCCTTTAGGGTTCCCTGCCTTTTTTGGCCGCACCCGACCTTAGCATCTTTAAAATCTCGTTGCCCCTCATCCCCCCCCCCCCACACACACATACTTCCTACTGTAGCATAAAATTCTTAATATATAAAAATTAACTTATTCACATAGAGAAAGACTGAAAGAGTATTAACTTTGGTAAATCATTTCATATTCTTTAAATTGTGATATGGATCAATTTTTTTTTGTTTTTATTACTATTTTATGAATCCGATGATGTCATACATCTTCGCATTTGCACCTAGAAAAGTGTTATTGTTTTTGTTTGTTTGGTTTTTGTTCTTTTTTTGGCAACTTAACTCAGACACAAATGTGTTACATAGTCTGCAATTTCATCTTCGTGAAATTTTTTTCAAGAGACTTCCACATTTTGCATAACATTTGATAGAATTGATACATTTATTATTAAATTTAGTTCTTCATTAAGATATTTTTTTAACAACGAGACTACATAGTAAATAAATTCACAAGTAGAATTACCGGATTCACCTTTATCGTTTTACAGTATCCATTTTTCTTTCACTTATGTAACATAATTCTCTGATTACTTATTCTTTTACCCATTATCGTTCGTTGGCCACCATATATTATCAGATTTTAAGATTTAAAAAACATATATTATGATGTATTTTTATATATGTGCGGTCTGCACAACAGCCATAAGAAGTTTTACTTTTTACCATTTCCTTATGCGATACTCATATTTAGGGATTTATTAATTTAATAAAAGCAGTATCTTGTTTAGGTATTTCAAATATATTTTAGGTTAAATGTGTTCAACATATGTAAAAGTTTTTTTGTGACATATTGCACTGTCAATAGAAATGCAAGTTTCATTCAATAAATATATATACTTTTAAAAGTCTGTAATAATAAAATAATATTATAATCAGAAAAATTGTAAAATTATTTTAATATATATGAAAGTGCCCAAATCAGGGTTGGGTTTTTGACGTCAAAAACTGGTTTTTGACATGACAAGCGTCAAAAACTGGTTTAAACTGTCATAAACTGGTTTAAAACGTCGAAAACTGCAAACGTTGAAGCAGGCTCAAAAAGCTGTTGCATTTAATGATACCTTTCCATCAAACAATGGAGTCCTCCCTATAGCACTGAAATAAGAAGACGGGAAAGGGGATTCTTTAGCTTCATACACAGCCAGTATGGTTAAGCATCCATAAATTCTCTCTGTAGCTCAAGCGCGAGCTGAATCAACTGATACAGCAGTCAATCCTTGTCCCTGATGGTTGAGATGCAAAGTATAAGCCAAACAATGGTATGGTTTCATGATTTGATCCCTTCTAATATGTACTTTTTCAATATGGGCTTAAAGGAATTTTCTTTCAGATGACCGAGCCAATTTTGTTCAGTTTTAAAATCGAAAAAATTTTTATATATTGAAAGAAAGCATGTTTTAAAAAGATTTTGACTTTAAGCTTTTTTTTTAAAATTAATTCTCTTATTTTGTAAATGTTTAAAATTAATAATCCAATTTCAATTTTGAATGGAATGGTTATTGCCTAGACTAGAATAACATTGATGCACATTATCCTGTTATATATATTCAAAAAAATCTGCACTTTTCTAAGATTTTTTTCCCATAAAAAAAGCTAGCTTTAGCTTTAAGCTCTCAAAAGTAAGCGAAATTAAAACAATTTTAAGTAAGAGAAAATATGTACAGCTCAGTTGAGCTTAATGTCTACTTTTTAGAAAAACACAATTTTACAAAAAAAAATTTAACTAAAAATTTTACCCTGTTAAAAAGTTGTACTTAACAATAATACTTTACTATGTACTAATTACTGATATACAGTAAGAGTGAATTTAAAATATTACATGTAATGTTGTCATGTGTGACATTTAATTTGAATTTTTACAAATCAATTTAGTATTTGAGGTTTTTGACAGATGGTTTTTGAGAAGAAGTTTTAGACATGACGGTTTAAACTATGGTTTAAACCCGACATAAACTGACACATGTCAAAAACTTGCCAACCCTGTAATTATTACTAATACTATATACTAATTATACAATACAGTAATGGTGAATTTTAAATATTACATCTAATGTGTGACATTTAATGTGAAATTTTACAGATCACTGTAAGTATTTGAGGTTTTTGACAAGGGGTTTTTGACATGACGGTTTAAACCGCAGTTTAAACCGTCAAAAACTGACACGTGTCAAAAACCTGCCAACCCTGGCCTAAATATTAAAACTAAATCATACAATTATTCCGGTTGTAGTTTGTGTGCTTTTTTTGGGGGGGGGGGGACTTTTTGAAAATGTGTTTTTATTGAGTTATGTTTTAAATTTTCATATATTATTTCTATTTTTAGCCTACAACTTGTCTTTTATTTAAAAATAAATAAATAAAGTAAAAGTAAAGTAAAAAACTGAAAATGGGTCAAAAAAAATTCTGAAATTGCCCCCTAAAATGTCAAATTGTCCCCCCTGTGGGGCGTACGCCCCACTTTGGGAACCACTGCTAGACGCTTAGTAATTTAGGTTCAAAAATATGGATCTAAAACTACAACCCCCTTAAAAACATTAATTTAATAACCATTTACTTAAACGCAATCACGATTTAAGAGCTTTAAACAAGTAAATAATCTACAAATCCTTAAAAATTTTTATTGAAAAAGATTTAAGTTAAATACTTATGAAAATTTCTCACTATCTTGGTCATACTGTCTTTTGGGCATTTTTTGGCCTTTTGCAAACTCAGATGAAAATAACATTAATTTCATGTGGGAATCATCTTAGATGCTGTCATTTCTTCATTTGCTTTGAATGCAAAAAACACTCAGCTATTAAGCAGTTATGTGAAAATGTAAAAACATCGGACATTTTAGTTTTTATAAGGAAAAGAACATAGGTCTCCATATGGGGACCCAGGGACCGAAGAAGTTAATCAAAGCAGACTCGAATCAATTTCCATAGAAAATACCGAATTTTCTTACCATACAATTAAGATTTTTTTCTAAAATACTGCATACACATTTATGAGGAAATTTAATATTATAGATTATTATATGTTTTAGATTACTATATATTCGCAAGCATATTATATGTTTTAGATTACTATATATTCGCAAGCAATGCTATTCTGCATAGAATGCAGAATAGCATTTGTACCGGCCTTCCATATAGACACAGTATATAGGAAGAAAATGTAAGCCTGATCCTGGCTCGGACCGAGTCTGCAGAAATAATTAAGCCCTGGTTCAGACACGATTCAACTACTGCTCTTACACTGTTAAAAATTTCAGTAAAAAACAAACACACACACACACACACACACACACACACACACAAAAAACAACAACACCGAGACTGTAAATTTACACTAGTTCTTGGTTAAATGCATTCGATTGAGTTTCTCGGTCAAGACTCTACGTAAATTTACGCCAGTTCTCGGTTAAATGCATTCGAATGAGTTTCTCGCTCAAGACTCTGTAAATTTACACTAGTTCTCGATTAAATAAATTCGATTGAGTTTCTAAGTCAAGACTCTCTGTAAATTTATGCTGGTTCTCAAATGCATTCTATTGAGTTTCTCGGTCATCGTTTTACAGACATTTCCCTTGTCTTGTATCTAATTCCCTGTAGGGATTTTCATGTCTTTCAATCAAATTAGATAGAGTAGAGAAATAGTCGGAGCTAAATATTTTCAAAAAGTGGTAATTTTCTAAATCATTTTCATAGTTATAATTTTTCTTAAAAAAAAAAAAAAAGTTACATGAAACAATTTCAACTGCAAAAGCCTTTCCATTTACAGAGAGAATCATAATACATTTAAATACATTGGTTTATAAGAATTGTGATATAACCATAAAATTATTTTGGGTTAATTAATCTGATTATTTTTGTGAATATTTTACAAAAAGAGTTATAACTACTGATATATTTAACTAGTTTTAATGAAAAAAATATACCTAAATTTCACATTATTATTATTTAAAAATTCCAGTATATCTTCCGATATTAAAGAAGATAATTATTGAGAAGAAGCAATTTCTAGATAAATAATTCCGTAAATAAAGGATTAAAAAATTAAATTTGATTAAAAAATAATAGGTATTATGTATCGGTCCAAACTGAATTAAAATAAACCGTTTAAGAAATTTTCTAACGAATATATTTGAAGCGAAATCTTTGAAAAGCACAAATACAATAGATTTTTCCCCGCTTCATTATCAAAGACATCCTTTGTACACAGCACCAACAGCTCCTATGGCGCACTTGGTAAGGTGGTTTTCTCCTGCCCAGAGGTCTCGTGCTCAATTCCCAAACCTGCTAGTAAAAAATTAAATGGTACAGCAGTTCAAATTTACTCGAATAATTCTGATAATTCGAAGTTTTAAAATTCACTGATTTCAAAAACTATGTTAAATTATTTTCCTTAAAAATAAATTGATTTACAGAGTCTTGTGTATTTTTAACGATGTTAATTTACCGAGTTTTGTGTATTTTTAACGATGTTAATTTACTGTAAATCTGTTTTTCTAATCTCTGTAATTTTACATAAGACTTACGATACTGGATTACCAGTAGATTCTCTGTAATTTCACAGAAAAATTTTTAACAGCGTAAGCTGGATATGTTATATTTCTGTACTGAAGTCAATCTAACATCGGTTCGTGCAGCATATTTATACTTATCCCCGTCTCATTTGCGACCAATGAAAATTGTTCATATTTTATTGGTTTAGTTTAATCCTTTTAAATGTTATATCGGGCCAATTTTTTTCATTTCGCTCGGCCCGGACTGGCCCGTTAAAAAATTGTCTTTAATCCGCCGGCCCGTTGGAAAAATTCACTGCAGTTTGCCGGTGACAACGCCTCTATGACGGTGGCAACGATGCGAGTAATAAATTTAGATTTTACTGAAATATTTAAAACTTCTAAATGTTACATATTTCAATTTTTACATCGTTAAATACCTGAAAAAAAATGTACTTTTACTTTTCGTATTTTGATTCCGGCTAATATTTCATAACGAAATTAAAACTTCATCAGTAAAAAAATAAATAAAATTGAATAAATAAAACATATATTTAATATATATGTAATCGAAATGCGCTCTTAACCCTTTAGTACACAGATTTGCATATATGCAAAGAACAGTGTTTTGAATTTAATGGATTTTTTTATTCGTATATACATAATTCACACTAGAAAATTAAAATAGCAATATTTGCTTTAATTAATAACAGGCATTCCGCATTTAAATAAAGAAAAATTAACCATTGAAACTTTCTGGTGTAACGTCAGATTCTCTGAACCACTTAATTTCTAGAATGTATTCTATCAAGGTAATTAAATGGTTAAAGGTTAAGTTTTATAAAATAAATAATTATATAAATTAAGGTATTTGGAGACACATTTATTAAAATGTTCACTAATTTGCAAAATTTTAGCATAAAACAGCCACACGACAGTAGTTTTTACTTGTATTGCAGATGCGCAACAGAAGAAAAGATTGACGTAGTATACGAAAAATGTATCTCTGATTTTTTTCATTATTTTTACTGTGTAATAAACCTTTCAGAGAATCATATATAATTTTTTCGAAACAAAATAAAAAAATCGCGCATTTAAGGGTTAAACACTGAAATGAATAATAATCAAAAGGCTGTGAGTAGCTAAATCCTCGGCAATTTCTTCGGCCCCTAACATGCGGTAAATATGAAAGTATCGCCTTTACTAATTTTAAATTTTTTTATTTGAATACACCCAGCAAAGAAAGAAACAGTGGGCCATCAGCTTGAAAAAAGATGGCAGCCAGCACTGCCATCAGTGGTAAAGTGCAATGGTGCCATTACTTAAATCAGTACAAAAGTGTCCGTGCGGAATGCAGCTGGCCCATCAGTGATGGCCAACAGCAGGCCAGCATTGGTATGCCATCACATTACTTCAATCCGGTACTTTTCCTGCAATGCTAGCACCTATCCCACCGCTATTCCTTTGCTGGCCCAGCACTTTCTCTTACAAATATTTCTCATAGAATTCTATAAAAAACAAAGTATTGTAGAATTAATGCCCTATTTTTTATAAGCTAGTTTCACCAAGAGCTATAGAAATATTTGAACTTGCAGCGGTTTCCATGCGGCCACCCTCCCTTGTACTAACCACGCTCGGTGATGTTTGGTTTTCGTGATCCTGCATGAACAAGTACTTTCAGCGTGTTCTATGACTGCTCGTAGTTTTAAGCTATCATTATACTACTTCAAGTTTGTTTCTTTCGTGATTTACGTTCCCAATTATTAAACTGGTATAGAAATAAATATATTAAATGTAAAAAATCAAAAAACCCGATTGCGTAACAAGCGAACTAATTAATTATTTCTCATCAATATGAAACTATTTTTTATATTACTTATCTTTTTTTTTATTTATTTACTGGTATTGATGACTTTTAAGTTGTGTTTAATTATTAGTTCCTATCTACAAACACTGTTTTGATGAGGCCTATAGATGTTTATTATGAAGGTTAGAGTTACAGTAAATGTAGAGATCCAAAGTACACAACTTCCAGGTTGTGTAATATTTAAACAGAGCTTCTGACTGCAAAATGGTCAATGAAACATCGTCTTCATTTTGAAAGACCTATCCAATGATATGCCGCTCAATAGGGTACGTAAAAGAATTTTTTCGTCTCTACCGCCATTTTGTAGTTTACGGCCGCCATTTTGAATTTATAAAAACAAAACCTATCCTATAACTATCGGATGGTTAAGACGAATCGATAGAGACCTCATTCATTAAAATCCATCCAGCCGTTAGGATGTTTCGAGGGTATAAAGAAATCCACATACACAGATACGCGTGACACACATAACCCTTCTTTTCAAACGGGTAATTATTGTATTGCATAGAAATCCTGTATATTTTATACGCTTTATTATTTACGCTTTTTTCTGTTATTGATTCTCAACTGTGTAAATTATGAAAACCGAAATCCTTTGTAACTTAGTAAAACCAGATTTAAGAAAAAAAAAAGTGTGTTGAAATAAAGAATTTATTTATTTATTCATTTACTTATTTATTTTGTTGGTGGCAGTGGTGCTATATTATTTACAGTTAAAAAAAAAAAATTAGCTTCACAGCTTAAATTGTGTTAAGATATTCATTTCAGATTTGTGTTCAAATATTCAATGTCTTCGATATTCGCAACGCTACGTAGCGTAAGTGTTCCCAGCAATAATCCTGCAAAAGTTCGTGAATTCCATGTAGTGGTGGGCCAGCGCATGAGATAAAACGGAAGCCCACCAGAATTTTATCTGATGATTAACAGCAAAGTTGACTGAAGCTATCCAGCATTGGTCATGCAGTGATAGACCGTTAGTCAGCACTTCTCCATCATTGCCAGCACCTATCTTGCTGCTGGCCAGCAATTTCCTCTTTGCTGGGCATTATGGATATTTTTCATATAAAATGCTTTCTAGTGTTGGCAGTGAGCAATAAAAATAAAAATTTTAAAAATAAGATATCTATTAGAGTTTTCAGTAAATCGCAGTTTATGACATCCTCTTATTAAAAAGTCTTTTTGGCAAGTGCCGGGAGGAAGAGGTTGTGGTATTACTAATATTAAATGTGGTATTAATATTTATATTGAGCAGTTAATTAAAGGAAAATTAGTCGTGAAGTTCTTTAAAGTAAATTGCAATATCCATTTGGTTCTTTATGGTCAAGCAGTTGTAAAAAAAAATGAAAGAAAAGAAATTTCTTACTTGGATCGTGTCATCTGTAATAAAATGAAAAGGAGACTTAATAACAGTATAAATTGATGCATTATTCCGTCTTTTTTTGAAGAGAAGAAAAGACTTCCCGTTGGTCATCGTTCATAAATCAATTCTTTGGCCAATAAAATAATCTACCCCACTTGAAGATATTTCTTTAAAAATTAAAGTGCAGCATAAAACGAATTTAATCTTGATGAAGAAAAAAAAACAATTTAAAAACTTTTCCAAACCATCAGAAAAATAAATTTAACAGGAGTTATTAAAATCGCAGACATCGTTTTCGAAAAGCTTTTCGCCGGATCCCACATCCATTGGCGAGCAGACCGGCGTCTGCGCCCCCGCGATCTTTTTTAGAAACAAAAACTATGTCATGACAGATCACCAACAAAAACAGATTCTGATTTAAAATTAACGAAATTTTTAATTTATAGTAAGAAACGGGGAGGACAAAAGTATCCGAAAGAAAAGATTTAAATCTATTAGAGAATTTTAAAAATTAGGCAATATCTTAATAAGCAAATCCGAAAGAATACATTTAAGAACTTTTATTTTTATTTGCTCTACGATTGGCAATTAAACACGTCTCTGGAAGGTCGACTTCCACTCAATGTTTACGTCGCAAGAGACGGCGCTCCGAAGACGTCATCACAATACGTGCAGACGCGCGAGGAGAATGATCTCAGTTCAGAACGCGATGAAACGGCGGAAATTTGCCGATGTACGGCAGATACAAATAAGCTCGCGCAAAAATAAATATGGATTTAAGTTTAAAGAACATCGATGTGTAAGGCCAAAAGAAATAAAAAAGTAACATAATTTAAACACTGTGAGATTTCATCTCACAGATACATAGCTTCCATATTTCTTGGTTTTAAAATTTTGCAAGTTTTACTCGAAGCTACTTTAAACTCAAATTTTAAAAAGCAAAAATGCGACGAACCCGATAAGATAATATTCATCAAGACTGAATTTGAATGAGACATGCGCCAAATTAGTGAGCTATAGCCAAGTTGGCATCATTTATGGTTGCTTATTTTCGTTCGAAAAGTTTAACGATATTTTGCCAAGTGTCGCCAAGCTTGGCGAGAATTTGAAGATGAAGGATATTAATGATATTTTAGCATTGCGCGTCAGTGCACGGTGCAAATGGCTGTCATTTTGAAACAAGATGACGGATGAAGCTGACCAACGAATTCGGTCGAGACATTGGTGTGTATTATACATACAATCAACCTCATCCCAATCAGTATAAACACGAGAGTTACAGCATGACGAAAATCAGATTGTTTCAAAATGTCAGCCACCTTAGAAATTCAAACTGATATATATCAGCCGCTTTTTAAGATAAAGACGAAACAAAATATGCTCCGGAATCCTTGTATTAAGGTCAAACTCTTAAGAAAAGAAAATATTTTTCAGTTTTTAACTTATTCGCACCGCTTTTTAAATTTTAAAATTAAAAAAATAAATAAAGGCCGCCATTTTTAAACAGGATGGCGGATGATGCTGCCCAACGAACTCGGTCGAGATATTGGTATGTACTATGCATACAATTAATCTCATCCAAATCGGTTAATAAATACGAGAGTTATCGCATGACGAAAATCAGATATATAAATCACATTTCAACGAAGGGTGGTTTTGGGGTCTGAGGGTCATGATTGATGAAAATATACCAAAATTTTCCAGAAGTGCTTTTTACTTTTTGTAATGAAAGCTACCTAAAAGATTGTTTAAGGTAGAAATTCTTTGCAAATGAATTTTAACTTCTTTTCATTGGTTTTCAGATACAAAGTGTAAAAAAATATGTTACGGGAAAAAAGTTAAAAAATTAATTAAACAAATTGTAGAAAGTCTGGGAGTATGACCCAAACTTTCTCCTTAAATATTTTCTGCTGGTGTATAAGTTTATATTTCAAACCGTAACTTTTTTTTTCAGGATCGCGATAAAAAATGACAAAATAATTGAAGTATCGCAGAACATTCCTGTTCTTTAAAAAAATACATAAATAAATAAATAAATAAAATACTACTGCTCTGTTCCAAGAAATTCCAACATTCCTGTTCTTAAAAAAAAAATAAATAATATATATATATATATATATATATATATATATACTACTTCTCTGTTCCAAGAAATTCCTCATCATTTCGCTTTGAAAAAAAGCTTCCCGGCTTTTATCGACAACAGAATAGATCTACGTTTATCGGATTAAACTTAAGTTTATTTTCTGTCCTTTTCATTTCGTTCATGTTCGAAAGCACCTAAAAAGGGGATACATATATTTTAAATTACTATTTTTGTTATTGTTTTAAAGTAAAAATCATCCAGAGTAATTATATAGATAAAATAACATAAATATAAAGATAAAGAATAAAATTTTGCATCTATAATAGAAAGCAAAAAATAAATAAAAATAAAAAATAAAGAAAAATAATAATAATAATAAAAAAAAAGAAAAATAACAATAATAAAAAAAATAAAAATAAAAATAAAAAATAAAGAAAAATAACAATAATAAAAAAATAAAAATAAAAAATAAAGAAAAATAACAATAACAATAATAAAAAAAATAAAAATAAAAATAAAAAATAAAGAAAAATAATAATAAAAAAATAAAAATAAAAATAAAAAATAAAGAAAAATAACAATAATAAAAAAATAAAAATAAAAATAAAAATAAAAAAATAAATAAATAAACTAGAAAACACGAATTGCGCTTTTTCAGAATTAAGTGTCGCCCCCGATGAAAAAAATATATGTATATATAAATAGTACAAAACATATTTCAATATTAAGACTTAAAGTACACGCTTTTATTTTATGTAAAATGACGTCATATTCACATCCGCTTTAGAATTCCTCATTTACGATCCACTCTTAAACAGCTACATTAAAGTATGCATAGGACGTCACTATCGCGAAATAATACACAAATGAAGCAAAAAGATGCCATCATTAAAGAAACTCGTCAAAAAAGGCTATTTAATGATTCAAATTCCTTAATTTGATTGTAACATTAATATAGATACTTAAAATTAAATATAGTTTATAATAGCTCCATGTTTTAACAGAAATGATTCGATTATATTTTTTCGAAAAGTACATACAGGGTGTCCAGCGAATAAGACCCTGATTTCAAAATTAAATATCTCAAAAACAAAGATCAATAGAATTATGCGGTAAACGGTTTGTTTATTAGTTAAGCTGTAAAAATGTTATACAGAAGTTTCAAAATTTAGTTGCACAAACCGTTAACAGATGGCGCTGTAATCGCAATACTTGTAAACTGCTTCGAAGCCCAGAGCACTGGTGTCTCATTCCTAGATGGCTCCCTATGTAAAAACGAATATTGGGAAAGTCCATTTTTTCATTGGGGACGTAGAGACATCTGGTCACAGAATTATTGCATCAGCTTTAATTTTAGAAAATTTCAATTAATATAATGTTCAATAAAAAGTTTAGAGATCATTATAAGAACTTTAAAAATATTTTATTAAATTCAATCTTTAATGCTATATGATTATTTAAATCAAAATGCATATATTTAGAAAAATAATTTTTATACTTTTTATTTATTTTTTATATTTTTAAATCACGGCATAATATTTTTGTATTATTGTTTATACCTGAATTATTATAAATAAAAAGTAATTTTTCACTTTTAGTTTATTTTTAAATCACGGCATAATACTTTGCTTTTAGCACAACACATATATTTCTTTTCTTTGTAAACAAAGTTTTAGAGACAGAAATTATGCATTAAATTATTTCTTTTTTAAAAGGAATTGATGATAAGTCATATCATCAACGTCAAAGCAAAAGTATTTTGGATGCTGCATTCCTTTCGAACACTTCGGATCCTATCGCTAGAAGCTGCACCATATTTCTGTGCTCAATGATAAAAAAAAATGAAAACGAGTTTTTAAAATTAAAATTATTTTTTAAATTTAATTAAGTTTTTAAAAATAGAAACTTTGTATTTTTCATTCAAACTATTCTCTACAATTAAAAAAATGATTTATGAATCATTATTATAAATGCTCAGTGATTTTTAAAAAAGAAGTTTCTTTTAGCTTAATTAAATTTTAAAACGAGAGACTTTGGATTTTTTTATTCAAACTTTTTTCACAGTTTAAATAAATATTAAAAAGTAAAGATTTCCATTTTTTTCAAATCCTCCACTACTTGGAATCAATTCCACGATCTACCAATTAGGAGAGAAAGGACATACCACAGAGATATTGGTAACCGGACCGAGTAGCTTATAACAAAATTTGAAACAAATCTCAATTCTGTCCACACATGGCTCCGCTTCTGCACATTACCCAAATAAAATATTTTTTAAGTTCGTATATAATGCTTGCTAAACTTTTTATTGAAAATTCTATTAATGGAAATTCTCTAAAATTGAAGCTGATGCAATAATTCTGTGACCAGATGCCTCCACTTCTGCACATCACCCCAACGAAAAAGTGGTCTTACCCAATTTCCGTTCTTCCATAGGAAGCCATCTAGGAATGAGACGCTAGGGCTCTCGGCTTCAAAACACAATTCATAGGCATTGCGATTACAGCGCCATCTGTTAGCGATTTTTGCAACTAATTTTTGAAACTTCTGTACAACATTTTTACAGCTTAGCTAATAAACAAACCGTTTACCGCATAATTCTATTGATCTTTGTTTTTGAGATATTTAATTTTGAAATAAGGGTCTTATTCGCTGGACACCCTGTATTTTGTTTACAATTTTATTCTGTTGTTATGAGAAAATGGTAACAAAAATATATAATTACTATTTTCCAACTATTTTTCCTTTACTTCCTACAGAAAGGGAGTACTTCTGTTACCAATATTAAGCAAATGGCTCTAAAAACTACAAAAAAATTAATAATTTCAAAAATAAATGGAGATGCAGTTTTCAAATAAATTGCATTTAAAAGTATTTTTTTCCCAATACGACGGTATAAAAATTGAAAATGTGAGATGCTTAGAAGTTAAAAAAATTACTGTAGCGTATTTAATCGCACATTGATACATTTGCTTTGTTTTACGGCTGGCTTATATAACGTAACGTTATTTTTTGGAGACGACACAAAATAAGCTGGGAGAAAGAAATAGCATACCGGGGCTAATAAAATGTCCATGAATAGCACTGACGTCTTATTGAGAGTGGCAACGACGTGAGCAGTAAATTTCGCTTTTACTACAATATTTTATACTTCTAAACATTCATAACTTGGGAAAAATTCCATATCTTGTTCTGTTTTTTTTTTTTTTTTTTTTTTTAATCTTTTTTTGCCGATAAATGTTTCGATGTGGTACTTACGATCTTTAGCATTTGGGGTTGCCTTTTTTATTACTTGAATGTTATTGGTGAAAAAGTAATAACTTTGCATACATATTTTTTATAATATATATATTTTTTTAATTTATAATTTTCCGGGTTTTTTAAACGATATTTTTCTGTAGATGTAATATTATTAGACTGGGAGCCGGCAGCACAGGCAATCACGTCATTGAGTTCACGGATGAAATTCTAGAATTAGTTAAATCTTGATTCGCATATTAAACGGCAGTCGGTCTGCCAAGTCATATCTTGGTGGAAAACATCTGAAAATCCGATTTTAGCGGGTGACTCGTAGGTTTACCATTGTGTTTTCCTGCACCAAAAGATATGAAAACATGGAGGACTGGGAGTAGGAAAACACAATGGTAAACCTACGAGTCAGGCGGTAAAATCGGGTTTTCAGGTGTTTTCCACCAAGATATGACTTGGCAGACCGACTGCCTTTTAATATGCGAATCAAGATTTAACTAATTCTAGATTTTGATCCGTGAACTCGATGAGGTGATTGTCTGTGCTACGGGCTCCTGGTCTATATGTAAATATATTTTTTGTGACTTTTTATAATTTTTTAAGATGTATATAACATTAACGTTTATAATATAATGTTCTATTTCAATTTCACATGTAATACATGTAATAAATGTATAAAATATTAAACATATAAAACTATAAAATGTATATAAGTATATAATGTCTATTTATACGTGTATATAATGTGTATATATATGCATATCTGAATATATAATTACAAACATAACATATATAAAAGTAATACATATATAATGTTTATAATATAAAAAGTATGTTTATAAAAATTTAAAAAACGTGTTTCTCCGCCATCTTGAAAATTTGGTAAGATTCTAAAATGGCCCTTTGGTGCCATTTTGGATTCCTACGCCAACCAGAACAGGATATGGAACTCTTCCCCATAATTTCAATTTTTACATCGATAAACAGCTGAAAAAATTTACTTTTACTTAAACAGCTATTTGTTTCCGGCTAATATTTCATCAATAAATAAACAAATAAAACAGAATAAATAAAACATAAATTTAATAGATGTGTAATCGAAATACGCTCTTGAACACTCAAATAATCATAATAAAAAGGCTACCGTGCATGCTGTAAATACGAAAGTATAGCCTTTACTAAATTTAAAATTTTTATTTGAATACATTATGGATATTTTTCATATAAAAATATTATATGGTGTTTACAGTTGTCAATAAAAATAAATATGTTGCAAATAATGCATCTATTAGAGTTTTCAGTAAATCGCAGTTTATGACATCCTCTTATTAAAAAGACTTTTTAAGATATAAATTATTTACAAATGAGTTTTCATTCTTTTTAGGGTTTCGTTCATCTGACGAAATCCTATTCGTCTCACTTCTCTGTTTGCCTGTCTATCACAGAGCCCGTTCTCAGAAACTATATATGTTGGAGACTTGGAATTTCGGATTCTTATAGCTGAATACCTAACATCAAACGACAAATCATAAGATTTTGAAAAAGTCTTATAAAAGTCTCTGAGCTCTAACTTGTGTATTTTAAGTTTTTTTTTTCTAACTGAACCCCTAATTAAGTTGAAGGCTTGAAATTTTGGATGCTTATAGCTAAACACCTCACACCAAAAGACATATCATAAAATTTTGAAAAAGTCTTATACAGTGAAATACGTTTAACACGAAACTTAGGGGGCCGAAAATTTTTTTCGTGTTAAAAGAATTTCGCGATAAAAGATTCGTAAAAAAAGAACAAAACTCACAAAAATTTTCAACGTCGTCAAATTTTATTTCGATTTCCTGTTAAACTATTAGTAAGTTGCATCCATTAGGATAAAAAGCAAGTAAAAAATATCTTGTTTTGGGAGGAAAAAATTAATTTTTTTTTAAGTGTCTTTTTCAGCATTCTGAGATCTAGCTTGCTTGAACCAAATAAGCAAATCTGTCTCTAAATCTTCGTCCTTAGCAGTTCTCATACGTTTTCTCTCTGGCTTAAACATACTGCGCTCAAACATTAACGTAATGGGATCCCTGTTTTTTATTATTGTTGATAAAGTAGAATTGGTAATGCCAAACTCTTTGTACATTTCTGTTTTCGCCGTTCTTTTTTTTTCCCCCATCAACTGCATTAAGCAGCTACATCTTCATTTGAGCGAAATAGCAGTTCGTTTTCGCACCGATTTCTCAGCCATTGTGCTCATAAAACATAAGCTAATTTACAAAAACACGAAATTCCTATATTTTCACCCAAAATTCAGTGGTTTTAACACAAAATTCACCAATTTCAACTCAAAGTAACTAGATCGAAAGCAAATTTTTTTCGTGTTAAACGATTTTCGTTTCGTGTTAAAAGAAAAAAAAATGTAATAAGTTGCATAATATACTGTCCGGACCGCTATATCATTTCGTGTTAACCGATTTTTCATGTTAAGCGTTTTTGTGTTAAGCGTATTTCACTGTACTTACCCCTCTGGGCTCTAACTTGTGTATTTTAAGCAATTTTTCTAATTCATCCCCTAATTCAGTTGGATATGTGAAATTTTGCATGCTTATAGCAGAACATTTGCGATCACACGAAAAATCATAAAATTTTCAAAAAGACTTATATTATTAACCCCTCCGGACTCTAACTTCTGCATTTTTAGCAATTTTTCTAACTTCCACTCTTTTCACCCGGAGTGCACTTTTCTAACTTTTGCCGACACTCCTTCGACCACTCTTTCATATTATGCACCATAGCCGTATACATTTTAGTTCCATTTTTTACTGCCAGGGGGCACCTACCTACCTCGGGTGCTATGGACCCGATCCCCTCGACTAACTTATCTACGGCTCAGACAATAGTTTGTAAAACGGAGTTTCATTCGGATAGAGGTTTGTTTAGAGTAGAGTGCGTCCTCTGGTTGGGAAATGTGTAACTATCAGATTTTGCAAAAGGATAAAGTGTTTTGAAAGGAATATTAAACGAAACCCTCTGTGTGATCTGTGATGACACTTACCCACTTTTTTTGCATATGTTTCCAGATACAAAATACGTCAAAATAAAAATACGTCAAAATAAAAATACGTACAAAATAAAAATACGTCAAAAATAAAAATAATAAATTAAAAAAAATTGTCAAAATTCTGAGATTATGACTCCAAAATACTCCTTAACCAATTTATGCCCAGCGTCCCATTTTTGGGATGCTTCGAATTTTAATAAATTTGTATATTTTACTGCTTCTTTATAACGTAAAAATTGTATAAAATAGCTATCTTTAAATGTCTTTATCTGTTTCCGAAAGATGACAGCATAAGATGGATATTTATTTGCTTAAAATGAAGTCTTTTTTCAGAGTTTATAGATTTTTCATTTTTTAAAGATGGCGACATGTAAAAAGTAAGTTTATTTGTGTTTTTTTTTTTACCAATTATCCAAATCAATAAGTCATAATTTTAGCTTGTAGATTTCTTTAAAATACGTATTTTTTTAAATTGTGAAAGCCTATTTTTTATGTATTTTTGTAACGTACAAAATATAAGGCGCTGGACACGAATGGGTACATATTTTTATTATCCATTTAGGGGATAGTTATTTATGAAAAGTCCTTTTCAAGATGATTATGAAACAAATTGTTTTTAAGCCTCAAATATGATTATTCTTAGTTTATTATTACTAAGACTCATAATATTATTAGTCGCTGTAAAGAAATAAAAATATTTTTTAGTAACTCATAAAAATGCAAATTATAGTATGTAACATACAATTTAAAGCTTTTTTTTTTATGTAAAAGCACTTATTTTCGCGAGCCATAATTTTTGCGAAAATGAAGATATCGGTGATTTCGCGAGCTGAAAATTTCGCGAGTTTTATATGAACAGAACCGAAAGTTGAAAAATCCCGAAACTACCTAAATAGAACCCCTTTTGCACAAGGCATTTTAAGAAATTTCCTTTTGTCCTAACATAAGGAGTGTGTTCAGAAGTGCATTTCGCGCCGCGCGCGCGCTCAGAAGTTAGGAATTTTAACATAATTCAATTATTTCATTATTTTTAATGGTTCAAAAAAGGTAAAACCAACGACTATATTTCTTTATCTTTCCAAAACATGGTTTTCGTAACAGGACTACATGCCTATGTTCACTCAGATAAAATCTAAAATAGTCGGGAAAAACATCACGTGACCTTCTTTATCTACTTTAGCCCATTTAGCATTTAAAATTAGTTAACCAACCGCACCCAAACTCCGCACAAGCTGCTCAAAAAAATTGTGTGGGCGATTTGATCACGTGATTGTGCGTTTTCTGCTTATGTGTTATTGGTTGTTCTTTGTTTGGTAGGTTGATTGATACAATTTAAGAATTCAACTGGCGATCTAAAAATTTTAACTTTTTAACGATTTTCTTTTTATTTATTTAAAAATGATTTATCAGTTGATTTATAACTTCTGTGATAAATAGAATGCTGTTAGTAAACCAAGATTGTGATATCAACATATGAGATTTGTTTGCAATCTACTATACTGGATGGATTTCAATGGAATTCGCACTGTTAGTTAGACAGTTTTTCAGAGAAGGTTTTAATATATATATTTCTTATTTTATGATTGCATATTTTAATACCGTGTGGATAACAGACCAAAATACATCATAAAACATGAGAAATAAATGGCATTCAAAATTCTGTTAGTATAAGCAAAATACTTACTTATACTTTCAGTAGAAAATTTATAAACATTCTAATCATACTTTATTCACTACAAAACTAGACAGCAGACCTATATATTTTATCTCTTTAAAAAATATATCTACAGATATTTTTAGTTAAAATAATATACAACTATTACATTTTATTTTTATAATGTTCAAAGTAAAATATGATTTCCAGCCTAGTCTCGATAAAAATTCACTCGTAAAGTATTCAAAAAAAAAAAAAAAAAAAAAAAAAAAAAATCAAGGAATTATCCTACGTGCAAAAGGATATTTTTGCACAATATAGTATATTATTTTTTCATTTGGATTTGCTTAATGTTTATATCATTATACATATACATATATAATCACTTAGAAACGAAACTTTAAATATTTAAAAGGCGTTCAGATGTAAAACTTTCATCTCGAAATACCTCATTTTCTCACATTTAAATAGATATTTTATTATTATAATAAAAATACACGTGGCTCTGTATAATAAAAATAAAAAATATATCTTCATCAAAAATATCTTATTCATTATGAAAAATATAAAACAACCAATAAACAAAACAAAAAAAAAATCATGATTACAATGTGGGACTGGATGGATTCGAACCCAGAATCCCTATTCTCGAGTTCACTGCCTTATCCATTCAGCCATCTAGCACACGTTCCTTTTGCAACAAAATATCTTTATAATTAGCACCATCAAATCCATGATCTGCTCCTGAACATACTACGTGTTATTCCATCCATGATATTTACCCACTCCATGTTCCTGTCTCCTGAGCTCGCGCGCGTAGCGCGCGTGCAGCCTGAACACACTCAATGATTCGATATATCGAGAATATTCTTGTACCTTATTACGACAAGCAGAGAGAGCTTCTCGGATAGTTCCAGAACAACTTGGTGTAGCATTTTTCGACGTTTTAAAGGCACACCAAGATCCTCTTTTTCTGGCTGAACTAGAGAATAGGCATATAGGAATATTATTCCCGTTTTTGTACACGCTTCCTGCACAAGAGAGCTCCAGCCTTTGGACTTAACTGTAAACGGCGAGATCAAGCGTTTGCTCAAGAATGAGCTTAAATTTCTAGAGGAAAAAGAATAGATGGACCTGCGAATTATCACGACTAAGACCAATGCCAGACGGGCGTCTTTTTTGCTGGTCTAAAACCAATTCGCGCTTCTTGGCTTGTGCGCACATTTAACGATGTTGAAGTCAAACATGAGATAATTTTCAATGCCTTCAAAGAAGCTGGTATAAATATTGTAAGCGAATGAGCTAAATTATATTAGTTGTATTATTGTTTTTCAAAAAATAGTTGCAAGTATTCAAGAAATTTTCGTACTTACTTCTTATATAAGTAACTGTGATAACAAAATTTTGGATAAATGAAAAATTTCTTAATTTTTATTATTTGAGGCGAAAATTTCGCGAGGCTTAAATTTTCGCGATTACGACGGGCTCGCGAAAATCGCGAAAATTAAAGCCTCGCGAAAATAAGTGCTTTTACAGTATATATAAATTTAGAGAAAACCTATAATTATGCATATTATACTATTATAAATATTATGCATATTCCCATATTTAGTATATTTACATTTTATCAAATAAATACAAAAATTTGTAAGTGTAATTTTCTTTTAGTATTTTTCCAGTTCCTTTAGCAGCCTTTTAAATTGATTTTACCAACAAATTTGAGAAAACAAAAATACAGGCATAAATGGGTTAAATATTTTCTGCCAGCGTATAAGTTTATGTTCCTAACTGTAACTATTTTTATTCTTCAGGATCACGATAAAAATGACACAATTATTGAACCATCTCAAAAATTTTCTGGTCTTTTAAAAACAAAACTATTATCTCTCTCTTCCAAGAAATTCCTCATCATTTCCCCTTTAAAATAAGTTTCGCGGCTTTTATCGACAGCAGAACAGATCTAAGTTTATCGCATTAAACTTAAGATATCTGCCTACGTTAGGAGCAGTAAACAAACATATGTTTAGTTCAATTGTAATATAGAATGATGAAAAAACAAAATCCTAAAAATATTTTCATAACATTTTAAACTAGTATGTTGTGGCCATCACAAAACTTTCTTCTACATAAATCACGTCAATTAAATCATTTAAATATAACAAGAAATTACGTCAATTTAGCACCAATTCAAAATTATATCTGAATTTGAAGTTTGATGAAAATTCGTGCATTAATTCTTGAGATAGAGCTATTGCGGAAATCGAAAAAAAATGCAGCATAGCAGCGCCACCTGTTGAGCGAATTACACCCAAATGTATAAAACATCAATTCCTGTCAAGGACTAACTGAATCTGAAGATGGATGAAAATCCGTGCATTAGTTCTGGAGATTGAGCTATTGTGGAAATCGTGAAAAATGCTGTATAGCAGCGCCACCTGCTGAGCGATTTACACCAAAAACTAATCAGCACCATTTTATATCGGGGACTAACTGAACATTAATTTTTATTAAATTCCGTTTACTAGTTTTCGAGATAGAGTGCCCACAAAATTTGTGTCACACACAGACAGACAGACTCAAAGACAGACATTTTGTAAAAACATGTTTTTCGGGTTCTCTGACCCGTAAAACGTGTAAATCCGTCGAAAACCGGAATTCGAAAATTTTCATGTATCCAATACTTTCTTCTTGTAAAGATAGAAGAAAGTAAAAATTAGGGTTTATTTGCCATTTTTTGGCAAAATTTCATGCTTCCGTACATTCACTTCCTCTATATATATTTCGATTTCCTTTAAACTGGTTACAACTTTTACAGTTACGTGTACACTGAACTAAGAGTTTTACAATATCTTCAAAATAAACTGAAATATTTCAAAATATGTCAAAAAATCCATATTTTTTTATTAAAAATTACCATTTTTTTTTATATTTGAGCAGCTATAAAATAATTACACTATTACATAGAGCTTAAATGAACATAGTGAGTAATATAGTAAGCATTCTAAGAAAATTTCACTGAAGTATGTTTAACACATTTTGGTTAATGGTGTTTATCGAACATGCAAATGAAGAAATAATTTATCTTCCAGAAATCGCATTCAAAGATTTCTTATCAATAAAATCAATCAACAAGTGCCAATTAAGGTTTATCAGTGTTTTTATGTAAAAAAGTAAGAAAACCATGCATAGAAACATTTTTTTTACATTTCTCCTGACCTTCCTACGCAAACTTCCAGTAGTTGACGCATTACTTCCTGTTGATTAACTTGGTCATAACTCCTGTTCTAATAATCGTAGGAATAAAATTAAAACAGATTTGGAATAGTAAAAGTTCAATTAAAACAACAACAACAATAATAACAATAGAAAATTTTCACCTAAACGGCCATTTTAATGTAGGCTTAATTCCTTAAGTAAGATGCTTTGACTAATGACTTTTTTTTATTCTTCCCCTAGAAAACGGTCTTCATTAATAGTGGAACGGGTTTATGAGCATTCGAGTGAAATTACGTTTTTAGTTTTATTCTGTTATTTCCTATGTTACCATTCGGTGTTATTCGATGTTCAAAAAACATAAAGTAACACTGAGCACTTTTACATCAGCTAAAAATTCCATGAAATTTTTCTATTTTTACGAAGGTTGAAGCTTATAAAGTCTTGTAGACAAGAAAACAAAAAGACAGACAAATATTGTTAAATACTAAAAACACTGAAATGAGACCATGTGCAGACTGAGACCAAACACCACCACCACCACTAGCAAACAAAAAACTAATGAAAATCATGGCATTTGTTTATGTGGTCATATAAATACCAGTAATAATAATAATAATAATAATAATAATACATAAATAAATAAATAAAGATGCAAAAGAATTGTATAATTCCCTTCGTTGGAAGTTTGTTAATAAGTATTATCAAATACTTTTATTTTGCTGAAAATATTGGAGCAAAGTCTTAATCCAATACATAAATATACAAGAACATACATTTAATACATTTCTTTAGGTGCATTTCCAGAATATAATCCGTGGATCAAACAAACGCGTGTAGACTTAGAAATTTTATTTAATAATTCAAGTCAAATACGTTCCGCGTTCGAGTAAGTTACATTTGTTTAAATTTTTACAATTTCTGGGTCTAAACCTGTGTATTTGATCTTCGGATTATACGCCGGAAATTACGGTAATATGGATTTCTAGTAGTTTTCCCAATATTAAACGTTATGTGGACCGGAGGAAAAATTTGAGTAAAGTTTCTTTATTATTTAATTAATTTTTCAACTTCTTTCCAGTAGTGAAATTACGCTTGAAATTATTGAATATTAAAGACGTGAATTATCACGTGATAATCAGACGTGGTAATTCACGTCTTTAACATTTCTTTATTATATTTCGTATTAAATTTCAAATGTAACCGTGAGCTCAAAATATCGTATTAAATGAATATTTCTGACTGTAACTTTTTCTCTTTAAAAGCAGTATCAAATAAATATAATTCGCTTTTTAGTTTAAAAATATAACTTGGAAATCAAATCCAACAGGTCAGCGTTTCTGAAAAAAAAAAACTAACATTTAAAATATTGCTAAATGTTTTTGTAGCATATACGAGGGTCACTCTGAAATTTTTGAGATACAACTAGGTTTTTAAAGTTATACTTACAAAATTTTAGGTGTGTTCAAAGTAGTCTCCTCCAGCATCAATGCATTTCTGTAGACGAATTTTCCACAGATTAAATGCCTCAAGCCATTCATTTCTTGGAATAGATGAAAAAAATGCATATATAGCCACATCAATCTCTTCTTCTGAATAAAAACGACGTCCACGTAAGTTCTTTTTTAGATTAAAGAATAACCAAAAGTCACACATAGCTAGATCAGGTGAATACGGCGGATGTTCTATCACTTTAATTCGTTTTTGTTTAAGAAACTCAACTGTTAATCCGGCTGTATTTGAAGATGCATTGTCATGGTGAAGCATTAGTCCCCTAACATTCACTTCTTGTAGAATTTCTGGAAAACATTTAGTAGTATACCAGTTTGCTGTTACTGTCTTCTGTCCTTCCAACTTGATGGCTTTGACCAATCCCGTACTTCTGAAGAAAACGGCATACATCACTTTTTCAGTGCGCGTTGTCTTTTCACCATTGTCGGTGTGGGATCATCTTCAAAGACCCATACTTTGCTTTCTTGACGTGTTGGAACGTCAAAAAACGGTATGTACGTTTCATGACCCGTTACAATTTTAGAAATGATGCAGTGGCCACCATCATTTAGCAATTTAAGAGTTTTTTTACTGATTCTGACACGCTCCTCTTTTTGGTGCTCAGTTAGATTATGGGGAACCCAAGGGCAAACTACTTTTTTCATATGCAATTCTTCATGAATAATTTTGTGTATGGCTGCGGATCCAATGTTAAGTTCCTTCTGTATCATTTGATAGGTACAGCGATTATCATCCATTAACTTTTTCGTATGGAAGACACCACATCCGGGATTACTGCCGACGGCGGCCTTCCTGTGTGTTCTTCATCCTGAAGAAAATTGCGACCTCTGCTAAATTCTTTAAACCATCTGAATACAGTAGCACGAGCTGGCGATTCATCATCAAATGCTAATTTCAACCGTTGAACGCATTCTTCTTGATTTAATTCTGCTTTAAAATCGTAGAAAATCATAGCGCGAAAATATTCTCGCGTCAACTCCATTTTCTCTTCTGTTTAAAATTTATTCTACGCTAAACAAGTTGAAGTAAGTCAGTAAAAAATCATCTGCTGAGTTAAAATACTTTGTATTTTAAAATTAAACCGTTATTTTTATTTTGTAAATTCTCGTCTGCGCGTATCTCAATAATTTCAGAGTAACCCTCGTACATATTAGTTATGCGTATAAAAAGTAATACGAGTTTATTTATTTGTTTATTCTCACTAGTGACGTTAAGAAAAAACAGTTTGAAAAATTAGTTAAAATGTCCTTAACACGTTGAGTGTCACGGACTGACACTGAAGCTGAAAAAATTACAATGTTTTAAGTAATTTTTAAGTAAGTATAATCCTGTAATAAATAAAAGGTAAGTAAATTTTAAATAAATTTTCAGTAATTACTTAAAACAATAGATATATTTTTAGTTTTATATCATATTTTAGACCGCCAGTCATCGGTGAATAACGCGTTCTAAACGGAAAGTTCAGTTTCAGTCACCGGTGGCTGACGTGGCGCTTAACGTGTTAAAATACAAAAAAGAAGAAAAAAATATATCTTAAAAGTAATAATACTTTCAAATCATTGTGCATATGCAATATAGATTGTTAATAATGCGAGTTTTCTTTATTCACTGTTTGTGTAGTACAGTAAACTTCCGATTATCCGTCAATCACGGGACCGACGATGTGGCGGATAATCGAAATAGACGAATAATCGAAAGACAGTACAAGACCGTTACAGACATCACATTTATATTTGACAATTTATAAAAAAGAATATTTAAACTATTTTTGTATCTGTTCTGTACTTTCGTTAAGGCTGTTCTTAACAGCTCTACTCAACAAGCGCAAAACGTTTTGACACATTTATAAATTCCTTTTTTAGCGGAAAGATATAAAATTGGAAAGCCTGATCATGGAAGCGATTTGGAATTGAACTGTTTTTTCCATTTTTTGATCAATAAATTACCTATTGAGTTATAAAAGATTTTGATCACGTGACAAACACGATTTTCGCCCTTCACGGACTGGTTTTTCTGCTTTCTTTGGGAACTTTGGTTCGAAACGTCAACTTTGACACTGTTTTCTGAAAGATCTATTGCGTTTGCAAAAAAAAAAAAAAAAAAAAAAAAAATAGCTCGATTACATAGTTTCTGAACAACAACACCTGCTCGTTTCATGCATTTCCGAACAAAAATAAATTAAAACTTAAGTCAGAAAGTTGCCCTTTTGGATTTGAGAAAACCTTTAATAAAAAGCATAATAAATAAAAATAAATCAAAGTCAGAAAGTTGCCCTTATGGATTTGAGAAAACCCTTAATAAAAAGCATAATAAATAAAAATAAATCAATTAAGGATAGAAATTAAATAGAATAAATATGTAGTAACCTGTTTTCGTCCAAAGTTAATCCATTATACATTTTTGTTTGCGTTTTGCTTGTGCTTTTTCGGCAGCAATATTACGAATTCTACGTAATAAAAGAACTTTGTTTGCATTGGTTTCATCTTGTATCTCAAACCAATTAACGTACTAAGAGAGGATAGTCTTCACTTCTGGATGACTGACTCCTGGATCATTATTCCCCGATTCATCACACTCATCCGCTTCAGGTTTCTCTGGATTCAAAGCATTTTGAATAATTCTGTCAGCCGTTAAATTTTGATGACTAATGTTATTCTAGTTAGAATCAAGTCAGTCTGTGATTTTATTCGCAGAAATATTTTTTAAAAGTGGTACGTTTGACACCAAGGTCAAAATCTCTAAATCATCATCCTGTGTGATTTTCACAATGTTCCTTTTTTACCCGGCTGCCAAGAAGGGTTTTGTGTTTGAGGCGTATCTGGGTATGCTGATTTCATTATACCCCCGAAACATCTCAACGGCTGGATGGATTTTAATGAATGAGGTCTCTATCGATTCGTCTTAATCGCCCGATGGTTATAGGCTAGATTTGTTCTTATAAATTCAAAATGGCGGTAGAGAAGAAAAAATTACGCCCCCTATTGAGTGGCATATCATTGGAAAGGCCTTTCAAAATGAAGAGGATGTTTCATTGACTATTTTACAGCCAGAAATTCCGTTTAAGGATTACGCAACCTGGAAGTTATGTAGGTAGGATCTCTAGCTTTACTGCAACTCTAACCTTCATAGACATCTATAGGCCTCATCAAAACAGTGTTTATAAATAGGAACTAACAATTAAACAAAACTTAAAAGTCATCAAGACAAGTAAATAAAAAACAATAGGTAAATAATGTAAAAAATAGTTTCACATTGGTGAGAAATAATTAATTAGTTCGCTTTTTACTCAGTCGGGTTTTTTGATTTTTTTAAATTTAAATTTTAATAAAAATAATTATAAAAATAAAAACTAGGGGAGGAGAGGTGGCGGTTGATAGAGTAGCTGATAATCGGAAGTTTACTCTATTGATATTATGTAGAAATTAAATTAATCTAAATCTAACAAGAACGAAGAATCATTCGCACAGCTTAGATTACGAAACCTTTTACAACACATTCAGACTACTATAACAAAATTTCACAGTTTACTAAGGTGAGAAATGATATCTAAATGAAGAATTTGGAAAACGCATGACGCATTTGAAAACACAATTTCTGCTTTTATCATGAAAAATCTTTAAAATATACTATATTCTTTGCGTAACCCTGTATATAATCTACAGATATGTACGAATACTACATAGTATGCTAAAGGTTAGTTCAGCTAAACGCGTAGCACATTTGAAAATTTCCACTCAGCAATTTCCGCCAATAAACGGGTGTTGTTGTGAACTTTTGTGCGACCCTGTATATGCTCTTTGAATTTAAACACACCAAGTAATATTTTAAAAATGGTTAAATTTAAAAACGCATACCACAACTGAAAACGCACTTCCAGCAATTATTGTATGCTGGCTTAAATAGTTCAATTATTGCTCATTTTCTTCTATTGCCAAATTCTTTTGTGTGTCCCTGTAAATAAACGATAAGTTCTATGCACACAATAGTAAGAACCTTGCAGTACACCCCAGTGATGTATATCAATTTCAATATGTTTAAAATACTGTAATATCATTCAATTACACGGCAAACGATTTTTCCCCATACGGCGTAATATAACAGAATTCTTTTGAGTATAGCCCTGTAAATGAACCAAAAGTATTACACATTTCAATTTCAATACCGAACATGCAATAGTAAATTCCAATAACAGATATGCATTTCATGGCAATCGGAGTATATTCACGTGAGTTAGAGCACAGACAAACAAACCGAATTCATAAACATTTTTCAACTATATTTCAAAGTGTTAAAAGCGAAGTAAAATTGATGTTAAACTATTGTTTTTTTAGGTGCGTTCGTTATTACATAATTACGCAACACCTATAGTAGTCGTTCTGTCTATCTGTCTTTCTGTCCTATATTACAGAGCAAAAACTACCCAACCGAATGGTCTGAAATTTTAATTATATAATTGTTGCAAAATTTTGTCGAGTCATTTCAAATTTTATGAAAATCGAATATATAGTTTAATTACATGGACAGTCAAAAGTTTCCCGTTACATTACGGCCAATGAGAAAAAATTACTTCACGTGCATTTTAATGATGTTACAACCTTTCGAACAGAATTAAATTGATAAGCACTTATGAAGGGCACTAAAGTATACATTCAATACAATATGCGGTGCAAAAAATATTTATAAAACTAATTCAGTACGAACGCACTTCATTTGCGACGTTTGACGTGCAATTTCCAACTTGTAATTTGGAATATAATCGTAACTTCCAACTGTCATTAAAGTATTATTATCAAAAATGCTTTCTGAATATTTTCATGTCAAAAATGCATTATGAATGTATTTTATTTTTTTCTACAGGCACTGAAAAAATGGCGAAATTGGTAAATAATTTTTCTAACCTAACCTCTTCAAAATAAAAATGGTTTAACCGTTCTCCATAGAGCAATTTTTCAGTATTTCCCCTTTAAAACAAGTTTGCCGGCCGTTATCAACACCGGAGCAGGCCTGCGATTACGAGTTGAAACTTGGTTTCCGTTTTCTTGTTTTGAATCTTCTCTCTTCAATGCATCAATAAAGCATATTGACAGAAATTTAAGAGCTTTTATAACATAAATATTTTCGTTATTATTATCATTATTAAATTGGTTGATAACATTGAAGATATGTAGAATTTTATTAAAAATTTTGATTATTTTTAGCATTTCCAACTTCAGTTAAATATGCGAATAAAAACATACAGATTATTTAAAACCTAAAGAATACAGACATGCAAATTATTAAGTAATTTTTTTTGTATTACAGATTATTAAGTAACATTAAGTAATTTTTGTATTAAGTAATATGCTTGATAAATTTTTATCTGTTTTTTCAAATATTGTTTAAAAAATTTCTTTGAAATTCTTTTAACTTTGCAAAAATAATATGCGTCATAAATTAGATATTTTCTGATTATTCTCAACTATTACTGAGAGAAATTAAACCCAAAAACATAAATAAAATGTTCTTATTATAATATTTACAAACAAAACAAATTAAAAAAATACCTGGATATAGTCATAATTTCAAATTATTACTTAAATTTAATATGTGTATTTAGTAATGGGGATTTATTTCATAGATAGATTGCGTAATATTGACATGAAATATAATTAACATATCTAAAAATGAAATTAAAGTGTTTTTAAAGAGTTTTTTAAAAATCTAAATTTGATAGGTAACCACATTGTTTAAAAAGTTTATTCTTCTAACTCTGATATTTTCTAAAAGCGCCATAAAATTACAAATTTATAATAAATCAATTATTTATATTCTATTGAAAAAAAAAAGAAAAAAAAAAGAAAAAGAAAACTTTTTAATCATAAAATTTCTTTAGCCCTTTCCTTTTAAAACTTGTTTCTTGGCCTTTATGAACATTAGAGAAGACCTGATGTTATCATATATATAAATGGTTACTATGTATAAATTTTTCAAATAATATATGCTTATTTAATTTATTGAGAGTACGGTAATACTAAAATACTAGTACGCTAATATTAATGCCATCGTACTAATTGAACTCTTTAATGTTGTTAAAATATCCCTATATTATTTAAAATAGAAGAAAAACAGAAAAGCAAAATAAATTTGAACGTAAACTAAATCGCAAATTATTATGCATATTTAATATATATATAGTTTCATTGCTATGGGTATCTACTTAATGAATTGATTGTCTAATACAGTTATTAAGTAAAACGAAATCTTAAAACAAGGCTAAAGTGATTTTACAGAATGATATCTTTTAATGTCACATATGATTGTATTTTAACCTTGGACTATCAAAAAATCTTTCCCCATTAGCTGTATTTTATTTGTTTTCTTTTAATTCCCCATAAAAATGGGAAATTTAGAACAGAAACTTTATTTACCTTTTAAAATAAAACGATTTGGGCAGTTCTCCAGCACTACCCCTTGAAAACAAGTTACCAGCCTCCATTACCACCGGAGCTATCATGAGGTTATCAGATGGAGACTGAATTTATGCTCCGCATTTTTAATATTGTGTTTCCTACAGCATCAGAGAGGCGGATTGTCAGAAGCAGAAGAAAGGCTTTTTATAATTTAAATATTTTCAGTATCATTTGTTATTCAATTAAAGGCACCCTTTAAAAAAATTACCCAAAGCTTTTTTTTTATATCTCTTTTACATATCATAAAATGAAATTGTTAAACAGAAAACTTTTCACTATAAAAAATATAAAATTTGTAAAAAAAAAAAAAAAAAAAAAAAAAAAAAAAAAGATAATCTAATAACGTTTAAACTTTTTACACGTTTAATATTTTTACACGTCAAGAAAAAGTAACATTTAAAAAGTTTAAACGTTATTAAATTTTCTTCATGGAATGCCCTTCTCTGACTCACTTACTCACAAGAATACCCTTCATAATTTTAGGTATTAATTTTTTTTTATAAACCCATTAATTTTAGACAAAAAAGGGAAACATCTTTGCTAAAATTAAATGAAATACACGAATTTCTTCATACCTGTAGTATAAAGCGTGTCCGTGCGTTACTCTGATGTCATTTGGATGTTGCCAAAAAGGCGATTAAATTTTGGTTTTATTTTAAATTTTTTAACTTCTAAACATCGCACATTTTCAATTTTTATACCGTCAAATAAGTGGAAAAATATACTTTCAAATCCTTGTTTGAAAACTGTATCACAATCAATTTAATATATATATATTTTTTGGTTTTTAAAATAATTTTTAAGTGCGATTTTTCTAGAATGCGTTCAGTTGATTGCGAAAGATAAATCCGTCTGTACTTAAATAATATAAATAGCTCAGCATTTGTTTCTGCCTTATATTCCATAACGAAATCAAAACTTCATCAATAAATAAGTAAAATAATAATAAAATATAAATAAAACCCAAATTTAAGACATGCAACCGAACTATGCGCTGAAACTCCTGAAATTTAAAGAATTTCTGAATTATCAGGATATAAAAGACTGCCGTAAATAACGATCTTTGGTTATTTCTGGCACGAGGCAATACGAACGTATCGCTTTTAATAAATTTCACAACTTTATTTGAATGCATAATTGCTATTTTTCATATAAAAATATTTTTTGGTGTTGTTAGTAGGTAATCTAAAAAAATATATTAAATGTAAAAAATCTGTCAGAGTTTTTAATTTAAAAAAGGGTTTTCCTCTTGTATTCTATAACCCGGTAAGCTCGTGTTAGATCCCTTGGTTTGCATTAAAAAAATAAAAAATAATAAATTTCATTCTATTGAAAAATCCATCCCTAATTCTATTGAATATATATTTTCGATTATGTAAAGAAATCATCGATCATTTCTGTTGAAGTTTAAAGAATTTAAGGTAGCAGAATGTCAAAAATAGTTGAAATGTGAAAAAATGAATTTAAATACTGAAACTCTGATACATTTAAATGAAATGGACGCATTAAAAAAGCTTTTTTTCACATATTTATAATCATTGGAACTTTACGTAACATCGCCGGAGTATACTAGGGGTGTCTAAATATAAGTATATCCAGTCCTATAATTTATAATAGTACAGGCGTAATTTTATTACTATTATTGATCACCTCGAGCATATGTATTTATGTATATAGATTTAAAATTTTAGCAGTTTTTGAACTAAAACAAATAGATTATTCAATCAATTTAGTTAACTATATTTAAAAAAAAAATTACATAGAATTTAAAATATTGTTAATTTTATTGTTTGAAATATACGTATTTGTTTTTTCAGAAATATGTAATTAAAAATCTACTGTTTTTTGAATATAATAATTATTTTACGTATAATTTATTTTCATATAATTTTCTTTATTAACCATTTGGAAAAATGGTTATTGTTCTCGTCAGGATGGGAAATCAAAAGCATATCTGAAGGTTTACATTTGGTTTAATCTGCAATTTATTCGTTTTCTGATTGGTCTATACAGTAATCTGTATTTCCCTTTAATTTCAACAACGATGGATACTTTCTGTTGCCACTATGAAAAAAAAAGTAATAAAAACTACTAAAAAGAAAAATTAATAACTCAGAAGCAAATTGAGATACAGCTTTCAAACAAATTGCATTTAAAAGTAGATTTTTTTTTCTATCCGACGGTGTAAAAAGTAATATTGTCGGATGTTTAGAAGTTTAAGAATGAAATTTCATTTAAAATTGGCCGTCAGATTTCTTGGAAATCTGACGATGGAAAAGCCTTTTCCCGAACAGCTAATGAAATGCTTGGATATTTACGTAAGTTTCAGGTAGATAATACTTAAGTTTCATGAAATCTGACGGGTCGCAGGCGATATTTTTGGCTTGCAATTTTTACATGTAATAACACTATTAATGTTTAATTCATGGTGTACGTAATGTATGATCAACTCCGTGCGATTTTTTATGTCTTAAATTTTAGTCTTAAAAAAATCGTTTTCCAAATGGTCGTTGTAATTTGATAAATTGCTTTTTTAAAATTATTTTTATAATAGACATAATATGTTACTTTATTCATTGATTTTACACTATTCATTTAACCTTTCCGCGGCCGGTGCCTTAAAAAGGGACACCTAATTTTTATTTTACAGGCACCCAAAATATATTTTTTTTAATTTCCTTTTATAACGTACTTGAAAATAAGCAAGTTCGTATTTTCTAATAAATTCGTTTATAAATTCTGGTGTCAGTCCATCATTTCATCAGTTTATAAATAGAATTGTTCCGTGCCGGAAAGGGTTAAAAGAAAACAAAATTTACATTAAGCCGTTTAATTTTTCTTATACCATTTAAAAAAAAAAAAAAAAAAAAAAAAAAAAAAAAAAAAAAAAAAAAAAAAAAAGCGAACATAACCGCAATTTGAAATATACAGATTTAGTACAAAAAGCACATATTTAATATTCATCTTTAATTATGCGTATCTATTTTATTAGTTAATTGTCGATATTAAGTAAACTAAATCCAAACAGAAAAGGTTTAACCCATATTGGACCGCTGTCCTATAAATAGGACAGCTAACAAAACATTTTAAAAAATAAAATTGGTAAGGATTTTTTAGATGCATTTCGTTATGACGTCTTTAAAATACATAAAAGTATAACATATAAACAAAAAAACAAGTAACCAATTAAAATTTAATTGAAAAAAAAATCTATTTAAAATTTTTTTTAAGAATTGTGATCTTATAATATAGAATTTTACCGTTATTATTACCTTTTTATTGGAGAAATCATAGCGTATTTTTTGTGCAACATAAACAATATTTTTAAAGGAAAATAAAATATTTGCTCATAAAATTAGTTTATGTATGCATTTTATAGGTCCTTACTATTTGTTCTACTAATATGTCTTGTTTATAGAACAACTAGTTAATTAAAAAATTAAAAACTTTTTTTCAAAAATTTGCCAGTATCTACTTAATTACACCATATTAATAATATAATTGAAGTTTTAAAAATTTTCAAAAATATAAATATATGGTCCGATATAGGTTAAAAATTTTAAAAACCGGTTAAAAAAAAAAAAAAAATATTATAACTTTCAACTATCGAAATATTTTTATCGTTCTAACCCTATTTCTTTTTTCTAGATTCACCATAAAAACGGCAAAATTACGATAAAACCTTTACATCCCATTCAAAATTAAACGAGCGGACTGTATTCCCTTTAGAAGAGCAATTAATTCTTCAGCAGTCCCCCTTGAAAACAAGTTTCTCGGCCACTATCAACACGGGCGCAGGTTTGTGGTTATCGGATGAAAACCGAATTTCTCTTCTCCCATTTCGATTCTGCTCTTCTCCGATGGCATCACGGAAGAAGACCGACAGAGGGCGACATTGTCTCCACCGATCCCATTTCATGGAAGAGGGGAGTGTAATGTGAGGGTGGAGCATGGACGCCAGCCAGTCTTAGTTTGCGCACGCATCTTTCTCTTTTTCTCTCAGCATCATGGGAATGATTCCAAAAAATCCTCCATGCTATCCCCGTATTCCATGTATATTAATGATAAACACTGCCCCTGATTATTGGACAGCATGTGGCGGCATGGAGCACTGACTTAGAATTTATTTGGAGGAAACACACCTTGACCTTCGAGGTGGTATCAGGTGTCTGGCAAAGATGCAATGCGTCGTGGATTACCAGACGCAACCAAAGTAAGTTCTGTTTTTCTTTTTTTCTCCGTTTTGATCTACTCTCGTCTCCTTTGCATTGTATCATAAACACCGTGATCTTGACGTCGTCCTGTTTTTGCAAGGATAACTCAACCATCTTCTCGTTAATGTTTTGCTCTACTGCATCTCGTTAAATTGTTGATCTTGGGGTACTTAAGTGAATTGAAACTGAGAGAGTGAAAATACTATTAAATTAGGTTCAAAGAGTCTGGTAAGGAGAAAACATTCTGCAGCTGTTTTAATAGAAGTTTATATCATTATAGTGCAACGAGTCTCTATATAGAGAGATAGAGTTTCTAATAAAAAAGTGCAATTTAATATCAACTGTAATACCCTATTGAATAACGCGGAGCAATATAAAACTGTAAAATTTAGTAATGTATTTCAATAATGCTAATTATCTGCATGATATTTTTAACGAGGTGGAGGGGGCGGGGGGGGTCTAAGTGAGGTACTCAAAGGTAGTTAGGGTACTTAAGTGAGTTGAAACTGAGAGGGTGAAAGAGCGATTAAATTAGGTTCAAAGACTCTCGTAAGGAGAAACAGTGGATTCGTCTGTTTTACAGAAGTTTATATTATTATAATGCAATGAATCTATACAGAGAGAAATAAAGTTTCAAACTTTCTAAAAAAAAAGTGTAATTTACTATCAACTGTACCTTATTAAATAATAAGGAACTATGTAAAACAAAAAAAATTAATAATATATTTCAATAATGCTAATTATCTGCAGGATATTTTTAATGAGAGGGGTTGGGGATTCTAAGCATCGACGATTTTCGGCCATATTACTACAGGAATGCCTTTAACGAGGAATTTTAGATATCTCCATTGAAAAGTAAATAAAGTAAAATAATAATGTTCCTAATGCAGTTTCATTAAAATATTTTTATCGTTAGCAACTATTAAGTTTTCTATACGATTGAGATAATAAAACGAAGCGGTATACAATGGGGATTTCTAATGCAATTTCGTGTATCATTTTATCCTATACTAAAGTTAAGTTTCTTATGACAATCTATGTAATTATATTTTCATGATTTGGATAATATGTAATGCGCCTTCGATTACAAAACGCAGTTCAAAGTGCTATTTTCTTTGCTCCCATTTTTGATCTACTTTCGCTTCTTTTGCATTGTATCATAAAGATTGTGATCTTCTATTAAATTGTTTATCATAGGGTACTCAAGTGAGTTGAAACTGAGAGGGTGAAAATACTATTAAATTAGGTTCAAAGACTCTCGTAAGGAGAAAAACTATGCAGCTGTTTTATAGAAGTTGATACCATTATAGTGCAACGAGTCTCTATATAGAGAAATAGTTTCTAATAAAAAAGTGCAATTTAATATCAACTGTAATACCCTATTGAATAACACGGAGCAATATAAAACTGTAAAATTTAATAATGTATTTCAATAATGCTAATTATCTCCATGATATTTTTAATGAGGTTGGGGGGGGGGGCGGGAGGGGGAGTTCTAAGTGAGGTACTCAAAGGTAGTTAGGGTACTTAAGCGAGTTGAAACCGAGATGTTGAAAATACTATTAAATTAGGTTCAAAGACTCTCGTAAGGAGAAACACGCTGCAGCTGTTTTATAGAAGTTCATATCATTATAGTGCAATGAGTGTATATATGGAGAAATAGTTTCTAATAAAAGAGTGCAATTTAATAGCAACTGTAATACCCTATTAAATAACACGGAGCAATATAAAACTGTAAAATTTAATAATATATTTCAATAATGCTAATTATCTACAGGATATTTTTAATGAGGTTGGGGGGGGGGGGGTGTTCTAAGTGAGGTTCTCAAAGTTAGGGTACTCAAGCGAGTTGAAACTGAGAGGGTGAAAGTATGATTAAATTAGGTTCAAAGACTCTCGTAAGGAGAAACAGTGGATTCGTCTGTTTTACAGAAGTTTATATTATTATAATGCAATGAGTCTATATAGAGAGAAATAAAGTTTCTAAAAAAAAAAAGTGTAATTTACTATCAACTGTAGAACCTTATTAAATAATAAGGAGCTATGTAAAACTATAAAATTTAATAATATATTTCAATAATGCTAATTATCTGCAGGATATTTTTAATGGGAGAGGGGGTGGGATTCTAAGCATCGACGATTTTCGGCCATATTACTAAAGGAGGGATGCCTTTAACAAGGAATTTTAGATATTTCCAACGAAAAGTAAATTACGTAAAATAATAATGTTCCTAATGCAATTTCATTAAAATATTTCTATCATTAACAACTGTTAAGTTTTCTATACGATTGAGATAATTTTAAATTTTAATCAGTTTAAATAAAACAAACCGGTATACAATATGGATTTCGTATGCAATTTCGTGTATCATTTTATCCTATGCTAAAGTTAAATTAATTTTCTTACGACAATCTATATAATTATTAGTTTCGCTATTCGGATAATATGTAATGAATTTTCGATTACAAAACTCAAAGTTCTGTTGTCTTTGCTCCCATTTTTGATTTACACTCGCCTCCTTTGCATTGTATGATAAAGATTGTGATCTTCTGTTAAATTTTTAATCTTTGGGTTCTCAAGTGAGTTGAACCTGGGAGGGTGAAAATATTATTAACCCGAGATGACTCGCGCCGGGCCAGATAGACCCAGAGTGCGTATGGTTTTTACAATTGTCACCACTATTTTTTTTTTTTAAGTAATCTTCAACTTATTTTATCGCAATATTTGTAACAATTGTCTCCGACTAAATAAGGTGGCGATTATTATTTATATTTTTTGGTGACAAAGTAAAAACCATTCATACCCTGGTGTTCTCCAGGGTTAAATTAGGTTGACACTCCCGTAAGGAGAAACACTCTGCAGCTGTTTTGTAGAAGTTTATATCATTATAGTACAATGAATTTGTATATAGGGAAATGGAGTTTGTAATAAAAAAGTACGATTTGATATGAACTGTAACGCCCTATTAAACAGCAAGGAGCCATATAAAACTATAAAATTTAATGATATATTTTAATCATGTTAATCATCTACAAGATTAAGATATTTTCAATGAGCGGGGAGGGGGTGTGTGGATTTTGTTAAGCTTTGGCAAGTTTCGGCCCTATTGCTAAAGGAGGGGTACCTTTAACGGGGGCTTTAAGATATTTTCAATGAATTTTAAATTAAGTAAAATAATAATCCTCCTAATGCAGTTTCATTAAAATATTTTGTCATTTTAGTTAAATTTTAATCAGCTTAAATAAAAAGTGCGCGACAGCGTACAATGGTAATGTCTAATGCAATTTTGTATATCATTTAATGCTAAATTAAGTTCCTTGTATGATTACATACACAGTTATATTTTCACGATTTAGAAATATGCAATGCACCTTGAATTTCCTGACGTAACCAAAGTTCTGTTTACTCGTATTTTTGATTATATCTCGCCTGCTGTGCATTGCATGATTAAAATTGTGATCTTCCATCTATTCTATCTTCCGTGATTCTCTATTAAAATCGTAAATGTTTTGCTCCTATGCATTTCATTAAAGATGTAAATTTAATTAATTTTTTAATCTGTTGATACTGAGTGAGTGAAAATACAATTCGTTCACAAATACTCGAAGGAGGAAACTATAGAAGCAGCTGTTTTATGGAAGTTAATGCAAGTATAGTGTAATAAAATTGTATATATTTTTTCAAAAGACCATCTGTTAAAGATATTTAATAAAAACTGAAAGTAAATTATTAAATTTTTATTGAAAATCCCCTTTATGTACGTATAGTTATTGAAAATAAATTTCACTGTACATTTAGAGAATAGTAGTAACTTAATTCATATAATACATTTTAATAATGTTAAGTTTCCTATAGGGTTATTGATAAAATGAAGATGGATCTAATAAAATTAAAATTAAATGGTGATTTTTTTTTAATACATAGTTTAAAATTGTGCTATACTTTAGAAATGTTAAATTTCCTATAAGATTACCTATGTGATTATAGCATTTTAATGAAATTTAAATCGGTTTAAATAAACAATCTAATGCAATTTAAATATTAAAAGTAAATTTGTACTTTTACACAATTAAGTTTCAATATGATTAACTATCTATACTACTAAGACATTGTTGATGAAAATTAAACCAATTTTAAAGAAGTTGGAAATTGCACGCCAAACGTGGCAAATGAGGTGCGTTCGTACTATAACTAGTTTTATAAATATTTTTTGCACCGCATATTGTATTGAATGTATATTTTAGTGCACTTCATTAAGTGCATATCAGTTTCATTCTGTTTGAAAGGCTGTAACATCATTAAAATGCACTTGGAATAATTTTTTCCCATTAGCCGCCATGTAACGGAAAAATTTGACTGTCCCTGTAATTAAACTATACATCCAATTTTCATAAAATTTGAAATGACTCGCCAAAATTTTGCAAAAATTATATATTCAAAATTTCAGACCATTCGGTTGGGTAGTTTTTGATCTCCTTATATGCGGACGGACAGAACGACGACTATACATGCTAATATTTATATAATTACGAACGCACCTAATGAGCAAATTAATAGTGATATCTAAGTTTATCCTTTACAAATATGTTATCCTCTACAATTATCTGCACAATTATATGATGCGATTTGTTTTTGATTACCAGACGCACCCAAAGCAGATATATATATATTTTTCAATCCTTTTTTTTTCTCTAGCCTCCTTTATACTGAATCAAAAACATAGAGATTTTACGTCGTCATTCATTTGAAGCGACAACTCGATCTTATTGTTAAATTTTTACACCAGTGTTTAACTTTGAAATTTACGATTTTCAAAAATTCCGATATGATGGTTAAAAATGAGTCATTTTAAAATTCAGCGCTAAAAATTACATAAAAAATCTATTATCAAAAGTTAAAAAACACACTATCTCCTCTATTTTAGTATAAGATTTTCGCTATTTATTTATTTTTTTTACTTCTTACCTTTGAATTTTACGATTTGCGAAATATCCTGACGTGATGGTTAAAAATAAAGGTCATTTTCGGATTCAGCGCTAAAAAATACATAAAATAAATTATTAAAATTTAAAAAACACAACCATCGCAGGCTTGTGTTATACGCAGCAGAAAAGGTATGTTTTCTTCATTCTTAAAGGTTATGGTTTCTCATTTTTTATTTACTCTCGCTTGCTTTGAATTGTATCATAAACACTGTTATCTTCACTCATCCTCTATTAAGAACCATAACTTGAGATATTCTTGCTAATATTTTGCTCCATTGCATTGCGTTAAAGGGTTTAATCCAACTGTTTTCAAGCCAGCTGGAACTGGGTGGGTGAAAATACGATAAAGACACTTGTAGGAGAAAATATTGCAGGCAGCTGTTTTATAGCAGTTTTTACCCGACTGCCAAGAAGGGTTATGTGTTTCATGCGTATCTGGGTATGCGGATTTCTTTATACCCTTGAAACATTCCAACGGCTGGATGGATTTTAATGAATGAGCTCTCTGTTGATTCGTCTTAACCGTCCGATGGTTATAGGTTAGATTAAATTCAAAATGGCGGCCATAAAATACAAAATTGCGGTGGAGACGAAAAAATTTTTTTATGCAGCATATTGAGCGGCATATCATTGGATAGGTCTTTCAAAATGTAGACGATGTTTCATTGACTATTTTACAAACTCCGTTTAAATGTTAGACAACCTGGAAGTTGGGTAGGTAGGATCTCTAGCTTTACTGCAACTCTAACCATCATAGACAACTATAGGCCTCATCAAAACAGTTTTTATAGATGGAACTAACAATTAAACGCAACTTAAAAGTCATACAAGTAAATAATAATAATAAAAAATGTTAGTAATATAAAAAATAGTTTCACAATACAAAACAAATAGGTGTTGCTATCCAACGTACAATTTATACACAAGTTTAACATAAAACTCTACGTTTCGGTTTATTCTTTAAAACCTTCATCAGGAGAAAAATTTTCTAAAATATAAATCGACAACAAACTCTTTACATGCTACATTTTGAAATCAATTCAAAATTCAAAACATTCTAACGGAAATCTCTTACTCCCAAATAAAGAGTTCAGTGGCGCCATCTTTTAATCAAAGATGTAAACGAAGAAAGACTAGCTGAAAAAATGGAATTTTCATTGACTTTTCAAAATTGAAAGCCATATTGCTGGTATGTGAAAGGAAACATTATCATTACACACTTCATGGTTTCTTAGACGAATTTCTAAAGATTCACGAATAATAGCATTGCGCGGAATAACTTGTTTGGAAATAACTTTAGCATGGTCAAAGTCTATAAATGAAATGAGTCCTTTATGGTAGCTTCTTGAGAGTGCAGTAGAAAGTTTACGAAACTTCAAATCGTTTTTATGTTCTTGCAATCTTTCGAAAAATCGACGTTTAGTCATACCAATATAGGACGAGGTGGTCCCATCAGAAAATTTAAAGGGAATTTCATACACCCCAGAAAAAGATGAAAAAGGAATTGGATCTATTTTTTTTACACAGAAGATTAAACAAAGTCATAGAATTGGAGGCAACGAGTTGAATGTTGAATTTCATGAAAGACTTTTTTAACTTTTCAAATAGGATAGGAAAATAAGGAACCTTTCGGTAAACTTGATGAAATTTGGGGGAGGGGGGATTAACGGAAACTTTATACTTACCAACCAATTTATAGATAAGGCTTGAATTAAAACCATGACATAATCCAATGTTAACGATGAAATTGATTTCATCATCCAAAAATTCATCGGAACAAACAAGTAATGCACGCTGGATAAATGACCTAAATGCGGCAATCTTATAATTCCATGGGGCAGCTGCAGTGACGGGAATAACATTGTTTAATTTCATAGATTTCCGGAAAATTTTCCGTTTTAAACAATTGTTTTCTTTGATAAGGAGAACATCAAGAAAAGGAAGCGAGTTATTGTTTTCTAACTCCATCGTGAACTTAATATTGTTATCAAGTTGGTTAATTTCGTCAAAAAAATTTTCTAAGGATTGTTTCCCATCTTCCCAGATAATAAAAATGCCATCGACATACCGTAACCATAATGAAGGTATAGGAAAAAGTTTCTTAAAGATGAGTTCTTCTAAAGGACGCAATTTGAATTCTGCCAGAATACTAGAAATAGGTGAACCCATAGGAGCTCCTTTCTGCTGTTTAAAATATTTATCTTTAAAAATAAATACATTACTTTCCTTAATTAAGTTTAAGCCCGACTTAATAGAAAATTTCATATTATCACTTAAATGAGGTAACCCATCAATGGATAAGCCTATGGAAAGAATAACTTCTTCCACATCGATGGACGGAAACAATGACACAATGTCAAAACTTGCCAAAATTGCATTATTAGGAAGATTAAAATCCTTAATTCGATTAATGAATTCCAACGTAGAAGAGATAGAAAAAGTTGAAGAGGGGAGAATACTTTTAAGAAAAAATGCAAATGCTTTTTCAACAAAATATAACGGGCCTTGGCACCTAGAAACCATAGGACGAAATGGAAAACCAGTTTTGTGGTCTTTAAGACGAGCGAAAATACGTGGGGTAATCCCAGTGGGGTTTAATTTAATTTTATCTTTGATCGAAGTAGGCCATTCACCATTTCTGATCAGTTCCTGTGTTTTACGAAAAAGTTTAGGATTTGGATCTTTAACAAGCGTTGAGCATGACAATTCTTGAATGCATTCATCCATCTTCAAAAAATACTGGTCTTGATCTATAACGGCAATTTTTCCGGATTTATCTGTTTTCATAAAGAAAATGTCAGAATCTTTCTTTAATTTTGAAATGACATGAGGAATTCTACAATTAGGAATTTTACTGTTTAAAAACTTCATGCTAATATTACAAACTTGATGTCTGGCCATTTCTCTTTCAGAAACTGGTATAACTTGAATTATACTTTCTAAATCTGAACAAAAGTCACTCTTATTTATTATAGCAGGGAATGAATATTTGCTACCTAAAGAAATCAAACGTTCTTCTTCCAATGAAAATACTTTACTGGAGAGGTTGACAAAAGGAACAGGCTTGACAATTGGACGTTGAGAAATGTCCGAGTTTACACATAAACTATGAATTTTCTTAGTATGGCGTAACGTGATATTCTTACTCTGGGCGAATCTAAGACCTTCAACGGCATAGATAAACTTGTCAAATTGGGTTTGGAAAGTGGCTTTATCCAATTTAAAATATAAATCATAAGTTCTTGATGATAAAAAGTTAACATATGAAAACTTACTTCTAATACACTTATCCAAGCTAGAAGCTTCAAATTTCCGTTTCAGATTTCCAAAACCTTTAAGAAAATGATTGTTGATGCGCAGAAAATTAGGAATAACATCAAGTCTTTTACAGGTCTTCAAAAATTTTATGTTTAAGAGTTCACGATCTAACTTCAAAATGGTCGATTTATACTCCTTGAAAACTTTAATATAGTCCATATTGCCCAGCATCGGCTTAGTCATAATAATAATAAAGGACTTTACGTTGTAATATCGATACAAAACAAATAGGTGTTGCTATCCAACGTACAATTTATACACAAGTTTAACATAAAACTCTACGTTTCGGTTTATTCTTTAAAACCTTCATCAGGAGAAAAATTTTCTAAAATATAAATCGACAACAAACTCTTTACATGCTACATTTTGAAATCAATTCAAAATTCAAAACATTCTAACGGAAATCTCTTACTCCCAAATAAAGAGTTCAGTGGCGCCATCTTTTAATCAAAGATGTAAACGAAGAAAGACTAGCTGAAAAAATGGAATTTTCATTGACTTTTCAAAATTGAAAGCCATATTGCTGGTATGTGAAAGGAAACATTATCATTACACACTTCATGGTTTCTTAGACGAATTTCTAAAGATTCACGAATAATAGCATTGCGCGGAATAACTTGTTTGGAAATAACTTTAGCATGGTCAAAGTCTATAAATGAAATGAGTCCTTTATGGTAGCTTCTTGAGAGTGCAGTAGAAAGTTTACGAAACTTCAAATCGTTTTTATGTTCTTGCAATCTTTCGAAAAATCGACGTTTAGTCATACCAATATAGGACGAGGTGGTCCCATCAGAAAATTTAAAGGGAATTTCATACACCCCAGAAAAAGATGAAAAAGGAATTGGATCTATTTTTTTACACAGAAGATAAAAAAAAATAGATCCAATTCCTTTTTCATCTTTTTCTGGGGTGTATGAAATTCCCTTTAAATTTTCTGATGGGACCACCTCGTCCTATATTGGTATGACTAAACGTCGATTTTTCGAAAGATTGCAAGAACATAAAAACGATTTGAAGTTTCGTAAACTTTCTACTGCACTCTCAAGAAGCTACCATAAAGGACTCATTTCATTTATAGACTTTGACCATGCTAAAGTTATTTCCAAACAAGTTATTCCGCGCAATGCTATTATTCGTGAATCTTTAGAAATTCGTCTAAGAAACCATGAAGTGTGTAATGATAATGTTTCCTTTCACATACCAGCAATATGGCTTTCAATTTTGAAAAGTCAATGAAAATTCCATTTTTTCAGCTAGTCTTTCTTCGTTTACATCTTTGATTAAAAGATGGCGCCACTGAACTCTTTATTTGGGAGTAAGAGATTTCCGTTAGAATGTTTTGAATTTTGAATTGATTTCAAAATGTAGCATGTAAAGAGTTTGTTGTCGATTTATATTTTAGAAAATTTTTCTCCTGATGAAGGTTTTAAAGAATAAACCGAAACGTAGAGTTTTATGTTAAACTTGTGTATAAATTGTACGTTGGATAGCAACACCTATTTGTTTTGTATCGATATTACAACGTAAAGTCCTTTATTATTATTATAGTTTCACAATGATGAGAAATAATTAATTCGTTCGTTTTTATGCAGCCGGGATTTTTGATTTCTTTTATTTAACTTTTTTATTATCATTATAGTTTAATAAAATTCGAGTACAGAGAAACACATTTTGTAACAATAATTAAAGTACAAATAAAAAATTTTAATACTTTTATAAAACATTAAAACTCCATGTATAATAATAAAATTTAATAATATATTTTAAGAATGTTAAATTCCCCATATAATTATTTTATAGGGTTAAAAACATTTTGATGATATTTAAAATGATTGAAATGAAATAGTAATTTTTAATGCACATATTTTATGATTTTATCCTTTACAAGTGTTACATTAAGTTCTCTGAATAATTGCAAAAGTTTGCAATGGTTTTTTTTTAAACTTTTGATAATTTATTTTTATGTATCTTTTATCGCTGAATCCGAAAATGTCCTTCATGTTTAGCCACCACGTCAGGATTTTTTCTAAATGATACATTTCAAAGATATAAAGTAAAAAAAAAATAGCGATAATCTGATGAATAAAACCTAACCATCACATCTTATTTTATCCTAACTTTTGATAATTATTATGTATTTTTTCGTGCTGAATCCGAAAATGACCTTCATTTTTAAGCATAACATCAGGATTTTTTGCAAATCGTAAATTTCAAAGTCAAAAAGTCAAACACCAAAACAAGGCAAATGTTTTAAATACATCTGCGACAAATTTGGGGCATTCTCACAATCTTTTGACTTTCAGAAATCTGGGGAAATTAAAATTGCTAAAATAATATTTTAAACTTACTGACGATTGCCTTAATGATTCAAAATAAAGAAAAAATGGTCAGCAGCGAAATAAAAAAATGTGTTTAACTGAGGTTTAAATTGAACTTGCGAGTTTAATTTTCCTTACCATTTTACCCCTATAACTTTTTATTTTCTTCTAAATTTTTACTTATAATGAATTTGCATAGTACCCACAGGACATTTAAATAAGAAATAACAATGTAATATTTTTAATACAAAATTTTGGTATAACATTGTCTTAAAGGGGTGTTAAAGAAGGGACGGTAACGAAAAAAAAAAAAAAAAAAAAAAAAGGATGGGGCGGTAAGGAAAATTACCACCTATTTTTAGGCAAATGATGTTAATGTGACTAAGTGATGGCCACAATTTTCATTGTTTTTTTAGAAACAGTTATTTACATTGGATTAAATTAAAAATTAATTTACCTCGAAAAGTGGAGGAATAAACCTTGGGGGCGGTAAGATTACCAATGAAAACACGATATTTGAAATTGATATTTAATTTATAATTTAAATTCTGCAGTAAATTTCCTGACAAAGAATTTTAGCCATTCTTTCTCTAGCATACTTCTGCATGAGGAAGTTGAAAAGAATTCTGTGGCTGCACCTGAAATGCTTTTCTGTATGAATTTAGCAAGAGAGACGGTAAGGAATCTAAAACCCAAGGACAAAGTTCAAACAATAACAACCGTTAATTATTTAATTTAAATAATTATGATTAGAAAAATGGTGTTGTAACAGACAAATTGGAATTATCATGATTTTCGGATACCTTAAGGTTTATCTATATTATTTATAAAATAACATACAATTTATTATAACAAAAATGTATTTTCATTCAAAGAGAGTTAAAAAACATACCTATTTCACAAAATTTGACCGTTGCCACAATATAGTTATGAAAAATATGTAATCCTACCTGTAACAGACCAACATAAAGTATGTAACAGACAAACAAATAAACACATAAAAGAAACTAATGTTGATTATAATGAATTTTTTTACTTCGAATATTCAAAATGTTATAAAATGCATTGCAAGAATTAAAAACATAGGTTTAATAGTATCAGAATAAAATGCATATATTACCTATTTGATGTAAAAATAAAATATTAAAAATGGTAACACTGGCTTGGAACTTCCCAAAAGGGAAGTTGAATGTGGAAATAGCTCTTTCGTAGCTTAAATTTCTATTAAAATTATAATATAACTACGTTAGAATTTTATCTGTCAATTCAGATTTTTAGTCGCTACGGTGACTGAATAATTATCAAGCCAAAGTATAATTGAAGTTATTGTTTTTCTTCTTTTGCGTTGTATAAACAAATATTTTATCATCAGGAAGAACTGAAAAGAACTGGTATTGAAAAGTACAAATTAAAAATTTGCATGTGCCATGTAAATGAAATATTTTATCATTGAAAGAACAGAAATAAAATGGTACTGAAAAATATAAATTGAATTAAAAAAATTTACATATTTCATAAAACGAAATATTTTATCATCGGGAAGAAAAGAAATGAACTGGTACTAAAATTTAATTAAATTTAAAATTTACATGTGCCCATGTGCCATTTTTAAACAAAATATTTTATCACATGGGAGAAAAGAAGTGATTTGAGACCTAAATTCTAAAACGTAAAATTAAAAATTAACTCGGCTAGAATAACGAATAATTTTTATCGTGAAAATGAGTAAGAATGAATTGTGATTAAAATTCTTAAACGAATAAGCGAATAATGAATGAAGAAATTCTTTTTAATTGAAAAAATAAATTATTTCACATTACGGAAAATAGAAATAATCTGGAACATAAACTCTAAAAAATACAAATAAAGTTGAGTTTTTTTCCCCTTGGCTTTTACATAAACGAAGTATTTTATCATCAGAATAATTAAAAATGAATTATGATATAATTTATGAAACGCATACATGAAAGAAAGAATTCTTTTGAATTTTATAAATGAAATATTTTACCACTAGGAAGAATAGAAGTGGTCTGTGATCTATATTCTAAAACGTATAACTAAAATTAAGAATTTACTGAAATCGTATAAATGAAATATTTTTTCATCAGAATGAATAGGATTGCGTCCCTCTCTGCATTTAAAAGATAACATAATGAATGAGGGATTTCTTTTGAATTGAAAAAATGAAATATTTAATCATTAGGAAAAATAAGTGGTTCGGTACCTAAATTCAAAAACATAAAATTACGAGTTTTTTGCCCTTGGATTTACATAAACGAAATTATCAGAGTGACTAGGACTGAATTATGATCTAAATTATAAAACGCACTAGTGAATAATGAATGAAAGATTTTTTTTTTTGCATTTAATAAACGAAATATTGTATGGATCTTAAATGAAGTGAATTATTGTATATTAAACGAAATAAATTATTTATGAATAGAAGTGATCTGGAACCAAAATTCAAAAACGTATTAATTAAATGAATAATTTACTGGAATAGCATAATATAAATTAGGAAAGAATTGAGATCTTAAATCTAAAGCGAATAAACGAATAATGAATTAAGGAATTCTTTTTAATTGAAAAAATAAATTATTTCACCTTTACGGGAAATAGAAATAATCTGGAACATAAACTCTAAAATATACAAATAAAGTTACGCGTTTTTTCCCCCTTGGCTTTGCATAAATGAAGTATTTTATCATCAGAATAATTAAAAATGAATTACGATCTAATTTATGAAACGCATAAATGAAAGAAAGAATTCTTTTGCATTTTATAAACAAAATATTTTATCGCCAGAAAGAACAGAAGTGATCTGTGACCTATATTCTAAAACGTATAAATAACATTAATAATTTACTGGAATCGTATAAATGAAATATTTCATCAGAATGAATGGGATTGAATCGCTCTCTACATTTTAAAAAGAATATGAGGATAATGAATAAGGGAATGCTTTTGAATTGAAAAAATGAAATATTTAACCATTAGGAAAAATAAGTGATTCGGTACCTAAATTCAAAAACATATAAATAAAGTCATAGAATAATGAGTTTTGCATTTTATAAAGGAAATATTTTATAGATCTTAAACGATATGAATTATTGTATATTAAACGAATTAAATTATTTATGAATAGAAGTGATCTGGAACCAAAATTTAAAACGTTACAATAAAATCAATAATTTACTGGAATAGCATAATATAAATTAGGAATGAATTGAGATCTTAATTCTAAATCGAATAAAGGAATAATGAATTAAGGAGTTATTTTGTATTGGAAACCTGAAGCATTTCATTATTAGGAAAAATAGAAGTGATGTGGGTCAAAGGGTTCACCGATATATATCGATGGATATATATCATGATACTTATCATTGATATATATCCTATATTTATTTTCAAAATATCACTGTGCAAGATATTTTCAGTCAAAACAAGTGTAATTGAATATTTCAAATGTTGTTGACTGTGCCATATTGTAGATAAAGAACTTTTATCTCTGGTAGTGGCTTTTTTAGCCGCAGGTAAGAAAACAAATATCTTTTCCAAGCTTTGTTTGAAGCTTTTATTTTTAAAATGTACAACAAATAATTATGTGGGAAATAATTAATTCAGAATAGCCATCGAAAGATAAAATGTCTAATTTAGATAAACAGTTATATACAGCTGCATTAGAAAATAATTTTTTCTGTTTTTGGTTTAGTTGCGTTTAAACTGTACAACATGTTAGGGAATAAAAAAATAAGACAAGCTTACATTTTTCAATTAAAAAAATAACTATTTTGTATTTAACTTTTGTTTTATAAATTTCTAATTACTTGATACTGAATCCTATAGTTTTTTTTTATAAGTGGTGTAAAGCAAATTGTTTCTGTTTTCAAATAGCTGATCTTCAATTTTGTTCTCAGTGAAAAAAAGAAAAGAAAAATCCATTTTTAGAATATTCTTTTATTAAGTTTTCATGTTAAGTGCAATATATTTTAATTTCTAATTCACATTATGCTTAAAAATATTTATCAGCCGTAGGCTATTTTGAAAATATCAAATAGAGTAGAGCGCCGATTATCCTAACAAGTCGGGACCGAGCTTAGTTCGGATAAGCAAAAGTTCGGGTTCGGATAAATGGACAGACAGTTTAAGGGATGTTCCTGACTATACTCAAACCTTGACACTTTATCCAAGCTTAGGACTGGCAGCACCTGTTAGTACTAGCGTGTTTAAAAACTGTTTTTTTACTTTTCTATCATTTAAAATTTTCTTTTTCTCTATCATTTTCTGAACTTCAAAGATTATAATTTAAGCAAAAAAAGCTTTCGATTGTTGCTTGCTTCAAAGAAGACATTCTTTCCAATGCTACCATATCTCGAATTCTTCTTAAATACGTTAGTTGAATAGGATCAGAGTTCTTCTGCCGTTTGAGCCATTTCATAGCTGTTTTTAAACATTCAAAGGCATCGTTATGTGATGGACCTGGATCATTTTCAGGGCATTCGTTTTCATTTCTTCAATTTCCTTTTCATCTTAAATCTCATCCGCAATCTCACCATGATTACAAAAACTTTTGAGAAAAATAGGCTGTTCGGATAAATGGAAGTTCGGTTAATTGGAGTTCCGACAATCGGCACTCTACTGTATATATACAGTCGAACTTGGATAATTCGAACGTCTTTAATTCGAATTCGTGGATAATTCGAAGTTTTTTGTCAGTCCCTTGAAACTTGTATTCAGTTAATGCTAAAAAATCGTGGTTATTTCGAAGTCCAACTTCTTTAATTCGAAGTTTTTACAATTTCAAAAATGACAAAATTTAGTTTCAATACAGTTTATTTGAAAAGTGGCCGGGTTATTTTCAGCTATTGTGGAAATTTCGAAGTCCAACTTCTTTAATTCGAAGTTTTTACCCTTTCAAAAATGACAATCTAGTTTCATTGCAGTTATTTGAAAAATGTCCGCGTTATTTTCAGTTATTGAGGAAAATTCTTTAGGGAAGAGAAGGGGGTGGGAGAATATTCTTATCTGTTCTAGGAAACAGAGCAAGGATAAAGGGAGGAGAAACGAACGCTCTTTCCCTTGTAAGTGACACATGCTACTCTCGCCAATGCGATAAATCTTAGATGATACGCGTTGCAATTCCTTCGAAACCAGGACTATAGTCGCTTTAGTTTTCTTCATTGTGTTTTTAGTTTTTGTGGTGAGAGTTCAGTGCAAGCATGTCATTGAGTAAGCCCCGTGTTCCGTATAAAACCTTATCTTTCGATGAAAAAATTGCTGTGATTCGCCAGGTAGAAAAGGGTTTACAAAAAAAATGCATCATCGTAAAAGAGTATGGAATAGCACCTAACACTCTTTCGACCTTTTTGAAAAATAAAGAAAAAATTTTGAAATCTAATCGAAATCACAAACGGGCTAGAGAACCCGATAATCCTGATGTGGACGCGTGTGTCTTGAAGTGGTTTAAACAAGCGCGGGACAAAAACATTCCTCTCAGTGGAACTCTTGTTCGTGCAAAAGCGGAAGAATTTGCTGTCAGCTTAGGAAACAACAACTTCAAAGCAAGCTCCGGATGGTTAGACGGATTTAAGGAGAGAAATGAAATTTCCTTTAAGTCTGTGTGTGGTGAAAGTTCAAGTGTGAACCAAGATACAGCAAATGAGTGGAAAGAAAAAGTTGTTCAAATCATTGAGCATACACAGGACAGAGACATTTTTAATGTCGACGAAACTGGACTCTTTTTCAAATGTACCCCTGCAAAGACTTTGGATTTTAAAGTTGAAAAATGTAGTGGAGGAAAACGCAGTAAAGAGCGAATAACTCTACTTGTGGGAGCAAACATGGACGGCACTGAGAAGTTACCTTTACTGATGATTGGAAAATCAAGAAATCCAAAGTGTTTTAACAATGTCAAAACGAAGCCTATAGAATACCGTTCTAACACGAAAGCCTGGATGACGGGGAATCTTTTTAAAGAATGGCTGCTAGATCTCAATCGCACGTACCAAAGAAAAGAAAAATCATCCTGTTTATTGATAACTGCGCGGCCCATAAATCGATACCCGCTATGGAAAATGTAATGGTTGAATTTTTTCCGCCAAACATGACCTCAGTGGTGCAACCAATGGATCAAGGCATCATTAAAAATCTGAAGCATTTCTACAGATGCCTAGTCGTTCAACGCCTCCTTACTGAATCTTCCCAAAAGCTTCCCCATTACCCTCCTCGATGCATCAAGAATGTGTTTAAATGCATGGTCCAAAGTGAGCCAAAAAACAGTAGCAAACTGTTTCCAGAAAGCAGGATTCATCAGGACACTGCCCCTAGCGAGCTTTTAGATGAAGAAAATTAACCTCCCCCAGTTGCATGGGAAGACAGCACACCATTTGATGATTACGTCGACATTGATAAAAACTTAGACATTTGTGGAGAGTTGTCTGATACAGATATTCTATCAGAAGTTCTATAAGAACATTGTAACAGAAGACGATGAAGATATTGAAGATGAGGTAGAAGAACAGAGAACGATTCCAACTTCATGTGAGGCAGTCTTTCATCTAGCCGAATATCGTCGTTATGTAGAAGGACAATCTAACGTGAGTGAAGCTGTGTTTCGAGCTGTAGATTTTGTTAAAATTGAAGATTTTGTTAAAAAAAAAATCAAGTAAGCTCTTTAAAACAATCTGAAATATCTCAATATTTTAAAAAGCTGTAGTTTTTTTTATTTAAAATTAATAAACATATTTTTTTTTCACAAGTTCTGTTCCGACTGATTATTTTACGATATAAAAATAACTTTTTTTGGATAATTCGAAGTTTGGATAATTCGAAGTTTTGCAGCAGTCCCTTGCACTTCGAATTATCCAAGTTCGACTGTATATAAAATATCAGATATGTATCATAATTCATAATATCGGATATTTTCAAAAATATTATGATATTTACGAACACTGCTGGGACATGCTCTAAAATATATAAAGTTACGAGATTACTTTTCTTGGTTTCACATAAACACACAAAATATTTTATCATCAGAATAATTAGAAATGTATTATGGACAAAACTCTAAAACGCATAGATGAATAATGAATGAATTCTTTTGCATTTCATAAACGAAATATTTTATCACTAGGGAGAATAGAAGTGATCTGGAACCTAAATTCTAAAGCTTATAAATAAAATTAAGAATTTACTAGAATCGAATGAATGAAATATTTCATCATACGAATGAATAGAATTGAATTGGAGTCTAAATTCTAAAGTGCTTAACGGGAAAAAAGCGGGTAATAGAGAAATTGATGAGCGGCGGTCTAGTGTGTAATGTAAAAACTCCCTGCCAGTAAAGCAATACGAAATAGAGGTATAGGACGAAGAAAATATTCAGATTGCATAAGGGTGAAATAATTCTTTTACGTTGCTACATTAAAAGTGAAAATTGTGAGATTTTCACGGAAATGATTTGAATGTTATCTTTATATTTGTTTAGTTTTTCTTCTGTATCACTGTATATATACGGTGTGCAATATGTTATCTATCGCCGACCTTTAATTTTTCAAGCGTTGGTCTTAGCCATGTAGTTCCAATTACAAAAATGTTTCAAATGAGGTAAATATTCATGTTGTGGCATTATTTAAAGTCAAAAATCAATTTTATAAAAATTACGAAAACTAACTTTTTATACGGTCCCTCAGTCCCTATAATTATACTTAGTAAAAGTTTACACATATCATAACAGATATAACACAAAAAGTTCGACATCTGTACTACAAAAACTGATCCAGTTATTAAATTTCAAAGATTGAGATTTTTGCACATGATTTTGTCTTTCATTAAGGGATCAGTTAAAAGATGAATTAAAGTAATTCGAGATCAAAATCAGGGTGCAATATCCTTATTACGGCGAAACCACCTTTACCCGGTATCACCAAATAGGGTTAATTCATCAAAAATTTTGAGCTAACTTTTATGGGTCGAACAACATTCAAAAGTACTGACGATATCGGCTAAAAGTGGTTTCTCCGTAAAAAGTACATTGCACCCTGATTTTGATCTCGAATTACTTTAGTTCATCTTTTAACGGATCCCTCAATGAAAGACAAAATCATGTGCAAAAATCTCAAACTTTGAAATTTGATAACTGTGTCAATTTTTATAGTACAGATGTCAAACTTTTTGCGTTATATCTGTTATGATATGTGTAAAATTTTACTAAGTATAACTATAGCGACTGGGGGACCGTATAAAAAGTTAGTTTTCGTAATTTTTATAAAATAGATTTTTGACTTTAAATAATGCCACAACATGAATATTTACCTCATTTGAAACGTTTTTGTAATTAGAACTACATGTCTAAGGCCAACGGATGAGAAATTAAAGGTCGGCGATAGATAACATATTGCACCCTGTATATTGGAAATGATTAAAAAAAAAATAATATTCGAAACCAGTCGTTAAACATACTTTACTTTTGTTTCAAAATGTATTACATTACCTTTAATAATACTTTTGATTACATACTTGATACTTTTACTATAAAAATATTTTTTGGTGTTATTAGTAGACAATCTAAATAAGTATCTATATTAAATGTAAAAAATCTATTGGTGTTTTAAATGAAAAATGATTTTCTGGTATGTTCTATAATTCGGCAACCTCGGGTTGGATTCTTTAACTTAGATTTAAAAAAAAAAAAAAAAAAAAAAGAGCAGGAGGAAAGGTTCCTTTATTCCAAGTCCATTTTCTCTGAATAGGAATCTTCGCTTTATTTAATGACAGAAAATCTGCGATTATATTGGTCTAGATTACAATCAGAAATTTCTAGTACCAAAATCTATTAACTGTGCGAGCTTTGTGCATAATTACCAACCCTGTTTATAAACGTAAATAAAATTTTGTTTGAATTATAACAAAAAACTGTTTACTAAATATTATTTTATGGCTTGTAAATCTCGTGTGAGAACCCTTTTAAAAATTTGTCAAATGTTAATTAAAAAAAAAATCAACATCACTTGTTTTTAATAATATATTTAAAGTTCAAAATACTTTTTCATTCATTAAAAATAATACTACAAGCATAAAAAAAGGGTTAACCTAAAAAAAAAAAAAAAAAAAAAAAAAAAAAAAAAAAAGCAATTACAGTAATTTCTTAACCGCATGGGAATAGGTAAAAAATGCATAACCATTCTGTATCTTTACTTGAATTAATTTACGTAAATAAAATATGCAAATAATATACGTAGAAGAAAAATGCTGTAATTGATAAATTTATTTCTGTGCACGCGATTCTATGATTTATTAAAGCTCTGACCTTATCGAGCTAGTATATGCATGTAGAATTTGTTTTGACGCAGTTTATGGAAGCTGTAAAACGAAAGATAATTTTTTTTATTTGCAAGTCGCTTTATCTTTTAAAGCTGTTTTTCAATATAAACAGGATATTCTTAGCCAAAATAAAGTAATCGTCAGTTTTTTATATTCTGATTAGAATTCAAAATATAGTGTTTTTGTATTTATACATGGAAGTAATTTATATTAAAATATTGCTAAACTTGAATTTACAAAATAAGTTTTAATATCTCAAAAGGTCAATAAGGCAAAGTTTATGAAGCTGTTAAAATGATAAAGATAAAATTTTTAATTTGAATGTCTTATTCTCTTAAGGTTTTAAGATCTAAACTCTGTTTATCCAAAATGACAAAGTATGGTTACAGACGATGATGAACAACCGGAGAAGAAAAAGTGTCACTAGAAAAATGCATAAATTTGATTGGAGAATTAATATCTGCTTTAGCTACAAGACTGTATTTCCAAATTAGATATTATTCATTTGTATAAAATACAAGAAAAACTTGTTAAAGAATGGCCAAGATAATTGAAGCAAACAAAATTGACATTGATGTTTTCGAAAATTACACGAGAAGAAATAATTTCACTTTTCATTAGATTTTTTTTTAGAGTTCCGTACTTAAAAAGTAAAAACGGAACCATTATAAGATCACTCCTGTGTCTATCTGTCTGTCACATCCCTTTTACTCGTAAACTATGCAACGTGGAAAGTTCAAATTGGGGGAAGTAATAAAGACTATTGACCCACATATTTATAGATTAATAAATATTCATAAATATACTTAGGAAAAATGTAGAGGTGCTAATTAAGTTACTTGAGGAAAAAAATCTTTTCTTTGTATATCGTGTGAAAGCTTTCGTAGCGCTGAAATCAAAAATATATTTCATTTAATTTTAGGTATTATATTTTCAAAGTTATGGTGGAAAATGTAGTGCAAAAATCCCCCCCCCCCCCAATCTAACTCCGAATCTATTGAAACTAAAATTATGAAAAAATTAGAGGTAGTAGACATTAATTTAAACCTTGCAGGAAAATTATAGCGATTACCCTAGGTCACATAGCTTTTGAGAAAATCGCATTTTCCCGTTACACTCAAATTTCGATTTACGGGCTTCAGCAAAAGCGTTGAGCAGACCTGGAGGTACCTATCGTCTCAGAAATATAAAAGCATTGTTGATCATGAATTCCGGAAAAAATCGTCGGTAATTAGCCGAGATATTAACCCTTAAAGACACGGACAGTTTGGACATACATAATGACAGAGACGGCGTACTCTATGCTCCATCGGATTTTAAAGTCTAGATAACAAATTTTAAGCATATATTTATGTAATGCAATGCCCAGTAGCAGTATAAAAGCAATAAACGTCAAATTGTTAAAAACAGACTAATTTAATGAGAATTAATCACATAAATGCTATGGGATTCGCGACTAGTTTCCATTGAGTGGCTCTTTCAATACACCTACTATGTCTTTAAAGGTTAACTAAAAACCTATATGGAATAACAAATATACGGAATAGCTATATTTGCTATTATTTAGGTTCTATATATCTTTGAACTTTCATGATAAATCCATTTATACTTTTCTAGTATACAGGGTGCAAAGGAAAGTCCCTTTAACCTAAAAATACTTCTGAACGGAGAGAGTTACAGCTACGCAAGTGAGGTAACGGTATTGTAAAGCGACTACGCCCGGTTTAATGAAAACGACAGCAGCGCTCCCTAGTGACAAAATTTGGAAGATAGACCCTGCAAATCGAAAACGAAAAGAGATAGAGCAAAATTTCTAGTTAGAAAGTTTTAGAGCATCAATTAATTAATAGAATACGACATTTGGTTTACATGGATAAGATAAATCTTCGCCTGTTTATCCAAAAATGTCCGAAATTGATGCACTCCATTTTGTGTAAACGTTTGAATGGAATAGTCAGAAGTATGAAGAAATACGCACAATTTATGCTATAAATATGTTCTTATCTCAATACATTTTGATAACATCACACACACCAAAAAAAAAGGACAAACTGTCTCACAATGATAAAAAATTAATATTCAGTATGTTCGAAAAGTTCGCCATTGCTCACGATACATGTTTGTATTCGTGAGAGTAATTCTGCATGCACATTTCTCAGCATGGAACGTCTATTGCAAGCCTCTTCAATACGACGACATAGATTTAACACTTTCAAGGGCGGTGGATAAACGGTCTAGCCACCTAATTTTAATTCCAAAATTGACAAATGGCACCAAGAATATTTTAATAAAATTTTACTAATGTAATGAAAGTGCAAATTAGCGGGTTTTTGTTTTCTGAGAAATTCGTTTGAATATTCTGGTGTCAGTCAATTATTTCATCAGTTCACGAACAGAATTCTTCTGGCCCTGAAAGGGTTATTCTAAAATTTTAAATGCACTGGAAATTGAATCTTTACAGACATTACAGCACAGTACAACGTCACAATCTGCAGTTGTGCACTGCTACATTTTCGGAATGTGAATAGGCAAAGTAAAATCGTCGCTCATCGATTTCGGACATTTTTGGGTATGCAGGCGACGATTTATCTTATGCGTGTGAACCAAATGCCGTTTCGTACTAATTGATGGTCTAAAACTTTCTAATTGGAAAATTTGCTCTACCTCTTTTCGTTCTTGATTTGCAATGGCTATCTTCCAAATTTCGCCACTAGGGGTGCTGTTGTCGATTGCATTAGGTTGGACGTAGTCGCTTTACTGCACCGTTATCTCACTTGTATAGCTGTGGCTCTCTCCGTTCGCAAGTATTTTCAGGTTAAAGGGACTTTCCTTTGAACCCTGTATACTACACTGTTAAAAATTTGCAGCATTCTGGCAGGTCATTTGACCGTTTTTTCCGAAAACGGTTACACAATCGTAATTTTAACACTATTCTAACCATATTATTGGCCATTTTATGGTCAGAATATAGTTAAATTATGGTTATTGTTAAAATAAATAAAAAGGCAGACATAAAGACGTGGATCGAAGTGAGTATATTTGATATTAACAAGAACAATTACACAAACATACTGAAAGAAAACAGAAAATTTACAGGTATTTATAGATTTTGCAAGGCCCATAGCAGAGAATTGGCGGCCGTGAAAGAAAGCTACATTAAACAACCAATCACAAGAAACATAGTTGTACAAAAAGAAATTAATAAGAATTTAATGTAATGCTGTGATTATTTTCAACACCCGCCCATAATCTAGCATTACATCAGAAAAACAAAGAAATTTCTTGAAATCAATCATTAATAATAATATGACACAATTTAAACATTACTTGTACAAACAACAAAGAAATAATAGTTCATAAAATTTAACTTTAGGTAATGCCTTTGTAAATAAATCAGCAATTTGCATATTCGTAGGAACATATTCAATTTTGATGTTATTTTCTTTTATAATATTGCGAACAAATTTCAATTTAATATCAATGTGTTTCATTCTACCATAATTACTCTCATTACTGATACATTTTATACATGATTGATTATCCTCAAAAATTACTAAACCCTTAATATTTACAATTTCACTAGCAATATTTTTAAACCATAACAAGTCTTGCAAACTTTTAGTTAAAGCAATGACTTCAGCTTCAGTTGACGATAAGGCAACTGATTTTTGTTTATTACAACACCACAGAACAGGCATGTTACAAAACATTAAAATATAACCTGTTACTGATTTGCGGTCATTTGTGTTAGCCCCCCAATCAGCATCAACATACATGGATAATTTAGGATCAGAATTTTGTTTTTTATATACAAGTTTTAAAGACAATGTTTCTTTTAAATATCTTAAGATTTTCTTAAGTGCTTTCCATGCAATTTCAGTAGGATTTTCTTGCAATTGACTTAAACAGTTAATAGCATACAAAATATCAGGTCGAGAAATATAAGCTAAATATAATAAACAACCTACAAGTTCACGATATGGGCCATTAAAAGGTTTACCATTTTTGAAATCAGATGGGGTGGACTTAGGAGAAATAGGAATGTCACTGGGTTTACAATCTAGCATATTAAACTTATTTAACAATTTAATTATGTAAGACTCTTGATCCATTATTAAACTATCAGAATTGAATTTCATTTGAATACCTAGAAATTCTGAAACACTTTCCGATTTTGACATGTGAAACTCGTTATGTAATAGGGAAATAACTACATTAGTTTCATTTACATCTGAACCTGCAATTAACATATCATCTACATACAAAGCAATAATTATTTTATGATCATTATTATACCGAATAAAAATACAAGGTTCATTATCACAAGATTTAAAATTTAACTTTGAAATAAATTCATGAAACCTTTCAAACCATTGTCGTGGGGCTTGTTTTAAACCATATAAACTTCTTTTAAGTTTACACTTTCGCCCACTTTTATCATCATAGCCTTGCGGCTGATCCATAAAAACAAGTTCATTTAACTTACCATTCAGGAACGCTGTTTTAACATCTAACACAGATGCATATAAGTCTTCATTTAAAATCAAAATAAGAACCAAGCGTAAAGCTGGCATACTTATTACAGGGGAAAAGGTTTCACTATAGTCTAGCCCTTCTTTTTGCATAAATCCACGAGCTACGAGTCTCGCCTTATGTCGACCATCTCTTTTGATGGTAAATACCCATTTGCAGGAAATAGGTCGTTTGTCAGGTGGTAATTTTTCAAGATCCCAGACATCGTTGATTTTCATACTTTCAATCTCCGCGTCCATAGCTTCTTTCCACATGCGTTGTTCATCACTAGGGAGGGATTTGATATCATCAAACGTTAATGTTTCTTGTTGGCAAAGTAATGCTTCGTAAACTTCAGGATCTGGATACCGTACAGGTTGCTTTTTAAATCTTTCAGATTTTCTTGTTTTGTCTTCTTTCTCTTCAGGATCATCTAATTCATCACTCGTATTTTCTAGAACATCTGGATCAATTTCATTATCGACTGGTTCTGAATTTTCTAGAATGTATTGTTTCGACTGAACATTTTCCTTTTTCTCTTCGTCGAATTTCACATTTCTTGATACAGTTATGCGTTTCGTTTCAGGATCTAGTAATCTATATCCCATTGAAGAATAACCAATGAAGATCATTTGTTTAGACCTATCGTCAAGCTTCTTTCGATGAACGGAAGGAATTAACATGTAAGCACTGCATCCAAAAACACGTATGTGCTTGAAATCGGGTTCTTCTCCATATTTCAGGAAGTACGGAGTTTTGTTCTCAATAGTGCTGCTTGGCATTCGGTTTTTCAAGTAAGCTGCTGAAAGGATAGCTTGACCCCAAAAAGTCTTTGGTAAATTTGATTCAGCAATCAAAGCACGTCCTATATTCAGAAGCGACATATTGCAGCGTTCAGCTACTCCATTCAAAGATTGCGTGTATGGAGGAGCGGGATCTATCACTATACCAAGATCTCTAGTAAAATTCACTAAATCATTAGAAAAATATTCCTTCCCGTTATCACATCTAATTTTCTTCACTGTAGGGTTGGATTTTAAGAACATTTTTAATTCTTTTGAGACTTCACTTTTATGTTTCAGTAAACGTACTTCAGTAAAACGAGAAAAATCATCGATAAGAGTCATAAAATAGCACTCGCCAGAAAAGGTTGTCGGAAAAATAGGTCCACAAATGTCACTATGAATCAAAGTCATTGGCTTGGTTTCTCTTTTTCTTGGTCCTCTTCCCATTGGTGTTGCACTCTGTTTTGCCCGAGCACAAATATCACAAAAAGAATCAGGTACCGGAAGCTTCATATCTTTCAATACTTTGTCACTCGGATGACCAAGTCTGCGATGCCAGATATCACAATGATTTTTCTTTGAAGTAAGAACGGTTTCGTAAACAGGGACAAAGTCACTTACGTATTGTCCATTCAAATCCCGTTCACCGAAGTAAAAACGGTTTCTCCCTTTTTCGATAAATACTTTTTGGTTCTTGAAAATAATTGTATAATTTGCACTTTCAATTTTCCTAACGGAAATGAGTTGCCCGTTTAAGTCTGGAACATAAAGGACATCCTTTAAAGTAATTTCCATTCCATTTGACAGTTTTCCATTAATATTTCCAATACCTTTGATTTCTAGATTCGTTGTTTTTGATGCGCATTTAATAGTTCCTGAAGAAGGTACTAAGGATGCGAAATAATTCTCATTAGAACACATATGGGAAGTTGCTCCGGAATCTACTATAAATTCATTCCTTTTCCTGGAAGCATTTCCAGCAACGAAAGAAACAGCTGAAGAGGCAAATTTTTCTTCATTTGAATTTTTAACAGCTTTACAGTTACGTTTTATGTGTCCGAATTTTCCACAAGAATGGCAAGTAATTTTCTTTCTACAATATTTCGCTGTATGCCCTTTAGAGTTGCAAATTTTACAAAAGAATTCTTTGCGAGTCGACACAAATGCAGTATTATCAAGAGCAGCCTTAGTATATACTTTTTCTTTCTTTGAATCCAAAAGAAGTGCTTCAGCATCTAATAATCTTTGTGTCACGAAATCTAATGTCAAAACAGAATTCGGTTGGTTTTCTAAAGCAATCTTAACATTTTCAAATTCCTGAGGCAATGACATCAAAATATAAACAATAGTATCCGTTTCATTAACTTCTGCCCCAGACAGCTTAAGATCCGAAATTAATTTATTTATTTCATCAATGTGATTTCTCATAGAAACTGTACGATCTTTCTTAATCGTTGCCAATCTCTTCCGAATTAAAATTTGATTCACTGCACGCTTTGTATCATAAGTGCGTTCTAATTTATTCCATATTTTATGAGCTGTATTTTCATCTTGAAGTGATGCAAGAACATTATCACTTAATAATGATAATAATAAAGCGTAAGCCTTTTTTGCTTTCACGACATCGGCGGCATTGTCTAGAGCTGCTTCATTTTCCAGGAATTTTTCCAATTCTTTAGCAGCAAAAATTGCCATTACTCTTCGTTTCCATACCGAAAAAACTTTTCCATCACCTTCAAAAAGAGGGACACCGTAAACATCTTTTGAAGAATCCATTCTGCTCGATAAAATATATAAAAAGTAAAATAAAATCTTTTTCACTCAAAATCCCAGCAGAAATGAAAAACAGAAAGATAACGGCGTCAGTATGTCTCGCAGCTCATTTCAACACTTGTTAGAACCAACGCTCTGCTGTTAAAATAAATAAAAAGGCAGACATAAAGACGTGGATCGAAGTGAGTATATTTGATATTAACAAGAACAATTACACAAACATACTGAAAGAAAACAGAAAATTTACAGGTATTTATAGATTTTGCAAGGCCCATAGCAGAGAATTGGCGGCCGTGAAAGAAAGCTACATTAAACAACCAATCACAAGAAACATAGTTGTACAAAAAGAAATTAATAAGAATTTAATGTAATGCTGTGATTATTTTCAACAGTTATGAAGCCGTTTTTTCAAAAAACAGTCGAATGACCTGCCAGAATGCTGCAAAATTTTTAAGTGTATACAGCTATACCCAACCCTACGTTGTATAGTTTTTATAAAGTCTTAGTATTCTTTTAGAAACGGTATTTTTTTAATAATACTCTTACTAATTCATATTATTGTACGGAACCCTCTGTGCGCGAGTAATACTCGCACTTGACCGTTTATTTTTCTGTAACATAGAAAATATCAATTGAAGTAAGTTTTTTTTATATATTTAATTTTTTCTTACATAATTATCACTTAATAATGAATTAAATTATGGCTAAAGGCAACATTAAGAATATAGCACTACTTCTGATATTTCTAGTTGCTACTTTTGATATTCCTTCAAAAACCCGTAATTTTCAAAGTTCTGGCGTAGTTCAAAGTTCCGGTCCTGATGATGTCGGAGTTCTGAAGTTATACTGCACAAATAAAATAACCAGAAATCAAAATCTTAAAATACCGTTAAGGCTGTTGTAAGGGGCGGTCCATAAATGATGTCACACTTTTTTAAATATTTTTGACACCTCCCCCCCCACCTTTGTCACAAAGTGTCACACTTCACCATACCCCTCTCCCCCATTGTCACATGTCACGCTATATTACATAAACATATACTTGCAGTTCAGAAACAAAGCACTACGTTATAGATCATATTTCAAACTTTATTTTTAAACTTAACTATGTGTTTTAACGACATTTGTGAGCATAATAATAATGATTCATGTACTTATTTTGTATGAAATAAGATTAAGGTTTATAACAAAAAAGATAATTAATATACAATAGTAATAAAATATTAATACGAAAGAGCAGTTGAAAATAGTCGTATTTTGGAATTTGAAATGGTATTTAATATTTGGCTATAAATCTACTTTATAAACACAAAATACTTTAATTTCAAAATAACTTCAAAATTTAATCTGCGGATTTTAATGCTTTTATTTTAACCAAAATGTGTGATGTCACATTTCTTCTTACCCCCTCCTACCCCCTTGTCACAAACTGTCACATTTTCATGAATCCCCCCCCCCCCCTCCAAGCGTGACATCATTTGTGGAAGACCCCTAATATAAACATTCGATTTTTAGCCAAATTGAAAAATTAATCTATAAAGTTTTATATATTTTGATTAAAATTAGAAATAACTGTAGAGTTTTTAATTGTTACACATAAAAGTGAATGTGTAAAAGTACAAGATTACCATGAATTATGCAGAAGAAAAGTGTAGTCAGAAAAAAGAATAATACAACAATTTTCTCTAACTATTTAATTAAACAAATTATCTTAATTAATCGTACAGAAATAGGCTAAAAATAATTAGCAAGCGAACTATAACACTATGCAAATGATTTGTGTAAAAGAGGAATGCAGTAATCGATAGGGGCGTAACTTGTGACAACGGGTCATAACATAGCATTTACAGTAAATATAGAAGACACACCGTGTACATACGCAACTTATGACTTATTTAAACCCTGACCTTATCAAGCTAAGTGAATTCAAACATCGGCCCCAAGTCGTTCACATTATCCGGTTAAACAACAGGTTCGCATTTTCAAACAAAATCGTTAACTAGAATTAAGGGCATATGTAAAACCTTGCTTCGAAGTATAATAAATTATCGGATAAATCGATCGCTAGTATTTTGAACTTCACTTAAATGTTTTTTTAATCAAGTGCATTAAAACTGGCTTAAAGTATACTAATACTGCACATGTTGCTGCTAAATTCCCCAAAAATGAGTACCAAGAAATAGTTTTATTGATGATGAAAAAGGGTAACGAATGAAATCAGAATTTTAAAATGTCACAATTTTAAAATTATATTGTGACAGCAACAAAAAATAAGTATAAAAGTAATTTTTTTTTTTTCAAAAAACACCTTTTTTTTAATAAGCATTTGATCTTTATCTTTAAAATCACACCTAATTTCAGGATTGCAGTAAATGTTGTTTAAAAATTCCCTTACAATAAGTTAATTTAGTGTGGGCCCCGAATATTGAAAACTCAAAACATTAATTTATGTTTGGGGGAAACGCGAACCAGTGAATTTTTTAAAAAAATTATAACTTTTACTATTTCTTTTTTTAATAAGGGAACAAGAAAGACTAAAAGCTTTATTTAAACTATCGATTCAGGATTTCTAAAATGTTTTCTCATTGTATAATCATAATTTAATTAGCATTAAACTAGAGTATTTTCACCATTAACTGGTGTGACAAAAACTGTCGCATAACTACTGTGAGCGGTCTGTCAGACCGCTTGATTTAAAGATGCATAAAATTCTACATTAACTCTCAAAATACTTTTTCTGTACTAAACTTTATGTACAGGGCAATTATAATTAAAATTCAGTTATTCAAAATTCTCTAGGGATAGCAATATGGCTCCAAATGAAACAAAATTTAACCAGTATCTATAATTAAGCCTTAAATGCCATCATTTAATGCTGAAATGCCATAAATATACCAATGCCATAAATATGCCAATAACCCTTAAATGCCATATTTTTCAAAAATCATTGTAATAATGTTTTTCGGCTTTCATTTTTTAAATAAATCATGTGAAAAATACTTTAAAAATCATATTTTATTTTAAGTATGATTTACGGCTAAAAAACAGTTTGTTACTAATCGGCAATACTGGTCTTTAATTGAAAAAATTTTCCTTGATAAAATTCTATAATATTAAACACACAAGAATTTTAGGAACTATAATAAGAAATAAATTTTACTTGCTCACTGCAGAACAAAATAGGGTATTTCGCAAGCTTCCAAACAAAAGAGCAAGTAGCAACAATTGAAAAAATAAATCTGTCTTTATTCTTAAAAAGCACAAGTGTTGCCATCTACATGTTGAAAATCGATTTAATAATATTTTAAGAATGTATTTTACGGGCAACATTAGGCATTATAGCGTCAATATTATTCTAATAGTATTTTAGAGCCTAAATTGGGTATGTTGCCGAAAAGCAACACCCGGCATTTAAGGGTTAAACTGAAAATTACAAGTTAAACTGTGAAAATTGAAAACCTCTAACAGCAGTTAAGGGTTAAATATATACAGGGTGTTTCATAAAAGATGGGCAAAACTTTAAGAGTTGATAGTACATTGGGAAACTTGCTCCATGCAAACGTTAAAGCTCCATTCCTGTTGGGAGTTATCCGAAGAACGACACTACTAATAGCATAGAAATGTGATATGGAGAAGAACGAATATGCAAAATTTCGCCTCGATTAATACATAAAAGCCGCTGATCTTAGTGTGCAACTGTCAATCGCGGTAGGAACGTATCGAAAGATATTGTCCTTCACTAAAGGCTGATATGCATTTTATCTATGGAACTGCAAATGGAAATGGCTCATAGTCTCAACGACAGAGAACGGTTCCCAACCTTGCTTTTGTCATTTAATCATTCTTTATGTGTGTTTTTTGCCTCGTATAACGTCACCTCTGGCTCGCTCTAGCCCCTTTGAGTTTTAATTCCGACCATGCATTCTTCGATGGAAGTTGTTTGTTTGGATGTGTACTATAACCTCTTAAAGTTTTGCCTATCTTTTATGAAACACCCTGCATATGGGTCATTCCATGCCAAATCACCCAGAGTATGGCACCCACCATCAGCAATTTCGATGAAATTCAGTAACTGTGTAGAATTTTTAATGCTGATAAAAAAAAAAAAAATCAATCTCATGGAAATTGATGAAATGGTTTAAGAGTTATGAGCTTTTAAATATTTCCCAAGATGGCCGATTTTCCGCCATTTTGACAAAAGTCTATAACTCCTTTCAGGTTTAATCTAGAACCTTAAAAATTTTTTCTGTTTTGCTCAGGACAAAGTAAACTATCGCGCCAAGGCAACTATATCAAAGAAGTACCTCTTTTGGAATTGTTTTAAACTCTGAATTTATTGCATTTTTTCCCTAGCCCTGATCAATATTACGTTGATTACTACTGAGAGTAACTTGTACCTCACACACGAGCACCTCACTGTTTACATGTAAACCTATCAATAGCATATTCATTTGGACATTCGTAAATAATAATAATACCGATTGATTCATCCGATAATTTATTATGCTTCAAAACAAGGTTTTACGAATGCTCTTAATTCTAGTTAAGCTACCAATCTCTTGGTAACATATGGCTTCGCATAGATTATTACTAAATACGGCAAACGCTTTATAAATGATTTTCTTTGAAAATGCATAGAGAAAAATAATGAATTGGCTTGTCACCTAGGAAAATGTCATCCGTAAAATGTCTAAAATAAGTCTTCAGACCACATGGAACTCATTAAGAATTTTATTCATTTGACAGAAACATCGTTAAAATATTTTAAGCGTTTTCATGCTTTTATCAAAATATTGTTTTACGAAATTGTACCTTTGACCGACCTTACACCATCTCGGAGTAATTGCGATCCGTCTGCATCCATAGCGAAGATTTTTATTCGGGCGATGGGGGGGGGGGGGGATGACCTTAAATTGCCAAGTCAGATTTCAGTATTTGGCATAGGTTTATAATTTTGCGAAGTTACCACAATTAGAAAATGTAATACAGTTGGTATTTGTAAAAAGTTTAATATTCCCAGTTAGATTTGTAATTTTTGCCAAGTTTATTAGAAATATAAAGTGTATTATCGTTTTTATTAAAGTTTTAAACAAATTTGCCAAATAAGTTTGTAACTTTGCCACATGTAATAGCATTCGCGAACATTTTTTTTTTTTTTTGGGGGGGGGAGGCTTCCCCCCCGTCACCCTCCTTAACGAGGACCCTGTCAGCATGTAAAACTCGTTTTGTTAAAAATCGTCCCAACTAATCAAATCAAATTTTATATCCCGTATTTCGCCACTCTCATATAGAGGCAACCTAATATACATAGAGCAATAGTTTCCAAATTGAATATAGCTTTACGTGTAGCAATATTTTAATGTGACTGCTTCATTTGTTTACGCTTGAATATTTGTTGAAATGTCGGTGTTATTTTGCTGAGATACAACCATAAATAATCTTTAACGTCTAGTATCAATGTGTTATTATATTTTGGTCAGTCAATGAGATGAAAGTACTTTTCTGCACCGTGTCGTTTTCCTATAGTACTTGCGGCAGAGTAGAACAACTGTTCAAATTTTCCCTTTAGACTGTGATTCAAATTAGTTTTAAACTGGTTGGGTAAAACCTGAACCCGAAAATTCCATATGAAGTCAACCCGCAACCCGAACAAAATCGAACCCGAAAAAATATTAATTGACCTGCAATCGACATATTTCAATCCGCACCAGACACGGACCCGAAATATTTCAACCCGTCCCTAAATGAAACTAAATTATGATTTAATGCAGTTAAAAAAAGTAATCTACAATCATATCTCTATCGCCAATTTTATCTTTTATACAGAAAAATGGACTTATCTCTATTGTAAAGGACAACGTGTCTGTGCATAACGCTGACGTCATTTTGCGAATGGCAAGAGCAAATATTTAAATTAAACGTTTAAGTTTTATTGCAATTTTTTAAATGTCTAAATAGCGCATATTTTCAATTTTTACATCGTCGAATAGAAAAAAGCATTTCCAAATGCAATTTGTTTGAAAACCATATTGCGGTTTGCTTGAAAACTGTATCGAAATTTAGTCAATTAATATGATTTTTAAAAATTTCAAGCGTGATTTTTTTTTTTTTTTTTTTACAATTTATCTCTATCGCGTGCAAACGATTAAGAAAGAAAAATTTATCTGCACTTAAATTAATTTAAATAGCTTATCAATTTTTTCCGTAACGTATTAGGACTAGACGTTAAAAATGATTTATGGTTATACTTCAGCAGAATAACACCGACATTTCAACGAATATTCGATGTAAATAAATGAAACAGCCACATTAAAACATTGTTACACGTACACTGGTGGAAATTGATTTATGAAAACACGGTTTTATAACAAACTTCTATAATATTCATTAAAAATGAATGAAATTTCATACATTATACAAGCTATGTAAACAAATAATTTAGAAAAATAAAATTTCATACATATTAGTAAACTAAAACATAAGGTCAAAAATTAGATTTTAGTAACACAAAAACATGGAAATTGATTTATGAAATATTACATTTAATTGAAATTAATAATTAGTAAAGCCATCTTTATTCACCAAAGTTTCTTTTATTCTAGATGGCATTGATAAAACAAGATTTTGAATGTATTTCTGATCAATTTATTTCCACTTTTGACAGATTGAAACTTTCAATTTTACAAGTGATGTGTACTGCACCCCGTTTGCATAAACCATTCGAACAAGCGGTCCCCAAACGTTTTCGGTGGGAGTTCAGATCAGGACTAACAGGTGCATGATCTAAAAGAACAATATTTTGTTCGTCAAACCAATCTTTCATTGCATTTGAAACGTGAATACTCGTATTGGCATGCATTAATATGTAATCTAAACCATAATATTTCCGTAAAAATGGAAGAAGTGAATTTTCTAAAACTAAACTGTAATTAAAAGAATTCTGGCGACCGTTTAAAAATTCCACTTTTGCCATCATAAGCGATCACTGCCCAAATCATCAAATTTCCGCCACCAAAATTTCTTATTAGAAAATTTCCAACTGGGCGAAAAAATGTCTGGACCAGGATTCGAACCAGGGATCTCCTGGCTGATGCCTAGATTTTGGTTCTTTTCGGAGATCCCTCCAATAATACTTCAAACCATCCGGCCCATCCAAATTAAATCTTTTTCGTCAGAGAAAATGACTTTCTTCCAATTGTCACCCATTGCCATGTACTTCTCGCAATACTGTAAACGCATCTGATTGCGACGCAGAAGTTCTTTGGATCAGACTTTATTTTCGACCATCTCAAACTCCGTGATGAATGTAAAATTTGTCCAACAGTTCTAGAAGTAACAGGAAGGATAGATCTGCACAAATCTGCTTTGAACTGTGACCGGCTTTCGATGCAAGTTGAAGAATCCCCTTTTTCTCTCTCTTTCTTAAACGTCGATTACCTTTTTTGTTAAAATTTTTGCCACAATTTTCTGGATCTTTTCTATAATTATATATCACACCAACTTATCTTTTCATTAATTTACTAATTTCCGGAACAGACTTTCCACATCCTAGATATGTATCGATTTTAGCTCTTTCTTCCTCAAACAACATCTTTCGTTTACTAATCGTGAAAAGTATGACTGAAACGTATTGCTTCCAATGTATAACGTTTATGTCTACTGTGTATGTAACATTACCTTGTTTTATGCAAATTTTTGTCACGTTACTTCGGAATAGCCAATGAAATGTGATATTTCATAAATCAATTTCCATATTTGCATATTAAGAAAATCTCTTTTTTGACTTTTTGTTTATGTTTAATATTATGTATGAAATTTTATTTTTGTAACTCATTTGTTATATATACTATGTATATCTCATGCAATTTTATTGATTTATAATTAATACCATAGAAGTTTTTGTTAAAAAACCGTGTTTTCATAAATCAATTTCCACCAGTGTATAAGCTACTAGCAAACCCCGCGGCTTTGCTCGCGTAATATTTGAAATATGCCAAGTGATATTTATATGCCCAATTTTTAGTAAAAGACATTGTACTTTTAGGAATAAATCAAAAATTACTATTTAAAACATAGTTTAATTAAACTTCATTATTACACTGCATCAGGCAGAAATTAGACTTAAATTAATAAAAAAATAATAAATAAATGATAATTTAGAAAATATTTTGAAACTTTTATGCTCAATTAATACGCTTGTTTCAGTATTCATTTGAAGTTTTGAATTTTTTAGAAACCATCTTCTTACATATTAAAATTAACCATCATGTCAAATTCCAAGTCCTACCACCTCTCTCAACATAAAGGGCTATGTTGAAATAAGAACTGTCGCCATTAATTTGCCAACTTTAATTTTGAAATCTGTTTGTTATTTCCTAATATTCCACAGAAACGTAATTTAGAAAACTTTTAAAGGCTTTTTTTAGAACTTTTGTTGTTCCCGTGAAACCCAGGTGGTAGAATCATCCGCATAAAATATAGCCTGTATAGGATCAGAGATTGTTACCATTGATTCGCAATTATTACTTTTATAATTGGCTTATATTCCCTGAAATTGCATAGAAATCGTAATTTAGGACTTTTTTAGAACAATTTTCGCACCTCCCCTTCGCTTCACCCAGTTTTAATTCGAATTTATTTTCTCGAGTCCTTCGAGGGCATTTATATTTTATAAGTAACTACCATGCCATATTTCAAGTTTCTAGCCTCTTCAGTACCGCAGAAATCACAATTTAGAAAGTTTTTTGCTACTGCAACCCTCTGGTGGTAGTTGCACAGACATAAAATATAGCTTATGTTTGACCATGTTCTATCACCAGCAATTTGTCACGATTATTTTTTAAATCGGTTTGGTATTTGATAAGATTAATGACAGGGACAGTCAAAAAGTTTTCCGCTACATTTCGGTCAATGGAAAAAAAATATTTCAAGTGCATTTTAATGATGTTGCAGCCTTTCGAACAGAATGAAATTAATATGCACTTATGAAGTGGACTAAATCAGTACAATATGCGGTGCAAAAAATATTTGTAAAACCGCAAGTCATTTGCCATGTTTGACGTGCAATTTCTAACTTGTTAACACTTTCCAACATAGCTGAAAAGTGTTTGACTTTGGTTTGTCTGTCTATTTGCCGTCTGTCTCTTCTCAAACTCGCGTAAACATACTCGAATTAGCATGCAGTTGATATAAGTTATTGAGATTTACTCCCGCATGTTCGGTATTGAAAATTAAGTGTGTGGCTTTTATAGTTCATTTTACAGGGCACTCAAAAGAATCCAATTTCATTACTGTCTTTGTAATGATATGTGATGGATTTTAATGATGTTAGACTATTTAAATCTTATTGAAATTGATATGAAGCACTGGGGTGCATCACAAGAGGCTTTCTATAGAATAGTGTGCATTGTTCATTTACAGGAACACACAAAAGAATTCGGTTTCAATACTATGTATTAACAATAATTTCTGGAAGTGAGTTTTCAGGTATGTTATGCTTTTATAAATTTAACTAATTTTTTGCCTATTACTTTGTGTATATAAAATATATAGTTATATACAGAACAGTGCAAACGATCTGGAGTACATTTCCGTTTATTGGCGGCTGATTGGAAAATGGGATTGAAAATTGATGAAGAGAAATTCTCAACTGCGCTATGCTTTTACTAAATAAATGAAATTTTAGCATACTGTATAGTATATATCCATATCTATAGATCATGGCCATATACAGGGCTTCACAAAAGAATTCGGATATTTGTTTCAGCTATTGATGGTAATTCCTGATATTGTGTTTTCAAATGTGTTATGGTTTTTCCAAATTGTTTACTTAACCCTTTCCGGCGTGGAGTAATTTTGTTTATAAACTGATGAAATAATGGACTGACATTATAATTTACAAACGAATTTATTAGAAAATATGAACTTGCTTATTTTCAAGTACGTTATAAAAGGGAAATTGTAATTAAATATTCTGGGTGCTAGTAAAATAAAACTTAGGTGTCCATCTTTAAGGACATCGACCGCGAAAGGGTTAAACATCATCTTTCACCTTATTACTTATTAAATGGTGGAGTAATCTGGAAGTGTTGGAAAGTGTTTCATAATCTATTCTTGAGGCAAGATTTTTTATTCTCGTAAGTAATAATCTATGCTACAATAAATTCTCCGATAAATCGATCGATAACCTTCCAAACTTTGCTTAAACACTCTTCTGATCAAATGTGCTTAATCTGGATTAAGATGTAAATACTAGCACATGCCTGTTAAATTCCCAGGAGAAAATATCAAGAAGAGAGTTTAACGATGACGCAGAGAAAGGCAATAGAGGAAACTCAGAATTTGATCCACCAGCATAATTAAGTTGAAAATATCATTAAAAAATATTCTAAATCTGGCAGAGAAAAGTGTAGGCTGGAATGACAGTAAAAAAAATTGTTTATCTTATAAAGAAAAATTGGGTTTTTAAATTGTGAAAACAGTATTTGACTATTAAAAGAACCATTTTGTTTCGTGAAATAAAACTTTTTATTATTGTCGTTCCCTTGAAAATTTTTTTTCTGAAACATTCACAATTTCTTTTAATATATTTTTTTTCCCTCGCAAATAACATGGATGATTTAAGAATATCTTTAAATCACTTCCAACTCATGGTAAATTCATTTAAAGCATGTAAAATATGCTGAAACATTTACACTACACACAGTTTTCTCTAATCTTTAAATTAATCCATCAGTATGCAGTCGGCAAACTGTACAGAATTATGCTAAATATATGCATAGCTATTGGCTACTTATTTAAATTAATTTGGAAAAATCTGATTTCTTCTAACTTAGCATTTAAAATAATTTTCCAATTGTGTTGTTCATAAAGTACTCAGAAAGATGCTAAAAATGCGCTACAAATGAATTAGTTTACATAAAACATTCAAATGATTTATGTAAATAAAAAAATGCTGCAACCGATAGGGTGTAACCTGTGGCAATGGTTCAGCACGTAACATTTACAGTAAAAGAACGCTCTCAGTACGTACGTGACGGTAGGATTTATTTAAACCCTATGACCTTATCAAACTGAGTGAATTCAAAAAACAGTCCTAAGTTTTTCGTCAAACAAGAAACACTCACTTTCAAACAAAATCATTTATTGATCGCTCGCCGTATTTGAAACCATATGTTACCAAGATATTGGTTAGTTTAAAAGGGGGCACAGGACCTTTTGAGTTTGTCGAGACGATGAAAAACTTCACCTTTTTCAAGGTGTCAAAATACAAATAATATGCAATTAAGATTTTTTTTTCGTTTTCTGAATAAAGTATATATTTTTAGCTATATTATACAGAAAAATAAATGTTGTATATACAAAATTAATATTTAAATTTTAAATTTAAAAATTCATCTCACTAATGCGTGAATTTTAATCAATAAGTGGTGCGCGCATGATTAAACTCTAAATTATGCATATAGAAAACAATTTTTGAACAAAATAGAATCGTAACAGACCTACCTCCTAAATTAAAACCAAAATATATACAAAAGATTTTGTTTAAAAATTTTAGCACAAAATATGAAAAATTAAAAAACAACAACAAAAATACCGCCACACGCTTTTCAAGTGCCCCCCTCCCCTCCCCCCACCCAAAATATCTGAATTGTTTTTGGTTTTGGCATGCAGACTATAAAGGATTCGCATATTTAATTTTTAAAACTATAGCTCATATAGTTTGAAAGTAACAGTGCGCGATTAACAATTATTATGGGAGTGTGGGGTGGAATGGGACAGTGGGAGGAATAGGACAGTTGATTTTTCTCTTTGTGTCATTCTAAGTATTTCCTAAATCACACATTAGATGCAGCAATGGTACCCCAATCTTCAATTGAAAAAAGTAGTTTATCTGCATGAGCTTGCGATTGTATAAAGAAAAAGATTATTTCAAGAATAAAAAGTAAACTAGCAGCCTTCGCCCGCTTCGCTGGTCTGTTTTTCTAAACAAACCATGAATCAAACGAAATATATCTGTGAATTTCATTCGTTTGAAAGCAATATGGACATTAACCTGGCATACCCATCCGAATTGCTACAAACGATATGGACGTCATTATACTATTGTATTTTCTATTGAGACAAACAAAATTTGAGCTGCTAAGGACCAACTTCTTTAGTTGATCCTTTACTTTAGGATTTTGTAAAGTACGATAGAATATTATGTAATATTCAAATACCCTTCCTCTGAAAATTTATCAATGCAATTCTCATCAGATTACGTCCAATAGAACATATGAAAAAGGCTAATCTTTCATAATTGGTCTCACCTCATTCTAGAACTTTCATCCAAAATCTTATAACCAAGCAACCTAGAACGATATGCGTTTTACACTAAAATATTCCCTGAAAAATTAACTAACTGGGCAAGTTCCACCAATATCCACTTAGCAGAATCTTTTAAACTGGCAAATGTACCAAAACGTTCCATAAAAATTATATAATTAACAGTTTGTCTTACCAGAATCCACCCAGTAGAGCCTTTAAAAAGCCAATCTTTCATAGTCGTGTTCTTCTGATTTTGAATGTTCCCCATAATAATTTAAATAAGCAACGTAGAACGATATGATGTAGTACTAATTTTTTTTCTGAAAAAATATCTAACAATGTAAGTCCCATCAAAAATCTATTCAGCAGATCTCAGGTTGTAAGCGGCCCAAAAGAATTTTCTCTTTGCATTTCACACATATTATAGATAGTTAAATTTAAATATATCTTCCATAATCGCGTTAACCAAATTATAGAACTCTCAGGGATGTAGGGGTAGGTCTACTTTATATGCCCACTGAATTTTTTAAGAAACCCTGCACACCTTTATAGAATATATATTCTCTAGTATATGCACAATGCATATAGCGTACATCCTCTTATAGTAATTTACTACACCATAGACAACTTTCTGGCATAGCATCAAAATCCATTTAGAAGAACTTTACATTAAAGGTAATCTTTCATAATCGGGTTCACCTAATTTTAAAAGTCCCGTACTTATCACTAATTCAAAGTAGATCTATTTTTTACATTAAAACACTTCTAAAACAAATTACTTAACTAACAGTGTACGTTCTACAAAATTATGTTCAGTAGAACTTGAGTTATAGTCAATCAGAATGAAATAAGAATTTGCGTTTTGTAAATATAGTAGATGATGCTGAGTAAAATTGTAAGTATTGGTATTTGCGATTTATAAAATTCTGTTGGCTGATTTATGCACGACTAACATAAAAAGTATCCATTTTTTTCTTTTTATAGATAGGAGCAAATGGCAAATTGCAAAATATTTTTCTATTTAAACCTTTGAATATGAACACTTTTTTAAACACTACAAACATTGCTTTCATACTTAAATTAAATATTTCCGTTTAATAATATTTATTTCTTATTAAACCCTTTTTCTTTGTATTTTAAATAAAATCAGTAACTGTTTTGGTATTTTTCCGTTATACCAACACCGTTGCCGCTAAGCATAATAATTAGCGGAAAATGAAATGAAACATTTGAAAAAAAAAATAATTTTGTTGATACAAAAATGAGCATTTAAAATATATAACATTTGAAAATTACAGACTTTCACCAACTATTTTTTTAAATCAATACAAATCAATACTTAAAATAAAAGACAATAAAATAATAAAATAAAGTCAATTTAATCTGCAGGTCTCGAATTGTAAATGTCTTTCAGGTTATCATTGTAGCGTGGCGTACATAATAAGCATATCTGTCATTGCAGTAAACATTTAATTTTTTGAATGAAGACGTTCAACGTTTTTTAACAAAACATTTTTATAGGTATAGTTCCTAAGTTCTGAAATGATTTTATTACACCTTCCTCGTCATCAAGTAACTGCCAAATCGTAAAATCCATGTCAGTGTCAGTAATAAATGTAAGTTATAATTTAAAAATAAATATTTTCTATTCAAAAAATAGCAAATTAAAAAGTTTTACGAGATTATGATGGAATAATACTCATAAAAAATGTTCAATAAATAGCAAATGATAATCTTTGGCACGGTTTGCAATAAAAATCGTTTGCACGCTAAGGGTAGAAATAAATGGCGCGATACCATACATTTTGGCATAGTGTTGATAGAACAAAAAAGTACAACAGTTTTATTATTATTATTATTATTATTTAGTTTTAGTTTTTGAGGCGTTTATATTTTTTTTCCTAACTGACATAATAGTTTTAAATATTTAAGCAAAAGAATTGATTAAACAATTATTCAATTTGAATTTCTTCCCTTTCTCTAGTAACAGAATTTTTTTAGAAATTATCACTTGAAAATTTGAGGTTTTGGCGCCAAAGATAGCGCCAAATTACAAAAATATGAAATATCTCACGAACTATTGGACTTGAAAGAATTTGGTTAGTACCATTCGATTCAGCATACAAAAATACACTAAAATATGTTATCAGTTGAAAAATAACTATAAAATCAGATTTTTAAGGAATTTTTTTAAAGTTCGTTCTATTTTTTACCCCCTTTAGGGGTGGAATTTAAGAAAATCCTTTCTTAGCGGCACTCTATGTCATAAGAAGTATTTTTAACCCAAATTTCAAGACTTTAGGTTCAGTAGTTTGGGCTGCGCGTTGATTAATACGAAATTCTGACTTTCTTTTATATATATAGATTTGCTTCATATACTTTTTATGCTTTCTGTATATTAATGATTTCTTTATGCGTAGATGTAATAGTTTCCCTATTTATGGAACATTATACTGTATGTTATCCATAATTTAAACTATGCCTAAAGCAGCATTTTTGTTTACACAAGAAGTTTCTCTCTATTCTAAAAAAAAGTAACTACCGCTGTCACCGCCGCCGCCGCCGCCGGTTTTGATTTTTTTGCGACCGGAGGTCTTTCTTCGTTAATATTAAGAAAAATAATGCATACAAAAATATGAAAATCGGTAGTATTATACAGAAATATTTGATAAACACGCTGATGCAGACAGTTTTCAAATCGAAGAATTATTTTAATAGATATTTAATGCTAAATTTGGACAAAATCGTTCCACTAAAAAAGTTTTATAGCAGCAAAAACTATACATGGCAGTGTAATCATTTTTAGATCATTTTATGCGATAGAATTTGCCGGAGTGCAGATTGTATTTCTTTTTTTAATTTGGCTAATTTTTTGAGGTTTTATTTCTATTTTAAATTCAAATTTTCAGCATTTCTAGAGATATTTTTTACAGATTTTAGAAAGTGATATTAATTTAAACTGTTGCCAACTGTATAAACAGCGGAAACAATAATGTTTGCTTCAAAAAAAATATTTATACGTGTAATAAATTAAAAAATTATTTACACGTGACTATTATAAACAGAAAAAAACATTTGGAATTAGAATTAAATAACTGTATACAAAAAGCAGGAACTTATTAAAAATTGCGTCATAAAAACTATAATTACACGTGAATTTTAAGAGAGAAAGGAATTTGTAAAATAATAAATTTATTAACATGCTTTAGAAGTCTTAAATAGGAGAAATTACGTCATATTTACGTCAAATTACAGCTATTACATAAAATGAACACAAAATAATATTGCAAAACGGTTTAAATTTAGAAACTGCGCTAGACATTTATTTGATATTTTGAGAGGATACTTTTCAACTATTTTTGTTAAGAAAACACAAATAATATTTCATTTCTATCACAAGTATTTTCACGTGAATATTAAAAAGAGAAAGAATAGTTTGGTCAAAATTACGTCAGATTAAAAACGATTAATTTAAAATGTCTTATTTAAAAGAACTTTCTTTTCACTTTGTTAAAAAATACCGGGAGACAAAGATTCTGGTTACTTAATTTCTTTTATATTAGCTTATTTTGAAATGTTTATCTTATTTTACTTAATCAAAGACGAAAACAGCGATTGACATATGTATTTTTGGTACTACTTAGTTATCCCGTCGACCAAAAATCTATCATTCTCCAAACTATAAGATTAAATGCCAATAATGGTTGATCGTAAATGTCACATTAACTTGACTTTAAGCAAGTTACACGTGTCTACGTCATCAAGTTATTTTTATTTCGACGTTTTATTTGTATTTTTATTAATGTTGCACTAATTTATTTGTTCTTTCGTTATTTAAAATAAGAATGATGTCAATTTGTATAATTTGGCGAGTGCTTTGGCGATTTATATAATTTGGAGAAATTGGTCGACGGGTTAATCAAGTAGAACCGCAGCGGATTTGGCCTTAAAATTCCCCAGTCAATGAGAAATGAATATAAATACATTTATAGGGAGATCGCCATTGTTTTTTAAATTATAATTCAATCTTCCGAAATCTTTTTAAAGCCGATCAAATTAGCGTACTTTTAGAGTCTGCGGTCTCTGAGCGGTGGTTGACGAGCGTAGCTGGTAGGGGGCAGAGCTCCCTAGTAGTATAAAAGAAGGTAGAGGGAGGAATGGGACATGTCCAATTCCTTCTTTTTAATAAGATGAATGTAAATTGCTAATATGAAAATAATTTTAGAGGGTGATATATTAATTATAACATTGATAATATAATAATAATAAAGGACTTTACGTTGTAATATCGATACAAAACAAATAGGTGTTGCTATCCAACGTACAATTTATTCACAAGTTTAATATAAAACTCTACATTTCGGTTTAATCTTTAAAACCTTCATCAGGAGAAAAATTTTCTAAAACATAAATCGACAACAAACTCTTTACATGCTACATTTTGAAATCAATTCAAAATACAAAACAGTCTAACGGAAACCTCTTACTCCCAAATAAACAGTTCAGTGGCGCCATCTTTTAACCAAAGATACAAACCAAGAAAGAAATGCTGAAAAAAGGGGGGAATTTTCATTGACATTTCAAAATAGAAAGCCATATTTTGCCATTGCATTAGAAAGCCATTATTCCTGTCACTGCAGCTGCCCCATGGAATTATAAGATTGCAGCATTTAGGTCATTTATCCAGCGTGCATTACTTTTATGTTCCGAAGAATTTTTGGATGATGAAATCAATTTCATCGTTAATATTGGATTATGTCATGGTTTTAATTCTAGCCTTATCTATAAATTGGTTGATAAGTATAAAGTTTCCGTTAATCCCCCCTCCCCCAAATTTAATCAAGTTTACCGAAAGGTTCCACATACTCCTATCTTATTTGAAAAGTTAAAGTCTTTCATGAAATTCAACATTCAACTTGTTGCCTCTAATTCTATGACATTGTTTAATCTTATGTGTAAAAAAATAGATCCAATTCCTTTTTCATCTTTTTCTGGGGTGTATGAAATTCCCTTTAAATTTACAGATGGGACCACCTCTTCCTATATTGGTATGACTAAACGTCGATTTTTCGAAAGATTGCAAGAACATAAAAACGATTTGAAGTTTCGTAAATTTTCTACAGCACTCTCAAGAAGCTACCATAAAGGACTCATTTCATTTATAGACTTTGACCATGCTAAAGTTATTTCCAAGCAAGTTAATACGCGCAATGCTATTATTCGTGAATCTTTAGAAATTCGTCTAAGAAACCATGAAGTGTGTAATGATAATGTTTCCTTTCATATCCCAGAAATATGGCTTTCTATTTTGAAATGTCAATGAAAATTCCCCCCTTTTTTCAGCATTTCTTTCTTGGTTTGTATCTTTGGTAAAAGATGGCGCCACTAAACTGTTTATTTGGGAGTAAGAGGTTTCCGTTAGACTGTTTTGTATTTTGAATTGATTTCAAAATGTAGCATGTAAAGAGTTTGTTGTCGATTTATGTTTTAGAAATTTTTTCTCCTGATGAAGGTTTTAAAGATTAAACCGAAATGTAGAGTTTTATATTAAACTTGTGAATAAATTGTACGTTGGATAGCAACACCTATTTGTTTTGTATTGATAATATATTCGTTTACTTCAAAATGTAAAAAAAAAAAATGAACTAATGATTTTTGAATGTCATCTGTGACGGACAATCCTGAGTTTTCCTGAATTATGGAATCCTGAAGGAAGATACTAGAATTTGATATTGTGGCACAGAAATTACCAACCTCGAATATTTGTTAGACTGTATATCTAGCCGACATTAGACTAGTTGTGCTTTATCATACTTTTTTTAGCTGTCCCATACCTCTCTTTTAGTGGGGAGGTATGGGACACATTTTGAAACTTACAATTTCTTTGATTATAAAATTGATTCTGCAAATTATGTTTCTATATTGTTCAAGGACACTAGAAAGTGTTTCATTTTGTATTCTATAAATTGAAATTTTTGTTTTTGTGTCAAAGTTGATATTCTTAATTTTATAAAAATTGTCCCATTCCTCCCCACTCTCTCCTATTAATAACCTAAATTTACGCAATAACAAATTTTAAGGCTTTAAACAAGTGAATGATCTGCAAATCACTATTTTTTTTTTTTGTAAAGGGTTTATGTTAAATAATTATTAAAATTTCTTACTTTCTTGACCGAGCTGTTTTGAAGACATTTTGCAAATTCGGATAAGAAAAACATTTATTTTATAAGGAAATAAACGTCACTGCCGCTATTTATTGGTTTTGTTCCACAACAAAAACATTCAGCTATATAGAATATAAAGTAAAATGTAAAAAAATCAAGCAGTTTAGTTTTTATGAGAAAAATAATACAGGTCCATGTCTATGTACATCAGGTCTTGCATAGATTAAGATATAAATGCTATCCAAAATGCCTAGTAAATTCCTAAATAGGTATCTTCAAACAACTATCATGAAGATAGTTTGAAGATGATAAGAAAAAGGGACGAGGGGTTTGAAAAGCGAAATCAGTTTAAAAATGCATCATAATTTACTTGAAAATGACTTTAAAAAAAATCTGGTATAGAAATACAGAGTACAAAACTTTCGATTTCATGAAAAAAATAATTGGTGCCCTAGCCGACAGTAAAAACCATATATTTTAAGGGAAAAAAGTTTTTTTTTAAGTTGGTTTATTAAGCTACTTTTTCTAGGAGACTGTTTTGAACGATTCAAAATTGAAAGTATCCTCAGAAGAAAAAAAAAAATGTCACCAAAATCTAAAACGTACAAATATACCTGGTTAGGCATCTAAATAAGATAGCCTATGCAATAATAAGGAAAATAATAAAATTTCGAACGAGAAATGTGTAAATAAACAAACAAACATTGACATTAGCTAGCAATTGCCGTCGCATGACTGATGACCGACGCATTCCATGTGTCTTTTTCTACAGACCGCTAGAGTGACGTGATGCTCTTTTCGTACATCTTCATTGGTGCATTCGAGCATCACGTGACTCCAGTGGTCTGTAGTAAAAGAGATGCGTAAAGCACCGCGGTAGCCCTTCTCTTTCGTTAGCCTCGCTGGTGACTAGCCTAAGTTCTTAATTGTCCAGTATGACACAAAACTGCATAAAACAAAAAATAATCCATAGATTTGTTAATTTTTGTTGGTATGCACATATATGTTAATTTTGATTAGCATACCAACCAAAATTAACACATCCGGCCTTTAATTTTCGTTATATATAGTTTTGTATCTCACTGGTCAATTACTGATTGTTTAGTTTATGTGTCCAGCATAAATTAAAACATCATATTTCCTATTTCAAATGAAAATCAAATTTCAAAGTAATTGCTTAAAAGGCGCAAAGGCCAACACAGTGAAAAAGATTCCAAGCCGGGACTCGAACCCGGGCCATCAGTATAGCGCACTGACGTTCTACCGACTAAACCACTTGGAACGATACCTAGCTCGGAAAATTTCTCACTATTATATGTTGGCAAGGCTACAAACGCAGCACAAGATGGAATATTTATCGTGAGTCACCGACCTGAGACAAACACGAAACATAATTAAATCCAGCATCGATAGAAATTATATTAATACATGGAAATTATTCCAGCGAGAAAAATTCGCCTTGCATACAATATTTCAAATGAAAATCAAATTTCAAAGTAATTGCTTAAAAGGCGTAAAGGCCAACGATTTACAAAAACGCAAATCGATTATCGATGCTGGATTTAATTATGTTTCGTGTTTGTCCCAGGTCGGTGACTCACGATAAATATTCCATCTTGTGCTGCGTTTGTAGCCTTGCCAACATATAATAGTGAGAAATTTTCCGAGCTAGGTATCGTTCCAAGTGGTTTAGTCGGCAGAACGTCAGTGCGCTATACTGATGGCCCGGGTTCGAATCCCGGCTTGGAATCTTTTTCACTATGTTGGCCTTTGCGCCTTTTAAGCAATTACTTTGAAATTTGATTTTCATTTGAAATATTGTATGCAAGGCGAATTTTTCTCTCTGGAATAATTTCCATGTATTAATATCATATTTCCTTATTGCATATAAATGAAAAAAATCACGCTTAGTTATAATTTTATTGCATGTCCTAGGACGACCCTTTTGGCAAAAATTTGGAAGTCCGGTAATGGTTGCATTTACGCACGGAGAAAAAAAAAAAAAAAAAAAATCCGTGACCCTTTTGAAGATTCTATGTGTCTCATCTACGAGATACTAATTGATTGTGGTCGATTCACCCTATGCGACCGTAACAAAACATCAAAATCCCCTTGTTCTCGGGGGATCAGATTTTCCCTCCTAAGAAATGTAGGGGGCGCTTTTTGGATAATTTCTGTATATTTGCATTGCAATCTCATGTTTTTTTTAAGGTATAACTTACATGAAAATGCGATTTTTTATTATTTTTTAGTTGAAAATTTCTTATTCCTGTGTTCCATACTACATTTGCGATTCACTTAAAAAAAAAATTCTGGTGTTTCGTTTCATAAATTTCCTTCAAAATTGGATTAAGAAATAAAACGTTTAAAGTTATATCATGGGATAATTTCTGAATTTTCTTATCCGAAACCCCAATTCGTCAATCTGTTTCTATAATTTTAAAAGTTTATGGAGCAGATTGTACCAATCCCAGATATAAATAGTAATGGAATCCTCAGAACTCTTTATCAATTGATGCATCCGAAACTAATAAAATGCATTGTATGGGAATGTGACATAAACGATTATAAAATAAATATCTTGCCCATCATTAAATATGGATAGCACCTAAAATTACTGAAATTTGTTCACAATGTACAAATATCTATATTTTCTAAATAAATAAGATATAATCGTGTAAAAATAATCCATGTTCTGAAAAAAAATAAGGGGAATCGAGTTTGGCGGTCGTGGTGTGGAGTAGAGATCTGCACGGACCGAGCTCGGGCTTATTTTTATTCACGGCACTCGGGCCGAGCCCGGGCTATACTTTTCTCAGAATGCTCGGGTAAGGCCGGCGACTTACTTTTTCCTGGAGGATCGGGCCGCTCCGGGCCTAACTTATTTTTTCTGTACAGAGCCGGGACTGGTTTCATTCCTAGTCTTCACGGCCCAGAATATTCCGTCCTATTTTTGACACAGCCCGTATGAAAATCGTTGTCTCGGCGTGCCCTGGTCCGTTCAAAGGTCAGTTAAATTAGGTCTTGCTCAAAAATTTTTACAAAAAATGCATACATTTTAAAATCGCCATTATTCTACAATTTAAATATTAAAATTTATTCTTTTTTAAAGAATAGTAGATTTCTACTCTTATTGAAATATCGCTAAATTAAAACATAGTAAAACGTGTGAAAAAGAACCTGATAATAAGAGACTCCTGTTTTAAACTGAAAAACGTGTTGATCCATGCAAAATTAATAAACTAATACGTAAAGAAAAGAATATATCATATATTTACACTTGCTAAGAAGGGAACTTGTGTATAACACATTTTGTTTTCTTTTCTATGCAATTCCGTCTTGGAAGATTTTACTGTATAGCATTTTTCAGTTTTTTAACACTTCAATACATGGATTAACAATATTAATGATAACTGAAACATGACACTGAATTAATGACATTAATATGTCATTAATTCAGTGTCATGTTTTAGTGATAACTGAACAATGAATGATAACTGAAACATACAGAAATAGATTCGTAAAAAAAATAAATTTCGCAGCCTACGGCACTTCTATAAAAATGAAGATTATAAACATGAAAAAAAAAAGTTAAGATAAATATCTTTTTTCAGAACTCCTCGTAGGAGACAGATTTTTAACCAAATCGACGTAAAAATCAATGTTTTGCAGACATTCACTCGGGTCGGGTTGGGGCCGAGATTTTAACTTTTTTCCGGGCCGGGCTCGGGCCGAACTTTTAATTTTTGTATCGGGCCGGGCCAAATTTTTCTGTGAGTTGACCCGGGCCTGGAAATTTCGGCCCGTGCAGACCTCTAGTGTGGAACTCATTGCAAGAATTTCAGTCGCTGCTGCAGCTGTTCATGAAACGCCTGGAATCTTCAAAAGGGTACGCCGATCACTTGCGACGCTATCAGTCCTCTACCGATATTGGCGGTGGCACATTTGAACACTTATTGTAATAGTTATGTCAATAAAACGCTTGTTTTCATGTCCTCCGCATTTCTTGTTTTCCGTCAACGCTTTTCATTTCCGACTCCACATTGCTATACCAAAATTGCTTCTTTATGTGTACTTTCCCTTCTCTTGCACTTTGGCCCATGAGTTCAGGGACAACCTGTATATGCAAATTTTTAAAGTGTACATGTCATTTATTCAAATATAAAATATGAAATTTCGAACTATAATCGTATCTATTTTGCACTCCTCCGAGTAATTCTAGTAATATAATAATAGTAATGTATGAGTTATAATTTTCCAACCGAGGGGGAAATGTCGAGACCAGGATTCGAAACAGGGATCTCTTGGCTGAAGCTGCCAATGCTCTGCCAACTGAGCTATCCCGGACGAATCTGGAAGATCTAATTCACCCAGCTAACCTTATTGATCGTAGCATCTGATCTGATATCTGAATCAGCTCAACAGAATAAATCGCAAGTAATGGTACTACAGTCAACGCTGGATACGCCGTTACACCAGATTACTTTTAACACAATTATTCTAGTTGGTAAACAATTCATGTGAGTTAATTTTTCGGCCAGTTGGAAAATTACGACTCACGTGAATTATTTACCAACCAGAATAATTGTGTTAAAAGTAATCTAGTGTAACTAGAAAACAGGAATTCTGCTTTTTCAGAATTTTAATGTGTCGCTCCGCTTATGAATTCCATATTTACGATCCACTCTTAAACATCTACATTAAAGTATGCATAGGACGTCACTATCGCGAAATAATACACAAATGCAGCAAAAAGATGACGTCGTTAAAGAAACTCGACACACACACAAAAAAAGGCTGTCTAATGATTTATAGGCTTTCATTTGTTTGTAATATTAATATAGATACTTAAAATTAAATATAGTTTATAACAGCTCCATGTTTTAACAGGAATCCTTCGTTTATATTTTTTCAAAATAGCACGTATTTTAATTACATTTTCTTTCGGTTGTTATGAAAAAATGGCAACAAAAATATATAATTAATATTTTACAACTATTTTTCCTTTACTTTCTACAGAAATGGAGTACTTCCGTTGCCAATATTAAGTAAATGGCTCCAAAAACTACAAAAAAATTAATATTTCAAAAATAAATGGAGATGCAGTTTTCAAACAAATTGCATTTAAAAGTACTTCTATTTCCCAATACGACCGTATAAAAATTGAAAATGTGCGATGCTTAGAAGTTTAAAAAATTGCTATAGAGCATTTAATCGTACTGCTTTGTTTTACGGCTGGCTTCTGTAAGGTAACGTTATTTTTTGCAGACGACACAAAATAAGCTGGGAGAAAGAAATAGCATACAGTTCCGGGGGCTAATAATAATCCCAATAAATAACATAATATTTAAAACGCGGTATTAACTTTAAACGATAACTTGAATTCCAATAGATAATAATAAATATAATAATAATAAAAAAATTCCTTTTACAAAGTATTCATCCAATACTTCAAGTAAAACTCCACAAGAATTTACAAAGTTTATTTTTTGACAGCAATTGATGATTTTTTTTTTTTTTTTTTTTTTGCATATAAAATTAAAAATTGTAGATAGTTTATTCCCAAAAGCATTTAATGATACCTCTAATATTTTTATTTAAAATTCCTTTTAATGATGAAATACTTCTGTAGAGTACTCTTTTTAAGAGTGCTTTCGTTAAAATAGAGGAATATACGAAATAGTTTTGGGTAATTTCTCAACGTTATGATCTTTTCTTTAATTTGTAGCGTCGTTTATTAATCAGACTAAACATTTTTAATGTAATTTTTAAAATTTTAACTTGAAAGTTAAGCATTTATTGATATTTTTAGTTTAAACTTTAGTTTGTGTTAACTATGACCAAATTATAGGGTATATGTTGGGTAAGCGCTAAATCGTTTGAAAAGTTTTTAATTAAAGTTAATTAAATAAACAGGATAAATGTATTTTAATGACTGTAAATTAAAGCCGCAACGCTTATTTTTAAAAATAACGTAAATTCTGGGTTTTCTTTAAATTATTTTTTCCACTATAGCACTTTTTACATAAAAATACACAAGCCAAATTCGAACAAATTTAATAAGCTGTAACATTGTTTCGAAAACTGAAAATTAAGCAAATTAACTATCTTCACGTTTGATCTTCAAAGGGGATATGACAAAAAATGCGTTAATTTAGAGTTGAAAAAGAAGCACGTACACGATAATAAAATTTATGCATAATTAGTAGCAAGAAACTACTGTAAAAAAAAAAATAATAATAATAACAAAGCGATGAATTATAAACAGATAGTAATTTTACTGATTATACTATTTTGTTAGCATATTATGCATTATTACACGCATAATAAGGATTCGTTATAATTGTATTATTTGGATGCGGTACATAATTCTGTATATCTTATACATATAAAGTAATTATAATAGTTTCGCTTAAAAATTTAAAACAATAGAAGTTGATGAGCAGAAACATTTTTTATATGTATTTTACTGAAAATTCGTCTCATTATTAGAGATGCACCGAATAGAGATTTTGGCTGAATACCGAATATCCCGCATACAGATAAACCGAATACCGAATATTTAGCTAGCCGAATAGTGACTTTAGGCCGAATACCGAGAATTCGGCCATCCGAACAACATTTGGCCGAATTCAAAGTTTAAGGGGGCTCAGGGCTTTATTGACACCGAAAAACATGTAAACAGAGCTCTCGCTTCGAGTCCATAAACAGAAATATTTAATGTAACTAATTTAAACTTTCTGATATTTTTAATGTATCTTTTGTAGCCTTATAAAATTATACAATGAAATACTTCAATGTAATAAAATATAGTAAAATTTATATAACACAATTTTCGAAAAAAAAAATTAGGTGTCATATCATTATCCGTAAAGATATCTTAACGTTGAATTGACATATGAACCTGATTTTTGCTTTAAAATGATCAGGAAACTTTATAGAATGAATTAAGGATATAACTATCACTCAAAGGAAACCTTATTAAAAAAAACTCTCAAATTTAAAAATTAAAAAACCCCTGAAAAAATACAACTTTTTTTTTCATTAAATACTCAAAATATTAAACTATCTAAAACATATTAATTCATTCTATACATAATGATGTTATATGCATGAAAAAAATGTAAAGCATTCCATCAAATAGTTTTCTTTAAATCTTACGGATAGTCGTCAAAAATCAAGTTTTGAGAAAACGCGACTTAACCCTTAAATGCCGGGTGTTGCCTTTCGGCAACATACCCAATTTAGGCTTATACATACTATTAGAATAATATTGAAGCTATAATGCCTAATGTTGCCAATAAAATACATTCTTAAAATATTATTAAATCGATTTTCAACATTTAGATGGAAATATTTGTGCTGTTTAAGAATAAAGATAGATTTATTTTTTCGATTGTTGATACATGTTCTTTTTGTTTCGTTTGGAAGCTTGCTAAATACCCTATTTTGTTCTGCAGTGAGCAAGTAAAATTTATTTCTCATCATAGTTCTCAAAATTCTTGTTTGTTTAATATTATAGAATTTTATCAAGGAAAATTATTTTTTCAAATAAACACCAGTATTGCCGATTAGTAACAAACAGATTTTTAGCCGTAAAGAATATTTAAAACAAAATATGATTTTTTAAAGTATTTTTTCCATGATTTATTTAAAAAAAGAAAGCCGAAAATATTTTTAAAATGATTTTTGAAAACTCAGGCATTTAAGGATTAAAGGTGTAGTTAAATGGGTACAGATTTGAAAGTGATTGTTACATAAATGCTTATAACTCCGATAAAAATGCAAATATTTTTATGCGGTTTTTTGCACTATGTTCAGAATTAATTGAATAATAAAAAAAAAAATACAAAAAAAATCTTTTTTAAAAGTTTTTAAGCCCTGAGCCCCTTTAAAGATATTAAAAAGTTAAAATTTAAAACAATTTTACATAATATTTAACACAGATATATCCATTTTGATAAACAAGACTTTTTTATAAGTAAACTTTACACACACAATATCCGGCACTTCTTGTCATGATATCATATTTCACAGAAATCAAAGTATCAAATCTGTTCAAAATATAGTTACAATATCTTCATTATTGTTAAAATAACAAACGAAAAATCTTAGTTTGACCTGAAGGGAGATGAGATACACTGTATTTTTGACTGAATAAGTGGATTGTGATACTCGTTTCTTGGACAAAAATTGTCTGTCTTGATGTCTATTATCACCTCTGAAATATTTTTTCCAGTTTCTTATGAAACACTTTTTATGTGGAAAAGCAAAAGACAGATTATTTACAAGACATTATTCAACAACTTGCATTTGTGTACAGTCGTGGAAAAAAAAGTAAACACCCCCTACTAACTCCTCAACAAATTATCATGGAAGAAAGTTACTGGTACCGAACGATTGAAAATAAAGTCTACTTTTAAATGATATATATAAAATTTGCTTAGGGGGCCATCTACATATTAAAACGAAACCAAACTTCATTTTTTCAATGGCAATACCAGTTTTAACAAGATATTTCAAATCTTCGGTTCAAACTATGCCTAGACACCAAATTTCAAGTCATTTGAATGATACGTTTTTGAATTATAAACATTCAAAATTTAGTACTTCTAATGTTAAATTACATTTTCATATTTTCATTAATAGCTCCTGAAATTATACGCCTGATGTACTAATTTTTTGTGTAGCAGTAATACTAAAATACCCAAACATAAATACTTTGTATTTGAAATTTTTATAATATGAATTATGAAATTAATATTGGGAAAAAATTTTGCATTGCAACCTACAATTTTTTTGAAGGATTTAGATTTATTAAGTCCTGCTTTATAGAAATTCAAAATTTCACATTTTTCTTCCAAGTAGTTTTCAAATTATGCTTAAAAACAGCCAAATGATGGATTAAGATATATCATCTATGTCGTCTATGATAGAAGTGACTAGATATTTTGAAATTCTTTGGCGATCCGGTAAACTAGCAGTCTCCAATGACTGCTTGAGTGATGCTTAAGACGCCTTGATCAAAAAGGGGGCTCTCTCAGTCAACAATCCAGTACCGAACTTCAATTTGGATACAGCCCCTAAAATACGCTCGTTTTAAAATAATTTTTCGGAAACATCGTACGAATTGCATAAGGCTAATGTCAGACGAACGTCTTTTTGCAAGCTTTTTTCCTTACGTATTATCCCTACACAATGCCACTAACATTGTGTAGGGATAATACGTATGGAAAAAAGCGTGCAAAAAGACGTCCGTCTGACATTAGCCTAAAAATTTGTTTTTAGGCTAATTAAGGGTGTAGAGTTCATTTATGTTGTCAGAATTGTGTACTGCTATTGAAAAAAACAAATTTATGGTTCGTTTTAATATGTAGATCGCCCTCTAAGCCAATTTTATATACATCATTTAAAAGTAGACTTTATTACCAATCGTGTTGTACCAGTAACTTTCTTCTACGATAATTTTTTGTAGAGTTAGTAAGGGGTGTTTACTTTTTTTTCCCACGGCTGTACATTCAATTATTCCAAGGAAGGTCATCATTAATGGTTAATTTTCTTAAGTGACACTTATCAAACAGCAAATAAATTAATGTAACAGTATTCTCTTTTATTTAAATAAGATTCTAATTATTCTGATAATTACTGTTTTATAAACTGACAGTTAAAAGTAGAAGTTGTGTAAGTTTTTTAAAAATATTTTTTAAAGATATTTGTAAGTATTCGGCAGACCGAATAGTTTGATATTTAGCCTAATCGAATATTCCGTGCATCCCTACTCATTATTAATGTATTTGTGTATAGAATTTTTTAAATAAGTTTTCATGTGGACTTGTAATATGACATTTTAGGAATAAAAGTAAAATATTTTTTAACAATTTTCTAATATTAGATTAACACTGTAAAAACCTGTGTAAATGAAATCTGCATATAATGGAATCCTGTTTTAAACAGAAAAACTTCACTGTTCCAACGTAAGGACTTTACTACGTCCAACTTTGCAACTTTACTTAGGGGGGAAACTTGTTTAAAACTGAATGTTTTTAAAAAGCCTAGCTTTTCCGTTTTTACAAGTGTTACACATATTCTTCTTTGCAGCGTTTGTTCGACACTTACAGACCGATGTGCAAAAGCACAATTAAAAACCAAACAACGAACTGTTTTTTGCAGCATCCTTTATTAACCAGATTATAAATTTTATTTCATTTTTAAAAATGTGAGATTAGTTAATTACTAATGGATATGCTTTAGAATAAATTAAGTGTTAATCAATATCAAATTAGGAGTAAAGTTTTCTTATATATATTATAATCGTCTCAAAAAGTTTTAAGACATTGAACAAAACTAATTAACTTTAAAAATAAAATGAAATTGAATAATAGTTCATCTGAAGATACAACACATTTCAAGCTTAAATAATTTAAGAATCTAACAAGATGCTTCATCATTCCATATTTTAAATATTTTTGTTCTATATCAAAATACTGCTCTACTTGTAAGCCTAGAGTGCTTAATTAACAAAAATTAAAAGTTATTCTCAAAAATATTAACTAAGAAATTAATGGATAAAAGTATACTCGCTTCGAAAAGTTTAAAGGCGCTTGATAAAACTAATTAACAAAATATTATAAAAGATAATTTAATAGTTTTTTAAAAACACAACACATTTTTAGACTAAAAAATCATTTTATAATCTAACCATAAATTTCTACATCATTTTTTTTAATTGATTATGTTAAAATGAAAAACGTTCTAAAAGGTCACTTAAAGATGTTAATTTTATCAGCGGTAAATTTTAATTTGTATTAATCATGATAAAAATTAATGGATAAATGTATGCTTTTTTCAAAAAGTTTAAAGACGCTAAATAAAATTAATGAACTTAAAAAGTGAAGAAAATTTAATGATAGTTCACTTGAAGATACAACATATTTCAGACTAAAATAATTAAAATTTTAACAAGTAGATATTGCATCATTTTACCTTTTACATATTTTGTCTGTATTAAAATAGTGATCTACTTGTAAGCCGAGAGTACTGGTTGATATTTTTGAGAATAAATTTTAATTTGTGTTAATGGCTAACCTTATCTTAAAATCTAACCATAAATTTCTACGTCATTTTTTATTGATTATGTTAAAATGAAAAACATTCTAAAAGGTCTCTAAAGATTTAATTTTATCAGCGGTAAATTTTAATTTGTATTAATCATGACAAAAATTAATGGATAAATGTATGCTTTTTTCAAAAAGTTTAAAGACGCTTAATAAAATTAATGAACTTAAAAAGTAAAGAAAATTTAAACTTAAGTTCACTTGAAGATACAACATATTTCAGACTAAAATAATTAAAAATTTTAACAAGTAGATATTACATCATTTTACCTTTACATATTTTGTCTGTATTAAAATAGTGCTCTACTTGTAAGCCGAGAGTACTGATTGATATTTTTGAGAATAAATTTTTAATTTGTGTTAATGACTATCAAATTAATGGATAAAAGCATATTCATTTCGAAAAGTTTAAAGGCTTTTGATAAAAACTAATTAACTAAAAACGGTAAAAGTAATTTAATGAAATCTTATTAAAAACACAACACATTTTTAGACTAAGTCATTTTATAATCTAACCATAAATTGCTATGTTATTTTTTTAAATTAAAGATATAAGAAAAAAACCCCACTTAAAATATCAGCAGTAATTAGCATTTCCATTAGTAAATTTTAATTTGCGTTAATCATGACTAAATTAATGGATATAAATTTATGCATAAAAGTATGCTTTTTTTCAAAAAGTTTAAAGACGTTTAATAAAAATTAATGAACTTAAAAAAGTAAAGAAAATTTAATGATAGTTCACTTGAAGATACAACATATTTCAGACTAAAATAATTAAAATTTTAACAAGTAGATATTGCATCATTTTACCTTTTACATATTTTGTCTGTATTAAAATAGTGATCTACTTGTAAGCCGAGAGTACTGGTTGATATTTTTGAGAATAAATTTTAATTTGTGTTAATGGCTAACCTTATCTTAAAATCTAACCATAAATTTCTACGTCATTTTTTATTGATTATGTTAAAATGAAAAACATTCTAAAAGGTCTCTAAAGATTTAATTTTATCAGCGGTAAATTTTAATTTGTATTAATCATGACAAAAATTAATGGATAAATGTATGCTTTTTTCAAAAAGTTTAAAGACGCTTAATAAAATTAATGAACTTAAAAAGTAAAGAAAATTTAAACTTAAGTTCACTTGAAGATACAACATATTTCAGACTAAAATAATTAAAAATTTTAACAAGTAGATATTGCATCATTTTACCTTTACATATTTTGTCTGTATTAAAATAGTGCTCTACTTGTAAGCCGAGAGTACTGATTGATATTTTTGAGAATAAATTTTTAATTTGTGTTAATGACTATCAAATTAATGGATAAAAGCATATTTATTTCGAAAAGTTTAAAGGCTTTTGATAAAAACTAATTAACTAAAAACGGTAAAAGTAATTTAATGAAATCTTATTAAAAACACAACACATTTTTAGACTAAGTCATTTTATAATCTAACCATAAATTGCTATGTTATTTTTTTAAATTAAAGATATAAGAAAAAAAACCCACTTAAAATATCAGCAGTAATTAGCATTTCCATTAGTAAATTTTAATTTGCATTAATCATGACTAAATTAATGGATATAAATTTATGCATAAAAGTATGCTTTTTTTCAAAAAGTTTAAAGACGTTTAATAAAAATTAATGAACTTAAAAAAGTAAAGAAAATTTAATGATAGTTCACTTGAAGATACAACATATTTCAGACTAAAATAATTAAATTAACAAGTAGATATTGCATAATTTTACTTTTACATATTTTGTCTGTATTAAAATAGTGCTCTACTTGTAAGCCGTGAGTACTGATTGATATTTTTGAGAATAAATTTTAATTTGTGTTAATGGCTATCAAATTAATAGATGAAAGCATATTCATTTAGAAAAGTTTAAAGGCTTTTGATAAAAACTAATTAACTAAAAACGGTAAACACAACACATTTTTAGACTAAAAGTCATTTTATAATCTAACCATAAATTGCTGTGTTAATTTTTTAAATTAAAGATATAAAAAAAACCACTTAAAATATCAGCAGTAATTAGCATTTCCATTAGTAAATTTTAATTTGCGTTAATCATGACTAAATTAATGGATATAAATTTATGCTTGCTTCAGAACATTTAAAGACACTGTAAGACTAATTAACTTTAAAAATAACCAATGCTACCTCATTTGAAGATAAAACACATTTCAGGCTAAAATAATTTAAACTAACAATATGTACATTATTTTATTGTTTAGATATTTTCGTCTATATCAAAATATACATCTGTTTGTAAGCCGAGAGTACTAATTATCATATTTGAGAATAAATTTTAATTTGCGATAATGACTCCCAAATTGATGGATAAGTGTATTCGTTTCGAAAAGTTTAAAGACGTTTGCTATAACTAATGAGCTAAAAACAATAAAAGTAATTTAATAATTGTTTTTTAGAAACACAACACATTTTTAGTTTATTTTTTTATATATATAATCTAACCAGAAATTGCAACGTCTTTAAAAAAAATAATTATAAAAGGAACAAAAAAAACTTTTTCTCCTTTAAGTAATCCTAAAAGATCTCTTAAAGTTGTTAAAAATATAAGCGGTAAATTTTAATTTGTGTTAATCATGACAAAAATTATTGGATAAAAGTATGCTGGTTTCAAAACTTTTAAAGACGCCTAACAAAATAAATTAATTTAAAAAATAAAGAAAATTTAATGATAGTTCACTTGAAGATACAACATATTTCAGACTAAAATAATTGAAAATTTAACAAGATCATTTTATCATCATTTTATCTTTTTACATATTTTGGTGTATATAAAAATACAACTCTACTTGTAAGCCGAGAGTGCTAATTAACATTTTTGAGAATAAATTTTTATTTGTGTTAATGACTACGAAGTTAATGTATGAAAGTATACTCATTTCGAAAATTTTAAAAGCGTTTGATAAAACTAGTTAACTAAAAACTATAAAAGTAATTTGATAATAGTTCATTCAAAACAACGCATTTTTAGATTAAAATAAATCACTTTATAATCTAAACAGAAATTTCTAAGCCATGTTTTTTGAATAAATTAAATATCAGAAAAATCTTCTTAAAATATTGGCAAAAATTACAGTAAAGTACAGATTTAAACAGTAAATTTTAATTTGTGTTAATCATGACCAAATTAATGGATAAAAATATACTCGTTTCAAAGAGTTTAAAAGATGCTGAATAAAACTACTTAACTTAAAAAAATTAAATAATTTATTTGAAGATACGATGTATTTCAGACTAAAATAATTAAAAAAATTAACAGGAAGATGTTACAATTTTTTACATATTTTTTCTCTGTATACAAACACAGCTCTATTTGTAAACTGAGAGTGCTAATTAACAATTATGAGAGTAAATTTTAATTTGTGTTAATTACTGCTGAATTAAAGAGTAAAATTTAATTTCGTTTCGAAAAATTTAAAGGCGTTTGATAAAACTAATTAACTAAAAAATATAAAAGTAATTTAATAATAGTTTATTCAAAACACAATACATTTTTAGACTTAAAAAAAATTATAATCTAACTAGAAATTAGGCTACGTCATTTTTAAATGTTTAGAATTATTTTGGTTGCGAGTTATTTAACTAGGAATTTATATATTTAAACATTCTTATATTAAGTGTTAAAAATTAGCATTTTACAGAAATGATTTCTAACTAGTTGATGCCACTTTACTCAAAATAATCAAAGTAAGCTTTTGCAGAAGTCAAACTGAGTTAAGCTTTTGCAGAAGTCAAACTGAGTTAAGCTTTTGCAGAAGTCAAACTGAGTTAAGCTTTTGCAGAAGTCAAACTGAGTTAAGCTTTTGCAGAAGTCAAACTGAGTTAAGCTTTTGCAGAAGTCAAACTGAGTTAAGCTTTTGCAGAAGTCAAACTGAGTTAAGCTTTTGCAGAAGTCAAACTGAGTTAAGCTTTTGCAGAAGTCAAACTGAGTTAAGCTTTTGCAGAAGTCAAACTGAGTTAAGCTTTTGCAGAAGTCAAACTGAGTTAAGCTTTTGCAGAAGTCAAACTGAGTTAAGCTTTTGCAGAAGTCAAACTGAGTTAAGCTTTTGCAGAAGTCAAACTGAGTTAAGCTTTTGCAGAAGTCAAACTGAGTTAAGCTTTTGCAGAAGTCAAACTGAGTTAAGCTTTTGCAGAAGTCAAACTGAGTTAAGCTTTTGCAGAAGTCAAACTGAGTTAAGCTTTTGCAGAAGTCAAACTGAGTTAAGCTTTTGCAGAAGTCAAACTGAGTTAAGCTTTTGCAGAAGTCAAACTGAGTTAAGCTTTTGCAGAAGTCAAACTGAGTTAAGCTTTTGCAGAAGTCAAACTGAGTTAAGCTTTTGCAGAAGTCAAACTGAGTTAAGCTTTTGCAGAAGTCAAACTGAGTTAAGCTTTTGCAGAAGTCAAACTGAGTTAAGCTTTTGCAGAAGTCAAACTGAGTTAAGCTTTTGCAGAAGTCAAACTGAGTTAAGCTTTTGCAGAAGTCAAACTGAGTTAAGCTTTTGCAGAAGTCAAACTGAGTTAAGCTTTTGCAGAAGTCAAACTGAGTTAAGCTTTTGCAGAAGTCAAACTGAGTTAAGCTTTTGCAGAAGTCAAACTGAGTTAAGCTTTTGCAGAAGTCAAACTGAGTTAAGCTTTTGCAGAAGTCAAACTGAGTTAAGCTTTTGCAGAAGTCAAACTGAGTTAAGCTTTTGCAGAAGTCAAACTGAGTTAAGCTTTTGCAGAAGTCAAACTGAGTTAAGCTTTTGCAGAAGTCAAACTGAGTTAAGCTTTTGCAGAAGTCAAACTGAGTTAAGCTTTTGCAGAAGTCAAACTGAGTTAAGCTTTTGCAGAAGTCAAACTGAGTTAAGCTTTTGCAGAAGTCAAACTGAGTTAAGCTTTTGCAGAAGTCAAACTGAGTTAAGCTTTTGCAGAAGTCAAACTGAGTTAAGCTTTTGCAGAAGTCAAACTGAGTTAAGCTTTTGCAGAAGTCAAACTGAGTTAAGCTTTTGCAGAAGTCAAACTGAGTTAAGCTTTTGCAGAAGTCAAACTGAGTTAAGCTTTTGCAGAAGTCAAACTGAGTTAAGCTTTTGCAGAAGTCAAACTGAGTTAAGCTTTTGCAGAAGTCAAACTGAGTTAAGCTTTTGCAGAAGTCAAACTGAGTTAAGCTTTTGCAGAAGTCAAACTGAGTTAAGCTTTTGCAGAAGTCAAACTGAGTTAAGCTTTTGCAGAAGTCAAACTGAGTTAAGCTTTTGCAGAAGTCAAACTGAGTTAAGCTTTTGCAGAAGTCAAACTGAGTTAAGCTTTTGCAGAAGTCAAACTGAGTTAAGCTTTTGCAGAAGTCAAACTGAGTTAAGCTTTTGCAGAAGTCAAACTGAGTTAAGCTTTTGCAGAAGTCAAACTGAGTTAAGCTTTTGCAGAAGTCAAACTGAGTTAAGCTTTTGCAGAAGTCAAACTGAGTTAAGCTTTTGCAGAAGTCAAACTGAGTTAAGCTTTTGCAGAAGCCAAACTGAGTTCCTGATACCATACTGGTAATTAGAGATCGACCAAAAATTCGTTTCCGCCCCAAAATCTGAGTTTCGGCGAAATTTTTAACGGAAATTCGGCCGGACCGAAACTATCTGTATTCCAAAAATCTCTTTTCTTCTTTCGGAAATTTTCAACATTACTCATTGATTTGAGCTGTATCGGCTCAAATGAGATACTCTTTATTTCTATGAGCTTTACTATTTATAATTATCATTCATCACGAACACTAAGACCTGAGTGCAAATTAAAAAGCAAGTAATGCATACATGACAAAATTTTGAAGAAGCTTTTCAGGTGCTCATTAAAAATTGCAGACTTAACAGTAATAGAAACTTTTTAGTTTAAAAACGGAGAAGTGTTTTGAATATTCTTTGAGAAAGTTATAGCACAAAAATCATTATAAAAGTTAAATCCATGTATGTATACCTAAAAGTTTTTTTTTAATTGGGCGAAATTCGTATAGTTAGAAATTCATTCTGTTTCCTACATGAATTAATTACATTTTATTTTATATGAAAATAAAAGGTTTTGGTCAGAGGCACAGAGAGCCAACTTGGGGCACACGTATTATTACAAGCAAAATTAATTATTAATTTTTTATATTTATGTATGTCTTAATTACGTAAAAAAATAGACGTTTTCGTTTTCGGCCGAAAATAGGAAGATTACCGAAATTCGATTTCGGTCTTAAAAATCTGTTTCGGTCTATCCTTACTGATAATACTTATTATAAACAAAATTTACACCATGTGATTCATTTTTCAATTCCTACTATTAGTTCACACTCTCCCTATATATATATATATATATATAATCTTGCTCAAATTTTCAATCGTTAATAAAATACATATTATTCATCCTATCAAGTTGAAATAAATTTTTTAAAACTTGTACTGGATGACAATTGATGTTAATACAGATTTTTCAAATATTAATTCATTAATTAAATTTTAATTCATTAATTTTAGTTTTATATGGGAAACACAATGACGGTCATTGGTTATTGAACAGCATTTAATGCATCTTCATATCTATAAGGGGGGACCCTGTTCTGTCGTCAAATACAGCCAAGTATGTCGCCAGCTTGGCGATATATCGCCAAATTTGGCGACCAAAATGAGTCTCCAAAAGTGACGGCAACTTGGCGATATCTCTAATATTTCGCCAAATTCCCACAGACTTCCATTGTAAACCAATAGGATTTACTTGCTTATAGAAAATCAACAAATTGAGATATTTTAATGCAACAAAAACTAATATTAGTGTAAGGCGATTATATTAAAATTTTCTTTGATGACCCAAGTAGGAATTGACTTTAAAAACAAAATTCTTATATTACTTGTTTTATTTTTATGTTTAAATGCGAACTGTTAAGAAGCCAGCACTTCTAGTGACATTGTTAAACAGCAAGTTACTATTAGACCGGGACAGACAATCACCTCATCAAGTTCACGGATGAAATTCTACGATTAGTTGAATCTTGATTCGCATATTAAAACGCAATCGGTCTGCCAAGTCACATCTTGGTGGAAAACACCCAAAAAACCCGACAACTCGTAGGTTTACCATTGTGTTTTCCTGCTCGCAGCCCTCCATGTTTTCATATACCTCTGGGTGCAGGAAAACACAATGGTAAACTTACGAATCAGCCGCTGAAATCGGGTTTTCCGGTGTTTTCCACCAAGATAATGACTTGGCAGACCGATTGTGTTTTAATATGCGAATCAAGATTTAACTAATCCTAGAATTTCATCCGTGAATTCGATGAGGTGATTGTCTGTGCTGCCAGCTCCTGGTCTATATTGTTCTACTCATTATTTAAAATGTAAATGTAATAACACATATTTATACCTTTCTGTAAAACTAAAGAATACTTTAACATAATTTTGCATATTTAAATATCCTTACATTAAGTGTGTAAGTTTCACATTTTCCAGAAATTATTTCGAATTAATTGAGTGTAATCAAGAATTACTATATCATTTTTTTATAATAAAATTTTTTGTGTAAAATAAATTCTCCTTGTAAGTTCATCACTACTCATTGCTTTTTAGAGTAAATTTTATTTGCGTTAACTATTGCCAAAGTAAATGATAAAAGGTGTGTTCCTGCTGAAAACTTTTCGTTGCAATAAAGTTTTACGTTTAATAAAACTGCTAATTAGTTAAGATATATATATATATATATATAAATTAATAGTAGCTATTTTTAAAACACAACAAAATTTAGAGTGAAAGAAATAATTTTAAACTGTAAGTTAGTATTACACTTTATTTTTTACTTATTTTTTAGTCAAGATACAAGAGAAATTCTACTTGTAAGTTTAGCGTTAATAAATATTTTCTAAGTAAATTTTAATTTACGTTTATCACTACCAAAGTAAATGCTAAAAAAGTGTTCGATAGAAAAACTTTTAAAGACGTTTAAGGAAACTTCTAATTAGATGAGAAGCTAAATGTAAACTAATTGAACTTTATATATCTTAGGCGAAAAAAAAAATATATTTATATATATATTTTAAACTGTATGTTAGTATATAATTATATTTTCTACATTTTTTATTAATGATACATGAAAAATTATACTTGTAAGTTGAGCGCTAATGAATATTTTTGGGAGTAAATTTGTGTTAATCACCACAAATTTAAAAGATGAAAGAGATAGTCGTTTTAAAAAATTCAAAAGAGTATAATAAAACTAACTAAAAGATAAGAGTATTTAATGACATTTTATTCAGAGAGACAACATAATTAAGACTAAACGAAATTATGTTAAAATTGAATGAAAAGTTACTGTATCATATGATTTTCTTTTTAAAATGTAAAAAAATTTTTCTTTACAAGTTTAGCATTAATAAATATTTTTCTGGTAGTTTTTAATTTCTGTTAATCGCTACAAAATTAAGGCGTGAAAGGTACACTCGCTTCAAAAAGTTCAAATGCGTTAACTAAAACAAATTAGCTAAAATAAATAAATGTAATTTAATGATACCAAACTTAATTTAAAAACACATTTCAGAATAACAGAAATCATTTTAAATAATAATCGAAAATTCGTGCATAATTTTAATGTCTACATGTTTAAAATCAAAATACAAGAAAACTTTTAATTGTAAATAGAGCACTAATAGTTTTCTGGTAGTTTTTAAATTGTGTTAATCACTACAAAATTAACGGATAAAAGGTACACGCGTTTCAAAGCGTTTAATTAAACGAATTAGATAAATGTAATTTAATGATACCAAACTTAATTTAAAAACACATTTAAGACTAATAAAAATCATTTTAAATAATAGCGAAAGACTCGCGGATAACTTTACTTTCTACATTTTTAAAATCAAAATACAATTTTTTTTTGCAAGTTGAGCACTAATAAATATTTTTCTGGTATTTTTTAAACTGTGTTAATCACTGCAAAATTAAGGGGTGAAAGGTACACACACTTCAAAAAGTTCAAAGGCGTTTAATAAAACAAATTAAGATAAATGTAATGATACTAAAAAAAAACATTTTAGACTTAAACAAATCCTTTTAGAAAATAAGGGAAAAATAGTGTATCATTTTATATCGTACATTTTTTAATCATGGTACAAGAGAATAATTTTTATTCGTAAAGTTGAGAGCTAATGAATATTTTTGAGGTTAAACTTTAATTTGTGTTAATCACATCAAACTAAAGTATCCAAGAGATAGTTGTCTTGAAAAATTTAAAGGATTAAAAAAAAAAACTAACTAAAGAACAAGTATAATTTCTGACAATTAATTCAGAGAGACAAAAAAATTTAGACTAGATGAAAAAATATCATGCTATATACTAACTTTTCATAAGATTTTAAAATTATTTCATTTCTAAATCAAAATAGAAGAGAAAATTTGCTTCCAAGTTGAGCACTAATGAATACTTTTATTGGGTTAATCAGTATATAATTATAGAGTGAAAGGTACACTCGTTTAAAAAAAGTTTAAACGCGTTTGTTATTATAAATCTGCTAAGATAAAATAATTTAATGATATAAAATTTAGTCGAAAAATACATTTTAAAGTAAATAATTTTAAACAAGGGCAAAAAATTCGTATTTCATCTTTTACATTTTTTAATCAAGGTACAAGAGAGATTCTAATTGGGATTTGAATACTAATGAATATTTTCCGGGATAAATTTAATATAAGCTTATCATTACGAAATACAAAGGTGAAAGGTGTATTCGTTTCGAAACATTTATAAAATGTTTAATACAACTAACTAAATAAATAAGTAACTTAATGATAGTTAATTAAAAGAGAGAATGCAATTTAGATTAAACGAAATCATTCTAATATCTAACAAGAAGTTTCTATACCACTTTTTCACATTTTTTCTGAATCAAAAATACAAGACCAAGTTGAGCTCTAATGAGGTTTTTTTTTGAGTAAATTTTAATTTGTGTTAATCGTCATGCTAAATTAGAGGTTAAAAGTATACTCAAACATTTTAAAAGCGTTTAATAAAACTGATTAACTAAATATAAATTTGCTTTATCCTCTTATGTACTGAATTATGAATTCATGAAAATTTTAACTTCTAAAGCATTTTTCGTGAATTCTTTACACTACATTAGAAGATTTACATAATCATTTAATAAATCATAGAAGGATTTTAGAAGGATTGGCGGATTTAAAAGGATTATTTGAATTTATAGGGATTTTGTGCAATATTTATAACCCCACTAAAATCTTTTATTTTAAATATTTTTCTTAGTATTTTGTAGAATTAGGAAATGTACGAATATAATGTTCTTACAATAGAAATATTTCCGAATGTAAAAGTCCCCCCCGCCCACCCCCCGAACGCCAAGAAAGCTGAAAAGATGCAAAAGCAAAAGAAATCATCCTTTTAAAAATCTTTGTTTTGTGCAACCAATAATGCTAACGATAGTCAATTAAAAGGCACGACATGTTTTAGGTGAACAGAAATTATTTTAAAATATATTCTAAAGTGATTACTTCATTTGTGTTTTGAGAATTTATTTTTCTTTTATGCCAAAATACAAGAAAAAATTATAAATAAATAAATGCTATGCAGGTTTATTTACCAGAAGGATTCAATAAATAAATGACAAAACTTTTTTAGTTTTTAGGTGCGTTCGTAATTATATAAATACGTAGCACCTATAGTCGTCGTTCAGTCCGTCCGTCTGTCCGCATGTAACAGAGCAAAAACTACCCAACCGAATGGTCTGAAATTTCAAATATATGATTGTTGCAAAATTTTGTCGAGCCATTTCAAATTTTATGAAAATCGGATGTATAGTTTAATTACAGGGACAGTCAAAAGTTTTTCTTTACATTACGGCCAATGGGAAAAATTATTGCAAGTGCATTTTAATGATATTACAGCCTTCCGAATGGTCTGAAATTTTAAAGATATAACTGTTGCAAAATTTTGTCGAGCCCTTTCAAATTTTAGGAAAATCGGATGCATAGTTTAATTACAGGGACAGTCAAAAGTTTTTCCTTACATTACGGCCAATGGGAAAAATTATTGCAAGTGCATTTTAATGATATTAGAGCCTTCCGAATGATCTGAAATTTTAAAGATATAACTGTTGCAAAATTTTGTCGAGCCCTTTCAAATTTTAGGATAATCGGATGTATAGTTTAATTACAGGGACAGTCAAAATTTTTCTTTACATTACGGCCAATGGGAAAAATTATTGCAAGTGCATTTTAATGATATGAGAGCCTTCCGAATGATCTGAAATTTTAAAGATATAACTGTTGCAAAATTTTGTCGAGCCCTTTCAAATTTTAGGAAAATCGGATGCATAGTTTAATTACAGGGACAGTCAAAAGTTTTTCATTACATTACGGCCAATGGGAAAAATTATTGCAAGTGCATTTTAATGATATTACAGCCTTCCGAATGGTCTGAAATTTTAAAGATATAATTGTTGCAAAATTTTGTTGAGCTATTTCAAATTTTAGGAAAATCGGATGTATAGTTTAATTACAGGGACAGTCAAAATTGTTCCGTTACATTACGGGGAATGGGAAAAAAATATTGGAAGTGCATTTTAATGATGTATCAGACTTTGCGCTTTATGAAGTGCAAAAAATTATACATTCAGTACAATATGGGGTGCAAAAAATAATTATAAAACTAGTTATAGTACGAACGCACCTCATTTGCCACGTTTGACGAGCAATTTCCAACTTGTTCGTTTTAAAAAGAAAGATAATACAGGAGATATAGAATCCTTCGATTAAAAAAAATTGTACCCTAATAGATATATATACCCGTAATTATAAAAGCAAAATTTAATATGCTTAAAAAGAAATGTAAATTATTATTAGCAAGAGAAGTAATTTATTGATTGCAATGTTTTTCTATACATTATATATGCTTTATATCTGTATTATATATAATATTATATGTAATGTATGGATAGCATAATGTATGTATTTTACATGAATTATATTTATAATTAGTAACAATGAGGGAAATGTTTATCGGTTACATTCATTTTCTATGCATTATACATGCCTTATAGCTGTATTATACATCATTGTGTGTAATATACAGAATACATGTAGATATTTTATATGAATTACATTTATAACTAGCTGTTTAACCCGTTCTATGCACGGGAGTTTATGAATTTAATTCTAAAACCAAAATTAGACATAACTATTCGATTTAGTAAAATATTTTTCTACTAATGATCCTTTTTTTAATGAAATTTAATTTACCATGTTACTATGGCAGCAGACGATAAAACAATATCTTTGGAATAAGGGAATAAATAAAATAAAGTTTTGTTGATGTTTGTGATAAAATGTTTCTTTATTTTTAAAAATTTGTAATAATTAAGCGCAATTAAATAATCTCTAATTATATGCATGTGAGGTAAAAGAATTCCGTAATACTCGCTAGAGCTTCTGAGTATTGCAGCGTGGCGTACACGTAATATGTATATCTCTAATTATTTGCATGTGAGGTAAAAGAATTATCGGGGTCAATCATTTCAAGTGGTCCAGAAAATAGTTTATTCGTTGCTTGACCATTTTTAAAAAATCTGAAATTTTTTGTACAACAACCCTAACATGATGGATGTTCAAAATGACTATTTTAATTTTATTAATTTTTGTTTGTGCATGGCGGCCATCTTTGTTTCGTCGTCTGCAGCAATTTTCTCACATGAAGGGTTTACGGAATTGTAAATGGTTCATCGTTTATTTCTCCAATTCAAATGCGGATTAAAGCAATTTGTACAGAATACATTGGGTAAAAAAATCTGGTAATAGAGTAGTTTCGGAAAATAAATCCTTATTGGTGAAATTTAAGCAAAAAGTTTGTTTTTTCCAAAATTTGTCCGTTTACAAAAGGAAATTTTTCTAGCAAGGAAAGCTGTGAACATGACTTATTTTTTTTTACAAGTAGGCCGAAAGTACTTGTACTCACAAGCCAAGTTCAAGATCTGGGACTTGCATGCTCTTCGCTAAAAAAAATCCCAAATTTTTCAAAAATGTCAAAAATCGCACTTTTGAGGCTTTGATATCTCTGGTGGGGCACGAGATAAAAATCTGAAGTTCTGATTTCTGAGAGTATTTTATGCTAGTGTTATGCACAAGAAATTTCAGGATGGAGATTTAACTACAAGCTGAGATATGAGAAGAGCAACATGTCAAAACAATACTTCCAAACTATTGTTTCGTTGTAATCATAGCTAAGTATTTATCTCAGAGTGTCATTTAAATTTATATTTTTGATTATCTTTAAATAATATTAATAGAAAATAAAGCCTTTTGCAAATCTTAGCAATTAATAAAAAAAATAATTATGCCTAAGGCCATACATTTTGTATGGTTTCAGTAATTTTTGTTGTAAGTAATTTTAGTAACTAAAAGAAACCTCAGCACTTTTACATAAAGAAAAAAAAATATTTTTATACAAGACCTGAGACAGAAACAGAATAGGGAAAGAGAAAAGCTGTTAATGTTGTCATACTTGTTGAGAAATGATCAAACGTGTCAAAATGCATTCTAAGCTTGTTGGTTTAAAAACCACAATTTTGATCTTTCTGAACATTTTATTTGTAGGAACCAAGTCTTGTCGTAGCTTGATAACTTGATTGAAGATCTTGGCCCTGCTGGCTCATAGAAATAAACTTTGAAATCACTATGTGCAAGTCTCACTTCATTAATAATTCCTAGCTTACTTATGCAAAAATCTCATTTTCTGCAGTATAAATTTTGAAATGGCTTTGGATATCTTTACTTTCTGAAAATTACTTGAGGAAGATGCATGGTAACATCGTATAATGTTTCATTTACAGGAACATACTTATAGTAGGGACAAGTTTCAGGGACTGGTTAGCAGCATTAAAATTATGGTTTTTAAACCAACAAGCAGGAATGTGTTTTGACACATTTGATCATGTCTGAACAAGTATGTCAACATTAACACTTTTCTCTTTTCCTATTCTGTTTTTGTTTCAGGTCTTGTATATTTTTTTTTTCTTTATGTAAAAGTGCTGAGGTTTCTTTTAGTTACTAAAATTACAACAAAAATTACTGAAACCATACAAAATGTAGGCCTTAGGCATAATTATTTTTTAAATTGATTGCTAAGCTTTGCAAAAGGCTTTATTTTCTGTTACTATTATTTAAAGATAATAAAAAAAATAAATTTAAATGACACTCTGAGATAAATGCTTACCTGTGACTACAACAAAACAATAGTTTGGCAGTATTATTTTGACATGTTGCCCTTGCCATATCTCAGCTTGTAGTCAAATCTCCATCCTGAAATTTCTTGTGCATAACACTACCATACAATACTCTCAGAAACCAGAACTTCAGATTTTTATCTCGTGCCCCACCAGAGATATCAAAGCCTCAAAAGTGCGATTTTTGACATTTTTGAAATATTTGGGATTTTTTTTTAGCGAAGAGAAAGCAAGTCCCAGGTCTGGAACTTGGAGTGTGAGTACAAGTACTTTCGGCCTATTTGTAAAATAAATTGTCATGTTGATAGTTTTCATTGCTAGAAAAATTTTCTCTTGTAAACGGACAAATTTTGAAAAAAAACTGAAACTTTATGCTTAAATTTCACCAATAAGCAGTTACTTTCGGAAACTACTCTATTACCAAATTTTTAGCCCAATGTATTCTGTACAAATTGCTTCCCCCTGACTGCCGAGCAAAAGGGTAGAATAGTAATATTGTTTTCTCTGTAATTTGTCGAAAAGTCTAGAGAAAAACGTTTTTTTTAACATGATATAAAAAATTTAATTACGTCTAGGAATATAAGCCTTGGGAGTATTAATCATAACCAAAAATTTTAATACTGAATAATATTTATAGAATTAATCTAAATAATGCTTCTACTGCAAGCAAAACCTGCAGCTTAGTGAACTGATATATCAGTTCGCGGCGGTGAGAAGGTTAATCCGCACTTGGAATAGGAGAAATAAACGATGAATTATTTAAAATTCCGTAAATCCTTCATGTGAGAAAATTGCTGCAGACGATGAAACAAAGATGGCCGCCATACACAAACTAAAATTAATAAAATTAAAATAATAGTCATTTTGAACTTCCATCATGTTAGGGTTGTTGTACAAAACAGATTTTTTTTTAAATGGTCGAGCAACTAGTGCTGGACCACTTGAAATGGATTGACCCATCGTAATACCCGCTACAGCTTTTTAGTACTCCAGCGTGGCGCACGTAATATTCAATGCGTCTTGCAATAGAAAGGTAATTGTTGTGGTAAGAATTTTATTGTGAATTTTTAATTGTTGGCAGCTGCTATAACGAAAAATGTTTAAATTTGATAGGAAATTGCTGAAAAATTGGTGTTTTTTTTATTAATTAAAAGTTAAATATAAATTATTTCAATTCCGGATTGCTTTAGTTGCCTCGGCCGTGTTTTAATACACAGGTACACAACATTTCACAATTCTGGCTTCCATACTGTCGATTTGTATAGCATTACAGACAGACAGACAAATTTTCATTTTTATATATTAGATTAGCAGTAATAAATAGTTATAATAAAATAAATAGTTATAGTAATAAATAGTTATAGTAAAATAGTTATTGATTACAATCTTTTCTATATATTATACATAGTTTGACTAAAAATTAGATTTCGTTTTCGGCCCAAAATCTGAGTTTCGCCGAAAATGCTGCCGAAAATTCGACCGGACCGAAACTCGACCGAAACTGTCTTCCAGAAATCTTGTTTCTTTCTTCGGAAAATTTCAACATTACCCTTTGATTTGAGGTGTATCGTCTCAAATGAGACACTCTTTATTTATTGCTATGAACTTCGCTGTTTAAAATGATCAGTCATCACTGACTCAAGACGTGAGTGCTACTTATAAAGCAAGCAATACATATATGATTAAACTTTGAAAACGATTTTCATGTGCTCATTAAAAGCTGCAGATTTAACAGTAATAGAAAATTTTTAGTTTGAAGCCACAGAAGTGTTTCGAATACTCTCTTGAGAAAATTCTAATACAACAGATGATCATTGAAAAAAAAATTATAAAAGGTAAATCAATGTTAACCTAAAGAACCTAAAGAATTTTTTTTAACTAGATGAAATTCGTATAACTAGAAAATCATTCTATATCGTTTGTGAATTAATTACATTTTATTTTATATGAAAATAAAAAGCTTTGGTCAGAGGCAGGGTTCTCGCTGGTTTTTGACCAATATTAGCGATTTGGCGAGTGTGAAATAGAAAACAGTAGCCAAATGAAAAAAAAAATATTAGTAAAAATTCGGCTTGAAACACTGTAAAATCTATCTTTAACATCTTATTATATCCTTTTTTTCAATATGTTCTAAAATAACCTATTTTTTGCAATTACTTTTACAATAGAAATTCGGCTATCCGCTACAGAAACTATTAAAAATAAGTAAATTCTAAATATCTCCTAAATGTGTGATTGTTTCAGCCATTCTTTTAACAATCTAAATAACAATTCAAAACAGCAATCTTTGATTTATGGTTGTGAAATATACACTAAAAGGTACTATGAGATTTCGACTCTAACCGATAGAAAAATCATATTCATACAACTAATGAATAGTATAGTAAATGGCTAATTTTAACGCCGCATTATAACAAAACTTCTCTCTATTTGGCGCCTTATGCAAGTAATTTTGTTTGTATTTTTACCGGCGCGATGCCGGCTCATAGCTAAAAATTAACTGACAATAGTGAAATACCTCCTGTGTCTTTGATACACACACACGCAAAAAAAAGAGCAAAAATTGAGCACTCGCAATTTGGCGAATCTGATTGTTCGTTTACTCGCCAAATGAAGCATTTTGTCGCGATTTGGCGCAATGGCGAGCGGCAGCGAGAACCCTGGTCAGAGGCACAGAGAGTCAACTTCGGCCACATGTATAATTAATAATTAGTGACGTATATTAATAAACACGTATAATTAATTATTAATTATGTATATTTATGTAAGTATGTATTAATTACTTAAAAAAATTTTGAGACATTTTCGGTTTCGGCTTAAAATAGGAAGATTACCGAATTTCGGCCTCGATCGGTCCTTAATTATACATGCCATACCTGTATTAGAGATATTATATTATGTGTAAAGTATAGGCATCATGTATATATTTTACACGAATTATATTTATAATCAGCACATTTAGTATACATAACAATAACATGAATTATATTTATAATTAATAATAAGTAACATCTAGTTAGTACAGTTAGGAACTATTTAGTGATTATGCTGTTGTAAAATGTGTGAATTTTTTTAACTTATAAAAATATCTCCTTTACAGATAAAACAGCGATGTATTTACTTTTATTATTACATAAAATTCGAAAATCTGAAAAAAAAACTATTGTTAATTTATTAAACGCTTTTGGGTCTGGTGTGCTATTAATAGTACATGTCTTTACATCGAGTATTATTTTGTCTTAACTATTACTTTTGTTACTATCTGCATATAACAATGATAGTACATGGCTATGCCTTTCTTATTACGACTTCATTTATGTTTTGACATTTAGTAATAACATTAATAATAAAAGTTTGCTTAATTCTCTTTGCATCGTTAGCGATTCCTTTATTTTATACATATATTTCACTTCTTAAATTTAAAATATAGATTACTTTTCTGAACGAATAATGAGTAATTAAAAAAAAAAAATACAATATCTGTTAAACCCTGTTATAATACGATATTTTCCAAATGTCTCCAAAAATTTTTCCTTAACCCATTATCATATAAATGTGAATTGAATAGTGCACAAAATAAGTACATTCGTTAGATTTCAGACAATGGAATAATCTTTAAACTTCAGTAAATCTCTTTGGATAGCTACGATTAACATTATTAAAGTAAAAGTAATTTTGTTCTCAAAATTACAAAAAAAAAAAAAAAATCGGACCCGAAAGGGTTAAGTATTATTGTAAATATTTTATAAATATGCTTATAACTACCTATTCAATAACTCGGTTTTAATGGCGGAATACTTTCGGAATTTCCTGTAGTTATTACATAAACTTTCTAATCTATCTTCAAGTATTGAGCAGAAAAATTACTGAAGCGGAATTTTCCTCAATTCATAATTGCTGTCATAAAGGATTAAACTTTAACTTGAAAGTTTTCCATTAACTCTTTTCAGTATGTGCAATATGCGTCAACTACCCTATTAAAAAATGAACATTTAAAGACATAATAATACGCTAAGATAGTTTTTGACATTTATGTTAATGAAAAATAAATTTATAGAAAAAGGAAATTCAAGAATATTTTAATTAATGGCAAAAATTCGGTCAGGAAATAAAAAATAAGCAAATTTGGAATAAAAATAACGTTTTAAATCTGATAATTTATAATTTTTTTTATTTACTACTTTTCCTATTAAGATTTTATTAAGTTTTTAACTACTTCAAACACACCCGTATAATCTACTAAAACAACAAGCAATTTAAGAGACTATTAACTCTCCATTAATTCTATTAATTGTTTTGAGTATTTATAATATGCGCCCAACTAAACAATTAAAAAATGAACATTTAAAGAGATAATATTACGCTAAAATAGTTTTTGAAATTTATGTTAATGAATGAAAAGTAAATTTATATATAAAAAAAGGAAATTCAAGAATATTTTTAATGGCAAAAATTCGATCAGAAAATAAGAACTAAGCAAATTTGAAATATTAAAGATTTTATTACGTTTTTAACTACTCCAATATTAGCTAATCCGGTATTATCCAATACTGATATCCAGTATCATCTAATAAAACAATAAGTAATATTAGAAACTGTGTAAACTGTTCACTTTGTTTCAATTAGTGCGTTAACAATTAACCGCATTAATCAAAGGATGCCTGTAATGAAATCTTTTACGAAATTTAATTCCTTGAAGATAATATCGTTGGTACCATGTCAAACTATCCAATGCGAAAATAGCCACTTTTCAGGAGAGCAAAAAAACTGTTTTAATTGTGGATTCAAAATCAGCACCAGTAAACAATTATAATATTTGTCGGGTGTGTTTTATATCTTATTTAAGCATGCTGTTGTGATAAATCATTTGAATAATTTTATTCGCCAAAAAATCACATTGGAAAGTTTGATATGGTATGCTTATTTGTTACGTTTTCAGCTTCAAACTATCCAATATGCCACATTGGATAGTTTGACTTGTAAAATTTTTGTGCTTTCCCCAGGTTCGCCATTTCATAGTAGCGAATATGCCATATTGGATAGTTTGACTTGTAAAAATTTTGTGCTTTTTCCAGATTCGCCGTTTCATAGTAGCAAATGTGCCGTATTCAATAGTTTAATTTGCAAAAATTTTTGTATTTACATACTCAATATAAAACTCAAATGATTTTGTAGAAAATTTGGAAGAAATTCATAATAGGCTCTTTTTAATACAATAATTGCAAATGTCCTCCCGAAAGTGGGGAATGATAAAAGGGTAATCCCTTTTTTTCAAGACTTCATTGATCGGTAAAAAGTTTTTATGACTTTTGCTTTACTTTTCTGTCGTCTAACCGTGCTCTAACTCTTGTAAATATACTCGTATTGCCATATAATTTATTTATGTTTTTGATGTTTACTATGGCATGTCCGGTGAAAACGGAGCGTGTAGCATTCATAGGTCCTTTACAGGAACACTCAAAATTATCCCGTTACATTACGCTTAATGGGGAAAGAAATGTTTATGGTTTAGTTTGTTACACGATTTCAAACATAATGAAATTTATATACATTATTGAGGTGCACAGCAACATGCCTACGTTAGAATATGACGTGTACAACAGTTATCGTTCCTTTACAGTACCACACAAAAGATTTCGCTTAAAGTGCAGTCTATTAGCGATAATTGCTGGAAATGCGTTTTATATTATGGTGTGCGTTTTCAAATTATGTGCATACTATGTGGTATGTATAAATTCTATAGATTGTATACTGAACTATCTAAAATAATTCGTTAACATTAATATGTATAATTCTGAACTTCTTAAAGATAGTTTTTAATTGTGCTATGCATTTCAAAGTTGAACTATAATTAATATATGAGATGTTTGTGGAATATATAAGTAAAATCGTCCACGCGAAAAATTAGAAACATGGACAATTATGAATGATAATTTCTGGAAGTTTCATTTAGTAGTTTTAAGCTTCCTTTACTCTGCATTAAATTTTTAGCTTATTATGTGGCATCTATAAAAACCTGTAGTTATATACAGGGTTGTACAAAAGATCTCATTTATGGTCGTCTATTAGTAGAAATTACTGAATGTGAAATTTCAACCTATTATACTTAACACTTTCCAACAAGGTTGAAAAGAATTATGAATTCGACTTGTCTGTTCACGCTCTAACTCACGTAAATATACTCGGATTTTCTTGAAATTGAAAAATATTAATGGTGCTTACAATGACATGTTTGATATTGCATATGCAGTGTGTAACATTAATAGTTCATTCACAGGGGCACGCAAAAGATTTCCATCACTTTGTGGTATATGGGGAAAAATCGTTCGGAGGATATTTTAATGACATTACGCTATTTCAAATATATTAAAACTGATATAAATCACTAAATTTCATTACAAGAAGATTACGACAGAATAGGGCATGAATTCATAACATTTGTCATTCGACACACAAAAGAAATGTGTTACAGCACTGTCTTTCATCAATAATTGCTTTAAGTGCGTTTTTGAATTTCGGTATGCGCTTTTAAATTTAACTATTTTTTTTGTATGTTGTATAAAAATTCTATACTTCGAATACAGGGTTGCATAAAAGAATTCGCTAAAAAACAATTACCATCATAAACAGAAAAAGTACTCGAATCAGTTTGTGAAGCCCTGTAAATAATCTATATATTTGTATATTATCTAGATAGTATGCGACAAGTTAGTTTAATTAGAAAACGCGTAACGCAATTTACACTTCCAACCTTTAGCAATTTCCGCCAATAAACGGAAATATACTCCAACTTTTTGTATAGACCTGTATATTATCTATAGATTTTTATACATGTTACGTAATATGGTAAAATTTAATTCAGGCAAAAAATTCTTATAAACACACTTCCAGAAATTACCAGTCACAGCCGGCAATTTTTTTAGTTCATTGCGTAGCCCTGCATATTAGGAATTTCTACTAACATATATTAGTATAGTAAAAAGAAATAAAAGACCGAAAATGCATAACTCAATTAGAAACCTTTTAAGAAATTCACTCCTATACAAAGGAATGCTTACAAATTCTTTTGTATAGCCCTGTATATGATCTAACAACTATCGCTAATAGGCAGCAGTGTAACCGAATTTCTTTTGTGTGTACCTGTAAATTAACAATAACTATCATACATGCCATATTATACAGTAAGCAACTTGTAATGTAAATCAATTATGGATGTAAATTTTACTTTTTTGGAATATTTTAACATTATAAAAATATGTTTCAAACATTTTTTTTAGTATAAACCATTATACAACAAAATTCATTTGTATGAACCTGTAAATAATAATAAATGGCTTGCACATCATATTCTGCATAAAACATGTTTTAATACACTTGATAAATCCATATTAATTTCATTATGTTTTAAATATCGTAATACCATTAAAAGACAACGCTCTTTTTCCCTATTGAGTGTAATGTAACGGGATTCTTTTGAGAATCCCTGTAAATGAACTAAAGATTCTCACATTCCATTAACAATAGAAAACGTATGCTATAGTAAACGTCAAAAACATATGTCAATTGCGTTAAATTTTAATCCACATACAAAACAGTTTTTGTCTTCCTGATTAAAAGACTATTTTCATATTGGATAGTTTGACATGGTACGGATGCTTAGAAAAAGGAAAATATCCAAACATTTGTGGCAAAGGATCGAATATGCCTGGACAGTTTGACATTGTAAATTTTAGAAAGCAGTGCATATTGGATACTTTGAAATAGTCATTATCTAAGTTTCTAAGTAAGCTAGAGATGTGACGATTTTAATTAGTACGTATCATGGACAATACAACAAAATGGCACAAAATATGCAAAATGCATTTTTCCACATTGGATAGTTTGACATGGTAGCGACGATATAAGCTGTATCAGTATTGTAGTCGTAAAAAAACCAGATGCTATATGCTAGTAGGCAAAGGGTATACGATAGAGTCATGATCGTTCATGGATAGCGTATACGCTAGCTTTATTTGAGAAACAGGTTATACGGAGCTTCTTTAAAAAATCCAGAAGGTATACGGCGTATACCTCCATATACTGCAACCTTAAACTCTATAACGTATTTAGACAAATAACTTACTGCTTATTAAATAGGTTTCTTTAATATCTTGTCCTTTGTATTGCGATTGTAAACGGTTTATTTTTATTTTCCAAAAGTTTATTCAAGTACTAAATGTACTTAAATAAAAACTAAAATATTAATATTAGTTTAATCAAGAACTGGATATTAACATATTTTAGATACTTTCAATTACTAAAGATAATACCAAATCTATAGCCTATTTAGACCAATGAATTAGTGTACAATGAACATATTCCTTAAAAATGTTGGTCATTAATCAAGTCTTTGTCAAATTAAGACGCAACATTAAGCAACGGCAGTAATCGAACTGGAAACAATCTAAAGTGACTTCTAGAGTTAAAATGAAGCAGGATCCTAAAAACAAGTATCTGTTGAGTGCTCATAAAATTGATAATTCTTTTCTTCTGTGGTTTTAAAGGAATGCCGATCAATAACTCTCAAATCTGCCATATATATTTTTTTTTCCACTTACAGATTTTCTGTTGTAAAGAATAAAACATGCGATGTTTATTGATGAAAAAAACCATTTTTTTTTAATTACACATTCTAAGCTTATTTGACAACTTGTGTAGTTTTCTATTTTTATTGACATCTTTTACAATACTTTTAATTACTGAAAGATAATACCAATCCTATAGCCTATTTAGACGAATGATTTAATGTACAAGTTGGTCATCAATCAAATCTCTGTCAAATGAAGACCCATAATTAAGCAATGGAATTATTATTTTTTTTCCAAAGGTTAATTCATGTAAAACTAAATGAGGTTTACATAAAGACTGAAATATTAATGTCATTTTAATCAAGACATATCTTACTTACTTTTAATTACTTGAACATGCTACCAATCTTATAGTCTATTTGGACCGATGATTTAAGGCTGTTCTTAACTGCTCTGCTCAACAAGCGGAAAACATTTTGACATATTTACAAATTCATTTTTTAACGGAAAGGTATAAAATTGGAAAGCCTGGCCATGAACGCGATTTGAAATTGAACTGTTTTTTCCATTTTTTGATCAATCAATTACCTATTGAGTTATAAGCATTTTCGATCACGTGACAAACACGTTTTTCGACCTTTCTTGAGTGCTCTTTCTTCCTTCGCGCGGAAATTCGGTTCAAAACGCCTACTTTGACACTATTTTCTGAAAGATCTATTGCGTTTGCAAAAAAATGGGAAAAACAGCTCGATTACATAGTTTCTGAACAACAGCACCAGCTAGTTTCCTGCATTTTCGAACAAAAAAAATTAAAATTTACGTCAGAAAGTTGCCCTTTTGGATTTGAGAACACCCTTAATGTACAATGAACATATTTTTTAAATGTCTTGGTCATTAATCAAGTCTTTGCCAAATTAAGACGCAACACTAAGCAACGGAACTAATCTACCGAAAACTATCCAAAGTGATCTCTAGAGTTAAAATAAAGTAGCACCTTAAAAAGAAGTATATTTGTTGAGTGCTCATAAAAATAGGTAATTCTTTTCTTTTGTGTTTTTAATGGAAAGCCGATCAATAACTCTCAAATCTGCCATTCCCTTTTATATAACACTTGCAGATTTTCTATTGTAAAGGATAAAGAAATGTGCTATGTTTATTGATGAAGAAAAGCATTTTTTGTTATTATACATGTTCTAAGATTATTTGGCATCTTGTGTAGCTTTCTATTTTGACTTGCCTATCATGTTATGCGAGTTTAGAATTTTTTACCCGCCCCAGAGAAAATGTTCAAAAAACAAACTTTGAAGTTTAAATTTTAATTGATATCTCTATTTTTACTCTAATTCAAGATGATCAGAAAGGTATAAAAAGATGGATATTGACATATTTTATATACTTTTAATTACAAAAAGATAATACTAAGTCTATAGTTTGTTTAGACCAATAATTTACTGTACAGTTTTCAGATTACTTAAAAGTCTTGGTCATTAATCAAGTCTTTGTGAAATTAAGAAGCTCCGATAAGTAATGGAATTAAGTTAACTTTTTTTTTTTACCAATGATTAATTCATGTAATAACTAAATGGATTTACATAAAAACTAAAATACGAATATTAGCTTATTCAAGAACTGGAGATTGATATATTTTACATACTTTTAATTTCTGAAAGATAATACCAATTCAATTGCCTATTTAGACCCAATGACTTAAATTTACAATGAACAGCTTCCTTGAAAGTCTTTGTCATGAGTGATAACCAAGTCTCTGTTAAATGAAGACCCATCATTAAACAATGGAATTGAGTTATTTTATTCCAAAGTTATTTATTCCAAAGTATTTTATTCCAAAGAATTCATGTAAAAACTAAATTGAATTATAGTAAAACTAAAATATTAAAGTTAGTTTAATCAAGAATTAAAGATTAACATATTTTACATACTTTTAATTACTAAAAGATAATACCAAATTCTATAGCCTATTTAGACCAATGATTTATTGTACAATTAACAGATTGCTTTGAAGTCTTGATCATTAATCAAGTCTTTGTCAAATTAAGACGCAACATTAAGCAAGGGAACTAAACGAAATGGAAACAATCCAAAGTGGCTTCTAGAGTTAAAATAAAGCAGAACCTTAAAAAGAAGTATATCTGTTGAGTGCTCATAAAAATAGTTAATTCTTTTCTTCTGTGATTTTTAATGGAATGTCGATCAATAACTCTCAAATCTGCCATTTACTTTTTTTTTTTTTAACTACTTGCAGATTTTTTATTGTAAAGGATAAAGAAACATGCGTTGTTTATTGATGAAGAAAGCATTTTTTTTATTTATATATTCTAAGCTTATTTGACATCTTGTGTAGCTTTCTATTTTGATTGACATATTTTTTAATTACTGAAATATAATGCTAATCCTATAGCCTATTTAGATCAATTATTTAATGTTCAATTAAGACTCCTTGAAAATCTTGGTCATCAATCAAGCCTCTGTCAAATGAAGACTCATAACTAATTAATGGAATTATTAACAGTTACTTTTTTGTTTTCAAAAGTTAATTCATGTAAAAATTAAATGGGTTTACATAGAAACCGAAATATATTAATGTTATTTTAATCAAGAACAAGGGATTCACATATTTTACACACTTTTATTTGCTTGAAGGTAATACTAATTCTATAATCCATTTAGACCAATGATTCAATGTATAATGAACATATTCCTTGAAAGTATTGATGATTAATCAAGTCTTTGTCAAATAAAGACGCCGCATTCAGCAACGGAACTAATCAGACTGCGGAAACAATCCAAATTGGCTTCTAGGGTTAAAATAAAGCAGGATCTAAAAAAAAAAGTATCTGTTGAGTGCTCATAAAAATTGATAGTTCTTTTCTTCTGTGTTTTTGATGGAATGTCGAACAGCAACTCTCAAATCTGCCATTTACTTTTTTTTTTTTTTTTACCACTTCCAGAATCTATATTGCAAAGGACAAAGAAACCGCACAATGTTTATTGATGAGGAAAATAATTTTTTTATTATATATTCTAAGCTTATTTGACATCTTGTGTAATTTTCTATATTGTCTTACATTATATATAATTTTATGTCAGTTTTGAACTTTTTAGTTGCCCTACAGGAAATGTCCAAGAGATATAAATTTTGAAGTTTAAATTTTAATAAATATCTCTATTTTTACTTTTATTCAAGTGGACCAGAAAGGTTATAAAGATAGATTTTGTATACTTTTAATTACAGGTAGATAATACTAAGTCTATAGCCTGCATTTAGACCAATGATTTATTGTACAATTAACAGATAGCTTAAAAGTCTTGGTCAATAATCAAGTCTTTGAAAAATTAAGACGCTTCCATAAGTAATGCAATTATTAACAGTTAACTTTTTTTTTTTACCAATGTTTAAATCATGCAATAATTAAATGTATTTACATAAACTGAAATACGGATGTTAGTTTATTCAAGAAATGGAGATTGACGTACTTTACATACTTTTAATTACTGAAAGGTTATACCAATTCTATAGCCTATTTAGACCAATGATTTAAATTTACTATGAACAGTTTCCTTGAAAGTCTTGGTCATTACTCATGACCAATACTCTGTTAAATGAAGACTCATCATTAAGCAATGGAAATCATGACTCATCATTAAACAATGGAGTCACTAAATTATATTTTTCCAAAGTTTAATTCATGTAAAAACTAAATGAGCTTATGTAAAAACTAAAATATTAAAGTTAGTTTGATCAAGAATTAGAGAATAACATATTTTACATAGTTTTAATTACTGAAAGATAATACCAAGCCCATAGCCTATTTAGACCAATGATTTCATGTACAATGAACGGATTCCTTAAAATTCTTGGTCATCAATCAAGACTTTGTCAAATTAAGACGCAACATTAAGCAACGGAACTAATCTACCGGAAACTATCAAAAGTGATCGCTAGATTTAAAATAATGTAGCACCTTAAAAAGAAGTATATCTGTTGAGTGCTCATAAAAATTTAATTCTTTTCTTTTGAGTTTTTAATGGAAAGCCGATCAATAACTCTCAAGTCTGCTTTTACTTTTCATTTACTTTATTTATTTTTTTATATAAGTCATTTACTTTTTTATACCACTTGCAGATTTTCTATTGATGAACTAACGCATTTTTTTTTTTAATTACGTATTCTAAGATTGACATCTGGATCTATTTCTATTTTGTCTTGCATATCATGTTATGTGAGTTTAGAATTTTTTAGCCGCCCCACAGAAAATGTCCAAGAGAAAAAATTTGAAGTTTAAATCTTAATGAATATTTCTATTTTTACACTCTTTTATTTAAGAGGATCAGAAATGTTTGAAAAGATGGAAATTGACATACTTTACATACTTTTAATTACTGAAAGATAATACCAATTCTGTAGCCTATTTAGACCGATGATTTATTGTACAATGACACAGGTTCTTTAAAAGTCTTCGTTAATAATCAATTCTTTTTCAAATTAAGACGTGACATTAAGAGCCTACATTAGTCACTCGAAAATACTCGGAAGCTAATGTTAAGTCTACAGCTGATCCTTCCCTCTATTTAGAGGGGATCCATGACTCTTTTTTGGTGGGGTAGGGGGGGTATGTCACATCACTTCATGATCAATTTGAATATTGAAGGCTATTCCCAACAAATTACAAATTAAAACTGACTATTTTTCTGATACTTTCGCGAAGTCATTTTCGTTAGTAAATAACAAAAAAATTTACTTTAGTATTCGTAAAAATATATAATTTACGGATTTCATTCAGATACCAAGAAATTAAACAGTTTCCCATTTCCGCATTAAGGCAAAGCATGATTCAGAAATGCTGTCAAAGTTAGCATTTTAAGCCAAATTTTTAGGACTTGATAGTTACAGAAATGTCGTCATGGGGAGCAATTAGTAGTTACATCCGGAAATTCAGTTTAAAATGCCAAATTTTATTTAATTTTTCGGAATATTCAGAAAATATGTGTTAAATAGTGTTTTCCATAAGTGCGCTTCTAAGTTTCTAGAGATTAAAAATAATTTCAATGATGTGTCGGAGATAACTAATTTGAGTAGACCTTTAAAAAGTCAGAAAGATTTGCATTATTGAACGGGAGAAAAAAATTAAACGAATTTAATAAATATTTCATTTTTAGAATGATTTTTAGTATTTTTTTGTTCAATGTGAGGGGGGGGGGGGGGGGTCTTAACCCCGTGGCCTCCTCCTTGCATCTGCCATTGTGAACATTATTTTTCAAATATTTCGCTAACAGTTTAAAATTTTTAAATGTTTTTTTTTTTTTTCTCGTACGATAGCCGAGGTCGATATCTAACGGGGCTTCTTTTTACTTTTTCGATTTTGTTTACCTTTTTTAAAAATGAGAGTATTTTCATTTTCGGCACCAGTTCTGAAACTGAAAGTAACTTTCTAAAAAATATATGCAACCAAAATCGAAAAATAAAGTAAACCGGTTAGATATCGACCTCGACTATCCTATTCAAAATAAATAAATAAATAAAAAATGCAAGCGAGAAATTAGAAAATAATGTCCCCATAGACTTAACAGTAATTTGCAGTTACGGGAAGAAAGAAGAACGCCAATGTTATATCTGTGGGAAAGTTATTTTAAAATATCTCGCTTGCATTTTAATATTTTTAAGACTTTTTTTTTGCATAGCATAGCTGAGGTCTATCCCTAACAGAGATAGTTTTTACTTTTTCGATTTTGGTTAGTTTTTAATGTTGGGATAATTTCAATTTCAGAACAGATTCCAACCGGTTCCGAAACTGAAAGTCATTTTTTTTTTTTAAAATCTCAAACCAAAATGGAAAAGTAAAAACTAGCTCCGTTAGAGATTGTCCTCTGCTATCCTATGCGCTCCCCCCCCCCCCCAAAAAAAAACCCCTACTCAAAAATATTAAAATCCAAGCGAGAAATTTGAAAATAATTTCCCTATAATATTAACATTAGCTTTCGAGTCTTTTCGCGTGACTAGTGTAGGAGAGACCGGTGGAATGGCACCACTGGCCGTTACCCCGCCTAGTTTAAAAACTAACGGCAGTTTCAGATAGTGAATGCGCCTGCACTATAGCGGGCAACAATAGAAACAGTGCCTAGAGTGAAAGTGATTTTGTTGTACGTCGTTCGCTTGTTCTAGTGAAAAATTTAGTTTTCATACAGTTGCTTCTTATTTTGGAGCTTCAAATGAGTAGTGGTAAACACTTTTTATTGTAACATTAGGTACTTAAGAGAATATTACCCGTAATCTACATGCATTCGCCGACATTTTGATGCAATTTGTTGAACAAGTTCGGTTCTTCTTGTTCGGTGTTGGGGAATTTCCGCTATATTGTCCTCTCGGGGTAATGCCGCCACCATGGCAAAGGGTGACTTTTGCTATTTGAGTTAAATTGAAAACTTAACATATTAATAAATCTAGCTTAAGGAACATTGTAATTATTCATTATTCTGCTAAATTACATTGCTTTCTAAATATTTTCAGTAGGTTATTTTAGTATTTACCAAGTCATTAGTGACGTCATTACCCCAATACAATGGCGGAATCACCCCAGTAGCCTGGGTAATCCCGCCACTCTACAGAGGTTGAAATATTTTTTTTTTATGTGTGCTTACTTTACAGTTACGATTACGGTTAAATTTATGCCGATACTAAATATCCGAATTCAGCTTTAGAATTTTTACTATTAAATAATAAACATTTTTTTGAGGTGAAAAAAAATTAAATTCCCTTAAGGTGTCTACATTCCCCCCTGTCTCCCCCTGTTAAGCAACGGAATTAATCGAACTGGAAATGATCCAAAGTCACTTTTAGAATTTAAACATAGCAGGATTTTAAAGACTTATCTCTTGTGTGCTCATAAAAATTGTTAATTCTTTTCTTCTGTATTTTTAATGGAAAGCCGATCAATAACTCTCAAATCTGCCATTTATTTTTGTTTACCACTTTCAGATTTTCTATTGTAATGGATAAAGAAATGTGGGACATTTATTGATGTAGAAAAGTTTTTTCCCCGACCTTATATATTCTAAGCTTATTTAACATCTTGTGTAGTTTTCTATATGTTGTCTTATATATCGTATTATGCGAGTTTAGAATTTTTTAGCCCCCCGCAGAGGAAATATTAAAGAGATAAAATTTTAAGTTTAAATCTTAATGAATATCATATGTTACACAATTTAAGATTTTTTTAAGGAGACATTTTTATTTTTTGGAATATCAATTTAGAACACGAAGTCTTTGAAATTCCAGAATTTATACGCTATCATTATTAATAGTTTGTTTTATTAAAATTAAATTATACAGTAACTAAATAGGTTTACATAAAAGCTGATAATAATAATGAAAAAGAGACAAAACTAATGTCAGTGTATTGATGAACTAGGGGAATACTTGATATTATATAAACTTTTAGTTACTTGAAGATAATATCAGTTCTGTAAAATATTTAGGCTAATGATTTAAAGGACAAAAAGCAAATTCCTCGAATACCTCAGTCATCGATCAGGGTTTTGTTAAATTAACCCTTGTATTCATCATCTACCTCAAACTGAAAACTTCAGTCGAACATTCAAATGATATTAACAATTCACCTGATTGAACCTACTCGCGGCCAAAGTCCAATCAGATTAATGGTGAATATCATTTAAGCCAGGCATACTCAACCTGCGGGCCGCATGTGGCCCGGTGACCTTTTGTGTGCGGCCCGAAACACCTAATCATTAATCCATGTTTATAAAATTAAGATCTACATAAAATGTATAAAAGACCTTTCACTGTTGTTTTACATATTTTCATGGGAAGACAGAATTTGTCCTGTTATTTATAATTAGTAATTTAAAATTATGTTAAAGCATATTAAATGCGTGTTTTTAGTCAAAAGTTCTTTTTACATGTACTCCTAGCCCCACCAGTGGCTGAGAGGTTCTGCTCTCGAATCTGGTAGACGGGAGGTGCTGGGTTCGATCCCAATCGCGCCCGTCGGCCTAATCGTTCGGAGTTTTCGTGGTTTTCTTCGAACCTTGGATTTCCAAGCGTTAATACGGGTTAGGTTCCCTTAGAAAGACCCCCACGAAGGGCACTCCCCCCTGGGCCTATATCCCCCGTGCAGATAATTGGCCGTCATAAATACAACCAACCAACCATGTACTCCTATTTGTGTTACTGCCGAGTAATAATTTCTTAATGTTCAATACTTTTTTAAATATTATTCCAAATTAAATTTGTACTATATTTCTACAGTTAAAAAAATCAAAAGTTTTCCATTGAGCAAAAGATTAATTTATCAGAGAAAATCTCCTGATTATTTTTCTTTAGAACTAGGAAATTCTGCTTTGTTATATTATTGCGTTTTATGCTTATTATATAGCTAATACTGCTTTTAAGATAGTTAACGTTTGTCGGGGAAAAAATTAGCACCAAAACTCTTTTACAGTCTATTTTCAAACAACAAACTTCTTGGCATATTTTAACAACATTTGCAATAGAAATCGACGACAAAATTTATTGTTTAGAATTAGTGGTGTTAATTTTTTTTTGTTAACTTTTCTTCCGCAACAAACGTGAACCCTACTGTTAATATTAACTTTGTTATATTGCTTTATTACACTACTTATGTCATCCTATTAATTTACTCTTTTTTTTATTATTATAGTTCTATAAGTGCGTTACGGCCCGCCGAACGTCGAAAAGATATGTTTGCGGTCCGCGACAAAAAAAAAGGTTGAATATGGCTGATTTAAGCGATCGAACAATGTTTTCGCGCTTAACTAGCAGTTGAGAAATAGATGATGAACACGAGCATTAAGCGCATTCGTCTACAAGTATGGTATGCGAAAAAAAAAAAAAATTAAAAACATAGTGATGGAACAGCGGCACACTAGAGAATCAATTGACACCTCCAATTTTAATAGAATTCTTAGTCTTATTTCAGGAGAGAATAAAATTTAGTAGTGACAATCGCCCAAATGCATTTCATCACTAAAAATATTGAAATGCAAATGAGAAATTTGAAAAGAACTCTGCTATTGGTTTAACATTTATCTCGCGAGTGTCTTCCGATTTCCCCTCACTAATGTAAAGTCTATGGGCATTGAATGCATTCGTATATTTAAAATATCTCCTCGGGAAATTAATATTTTTAACTTCTATTTTTTGTGTACACTTCCTAAAAGGTGTCTTTTTTTTTCCTTAGTTCTCAAAATATTTCTAAAGTATAAACTTCATTTTATAAGAAGCGTTAAAATCTTACTCACAGTTCGCCCGCTTTTAACGCATAAAATAATAAATTCAGCATACATTTTAGAAATATTTTGAAAACTAAGAAAAAAGGAGACATCCTTTAAGAAGAGTACACAGAAAAAAGATGTTAAAAATACGAATTTCCCGAGACGATATTTTAAATAGACGAATGCATCAAAAGTCCACAGACTTAACACTACGGAGGAGAATTCTGAAGCTATGTGACCAGCCCCCTTAACACCTTAACAGTGTGGCCCGAACTGGATTCGGGCAAGAACACTTTGCTTGCTTCGTTATTAAAAGCATTTTGATACCACTAATTTGTAACTGTAAATTTATCTTTATTGATTGTCAGATATTTTTCGATTAAGTAAGGTAAATATTTTAGTATGGAAAAAGTGGTGTCTGGCCCCATTTTTAATTTTTTTTGTTAGAAAACAAATGTCACTGTTAATGGGTTAAGCTACGGAGCTAACCGAACTGGAAACAAGCCAGGATGACTTGCAAAATTAAAATAAAGTGGAATCTTAAAAGGAAATATCTGTTGCTCTTAAAAATAGTTTATTTCTTTTCTATTGTGATCTTTATGGAATGGCAATCAACATTTCTTCAGTGAGTAATATGTATTTTTTTTTTTATTCATTTGCAATTTTCTTTATTGTAAGAAAGTTCAAAGTTTGCAGACGAAAAAAAGAGAACATAATCATCTGTCTTGATTATATATTCTTTGCTTACTTGACATCTTTTATAGCTTTCTACACTGCCCTCTGAGATATATAAGCTTTTAATTGATGCTGTGGATATGACCAAGAAATGAAATTTAGACTTTTAATAGAAATCTCTGCCTTTCTTTATTTTTTTCTGGTGTGTATACTCATAAATATTTACAAAATGCCTTCTAAAGATGGATATATGAATAGCTGTCTCAGTTTTAGAAAAAGTCACTGGTTTGTGATTGTGCATCTTGAGTCGTACATCATCTTCTATGTCTAATATATTTTGTATATATTTTTATGTATTAGGTTGTCTCAGAAGTTTCTTTCGTTTTTTACAAAAAACAAGTAAAATAAAAATTTTGTTTTTAAAGTCAGTTCCTACTTAGGCCATCAAAGAAAAATTTAATATAATCCCTTAATCTAATATTAGTTTTTGTTGCATTAAAATATCTCAATTTGTTGATTTTCTATTAGCAAGTAGGTTTACAATGGAACTCTACGGGAATTTGGCGAAATATTAGAGATATCGCCAAGTTGGCGTCACTGTTGGCGACTCATTTTGGCCGCCAAATTTGGCGATATATCGCCAAGTTGGCAACAAACTTGGAGGTATTTGGCGACAGAACAGGATGATATTCACGAATAGTTTGGTTAAGTTTCGTTCATACTGTATATGACTTTTTCTACTATGTTATCAAGTGTTATCAAGTGTTTGAGCTTGATCGTCTGTAAATTTACGTAATTTTTGGTACACTGTCGGTGTTTTACAAGAAGTGTTCCTTTTTTTTGTATTAATAATCTATGTAATTGTTGTATGTAGATATTTTTCGTTCTAGTGAGATTTTCACTATAGTTTGCTTCAATTAACCCTGTTTTTCTGTTTTTTCTGGGACTGTTATCTTGTATGTGGTTTTTGTAGTTGGTGGTGGGGGTTTTCCGCCGGAGCGTTGAACCTATGCCAAATTTGGTGGGTGCTCCGGTTGGGTGATCCTATGGTAATCACTTATTGAAAATACTTGAATTGATCTTCAATAACCAATGGACGCCATTTTGTTTCCCATGTAAAACTAAAATTAAAATTTAATTAATGAATTAATATTTGAAAAAACTGTATTAACATCAATTGTCATCCAGTACAAGTTTAAAAAAATTTATTTCAACTTGATAGGATGAATAATGAGTATTTTATTAACAATTGAAAATTTGAACAATATAAATAAATAAATAAATATAGGGAGAGTGTGAGCTAATAGCAGGAATTGAATGAAGGAACCATGGCGATATTTTATTGAAGTATATACCGGGTGTCCCAAAAATGAGTGATGGATTTTAAAATTCAATAACTTGAAAACAGTGACAGATATTAAAAAAATTCTTGCTGGAGGGTTTTGTATGAAGTCAGAAGTTTTTTTACTGTGATTCTTGATTTTAGTTCGAATTTCAGACAATAGGTGGCGCTGAGAGCGTTGTGCTCGTTCCAGACCCAATTTTTCACTGCAAATAGAAGCGTCTTAAATTTAGACACATATGTGACTGAAAAAGAATTTTAGACACTTAAGTGTCTTAATCTGAAAATTAAGACACTATAGATGTCTTAATTTAAGATACATAAGCGTCTTACTATGACCATGGTGTAAACGAACTGAGAATAATGTCTAAAATATCCGCAAACGTCTTATTTTAAGACACTTCATTGCTTTAAACGTGTCTTAATTTAAGACGTTTTGATTCTTCCGACGCAATAACCACCAGGGGGCACTAGCACTCCCAGTTGCGCATGCGTTTTAGATGTCTTCGTTCGAAGTGGTATACGTTGTAATTCAAACAAAGTTTGTTTTTATGTACGCATGTATTTTAATTCGTTTTTTGCGAAATGTGAAGTACTGTGATTTTAATTCGTATTAACTTGGATTATTTATTTATTGAATACATACATCTGACGTGTGTGCTCGACATCAAATGTCTCTTAGAAGCTGTCGTCGATACAAGGGCGGGATAGACACAGAACAGAAGTAGACGACGGTTGAAGATTACACCCGGAAATTCTACAAAGCGTGTGCAATGGGCTTAGTGTTAACTCGTATCAATTTATATCAATAATATTGTGTTATTCATCTTCGTCCTGTCGAAACTGGCAAAAAAAAAAGAAACTTTTGTCTGGCGGGTCCTGTTTTTAGGATGAAACATCTCATTCTTTAAATATGGCTAGTCGGATGTATTATGGGATTACCTTTTAAACTGATGAAAGTCTTTCTCCCTCACTGTGGTTGTGGTAGTTTTTAAAATTTCAAATCGAGGAATATTTCTTACCTCTTGCAGCAACTCAAGTAAGTTTCTTTATAGTAGTAAAATTAGTGTATTTTATGATTTTATTTATTGTACTAAACAAAATCCTGCATGAAATTTAATTAGTTTTGAATCTGTTCGCAAAAAACCCCACTAATTCTAGAAGTATATATTTTTAAACTTATGACGTTCTTTTTTATTACGAATTATATATTCAATGTCAGTTCTTAGTTTCAATGGATAATTTTTATCTCGCAGTAAATGACGGCCACAAGGAAGTAAAGAAAAAAAAAAACTTTGAAAGATGACCTAATGCTTTCTTACTTCCTGGCATAAAACCGCAGATTAAAAAAAGATAAATAAAGTAAATGAGACTGGTCTATTATATGAAGCTGCCTGTAAAAATATACATATGTATTTGATTTGCAATCAACTCTAATACTGATTTTTTTATTATTTTTAATAAAAAAGTAATTTGAAATTTATAATGGGAAAAAGTAAAAACCTCTAACTAGATTTCGTATTTAAAATTGTGGTAACTTTATTTATATGCACTTATACGAAAAATACAAAAATGACAGATGTTACTGTATATATTTAAGACGAAAGAAGTTTGGAAATCATAAGTTATTTTTTCCTCATGTTTTTAATATAGAATATGTACTTATTTGTTTTTATTGATAGTTGAATAGCTTTTGTGAGTACCCTCTGATCTACATAAAAACTTGCCCATGTGGAAATATAAATTTTTTAAAAACATAATTTTTAAATAAGTATTTTCATTTTTTGGGGGGGGGTGGAGGGGTGGATTTTGCATGAATTTTTGTAAAGCTGATATCTTAAATCTTGCACTGATTATAATGAAAGTTTTGAACTTTTAGAGTAGGACAAGTTTAAAAACGCAAATATATTTAACAAAATACCAAAGTCATTTTTTCCCCAATGTTATTAAAGTAGAATATTTATTTATTTATTTTCATTATTCATAGTTAAATGGCTGTTGTGATTATCAAGTGATGTATATGTAAAATTGCCTATGTGGCAATATATTTTTTTATATTTTCATTTTTTTTGGGGGGGGGGGGGATTTTTGCAATTTTCGTACATCTGATATTTTAAATCTTTTTCCACATTCAACCGAGTATAATAAATATTTTGAACTTTTAGAGTAGGACAAGATTATAAAATATATATATATATTTATCTATGTACCTTAAAAGCCCTTAATAGCGAACACTTCGGGACCGCGGAATTTGTCCGATAATTGGAGATGTCTACTTTTTTGAGGTAAAAATATACAAATATGTATGTCTGCTGATTAAAAAAGTATTCGTTAAATAGAGGTGTTCGCTATTCGAGAATGTCCATCAACCTCCACAACGGATACTCCCGAATACCGGACATCTCAATTTAGACAACTATAATGCAGGGCTGCGTTTTTTGCAAAAGTACTTCTTGATTAAAGGAAGGGCAAACTGGGAAGTGCCCCGTCCCCCTACGACTGTAGTGCCCCCAAATTTGATGTGCAATATTTGTAAAGCTTATATTTTAAATCTGTTTCGAAATTGTACTGATTATAATCAATATTTTGAACTTTTAAAGTAAAATAAGGTTAAAAACAAAATAAATTTAAAAAAATCTAATATTTAGATAAATATTTTGTTTTTTAATCTTGTTCTACTCCTGAAGTTCAAGATATTGATTATAATCAGTACAATGTCGTAAAAGATTTAAATTACCAACGTAACGAAAATTGTATACCAAAACTGAGAGCACCAAAAAAATCAGGCTGTATTGGGGGGGGGGGGGGGGGAGGGGCAGGACCACAGCCAAATATTTTTCCAGGATTCAACGTGGTCAAACATGGCTACGTATGATGCTTACAAAAAAAAATGGATGCGATTCAGACGTTTGAAGTGTCTGAAATTCAGACGCAAAAAGTGTCTGAAAAAATTCAGACATTTTAAAATGTCTGAAAATTGAACACTCCATTTCAGACACTTAAGTGTCTGAATTCCAGACATTTTAATTTAGAGTGTTGGTACTTCAGGATCCATTTAATGCATTTTAATCTCCTTTTTCGCATGGAAGAAGAAAAAGGGCGAAAAATCGAGCCTGGATTTAGCGGTTATTGCTTGCAGCGTCATCTATCGATGCTATTTGTAACTAAAACAGAGAATAGCAGCATAAAAACTCCTGACATCTTAACATAACACTCCTGCAAGAATATTTTTAATATGTCACCGTTTGAAAGTTATTGAATTTTAAAATCCATCAGTCATTTTTGGGACACTTGGTATGTACCATTCTGTTCAACAACCCAATTTCATCTCTCCGGAAGTCTTATAAACCATTCTTTCCAAAACATTGGTGATTGGCGGGGAAAATACTTATCGATGTGTTTTTTATCATTCAAAGAGTCTAATTTTTCTTTGGCGAAGGGAATTTTAGGGAGAAAGAAACATAGCAGTCGGGCGGAACAATGAGTAGGGAAGGTGGAACAGAATGTCTCAATCGAATGCAAGGAATTTGTTTCTGGCAGTCAAATGTACGTGTGCCCTGGTGTTGACATAGTGGAAGACAATCCCTAGTCTGTTTGCTAATAGATCTGTTTCAATTAACGTCACACCCTAGCAACGAACTTGACAACCTCGAGGTCATTTTGTTTGCTCATTTGGTTTTTCCAGCTTTACTTTGATTGGATGAGCGATAATATCCGCTAAAAAATTAGCGACTTCGGTTGGTTAATGGAAAATTGGGGCCACGTGGTTGAAACTGATCTATTCTGGCCGATTCTTGGCTGTTGCTGCCTCCAGTTTGTCGTTTTATGAGCAGTATTTTTCAGAGTTGCTCTGGTTTGATGAAAATAGCTCGTAGTGGATAACACCCTTCCAATCTCACCAAATAGACAACAAAACTTTCCCCGGGTAGAGGCCGGCTTTAAAGACAGGAATGGGAACTTTGTCTCTGCTGGACGAGGCTTGTTTGCGCCCCACTTTGTCATGAAGTATCCAGCTATCGTCTCTGGTGACGAATCTTATCTTTTTTCGCAGATGGAGCTCCTGTCTAGAATGTTAAGCTCTATCAGGCCATTGGCAGGGCTACCACGGACGACTACTTTTATATTCTATCCGTACCACCATTTTAAAAAAAAGCTTTGTAGAGTATTTCTTTTGCAGATGTTGTCAAAGTGTATTTGAAAGATTTTTGTTTTCAGAAAGTGGTAGGAGATAGGATTAAAAAATATCACGCGAATTGTAAAAGGAACTTTTGGAATAACCACATAAAAGTGAAAATACTTTTTCTAAAAAGTACTCTTTAATAAGCATTCAATATTTATCTTAAAAATCACGCCTAATTTTCATAACAGTAATGAATTTTTTTCCTAAAAAATGTCCTTTACAATACGTTAATTTGTCGTAGACACTTATTATCAAAAAAATTAACGTATTGATTTATGCTTGATGGAAAGCGCGAACTGGTAAATTTATTGAAAAAATATGTAATTTTCGCTATGTTTCTGTTTTAAGAAATGTCAACCGGTAAGAAAAATAAAGTATTATTTAAACTATATATCTAGGATTTCTAAATTATTTTTTAAACTTATAATCATAATTTAATTAATATTAAAATTTTAAAGGATATATATATATTTAATTACAACGTCCATTATTTTTCATTTATTTTCTACTATTTAGAACATTTCGTTGTAGCGGTTTCAAAGCCGTTTGGCACATTTTGGATAGAGTGCGGTGTAGTGCATAATGAACTCCATTGTTCTTGTAAATCGTAAGCAGTTGTAACATAAAGATTATTTGTCGATTTATCGCCTGTGACCGTCTAACAGAAAAACGCCTTAAAAGAAGTTTTTTCAAATTAAAATTAAGTTCTAAAAATATTGAAATGTTGTATTCAAATGTTATATGATTATTTTAATTGTTTACATCTCTTTTGAGAATGAAAAAAAATAGCAAGGTATAAGATGTAACAACCTCCTCTTTGGTTGGAATAATTAACTTTTATATAAGAATTCGGGCTTGAAAGTAACAAACTTTTCACTACTTGAACATGATATCTAAAACCGGTAGCGCCAACGTTTCAAAAATATTGGGTGGGGTCAAACATTTTTAAGTAAAATAACACATAATTTTTTCCCTTAGTGTGTATGTGTGTGGAGAGAGAGAGAGAGAGAGAGGGGGGAGGAGCAAAATGACTAAAGATGATAATTCGAAAATAAATTGTTTTTTTCTAAGCAAATTTTTAAATTATTACAATTTTATAAATAATTCTATTAAATTACATCCTGATACGTACTTCCTTATAAATACACTAGCAGGGATGACCGAGCTAAGCTCGGTCAAAATTAGCCTTGTGTTCAATTCGATATTTTATTCTCACTGTATCATTCTTGCTGTTTAGATACAATTGGCATGAGCCTGAGACATAGTTACCCAAAATGACCCACTAACCAAATTTTTTCAAACATGCGACCTAACCAAAATGCTCTTCTCGAGCCAGAAAACGATAGAATACAAAATGTAGTCAAAATTGTTAAAGTCGTTTCATAAATAAAATTAGCTTGACCCGGGGTAACCCAAAAGGAACCCACTATTCTAAATTTATCGAACATGTGACCTATCCCAATGGTCTCCTCGTGCTGGGAAACGATGTACATGTACACTGGCCTCAAAAGTTAAGGTACAGGGACTGGATGCTTTCGATTGCACACGTTTTGTAGAATATCTACCAACATTATTGACGAATTGTTCTTGAACATCTGGGATGTAAAGAACATGTTTGATTTCATATTTCTCGATGAAGATTTAGTCGGGCCGACAATTAGGGGGCTAATAATAAATTTAATAATGAAATAATATTTGCGATCAGCTATGCAACAGAAAATGCTGGAAATGGCTTGTCACTGCGTTAAATGACTATTTGGGTCCTGTTCAACGTTTGTGTGCATTTGTGTAAGCATAGCACTCATTCGTAAAGATGTTAACGTTTTTGTGAAAAATTCAAAAGTTTTTTCTTTATAGCATGCAGAGTTTTCAACCAAATTTAACACAACTTTCCGAAAACCTGACAAAGAACAGTAGCAACAGCACACTTCAATTAAAACATGAATATATTGAATATTTGATGATATGGGCATCTCATAATATGGGCATCTCATAATATGAAATAATTTTTAACTGCACATGCGTGGAAGATATCAAAATTTTTATTTCATAATTTGGTAGTCAGCTACTTAGGGCAACTTATCTAAAATGTCCAGTTAAATATCGAGAAATTTCACAAAGATAGGGGCGATATAGTGAGTTGCTCTCTAAAAATAGCTTTATTATAAGGGTTTTTCCACAACTTTTCAATCAACTCACTATATCTTTCTGAGTTTTCACAATATTTGACTTGACTTTTTACAGAAGTTACCCAAAATAGCTGGCTACCAAATTATGAAATAAAAAATTTGAAATCTTACACGCATGCGCAGTTAAAAATTATTTCATACAAGTGCCCATTTCTCACCAAATATTCAATATATTCATGTTTTAATTGCAGTATACTGTTTCTACTGTTCTTTGTCAGGTTTTTGGAAAGCTGTGTTAAATTTGGTTGAAAACTCTGTATGCTATAAACAAAAAAACTTTTGCATTTTTCACAGAAACGTTAACATCTTCACGAATATGAGCAAATGCATACATGCACGCAATGAACGCACGAATATGAACGCAAATGCATACAAACGTTGAACAGGACCCAAATAGTCATTTACCACAGTGACAAACCATTTCCTGCCTTTTCTGTTACATAGGTGATCGCAAATATTATTTTATTATTAAATTTATTATTAGCCCCTAACTGTACTCCCGTTAAATCTTCACCGAGAAATATGAAATCAAATATGTTCTTTACATACCAGAAGTTCAAGAACAATTCGCTAATAATGTTGGTAGATATTCGACAAACCGTATACAATCGAAAGCATCCAGTCCCAGTACCTTAACTTTTGGAGGCCAGTGTAATAAAAACTTTTGCCAAAATAATTTGAGCCGTTTTTTAGATATAATTAGCTTGACCCACAGTGACCCAAAAATGACCCACTAATCTAATTTTCTCGAACATGTGACTTAACTCGCATGTCTTCTCATGCCCAGAAAAGATATAATACAAACTTTTGTCAAAATGTTTTGGTCGTTTTTTAGATACAATTACCTTGGCCCACAGTGACCCAAAAATGACCCAGTAATAGATTTTTCTCAAACATGTGATTTAGCCCATACGTCTCATGCCCAGAAACGATATAATACAAAATTTTGTCAAAGTTTTGAGCCGTTTTTTAGATACAATTAGCTTTACCAACAGTGACCCAAAAATGACCCAGTAATCGATTTTTATCGAACAACTGACTTAGCCCACACGTCTTCTCATGCCCAGAAACGGTATAATACAAAATTTTGTCAATTGTTTGAGTCTTTTTTTAGATACAGTTAGCTTGACCTACAGTGCCCCAAAATCACCCACTAATCGATTTTTCTCGAACATGTGACTTAGCCCAATGGTCATTTCATGCCCAGAAGCGGTATATTACAAAATTTTGTCAATGTTTTGAGGCTTTTTTTAGATTCAATTAGCTGAACACCTGATCCATTGCGACCGAAAATGACCCACTAATGGAATTTTCTTGAACATGCGACCTAGCCCAATGGTATTCTCATGCCCGAAAACGATAGAAAGCAAAATTTCGTTAAAATCGTTAGAGCCGTTTTCTAGATAAACTTAGCTTGACCCATAGTGATCCAAAAATGACCCACTAATTGAATTTTCTCTAACATGTGACTTAGATGATTGGTCTTCTCTAAATCCAAAACAGTATATTACAAAATTTAGTCAAAATCGTCAGAGCCGTTTTTTAGATAAAATTAGCTTGACCCGAAGTGACCCAAAAATGACCAAATAATCGAAATTTCTGGAATATGTGACCTAGCGCAATAGTTTTCTTTTACCCAAAAACGGTTGGATATAAAATTTAGTCAAAATCGATTGAGCCGTTTTTTAGATATAATTAGCTTGCCCCTGACCCAGTATGACCCAAAATGACCCACTAATCGAATTTTCTCGAACATATGACCTGGCCCAATGGCCTCCTCATGCCCGAAAATGATAAAATACAAAAGTTAGTCAATATCGTTAGATACGCTTTTAAGAAAATTTACATACACACACACAATTTTTGCTCGTATTATAATATAAGATTAATATTTATTTTAAATAACATCGGAATTGCTGTTGAAAGCATTGAAAGTGCAAAATCTAAACGTCAAGAAAAGCATACATTTTAGTCACCTAAGTGCTTTATCAATTCGAGACATCAAAAGAGATGGCAAAATACACAGGGAATTTGTCTTTGTGAGAAATTTAACTATACATTCGCTAAAAGGTTTTGTGCTCCTGTAAGTTTAATTGATGTCCTTACTGTTTTTCAAACAAAATTATTTTGAGAACGTTAATAAAACCAAAATTTCATTTCAGCGATTAAGTAAATAAAAAAATAAATTACGAATTAAATCAATTTGAATATTTTCTTCATGAAATTTTCAAAACATATGTTTCATGTTAGTCTGTATAAACTGAACCTAAAATTTCCCTTTTATTGTTCAAAAAAAAAAAAAAATTAGGTGATTATACTGTTCAAATTTTCAAAATTTTACATTAGCTAAATACAATTTTGTATTAAAAATATAAAAATGCCTTAAATACTATTTTATTTAGGTTCAGAGTAATTATTGCAATTTTAAGTATAAGTAGGCGCAAAAATTTTCATTCTAGTTGCAAAATTTATTTTGTAATGCTGCACGTAAGCTGTCATAGCAATTTCTGCTCGTCAAATGTCTAACAGTTTGTAGCCCTCTGTAAATGCTAATTCTGCATCTTTCAATTTTTTAAATACATGAAATGAAAGAACATACTTCTATCTTTCATCTCAATAAAAATTGTTTTTTAAAATCATACACATTTTAAGATATTAAATTTTCAAAATGGTCTTTTTTTTTTCATTTTTTCCAATTTTAAGTCCTGTGACAACTTAAAGTAAGACGAGCAGATTTCCCTAATATCTTGTTCATCGATCAGTGCTTTGTCAAATTAAGACCCATCATTAAGCAATGGAACTAATCTAACTGGAAACAAGCCAAAATGACTTCTAGAGTTAAAATAAAGCTAATCTTGAAAAATGAAATCTGCTGAGTACTGATAAAAAAATAGTTAATTCTTTACTTATGTTTTCTTAATAGCATAGCAATCAATAACTTTGTCACTTATTTTGTCCCTTGAAATCTTTTGTTATAAAAAATAAAGATTTATGCATCTAAAAAAAAAGAGAGCATAAAAATTCGTTTCGCTCGCATTGTCTAATATCACTTTCATCTAATGTAGCTTCAACCCTGAAATCAAAGAATGAGTCATTAGGTGCATTCGTATTTATATAAACACATAGTACCTATAGTCGTCGTCTGATCTGTCCGTCTGTCTGTCCGCCTGTCTGCTTATAAAAGCGCAAAAACGTACCGAACCAAATGGTTTGCAATGTGTATATATAATCGCTGCAGAATTTTGTCGAGTTTTTTCATATTTTATGAAAACCTAATCAAAACTTAAAAGGATATTAATAATAGTTTTCTTCATTCTATTAAATTCTATTATACGTAATTGATTCAATTATGTAGATACATAACTACATGGATTATGTAATACAATAATCCATGTAGTCGTAAAAAAAGGGGAGAGTATACGGTAAAGGCAGAGGGTATACGCTGACGTTATGAATGTTCATAGCTAGGGTACACTAAGACTACTATAATAGGAGTTCTAGGGTACACGCTAATGCCTTTTTGAGAAACAGAGGGTATCCGGAGCTTCTTTAAAAAATCCAGAAGGTACACGGCGTATACCCCCGTATTACCCTCCACTGCACCCCTGATTATATCCCATGATAGCTTGCCATAGTGATGACGCACTATTTAAGTTGGAGTCCTATTATTTCCATATTGCTGAATTTATGATCGTAACAAATTTTGTTTTCATGTCTTTTGACATAAGAGTGCAACAGCTATTGCACCAAGGTCTGAATATTTGTAAAACTAGCTATAGTACGTACGCAGCTCATTTGCCACTTTAGACGTACAATTTGACTTGTTTTGACTTGTCGGGCTAAAAATTGTGGGGTGCGCCAAGATATGGACAAACGTTTTCTTCTGGCATTTATGCTTTGCTTAGAAAATCATCTTAATCAAAATGGGGGGGGGTCTAATTTTTGATTAGAAGTCAAAATGACTCACAATACTTCCAATGAAGGAAGTAAGAGTTATCCTTCTATTCCAGGGTTAAATTACATGTTCTATGTGTTGTACAATATTTTTTTTATTACTCCAGAATATATCCTAGCATATAAGATTTGGTTTAACTCTTAACCCCTTCGCGACGAGACTCCTTTGCTTAATTTTTAATCTTTTACCACCGGTTTTTCAAAACAGAAGATTTTCTGTAACTGAATCGCAAAAGTGCTCATTAAATATGTTAAACTTTACAATAAAAAGATAACTGGTTGGAATAATGAAGGATTCTGAGCACCTTAAGTGGCACGTATACTGGTCGCTCGTCTCAAAGGGGTTAATAGAAATCGCTATTTTTCGTTATTTTATTCCCATATACATGCATAAATGTTTACAAAATAAGAATGTATCAGTGAATGAATAGTTGTTTCAGTTTTACAATGAGTCACTCACTGAACATCATTTTGAGTCATGCATTGCACACTATTCTCATGTTCAGTATACAGGGTGTATCTGAAATTCTTCAACAAACTTAGAGGGATGATAGTACTCATGAAGACGAACAAAAATTGCAATGGAACATGGGGTCGCAAATGACGTTTAAGTGATGAAAATCGAGAAAATGCGTCTGGAAATGGACAAACTGGGACAAGAAAGAAACACTCCAGAAAATTATTTATTACACAGAATAGTTACAATACAGCTCGTGATGTCCAGAGAAAACAAATATTTTACAACAATTGTTCAAAGTGTTGACCGCGGACATTATTACACAGAGTACATCTACGGAGGAACGACTGACGGATACGCTCGAAGACTTCGGGAGTCTTGCATACGTGGATTCCTGCTCACAGATTTGTTTGGCTTTCTTCCAAGTTTTTGTTATCTCTTTCTGACCGGATATGCACAAAGTGAAAGGAGAACCAGCTTCGTGCCACTAGCCAGCCCTGCAGAAAAGCAGCATGCGAGATTTCGATATTTTATTAGTTTTGCGATTTTCACCCTTTAAACGTCATTTGCGACACCATGTTCCATTGAATTTTTTGTTCGTCTTGATGAGTACTATCATCCCTCTAAGTTTGTTGAAACATTTCAGATACACCCTGTATTTTGTGCAAATTTTATAAATGCGAAGTACTAGGTTTGCAAATTCTTTAGTGAATGTTGTAGTTATCTACAAGTTCTTTTGAAAATGTAATCGAATTATCTTATATGTCGAAACAGTTCTCGGATTGTAAACAAAACCTAAATCATGAGATTAGTATGCTAAATGATGTTTTTACGAGGTTTCTTGTAGAGTTTGAAGTGATAAAAGCTTTGTAAACTTCATTCGAAACTTTCCAGAATAGGAAGTCTGAACTTTTCTACAATTCCGATTTTTATGAATACGAAGAAGTTATTCAAAATACTTAGCTATCTGAAGATCTTTTGAGAAAGCAATAAAAAAAATATATTAAGTGGAAAAAGTTCTTAGACGATAAACAAAACCTATATCATTGCATTAGTATTCCAACTATTATTTTTAGGAGTTTCTGGTAGAATTTGAAATGATCAAAACATTTTTTGGGTGAGTCCCGATATTTTTCATAATCGGAAGTCTGACCTTTTTCACAATTCCGATTTTTATAAATACGAAGAAGGTATTCAAAAAATTTCGTGAATATTGTAGTTATCTCAAGATCTTTTGCTAATAAAATCGAAAAATATTAAGTGGAAACAGTTCTAAGGATAAATAAAACCTATATCATTGGATGAATATCCCAAATGTTATTTTTAAGACTTTCTGGCAGAATTTGAAATGATCAAGGCAGTTTTTGGTATCTTCCGATATTTTCCAGAATCGGAAGTCTGAACTTTTCCACAATTTCGTAAAAATCCGAAGGAGGTATTCAAAATAGTTCGTGAGTGTTGTAGCTTTTTGAAGTTCGTTTGAGAATATAATTGAAAAATCTACTGGAAATAAGTCTCAGATGACAAACAAAACCTACTTCATTGGAGTATTATCCTATATTTTTAGGAGCTTCCTAGTGGAATTTTGAAGTGTTAAAAGCAATTTTTGATCAAGTTCTTTCGATATTTTACAGAATCTGAAGTCTGAACTTTTCCGAATTCCGATTCCGCATTTTGTTACATTTAGCTTATAATTTACGACCGCGTATGGCAGTTGGAAGTTATCTTGTAATTACTGCCATGCATTCAAAATAAAATAATGATGAATTTGTAATATAAAATATAGAATATTATAATACTATGGGAGGGGGCACGTGTATTGCATATTACATAAATTATAACTTCCATTTATTTCTGTATGTTCTTGTTTTAAGAAAACATTTTTCTCAAATAACTACATGTCTTTTGAATAGCAGCTTATTATTTTTAACTTAAATCAAACAACAACTAAATGTACTTACACAAAATCAGGAAAATTATGTTGTTTTATTCCGGAACTAGACATTGAAATCTCTTACAAACTTTTAATTACTTGAACATATCAATTCTATAGCATATTTATACTAAGGGTTTAAAGTAAGAGGAGCAGATTCCTGAAACATCTTGTTCATCGATCAGGGCTTTGGCAAATTAAGACGCATCATTAAGCAACGAAACTGACTGAACTGGAAAACAAGACAAACTAACTTCTAGAGTTTAATAAAGCAGAAACTTGAAGAAAAAATCTGTTGAGTACTCCATAACCAAAAAAAAGTTATTTGTTTATACTTATTTTTTCTTAATGGAATAGCAATCAATATTTTTCAAATTTGTCATTGATTTTATTCACTTACATTCTTTTTTTTTTTTTTTTAAGTAAAAAAGTAATGTTTATGCATGAAAAAAAGAGAAAATTTGTTTTGCTCGCATAGTCCAAGATCATATGACATCCAGTACAGCTTTGAATATTGCATGTTCTACGAGTTGTACAATATATTGTATTCCTCCATAATCCATTCCCAACATATAAGATGTGGTTTAACTCTTAATAGAAATAGCTATTTTTTTAGGTTTTTAATACTAGAAGGCATAAATATTTACAATGTACGCGCGAAAGGCGAAATAAAGAATGAATGAATGAATAGTGGTTTCAGCTTTACCAGTGAGTCACTAACTTGTGACTGCACATCTTGAGTCATGCATAACAGGCTATTCTCGTCTCCAATACGTTTTCCACAAATTTTAAAAATCCGAGGTAGGCTTACAAAATCCCTCGTGAATGTCATAGCTATCTGAAATTCTTTGAGAATGTAATCGAAAAATGTAATATACAGAAACAGTTCTCAGAGGAAAAACGAAATCCACGTCATTGGATTAATATCCTGATATTTTTAGGAGTTTTTCCTGGTAGAATTTAGTGATCAAAACACTTTTTTGTTAAGCCTCTTCCGATACAATCCATAATCTGAAGTATGAACTTTTCCAAAATTCCGATTCTGTAATTTATTTTCTTTAGCGTATAGTTTTCGACCGCACATGGCCGATGGGAGTTGTGATTTAAGTTAGTCTGTCTACTACCGTGTATTAAATATATAACAATGAGGACGTTTTAATATAAATCATAGAATGCACTGTATTTGCCAAAAATTCCTTGAATTGATCTTAAAAGCAAAATTAAGAGCTGAAAATGAAATTTTGACCTATGGTTATTCGAAATAATCCCTCTGGGCTCAATGTACTTTTTACAACGAATGTAATAGTCATCAAAACACTTCTAGAACTCCGCCTTTTGCAGCATGCATCAAATAGTCGGTCGCAGTCGCTTGAATGTCTGGGTCGGTAAAGGTGGTTCTCTTTAGGTGTAATTTCAACTTGGGGAACAGGAAATAGTCACAAGAGGATAAATCAGGGGAGTAAGGGCAATAGTTGAGCTCTTGATAGTTACGATCCTTTTAGAAGCCAGAAACTCCCGCACGATGATCCAAGTGTGTGCTGGTGTATTGTTGTGCAAGAACGACCAACTTCCTTACTGTCGGTACCGATGACCAACTCTTCGTATTCGGCCCATGGAACGCTTCAACACTTCCAAATAGCAACGTCCAGTAACAGTAGTACCGTCAGGAATGAGCTCCTTGTGAATAATTCGTTGTTCGATTTTCGCGAGCCCCGGAATGATCACGTTACACTGTTACAACAAACAGGATGCACTTAACATCACACAACAGATAACAATGGACTTTACCCATGTGACGTCAGCCGCGGGTAAACAGAAAAAAAAACACCAGTAGGTGTGAAGAACATGTTAACACTGCTTCCCCTACGTCCAATGAATAGTCTCTTTCGGAGGGTATATTCCCGCAGAGGCGTGGTTGTTGCCATTCGTCGGTAAAGTCCATGGGAAATTCTACCACTTAACAAAACGAAGTGTTGTTGTCGTGCTTCCGACATATCTGAGGGGCCGCAGCGCCATCTAGTGGCCGTTATTGTTTTATTGTAAAGTTTGACATATTTAATCAGAGCACTTTCGCAATTCAATTAATTTAACCAGTCCGTGAAATTTTGGAACGGACTATGTATCATATGAATATGGGAGGGGCCACATGCGTATTACAAAGGTATGAAACTACAAATTCCAGATGTTTTTATTTTAAGAAAACATTTAACACAAATAACTACATGACTTTTGAATAACAGTTTATTTTTTAGTTAAATCAAAAAATAACTAATTGGATTTACATAAACTCTTAAAGAATCATGCTGTTCTATTCAGGAGCTAGATACTGCAATCTTTTACAAAATTGTAATTACTTGAATATAATATCAATTCTGTAGCAAATTTAGATTAATGATTTAAAGTACCACGAACAGACTCTTTGAAAATCTAGTTGATCGATCTTTCCTATTTAAACGTAGTTCATGACCACATATCGCACCCTTGCTTCAAAAGTGCCATAACTAAAAAAACGCAGTTTTTCAGAAAGTGTGAAAACCTGTTTCCGGGCTGTGGAAGGGTCAATGGCCATATTGGAAATAACAACTGCTACCTGGTGTCTAGATTTTCAGAATGTTATCTGGTACTTTAGGTCATTAGTACAGGTGTAAAAACAAAGTAGAATGGCAACCATAACTCAAAAAAGCTCAATTTTTAAGTTGTGTCACTTTTGAAAAAAAGGTATAATGTCCCATGTAGGTTAATTTTCATGTATTAAAATCGGGGCATTGATGGGTTAATAGTTTAAATTATGGGATATCATAACAATATTGAAGTGGAAAGTGTGCATTGCTTATTCCAAAAGTATGAAACTTTCAATTCTAGCTTTGCTTCCTTGCTAGTTTAAGAAAATATTTATGCCAAACAACTGCATGTATTGTGAGTAATAGCAATTTCTTTTAAAAGTTAAACCATACAATAACTAAATGGATTCGCATAAAAACTTAAACTAATGTTATATTTTTCAAGAACTAGACATTGAAATATCGTACAAAGTTGTCATTAATTGAATATAATATCGATTCTGTTGCATATTTAGACTGATTTAAAGTACCACGAAGAGATTCTTCGAAAGTCTTGTTAATAGATCTTTAATTATTAAACATATAGTTCATGACCACATATGTCCCATGTGGGTTAAGTTTCATGTATTAAAATCAGGATATTGATGGCTTACTAATTTAAATTATGGAACATCATAACAACATTGAAGTTGGAAGCATGCATTGCATATTCCAAAAGTATGAAACTTTCAATTCTAGCTTTTCTTCCTTAGTTTAAGAAAATATTTATGCCAAACAACTGCATGTATTGTGAGCAATTTCTTTTAAAAGTTAAACCATGCAATAACTAAATGGATTAGCATAAAAACTTACTAACTTACTTTAAAACTAATATTACTTTATTCAAGAACTAGACATTGAAATCTCTTGCAAACTTATAATTTCTTCAACATATTACCAATTATCTAGCATATTTAGACTAATGATTTAAAGTACCATTCTTTGAGAATGTTGTTGATCGATCTTTATCAAATTAAGATGCATCATTTAACAACGAAACTAACTGAGCTGGAAAGAATCCAGAATAACTTCTAAAGTTACAATAAAACAGAATCTTGGGAAAAAGAAATCTGTTGAGTTACTTATAAAAAAAAAACAGTTAATTCTTTTCTTCTGGGTTCTTAATGGATTAGCAATTAATAATTCTTAAATCTGTCAATGATTTTTTTTTTCAGTTGCGATTTTTCTTTTGTAAAGAATAAAAATGTGCAATATTTAGTATAAAAAAAGAACACATAAGATTTCTTTTGAAAATATGTTCTTAGCTTATTTGAAATTCTGTACAGATTTATATATTGCTTTAAATGTTGTGGTCTATGATTTATATATACTTTTTTTTTTTAGTTTCAGAAAAAGAAATATCCCAAAAGAAAACGATATAACTTAATTGTATTCGAAATATTTGTCTGACTTTATTTTATTTTCATATTTATGCATAAATACAGTAGAACCCGGATAAAATGAGCAAGATTGAATTAAAATAGCGGATAAACCGAACTTTTCTAAATTCCCTATGAATTGCAACATGTTGTAAAGAAACAGGTTAAAACAAATCATTTTCACGGTCCCTTCACCTACATTATAAATGGTTTCCACAGTATTTACAAACAAGAAAAAAAAATCTTGCATCTAGTACAGATAATGAACTATTCTCCAACACATTCAAAATACTGTAACAAAAATTTACAGTTTATTAAGGTGAAATATGTCTAAATAAACTATTTGTAAAATGCATAACGCATTTGAAAAGCCAATTTCTGCAATTACTATCAATATTCAGAAAAATATCGGAACTTTTTTATTAACCCTGTATATTATTTATAGATTTATATTTATACTACATAGTATGTTAAAAGTTGAAAATGAACCACAGTTGAAAATTCCCATTCAGCAATTTCCGTCAATAAACGGAAATGTACTTGATATCTTTTGTGTAGCCCTGTATATGATCTATAGAATTTGCACGTACCAAGTTATATGAAAAAGATTTAAATTTTAAAACGTGGTCCACATCTGAAAATTCACGTCCAGGAATTATTCTTCAAAGGCAGTACAGTAGCCAAATATTTTTGTACATCCCTGTAAATGAACGATAAATTGTATGCACACTAGCTCCTACAGTAAGTGCCTTGCCGTACATTTCAGTGATATATATAAATTTAAACGTGGTTAAAATAGTGTAATATCATTAAAATACACCGCAAACGATTTTTCTCCACAGGCCGTCATGTAACGGAATTCTTTTATGTGTCCCTGTAAATTAATCATAAATGCTACACACTTCATTTTCAATTCCGAACATGCCATAGTAAATAACACACATCAATTTCATGACAATCTGAGTATATTTACGCGAGTTAGAGCACGCCCGGACAGATAGACAGATAAACCGAATTCATAAACACTTCTTACAATGAAGGTCTCCTTACTGGGCCTACTCAGAATATTTTGAAAAAAAATAACAATTAAACTACTTATGTATGTAATAAAGGATCAGTCCAATTTAGCGGCGGAATTACAGTAGAAAGTCTGTAAAAAAATAAAATAGGGTAGGGGAGTACACAGTGAGACATGGTACACAGTGAGACAGCAGCCACTTTGACATATAGTTGTAACTTTTTCTTAAAGCTGGCACACACACATAACGTCCTCATCTTATGCAACACGTGGATGTAGTTTCGGCACTTCAGTTACTCATCCGACAAAATAGTAAATAATTCCTTATTTTATAGTGGTTAAAGTTACATAAACGTCTATTTTAGAGTTTATTTCCTTCAATATGACATATGTTTACTTAACCAAACCTAGCTACATCTAATAATAGACTATTTCGGGAAAACGACATAAACTTTTTAAAGCGATGAAATTGATGTAACAGATGTGGCATCCATTTTGTTACAACGTAACGAAAGTACACAGCGAGACGCACAGTTGTGGTACACAGTGAGACGTATTTTATTGTGTACCTACTATGAGGTTCTGATGTTAAAGTTATTTATTAATAAAAGAAGGTTTTTTGTCTCTCTTTCTCTGTGCGTGTATGTGGGCGTGTGGTGGCTAGTGAACTTTACTAAACGTAAGAGGCTGAAAATTTGCATGAAGGTAGCACAAGGTCTGCCATTGTCTACCCGAGGCTCATATTTTTATTATTTTGAAAATCTAGAAATATTAATTAGAAATCATAAACTGTAGAAAATTATTGATAGAGTGCAAAAATGTATGATTTATGAAAATATATGCATTGTCTCACTGTGTACTACTTGTGGTACACAGTGAGACAATTTTCGATACTCCGTTATGCTACTTCTGTGCTTTTATAAACAACTTTTCTAAAACCATTTATACATTAATGTGTATAATGTGTAACGCATTTGTGTAGCTTAGAGATGTAGCAAAAATTTTTTCAAAAGAATAAAAATCGTCGCCATTTGTTAAATAATAATTTTCGTCTCACTGTGTACTACCCTCCCCTACTTTCGAATATTTGGCGCGAAAAGACGAAAGCGTCACGCAATTTGGCGAGCAGTACTTTTCCTCGCCAAAAGAAAACTATTTTAATGCACCTCAAAATTGTTTGTTAATTGATTTTTAGAATGCGTGTAAAAAGTATTTAATGAATTTAAATATAAACAACGAGAGAGTTTAATAAATACATTTTTTTTCGTATTACATATTTATGTTGTTTGTTATTTAATTTTATTACTTTAAAAACAATTTTATATATAAAAAATACTTTCATATATTTAAGCGTATTCCAAAATTGTTATTTAATTTTATTACTTTAAAAACAATTTTATATATAAAAAATACTTTCATATATTTAAGCGTATTCCAAAATAAAGGAAAGATTCATTTACCAGTTATTCATTTCAATGTCAGAGAATTCGTCGTTTCCATAGCAACAAAATTGAATCGACAGTGCTCAATTGGACTTAATTTTAAGATATTGAAACAATTTTAATTTAAATTTTGTTTTAATTCATAAACTTTGATATTTAACTTTCATTTAGTTAAATCAAACTAAATCTGGCAAAACTAAAGTTATTTAGGGGAGAGTGGTAATGAATGGGCCATGGGGATGAATGGGCCATTAAAAAAATATGAAAAGTATTTGCATAAAATTATTTTAGATGCCACCAAAAGATGTAGCTATTTGTTCTACCAAACTCATCAAATTTTCCATTGTTTGGGGGAAGCCATTATCCCATTAGAGTAAGATAGTTAAGAATCTGATTGAAAAGTAAAATTTTTCCCTTTTCAGTAAAATAAATAAACGAAAAAGTATATATTATTTCATTGCAGATATGTGTATTAGCAAGTCTTTGCATATCTGTAAACTAATTTTAGGATGTATTTAGGTGTTATTTGAATTTAATGTACTAAAAAAACCTGAATATATTCCAGAAGTATAGGTGGGGCTGAATGGGCCACTATATCATGGCCATGAATGGGCCACCTTTGCGCCTTTGCTCTGATCATGAAAATATGGTTTTTCTGTTTTTTTTCTGATTTTCTCTTTACTATGAAACATAACTGGCTGTCATGGATTTAGATTAAATTACTTCTAGTTAGAATAGGTCTATAGTGATGCCTAAAAAATAATTTGCACATTTTCACCGCATGAAATATTAGTTATTTATTAGAAACATAAGTTAAATTGCATAAATGGTTAAGGTGAACTGTCCAGTTGTTGACCACACCTACCAGTATTTTCCCATTTGATATAAAACTAGAATAATTGTTTATATTCTGAATCTGATGGGTAGAATAAATACCAGAAATTTACACAAAATAGTCAACAGTTCCAACCTTCAACCATGTCGTTTAATATTAATTTTGAAAAATATAAATTTCGTTAAATCATAATGTGTATTATCTATTATTTTTATGTATATTTTATGTTTTCTTTTTTATCTCATTATTTTGTCATTTTTCTGCTACATTTATGTGATTTAATAATATCACTTTTGATGTTCATAAATTTTGATAAACATTGTGTATTCCTTACTATTTCAGTATGCTTTCATCATATCATGTAAAGTACCCTTTATTTTGTCATATTTGGTGAACAAAAGATTAATTCCACATTTTTGCATTGAATTCATTTAGTGGCCCATTCAGCCCCATGGGTGGGGATGAATGGGTCAAATTTCTATATATTTATTTTCTATTATCATTCATTATAGACATTTTCTAATCCAATTTTTATGACATTTTTATATAACCAAATAAGTAAAGTAACTGAAGAGCCAATTCTGAGTCAAAAAAAAAAATTATTAGAAAAAATTACAAAAATTACAAACCAAAAATTGGCCCATTCATTACCACTCTCCCCTACATTAAATTTATCTAAACAAGTTTAATGTGAAGCATTTTTATCTTAAAGAGTATTCGACATAAAAAAGTATTTTTCGAAATTTCATTTCATCGCCAACCGAGGATAAATCGCCAAATAAACGAAATTTTCATTATTTTTTTACGGACGTTCTATCGAGGTTCCGCCAAAAAAAGTTTATAAACATATATATCCACATGAGAACACTCTGTAATTTTTTCAGATTTTTCTGAATAGGCCAGTATGGCGACCTTCCTTGTTAGCTATGTTGTAAAATGTTAAAAAGGGGCCAAATATTAATCTATAAAAGGATTGAATAGTCATCTGGATTTCATAATGAACCCCTAATTTGTGGCTGTGAATCTTGAGTAGACCATTACACATCGCGTTTTCCATCTCCTATATGTGATTTTTTTTTTAAATATAAAACCGAAGTTGTTTACAAAAATTATCATGTACTCCATGAATCATCTATGTATCTATGTACTTTTACGAATTTTTCTGTTCAGCAGAATAACTAAATCACAAAATAAGCACTAAAAGCTTCTCCAGAAATAGCATATTACAACACTATTTGAAAGAATGACACCTCCGACTGTAAATCTTTTTTTATTACTTTGAGAGAATATTTATCTATGACAGTAAAATCGTGACGATTAACATTTTTTCATCGTTCATTTTAAATCGCATAATAACTTTATATAATATATAATAACGAATATAATAACGTCTTTATATAATAACGAATCATATTATGTCACTCTGTTCAAGAACTGAACATTGGAATATTTTACAAACGTTTGGTTACTTGAAGAAAATATCAATTAACATCTCCGATTGTAGTTTCTTTGTTTATTACTTTGAGAGAATATTTATCTCTGATTGCAAAATCGTGATTAATAACAGTTTATCATCGTTCATTTAAATCACATAATACATGTAACTAAACGTCTTTACATACACTATATGGCCAAAGGTGACCGGTCACTTGCGATTTTAGACGTTTTGTTAAATATCCAGAAAAATACATGAGGAATTAACCTGAAACTGCAGGTGTGTAAACAGTATAGTATAGGTCATATATTTCCGCGAAGATTTTTTTCCCGAAACCCCATAGGGAACCGCCAACAAATTGAAAAAGAACGAATATCTTTTGGATAACTCTGTAAAAACTAATGTAGCAAAAGCGTTCAAACTCAAGATTATAAATAAGTGGCTTATTGTAATATACTGTGTTCATTTTTATGAGGGTAGCATGTATACTCGTAGAGAAATTAACGTTTTATAAAAACAGTCCCAAATTTCGCCAAGTTTTTTGCTTATAATTTGCAGAGTTCTTTATATAAAAAAAAGTTCTTTTCAGAAAATATGACGAACATTGTACACAATACTCTGCAATCAGAATTAAAAAATAATAAAAATTGAATGAAAAAGGAACAGGTTTACTAAATGATTCACTGCGCATGCGCGAATGCAATCAAAATATAATGTTCATAATGTGTTAGTTAAATGCATAGAGCAACATTTGTAAAAGTCTCAAAAACATAGTTTGAAAAGGTCTGATAATAATCATTTATAGAATAAGCTCAAAATCCGTTGTTCCCAAAATGAAGCAAAAAGATTAGGGGTTGTATCCATATATCCATTGATTCGTGCCAATATAGCATACACAATATTGCACGTACTACTATATTTGGCAAATAAAGGAATAATTATAAAGCAATATAATAATAAAGTCATAAAATTGAACACAGTATATTACAATAAGCCACTTATTAATAATCTCGAGTTTGAACGCTTTTGCTACATTAGTTTTTACGGGGTTATCCAAAAGATATTCGTTCTTTTTCAATATATTGACGGCCCCCTATGGGGATTCGGGGAAAAGATATTCGCCGAAATATGACCTATACTATAATGTTTACACACCTGCAGTTTCAGGTTAATTCCTCATGTATTTTTCTAGATATTTGACAAAACGTTTAAAATTGCAAGTGACCGGTCACCTTTGACCATATTGTTTATAAACCAATCATATGATGTCGTCCTATACAAGAACTGAACGTTGAAATATTTTACAAATGTTTAGTTACTTTAAGATATATCAATTAACATCTCTGATTGTATATTTACTTTTATTACACTCGGAAAATATTTCTCTGACAGCAAAATCGTGATTATGGACAGTTTATCCTCGTTCATTTTAAATCGCATAATAACTAAAAGTCTTTACATGTAAACCATTCATATGATGTCCCCCTATTCCAAAACTGAATATTGGAATATTTACAAATGTTTAGTCACTTGAAGTTACTTGACTTAGTTATCAATGTTGTTGCATACTTAGATTGATTTAAATGTCTACTAATTTTTTTCGTACATCTCGTTCATTAATCATTGCCTGGTCTAATTAACATGCATCATTAAAGAACGAAATAAACGGAGGTGAAAAGAAGTCAAAATGACTTCTAAGAGTCAAACAGAAATCGATTGAGTACTCATAAAAAATAGTTAAAATTCTTTTCTTCTGTGTTCTTAATGGAATAGTAATCAATAAGTCTGAAATCTGTCATTTTTTTTACTTGCAATTAATTTGTTGTAAAAGATAATGAAATGTCTGTGGTAGAAAAAAGAGAACATAAGAGATTGTTTTGATTACATATTCTACGATCATTTGACATTTGCATAGCTTTAAATGACATGTTCTCTGAGTTTTGTACAATGTTTTGTTAATCCAGAGAGAATTCCGAAACTATGAAATGTAAAGTTTGAATTTCTAATACAAATCTTTATTTTACTATATTTGCATAAGTTTTTACAAAATATGTACTAAAACTGAATATATAAATGAATGAGTAGTCTCAATTTTACAAGAAGTCACCAACTACTGGTTGTGCATCTTGAATCATCCGTTACATAATATATATCCAACGTCCAAAACGTCCTGTAAAAGTTTGTAAAACTCCGTAGGGGTTTGAGAAGGTTATATATATATACATATACAGTATTAGTATATGAAAGAAGTATTTTTAAGATAAAACAAAACCTACTTCATTGGATTAATATCCTAAGGAGTTTCTACATTTTATGTTGGACGTCTTCCAATGTTTAACAAAATTTGAACTTTTAGATACGGAATTCAGATTCTGATTTATATATATATATAGCTTGCAGTTTATGACCACATATAACTTACTCGCAAGAAAATTGACACAACAAAAATACTAGATTTTACAGAAGAGGCAAATAAAGATTTACAATTTTCTTTTTCGGGTTTCGTTCTCTTGACGAACCCGAACGCTGACCTATTCGTTTCACTCCTCTGTCTGTCTGTTGTAGAGTTTGTTCTCAGAAACTGTATGAGTTGGAGGTTTGAAATTTTGCATGTAGCTGAATACCTCCAATCATACAACAAATCATAAAATTTTGAAAAGCCTTAAACTGTTTCTATAATATAGATTGGCAGATTGGGAGTACTGAATAAATTTTATCTGTCACCCACCCTTTTCTTTCCTTCTATGATGGCAAAGTGACGCATAGCGTAATCTAGCGGTCTCCATGGTAACTTACACTTCTGACACTTTTCCTATAGCAAAACTCACTTGAATCGGACATATTAGTGCAATTATACACAATGCATTTTTTGAAATTATCACTTTTAATATAGATGTCCGACATGATCAATATGAGTTTAACTTGATCTTGTGTGCTAAATGCATATGGCAGGACAATGATGGCTTTGTAACATAAAGTACACAATATCACAGCGACGCTGAAAAGGGCATGTATTGCACGTTAAAAATGTAAGAAACTTTTATTTCTAGATATTCTTTCTTATTTTAAGAAAAATATTATCCCAAACAACAGCATGTATGTGAATAATAAAGTTTATTACTTTTTGTTGTTAGGTCATGCAGTAATCAAATAGCATAAAAATTGGAAAAATAACTTAATCCAAGAACTAGACATCGAAATCTATTGCAAACTTGTAATTATTTTAATATAATATCAATTCTGAAGCATATTTAGACTAATGATTTTAATAATGTAAGGAACAGACACTTTGAAGGATATTGTCGAATTAAGATGCATCATTAAATAACAAAACTAACCGAGCTGGAAAGAAGCCAAAAATCCTCCCCGAGTTAAAATAAAGCGGAATCTCGGGGAAAACTGTTGTACTTATAAAAGATCGTTTTTCTCTTTTGTGTTCGAAATGGAATGGCAATCAATAGCTCTCAAATCTGCCAATTATTTTTTTCCTCTTGCAGTTTATTGTTGTAAAGAATAAAAAAGTGGAATGTCCATATATGAAATCAAGAGAGCATAAGAAATTGTTTTAATAAGAAATTGTTATGGGCTCATTTGTTATCTCGTAAATTTTTAAACGGCATGTTCTGTGTTGTACAATATTTTTGTTACTCCAGTAAGAATGCCTAAAAGATAAAATGCGAAATTTAATTCTTAATAGAAATCTGTATTTTTCTTTGTTTTCTTCCTTATATATGTTACATTATTAGATCTTCCTTACCGATTTTCCTGTTTTATTCTAAATTACTACTCTATATTCACTAATTCCTTATTCTTAAATAATCTCTATCGTTAACTCTGTTAAATTCCCCTTAATTTAATATCTATTTTGCCCAATTTACTTATATATTAACCTTAAATTCTAGCATTATCTCCGATCATTCTGGGTTTTCGAATGTTCTTTTTAGTAGCCATCTTTTTCCCTTCCGAGAATTTCATTTCCCGCCTCAAATTGACCGGATTCATTGCTAGTTCTCTCCCATTCGTCCGTGACGTAGTATGACGTGTTATCCTTAATTCTTAATTGGTTCGGAGCGCGACCTGCGACATAGACTATATTACTACGCGAAGTGACAAAAAGCGGATACATGCGATTCTTCCTCAGAATTTGGTTGAATTTTCATTGATCAACATTACCCTTGTTGCCGCATGTCTTCTTTTTATATCTTCAAAATTTCTTACCCTATCTAATTGATATGTAGTGATAGCACGACTATATCTGGTGGGTAGAAACTACACCACCGAAACTTACTTCAATAAATTGACCTGACCTATGCTTTGTTTCACTTGTTTACGGAGAAACCTACATTGGATTGGATAGAGCGATTTTCCTGGCCGACCATTTGATGACTGAAAACATTCGAGTACTTATGTTTTGAAGTACCACTCCTCATATTATTATCTAACATCGTACATTGCTATGGCTTACTCTACTTTACATCGATGTTTAGAAGTACGATCGTATCCTAAGATTGCAATTACTCCTATTTGTTCTTACATCTGTAATTTCAGCTTTCGCTACTGCATTACGACTAGATGTGATTTCACTACTTGTATATTTACATCCAGCTAGCAAAACCTACGAAATCTTCTTTGAGAACAACATATAACGCAATTATCGTTGTTACTACCGATAGTTCAAAATCAAGTAAATCACAATCAAAGTCAGGATGGGAGAACCATTAGTGGTTAAATTGTTAATAAAATGAATATTGAATGATGTTTAAATCGGGCATCATTAGCAATTAATTATTAAACTTTCTAATCATTAAACATTTCTTCACATTAAAAATTCTCTGTATTTAACAGAGTCAAGTTACATACGTTCTCTGCTTGATTTCAGAGTCAAGACTGACCTTTTCCTAAAAGATACATATTATACAAAATAAACATCAAAATAAGAATTACAATATTCTGGTTATAAATCTTCTGCAATTACTTCAATAATAATATCATAAACCACATTAAATTAGCTATAAATTATTATAACTAGCTATAATATTCATTTAAATGACATCAAGTAATTATAAAACTAATAAATCTATTTAAATGATACCAAAATAAATATAACTCGTAAAGTTACATCAAGAAATCACAAAGTCATTAAATTACTAATAAATCATCATCAAGAATTCAGAATTATTATAAAAGCTAGTAAATCCAGGGCTTAATTTGCGCCGGAGCCCACCGGAGCCCAGCTCCGGTACTTTTCTGTTTTTAGTAAATATTTAAATATTGGTCGGAATTCACCGGAGCTCATAAATACAGGGCTCCGGAGCCCAGTGCAATTCGTAGCTATGCATTTTTATGAAGAAATGCATAGCTACGAACTATTCATTTTTTGTGTTAACACTATTTCCGAATCATAATCAGTACCATATTTAATCGCAAAACTCTGCAATTAATTAACACTAAAACTAGACAAAGATTACTATTCGGAAGGAGTGATAACCAAAAAGTGGAATAGTTGATAGCAAGGTATATGCTGATAGATATTTTAAAATTTTTATTTTGCTAAAGGAAAAAAAAATGCTTTAAATTTTGCAAATAATGTACGAAATATAAATATGCCGATTGATTGACAGGGGGGGGGGGTGTATGGGAAAGCGGAACAGTTGTAGTACCGGTACCACATAATATTAGGGCTCCGGTACTTTTTTTCTTAGAAATTAAGCCCTGAGTAAATCTATATTTAATGACCTTGAAATCATAACATTACTCATAAATACTGATCAAGAGCCGGTATTATAAACAAATTAGATTTTCTGTCAGAAGAAATCAGTTTTATAATTACGTTTCATAATATAAACTATAAACAGACTTAAATTATAAACAATAAATTTGATTTCTTCTTCAAAGGCATTTACGCCGAAACAATCGTTATATAGACATATATAAATATTTACAAAATATGTACTAAAGATGAATACATAAATAATTGTCTCAGCTTTAGAATGCTGACTTGAAGAGTCACTAGCATCTTGACTCATACACTACACACTACATATTCAATGTCCAGTATTTCTTTTGAAAGTTCTTATAAAGCCAAAGAGCTTTTTCAAAATGTTTTGTGAAGGTTGCAATAATCTTAAGTGGTTTTTTACGGTATTTATTTTTAAAAAATTCTTGTCTGTGAAACCAGTCCCTATATGTTTTAACAAGACACTTCAGTGGATTATTATCCTAACTGATGTTTTAGAGGCTTACTTCCAATTGATAAGGAAGTAGAAAAACATTAAAAAAAACATTTGCCATGTTTCTCAGGATATTAAATGTAAACTTTTACAGAATTAAAGTTCTGCATTTTTAAGCATATTTCATGACCACACAAGTCCATACGTAGGTTATTTTTCATGTATTAAAATCAGAACATTGATGCCTTTGTAGTTTAAAATTATGGAATATCAATATTGAAGTTGAAAGCATGCATTGGATATAAAATATTTATGCCAAACAACTGCATATATTGTGAATAATAGCAATTTTTTTTTAAAAAGTTAAACCGTACAATAATTAAAGGGAATCTCATAAAAACATAAAAATTAATGTTACTTTATTCAAAAACTATTATACATTGAAATTTCTTATTAAATTATAATTTCTTCAACATATTATAAATTATCTAGCATATTTAGACGAACGATTTAAAGTACTCGGAACAGATTCCTGAAATATCTTGTTCATCGATCAGTGCTTTGTCAAATTAAGACGCATCATTAAGCAATGGAACTAATCGAGCTGGAAAGAAGCCACAAAGTCTTCTGTAGTTAAAATAAAACGGAATCTTGAAGAGCGAAATCTGTTGAGTACTCATAAAAAATTATTTTTGTCTGCGTTCTTAATGGCATAGTAATCAATAAGTATAAAATCTGTCATTAATTTTTTCCACTTTTATTTTTTGTTGTAATTGATGAAACATTGCAATGACTATGCCAGAAAAGGAACGAACGTAAAAAAAAATTGTTTTGATAACATATACTAAGATGATTTGACAACTTTTATAGTTTTAAATGACATGTTCGCCAAGTAGCGCAGTATGTTTTGTTAATCCAGAAGTTTAATCTTTTATTTTTATTATTGACATATATATGGATTTTACAAAATATATACTAAAGGTGAATGAATGAACGGTCTCAATTTTACAATCAGTCACTAATTTGTGACTATGCATCTTGAATTATTCATTATCCTTATTTTATTCCACACGATCATCACAAAAATATTTTCTTTTAGAAAGAAATATGCTTTAAACATTTAAATCCATTTTTCAATCCCCAGTTTTTTTTAAAGCCTTTTAAAAATCCTTTTCTAATAGGGAGAAGTTTACAGAGTGAAGCAAATTTAAACTCGTTTTTGGTTTGTAGAGAAATAATTTTTCGTACCTTAACTAGCTCTGTTCCATAAAATATTTTTCAAAAATCAAAACAAATACAATTTCCCGTTTTCCTACGTACAATATCGCCTATAAATCCAAAATCCGGGTTTTTCAAAATAATTTGAACTGTCTTAAGTATTTTTGAGAATTTGATATAAATCCACGATATAGTAGGGAAAGTGCATGTGTTACATATTACAACTGTATAAAAGTTCAAATTCCAAACATTATTTCTCATATTAAGAAAATATTTCTTATTTAGAATATATATATATATATATTTATTTATTTATCCCAAGTAGTTGTATTACCTTGTAAATATTAAGTTTATTATTTTTTTAATTGAAATTGCATAATAATTAAATGGATTCCATAAAAATCCCTGCCGGCCCGGCCTACAGGCAGAGGTAGATTTCGAAGTTAAGTATACTGATTTCACCAACAAAACTAAATCATTATTAGATATAAATCCACTTTAACTGTTTTATCTGCCTGCTTTTGACGAGTTTTTAATTCCTTTTTATAAAATAGCTGGTTTTATCAGAATCGTGTTAAGGCGATATTAAAAAAAATATTTTTCCATACTCAACAACTCGAAATTTTCTGGCACATTTTCAGATTCATTTTTAATTAAAAAAAAAAATATATGAAACATGCTGACGTGATTTTTGAAAAGATTTATAAGCGACCTGTGTTTTTATTTTTCTTTCAATTAATTAAAACTTGATTAATAAACAATTATTTTCTCAATAGGGCAATAGTTTTCGTTTCTAACACAATCGCTTCGAGAAATTCTGTTCAAAATGCCCACTTTGACATCATTTTTTGAAATATGTTCTGCCTCTATCAAAAAATCGATCATTACTGTACATTATATAGTTTCTAAATAAAAGAATCTAGCAATTGGATGCGTTTGAGAGCAAAAATGAATTTAAAAATGAGTAAGAAAATAGACAGTTTGGATTTGAATGCACCCTTAATAAGATGATTTTTTTCTTCAACCGCTATGTATTTTTAATTTGTTTTTGCTGTAAGAATTGGCCCTATCAAAAACTTGTCTATATAAATGTTGAAAATAATATTAAGAAGATATATGATAAATTCATGGAGATTTTATATCTTGTGAATTGACGGAGTTATGAAAATTTTTCTTCTTCAACCCCCCTTTTTTGTTTTCGTTTTTAATTTTTTTTTCGCGGTACGAATTGGTCCTATCAAAAACTTGTGAATATAAAAGTTGTAGATAATATTAAGGAGATGTATAATAAAATTATTGGATTTGATATCTTAATAATTGACGAAGTAAGGAATTTTTTCTCCCAAAAACCCTATTTTTTGCGCCCCTTGAGCCTATTTTAAATTTTATCAAAAATCTGTGATGCATGAATTTTTGGCGCTATTTTTAGAAGTAATAAAAACTTTAAACTGATTTGATATGTACAAAAATTAAGAAGTTACGCGGTGGTTTTCTGTTTTCACAAAACCCCTCCCTATTTCCATCCCCTTTGTCCGCTTTTGCCCATTAACGAACTAGTCCGAGAATTTATGTCCCTTGATTTTATGTATCAGTTTGGAAGAGATTTGTGCAGAATTGCGGAAGTTATCGTGTCCAGAAGAAAGTGATAACACAATTGCTTCGGGAAATTCCGTTCAAAATGCCCATTTTGACATCTTTTTTTGAAATATATTCTGTCTCTATCAAAAAATCGATCATTGCGGTTCATTATCTAGTTTCTGAATAAGCGAATCTACCAATTAAATGCGTTTGAGAGCAAAAATGAATTTAAAAATGAGTCAGAAAATAAGCAGGTTGGATTTGAGTGCATCCTTAATGCAATGATTTTTCCAACACAATCCGCTTCGGGAAATTCGGTTCAAAATGCCCACTTTAACAGCATTTTTAAAAATATATTCTGCCTCTATCAAAAAAATCGACCATTACGGTACATTATATAGTTTCTGAGTAAGAAAACGTACCAATTGGAAGCCTTTGAGAGCAAAAATGAATTGTAAAATGAGTCAGAAAATAAGCAGTTTGGATTTGAATACACCCTTACTTAGATGATTTTTTTCTTCAACCGCTATGTATTTTTAATTTGTTTTTGCTGTAAGAATTGATCCTATCCAAAACTTGTCTATATAGAGGTTATAGACAACATTAAGAAGATATATGATAAATTCATGGGGATTTTATATCTTTTGAATTGACGGAGTTATGAATTTTTTACTTCTTCAAACCCCCTTTTTGTTTTCATTTTTATTTTATTTATTTTTTTTTTGCGGTACGAATTGGTCCTATCAAAAACTTGTGAATATAAAAGTTGTAGATAATATTAAGGAGATTTATAATAAAATTAATTAGAATTGATATCTTGGGAATTGACGAAGTTATGAATTTTTTTTCTCCCCAAAACCCTATTTTTTACGCCCCTTGAGCCCATTTTTAATTTTATCAAAAATCTGTGATACATAAATTTTTGGCCCTATTTTTAGAAGTAATAAAACTTTAAACTGATTTGATATGTACAAAAATTAAGAAGTTATGGGGGGTTTTCGGTTTCACAAAACCCCTCCCTATTTCCATCCCCTTGGTCCGATTTTGCCCATTAACGAACTTTACCGAGATTTTATGCCCTTTGATTTTATGTATCAGTTTGGAAGAGATTGGTGCAGAATTACGAAAGTTATCGTGTCCAGAAGAAAGTGATATATATAGATAGACAGATATATAAAGTTTTTTACTGAGGGTGGTTTTGGGTTCTAGGGGACATGATCGGTGTAGATCTGCAAAAACTTTTCAGAAATTCCAACATAGGAACGATCCCAATAGGTAGTATTTCATACGAAATCTATCTAAAAACGGATCAATTGCGTTGAAATATTTTACAAACCGATAGCTACTTGAAAAGAATATCAGTTCTGTAGAATATTCAGACGAATGATGTAATGTATAACAAACAGACTGCTCAAATATCTTTATCATCGATCAGGGTTTTGTCAAATTAAGATGTATCATTAAACAACGAAACTAACCGATCTGGAAAGAAGCCAAAAGGACTGGTAAAACAAAGTGGAATCTTGAAAAAAGAAATCAGTTGATTGCTCACAAAAAATAGTTAATTATTTTCTTCTGCGTTCTTAATTCAATGGCAATCAATAACTCTCAACCATATTGTTTATTTAAATATATATATTTTTTAGCTTACATTTTTTTTTCTTGTAAAGAATAAAAAAGTTCAATGTTTATTATCATAAAAGAAGTGCAGAAGCATTTGTTTTCATTAAATATGCTAAACCGATTTGACTTCTCATATAACTTTAAACGACGTGTTTTAGATTCAAATAAAAACAGATCAATTAATATAACTTTAGTCGAGAAATAAACATTAAAATATTTCAAAAACTGATAGTTACTTTAAAACAATATCAATTCTGTAGAATATTCAGACTAATAATCTAATGTATAACAAACAGACTGCTCAAATATCTTTACCATCGATCAGGGTTTTGTCAAATTGAGATGTATCATTAAATAACAAACTAACCGATCTGGAAAGAAGCCAAAAGGACTGATAAAATAAAGTGGAATCTTGAAAAAAGAAATCTGTTGATTGCTCACAAAAAAAAAAAAAAAAAAAGTTAATTCTTTTCTTCTGTGTTGTTAATTCAATGGCAATCAATAACTCTCAAATAACTCTTGTTTATTTTTTTTTTTCGCTTACATTTATTTTTCTTGTAAAGAATAAAGTACAATTTTTATTATTATTAAACAAGTAAAAATTGAATTTAAAAAATCAAAAAACCCGACTGCGTAAAAAGCGAACTAATTATTTCTCATCAGTGTGAAACTATTCTTTATATTACTTACCTATTTTTTTATTTACTTGTATTGATGACTTTTAAGTTGTGTTTAATTGTTAGTTCCGATCTATAAACACTGTTTTGATGAGGCCTATAGATGTTTATGAAGGTTAGAGTTGCAGTAAAGCTAGAGATTCTACCTACATAACTTCCAGGTTGTGTAATATTTAAACGGATCTTCTGACTGTAAAATAGTCAATAAAACATCGTCTTCATTTCGAAAGACCTATCCAATGATATGCCACTCAATATGGTGCGTAGAAATTTTTTTCGTCTCTATCGTCATTTTGTATTTTACGGCCGCCATTTTGAATTTATAAAAACAAAATCTAGCCTATAACCATCGGACGGTTAAGACGAATCGATAGAAACTTCATTCATTAAAATCCATCCAGCCGTTGGGATGTTTCGAGGGTATGAAGAAATCCACATACCCAGATACGCGTGAAACATATAACCCTTCTTGGCAGTCGGGTAAAAAGAAGTGCAGAAGCATTTGTTTTCATTATATACTACATAGTACTCGCCAATGATTTGACCGTAAATAACTTGAATGTTTCATTAGAAAAAGTCATGAATTTTTAATTAGTTGCTTTTAAATTAATTATTGAAATGGTGGCAAATTTTTGTAGGGGAGAGTAGCCGAATTTGGACCACTTCACTTATTTTCTGGTGTAACTCACTTCATTTTTGGAATATCTACAAAATATCACTACACGTGGTCAATCTATTCATCTTCTAACTAAATAAATCTTTAGAACAATTGTTTTTGGAAAATCTTAAGTTTTATCTTAATTTGAAAAATTTGTCAAAAGTGGTCCAAATTCAGCGACTTGTCGCCTAAGTTGGATCTCCAGTCTCTTAAATAGGACAAAAAATAGTAAGCTGTTTTAATGAGTAGGGGATATAATTTTATTAAAAGCAAAGTTTTCCCACGTACAATATCGCCTATAAATCCGAAATCCGGGTTTTTCAAAATAATTTGTGAGCTTTCTTAAGTATTTTTGAGAATGTGATATAAATCCATGATATAGTAGGGAAAGTGCATCTGTTACATATTACAACTGTATAAAAGTTCAAATTCCAAATATTATTTCTCATATTAAGAAAGTATTTCTTATTTTGAAAAGAAAAAAATATATATATTTATTTATCCCAAGTAGTTGTATTACCTTGTAAATATTAAGTTTATTTTTTTAAGAGAAATCGCATAATAATTACCGTATATACTCGCGTATAAGACGAGGAATTTCTGACAATTTTCGGTAAGCAAATTTGGGAGTCGACTTATACGCGAGTCTATTAAAAAAGCAAAAACAAAAACTTCTAATACTGCAAAATTATGGCTTTTTATGTGTATGAATTAAAAAATAATATATGAAATATACAAATAATAATAATTTATCACTTTAAAATATTTCAGTGATTTGTTTTCGTTTACCTACTACCTTTTCGCATTGGCAAGTGAAATCTTTGGTTTGATTTTGTGCAAAATTGAAGTAAAAAGTTTGGGGGATCGACTTATACGCGGGTTTTTGATTTTTTCCAGAATTTGCATTCGAAAGTTAGGGGGTCGACTTATACGCGAGTATATACGGTAAGTGGATTTCATAAAAACGGATCAATTGCGTTGAAATATTTTACAAACCGATAGCTACTTGAAAAGAATATCAGTTCTGTAGAATATTCAGACGAATGATGTAATGTATAACAGACTGCTCAAATATCTTTATCATCGATCAGGGTTTTGTCAAATTAAGATGTATCATTAAACAACGAAACTAACCGATCTGGAAAGAAGCCAATAATGACTGGTAAAATAAAGTGGAATCTTGAAAAAAGAAATCTGTTGATTGCTCACAAAAAATAGTTAATTATTTTCTTCTGTGTTCTTAATTCAATGGCAATCAATAACTCTCAAATATGTCGTCTCTTTTTTTCCCCCGCTTTCATTTATTTTTCTTGTAAAGAATAACAAAGCGCAATGTTAATTATTAAAAAAGATGGGCAGAAGCATTTGTTTTCATTATATATGCTAAGTCGATTTAACACATCTCTTATAACTTTAACCACTTGAGGGCGGTGGGATATATTAGGGGAAACTAGGGTAATGCCACTTACTTAAGAGAAAACATGAATAGCTAGTCAAATTTACAAAAACATCAATATTTTATTAATTCAGCATAAGGAACAGTTTGCTATCAACTAATTTGCATACAAGTTTTAGGAAGTTTTTTTTTATCGTTTTATTAAATTAACCATCGATTGAGCAGTAATGCCCGACATGGTAGGGTAATGGCGCTCAAAATTTGAATACAACATTTAAGTGCGAGAAAAGTCATATGTAGTTGTGTGGGGCTATATTCACACCACAGCAGACTTTATGTGATCATTTTCCACATATTGTGCAGCGAAACCACGACCCACCATGCCGAAAAGGGTTAAAGAGCTAAGCATTTGTTTATGGTTTTCATCGTGCACTTCTGGACAGTGTTGCCAGTGGGCTACTTTTTTTTAAATTCAGGGTTTTTTTTTTATTGTAATTACTTTTTTGAAATCGTAAAATTCGCCTTTTTTAATGACACATTAATTAAGGCGGAAACAAGGGGAATTTTACCATTTTAAAAAAGTGGTGTAAACCAAGAAATTTGAATTTTAAAAAAAGTAGCACGCGGGAAAGCTGCTTCTGGAATTCCACGTGAGCGCCATTACCCTTCATAGCTATGTTGGATTTTAATGCATTGTATTTGGCGTAATAACGCAATACAAAAATAAATAAAAGCATGAACGTACAGCTAAATGTTTCCATTTTGTAGCCATAATGAGTGAATTAACATTTGAAAATAAGAATGTACACTAACCTTCAAGTTAGCTGTTGTAGAATTTTATAATAAAACAACTGCAAACTAATAACGTGAGGGCACAAAAATACTTTTCTTCCGACGGTTACTTTATCCTTACTGGGAACTTACGATGAATTTCGCTAGGTACCGATCGCACGTTTTCAATTCTATTCTATTTAGAGATATTTGAGTGAGCGGGATTACCTTACTTTCCCCTATATCCTACCTAATTTTAATCATGATTCGCACCAGAAATTGTTAGTGAAATTTTACTTATTTAACTTTGATGGAAAAAAAAGCTGAAATTGCTTTTCCTTATTTTGAAGTAAATCCTTTTGTAAATTCCGGTGTGAGTTCGATATTACAGAAACACAATTTCTTGCTCCTGAAGGGGTTTAGGGGACAAGGGATCTTCAAACTCATTTATTTATTTATTTTTTTAATTTACTTTTAAATACTATTCAAGGCACTATATGCAATATGGCATGTGATTAATCACGCGCAAGAAATGTAAAAAGAAAAAATATTTGGAGAAAAATAAGGAATTTCCCTGAATATTTTAACCCCTTCACGGTCGCTTAATATTTGGAAAAACCATCAAAAAAGTACCTATTTCTTTTATTACAGAAATTGAATAATTATAAGGTTTCTAAATAAAATATGCAATTAGTTTTTTAGGCGAAAAAAAAAAGATGTTATAGAACAAATTCATATTTGTAGAAAAGCCAGCATGCGAGAATTCTGTGTCTTAATGTTTGTTTTACACCGTACAAATGAATGCGAATAAAACCTTTATTTTTCACATCTTAGATCTTTATTTATCATCATCACACACATTTTTACAAATAATATTTGAAACAATATATATACATTAAATTTTGATTATTAATAATTTTTGAGTGTTACATATTTCGAAACATGCAATACAAAGCCCAACATTACAGTCAGTGCAAAAGCCAAATCCAAACGGAACAATGGAACAATGTGAGCAGCTGAATGGATTACCTAGTTGCGTTGCAACTTAACATCCAGTGGATAGGTGATTGTGTTGCAAGGGCATTAGGGAGCCTTAAAAAAAGAATAATGTTTAGACGTGGCAGGTAGCCACAAAATTAAATTTACTTTTAAGAAAAAAGAAAAGACTAAGAATAAAATGACAAAGTACATAAGTACTAGTATAACAAATGTGAAAAAGAAAAAAAAACAAAGAAAAGAAAAAAGTAATTAAAAAGAAAGAAAAATTCCATTAGTTCCAAAAAAGAAGGAAAAGACGAAAAAGCTACCGGGGAGTGCCCCATAAAAAAAAAAAAAAACTCTTTTCAAAGACCATACAATAGTTTAAAAATATATAATGCTAAAAAACTAGCAGAAAAACAATTTTTTATACTATAGACAGGACAGAACAAACAGAAAGGTTAAGTATAGCAGAAGGTGAGGGAAACTCAGTCTTCATCGTTAAGCAAAAGCGAGTATTTAGTGCGTTTTCTGTTAGTGGGGTCGGATACCTCGTAGTCGGGTAGTTCCGCTATAATTTGGTTAGGGAGGTTGTATACAGATTTATAAAAATTTTTAGCAAGTTTATTAATGCGCTGTTTTAAGGAGGTGGTTTTCAAATCCCTGCGGATAGTGGTGTTACGAAGAAAATGGTGACCATTATGGATATAGCGTAAGTTTTTGTTATGAGCACCGTAAAGATACTCCATACTGGTTTTGCAAGCGAATTCCCAGATCGGACAAGCATAGGTTAAGATAGATTTAATACATGCATTATACAAGATTAGTTTATTATGAATAGAAAGAGTATTGCTTTTGAGAAGAGGAGAGAGGGCCTGGGAAGATACCAGCAACTTTGCCTCGGATATTAATAAAATGCTTTTTCCAGGTAAATCTTCTATCAAGGGTAACCCCCAGATACTTGGTGTCATTAGTCCAAGGAATAGTAGTGTTATTGATAGTAATGCGATTGGGAAATTAGTTTTCTAGAGAAATAGACAGCAGCTGTTTTCTGCTCGTTGAGCTTAACACGCCACAGGGTACACCAGTTAAGGAATTTATCTATGTGTTTTTGGAGAATTTTGTATAATGTGAATGGGTGTTGTGCAGAGGCGTACATTGCCGTGTCGTCCGCGTACAGGCCAAGATAAGTCCTCAGTGTTCTAAATCCAAACGGCAATATTCAAAGACTTCACACCGAAATGCCAGTTAAATTTTTCTGGTTCCAGAAGTTTTTTCCAGCAATAAATCTACAGCCCTGAAATATGACGGGAGCGAGACATAACGAACGACACCTCAGCCCGTGATATTGACGGGAGCGATAATTAAGGGGTTCACTTTAAATACTATTCAAGGGCACACTATATGCATTATGGCATATATTTTATGATACAAGAAAAAAAAAATTGGATAAAAATAAAGAATTTTCCTGAATATTTTAAGCGTTACGAAGAACTTTTCAAAATGCCCCATGCGCGTTCCATATCAATTAAAATCTCCAATATTTCTTATGAAAGTTGGATTTATATATAAATATAAAATTGTGCATCGAATTTTCTATATTTGAATAATAAAGGTAAGGATAAGCACTCTAATTTTTACGAAATTTTCAGCATTTTTGCATCCTAGTTCTGCAATAAACTACCTTTAACTTTTCCAATTATATTTACTTTCAGAAACTATGCACAGTTTTATTTGTATGTATGAACCGAACTTGCATAAAAAGTATTGGGGATTTTAATTGGTATAGAATGCGCATGGGGGCATTTTGAAAAGTTCTTCGTAACACTTAAAATATTCAGGAAAATTCTTTATTTTTATCCAATTTTTTTTTTCTTGTATGATAAAATATATGCCATAATGCATATAGTGTCCCCTTGAATAGTATTTAAAGTGAAAAAAAATGAGAAGGTCTCTGTCCTGTCCCCTTTAAGGGGGTCCGAGACACAAAAATCTCCAAATTTTCTAAAAAACTTTTATTGCATGAAAAATTTCTCTGTATTTTTTTGCTTAAAATGACGTTTAAATCATGTTTCTATCTTAATTAGAACAGGAAATAGTAATTTTTTTCGTTTTGGTCTGTTTTCAAAATTTAGCTTCCAAGCAATGATTGTCATGAAAAGGACTTCTTGTGAAAATACGTTTTTCTTCATGGGTTTTTTCACCATTTCTCCTATTTAAGTTGTTATAAGTCAATAACCGTTAAAGATAAATGGTTCAAACTTGGAACATGTCTTTTTCAATTGTTTTACTCTAATTTAGATTCAGCAAATTTGAAAAAAATATTTACTTTTGAAAGTATGAATTTGTTTAAAAGTTATATCATTTTTTTTTTTCAAATTTTTACTTTAAAGGTTTATAATTTTTTTTTAATTAATATTTTTAAAAAGGCTGAATCTAAATTAAAACTTATATATTTCTGTTTATTTAAATGTAAACAAATTGAAATTCTACAAATGATATTTCGAGTTATAACGATTTTAAATTATCCCACTTTTTAAATAAATTTTAAATTTTTAAAAATTTGGGGAACTTTTACCATGGGATTTTGTTTACAAATGATGTCATTAACCATCACAAAAAAATTCAAAAATTTAACTCATTAAATCAAAATTATTTTAAAATGTGTCCCGGACCCCCTTAAACGATATGTTTTCAATTTACTGAAAATTTAATTTATCCAGAGTGAATGTTGAAGCGCTGTTTTTTGAAGTTTAATTCTTATCAGAAATTTCTATCATTCTTTATCTTGTGTTCGCAGGTGTGCATATGTTTTTGAAATATGTAAAGATGAATGAATGAATGATTAAATCGTCTAGTCCACTCGCATCATTTGCTGAGCAAAGCTTGTCACGCGATGCTGAGAAAACAAAGCAACTGAAAGGGGATTAGAACTGACGTAAATGGATTGAGCGTTAGTACTAACTATGCTTCACGCAGGCCGCACGTGGTCCCGAATATATATATATAGATGAAAGTATCAAAATTAAATTCCTTTTTAAACTTAAAATAAATACTTTTTCAAAATTTCTTTCTTTTCCTAAGGTGAAATCTAATGGCAAAGTTACGTTTCATCTTTGACATTGATTGATGTAATGAATACTTAAAATCATAAGTTTATGTTATAATGAACATTATATGATTTATAAAAACTCTTAAACAGCAATTATATTTTCCGAATGTGACAGCTATTAGATTCAGTTGATTACTTAAGTAAACAGAGTATATTGCAGCAAAAAATTTTAATCAACTTTCTCCATATTTGACGGTTATTAGAGGTGGAACAGATAAATCAGATTAAATCATAACAAAACACAATTTCACATTAATATCAAAATAAGTACAGTAGAACTCCAATTATCCGAATCAATTGGAACCGGAACCCATTCGGATAATTAAAAATTCGGATAATTGGATTTTTTCCGTAAAATGGGTTTATTTTTAATTAATTACTGTATGTTGAAAATGGGAGAAAAAAAGCTATTTTTAAGGAAAAGGAGCCTTTGATTACTTAAATGAAAAACCAACACTTTTACATGTTAAGTGTACTTACAAGTGCTGTATATTAGTACAGTATGCACGTACCGTACTGTAAATGAAAGTCATTGCTTGCTGAACATCTCGGTCAAAGTAAGCTGTCTGACACTCTTCATCCGTTTTCGAGCAGCCAAGTCGCGCATCCGTTTGACAGTGAGAAGTTACATGTGGTCACACTCGAGCTGACGCTCCATCCACTTCAAAGCAATTTCAAGGCCGGCAAATGCTGAATTCCGTCATTTTTTTTTTCTGAAATTCTGAAAGCGATTCGGATAGTCGGAGTTCGTATAATTGGAGTTCTACTGTATTTGAAATGACTTATCTCTCTATGATTAATCATTAATGTCAAAGGTGGTAATTACATGTTAGTGGTGCAATCAAGATGATACAAGATATCTGTAATCTCAGAAAACCCATCATTAAAAATAGTTTTAACCAATAAAATTACAGTTTCCTCTTTCTGACAGGTCTGCCTGCCTTTCTGTCAGAAATAATGTGAATTGCCCCCTTTTTTTACAGTCGGGGGCAAAGTTTACTCGTGGCTGTTTTTACGAGGATGATTTGTTAAAAGTAACCTGTGCTACTCTACGAGATTTTCGTGCGCTATGATTGGCTGTTCTTTCTTTCTAACCGATGACCAGCCCCCTACGTGCCGGGTCGCCCCAACTGAACGATTTTGATACCTGGTATCGGGGCGGGTGACCGCCAAATCGCCGCATAGCAGCAATAAATATGACGAGCGCCTAGATCTTCAACCTATTGGCTGTGCCTACTACTTGGTTGTGAACTTAGTTAATCCGGTTACTTAACATTTTGATATCGTTGATTGGTACCTGCGCTTCGCTACTCAAGTTGATCTCGTAATTTAGAACCTTTGTCAGATGACGAGACCTTCATCTGGCAAGGCACCTCCAGAGGTATAATTCAAAGGTGACTCGGAGGACTTTGTACCCACGACCGATTTTATATGAACCAGACGCCATTAGCGGACATCGGCTGTCTTTAAACCGATGATCAGACCCCTAGCTGCCAGATTTCCCTAGCCGAACGAGTATACCTGTCTGGCACCTTAGCGGTTGTCCGTTTAGTCATCGCATGGTGGTCATCCAGTAGGGAAATGTGCCGGCCGACCTAATTGCAGAGCCTGTTATTTTGCTGATTTCTCTGTTATGCCGCTTACTTAACTAATTTGTTGATTTGGCTCCTGCACATTACACACACAAATCCTGCTTGGGGGGTAGGGAAACCTGGATTTTAGATGTTTAATCGGTGGTGGGTACTTGTGTTATTGGTTATGTTAATGCAGCGACGGGCAATTCGCAACCAGCTATTCCAGCGATTCTGAAGCTGCTAATGTACAACAGAATAACGAAAAATATTGATTTTATTAAATATTATGAATGATATTAACTCGTTTTTACTCCGATTAGTAAAATGAAGCAGAAACTTAAGATGAAAATCAAAGTTGGTGTAATATTGAAGTAATAACACTGAAATATTAACATGTGTAACAAAGTTTTGAAACATTAACATGTATGAGAAAGAAGTAAGTTTTGAGATTAGCACATCCGACAGCTTTTTACGATGTAACTAAGGCTTTTATTTCTTGCACAGGACTTTTCTCTCTCTAAATAGTCTGTAATACATCAGTTTAATTAAATTTAAAAAATCAAAAAACCCGACTGCGTAAAGAGCGTACTGATTATTTCTCACCAATGTGAAACTATTTTTTTTTTTCAATTCCTACTATTAGCTCGCACTCTCGCTATATATATCTTGTTCAAATTTTCAATCGTTAATAAAATACTTATTATTCATCCACTCAAGTTCAAATAATTTTTTTAAAACTTGTAGTGGATGACACTTGATGTTAATCCAGTTTTTTTTTTTCAAATATTAATTCATAAATTAAATTAATTTTCAATAATCGAGAGAGCCTTCTTCTTGATCAAGGTATTTTAAGACCGAGAGAGCCCTTTTCTTGATGAAGGCATTTTAAGCGGAGGAAAGAAAAATGGGAGAAAAAAAATTCCCTTATTGACCTAAGTAGGAATTGACTTACAATATATATATTTTTTTTATGTTACTTGTTTTTTTTTATATTATTTTTATATTACTTACCTATTTTTTTATTTACTTGTATTGATGATTTTAAAGTAGTGTTTAATTGTTAGTTCCTATCTATAAACACTGTTTTGATGTGGTCAATAGATGTCTATGATGGTTAGAGTTGCAGTAAAGCTAGAGATCCTACCTACACAACTTCCAGGTTGTATAATATTTTAACGGAGCTTCTGAGTGTAAAATAGTCAATGAAACATAGTCTTCATTTTGAAAGACCTATCCAATGATATGCCACTCAATAGGGTGCGTAATTTTTTTTTCGTCTCTACCGCCATTTTGAGTTTATGAAAACAAAACCTAGCCTATAACCATCGAGCCGTTAAGACGAATCGATATATACCTCATTCATTAAAATCCATCTAGCCGTTGGGATGTTTCGAGGGTATAAAGAAATTCACATACACAGATACGCGTGAAACACATAACCCTTCTTGGCAGTCGGGTAAAAAGGTATAGGATGGTCTCTTTATTTTCTATAAATACACATCTTTCTATACTAGCGTCTTATAGGATGTAACAAAACTTGCTTTGTTGGATCAACGTCTGACTTTTTGTGGCTTCCTGGTAGATTTTGCAGGGCTAAAAGTATTTTCTGTTGAACGATTTTCGATGTTTCCACGAATCTGTAGCCTAATCTCTTCCGGAATACAGATTATGGATGAGTTTTCATTGAAACTTGAAAGCCCTGACAGTCTCTATAATTTTCTCCAGAATTGTAAACAGAGCCGTAACTAGGCAGAAAATACTTTTTAAAAGACGCATATCTTTTAGAATATGGTATAATGTTACATTTATTCCTTCAAGTACTTGTGAAACCTGTTTCGGTGTCTTGTATGCAAACTGAATACAAATAATTATTGTTTTGTATAAAAAAGAAGTTTTATCCCACATAAAGAAACAAAACATATTTGATTGTTTAAATAGCATAAATTTTCCGCAAAATTTATTCATTTCGAATATATTTTAATAATCTGAAAATTAGTTCTTCAATATCTGGAAAATCTTAGGGTTTGTTTTCGTGACTGCTTCATTCTGCTTAACAAAAAGAAATCAGGAAATGATAAGTGCAAATAAAGCTCACCAACTATACACGACCTTACCACATAACAAAGCATGTATTTTAACGATGTCCAGCACGCGAAGTGGAAGTTAAAATTATCTCAACTAATAAGAATGTACTTCCCAATACGGTAGGCTACAGAGTACTTCAATTAATGGTCACACCAAGAAGAAACAAGAAAAAAACATCATGCGTCAAGCATAGATTATGAAACACTTTCCAACGCTTCCAAAATACTTTAACAAAACTTGGTCATTTAATAATGTAAATAAGGTACCCAAGGAAACATTTAGAAAACTCGGAGTACATTTGAAAATCAGATTTTAGTAATTAGCGTTGATAGCCGGTAAAGTGCTTTAATTTTTTTGTGCAGCTCTGTAGATGATCTATATATTTGAATATATTCTGCGTAGTATGCTAAAATTTAGTATATAGTAAGAAAACGTATAGCACAGTTAAAAATTCACCTTCAGCAATTTCTACAAATAGACGGAAAACGTATTTGAATTCTTTTGTACAGTCCTGTATATATACCTATAAATTTTTATACACGTAATACATTAAGATGAAATTTAATTCAGGCAAATACACGCTTAAAAATACTAAAATCATACTTTCAAAAATTATCGTCCATTAGGCAAGCCATGTATCCATTTTTTTTTGCATTGCTCTGTATATGATTTTATTTATATTCCAAAAACATGTCTTGAATTATTAAATGTAGTTGAGCTTGAAAATACATATCTCAAATTAAAAAATCTCTGCCGGATCGGCCTACAGGTGGAGGTAGATTTTGAAGTACTAATTTCAACAACGAAAACTAAATCAAGATTAAAAAAAAAAACAATTTAGCAGTTTTATCTGGTCGCTTTAGGCGAGTTTTTAATTTCACTTTCCTGTAAGAGCTGGTTTTATCATAATCATATTAATACCACATTTTTTTCTTCAACCTCGATTTATATATATATATATATATATAAGATTTGATCATAAAAAAAACTTGCCAATACAAAAATTTTATATAATATTAAGAAGATTTATAATAAATCTAAGCGGATTGGATATCTTGGAAATAAACGAAGTTATGATTTTTTTCTTCTTCAACCCCGCCTTTTAATTTTTTTAATTCATTTATTTGTTAATTTATATATTTTTTTGCGATAAGAGTTGACCCTATCAAAAACTTGTCAATGTAAAAGTTGTAGATAATATTAAGAAGATTTATAATAAATTTAAGTAAATTTCATATCTTGATTATTGACGAAAATATGATTTTTTTCCCCTAAAATCCTATTTTTTCGCCCCTTGAGCTCATTTTTAATTTTATCAAAAATCAGTCATACATAAATTTTTGGTCTTTTTCCTAGAAGTAATAACTTCAAACTGATTTGATATGTATTATAATTAAGAAGTTGAGGGAGTTTTCGGTTTTCATAAAGCCCCTCCCTATTTCCACCCCCTTGGTCCGATTTTGCCAATTATCGAACTTGTCCGAGATTTCTGTCCCTTGCTTTTATTTATCAGTTTGGAAGAGATTTGTGGAGATTTATGGAAGTTATCGTGTCCGTAAAAAATGATATATATATATATATATATATATATATATTACATAGAGAGAGAGTTAGATAGAGAGGGTTAGAGAGAATTAGAGAGAGAGGATTGGAGAGAGTTAGAAAGTTAGAAAGAGTTAAAAAGAGAGTTAGAGAGAGAGGGGTGAGAGAGAGATTTGAACTGTGGTTGGTTTTGGGTTCTAGGGGTCATGATCGAAGTTGATCTGCAGAAATTCCAACATAGGGGAGAATGCAATAGTATTTTTTACGAAATCTACCTAAAACACCTTGAAGCAATTCACGCTCATTCTCAGTATTGCTTACGAATTCTTTTTTGCAGCCTTGTATAGGGTCTATAAAATTCATACACAACGCGTAGCATGCCAAAATTTAAGTAAACTTAAAAACGCACTTTCAGCAATCTTCTCTAAAACACAACACTCCGGATTTCTATTGCATCTTTTATGTGTCCCTGTAAATAAAAGATAAATGCGATGAGCATCATATTCTAATGCAAGCATCCTGTAGTAAACCTCAGTGTATATCAATTTCATCATGTTTGAAATAGGGCAACATAATTAAACGCGAATGGCTTTTCCCCGAAGACCGGTACATAAACTTTTTGTGTGACTCTGTAAATGAATCATAAATCCCCATATTCAACAGAAAGCATGTTTTAGTGCACCTCAGCAATTCATATCAATTTCATTGTGTTTGTAACAGAGTAACATCAATTTCTCTTCATATTCCATAATATAACGGATCGCTATTGGTTTCCTGTGTATACATACTGTAAATGGTACAGAAAACATATTCTATGGTAATCATGTGCCGTGCACCTCAATAATGTACATAAATTTCATTATCTCCATACATAATTTTTCCGCATAGACCATAATGTAACGGAATACTTTTGAATGCTCCTGTAAATGAAGTATAAATGTCAGACACTTTATTTTCAATACCGAACCTGCCAGGGTATACCTCAATAACCTATATCAATTACATGACAATCCGAGTATATTTACAAGAATTAGAGCTCGGTCAGACAAACCCAATTCATAAACACTTTTCAAATACTATGTTGGAAAGTGTTAACACGTTGAATGCCAAGTCTGTTTTGTCTGTCTTTCCGTTTGGGACACGAAATAAGGTACCCGTTTTGCACAATCTAATAGTGTCAGTCACCGATGACTGACGAGGCCCTCAACGTGTTAAAAATCTGTGCATTTGTCATTTTCAAAAGTTTTACCTGTTTCGCTGTTGGTGAGTCAACTCCTCAATTCTCCTCGCTAATGTTAAATCTATGGACGTAGATTGCATTCGTATATGGGCATTCTTACAACCTTTTGACTTTCATGTCCCTGAATAAAACTTTTTATTTTAATACACTTTGTGTTTTTTCTATTTCATATACTGGGAACATCCCATTGCATGATTGTACAACAATATTAACGAGATAAATAAGTTTTGGACGATGTTTGGGGGGTCCAAACACCCGGAAAACTCCTATACCGTCCCGTGTCCCTGATGCTGATTTTTAAGTTTGGGGCTGTCTGGATAAAATTGTTTCAATAAAAATAATTCGATGTAATTTTTTTCTGAAACTAGAACTATTGTTTTATATAAATATGTAGCTAAAAATTAACCTACACACATTTTTAGGGTTATTATTTTTTTAACTCTGTCCCTGGGTTTTAGATTACTTACCATCCCTCTTCTAAAATTATACAGAAAATCATTTCAGATACAGCCAAGAATTTTTTTCAAGTTTTTTTCTCATGCAGAAGTTTTCTAGAGAAATATTGTCTAAAATTCTTTGGCAGGAAATTTACTGTAGAATTTAAATATCAATTTCAAGCATCGTGGCTTTATTGGTAGTCTCACCGTCCCCAAGGTTTATTCCTGCACTTTTCGAGGTAAATTAAAAAAAAATATATTTAATCCAATGTCAACAACAAAATCAATGAACATTGTGGCTACCACTTAGTCTTAACATGATTTTCCTAAAAATAGGTGGAAATTTTCCTTACCGTCGCTTTTTTTTTTACCATTTCGTCCCTTTTTTCCAAATACCATCCCCTTTTTTTACCTTACCATCCCTTCTTTAACACCCCTTTAAGACAATGTTATACAAAAATTCTGTATTAAAAGTACTACATTGTTATTATTTCTTATTTGAATGACCTGTGGGTACTATGCAAATTCATTATAAGTAAAAATTTAGAAGAAAATAAAAAGTTATAGGGGTAGAAAAGTAAGGAAAATTAAACTCGCAAGTTTAACTTAAACCTCAGTTGAATAAAAAAAACTTTCGCTGCTGACCATTTTTTCTTTATTTTGAATCATCAAGGCATTCGTCTATCGGATTAAAATGTTATTTTAGTAAGTTTAATTTTGTCAGATTTTTTTCCCCATAAGTCAAAAGATTGTGAGAATGCCCCATATGTTATTGATATTCAATATGGCATGCTCGGTATTGCAAATGCAATGTATAGCAGTTTCGGTACATTTACAGGACTACTTAAGAGTTTTGTTACATTGCGGTTTATGGGGGGAAATCGTTTGCCGTGTATTCTAATGATATTACAGTATTTTAAACATATTGAAATTGATATATGTCACTGAGGTGTACTACAAGGTTATTACTATAGGATATATTATGCATCGAACTTATCGTTTATTTACAGTGACACACAAAAGAATTTGGCTATAGAAGAAAATGCGCAATAATCGATCTATTGAAGCCTACGAACAGTAATTGCTGGGATTTTGAAATTTAACTTATTTTTTTTAAAATATTACTTGGTGTGTATAAATTCTATAGATCACATATACAGGTCGTACAAAAGTTCTCAAAAACATCCGTTTATTGGTGGAAATTGTTGAGTGGACAAGGACATTTTCAACTGTGCTATCCGTTTAACTGAAGTAACTTTTAGCATACTATATAGTATGCATACATATCAGTAGCTCATATATACAGGCTGTGCAAAAAAAACCCAAAATCGTATATTTTAACGACTATTCGTGGTAATAGCAGAAATCCAAATTGTTTATTTAGACGTCATCTTTCACCTTAGTAATATTGAGTTTCATAATCTATGCTGTATGCATGATTTTTCGTTCTTGTTTTCTTAACTTTCAATAAAGTTCTAAAATATATTATTAATTTTATTTCAAGTGTTAAAATCATACTCGCAGCTTATCAGCTTTTAATGCATAAAATATTAAGAGTCTACACTAGTCACAGGAAAAAACGCTCAAGCTAATGTTAATCCTATGGGAACGATCTTTACAGATTTCTCGCTCGCATTTTAATATTTTTAAATGATTTTTTTATGCATAGGATACCTGATGTCGATATCTTTTTATTGTGTGCTTGCATTTTTTCGATTTTAGTTTTTTTATTTTTTATATGCGGATACTTTCACTTTTGAAATCGGTTAATACCGGTTCTGAAAGTGAAATATCCTCATAACCAGATGACATTAAAAAATACTTTTTTTTACATGGATGATCCTTTAAATTTCAAAAATGTATTAAATTTTGAGGTTTCTAAAGATAAAGAAGCCTTTTCGGAATCATGGGTAAATCGGAAGTGGTTATTATATACATTTTCGTTTGGCGTTATTATAATTTCATTGGCTAAGAAAGAAATGTTATTTTTTTACATTGTAGGGCGGAAAAAGGGCTACTCCATAATTTTTGATAAATTCTATTTGTTCCACAAATTTAACTTATGCGGCGATATATGCGGTGATTTAAGAAAAATTCTGGGTTACATGTGGCCCTTTGCATTAAAAATGAAATATATTCAACAGAAAAGAAGCAAGATAAACATTATTTGATAGAACAAAATCTTGGAAATTTTTTGTAAGAATTATTTATTTTAATAATTAGAAATATTTGTTTTTCGATTTTTGAGAAAAACTTAATTTGTGTTCTTGATTTCTGTATTCTACTTAACCCTTTCGGGACGAGCGTCACGTATACGTAACGAATAAGATGCTCAGAATCTCCGATTAGCAAAGAAGTTCTGTTCAGACGCTCACCCGATCTGACGCCATGTGATTTCTACCTGTGGGGGTTCATAAAAGATCGTGTGTATGTGCCTCCACTACCAACTAGCCATTACCGATGTTGCAACAATGACCCCACAAACACTAATCAACGTTTGGGAAGAACTAAGCTATCGACTTTATGTATGCCGTGTGGTGAAAGGTGCGCACATTGGACACTTGTAAGCTTGTTGGTAAAACTGTTTGAGTTGCTCCTTCATTTTATATATTAATTTTAATTTTATGTAATAAATACTACCAAGGTTAAAAAACCGATATTTTTTTAAAAACACCCTGTATTTAAGTAAGTCTGAACAAGGATGCTCTGCCAATGGTTTTTTACTTAATTTCTACATAACCTGCAAAATTTAATCTACGGAAATTCTAACTTCCGTAGAATTGAAATATTTACTGAACAGCATACCAAGAAATACACTAGAAAGCTAGCCCAAAGCCCGTCCTCAATATGTTTAAGTAACTCTGAACAAGGGTCAATGTTTTTTACTTAATTTTTACGTGACTGACAAAATTTAACCTACGAAAATTCTAGCTTTCGTGCAGTCAATTTACTAGACCACTTTTACAATAACAGACCACAATTAGACCACAATTTAAATCAATTTACTAGGCCACTTTTTACAACAACAGACCACAATTTAAATCAATTTACTAGACCGTTTACCAAGAAATACATCAGAAAGCTAGCCCAAAGCCATGTAAAACAAAAGCTGCTGTTAGCACAGCTTCAATATGCTTAAATCAAGGGTCAATAGTTTTTACTTAATTTCCAAGTGACTGACAAAATTTAACCTACGAAAATTCTAAATTTCAGATGCCTGGTATTCAGCTGAAATTCTGGCTACGTTTGGTCAGTTAACACGTTAAGCGCCACGTTAATCACCGGTGACTGATACTGAACTTTCCGCTTAGAACGCGTTCACCCATGACTGACGGTCTAAAATATGATATAAAACTAAATACATGATATTATTTTAATTACTGAAAATGTATTTAAAATTTACTTATCGTTTATTTATTACAAGATTACGTTTTACGTAATTTTTAGGAAAGTATAAATTTTTCAGTGCCAGTCACCGTGGTACTCAACGTGTTAAGGTAATTTCTCTGGAGTATAATATTTTACTGTACTACAGAATTATTGAATAACTACATAATCAACCCGGAATTTTAATAACAAATATAGTATGTTATTTTTAATACTAGCATGAAAAATGAACAGTGTTCAATTCTTAAAAAAACTTAAGATAACTTCCTGAAAGATATTTCATTTTATTACAGAATGGCTGGTTTAATGATCAATCGGAAATGAACTTTCATTTTAAAATAATCAATATCTTCTTTTAATTTACTAATAATTGCATGAAAAATGAATTAATCAAAAGAAAGCAAAACAAATACCATTTGATTGAACGAAATACTAAATATTGTCTATAAAAATATTCCTTTTGAAATATATTTTGATGATTTAGAAAATTAGGTCTTAAATTTTTCAAAAAGCTCAGGAATGCTTTCGTGACTGTTTTATTCAGCTTAACAGAGTTCATTCAGAAAGTGGCAAATGTATACAAACAAAAATAAAAAGTCAACTACACACGAATTTACCGCATAAGAAAGCATGCAGTTTAATGATGTCTAGCACGCAAAGTGGGGAAACATCACAATTTCGTCATTTGATAAATTATATGCTAGCTAATCAGAAAAGCAGTATCGTACAGTGCGGTTATGGGAAAAAACATCGATTAATGTTATACCACACTTGTGGAAAAGCGAAGAGGTATACACACATGTATACATTTGCACATAGGAGTATACCAAATCGATAAGCAAGACAAGATAATAAGAAGTACACAAGTGCGGGAGAAATCTGGTCCGAAGCCTGTGTAAAGTAGAAGTTATTGTTAACCACCTTCAACCTGTTTGCTCAATGTTCCTGACAAGTTAATTTCAGACACTTCGAAATATCTATATTTCAGATGTCCAGTATTCCGAAAAATTCTGGCTGCATTAGGCTACTTGACAAATCTTCCTCATTTATTGTAAAGTGGCTGAATTATTGACCGCTGTTTAACTAACCCTGTTTTTCACTAATCAACATAGTATTCATTATTATAAATAATTTCGTGAAAAATGCGTTCTACTTCACATAAAGAGGCAAAACAAGCAGTATTTGATCGAATAAAATCCTAAAGAGTTTACGTAAGATTTATTATAATAATTAGAAATATTCGTTCTTTTAATTTCCGAAAAAGTTTAGATTTTGTTTTCATGACTATTTTGTTTTGCTTAATAAAAATAGTACAAAAACTGGCAAATGCAAATAAACACGATTTTAGCACCTAACAAAGCATGCATTTTAGTAATGTTCAGCACGCGAAGTGGAGAGACATCACGATTTTCAGATTCAGCAATTTCTATCCTGGCTATCAGTAAAGTAATATATAATACCTAATGCAGTGCGATCAATACCAATTTGAGAGCAGGCCGAGAGAAAAGCTCTTTTTTGTTTCCCCTGTCTTAGGACGGAGGTCATGACGTCAGATCACATGATCCTCAGTCAACCCAACCTATCTGAGAAAGCTCTTTTTTGCTTACCCCTCACTAGTACGTCTTTCTGGACCGATTGGCTCAGCGTAGATCATGTGATCTACCGTCATGAACTGTCCCAAGCCACCGCTCTAACAAACGAGTTTTCTCGGCCGATTATGAAGTCGGCCGCGATACAGTGACTAGATAGGCGAAATCTTTGACTGTTGATATACCGCTCCAGAGAAAAATATAAACAATCTCATACATATACATATATACGTGAACGGATGAGTAATTGAAATATATAAATAAATTCATCATACCAAGAAATACACCAGGAAGCCTACCTAAAGCCTGTATAAATGAAAGCTTTTGTAAACCCATCTTTGATATGTTTAATGAGTCGACATAAGCGTGGCTTCATCCATGGTTTTTGCTTCATTTTCAAACTTCCGAATTTCATCTACAAAAACTTTAAATTTTGGATGTCAAATATTCACAAAAGATTTGGCAACGTATGATCACTAAAAAGGGGGGAAAAATCTTCCGTAGACGTATTAGATTGTTTTTCAAAATGGCTGAGGATTTTGATTATTAAACACCTTGATTTTTATTTTATTTTTGTTCCTTAAAACTGCATGAAAAAATGAAGTATATTCAAAATATAAAGAAGAAAAACAGCTTTTTATGAAATCCTATAAATACTCCTTTAAAAATTTATTTTTTTAACACTTTTCAATATTCTAGTTGAAAATCGTTTATGAATTCGGTTTGTCCGTCCGTCTGTCTGTCCGTGCTCTAACTTGCCTCAATATTTCCCGATTGCCGTAAAATTTATATGTATTATTGGGATTTACTATGGTATGTTCGGTATTGAAAATTAAGCGTGTAGCATTTTTGGTTCATTTTCACGGACACTCAAAAGAATTCCGTTACATTACGGTCTATGGGGGAAAATAGTTTGTGGTGTATTTTAATGATATAACATTATTTTAAACATATTGAAATTGATATATATCACTGAAGTGTTCTAGAAGGTTCTTACTATAGAACGTAGTGAGAATAGAATTTATCGTTCATTTACAGGGACACACAAAGGATTTTTTTACAGAAAAAAATGAACAATAAGTGAACTATTGCAGCCTACGAACAATAATTGCTGGAAGTACGTTTTCAGTTGTGTTATGCGTTTTTAAATTTATTTTTTAGATATTACTTGGTATTATAATTTCTATAGATTATATACAGGGCTGCACAAAAGTTTTCAACATTTGCTTATTGGCGGAAATTGCTGAATGGAGATTTTCAACTGTGCTATACGTTTAACTGAAGTACCGTTTAGCACACTATGTTGTATACATACATATAGATCATATGCAGAGCTTCACAAAAAATAGTATATTTACCAAACTATTCATGGTAATACCAAAAATCGGGTTTTCAAATGCGTTATGCGTTTTCCAAATACAGTGCTGTGAAGATATTATTATAGCTCACACATTTAAAACTAAAAGTTTGGCCGGTGATGTAACAGTGGAGTACATTGGGATGTCTCACAGAACCCATTTTGTTTTGAGCTCTCATCCCATTGACTGCGAACAGATTCAGCAAAGTAAAGATAAAGATTTTATTGAAGAAATGTTGACATAATATACTGATGGGGTGGGCCGCTTAGAAAAAGCGTGACTTTACACAGTCAGAATATCAGCCCGAATGATACACTTACATATCGAATACACGCCACATCCACTGGAATACCAAGCCAATATGAGAGTTACGCAAACGCCAAATTATCCGTTGCATAGAAAAACAATGGGAGAGAATTTAAATTATTGGCGAATAAACTGATAAAGACAAAATCGTGAAAATAACTTCAAGCAACCCTACCAAAACATTAACAATACGTAAAATTTAAATATATTATAGATGTCAAATATAATTTTATGATTAAATTTATTGCCTGAGTTAAAATGCAAGAAATGGATAACATCTCCTTGTTAATAAAAATGATCGCTTTCTTTTATAAACAAAGCAAAGGAAAATTACCCACATAAATATTGTACCTAAAATAGATTAGTATTAAATTAATATCGAAATGACAGAAATTTAATTATCGTAAATCAAGTATAATTTAAGCTGTTGACTTGCAGATATAAAATAGCGAAATGAAAATGATAATGAATCATTTCGTTAAAAAGACATGTTTATTATTTAATGTTTTACTTCCGCATGAAAGAGACGAGAAATAAGCCTGAAATTACTTTTTAACAAATCCAGTTATGACTGACTGAATACATGGAAAGAAAAAGAAAACATTAATTTATAAAGAATTAAAAGACAATATATGATGATTGCATCATCATAAGTGCACTCCCGATTATCCGGGTTAATCACCGGGAGAGGTCGCACAGACAATCGAAAAACATGGATAATCCGAAAACTCCTTTTTATTAAAGAAAAAATCAACATCAGTACAAACATATAAAAATTACTTACATTTGCATGTTGTATAACATCAAACTAGAAAATTTCCTTTTAATATTTACTGCTTAAAAAATCTGTAATGCATCTTTGCTTCTGCTGTTTTTTCATTTCTTGTCTTACATCAACACATACTTTACGAACCGCAGTAATGTCCCAGTAATCAAATTCTCTTTCTCCCTTATAGTCTAACAAAGTTTCCACAGATTGTAGAGAAGTAGAATGAGAAATTGCATTTCTCTCATTTAGTACATCTTCTGCATCAGTACTATCATCACTATTAAATTTAACAACACAGTTATAAACGATGTCTTCATCTATCAAATACTGGAAGCCAGGCCCACAAGCCCTCCCATCCCCTTTAACCCTACCCGTCAAATAGGTTCCAGAGCATTCTCTGCGTACTTCAGAATACTATCAGCTAAACCGGAAAAGATTCTAATTCACACCAACATCGATTTTACATGCATAATAAGCGTGAAAATGTTTGTCTTTATTTATTTATTGTGAGTCCTGAATGAGCACGGATAATCCGCAAACCAGATAATCCGCGCACGGATAATCGAGAGTACACTGTAGTTCATTTAGACAACATCTTTCACCTTAATAAAATATGGAGTTTTGTTATAGTACGCTGTGAATCTTTATATACTTTTCAGAACATTTATTTTGTCACCTTTTTTACAACACTTTGAAGTGCACCTTTTGGAACAATTTTTAGAATACTTCTGAGAACACTCATTTTTTTCCAGCACACTTTCTATAGCACTTTTTGAACATTTTTGGGGACGCGTGATTTCACAAGTGTGCACAAATATATTCTCAATCTGCTCTCAAATATGATCCCAAGTTTAGGTTTAACAAATATCCTGAACAGAACACATTCGGTACACTTTCAGAACCCTTTCTTTAGAGCGGAGCATATTCGGAACACATTTCAGTACACATTAAGGTAAATGGAATACTTTTTTGAATCAAAGTGTTCCAAGTGTGTTCTCAATGGTGCTGGGAATTTGCAGTGACGTGCTGTATGTTTTGGGAAGTGTTTTACAATCTATGTCCTACGCATGGTTTTTTGTTCTTGTACAATTATATTTAAAAAATTAGAAACGTTTTTACATCTCTGGAAAAGTTTAGACTTTATTTCGTGACTTTTTTATTCTGCTTAACAAGGGCGTTGAAGAGTTGCACAGAAAGTGCAAAAGTAAACAAGCAAAAATTTTCCATCTAAACAGGACATAACAAAGCATGCATTTTTATAATTCCCAGCACGCGAAGTGGGGACAGATCAGTTTCGCCGTTCGATAAATTCTATTTCAGCTAATCAGAAAAGGCCTGCTCCCTGTTATTCCATTTTATTAAGGCATGGCAGGAACCGCACCCATATTAAGGCTGGAGATTTTAGCCTTTAGAGAAATTGCAGCATGTAACGTGAAGACAAGTCACATGAGTTAGGTAAGTTTGAAGGACAGCTTCCTGCCAAATATTGAGTTGATAAGGAATGTGACACGGTAATTAAAGAGAATTTCGTTGCGATAGGCTCTAAAGTATTCCTAGTGTAAATGATTTGTTTTACAAATGTTGGAGAAATTATAGCAAGAACAACTGTGATTAGTTTAAAAATGGCTTGTTCTGTTCCCATAAATTTTCTAAGTTCATTTTATTTTTAAATTCTCATAAAAATATAAAACTTTGCGTCTCTGTTTATATTAATATACCATAAATTAATGTAAATAGATATATTTTAATGTAGATACACCAAAATGCTTTTCTTTTTTGTTCATTTAACTTTTATTTTATTTTTTTGCATGCAAAGATATTGTAATCTATTTTTTACTTATTTCCTGCTATGCTAAAATTACTAAATGTTGTATTGCCATCGAAACACGCCTATTTATATTTAATTTTTATAAGTTTATTTAATAATAGATTAATAAATTCGTTTTAAGGCATTTTCCAATTAGCCCGCCACAGGTGATAAATCGCTGAATTTTCTCTGTAATCCGCACAATTGTATACGAGTTGAAAGAACAATGGATTTAATTATGCGCCTATAAATGCTTTACAAAGTAGACCAAATGGCTGTGATACTGCAATAATGAAACATTTCAAAGTCTAAAAATTAGAAAATAAATTATAAAAAATGTAATATTTAAGAAAATACGTTTTTTACTTAACATTATATTACGATTATAGGGTGAGAAATCAATTTAGAAATTCTAAAAAGGGAGTTTAAATAATGTTTCATTTTTTCTTTCTTGTTACCTATATCTTAAGGGGCGAAAATTATATATATATATATATATATTTTAATAAATTCACTTGATTGCTCTTTCTACTAAGCACATTAAAACAGTGAATTTTTCATAATCAAGTTCGGTGCCCACATTAAATAAATGTATTGCAACGGACATTTTGGTGAAAAAACATGAATTGTAGAGAAAATAAGTAGAGAAAATAAGTAGTGAAAATATGCAGAGAAAATATGTAGAGAAAATAACACTAAAAACTTATGAAAGAGTGTCTTATAAAAAAACTATTTTTACTTTTATACTTATTTAAATTATACTTTAAAAATTAGGAATGTTAGTTCAGAAATCCGTGGAAAAGATTAACGCTTATATTTCGTGACATCTTTATTTCGCTTAACAAAGGATTTGAAGAATTGCACAGAAAGTGGCAAATGTAAACAAGCAAAAATTCTCTATCTAAACAGGACATAACAAAGCACATTTTTACACAGGACAACATTTTTATAATGTCCAGCACGCGAAGTGGGGATAGATCCCAGTTTCGCCGTTCGATAAATTCTATTCCAACTAATCAGAAAAAGCCCGCTCCCTGTTATTCCATTTTATTAAGGCATGGCAGGAACCGCACCCATTAACGTTGGAGATTTGAGCCATTAGAGAAATTACAGCATGTAACGTGAGGACAAGTCACATGAGTTAGGTAAGTTTGAAGGACAGCTTCCTGCCAAATATTGAGTTGATAAGGAATGTGACACGGTAATTGATGAGAATGTCGTTGCATTAGGCTCTAAAGTATTCCTAATGTAAATAATTAGATTTACAAAAGTTGGGGAAATGCAAGAATAACTGTGAAATAGCTTAAAAATGGCGTGTTCTCTCCCCGTAAGTTTTCTAACCTCATTTTATTTTTTACATTTTATAAAAACATGAAATTTTGCACCTCTGCCTATATTAATATAATATAGATGGATAGATTTTAATAGAGATACATCAAAAGACTTTTCATTTTTATTCTTTTAACTTTTTTGCATCTAAAGATTATGTAATCTATTTTTCGCTTACTTCTTGCTATGCTAAAATTATAATATATATATATATATAACCATTAATTAAACATTACCGACCATCATATATATATATATATATATATATATATATATATATATATATTATTATTATTATTATTAGGTTCTTCTTTTTGTGACATTTGTATAATAATAATTGTTTTAAAATAAATTAATAGATGGCAGCACCATAAATTTTGTATTTTTAAAGCTTTTAATAAAGTAATAATTTTAATTTTTTACACCAGGGGGTAATTAACGCTGAATACTGGCAATGTTGTAAAATTGTTATTAAACAATTTAAAATTGTTTTTAGTTATTATAAATAATGTAATTATTTTTTATTTATATTATATTAATTATATTTATCACGGTATTTCAACATGAATTAACTGACTCCATAGGTTTTAATTTCTGTGTTAACTTAACTGTTTTATTCACCTTAATTTTATCATGCTTTTTGGATTCCATGTGCGGGAATATATTTTGAAAATCTACTGGGAATTTATTCGGTATGTTTTGTAAGATTTTTATTGCTATAAATTAAATATTTAATGGGTTGTTGTTTTTTTTTCCATTTCATGTCATTTGATTATATTCTGTTTTCATCTTGAAACTATTCTTTTGGTTATATTGGTTGAGTACAGGGGAAAAAATTTTTCAGCTTATAGCTTTTTTCTCACAGAAAACAACCGATTTGCTTATATCATTGAATTCTGTACTCTTGAAAACGTAATTCAATATATATGTTTTCAAATTTTTTCGGAATCCATATTATTTTTTTCTTCCATGTTAATTCTTGTAATTAGGTATAAGGTACTTTATTTTATACATACAGTTCTATATTGTTGGTTTGTGGCGCATTTTGTTGTCAATCATTCACAATATTGCGATTTTTGATGATGGTCGGTAATGTTTAATTAATGGTTATATATATATATATATATATATATATATTACAGGTGTGTTTCCGATGACAGTACAACATTTTAATGTGTTTAGTTATAAATTAATAAATTCATTTTAAGGCATTTTCTTAATATGTTTAGAAATTAGTTATAAATTAAATTCCTTTTAACGCATTTTTCAATTATCCCGCCACCGGTAATAAATCGCCCAATACTTTTTGTAACTGGTACAATTGGATGCGAGTTAAAGCAATAATGAATTTAATGACGCGCCTGCCTATAATTGCTTGTCAAAATAGGCCAAATGGCTGTGATACTGCTACAAGGAAACATTTCAAAGACTAAAAAGTAGAAAATAAATTATAAGTATAAAATGAAGAGTGTAATATTAAAAAAAAAAAATACGCTTTACATAACTTAACACTAATTTATGATTATAGGTTGAGAAACAAATTTAGAATATCTAAAAAGATAGGTAACAAGAAAGAAAAAAAACATTATTTAAACTATCTTAAAACAGAAACAGGGAAAAATATATGTATTTAATAAATTCACTTCATTGTGCTTTTTACGAAGCGTATTAAAATAGTGAACTTTTCATAATAGAGTTCGCTGACCATAACCAAATAAATATATTGTTACGGACATTTTGGTGAAAAAACATGAATTGTCGAGAAAATATAAGATTTTCAAGGTGAACACTGAAAGCTTATAAAAGAGTGTATATATAAATATATATATAGAGAGAGAAGTATGGAAAGGTGTATGCTAGGTATAACTAGAAGAGGCAGAAAAAGAATAACCTGGATAAGAAGTCAGACGAAAGTTTTTGACATCATTGAAAGAATTAAACGGCTGAAATGGGCTGGGCACATTGCAAGAAGACAAGACAATAGATGGAGCACAAACACCCTAGAGTGGTATACAAGAGATGTAAAACGGCCAAGAAGACGACCTCAAGTAAGATGGAGTGATGAAATCAGAAAAGTAGCCGGTGTAAATTGGATGACTAAAGCACTAGACAGAAAACATTGGAAAAATCTGGAGGAGACCTACATCCAGCAGTGGATTGAAAACGGTTGATGATGATATATATATATATATATATATATATAACTATTTTTATTTTATACTTATTTAAATTATACTTTAAAAATTAGGAATGTTAGTTCAGAAATCACTGGGAAAAAAATTAGGGCTTATATTTCGTGACATCTTTATTCTGCTTAACAAAGAATTTGAAGAATTGCACTGAAAGTTGCAAATGTAAACAAGCAAAAATTCTCCATCGAAACGGGACATAACAAAGCATGAATTTAAAATTTTTATAATGTCCAGCACGCGAAGTGGAGAGAGATCAGTTTCGCCGTTCGATAAATTCTATTCCAGCTAATCAGAAAAGGCCTGCTCCCTGTTATTCCATTTTATTAAGGCATGGCAGGAACCGCACCCATTAAGGCTGGAGATTTGAGCCATTAGAGAAATTGCAGCATGTAACGGGAAGACAAGTCACATGAGTTAGGTAAGTTTGAAGGACAGTTTCCTGCCGAATATTCGGTTGATAAGGAATGGGACACGGTAATTCAAGAGAATTTCATTGCATTAGAGTGTATAGGGATTTGAAATATTCCTAGTGTAAATGATTAGTTTTAGAAAAGTTGGGAAATTACAGCGAGGTTGATTAGCTTCATAATGACTTTCCCCTTAATTTTTCCAAGTCAGTTTTAGTCTTAACATTTTATAAAAATATTAAATTTTGCGTCTATGTATATATTAATATATTTTATTTTGTGATTATATATTGCATCTTTTGAGAGTTGCTTTGGCGCCCACGTTTGCGATAACTTCGCAAATTTTCATTGATATTGATGTATAGTAATATAGATATATGGATATATTTTAATAGACTTTATTATTTTTAACTCGATCATACTGATTGATGAGGATATCATACGAACTGAAAATTTTCAACTGAGTGAAAAAACACCATGACCTGGAGTCAAACTCAAGGCCTTTAACTTAACTGCCAACGCTCTACCTATTGAGCTACCTGGATCGAAAGTCGGCGGGCACATTTCACTCACATTTTTTTTTACTCAGTTGTAAAATTTTAGATCTTATGATATACCAAACAGTATGATTGAGTTAAAAATAATAAAGTGTATGTACGTATCCAACGTTTATTGAAGTTCTGTTACCTGCGGCATATTCAGTTGAACATTGTACATGATAGACCAAATGCCAAGGCTTTCTGAGTGAATTGTGTCTGCGGTTGTTGGTCAAGGTGCTCAATATGTAGAGCGTTAGCGGTTTAAGTCAGAGACTTTGGGTTCGACTCTAGATCTAAGCATATTTTTATTCAGTTTGAAAAATTCGGATATTTTACTATAGATGCATCAATTTCAATTTATTTTTATACTCCTTTATTTAACTTAACTTAGTCCATGTATGTAAATATTGAATTTTGTAATAGATTTTTCACTTACTTCCTGCTATGGTAGAATTAAAAAAAAAAAAAAATATGTACAGATCTGTGTTTCAGATGACAGTACAACATTTTATTATTTTAGAGTTTGATTATAAATAAATAGATTTTATAGCATTTTTCAGGTGATAAATCGACAAATAATATTTATGGTTACAACTGTTTACATGTTATAAAAATACTTGAGTTCATTATTCGCAAAGCTACTATCGCCAAAATATGCCTACTGACTTTTAAACTGGAACAATGAAATATTTTTTAAATTAAAAAGTAGAAAATATAAATAAAAAATAAAGAGTAATATAAAAAAATACTCCTTTATCATTTAATAGTTTTAATATTGATTAAATTATATGTTAAGAAATCAATTTAGAAATACCGAATAGATAGACGTTTTAGTTTAAATTTACTTTTGCCATATTTCCGAAAAATTACAAAGCAAAAATTATATATTTCTTTAATATGGTTTTTAGTTCGCTCTTTCTATCAATCGTAAATCAAAGGGGGGAATTTTCAATAATCGGGAACCACGCCAGATTAATGTATTATAGTGGAAATTTTTTGGATGAATTAGTGATGAAATTAGGCCTGATTTTTAAGATAAACATAGAATGCTTAAAATATCATGTCTTTCAAAAAAACTTACTTTTATTTGAAAATCAATAACGCTTTTAGACTTTAAAAATATTTAAAGTTTTGCAAAGTTTTAACCCTTTATATCATTAGGGCAATTCCATCGTAACTGACGTAACATTTGATCATCGAATTTTGTTTTCAAAACTATGTAGAAAATTTACTAATAAAGCTAGCACAAATTTTTACAATTTTAAAACATTTCATACTAAGGACTTAATACCCAAATACCTGCAGATTATTTCAATCTCTCTTTTAGTCCAAAAATTGCAATTCAAAATTCTGTAACTGACGTAACATAAAATACACAAACACTTTTTCTGATTTCATTGAAGTGTAAAAATTATCAAAACTATTCCGTTAAAAAAAGTGATTTAATGTTCTCCACAACACTAATGCCAAATTATAACAGTAACTTGTTTAATTAATTTCTGAATAATAAAAAAGAAAAAAATGGCATTTACACGTGTAACTGAAGTAACTTTTATTGTGTAACTGGCGTAACATTATGACGTTACAAAGACAATAATGGTACTTAACCCGGGAGGAGTCGCGTGGGGTATGACATACCCCGGGTGCGTACGGTTTTTACAATTGTCACCACTATTTTTCGAAGAATAATCTTCAACTTACTTTATCGCATAATTTGTAATAATTGTCTCCCACTAAATAAGGTGACGATTGTTATTTGCACTTATTGGTGACAAACCAAAAACCGTTGTTCATACCCTGTTTAAGCGCGACTTTCCCCGGGTTAACTTAGTTTGTAAACAGTAATTTACAATGCCTTTTTATTTGGATTTTATTATAGAATATAAAAATATCAATTTTTCCAATCATACCCTTAAATTAAACATATTATAAATTTTATTCCCTCCCCCAAAAATATAATTTTCTGTGGTATTGCCCATTAAAGAAAATGCAATACAAAATTTATTTAATTCGTCTACTAATAAAAGTATATGGTACTTTTCGTACAAAATACTATGCTCGATCACATCTAGTAAGCACAGCGAAACAGTCGAAGCTAAATATTTTTTTAATGTGGTTATTTTCTCAAACACGGATTTAGCTTTTATCCTATTAAAAAATGTTTTACGAAAAATTTGCAACTACAAAACACTTCTCTGTCATAGACATTGTGAGATTTCTGAGTATTTTTTACCCGACTGCCAAGAAGGGTTATGTGTTTCACGCGTATCTGGGTATGTGGATTTCTTTATACCCTCGACACATCTCAACGGCTGGATGAACTTTAATGAATGAGGTCTTTGTCGATTCTTCTTAAACATCCGATGGTTATAGGCTAGTTTGGTTTTTATAAATTCAAATTGGCGGTAGAGACGAAAAAATGTTTTTACGCACCCTATTGATTGGCATATCATTGGATAGGATTTTCAAAATGAAGACAATGTTTCATTGACTATTCTACAGTCAGAAGCTTCGTTTAAATATTACTCAACCTGGAAGTTGTGTAGGTAGGATCTCTAGCTTTACTGCAACTCTAATCTTCATATACATATATAGGCCTCGTCAAAAAAAATGTTTATAGACTGGAACTAAGAACTAAACACAACTTAAAAGTAATAGATACAAGTAAGTAAAAAGAAATAGATAAGTAATATAAAAAATAGTTTCACATTGATGAGAAATAATTAATTAGTTTACTTTTTACGCAGTCTGTTTTTTTTTTATTTTTTAAATTTAATTAATTAATCTAATTATTCTTGCAAATATTTTGCCAAAATAGCTCTAACTACCAATTTATTAAATCAGTTTTAATTAAAAAAAAAATCTAAAAATCAAATTATTATATATATTGTTCTGGATATTTTAGACATTAACGTAAATAATTATTCAGGTGAGGCAATTTTTTTTAATCAAAAATTCAGGATTTAAAGGGTTTTATGCTGTATGCATAATAATTTAAATTATTCTAAATATATTTTTTAATGTATATCAAAGTACCTGTTTTCTATATAAAATTGCTACTTGTGTAGTGTGCTATGTTTGCAAACTCGGGATAATTTCGCAAGAATTAAATTATTTTATTTAAATAAATAAATTGATGTTTCAAAAAATAATTTAAAACAAAATTATAGGAAAAACCAGTAAACCACTATTACAAGATTCCAAATTATCGAGTAATGATATAGTATGCATGTACTGTAATCCATAATAATTTAATTATATATAAGAGTATGTATACATTGACTCAAGAAAAGGATTAATGTATTTTATTGTATTTTTGGACATATGTATAATATATTTCCTCTCTATACATCAAAACAATAGGAAAAATTGAAAATTCAAGATTTTGACATATTGTGTGTTTTTCAGGGCAAATAATTTAATATTTTATAGTACTTTTGGGACAAAGATATAAAATACCATTTCTCCAAGTCAACAGTCAAACATATATAAAAATCGCAATTTTGATTTATATGCATTTTTAGAGCAATAAGATACTTTATTAAATCGGTTATTTTTTTTATTTATTAAATATTACTAATCTATTATTTATCAACATAAGGAAATATTTACAAAAATGTTTAACGTAAATTTTAATCAATAAATCAGTAGAAGTCTATACCTCAAACCATTTTGATTTTTTTTTTAGGTAGTGCGTACATTATAAACAAGAACTTAAAATCATGCGTCCAACATAGATTATGAAGCACTTTCCAACACATTCAGAATTCCATAATAAAACTTCACAGTTTAATAATGTGAAAAAAGATGTTTAAATAAACAATTTATAAAACGTAATAACACATTTGAAAACACAATTTCATCAATTCCCATCAAAAATAAATCTGATTATTTTGCGCGGCCCTGTATATGGGCTATAAATTTATCGTATAATACATAGTATGCTAAAATTTAGTTAAATCAGAAAACCCGTACACTGTTAAAAAAAAAAAAAAAAACAACAACAAAAAAAAAACGGACTAAGAAACGGAGATTCTACTGGCAATCGAGACACCAGTACTATTTCCGTATTTTAACGGAAATTTTCCCTCACAAATTCCAGAAAAACGGAAAATTTTCTGTAATTTATAGGGAAACATTTCTTTAAAAATACGGATTTCTGAAATTTATGGAGGGAAATTTCCGTTAAAATATGGAAATAGTACTGGCGTCTCGATTTCCAGTAGAATCTCCGTTTTTTGGTCCTTTTTCCTTTTTTTTTTTACAGTGTAGCACAGTTGAAAATTCCCCTTCAACAATTTCCATCTAAAACGGAAGTGTACTTCAGATGTTTCGTGTAGTATGTGATGTGGAGAATTTATACACACTAAGAAATATTTTTTTAAAAGTTTAATTAAAAAAAAAAGCCATAAAAAAATGTCATATAGTAAGCATCTTGCAGTGTTCTTCAGAGGTGTATATAAATTTTGATGAGTTTGAAATTGTAAAACATTATTAAAAATCACCGTAAACGGTTTTTCCTCATAGGCCGTAGTGTAACGGAATTCTTTTGAATATCCCTGTAAAGGAACTGTAACTGCTACAAGCTTCATTTTCAATGCCGAATATGCCATAGTGAATATTAATAACACATATTAATTCCATGGCGATCCGCCTATATTTTCACGAGTTAGAGCTCGGACAGACAGAGAAACCGTAGTCATACACACGTTTCAACTATGTTGGAAAGTATTAAAAACACGAAAGAAAAATCATGCGTTAAGCATGGATTATAAAACACTTTCCATCACTTCCTGAAATCTTTAACAAAACTTCGTTATTAAGGGAAATAAGGTAAATAAATATGAAAACATTTTAGAAAACAGATAAGACATTTAAAAATCTGATTTCAGCATTTACCTTCCATAATTAAATATGTATTACAATTCTTTTGAACAGCCCTGTATTTGATCTGTAGGTCGATATATATACTATATAATGGGAAAATATATTTTAGCAAGGAAACGCATAACAGGCTGAAATTTCTCTTTAAGCAATTTATACTTATAGATGGAAACATACTTAAATACTTTTGTTCAGCTCTGTAGTTTACATAGTATCTTTATTACATGCCACTATTTAACTAAAATTTAATTCAAACTAAAAAACTCTTAAAACTACTGAAATCACATTTCCAGAAATTATCATCCATAGGCGGCCGTGTTTCCAATTCTTTGCGTAGCCCTGTATATCATTTTATTTATATTCTAAAAACATTTCTTAGTAAACTAAATGCCGTTCAGCGTAAAAATGCATAACACATTTAAAAACCACTTTTAAGCAATTTCCGCTCATACTCGGTAACCTTTACGAATTCTTTTGTGTAGCCCTGTAAAACAACTATAGTATTTATAGACACCATAAAGTATGCATAAATGCAGTGAATCTTAAAAGAGTATATCATTACAAATGCATTTTCTGCCATCATCGCTATTATACAATACTTCGGATAGAGCATGCTATCTGAAATCTTTTGCGTGGCCCTGTAAATGCTACGCAGTTCGTATTATACGTGAAATAACTTCTAGTAAGCGTCACCGACGTATAAAAATTTCATTACACATGAAATAGTTTAACTTAATTAAATTAAGCCGCAAACAATTTCCCCCTATACATTATGTAACGGAGAACTTTTGTGTGGCCCTGTAAATGAATAATAACTATTCTTTGCACCGCATATTATACAGAATGCATATTTTAGCGTACTTCATAAATACAAATCAATGCCACTATGTTTGAAAGTGCGTAACCCCATTAAAAATCATTTGAAGCGATTTTTTCCCATTGGCCGCAATGCAACGGAATACTTTTGCCTGTCCTTGTAAAGGAACTAAACATGCTACACACTTCATTTGAAATAGGGTTCGTGCTATGGTAGAGATCACTAACATCCAAAAATTTCAGAACGATCCGAGTATATTTACGAGAGTTAGAGCGCGGACAGACAAACAGACAAACCGAAGTCATAAACACTTTTCAACTTTGTTGGAAAGTGTTAAAAAAGACAAGTGATTCTTATTCTACAAAAATATAATATAACCCCAACGAAAATATACAATAAACTCTCTTGAGTTATCCACGATTTCGAAAAGGATGCTTTATCTTTAGAAAGGCCAGAAATAAATAAGTCTATCCTCGTTATCCCGACACCCGGTTTTCACGTCACTCCGCTTATCACGTCAGTTTTTCAAAGTCCCCATTTTCTGTATATGATTTTAATGTAAATAAACAACGGATTTTACGTCGTTGAATAATTGTCAACTCCGTATATCCCGACGGTTTAGGAAAATTGTCCATTTTTCATCATCCATCTTATAAGAATAGAAATTAAGCGGTAAGAAATGTCTTAGCCATACTTTTCACAAAAGTGTCTAACATACTCATTGAAGTAAATGAAAAAATTTACTTCAATCCTTTATCTAAAAAAAAAACAAACCCACACATTCTGAATGACCCACTTAAGCTCCAGATAGATGTATCAGTCTACTCGCGGTCTTTTTGTTCTGGTCCGTCGGCGCTTTCTTGTGGTTACACGGCGTTTTTCATCCGACTAAAACCGAAGCATTGCATTGCATTGCATTGAAACGATCAGAAATTATCTAACATCCATTTCTGAAACAACAAATATTGATTACATTTCGTTGGATAATATTGAAAAACGAATTGTAGGAAGTACATCTAGAGATAAGCAAACCTTAATTCATCAATATTTCATGTAACAATAAAAAAACAATTCATCATAAATCTGATTTTTATTCTTTTCAATTCTGTTTTGTGTTTACTTTGTTTTAATAATAATGTTTTATTGCTTAAAACCGCAAGAACAGTTATGAATTTAAAATTGTCTTAAATTAATTAAAAATGCAGCTTTTTATAAACATATTTTTCTGCAACTCCGGTTATCACGACACTTCGCTTATGACGACACTTTTTCCTGGTCATTAGTGTGTCGGGTTAACGAGGTTCGACTGTATATATCTTAAAGATATAAAGAATCATTTGAAGTTTGTTTTCCAGCCATTGATTTCCATAAAAAGCGTTAAAAACAAATTTATTTTCAGGCGATAAAATGAAATAAATTCCTGACTATTGCCAGATGTTTATTGAAGTCATAAAAATGTTTGATAAAACTTTTCAGACGATATCTACTATAAATGTATTTTAAATGAAGCATTCTGGATGCTTTTTGATCACAATAGTATTAATCAACTTCCTCAAATCGGAATACCTTTTTTTTTTTTTTTTTTAGGATATTTATTCTCAATTAATCATTTTCAGCTGCATAACTGAATTTATTCATTCAAGAATAACAAAAAATTATTAATGTTAATGCTGTTAAAAAAAACGGAATAATACACTATAAAAACTATTCGGAAAAGTTTCCAAAAATTCGTGGCAGCAAAAGAAACTTCTTTTTATAAATATTTCTTTAAGTCTCGAAATTAAATTGGTTTCTGAAGTTTCTAAAGATAAAGAACGCTTTTTGGAATCATTGGTAAATCGGAAGATGTTATATATATATTTCTCGTTCGTGGTCATTTAATATTATCCTAGATAAAAATTCTCTTTCTTTCATAGTAAAACTTTAGAGAAAAAGTTTCATTTAGGGAATTGTGAGCAAGAAAATGGCAAAGAGTAAGAGAACTAGAACTATGACGTCAACAGTGATACATCGTGATAAATGTTTAGTTTCTAAAAAAGTTGTTCAATATTTGTTCAATGAAACTGCTGTTCAATGACGCGTTCTAGTTGATGCCTCAAACGAGTACTTTTTTTTTTTTAAATATCTCCATGGAAGATATTTTTAGGAAAATAAAAAATGTGAATGAGGTAAATGTTAACATTTGGAGTTGATAAATAGAAATATTAACATTAACTTTTTGCTGCCAAATCATACCATTTAATTCTTTCTTGAGCTTTTTTAATATTAACTCTTTTTGGTATAAGAAAATCATTCGTATTGGTAGATATATAAAACAAAATCATTTATTTTCGTTTGATGTTATATAATGTTATCTTAGATTAAAAAACATTTCTTTATTTCGTAGTAAAACTTTAGAGTAAAAGTTTCAGGCAGGCAATTGTGAGTAAAATAAATGAGAAAGAGAATTATGACGTCAACTGTGATACATCGCGATAAATATTTAATTTCTAAAAAAGGTTTTCAATATTTGTTCAAGGGAAGTTCTGTTCAATGACGCATTCTGCGCAGATGCCTCAAACGAGTACTTAAAAATAATATATCTCCATGGAAGATATTTTTAGGAAAATAAAAAATGTGAATGAGATAAATGTTAACATTTGGAGTTTATAAATAGAAATATTAACATAAACTTTTTGCTGCTAAATCGTACCATTTAATTCTTTAGTGAGCTCTTTTAACATTAACTCTCTTTTGGTATAAGAAAATCTTTCGTATTGGTAGATATATAAATTAAATTCAACAAATCAATGATATTGAATCGATGAAAATAGTAAGTATTACGTCAACCATGATAGTTAAGGAAAATCATTATTTTTTCAAGATAATTTATAATGCCATTAGGAATTTACATTCTAACTATATTTCTTACAGAGAAAATCAAAAGAAACTTTTTAGTCCCAACTGAATGAAAAAGTTTTCAGGCACGAGTGGAAACTAGGATTCGATAACTCAGTTGGTAGAACGTTGTTACATTAACCCTTTAGTGCGCAGCTTTGCATGTATGCAAACAACATTGTTTTGAATTTAATAGATTTTTTTTTTATTCGTATATACCTAATTCACACCAGAAAATTAAAATGGCAATATTTGTTTTAATTAATAACAGACATTTCGTATTTAAATAAAGTGAAATTAACCATTGAAACTTTCTGGTATAAAGTCAGATTATCTGAACTACGTAATTTCTAGAACGTATTCTATCATGGGAATTAAAGGGTTAAAGGTTAAGTTTTATAAAATAAATAATTATATAAAATAAGGTATTTGGAGACATACTGATTAAAATATTTACTAATTTGCAATATTTTAGCGTAAAACAGCCACACGTCAGTAGTTTCTATTTGTATTGCAGATGTGCAACAGAAGAAAAGATTGACATTTTATAGGAAAAATGTATCTCTGAGTTTTTTCATTATTTTTCTAGTGTAATAAACCTTTCAGAGAATCAATTTTTTTTTCCGAACAAAATAAAAAATCGCCCATTTAAGGGTTAAGCTAAAAGTCATAGGTTCGACTCCTAAATGTTCGACCCTCGTCCTTTCTCTGAGTTGGAATTAAAAAAGCTTCTTTCGACCTCCATTTCAATTTCCTTTAGTAAAAATTTCCATTATTTTTAACACTTTTCAACAAAGTTGAAAAGTGTTTATGAATTCGGTTTGTCTGGCCGTCTGTCCGCGCTCTAACTCACGTAAATATACTAGGATTGTCATTGAAATGATATGTGTTATTGAGGTTTATCATGGCGCGTTCGATATTTAAAATGGAATGTGTAGCATCAATATTTTTAATTACAGGGGCCCTTAAAAGAATTCCGTTACATCATGGTCAGTGATGGAAAAATCGGTTGCAGTGTATTTTAATTATGTTACGTTACTCTAAATATATTGAAATTTATATACATCATAGAGGTTTGGTATAAGATGTTTAGTATAGAATATGGTTTTCATAGCCTTTATCGTATGATTACAGGGACACACAAAATAATCCGTTTACAGTACTGCATTTGAGTAATAATTGCTGGAAGTAAGTCTACAATTTTGGCATATGTTTTTAAATTTAACTAATATTTTTCACGTAACTCGAAATATAAATTCTATAATCGTATACGGGGCTGCACAAAAAATTCCATGTACATCTCTGCTTATTGCTGGAAGTTAGTGAAAGGGAATTTTCTAGTTGTTTATATGCTTCATAACTGAACTAAATTTCTGCATACTATGTAGTATAATATACAAATCTATAGATTATATACAGAGTTGCACAAAAGATTTTTGATAATTTCCCAGCTGCAGGTGGGAATTCTTTAAATTTATGTTTCCAATTGTGTTATGCCATTACTAATCTCTTTATTTAGAATTCGACCTTCGCAATATTAAACGGTGAAAATTTGATGCATTATTTTGAATGCACTGGAAAGTGTTTCACAATTTATGCTTGACGCATGATTTTTTAAAAGAAAATGCGTGATATCAATGATACAACTTCCCTGATGTCATAAAAAGATAACCATTCTCAAGTTATTCCACATGAATAATAGTTTGACCGAAATTAACATTGTATGTTGTACCGTAACTCATTTACACCATTAAATGTTGCATAATAACCCATGTACCAGCCACAGATTTACACAACTGATTAACAAAAATAGACTCAAGTATAATGTTTTTCGAACAAAATCAAAAATCATGGATTGAAGGGTTAACCTCTGTTATGCGGTAAATACGAAATTAACGATTTAATAAATTTCTAAACTTTATTTGAATGCATAATTGATATTTTTCACATAAATAAATGCTTTTTGTTGTTGTTAGTTTTAAATCTAAAATAACCTATATTAAATGTAAAAATTGTATTAGTTTTCAATTAAAAAATGATTTTCACATATCTTCTATAACCAGGAAGCCCAGGTTGGGGCACCCCTAATTACTAATAAAATTTAGAAGAATGTTTACTCGGGGTATTTATTTAGAAAAGTACTGAGTAGGTTCGTTGCTTTAATCCAGACAAAATAAAAAAATCTCTGCAGCCTTAAAAATTATGCAATCTGAAAATTTGCATAAATATTCGTGTTAATCCTTTGTGTTTTAGCAAGCTAAACGATTAATAATTTTTGTGTTTGGAATTAACAGAACATTACTTGTAATAGCATGTTATTTGATTTGAATATTGCATTGATTTAAAATCACTTTTTAAGAATATTTAAGTTAGAAAAGCCTTTCCAATATCTTTTAGTCGTATTTTTACCCTGTCACTAAAATAGATTAACAAAACAAATGATATGTTTGAATTGGTCTAGATATCGAAATGACGAAACCAAAGGAATGCAGAAACATTTTAATGACATGTAATAGTCTTAACTTTTAGCAGTGGACGATATTTTTTCTTTTAAATAGTTCATAAAAACTACATAATTCAATCAGTGCATTAAACATAGAAGAAACATGCGTTATGCACCTTGCTTTTCATGATATATGTTATGTGGCTTCTTTAAGGCTTAACTTTTACACTGCAATCCTAATGCTTTATCAAAGAAAGTTAAACTTTTAGTAACATTTCATTATTTTCTAGACTTTAATGCAGATATTTTATAATATAATGCAATTTAGATTAATTGCTCGTCATATTTTTATTATTATTAGGTTAAAGACACTTAGACGCCCAGTGTTTTTACATTCTTTATTCCATTTTTGAAATATTGCATTGCCAGGATGTGTTGTTGAGGATAGAATTCAAGCTTTCCTGGTGTGTTCCAAGTGTGCACTTGAGACTAAGATTTCTCGATAATTAACTGAGATATTAATTAAAAATCCTCATCGAAAGCTAATGAACGAGCTTTAATTTCTCACAATTGGCTGGCGTTAGGATCACTTATATGCATGTTTAGAGAAAACGTAGTACTACTTCAAGCGCAGAGATGGTAAACGTTCCTTTTTTTCTGCATTTTAATATCTGAATCGTCGCTATCCTCATATAGTTAGAAATAAAACGAAATAAAATATAAAATAAAATACTCCCTTGTTTTCAGCATCTTTATGTTACTGTTGGTATTGTTAATTTTAAAAATATGCTTATTTCGTGCTTATGCTTGAACGTTTATATTCCAAAAAAAAATATTTTTCGAATCTCACTTTCATCTTTTTCGGTCTTTCTGCAGTTTAAAATTGTCATCCACTTTGTCCGGATAAAAGTAACAACAGCAAAAACAACAACAAAAAAAGATTGAAGGAACTTTTTCATGGGCCCGGGCAATATTACAGACGGGTTTGTTAGTAATAGATAAGGAAATAACACCACATTTCTATATGAGGACATGAGTTTAAAAACTCGCCTTATCCAAAATTTAAAAAATCTTATTTTTTCTATCAATCTATTCTATTGGTAAACCATCAGCAAAAAAACACTACAGTCAGCAAAAAAACTAGTTTTATCCTGTATTTAATTAACTAGTTTTATCCTGGCATTGTAAAATTTGCTTTACAATGATAACCAATGGACGCATTTTGAGGTTTTTTCGCCGTTGCCAAAAATTTGATTTTCTGGATAAGGCGAATTTTGAAACTCATGTCCTCATATATACTAATACTATAAAACTAAATTAGCATCAATAGTTATAGTAACGGCATCGATAGAATTAGAAACAAGTTTACGATTCGTTAATAAATGATAAATGTAAAGCATATCCAGTTAAGAAGCATTTGCTGCCACTTTGCAATAAATAATGTACATTAACAAAATAACTGCATGTACAAAAGACAGGCGACGATGATATATGATACGAAAATTATTAATGAAAAAGAAGAAACCCTAAGTAATGGGTAGCCATTAGTGATGAAGGTAACGCAGGCAAATGATAAATGTTGGCTTTGCCTGAATTGTTCAAACATTCAGCGATGCCTATCGTTGAACATCGGGGATGCATAAAGCAAAACAGTATTAGGTACGTTTCGTAAGAAAAACTACCTATTACATTCTCCCCTATTTTGGAATTTCTGAAAATTGTTTTGCAGATCTACGCCAATCGTGATCCCTAGAACCCAAAATTTTATCTAAATCTATACCTATATGTACACTTTTTTATGGACACGATAACTTCCATAATTCTCCGCAAATCTTTTCCAAACTGATACATAAAATCAAGGGGCATAAAGTTTCGGTCAATTCGTTAATGGGCAAAATCGGACCAAGGAGATGGAAATAGGGAGGGGTTTTATGAAAACCGAAAAAACCCATAATTTCTTAATTATAATACATATCAAATCAGTTTAAAGTTATTATTACTTGTAGAAGAAAGGCCAAAAATGTATGTATCACAGATTTTTGATAAAATTAAGAATGGGCTCGAGGGGAGAAAAAAATAGGGTTTTAGAGAGAAAAAAAATTCATATCTTCGTAAATTCTCAAGACATCAAATTCATTTAAAATTATTATAAACTTCTTATTACTATCTACAACTTTTATGTTGACAGGTTTTTGATAGGACCAACTCCTACCGCAAAAAAAAATTAAATACGACAAAAAAAGGGGGGGGGGGGGGTTGGTTAAGAAGAAAACAATTTCACAACTTCGTCCATTCACAAGATATCAAATCCACTTGAATTTATTATAAATCGTCTTAATATTATCTACAACTTTTATATTGACAGGTTTGTGATAGGACCGACCCTTATATCAGTTTGAAGAAAAATTATCGTATTAACATGATTCTGATAAGACCAACTCTTACAGTAAAATGAAATTAAAAACTCGTCAAAAGTAGCCAGACAAAATTCTTAAACTGCGTATTTATCTGTAATCTTGATTCAGTTTTTGTTGGTGAAATTAGTACTTAACTTCGAAATCTGCCTCCGCCTGTAGAGCGAGCCGGCAGGAATTTTTTAACGTAAAACTGTATTTTAAATTATAAATTCGGTTTGTCTGTCTGTGCTTTAACTCAAGTAAATATTGTCAGATTGGCATGAAATTGATATGTTATTAATATGTATTGTGTCATGTTCGGTGTTGAAAATGAAGTGTGTATCATTTACGGTTTATTTACAAGAACACTCAAAAGATTTGCGTTACCTTACGGCCTATGGGTGAAAAATAGTTTGCTGTTATTTTAATGATATTACACTATTTTAAATATATTTAAATTTGCATATACCACTGACGTGTACTACAAAACGCTTACTGTAGAATCTGGTGTGCATATAATTTATCGTTCATTTACAGGGATACACTAAAGTATTAGGCTACCGTAATGTTTATGAAGAATAATTGCTGAAAATACTTTTCATTTTGTGATACGCCTTTTTAAAATTTAACTTTTTTTTTACATATTACTTGGTGTGCTTAAATTCTATAGATCATATACAAGGCTACACAAAAGATCTCAAGTGCATTTCCGTTTACTGACGAAAATTTCAATTGTGCTAGGCGTTTAATTGAGCTAACTTTTGGCATACTGTATAATATGCATACGGAATACGGATATATGCATCATATAGGGGAGATTGGGGAGGGTTCATCCGTTTTTTTACAAAATGATTTTTTATTTTTTAAATATTGAACCTAGAATAAAGTTTCATATATCATTTTGTTAGTTATACTATCAGTTATCAAAATAAAATAGCGACATAAGTGTAATATATAATAAACTTGAAAAATTATTGATTTTAATCCCGAGAAAATAATGGGTCAAGACTCCTTGGAATATAATTAATATCTATTTTTTTATTATTATTACTGCAACGTTGCAAGTGTCAATTTGTCGAGATATACAGATTTTGCAGAGACATAGTACAAGTACTTTCCACGGCAACAGTAATAATATTGATAACGAAAGAATGAGGAACAACAAGTTTACGATTCGTTAACACTTGATTGCTATCATCAAACAAATTACGTTATTGCTGTCGTTGTATATGTGACATCACATGGCAGAATTTCCATATTTATACATTTTATACATGGATATTTCGAGGAAAGATAGTAATTGACTAGAAGTGTGCGTTCTTTTGCCTTTAATGGAAAACATTAAAACAAGTCTGAAATTGTACGTCAAACATGGGAAATGAGGTTCGTTTATACTATAACTAGTTTTATAAATATTTAGTTCTTGGTGCAATAGCTGCTGCACTCTTATGCAAAAAATGCATGAATACTAAATTTATTACGATTATATACCGGGTGTCCTAAAAAGGACTGACTGATTTTAAAATTCAATAACTTGCAAACGGTAACAGATATTTAAAAATTTCTTGCAGGAGGTTTATGCATAAGGTCAAAAGTTTTATTACAGTGATTTTCGATTTTAGTTCGAATTACAAACAATAGATGGCGCTGTAAGCAATAGTCGCTAAATACAGGCTCGATTTTTGGTCCTTTTTCTTGTTTCATGGGGGAAAAGGAGATGGAAATGTATTATCCGGACCACGAAGTAACAAAAATCGAGCCTGAATTTAGCGTCTATTGATCGCAGCGCCATCTATTGTTTGTAATTCGAACTAAAATTGAAAATCACTGTAAAAAAACTTTCGACCTTATGCATAACCCTCCTGCAAGAATTTTTTAAATATCTGTCACCGTTTACAAGTTATTGAATTTTAAAATCAGTCAGTCCTTTTGGGGACACCCGGTATATTAAATTCAGTAATACGGAAATAATAGGACTCCATCTTAAATAGGACGTCATCACCATGGCAGCCTAGAATCATTACCTATCGTGGGATATTATTGAACTAATTACGCTTGATAGGATTTGATAAAATGAAGAAAACTTTTATTAATATCTTTTTAAATTTTGATTCGATTTTCATAAAATTCGAAATGACTCGACAAAACTCTGCAACGAGTATGTATATTGGATTTCAAACCATTCGGTTGGGCAGTTTCTGCGCTGTTATATACAGACAGACGGACAGACGAGACGATGACCATAGGTGCTACGTATTTATATAATTACGAACGCACCTAAAAAGTTATACCAAATTCGCATTTCCAAAGACTTTTCTTACATAGGATACCTCAGGTCGATAAATAATATTGTGCGTTTGTATGTATATACAGGGTGATTCAAAAAAGATGGGAAAATTTTTAAGAGGTGATAGTACACACCCAAACAAACATTTTGTATCAAAGAATGCATGGTCGAAAACTAAACGTAAAAAAGTTAGAGAGCGCCAAAAGTTATGTTCTTATACGAGGCAAAAACACACAATGAACGATTAAGTTAAGTTACGAAAACAAATTTAATGGCATTTGATTACAATAAGTGCTCAAAACATTGACCGGCAGCTGTTATGCACGCAGTACAACGGCGAAGAACAGATTGGCGAATTTTCTGAAACACACCAGAAATATCGCGAACTTCCCCTACAGCAGCCGAAAGCTTGGCGACAACTTCTTCTGCGGATTCAATGGGAACCTTTAGCTGTCCCCACAAAAAAAAAATCGAGACATGAAAGATCTGGCGAGCGCGGTGGTGCCTGGTGTGTTTCAGAAAATTCGCCAATCTGTTCTTCGCCGTTGTACTGCGTGCATAACAGCTGCCGGTCAATGTTTTGAGCACTTATTGTAATAAAATGCCATTAAATTTGTTTTCGTAACTTAACTTAATCGTTCATTGTGTGTTTTTGCCTCGTATAAGAACATAACTTTTGGCGCCCTCTAACTTTTTTACGTTTAGTTTTCGACCATGCATTCTTTGATACAAAATGTTTGTTTGGGTGTGTACTATCGCCTCTTAAAATTTTCCCCATCTTTTTTTAATCACCTTGTGTGTATATATATAATATATATATATATATATATATATATATATATATATATATATATATATATGTATATATTATACCGGTTCGAAAAGTGAAAGTATAATCAATCTTCATCTTCAAAAGTGAAAGTAGAATCATATAAAAAAATAATTAAAATGAAAAAAGTACAAAACACAATAAAAGTTATGGAACCCAGGTACCCCATGCATATATATATATATATATATATATATATATATATATCATTATAAAATATTGAAATGCGAGAGCGAAATATTTAAACAACGCTCTCATGGGATTGCCATTAGCTTGAGCGTTTCTTAACCGGCTACACTAGTCACGCGAAGAAACTCGAACGATAATGTTAAACCTATGGCAGAATTCTTAATAGATTTCTGGATTTTATTTTAATGTTTTTAAAGGATTTTTTTGCATAGGATACCTGAGGTCATATACAATGTTGTACGTTTTCGATTTCGGTTACAGTTTTTTTTATACGAGAACACTTTCCCTTTTGGTACCGGCTCTGAAAGTGAAACTATCTTCACATTAAAAAAAAAAAAAAAAAAAAAAAAAAAAAAAAACTGTAACCGAAGTCGAAAAGTACAAACGCGCAACATTGCGATCTCGGGTATCCTATGCAAAATAAATAAATAAATAAATAAATAAATAAAATAATAAAATAAATAAAATAAAATGCAAGCATCCATAGGTTTAACATTATCGTTCGAATTTATTCGCGTGACTAGTGTAAGCTTTTAATAAATGATAAATAAAACGCATAAACCATTGAAAAGCTTTTATGGCCACTTCGCAATGAATATTGCACATTAACAAAGTAATTGAATGGACAAAAGACAGGTGACGATGATGTATGATACAAAAGTTACATATTAATGAAATATAATTCGACATAATTAATAGGTAAACATCAGAAGCGCAGGTAAATGATAAATGTTGGCTTTGCCCAAATGTTATTGTTTAAATATATACAGCGATGCATTTAATGTCTGAACACTATCGCATTAACTATTATTTTTAAAAGAAGCATTTTTTAATCCTTAACTGCTGTTAGCTGTCTCAAAGACAGTTGTTTTTAGGGTTTCGTTCATCTGACAAAACCCTATTCGTCTCACTCCTCTGTCTGTCCGTCACAGAGCCCGTTCTCAGAAACTATATATGGTGCATACTTGAAATTTTGCATACTTATAGCTGAACACCTCACATGAAACGACAAATCATAAAATTTTGAAAAGTCTTATATTTAACCCTCTGGGCTCCAACTTGTGTATTTTAATCTTTTTGTTCTAACTGAGCCCCTAATTAAGTTGAAGACTTGAAATTTTGCATACTTATAGCTGAACACCTCACATCAAACGACAAATTGCAAAATTTTGAAAAAGTCTTATATTTAACCCTCTTGGCTCTAACGTGTATTTTAACCTTTTTTTTCTAACTGAGCCCCTAATTAAGTTAAAGGCTTGAAATTTTGCATATTTATAGCTGAACGACTCACATCAAAATATAAATCATAAAATTTTGAAAAAGTCTTATATTTAACCCTCTGGGCTGTAAATTGTGCATTTTAAGCTTTTTTTTTCTAACTGAGCCCATATTTATTTTGAAGGGATGAAATTTTGCATACTTATAGCGGAACACTTGTGACACACGAAAAAAAAAAAAAAAAAAAGTCATATTATTGACCCTCTCCGGGCTCTAACTTGTGTATTTTAAGCAATTTTTCTAACTCAGCCCCTAATTAAGTTGGAGACTTGAAATTTTGCATACTTATAGCAGAACACTTGCGATCACACTAAAAATCATAAAACTTTCAAAAAGTCTTATATTATTTATCCCTCCGGGCTCCAATTTGTGTATTTTAAGTAATTTTTCAGACCTCCCCCCATTGCACCCTGTGGGTACTTTTCTAACTTTTGCCAACACACCTTTGACCACTCTTTTATATTATGCACATAGCCTTACATATTTTAGTTCCACTTTTTACCGCCAGGAGGCGCCTACCTATCTCGGGTGCTGTGGGGCCGATCCCCTCGTCTAATATATCTACGGATAGGTTGTAAAACGGAGTTTCGATCGGATAGAGGTTTGTGTAGAATAGAGTGCGTCCCCGAATTGCGAAATGTTGAACTAACAGGTTTTTCAAAAGGATAAAGTGTTTTGAAAGGAATATTAAACGAAACCCTCTGTGCGATCTGTGATCACACTTACCCACTTGTTTCAATTTACAGTGTTTAATTTCTTATTGATACAGGTGAAATTTTGTTCCGTTTGGAGCCCTAATATTGCCAGAACCTTTGAAATGGTAATTTTTTTTATAATGGTCTTGTAAATAAAGCTTAGTACAGAAACAACATTAGAAAAATCCCTGCCGGCTCGGCCTACAGGCGGAGGTAGATTTCAAAGTTAAGTACTAATTTCACCCACAAAGTCAAGGTTAGAGATAAACCCAGTTTAACAATTTTATTTGGCCGCTTTTGACGAGTTTTTAATGTCATCTTTCTGTCCGAGTTAGTTTTATCAGAATCATGTTAATACAATAATTTTTTCTTTAATCCCGATTTTTTTCATCCTTCGAGAATATTTTTAGTACTATCATCCATTAGTAGAGTTCATCTTATCAAAAACATGTTACTACAAAAGTTATAGATAATATCAAGAAAATTTATATAATAAGTTTAAACCGTGTGGTAATTGTTTCATTAAATGAACCACACACTAAATTTTAAATTCTGACGTTCTTTTTATTGAGACATGCGCGTTTAATATTGCAACCCTATATATAGCATATCTGAGGGTTGTCAAAAATTTTCATCATGCCAATGATACTTTTTTATCGCCTATGTGGCGAATTAATGGAGATGTGATTTTTTCCCCCTACAATCTTTCTCTCCCCCCCCCCCCCCCCACCCTCCTTTTTTTGCTGTAAGAGTTTGTGCTATCAAAAACTTGTCAATATAAAAGTTGTTGATAATATTAAGATTTATACTAAATTTAAGCGGATTTGATGTCTTGTGAATTGACGAAGTTATGATTTTTTTTCTTCTTAAAACTCTATTTTTTTTCGCCCCCTGAGTCCATCTATAACAATATCGAAAATCTGTTATACATAAATTTTGGACCCTTTTCCTAGAAGTAATAACTTTAAACTGATTCGATATGATCATAATTAAGAAGTTATGGGATTTTTTTCTGTTTTTCACAAAAAAAACCTCCTTATTTCCATTTCCACGCCTTTTTCCGATTTTGCTCATTAACGAACTTGACCGAGATTTTCTGCCCCTTGATTTTATCAGTTTGGAGAGATTTTTGTAGAATTATGGAAGTTTATCTATCTATCTATATATAAATTTTCTATAGACACGTAAAGTTTTGAACTGGGTGTGGTTTTGGGTTCTAGGGGTCATAATCGGCGTAGATCTGCAAAATTTTTTCAGAAATTCCAACATAGGGGAGAATTCAATAGGTAGTATTTCTTACGAAATCTACCTAAAAAGTTTACGTTTGGTAAACAAATGTCAAATAAAACGCATACACCATTCAAAAGCCTTTATGGCCACAATGAATATTTAACTATAACACGTAATTTTATGTATAAAAGACAGACGACGATGAGGTATGTTGCAAAAATTTTATATTAATGAAAATGATGTTATATGAATTCTAAATAACTAATATATAAACATTAGTGACAAAGTGAGAGGTGCAGGTAAATGATAAATGTTGGCTTTGGCCGAATGTTTATGGACTCAATACTAATATACTCTTGGATGCATCCAATTTAACATCAGGAACCCATCGTATTAACTAATATTTTTGAAACAAGAATTTTTTTTAACCCTTTACTCTTGTTAGAGGTCTCAAAAACAGCTGTTTTTTTTCAATTTACAGTGTTTGAAATTATATAAAGCTTATTACAGAAGCAGCATCCTAACAATTAATCGAGCCTTTTAATCATCTGTATATAGCGGTGTCGGAGCCTCACGGTACACTGTAAAAAAAAAAAAAAAAAAAAAAAAAAAAAAAAAAAACTAAAAAACGGAAATATTACTGGCAATCTAGACGCCAGTACTATTTCCGCTTTTGTACGGAAATTTTTACCCATAAATTACAGAAAATTTTCACCCATAAATTACAGAAAATTTTCCGTTTTTCTGATTTAAAAAAGGAAATTTTTCTGTAATTTACGGGTAAATATTCCCTTAAAAAAACGGAAATACACTGTCATCTAGATTGCCGGTAGTATTTCCGTTTTTTAGTCCTTTTTTTTTTTTTCTTTACAGTGACTAGGGGTCATGATCGGCGTAGATCTGCAAAATTTTTTCAGAAATTCCAACATAGGGGAGAATTCAATACGTAGTATTTCTTACGAAATCTACCTAAAATGCGACTACTATGCGATACTATGCGACAATTTCTGTCATAGCAATTTTCATTCATGCTGCAATTTCGGATTCGCCAAAATATGTTGATGGAGATAGTATTAATGCTTTCCTAATTTCTTATGGGATTCGAGAGTAGGTTTTTTTATTTTTTAAGAAATCGCCACAATCGAAAGTGAATGCGGAATTAAACTTCAAAATTTAGAAAATTATCGTTTGGTCAGAAAAAGTAATATGTTTATGAATTGCAGTGTAGCTAATTATTTTGTAATATCGAATAGGTACAAGATGTACGTATTAATTTTCAGGACTGTAGCAACAATTATTAGAATTGAAAGTTCGTTAAATGGTTAACGATGGACGTGTATCTGCGTATAATAATTGCGCTGTACGTCATTCTCGTTTTAATTTTTGGTGTTAAAACTCGCAAGCAAGCGTTCGCTGTTCAAGTGAAAATAATGGATCAGAGAATACACATTAAATTTTGTGTCAAATTGGGAAAAATTGCAAGCGAAACACGTAAAATGTTGTAGCAAGTGTGCGGTGATGAAGCATTATCACGTTCTCGCATTTTTGAATTGGTTTCGACATTTTCGTGAAGGTCGCTAACGCGTCGAAGATAATTGCACAACTGGGCGACCGATATCCGTACTTAAGCCTGAAACGATTGAGAAATTCCGCGACCTTCTGATCGCCTCACCGACTGACTATTCGACAACTCGCCGCCGAAATGGATATTGATAAGGAGTTGGTTCGGCAAATTTTCTCGCAAGACCCAGTGTTGAATCCCATGGACCGCAACCCCCCCACGCCCACCCCGGAAGATTTAAGATTTTGTGTTTTCAATGGTCCAAAAGTGCAATTTTCCCCATGGAGCCACAGAAATCCCTCTCGGAAAAAAGTGTCTGAATTCAACACTGGAAATCTATGGAAGCTCAAAGTTTGCGCGTGATTCGTTCCTCACTGTTTATCACAGGAACAAAAACAAATGAGAATGAAAGTTTGTGGTAAAATCATCGACAGTGTTCCCCAAACTCAAAACATCACTAAAGGGAACAAGATATTTGAATATGGATAACAACATCAAGGAAAAGTCCGAAATTAAGAGGATTCCCAAGATGACTTTGCAAGTACGGAACTTAGTTCGAAACGTGTTAACCCTTTATGTATTGAATTATGAATTCATGAAAATTTTATCTTCTAAAGCATTTTTCGTGAATTGTTTAAACCACATTAGAAGATTTAGATAATCATTTAATAAATTTGATAAGGATTGAAGGATTTAGAAGGATTAATTAAATTTGAATTTATAGGAATATTGCGCAATATTTATAACCCCACTCAAATCTTTTGTTTTAAATATTTTTCATAGTATTTTGAAGAATTAGGAAATGTACAAATATAATGTTCTTACAATAGAAATATAGAAATATTTCCGAATTGAAAAAATCACCCCCCCCCCCCAACCTAAAGCGAAGAAAGAGCAGAAAAGATGCAAAGGCAAAAGAAATCATCCTTCTAAAAATATTTTTGTTTTGTGTAACCAATAATGCTTTTGAAACAGGATAAAGTAATCCATCTGTAACTCATTCTAAGCTGCATTACTACTAATCGATGTATTAAATGAATTTTATAACAAGTTATTTTAATGGTACTTATAATTACCGTCAGTAGATTAAGGGTTAAAGGCATTTTAGAAAAAGTTAAGGCGGCCTGGGATACAAAATTGCATATTTTTTTAAAATATTAATAAATAATTTAACTTGTTTCTTTTGTAAAGTATTTATATACAGGGCGATCCAAATTAAGACCGACAAATTAAGAGAGGGGATAGAAGGCATCAAGAAAAGGAAAACTTACTATACAACATGGAGTCACAAACCACTGATTTAGTCACAAATACTGTGTTTCATCCTAACTGAAGTCGGCTTGATGATAACAATTTTGCTAAAAAAAAAATATAAAAAAAAAAATGTAATGATATGTACCTTGTTTTGTATGGAATGTGATAACATCACATAAAGTTCTGGGAAAAAGGTTCTAACGCAATCGATGATACAGTATGAATTGATAATCGCAGTTCAAAAAGTGGAGCGCCAAATGCGTACTGCTGGCTCGAATAATGGAAACAAAAGATGCAAAGTCAAAAGAAATCATCCTTCTAAAAATATTTTTGTTTTGTGTAACCAATAATGCTTTTGGAACAAGATAAAGTAATGTATCTATAACTCATTCTAAACTGTATTACAACTAATCGATGTATTAAATGAATTTTATAACAAATTATTTTAATGTTACTTAGAAGTACTGTCAGTAGATAAAGGGTTAAACAGTTTTGTACTGTACATTCATGTTTCCGAAGTTATTTCGCCAGTCCTGGAAATTAATAGACATACCTTCTACAATAAACAATTAAAATACTATAATTAAGAATTTAAAAAAATGAACCTTATGTTCGCCATTTTAAAAGGAGCTACTTTCAGGCTTATCAAGCCTAGTCCTTTTATCCTGCACTGTGCAGTGATTCATATATGAATCAATTAAAATTCATCCTTTAATAAATAAATTCAGTTCAAGACTACTACTACTATATTTAAATAAAAATATTCGCCATGTGTGATGTGAAATCACAAAATTCTGCTATTAAATAAGGCGAAAAAATACTTTTAAAAATTTCTGGTATCTAACTCTAACATGAATTATAAATAAAAAAAAAAAGAAGAAAAGAAAAGAAAAAAAAATCCCAAAAGAAAATTAGCGGAGTGTAGGGTTAAATAGAGCTATATCTCATCTTTTTGTGCTGAAACATAATTATAAAGTTTTAAAATACATAATAAGCACTTCAAAAGTTATACATATAAAATAAATAAATAAATAAATCTGTAGCAAAGGGTTATATCTAAATATTTACATTAATAGTTTGAAATACACACACACATATCTATATATTTATTTTCCGCAGTATATAACTCTGAAACGGTTATTTGAAATCAATAAAGCATATAAGTCTTATCAGCTTAATTTTAGAATAAAGGGAAGTGTGCAAACAAGAATTAATTATTCGAACACTACACATTAATAACTCAAATATTTGCTATACTGGAAATGTTTAAGCAATCATTGTAAATGCGAAAATATTTTATCAACATTAAACACAAATCATATGTAGAGATCTATGAGAAATGCCATACTTGATCCGCTTGGTTATAAATCTAATTCAAATGGAACAATAAATGGTTCCAACAAGTTATATGTAAATTTCATGAAACGATTATCTAAGCACGTGGTCAAATAAAGCTTTCTCAGGGGATTCAAAACGCCTGAAAGCTCTTCGATGTCAATGATTCAGGTGAAAAGAAGCTTATTGTTAGGAAGCCTCTAATTAATTGAAACTTATTTCTTCTTTTTACCAATCTCAATTCGACGTATATGTATTTTTTTTTATGTATACTCACCGATTACTTCGAAACTACGAGACCTATACATAGGATATTTTTTTAGATCGAAAGAGGATACTCTCAAATTTGTCCCATTTTAAATTTCACCAAAATTGGTTCAGTACTTTTTAGAAATTCAACAAAAACCAATAAAATCAACATTTCCCCTCATTCTGTTGTACGTTAACTGTTTCCGATGTGCCCGTCGTTGCTCGAGTAGCCGATGTAAATAAAACAGAACTACGAAAACTCGTCTTTTTAGTTTTTTTATGTATGTTCACTGATTACTCTGAAACTACGTGACCGCATCGCATTTTTTTTTTTTTTTTTTTTTTTTTGATTGAAAGAGGATACTCTCAAATTTGTCCCATTTTAAATTTCATCAAAATTGGTTCAGTACTTTTTAGAAATTCAACAAAACCCAATAAAATCAGTTTTCCCTCATTCTGTTGTACGTTAGCTGTTTTCGAAGTGCTGGGTTAGCTGGATGCGAAGTGCCCGTCGTTGCTCGAGTAGCCGATGTACAACAGAACTACGAAAACTCATCTTTTTAAATTTTTTTATGCATGTTCACCGATTACTCTGAAACTACGCGACTGATTCATGCGATTTTTTTTAAATTAAAGAGGGTACTCGCGAACTGGTCCCATTTTTAAATGTCATCAAAATTAACTTGATACTTTATTATAAATTCAACAAAAGAAAAATAAACATCTTCAACGATTTTTATCAAGTGATGCACCGTTATCTATTGGCGAGAAAGTTGCTATACGGCGATTTCCACCCTCTTTATACGGCTTGTCTTAATCTTTGAAATAAATCCGACAGTAACTTCTCACTCTGAGACATCCGCTTTTCGTCCATTTCAATCCTTTCTGAATACTGGATTTTCACCAGCAATTTGATTCGTCGCTCTCTGCTGCCCGATTGGCTGCTGAAGTTAGCTGCCAAATCCCGGCTGGCTTTTTCTCAAATTATGATTTTCTTTCAGTAATTTTCTACATTTTAACGTTTTTTATAGTTATATTTTATTTTTTTCTAAATTCTTTTTCAAAATTTAATATATAAAGAAAAAAAAATGTATGGCTCTGAGGCTTTTGTCTATTCCTCCCTTACCCTCTGTTTGCTTCGAACAACCCAATGTTATGGAGTTTGCATGCAAATTCCACCATTATGCTCAACAAATACTCATAAAGACTACTGATCACCGTCGATTAGAAATAAACGAGGACATGGCGACTCTCGTAGGCATTCCAGAGATCTCTGCAATGTTTCATTGGTTCAATCATTAAAAACTTTTATGACGTAAACGGTCAACAAATAAAAATAAAACCCTTAAATGTATCCAAGATTTCTGCGGTATACTCCCTTCATTTGAACAACTCTATTTTTACAGTTGAAGGATTTGTACGTTAATACAGGGCGTGGTCAAAAGTCTGTGACAAAATTTTGAATTTAATATAAAATCAAGTAAATAAAATTCTTGTTTTTTTTTTTTTTAATTATTGCACTGTGTTTTATAAAATATAAAAATATTTTTAAATTGTTAAAACAGTAACAGAAATTTTAATATTGTTACGGCAAAATTAATCTTGCAAAACTAGTTACCGTCTTTAAAACCGACTATTTACTGTATCTATCTATATAGTAAAGGACAAACATGTCTGTGTTTAACGCTGACATCATTTTAGCGGAGGCAACACCAGACGATTAAATTTAGCTTTTATTGTAGTTTTTTGAATTTCATAATACCGCACATTTTCAATTTCTACACTGTCGAATAGAAAAAAAAATGCATTTGAAAAGGACAATTTGTTTGAAAACTATAGCGCAATTTGTTTCAAAACTGTATAGTAGTTGACTCAATTTTTAATGTTTTTAAAATAATTTTCAAGCATGAAATTTTTTTCCAAATCTAATGATTATGAACGAAAAATCCATTTGCGCTTACATTAATATAAATAGCTCAGCATTTAATCCCAGCTTATGTTCCATAACGAAATTAAAACATTCCTCAATCAATAAGTAAAGCAATAAAATATAAATAAAACATAAATATAAGACATTGGCGATTTCTTCGACTGTTAGCTTCTGACGCGATGCCAATACGGAAATATCGCTTTGAATACATTTGAAAACTTTATTTGAACTTATTATTGCTATTTTTCATAAATATCATTTTTAGTACAGTTAGTACGCATTCTAAAAAAATGTATTAAATGTAAAAAATATTAAAGCTTATTTATTTATTGAATAACAAACATGCGACTTGTGTGCTTAACATGAGAGCCCGCTTATAAGTCGGAGACAAGATGGCAGAAGGAAATATTACAACACAAGAGAAATACACCCTAGGAGTTCCACACAAAGTGTGTGTGCAATGGAACGAGCGGGAATCGAGCCCACAAACTCTTACGCACAAGCGATTAGCTGACTGGTGCTTTGACCATTCAGCCACAGAGCCCCCATATATTAAAGTTAAACAGTAGATCCGTGCAAGGGTTTTACACCGCGATCTTTGAGATTGTTTGTTGGTACGTTTTTTCATTAACTGCAATTTTATTCATGAAACATGTTTTAACGATATATACACTATATGGCCATTAATGACCGGCAACTTTCAATTTTAGATATTTTGTCGAATATTTAGAAATATACTTGTCACATTCTTCTGGAATTTCAGGATTAAAAAGAACAGGTATTACCTTATATTCATCAATGTCAAATCAAAGAAAAAAAAATAATACTTGGGATCACCCTGTAAAATAAAATGTACGAAATGATCTAATCGCTACAGAATATAAACAGACTTTGCGCAATATGTGTATTCATTTGTGTAAGAATAACACGTATATTAAGAGAAATATAGTGATTTTTTTTTTAAATTAAAAAAATTCTTGCATGTTTTTTGCTTATAACATGCAGGGTTTCAACCAAATTTAACGCCTGTTTCAGAAAAATTGACAAAATGTAGTAGACACAATATAGTGCAATTGGAATATAAATATATTAAATATTTTAGGAAATATGAGCAGTTGTATGAAATAATTTTTATCTGCGCATGCGCGAACGATAACAAGGATCTTTTTGCATAATTTAACAGTAAACTCTATGGAGCAACTTATTAAAAAAATCCATTCAAATATCGTAAAAATTCAGAAAGATATCGGCGTTAAAGTGAGCTAACTTTTAGTTGTTAGCTAAAACTAGCTGAATGATAAGGAATTGTCCACAAGTTGTCAATTTTAATTAAAAAGAATTTTTAATTTTCATTTTTTATTTATGCTTTAGTTCTTTTTGAATAATCACCAGAACGAGCTTATACCATGATAAAAAGAAGTATCAAAATCAAAGCATTTTTTCCAAATCTACTCGATGATAGTCACTAAATACTAACTTTTTTTCTGAATGTCAGTCAATAAAAAATGACAATATGTGGAAAATCCCTTATCATTCACCTGCTTTTAGAGAACAACTAAAAATTAGCTCACTCTAACGTCAATATCTTTCTGAATTTTTACAATATTTGATTGGATTTTTTTAATAAGTTGTTCCATAGAGAGGACTATTAAATTACGTAAAAAGATCCCTGTTATCGTTTGCGCATGCGCAGATAAAAATTATTTCATAAAACTGCTCATATTTTCTAAAATATTTAATATATTTATATTCCAATTGCACTGTATTGTTTCTACTATATTTTGTCAATTTTTCTGAAACCAGCGTTAAATTTGGTTAAACCCTGTGTGTTATAAGCAAAAAACATGCAAGAATTTTTTTTAATTTAAAAAAAATCGCCATATTTCTCTTAATATACGTGCTATTGATGATACACAAATGAATACACATATTGCACAATGTCTGTTTATTTGTATTCTGTAGCGATTAGATCCTTTCGTGCATTTTATTTTACAGGGTGATCCCAAGTATTATTTTTTTTCTTTGATTTTTTGTTGTCCCCCTAATTGTCCTCCTTATCAAATCGACATTGATAAATATGAGTTATAACCTTTTTAATCCTGAAATTCCAGAAGAATCTGACAAGTATATTTCTAGATATTCGACAAAATGTCTAAAATTGAAAGTTGCCGGTCATTAATGGCCATATAGTGTAAGCACTATACTTACATCAAATGCCGCTTGCAGAACCTTTCGTAAAATACGCCACTTATTGCTGTGCCTTTAAAATATACAGAGAGGAAAGGATGTTGTCATCAGAGATAATATACAGTAAAACCTCCCTAAAGCGACCACGTTCCGTTGCAATAACAATTGGTCGCTCCGAGAGGTGATCTCTTAATGGAGGTCATGATCAAGATTTTAATTGTTGAAAAAAGGTAACAATTAATGTTACCAAAATTTATTTTTCACATTGGGAAAAATTATGAAAATTTAAGTATTAAAACAAAAGTTAATTACACAAGTTAATGACTGCAGAGTTTAAAAATGAATACATTACGTTTGCTTTGATTTTACGTTTTTATCTTTTATAACTTTTATTTCCAAGTTCTTTCGAAGTTCAGTAAATAAATGCAATTTTTTTTTTCGAACGGGAACAAATAATGACGATTTCATTAATTTATCTATTCCTTTGAGAGTTTCCTGACAGAATATAGGGCAAGGGAGTTCATTGACCGCCATTCTTAATTTGTCATCAAAGTTAAATCCATTGCCTAAAACGGCAAAAAGGGGTTTAAACACTTAAAAGTTACTGGTATGAAATTAAAAAAAAAAAAAAAGAAGTTTGATGAATTGATGAATAATGCGCTCTCCGGAATTATTTTTTCTAATAAAACCTTCCTCAGGCCACCAGGAAAAACGTATTTTTCTTCAAAGAAATTGGTGGCTCATGGAGGGAGTTCAACTGCGATGGTCTCTGAATGGAGGTAAAATTAGTATTGAGCCTATGGGAATACATTTTGTCCCATGGAAAAAATGGTCGTTCAGGGAAGTGGTCGCTTAATGGAGGTGGTCGCACAGGGAGGCTTCACTGTATAAGTATACTACATCAAATGCCGGGTTTATCCCGTAGTTTAAATAATTGTAGCATTTATATAAATGTTTTCATTTCCAAAACAGATAACGCTGAAATATTTATTTCTGATATCAGTAAAGCACGTAGCACAAATCTTATTTAGCGTACATTAAATTTAGAATAAGGTAAACAGTCGAACGTAAGTTAATAATTCGAACGCAACACAATGGTAACTTCCTATTTGCTGCCAGAGAAATTTAAACAATAACTGTAAATGCGAAAATATCTTATCAACATCAAATACAAATGAATGATATTTTGTAAAGATCAATCATAGCTGCACAGTTTAATTAATCTAATTTATATTGAAGAACAAATGATTCCAATAAGTTGCATAATATTTCTAATAAAGGCTTATTTTACTAGACTGTCAAATATGGCATTCTCGGAGGATTCAAAACACAAAGTACTTCGATATCAAATAACTATTGCAATAATTTTCTGGTGAAAGGCATTGTCTTATATGCTATTGTTCCTAGAATGGGTAAATATAATTCACAAAGCTTTGCCATGCTTTTCATTGGTGAATGGAAGAAATATCGATAATTAATTTTAAAGGATAAAATATTATCTTTCTCTCTTTGAATATTCTTAGACATTTATTTTAAAACAAAGCGATCGTTACAAAACTCGATAGGCAATATGGAAAACTACGTTATAATGAAATGTATGATCTAGCCGTCATTGTATTGGGCATAAAACAAAAACTAGTTGGATGTGCCAATCCCAAAACTTTCTTCTATCTCATATATTTTAATATTTCGAAATGTTGTTACAAATGTCAACATTTCATTTTTATTAGTTCAATACTATATCAACTTTGACTTTCATCTTAAATTTCTGTGCTAGTCAATTAATGGCGGATATTCCATCTCCGTTTTGATCAGGTGGTCAAGGTAAAAACTTCTAGCGTAAAGAAGGGAAGGCTCCGTAGACGTGTAATGTAAATCCCCGCTAGCCAATGAAACAGTTCCTGAGACAAAGCAGTAGTACTTCCCTTCATATCAGTTAGAAGTTCCTTGGGTAAATTACCGGTATAAAGTGACTCCCCCCCCCCCCCCAGCCTCGAACCCATAGTTGGAATATCCTCCATTGGAGTAAAAAGATTCAATTTCTATCATGATATTTATTAAAAGCAATAGTTTTTCGTTATTCTGTTGTACATCAGCTGTTCGCGAATAGTTGGCTTATCAGGGTGAGAAGTTCCAGTCGATTCACGAGACACCGGTGTACGATAAGACTACAAAAAATCAAGAAAATTAGACAAAAATCGCTATTATATTGCCCCCTTTTGGCGGAATATTTCCAAATTCAGGGAGGACCTTCTTGCCATGGCCAAAAACATACACAAAAAATTTGGTTCAATTCTATGCATAATTTCATACACCTTTCAATGGTACAATATTCAAAATAGCACAAAAATCGCTATTACAGCGCCCCTACCTGAGGATTTTTTCCAAATTAAGGAAGGACCTGCTTGCCATAGCCAAGAACTTAAAAAACATTTTTGGTTCAATTCTATGCATAACTTCATACACTTTCGATGGTACAATATTCGAAATGCACAAAAATCCGATTTTTCAAAAGAAAGTTTTGAATATTTTTCAGTTGAAACAAACTAAGAGTATGTATTTGAATAGTAATGAACATATAGGGGAAAGTATACAACAGGGGGGGACATATAGGGGAACATATAGGGGTAATGCCGCTCAGCGGATAATCCCACTCACTCAAATATCTCTAAATAGATTAGAATTGAAAACGTGCGATCGGTACCGGCACCTGGCGAACTTCATCGTGAGTTCCCAGTAAGGATATAGTAACCGTCGGATGGAAAGTATTTTTGTGTCCTTACGTTATTAGTTTGCAGTTGTTTTATTATAAAGTTCTACAACATCTAATTTGAAGGTAAGTGTACATTCTTATTTTCAAATGTTAATTCACTCATTATATCTGCAAAATATATACATTTAGCTGTACGTTCATGCTTTTATTTATTTTTGTAGTGCGTTGTTACGCCAAATATAATGCATTAAAATCCAACATGGCTATGAAGAGTAATGGCGCTCACGTGAGATTCCAGAAGCAGTTTTTCCAGTGTGCTACTTTTTTTAAATTAAAATTTCTTGATTGACTCCACTTTTTTAAAATGATAAAATTCCCCTTGTTTTCGCTTTTATTAATATGTCATTAAACAAGGCGAATTTTACGATTTCAAAAAAGTGGTGACAATAAAATAACCTGAATTAAAAAAAAAAAAAAAAAAAAAAAAAACAGACTACTTGCAACACTGGCCAGAAGTGCTACAGGATTAAAACCACGAACAAATGCTTAGCGCTTTAGCCCTTTCCGGCATGGTGGGTCGTGGTTTCGCTGCACAATATGTGGAAAGTGGTCGCATAAATTCTGCTGTGGTGTGACTAGCCCACACAACTACATATGTGACTTTTCTCGTACTTAAATGTTGTATTCAAATTTTGAGCGTCATTACCCTACCATGTAGGGCATTACCGCTCAATCTATGGTTCATTAAATAAAACGATAAAAAAAATTCCTAAAACTTTTATGCAAATTAGTTGATTGCGAACTGTTCCTTATGCTTTGGTCTTATACTGCGTTAATAAAATATTGATTTTTTGTGTAAATTTGACTAACTATTCATGTTTTCCCTTAAGTGAGCGGCATTACCCTTCTTTCCCCTATATGTTCATTTTTATATAAAGAAGACAAAATTGATATTAGAAACATAATTACAGACTCTTTTTCCATAATTGTGTTACAATATGGATGAATTATCTTCCTCTTCGGGTTTGGGTTTGAATATTCCTGATTCGGGTTAAAATATATCGGGTTCGGTCGGGTTTCAGATAGGCGATTTTTTTTTTGTACAGTTTGGGTCGGGTTAACTTTAAGCAGGATTTTCTCGTTCGAGTCAGGTTGATCCCGACTCGTGCAGGACTTTACTCAGAACACGGTTCGAGCAATTGGAGTCAGGGGGCACAGACCGCGGGTCCCGGTAATAATTTCAATACGTCTCCCCCACTCTCCCACCATAAGTATGATACAATAAAATCTGCTTATACGGAAAAGCAAACGACCAGTAGAATATTCCGATTTATACAGGCTATTTTCATTTTAGCAGGTATAATTGCATACTTTTTTGGGGGTGAGGGATACACCGTGATTTTTTTTTTTTTCGCTTATTGTAAAATTCCGTCATAAACAAGCTTTACTCTATTAAAATAAATTTTCTGGATAGCACCCTTTTTTAAAAAATCGATATAATATTTGCTTACAATTGTATTTCTTTCCAGTAATGTAGTTTACGCTGCATTTGTAACACAATTTCATCTAAAGATTTTAAATAAAAATTTAAAATATTGAAAACATAATTTAACTTTAACTGAATTCATCAATTAATTTTGAATTAAAAAAGTATAAAGTATGAAAGAAATAAAATTCGAAATCTTAACCCTTAAGTGGAGAGGTGATTTTTTTTTTTTACATAAAGTGGTGAGTTGGGGTGTATGTAACCCCAAAATTTGATTTCTTGTGCACTCCACAAAACTTAGCGAATTAAAATAAGAAATTTTACCGTGAATTTTGCGTTATTTACATGCATAAAAAATATTGTAAATGTACATACATATGTACCGGGTGTCCCAAAAATTAGTGATGGATTTTAAAATTTAATAACTTGCAAACGGTGACAGATATTAAAAAAATTCTTCCAGAAGGGTTATGTATGATGTCAGGAGTTTTTTACTGTGATTCTTGATTTTAGTTCGAATTTCAAACAATAGATGGCGCTGCAAGAAATAGGCGCTAATTCCAGACCCGATTTTTGGTACTTCGGGATCTATTCAAAACATTTTAATCTCCTTTTTTCGCATGAAGAAGAGAGAGGCCGAAAAATCGAGCCTGGATTTAGCGCCTATTGCTTGTAGCGCCATCTATCGCTGTTATTTGTAACTAAAACTGGTAATCGCAGCATAAAAACTCCTGACATCTTACATAACCTTCCTGCAAAATTTTTTTAAATATCTGTCACCGTTTTAAAGTTATTGAATTTTTAAAATCCATCAGTCATTTTTGGGATACCCGGTAAGTGGGTGTCCCGGTAAGTATGGTCCATCTAGTAATGTAAAATAGCAATATTTCATGAATTTAAATATCTCTGAGGTGCAAAGCACGCCACCTCACCAGTTAAGTGTTAGCATGTGACTTTATCCAACTTTCCACCAGACTCCTTTTCGAACGTCTGAAATTAGCCGCATCATTAACTCATATTGGACCGCTGTCCTTTAAATAAAACAGCTAATTAAACATTTTTAAAAATAAAATTTGTAAGGGTTTTCTGGATCCATTTTGTTATGACGTCTTTAAAATACATAAAAGTATAACATATAAACAAAAAAAAAAGTAACCAATTAAAATTTAATTGAAAAAAATCTATTTAAAAAATCCTTTAAAAATTGTGATTTTATAATCTAGAATTTTAGTTTTCTTTTTATTGGAAAAATCATAGAGTATTTTTGTACAACATAAACAGTATTTTTAAAGTAAAGTAAAATAAAATATTTGCTCATAAAATTAGTATGTATGCATTTTATATGTCCTTACTATGTGTCCTACTAATATGTCCTGTTTATAGGACATCAAGTTACTTAAAAAATTAAAAACTTTTTTTCAAAATTTTGCTAGTATCTACTTAATTACACCACATTAATGATGTAATCGAAGTTTTAAAAAAAATCAAAAATATTTAATCGGTGTGGTCCAATATGGGTTAAAACAGGAGCACCATTTAATTCAAAACTTTCTTGATATCAAATAAATTTTCACTATCTGATACATACACAGGATTACGAGCCCCGACACCATCCCGTAAAGATATTCTAGCAAATTTTGTCTTTTGAATTTTATTATTTGTTAGTTATTTTAATTTAAAATTTTGACGCAAAAAAAAAATACGAATCTAATTTTTCTGGAAGCCTGGCCATTGTAATTTGTACCGACTCTACTCCTTCCCCCCCCCCCCCTTCTCCCTCTGTACGGGCCTGATTGGAATTAAATGTAGTTGTAAAGTGCGAAAATAATTGATCAACATCCAATGCCAAATCCTTTGTATAAATCAATCTTAGTTGAACAGTTTATTTATATATATATATACAGAGCGATAAATGATTTGTTTAAATTACGCAATATTCCACGAAATAAATCATTATTATTCATGTCTGACAATTCCTATTTCTCATAAATTCTGTGTCTGTTATTGAAAAAAAAGAAAAGAAAAGAAAATGCTCATTTTTCATTATGTATGGTTATTTTTTATTTTTTTCTGAAACACGCACTAAATGATTTCAAGTATATCAATGGATAATTTATGTTTCGTAATAGGTTTGCAATTGTTTACAAAAATAATAGGAAAAAAATGCACTTTATTCTTAAAAGCTCATTTTCAGTTGAGTGCCATGTTACATCGTAGTCTCCTGCCTAACACCGGTATGTATTTTTACAGTTTTTGAGGTGATTTAAAAGTATATTTACGATTTTGGTTTGTTGGATTGTGTGTTCGTATTTGATATATTAAAACCCGACAATATAAAGAAATTTTCTTTCTATCTTAACCCTTTTATATCCTGAATTTTCAATAAAAAATTGCTTCTCCTGAATAATTATTTACGTCAATGTCTACTATGATATCCAGAACAGCATATATATTAATAATTTGATTTTTAGATAATTTTTTTAATTAAAACTGTTTTAATGCCCCCCGCCCCCCTATGTAAATGGTTGAGAAAATAACCACTTTAAAAAAATATTTAGCTTCGACTGTTTCAGTGTGCTTTTTAAATATGATTGGGCAAATTATTTTGTATGAAAAGTGCAATCTACCTTTAATAGTAGATGAATTTGAATTTTCTTTAATGGTACTTAGAAGTACCGTCAGGATATAAAGGGCTAAATCAACATGTATTGCACGTTATCAAGTATATCTTCAAGGTCATAATGTACAGGGGCGTAGCTACAAATATTTTTTCGGGGGGGAGAATTCAAAAATTTCCCAACTTGAAACAAATTGCTTTATTTTCCAACTGAAATGATATATGCAATGTGTGTTTATGATAATGATACTTATATGTAAAACACCCTTTCCAAAGAAAAGTACTGAAACTAAAAACATAAAAATTATAATTATTGGTTTGTTCAATGAAAGTTTAAGTACACAGCTTTCATTTAAATAATTAAAATTAAAACTAAATTAATTTCTATTTTCCTATCTTGGAATCATTGAGCATGAAAAAAATAAGATACCCAATTGCTAAATGAATAGTTAATTAAAGAAGCAATTTCAAACAATACAGTAAATGTTTGATTTAAATCTAGAAAAATTGCATATATTTAGAGACCTGGAGCTGGAGCCCAGAGCCGGAGCGCTCCGGAGCTGTGTTTTTTCTGGAGCTGGAGCTCTAAATTTTCCCCAGCTCCAGGGCTCCTTTAGTTTTTAATATTCTTTTAAATCTTTTTTTTTTCAGTCTTTTAAATTTCTAGGCTTAAAATATTTTAATTACATCATTATTCAGTATTTTAATTATATCATTTTTTAGGTTTTTATTATTATTATTATTAGGGAAGGAAAACTTCTCAAAAAATGGCAACACTACTTTACTTCTACTTTCTACTTGAACTAAGTGACAACACAATTTGAAAACAAATATGGCCGCCTGTTGTTTACATGTGTAGTCGTACAATTTTGGCTGTTTGAAAATTGTAGAAGAAATTTAAGATTTTTGTGTTTAAAATTCTATCAAACTTTCTATTTTAAAAGCAAAAGCTAAAAGATGTCATATTTTCTGAGCAAGCATTTCAAGTTTGATGAGAAGAAAAATAAATTTTGTCAGATCTTTAATGAAGATAGAAAGTATTTGTGAACAAAAAATTAAACGTGTAAATTAAAATCTGCAACTTAAAAGCGCGAAGTCGGAGCCGAGTTGGAGCCGGAGCCGGAGCTGGAGCCAAGGTATTTTCTCTATGAGCGGAGCTGGAGCATCAAAAATTGTTCGGCTCCGGGTCACTGTTTAGAGAAAACCAACATTAGTTTAAGGTTTGCAAATAATTTTTCTTCTATTACGTACGAATCATAATCGCACGTCATATGAAAATACCGTCATGTTATTTTGAGAAAAGAATAAAGATTTGGAAGAAATAAAGGGAATAGAATAGATTAGAGACACAGTTGATGGACAACAATAGGGAAATTCAGGTCTGGTAGATATATATTTTCGTAGCACAGAGAAACACAATGACAAATTGAGTCTGACTGCTTTTTGTACTTCTTTTGATAATTTAACTTGTTTACTGTTACAGAACTCAGAAAGGTAGTTAGCAGAACAATAAAAATTTCATATGTTTTTACTATTATTAAAAAAAAGAAAGTCTTTCAAAAATCTAAAATGTGCCAACTCTAAGCTCTAATTTCCCAAGTTCACATATATTGGAGAAGGAGGCTTCCCCTCCCCCATAACCCCCCATCGCTACGCCCCTGATAATGTAGATCACCCCCTTCTTTCAAAAGAAAATAGTAATAATAATGCTGCTGAAGTAGTAACTACAATTCCGAAATTCTCAGAATAAATGTGATTGCACCAAACATTTTTGTTTATTTTCTGTGCTTGTGTTACACTGTTTGTTTGAGGGGGAGGGGGGGGGGGTTGAGAGTTGTCTAAATATTTATTTTTGTTAGAAGTTTAAAATGAAAGCTATCCTTAAAAAGAGAGTGGATTTGTTATTTTTTTAATTTGTTAGCGGTATATTTCCTTTCTTTGATTTATTTGAATCGGTTAGAACTAATAGCTCACGCATAATTTCTTTTTGCATTGCGTTAAAATTTGTACAATCTCTAAAACAATATTGCTGATAAGTACTGCACTTTCTGAAAAGCAACATTAATAAATGAACAACAGTACACTTTTCTGCTTCATATCGGTATGTATATTTATGCCTCCCAATAATTTTTTAATTTGTCAGCGGTATGTTTTCTTTCTTTTGATTTATTTGAATCAGTTAGAACTGATCGCTCATGCATAATTTTTTGGCGTTGTGTTATAATTTTTGCAATCGCTAAAACAAAATATCGCTGAAAAGTACTTTATTTTCTGAAAAACAACATTTATAAATAAACAACATTACATTTTTCTGCTTCATATTGGTATGTATATTTATGCTTCCTAATAATAATAACAATAGCTATTATGATTAAAATTTTTGGTTTGTGTATTTATAAGTATGTTTGTGTTCTCGCAATTTTACAAAAAAAATAAAAAAAAAAAAAAAAAGAAAAAAAAAGGAAAGAAAAGAAAGTATGCAATACATAAAGTTTTATAAATTCTAGGATGTTCTGTTCAAACATTATTTATTCGGCTTGTTTAGCCACAAATTGTTTTAAATTTTTACCACATTTTATTTTATTCTTTTCATCCTTGTTTTCTATATCTTAAACGTTTAAATTAATTTAGGGGCTACTTTAGTCACGCGGCGATACTATAAATCTGATACTAAACCTAAGGGTGTGTTCTTTTAAAATATCTCGTTTGCATTTTGATATTTTTATTTTATTTTCATTGGATAGCCTGAGGTCGATCTCTAAAGAGACCATTTTTTTACGTTTTCGGTTTTGGTTGTTTTTTTTTTTACTACCTTTTAAGCACTAAATAACTACAAAAGGACTTCGAATTCGGCTAAATCGTTGTACACAAATAATCTACAGACTTTAGAGATCAGAAAAAAGTAAAAAAAAAAAGACAGATCAATTTTTTCTACCGAAAAAAAAAAATCCCCTTAAATCATTAATAAATATTAAATCCATTAAATTTCTTAAGACGCAAAACGTAAAAGAAATGTAGAGTTTTTAAATACTCCTTTAAAACCATTGTACAAGTGGATCAAAAATCTTAAGCTAACAAGATTCAAAAGTTTTCGCTAACTTTTGACATTTCAAAGGCACTTGACCTGTAAATGGAGGAAAGCGCACATCTTAAAGCAAAATCCTCTGTGGAGTAAACTCCGATATGCATTTAGTATGAAATTTATATTCCTTCTTTAACGTGACTCTATATCTTTTGATATTTTTTACTTATGCATTTTTTTTTTAAACCTTCGTTACATATCAGAAGAAATCATTAAACAAGATTATTTTCACAACAAAAAATGTAATATGGCTAGATTATCAAAAAAGTTATTTTTTAAATTGAGAAAATTTAAAAACGTTTAAACTTTTTCCCTTATATTCTCAAGAATATCCTTCAGAACTTTGGGGAATATTTTTCTGTAAGCCCATTAGTTTATATGAAAAAATATATTAAACACCCTCTATGCTAAAATTGAATGAAAAACGATTTTTTTCATATTTACATTATATTTTTTCTTTCTTTCTATTGCAAAAATCATCCCTAATTCTATTTAGTATAAATTAAACTAAAGTCTATCGACCCCGTATGGGATGAAAATGAAAGACTGACTGAAGCTTACTTAAATCCAGAGTTCTATTGAATGTAGCTTTTCGATTATATAACAAGAAATAAAAATGTGCATCTAGCATATTTTATGAAACACTTTCCAACACGTCAGAATACTGTATATAAAACTTTACCGTTTAATATGAAAGATGATGTCTAAGTAATATGAAAAATGCATAACACATTTGAAAACCTAATTTCTCCAATTACCATATCTATAGTCGGGAAAATATCCGAATTCTTTTGTGCAGTACTGTATGTGATCTATATAATTGTGTTATTACATAGAACGCAAAAATTTAGCTCAGTTAAAAAACGCATAACAGTTGAAAATTCCCAGTTGCAAATTTCTGTCAAAAAGCGGAAATTTAACCGAATTCTTTTGTGCAGTTTGTAGATAATCTATACACACCAAGTACTATGCAAAAAATTAGTTAAATTTAACCCTTTATATCCCAAATTATGAATTCATGAAAAATTCATCTCGTAAAGCATTTTTTGTGAATTTTTGAAACTACATTAGAAGATTTCCACAATTATTTAATAAATTTTAGACGGATTTTGACAAAATTAATTAATTTAATTTAAATTCATAGATATTTTGTGCAATATTTAAAACTCCACTCAAATCTTTTATTTAAAATATTTTTTATGGTATTTTAAGAAATGTACAAATATAATTATCTTACAGTAGAAATATAAAAATATTTCCTAACTAACTTTCCCCCCACAATTTTTTAACGTCAAGAAATCTGAAAAGATGCAAAGGCAAAAGAAATCATCCTTTTAAAAATATTTTTGTTTAGTGCAACCAATAATGCTTTTGGAACAAAATAAGAGAAAGTATCTAACTCATTCTAAACTGTATTACTACTAATCGATGTATTAAATTAATTTTATAACATGTTATTTTAATGGTACTTTAAAATACCGTCGGGCCATAAAGGATTAAAAATTCATATCGCAATTAAAAACACACTTTCAGCAATTATGGCTTTTAAACAGTACGGTAGTCGAATTCTTTTGTATGTCCCTGTAAATGAACGATAAATGATATGCATACCGTATTCTATAGTAAGTACTTTGTAATGCACTTCACTGATGTATATCAATTCTAGTATGTTTGAAATAGTGTAACATCATTAAAATACATCGCAAGCGACTTTTTCCCATATCCCACAATGTAAAGGCATTCTTTTGATTGCTCGTGTAAGCGAAGTATAAATGCTACATACTTCATTTTCAATACCGATCCGAACCCGGCATATTCAAATCTGAAGCCGACCCGAACCGAACCCTTAGTAACAGAAAATTAATGCATGTTTTAATACAATTGTGGAAAAATAGTCTACTGTTATCTCTACTATCAATTTTATCTTTTTTTTATATAAAAATAAACATATATACATTCAGTAGTATTGAAATATATAGTTTTGCTTTGAAAAAATATTTGGGTCTTAAGTAGAATCCGACACGAAATTATCAAAACTCCTCCCGAAACCGGTCCGAACCCGAAACGTTTAAAATCAACCCGATCCCAAACCGCTCGGTAAAATTGTCATCCCGACCTGGATCGAATCGGGTAATCTGACTCGATACAGCACTCTACTTTCAATTAAGAACTTTCATATTATCTTACTCTCTACTTTATATTATCGTAACAACAAAACAAATCCTTTTAGAAATCCATTTTGCTTATCTAAATTTTGGCTTAATATCGAGCCACTACACTGTTTCCTATATCGATTTGCGTCAAACGTTACTTAGAAAAACCTAGAATTCTTTCTTGTTAAAATGCCTTAGCAGTAAATAAGATTTTATTCTGATAGCAATATTATGATATGTTGCCAAATTTTTACCATAAATCATCATTTATAGGCTCCCATAAAATATATACCAAAGAAATAATAAATGCATTCATTCATTAATAGCCTATGCCGTTTCGAACATTAAGCAACATTTAGAATAGCTTTATTTGTTCGTGAAAAGATGTACGCTAATCTTAGCAATTTGGCTAATTTATAAGTAATTTAAATCTATCTATATTAGGAAGCAAAAGCATGTCCGTAAGTAATGCCCACGTCATATTGACGATGGCAACATCTTACCAATAAATTTCGCTTTTACTGCAATTTTTTTTTTAACTTTTAAACAACGAACAATTTAAAATTTTTACACCGTTGAATAAGAAAAAAAAATGTTTTTTCAAACGCAATTTGTTTGAAAACTGTATCTCAATTAACCGATTTTTTATGCTTTTAAAAAATTGTGAAGCATTATTTTTTAAATCTATCTCGCGATTACGAAAGATTAATTCGTTTGCTTGTACTGTACACAGTATAAACAGATTAGCATTTGTTTTCGGCTAATACTCCTTAACAAAATTAAAACTTTCTCAGAAATAAACAATGAAAATAATATAAACAAAACACAAATACGACAGACATGTAATCGAACTACGCGCTTAAACACCGAAATAATCGGAATGAAAACTGCTGCTGTAAGTAACAAAATTTTTGGCGATTGCTTTCTTTTGTTTTATGCGGAAATAATTTATTTATTATTGTCAAACATTGAGAATGACACCGTTATGAATGTATGATACTAGTTGGCTTTTTGATAAATGATTATAAAGACTTTTTATAAGTACTGTAGTCACTTTAGCATGTAAATGTATATTTTATTTTAGTGATAAGTGATATTTATCTGATATAATTCGTAAATTGTTAATCTAGACACCATATTTACCGTATAAAATGTTAATCTAGACTCCACATTTACTGTATAAAATAGTGTACGAATTATAATTGATTTGTTATAAATAAAAAGTTAAAAATTTAATTAGAAATTACATCAAGCAGTTTGTGTTGAATGCTAGTTTGAAGCTGTCAAGTGTTAAATAAAGCGGCGAGTTTTCCATAATCGGGGGCCACTCCAAATTAACGTATTGCAACAGAAATTTTTTAGACCAACTTGAATTTCAGTTATGAAATTCAGTTTGATTTTTATGATAAATTTTAGATGATTATTTTTTTTTAAACAGTATTTTTACATTCATACCTAAGTTACTTTTAATGTTAATGGAACACACTATGTATAAATTCTTTTTTATATATTATGCAATTTGAGATTAATATATTTTTAAATTACTATTTATTTACTGACATAGTTTCCAACTTTCTTGTTTCTTTCGAGCTAAATACTATGTTTTGAACCAGAAATGTTACTAAATAGATGAAATAAATTAAATATCATATAGAAACAAAACGCGTCTTATTAAATAAACTTTTTGATTCAAAGCATATTTATGCGACTTAAATAAAACGGAAAATACGCATTACGCATTTTCTTGTCAAAACTCAGACATGTAATTACTTTTTTCATCGCCCAAAAGTAATGAGAAAATACTTGTAAACAAGTTATGAGAATTCAGAATTACAAATTTAAATTTTGGAGTTGAACACTTTCTCACATTATATGTTAAACTACACTATACTAAAAGAAAAGTCAATTTTTAGAATGAAAAAATTAAAAAAGAAGAAATCATCAAATAATATCTACTGTAAAAAAATTTCAGCTAAACTATTTCCTTAACTACATCAAGGACATCAGTTCTAAGAAAATGCAGATTATAGATGCTGATAGCTTCTCCAAATTTGAAACGCAAATCAGCAGTCAGATGTAATCGCAAAATTGTACGAAGAAAAAGAAATATCTAAGTATAACATAAAAAAACTCTGATTAAAGACTTTAATGAGGTCTTTCTTTATTTGCGCTTATTCTAAATGACATATAAAATAAAATTTGATTAAAGCAAATGTATATTTTTCAATATGAGTACATTTACTTCTTTAATTATATTAAGTAATTTATACAGGGTGTCTCCAAATTCATGTGTCAAACTGTAAGGGCAGGTAAAGTACATGATGAGCATGAAAGATAATTAAAATATACACAAAGCACAAATAATTGTACAAAAATTACTTTTAAGTGCATAAATATAATATAAAGATATTTAAAATGCAAATTTAAAATATCTCAAAATACATCAGAAAACCTAGAACGTTTTCAATCATTACAAGGCCATCTTCAGTAGGATTTAAATGTTGTTATTATTTTCTTTGCGCTCGAGAATTTAATCGAGAATTGTCCAGAAGAAATATTTTTTGTATTATATTTTTTATATTTTTTTATTTGTATTTTTAAATATCTTTATATTATATTTATGCGCCTAAAAGTAATTTTGTACAATTATTTGTGCTTTTTATATGTATTTTAATTATTTAACTCAAGGTGACACATGAAAGGTTCCTCCTAAAGGAAGAATTCCATCTTTTTAAAAGCAAATTTGGACATTCTGTGGATTGATGCAAAAATGCAAATAAAATATTAGAAGCATAATGGGGGGGGGGGGGGGGGGTTATCTAGAAATCTTAATAATTAAACATTTTATCTACTCAAATCCTTGGAGTTTGTTTCTGAATTGCTGTGCTATCAAATCAAAGACGAGCTTTTATTATAAACATCTGAAAGTCATCTAAATTAAGTTCTTTAACTAGGGTAAGGAAGTTTCCATAAGGTTCTTTTTGGAATAGAATATTTTATTCTATTTATAAAACACTTCTGGGCAATTTCAATGATGCATCTTTGGAAATGTATTTTCGGAGTAAAGATCAGTTAGGCGTGCATACATTTAGCATATAGATTTTTTTTTTTTTTAAGCAAAGTCTTAAACAGTCAAATCACTCAAAGTAATACATTTATTTTGAAAATTTAATCTCTGTACTTCACATAAGTTCATCAGATACATTTGGATGGATAAATCCAAATGTAATCATTTAGCAAAGTGTTTCCAATTTTCTTTTTTGATTTAATCAATTTATACATTTATTGTTTTTTTTTCTTTCTTTCAATACTTTCTAAGTTACAAAAAGAAAATAACAATCATATGTACAGCTATATTTCATTTTATTGTATGAATAACTGTTAAAATGCGTCTAAATTATACGAGTTTGGCCTTATTGTATAGGTGGAAAAATTTTCCACCTTTTTTCCGATTTCCATGCTTGCATAAAGAAGAAATTTTAGTGTAGCAATGTGGGGGTCGGAAATGAAAAGTTTTGGCATAAAACAAGAAATGCGGAGGGAATGAAAACCAGGGTTTTATTGACATAACAATCGCAGTAAGAGCTCAAATGTGCCACTGGCAGCGTTTAGCAAGTAACTGGCGTACTTTTTCGCAGATTCCAAGTGTTTCACGAACATTTGCAGCAACGACTGAAAGTCTTGCAATGAGGTCCTCATCTGAGTCAACTGGTGTCTCTGGCTCTCTCTTCTGTGTTCTGTACATTGTCATTTTTAACTGTTATTTTATTTTATATTATTGATCTTCTAATTGTCAGTTTTCTACTTTCAGGTGTTAAGTCTTATCTTTTTAAGTTGATAGTAATCTATAAACCGTCAGTTCTTGTATTTATATCTTGTTTCTTGTGTATGGCGCTTTTTGTGTGTCATTTTGTTCTTATTCCTAATGGGAATATGTTGTGTTTTATTAGTTTAATAATTGTCGCTGATCTGCGCTCGTTCCCTTGCCAGTGTTGGTGCTGATTGGTAGATGGGGCTCTCTCCGCCGGGACATACAGACCATAAACTTAACGGTTGGCGTCCCGGCTGTGTGTCTTCGGGTGTCTCATAGATTTCAAACAAGCCCGTTTTTCGGCCCGTTTCTGTGGCTGGGGTTTGCTTGATGATGATGGGGATCTTACCACCGGAGCAGTAGCTCCAACTTTTGAAAGATATTGGGCGGCCTCAATCTTTTTTAACTAAAAGAACACATACGATTTTTTTCCCGTTAGTGAGGTTATGTGGAGAGAGGAGCGGATGACTAAATAAGATAGGTCGAAGTAAAGTTATGTTTTTTCTAAATAAGTTATAAAAATTATTATAATTTAATTATAATTTAATAAATAGTTTTTAATAAATACTTTTATAAAATTATATTCTCGTCAATTATTTCTTATAAATACATTATTTATTATAAATAACATAAAAATTGCTAACTATTGGAAGTGTAAAAAATTAAACGTTGGGAAAAAATATTCATTTTATCCACCTAAAGTGCTTTATCGATTCAAGACATTAAAAAATATTTTAAAATATACAGGAATTTCTTTTTTGAGAGAAATTCCTACATTTCCGAGATCATTTCCGAGTAAGTACAGAACTTGTGTGGAAATATAAATTATTTGAAAACAACGTTTAAACACACAATAAAATAAGTTGATTTGATCAGACGTATACGTTTCGTGAGTACTAGGATTCGCATCCTCAGTGTAAAAAACTTTAAAAACAATATCCCTCCAACTATATGGACGGTGAAAAACCCAAATGTCAAAACATAATACCAAAAGACCATCAAGTTCCAACAGCCAATGAAATTAATGCGGAAGTGAGTGTCATGACACAACAAATCCACCCAGAAAGTTGAGATGTATGGTATACTAGATAAATCATTAACCAAGGAGTCTTTAAATTTATGGATATGAACAGCCTCAAAAAAGTCTAAATCCAGAGGAGTAATGCATTTCTTGATAATGGTAGCTGAGCCAAAATTAAAATTATGTCTTTCCCCCCAGCAATGAGAGGCGATAGAGGATCTCTGCAATTCTTTTTTCCTACCATTATCACCATTGCTACCATTATCGAGAAATTCATTACTCCTTTGGATTTAGACTTTTTTGAGGCTGTTCATATCCATAAACTTAAAGACTCCTTGGTTAATGATTTATCTAGTACATAAATACATCTCAACTTTCTGGGTGGATTTGTTGTGTCACGATACTTCACTTCCGCATTAATTTCATTGGCTGTTGGAACTTGATGGTCTTTTGTTATTATGTTTTGACATTTGGGTTTTTCACCGTACATGTAGTTGGGGACATTGTTTTTAAAGTTTTTTCCACTGAGGATGTGAGTCCTAGTACTCACGAAACGTATACGTCTGATCAAGTCAGCCCCACCAGTGGCTGAGAGGTTCTGCTCTCGAAGCTGGTAGACGGGAGGTGCTGGGTTCGATCCCAATTGCGCCCGTCGGCCTAATCGTTCGGAGTTTTCGTGGTTTTCTTCGAACCTTGGATTTCCAAGCGTTAATACGGGTTAGGTTCCCTTAGAAAGACCCCCACGAAGGGCACTCCCCCCCCCCCCCCTGGGCCCATATCCCTCGTGCAGATAATTGGCCGTCATAAATACAACCAACCAACCAACCTGATCAAGTCAACTTATTTTATTGTGTGTTTAAACGTTGTTTTCAAATAATTTTCATTTCCGACTCCAAATTGCTATACCAAAATTTCTTCCTTATGTGTACCTTACTTTCCCTTACAGTTTGGCCCATGAATTCGGGACACCCTGTATATTGCAGTTAAACCTCTGAATACAAAACAGCTCTGGGACCGCGGAACTTGTCTTCTATTCAGATGTAAAAACATGTAGAAATATACTAAGTGTTGGGGATTAAAAGTTTTCGCTTAAGAACCTATATCCGCAGATAATGCTAAACTAATAATAACAGCGGTCTTTTCTAATTTCTTCTTTGCATTTTAATATTGATCTATGATTTTTTTTTTCGTAGAATATTTGACGTTGATGTCTAACCCGGTACTTTCGCACAGTTTTTTTTTCTGCTTTATGAGGACATTTTTAGTTTTGGAACCAGTTTTGAAAGTGAAAATGCCTTAAGAGTGTATCTGAAAAAATATTTTTCCACCCTCAACAGCTCGAAATTTTCCGAGACGTTTTCAGACTCATTTTTAAAATTAAAAACATGAAACTTACTGAGGTGATTTTCGAAGAGATAAGAGGCCGTGTGATTTCATTTTTTGCTCCATTAATTAAAATTTAAGTTTTAAACAATTATTTTCTCAGTATGACTATTTTTTTCATTCCCAGATCTCCCGCTTCAGAAAATTCGGTTCAAAACGCCAAATTTGACAGCCTTTTTTACAAAATTTTCTCCTTTTATCATAAATCGAGAAGCACAGCACATTATGTAGTTTCTAAATAAGAGAATTTCCCAGTTTGATGCGTTCGAGAGCAAAAAATGAATTTAAAAATGAATCAGAAAATAAGCAGTTTGGATTGGGATACACCCTAAAAGAATAAAAACTGCAACAGAAATCGACAAATTTCGAAAGTAGACATCGACCTAAAATACCTTATGCGAAGAAAAATAAATGTTGAAATGCAAAAGTGAAATTAGAAAAGAACACTACCATTGGTTTAACTTTAGCTTGCAAATGTTTTTATCTTACTAGTATAGTCTCATAACAGAGGTGTCCGTTATGAAAGTTTCTCTGTACTAATATATATTTATGAACTAGTGGTCACAATTTTCAGGATTGAAAGTACAAGTCAAGACAAGCAGTTTTTATATAGGAAACTGAAGTCTCAATTTTTAAAGAAATCTCAATGAAAATACGTGCTATTATTAAACAAATGCACATTGATGTACAATATCAAATAGTCATGTAGCTGCAGCGAAAGATCATTTCGTACATTTTATTTTACAGGGCGATCCGAAATATTATTTCTTTAATTTGTTGTTGGTGCTCTAATTGCCATTCGCTGGAAAATAATGAGGTAAAAAATGTTCTTTATATTCTCGAAGATCTAAAAGAAGTTTATCAAGTATTTGTGTAGATATTACACAAAACGTCTCAAACCGAAAGTGTCCGGTGATTTTAGGCTATATAGTGTATACATATAGGGGAGATGGGGCATGAATGGGGCATTTTCACAAAAGTATTTATTTTTAAATACTTTTCTTAGTTATTATTAATATTATGTATCACATTTCATACGTTAGGTATTTGACTACATCTATGCACAATATTTAGTCTAGATTATTATTATACAGCAAAATATTATAAAATTTAAAAAAAGTTCCTCTCTATCCCAATCATCCCCATAGCAGGGATGAATGGGACACTAATAGGGATGGATGGGACACACATATTTTGCTCCCTGTATTCAATGTTACCTAATTAAAATTTATAATTATAAACTTATATGTAATTATATTTGTAATATATGATCTTAGAATGACTATTATACCTCAGCGTTGCTAATCACTTCTTTTACTGCAGTTTTAGCTTGTAATGCAAACTTCGACTGTCTACCTGTTCCCTTTTCCAACTTACGAGGCATTTTAGATATGAAATGAAAGTGAAAAATGCCTTTGAAATACGGCAAAGCTAATATTTTTCATTCACAACATATTAATTAATATTAATTAAATGTATCTTAGATATCATGCACAAATTAAATTATGTTAGGGGAAGTTCCAGTGGGGATTTATTTAAGCACAAGTTTAAAATTCAGTATAATTTCCCTATTTGATCAATAAACATATACTATTTTTAACAATCTTATCTATTTTGTTAAAGTTTCATTAGCAATTTTTTGATGAACTATTTAACCTTTATTACAATACTATAATTAGGATTCAATATAATTTTTAATAATAAACAACCTATATAATACGAGTACTGATTAATACTAATAGTTAACATAAATTATTAATTTATAAACCTGTATAATGGTTTTTAGTTAATAAATAAATGTTTCAACATCTCTAGGGATGAATGAGACTGTCCCATTCATCCCCTTTGAAATTGTCCCAATCATCCCTATGATAAGTAGATTCAATTGCCCGCCATTTTGCCTCAGAAATTATTTTGTCACATTGGTTAATATTCTTTCATTTTAATTACCAATCTTGAACCTCCAAATAAATAACTACAACATATCTTATTTTTTATATATTGTATAAAATATTTGACAACTTCAAATGTTAAAAAAAGTTACTTTTTAAGCAGAGTTTCAGAAAATGCAGCTTTAAAAAAAAAAATGAAAACAGCCATGTGGTTTTGATTTTAAAGCACACTATGATAGTGCCACATATGAGAATAGAAAGCAACTAAAAAAAGCGTTCATTGCCTGAAATATTGAGAATGTCCCATCCATCCCTTGTCCCATTCATCCCCCATCTTCCCTACTATATAAAATATGTAGTGACTCAAAATAGATCTTTTAATCTATTTATGTACTGTTTTAAGCAACTTTGGTTAATAATTACGAAGAATCTTATATCCGTTGGTATAATTTGATCCGATCAATAAATAATTTCCTAAATTGAAGTCGCTTGCAAATCAGTGCTGTGTACAGTACAGATATACATTAACTATTCTGCTCACAGTCTTCGGCTTTGCGAAATCCGAAACGTGAGTGCATCAAACAGCCTTTCAATGCTGCATTACCAACTTCTCCCGAATCATTACTTATTCATTATCAACTGCGAAGGATCCGTAATTGTAGCTCCCCCGATGTCCATTAAGTATATTACCTGAAGAATAGGAATGATCTATTATGGTGTATTTTGAATTAAAATAACTGTAGTTTGATTTTAATGATTCATTTACAATTATGCTTTTAAAAGGGAATTATTATTTCATTTTATAAAAGATAACTAAAACCTTTTATACAGTATAAGAGGTATAAGAGGTGGTGTATACTACAGATTACAGTTTGAATCTACTTATCGCAGTGAAAATGATTTATAGGTATTTAAGTTATTCAGTCAAATTACTGTATATTTCGACGTATAACGTGCACCCACGATTTGTGACTATATTTTTTTATTTTTAGATATCCGTATTACGTGCATCCTTTTTTTTTTTTGCTAAGATACTTTTTATGAGATATATAGCATGAAAATACAATTAAGACCATTAAAAAGTAGAATAATTTGCATACAAACATAAAGAAGATAAGCTTATGCAAAGCGAGAACATCTGCTGCGAAGCCTTACCTGGTTCAATCCCCGCAAAGCGTTTGGATTGTACTGTCGTTTATTCCAATAATTACCTCCTCTTACTTTGTTCATTGCTATAAAACTCCCAATTCTTATGCTTAATTTTTATTTTCTTTATTTGGAGTATCACACGCACCTGTAAAATTTGACCAATTTTCTCATTTCAAAAGTGCACGTTACACCTCGTAATTTATATATACTATATAATTTGTCATGCTTCAAAATATCTCTTAACTTATTTAAGTACTGTTTTAACGAACTGCTTCCCTGGATTAACCGCTTCCCTGATTATCCCGTGTTATCTCGGGTTTTTATATATATGTGAATTTCTTTTGAAGGTTATTCTTATTAAAATTTCTTAAGTGTATTTTACTATTCATATAAACCTAGCATTCATATAACAAAAAAATGACGACAAGGGGACTTCGAATGTGTATATATATATATTTTTTGCACACAAGGAGTGTGACAGTTAAAATGAAAAACTTTAAAAAAGGATTTTGCACACGAGAAATGTGATAGTTAAAAAAAAAAGCTTTAAAAATTGGTTTCGGTTAAAATAGTTTCGGATAAAAGAGGTTTTACTGCATTACAATTAACTATTATCCCGAGAAAATTCGGGCGTTGCCATAATTTGTCACTACGATTTGTTTTATCATGTTTTTACTCGTCCTGAAGCTTAAAAAGAAAGAAAATATCCTTATATAATATAATAAATAATATATATTAAATTATATATGATATTTGATTGGCAGTTTCCAAGTTTTGTGATATGAAATGCAAATGATAAAAAGCAATGATGTGATTGCAAAAAAGTGATGATTTTTTGCATTTTTTTTTTTTTTTTTTTCAAAAGGATTGGTAAGGCAAGCGGTTAATAATTACGGAGAACTAACTGTATGTAAGTTAACATAATTTGATCCGCTCAATAAATAATTTCACTCAATAAAAAAGATTCCGGTCAATAAAAAAGTCACTTGCAAATCAATGCTGTGGACAATACAGATATACATTAACTATTCTGCTCACAGTCGTCGGCTTTGCGAAATCTGTAACATGAGTGCATCAAACAGCCTTTCAATGCGGTATAACCAACTTCTTCCGAATCATTATTTATTCATTATCCACTCCGAAGAAGCGTAATTTTAGCTCCCCCGATGTCCATTAAGTATATTATCTGAAGAATAGGAACGTTGTATTGAAGTGTAGTTTGAATTAAAATAACGGTAGTTTGATTTTAATTATTCATTTACAGTTATGCTTTTAAAAGAGAAAGTTTGTTTTTTTATATATAGGGGAGAGGGGGGCACATGTAAATATGGGACACATGTGAACGGTACATATTTCACGCAGTTAATTTGAAATAAAAAAATTCAAAAAATTATCAATAGATGGTAGTATTGGCACCATCTTTTGGCTGAATTTTCAGAACAGTAAGCCATTTTGATTTCGGGTAGTTGTAATTTGTTTGTTTTAAAAGGTGTGAAGTAAAAAAGTCTTCTAAATTAATGAAGTAAAAAATTCATTCAAGACATTTTTTAAACTAGAATATCAGCACTGCATTCTATAGTGGCATTAATTGGGTAACTCTACAAAAAGTTTTGTTTCCTAATTTCAATTAAAAATATCTTTTTCGATAAGTTAGGCCGAAGTTGGTAGATGGGGCACTTATGAACAGAACATATGGGGGCAGATGTGAACAGTTCACAAGTGTATTTTTTAAGTCTGTGAATGTATTTTTTTTTTTAGTTTAAAATTTAATTACCCTGTTAAACATTGAGCTATAAATTCAATGTTTTTAGGATTTCTTCAGTTTTAATTTACTAAAAGTTAGATAACAATTAAAAGTGACTCTCAAGGAGTAGGTATATTACTGTACAATTTTACGAATAATTTCTTGTATATATGTTGAAACATTTATTGATTTATTCACATAACTAAAAAGAGGGCATCTAATTAGTTTTTATCACAGTTTTTATTCACAAAAAATTATTTTTGTCTTATTTATGCATGTGTTAAAATGTGCATCATATATGTTCACAACTACCCCTCCACCGGGGCACATGTGAACAAATTTAGGCAATTTTTAGAATGATGATATAAGTTAGAAATTCTTGATAAATGCATCCAAAAGTTTCACCAAAAGAACAAACAAATTGTAAATATTCGTATAAATCAATTTTTGGTTCAATAGCTCATAACAATTTTGAGAAATAGTCAAAAATGTAAAAATTGTTCACATGTGCCCCCCCTCTCCCTACGAGATGCTCGTAAAACTTACGAGCAGGGCATTATGAATCTGGTAACAGGAAAAAATTGTAATAGACAACAAGAAGAATTTACCCCCCCCCCCCACCTCCCTCGTTGTTGATTTTCAAAAAACAAAGTTTTTATAAATTAATGGTGAAGAAATAATATCGACCATACTCGGGGCTTAATTTCTAAAAAATAAAAAAATAATAAATGCAGATCTAATTTTATGCAGTATTAACAACAATAATGTATCCCGCCGTGCCCTTCACCCGCATATTTACATTTCATACATCATTTGCAAAATTTAAAACAATTCCGTCTTCTATAAAATAAAATGTTTAATATATTTTGACTGTATTATAATATATAATTTTATTATATATAATTGCACACACACACATATATGCAATTATCTACCCTATTAAAATCCGTGTGCGTATCTATGTGAACTCAAAAACTCAGAAACCACAGGGCGCAGGGCTACGAAATTTGGCACATGGGCTGCTGGTAGGGGTGCCATGAACGATTGAGGCAAAAAATTTGAAATTTTTAAATAGATTTTTTTTTATGTTTATGACGATCTTTTGCCTTTTTATGTTCAACACGTAATCGCGCGTGTTCTTTAGCCAATGTGAGATATAGATATTACGTACGCTACGATGCAATACTAAGAAGCTCTAGCGGGTGTCACGATAATTCTTTTACCTCACATGCAAATAATTAGAGATTATTTAACTGCGCTTAATTATCTTTTTTTAAAATATAGAAAAACGTTTATCACTAACATCAACAAAAATTTTTATTCTATTTATTCCCTTATTCCAAAGACATCGCTTTATCGTCTGCTGCCATAGTAACATGATAAATTAAATTTCATAAAAAAAAGTGCACAGTATTATAAAAATATTTTTCCAAATCGAGTAGTTATTACTTTCTTCTATCTTCAATAGAAGAAAGTATTGTAATGGAAAATTTTTTTCGATTTCCAATTTTCGACGGATTTACACGTTTTAGGGGTCAGAGATTCCAAAAAACGTGTTTATAGAAAATTTCTGTCTGTCCGTGTGTCCGTATGTCGCCGTTGTACCATCCAAAAGTGTATGAAGTTACGCATAGAATTGAACCAAATTTTTTTTATAAGTTTGGGGCTATGGCAAGCAGGTCCTCCATTAATTTGGAAAAAATCTGCCGGTAGGGGGCACTGTAATAACGAATTTTGTGCGATTTTTGTGACATTATGAATATTGTACCATCGAAAAGTGTATGAAGTTATGTATAGAATTGAAGCAATTTTTTTTTAAGTTTGTGGCTATGGCAAGCAGGTCCTCCATTAATTTGGAAAAAATCCGTCGGTAGGGGGCGCTGTAATAGCGATTTTTGTGCATTTTGAATATTGTACCGTCGAAAAGTGTATGAAGTTATGCATGGAATTGAACCAAATTTTTTGCGTATGTTTTTGGCCATAGCAAGAAAGTCCTCCCTGAATTTGGAAATATTCCACCGAAAGGGGGCACTATAATAGCAATTTTTGTGTTATTTTCTTTCGAAGTTGATATAGTATTGAGCTAATAAAAATGAAATATTGACATTTGTAACAACATTTTGAAATATTAATATATATGAGATAGAAGAAAGTTTTGGGATTGGCACATCCAACTAGTTTTTAATTTTGGTTTTAGAATTAAATTCATAAACTACCGTGCGTAGAACGGGTTAAACAGCTGGTATGTAATATATTCCAATAAATGAACAGACCGCCCCCCCCCCCCCCCCCCAAAAAAAAAAACAAACATTAAAATCGTGCGTGAGGAATTTTCAGAAAATCCTATTCGCCAAGGATTTCTTTATCAACTAGCAAAACAGAACACATAGCATTGTTCTCTCTGATGGTCTCCGGAGCTAAACAGCTGATCAATAAGAATATTTGTGGGGCTCACAATCATAGTAGACCGAGTCTATTTTGCAAAAAGAAAAAAAAAATAGTCGATTTAGAAGGCGTATAAAATCTGCTTTGTCCAGTGTTGACTTCGAAAATTTTCTCCGGGAGGGATTTCTGTGGCTCTGGGGGGGGGGGGGGGGGACTGCATTTTTTGACAGTTGAAAACACAAAATTTGAAATCTCCCTCCCGGAAGATTAAATATTGCTCCGGGACATCTCATTGCTCCCGGGGCCACCCCCTGAATTCAACACTGGCTTTATCCACTTCCACAGTGAACCAAGTCTGTTTTCACATACTTTCTCATATATGCCATCTATTTACAGACTTGGTTTAGTGTGGGAGTAGATAAAATAGATTTTTTGACCTTCTAATAGACTATTTTTTTTTTTTTCAAAATGGACTTTGTCTACTATGGTTGCAAACCCCTCATTTTGCAATCGCGAACAAAAAACAACAAGTAAACATAACACTGTCGTGAGTAAAAATGACAGATACAGTTGCGATTAATTCTGGCATTCCTCGTCGCTGTTCGGAAACTACTGAGGCTGGAATTGAGTCGACACTTGCGAGCGCTAGATAGTAATTTGCTCCAACGTATGCGACACGCTATGTTACATATGTAAGCGCATTGGTAGGAAAAGACGCAAAGGATTGGCGATGGGAGAAAAAGGAAAAGATAATTCAGGCTTCTGTTTTCGAAAGCGCTGTTCCACTGGGCTCCGGAGCTCAGTATTTACGAGTTCCGGTGAATTCCGACTGATATTTAAATACTGACGAAGAACAAAGACGTACCAGAGTGGAACTCCGGTGAGCACTGGTGCAAATTAAGCACTGGGCATAGTTTAGAATTAAACTATTTACACATCTTAAAATAGTCCATAATTTAGGAAAATAATATCATAAAAAAATAAGTTTTCTAATGAAACCTATCAAAATTATATATATATCTGGGGGGAGGGAGGGGGGAAGGAAAAAATATGCTGTAAAGACTCAAACTCCTCTACCTTTATATACTGAATTATGAATTCATGAAAATTTTATCTTCTAAAGCATTTTTCGTAAATTGTTTTAACTACATTAGATGATTTACATAATCATTTAATAAATTTTAGATGGATTAATTAAATTTGAATTTATAGGAATTTTGTGCAATATTTATAACCCCACTCAAATCTTTTATTTTAAATATTTTTCTCAGTATTTTGTAAAATTAGGAAATGTACAAATATAATATTCTTACAATAGAAATATTTCCCTAAATAAAAAAATTACCTCTTCCATCCAACGTCGAGAAAGCTGAAAAGATGCAAAGGCAAAAGAAATCACCCTTATAAAAATATTTTTGTTTTGTGTAACCCATAATGCTTTTCGAACAAGATAAAGTAATGTGCTTATAACTCATTCTAAACTGTATTACAACTAATCGATGTATTAAATGAATTTTATAACAAGTTATTTTAATGGTACTTATAAGTACCGTCAATAGATAAAGGGTTAAGCAGCATGTTCGGAAAATGCTGCTTCAAATGTCTGGATAGTTGGGTGCTACAAAATCTATATATATATGATGAGTGGGACATCGATAAAATAGTGAAGCAGGTAAATAATTTTTTGCCTATTTTCCTGTCAAAGTTATTCATATCATTCGGATTTTATTATTTTAAAATTTGTAGTTGATGAACTTATTTTTTGCAAAATAAAAATTAAAATGAAAAACGTTTTTATTTGAATATAATTATTGTACTTCAACCATGGCAAATGATTATAATATATATACTAACTACGTACTATAACTAATTTTATAAATATTCAGACCTTGGTGCAATAGCTGTTGCACTCTTATGCAAAGATGCATGAATACAAAATTTATTAAGATTATATATATATATATATATATAATTAAATTTAGTAATACGGAAATAATAGGACTCCATCTTAAATAGGACGTCATCACCATGGCAGCCTAGATTCATTACCTATCATGGGATAGCATTGAATTAATTACGTAAGATAGGATTTAATAGAATGAAGAAAACTTTTATGAATATCTTTTTAAGTTTTGATTCGGTTTTCATAAAATTTGACATGACTCGACAAAATTCTGCAACTATTATATATATTAAATTTCGAACCATTCGGTTATCTAGTTTTTGCGCTTTTATATGCGGACAGATCAGACGGCAAACTATAGGTGCCACGTATTTATATAATTACGAACGCACCTAAAAAATAAAGAAAAGCCATCAGATTGCGTAATTTGATCGCCAGTTTCCACCACCTTTGTCAAGCCCTGATTATGAGTATTATGTTATGCCAGTTGAGTGAAGATGTGTCGATGTCGTCCCAGCCATATAGCTCAATTGCAAATTGAGCCAAAAATTAAAGCCAACAGTCCTTTAATTAAAGCCAATGGTTGTGGATTCGAATTCCGTCTTGGATGCATCTTCATTCAGTTGTTAAAAATTAGTACTCGTAAAATTTATTTCCCAATCACTTGATGAAAAATGCAAATTAATTAAAGCTTGCTTTCAAAAAACATAGACATTTTGAAATTTCGGATGGTGCGATGGGATTTCGCAATAATTTAGTGGAGATATAAAATTATAAGACGAAACACAACTTTTCACCTTGATTCAACATAAAATATATAATGTGAACATTAAAAAGGTCCACAGTTTTACTTAAAAGGTGACTAAAGTAATGAAAAAGACGTTACAAGTTTAAAATATACATTTTATTTAAAACTTCTTACAAGGAAGGTCTCCTTACTGGGCATACTCAGAATATTTTGAAAAAAAAAAAATACCAAATAAACTACTTATGTATGTAATAAAGAATCGGTCAAATTTAGCGGCGGAATTACAGTAGAAAGTCTGTAAAAAAATAAAATACCTTCGAGTATTTGGCGCGAAAAGACTAAAGCGCCACGCGATTTGGCGAGCAGTACTTTTCCTCGCCAAAAGCAAATGATTTTAATGCACCTGAAAGTTGTTTGTTAATTGATTTTTAGAAAGCGTGCAAAAAGCATTTAATGAATTTAAACTTAAACAATGAGAGAGTTTAATGATACATTTTTTAGTGTTACATATTCAGAGGTGCCAAGTTCGCACTAATCTTCCGTAATGCGTGGATTAATTTAAACCATTTTAACAACGTTTCGAACTAGAAAAAATATTTGATGAATCGTTATTTATTTAATTCCAGTTTTCTACGTGGAACTTATTTAATTTCATCTCTGAAAAAAAAATTCTGGTGCGAAATGTATTAAACCAGGGTTAAATTAACCCACATATTACGGAGGATTAGTGGCAACTTGGCACCTATGCATATTTATGTTGCTTGTTATTTAATTTTATTACTATAAAAACAATTTCATACATAAAAAATATTTTCATATATTTAAACGTATTCCAAAATAAAGGCAAGATTCATTTACCAGTTACTAATTTCAATGTCAAAGAATTCGTCGTTTCCATAGCAACAAAACTGAATTGACTCGACAGTGCTCAATTGGATTTAATTTTGAAATATTGAAACAATTTTAATTTATTTTAATTTTGTTTTAATTCATAAAATTTGATATTTAACTTTCATTATATATATATATATACATGACAAAACTATAGTTAAATCAAACTAAAACTGACAAAACTAAAGTTATTTACATTAAATTTATTTAAACAAGTTCAATATTAAAAATTTTTATCTTAAAGAGTATTCGACATAAAGTATTTTTCGAAATTTCATTTCATCGCCAACCGATGATAAATCGCCAAATAAACGAAATTTTCATTATTTTTTTACGAACGTTCTATCGAGGTTTCGCCAAAAATTTTTTTATAAACATATATATCCACACGAGAAGAACACTCTGTAATTTTTTCAAATTTTTCTGAATATGCCCGTATGGAGACCTTCCTTGTTAGTACTTTCAAGCTTCCCAAGCTCATCAGAGAATATTTTAATAACTAATTGTTGTTTATTTATACAAATACGTCACTTTGTTACATACTTGTATAAATAAACAACAATTAGCTATTAAAATATTCTCTGATGAGCTTGGAAAGTTTGAAAGTACTAAGAAGTTTTAAATAAAATATATATTTTAAACTTGTAACATCTTTTTCATTACTTTAGTCGCCTTTTAAATAAAACTGTGGACTTTTAAAGTTCACATTATAGGGGAGACCGGGCCTAGTAGGCGCAGTTTTTAGTTATTGATTTTTATTAATTTTTTGTTTAAGTTTTTTATGAAATTTTCATAGGTGCTAAGTTGCCACTAATCCTCCGTAATACGTGGGTTAATTTAACCCTGGTTTAATGCATTTCGTACCGGAATTTTTTTTCAGAGATGAAATTAAATAAGTTCCACGTAGAAAACTGGAATTAAAAAAATAAAGATTCATCAAATAATTTTTCTGGTTCGAAACTTTGTTAAACTGGGTTAAATTAATCCCCACATTACGGAAGAATTAGTGCGAGCTTGGCACCTCTGAATTTTAACTGTACTTTTAAAGAACAGTCATTGGGCTATAAATACCCGGAGTTTTGAGTTTGTAGCTTTTGTAGTTTATGGTTAGCGGATTCCTAAAGTAAAAGGAAAATTGCGCGCCAACCTACCCCGTCACGGGGCAAGTTGCCTATGCCTATGGGGTAAGTTGGCACTCGCTTTATAAAAATTCAAATAAGACATGCAGTTAAGCGAAATCAATTTCATTATTACCAGTAAGTTTAAACAAAGGCGTTATAGCCGTACAATGTAAATTCTAAATTATACAGCCATAAAAATAATGAATAAAACATTAATATTGAGTAACTTCTATCCTACTCTATATCATCATCAGAGTTACGGTTGCCACAAATTAAAAATCGAGTGTCTTCGTTTGGGCAAGCCTCGTGTGCCCAAAATCTTGTATTGCAACCACTTTTCTCGTTGTTTGCTTTTTTTCAAGCTACCAGCATACACCAAACACCGAGCCAACTTGCCCCATGCTCAATGCGCCTACTAGCCCCATAATAAATTTCTTCACAAAAGGGACACGTAATCCTCTAAGCATAAATAATCCAAGTAAATCACATATGGGATAGGTACTTAATCATACACTAAGAAAAATTGCACAAGTTAAATCGCAATTATTAAGATAAGTATTAAAAATTAGAAAAAGAATGAAGCAACAAAAAATTACTTATGAGTGCAAAATACAGAAAAATCGTAATAAATGTCCAGCTGCACGTAGGTAACACTGCAAAACTACTATGAGGATTGTAAAAAGCAAGAAGAAAGGTACTCTGTGACTGGTTGCGCAATCTATCCACAAACAGGCGATTTATGAGGACTGCGCCTACTGACCCCTGTAGCCAACTAGCCCCGGTCTCCCCTATATTTTAAATTTAGTGGAGTTCATGGGTTTTAATAAACACTTACTGTTGACTAATTACAATTTGCACAAATCATAGAGTTATGACTATTTTAATTCATTGATTAAATTTTTTTCTCTTCCGCTATGATTTAAAAAAATTGAGTGAATCGAAGATTATTTTTTGAGAAATTTTTGGTACATATGAAGTTAAATATAGTCCATTATTCATTGATCTTGTTTAAGAGTTATTATCAGAGTTAATGCATTTACTTCTGATGCAAGATTTTTTTCCCCATTAGTCTGGCCTAAAAAGTCAAGGAGTTGACGCCCTTTCAATAATGCAACAAGAACGAAAAATCAGGCATGAATTATGAAACCTATTCCAACAATAACAGAAGATTATCAACAAAGTTAAACTTAAAATTACACTATGTGCAAATTACTCAAAAGATGACAAAAATATTTAAAAAAGATGTTAAATTACTTTAATACTTCGTATCCATAAAATCTTCTTTATCCATATTTTTATTTTCCCAATGTTTTCCGGATCTAAAAATTGACTTTCACTCCTTTCGATACCAATTACGTGAAATTTGAAAATAAGACTCTCGTAAAAAATGCAAAAAAACTGTTATTAAAGGCTATGTTTATAGTTGAAAGTACTAAGAAGTATTAAAGTAATTTAACATCTTTTTTTAAGTATTTTTGTCATCCTTTAAGTAATTTGCACGTAGCGTAATTTTAAGTTTAACTTTTTTTAAAGATGAATTTAACATTCTATTTATTTATTTGCTGATTATGAACATCATTAATTATTTTATAAAATAAAATGAGGTATATGAGGTAAATAAGTATTTTAAAGAACATCGCCTCTGGCTCTAATGCTAAAACAACAACTAACTTAAATTATTCAATAGTTCTCTGGCGTTTTCTCCCCAAACACAATTTAGAATACATTCATGAAAAATATTACTTTAAATTTGTATATATTAATTATGCACATTCGCAGAACGGAATTTAAAGTCTGCTCTCATAAATATTCTAATGTACATATTAGCACATTCGGGAATTGCTTTCAGAGAAATTTGAAATGCCAATCGATAGCTAAAGTTTGTAAGATGTCAAACAGTTTAGATAAGTGCCACTGTAATTGTACATGATGAAAATTTTGAAATTATTTTTTAATCTTGCTTGCTACATAAAAACCATTACGTTAAATTTGTTCTTTTAGAATATATTAAGATTAAGAACGGAAAATTTCCTCATCTAAAATTTTCTGAATTTTCCTAACTCTAACTGAACGTTAATAGGTTACAAAAGTTTAACACTTTTTCTGCAAACTAACCCAAGTATCTAGATATTTGTAATCATATAAAAGGTGTTTAAAATATAAAGGTGTTTTAAATCATGCACCATTGTAACGCACTAATTGTAAAAGATTGCTCAAACGTGATTTAAGTATCAAGCAGGACGGTCGTTCTGCCAAGCCAAGCTGAAAAAAAAAATGCTAACCTTGCCAAACAAACAAACGCCAAGAATAAAACGCAAGACACCGTAACTGCTTATTATACTGATGACAACTTCTCCATGTTAAATCAACCAAACATGCCAGCGTAAAATTTCCCATATCAAAAGAACCAATCATCGCAGAAAAATAAAACCAAAACCAGAAGGACCTAATGGAAAATATCTTCAATTTGAGACCAAATGCATCCTCATAAATTAATTATAAACAGAGATATAGATTTTTTAAAATAACGTCGAGATACTGAAAATGACCGATTTATTTTCTTCGTCACAATTTATGTTTCAATCGAGGTAGAGACTTAAATAATGGACATAAAAAAGTAAGGATTGCACTTTTGGACAGATATTTACTCAATCTACGTGCTTTTGTAAAATTCAGCTTTAAAAACACAAATTTTCTATTCTTAATTAGCGAAAAACTATTAATTAATTCTAAAGTTTATAAATTATGCCAAACAGCGATAAACCCGCCAAAACATTTTAGAAATCTTTTAAAATTCTTTTATATTATCCTTTTGCATTGATTTCATCGAAGAAAACTATAGCCGAGATCCAGATAGATTTTTCGCTGTTAGCGAAATGAGTTTGACCAATCAGAAGCCAGAATGTTTGAGAATTTTTGCTGTTTCTGGATCCCGACCTATGTCATAAAAGTTTTGAGTCATTTTCTTAGTGCCATGGATGAAGTGCAATGTTTACAGAAATCTAGGCTGGGGTCCAGATGGATTTTTCGCTGTTAGCGAAACGATATTCACCAATCAATAGCCTGCATTGCTGCAAACAGCGAAAAGTTTGCAAAAGTGCAACCTTCTGATTGATGAATCTCGTTTCGCTAACAGCGAAAAATCTATATAGATTGCGACCAATTATGTTGAACACAATTTTGCATTTCCACATCCAGGAAGGGTATTGATGTCATAACAACAGTGCATATTCGAAACTATTTAAGGCATTGATTCTGAACTCGTTTGCTATACATTTCAATATTAAAGAAGTTGTTGTTTCAATAGTTTTAGTACTTTTCTCTATTGCTCACTCTAAAACACAAATATCGAAATTTAACCAACAGCGCTCAGAAACTATAGCGCCTAGAATATATAGTGTTGAAATCGGCTAACCCTGTAATACTTAAAAAGTGCTAAAATATTGTATCCCTTAAATGTGCAATGATACTGCTGCAATATGCAGATCACAGCGACATCTGCAGGATATTTTCTACAACTGCAAGAAATTGCTAGTCTATACAATGTAATAATAGTAATACGAAAATCCCGCAGATGTCGCTACGATCGACACTTGAAATTTTAGCAGTATCGTCGCACATTTAAAGGATACAAATTTTTAGAACTGTTTGGATAGCATATTTCAACACTAGGTATTCGAGGCGCTGTATCAGAAACAACGCCATAATAGAGAGCCTTTATACATAAGAGTGGTGATATATGCACAGGAGGCATGCTCATTTCAAGTTTTTATCGAAAGTACGGCAATCCGCTTTCTTGAATAGAGGATATCCAATCTACGTTATGATCACATGGTCAAGGCAAGAACGTCTAGCGTAAAGAAGGGAAGGCTCCGTCTACGTAATGTAAATCCCCGCTAGCCAATGAAACAGTTCATGGTAGAAAGCAGTAGTACACTGTTTAAAATATCGTTAAAAATTACCTCTGTTTTTAAAGGCTATCTGTATTCTGACCAATGAGAACGCTTCATAGGTGTTTATGTAGCGTTCTCATTGGTCAGAAAATAGAGAACCTGTAAGAACCGAGGTAATTTTTCACGATAGTTTTAACAGTGTAGTTTCCTGTTTCCCTTCTTATCAGTTAGAAATTCTTTGGGTAAATTACCGGTACCACGTGACTTTTTCAGCCTCAAACCCATATTTGGAATATCCTCCATTAGAAGATACGCACATGGACGATCTGTATTAGACTAGGGAAATAAGTCAGCATGCATTAACCTGACGATAATGGCATGCTCGCAAAGAACTGTAACGATTTGTTTTTATCACTTTTACATAAACATTTATTGGCCGTATGTCGCTAATTCGTTATAGAGACACACTTGTTCCTAATTAGATCCCGGCCTTAATGTATCAAAATACGGAGTTTGCTTTCTGTACTATTCCTGACCTCAGTTATAGCGTCTAAAAATATGGGCCGGGATCCAGGTACAATTTTGCAAACAGTGAAAAGTTAGCAAAAATTCTGGCTTCTGATTGGTCAATCTCGTTACGATAACAGAGTAAAATCTACCTAGATCACGGTTATAGTGTGGAAACCGGCTATTCCAGCAATGCTTTAAAAAGTGCTAAAAATTGAATCCCATAAATATTGAAAAATACTGAATGACAAATGTCGACAGGAGCAACATTTTCTAGATCTTCTCTGAGCGAAAAGTTTTCTTTTGAAATAGTTATGTTGGAATTACCATATGTCGCTGTAATCGACATTCGTCGTTCAGCCTCGTTCAACATTTATGGGATACAATTTTTTAGCACTTTTTTAATAAGCCGATTTTTAAACTATATCTTCTAGAAACTATAGCTCCGTTATAGCGTCTAGATTATATGTTGTAGAAATCGACTATCCCAGCAATACTTAAAAAAGCGCGGGAGTATTGAATCCCTTAAATGTACAACGATGTCGAATTCCAAACAGTCATTTGCATCGACATCTGCAGGATATTTTTTAAAGAAGAAAGAGACATGTGTAATGCACCGCTACAGCGTCTAGAATACATAATGTGGAAATTTGCTATCCAAGAACCGCTAAAAAGTGTATCCCTTAAATGTGCACTGACGCTGAAATCCAGGGAGATGATCGCAGCGACATCTGCTATATATTTTCAAATTTCAAAGTAAACACCGTATTCTTACAGCGGGTTTGACACCAAGCACACAGGTTATTTGGTTATTTGGTTATTTAAGCTATGAGGTATTTGCTACGGCTTTTGCCGGCATGACCTCAAATGATCACAAAAATGGCGTTATTTCCTTGGGACAAACCACAAATTCAACCTTCCTCCACGAGGAAAAAAGGCAGAACCAGCACACAGGTCAAATGTAAGTTAATAAAACGTAAAAAAAAAAAAAAAAAAAAAAAAAAAAAATGTTACAGCGTCTAGACCAAATTGTCTTGGAGTTTTGGGAAATATCCTGCAGATATCGCTGTGATCGACTGATTGGATTTCCACACAATATATTCTAGACGCTGTAGCACCGCGGTAGCCTGTCCTTTTTCGATTGCCTCGAAGTAGATATAGTTGACGTCATTTGAAGCTGTTCCTAAAGTGTGGCCAGCTCATCACGTCACACGGAGTTGATTGTCTGTACACAGCAATGGACACAAAAAAAATCGGCGCACCACTTTGTACTAACTTTGTACTAACATCGTGTACAGATGATCCAACTCCGTGTGACTTTTAAATGTCATGAACTGGCCTATTATGTCATTGGTCACGCTAACACCCTCCCCCTTGCGTCCGCCATATATAGCTGCATCTTGCACTGGACTGCTAAATGGGCTGCTATCGGTCAAAATCAAGAGAGAAAAGGGCAGAAGAGGGGGAAAGAACTCGTTTTTTTTTATATGTAGTTTTTCACTTGGGAAGATTGATATGTCTGCTCCTCTCCTTTCATAGCTTCATGGTGGTGAAATAACCCCCCCCCCTAGATATTTGAGAAAGTCTTGACACGCGTCACGAAAGCATCACACAAAGCAGGCAAAGCAAAGGAACAAAATCATTCATTGGCTCGTGGATATGAACGAGCCAATGAATGATTTTTCTTCTTTGTTTTGCCTGCTTTGTGTGATATTTTCCTGACGCGTGTCAAGGCTTTCTCGAATATTTAAAGGGCGTTGAATAGGTCGGGATCAAGATAGATTTTACGCTGCTAGCGAGATGAGATTGATCAATCAGAAGCCTGCATTTTTGAAAACTTTTTTGTGTTTGCAGTAAACACCGAAAAGCCTGCAAGGATGGAGGCTACTGATTGGTCAATCTAATTTTACTAACAGAGATAAATTTATCTGGATCCCAGACATTAACGTTGAGACGATTTTGAATAAAATCAAATCAGAAAGCCAATGTTTTTAAACTTTTCTGGTTAGTTTAATCGAAATTTTCCACGTCTATTACTGAAAACTGAATTACAGTACTTTGGACAAAAACTTGAATATGAGTACACGACTTGTGCATATGTGTCACCACTCTTACATATAAATGTACTTTGTTATGAGCATGATTCTAAACGCGGCTGGTTAAATTTGAGTTTCTGGGTATTAGAGAAAGCAATAGTGGCCCACCGTGGCTGAGTGGATAAGACACCACGCCGCTAATCGCTTGAGAACGTAGGTGGGGCGGGTTCGAATCCCGCCGTGATCCCCACGTGATCTGATATATATGTGTTCAATAAAACAAACAAATAAACAAACAAGCAATAGTGAAAGGTACAGCTGCCATGGAAACAACGATTTCTTTAATTCGTATAGAAAATTAATGAATAGTTGTAAATGACTTAAGTTTAAAATGTAGGCAAATGCTCTGAAAATATCAATGGCTCCCATCTAGTATTTTACAAAAGTAATTTAATATATTCACATGATGTATAAGTTGTTGCAACTCTTAGCTAATGAAAATTCTGCAACAAGACTTATGTAGGTAGATCTTTTGAATGATTAATTCAGAATTCTAAGAACAAAACGAAGTTCTTAAGCGCTCTTTCTCACCCCTCACCCCTCACCCCCCCTCAAAAAAAGAAATACGATAGAAAGATACAAGTGTTTGCATAATTTCAGTATTTCTCTGATCTTTTGTCAGAGTTTAGAAATGGTGTCTGGGTATTAAAAAAAAACATATAACAAATTTGACGAACGATAAGACTATAGATTTCAGGCAATTTTTAACTGGAAAAAATTTAATTCTAAAGTTTATGCGGCTTTAATAATAGACTACTAAAGATAATCAATTTAAGGAATTTTTATACGAAATTATATTTTCACATTTATGCAAATAGGTATGGATAAGCAGACTTGAGTAAAATTACATATTTATTCTTTCTTCTCTATAACACGATTTAAATGAAGATGATGTTATATGTACAATTTATATCTTTAAATTTTTAGATTTTTTTTATCAAAAATGTTTCATCATCATGTCTAGAATTGCTACATTTACTTCTTTAGACAGATCTTCGATTCTTTAGATGCTTGCGGGGCTTCATTCTCGGATTATCCGTAGGTAAAGGTAAATTTATTTTGCAAAACCGTCAGCAAAAAAAAGTTAGAACAAACAAGTAACTGACAGACTAACTGTAAATATATATTTTATTTTGACTCTATTTGATTTTTACTAAATTTTCATCCTTCATATAAAATTTTAAGGCGATATAAATTGAGAAAGACTGATACTTTGAAAGAAGAAATTGACTTTCGTTACTTTTAAATTATTAATTAATCTAAAAAAATGAATGATAGGTAAACAAAATGTATACTATTGTGTTTGTTCCCTGCTTATAAAGGCTATACAAGGACTAATTTTAGCGAGTAGAATTATTTCAATTATATATAATCTGTTTAAAAAAAAGAACTGATATCTACTAAAAAACAACTTTTCAAAAGTAAAAAAAAAGCCAAGCAAAAAAAAAAAAAAAAAAAAAAAGAAAAGAAAAAAGGGGAAAGTTGTGGCTAAAAAATAGTGTGATATCAAATTTCAAAGCTTATATTATGGTACATATTTAAAATTTTTTATTAAAAATTTACCATGTAAGTCGAGTACCTAAGTATGCGTTGATAGAAAGCCTTTTCTCCTTTACTAAATACATCATAACGTGTTTCTGAAAATTATTTTTTTTAAATTATGCATGATGGGCTTGGCGGCCATCTTTCCATATTTTACACAAATTTCTAAGCAGACAAGCTCGTAATATGTTTGCATTATTAAGAATTTTGAACTTCTAGTTTTGGCTACAGACAGATAAATTAAGAAAGTCTTTTATTTTGAAAAAAAAATGATTTTTACTGCTTTAACTAATTAATTAACCCCCTCCGAAAAAAGTTAATCATAAGATGAAACCTGAAGTTACTTCAACTTTATTTTAAGACACAAATTTCTAGGCACTCATTTCCATAAATTAAAAGCATAAAATGTTTGCATTAGCAACAATTTCGAATTTCCGATCTTAACAATTGTTAAGATCGGAAATTCGAAACTGTATATCCATACCTATTTGCATAAATGTGAGAATATAATTAATGTACATTAATGTACTTGTGTGCTTAGAAATTTGTGTAAAATATGGAAAGATGGCCGCCAAGCCCATCATGCATAATTTTAAAAAAAATTAATTTTCAGAAACACGTTATGATGTATTTAGTAAAGGAGAAAAGGCTTTCTATCAACGCATACTTAGGTACTCGACTTACATGGTAAATTTTTAATAAAAAATGTTAAATATGTACCATAATATAAGCTTGGAAATTTGATATCACACTATTTTTTAGCCACAACTTTCCCCTTTTTTCTTTTCTTTTTTTTTTTTTTTTTTTTTTTTTTTTTTTTTTTTTTTTGCTTGGCTTTTTTTTTACTTTTGAAAAGTTGTTTTTTAGTAGATAAAGTATATCCCAAAAAGCTTTAAAGTAACTTTTATTTTTATCCGTTGGAGATGTAATGCAAATTGAAAATATGTTAATGAAAATTGAAATTATGTTAAAAAAAAGATTAGAAAATAAGATTATATTAATGAAATAATCCTACCATTAATTTTTAAAAAGTTACACTGCTTAAATTTTTATATTACTGCTTCAGACAAAATTCATTAATTGGGAAAAATTCTTTTATTGCAACAGGAGTATTTGTTTAGTATCGTTTTGCTTACCAATTAATTATCAGAATTAATGCACTTTATATGTGGTGTGAGATTTTTTTTTAACGTTTAAATCTAGTCCAAACAGTTCGAAGAGGCTAGAGGCCTTCGCTCTAAAGCAAAGACAACAATTGACTTAAATTATTCAATAGTTCTCTGGCGTTCTCTTTTAAAAACGCCATTCATAATATATGCTTGGAAAATATTCCTTTAAATTTGTATTATGCATATTTGCAAAACGGAATTTAAAGTCTGCCGTCGCAGATATGCTAATGCACATCTTAGTACATTCGGGAACAGCATTCAGAGAAATTTGAAAATCGATAGCTAAAATTTGCAAGATGTCAAACTATTATTTAGATAAGAAAGTGCAGCTTTAATTGTACTGGATAAAACTTTTGAAATTATATTTTAATCTTATTTCCTGCATAAAAGCCATTAATTTAAATTTGTTCTTTTAGAATATATTAAGATAAGGAACGGAAAATTTCCTCATCTGCAGTTGTCTAAATTTTTCCCAAGTCTAACTGGTCTTTAATGGGTTACAAAAGTGTAACTCTCTTTCTGTAAACCACTGTAAAAAAAAAAAAAGACTACAAAACGGAAATACTACTGGCAATCTAGACGCCAGAACTATTTCCGTTTTTTTACGGGAATTTTTACCCATAAATTACAGAAATTTTTCCGTTTTTCTGATTTCTGATTAAAAACGGAAATTTTTCTGTAATTTATGGGTAAAAATTCCCGTAAAAAAACGGAAATAGTACTGGCGTCTAGATTGCCAGTAGTATTTCCGTTTTTTAATCCTTTTTTTTTTTTTTTTTTTTTACAGTGTAATATGTGTCGATATTTTTAATCATATAAACAGTGTTAATAATAGAAAAGTGTTTTAATCTCAGAAAAGGTGTTAATAATATGAAAGTTTTTTAATCATGTAAAGGTGTTTAAATCATTATAAAAGTGTTTTAATCATATAAAATGTGTTAATAAAATAAAGATGTTTTAATCATATAAAATGTGTAAATAATTTAAAGTAGTTTCAAATAGATAAAGTTTTAATAATGTAAAGATGTTTTAGTCATATAAAAGATGTTTTAATTCACGTGACTATGAAACGCACTAATTGTAAAAGACCTCTCAAAAGTTATTAAAGCATACAGGATAAAATAAAAAAAATCATTTATTAGAATTTTTTTCTTTTGTTGCCAAAAGAGTATTTCCTCATTATGCGTTTAAGAATTATTATCGCAATTAATACATATTACATGCTGTATCAGACTTCTCTTTTCGTTCAAGTCTAGCTCAAACAAAGTGAAGAGGCTAGATGTGCCACCGCTCCATTCAAAAACAGCAACTAACTTAAATTATTCAATAGTTCTCTTGAGTTCTCTTTCAAAAACACAATTTAGAATACATACATGAAACACATTGCTTTAATTTTGTATATATTATGCATATTTGCAGAACTGAATTTAAAGTCTGCTCTCACAAATATGATAATGCACATCTTAGCACATTTGAGAATAGCTTTTGGAGAAGTTTGAAACACAAATCCTTAGCTAAAATTTGTAAGATGTCAAACAATTATTTACATAAGCAAGTGCAAATGTAGTTGTAAGTGGATGAAAATTTTGAAATTTCATTTTAAACTTACTTGCTGCGTAAAAGCCATTAAGTTAATTTTGTTACTTTTGTACATATTGAGAAAAATAATGGAAAAATTCCTCATCTGCAAAAGTCTAAGTTAACGTCTTACAAAAGCGTAACACTTTCCTCGTAAAGTAGCAAAAATGTCAGGATGTTCTTCAAGATATAAAATGTGTTAATAATACAGTTAAAACTTTATAACGTACACTCCCGAATAGCGCACACATCTATTTAGCGAATGCTTTTTCAAATGCTAACACCTACATAATTTGTTTTTACCTCTGAATACCGGCCAGATTCAGCACTGTCCATTATATAGAGCTTTTACTATATAAAAGTGTCTTAATCATATAGAGTGTGTTTTAACCCTTAAATGCCGTGTGTTGCCTTTCGGCAAGATACCCAATTTAGTCTTCTAAATTACTATTAGATAATATTGAAGCTATAATGCCTAATGTTGCTAATAAAATACACAATGGAAATATTATTAAATCAATTTTCAAAATGTATATGGCAACATTTGGGCTGTTAAAGAATAAAGATAGTTATTTTTTCAATTGTTGCTACATGTGTTTATTGTTTTGTTTGGCAGCTTGCAAAATACCCTATTTTGTTATGCAGTGAGTAAGTAAAATTTATTCCTTATCGTAGTTCTTAAATTGCATGTGTGTTTAATATTATACAATTTTATCAGGGAAAATTATTTTTTCCATTAAAGACCAGTATTGGCGATTGGCAACAAACTGTTTTCTACTCGTAAAACCATACTTAAAAGAAAATATCATTTTTTAAGTATTTTTTCCACGACTTATTTAAGAAACGAAAGCCAAAAAACATTTTTTAATTTATTTTTTAAAAAAATCAGCCATTTAAGGGTTAATTCACGCGCTGTTGTAATGCAGTATAATGTAAAAGATTGCTAAATAGTTATTTAAAAATGCAGGATATCCCAAAACGGTTGAAATTAAATGAAAAAATAAGAATGAAACACAATTTTTCACCTTGATTCAAACATAAAACATGTAATGTGAACTATAAAAAGTTCACTGTCTTACTTATAATGCGACTAAAATAATGAAAAAGATGTAACAAGTTTACATTTTATTTAAACATTACTTCAACTTTCCAGCTACTCATTTAAAATGAAAAGTGACGTATGAGAACAGAGTGATGTCATAAAATAAATGGATCTGCAGTTAATAATAGTATATTTTTCTCTAATTAAATTTAATCCAAGTATACTTTCAACTCTAATAATTATTGGTTCTCTCACTTTCAAAACAAAGTGACGTATTTCTATAAATAAACAGCATTTAGTTACTAAAATATTCTTTGAGCTTGGAAAGCTTGAAAATAATAAGAAGTTAAGTAAAATGTATATTTTTAACTTGTTACATCTTTTTCATTATTTTAGTCGCCTTTAAGTAAGACAGTGAACTTTTTAAATTTCACATTATATACATTTATGGTTGAAATTAGCTTTAATTTTTTACCTGTTGGAGATATGTAAGCAGTGTAATTTGCAAACATGTTAAAAAGAAAAGGGGGAGGGGGTAGGAAATAAGATTATATTGCTGAAATTGTCCTTCCATTAATTTTTAAAAAGTTTTAAAAAATTACACTTTTTAAATTTTTATATGAATCCTTCAGATCATCCATTTCATTAATTAGATAAAAAATTATTTTGTTGTAACAAGAGTATTTATTCAGTATCGTTTTGCTTAACAATTAATTATTATCAGAATTAATGCACTTTGTATGAGGTACGAGATTTTTTTTTTCGTTCAAGTGTTGTCCAAACAAAGTCAGAGGTAAATATATAAATATAGATAGTGCAAAGCATATTTCAGTTTTAAGATCTAAAATACACGTTTTTATTTTATATAAAATGACGTCATTCGCTTTGGTTGAAATATTCCACATTTACGATCCATTCTTAAACATCTACAGTAAAGCATGCATAGGACGTCACTATCGCAAAATAATACACAAATGCAGCAAAAAGGTGCCGTCATTAATGTAACTCGACAAAAAAGAAAACGGCTATTTAATGATTCATAGGCCTTCATTTGTTTGTAACATTAATATAGATATTTAAAATTAAATATAGATTTTAATAGCTCCCTGTTTTATCAGAAATCCTTCATTTATATTTTTTCAAAATAGCACGCATTTTAATTACTTTTTTTTCAGTTATTATGAGACAATGGCAACTAAAAGATACAGTAATCTATTTTATAACTATTTTCTATTTACTTTCTACAGAAATGGAGTACTTCAGTTGCCATCATTACAGAAATGGCATTAAAAACTACAAAAAAATTATTACCTCAAAAATAAATTGATGCAGTTTCCGAACAAATTGCAGTTAAAAGTACTGTTTTTCCCCCTATACGAAGGTGTAAAAATTGAAAATGTGCGTTAAAAAGTTAAAAAAAAATTGCAGTAGAGATTATCAGTGTTTAACCGTACAATGATACATCTGCTTCGTTTTACGTCTGGCTTATGTAAAGTAACGTTATTTTTTAGGGAGGACACTTTAATTGTTGCCCGAAAGAAATAGCATATCGGGGGCTAATAAATTCAAAAACATCAACTAACTTAAATTATTCAATAGTTCTCTAGAGTTCTCTTTTTAAAACACCATTCAGAATATATGCATGGAAAATATTCCTTTAAATTTGTATATATTATGCATATCTGCAAAATGGAATTCTTGGTCTGCACTCACAGATATGCTAATGCACATCTTAGCACATTCGGGAATAGCTTTCAAGGAAATTTGAAACGCAAAATCGATACCTAAAATTTGTAAGATGTCAAACAATTATTCAGATAAGCAACTGTAATTGTACTGGATGAAAATTTTGAAATTACATTTTAAGCTTACTTGCTGCATAAACGTCATTAAGTTTAGTTTTACATATATGGAGAATAAGAAATGAAAGTTTCTTCGTGTGTCTAAATGTTTGTCGATTGTAATGGGTTATTTCTCTATTACAAAACTGTTGAATAAAAAAAAAAAAAAGTGCCCCAAATACTTTGATCATATTAACCCTTTATGTACTGATTTATGATTTCGTGAAAATTTTATCTTCTTTAGCATTTTTCGTGAATGTTTGAAACTACATTAGAAGATTTACATAATCACTTTATAAATTTTAGAAGGATTTTTGAAGAATTGAAGGATTTATTGAATTTGAATTTATAGGAATTTTGTGCAATATTTATAACGTCACTCAAATCTTTTATTTTAAATATTTTTCTTAGTATTTTCTAGATTTAGGAAATGTACAAATATAATGTTCTTACAATAGAAATATAGAAATATTTCTGAATTAAAAAATTCTCCCCTCCTCCCCAACACCATGAAAGCTGAAAAGATGCAAAGGCAAAAGAAATCATCCTTTTAAAAATATTTTTGTTTTGTGTAACCCATACTGCTTTTGGAACAGGATAAAGTAATGCATCTGTAACTCATTCTAAACTGCATTACTACTAATCGACGTATTAAATGAATTTTATAACAAGTTATTTTAATGGTACTTATAATTACCGTCAGTAGATTAAGGGTTAAAGGCATTTTAGAAAAAGGTAAGGCGGTCTGGGATACAAAATTGCATATTTTTTTCTAAATATTAATAAATAATTTAACTTGTTTCCTTTGTAAAGTATTTATATATAGGGTGATCCAAATTAAGACCGACAAATTAAGAGAGGTGATAGAAGGCATCAAGAAAAGGAAAACTTAGCATACAACATGGGGTCACAAACCACTGATTTAGTCACAAATACTGTGTTTCATCCTAACTGAAGTCGGCTTGATGATAACAATTTTGCTAAAAATAAAATATTGAAAAAAAAATGTAATGATATGTACCTTGTTTTGTATGGAATGTGATAACATCACATAAAGTTCTGGGAAAAACAGGATTCTAACGCAATCGATGATACAGTATGAATTGATAATCGCAGTTCAAAAAGTGGAGCGCCAAGTGTGTACTGCTGGCGCGAATGGAAACATTTATCACTGTTTTTTCGTGTTAACATATTTGCAAAAAAGGTGAGAATGTCTATTAAAAACTTCATGTGACATTTCAGTTTTCTGAAAGTTATTACCATCGACCAAAGTTGAGTGAGAGAAGAACAGCCTATATTTTTAATTAAGTGGGTGGTTTGCGACGTTATGTTCTATGGCAATTTTTTATCTGCTTGGCGCCTATCACTCCTCTTAATTTGTCGGTCGAATTTTGGAACTCCCTGTATATTTAACTGCATACTTCATTGCTATCCTGTACTATAACCTGTTTACTCGCATGGATTTTAGTTCATTACTTTCATAGAGTTTATATCGTGAATAACAAGTGTTTTTCTTTACATTTTTTTATCATTTATGGTATGGTGTATTTTCAACGATATGGCGAACCTTTTTAGGCGTGCGTGCCGAATATTCGCAAACAATATCTATCAACAATGTAACGTGTTATAAACTTACACAAAAGTAATTTTAAAGAATACGATGTTTTTGTGAAACACTGGTTATAAAATCAGTTGCTTTCCTGTATTAATAATCCAAAAATATCAAAATACGATTTTTCTGTATGCTGGCATTAGCCATTAGATGAATAAATTTTTAATTCGTGAATAGGATTCATTTATGCGGTATGTACTGTAATGAGAGAAATAAATACGAGTTTTATTTCATTAATATTTAATATATTATTAAATATTATAAAATGTAAATATTATATATTATATTATTATAAATCTCGGTTATAATTTTGCTGTTGTATGTTCGATGAAAAATGCCTTATATGTGGTTCATATTTTATTATTTTACAAATATGCATAGCTAAATTGGATGCATTTTCCACTTTATTGCAGTGACTGTCAAAGAAAATTAATTTGAAAATTACACCTTTTTTAATTAATATAAAATGACAAAATACATGTCGAGAACGCTGCATAGCATGACAGGAAAAGAAAATTATTCTGATGCGTTAATTAATGCAGAAAATAATTGCATTATTTGGGATCTGCACGTATGCAGGGTTCGCACAGACTCCTTAGACTCCTTGGAAACTCCTTAGAAATTAAAACATTCCCAAGTAGTACTTAGAACTACTTAGATAAGCAAATCACTACTTAGAAACTCCTTATATTCTATTGCGGTCTCTGACGCAAGCGATATTGCTGCCGAGGGGGAAAAAAAAATCGTGATTGACAAACGCACGGTTAATTCTTTATGCACGTCATTCATCTGACGCGCAACATTGATTGGGTAGTTTAATCTTAATAGCAGGGCTCCCACTAGGTCCGTTTTTCAATTATTAGATCAGTAAAGTCTGTTTTTTCGACACTGTTAGCCGACCTTTTCCTTTATTTTAAATTTTATCGATGTTTGGTATTTAGCCAAGAATCTCGGAAAAATCGCGTTTTTCGCAAATATGTTCCAAAAAATACCGTCAAATTTCGTCAATCGATCGCGGGAAAAATTCGTAAATTTTGTCAAAAGATCATGAAAAAACACGAATTTCTCCAACAGTTCGCGGGAAAACTTGGATTTCTTAAAAAGACACGACTTTCTTAAAAGAACGTGAATTTACTCACAGGATCACACACACAAAAAAAAAACGCGAATTTCGTTAAAGATCGAGAAAAAAAGCAGATTTCCTCAAAAGATCGCATATAACGCGAATTTCCTCAAAAAATCGCGAAAAATGCGAATTTCCTCAAAAGACCGAGAAAAACATACGGTTTTCGTCAAAAAATCGCGAAAAAAACGTTAGTTTGCGTCAAACGATCGAAATAAAACGCGAATTCCATTAGAAGATCTCGAAAAAACGCGAATTTCCTCAGAAGATCGCGAAAAACACATGAATTTCCTCAAAAGATCGCAAAAAACATTCGAATTTCCTTAAAGGATCGCGAAAAACACTCGAATTTCTTTAAAGGATCGCAAAAAACACGCGAATTTCGTCAAAGGATCGCGAAAAACACGCAAATTTCGTCAAAGGATCGCAAAAAAAACACGCGGTTTCCATCAAAAGATCGCGAAAAAAGGGGTCAGATTCGTTAAACAATCGAAATAAAACGCGAATTCCATTAAAAGATCGCCCATAAGGTCGCGAAAAAAAAAACGCAAATTTCTCCCAGAAGATCGCGAAAGAAAAGAGAATTTCCCTCAGAAGATCGCGAAAAAAAACCACGAATTTCATAAGATCGTGAAAAAAAAATGCAAATTCGTCAAAATTTCACCTTCAAAGAAAGCGTTTACCTCTGTTCTAAAAGAATAAATTCAAAACTTGTTATATTTTTTCTTGTATGTTGCATTTAGCATTTTTTTTCCCCTTTAAAAGTATGTGATACACATAATAAGTGTTTGGGGTTTGACTAATCTCTATTTATATGACCTAGGGATGACCCTAGTCCGAATTTTCCGAAAATGCATGAAAAAAAGGCATTCATTTCCTAAAATTTTAAAAATCGGTCATCAATCTGAAAATTCGGACATATGGTCGCCGAAAAGTATAAATTTTGTCCATCGTTTGCAGAAAAATCGCCAATTTCATCAAAGGATCGCGAGGAAAACGCAAATTTTATCAAAGAATCGCGAAAAAACACAAATTTCGTCAAATAATCGCGAAAAACCCCGCAAATTTCGTCAAAAGATCACAAAAAAAGCTACAAATTTTGTCAAAAGATCGCAAAAAAACCCCACAAATTTCGTCAAAAGATCATGAAAACCCAAAAATTTTGTTAAAAGATCGCGAAAATACGGCAAATTTCGTCAAAAGATCGCGAAAAAACCCACAAATTTCGTCAAAAGATCTCGAAAAAACGCGAATTTCGTCAAAGAGCCACGGAGAAAACGCATAGATAGTGTCCGGAGTGGATTTCCTCCCCTCCCCCTCTCTGGTGTAACTTTTCAGAAAATTTGCTGTGAATTTCAGATTTTTTTTTTTTTTTTTTTTTTTTTTTTTCTTTTTTACTCAGAATCACCTCTGTGACATGACCATTGGTCACTGCATAAAAAAGTAGATTGTTAATTTTGTATTTAAACTTACGAAATCAATAAGCAATATATTGTGAATACTGTGCAATTTCTGAACTAACAATTAGATTCTAATAGAGTAAAATTTGTTTTTGAAATGTTTTTCTCTCCAAATTGGGCATTAAAAATTGGAGTGTGCATACCACATAACGATGCAGCACATAAAAACATTGGAAAAAAAAAAAAAAAGGGGGGCAAATTCTTAAAATTTTTTGGACTCCTTGGATTTTTTGGGTACTCCTTGGATTTTTTCTTCCCAACTCTGTATGAACCCTGGTATGGAACAAAATTTTATTGGTTATAACAGAAATTTAAAAAAACAATGGATTTTATCTGTATAACTATTACCAAATTAAAATTTGCGCGTGCCAAAAAAATTAGCTTACGTGCCAGCTCTGCACGCGTGCCATAGGCTCGCCAATCCTGATCAAGTAGATAGTGGATGACATGGGAAGGGGGAAGTTTTAGATAAGAGAAGGGGGCCCTGATGACACATTCTCCGTGTGCTGGGTTTGGAGGGAGTCTGAGAAGAGACACGGAGAGTTTTGGTGAAGAGAGGTCGTATGGTTTTTGGGTTGAGTTTTCTGGAGCGGAGGGTAGTGAGGGAAAAGGGTTTAAGTCCTGAGCGGAGGGGTCCTGCGTGTTCCTCCAATAAACCTGATGAGATACCGTAATTTGAAAAGGAATTGGTGTATTTTAATAAGTTGACCCAGTGCGCAGAATGTACTTGATATATAACTGAACTGAGTATCTGGCCGGATCGTCTAAATCCGAGCTCTTAAGTGTGCATAATATTCTGTTTTGTAAATAAATTCTTATTTAATATTAATTGAATAAGTTTAGTATTTTTGATAGTCCTTCTCATATCGTGTCCGATATCACGTATTTTTATATCCGTGGTAGCAGCATATCGAATAAAAGGACATTTTTCCGAAGTCTGTAACGAGTGGGGATCCGGGAAATTCATCAGCGTTTGGACTAAGGAAGAGTGCAACATATACTTTATTTTTTTAGCCTCCGGTCCGGTATGCTATTTCTTTCTCCCAGCTTATTTTGTGTCCAAAAAATAACGTTATCTTACTAAGGCTAGCTGTAAAACAAATCATTACGATTAAGTACTCTTTAGCATTTTTTTTAACTTCTAAGCATCGCACACTTTCAGTTCTTATACCATCGTATTGGAAAAAAAATGTTCTTTTAAATGCGCTTTGTTTGAAAACTGTATCTCCATTTGTTTTTGAAACATTAATTTTTTTGTAGTTTTTGGAGCCATTTGCTTAATATTGGCAACGGCATTTTATCCATTTCTGTAGAAAGCAAAGGAAAAATACTTTTAAAATAGTAATTATATATTTTTGTTGCCATTTTCTCATAACAACCGAAAGAAAATGTAATTAAAATACGTGCTATTTTGAAAAAAATATAAACGAATGATTTCTGTTAAAGCAATGGAGCTATTATATATTATATTTGTGAGTATCTATGAATCATTAGATAGCCGTTTTTTTTTCGATTTTCTTGAATGACGATATCTTTTTGCTGCATTTGTGCATTATTTCGCGATATTGATGTACTAAGCATGCTTTACTGTCGGTCTGTGAAATTCTTAAGCGGATGCTAATGACGTCATTTTACATAAAATAAAACGTGTGCTTTAAGTCTTAAAATTTAAATATGTTTTGTACTGCAGTAGAGTGCCGCTTAACCGAGTTATTTTCTTCTGATGGATTGGTGGCTTCTATTATTATGAAACAGACAATATAAATTAAGTGTTAGGTGATGATGAAAGAGCAGCCTTAAAAAACAATTATGGCCATTTCTTCCCCCCATTTTGACCAGAAAACTTTTACCGGCTGCTCTTTCAACTTCACCTAACACTTCATTTATAATGGCTGTTTCATAATAATAGAAGCCATCGGTCCATCAGAAGAAAATGAAGTAATGGAAATGCCAGAGGCGACACTAAATTCTGATAAAGCAGAATTCCTGTTCTCTAGTCTTCTGTATTTGTTTTGACAAGTAATTGCGTTCTCCTGTGAAAAATATTTATTGCGAAAGCAATTTTACACAGTAGAGAAATTATTTGCCCCATGTCATTTAATTGCGAAATGTAGATGGTGGCGTGTGACTTCTGTATCTCACTTTGCACGTTTTTTTTAATTTTTTCAATTCATGTGATATTTCTTTAATATTACTTTCTGATATTTTCGCTTCTTTTTATATATATATATTACTAAAATTGAAGAACTACACTCAAATACGGATGTATCAAATTTGTTCTTTATGCATATTTCAGAATTTTAAACAAAAATTAATGCTTGGAGCAGTTTAAAGATGTACGAACTACAAAAAATTTGTTATGAGAAAAACGCATTGTAATGCACTATGGAATATAGTTGTTGTGAATAAATCCAGAAAAGGCTGTGTTAGTTTTATAATCTTCCATAATTCGTCTGCACGCGATAGAAATAGGTTTTTAAAAACTTTATACTGCAGATTATTAAAAAAAAAACTTAAAGTAAATTGAGGTACAGTTTTCAAACAAATTATATTTGAAAGTGCTTTTTTCCGACGGTTTAAAAATTTAAATTGTGCGATGCTTAGCAGTTAGTAAATTGTAGTAAAAGCGAAATGTAATGTTCTTTAGGTTGTTGCCACCTTCAATATGATGTCGGCGTTACTGACGGTCTTTATATATATATATATATATATATATATATATATATATATATATATATATATATATATATACACATTTTAATAGTCAGATGCAATGATGTGAAAAAAGAAAAATTTGATTGCTATCCTAAAGGTTTAAATTTGAAATTGGAGTCAAAAAGTAAAATCATGGTCAATTATTTAGACATTAATATCGAGATAAAAAATGGTGAGATAAAAACAGATATATATGATAAACGAAAAAGCTTTAACTTTGAAACTATAAAAATCTGAAATTTTGGATCAAATGTGCATATCTCAATATATAGAAATATTTTTATTAACGGGTTAAACCGTATAGATAGATTGACATCAAATACTGGGAAAAATTTGAAGAACTTTACAAATGGTATATTCTGGCATTGCACCATGGCTATCCCGAGAGATTTTTGAAGAATCTGCTACGAAATTTCGTAAAGTGTAAGACTTATCGCAGAGATTTAGAGGTAATGTGGATGCGAAGAGAGGAGTAACTGTGGCTTTGACTGTTCGGGGTTTGCGTGCACGATTGTTTGGGGTTTCACGTTCAGTTGTTGGTTTTCGATGGGTCTAGGCAGCTCATTAGATTTGTTAGTTTTTTCTTTTTGGTCTTGACAGGTTGTTGGGGGAGCGTTGTGCACATAAAAACTGGTTTTAACCCCGCAGTTGCATGTCGCAAGTGCATGCCGCCTGTCTCCATGGATTCAATTTCTTCTGGTTTTAGTTTGAATGTTTTTAAAGTATGTTGTTTTTGAAGTTAGTTGTTTTTAGTTATTTTGTTGTTGTCATTTGTTTTAGTTTATTTATTGTTGGATCAGTTCCGTAATTTCGAATTTTTGGTTTGGTTTTTGGATATATATAGATTTAGATGAATTTAAACGATTTTAGCACATCATTTCAAATATGACGGAGAAACACATTCTAATATACATGGATTTAATGTTTTAAGTACTCCTGTGACAATGACAGATAGTACCACATAAAGAGATATATCTTTTTGATCTATTATATTTTATCTATTATTTTGAACTATTATATTTGCAAGCGATTAGCGTCTTTAAGAGGGCTGGTCACTCAGCTTCGGAATTCTCCTAATGTAAAGTCTATGGACTTTTGATGCATTCGTCTATTTAAAATATCTTCTCGGGAAATTCATATTTTTGACATCTTTTTTCTGTGTACTCTTCTTAAAGGATGTCTCTTTTTACGTGCGCTCGTAGTTATATAAATACGTAGCACCTATAGTCGTCGTTCAGTCCGTCCGTCTGTCTGTCTGTCTGTCTGTCTGTCCGCATATAGCAGAGCAAAAACTACCCAACCGAATGGTCTGAAATTTTAAATATATAATTGTTGCAAAATTTTGTCGAGCCATTTCAAATTTTCGGAAAATCGAATGCATAGTTTAATTACAGGGACAGTCAAAAGTGTTCCATTACATTTCGGGAAATGGGGAAAAAAGTTATTGCAAGTGCATTTTAATGATGCTACAGACTATGCACTTTATGAAGTGCAAAAATTATACATTCAGTACAATATGGGGTGTAAAAAATAATTATAAAACTAGTTATAGTACGAACGCACCTCATTTGCCACGTTTGACGAGCAATTTCCAACTTGTTTTCTTAGTTTTCAAAATATTTCTAAAATCTAGGCTGGATTTAATATTTTGTGCGTTAAAAGTGGGCGAACTGTGAGTAAGATTTTAACACTTCCTATAAAATTAAGTCTGTACTTTAGAAATATTTTGAGAACTAAGAAAAAAAGAGACATCGTTTAGCAAGTGTACACAAAAAATAGAAGTTAAAAATATTAATTTCCCGAGGAGATATTTTAAATATACGAATGCATCTCAATGCCCGTAGACTTTACATTAGTGAGGGGAAATCGGATGGTGATTGACCAGCCCCCTTAAGTCTATATAAACTAAAACGTGAAAAATGTGGTGAAAGATCTTTGTGGTTATGAAACAAATAGTAGTTATGATAGGAGTATATTGTGAATTTTGTTCAAATGAATATAAAACATGACTGTGTATGTAATATTTGAATGTAAAATATAATACATAATTCATAATTGTAATAAATTATAATAAGTAATTTACAATAAATAATATTTAAACATAGTAAAAATGTGGCTTAAGCATATAGAAGGATATTATGAGTTTCTATTATAATTATATAAACCTATTTTAATTCACTGTCTTTAATTCTTTAACGTAAAACAAGTTTTAAAGAAACATATATTTCAGCGAAACGAATAATATTGTTCAAAAGCAAATAAGAAAAATAACAAGACAGAGACAACAGAAAGACTTGTTTTATTTAATTCCGTTTTTACATTTAGACGCTTGATTGCTATGTAACTTTAAACAGAAAAAAATATAGAATTCTAAAACTGAATAATACGTTGAACCTTTCCGTGATACGTTTTGTGGCAGTTATGAAATTTACGGCGCATATCTATTTAGGAAAGTAATTTGCTGTTGAGTTGAAAACTCGTTAAATATTTTAAGGTATCAAAGCTAAAGCCTCTGCTGCTATCATTACTATATGTGGGTTGAAACAAAACTCCTAATAAACGCACTAGCATCGTTATCATCATGGATATAACTAGCTTTAATATCTTGGGGTAAAAAAAAAAAAAAACACAGATTTTAGGTGGTGGTGTTTCAGTTATATATTTTTATTATTGTTATTTTGGGAGAACGGTGATGCCGGTGGTGGAAGTCTAAACAATGTTATTTCTACCACAAAATAAGTTAAAAAAGAAACTAAAATAAACGAGCTTTCATTATGGTTTCAAGTGTTTAGTTTTTATTGTGTTTAAAGTTTAAAAAGTACCATAATGCAAAGTTTTATAATAGCGTTAAAAAAATAAAAAATCAAAGACGACAGAAAGATTCTTTTTTAATTTTTTTCTTTGCTTTGCTACGTTTGGTTGTTACGTTAAACAGATAAAAAAAATGTAGAATCACAGATAAACTATAATATTTTCTGTGGCATTTTTTATTGTTGTTGTTATGTAATTTATAGCGTACACCTCATTTATGTAGGTAATTCACAGTTGAGTTGAAAATCCGTTAACTTTTTTAAAGTATCAAAACTAAAGCCCATTTCTTATGGTTATCATTATGGTTATACCCAGATTTATTACTTTGGAAAGAAGATATTTTAGCTTTTGTTGTTGTTGTTGTTCTTTGTTCGTTTTAAAGAGAGGATGAGGTAAGGCGTAAGTCTTAACAATAATATTTATGCCATAAAATAAATGAAAAAAAATATATCTAAGAACAGACATTAGAGCTTTTGTTATCACTTCAAGTATTTCATATTTCATTGAAGATAAATATTACAAGAAATACCATATAAAGATTTCCGGATGCAAGGTAAAAATAAAATAAAAATTCTAATTCAAAGACAACAGAACTACTTATTTAAGGTTATTATTGGATATTTTAGATGTGTGTATGTTTAAACATTACGAAATGTAGAATCTCAGATGAATATTGTGTTACAAATTTCTGTGGCAGTTTATAAAACAGTTCTACAATTTAGAATGTATACTACCTGCTTATAAAAGTACTTTGCAGTTGAGTTCAAAACTCGTTAAAATTTTTGAAATATCAAAGTTAAAGCCACTTTCTTTATTATATTTAAATATTATATATTATGATATTATAACATTTATTATGTATTATAATTAAGTATATATTGTAATCATTATATTTTACATTTATTTAAATAAAAGTGGTATAAAATACAATAACGTTATTATCATTATGGTGTTTTTGGTTTTTTTGTTACGGCTAATTATCTACACGATGAATATAGGCCGGAGGGGGGGGGGGGGGGGGAGGTTGCCCTATGTGGAAATTTTTTTAACCCAACCTTTATTTACGCATATTAATTAATCTACTGGCAAATTGTTCGTGTGCAGAAGTTGTAAATTATTTTGACACAGAGAATATTTATTGTCTGCAACTGAATCTAACTTGTTATTGTTGAACTCAGACTATTTTTTTTTTCACATTTCTGGTGGCATTACCTATACTATTTCTCCCATTAGCTGGTACCCGCACTTTACTGTTTCCCCATTGGTTAATGAACTTCTCAGTTGAATCCGCTTCTCCTCTATATAAATGAGAAATTTTCCGTTATTCTTTGCATTGAGGATGGTACGCTAAACGCTACCGAAACTAGTTTGCTGAATGTTTGCTTTTTCTGGCGTTTTTAATGTTGCTTTTTAAATTTATATAATTGTATTTTTCGATTGTTACCCTAAAATTGTTTTCAACTTTTCAGAAGTACTGATTATGCTGCCCCTTGTCGGACTATTGGCAGCCTGGCTTAGGCCACAGTTTGTAATTTAATTTTAACTTGAATAAGGTTTTTTATGTTTTGTAAAAGATACGTGCCTTCCCCTTCTAGCTGGGCTGGGTTTCTGCCTGCGAGCCCCTGCATGTTGGAAAGATTCCCGGGTTGGAGCGTAAATAAGTCTAAGCTGGATCTCTGATCAGGCGATCTTGTTCTACTCAGGCCGTCTAAGCTAAGGAAAGTCCGAAAAAAAAAAATACACAAAAAACTAGTCCGATGAGCGCATTCAAAGAAGACAAATATTTTTTCTTTTAATTTTTTTTCTTTGCGTTTAGATACGTTGGTTACTACGTTAAACAGATAAAAAATGTAGAATCGCAGATAAACTACGTTAATACTTTCTGTGGCATGTTTTTTAAAAACAGTTATACGACAATTTTCATTATCAAATGCAGTGAAGGGAGTTTAAAATAATTTCAAAAATTCCATCTCTACGTACAAAAACTCAGGTAAATAAAAGAATGTGAAATATAGAATATCCTGAAAAATGTATTGACATCCCCAGCAAAGAAAGAAACAGTGGGCCATCAGCGGTAAAGTGTAATGGTACCATTACTTAAACCAGTACAAAAGTGTCCGTGCGGGAATGCAGCTGGATCATCAGTGATGGCCAACAGCAGGCCCGCATTGGTATGCCATCACATTACTTCAATCCGGCACTTTTCCTGTAGTGCTAGCATCTATCCTACCGCTATTCATTTGCTGGCCCAGCACTTTCCCTTACAAAAATTTCTTATCGAATTCTATAAAAAAACTTATGGAAAAATGTCCCGTTTTTCTATGAGCTAGTTTCACCAACAGCTATAGAAGTGTTTATAATAGAAATGTCTATAGAAATATTTGAACTTGCAGCTGTTTCCATGTGGTCAACCTCCCAAGTACTAACCACGCTCGGTGCTGCTTGGTTTTCGTGATCGGACATGAACAAATACTTTCACCGTATTCTACGACCGCTCGTTGTTTTCAAGCTCTCATTACACTATTTCAAGTTTCTTTTGTGATTTGCGTTCCCAATCATTAAACTTGTATAGGAATTATTGTATTGTATAGAAATCCGATATATTTTATATGTTGATTGATTCTCAACTGTGTAAATTACGAAAACCGAAATCCTTTGTAACTTAGTAAAACCAGATTTAAGAAGAAAAAAAAAGTTAATTGAAATAAAGAATTTATTTATTCATTTACTTATTTTGTTGGTGGCTAAGGTGCTATATTACAGTAAACTCTGTTTAAGGCGGAAGCGATCGGGACCAAGAAATTTTTCCGCGGTAGACAATATTTCGCCTTAGACAAATTTCACTCTATGTCTATGGATTCACAGGGACTTGAAAATCTTTCCGAGTTAGACATATTTCCGTCTTACACAGAGTCCGCCTTACAGAGAGTTTACTGTATTTACAGTTTCAAAAAACAAATAGCTTGAAAGCTTAAATAGTGTTAAGATATTCATTTCAGATTTGTGTTAAAATTCATTAATCTGCCGCGGGGTAATAAAAATAACTCTTATTTTAATATAGTTGACAAAATATTTAAATATCTAATAAATTATTATTTGTTAAACTTGAACCGTAATTGTTTAATTATTTTTACATTTCAGATTAAAATATTTGAATAAAAATTACAATTAGTGATTTTTTAAAAACTTAAATGAATTACGCCACCTAGCGTAAAGTTTCCCAGCAATACTACTTCCATGGTGTGGTGGGCCAGCGCAGGAGATAAAACGGAGGCCCATCAGAATTTTATCTGATGATTTCCAACAGCAAAGTTGACTGAAGCTGTCCAGTAGTGGTCATGCAGTGGTAGACCATTAGCCAGCACTTCTCCATCATTGCCAGCACAATCTTGCTGCTGGCCATCAATTTCTTCTTTGTTGGGTCATAACCTTTAAATAAAGTATAGTCGAAAAAAAACTTTAGTAAAAAAAAAAAGGCCAAGCAAGTACAATACAGTAGAATTTCGATTATCCGAAGTAATTGGGACCGACCCTCTTTCGGAAAAAATTTTCGGATAATCGAGAATGCTTCAATTTTAAGACTAAAGAGAAATATATGCAATATTTCGTATTATGGTAACAAGTGCTTAATAAAAATAAAGCAATAGCAAGATAGAAACACGAATAAATTACCTGAATTTTAATTTTGAAATTAAGCACCTTTTACATATATCACAAGGGTTTGAAAAAATGTTTTGTTTATTACAGTTTCGACTGCCTTTGCTTTGAAGCTCTATCACAGAGTTTTTTAATATTATTAGTTCACCAGTATCACAGTCTTTCTGCTGTTCCAGCCATGCCAAACCTTTTGCAAAACATTCAAAAGCTTCAGAATTGCTAATTTGTTCGTTTTCTTCGTTCCACTCTGCAGCTTACAAGTTAAATTCAAAGGAACTCTAAGAAAGGGGTTCAAAAATAGTTATAGGTACTCGTAGTTCCGAAAGGACCGCTTGCGCACGTGGAATATGGTAGTTAAAAAAAAAAAAAACTTTCAAAATGAATTTACACACAAGGGATGTGATAGTAAAAAAAAAACCCTTCAAAAATGGATTTCGATTAATCGAGAGTTTCGGTTAAAAGAGTTTCGGATAAAAGAGGTTCTACTGTAATTATAATAATAAATAAATGCCATATTATAATGCTATAAGGAAGTAGATGAAAAGCCGATTACGAAATTCCATCTTATACATACAAAAGCCGAGTTGAGATAAATAAGACTGCAAAAAGCGCGATATCATCGTTATCATTATAGGTAAAGCCATTATAGAGGGGAAAAACATACTTTTGATTTAGAATTATTTTTTTATGGGGGGGGGGGAGGGCATAAAAAACTTAACTATGATAGTTATGCTTAAAAAATGAATTGTATGTAGAAACCTACATTGAAGGTTCTGTAATAAGTATTTTATTTTTAGCACAATTAAATGTTATAACTATTCTGAAAGCTTTTTGCTGTAAATGAAAAAATATCTGTACTGTTTTTATACTTGGGAACTATTTTTATGCATCTACTTGACCGTTAAATCACTCAAAATATCTGACTGATACATGAAACTATATTTTAAGTATTTATTGAACGATGTTAAAATTTTATTAACCGATAGATTATATCATAGCTGTTAGGTATATAACACAGTTATATATTTTGTTATCTTAAATAGAAACGATAAACTGTGCTGTAGAATTAGAAAAAGTTTATACTTTTAAAACCTCGGCTCAATAGTTTAATATCGATTAATATATAATAAACTTAAGAAAATGTATAACATTTTTTATTTCTCCATGAAATGATATCTATGGGATAATAACGTAATAATTTTAATAATATTAAGTTATAGCTTAAGGTGCTGTATTTTTAGTGCCATTAAATGTTATAATTATTTTGCTTGTTTTGATTAAATGTCGCTTTTTGTCGTAAATGAAAAAAAAATCAGTACTATTATTATATAGTTTATAGTATTATAACTATATTATTATATAGTTTATTATAAATTAATATTAATCAATATTAAACTTCAGAAAATGTATAATAATTTTTTTTTATTTCTCAATGAAATAACATCAATGTGATAATCTATATATTTAAAAGATAAGGCTGTTTTTTTAGTCATCTGGCCTCAGCTTTCTACTCAACCGATTTTGATAATTGTTTTTATGAAAGCACTTTATTTGTAGATGTGCCCGCAATCGCTATTTTTTAAAATAATCTCATTTTTATATTTTAATTTTAAAAGTCCTTTTGAAATTTCTTCAAATTGGTGGCAATCGGGTTACTTCCATTGTTGAAAAGAAAAAGGAAACAATGGAAATTACAAATATCATTACAGATGATGCCACTATCGTATTACAATTAAAAAAATATATTTTTTTTTAAACTTCTGAAGAGAAAATGACGTCATGATTTAAAATAACACGTTTTTACTCATAAAGCTGTTGCATTTCAGTATTTTTTTTTTTCCATTCCTCTGATACTCAGATTGAGACGTTAATCTCAGAGGTCTTCAGTGGGTGAAAATGATGTCACAGTAAAATGGAAATGGGTATTTTCTTTGTTAAAATTAAATATTTTACTACGAATGCGTCTAACAGTAACTTTCCGGATTTCGCTGGCACTCAGATTAAAACCTCGAGTGGAAAGTGCGAATGTTTACATGCAAAATTGTAACGGGCAAATGTGACATCAAGTTTAAGAATATGGGACATTCTCACAATCTTTTGACATTCAGAAATAAAAATCACCTGAAATTAAGCTTGCTAAAATAACATTTTAATCTGATATATGAATGCCTTAATGATTCAAAATAAAGAACAAATGGTCAACGGCGAATTTTTTTTTTTTTATGTAACTGAGGTTTAAGTTAAACTTGCGAGTTAAATTTTTCTTACAATTTTACCACTAAAACTTTTTATTTTCTTCTAAATTTTTACTTATAATGAATTTGCATAGTACCCATAGAACATTCAAATAAGAAATAATAACAATGTAGTATTTTTAATACAAAATTTTGGTATAACATTGTCTTAACCCTCTAGTGCATGATTTTTTTATTTTTTATTTAAAAAAATATATTTGATTCCTTGACGGTCATAAATTGCAGGAAAAATATTGAAAAAATTTTCACTCTTATATTTTTTAGTATTTTGAAGTTTTTTAAATTGTTGCAAATGGCAACACCATGCATTAACACAATTTTTTTTAACTTAGCCAACTAGCAACAATTTGCTGTTTTATTGCAATTTTTTTTTTTTTTTTTTTTTTTTTTTTTTTTTTTTTTTGTAAATTATAAGATTTTAAATGCATAGAATACTTTACACTTAGCAAAATAAAATTTTATATATATATATATATATATATATATATATAAAATTTTATTTTGCTTATATATATATATATATATATAATGTGTGTGTGTGTATATATATATATATATACCGGGTGTCCTAAAAAGGACTGACTGATTTTAAAATTCAATAACTTGCAAACGGTGACAGATATTTAAAAAATTCTTGCAGGAGGGTCATGCATGAGGCCAAAAGTTTTTTTACAGTGATTTTCGATTTTAGTTTGAATTGCAAAAAAATAGATGGCGCTGTAAGCAGTAGGCACTAAATACAGGCTCGATTTTTTGGTCTTTCTGTTCTTCCATGCGGAAAAAGGAGATGAAAATGTATTGAGTGCGTCCCGAAGTGCTAAAAATCGAGCCTGAATTTAGCGTCTGTTGATGGCAGCGCCATCTATTTTTTGTAATTCGAACTAAAATCGAAAATCACTGTAAAAAAACTTTTGACCTTATGCATAACCCTCCTGCAAGAATTTTTTAAATATCTGTCACCGTTTGCAAGTTATTGAATTTTAAAATCAGTCGGTCCTTTTTAGGACACCCAATATACATATATATCACACACATACTATATATATATATATATATATATATATATAACAATTTTAAATCAAAATTTAACTTACAAGTCATATAACAATATTAACCAAAATTCTAAATGTAATAATATTAATGTAATAATATTATACATTAATTTTTATCTATCAACAAAATAATAATGGTACAAATTACAGTTCAAAGATATTAAATGAACATATGAAGTTAGATGCTAAAATAGAATCATTTTTAATTTATAAAAGAATAAGAAGATATGCTGTACTGTAACAGAACACAATAGAAGTATTGTAAAAAATATAATAATTAAATAAATACAAATAAAATGCGGAAAAGCAGCCATATTTATTCTGTATTTTAAACCAATTGAAATCATTTAAAATTTAAAAACCAAAATGGGCTTATAAAGTGTAATATCACATGCAAAATACAATGAAAAATCATAGGCTAATAAAATATACGGGCAATGCAGCAGAATACTATAGAATTTGATATCAATAATATTTATCAAATTTATGAATGGTAACCAATAGAACATTTATTGTTTTTGTTTAAACTTATACAGCCCAGAATTTTACACCGTTGTTTTTTATCTAAGTGTTGTGGCCAGTGATAAATTTTATCCTTCCTGACATCTTTAGAAGTTTCATAAAGCTGAAAACAATAGACTACTAAGTTGTTACTATAAAATTTTAAACATTGGCTTTTTTGATGATGTAACTGGTACCTTCCGGGGGCCATGGACACGGAAGCACAATTGAAGGTAAATAGTGCCCCTTTGAATCTGAAAAAGAAGTATTTTGGCCATTTTTTATCATTTGGCTCCCGTTTAACAAAAAATTATATCTGCCACTAGGGGGGGATCCTCAAATCGGGAGACCCAGGGCAGCTGCCCGAATGCCCCTGCATTAGTCAAGCCCTGGTTTTACAATAAACTGAGAAGATTTTGTATTTAATAAGAGTCGTTTATCGAGTTAGGGTGACATATGGTGACAAAAGTGGAAAAAAAAATTAAATATCATGCAAACCAGTTATGAAACAAACAATGCTCAAAATATTTACAAAAGCGGAACTCAATTCATGGTGCTGCCAAATGGCAACAAATGTATATTCGTGTGCATGCAATTTTTGTTCCAATAAACATTACTGAAAATTATTTAAAATAACTTTTAAAAGTATATTCTTTTCAGAAATATTTTTTTAATGGAATTTTGCATGTTAAATATTTTTTATATGAGTTAGAAATCCAACTATGGCTAACAAAATGGAAGGTATCAAAAGTTGCTTTATATTTGTAATTTGTAAACAACTATTGCCAAATATGATACTTTTTATGAACTAAGCATAAAGTTGTAAAGAAACAACGATAAGTAAAGAATAAGGAGGGAAAATTTAATATGTTGCCAATTGGCAACAGTATGAACTAGAGGGTTAAAGGGGTGTTAAAAAAGGGACGATAAGGGAAAAAAGGGGGACGGTAAAGGGAAAAAAGGGATGGTACGAATGGGATGGTAATGAAAATTACCAACTATTTTTAGGCAAATCATGTTAAAACTAAGTGATAGCCACAATGATCATTGATTTTTAGAAACAGTTATTTAAATTGGATTAAATTAAAAAAAATAATTTACCTCGAAATGTGCAGAAATAAACCTTGGGGACGTTAAGACTACTAATAAAGCCACGATGCTTGAAATTGATATTTAAATGCTGATTTAAATTCTGCAGTAAATTTCCTGCCAAAGAATTTTAGACATTCTTTTTCTAGCAAACTTCTGCATGAGAAAAAAACTTGAAAAAATAAAAAATCTGTGGCTGCATCTGAAATGATTTTCCGTATAATTTTAGAAGATAGACGGTAAGGAATCCAAAACCCTTTGGACAGAGTTAAAAAATTAACAACCGTAAAAATGTGTGCAGGTTATTTTTTTGCTACATATTTATATAAAACAATAGTCCCAGTTTCGGAAAAAAATTACATAGAATTACTTTTATTGAAACAATTTATATAGGCAGCTCCAAACTTAAAAATCAGCATCAGGGACACGGGACGGTATAGGAGTTTCCTGGATATTTGGACCCCAAACATCGTCCAAAACTTATTTATCTCATTAATATTGTTATGCAGTCATGCAATGGGATGTTCCCCAGTATATGAAATAAAAAACCACAAGAATATGTACTAAAATAAAAATTATTATTCAGGGACTTAAAAGTCAAAAGATTGTGAGAATGCCCCATATATTTATTAATTATCTATTGCCCGTTAATTTTTTTTTTTTTTTAAATAGGGAACATAAATATGAAAAGTGTGCATGTAGATTTTGCGACGATGAAAAAAACGTTGTTTTTAGATTTCGTTAAAAACAAAAATTGTAATTCTGTCATAGTGGCGTAATTTTCGTTGATTTTTCATTATATAATACTAAAGGAATAAAGTTTAATTTTTCAGTAATTTGAAAAGCTGAAATTAAACTTAAGCTAAAAATAGTATTTGTTTTAAGAGTTAAGCTAGTCAATATAATATTAATTATTGTAATTATATTTATTTTTTTTTATAAATTCAGTCAATCTGTTCTTTTAAACATTTTCATTCGTCGAATTCGACGGGTTTCGACTCGTAACAATGTGATAAGAATATTAAGTTATACCCTCAAGTATTTTATTTTTAGAGCCATTAAATGTTATAAGTATTTTGAAAGCTTTTTCTAGTAAATAAAAAAAAGTACTGTTTTTAATCACTACTATGTTTAGCACAGTATTTAATAAGTAAAGAACCCAAAAAACTATTTGGCACATTACTAAAAAAGTGTCATACTTTAGAGTGCTTTTAATACTTGGGAACTTTTTTTTACGATACTTGACTGTCAATCCACTCAAAATATGTGACTGATACTTGAAGTTCTATTTTTAAATATTCGTTAAACGATGTTAAAAGTTCATTAACTGACATATTATATCATAGCTATGTTAAATATATGACATTTCGAGTTATCTTAAATAGAAACGATAAATTATGTAGCAAAATTAGAAAAGGTTAATGCTTTACAAATCACAGCTCAATAGTGTAATATCCATTAATTTTAATATATAATAAACTTCAGAAAGTATGCAGTACTGTTTTTAATTTCATAAAAAATAACATCAGTGTCATAATAGTAATGTAATAATAATATTAAGTTGTTTCGCTAAATGTTAATTTACAATACACAAAGAAATTTAAAAATAAAGCTATTTAAAAAAAAGAAAAAAAAAGTAAGTTAAACGCACCAGTAGTGGGCCACTTAAGGACATCTAACTATTATTAAAGTGTTAGTGAGTTACAAAAGATATGTATTTTTTAATTTCTTCTATCTTTACAAAAAGAAAGTATTGGATTCATGAAAATTTTCGAATTACGGTTTTCGACGGATTTACGTTTCAGGGGTCAGAGAACCCGATAAACATGTTTGTACAAAATGTCTGTCTGTGAGTATGTTTGTGAGTGTGTCTGCGAGTCTGTGTGTGACACAAATTTTGTGGGCGCTCTATCTCAAAAACTAATGAATGTAATTTAATAAAACTTTAGATTCAGTTAGTCCATGATATAAACTTGCGCTGATTACTTTTTGTGTAAATCGCCCAACAGGTGGCGCTGCTATGCTCCATTTTTCCCGATTTTCGCAATAGGTCTATCTCAAGAACTAATGCACGGATTTTTATAAAACTTCAGATTCCGTTAGTCCTTGATATTATTTGGTGCTGATTACTTTTTAGTGTAAATCGCCTAACAGATGGCGCTGCTATGTGGCATTATTCCTGATTATCGCAATAATCAGGAATAATGCCTATCTCAAGAACTAATGCACGAATTTTCATCAAACTTCAGTCAGTTAGTCCCTGATATAAATTAGTGCTATTTAGTTTTTTTGTGTAAATCGCCCAACAGGTAGCGCTGCTAGGCTGCATTTATTACGATTTCCGCAAGAACTGTATCTCAAGGACTAATGGATGAATTTTCATCAAACTCCAGATTCAGTTAATCCCTGGTATAAATTGGCCCTGGTTAGTTTTTGGAGTAAATTGACCAACAGTTGGCGCTGCTATGTAGATTTTTTTTACAATTTCCGCAATATTTCTACCTCAGAAAACCAATGCACGGATTTTAATCAAACTTCAGATTCAACTACAAGTTGAGATAAGTTGTTGCTGATTAGAATTTTGGGTGTAAATCACCTAACCGGTGATATGCTTCATTTCTCAGAAAACATTAACAGTATGACATAGAAGAAAGTTTTCGGATTGCCACATCCGACTAGTTTAGCCTAGTTATAACCAGACTTAGAGCTCGCAGACAGTTTTACATTTTATCTAATAATTTCTTAAAAATTTTCTCCAAAAAAAAATGCCGCGCAGCTCCCGAGTCCTATATCGCCGCTAACAGTAAAAATGAAAAGTTATATGCGAGTGGAGTGCCACTAAGCAACACCACTAAAAGAAAAATATTAATTTACAAGCATTATTAAAACTCAGTCAAGAAATGTAGCATTGAATGGTATGCTTAATACAGACAACTAATGAATGAAAGGAAAACTAATGAAAAATGAAAAAATATATATTTATTAAAATGTGAAATATTTTAATCATTAACTTATATAAAGATATCAATTTATGATTCCTCAACAAAACTGTTATCTTATTAATCTGTAAAATAACTGAAATACGAATAAATGAATGTTAAAATAAAAGTTATTACTCCATGAATGGAAGAGATGAACTCTTACTCATCAGCTTCTCTACTGTTTTTGAGACAAGCCATTCCTTAATATTGCGACTCTTTCTTAAAAATTTTAAAAACTTTTTTTCTCTCCAGTTGAAAAATAGTCTGCAGATCTTCTCAAGAGTCTGTGACGTGCATCACACAGATTCTCTACTCGGTGTCTTGATAATTTTTATATATACATAAAGAAATTTGTAAAAAAAAAAAAGAAAAACATCAAAACTGTCTGCAAACTTTGAAAATTTTCTGCTAACGGCTTTCGCGTCTTCGCCTATATTATCTGACTCTGGTCATCTACCTTCATGTATCCGAATAAACATTAAAAGTTTTAAAATATATTCTTCGAAAAAAACTGAAAAGTAAGAAATATTACCTTCCTCTATGCTCCAGTAGTAGTGAGCCTTGTCAATTTCTGATGCATGAATCTATCTAAGTTTTCGACTTATCCAACAAATCATTTTCAATGTAATAGTCTATCAACAGCAGTTTCATTTAAAATAAAACATAATATTAAAGAAACGATGTTTTAAATAAAAACTCATCTCTTAAAGTAATTTCTAAGAATTTGCTAAAAAATCTATTTTTGAAGACTGTAGAAAATAAACAAATGTACCAGCAGAAAAAAAAACAATTATTCCAAACAGGTTAACATTTAAGGATGCTAGTCAATTCGATTTCTTCCAGTCATTTTCAAGAAATGCATTTTGGGCTTCTTTTTAAACTTTAAAAATTAGTAGACCACAACTGGCATGTGGCCCACTATATGAGGGGTTCACAACCATAGTAGACCAAGTCCATTTTGAAACTAGTTGGATGTGCCAATCCCAAAACTTTCTTCTATCTCATTCAAAATGTTGTTACAGACGTCAATATTTCATTTTTATTACTTCAATACTATATCAACTTTCACTTACATCTTAAATTTCTGCTTCAGTCAATTAATCGGGGTAAAAACGAGTTAATCTCGATCATGATATTTATTAAGATCACGAATAGTCGCGAATAGTCGGCTTATAAGGATGGGAAGTTTATGTCGATTCACGAGCCACTGGTGTACAATATAACTACGAAAAATTAAGAAGATTACACAAAAATCGCTATTACAGCGCCCCTTCCGGGAGTATTTTTCCACATTCAGGGAGGACCTTCTTGCCACGGCCAAAAATATACTCAAAAAATCTGGTCCAATTCTATGCATACATTTCATACATTTTTCGAAGGTACAATATTGAAAATGGCACAAAAATCGCTATTACAGCGCCCCTTGCCGGCGGATTTTTTTCCAAATTAAGGGAGGACTTTCTTGCCAAAACCAAATACATACACAAAAAAACGTGTTTCAATTCTATGCATGATTTCATACTTTTCGATGGTACAATATTCAAAATGGCACAAAAATCGCTATTACAGCGCCCCTTACTGGCGGATTTTTTCCAAATTAAGGAAGGACCTGCTTGCCATAGCCAAGAACTTAAAAAATTTTTTTGGTTCAATTCTATGCATAACTTCATACACTTTTTGATGGTAGAATGGCGACAGACAAACGGACACACGGACAGACAGACATTTTCTATAAACATATTTTTTGGTATCTCCGACCCCTAAAACGTGTCAATCCGTCGAAAAAAATTTCTATTACAATACTTTCTTCTATTGAAGATAGTAGAAAGTAAAAAAGAATGAGGTAGTCCATCCAGATGGTGCATAAAATTTGTTTTATGTACTCCCACAGTGAACCAAGTCTGTTTTCACATACTTTCTCATATATGTCATCTGTTTATTGACTTGGTTTACTGAGGGAGTGGATAAAACAGATTTTATGCACGTTCTGGATGGACTACCTCCATTCTTTTTTCAGCTAGTGACCCAAACTAGTAAATTCCAAAAAGCTATTGCGCGAAATGCTAAAGAAAGTGACATACTTTAGCGTGCTCTTTATACTTAGGAGCTTTTTTTACGCACGTACTTGATCGTTAAATCACTCAAAATATGTGACTGATACTTGAAATTCTATTTTTAAATATTGAACGATGTTAAAAGTTCATTAGCCGACAGATTATATCGTAGCTATTATGTTAGATATATAACACGATTATGTTCCGTTTTACCTTAAATAGAAATCATAAACGATGTTGCAGAATTATTAAAAGTACTCGGCTAAGTAGTGTAATATCGATTGATTTTAATTTGTAATAAACTTCAGAAAATGTAAAATAAAATTTTTTATCTCTCAATGAAATAATATCAATATGATAATAATAATGTAGTCATATTAAGTTATAGCTTCAAGTATATTATTTTTAGTGCCATTAAATATTATAAGTGTTTTGAAAGCTTTATCCCGTAAATGGAAAAAAAATCAGTACTATTTTTAATTTTTGCTATGTTTAGCACAGTATTTAATAACTAATGAACTAAAAGAAAAAAAAAACTTCAGCGCATCACTAAAAAATGTGGCATTCTTTAGTGTGCTTTTTATACTTCGGAATTTTTCTTTTACTACTTGACCGTTAAATCACTCAAAATATGTGACTGATATTTGAAATTCTATTTTTAAATACTCATTGAACGATGTTAAAAGTTCATTAGCCGACAGATTATATCATAGCTATGTTAGATGTATAACAAGGTTATATTTCGTTTTACCTTAAATAGAAACGATAAACTATGTTGCAGAATTAGAAAAAGTGAATACTTTATAAATCTCGGCTTAAAGTGTAATATCGATTAATTTTAATTTATAATAAACATCAGAAAATGTATAATAATTTTTTTTTATCTCTCAATGAAATAATATCAGTGTGATAATAATAATGGAATCATATTAAGTTATAGCTTCAAATATTTTATTTTTAGTGCCATTAAATATTATAAGTGTTTTAAAAGCTTTTTTTCCGTAAATGAAAAAAAAAACAGTACTATTTTTAATCTTTTAGCACAGTTTGTAATATCTAATGAACTAAAAGAAAAACTATTAAGCACATTACTAAAAAAAGTGGCATTCTTTTAGTGTGCTTTTTATACTTCGGAATTTTTCTTTTACTACTTGACCGTTAAATAGCTCAAAATATGTGGCTGATAATTGAAATTCTATATCTAAATACTCATTGAACGATGTTAAAAGTTCATTAGAGGACAGATTATATCATAGGCTATGTTAGATATATAACACTGTTATGTTCAGTGTTACCCTAAATAGAAATTATAAGCAATGTTGCAGAATTAGAAAAAGTTAATATTTTATAAATATTGGCTTAATAGTGTAATATCGATTAATTTTAATTTATAATAAACTTCAGAAGATGCATAATAAGTTTTTATACTTCGGAATTTTTCTTTTACTACTTGACCGTTAAATAGCTCAAAATATGTGGCTGATAATTGAAATTCTATATCTAAATACTCATTGAACGATGTTAAAAGTTCATTAGAGGACAGATTATATCATAGGCTATGTTAGATATATAACACTGTTATGTTCAGTGTTACCCTAAATAGAAATTATAAGCAATATTGCAGAATTAGAAAAAGTTAATATTTTATAAATATCGGCTTAATAGTGTAATATCGATTAATTTTAATTTATAATAAACTTCAGAAGATGCATAATAAGTTTTTATTTCTCAATGAAATACTATCAGTGTGACAATATTAATGTAATCGCATTAAGTTATAGCATTAAGTATTTTATTTTTAGTGCCGTTAAATATAAGTGTTTTGAAAACTTTTTTGCTGTAAATAAAAAATTTGCTATGTTTAGCACAGTATTTAATAACTAATGAACTAAAAAAAAAAAAAAAAAACTATTCAGCGCTTTACTAAAAAAGTGGCACACTTTAGAGTGATTTTTATACTAAGGAATTTTTCTTTTACGCACCTACTTGACCGTTAAATCAATCATAATATGTGACTGATATTTGAAATTCTATTTTTAAATACTCATTGAATGATCTTAAACGTTCATTAACCGATAGATTACATCAAAGCTATGTTAGATATATAACACGGTTATGTTTCGCATTACTTTAAATAGAAACGATAAACTATGTTGCAGAATTAGAAAAAGTTAGTACTTTAAAAACCTTGGCTCAGTAGTTTAATATCGAGTAATTTTAATTTATAATAAGCTTCATAAAGTGTACAGTAACATTATACAGAGTGCACTGAAAAAAATAATGTACTCAAAAATGAGTAAATCGATGTACTCATACAGAATTGAATATGTTTGGATAAAAAATGAACCTAAGCTTACTCAATTTTGAAACATCTCATGTTATCAAACCCAAACGAAACGATAATTTTGTAGTTTGTAATGGTTATATTTCATTCATTGCGGCATAAAAGATGTTTATTAATGTAAATATTAAATTATGCACAATATTTTAAAAATAATTTAAAAGTGCTTGCAATGCAAATAATGCTCTTGTCATAAAAATATTCGATTTGGGTATATTGATAATAATTTTGCTATTTTTCTTAATAAATATTCAATTACACGTTTCTTGTTAATAATTTTGAGCGGAAAATAAATGTCCGTACATTTTTACTTTAATTTGTACGTTCAGGGGGTACATAACGATTCATATTTGAACATAACCATGGAATCAAAAATGAGTACACGTGTTTCTCAAATTTGAGTACATTTGGATGGGAGCTATTTTGAGTATGTGGCGTATTTAAAATTGAGGACTTTTTACTCAATTTTGAGAACTAATTTTTTTCAGTGTGTCCACTCTCAACTGTGTCCAATGGCTAATTTCTAAACAGTTAGTCATAGACATAGAGTTCCTATTACAAAAGTGTTTTAAATGAGGTAAAAAATTATGTTGAAAGTCGTTTTGATCAATAAAAACTTTTATTAAACATTTGCGAAGCTTATAATACCAGGAGACGTATAAAAATGTAAGTGATATTTAGTAGGGTAAGGTGCCCTATTATCCGGGGTTGTAGTGGGTAGCTGCCCGGGTACCCGCCCAGCTACCCACCCGGGCTGGGTTTTTTATAAAAAACCCGGGTTTTTTACAACCCTGCTATTATCGTACCCCAGTCACATTTAGGCCCTTGGAAGTTGTAACTTTCAGTGAAAATCTACCAAATTTGGATTTTACATAGACTAAATACCCATGCACATAGAAACTTAAGCAAGTGTCGCATATAAAAATGTTAACAATGCGAAAAATTGTTCTTCCAAAAGTATCTAAAAAGTGCAAAAGAAAAAAAATGGTCCCAAATTCGTCCCTCCCAAAAAATCCAATACGCCGAGGCTTAACTAATAACTAAATCAAAATTTATTTCTAAATGAGTAAATGATTTAATTTACTTTAAAGTAAGGCACAAAGAAATGTACTAATTATCAGTGGAAGAATAACATAACGAAACATTAGCCATCCAAACATGAGGAAAAAATTGAAAAAAATGTCACGAAAAAGCATTCTTAATTTCGTCCCCGGGACGAAAATAAGAACTGCAAGAGGGACGAAATTGGGGCCACGCTACTTCCCAATATGACAGAGCTTCAGTTCCCGTAAGATGAATTGAGCGTCCTAGAATTCACTGTATGCTACTATCCTCATCTTACCAACGTAAAATACATGCAATGAATAAGAAATAAATACTTACAGTACAGTAAATAACGTTCTACAAATAACTTAATAAGAACTCAGGTCTTCTAAAAATAGGAAATTCGCTGTCTTTAATTAATGTATGTGTCTTGGCGAACGAAACTTTCAACCCTGACCTCTTTTACCTCCTGTCCTCTGTGCTTTGCGTCATAAATGTCGCCACTTTCGCAGAAGCGGAGAAGTTAAGGGGGACGAAATATGGGTACTTTACCCTAAACATTTCCTATTACACTAACAAGTAAGATTAAAAAAAAGTCCCATTCATCTAACACTAAAATCGTCCGAGTTATGAAGCTTTGAATTGTATGACTTGTGCCAATTTTCTGCATCTGAACACAGATGAGTTGAGGCCATGCTTCGAGGGATCGCACACAAAGTGCTTAAAGTATTAGAGGGATTTATTTCGCGTGTACATTTCTACATTGCAGCCGAAGGGTGTCACTTTAGCAAGTTTTTAGATAACTTTAATTTGTATTGAGTTTTAGATTAGATTAATAGCATTTGTAAATATCTGTCATTTTGTAAAGAATTTCGTTTGCTGCCTTTCATAATTTCATTTAACAAAAAATCTGTTATACAACTTGTACTAAAAATATAAGTTAAAAAAATATTTTTCTTTAATGTGTCAGAATGAAAATAGATTTCAAAATCACACTGGCCTCCAAAAGTTAAGGTACACGGACTAAATGCGTTCGATTGCACACGTTTTGTCGAATATCTACAAAACTTATTGGCGAATTGTTCTTGAACTTCTGGGATGAAAAGAACATGTTTCATTTCATATTTCTCGGTGAAGATTTAGTCGGGGGTACAATTAGGGGGCTAATAATAAATTTAATAATAAAATAATATTTGCGATCACCTATGTAACAGGAAAGGCTGGAAATGGTTTGTCACTGTGGTAAATGACTATTTGGGTCCTGTTCAACGTTTGTATGCATTTGTGTAAGCATAGCATCCATATTCGTGAAGATGTTAACGTTTTTGTGAAAAACTCACTTTTTTTTTTATAGCATACAGAGTTCTCAACCAAATTTAACACAACTTTCCAAAAACCTGACAAAGAACAGTAGAAACAGTATACTGCAATTAAAACATGAATATATTGAAAATTTGATAAGATATGGGCATTTTTACGAGATAATTTTTAACTGCGCATGCGCGGAAGATTTCAAAATTTTTATTTCATAATTTGGTACTCAATATTTTGGGGCAACTTCTATAAAAAGTCCAGTCAAATGTTGTGAAAACTTAGGAACATGTAGTGAGCTGATTGAAAAGTTGTGTAAAATCCCTTATAATAAAGCTATTTTTAGGAAGCAACTCACTATATCGACCCCATCTTTGTGAATTTTTGCGACATTTGACTAGACTTTTTATATAAGTTGCCCTAAATAGCTGACTACCAAATTCTTAAATAAAAATTTTGAAATCTGCCGCGCATGCGCAGTTAAAAATTATCTCATAAAAATGCCCATATCTCATCAAATATTCAATACATTCATGTTTTAATTGCAGTATACTGTTTCTACTGTTCTTTGTCAGGTTTTTGGAAAGTTGTGTTAAATTTGGTTGAAAACTCTGTATGCTATAAAAAAAAAAACCTTTTTGAATTTTTCACAAAAACGTTAACATCTTCACGAATATGAGTGCTATGCTTACACAAATGCATACAAATGTTGAACAGGACCCAAATAGTCATTTACCACAGTGACAAACCATTTCCAGCCTTTCCTGTTACATAGGTGATCGCAAATATTATTTTATTATTAAATTTATTATTAGCCCCCTAATTGTTCCCCCGACTAAATCTTCACCGAGAAATATGAAATGAAACATGTTCTTTTCATCCCAGAAGTTCAAGAACAATTCGCCAATAAGTTTTGTAGATATTCGACAAAACGTGTACAATCGAACGCATTTAGCCCATGTACCTTAACTTTTGGAGGCCAGTGTATATTGAAATTTTAATTTTACTCTCAACTACTTTTTTTTCTGACGATTATTTATATTTATAGTAAATATCTCAATGACTCCTTTTTCACAGCAAAAAATATGTTTCAGCTTTAAACAACTATAACTCAGTCAGTTTCAAACATGGAAAAGGGGATTTTTCCGTCTTACTTCATATTGTAATAGGATATTTTTACAAAATATAATTTATAGGACCGGGAACCGTATAAAAATTTAAATTTGTTATTTTTTAAGAAATGTGTTTATTGACCCAAAATCGCTTTTAAAATGTTTCTTTGTCTCATTTAAAACAGTTTTGTAATTGGAACTATATGTCTATGCTTTTCGGTTTAGAAATTAGCCATTGTACACCGTTGAGAGTGGACACCCTGTATATTTGTCAATGAAGTAACATCAATGTGATAATAACAATGTAATAAATAATATTAGGTTGTTTCATGGAATGTTAATTTAATATACAAAAGACGAAAAAAATAGAGCTATTTTTAAACATTTCAATTGTTATCTTTCTATTAGCAATTTTAAGATGATTATCTCTTTTTTTTTTTTTTCTGCGGCGAGATCGGGAATTTTGTTTAGGTTAATAAAGATTTTTCTCAAAAAAGGTACATTTTAATTTTTTGCTATTTTTTCCTGTTATCGTAATTTAAGTGTGTCAAAGAAGCTTATTTATAGGCCCAAGTGTGCCCCCAAGATACAAAAGGTTAAAGAAAGGAAAAAAACTGCTGCATAGTGAGTCCATGATAACATTATCGAATTTTCGGTGTCTTTTCGAAGGCGATGTGTCTTTTTTAGATGCGTTCGTAATTATGTAAATACGTAGCACCTATAGTCGTCGTTCAGTCCGTCCGTCTGTCTGTCCGTCCGTCTGTCCGTCCGTCTGTCCGTCCGTCCGTCTGTCCGCATGTAACAGAGCAAAAACTACCCAACCGAATGGTCTGAAATTTCAAATATATGATTGTTGCAAAATTTTGTCGAGCCATTTCAAATTTTATGAAAATCGGATGTATAGTTTAATTACAGGGACAGTCAAAAGTTTTTCTTTACATTACGGGGAATGGGAAAAATTATTGCAAGTGCATTTTAATGATATTACAGCCTTCCGAATGATCTGAAATTTTAAAGATATAACTGTTGCAAAATTTTGTCGAGCCCTTTCAAATTTTAGGAAAATCGGATGTATAGTTTAATTACAGGGACAGTCAAAAGTTTTTCCTTACATTACGGCCAATGGGAAAAATTATTGCAAGTGCATTTTAATGATATTTGAGCCTTCCGAATGATCTGAAATTTTAAAGATATAACTGTTGCAAAATTTTGTCGAGACCTTTCAAATTTTAGGAAAATCGGATGTATAGTTTAATTACAGGGACAGTCAAAAGTTTTTCTTTACATTACGGCCGATGGGAAAAATTATTGCAAGTGGATTTTAATGATATGAGAGCCTTCCGAATGATCTGAAATTTTAAAGATATAACTGTTGCAAAATTTTGTCGAGCCCTTTCAAATTTTAGGAAAATCGGATGCATAGTTTAATTACAGGGACTGTCAAAAGTTTTTCTTTACATTACGGCCAATGGGAAAAATTATTGCAAGTGCATTTTAATGATATTACAGCCATCCGAATGGTCTGAAATTTTAAAGATATAATTGTTGCAAAATTTTGTTGAGCTATTTCAAATTTTAGGAAAATCGGATGTATAGTTTAATTACAGGGACAGTCAAAAGTGTTCCGTTACATTACGGGGAATGGGAAAAAAATATTGGAAGTGCATTTTAATGATGTATCAGACTATGCGCTTTATGAAGTGCAAAAAATTATACATTCAGTACAATATGGGGTGCAAAAAATAATTATAAAACTAGTTATAGTACGAACGCACCTCATTTGCCACGTTTGACGAGCAATTTCCAACTTGTTTAGCATAGTAAAGTAACTGAATACCTCTCATAATCTTTTGACTTTTCTATATTTCCCTGTCCCTGAGTAATAATTTTTATTATAGTACATATTCTTGGGGTTTTTTTAATTTCTTATACTGGAAAAAATCCCATTGCATGACTGCATAACAGTATTAACGAGATAAATAACTTTTGGACAATGTTGGGGGGTCCAAATATACCACGAAATTCCTATAACGTCCCTTATCCCTGATGCTGATTTTTAAGTTTGGAGCTGTTGTATAAAATTGTTTCGATAAAAGTAATTTGGTGTAATTTTTTTTTTCCGAAACTGAGATTATTGTTTTATATAAATATGTTGCAAAAAATTAAGCTGCACACATTTTTAGGGTTGTTATTATTTTTATAACTCTGTCCCTGGGTTTTAAGTTCCTTACCATCTCTCTTTCTAAACTTATACAGAATATCACTTCAGATGCAACTACGGGATTTTTTTCAACATTTTTCTCGGGCAGAAGATTACTAGAGAAAGAATGGCTAAAATGTTTTGACATGAAATTTACTGCAGAATTTAAATCAGCATTTAAATATCAATTTCAAGCGTCATGACTTTATTGGTAGCCTTACCGTCCCCAAGGTTTATTCCTACACTTTTCGAGGTAAATTAAATTTTCTTTTAAATTTAATCCAATGTAAATAACTGTATCTAAACATTAATGAACATTGTGGCTATCACTTAGTGTTAACATGATTTGCCTAAAAATGGGTGGTAATTTTCCTTACTGTCCCATCTTTACCATCCCCTTTTTTTTCATTACCATCCTTTTTTTTTTTCTTACCGTCCCTTTTTTCCTATACTGTCCCACTTTTTTTCCTTACCGTCACTTCTGTAACACCCCTTTAAGACAATGTTATCTAAAAATTTTGTACTAAACATACTACATTGTTATTATTTCTTATTTGAATATCCTGTGGGTACTATGCAAATTCATTATAAGTAAAAATTTAGAAGAAAATAAAAAGTTATAGCGGTAAAATAGTAAGTAAAATTAAACTCGCAAGTTTAACGTAAACCTCAGTTAAATAAAAAAAAAATTTCGCTTCTGACTATTTTTCTTTATTTTGAATCATTAAGGCATTCATCTATCAGATTAAAATGTTATTTTAGTAAGTTTAATTTCACCAGATTTTTAGTCCTGAAAAGGCAAAATATTGTAAGAATGCTCCATATAGTAAAGAAGATGTGGTTAATTTTACAATCTTTTAATAAATGAAATGTTTAAACTCCTTTTTCTCAGTTCTTTTTTAGGCGCGTTAGTAATTATATAAATGCGTAGCACCAACAGTCGTCGTCCGGTCCTTCCGTCGGCATATAACAGCGCAAAACTACCCAACAGAACGGTTTGAAATTTTAAATAAATATTCTTCGTAGAATTTTGTAGAGTCAATTCAAATTTTATGAAAATCGAATCAAAACTAAAAAAGAATACAAAAAGAATTAAAGTATGTTTCAGTCTATTCGTATAAATTGCTGAAAGTCAAATTTCAAACCATTACGCATTTCTAACGCTTTCAAACATAGTTGAAAATTGTTTGAGTTCAGTTTGTCTGTCCGTCTCTCTATCTGCGTTAATATCGTTGGATTGCTCTGTAATTAATATACGTTATTGAGATTTACTATGTCATCTTCGGTATTGAAAATAAAGTATGAAGCGTTCATAGTTTATTTACAGTGACACTCAAAAGTATTCCATTTCATTATGGTCTATGGGAAAATGTCGTAATTATATAAATACGTAGCACCTAAAGTCGTCGTCTGGTCCATTCGTATGTCTGTCCGTCTTTCCGCATGTAACAGCGCAAAAACTACCCAACCGAATTGTTTGAAATTTAATATATATAATCGGTGCAGAATTTTTCCTATTTAAGATGGAGTCCTATTATTTCCGTATTACTTAATTTAATATATAGAATCGTAATAAATTTTGTATTCATGCATTTTTGCATAAGAGTGCAACAGCTACTGCACCAAGATATAAATACTTATAAAACTAGTTATAGTACGAACGCCCCTCATTTGCCACGTTTGACGTACAATTTCCGACTTGTTTTTTTTAATATATATTCTCTATGTAATCAAATTGCTAATGCTTTAACAATAATTGAGCAGTTTGTCTGAAATTTTTTTAATGTATCTTTAGATTCTATGAGAAAAAAAAAAACTAAAGCATCGATTTTTTTATATCTTTGAAACTGTAAATTCAGATTTTCTTTAAACAAAATATATGCGATTTTCATAGGTTTATAGCATTTATACATCTAGTTATTAATTTATTTTATCTGATCTAATTAATTGCTCTTTGTATCAAAAATCCGATACTTAGGTTTATAGAACATAGTACTTTGAGCATAATATTAGGCTAAGCAAAAAGTTCTGGGAAATTTGTGAAAGTTGCGTTGTTATGCGTAAATTAATAACAAAAGCAACAAGGACCTTCAACAAGGAGGCTTCAAAGTAGAGACCATCATAGTCCAAGACTTTCTGCCATCGTTCTGCCAGATTCCGGATTTGCTGGAAGAACCATGGCGGCTCCTTGGAATCGAAAAACTCTTGACATACTTCTTCAACTTCATTAAAGGATTCAAATCGACGGCCCTTGTAAAAAAAGTGTTGCATTGATCGAAAGAAGCCATAATCGGATGGAGCCACGTCCTGAACTCCTAGATATAGCACTAGTCCTCATATATAAAATACAAATTCTGGTTATAGGTCTGGTTATATTAACTATTCGATCAAAAATTTCTCAGAATATTTTGCTCAACCTAATATAAAAGAATCCACTTTGAAGTATCAAAATTGGAACAAAGGAATTTTTTTAAAGAAATTAAAAAAATTATTAAAGAAAACTACATATATTAATTTATTAAGTGTACGACGTTTTATTTTCGTCCATTTAAGAATAATTCGCACATGAGAGAGTTAAGAGTCTACGCAATCTCATTTTGATGTCTTACCGGGTACTTTTTAACAATTTCTAACATAGTCGAAAATTGTTTATGAATTCGTTTTGTCTAACTGTCTATATGGGGCATTCTCACAATCTTTTTACGTTCAGGAATAAAAATCTGGTGAAATTTAACTTGCTAAAATAACATTTTAATCTGATAGACGAATGCCTTAATGATTCAAAATAAAGAAAAAATAGTCAGCATTGAATTTTTTTTAAATTTATTTATCTGAGGTTTAAGATAAACTTACGAGTTTAATTTTCCTTACCATTTTACCACTATAATTTTTTGTTTTCTTCTAAATTTTTACTTATAATGAATTTGCGTAGTACCCACAGGACATTCAAATAAGAAATAATAACAATGTAGTATTTTTAATACAAAATTTTGGTATACCATTATCTTAAAGGGATGTTAAAGAAGGGACGGTAAGGTAAAACAAGTTGGAAATTGCTCGTCAAACGTCGCAAATAAGGTGCGTTCGTACTATAACTAGTTTTAAAAATATTTTCACACCCCATATTGTACTGAATGAATATTTTTTTTGCGCTTCATAAGTGCATAGTCTGTAACATCATTAAAATGCACTTGCAATATATTTTTTTCCCATTGCCCGTAATGTAACGGAAAACTTTTGACTGTCCCTGTAATTAAACTATACACCCAGTTTTCATAAAATCTGAAATGGTTCGACAAAATTTTGCAACAATTATATATTTAAAATTTCAGACCATTCGGAAGACTGTAATATCATTAAAAGGCACTTGCAATAATTTTTTTCCCATTGGATGTAATGTAAAGAAAAACTTTTGAATATCCCTGTAATTAAACTATACATTCGATTTTCATAAAATTTGAAATGGCTCGACAAAATTTTGCAACAATCATATATTTAAATTTTCAGACCATTCGGTTGGGTAGTTTTTGCTCTGTTATATGCGGACTGAACGACGACTATAAGTGTTACGTATTTATATAATTACGAACGCACCTAAAAAAGGGGGAAAGTATAGGAAAAAAGGGATGGTAAGGATGGGACGGTAAGGAAAATTACCATCTATATTTAGGCAAATCATGTTAAGACTAAGTGATAACCCCAATGTTCATTGATTTCCAGAAACAGTTATTTACATTGGATTAAATTAAAAAAAAATTCTGAATATTTAAAAAACTAGTTACAGTACGAACGCACCACATGTGCCACGTTTGACGTACAATTTCCGACTTGTTTTTTTTTCTTCCCGTAAAACCAACCTTTTTTTTCTTGTGAACAAATGAAATCGTCTTTTAAAACCACCTATATAAGTAACATTGAATTATGGGTTATGTTGCAGATATGCAACGCGACGATAGAAAGGGTTAAATATTTTTGTTTTCTCATCTTCTTAATCTTTGCTGTTAAATAAATGCTTTTTAAACGTATGCACGCAAAACACTCTGACACGGATACCTTTCAGTTTCAGTACCATTTTACAAGTGACACTGCTAACTGTTTTTGTTTGCCTAGGCAACTGCACCATCGCTTTCGAAATGTCGATGCTTGTATTGACTTAAAAGAATGATTATTATATGCTTGAAGAAAAAGCTTATGAAAGCGCTTTTTAAATCAACCGTCATGTAACCCTATAGCGTTTGATGCATAATTCATAAATGAAATGTGTGTTTCGATTTTGTCTTGGAACCGTCGCTGTGTTTTCTTTATTATTTGTATTATAGGTGCATATTAAATAAATATTATTATGCTCATAATTATTATGTATATAATAAACACAACAAATGGTCTACATTTCAAAAAATTAAAATAAAATTAAAATCAATATGTGAAATGCTCTCATTAGTAATATACAACACATGTTTTTTAAGTAAGTACCATATTAAAATAAATTATAATTTAAAAAATGTTTTTTTAACGACAGGCTTTCACTATAATATACGAAATAAAAAATGAAGTTCAATTAATTAAAATAAATGCATTTTTTAAAAGACTAGGGGCTCTGCCCCCTACGAGCTATGCTCGTCAAACCCCGTTCAGACACCACAGACTCTAACAGCACGATGATTTAATCGGCTTTAAAAAGATTTCGTAAGATTGAATTATAATTTGAATCTGAGAATTGTAATCTGACGTAATTTTCACCAAACTTTTCTTTTTCTTTTTAATATTCACGTAAAAATACTTTTGTTAGAAATGAAATATTATGATCATCTTAAAATATCAAATAAATGTCTCCAGCAATTTTTAAATGTAAACTGTTTTGCAATATTATTTTTTGTTCATTTTATATAATAAGTGTAATGTGACGTAAATTCTCCTATTTAAGACTTCTAACGCATGTTTATGAATTTATTATTTTACAATATTCTGTCTCTTTTAAAATTCACGTGTAATTATAATTTTTATGACGTAATTTTCAATGAGTTCCTGCTTTTTATATTTTCTGTTTATAATAGTCACGTGTAAAATAAATTTTTAATTTGAAGTAAACATTATTGTTTGCGCTTTTTATACAACTGGCAACAGTTTAAATTAATAACATTTTCTAAAATTTGTAAGAATATCTCTCGAAATGCTGAAAATTTGAATTTAAAATTGAAATAAAACCTCAAAAAATGAGTCAAATAAGAAAAATAAAGACAATCTGTACACCGGAAACTTATAACGTAAAAAATGATCTAAAAATGATTAAATTCTCATGTATAGTTTTTGCTCCAATAAAACTTTTTTAATGGAACGATTTTGTCCAACTTTAGCATTAAATATCTCTTAAAATAATTCTTCGATTTGAAAACTGTCTGCATCAGCGTGTTTATCAAACATTTCTCTATAATACTGCCAATTTTCATATTTTTGTATGCAACAGTCTTTTTAATATTAAAGATGGAAGGCCATGCTTAAGCATTCAAATTGGATGTGGATCTACCCGGAATATCTACGCAGATTTTCATTGGTACATTTCCAAATCAAAACTTTTTTATATATATAAAAGGAAATAAGTTGCGAGTGATTTTTTTTTTTTTTATCACTTTGTTAAAGAAAAAAGACATACAATTTTAAATCCAACTTCCTGTGAAGAAAAAAAATCATTCACCGCCGGTTTGAGAATCAAACTCTCATTCATTCAAACCTGCGCGGAACTGAAAGATGGCACATTTACTAATCGTGCCACGGTTCATTCAAGAAATATCAGTTTACTTCTGAAGCAATCATGACATTTACGTGATTCCATAGATGTCATGTCATTTACGTACCCTTATTGGAAAAATGTTTACAAAAAATTAGGTCAATTGTACCGTAGTATATGTGTTAAAATTAGATTGCAAGATTTGAACCTAAGGCACATACAAGGCAATTTAAATAAACGATTGTAAAAACCCAATACCAATACCAAAATTAGGTGAATTGTAGAGTAAGAAGTGTGTTAAAATTTAAAATTGGATTGCAAGATTTGAAAAGAAGGGACATACAAGGCAATTTAAATAAAAGCCTGTAAAAACACATAGCCAATACCAAAAATTAGGTCAATTGTAGCATAGTAAGTGTTCTAAAATTAGATTGCAAGATTTGAACCCATGGCACATACACGGCAATTTAAATAAAATATTTTAAAAAAACACTATGCCAATACCAAAATCAGATGAATTGTAGCATAAAAAGTGTGTTAAAATTTAAAATTGGACTGCAAGATTTAAAAAGAAGGGACATACAAGGCAATTTTTAAATAAAAGCCTGTAAAAACACACCGCCAATACCAAAAATTATGTCAATTGTAGCATAGTGTGTTTTAAAATTAGATTGCAAGATTTGAACCGAAGGCACATACAAGGCAATTTAAATAAAAGATTTTAAAAACATAGTGCCAATACCAAGAAAATCCCTGCCGGCCCGGCCTACAGGCAGAGGTAGATTTCGAAGTCAAATATACTAATTTCACAAACAAAAAATAAATCATGATTAGAGATAAATTCACTTTAACAATTTTATCTGGCCGCTTTTGACGAGTTTTTATTTCATTTTTATATAATAGCTGGTTTTATCAGAATCATGTTAGGGCGATATTCAAAAAAATACTTTTCCATGCTCAACAACTCGAAATTTTCTGGCATAATTCCAGATTTATTTTTAATAAAAAAAAAAAAAAACCTTGCTGACGTGATTTTTGAAGAGATTTATAAGTGACCTGTGTTTTTATTTTTTGTTTAATTAATTAAAACTTGATATATAAACAATTATTTTCTCAGAAGGGCAATATTTTTCGTTTGTAACACAATCGCTTCGGGAAATTCCGTTCAAAATGCCCACTTTGGCATCATTTTTTGAAATATATTCTGCCTCTATCAAAAAATCGATCATTACGGTACATTATATAGTTTCTGAATAAGCGAATCTACCAATTAAATGCGTTTGAAAGCAAAAATTAATTTAAAAATGAGTCAGAAAATAAGCAGTTTGGATTCGAGTGCATCCTTAATACAATGATTTTTCCAACACAATCCGCTTCGGTAAATTCGGTTCAAAATGCCCTTTTTAACAGCATTTTTAAAAATATATTCCGCCTCTATAAAAAAAATCGACCATTACGGTACATTACATAGTTTCTGAGTAAGAAAACGTACCAATTGGAAGCCTTTGAGAGCAAAAATGAATTGTAAAATGAGTCAGAAAATAAGCAGTTCGAATTTGAATGCACCCTTACTAAGATGATTTTTTTCTTCAACCGCTATGTATTTTTAATTTGTTTTTGCTCTAAGAATTGGTCCTATCCAAAACTTGTCTATATAGATGTTGTGGACTGTATTAAGAAGATATATGATAAATTCATTTGAATTTTAAATCTTTTGAATTGACGGAGTTATGGATTTTTAGGTAGATTTCGTATGAAATACTACCTACTGGGATCGTTCCTATGTTGGAATTTCTGAAAAAGTTTTGCAGATCTACACCGATCATGACCCCTAGAACCCAAAACCACCCTCAGTAAAAAACTTTATCTGTCCATCTATATATATCACTTTCTTCTGGACACGATAACTTTCGTAATTCTGCATCAATATCTTCCAAACTGATACATAAAATCAATGGGCATAAAATCTCGGTCAAGTTCGTTAATGGGCAAAATCGGACCAAGGGGTGGAAATAGGGAGGGGTTTTGTGAAAACCGAAAACCCCCCATTACTTCTTAATTTTTGTACATATCAAATCAGTTTAAAGTTTGTATTATTTCTAAAAATAGGGCCAAAATTTTATGTATCACAGATTTTTGATAAAGTTAAAAATGGGCTCAAGGGGCGCAAAAAATAGGGTTTTTGAGAGAAAAAAATTCATAACTTCGTCAATTCTCAAGATATCAATTCCAATTAATTTTATTATAAATCTCTTTAATATTATCTACAACTTTTATATTCACAAGTTTTTGATAGGACCAATTCGTACCGCAAAAAAAAAAAAAAAAAATCGAAAACAAAAAGGGGGGATAAAGAAGAAAAATTTTCATAACTGCGTCAATTCACAAGATATAAAATCTCCATGAATTTATCATATATCTTCTTAATATTGTCTTCAACATTTATATAGACAAGTTTTTGATAGGGCCAATTTTTACAGCAAAAACAAATTAAAAATACATAGCGGTTGAAGAAAAAAATCATCTTATTAAAGGTGCATTCTGTTTAAACTGCAAACTGCTTATTTTCATACTCATTTTTAAATTCATTTTTGCTCTCAAATGCATCCAATTGCTACATTCTCTTATTCAGAAACTATATAATGTACAGTAATGATCGATTTTTTGATAGAGGAAGAATATATTTAAAAAAATGATGTCAAAGTGGGTATTTTGAACGGAATTTCCCGAAGCAATTGTGTTACCACTTTCTTCTGGACACGATAACTTCCGCAATTCTGCACAAATCTCTTCCAAACTGATACATAAAATCAAGGGACATAAAATCTCGGTCAAGTTCGTTAATGGGCAAAAGCGGGCAAAGAGGATGGAAATAGGGAGGGGTTTTGTGAAAACCGAAAAAAACCCATAACTTCTTAATTTTTGTACAGATCAAATCAGTTTAAAGTTTTTATTACTTCTAAAAATTACACCAAAAATTCATGCATTACAGATTTTTGATAAAATTAAAAATTGGCTCAAAGAGCTCAAAAATAGGGTTTTTGGGAGAAAAAATTCCTTACTTCGTCAATTCTCAAGATATCAAATCCAATTAATTTTATTATACATCTCCTTAATATTATCTACAACTTTTATATTCACAAGTTTTTGATAGGACCAATTCGTACAGCAAAAAAAAGTAAGAGGGGATAAAGTTTTTTACTGAGGGTGGGTCATGATCGGTGTAGATCTGCAAAAATTTTTCAGAAATTCCAACATAGGAACGATCCCAATAGGTAGTATTTCATACGAAATCTACCTAATTAGGTAAACTGTAGCACAAGAAGTGTGTTAAAATTTGAAATTGGATTGCAAGTTTCGAAAAGAAGGGACATAAAAGGCAATTTTAAAAAAAGCCTGTAAAAACACACCGCTAATATCAAAAATTAGGTCAATTGTAGCTAGGAATTGTGTTAAAATTGGATTGCAAGATTTGAAGTGAAGGGACATTCAAGGCAATTTAAATGAAAGCTTGTAGTTTTCGTCTGAGTTAAGGCGCTCATCGTATCGTACGATCAGCTTTTGTGTCTGTCTCATCCTCATAGAAATCCCGTCGTTTGGACGTCATCATCGTAAACTGCGTCGTGCATTCCATAACAAAAGGCGAAGCATTCTTAGTAGAGGGATCGTTTTACTTCATGACAATGCTCATGCACACACAGCTCATCGAATCCAGGATCTTATTGCGTCATATGCTGGGAAATAACTTCATTACCCTCTGTATAGCCCTGACCTAGTACTAAGTGACTACACTTGTTCCTGCACTTAAGGGGGCTGGACACTCTGTTTCGGAATTCTCCTCCGTAATATTAAGTCTATGGATTTTAGATGCATTCGTATATTTATTTAAAATATCTTTTCGAGAAATTCATATTTTTAACATCTTTTTTTCTGTGTACTCTTCTTGAAGGATGTCCCTTTTTTTCTTAGTTTTCAAAATATTTCTAAAATGTATGCTGAATTATTTAAAATTTTATATGTTAAAAGCGCAACATTTCATATAAAATGAAGTCTACAGTTTAGAGATACTTTGAGAACTAAGAGAAAAAGAGACATCTTTTATAGGAAGTGTACACAAAAAATAGAAGTTAAAGATATTAATTTCCCGAGGAGATATTTTAAATATACGAATGCATCAAATGTCCATAGACTTTATATTAGTGAAGGGGAAATCGGAAGCTGAGAGACCAGCCCCCTTAAAGAAGAACCTTGGAGGTCAACATTGCAATGACGATAGCGACGTCAGGACGGCGGTGATGTAGTATTTATCACAGCAAGGCGGCATGTTTCTATGAGTATGGGATACAAAAGCTGGTCGTACAATATGATAAGTGCCTTAAGGCTGCGTACTCACGCGTATTTTGCCTGCTTGTCCAGTATTCTTGGAAAAGCTTTTATTCTAAACCCATCTGCGGTTTATTGACAAAAGAATGAGGGGAATCAACAATGGGTCAGGAGATAAGGAGCTCGACTCTACTTGAAGGAAAGGTTCCTCTTTTGCTGGACATCAGTCCCTTTCCTGCTAAAGTCGTTAAAAATCAAAGACACCGCGTGGCAAGAACAAACGAAGCCGACACTGATTACAGTTAGAAGGATAGTGTGTACGCAGCTTAACTGGCTACTTCACTCACGCGAAAACACCCGCTCGCTAAAGTTAATCCTATGGAAGAAATTTTTTAAGATAATTTAGGTAAGATAAGATTAGATTAGATAAGAAATTTAATTAAAGTATTTTTTTTTTCTTTTTGCACTGAATAGCTAAGGTCGATCTCTGCAAAAGCCGTTTTTTACTTTTTCGATTTTCTTTGAAGATTTTTTTTAAATGATACTTTCACTTTCGAAACTGGTTCCGAAATTAAAAGTATCCTAACAAAAAAAAATCTGCAAGCAAAATTGGAAAAGTAAAAAACGTGCCTTTTGTAGCCGTTACTCATTCTAGCCGTCAATCCTTCTTCATTGGCTAGAATGTAAGAAAACATTTAAAAATATTGAAATGCAAACCAGATATCATTAAAAAACTTCTTCCATAGGATTAACATTAGAGAGTGGAGTTTTTTGCGTGAGTGAAATAGCCTCCTAATGTAGACTGAAATTATGTTGAAAAGTATATTAAGGTCTATGTTTTCATGTAAAAATAAAATTGTTAAAAAATATGTAAAATATATAATAAAATATATATGTAAAATATATAATATTATATATACAGTGAAACCTCTCTGTAAGGGCCACCTGCCGTTCCATTGAAAATTGGCCCTTATGAGGGGCGACCCTTTGAATAGGGGGTGGCCAAATTTTTCCTTTCTCTTTCTTTTTATCCCGTGATTTTTAAAATCTGCATATTCTGTCAGTAAGTTCTCTTTGTTTTTAACAGAATTGTTTATGTGATTCTTGCTGCAATTAAACTGTGAAGCCAATTTTCTTGCAGGTGTTCCTTGATCATGACAATTAAGAACTTTGATTTTGTCATTCAAATACAAATGTACTCTTTGGCTTGATTTTGGTGCCGTAATTTAAAATTTTACTGATTTAGATGCCATAATTTGAAATTTTACATAAGCCTGAGCATAAAATTTCTATTGTAAAAATTGGGCTTCAATATGCATTTACAGTTTTAGTAAATGTGGAATCAGTTTATCTAAATAACCTGTTATAATTTGTGTGCCCACAACAAAGGGTCAAATTTCCCCTCCAACCCAAACCCTACAGGTTGAAAGGTCAAACAAAGTGTGAGGAACACCTGTTTGTCTCACTTGTGGAAAAGTTTGTTGTCCTACATTATGTTACTAAACCCTTTCCATCTCTCCCTGCCTTCTTTGTTGCAAGTGAAGTGTTTTGCTGAACTCTTATCTTTTGGTTGAGGAATTAAATACACATGTTTAGGATTTAAGGTGCATGTGAAAAAAATGGCCTTTATGAGGGGTAGCTGTGGCCCCTAATAGGAGTAAATTAAACATTATGTCTATGGGGAAAATTTTCGTTCCTTAAAATATTGGCCTTTAATAGAGGTGGCCCTTGAATAGGGGTGGCCTTTAAAAGAAGTTTGACTGTAATATACATATCAAAACTTACTTAAAAAACACGCCTCGTTCCTATTACCTCGAAATTTATAACAAATTGGGATTGTCGATTAAATTAATTGTGTTTTTATAAAACGAACTTTCAGGATCCCGTAAAAAACTCGCTTTCAAATTTTGATTTAGTCATTTTCATCAAAATGAAATTAATAATTCAGATTAAATCAAAAATTTCTTCATGGAACTCATAAAATGTTTTCTCATTACTCTTAATCAAGAGATCAAATTTTACATTTGATTTTGAAGTTCATTGCAAATATTTTATCTTTATTACTCGTTTGCGAAAAATTCTGAACTTTGATGAATCAAAAGATCACTTACTCTGTATCAATTAAATATTGACAGTATAATTTAAAAGGTCTCGACCACGATAAAGTGTGAAAAAGAATTTTATAATCAATAACGTGATGTAATATTTTGCTCTTATTTAATACGAATGCATAGTGAAATCCAGTTATTTTCTTTTTAAAAAATTCAATGATTCACATTTATTTAATCACACCAAATATTTTTTATTGTATTCATAAAAAGCTTTCTTGCCGCCCGTAATCGTTAGATCGAGGTTTAACTTTGATTTTGAAGAGCACTTTAAATATTTTATCTGTAACATTTATCAAAGATCTGTAAAAGTTAGAACTTTTTTCAATCAAAAAATCAGTTAAGTTGAAGTAGTAAAATAATGACAGTATTTTAAAAGTTGTGAACCACAATAGAATGTGAATTAGGTAAATTTCAGTAACCGATAATCAGAAGTAATGTTTTGCTACTTTTTAAAAGTCTACAGTACCTTTCACGTTAAAAAAAAATAAAATGATGTAACTACTCTTAACTTGTTTCATTCTTTAACCATTTCTGGACGCTATGGTAAAAAAATTCAAATTATTGGAAATTTGGCTAGTTAAAGAAAATTGCTATTTAAAACTGTAAAGTATTCTTGTAAAGTAAAAGTATTTTTGGTCTTCTTTTCGATATATAAATCCTTGAGTTACTCTGAAACCATTAACGATTAGTTAATAAAATTTATAACCAGTCATGTATTTTTGTATAGGGGAAAATAGGGTAATGACGCTCAGAAGGGTAATCCCGCTCACCAAATATCTCTAAACAGAATAGAATTGAAAGCCTGCGATCGGTACCAGCTCCTAAGTTCCCAGTAAGGATTTAGTGCCCGTCGGGAGGAAAGTATTTTTGTGTCCTCACGTTATTAGTTTAAAGTTGTTTTATTATAAAATTCTACAACATCTAACTTGAAGGTAAGCAAGTGTACACTCTCATTTTCAAATATTAATTTACTCATTATGTCTACAAAATATACACATTTAGCTGTACTTTCATGCTTTTATTTATTTTTGTAGTGCGTTGTTATGCCAATTACAATGCATTAAAGCCCAACATGGCGATAACGGGTAATGGCGCTCGCGTGGGCTTCCAGATGAAGTGTTGCCAGTGGGCATTTTTTTTTAAATTCAAATTTGTTGATTGACACCATTTTTTTGAAATGGTAAAATTCCCCTGTTTTCGCCTTAATCAATATGACATTAAACAAGGAGAATTTTTCGATTTCAAAAAAGTGGTGAAAATCAAAAAATCTAAATATAAAAAAAGTAGCCCGCTATATGTCTAACACAATATGTGTAAAGTGGTTGCAAAAAGTCTGCAGTGTTGTGAACAGCCCACACAACATATGTGACTTTTGTCTTACTTAAATGTTGTATTCAAACTCTGAGCGCAATTACCCTACCATGTCGGACATTACCTCTCAATCGATGGTTTTTTAAATAAAACGATAAAAAGAATTCCTAAAACTTTTATGCAAATTAAGTGATTGCAAACTGTTCCTTATGCTTTGGAATTATTACTTCGTTAATAAAATATTGATTTTTTTGTCTAAATTTGAGTAGCTATTCATGTTTTCCCTTAAGTGAGCGCCATTCCCCTACTTTCCCCTATACTGTACATACAAAATAAAAAAAATAAAGTTGAAAAACAAAATTGCACTTAAAAAGTATGCAAAAAGTTTGAAAACTGTAAATGGCAAGCTGATTTTCATTCAGTTGCAAATATTTTTATTTTAGATTTAAGATTAATGTAGTATTACAAATTTAATTTGACCGAAAAAAAAATTGTTAAATTGTTTATGAGAATGACTCTTTTTTTAAGTTTATCATGCGTGCAGTATGTATTGTCTTTCTTTCATTTATTAACCATTTATTGTTTAATTGGACCGCTAACAGCAGTTAAAACAATAAAAAAAAAAAGAAAAATGCTGAGTTTTTGAAACTTTTGACAAAAAATGATAAAGATAAAATATTTGCAAAGTACTCCAAAATCAATCTCCATTGGGGGGGGGGGGGCGGGGGAGAAAGGTTTTTGAATGCCATGGAGAAACATTTGGTTAATCAATAATTGAAGAGATCATGAAACCTACAAAGAGGTGCATGGGAGATCCATTGCCAACGTAGATTTTTCCTTTTAACCCCTTGCCTGTGGTTCGGGCGTCGCAAATGCGCCAATTTTGGAATGTCCGACCTGAGTTTGGGGAAGAGAAAAATCAGTGTTTCAATTCCGTGAAGCCCGAACTCAGTGGGAGGTGTTGATAAAGTTGATCAACACCTTACAGACTATCCCATTGCGAGAAAACGTGGAAAGAAATACTACGCAAAGATATTTTTCCATCTTCTGGATCAAGCACTTTGGAATTCCTTTATTATTTATCAGTCGTCAGGCGGGGGAATATGTAATATGGACTGCAGAATCTCGATTGTGGAACAAATCATTGAAGATAATAAACCATACATTCAGCAGACAGGACCAGGGCGCCCTAATATGAACTTGTTGCGACTGACGGGTCGACACTTTCCTGAACACATTCCACCAACGGAGAAAAAGACTACTCCAACCAGGCAATGTTTCCTTTGTTGTCTTAAGGCCCTACTTCAGTCACGCGAAAAGACCCGTTTGCTAATGCTATTCCTATGGAAGAAATTTATAAAGATATCTCGGTCGCATTTCAATATTTTTAAATGATTTCTTTTGCATTGAATAGTTGAGATCGATCTGTATGCAGGCCGTTCTTTACTTTTTCGATTTTGATTGTAGATATTTTTTATGAGGATGCTTTTACTTTCAAAACCGGTTCCGAAAATGCAGGCCGTTCTTTACTTTTTCGATTTTGATTGTAGATATTTTTTATGAGGATGCTTTTACTTTCAAAACCGGTTCCGAAAATGAAAGTGTCCTCATAAGAAATACCTGTAAACAAATCGAAAAAGTAAAAAACGGCCTGCATACAGATCGATCTCAACTATTCAATGCAAAAGAAATCATTTAAAAATATTGAAATGCGACCGAGATATCTTTATAAATTTCTTCCATAGGGTTAACATTAGCGAACGGGTCTTTCCATTTGACTGAAGTAGCCTCTTAAACTGATGAAGAGGGAAAGAGGATACGACGCTAGACTCAGTTTATTGTAAAGACTGATGTAGGCTTGTGTGCCGTGCCATGTTTTCGTATGTACCATACTGTAAAGGATTTGTGAAATTCAAAGGAATCTGAGGGACATGGACTTCATGACAGTTGATATAAATAATATTGTTGTATTAGTTTATTATATTTATCTTGAAAATTATGTCATTTGATTTTATTTGTTATAATTTGAGCAACAATTACTGTAATCCATTAACATTTCCCATATATGTGAAAATATTGAATGTAGTAGTTATTTCGTTAATTTTTTTTTAAATAATCTGTTTCTAACATTTTGATGGTACTAACAAAAAAAAAAAAAAAAAAAAGCAATTTAACAAATTACAACGACTATTTGGAAAATGATTTTTTCAAAGACTGAAATTTAAGACATAAGAAACCGCGCGGAGTTGATCATACATTACGTACGCCATGAATTAAACATTAATAGTGTTATTACACGTAAAAATTGCAAGCGACAAAAATCGCCTGCGACTTGTACGTATTATCTACCTGAAACTTACGTATTATCCAAGCATTTCATTGGCTGTTCGGGAAAAGGCTTTTCCATCGTCAGATTTCCAAGAATTCTGACGACCAATTTTAAATGAAATTTCATTCTTAAACTTCTAAACACCCCACAATATTACTTTTTACACCGTCGTATAGAGAAAAAAATGCACTTTTAAATGCAATTTGTTTGAAAGCTGTATCTCAATTTGTTTCCGAGTTATTAATTTTTTTTGTAGTTTTTATTACTTTTTTGTCATAGTGGCAACAGAAGTATCCATCTCTGTTGAAAGTAAAGAGAAATACAGATTACTGTATAGACTAATCAGAAAACGAGTAAAATGCGGATTAGCCCAATAAAAACCTTCAGATATGATTTTGATTTCCTACCCTGACGAGGACAATAACCATTTTTTCAAATGGTTAAAAGAAAAAAAATTCTATTTTTAGCACGTTTTTCTCAAATATATTCCATAGGCAAGGGGTTAATTACCTAAGTAATTAAACAAAAATTTAACTTGTAACTTTCGCAGTTTTTAAAATTTAACTTGTAACTTTCAGTTTAACTACAGATACTAGTGCAATAGAGATACTAGGCTGGTGTCTCAGTACTATCACTAAGAGACTTCTGAGTAGGTGAATTTTGATTTATAAAAAACCCGACCATAAAGTTTAGGGTGTAAACATTATCCTTTGAGTTAATCTAGCCTTTTATTCATTTTTCGATCACCGCTCACGGTACCTATGCAACAATTTTTGTAATTAAGAGTTGATTTGAATATCTGAAATTTCTACAGCTTTCTAAACAGATATTTTAGAAATAGGAAAAGAAAAGTAAGAGTACGTCATTTGATTATAAGAAAATTATCAATATTTGAGCAGGTGTTATTTTTACAAAATTTCATCTATTTTATCTACGTCGCCAGATAAGCTGTCACTGAATTTCAAAATGCACTTTTTGTGAGCTTTCTTGTTAGAATGCAATTGGGAATATATTTTGATTGTTTTTTGAAAGCTGCATTTGATTGTTTTGAAACCTGCTGATAGATGAATCATAATGTGCGTTTGAAGTACTGATCCAGTAAGTAATCATATTCTTTATCGCGTATTCTATGTGCTGAATATTTAACCCTTTATTATCCGACGGTAATTTAAAGTAACACAGTTCTCTGTCCCAATTAAAACACACTCATTGAATGCATTCGCAATGGTACTTGTAGGAAACAGTAATAAATACTTCCCTTGACCATCACTATATAGCAGGAACGGCGAACCTATGGCAGGCGTGCCATAAGAGGCACACCGCGGATTATTTTTGGCACGACATAGATTCATGATCTACATCAAAATATAATAGAATTTCACAAAATGCATTAATTAATCTAGATGTTGTCTCCTTTTATCTGAATTTGATTAGTTCGGGTTGTTGTCTTTGTTTTACAGATTGAAGACACTGAAATATAACTGTATCCCAGAACCTATAGCTTAATATCGGCTCACAAAATTTTAAGAATAAGAGAAAATTAGGAGATTATCGCAATAGAAAGATTAAAAGTCATTCTAAGCAAAAATGCCTATGGCAAAATCATAGCAAATTGGAATTCAATTCCAGACATTAAAAGGTGTAGATTCTGGTGCTTGCTATTTTGATAATTTTTTCTGCAAGACATTCTTTTCGGAAATAAATATGAAAAATTCAAGTAAAAACATCTTGTCATACGGGTCCAATTCAACTTGCATTCTCTTAAAAATAACTAAGTACGAAGCTTATATAAATTATTTGGCCTCTAAGATTATACAATAGAAATAATATTTTAAAAATAAATTTCTAAAGTATAACATCAAAAAGTATCCATATTTTTTTTTAATGCTAAAAACAAAATTCTGAGTAACTTTGATACATTATTATTTGATCTATTAATTTTTTTAATTGTTGCACGTCTTAATCATGTAAAATATATTTTTGAAAAAAATTGGCACGTGGATATGAAAAGGTTCGCCGTCCCTGCTATATAGCAATAGCAGTTCCTGCAAGATTAAAATTGTTCACGAAGCTGTTTTGGCACATGTTCGTGTTAATTTTTCTTCCATTTTCTTGTCTGACGTGGTATGCGTCACTTTTGCTTGTAAACATTTTAAATTTTAAAGGTAAGGCTATCATATTTTTTCTTGTTTTAAATAGATTACTTGATAATACGTTATGCTAAAAAATTAATTTTCAATTTGTCTACTTAACGAAGCACTTTTCAGTACCGCCGGGACTACGTTGAACAGGATTTTTAGTTAATTTTTTATCGTTTTAATACATATGGTACATAAAAACGTATATACACTGGTGTGCAAAAATTAAGGAAAAGTCACAAAAAGCTAATTTTCAAATACGTGAACACTCAAAAGGAAATAATAAAATTCGAGTAATTACTATCTCTACAACACAACTAGTTCATATAACATCTCATTCATGTCACACATGGTCACAAGTGTTACAATCACTACGGTGAAGCAAAAAATAGGAAATTTCATACATCTCATTATGAGTCTCAAATGATCACTATATGCGACTCGACTGAGACGTCACTGTGACTGCTGCTTTGTGATGAGTCACCATGTGACTTTACAATATAGTTACATTGTGACTCTCATGTGACTGACATCTGTAAACTCAATTTCAAAGTCATCATGAACGCTGCATTGTGTTACCTAATTTTTACGAGATATTTCAAATCTTTGGTTCAAACTATACCTAGACACCAAATTTCTAGTCATTTGAATAATAAGTTTTTGAATTAAAATCATTCAAAATTTAGTGCTTCTAATGCTAAATTACATTTTCATATTTTTATTTATAACTTCTGAAATTATGATCCTAATGTTATAATTTTTTGTGTAGAAATAATACTAATATACCCACACATAAATACGTTGAATTTGCAATTTTTATAATTTTCTGATGTGAATTATGAAATTAATATTTAAAAGAATTATGAATTGCAACCTACAATTTTTTGGATGGATTCAGATTTATTAAGTCCTGCTTTACTGAAATCCAAAATTTCACATTTTCCTTCCAAGTAGTTTTCAAATTATGCTTAAAAAACGGCAAAATGATGGTTTAAGATATGAAGAAGTGATGGTCTATGATAGAAGTGACTAAATATTTTGAAATTTCTTATGCTATCCTGTAATCTAACAGGCTTAATTGACTGCTTAAGGTGCCTTGATCAAAAAGGGAGCTCTCTCGGTTAACAATCGAGTACCGAACTTCAATTTGGATACAACCGTTAAAACACGCTCCTTTTAAAATAATTAATTTCTCGGAAACTTATGGTACGAATTGCATAAAAATTTGTTTTTAGACTAATTGAAGGGTGTTGAGTTCATTTATGTTGTCAGAATTGTGCACTGCTATTGAAAAAAACAAAGTTATGGTTCGTTTTAATATGTAGATGGCCCCCTAAGCAAATTTTATACACATCATTTAAAAGTAGACTTTATTTCCAATCGTTCTGTACCAGTAACTTCCTTCCACGATAACTTGTTGGGGAGTTAGTAGGGGTGTTTACATTTTTTTCCACGACTGTACAATAATTTACATTAAAATAAGAAAAAATTGGATATAGTTTTTTTTTTTTTTTTTCTAAGTCTCTATTTTTCCCCAAGCATTTATATGACCCAACGATACTTTGAAGTACCACATCAAGTAATTTGCCGTAATTAACAATTATATATATATATATATATATATATATATATACACTGGCCTCCAAAAGTTAAGGTACAGGGACTGGATGCTTTCGATTGCACACGGTTTGTCGAATATCTACCAACATTATTGACGAATTGTTCTTGAACTTCTGGGATGTAAAGAACATTTTTGATTTCATATTTTTCGATGAAGATTTAGTCGGGCCGACAATTAGGGGCTAATAATAAATTTAATAATAAAATAATATTTGCGATCAGCTATGCAACAGAAAATGCTGGAAATGGTTTGTCACTGCGTTAAATGACTATTTGGGTCCTGTTCAACATTTGTGTGCATTTGTGTAAGCATATCACTCATATTTGTAAAGATGCTAAGGTTTTTGTAAAAAATTCAAAAGTTTTTTGTTTATAGCATACAGAGTTTTCAACCAAATTTAACACAACTTTCCGAAAATCTGACAAAGAACAGTATCAACAGTACACTTCAATTAAAACATGAATCTATTCAATATTTGATGAGATATGGGCACTTGTATGAAATAATTTTTAACTGCGCATGCTTGGAAGATTTCAAAATTTTATTTCATAATTTGGTAGTCAGCTATTTAGGACAACTTATCTAAAATGCACAGTCAAATATCGAGAAATTTCACAAAGATAGGGGCGATATAGTAAGTTACTTTCTAAAGATAGCTTTATTATAAGTGTTTTTCCACAACTTTTCAATCAACTCACTATATCTTTCTGAGTTTTCACAATATTTGACTGGACTTTTTACAGAAGTTACCCAAAATAGCTGGCTACCAAATTATGAAATAAAAATTTTGAAATGTTACTCGCATGCGCAGTTAAAAATTATTTCATACAAGTGCCCATATCTCATGAAATATTAAATTTATTCATGTTTTAATTGCAGTATACTGTTGCTTCTGTTCTTTGTCAGGATTTTGGAAAGTTGTGTTAAATTTGGTTGAAAACTCTGTATGCTACAAACAAAAAACATTTGAATTTTTCCCAAAAACGTTAACATCTTCCCAAATATGAGTGCTATGCTTACACAAATGCATACAAACGTTGAACAGGACTCAAATAGTCATTTACCACAGTGACAAATCATTTACAGCCTTTTCTGTTACATAGGTGATCGCAAATATTATTTTATTATTAAATTTATTATTATCCCCCTAATTGTACCCCCGAGAAATCTTCACCGAGAAATATGAAATCGAACATGTTCTTTACGTCCCAGAAGTTCAAGAACAATTCGCCAATAATGTTGGTAGATATTCGACAAACATTGTACAATCGAAAGCATCCGGTCCCTGTACCTTAACTTTTGGAGGCCAGTGTATATTATTTTTATTGCATGTATCTTCTAATGTATCATAGTAATGCAAAGAAAAATGTTTCGCGGATATAGTTTTTTTTAAAATCATTATTTGGTTTATAAAGTGTTAAGTAGTAATATTTCGAATTGATCTTATGAAATTTTATTTATTTATTGAATAACTTTCGATCAGATTGAATTTATTATAAATAGTATCTTCTCTAACCCCGAATATGGAATTATTAAAGATTCGTCGTTCTAAACTTAATTTGACAATAAACAATTAAATCTAATAAGATTAAGAAAGTATCGAATTTTTATGCAAATATTCTCTGGATTTCAAGTAATGATAGTCAATATTCAGCTATGCACATGCACAAGGCCGTACGCAGTAGAGTGCACGAAAAAAAAAAAAAAAAAAGAATTAAAAATAGCACTTAGAAAATGTAAATTTAAAAATCTTTTGCGATTGTGACTGAATAGAGTATTGCATGATTGCAACTTATTGTAAGACTGCAATCGTGTGATATAAGATAATCTTTTGTTCTTCTGAAATCGGTAGATTTTTCATGCATAATCGTTGACAGTTCCTTGTTTTCAGATATGATAAAATTAAATATTTTGCCTGTAAAATTGTGACAAACTTTTGTATGTGCATAAACCCACAGATTATATTTGATATTTTATTCTTAAAGTCAGTTAATTTTTTCTGCACCACAGTAGCTCAGATGAAATAATATATATATTTATTTTCAAAAAATGAGATTTTATATAAATACTTTCTTCAAGTATTCAAAATATTTAGATATTACTTTTAGGCACTTCTTGGAAAATTTTAAATTTTAAAACTTGAAAAATTTTATGAGTAATTTCCATATTAATTATTAATGATTAATTTCTATGTGGAATTTCGAAGAACGTGAGCATATAGCTGCCAACTTTTCCGTTTTTTAAGTCAGCTATTTTCGAATAGTAATCTTTATTTTATTTAATCGCAGAATTTCTCATTAAATGTTTCTATTCGGAAACAGTAGTATATACATAGACCGTGAGCCGGCAGCACAGAAAATCACCTCGTCGAGTACGTGGATGAATTTCTAGGATTAGTTAAATCTTGATTCGCATATCAAAACGCAATCGGTCTGCCAAGTCGCATTTTGTTGGAAAACACCTGAAAACCCGATTTTAGCTGATAACTCGTAGGTTTACCATTATGTTTTCCTGCGCCAAACGATATGAAAACAGGGAGGACTGGGAGCAGGAAAATACAATGGTAAACCTACGAGTCAGCCTCTAAAATCGGGTTTTCAGGTGTTATCCAACAAGATATGACTTGGCAGACCGGTTGCGTTTTAATATGCGAATCAAGATTTAACTAATCCTTTAACTTAACAATAGAATTTTCATTCGTGAACTCGATGAGGTGATTGTCTAAGCTGAAGCCCCCGTTCTTATACATTTTAAATGGGGGGGGGGCAGTTTTCAGGATTATTTTTTTCTTTCATGATTCTTTTTTTTTAGGTTTCTTAAAATGCAAAAGAAAGGGAAGTGGCACAACAAATTTTATTAAAGTAGTGTGAAGATTTCCTCAGATAATCTTTATCCGGTACTGCAATTTATTTCTCAAGTTTTGGAAGAATTTGTAGGTATCTCTACACTGTACATGTCGATATTGACAAGGATCTTTATTCAGCTTCAAAGTGATGAAGCTATTTGTTGTTTAGACATGCAACTAAAACAGTTAAAAACAAGTCGGAAATTGTACGTCAAACGTGGCAAATGAGGTTCGCTCGTACTATAACTAGTTTTATAAATATTCAGATCTTGGTGCAATAGTTGTTGCACTCTGATGCAAAAATGTATGAATACAAAATTTATTACGATTATGTATAGGGGAGGGTAGTACACAGTGAGACGAAAATTATTATTACTTAACAAATGGCGACGATTTTTATTCTTTTGAAAAACTTTTGCTATATCTTTAAGCTACACAAATGCGCTACACATTAATGTATAAATGGTTTTAAAAAAGTTATTTATAAAAGCACAGAAGCAGCATAACGGGGTTACGAAAATTGTCTCACTGTGTACCAGAAGTAGTACACAGTGAGACAACGTATATATTTTCATAAATCATACATTTTCCCACTCTATCAATAATTTTCTGCAGTTTATGATTTCTAATTAATATTTCTAGATTTTCAAAATATTAAAATTATGGGCTTCGAGGGGCGATGGCAGACCTTGGGCTACCTTCATGCAAATTTTCAGCCTCTTACGTTTAATAAATTTCTCTAGCCATCGCACGCCCACAAACACACAGAGAAAGAAAGAGAAAGGGAAAAACCTTCTTTTATTAATAAATGACTTTTTTAACATCAGAACCACATAGTAGGTACACAATTAAGACACGTATCACTGTGTACCACAACTGTGTGTCGCACTGTGTATTTTCGTTACTTTGCTACGTTGCGTTGTAACAAAATGGATGCCACTTCTCTTACATCAATTTCATTGCTTTAAAAAGTTTATGTCGTTTTCCCGAAATAGTCTATTATTAGATATAGCTAGGTTTGGTTAAGTAAATATATGTCATATTGAAGGAAATAAACTCTAAAATAGACGTTTATGTAACTTTAACCGCTGTAAAATAAGGAATTATTTACTATTTTGTCCGACGAGTAACTGAAGTGCCGAAACTACATCCACGTGTTGCATAACATGAGGTTATGTGTGTGTGCCAGCTTGAAGAAAAAGTTACAACTACATGTCAAAGTGGCTGCTGTCTCACTGTGTACCATGTCTCACTGTGTACTCCCCTACCCTATATTAAATTCAGTCATACGGAAATAATAATAGGACTCCATATTAAATAGGACGTAATCACCATAGCAACCTAGAATCATGGGATAGTGTTGAATTAATTGCGTATGATAGGATTTAATAGAATGAAGAAAACTTACATTAATATGTTTTTAAGTTTTGATTCAATTTTCATAAAATTTGAAATGACTCGATAAAACTCTGCAACGATTATATATATATATATATATATATATATACATTAAATTTTAAACCACTCGGTTGGGTAGATTTTGCGCTGTTATATGCGGACAGACGGACGGACCAAATGACGAATATAGCATCGTATTTATATAATTACGAACGCACCTAATTATATTTTAATCTTTTCTCAACACTGGTCATCAGTTAAATGAAAAGAGGGTGAGAAATTTTCCATTCTAAGTTCTATTTTGTTATTTTAAAATTTTTCATTTGGCGATGTTTTCAGAAGCAATGTGTTTAGTCTAGATCAGTGGGTACCCGGGCAATTTGACATTTTAGGGGGGGGGGGGAGGGGGCAATTCCAAATTTGTCACTCGCCTGTTCGCTGTCTGGGTTGTTTTTGAAAAGTTATGTTGTAGACTAAAAATAAAAAAATTACATGCAAATTAAAAAAAAATATATTATTTTTTAAATTAATAAAGGTTTCAAAATGGAACAAAACCAGAATAATTTTATGAAAAACTTTTAATGAAATTTTGAAAACTTTCCCCCTTCCCCACTCTTTTTTTTTTCTTTTTAAAATTTTTCCAGTTTTTCCACGTTGTTTTTAAATTTTTCGCAATACTTTCAACTATTTATTAAATTAGTCTTATTCTTGTTCGCTCTGCTGTACGCCACATGAATGAACTTTTACACGCGAAACTAGTTAAGGGCATATCTAAATCTAATCCGACTGCGTTGAACATAATTAACCTAAAAAATATTTGAAATATCTAAACCAGGTACTATAAAATTTATAGATCTTAGCATTAGAAAAGCAAATAGATAAATAGTAAATATCTATAGCTCTAGTGTAGGCCTCTTACATAGTAAATAAATATACAACATCACATACATATTTTAAATTTTAAAATCATATAATTCACTTTTTAGTTAATAAATATTACAGAGTGCGGAGGAGAGGAGAGGGGACATCTTGATTTTACAGATGCTTCGGTGGGGCGTGGCCAATAAATGGTTGGGAAACACTGGTCTAGATATTTTGACGTAAAACCGTGGAAAAAAAAAACTCGCTAAGAACACATACAATTTTCGTTCTGTTCCGATCATAGGCACCGGCAAGAGGGAGGAAGAAGTAGAGGAAGAATTTTCCCTTCCTGAAGCCCCCCTCCCTCCCCCCTGGATTTTGTTATTTAACTAAATTTCCTTAACCCATCCCATGGTGCTTTTGAAAAAAATAGTAAAATTTATTAATCACAAGAGACATAAAAAAATAAACAGTACAAGAAAGAAAGAAATCTACCCCACCCCCCCAATCAAAGCGAACGCCCCTTGGAAGATAATGTTTAATTCTCTTTCATGTGTTTCTAATTCATCTTAAACGGGAGGGTATCAGGAGAGCAAAAATAAGGAAAAATTTTCTATTTTGAAAAATGCTGATTCAAATATATTTTTAAATGTTTAATATTTTTTTAATTGTTCTGCATTGTTTTTTACGTTAATATGTTTAAAATTTGTCTTGTACGGGGAATTCTTCACACGAAAGATACTTTGTTCAGCTTATTCCATGTTTACATTCTCCGTTTTAAAAAACATGGCCTGGGTTGCGGACTACAGACATAATCCGTTCTAAAGTCTTACTAGGCTTCTTTCTGCAGGCGCCATCCAATGTAAATTTGAAAATTATAAAACACACAAAGGGTGAAAGTGAAAGCTAACATCTTTCTAATCTTTAAAGATATGTATTATTTAATGCTGAGAAAAAAAAAAAACTTGCATATTTGCTTTCTTTTTATTCTATCTCTAAATTTTATGTTTGAATAATCTGCGCGACAAAACAATAACTGTGAAGAACGTCCACGTTGTATCAATGAGAATAGACAGCAAAATAGATAAAGACTCGCGCGAAATCAAACGCATTGCTAACTTTCTAAGCAACATCATTTTGCCGAAAAGTTATCAATACGCTATTAATTTTGCCTGCTATACTGCTTGAATAAGGTAAGTTTTATGTTCATTTTGCTTTATGAAGAAAAAAATTCTCTTTCTAGTTTTAGTAAGATGCAGTTATACAGTCGGACCTCTATTTAACGAAGTAGCTAAATCCAGAAAAAAAGTTCGTTATATGGAAAATTCGTTAAATAGAGAGTTACTTTTTAAAATACTTTAAACTATATAAAACGTAATTTTTAACCCATAAACACTAACCCATAAACATTTTTCCCATAAACACTAAATATAATTTTAAAAAGTAATTAGTCACACTTTTTTTTTATAAATTATATCTATTTGTTTAACTAATTTTACCCATCAAAAAGAAATCTGCAAGGGAAATAAGAATGAAACAAAACATTGTCTGGAAATAAATTGTATTTTCAGTTTAAAAAATAATTTTACATTAATATCACGATTTTTTTTATTATGGTTGATAAGCTGTCTGGAGGAGTACCAAATTTTAAAGCAGTATTCTTTTTCTTCACGCCTTTATCCACCTCATCAAGAATATTTTTTTTCTTTGATGCTCAACCACTTTCGCTTTGAAATGTTTGAGCTACAAGAACCGAAATTATCAACACGATTGACCATGATCAACAATCTAGAAAACGGGAAACTATAGTTTCAGGACATGGGGTAGCTCCATTGAGGGTTAAAAGGGGATATTGAAAGTTTGCACTTCTTGGATGGAATACCAAAGAATCACAGCAATTTTACTGCTCTCGGTGAGTTAGGTGCCTGGTAAGACGTGTTCATGGTCATTGATCATCATAAAATGTGCTAAGAGAAAGAATAAGTTTGAAATGTCCAGTAATATTTTAAGAAATAGAGAGAAGAAAAAATTAGATCCCAACAAAAAGTTCGTTAAATAGAGAATGCACTTCGCTGTTTGGAGGTTATTTTACGAAGAAATTTATAAAATGTTCTTGGTTCCCAGTAAAAATTCGCAAAATAGAGGTTCGTTAAATAGAGGTCCGACTGTATTAAAACTTTTAAATAAATATAAAAGTAATAATACAAAAATAGCTTTTTACTTTCTTCTATCTTCAATAGAAAGAAGTATTGTAATCGAAATTTTTTTCGACTTTCGGTTTTCGACGGATTTACACGTTTTACAGATCCCAAAATACATGCTTATACAAAGTGTCTGTCTGTTCGTATGACGCCATTGTACCATCGTAAAGTGTATGAAGTTATGTATAGAATTGAACCAAATTTTTTGTCCATGATTTTGGGTATGGTCAGCAGGTACTCCTCGAATTTGAAAATATTCCGCGGGAAGGGGGCACTGTAATGGCGATTTTTGTGCCATTTTCGTTATGGTACCATCGAAAAATGTATGAAGTTATGCAAGGAATTGAACCAAATATTATTTATCTTTTTGATTATAGCAAGCAGGTCTTCCTTGATTTTCGAAATATATTCTGCCTGAAGGGAGCACTGTAATAGCGATTTTTGTATAATTTTCTCGATCTTTCGTAGTTCTAATGTAAATTGGCGACTCGTGCAGCGACGGGAAATTTTGCATCCTGCTAAGACGGCTATTCGCAAACAGCTGGTGTACAACAGAATAACGAGTAAAACTATTGATTTTAATAAGTATCATAATCGACATCAACTCGTTTTTACTCCGATTAATTGACTGAAGCAGAGATTACAGATGAAAATCAAAGTTGTTCTAGTATTGAACTAATAATATTGAAGTATTAACGTTTGTAACTAACTACTTTTTGAAATACTAGGGGGCGCTGCCCCCTACGAGCTAAGCTCGCCAACCCTCGTTCAGACACCGCAAACTCTAAAAGCACGCCAATTTGATCGGCTTAAAAAAAAGTTCGGAAGGCTGAATTATAAAAAAAAAAAAAAAAAAAAAAAAAAAAAAAAACAGTGGCGATCTCCGGGTTAACGGGTTGTTTTTGTCTTTGCTGAAATCATATCAATAAAAAATTTCAAAATAAGCTGATATAAAATTAATTAGCAAACAGAGTCTTTGTCTCCCGGCATTTTTTCACAACGCTATAAGAAAGTTCTTTTAAATAAGACATTTTAAATGAATCGTTTTAATTCTGACGTAATTTTCAAGTACTAATATTTTTTTTTATTAAAAGAAAAACTATGATAAGCCTAAAATTAGTTCAAGAAAATTATGAGGGAAGCAGAATATGACAAATAATTAGAAAATGTCTTTATTGAATTACTTACATAATTTTAATAAAATTAAAAATTAAAATGTCAAAATAGGACCGAGGTACACGGCCTTCCCCTAGCGTTCCTACCAAAACAAAGTTTCCCTAGTATCTACAGTTAAACTGCTAATTAGAAGCTAAACTGAAAAAAGCAGCGGTCCCTAACAGCAGTTTAGGGTCAATAAGTTTTAAATAGTGATAGAATGTTGATTCTTTTGAATAACGAGCTCTAGTTGTTTACAGTTCATTATATCAATAAATTTTATTTTCTGTAAAATATTTAATATATATATATATATATATATATATATATATATATATATATATATATATATAGTACACAACCCTTCTAACCTTAACTAAACACATACATTGTTCTATAATTACGGTTGTTCACAATTTTTTCAACTATCTTTACCCGAGAACGCTGCATGCGCGAAGAAAGTGCTAATTTAAGTGTTCAAATAATCAATTTTTAAAACTCTTGTAATATCTAAGATAATTCGTATAAGTAATTTTTAATATCGACCAAGTTGAGATAAAAAAAACCAATTTTTACGAAGTAACATTCGACTCTCTTGAACAGAAAGTTTCTTGTTAAACTTGTCGAATCTCGAACTTCTAATCGTGCATGCGCAAGAAGGTGTAGTTATAAGTGTCATCACGTGCTTCAACTTATTTTTGTAGTATAGAGGGAGTGGTGAGTATGAGTATTCTTAAAAGTTGGTTATTTATTTTGCAGTATTTTCGTTTTGGAATGTTCTTTAGTTCTGTGATTATTTAAGATAAAAATTTAAATACCTAATGATGATTCTCAAACCACTACCAAAAAAGTTTCATAGAGTAACGCTTTTTTCACTTTATCAGAGGTTTGTTTCTCTTAGAAGTTTCTCACAAAAAATACTTATTCTTTAAGTTTGTGAATAAACCATATGTTTCTTAACAGGTAACATAACGCATTTGAGGTAGCGGTCTCACAGACCGCTGCTTTTTTTTATTTTCACAATTTAACTAGCAATTTTCAGTTTAACTATAGATACTGGCTAAAGTTTGTTTCCTTTAACCCTAGTACTACCACTATAGACTTCTGAATAAGTGAATTTTAAATATAATGTTCTGTACATAAAGTTTAGTACAGAAATCGGATTTTATGAGTTAATGTAGCTATTCTCATCTTTAGATTAAGCTGTCTCACAGGCCGCTCGTAGTAGTTTTGCGAAAATTTTTGTCGCAGCAGTTAACCCCTTGGGGACGAGCGACCGGTATTCGTGCCGCTTAAGGTGCTCAGAATCGGATTATTCTCACCAGTAAATTTTTATTGCAAATTTTGCCTTATTTAATCCGAGCATTTTCCTGATTCAATTAGGCAAAAATTAAAGATTAAAATTCTGTAAAAGACGCTCGTCCCCAAGGGGTTAAGGGCTAACTTGTGTTAGCGATCTGATAAACTGCAGCTTTATTCAGCTTTCTTAGTTTAACTTGTAGTTTTCAGTTTAACCCTTTAGATCCCAAACTGGCCGAAACCGCCCGAGATGCTACAATCCCATTAATTCGGATATTCCAAATTCAAACCAGAAATTTAAAATAGAAATATTTGCTTTATTTAATAACAGAAATTCCGTCATTAAATGAAATGACAATTTCTATCGATATTTTCTGGTGTTAATTCAATTTATCTGAATTACTGAATTTCTAGAACGTGTTGTACACTGGGAATTAGAGGGTTAACTCTAGGTACTAGGGAAATTTTGTTTCGTTTGTAGTTCTAGTACAATCGATAGGCTCCTGAATATGTGTATTTTAATCATAATATCCCTGTACATAAACATTAGTACACAAACTAACTAAATCCTGTGAGTGAATCGAACCTTCTATCCATGCTTCGATCAAGCGGTCTCAGAGACCGCTCACAGTTTTTGTCATACCAGTTAAGGGTTGAAATAAGATTTTTGTACCATTCGATTGCATCGGATATTATCCGTTACATTCCTCATCCTCATATGTAGAGTATTAGAAGATCCCTTTATGTCCCTAATAATGAATTCATGAAAATTTCTTCTTCTAAAGCATTTTTAATGAAAATTTGAAACTACATTAGAAGATTTACACAATCATTTAATAAATTTTAGAAGGAATTTGCCATTTAAATTTAATTACATTTGAATTTATTGGGATTTTGTATAACATTTATAATTCCACTCAAATCTTTTAATTAAAATATTTTTTTAAAGTATTTTAAAGAATTAGGAAATGTACAAATATAATGCTCTTACATTATAAATGCAGAAATATTTCCGAATTGAATATTTTCCCCCACAATCTTTCAACGTCAAGAAAGTTCAAAAGATGCACAGGCAAAAGAAATCATCAAAATTTAAAAATATTTTTGTTTCGTTCAACCAATAATGCTTTTGTAACAAGGTAAAGTATCTATAACTCATTTTAAACTGTATATATGCCGTCGGTGCATAAAGGGTTAAAAAGCAAGAATTCGTAAAAAATCTTTTATTCGTTGCCTACTAGTTTTAAGATATTTTTTTTTTTAATTTTAACTTTAGAAACCAGGTTCAGATGATAAATTAACGAACTGTCAACCACAATCGCTATTTCAAAACTCGCTTGACGTGGAGGGGTGGGGGGGGGGGCTATTTTGACCTGATTATGAACAACTGTTAGGCCATTAATGTTGTTTTCTTCGCACATATGTTTGAAAAATTAGATAAAGTTCTCATCTTTACTAAATGTGGCTCGCTTGGAGAATGTTGCAATAGCAAGGCTTTAGACTATTGAAAATTATTAATTTTTGTGCTTTCCTTAACCCTCTAATGCCCATGGTAGAATGCATTCCAGAAATTGCGTAATTCACAGAATTAGAATTCTCACCAGAAAATTTAAATAATAAATTTCGGTTTATTTAATAGCGAAATGTCATTTATTAAATAAAGCAAAAATTTCTATTTTAAAATTTTTGGCGTGAGTACAGAATATATGAATAAAAAAATCCACTAAATCGGGAACACTGATGGTAGCAAGTATTAGAGGGTTAAAGGGCTAGCAAGCAAGCATTAGAGGGTTACCCTTAACTGTGTTAGCGGCTTTTTTCAATTTTAACTGTTTAACCTTTAATTGATGTTACCGGTCTCACAGACCGGTGCTTTTTTCAATTTTCATAGTTTAACTTGCAAATTTCAGTTTATCTACACACTACTGAAATTTTGTTTCGTTTGTAACTTTAGCGCTATCACCAGAGACTTTTGAATAGGTGAATTTTAATTATAACACTCCTGTACAAAAAGTTTAGTACAAAAACACCATCCTATGAGTTAATCGCGGCTTTTATTCATCCTTCGATGGAGCGGTCTCGCAGACCGGTTCACACTAGTTACGTGACATTTTCTGTGACATCAGTTAAAGGTTAACTTGCAATTTTCAGTTTCACTATAGATACCAGTGAAATTTGATTTCATTTGGAGCTATCACTAGAAATTTCTGAATGTTTTAATTTTAATTAAAATAGCCCTGCACATAACGTTTAATACAGATACAGTACCCCATGAGTTAATCGACCCTTTTATTCATTCTTTGAACAAGCGGTCTCGGAGACCGCTCACAGTACCTATGAGACAACTTTAGTTTTACAGCAGTTAAGGGTTAAAACTAATGTTTAGATTTCAAGCAAACGTAATAATTTTAGATTTGATTTTTTAGTTTGACTTGTGATTACTGGTACACTCTGAAATTACCGATAATTTTTTGAGGGGGAAGGGAGAATTGCTCCTCCCCTAGCGCTCATCAAATACCTTCCACCCCCACCCGCTGACAACTACTGACTGACTCTCTTTTTTTTTTTTTTTTTTTTTTTTTTCTTCAGACAGTGTCAACTACAAATACAAATGGAGAAGTTCGAAAAATTTACTTATTCTTTTTTTTTTTTTTTTACTCTGAATAATTTTTTGGGACTTTAATGTAATGCTCTCGTAAAGGAGATTCTGGTTGATTAAAAAAAAAAGTATTACTTCAAACAATTTGGAAACTGTGAGAAAAACAGCGTGTTTGAATGCTTAACCTGTCGAACAATAGTGCCTTTATCCTACATAAACAATAAACTATTTTATTCCGAGCTTATGTAAAATAAATTTATAACTATTTCTTATTAAGTTTTCAACAGAAGCTTAATATTGACTTAATCTTTTACCTGTAAGTTGCGTCGTACATTTTTCGTGCATTGTGAGGTGTATGCTTAGCAGCCCCTGGGACCTAACAACAGAGGGTAGTGTTTTATTACATATTAAGGGAATTTTTTAATTAAAAAATCTATTATATTTTTATATTTAATATATTTCAACACCAGAAAGCACTCACTAACAACCCAAAAAAGAATTTTTATGCAAAAAATATCAATGTATTCAAATAAAGTTTTTAAATTTATTAAAAGGAATATTCTAGCATTAGCTGAAGGTCAAGAGTTAATAGCCGATGAAATCGCCGAACATTTAGCTACTTTAGCAGTCTTTTTGATTATGATATTTTCTATCGTTTAAGGGTGTAATTCGATTGCAATTCTGTTAATTTGTATTCTATTTATATGATTTAATTATTGATGATGTTTTAATTTTGTTGTGGAATATTAGCCAGAAACAAATGCTGAACTGTTGCTTTAAGTTGTTGTTGAATATTGTTTTAAGTTGAATTGTTAATGTTGAATATTGTTTTATTGTTTTAAAACGGTTTAATTTTTCGTAACCTGGCGGCACACGATAGAGATATATTTGAATGAAATTCGTGCTTGAAAATTATTTTTAAAGCCTTACAAACTGCGCAAATTAAGATAGTTTTCAAACAAAATACATTTGAAAGAACACTTTTCCTTATCCGATGGTGTAAAAATTGAAATTATGCGATGTTTAGAATTAAAAATAATTGAAATAAAAGAGAAATTCACTGGTCAGGTACTGCCACCGTCAATATACGTTAGTACAGTCGGACCTCTATTTAACGAACTTCTATTTCTTCGTAAAATAACCTCCAAATAGCGAAGTGCATTCTGTATTTCACGAACTTTTTCTTGTGATCTAAAATTTTTTTTCTCCCCATTTCTCAAAATATTTCTGGACATTTCAAACTTATTCTTTGTTTAAACACATTTTATGATGTGAAAATGACCTTGAACTGGTTTTACCAGGCTCCTTCTTTGTCAGCAGTGATGAGAATTCGGTAAGCAAGGAAGACGGAGACGATAATCCCTTAGAGTAACTTAAAAAAAATGTGGATACAGATGAGAAAAAAGAAGAAATTAACCATGATGTGCTATGATTGATGATTGTATTTCTCTTAATTCTGAAATTGAGACCCAATATCCGAATTGGATATTTTCGACAGTGTGAAAAATAAAAACAATACAGCAATGAATTGCGATGAAGACGAATATAATGATGATGGAAATGAACATGATGCAGGAATTAACAAAACTTCGTATGATGAAATGCTAAAATCATTTGAAAGAATCCGACGCGGATTATAGTTAGAAGAAAATACGCATGAAGGGGTTTTTGGGGCATTGCAAAGGTGCGAGACGTATTATGAGAGAAAGCACTTTTTAAAAGAAAAAACTCAGGCAAAATTAACAGTGTTTATCAGAAATTAAATTTAAGGACGCATATGTTAATGTATGGTTAAAATTATTTGTTATAAATACGATAATGTCATTAAAAGTCGTTAATTTTAATGTAAAACTATTTACTTTAAACAGAAAATACAGTCTATTCCAGGACAATGTTTTGTTTTCCTTGCAGATTTCAAAGATTTAAACACATACAAAAAATGAATTGATGATGGATATCGGTGGGTAAAATAAATAAAACAAATCGATGTAATTTATTTAAAAAAATGTGATTAATTACTTTTAGTAAAAATATTTTGTGATTATGAATTTAAAATATGTTTTATGCAGTTTAAAGTATTTTAAAAGGTGAATCTCTATTTAACGAATTTTCCATATAACGAACTTTTTTTTGGGATTTAGCGACTTCGTTAAATAGAAGTTCGACTGTATTACTCACAGACTTGTTTTTGCTTTATAATTTGATACATTCATATTTTTTAACCCTTTATGACCCGACGGTACAGTCGTGAAAAAAAAAAAAAAAGTAAACACTCCCTACTAACTCCTCAACAAATTATCGTAGAAGAAAGTTACTGGTACTGAACGATTGGCAATAAAATCTACTTTTAAATGTTGTATGTAAAATTTGCTTAGGGGTCATCTACATGTTAAAACGAACCCTAACTTCCTTTTTTCCAATAGCAATACCCAATTTTAACAAGATATTTTAAATCTTCGGTTCAAACTATGCCTAGACACCAAATTTCAAGTCATTTGAATGATAAACATTATAAACATAATAATTATAAACATTCGAAATTTAGTGCTTCTAATGTTAAATTACATTTTCATATTTTTATTTATATCTCCTGAAATTATGCGTCTAATGTGCTATTTTTTTGTGTAGCAGTAATACTAAAATACTCAAACATAAATACGTTGAATTTGCAATTTTTATAACTTTATGATATGAATTATGAAATTAATATTAAAAAAATTATGAATTGAAACCTACAATTTTTTTGATGGATTTAGATTTATTAAGTCCTGCTTTATGGAAATCCAAAATTTCACATTTTTCTTCCAAGTAGTTTTCAAATTATACTTAAAAACGGCAAAATGATGGTTTAAGGGCCATCATCTATGATAGAAGTGACTAGACCATTTTTGAAATTTCTTATGCTATCCTGTAATCTAGCAGTCTTCAATGACTACTTGAGTGGCGTTTAAGATGTATTGATCAAGAAGGGGGCTCTCTCAGTCAACAATCGTTTACCGAACTTCGATTTCGATACAGCTCCTAAAATACACTCGTTTTAAAATTATTAATTTCTCGGAAACTTATCGTACGAATTGCTTAAAAATTTGTTTTTATGCTACTTTACTTTATCTTATTCCAAAAGCATTAATGGTTGCACAAAATAAAATTATGCTTAAACGGAGGATTTCTTTTTCATTTGCGTCTTTTCAGCTTTCTTGACGTTGAAAGATTGTGGGGGGAGGGGGTGGAATTTCAGTTCATAAATATTTCTACATTTCTATTGTAATACTAAAAGAAAATATTTTAAATAAAAGATTTCAGCACAGTTATTGCACAAAATTCCTATAAATTCAAATTGAATTAATTAATTTTAATTGCTCAAATCCTTCCAGAATTTATTAAACGGTTGTGCAAATCTTTTAATGTAGTTAAAAAAATTCACGAAAAAGGCTTTAGAAAATGAAATTTTCATCAATTCATAATTTGGGACATCAAGGGTTAAATGATATATGACGAGTTTAACAGTTTAGTTTCTAATTTTTTTTCCTGTTTATTTTCATTCTATTCACAATTGCTCTATGATTGAGCTGATATATTCAGCTTAGCAAATACAGTTAGTACAACTTAGAATTGATAAAAGCTTAAAAGCAAATGCGTGTTTTGAATAATAAAGTACTTTGATTGTTCGTTTGCAAATATCGAATGTTTACTCTTCAATTACAATACAAACAAGATATTCATTTTATCTTCAAGCTTTTGTAAAATAAATTTTTAATCATTTCTTTCCGGAGTGTTTTATTATGTCGTTATAAATTCAACTTCTTTACTCCATAATAGGCTTTATTTTTTGTCGGTACAATAACACACAATGGGGTGCAGGAGCAAGAAACTTTATAATATTGCGATTTTTGTGATGGTTTGTGGCTAGAAATTTGAAATTTGGTGTGGTGGTTGTAAATGCTCGCTAAGAATATTTATAAAAAGTTTGAAATTTAAAAGGTTGCAATGAATGAAAAACCTTCTAAAAAAGTTCTATATTATGATTTACTTACAACTTATTGTAAAATTTTATCTTGAAAACAAAACAAATCACAATGTCACTAAATGGTGCATGCACAATATTGAATAGTTAAAAACTATCTCAAAGCATTGAAATTAAATTAAAATATTTAAAATCGACGTTTCAGTCGATTTTTATAACCATCGTCAGGAAAATGATGTTACATTACTTTTAAACATTAAAATTACATTCAAACGTTACAAGTAATGTAACATCATTTTCCTGATGAGGGTCGTAGAAATTGACCGAAACGTCGATTTTAAATATTTTAATTTAATTTTAATGTTTGCTTAGTTTTTAACAATTGAATATCGTGAAAACACGATTTAGTAACATTGTGATTTGTTTTGTTTTCACTGTAAAATTTCACAACAAATTTTCTGTTGTGTAATTGTCCAGCTTATTTATTTTTTAGAACTGCTAGAGCTAGAAACGGTGCGTTTGACCATGGCTCTTATTTTGAAGACTTAAATGCTTACACGGAACAGTTTCTAAAAACGTTTAACCCATTATGTACTGAATTATGAATTCATGAAAATTTTTATCTTCTAAAGCATTTTTATGAATTGTTTAAACTACATTAGAAGATTTACATAATCATTTGATAAATTTTAGAAGGATTGTAGTATTTAGGATTAATTAAATTTGAATTTATAGGGATTTTTTGAAATATTTCTTACTCTGATCTTTTCTTTAAATATTTTTATTATTTTGTAGAATTAGGAAATGTAAAAATATAATGTTCTTACAATAGAAATACAGAAATATTTCCGAATTGAAAAATTCCTCTCTCTCCCCCTCCTAACGCTAAGAAAGCTGAAAAGATGCAAAGGCAAAAGAAATAATCTTTTAAAAGATATTGTAACCAATAATGCTGTTGGAATAAGATAAAGTAATGTATCTATAACTCATTCTAAATTGTATTACAACTAATCGATGTATTAAATTAATTTTATAACAAGTTATTTTAATGGTACTCATAAGTATCGTCAGTAGATAAAGGATTAAAGGGCCAGGAACAAAAAACTTTGTAAATTTGCGATTTCTGCGACACTGTTGGGGCTAAAAATTAACTCGAAATTAAACTTTAAATTTAGCACGGTAGTTACTTTAAGATATAAATCTTCTCAATGAACGGTTTATAAAAAAAAATTCAAAATTTAAATTAAATTTTCCCCCTTTTTCCTTCCAAACAATCGAAAAATTTCATGCAATTTAAATGCAACACAACGGGTTGCCTTGCAGCTAGTGTACAGAGTTAGCCGAAATGATTCACCGGGTTTCAAAAGACTGTTTATTTACATCTATACGACGTACAAAGACGGGTGATGCACGAAAAGATACATACACTCACCAAGTTTTTGGTACGCACTGTAAATGTTCATTATGTGCGCCCTTAGTCACCCGGCATACATCCCAACGTTAATCCACTTCCGTCCATACATTTAGTAGCATGTTTCTGTCAATGTCCGTCACAGCAGCAGTGATGCGTTCCTGCACGCGAGCCGCTTGATGAGTGTATGTATCTTGTTATGTATCACCCGTCTCTGTAGGTCGTATACTTCTCAATACGTAGTGTCTTGAAACTCGGTGAATCATTTAGCTAACCCTGTTTTATAAAGTCTTTCTATCGAAATATGCAAATATCGTATATGCTTAAAAAGAATGCTTAATATTTTCTGAATAATAGAAGTTTGAATTTTCCAATTATGTAAGTCCGGGTCGGGAATCGAACCCAGATCCTTTGACCTATAAACTGCCAATGCTCTTCCAATGGAGCAGCATGCTCGACAACCAGCCAACATTATACACTCAGACAAGCTTTTCGCTTTTTTAAATGGTTTCTTGCGTACTTTCCGAGCGTCAGTACACAGATTTTACGTTATATTTTGGAGCCAATGTGATTAAACCTTTGTATTACCGCGTTGCATATCTGCAACATAACCAAAAGTCAATGTTATTTACACAATAAGCTTTAAAAAACGATTTCATTGATTGGTGCTATCTCTCAACGCAGCAGTTATAATAATTTGTTCATAGAAAAACAATTATTTTAACACAAACTTATTGGTAAAGTTATCATACGAATTAAATATTTGTAACTGAGCAAAAAAAAAAAAAAAAAAAAAAAAAAAAAAAAAAGCCAAGGATCTGGGTTCGATTTCCGGGTTGGGCATTTTTTCGCTCAGTTTGAAATATTCAATTCGTATGATAACTTTACCCAGTGTTGATTTCAGGGGGTGGCCCGGGGGGGGACATTCCCCCCGGAGCAATGAGATGTCATTCCCCCCGGAAGATTTGAGATTTTGGTGTTTTTAATGGTCAAAAAGTGCAATTCCCCCTCCTCTCTATAATGTCCCCCCGGAGCCACAGAAATCCCTCCCGGAAAAAAGTGTCCGAATTCAACACTGACTTTACCAATAAGCTTGATTGTGTTAAAATGATAGTTTATCTACGTACCCATCGTTTATATGGAGTTTCTTTACCTGCGGTTTATTCTGTTGAGCTGTCTACATGACAGAACAGATGTTATTAACTATAAGGTTATCTGAGCGAAATATGCTCGCCGGTTGTCAGCCCAGTTAGCTTAAACGATAGAGCATTGGCCTCTTAAGCCAAGGACCTGGGTTCGATTTCCGAGCTGCACATTTTTTCGCTCAGTTGGAAATATTCAATTCGTTTGTTCATAGAATACTGAACAGACGGCGATACTGAGTTCATTTTTCATGCCAAAGTTTTATTTGTGATTTCAGCAGTTTCGCATTGTTATTGCTAAGATGAACTTAATAAATTTTATAAAATTAAAAAGGCTGAAGACATCCAAAAATAGATTTTTTATAAAGTTAAGTTCGTACACTATACAATTTTGTATCACAAAATTGTCAATTTTTGTTTATTGAAAATGTGAAAAAGTACCTTTTTACTCAATAATTTTTTCAGTTTTATGTTCTAATTTTTTTTAAATCATTTTTACATGCTTAAAATGATCTACTCTAACATCTGAGTAAATATTTTGCAAATCGGAGCTTTAGAGTCGCAAAGGGCTATATAGATTATTTTTTTCTTCCGTATGTGTAAAATGTTCTATCATTGAACGAAATATCGATATGTCGTGCAGAACAAAAACGATTTTGTATGTTTTGAAAAAAGATACTCTGCATTTAAATCGGATTAGGGCATGGGTGTGGTTTTGAATGATTTGCAAAGTCGTAATATTCCTCAAAACACCCTAAATTACTCAGCCCATTTCAAAAATATGGATAATGAAAGAAGGCGTATTCGGAGAAAAAAAGAGTTGGAGAAAAATCGATAATTTTCTCCAGTTATCACGACATTTCTACAAATCATTGAAGTCATTTTTTTTTCTTTTTTAACAAGACATCTAAACTTTATATCTTTAGATGTAAGCTTTATCTTTAGCTTTTAGATATAAGACCGTAAGCTATACCTTTTAGCCCAGTATGGTGCAACTGTACCTCACGGGTTATCGATAAAAACAGTATCTCCGTTATGTAATCATAGCCTTAATCAATGGCAGAAATTCTGTGATTTATTAACATGAAAAGTACGATTGAAAAATAGTGGCGTCGCCGCAATTGTACCACACTGTGTTAGCCGTTACCAGAATGAATTCTATATGGGTTTATTCCTGAATTGTTTTAAATATCATTGTGCACTGTTAAAAATATATCGGCGCAGTACATGGCGCAGTTGGACCACACTGTATTAGGCTTTACAAATATGAATTCTATATGTGTATTTATTCCAGAATTGTTTTAAATATCATTGTGCACGGTTAAAAACCTTCTTCTAACAAGGGAGCCACTTTTGCTGCTACTCGCACCTAGCATCGAGACCTGGTGCATTTTGTAGCCCTATATGTAAAAGTTAGAGAACAGATAAAATTTCTCTATTAAAATCATACTTTATATATTTTCTTATACTTTTAAGTTTTTATTATTGGATTTTTATTTGTTTATTTCACGCCAAAAGTGAGTTAAGTCGCCAAATACGGCGCTAAATATTTTTCGCCTGCTTTATCCCGCTAGTATCTAGTATATGTACGGCATAGATTAAGGACAAAGATAGGATATTTACAGCAAAATCTGTAATGGCAACAGTACTAGCGTCACTATCGGCAAGGGGGAAGAACTAACAAACCTCCGAAATTTACCTATGTTGAAGAAATATGTTTATCCTCAATGGTTTGAATATCTATTCGTTCCTAAAACGAAAGAGGTGTCAGACGATATTCTATTCATGCTTGCTTTATTTATTTAGCTGCTTTATTTTTTACCGTACTTGTATTGTTCATTTTTAACTTACAAAATGATAATTAGACTAATAATATAAAAGAAAGCCGTCAGAAAAAACTGTTAAGAATGCAAATATGTAAGTTTATAAGATTAAATTGTAAAAAATCAAATTCAGGTATTGTGTCAATTTATTCATATCGAATAAAATTTTATTGAGTGTAATGTCTGTACCTCTATTTATTTTTAACTTTTAGATTTATACAATTCTAAAAATTTGTCGAAAGGAATTTTTCCCTATCTGTAATATTATTATTATTATTTCTTATATGTTAATATTATAAACATTATTGAATTGATTGTACGTTATTTACATTAAAAACAATATTTTTATTTTATCTGTAAGGAAGTGAAAATGCATAAATTTTAAAAGTTTATTGTAACGATTGTTTAATACGTTAAACTTCATAAATTTATAAAATACGGGCTATAAAAATTTTCCTGCCAAAGGGGAATAATTATGAAATTTTCTGAGACTTGTAGCGTTCAACATTTCGTATATTTTTATGTTACACCATTGCTTTTGATTTATAGCATTCAAGACGAAATTTTTACCTAGTATTCGTTGCACTTAAAACCGTTCACTAATCATGTAAAAATATACCGGGTGTCCCAAAAAGGACTGACTGATTTTAAAATTCAATAACTTGCAAACGGTGACAGATATTAAAAAAATTCTTGCAGGAGGGTTATGCATAAGGTCAAAAGTTTTATTACAGTGATTTTCAATTTTAGTTCGATTTACAAGCAATAGATGGCGCTGTAAGCAATAGTCGCTAAATTCAGGCTCGATTTTTGGTACTTCGGGGCCCGGATAATACATTTCCATCTCCTTTTTCTGCATGGAACAAGATAAAGGACCAAAAATCGACCCTGTATTTAGCGACTATTGCTTACAGCGCCATCTATTGTTTGTAAATTGAACTAAAATTGAAAATCACTGTAATAAAACTTTTGACCTTATGCATAACCCTCCTGCAAGAATTTTTTTAATATCTGTCACCGTTTGCAAGTTATTGAATTTTAAAATCAGTCAGTCCTTTTTGGGACACCCGGTATATATATCCGTGCATGAACATAGAATAGATATTAGATATGTATATAAAATAGAATGTCCATTCTATGTTCATGTATCTGTGTAAGATTCTATCGAAAACGTAAACATGCAACATTATAAAAAGAAAGATCACAATAAGGTAGATACTCAATAATAAGCATACTACAAGGATGGGGAGTTTCTTCCCCATTGTCACTAAGGGCGCTACGATCGCAATCGCATTACCATTACGCGCTATGGGAATGTCCGATCTTGGATGTTAATCTATGATGTACGGTACGTATTAGAATTAAATCAGATTGCGATTTTTTAGATAATAGCATATTGATTTTTTTTTCTATGCAGACGATAAATGTATAAATAATAAATATATATGTCTGTTAAAAGCTTTCAAGTTCATTGAAAACTATTTTTTTATTGAAATACAAAATAAGCAAACTATTTTTTTATTGAAATACAAAATAAGCAAACTATTTTTTTTATTCAAATACAAAATAAGCAAACTATTTTCTTTTGAAGTCAAATAGAATAAAGTTTCGAATGTTTAAAATGAAACGTTTTTGTATTAACCCGAAAGTACTCGCGTCTTTTTTCAGAACGTTATTAGTCTCACTCGGTCGTTTTGCCGCCGGCCCCCGCACACAGAAAATGTAAAATAAGAAATATTTTTCTCGTAATATTCGAATATTACATTTCGATGATGTTATAAATTTGAAGTTTACATAAATTATACGTTTTATTCATGAGATTTGGAATAATTGGAAAAAGTAAAGATGAACTGATTTTAAGAATCGTTTCGTAGACCATCAATTTCAACTTTGCTTTTAAAAATGTACCTGAAGGAAAAACGGAGATGTCTTGTTATTCCACTATGGTGGTGAAGAAACATTTAAAGTCAGCTACTTGGTATTTCTCCATTGTGTTTCTAAGGGGATATGAGTTAGGAGAAAATAACGTATATGGGCGGCAAAACGTCCGACATGCAGCTACTGGCGGGTTAAATGTTGTATCTAAAAAAGTAATCATAAAGTAAATTAATATTTTTGTACAATTTAGAAAATTTACTGTGCCTAATTAGGTCGGACATTACAATTTCTAGCGAAGTCTAAACCACTGCTCACTCACACACGACAAGCAGATATGAGATGACATTTGGATAAGGTTGCCGGAGAGCTCTACTTTTCAAGAAAACGCAAACTTTTCTCCCGCAGTAGGTTCTTGAAGGAATTTTTAATATTTTATACTTATTAAAGACTAATTTGTATTTTAAATGCTTTTCTTTAAAAAAGTTCTACGTAAATAGTCCGATGCTGCTGTAAAATAAAAAAAATGATTTTAACAGAAAAATTTTATCAATGCTCAAACTTTCTAGTATAGGGCTTTAAAATGCAACAGGTCTCAATGATAGGTGCCAGCAGCAGAAAAAGTGGTGGTTCCCTTGTAAGAAAGCTAAATTTTATGTAATGTTTTGGTTAAAACGAATAAATTGAAAGGACTATAAATAAATGATAGGAATTAAATTAAATACAGAAAAAATGTAGTAAATATCGATATGTGTACTTTTTAAAATTGATTTATTTGAAAAATTTACTTTTACAATGTTTATTTGTTATTTTCTCAAATTAATTGCTGGATTTTTCTTTTCTTTCACAGATTCCTATGAAGAACCTACGACTTTGCCCCTTCGTCATCTATGGGACCACCGCTGCGTCGTATTTTCGTCGTCATATCATCAATATCCTTGCTGGCTCTGATCTTTTTCTTCTCGTACTCAGGAAATGAGCTGCTCCCAGAAACAGCAAAACCGATCCAGATAAAATGGGTGGTGGAAAGTCGGGGATTCGTACTCAATACCCCGGGATGCCAGATACCTGACTGGAATCCATATGACTCAACAGTTCTTCCTTTCTTCAATAAAGTCAAGTCCCCTTATAAATGTCCTGGTAGACCCCAGTTTATGAAATCAAAGCCAAATGCTGTGATTAGCATGGACCATAATCTCTTGAGTATGTACTACGGCACACAGAAAGATAACTTGTCCTGCACTTATCGTCCTATACTGAGAGATCCTGGTCCAGAAGATGAAAGAACAGATAATAAGTTCTCATTTGGTGATTACAGGAAACTGGAATTCGGTGTACCATTGAAAGACGAATTTCTTGTTGTCAACTGTTCTACAGGAGATGTTCCAAATTTTACGCAGTTCATTCCGTTAGTGCCTTTAAAACCTGATGTAGAAAAAGTTAAATCACAAAAGAGTGAGACTTCATCAGACGAAACCCCGCTTAACATCATTTTCGTCGGCATCGATTCTATTTCAAAACTAAATTTCTTAAGACATTTCGATAAAACTCATAAATTTTTAAAAGAACACTTGCATCATTTTGAATTAAAAGGTTATACTAAAGTGGCTGATAACACTTTTCCAAATTTAGTGCCACTACTCACTGGACATTTCATAGAGCATTACTGGAATGAGAGCATCAGAGACATGTTTTTTGACGATGTAGATTTCATATGGAAGAATTTTTCGAAAAGAGGTTATAGAACGCTTTTTGCTGAAGATGCGCCTCACATAGCGACTTTTAACTATCTAAAAAAGGGCTTCCGAAACCCCCCAGCGGATTACTACTTCCGTCCCTTTGCTTTAGCTGTTGAAAAGTCACTAATTAGGCGAGAGAGTAAAGCGAATTGTTTGCATTCTGTGTTAGAAATGGATATTTTGTATAACTACCTTAGAGATTTTGTAAGGACTATGGAAGACAGACCTTATTTTGCTTTTACATTTGTAGCCAGACTAACGCACGATAACCTTAATGCAGCTGGCTTCGCCGATGAGCCAACTTTTCATCTCTTGAAAGATCTTCATTCTGAAGGCGTGCTGAATAAGAGCTTACTCGTCTTGTTCAGCGATCACGGTATCCGGTTTGGCCCCATACGGCAAACATACATCGGGAAATTCGAAGAAAGAATGCCATTTATATATTTGTTCTTCCCGGCTTGGTTTCTAAAGAAATTTCCTGAGTTCGAGAAAAACCTTCGCGAGAATCAGGATCGTCTCACCACACCATTTGATGTTCATGCAACTCTCGTTCATCTGATGCAACTTAAGCGGCAGCCATCTTCCGAGCTTAATGAGACATTGTCGATACTTACACCCCATGGCATGAGCCTTATGGGTCCTATTCCAGTTGACAGGACTTGTAACAAAGCCAGCATACTTCCGCACTGGTGCACGTGCCAGACACACAAACCTGTTCCTATCACGGAACCAATCGTGATTAATTGTGCCATAGCTCTGGTGGACACTCTAAACAAAATCCTCAAACCATTTGAGGACGCATGCGCGACTCTTAGACTGAAAGAAATTTTAGACTCTCGTTTTGGTCAAGCCAATGACGTTGTTCTGAGGTTTGTAAAACATCAGAATGACGTCATTAACAGGCACGTAGTGCTGGGCGATAAGATTAATGCGCCAGTTGATTATGTAATAATCATCAAAGTGGACCCAAGTGGTGGTGTTTTTGAAGGAACTGTTCGTTTTGACAGTGAGGACGGAACGTACAAAGTATTAGATGATATTAGCCGATTAAATATCTATGGTAATCAATCGATTTGTATAGAAAACGCTAGAATAAGAAAATTTTGTTATTGCAAAACTCAGACATTGTTTCATAAAATATTTCGGACAATGAAGAACTCGTCACATACGTAGAAAGATTTTTAATTAAAGACAAAAAAAAAAATGAATAAATATGCAATTTAAATAAAAGCACAGAGTCTTCCTTCAACTGTTGTATATTTACTTTTTTCTATTAAAACTAGAACGTTAATAAAAAATTGTAAAGTGTAATGACGTTGCTTTCATATTTTACATAATTTAAGCGGATAATTTCTGAAACGTTTATTAGATCAGATATTGTTTACAGGGGTTTCAAGACTCTTATAAAGCTTCAAAATTTTTGAAATTTTAATTTTTTTAGATGTTAAACTCCTATCTTTTCTGAACATTTTGATGTAATTTTTTTCCTTTAAAATTCCCATTAGAACAATAGTTATGGATTTTAGAATTATTCCGGCTCATTAGTTGAAGCGGCGTTTCCGATACTTTGAAGTCATTTTTCTCCAAATGACGTTTTTGGGCATAACGCGCAAGATATCTCAAAAACTTCTGAATATTTTTTCATGAAACTTTCAAAACATACACTGGTTTCCAAAAATTAAGGAAAAACAACAAAAATAGCGACTACACAAAAGGTTAATTGCAGGTTTTAACCCTTTTCGGCACGGGCAGTTTTCGTTGTAAAATGATGAAATGATTGACTGACACCGGAATTTTAAAATGACTCTTTTAGAAATTAAAAGCATGTTACTTTAAATGTTCATAGTGAAAGCAAAATTTTACTAAAATAGTCTTGGTGCCGTTCGTAAGTTTGAAATTAAAATTAGGTATACCGACCCGGGCACACTGTGCCGGAAAGGGTTAATAAAACTGAGCCACAATATACAACACATAGTAAGGTATAAAATAACATTAAAAGAATTTAAAACTACGTTTAAGTGATTCAGAATCATGCTTACTAACGCTTACGAATTATTTTGTATACAATCTATAGAATTTATACATACCATGTAGTATGCAAATACTTAAATTTAAAAACGCATACCGCAACTGAAAACGCATTTCCAACAATTATCGCTGCACTTTAACCAAAATCTTTTATGTGCCCCTGTAAATGAACGCTAACTGTTGAACACGTATTATTCTAACATTCTAACGTGAGGATATTGCTGTGTACTTCAATAATGCATATACATTTTATTATGTTTGAAATAGTGTATCATTATTAAAAGTCGATTCAAACCATTTTTCACCGTAAACCATTATGCTACCGTATTCTATTGAGTAACCTGTAAATAAATGACAAATTATTTACGCACTATGTTTTACAAAAAACATGTTTCTGTATATTCCATAAGCTGCATATTATTTTCATTATGTTTGAAATAGTGTAACATAATTAAACTGAACCACAAACGTTTTTACTTTCTTCTATCTTGGCAAAAAGAAAGTATTGGTTTCATGAAAATTTTCGAATTCCAGTTTTCGACGGATTTACACGTTTTATGGGTCAGAGATTCCAAAAAACATGTTTTTACAAAATGTCTGTCTGTATGTGACACAAATTTTGTGGGCGCTCTATCTCAAGAACTAATGCACGGAATTTAATAAAAATTAATATTCAAGTAGTCCCTGATATAGATTGGTGCTGATTAGTTTTTGGTGTAAATCGCCCTGCAGGTGGCGCTGCTATGTAGCATTTTGTAGGATTTCCGCAAAAGCTCTATCTCAAGAACTAATGTACGGATTTTTATAAAACTTCAGATTCCGTTAATCCTCGATATGAATTGGTGCTGGTAACATTTTGGTGCAAATAGCCCAACAGATGGCGCTGCTACGCTGCATTTTGCAGTATTTACACGATTTTCGTAATAGCTCAATCTCAAGAAGTAATGCACGGATTTTCATCAAACTTTTGATTGAGTTTGTGCTTGACATGAATTGACGTTTTGCCACTTATGGTGTAAATCGCTCAACAGGTGGCGCTGCTATGCTGAATTTTTTGAGATTTCCGCAATAGCTCTATCTCAAGAACTAATGCTTGTGTTTTCAACAAACTTCAGATTCAGGTATACCTGGATATGAATTAGTGCTGTTTATGTTTTGGTGTAAATTTCTCAGCAGGTGGCGCTGCTATGCAGCATTTTTCACGATTTCCACAATAGCTCAATGTCCAGAACTAATGCACAGATTTTCATCAAACTTGAGATTCAGTTAGTCCTTGACATGAATTGATGTTTTGTACCTTTTCGTGTAAATCGCTCAACAGGTGGCGCTGCTGTGTGGCATTTTTTGTGATTTCCACAATAGCTCTAGCTCCAGAACTAATGCACCGATTTTCATCAAACTTCAGATTCCGGTATACCTTAATATGAATTAGTGCTGTTTGTGTTTTTTGGTGCAAATCGCTTAACAGGTGGCGCTGCTATGCTGCATTTTTCAGAATTTCCCCTACAGCTCTATCTCAATAAGTAATGCATGAATTTTCATCAAACTTCAAATTCAGGTATACTTTGATACGAATTGGTTCTAAATTGATGTAATTTCTTTTACTATTTAAATGATTTAATTGACGTGATTTATATAGAAGAAAGTTTTGTGATTGCCGCAACATACTAGTTTTATTCATTGAGCGTAATATAACGGAATTATTTCGACAGTCCCTGTAAACTACCTATAAAAGCTACACACACCGTTTTTATATCGGACATGTCATGGTAAAAGTAAAAAATATATATAAATTACATGGCAATTCGAGTATATTTACGAGAGTTAGAGCACGGTGAGACGACAGAAAAGTACACCAAAAGTCATAAGAACTTTTTAACGAAATAGATATATCTTTAAAAAGTTGGGTTACCCCTTAATCATTCCACACGTTCGGTACACACGTTCACAAACATTTGCAATTATTGTATTAAAAGAGGCTATCATGAATTATGACTTTCTTCCAAATTTTCTTCTAAGTCATTTTTTCCAACTTGTTTTATTGGGGAGATTAAATAAATCGAAGATTTCTATTGAAAATAGTAGTAGAAAGTGACCCATGGGTTTCTTTGATTAAATAACGCAAAGATTACTATTCATAATTATGGGTACGAAGTGTCCCGTGGTTGCCTACTCCTTTATTTGAGGGTTATTTTTTTTTGTTTTCTAATATTTTATAAAATTTGCAGAAAGTTTAAAAATAACTTTTTTGGGGCACTTTTCGGTTAGCTAGGCGCCAGTATTATATATGCATACATATGTTTATATACATGTAATGCACATATACATATATGTGGATATATATGTATATATACAATATATGTATACATCATGTATATATACATATATATGTAGGCATAATATAACACTGGCGCCCGTCTAACCGAAAAGTACCCTTTTTTGTTTATTAATTTACTGTAAATTCATTATTAAAAATATTAACGAAAATTCTTAAATGCTTTATATTAAATATGTAAATGCCAAAACTTTTACAAATGAAAGTATATTGAATATAACATATCCGCTGCTATGAAACAGTGAACCTGAGAAAAGCGCAAAATTTTTACATGTCAAACTATCCAATATGGCATATTCGCTACTTTGAAATAACGAAGCTGATAAAAGTAAAAATAAGCAAACGATGTGAAACTATCCAATGGGATGTTTTCGAGAGTAAAATTATTCAAATGATTTATCTCGATAACATATTTAACCCCTTGAAGGGTGGTTATTATATCCCACCTAAGTTTAATTAAGATTCGCACCAGAAATTTTTAATTAAGTTTCAATTTTATAACTTTGAGGGGGAAAAAGTTGAAAAACTGCTTTTCCCTATTTAGAAATAAATTTTTTCCAAATTTCCGGTGGGAATTCAGCATTACACAAACGCAATTGCTTGCCCCTCAAAGGGCTAAATAGGATATAAAACAGCATCGGAAAAAAATAACAATTGTCTACTTCTGCTTGGCGCTATGGTACCGACGATATTATCAATAATATAAAATAAATTAAGCAAAATTGTGTGGCAACAAGCTGTAGGAAATCCGAGGAAATCCCTCACATCATCCCATGGAGGAAAGAGATAGATGGAGATGCAGTATGCCGTAAAAACGGTTTGCAATATGATATACGTTATCGCTCAAATTTAAACGCTCCCACTCGGCCCAAACAAAACAAGCACCTGGAACAAGGACCGAATTCTTAGACATCACCCGTGCATTTTTTTTTTCTCTAAATGAAAGTGATCTGCTTATTTTTAAGAATTCTAAAGCAGCATTCCATTGTATTACGAATTAAAAACTGTATTACTGAAAGTTTTCTTCCTTTTTTTCGTGAAAGAACGTGCTTGTATTTGGATCGACTATAGCTGATTTTAGGGTTACTTTTTGGCGTCATCCCCAGCCACCTTACTGCATATCCATCTCTTTCCTCCATGCTTTTATGCCCTCAAATGACTCCTTGAGGAAATCCCACGGAGGAAGGAGATAGATGGAGATGCAGTAGGCCATAAAAATGGTTTGCAATATGATGCTCGTTATCGCTCAAATTCAAATGCCCTCATTCGGCCCAAACAAAACAAGCACATGAAGCAGGAACCGATTTCATTAAAGAATAGAGATGAAGTGTGGTGGCTGGAGGTGACGCCAAAAAAAAAAGTAACCTCTTTATAGTCTAGCATATCCGCTACTTTCCGCCCAAACATAATCACATGCTTTCGCAAAAAAAAGAAGAAAACTTCTAGTAATACAGTTTTTAATTCATAATACAATGAAATGCTACTTTAAAATGCTTAAATGTAAGCAGATCATTTTCATTTGGAGAAAAAATGCACAGGTGATGTCAAAGAATTTGGTCCTTGTTCCATGTGCTTGTTTTGTTTGGGCCGAATGAGGGCTTATAAATTTGAGCGATAACGCGCATCATATTACAAACCGTTTTTACGGCATACTGCATCTCCATCTATCTTTTTCCTCCATGATTCTCTCTGTTTACTCTATGAGGAAATCCATGGAGGAAAGAGATAGACAGAGATGCAGTATGCCGTAAAAACAGTTTGTAACATGATGCGCGTTATCGCTCAAATTTAAATGCCTTTATTCGGCCTAAACAAAATAAGCACGTGGAACAGGGACCGAATTCTTTGACATCTCCCATGCACTTTTTTCTCTAAATAAAAATGATCTGCTTATATTTAAGTATTCTAAAGTAGCATCTCATTGTATTATGAATTAAAAACTGTATTACTAGAAGTTTTCTTCTTTTTTTGCGAAAGCACATGGTTGTGTTTGGGCCGAACGTAGAGGATTTTAGGGTTACATTTTTGGCGTCCCCTCAAGCCACCACCAAAGCAGAATACAAAGTAAGCGTACTATTTTAAATGGGAGAGGTAACCGCAAGATTAAAGAGGAGGTCACATCAACGAAGGTCGCGCGCCACGTAGCGGACGGGGTTGAACTACAGGAAGATGCCTAGCTGTTTTCTTACTTCACATCGCTAAAATTGTAAAGTCTTTTTCACCTTGACTAATAGCTGAAAGTCCCTGAATAGATAAGGCGAAATAAACTTCGTGGTGTCAAGTACATCTGGACTCCACCCCCTCTCGCTACGCCACTGGTCGCAATGTCATTTTAGTTTCAGGACAAAATGCAGTAATATTTTCGTAGCATTAATTCCATTTCTACCGAAACTAAAATAATATTGTGGCTATTTTTTATACATAATTTTATCAAAACAAACTGTAAAAAATTATTTTGCAATAAATCTGGTAAACAAGATTCATATTCCATGAGTGACTAAAGATTTAGAAAATATGCGCAGATGGTAGATATTCTGTCATATATGACGTCACACTAAATCCCGCGTATGTGGATTATCAACCCCGTCCACAAGATGGCGCAGCTGTGTAAATTTATGCCCGATTCCAGCATTAAGTTTGTACGCTTGATATGTACAGTCGTGGGAAATAAAAAGTAAGCACCCCTGCTAACTCCTGAACAAATTATCGTAGAAGAAAGTTACTGGTACCGAACGATTGGAAATAAAGTATACTTTTAAATGATATATATAAAATTTGCTTAGGGGGCCATCTACAAATTAAAACGAACCCAAACTTCATTTTTTTTTTTCAATATCAATACTCAATTTTAACGAGATATTTCAAATCTTCGGTTCAAACTACGCCTAGACACCAAATTTCAAGTCATTTGAATGATAAGTTTTTGAATTATAAACATGCAAAATTTAGTGCTTCTAATGTTAAATTACATTTTCATATTTTCATTAATATCTCCTGAAATTGTACTCCTATGTGCTAATTTTTTTGTGTAGCAATAATACTAAAATGCCCAAACATAAGTACGTTGAATTTGAAATTTTTATAATTTTGTGATATAAATTATGAAATTAATATTCGAAAAAAATTATGAATTGCAACCTACAACTTTTTTATGGATTTAGATTTATTAAGTCCTGCTTTATGGAAATCCAAAATTTCACGTTTTTCTTCCATATAGTTTTCAAATTATGCTTAAAAAACGGCAAAATTATGATTTAAGGTAGAAGTGTGTATAATGTGTATGATAGAAGTGGCTAGATATTTTGAAATTTCTTATGCTATCCTGTAATCTAGTAGTCTTCAATGACTGCTTGAGTGGCGCTTAAGATGCCTTGATCAAGTAAGGGATTCTCTCGGTCAACAATCGTGTACCGAACTTCGATGTGGATACAGCCCCTAAAATACTTTGCTTTAATATGTAGATGACCCCCTAAGCAAATGTTATATACATCATTTAAAAGTAGATTTTATTACCAATCGTGTGGTACCAGTAACTTTCTTCTACAATATTTTTTTTTTTGTAGAGTTACTAAGGGGTATTTACTTTTTCTTTCCAGAACTGTACGCAGTTTTGGCCACCACACTTTGTCTCTATTCTTTCTCTTTACTCTATGGGCGAAATTCATGGAGGAATGAGATAGATAGAGATACAGTAAGGTGGCTGAGGATGACGCCAAAAAAGTAACCCTAAAATCCGCTACAGAAGGCCCAAACAAAAGCACGTTCTTTCAAGAAAACTAGTTGGATGTGCCAATCCCAAAACTTTCTTCTATCTCATGTATATTAATATTTCAAAATGTTGTTACAAATACCAATAATTCATTTTTATTAGTTTTATTAGTATTTTTATTAGAATTATGCTTCACTTCATACACTTTTCGATGGTACAATTTTGAAAATGACACAAAAATCGTTATTACAGCGCCGTTGGTTCAATTCTATGCATAACTTCATGCACTTTTCGATGGTACAATATTCAAAATGCATAAAAATCGCACAAAACTCGCTATTACAGCGCCTCCTACCGGCGGAGTTTTTCCAAATTCAAGGAGGACCTTCTTGCCATGACCAAAAACATACACAAAAAATTTGGTTCAATTCTATGCATAACTTTATAGACTTTTCGATGGTATACAAAATGCACAAAAATCGCTATAACAGCGCCCCCTACCGACGGATTTTTTCCAAATTAATGGAGGACCTGCTTGCCATAGCCAAAAACTTACAAAAAAAATTTGGTTCAATTCTATGCATAATTTCATACAATTTTTGATGGTACAATGGCGACACACGGACAGACATTTTCTATAAACATGTTTTTTAGGATCTCTGACGCCTAAAACGTGTAAATCCGTCGAAAACCGGGAGTCGAAAAAAATTTCGATTACAATACTTTCTTCTATTGAAGATAGAAGAAAGTAAAAAGAAGAAAACTTTTAATAATACAGTTTTTAATTCATAATACAATGGAATACTGCTTTAGAATGCTTAAAAATGAGCAGATCACTTTCATTTAGAGAAAAAAATGCACGGATGATGTCAAAGAATTCGGATTCCTGTTCCAGGTGCTTGTTTTGTTTGGACCTACTGTAGACGTTTAAATTTGAGCGATAAATGGTTTCATATTTCAAACCTTTTTTACGGCATACTGCATCTCTATTTCTTTCCTCCATGTACGAAATCCTTTATAAGTTGCCGTACAAAACTGCCAAAATACTCATTTAAACCACTGAGCTCTGGAACTCTGTGATTTAAACTAATGGTTTTCCAAGCTTAATATATGCAGTGAATGAATCCTTGAAAATTCCTTTCAAATGAAATAACATAAGAAAATATTTCTTTTGTGTTTTTGTTCTGTCATAGAAACTGTATTTTATTATTTAAATAAAATGAAAACTTACATCAGACGATAATCAGAAATTAAAATGAAAAAAAAAAAAAATAATAAAAAGAACTAACATCTCATATTGTGAATCAAAACCGCGACTTGCCCAATCGGAATCGAAATAACAATCGAATAAATCATTAAAAATTCTTTTAATAAAATGGCAAGTAAAAATTGCTTCTGTGTTTGTTTTCGTTAAAGAAATTGTTTTATTATTTAAAGAAAGTAAAAAATGGAGTAAATGTCAGACGATACGCCAAAAATAAAGAAAATGAACCACGTTTTAAGTAAAAAGAATCATCTTATTTTGTGAATCAAAACGGAGAATAGCTTAATCGTAATAACATTCTTAATCGAATTCTTTTAATACTTTGTTTGGATGTTTAGAAGCAAGTTGGAAAGTTTTTATTAATTTTTTATAGTAAAGTTCTGCTTAAAAATCTTTTCGATTTGGTAAGATTTAAACTTTAATATTAAACTTTTGAAATATTTTCTTTATTTTGATCTAATTAAAGCATATATTTTAATATTAAATCTTTGGTATCGATACATTATGAGTTTTGCAGTGCAAAAGCTTAATCATGTGATTTCGAATTATTATTTAAAATGTTTTCTAATATTGCAAAATAATATTTGCTTATGAATTATTTTACTTGGAAGTAACAAAGTTAGCTTATCATATTATGTTTGAAAAAGAGCGCTTCCATTTTAGGTATAAATAAATAATTTCATGCTATTAAATACGAATGTTTAAACGAGTTTTGATTAAATTATAGTAGATATTGCATACGATTTTTTTATTTTTTCGAAAACAGAAACTTATAAAAAGTGATAACCATCATACAATTAATTTATTTAAAATTATAACCTCAGAATTTTTATTTTCATGTTCCTCAAGCTGTTTTGTTAAGTAATACATTACATTTATTTTCTTTATTTCTCGCATATAATCTAAATTTGAAAAATGCTTGCAAATTTTTTTTTAGATATATAAAGTCTTGGTGGAAATTTATATGTTTGAACGCATTTTGTATTTTATCAAATCAATGATAATGCTGGGACATACTTAATATGTGTTTAAGAGGCCACACTAGTCACGGCTTGAAGTTCGAACGCTAATGATAAGTCTATGGCAACAATATTTTCAAATATCTTGCTTGATTTTTAATATTTTTAAATGATTTTTTTTGCACAGGATAGCTGAGGACTATCTGTTTACGGGCTATTTTCTACTTTTCCGATTTTCGTTGTAGTTTAATTCTCAGGATCCTGTCAATTTAGGATCCAGTGAAATTCGAGGTGTTGTGTCCTTTTTAGTTTTATAACATTCATATCAGCAAAATTCAGGAAAATTTTTTTAATAACAACGAAAATATAGAGTTTAAGCTTTCCAATAATATGCTTTCAATAGTTCTACTACAATTAGGCTGAGCAAAATTTGTAAAGATTTTGATGAAACATGTGTCAAAAACGGCCTCGTAATGATATGTTGCCCGCCCCATATCGGACATGAAAACACCGCCCTATTAAAAATCTGATTGGCTAAGACCGACACATTTTAGCAAATGGAAACTATTTCATATTTCCTTTGGTGTGATTGGATTATTATACCCTGGTAAAATAGATCACTCCTATTTATACTTTGGATTTATTCTTTTATGCGATTATTGTTTAATTTTGACAAAATACTCTTGAAAGAATGAAATATTTCAAATTCTATATTTCTATGAATAATGAAGGATATTACGCATTTACTTTGTATATATAAAATTTTAGAGCCGTATACAGGGAGGTAAAACATGTACAAGTTACTAGGGGACAAAATTTCAGCCCGAGTTTATTACAGTGTTGAATTCAGTCACTTTTATCCGGGAGGGATTTCCGAGGCTCCGGGGGGGGGGGGGGGGCATAATAGAGTTCTACGGGGAAATTGCACTTTTTGACCATTGAAAATGCAAAATATCGAATCTTCCGGAAGGGGGGACAACTCATCGCTCCGGGAGGTGGATGTCCCCCCCCCCCCCCCCGTGCTACCCCCTGAATTCAATATTGGTTTATTAAGTAAAACGGTAAAAAAATAGACGCGTTGTTTTTAAAGTAATTTTAAGTTAAAATAGTTAACAAATAATAAAATTACGAAGTCAGAATTTGCTAGAACATGTTTGTGGACTGGCCAGGAGACTGGGTTTCAAGTTTCCTATTCTTGTATATGTATAAAATATTCGACAATTTAACATTTTAATTTCGAAAAACAGTTTTTTTAATTAAAAATCAGCAGAACTTAAAGTTGGTAAGTTTTAAAGATTGTTAACTTTAAAATTGTAGATCAACTTGTTCAAATTTTTAAAGAAATACTTTTAATATTCATTACTTTAATATTTATTATTTTTAAGGGGACAGTACACCTTTAACAGTCGAGAACGAAATTTGTCCTGTGTAACACATCTTTTTTTAAGAGCCCACTTCAGACACGAGAAGAAAGGAAAAGGTTAATATTAAGTCTATGGGGGCGTTATTTTGAAATTTCTCGCTTTGATTTTAATATTACTGAATGATGTTTTTTGCACAGGATAGCTGAGGGTAATCTACAACCAGGCTAGTTTTTACCTTTTCGATTTTTGTTTCAGTTTTTTTTTTTTTTTTTTTTTTTTTTTAATATATATATTAGGATATTTTAAATTTCAGAACGGATTCCAACCGGTTATGAAAGTAAAAGTATATATATATTTTTTAAATAGCTGAAACCAAATTCGAAAAACTAAAAACTAGCCCGGTTATAGAGCGTCCTCAGCTATCCTATGCAAAAAAAAAAAAAAATTCATTTTAAATTTTTAAAAAGGAAGCGAGATATTTGAAAATAACGCTCCCATAGACTTAACATTAGCGCTTTCATATTTTTCCCCGTTACTAGTGTGGGTTCTCATGTAACGTAAAGGTATTATTTTAACTGTTAGGAAACGGGAAAATTTATCATTAACTATAATAATGTAAAACTAAAAGTTATGAGACTATAAGGTAAAATATAGCATTTTATAAAAGTCTGTCAACTAGCAAATTTATTTTTCAATACGTATTGTAACGGAATCCTGGTTTAAATGGAATATTTTCAAGATTCCCCTAAAAATATCTTACAATTGTATGTGCAAAGACGGAAAAAACCCACCTAAAACGGTATTTCGCACTTATTGTTTATGTTTTCATCTTACCAGATTTATAGTGTCATGTTTTTAGCATGAGGGGGTCGAATTTTAATTACTATTAGGTCCCGCGTTTTTCTCTACGCCCTCTGTATTTTCTATATGTATATCCAATACAAAACTTTTGGACGGGTACTCAGATGTTTAGCACTCTCCAACATAGTTGAAAAATGTTTATGAGTTGGGCTTGACTGCTTGTCTGCCCGTACTCTAACTAGCGTACATATACTTGGATTGTGATGTAACTGAAATACGTTGTTGAAGTGTGTAATAATTTATACTTCATGACATGGACATTCAAAAGTATTCTTTTATATTATGGCCTATGTGGAAAAATCATTTGCTGTGTATTTTAATGATGTAAAGCAATTTAAACATAAAATCCATGCACCTTATTGAAATGCACAGGTTCGTGTACAGGGGAATTCAAAAGTACATTTCTTTATATTGTCGACTATGAAGAAAAAACGTTTTACGGCGTATTTTAATAATGTTTCTCTGTTGCAAACATAGCGAAATGGATATGAATTCATGAGGTGTGCTAACATGTTTGCTGAAGGGGTTGCAAAGCATTTATCATTCATTTACACTATCACAGAAAAGAATTCAGTTTTATTACAGAAAAAACTGCTCGCTGCGTGTTTTAGTTCTGTTTCAACATTTTAAACAAGATGAAATTCATATACGTTACTGAGGTTTACTACAAGATGCTTACATTAGAATATGATGTGAATCACATTTTATTTCATTTACAGGGGCACATAAAAGTTGCTGGATACAATACTGTATACGAAGTATTCTCTATTAGGGATGATTGCTAAAAGTCAGTTTTCACCTATGATACTGTGCTGTCCTCTAAAAAAAACCCACTTTTTTAATTTCTCACTATATAAAATTTAATAAAAAATACAAAACAATTTGAAGTAGCTACATTTTCACAGCCTGTCCTGACTAAGATTTTAATGTATAGTATTTTTTTTCCTATCAATATATTACAAAATGGCAGCAAATTAAACAAGACTTTGAAAAAAACCCACTTTTTTCTAAAAATAACCCACATGTAAAAACACTTCTAGAAATCAAAATATTAAACAGCAAAGTTTTTCTTTCATTATTAATTAGTTTTAAAACATAATTCTGCAAAAAAAAAAAAGAAAAAATAATAATAATATTTTAATAATTGTAAATTGAAGGATTTACAAATGAAAAATTATAAATGTAATTTTTTGCTTATTTTTTGAAAAACTAAATAAACTCTTAAGTAATTTTAAATGCTTTTATTATTGTAAATGGCATATAGAAACAGGACAAAAAGAAATTTTGACTTCTGTGATATTTTTGATTAAGTTCTAGGGTGGGTTTTTTTTAGGATACATTTTCCTGTGGGTTTTTTTTAGAGGACAGCACTATATACTTTTTTAATACTAGATTATACATATGATTTCTATAGACCGTGTATAGGGCTACGCAAAAGAACTAGGAAGAATTGCTGAGAATGAGAGTGAATTGCTGTTTTTTTTTTAATTTAATTCTACATTTTCAAGTTCAACTATATTTAGAAAGATGTGTTTGTAAAATATAAATATAATAATATACAAGGCTATTCAAAGAATTGGATGCATGCGCGCACCTATGAATGATAATTTCTGGAAGTACGATTTCAGTTGTTTTAAGCATGTTTATACTGCAATAATTTTGATCTTAACATGTTGCGTGTATATAAACTTGTTCGAATGCAAGGGCTGTACAAAATAATACAAATATACTGGCGTTAATTGGTAGAAATTGCTGAAAGTTTACTTTCATCTGCATTAATCGTTTTCTTATTATATTAAATTTTATCATTTTTTCATGCCGTTAAAACAAGCCTAAGAATATCCATTGATGACTTTGTCATTTTAATTTTTCAATAATTTGAACAATTTAAATTTACTAAGATTTAACAAAAACTTAAGGTTAGTAAGTATTAAAGAATGTTTACTTTGAAAGTTTTGATCAACTTGTTTGAAACTTTAAAGGAATATTGTTAATATTTATTACTTTTAATATTTGTTATTTTTAACAAAAAAGTACACCTTTAACAGCCGCAGAAAATGCGAAATTTGTCCACATCTTTCTTTAAGAGCCCACTTCAGACACGAGAAGAGATAAAAACTCTAATTTTAAGTCTATGGGGGCGTTAATTTCAAATTTCTTGCTTTATTTTAATAGATTTTTGCATTGGACAGCTGAGGACGATCAACAACCAGGCTAGTTTTTACTTTTTCGATTTTGGTTTTAGTTTTTTTTTTATAATATTGGGATAGTTTCAATTTCAGAACGGATTCCAAGCGGTCCCGAAAGAAAAAACTAAATATAATAATATACAAGGTTATCCAGAGAACTATATGCATGCACGCCTATGGATGATAAATTCTGGAAGTGCGATTTAAGTAGTTTTAAGCATGTTTATACTGGAATAAATTTTATCTTAACATGTGACGTGTATAAAATCTTGTTGCTAATGTAAGTGCTGTACAAAAGAATGCAAATACACTTCCGTTAAATGGTAGAAATTCCTGAAAGTTGATTTTCATCTGTATTACTCATTTTCTTATTATATTAATATTTAGCATATTTTTCATGCCATTAAAACATGCCTAAAAACATTCATTGATGACTTTATTATTTTAATTTTTCATAATTTGAACAATTTAAATTTACTAAGTTTTAACAAGAACTTAGAATTCGTAAGTTTTAAAGATTGTTAACTTTAAAAGTGTTGATCAATATGTTTGAAACTTAAAAAAAAAAAATTAATATTTATTATTTTTAATATTTGTCATTTTTATGGGGACAGTATACCTTTAAAAGTCGCAGAAAATGCGAAATTTGTCCTGTGTAACATATTTTTTATTAAGAGCCCACTCCATGCAACGGGAAGAAATGAAAATGCTAATTTTAAAGTCTATGGGGGCGTTATTTTCAAATTTCTCGCTTTGATTTTAATATTTTTGAATGATTTTTTTTTTGCATGGATAGCTGAGGGCGATCAACAACCAGGCTAGGTTTTACTTTTTCGATTTTAGTTATAGTTTTCTTTTATTATGATAGTTTCAATTTCAGAACCGATTCCACAAGTTTCGAAAGTATAAGTAATTTTTTTTTAAAATATCTCTAACCAAAATCAAAAAAGTCAAAAACAGCCCGGTTGTAGGTCGTTCTCAGCTATCCTATGCAAAAAATTTCATTTTAAAATATTAAAAAGGATGCGAGATATTTGAAAATAACGCTCCCATAGACTTAAGAATAGCGCTTACATTTTTTTCCTCGTTGTGATGGTAATATTTTGTGATATATTATAATCCATATTTATGGGCCGTTAATTAAAAGTAAAGTTCTTTTTAGTTACAATGCGTTGTGTAATGTTTGCAATAAAACCCTCTGTTCTTTGAGGTCAGCAATTGTAAAAAAATAGAAATAAATGAAACTTCTTACTTGGATCGTGTAGTCTGTAAAATAAATGAAGAGGAGACTTGATAACAATATAAATTGCATGTTTATTCCATCTTTTTAGAAGAGAAGAAAAAGCTTCCTGTTGGTCACCGTTCATAAATTAATTCAAGTTATTTAGTTAGTTTAAAAGTGCAGCATGAATCAAGAAATTATTAAGAAAAAATTTAACAGGAGTTGTTAAAAATCGCAGACATCGTTTACGCAAAAGCTCTTTACCGGATTCCACATTCATCGGCGTCGGCAGACCGGAGCCGGAGCCCGCGATCTTTTTAAAACCAAAACTAAGTCATGACAGCTCTCCAACAAAACAGATTCTGATTTAAAATTAACAGAATTTTTAATTTATAGTAAGAATACGGGGACTTCAAAAGTTACTGAAAGAAAAGATTTAAATCTATTAGAGAATTTAAAATATTAGCTAATGTCTTAATAAACAAATCCAAAAGAAAACATTTAAAAAGCTTTGTTTTAATTTGCTCCCCGCACAGCGAATGGACACACCTCCGAAAGATCAAACACCCATTCAATGCATATGTCGTGAGAGACTTGCTCCGATGACGTCATCACAATCGTACAAAGTTCAAAGGAGAAGCATCCCATACCAGGGGCAGCCGAACGTCAGCGAACTTGCCGATGTGCGGTGAAGCGAAATCGCCCGCGCAAAAATAAATATGGATTTAAGTTTAAAGAACATCGATGTATAAGGCAAAAGAAATAAAAAAGTAACATAATTTAAACACTGTGAGATTTCATCTCACACTCGTTACTACACTGTAAAAAAAGGACTAAATTACGGAAATACTACTGGCAATCTAGACGATAGTACTATTTCCGTATTTTAACGGAACTTTTTCCCTTTAAATTACAGAAAAAATCCGTTAAATTCCAGAAAAAACGGAAAATTTTGTGTAATTTACCGTAAAATATTTCCTTTAAAATAAGGAAATAGTACTGGCGTCTAGATTGCCAGTAGTATTTCCGTACTTTAGTCTTTTTTTTTTTTTTTTTTTTTTTTTTTTTTTACAGTGTTGTGTGTGTTCTCAAAGGTAACTTAAAGATATTTTTTGTAACTGTAAGGAAACGCGAAAATTTATCATTAACTATAATAATGTTAAACTGAAAATAAGGAGACTGTATGGTAAAATATTACATTTTATAAATGTCTGCTAGCTAACAAATTTATTTTCTGATACGTAGCTGTAACGGAACCCTGGTTTAACGGAATTCTCATTATTCCCCTAAAAATACCCGGCAATTGTATCTGCAAAGACGCAAATAACCCATCTAAAAAGGTATTTCGCACCTATTGTTTATGTTTCCGTCTTACCAAGTTTTATAGTGTCATGTTCTCAGCATGAGGGGGTCGAATTTTAATTACAACTAGGACCGGCATTTTTCATGAACTCTGCCTTTTTCTTTGGAGGGAAAATAAAATTTGATGTCGATACGAGTGTGTTTCGAAAGGTTATCAGCCCGACAAAGAAAATAGAAAAATTTTGACAATATTTCATTTTTTTAACGTATAGTTCCTTACAACTTATAAAATTTAAACCAATGAGTTTCCGACTTTTTATTATCTTCCGTATAATAAGCCTTATCTAACTTTGGAAATGAAGTGGTGGTCTCTGCTTTACCCCCATATTTTGAAGTGAATTTCCGACTACCGAGCCATTTCTTCAGGCTTGAGAAAAGGAAATAATCGCTGCGAGCAAAATCCGGTGCATGTGGAAGCACTACAGAGCGTAGGTCATTGACTTTCGTAGCGAAAACTACAGGCATGTGTTAACGAATGTGTTAAAGAACACTTTTTTTTGCTCAGGTATGGACGTTTTGTCGGAATAAGCACTCTTTAATTAGTCCCGTAGAAATGCATAACACTGTCCGGTGACGATTCTACCTTTTTGCCGGTGGTCTATGGTCACCACACTTTGTGAATTCCGAAAACCGTATCCATGGCTTTTCCAGCAGATGGAACCGTTTTCACTTTCTTTGACGCAATTTCAGCTGCTCTTTCACATTGTTTAGATTGCTGTTTCATCGCTAGTGAATAATGGCGGTTTCATGTTTCATCCACCGTTATAAGACGTTGGCGAAAATCAGCAGATTGGTTAAGTTTTCTAACTTAACCAGAAATCACCATAGTCCACATTACTGAAGACAGTGGGCCATCTGCCTTCTTTTGGAAAAAAAAAACGAACAGTGAAGATGGAGAAACTCATAAAATGATAAAGAAAGGGGGGGGGGGGTGAAGAAGGAGATCAATTTCACGAGGTTTAATTTGATTATGTTAATAAATGAAATGTTTTCATGAAGGAATTTTCAGCAGAAAGTCCACCCAAATCAGCATTTTATTGCAAAGTATATCTATACTAATATTATAAAGAAGTAAAGTTTGTTTGTTTGTTAGAGGTAATCTCTGGAGCTACCGAATCGATTTTAAAAGTAATGGTATCAAAATGATGGTGTTAGTCCAACTTAGAACATAGGCTATATTTTATGTCAGTGCCACTACCTCAAAGGGGATGCAGGAGCAAAAAACGTTCTAAAAATGCGATTTTTGCGTTACTGAAGGGCCTAAAAATATGAAATTTGGAATATTAGTTACTTATAAGATATAAATGATGTCTAAGTACAGTTCTTAAACAATTTGAAATTTAAAAGGGGTGAAAATGCACAAAAAGCGTTCTAAAAAACGTTCTAAATGGTAGTTTTTACACAATCTCAGGAAATACCAAACCGATTTAAAAAATATTGGTGTCAAAATGATGGTGACAACCCTTTCTGCAAGATTGGCTATGTTTTATGTTGGTGGCACTAAACCAAAGGGGGTGTAGGAGCAAAAAACGTTCTAAAAAACTTTCTAAATGGTATTTTTCACACAATCTCAGGAAATAACAAACCAATTTAAAAATACTGGTGTCAAAATGATGGTGACAACCCTTGCTCCAAGATAGACTATGCTTTATGTCGGTGCCTCTACACCAAAGGGGGTGCAGGAATAAAAAACGTTCTAAAAATGCGATTTTTGCGTTACTGAAGGGCCTAGAAATATGAAATTTGAAATATTAACTACTTATTAGATATAAAGGATTTTTAAGAACAGTTCTTAAACAATTCGAAATTTGAAATTGTGAAAATGCGTGAAAACCGTTCTAAAAAACGATCTAAATGGGGGTTTCTACACAATCTAAGGAAATACCAAACCGATCTAAAAAATAATGGCGTCAAAATGATGGTGGCAACCCTTGCTCCAACATGGGCTATGTTTTATGTCGGTGCCACTACCCGAAAGGGGATGCAGGAGAAAAACGTTCTAAATTGCGGTTTTTGCGTTACGGAAGGGCCTAGAATCGTGAAATTTGGAATGGTAGTTAGTTATAAGATATCAATGGTCTCTAAGGACATTTCCTAAAAAAAAAAAAATTACAGTGGGTCAAAATGCACAAAAAGCGTTGTAAAAACCTTTCTAAATTGCGATTTCTATGCAATCTCAGGAAGTTCTGAACCGATTTCAAATATAAAAACTAAAAACTAAACTCTGTGGCTATACAATCCAAGAAGGATCTGGCCGACAGTGCCCATCTCTGTTTTCTTGACCCTGGGCCCCGAGGTGCTATGAAGCATGCGTCTCGGCCAGGTGGTCAACATAACGCGAGACCCTCGGTGTTTAGTTCCCAAGCAAGCTTGGTACTCATTTTATCGATCCCGAAGGGATGAAGGGCTGAGTGAACCTTGCCCAGTAGGGAGTCAAACTCTCGACCTGCGGTGCAGCAGACAGGCGTGCTGACCACTACACCACTGGGCTTGATTTCAAATATAATGGTGTACAAATGAAGGTGACAGATCTTTCTCCATGATAGGCTATATTTTATATCTGTTTCCACTACTCCAGAGGAGATGCAGGAGCAAAATGCGCGAAAAGCGTTCTAAAAACGTTCTAAATGCCGATTTGTCAGCAATATCTCAGGAAGAATCAAACTGATTTCAAACGTAATGGTAGGAAATTGATGCTGACAGCCTCTGCTCTTACATAGACGCTATTTTATGTCGGTATCACTATCACCTAGACGTTGCAGGAGCAAAAAAGCGTTCTAAATTTCGATTTTTGTGATCGGTAGCGGCTAACAACTTAAAATTAGGCAAAGTACATATTTATTAGATATAAATGATCTTTAAGAAGAGTTTCGAAAAAATTGGAAACTTAAAAAGGGGTGAAAATGCGCGAAAGCGTTCTGAAAACGTTGTAAATTGCGATTTCTACTCAATCTCTGGAAATACCAAAGCTATTTCAAAAGTAATGGTTGCAAATCAATGGTGACAGTCCCTGCTATAATATAGGTTATATTTTATGTTGCTGTCACTAACATCTGAGGGTTGCAAAAACAAAACATGTTCTAATTTGCGTTTTTTGCACAACTGAGGGGTCTAACACATTGAAATATGGCATGATATTTACTTACAAGATGCAACTGATTTCTAAGAACAGTCGAAAGAAAATTCCAAATTTAAAAAGATGAAGTGAGCGAAAAGCGTTATTAATTACAATTTTTAAGCAAACTAATAAAATACCAAACCGATTAAAAAAATAATGATGACAAATTGTTGGTGATAGAAACTGCTCAAAAATAAGCTATAATTTATGTCTGTGCCAGTACCACCAGAGGGTTGCAGGAGCTAAAAAGTTTCTAAATTGCGATTTCTGTGATACTGAAAAGGCTAGAAACTTTAAATATTTCATGGTACAAGATTAATTTTAACACAATTAATCTAATTGGTAAACAAATTAAGGTTAGCTGGGTGAAAGAGTTCGACCAGAATCGTCCGGGATAGCTCAGATGGCAGAGCACTGGCGGCTTCAGCCAGGAGGTCCCGGGTTCGAATTCTGGTCCGGACATTTTTCGCCCAGTTGGAATTTCACATCTAATATTTCATGGTAGTTACTTATAAAATATAAATGCCCTCGAAGGACTGTCGAAAATAAATTCGAATTAAACAGGGGTGAAGGGAAGGGGAGGTGCGAAAAGCGTTCGAAAAAAGTCCTAAATTACGATTTCTATGCAATTTCAGAGAATATAAACCGATTATAAAAGTAATAATAGTTTCGAATCAATCGTAACAGTCTCTGATCCTACACAGGCTATATTTTATGCCGATGATTCTACCACCTGGGGTTCACAGGAACAACATCGTTCTAAAAAGCCTTTAAAAGCTTTCTAAATTACGTTTCTGTGGAATATTAGGAAAAAAACCGATTTCAAAATTAATTTTGGCAAATTAATGGTGACAGTTCCTATTTCAGTATAGCCCTTTATCTTGAGAGAGGTGGTAGGACTTGGAATTTGACATGATAGTTAATTTTAAGATGTAAGAAGATGGTTTCTAAAAAATTCAAAACTTCAAATGAATACTGAAATGAGCGTATTAATTGAGCATAAAAGTTTCAAAATATTTTCTAAATTATCATTTTTTTAGTTATATTTCGTTTTATTAATTTAAGCCTCATTTCTGCCTAATGCAGTGTGATAATGATATTTAGTCAAACTGTGTTTTAAATAGTAATTGTATATAGTATTTGTATATAGTAATAGTAATTGTATTTAAATAGTATTGTAAATAGTAAATAGTAATGTTTTTGAATTATTCCTAAAAGTAATAAGTACCTTTTAATAAAATAACATATTACTTTTTAATAAAATAAAAATTTAGTTAGTACTTTTTAATAAAAATTAGACATATAAATATTACTTGGCATATTTCAAATATTACGCGAGCAAAGTCGCGGGGTTTGCTAGTATCTGATAAAATCATAATAGAACCTTCACTTTTGAGTTTGCCAAATTCGATCTATAAGCGATGACCTAACGGAGGCAAATCAGGCAAATTTCTAACACTTGTTTTAAAATGTTATTATTGTCTTAATTAACTGAAATTATTAAAAACGATAAAAAAAATTTAAAAATTTGTATTAGAAGTATGCCTACTTCATCCTCGTGAAGTCGGAAGCTACGGTTCGATCCAGCACATTTAGGCCTGAAACTTTTTCTATAAGCAAGACTCTATGATTGAATATCAGTCATAATTGATTGTATCAGTTTCTAAGTCTTTGTTGTCTAAAAATTTTAAAGTAGAGATCTCCTCGGATAGAAATTTCTTGTTCCCGGTTTTACTTTGCAGCCTCTACTTGAACTTGCCGATCAAGACAATGTTAAGCTATCATTCATTGGTGCCCCTAAAATGTTTTTATCAGTTTGTTAAAAATGTCCTACTGACATTTTCTACGTAAATAACGCAGACTTTCACAGTGATAGACTTGTTGATGACGGTATTATCCTTCTCCTATAATTCTTGAAAAGCTAATGACAAATTTACTAACTGTTGCTTTGTTAGCCTTAATTTCCTCTCTACTCATTTTATAAAACTGTGTCATTGAATAATGAATTGTAGTAAACGAAAGAATGTGCCATTACAAATACAACATGAAATAAAAATTTTAAGTGACGCAATCTTTAACAGGATACCAATGTAAATTGAAAGTAAAGATGGAGTGTTATTAAAATTTATAGAAAAAGACCAGAGAAGAATCCATTACCAAATTCCGATTTTGAGACTGATGCAAAAGTTTTTCGCATATTGTTGATGGAAATTAAAGAAAATGTATTTCGTGAAAATTTCAATTCCTAGCAGTTACATAATTAGCGCTCATCTGGCTAAAGATTCGAAGTATTTTCTCAAATCTTCCAAAAAATAAAATATCTTATCCTCAAAATGTTTTGAAGTGATCTAAATAAACGGTCATTCGACGATGCAAGTTTTGGAGAATGGTTCTTGGATTGAAACATTAACATTTCATCTCAATTATAACAGTTTGTGTCTGAAGTGGGCTAGATACATGTGGTCTTGCAGTCTTGTTGGAAAACAATGCCTAATCGTTGATTATTTGAAGCTGCTTCTAGCGGATTGCTTGATTTAATTCACTTAATTATAAACAGTATTTCTTCAAATTAATGCTGTATTTTCTGAGTAACATCTATTAATAAACAATTTTCTTGTCTCACTGAATGCGAAAAAAAATCTTCTGTGGGAAGGAACTGACTTTTGCTTTTATTAAAATGCCTCTTCGATGTAGTCATCAATGTAGTCTAAATAATCATTAACATTGTTATTATTCCTTATATACCATGAATTACGAATATAATCTGAAAATAAAAACTATGCGTAAATCTGGTTTTTGAATAATGTAGAATAACGTTGTTTTAAAAATATTGACATGTTTTGTAGAAATTGAGTCGTGCTAAAGTTTTAGCTTCATGAAACTGCTAATTTACCAAACTAATTTATAAACTAATAAAAACAGTTTCTTAGCAACAACGAATGATAGCTTAACACTGTCATGATCGGCAAGTTCAAGTAAAGACTATAAACTAAAAGCACTGCTAATTTACCAAATTCCGATATAGGACACAGATTGGTAAAGGATATTACGGCAACTCCTCCTTAACTTGGAAGTAAAGGAAGAAGATGGAGAACGTCTGGAGATATTTGACTGTAAGCTTGCAACTGACAAGGTTAAAGAAAATCTCTATCAGCAATGTGGGGAAAATAAAATTATAACTTAATCTAAAGATAAAGATGCAGATAAAAATAAATTTATTTTCTCTGACTTCTGATAATGAAAAAGAATGCTTTGGTAAAATTGGAAGAAATTCGAAATATTGCTTTGAAATGGAATTCTAAGAAACTCATTATCAGAATTGCATATCAATGTAATGAAAAATCCAAGAAGTTTTCAGAGAAAATAAAAACAAAGTCTTTCTCAAACAATTGTAGAAAAAAAACTACAACTGTATTTGTTACAAAAAACTCCAAATTCAGAGTGATGAATTAAAAAAGGTTTTTATACACAATCTAGGTATAAAATCACAGATAGGATGTTTTTGTGCCTGTCCACAGATTCCTATATAGTGATACAAGATTTCACAGGAAGGGATTTGCTCGACGGGTGGCAATTGCACAGACCATCAGCTCATCAAGTTGAAGACTGAAATTTTAGGATTAGATAGAACTCAATTAGCATATTAAAATGCAAATGGTCTGCCAAGTCATATCTTGATAGAAAACACCTGCAGACCGGAGTTTAGTATTTGATCGATTGGTTTATCATTGTATTTTCCTGCACCCAAATGTATGAAAACATTGAAGTTTGGGTGCATGAAAACACAATGGTAAACCTGCAGATCAACCACTAAATTGAGGTTCTGCAGATGGTTTCCACCAAGATACGACTTGGCAGACCAATGCATATAACTTGTATATGAAATAAACGGTCAAGTACGAGTATTACTCGCGCTCAGAGGGATCCGTACAATAAATTTATGAATTATTAACTGTATTATTTAAAAGAATAATGAAACTTTGTAAAAACCTATACAACGTAGAAGGCGGTATAGCTGAATATATTAGAAAAGTATGAATGAGTATACAACAAAAGTTCAAAGAGATATGAAGCCGCAATAAAATTAAATATTGCTATTTTGTATAACTCTTTTTTAAACTTATCTTAATCTGCATATGATGAACTTAATTCGGTACTGACAATAAAAGTACTGCATGTTTAAATTTCATATGGCATTTCATAAAACTAAATTCAACATAGTAATATTTTTCTTTTTACAGTGTAGCTGAAAGAAAATTCTTGTTCAAAGTTTAAACTTGGCATTGTACTAAGCGCGCTTCGAAAGGAGGTCGCAAAGATGCAACTCGACTTTGTCCGTGCCGCGTTTTTTCAAATAGGTCTTTAATTATCATTTAAAGACACGGGCATCGTATTGAGAGATCCACTCAACACAAACTAGTCGCGAATCCCATAGTGTTTATGCGATTAATTCTAATTAAATTGGTCTGTTTTTAACAATTTGATATTTACTGCTTTTATGCTGCTACTGGGTATTGCATTACACAAATATATCATTAAAAGTTGTTATCTAGTATTTAAAAACCGATGGTATATAGAGTACGCCGCCTCTGCCATTATGTATGTCCAAACCAACCGTGTCTTTAAGGGTTGAGGCTCTTGCCCCTGCCAGCGAAGGCACTCACGAGCTAATGCTAATCGTATGGGGAAGGATTTTTCTAATATCTCTTTTGCATTTCGATATTTTAAAATATTTTTTTTGGCATTGTATAGCCGAGATCCGTCTCTACATCGCACGTTTCTTTACTTTTTCCTCCCCATAGGATTAGCATTAGCTCCTTATTGTCTTCGCCGGCAGGGACATGAGTCTTAATATCTCGGCGAATTACCAACGATTTTTTTTTCGAAAATCATTATAAAAAATGCTTTTATACTTTTGATACGATAGGCACCTTTAGCGCTCTTCGATACCTTTGCTGAATGCCCGCAAATAGAAATCTGTATGTAACAGAAAAATGCGCTTTTATGAAAAACTATGCCACCTTGGGCAATCGCTATAATTTCCCTGCAAGTATTAAATTAACCTCTACTACCTCTAATTTTTTTCATAATTTTAGTTTCAGTAGATTCGGAAACAGAAGGGGGGGGGGGGGCATATTTTTGCACTACATTTTGGACGATATCTCTGAAATTATAATATCTAAAATTAAAAGAAATGTATTTTTGAGTTCGGCGTTACGTAATCTTTTAACCGATACCCCACACGATATACAAAGAAAATATATTTCTTTTTCAAATAACCTAATTAGCCCCTCTACGTTTCCCCCACATATATTTGTAAATGTCTAATAATCTGTAAATATGTGGGTCAATAGTCTTTATTACATCCCCCACTTTGAACATTCGACGTTCCGTAGTTTACGAGTAAAATGGCTGTGACAGACAGACAGACACAGGAGTGATCTTATAATGATTCCGTTTATACTTTTTAAGTACGGAACCCTAAAATCATGATTATTGCAACTAAGAAATACAAAAACATAAGAAGATGAATTATTGACAATAAATAAAACAAGAAAGGAAAACCATGTGCCAAGTATGGATTATGAACCCTTTCCTACATTTTTAGTTCAGTTAGAAAAACATAACACATTTGAAAATACACATTTATTAATTCCTAACAATAGACGGAAACGTACTTCAATTGTTTTGTGAAGGTCTGTATGTTCCTTGCAAATTTTTATACACGCCACATACTGAGCTGAAATTTAATTCAGAAATAAATACGCTGAAAATTATTGAAATCACATTTCTAAGGCTAACATTAGCCTAAGAATTGCTATCCATGGACGGCCATGTATCCAGTTTTTTGGCATACCATTATTTATTTATATGCTACAATGTCATTTAGCCGACGAGACATTTAGCAGACAGCAATTAGACGACAGGATGTTTAGCCGACATGACAATTAGTCGACAGCGACAGTTAGCCGACAAGATATTTAGCCGACAATATATTTAGCCGACAGAGGACAATTATTCGACATGGACATTCATCTGACAGGACATTCATCCGACTTAAATGTAACGTAACTGTAATCTGATCTTAACCTAATTATAACCTAAGTATAAACTAACTCTAGCGTAACTGTAACCTAACCAATACCAAACTGTAACGTAGCTATAACCCATCTGTAACATAAACTTAACCTAAGTGTAACATAACCGTAACCTAAATGAAACCTAACAGTAACCTAATTGTAGCCTAAATGTAACCTAACTGGGACGTAACCGTAATCTAACTGTAACTAACGTTTACCTAGTTATAACCTAATCGTATGCTAACTGTAATGTAACTGTAACATAACTTTAACATGACCAAGCTGTAACCTAAGCGTATTCTAATTATCTCCTAAACGTAACCTAATTGTAACCTAACAGTTATTTAACCGTAATCTAAACGTAACCTAAGTGTAACGTAACCGTAACCTAAGGGTAACCTAATTATAAAGTAACCGTAACCTAATTGAAACACAACAGTAACCTAATTGTAGCCTAAATATAATTTAACTGGGACGTAACCGTAATCTAACTGTAACTAACGTTTACCTAATTATAACCTAATCGTATGCTAGCAGTACTGTAACTGTAACACAACTTTACCATAACCAAGCTGTAGCCTAAGCGTAATCTAATTATCACCTAAACGTAACCTAATTACAACCGAACAGTTACCTAACCATAATCTAAACGTAACCTAAGTGTAACCTAATTATGAAGTAACCGTAACAAAACTAAAACCTAACAGTAACCTAATTGTAGCCTAAATGTAACCTAACTGGGACGTAGCCGTAATCTAACTGTAACTAACGTTTACCTAGTTATAACCTAATCATATGCTAACTGTTATGTAACTGTAACATAACTTTACCATGACCAAGCTGTAACCTAAGTGTAATCTAATTATCACCTAAACGCAACATAATTATAACCTAACAGTTACCTAACCGTAATCTAAGAGTAACTAATCGCAACTGTAACCAAACTGTAAATTAACTGTAACCTAGCGGGAGGTACATAATATGAAAGAGTGATCAAAGGGCTGCCCAGTCCAATGATATATCACTTGAGGGATGTCGGAAAAGTCAGAAAAATGCTCCCGGTGATACAAATTGGGGGAGGGGGGACGGGAGGTACATAATATGAAAGAGTGATCAAAGGGCTCCAATGCGATGTATCTCATGAGGGGTGTCGAAAAATGTTAGAAAAGTGCCGGCTAATTATACTATCAGCTAAATGTCCTGTCGGCTAATCGCCTTTTCGGCTAAATGTCCTCCCGGCTAATTGCCACGTTCGGCCAGTTGCCTATCGGCCAATTGTCTGTATTGCTAAAATTATTGCTATATGTCCGTTTCAGTCAATTGTCCTGTATGCTGTATGTAAATTTCAGCTAATCGTGTTGTCGGCTATATGTACGTATCGGCTAAATGCACGTGTCAGCTAACTGCTATCTGCTAAATGTCTTGACGGCTATTTGGTTGTCGGCTAAATGTCTGCCACCGGCTACGGGTCAAACATCTATACTAAAAGTAGTTGAGCTTGAAAATGCATAAATCAAATTAAAAAACACCTTTCAGTAATTCATGGTCATTCTCGGTACTACTAATGAAATCTTTTGTGTAGTGTCTATGCAATTCATATACACCACCTATGTGCCTGTGCAAAAATATTAATTTAACTTAACTTATACCATAACTTATCATAAATCAAACATATCATAATTTAAAACTCACTTTCAGCAATCATCCCTAATGTTTCCCTGTAAATGAACAATAAATGCGATGCACACCATATTCTTATCCAAACATCTTGCACTCTTTGTCTCCCCTTCTTCGGAAATTTCGCTTCCCGTTTTGCTCCCTTTACAGTATCAATGTTTAAAATCTTTAAAATTCTTTAATGTTTTCTTTAATTTTCTGTTTTATTTGTTACTTTAAACTAACAATAAATAATCAGTCATAAATTTCATTATCAATTTATTTCACCACATTCCTTTCATTAAAAGTTCTTGTAAATTGCCCCTTCCGAAAATGTCATTTCTCCCTTTTGCTCCCTCACCCACGGTACCCATATTTTTAAATAAAAACCCTTTAAAACTCTTTAAATTTTTTTAATCTTTTCTGCTCAATTTGCCGCTTTATTTTAACAATAAACAAACGATCATAAAAATTTCTCCCCCCCACCCCCCACCCCAACTGAAATTGGTATTTCCTCCTCGCCTCTCCCTCTTACCAAGCATCTGAAATTTAAATCCCTTAAAATTTTTTCGTTTATTATTTTTTTAACCTATTTGTAAATATTTTCTAAGGTAAGTAAATAATAAGTCACCAATAAACTTCCCTCCCTCCCCTCCCGCAAAAAAAGAACCAATTCTGCTTATTCCTCTTTTTTCATTCAGGTCACAAAATTTTAACCTTAAAAGTCATTGCTTTTTCTAAATCATTTTGTACTCTATCTGTTAATTTATTGTAATCATAAATAATCAATCATATAACTATACTCCTCCCCCACCAAAATTGACGTTTGTTCTGACTCTACCCTTACCAAGAACACAAAATTTAGTCTTTTTTTGTCCTATTTCTTATTCTTTAGTAAGGTAAAGAAATAAGTCATCAAATAAAATCCCCCCCCCTTTTTTCTTCTTTCCTTTATTTAAGTTTAAAATCTTTGAAAATCTTTTTTTAATACATTTTCAGCTTTATCTGTTTCATATTGAACAATAAATAATCGATTATATAATTTCTTCCACCCCCATATAAAATTGACGTTTTCTTTTCTCCCTCCATTATTTCCATGCTCATAAAATTTAAAGTCTCTAAAACTCCTGATTTCAATGTTTTTGCCCTATTTGTAAATCTTTAATAAGTTACATAATCAGTCATCTATTAATCTATTAAACTCACCCCCCCCCCCCCCCAAAAAAAAAAAAAATAAATAAAAAAAAAAAATCTGTTTCTTCCCTTGTCTTACCCTCAACTCATGAAGTTAAAAAAATCTAATTTACAGTCTTTAAAACTTTTTAATTTTTACTTTTTTTGGTCCTAATTATAAATCTCTACTATCTATAATATTAAGTAAATCTTTTCAACTATGTGCGAAAGTGTTAACAATAAAACGATAGGTATACATTTAATTATGCACAAAACACATTTTAACTGTATTTCTGAAAGGAAAATGTCTATAGAGATATATTTCAAAGGAAAATATTGTGTTTTCTCGTCAACGTGCAAGTATATTCTCAAAATCTTTTAAAATCCTTTCATTCGGACTAGCTCAGAAAGAACCACCAAACTTAGATACCAAAGGTGTTATCGACTAAGCCGAATACATCAATAAACAAAAAAAGAAAAATCATGCTTCAAAACTTTCCAACACTTTCAGAACACCGTAACAAAACTTCGCCGTTTAATAAAGTAAAGAAGTTACCTAGCTAAACATTTGTAAAACGTATGACACATTTGAAAAGCAGATTTCAACAATTGCGCCCATAACCCGGAAGATATTCCAATTCTTTTGTGCAGCTCTGTATATGATATGTTTGTAGAGATTCTACATACTATGTTAAAATTTAATTTTGTAAGAAAATACATAAAACAGTTGAAAATTCACCCTCGGCAATTTCTACCAATAGACGGAAACATACTTGAATTATTTTGTGTAGCCCTGTATATAGCATACAGATTTTTATACACGTCAAATATTAAGCTGAAATCCAATTCAAGCAAAAACATGCTTAAAATTACTGAAATCACACTTCTAGGAATTATTTTCCATAGGCGGCAATGTATCCAGTTTGTTTAATATCCCTGTATAGGATTTTATTTGTATGATACAAACACCTCTTAGCATAATAAATGTAGTTGATCTTGTACATTTATAACTAAAGAAACCAAGCATCTTTAAGCCATTCATACTCATTCTCAGTAATGTTTACGAATTCTTTTGTGTAGTCCTGGTCTGTAAAATTTAAGCACACCATGTAGTACGCAAAAAATTAGTTAAACTTAAAAACGCATTCTGTAATTGAAAATGCACTTTCAGCATTAATTTTTAATAACTAACACGTCGGATACAGTATTGTATCAAAATATTTTATGTGTCCCTGTAAATGAACGCTAAATGAAATGCAAACCATATTCTAATGCAAGCATCTTGTAACAAATCGAAGTAATGTGCATCTATTTCGTCATGTTTGAAATAATGTAACGTAATCGAAATACACTACAAACAGTTTTTCCTCGTAGACCATATATAACCAAGCTCTTTTGTCTGACCCCATAAATAATTGTTAAATGCTCATGTTGTACAGAAAGTAGGCTTAGAACACCTCAGAAATTCATATCAATTTCATTATCATTGTGACAGAGTTATATCAATCAAATACTCCGCAAACGATATTTCGTCATGGGCTATAACATAACGAAATACTTTTGAGTCCCCTATACTCGTACTTTAAGCGTTACACATAACTTAGTCTATAGTAACCATTTAAAAGTGTATCTTAAAGTATGTAAAATTAACTATGTTTAAGATCGTGTAACACTATTAAAATGCACCCTAAATGATCCCCCCCCCCCCCATAGACCATAATGTAAGAGAATACGTTTGAGTGCGTCTGTAAATAAACCATGAATGGTAATTCATTCGATATTCATTTTGAATACCGAACATACCATGATGATTTTGAATATCGTATATCAATTACATGGCAATCCGACTACATTTACGCTATTTAGAGCACGGACAGACAGACAGACAGACGGACTTACAAACCGAATTCATAAACACTTTTAAACTTTCTTGGAGCGTGTTAAAAATGAAAAAAAAAATGTAATGAAAATAAAAGTATTTTAGTGTTATTTAGATTACGAACCGCTACAAAAATATTCTTATCTGACTGCATCATTTAAAATATATTTAGTGTTCAGAAATCCCCCCCCCCCCACACACACACACTTATAAATAGTTCTTATAAATTTCTTGATAAATTTCACGTTTTAAAAAGAATCCCCACAAAAGATAGTTATTTTAGAATATTTGTACCTGATATTTCCCCCCTCATTCAATATCTCCCCCTTGATTTTAAATGTAATTGCGTTATGTGAAATAAAATAGTGTTTGTACGGCAATAATTTCAATTTTATGCTTGTAAAAACTGTAAAATGAATCTGAATATAAAAAAAAAAGAAATGTATCTAAATAAAATATTCATTTATTTTCTGAAATCGTTTTAGTTTTTGCACTCTTATCATAAACAGATTAAAATTCTTTTTACGGCTTTTAATGTTATCGAGGGTATCCACAAAGCAGCGGCTTTGATCTACGCTAAAAGCGAAGACGGTTGAAAAAAGTCCTTCCGGCCAGTGCCGGGAGGAAGAGGTAGCTTTCATAATCCTTATTTTTAAAAAGCCAACTTATATCATGCAAACACACGAAGCTCAATTTAGTGGAAACCGAATATAGGAGATTCGATACTAATTTTTATCAATATAATGAATGAGAATTTCGCGAAATTAGTCAGCTTTATCCAAGCTGCCTTTCTTTAAAGTAACTTATATTTGGCTGCCAAATTCGGCAATTTCTTAAAGTGCCTGTCATTTTAAGACAACATGGTGGATGAGGCTAAGCAGTGAACTTGGTCGAGACCTTAGTAATTGCTGTGCACATGCTCACTCACATCGGAATCGGTTAATATATAGGAGTGCTGTCGCATGCAAAAAATCAGATTTTTCAAAATGTCACCCACAATAGAAATTGAAACTGCTATATCTGAGCCATTTTTTAAGGTAAAGACAAACAAAAAATGCTCCTGAATCCTTATATTAAGATCAAATACTTAAGAAAGAAACCTTTTTCAATTTCTAATTTTTTTGCAACTCACTTTAAATATATATATATTTTTTTAATTTAATGGCTGCCATTTTGAAACAAGATGGCTGATGAATCTGGCCAGCGAACTTGGTCGAGGTGTTGATGTATACTATCCACATGCCTTCTTACATCGAAATAGGCGAATACGTGTGTTATCGCGTGACAAATACAAGATCGTTTCAAAATGTTAGCCATGCTAGAAATTCAAAGTGCTATAAGTCAACCATTTTTTTATGATATCAACAAAAGAACAAATTTTCAGAAACAAAAACTGCTCCGGTATCTTTGTATCAAGGCCAAACACATAAAAAAAATCTTTTTCATTTTCCAATTTTTTAATACCTCATTTTGAATTTTAAATTTAATTTTTTTAAATGGCAACCCTTTTGAAACAAGATGGCGAATGAAGCTGGCCAACGAACTCGGACGAGACATTGGTATGTACTATGTACAGACCAAGTTACATCCAAATCGGTTCATAAATACGCCTGTTATCGCGTGACAAAAATCAGGTCGTTTTAAAATGTCAGCCACAAGAGAATTCAAAATGCTATTACTCAGCCATTTTTTTTTTAGATATAGACGAAAAAAAAACTGTTCCGCAATCTTTGTATTAAGGTCAAACACATACAAAAAAATCTTTTTCATTTTCCAATTTTTTGGTATCTCATTTAATTTTTTTTTTTAATTTTTTTAAATGGCCGCCATTTTGAAACAAGATGGCGGATGAAGCTGGCCAACGAACTCGTTCGAGATATTTGTATGTACCATGAACACACCAAGGTACATCCAAGTCGGTTCATAAATACGCCTGTTATTACGAGAGAAAAATCAGGACGTTTGAAAATGTCAGCCACGCTAGAAATTCAAAATTATAACTCAGCCATTTCTTAAGATATAGACGAAACAAAAACTGCTCCCGAATCTTTTTATCAAGGTCAAACACATAAGAAGAAAATATTTTTTCAGTTTTCAATTTTTGGTACCACATTTCAAATTTAAATTTTTCTTAAAAATTTAAATGGCCGCCATTTTTAAACAAGATGGCAGGTGAAGCTGGCCAACGAACCCGGTCGAGACATTGGTATGTACTATGTATAAACGAAGTTACATCCAAATCGGTTCATAAATACGCCTTTTATCGCGTGACAAAATTCAGGACGTTTCAAAATGTCAGCCACGCTAGAAATTCAAAATGCTATAACTCAGCCATTTTTTAAGATATAGACGAAAAAAAAACTGCTCCGAAATCTTTGTGTAAAGGTCAAATACATAAGAAAAAAATATTTTTCCATTTTCAAATTTTTGGTACCACATTTCAAATTTTAAATTTAAAAAAAAAATTTAAATGGCCGCCATTTTGAAACAAAATGGCGGATGAAGCTGGCCAACGAACTCGGTCGAGAGATTGGTATGTACTATGTACACACCGAATTACATCCAAATCGGTTCATAAATACGCCTTTTATCGCGTGACAAAATTCAGGACGTTTCAAAATGTCAGCCACGCTAGAAATTCAAAATGCTATAACTCAGCCATTTTTTAAGATATAGACGAAACAAAAACTGCTCTGGAATCTTTGTATAAAGGTCAAATACATAAGAAAAAAATATTTTTCCATTTTTAATTTTTTGGTACCACATTTCAAGTTTTAAATTTTTTTAAAAATTTTAAATGGCCGCCATTTTGAAACAAAACGGCGGATGAAGCTGGCCAACGAACTCGGTCGAGACATTGGTATGTACTATGTACACACCGAATTACATCGAAACCGGTTCATAATTACGGGAGTTACAGTGTGACATAGGTCAGATATATATATATATATATATATATATATATATATATATATATATATATATATATATATATATCAATTTTGAACGGAGGGTGGTTTCGGGGTCTGGGGGTCATGATCGATGAAAATATACCAAAATTTTTTGAAATCGCTTTCCTCCGAACGGCTGCAATAGGTAGCTTTTTTGTAAAGAAAGCTACCTAAAAAAAAATTCTTTAGACCTGAAACTCACTGGAAATGATCAAATGTAGCTCTCAGCCGAAAGGAGGTGGGGGGTGGAATCGAGACAGATAATTGGCCATTTGCTGATTGGAAGAGTTCCCTTGTCAATCATTTGAATTTAGACCATCCTTCCAATTTAGCTAAAACGCGAGCGGCCATCTTGTTTTCATTTCGCCTGTGACTGCAGTGTCCTCTTAACTTTACGCTGTGATAAGCTTCGATTTTGACGACAAATTGATTTGTCGATTTAACTGACGACCAACATGATTTCTGTTTGGATTAGTGAAAAGTTCCGTAAGCGGTTTTGTAGCCAATTGGGATATATTAGAAAGCATGGCTTCGCGTAAATCTAATTTAGGTAATTGTTGTAACTTTTTTATTTATTTGTTTTTGTGTGGCAAACATCTACATTTGAAATTAAAAATTTGGTCCCGTGGTTTGTGTAACTGCTGTTTGTATAATTAATTATATAAAACATGTTTATATAAATAATATGTAACTTGAATAGTATTCGTGGACACAATTAGCAAATATGTTTACATTATACTCCATGTTTATATAAATAATTGCTATATAATACTTTTGAAACGTTGAAATCACATTGATGTCAACATCTCTTTGTCACCAACTTTGCTCCAAACCTGACTATGGAACTTTAGCCGAAGATTGCTGGGAAACAAATGTTAACTCGTTAAGCTTTGGCTATAAATTTCCAGTTATATTAATCCAACCAGTTTCTCCATAATTTTGCATATTTGCCCTTTATTAGATAGTTTACATGTGAAGAGTAAGAAGCTATCTATTGCAGCTGACCGGACGAAAGCAATTCCAGAAAATATCGTACATTTTTACGGTTCATAAACCCTACACACGCTCCGTGCAAATTTTGATTTATACATATGTAATTTATTTTTCTCAAGCAGTAGCACTCGTATTTATAAACTGATTAGGATGCGACTGAGCATGTGTACAGGGGTTGCCACAATCTCGACCGAGTTCGTTGGCCAGCTTGATTCGCCATCATATTTCAAAATGTCGGCCATTTACATATTTCGAAATCAAGAAATATAAATTAGAAATAAAAATTATGGTTTACGTAAGTGTTAGACCTTAATACAAGGATTCCAGGTCATTTTTTATTTCTCCTCTGCAGGGGCGGACTGGCCCACCCCGCTAACCCGCGATCGCGGGTTGGGCCAAACTGGTGTAGTGGGCCAAAAAAAGTAATTTGAGGTTTTGTTTTAATAAAACTAAAAAAATAATAATAATTCTGAAAATGAATTTTTTCCTTTTTTTCTGTGAAGTATTTTTTTTTCCTTGATCGGGTAAGTCCTAATTTATCCTTTCCCTATTCCATCAGCAGTATTTGGAATATCTGTGCAAATTACTCATTTTGTATAGAAGACGAGAGATAGGGGATAAAGTAAAAAGCACATATGGTCAGTGAAGGATGGGAAGTTTTTTGGTGGGATGGGTCTAACTGTCGACATTTGAGTAGTAACAAAAGACAGTCAAGGATTAGCTTACATATCTAGGGATAATCTACAGATCAAGGATCTTGGGAGGCAAGAATTATCTTATAGAGAAAAACGAGAGGAGGTAGGGACAGACTTGAATAGTAGAGACGTTATAAACACTGCAATTTTTTAGATTTATTAATACTGCTATGTAAATATGATCAAATTTTGCACGGTCATATAGCACATGCTATCGAGAAAGAAGATCTTCAGAAAGTATGAAGAAGGCTAGAATAGAGAAGAAAGAAGAACAAAATGAAAATCCTAAACGGCATGGAAGAGGTTCGTTGATTAAGTTTAGTCCAAGTCATTTATAAATGAGTTAATCGCTCATCTTTCCATTCAGATCCAAATAAACATTGCCGATGAAGTAAAACAGTCAGGTTCATCCAGTATTGATATAGATTTCACACAAGATATATCGCTAATGGAGCATTTGGTGCTTTGTGTTTGTTATGTGCAGCATGGTAAATTGAAGGTTAGTTTTTAAAATTGGTTGATATACCAAAACAACGGCGAAAACCCTCCATCTCCAAATAAAAGAAGAACTTAAAATGTTAAAACTCCTTTCTTCACAAATAGTTAGCACTTCTTTTGATGGTGCAGCAAATAATGAATGGGAGATATAAATGTCTGCAGGCAGAATTGAAAAAGGACAATCTAGATATACATCATGCGCGTTGTTATACACATGTGCTAAATTTGTTTCTGTCAGATGCAACAGAATGTTGCAAATTCGCAAAGGACTTCTTGGGCTTAAATCAAGCTACAACTGTGTTTATCTCCGAGTAATATAAACGAATGCAAGCGTGGACTTTAGTGAATAAGAGGTGTGTAGGTGGAAATAAATTTCTTCGACGATTACAAAAACTATATCCTACTAGGTGGTGGATTAAGGATCTAGCACTTAATAGCATGTTTGACGAGTCTTTAAAAACTTTTAAAGATCTACGTAAGGTTTCAATATTGCTTAATCCATGGAGCACACGCAGATAAATCTCACCCCAATCACATTTTTTCTTTAAAAAAAAGGATAAATTTTTTGAGGACGCTTCTGACCTGCCTTGTACTTTCAACGTCAAGGTCGAGAAAGGGTGGGTGAAGCAATGTCTTTTCTTTTTTTGCTAGGCTGGGAAATACATACCTCTTGGGATTAAATAATCCCGCGCGTATACAAACGTTTCGTTTTTAATACGTTCATTTCTTATGCGATAACACACACAAAAATAATTTTAATGAAAGACTAACATAAAAGCTACTTGTATAAATTGATGAAAGGGTATTAATTGTAATTAATATCGATTTTGTGAAATAATTCATCTTTTAAGGTGCAAAACAAATCGTTTTCATATTTTCTAAAAAAAACGTGATTTTTACAGAAACTGCAACAAAATCTGAAAATAAATATGAAAAGCATGATTTTCCCGCCAAAGAAGCAGTCTTGATGCATGTTACAGTATAGAGTTGTAGATTTGTTTTTAAAACGCATTTAGACAAAAATATAATGGGAGACAAAATGGGGTGATATTTATTCCACGCGCGTAGTAAGGTAATGGACAGGAGCGTGTGTGCTGACAGGTTAAGACTTACAAGCTATCACCAAAATGGACGAATTCCTGTCACATGTATCATTTTCGGAAAGATAACTAATTAATAATTGCTGCACGTTTCATTATAGATTAATAGCAACCATTTTCAGTAACCTATTCAATATATCTACGGTCACATCGAAGTATCTACAGATAAGCGACCTGGACTACTTAACTGCTGCGAACAAAATCCAATCTGCTACACCAGAAAAATAATTTTGATATGGTTCTGAAAAATGCTTCTGAATTTGCGGAACATCTTCAGAAGCAACTAATAGAAAAGGAGTACACCACTGAAATTGAGAGTTTCCTACAGGAAAATAAAGTATTTATAGCGAAACGTCGATGCGGTGAGTATTCTCACGATAAAACAAGAAGTATTATCGGATCTCCGTCAGAAATATTTCAGCTAAACCTTCATAATATCGTCTTGTACGCAGCTATTCATCAGTTGAATACGCGATTTACTGGAAAGGACTTGCTCATGAAAGACATTGCCTGGTTCGATCATCGCCGCTTCAGTGAGCTTAAAATGTTAAATGAACTTGCTGAAGAAGCTCTTAGTACTCTGTCTGACTTGGCAAAAGTCAAGAAAGACTATGACAGAAAAGAGTTACTGTAATTTTCCTATGTTAGTAATGTTTCCTAAGAGTTACTGTATCACTATGCTGATTATAATCAGTCACTATTGCAGCAACAATCTCGACGTAGTAAGCTCTCAGACGCTTACAGCAAAGAAACGAGCGATTCAGAAAAACTCATTAAAGATTATGAGAATCGGTTAAAGTTAATAAGAAATGTAAAAAATTGCCTAGCTTGTGCATTAGAATTATTTTACGAGTTAAATGCCTATGGTTGTATTTTTTCCAACCTCACATAGCTTATAAGTACATATTGGTTTTATCATGCACTTACGTGTCTTGTGAACGAGTGTTCTGTAAACTTAAAATTATAAAGAAGTGCTTGCGTTCATATCTAGGACAAGAACTTTTAGATGATTTTAGCCCGTTCAGTGTTCAGTTATCTTTAGATTACGATAATACATGGAGGCGCCTCAAGCATTGCCCAGATATCTGTTTATCTAATTAGTTAATAGTGAGGGTAGAAAACAAATCATTCAATTTTCAGGTATCATATTGATATTTTAAACAAACATTAATCAATGTACAAAGTATATATATGTTGATAATTTAAAATAACAAAATAAAATGTGCAAATGAATATAATGCTATTTTAAATAACAAATTAATGTATGTGCGTCTATTTTAACAGTACTAACTCTTTCCAGTCAATACTAACACATTCCAGAATAAAATTTACAATGTAGTATACAGACAAGTCTAAGGTTTTTTTTTTCACGGCATAGTGGTTAGTCCATTAGCCTTCCACGCAAAAGAGCCTGGCCCCAAACTCCGGGTGAGGTATGGGTGTTCCTATGTGTTGTCAATGTACATAGGTTAGGTACCTATGTTGTCAATGTACATAGGTCAACGATGGGAGCCTCTTCACAAGTAGCCATCATCTATTCTACGATATTGTTGGGTGATGCTGACCGCGTAATTTAACCCGCCATTGGACCAAACATTTTTTTTTAATACAAAGAATAAAAATATCTGAACAGAATTCCTATAAGGAATTTAAAACGTTTTATTGTTTAAAGTTTACGTATTCAGAAAATAAATAAAAATTAAGCAAGTTAACACCCATCCCACACAAGATTTTATTTTCACGAAAAAATTGCTACCAATTGAAAATAAACGATTACAAAGATGCTAATATGTATCGAATTGAAGTTAAGTCCAGGGATGTAGTGGAGGGTATACGCCGTATACCCTATGGATTTTTTTAAGGAACACCGTATACCCTCTGTTTCTCAAGAAAGTTATAGCATATATACACTAGGGTATACCCTCTGTCTTGAGGGTATACCCTCTGTTTCTTTTACGACTACACCACTGGTTAAGTCATCTTCATTAAGTAAGAGCAAAGGGTCGTGTTGATTGTCAGTATTCAAACATTTTAACAATGGGTTTCTCGACTCGTGGGCCAATGTACAAGTCCAGCGGGGTGGGCCAAACTATGCCAGTCCGCCCTTGCTCCTCTGTTTTGTTTGCCTCTTAAAGAATGATCGTTTATAGGGGCCTTGGCGCATTTTTTTTAAAGCTTTGCGCAATTAGGGCTTTAGAAAGTGAGATTTGTTGCCAAATGATATAAATAGCTATGAAAACAACTATTTATATAAAAAATATATTACAATTCATCAGACATACAAGTAAAATTACATAAATACATTTAATACAATTAAAAAGCAAAAGTTTCGAGCTAAATTTTAGCCCCTCATCAGTGCAACAAAACATTCAAATGACAGAAAACTATATATCATGTTTACAGTTAATTCTGGAAGGTGTGTTCACTCGTAAGCAAACGCCGCCGATAATTTTTTTATACGTGCTTACAAATCTGGAAACCTACAGTCTAAAATTGTACAGAATTCTTTAGATACCGACCATATCCCAGATTTCGCAAATATGAAAGTTATCAGATCCGGTTGCAATAATATTAAAAGTAGAGTTTTTATGGAAGGTGTGTTCACTCGTAAGCAAACGTCGCTGATAAATGAATCATGTGTGCTTCCCCCTGAATACTCAGCATTGTTTAAAAAAATTTTATAGTTTATTTAATTTTAACTGCTAATAATTTTTAACTGTAAACATGATATATAGTTTTCTGTCATTTGAATGTTTTGTTGCACTGATGAGGGGCTAAAATTTAGCTCGAAACGTTTGCTTTTTAATTGTATTAAATGTATTTATGTAATTTTACTTGTATGTCTGATGAATTGTAATATATTTTTTTATTTTTAACTCGTATATCAGACGTTAAACAATGATTATTTATTTTAACAATTTATATTATTGTTTTTATATACAATTTACCTCTGTTTGTATGTAAAAATAGATAAGGGGCATTCTCACAATCTTTTGACTTTTATGTCACTGAATAATAACTTTAACTTCATACTTTTTTGTGTTTTTTTTATTTCATATACTCGGAAACATCCCATTCCATGATTGCATAACAATATTAACGAGATAAATAAGTTTTGGACGATGTTGGGGGTCCAAATACCAGGAAAACTCCTATACCGTCCCGTGTCCCTGATGCTGATTTTTAAGTTTGGAGCTGTCTGTATAAAATTGTTTCTGTAAAAGTAATTTGATGTAATTTTTTTCCGAAACTGGGACAATTGTTTTATATAAATATGTAGCAAAAAATTAACCTGCACACATTTTTACGGTTGATATTGTTTTTTTTAACTCTGTCCCTAGGTTTTTCATCCTTACCATCCCTCTTGCTAAACTTATACAGAAAATCACTTCAGATGCAGCCACAGAATTTTTTTCAAGTTTTTTTCTCCTGCAGAAGTATGCTAGAGAAAGAATGTCTAAAATTCTTTGACAGGAAATTTACTGCAGAATTTAAATATCAATTTCAAGATCGTGGCTTTATTGGTCTTACCGTCCCCAAGGTTTATTCCTGCACTTTTCGAGGTAAATTTAAAAAAAAAAATTAATTTAATCCAATGTTAACAACTGTTTCTAAAAATCAATGAACATTGTGGCTATCATTTAGTCTTAACGTGATTTTCCTAAAAATAGGTGGTAATTTTCCTTACTGTTCCATCCTTACCGTCCCTTTTTTTCCCATTTCGTCCCTTTTTTCCTATACCGTCCCCATTTTTTATCTTACCGTCCCTTCTTTAACACCCCTTTAAGACAATGTTATACAAAAATTCTGTATTAAAAGTACTACATTTTTATTATTTCTAATTTGAATGTCCTGTGAGTACTATGCAAATTCGTTATAAGTAAAAATGTAGAAGAAAATAAAAAGTTATAGTGGTAAAATGGTAAGGAAAATTAAACACGCAAGTTTAACTTAAACCTCGGTTAAATGAAAAAAGTTTTTCGATTCTGACCATTTTTCTTTATTTTGAATCATTAAGGCATTCGTCTATCAGATTAAAATGCTATTTTAGCAAGTTGAATTTCACCAGATTTTTATTCCCGAAAGTCAAAAGATTGTGAGAATGCCCCATAAACGGATTCCTTGTATATAATTTAAATAATTAGAATAAATATATTTTTTAAAAATGCTTTTGGATATGAAACAGTGAATAGATTGCCTGAAAATATGTATGCATTTTTTTTTTTATCGGCGAGACCATTTTTTCTATCTCGTCAAGCTCCCTATACTGGAAAAGTACCCAAATTAGAATTCTAAATTTATTTTTTGCATAAGTATTAGGCACACACGTGCATTCGTTACGGTGTCCGCTAGCATCAAATTGTTGCAAATTTTGGCAATACTTGAGAAAAATTTGCCAAAATTGGCGGCTTAAATAGGTTGCCATAAATGATGCCAACGTGGCGATTGTTAATTAAACATTCCCTTTTCGACATTCCCATTCGAATTCAGTTTTATGAAAATCTGGGAACTTCCCATAATCGGGTTCCTCGCACTTTATCGTCGTGTTTTTGAGTGAAATTAACTAAATTCTTTAAACTAAGGAGTGGAAAAACTACTTTTTACTCCCAGTACAAAGCCTGGATGACTTTTTATTTATGTTACTGAAAATGTTTTTTTGATTGCTGTAGTAAACAAAAGTATTGCCACGTCTCTGCCAGTGTTGTTAAATTAAAGATTACATGCTCGGAAATTACTTTAAAAAACCATCAAAATCTGTTCCGGCTCATATTTAATTGCTGAGATTTTAACTGCAATAGAGACAGCCTAATCGGTAAACACTTAATTTATTTCTAAAAGAGAAAGTTAGCCAAATAAAGTAAAATTAATTTGTTATAAATAATTAGGTGAAAACGCGAATACTTTTATGTTAGCCGGGCGCAAAACTCGTAAAGTGTTAGTTTTTAGGTAGCTTCCATTACAAAAAGCTACCTATTGCAGCCGTTCGGAGGAAAGCGATTTAAAAAAAATTTGGTATATTTTCATCGATCATAACCCCCAGACCCCGAAACCACCTTCCGTTCAAAAGTTTATATATATATATATATATATATATCCATATATATATATATATATAGTATATATATATCTGATCTTTGTCACACTGTAACTCTCGTATTTATGAACCGAGTTTGATGTAACTCTGTGTGTACATAGTACATACCAATGACTCGACCGAGTTCGTTGGCCAGCTCCAACAAAATGGCGGCCCTTTAAAATTAAAAAAAAAAATTAATTTTTGAAATGTGGTACCAAAAAATTGAAAATGGAAAAATATTTTTTCTTATGTGTTTGACCTTGATACAAAGATTCCGGAGCAGTTTTTGATTCGTCTATATCTTAAAAAATGGCTGAGTTATAGCACTTTGAATTTCTAGCGTAGCTGACATTTTGAAACGTCCTGATTTTTGTCACGCGATAACAGGCGTATTTATGAACCGATATAGATGTACCTTCGTGTGTACATAGTACATACCAATGTCTCGACCGAGTTCGTTCGCCAGCTTCATCCGCCATCTTGTTCCAAAATGGTGGCCGTTTAAAAAAATTTTAAAAATTTAAAATTTAAAATAAGGTACCAAAAATTTGGAAAATGAAAAAGATTTTTTTCTTATGTGTTTGACCTTAATACAAAGATTCCGGAACAGTGTTTGTTTCGTCTATATCTAAAAAAATGGCTTAGTTTTAGCAGTTTGAATTTCTATTGTGACTGACATTTTGAAACGACCTGATTTTTGTCACTCGATAACAGGCGTATTTATGAACCGATTTGGATGTAACTTGGTGTTTACATAGTACATACCAATGTCTCGACCGAGATCGTTCGCCAGCTTCATCCGCCAACTTGTTTCAAAATGGCGGCCATTTAAAAAAATTAAAAAAAATTTTAATTTAAAATGAAGTATCGAAAAAATTGGAAAAGGAAAAAGATTTTTTTATCTGTTTGACCTCGATACAAAGATTCCGGAGCAGTTTTTGTTTCGTCTATATCTTAAAAAAGGGTTGAGTTATAGCACTTTGAATTTCTAGCATAGCTGACATTTTGAAACGATCTTATATTTGTTACGCTATAACACACATATTTATTAACCTATTTGGATGTAAGAAGGTTTGTGGATAGTATAAGCAATGTCTGGACCAAGTTCGCTGGCCAGCTTCATCCGCCATCTTGTTTCAAAATGGCGGCCATTAAATTAAAAAAAACTAGTTGGATGTGCCAATCCCAAAACTTTCTTCTATCTTATACATCTTAATATTTCAAAACCTAGTTACACATGTTAATACTTCAATATTATTATTTCAATACTATACCAACTTTGATTTTCATCTTAAATTTCTGCTCAAGTCAATTAAACGGACTAAAAACGAGTTAATCTATATCGTGATATTTGTTAAAATTATTAATTTTTCCTTATTCTGTCGTTATCAGCTGTTTGCGAATAGCCGGCATAGCAGGAAGCGAGTTCCCGCCGCTGCATGAGCCGCCGATGCACAATAGAACTACGAAAAATCAAGAAAAGTATACAAAAATCGCTAGCACGGAGCCCCTTTACCGCGCAATATTTCCAAATTCAAGGAGAACATGTTGGCCAATGCCAAAAACAAGCACAAACATTTTGGTTCAATTGTATGCATAATTTTATACGCTGTTCGATGGTACAACAATGAAAATGGCACAGAGATCGGAATTATAGCGCCCCCTTCTTTCGGAATTTTTTCAAGTTCAGGGAGGACTTGTTTGCCATAGCCAGAAACATGCACAAAAAATTTGGTTCAATTATATGGATAAATTCATACACTTTTCGATGGTACAATAATGAAAATGGTACAGACATCGCAATTACAGTGCCCCCTTCGGGCAGAATTTTTCTAAATTCAGGGAGGACCTTCGTGACATGACCAAAAATAAACACATAAAATTTGGTTCAATTCTATGCATAACTTCATACACTTTTCGGCGGTACAATATTCAAAATGGCACAAAAATTGTACAAAAATAGCTATTACAGCGCCCTCTACGAGCGATTTTTTTACAAATTAAGGGAGGACCTCCTTGCCATAGCAAAGAACTTAAATTTTTTTTTTTGGTTCAATTTTATGCGTAACTTCATACACTTTTCGATGGTGCAATATTCAAAATCGCACAAAAATCGCTATTAAAGCACCCCCTAACGGCGAATTTTTTGCAAATTCATGGAGGACCTGCTTGCCATATCCAAAAACGTAAAATAAAAATTTGGTTTAATTCTATGCATAACTTCATACTCTTTTGGACGGTACAATATTCAAAATCGCACAAAAATCGCTATTACAGCGCCCCCTACCGGCGAATTTTTTCCAAATTCAGGGAGGACCTGTTTGCCATAGCCAAAAACTTAAAATAAAAATTTGGTTCAATTCTATGCATAACTTCATACACTTTTGGACGGTACAATATTCAAAATCGCACAAAAATCGCTATTACAGCGCCCCCTACCGGCGAATTTTTTCCAAATTCAGGGAGGACCTGCTTGCCATAGCCAAAATCTTAAAATAAAAATTTGGTTCAATTCTATGCATAACTCCATACACTTTTGGATGGTACAATATTCAAAATCGCACAAAAATTGTTATATCAGCGCCCCCTACTGGCGAATTTTTTCCAAATTCCGGGAGGACCTGCTTGCCATAGCCAAAAACTTATAATAAAATTTTGGTTTAATTCTATACATAACTTCATACACTTTTTGATGGTACAATGGCGACAGACAGACGGACAGACGGACAGACGGACGGACGGACAGACGGACACACAGACAGACAGACATTTTCTATAAACATGTTTTTTGGAATCTCTGACCCCTAAAACATGCAAATCCGTCGAAAACCGGAAGTCGAAAAAAATTTCGATTACAATACTTTCTTCTATTGAAGATAGAAGAAAGTAAAAATTATATTTAAAGTGAGGTGCAAAAAATTAGAAATTGAAAAAGATTTCCTTCTTAAGCATTTGACCGTGATATAAGGATTCCGGAGCTTTTTACTTTCTTCTATCTTCAATAGAAGAAAGTATTGTAATCGAAATTTTTTTCGACTTCCGGTTTTCGACGGATTTGCATGTTTTAGGGGTCAGAGATTCCAAAAAACATGTTTATAGAAAATGTCTGTCTGTCTGTGTGTCCGTCTGTCCGTCTGTCCGTCCGTCCGTCCGTCCGTCTGTCCGTCTGTCTGTCGCCATTGTACCATCAAAAAGTGTATGAAGTTATGTATAGAATTAAACCAAAATTTTATTATAAGTTTTTGGCTATGGCAAGCAGGTCCTCCCGGAATTTGGAAAAAATTTGCCGGTAGGGGACGCTGATATAACAATTTTTGTGCGATTTTGAATATTGTACCATCCAAAAGTGTATGGAGTTATGCATAGAATTGAACCAAATTTTTATTTTAAGTTTTTGGCTATGGCAAGCAGGTCCTCCCTGAATTTGGAAAAAAATCGCCGGTAGGGGGCGCTGTAATTGCGATTTTTGTGCGATTTTGAATATTGTACCGTCCAAAAGTGTTTGAAGTTATGCATAGAATTAAACCAAATTTTTATTTTAAGTTTTTGGCTATGGCAAGCAGGCCCTCCCTGAATTTGGAAAAAATTCGCCGGTAGGGGGCGCTGTAATAGCGATTTTTGTGCGATTTTGAATATTGTACCGTCCAAAAGTGTATGAAGTTATGCATAGAATTAAACCAAATTTTTATTTTAAGTTTTTGGATATGGCAAACAGGTCCTCCATGAATTTGTAAAAAATTCGCCGTTAGGGGGCGCTGTAATAGCGATTTTTGTGTGATTTTGAATATTGCACCATCGAAAAGTGTATGAAGTTATGCATAGAATTGAACCAAAAAAAAATTCTTGGCTATGGCAAGGAAGTCCTCCCTTAATTTGTAAAAAAATCGCTCGTAGAGGGCGCTGTAATAGCGATTTTTGTACAATTTTTGTGCCATTTTGAATATTGTACCGCCGAAAAGTGTATGAAGTTATGCATAGAATTGAACCAAATTTTATGTGTTTATTTTTGGTCATGTCACGAAGGTCCTCCCTGAATTTGGAAAAATTCTGCCGGAAGGGGGCACTATAATTGCGATGTCTGTACCATTTTCATTATTGTACCATCGAAAAGTGTATGAAGTTATCCATATAATTGAACCAAATTTTTTGTGCATGTTTCTGGCTATGGCAAACAAGTCCTCCCTGAACTTGAAAAAATTCCGAAAGAAGGGGGCGCTATAATTCCGATCTCTGTGCCATTTTCATTATTGTACCATCGAACAGCGTATAAAATTATGCATACAATTGAACCAAAATGTTTGTGCTTGTTTTTGGCTTTGGCCAACAGATTCTCCTTGAATTTGGAAATATTGCGCGATAAAGGGGCTCCGTGCTAGCGATTTTTGTATACTTTTCTTGATTTTTCTTAGTTCTATTGTGCATCGGCGGCTCATGCAGCGGCGGGAACTCGCTTCCTGCTATGTCGGCTATTCACAAACAGCTGATAACGACAGAATAAGGAAAAATTAATAATTTTAACAAATATCATGATATAGATTAACTCGTTTTTAGTCCGTTTAATTGACTTGAGCAGAAATTTAAGATGAAAATCAAAGTTGGTATAGTATTGAACTAATAATATTGAAGTATTAACATGTGTAACTAGGTTTTGAAATATTAAGATGTATAAGATAGAAGAAAGTTTTGGGATTGGCACATCCAACTAGTTTTGTTTTGTCTTTATCTTAAAAAATGTCTCAGATATAGCAGTTTGAATTTCTTTATGTGGGTGACATTTTGAAAAATCTGATTTTTTGCCTGCGACTGCACTCATATATATCCCGATTCCGATGTGAGTGAGCATGTGCACAGGAATTACTAAGGTCTCGACCAAGTTCACTTATTAGCCTCTCCACCATGTTGTCTTAAAATGACAGGCACTTCAAGATATCGCCGAATTTGGCAACCAAATATAAGTTACTTTAAATAAAAGCAGCTTTGATTAAGCTGACTAATTTCGCGAAATTCTCATTCATAAGAATTAATATTGATAAAAATTAGTATTGAATCTTCTATAATAGATTGCCACCAAATTGAGCTTCGTGTGTTTGAATAACATAAGCTAACTTTTAAAAAATAAGGAATATGAAAGCTACCTCTTCCTCCCGGCATTGGCCGGAAGGACTTTTTTTTTATCGCCGACACCAGTTTTTATTTTTTGAGTGAATAAATTAGAAAGAATGCTTTGAAGTTGAAATAGAATGTTTTGATTTATGGTAATTATTATTTAAATTTTTGTTATTATTATTTTCTGTTTTAAATGAAATGCATTATGAATGACGGCGATAGGAATAAGATTTGGCGGTTTATCATTTGAACACGGCTAACATAAAAGTCCCCAAACGCATCAAGTATGACAGGTAAAAAATAATAAAACTAAGTTAAAAAAAATTCTTATTAAATTTACTGAATGTTATGAAAAGTAATTATGTTAGAAAAAAAATCCATTTCATTACATGACCCTTTTTTTAATGATATTGTTCGAATATACTACAATAAAGTTCAATACAATGCTTATTTTCCATTCCAATGCTGTTTAAACATATAACGATTTTTTTATTAATACACTATGGAATCTTTATTGGAATCGAAATGTTTTTGATTGTAAAATTTTTTAAATATTTAAAAGTTGGTAAATTGTTATTGTGTGGATTAAAAATTGTTTATCATTAAAAATTGGTTGTACCTGCCTGCAATTATATTTGAACTTTTAATTAACGGTTCTTAATTACCACAGATTCCTTCTTAGTATTTTCACTGCAATAAGTAACCAACCCCCCCCCCCCCTTCCAGGATTTAAGACTTAATTTCTTAGAATTTCGAATACTCGAATATATAGCCCAATAGGGATTATACATTAATGATACTGTATTTTAACTGTTAGTATTATCTTGGTTTTTCCGTTGATTTTATTCACAAGATTTTCTTTGAGATAAATGAAAAAAAATAAAAAAAAACTATACTGAACGCGAGATTTTTGCTGACCTCTTAGGCTCGTGAACCATAGTGTAAGAACAGCTGTGGCATGAGACGCATAACAAAGAAATGTCTTCATAATAACAATTCAATTTAGAATTCAAACCATCAGTGTTAATTCGCTACTCCAATTTACCCAACTTTCCCCAGCATTACAATGAAATGACTCTTTCAAGGGCCGTGCAAAGGAAGAGAAGGCAGGGGCGCTGACACCGACAGCCAGATATTAGAGAAAGTGCCAAAATGACAAAAAAAAAAAAAAATCTATTTTCTTTTATTTGTTGAAATTGTATTGCCATTGTATTTAAAAGAAAGTCGTTTAAAGAAAGAATATTTTTCCACAAACAGGGAAAGTCATCTTTCTTAAATCATTATTCTCCGAGCTTATTATTCACTCTGTTATTATTATGAATCATAACGGATATCTACAGGACGGTATGCACCAGGTCAGATTACTCAATATCCCTATTCCATTTTTGTTTTTCCCATCCATTGAAGGTATGATGCAGGTGCTTTTAGCGGTTTCCGTCTGTTTCCTGTTAGTTTTTAATGGTCTGAAAATGTAACAACCTTTCCTACAACGTAGCTATAACACTGGAGGTTTTAGTTATACATGGTGAAAAACGCATGTTATTCAGCTATTTAAGTTTTTAACAGATGTAACTAAAATTAGAAAAGTGGTATCAAGTTTAGTGAGTGAGTATGCGCTATATAATGAGACCATTCGCAGCCTCTATACCAGTGAAAGGCGGAACATCATTCCCTGTAAATTACTGAAGAAATAAAATTAATTACTAGAAAACAGGGTCTCTGATTTTTCAGAATTTAATGTCACCCCCGATGAAAAAAAAAGTATTTATATAAATATACATAGTACAAAACGTATTTCAGTTTTAAGACTTAAAAACACACACTGTTATTTTATATAAAATGATGTCATTCGCATCCTCTGAAGAATTCCACATTTACAATCCAGTCTTAAACAAATCTACAGAAAAGTATTCATATGACGTCACTATCGCAGAATAATACACAATTCCAGTAAAAAGCGATATCATCATTCAAGAAACGCGACCAAAAAAAAATCGGCTATTCAGCGATTGATATGCCTTCATTTGTTTGTAACATTAATATAGATACTTAAAATAAATTTAGTTTATAATAGCTCCATGTTTTATCAGAAATCATTCATTTATATTTTTTCAAAATAGCACGTATTTTAATTACATTTTTTTCCCGTTATTATGCGAAAATGGCAACAAAAAGATATAGTCTATTATTGTCCAACCATTTTTATTTTACTTTGTACAGAAATTGAGTACTTCAGTTGCCATCATTAAAAAAAATTTCGTTAAAAACTACAAAAAAAGTCTCAAAAATAAATCTATATGCAGTTTTCAAACAAAGTGCATTTAAAATTACTCTTTTTTCCCCTTTTATAAAAATTGAAAATGTGCGATGCTCAGAAGTTTAAAAAATTGCAGTAGAGATTATCCAGTACAACGATACATTTGCTTTTTTTTTTCTTTTTTTACGGCTGGTTTTAGAGGACCCTTTAATTGTTGGCCGAAAGAAATAGCATATCGGGGGCTAATAATTAAAAGCGTATTCGATAGTGCCGTAACTAGGCAGGTGCAACAGGTGTCAAATCATATTTTTAAATTTTTTATTTTCTCCGTTTCTACTGTTCGGTTTGGCGATTATACTTTGCCTTACTTAGACCCTGATGTCTCTGGTCACCAACATGAATATTGCTTAATTTAGGTTAGGTTACAGTGTGAATACAGCAACACGGCCACTCTATTTGTGTTTTCGCGTATACGTGTTTCCCAAACTGGTTTTTTTCGTTTTGTTTAACCTTTATCGGCCAAACCGTTCGGAATATGGGAAAAGGGAAGCTATATTCTTAAAGTTCGTACTTTCACGTCTCAAACGCCGCAATCGGTTCGAAGAAATAGCGCTTTGGAAAAAAAAAAATCCGAAAGGGTCGTTTTTATGGTACTCATTTCCCCCTTAGGCAGGGTCGGACTGGGCCAGGAAAAAGGGCGCTGACCTTGGATTTTCAGAGGACGCAAAAATTTTAAGGGACTCCCGTCAATTTCACTTGTTTGTGTTATATCTGGCTTGACAATGTTTAAGGCCAGGGCCGTGCGAAGAGAAAACTGCGCCCGGGGCAGCGTGTCAATTTGGCGCCCCTCCCCCCCCCCCCTCCTTCAAATTTGATAAAGAGCAGAAACAGAAATAAATTATATTGAAAAAATATTTTGTGTTTATTTTAGAACTTTAAAAGATTTAATTTTAATTCAGAAATTCCAAACAAACAAATAACAGAAAAGAAAATTGCACTTATTACTTTCTTCTATCTTCAATAGAAGAAAGTATTGTAATCGAAATTTTTTTCGACTTCCGGTTTTCGACGTATTTGCATGTTTTAGGGGTCAGAGATTCCAAAAATCATGTTTATAGAAAATGTCTGTCTGTCTGTGTGTCCGTCTGTCCGTCCGTCCGTCTGTCCGTCTGTCTGTCGCCATTGTACCATCAAAAAGTGTATGAAGTTATGTATAGAATTAAACCAAAATTTTATTAGCAGTTTTAGGCTATGGCAAGCAGGTCCTCCCGGAATTTGGAAAAAATTCGCCGGTAGGGGGCGCTGATATAACAATTTTTGTGCGATTTTGAATATTGTACCATCCAAAAGTGTATGGAGTTATGCATAGAATTGAACCAAATTTTTATTTTAAGTTTTTGGCTATGGCAAGCAGGTCCTCCCTGAATTTGGAAAAAATTCGCCGGTAGGGGGCGCTGTAAATGCGATTTTTGTGCGATTTTGAATATTGTACCATCGAAAAGTGTATGAAGTTATGCATAGAATTGAACCAAATTTTTATTTTAAGTTTTTGGCTATGGCAAGCAGGTCCTCCCTGAATTTGGAAAAAATTCGCCGGTAGGGGGCGCTGTAATAGCGATTTTTGAGCGATTTTGAATATTTTACCGTCCAAGAGTGTATGAAGTTATGCATAGAATTAAACCAAATTTTTATTTTAAGTTTTTGGATATGGCAAGCAGGTCCTCCCTGAATTTGTAAAAAATTCGCCGTTAGGGGGCGCTGTAATAGCGATTTTTGTGCGATTTTGAATATTGTACCATCGAAAAGTGTATGAAGTTACGCATAGAATTGAACCAAAAAAAATTTTTAAGTTCTTGGCTATGGCAAGGAGGTCCTCCCTTAATTTGTAAAAAAAATCGTTCGTAGAGGGCGCTGTAATAGCGATTTTTGTACAATTTTTGTGCCATTTTGAATATTGTACCGTCGAAAACTGTATGAAGTTATGCATAGAATTGAACCAAATTTTATGTGTTTATTTTTGGTCATGTCACGAAGGTCCTCCCTGAATTTGGAAAAATTCTGCCGGTAGGGGGCACTGTAATTGCGATGTCTGTACCATTTTCATTATTGTACCATCGAAAAGTGTATGAAGTTATCCATATAATTGAACCAAATTTTTTGTGCATGTTTCTGGCTATGGCAAACAAGTCCTCCCTGAACTTGAAAAAATTCCGAAAGGAGGGGGTGCTATATTTCCGATCTCTGTGCCATTTTCATTATTGTACCATCGAACAGCGTATAAAATGATGCATACAATTGAACCAAAATGTTTGTGCTTGTTTTTGGCTTTGGCCAACAGATCCTCCTTGAATTTGGAAATATTGCGCGGTAAAGGGGCTCCGTGCTAGCGATTTTTGTATACTTTTCTTGATTGTTCGTAGTTCTATTGTGCATCGGCGGCTCATGCAGCGGCGGGAACTCGCTTCCTGCTAAGCTGGCTATTCGCAAACAGCTGATAACAACAGAATAAGGAAAAATTAATAATTTTAAGAAATATCATGATATAGATTAACTCGTTTTTAGTCCGTTTAATTGACTTGAGCAGAAATTTAAGATGAAAATCAAAGTTGGTATAGTATTGAACTAATAATATTGAAGTATTAACATGTGTAACTAGGTTTTGAAATATTAAGATGTATAAGATAGAAGAAAGTTTTGGGATTGGCACATCCAACTAGTTTGTAAATGAGATCATGATGCTTTGCGACAGATTTTTCTTAACCTTTCTCACATATTTTTCTTGCCATTTTTAGTTCTTGTTAGTCTTTAAGCTTCAGAAAATGGGTAAAAATAGCTAACAACCAGATTGGAAACAAGCGGTCCCTTCAACCAATAAGTACTAAAAAAGCAAAACAAACAAAAAACCTGCAGAACATAATGTAAATGATAAAAATAAATTATAATTTCAGTACATTAATTAAGAAAGATAACTGAAGCAATGTTTTAATTAATATAAAATATAATATCAGGCAAATACATTTACTTCCATTTTATTTTTCTTGCATTTAAGGTAACAAAATCGTTTATTATTTTATGTGTAAAGATTGTGAGACACTGAATTTTATAGAAAGTAAATTCAGGTTGCTTAATCTCTCGACTCATAGTAGATATTAAGTAGTTTTTTACTATTTTATTTTTACTGGAATACTTATAAATTATGTACGCTGTCTCCATGTTTTTGTAATTCCTTGTTTTCCCAAAGTTAAAATTATGGAGCAACTAAAGGATTTCTAAATGATCAATTTTATAAAAGTTCTTATATAATGGTAGAAATAAGGTTTTCGCATTTAAAACCTCGCTTAACAATTCAAGTCCATTCAAGTCAGCAATAAAGGGCAAGGTCCAGGCAATATTAACAGATTTTCGATAACTGATTTTAGATTCGCACCAGCCAGAAACTCAAATTCTTGTTTTACATTTCTCAGTTTCTCAAACCTCCAGTTCAGTTGCACTCCCGTAAGGCATGGTGACGTCACGGCGACGTTGTTGTGAAGTCACACTGTGATTTTGTGACCGTCGATGTGACGTCACGTGACGTGGATGTGACGTCACAGTGACTAGAATGTGAGGTCGTTATGGCCGTTTTAGAGGTCGTTTGTGACGTCACATTGTGACCACTCTGTGAAGTCACGGTGTGACTAATTTGTGAAAAGTGTGTCATTTGTGACTATTTTGGCATTAACTTTGTGACGAACCTGTGACGAAAGTGACAATGTTTTGAAGTCACACTGTGACCAATTTGTGAAATATGTGTCATTTGTGACGAACTTGTCATAAACTCTGTGATGATTTCAAATGAAAATCAAATTTCAAATTAATTGCTTAAAAGGCGCAAAGGCGAACTAGTGAAAAAGATTCCATGCTGGAACTCGAACCCGGGCCATCAGTATAGCGCACTTACGTTCTACCGACTAAACCACATGGAACGATACCCAGCCTGGAAAATTTCTCACTATTACATGTTGCCAAGGCTACAAACGCAGCACAAGATGCAATATTTATCGTCAGCCACCGACATGGCGCAAGCACGAAACTTAAATCCAGCATCGATTGAAACTATATTAATACTTGGAAATGTTTTCAGAGAGAACCATTCGCCTTGCATACAATATTTCAAATGAAAATCAAATTTCAAATTAATAGCTTAAAAGGCAATTTTAATTTGAAATTTGATTTTCATTTGAAATACTGTATGCAAGGCGAATGTTTCTCTCTGGAAAAATTTTCAAGTATTAATATATATTTAATCGATGCTGGTTTAATTAAGTTTCGTGTTTGCCCCATGACGGTGGCTCACGATAAATATTCCATCTTGTGCGGCGTTTGTAGCCTTGCCAACATGTAATAAGGAGAAAATTTCCAGGCTGGGTATCGTTCCATGTGGTTTAGTCGGTAGAATGTCAGTGCGCTATACTGATGACCCGGGATCGAGACCCGGCGTGGATATTTTTCACTATGTTGGCCTTTGCGCCTTTTAAGCAATTTATTTGAAATTTGATTTTCATTTGAAATATTGTATGCAAGGCGAATGTTTCTCTCTGGAAAAATGTCCAAGTATTAATACTGTGATGATTCTTGTCATAAAAACTACGATAATTTTAAAGTAAAGTTTTGTTTGAAATATAAAATTTTATCTTTTTACCGTACTTTTTAGCAAGATATCGCTATTTTGGAGTCCTATTCTTCTAAAATATTTTTAATTTTCCATTTAAAAAACAATGCTTATTAACTGACATCTTTTTTTATTAAGTTAGCTTGATCTTGAATTCAAGCTTAATATTAAGAATGTGTAAGCTTTTTAATGTGTTATGATTTGTCATTGCTTTTTTAAATACGAACATGGAGTCTAACGGACATTAATACAACTGTTACTTATAGAACTACATGATAAGCCCTATTTATTTACATTTTTTATTCCCGTATATATTGTATTTTGTGAATATGAGCTAATTAGATTTGGTATGTTTTATATGAAAAGACTGATCTGGGAAATAGAAACAACAAGTAAGATATATCATGCGTTAGGCATAGATTATAAAACACTTTCCAACTCTTCCTAAATGTTTTATCAAGACATCGGGGGAAATAACGTAAATAAGATAACTAAGTAAACATGAAAACGCGTAAAACATTTAAAAACTGATTTACGCAGTTACCATCCACTAAGGTGTAAAAAAATCATAATTTAAAAAAATAAATAAAAAAAATCGGTTTTTTTTTTATTTAAATCAGATTTTTTTTATTTAAATCAGATTTGTATGATTTTTTCCCCAGCGTTCAAATACTAAATAGCTATCATGAGTTTTAGGTTTCCAAAACAATTACACCACTAACTGCTAACATAATCTATGTTTTTACACTTTAATTGATAAAATTATAATTGTTAGTTTGTAATTACAGAAATAAAAACTGCAAATTAGTAGTTTCATTAGGTAGTATTATACAATAATGTTATATACATTAATATTGTAATAATTATGTAAAACTTTATAAATACTAGAGATACTTAACATTTATGAAAATTATTAACTGCATTTTATACTAAATAGCTAACATTACTTCAAATTAATTATTAAACAATCAACTCTCTAATTAGGAACATATTATACATTTTTAAGCCTTAATTATTAAAATGATAATAATTCATTTTAGAAAGAAAAAGGGACAGGATGCTAGTTCAAAAAACGGGCACTATTTCATGAGGAAATATATTAGTAATGTGTTTAGTAATGATGTAAGAAAAAAAAAAAAAGAATATTTTTTAGCATTAAAAGTAAAGTGTCCTTAATTTTTAATAATTTTATGAATAACAAATTGAAAAATACAATTAAATAACATACTTTAATAATATCCTGTTTTTTCTAAAGAAATAAAGTTCTATATTTTTGCAAGATTTTTTCCACATGAATTTAGAATACTGTTGAATGGGGAAGTTTTTTACAAGAAATCTCTGGCTACAACTACAGGTAAATTTCAACTTTTTTCTTCTTTTTTTAAGGCAGGGTGCATTTTGCCAATTTCAAAAGGGGCATGGCGTGGCACCATTAAACAAAATGGCCTAGAAGAAGCAGTATAAGTAATTACAGAATTAATAAAAACTGCAAATAAGTAAAATTCATTAGTTAGTAGCACAAATAACAAAACTAACAAATATTATTTGCAGCTCATTTTGCATTTGTATTTAGGAAAATTTCTGTAAACCACCAAAATCTATACTTACACACATGTACGTGTATGCTAACCAAAAAGAAAAAAATGAAAATGAGTTAAACCCATTCATATAGAATAAATATAAGTTAGCCACTAATATCTGAAATCCTCAAAATATTTAAGTAACAGCATTATTACTTCTATTAGCTTTCAATGGTTCAATTTTTTAATATATATGAGTTACAAGAAAAAAAAAATAATAATAAATAAAATAATAATAATAATAATAATAAACATTTATTCAACCTATACCAAAGAAGCTCTTGCTGTGCTTAGCATTTTTATACTAATTATTTCTTTTTCTCTTATGCATTCATTTACAATTTAGCTGCTGAGCAGATGTCATTCTTTCATTCTTCTTTAACTTGAGATTGCTATTAATTACTATTTATTATTTTACTTGTAGAAATGTAATTATACTTGCTATGTGTATTTTATATAAAATAATGCATAAATTGATTACCTAAAGGAAATTATGACATTGCAAATTATGTTAGATTTAAATATCATTTTTAAATGAAACTGTTTTAATTTGGATAAAAACTTAAAAACAATGCTTTTAATTTTTTTACAATACTAGTGAATTAAGCTTAGAAACAATTATTTAAAGCTCTTTTTTTGTTTATTAATAAGTCAAAATACCTGTAGAAACTTTCAAATTATGTTCATGTTAGATTTTAATACTTTTTTTTGACATTTTAAACATTTAGAAAATTTTTGATTTTAATCAATGATTTTTTTTTTAAAAATCGGTTGATTAAAATCATGATTTAATCGCTGATTTAAATCAACCGATTAAAATCGTTGACACCCTACCATCCACAGCCAAATATGTTTTCTAATTCTTTTAAACAGTCCTGTATTTGATCTGTAGATTGATATATATATACTATATAATGGAAAAATTTAGTTTATCAAGGAAACGCATAACAGGTTGAAATTCTCTTTTAGCAATTTATACTAATATATGGAAACATACTTAAATAATTTTGTACAACCCTGTAGTTTACCTAGAACCTTTATTACACGCCACTATTTAGTTAAAATTTTATTCAAGCTAAAACACTCTTAAAACTGCTGAAATTACATTTCCAGAAATTATAATTCATAGATGGTAACGTATCCAATTCTTTGCGTGACCCTTTATATCATTTTATCTATATACTACAAACATTTCTTAGTAAATTAAATACAGTGCAGCGTTAAAATGCATAACTTATTTAAAAACCTCCTTTAAGCAATACCCAGTAACCCTTTCGAATACTTTTGTATATTCCTGTATATGAATTATAGCATATATATATACACCATATACTATGCATAAATGTAGTGAATCATAAAAGTGTATATCATAATTAAAAATGTATTTCCAGCAATCATCGCTAATGAACAGTACTTCGGATACAATATAGTATCTGAAATATTTTGTGTGTCCCTGTAAATGCTATATACACTTCGTATTATACATGAAATAATTCATAGTATGTAAACCTCAACGACGTATATCAATTTCATTACATATCAAATAGATTAACATAAATAAAGTACGCCGCAAACAATTCCCTCCACCCCTATATCATTATGTATTGGAATTCCTTTTTTAGCCCTGTAAATGAACAATAACTATTCTTTGCATCGCATATTCTATGGAATAAACATTTTAGTGCGCTTCATAAATGCATATCAATTTTATTCTGTTTGAAAGCGTGTAAAATCATTAAAAATCATTTGAAACGATTTTTTCCCACAAGCCGTAATGTAATGGAATACAATTGACTGTCCCTGTAAATGAAATAACATGCTACAAACTTCATTACAAATAGGGGTCTTGCTATGGTAAACGTTAATAACATCCAAAAATTTTAAATAATTTAATTATCTTTAAATGTCTATTAATTATGTTAATGATTGATGATAATACTTGTCCATATACTTTTATATTTATGCCACCATGTGGTTTTAACCCAATATTTAAATAAGAAAATAAACCAGATTAAAATGCAATTTAAATCACTAATTTTAATAATCTGATCAAAGCTGTTGAAAAGGAAGTTAGATATTTTAACAAAATAAAAAATAAATGTAATGAAATATTTGTGTTCTATAACATGTTTATTAGAAGATAACTGAAATCATTGTAATTAAAAAAAAAAAAAAAAAAGCAAACAAGGAAAATAATATTTTAGATATTTCAGCAAAATAAAAAATAAATGTAATGAAATATTTATGTTCTACAGCATGTTAATGAGAAACTAACTAAAATTGTTGTAATAAAATAAAAAAAAAAGCAAACAGGGAAAATAATATTTTTACATACCTAATTTCATTGACGTTGTACGTGATACTTTGATTTTGGGGAACCAATTAAATCCGATTATAAGTACGATAGCAATGACTTGAATCATCTTCAACAAGTCAAAGCTACCGTAATTTTCTCGGGTTTATATTTTGTTAGCTGAACTAACTTGGATCCTGAGAACGTTCTTGTTTCAGTTTTTAAATCCGTGTCAACACATCTATGCTGTCCAGTGTCCACAGAACTTCAGTGTCCACAGTGTCCACAGAACTGTCCAGTGTCCCGCGTTTATTCTAAAAAGTTTCACTGTTACTTTTATCCGTTATTCTGCGGTCGAGTGGTAACAACTGAAATAGTGCAGATGCAGACGATTTTTAAGTTTCGAAGTTCGAAGCAGATGTTTCTTGGTTTTATTTGTTTTTCTATACCACAGTTTCGGAAGGAAATTAAATGCGTAATAATTTTGTCAATTTGTCTCTAATTCAATTTCCTGTTTGAAAATGTTTTATTGTATTTCATCTTTTATTTTTATCAGTTTTATTGAATTGTAAAGTTTCATTTACGTAAATTATAATAATAATATTATCCATAATTAGAGTTTACTAGATAAAACATTGCTTAAATTTTCAAAATGTATACAAATTAATTTATTGGTAATAATGATGACTCCCTCCTTTTTTTTTAAAGTAAAATTTGTATCACAGGTATCAGTTTGTATCACACTCATCTCTTCTCGATAATCTTGTTGTATTTTTTAAGAAGATATTTTGTATATATATACAAAATATCTTCTTAAAAAATACAACAAGATTATCGAGAAGAGATATCTTCTTAAAAAATACAACAAGATTATCGAGAAGAGATGAGTTTTTCTTTGTCAATCTGTCATTCTCTCAATATTAATTTTCTGTAGAATAAAACTTGTAAAATAATTTTTAAAGATATATTTTGAAAACAAAAAATAAAACATGAATAATTAATTATGTCGTGGGCTTTGCCTAAATTTTGTACATTAATTTTATATTCGGAAAATGTCAATTCTATTTTAAACGTTTGAAAGAAGTAGAATAAAAAAAAAAAATACTTAAAATAGTGAAACACTAAGAGGGAAAAAATGACTTGAATGCAAATTATAAAGCAAGAAATGCATATATGACTGAACTTTGAAGACGCTTTCTGCGTGCTCATTAAAAGCTGCAGCCTTAACTGTAATAGAAAGTTTTTAGTTTGAAACGACAGAAATGTTTCGACTACTCTTTGAGAAACTTCTAGTATAACAGATGATCATTTACAAAAATCTTTATAAAAGATAAGTCGAGGTCTGCTTACCTAAAACATTTTTTTAATAATATGAAATTCTCATAATTAGGAAATCGTTTTGTGTTGCTGATGAATTAATTACATTTTATGTTATATGAAAATAAAAAGTTTTTGTTAGAGGCACAGATGCAACTTGGACCACGGTTTAAAAAATTTGTTAATCCGGCAGAAAAATATATTTTACAGTAAATAACATGTTTTTAATAATTTTTGTAATTTTTTAAAGTTTTCTAAGAAGTTCACATCTCAGTCACAATGTGACATCACTGAGTGGTGGCATTTTGGTCACAGATGTGACGTGACCACAGTGACTTACAGTGACGTCACAATGACGTCACTGTGACCATGTATGCTATGAGGGCTATTATAGTGTCTCTACGTAACACGAAATCCTTCACATTCATATAAATTTCCACTTTCATCAGAAGTTTCGTAGTCAAATTGTTCTGCGAATTTTACGTTTTCTGTTTTGCTCAAATAAGGACTCTACATTTACAGACATAACCAAATCTTCGCTTTCTTGTTCAAAAACTTCCTCTCTTATTGTCTGAAATGTGTTTTTTAGTGTTTCAATCAGTTTGCTGGCGATCAAAACATTGACAGTTTTTTTTCTTCTTTTCTTTTCGCGAGAATAATATTAACTTTTCTATTTCATTTAAAATGCTGTGTCAAACTAGTAGGCCGTAAATAAAGAAGAATTCTTTATTTGCTTTATTAAGCTTTTTGCTCCTGAGTAAGTTTACTCATTTTACTTTATTTCTAGAAGGTCTTCCAGAGCTTTTAAAATCTGTGGCAATTGTTTGTAAACTGCAGATATAACTTTATTTTTTAATGACCATAGAGTATCGCAATGTTTCTTTAAATAAACTGATAAGTGGGACATAAGTATATCCCATCTTTCAGTAGAAGAGAAGAAAAAACAAACACATTTTATGCAGTTCCGGAATTTTTTTGGACATACACCAGCAGCACGAACTCAAAGTTTAGAGAATGTGCAGAACATGGTAAAAAATAGACGAATTTATTTACTTCGACGATTCGAGCTTACACAACATTATATTCGGAAGCCATATTTGCACCATATCACAACATTGAGCTCTGAAGAGTTGATATTGGTATTGCTTATGACGGCCGATTATCTACAAGTTGGATATAGTAGGCCGGAGTGGGATGAAAGTGTCCTCTGTAAGGTCTTTCTAATGGAACCTAACCCGTATTTACGCAAGGTTCGAAGAAAACTACGGACAATTTCGAACGATTAGGCTGACGTGCGCGATTGGGTCGAATTCAGCACCTCCCGTCTACCGTCTTTGAGAACAGAACCTCTCGTGCAGCAGTGAATGTCGAGATTGTCGGACATTAGCTTATCTTAAATTTCTTATGCTTTTTTTTTTTTTTGGCTTGATGCAGCCAAGAAACCTTTCCACGAATGAAAATTTTCTATTTTCGGTATCGCATAATTTGCTTCATTTGTTCTTTGTGAGGTGTACTGGATTCCTAAGCTGGACTGTGTTTAAAATTCAGTAACTTGCAAATGGTTACAATTATTAAAAGAAATTCTTGCAGGAGAGCAGAAGTATTTTTACTGCGGTTCTCGGTTTTAGTTTCAAATAACAGAGGTAGATGGCAAGCAATAAGCACTCAGTTGAGGTCTAAACTGAAATTCCCTAGCATCATACGAAGGAAGGAGGTTAAATATATAGAATAGGCCCCTAAAAATAAGATTGTATTGGAGAATGAGACCCACTACATACATTTAGCCTCCTCTTTTCGCATCAGTGTTGGGCGATTTCGGTTTTGGCCTTGATTGAGCACCTATGGCGCTAGATGTTTTCTTAATAGTGCTTGTGTGGTTATACATTGCTGGCATAATTGTCGATTCAGTATAAACTTGATTGATTTACACGAATATGGTTTAATAAAGTATACTGCTGTAACTTGAATTGACTATAAACCTGTTTAATTCTTCAACAAATCATCGATATTTATGTTGTAATGTGAAATTGTAAAACTGCAGTATAAGAATTGAAAAAGTCATTTGTAACGCGAGCAGCTAGTGGATTTGGTCTGCCCCTCGGGATTGCACAATCGCTCTAAAGTGTAAGCTGAGTTCCCGAGGTGGTCATCCCTGCTTGTAGCGCCATCTATAGTTGCTATTTGGAACTAAAGTCGGGAATCGAGGTAAAAAAAAATACTGACATTTTACATTACCTTCCCGCAATTTTTTTTTTTAATAGCTGTCACCATTTACAGGTTATTGAATTTTAAAAACAGTCAGTCCAGTTCAAAAACAGTTATGCAATCGCAGATTTCATGTAATCAGCATTTTCACTCTGTGCTGGACCTTTTTTTAACAGCAAAGTAATGACCGAATGACTATAAGAATGATTCCATAGTGGAATCAGAATAGGTAAGCAATTCATATTCACTGAGTGTGGCAGGTGGCAGAAACTTTCGTATACGATGTAAAGGGCACGCAGGGTGCAAAAGCTTAAGAAACACTGCAATAAAATATCACAAAAGCATATTATAAAATCATCAGATCTAAAGAGCTCAATCAAAAGTAAATGTGAACAACGCAATAATTTTGAAATGAAAAATGTACATACTTCCATTGGGAAAAATATCCCCGAAATGTAAATAGTATATACATTTAGTTTTACAAAAATATAGAATATCGAAGAGTGAAAAAAAAATTCCAATGAAAATGATCGACGACAATAAAAAAAAAAAAAAAAAAAAAACGGAAATTGGTAGTACAAATTTGGCGCCCCTAAATTTCCGCGCCCGGGGCGACTGCCCTCTTCGCCCCCCCCCCCCCCACTTTCGCACGATGCTGTTTAAGGCTGTTCTCAAATTCAAAAGGAAAACTTTATGACATAAGTTTAAATTTACTTTTGTTCCGAAATGCATGAAACAAGCGCCGGTCTTGTTCAGAAACTATGTAGTCAAACTGTTTTTTTTTTTTTTTTTTTTTGCAAATGCAATAGATCTTTCAGAAAATAGTGTCAAAGTGGGCGTTTTGAACCGAATTTCCGCGCGAAAGAAGGATAACCACTTAAGGAATGGTGCAAAACGTCTTTGCCACGTGATCAAAATCGCTTATAACTCAATAGGTAATTTATCAAAAAATGGAAAACACAGTTCGATTCCAAATCGCTTCCATAGTCAGGCTTTCTAATTTTATCTTTCCGTTAAAAATTAATTTGTAAATGAGTCAAAACGTTTTGTGCTTGTTGAGCAGAGCAGTTAACAGTCTTAAAGGCGCAAAGTTTCCCCTGGACGAGGGCGCACCGGCCCTCGGGCCGATTGGCCGGCGGGCCAGTCCGAGCCTGCCCTTAGGCCAACGTTCCCACTCCCAGGCCGCAAATCTATGTTTACTGATAAAGAAAAAAAAATACTCTCTTAAAGAGGAGACTTTCTTCTAAGCTTCGGTGAAATCGGTTTTGAAAAGAAAAATAGCAATTTTAACCCTTTCAAAAAGTTTAAGATCGCAAGTCACTGCGCTTTCAGGAGACAATCTTTTTTCTTCGCTAAAAGTAACAAAACGTCCGTATCTCGACACAATCTTTTAAGGCATCTCAGCAGATTGGATTTACTACAAAAAAATTTTAAACAATCGAACGAATAAAAATATTAAAAAAAAAAAAAAAAATCTGAGAAAATTTCGACTAAAAAGTTAAAATGTGAGGTGTTTCGGCGCGATTTCGTTGGGCTTCGGCTCACATTTTCACTATTAAATGTGCATATTTTTTTCACAAAATGTTATAGATTGCTCGGAAACAGTTATATTTATAACCTACTAAAAGTTCGGACGACGAGAACTATTTTTGTTGTTGCTATTTTTATATTAAAGAAGCCGAAGCGAGAACAAAAGGGAGAAGAAATCATATCTCTTTTACAACTAGATATCAATATTTTTTCACGAATTTTTAACACGGGGTGCAAAGTCTTTTCTGAATTTTTAAAGGACATAAATATAGAGTTCAGACAATGAGAACTATATATATATATATTTTTTTTATCTACTGAACGACCCCAAGTGAAAAAGAACTTTTCTTAGGAGCCATTTTCCTACTAAAAATCGAATTTTTAAAGGTGGTAAAGAAAACATTACATTTTTAACTCTTGAAAATTTCGATGATTTAACAGATGATGACTATTTTTACCAGACTGCCAAGAAGGGTTATATGTTTGACGCGTATCTGGGTATGTGGATTTCTTTTTACCCTCGAAATATCCCAACAGCTGGATGGATTTTAATGAATGAGGTCTCAATCGATTCGTCTTAACAGTCCGATGGTTATAGGCTAGGTTTTGTTTTTATAAATTCAAAATGGCGGCTTTAAAACACAAAATGGCGGTAGAGACGAAAACATTTTTTACGCACCTTATTGAGTGGTATATCATTGGATAGGTCTTTCAAAATGAATACGATGTTTGATTGACTATTTTGCAGTCAGAAGCTCCGTTTAAATATTACACAACCTAGAAGTTGTGTAGGTAGGATCTCTAAGATTACTACAAGTCTAACCTTCATAGACATCTATACATAGGCCTCATTAATAGTGTTTATAGATAGGAACTAACAATTAAACACAACTTAAAGTCATCAATGCAAGTAAATAAAAAAAATAGGTAAGTAATATAAAAATAGTTTCACATTGATGAGAAATAATTAGTTCGCTTTTTACGCAGTTGGGTTTTTGATTTTTTTTTTTTATTATTATTTAATTTCTACTTGTTTTTACTTCTAAATTACAAGATCCTCCTTTCCCTCGCTTTTTTCGATTATTTCAAAATCACGCATCGACCCCGAAAATCAAAATACGCAAAAAAGAAAGTACTGAGCAACATAGTATATGCTCAATTCGCTTTTCCATTTAAAAACATATACAATTTTTACCCCTTCAAAAAAATCCATTTCCGAAAGTCACTTTTGTCGAATTTACAATAGGTAAGTGTTGCTGATTTTAAAACATCGGCTGCAGATCTCGCTATTAAATATTATTTCTAATTAAATCTTTCAAATCTCCAAAAATTAATATTAATTCTAATTAAATCTTAAATAAATTAATCTCGCTATACGAATTCACATGTGAAATTGAAAGTTTTGAGTTCTAAGTACCGATTCTTATACAAACTTTAGTAACTGCATCTCTGCTTAATATTCTACAGAGTCACCATGATTTTGGTTTGAGTCTTAGTTAAATACCAATGTCACTTTTCGAATATTTCTAACTCTTTCCGTTTCTATTTCTTCGTGCGAGAAAAGTTTTTTAAAGTTGAAATTAATAAAAAATCTATTTAAGATCAACTATCGGACAAGAACGATTATCCAATCTATCTATTATTTCAGTACAATACAATATCGTTAAAAATATTAATTATAATGATGTAATTAATAGGGATGCACCGAATGGGGATTTTGGCCGAATACCGAATGCCGAATATTCAGCCTACAGGCGACCCGAATACCAAATATTCGGCTAACCGAATTGTAACTTTTAGGCCGAATACGGACTATTAGGCTAACCGAATAGTGACTGTTCGTCCAAATACCGAATATTCGGCTGGCCGAATACTTTTATATTACAAAGTTTAACCCTTTATGTACTGAATGATGAATTCATGAAAATTTTATCTTCTAAAGCATTTTTTGTGAATTGTTTAAACTATATTAGAAGATATACACAATCATTTAATACATTTTAGAAGGATTGGAGGATTTAGAAGGATTCATTAAATTTGAATTTATAGGGATTTTGTGCAATATTTATAACCCCATTCAAATCTTTTATTTTAAATATTTTTCTTAGTATTTTGTAGAATGAGGAAATGTACAAATATAATGTTCTTACAATAGAAATATAAAAATAATTCCGAATTGAAAATCCCCTTCTCCGCCCCCAACGCCAAGAAAGGTGCAAAGGCAAAAAAATCATCCTTTTAAAAATATTTTTGTTTTGTGTAACCAATAATGCTTTTGGAACAAGCTAAACTAATGTATCTATAACTCATTCTAAACTGTATTACAACTATTAAATGAATTTTATAACAAGTTATTTTAATGGTGCTTATAAGTACCGTCAGTAGATAAAGGGTTAAAAGCATTAAAATTTTAAAACAATTTTATGTAATATGTAATGCAGAAATTTTCATTTTAATAAACAAGAGCATTTTACAAGTAAACTTTATGTATATTATCTTATCAACACTGAAAGTTAGTTTACAGATGTAGACAGTTTACAGACTTTGTTTTCAGATGGAAATGTTTTTTCCAGGCAATTAAACCAGAAAACGCAAAATCTATGATAAAATTTCAATAAAAATTAAAAAATAAATATATTACAGGTAGGGGAAGGTGGCCTAAAATGATCCTAGCTGGCATGACGATCCACATATGTTTTCTTCTAGACATGTCGCTCTATCTACAGGGTAACACATAAACTAGATGTGCCAAGTGAAGAAGAAGCAATGGCGGTATTCAAACGATCGCAGTATTACGCGTCTGAATAGAATTCTTTGAAAAAGTTGGTTTTGTAACATCTGTTATAAGATAAGCACTAACTTTCATATTTATTTAGATATACAGTCTTTCTTGTACAGAAATATGACATGGTTTATTTAATAGAGTATGTTTTTGGATGTGAATTACACTTGCTGAGTTTATTATGTTTCTCGGCGTCATCCAGTTATATGACCTAAAATGGGCGAACATGTTGCCGGGTAAGATCCATTATGTGGATCGTTTTACTACCATCTCATTGGCTGAAGAAAATCCGGTAACGGGTCTTAGCCGTCATGAGAGTTAAATGTGTGACTGCCCCAAATCTTCCTCTTCGAGTCCACGTGTTATCCTACCGTTTCTAAAGAAAACAGAATCAAGCACTTCGAGAAAAAGAAAATCTATGGGAAGTGCTATTTTAATGAAAGAATCCACTGAGCTTGGAAAATTATGTATGCTATTTGATTGTAAAACTTATTTTATTTCATCATGTATTGTCATGATTACTTTTATGTCATTTATTTTGCTGTTAAAAAACAATTTACAATTATTTTAAAATGAAGGATCATTTTGCCCTTTGCTGAGGGTAAAATAATCCTTTGGACACTTTTTCAAAAATCTATTTATTTCATTACTCAATTTGGGTTTAAAATTTTATGGAAATATGTTTATAATGCAAAATATAGTGTAAAACATACTAGCATATGTCCAAAGTTTTATTTAAACAGTAATGTTATTTTACACGAGTTTACTCCTTAAGAGGATCATTTTAGGCCACTATCCCCTAGTTACTTAAAAATAGGTAGAGGTTATATAGATATGTAAAATGCAATATAATACACAATTTTAAGTTTCTACGTTACAGTGTTGGAAATAGGATGCGCGCAAGGTCAAAAATATCTGATTTGAGAAAAATGACTTTAAAGTTAAAATTACCTTTATTTGGATAGGTATCGCTCCACATATTTTTATCATAAAACCGGTTTTAATTGGAATATCGTCATATTTATTTTTCTTTTTTTTCTTTTTTTTAAATTTCGGTAAAATGTTATTCTTTCATAATAGACAACAACAAAAATTTTGACTTTTTAAAAAGTTTTAAGATGACCTTCCGCTCAATTTCTTAAGTTATTTAGTCAATATCGAACCAGGATGGAATTCGATAAGTCTCATTAAAATTTCTTCTGTTTCAGGAAATTAAAAATTCTATATGTATATTACGCTATCGTACGTGACATAGAAATCACGATTATTTATTAATTGTTTAATGGCAACGCTCGAATGAAACGCATCTCATTGGTTATTGAACTGCATTTAATGTATCTCCATGCCTATAAGGAGTGTTACCATAAAAAGGACCCTATTCTGTCGCCAAATACCGCCAACTTGACGATATATCACCAAATTTGGAGACCAAAAGTGACGTCAACTTGAACATATCTCTAATATTTCGCCAAATTCCCATAGACTTCCATTGTAAACCAATAGGGTTTACTTGCTTACAGAAAATCAACAAATTGAGATATTTTAATGCAACAAAAACTAATATTAGCTTAAAGGATTCTATTAATTATATTTAAGGGAGTCCAAGTAAATTATGCATAAAAGTAACATGATGCAATGCTTAGCATGCTTTCCTAAACATAAATTTTAAGGAAGACCAAATTGGTCGCCATGGGCGGCTAGTATATTTAAAAGCTCAGCTTATTTAAATTCGTGTATTTTGTCTAGTTCCATTTAACTTTATTTTAGAATTTCAATAAATGCTGGTCGTACCGAACAGCGGGACAACATACTTTGATTTTAAGGGTCTCACGGCTATTATACGGTTATTATACGGTAGATGTACATACATGGGGTTTTAACCCTTTCAAGGGCAAGGCACTTAAATTGAACAAATTTATTTAAAAATAAAAAAAGCTATTATTTTACGTGCATAATAAACGGAAAATTTTATACGCAAAATTCTAGTGTCATTGTGGCATTTGGGAATTAAAATTAAGGGGTTTCATAAACGTTCCACCGCCCTTGAAAGGATTAAATGCAAATTACACAATTTTCGCGATTTTGATTCAATTATACCAAAATGCTGCAGTTTTCTAAATTCGAAATGCACACTGCAAATAAAGGCGTCTTAAATTCAAACACATATGTGACTGAAAAAGTAATTCAGACACTTAAGTGTCTGAATATGAAATTTCAGACATCACAGGCGTCTGAAATTAAGACACTTAAGCGCCCATGGCGACCAATTTGGTCTTCCTTAAAATTTATGTTTAGAAAAGCATGCTAAGCATTGCATCATGTTACTTTTATTCATAATTTACTTGGGCTCCCTTAAATATAATTAATAGAATCCTTTAAGCTAATATTAGTTTTTGTTGCATTAAAATATCTCAATTTGTTGATTTTCTGTAAGCAAGTAAACCCTATTGGTTTACAATGGAAGTCTATGGGATAAATAGTACAAATACTGTAAACGAAATGTCTGAAATTTAGACACATAAGTGACTTAAAATGGAGTGTTCAATTTTCAGACATTTTAAAGTGTCTAAATTTTTAAGACACGTGTATGTGTCTGAATTTAAGACATTTCAAACGTCTGAATCGCATCCATCTTTGATCAACCTGCATGTTCGGCAATAGGCATAGGCAGCCGTTTTTCACTCTTTTTTTGTAAGCTTTATACACTGTCAGGACTGAAACTAGCCTTTTTTGCACCCGGGACAAACATGGATTTAGCACCCCCCCCCCCCTCCCTCCGCAAAGTATACTTACAAAGAGAATTTTACTAATTTTCTAATAGCCTACTTATTTTAAAATTTAGAATATGTAATCATAAAATATGTAATACTGAACTACGTAATCTGCTTTGTCAAATATTTATTCATTAAAATCTTGAAAACGGAATCGAAAAAAATTCCGCTTTATACAGGATTCTTATGCCATATCATACCATCTTTAGATTCTTCTATGCTTTGGCATACCCCAGACAGATGATTTTAACAATACTGTGCTACATAAATGTGCGAAAAATCGACAGACAATACCTTCATTTGGCGCCCTCTCGGTCTGCTGCCCGGGGCAACATGCTCCCTCTGCCCCCCCCCCCCCCTTAGTTTCGACCTTCTAACACTGGGAAAAAATATCCGTTTAAAATATAGAAATTGTACTGCCAGTCGAGACGCAAATTTACGAAAAGAAAAAATTACATTAAAAAATGTAATTTTTTCTTTTCGTAAATTCCAATAAAATTTCCATTTTTTGCATATTTCTGTATTTAGAAGGTTCCGTTTAAAAGTAAAATATAATCTTTCAAAGACGAACCCATACAGACATGATATTAGACATAATTTATTTATCTGTATTCAAACTTCAAATTTTTGTTAATCGCTTATAATTCGATATGTAATTTATTCATTAAAAATTGTCATACATGCTTCATAAGAATCTCTTTGGATTTGAAAATAATCCTACTAGTATACTCTTAAGATATAAATGTGGCGCCATCTACTTTTAAAGAATTTATTTAATTATCTATTTCTCTTATTTATTATATTTAAGTATTTGTTTAATTATTTATATAATTAAAAAAAATCAAAGTACTTATTTAATTTTTTGGAATTATTTACAATAGCTCTGAAATTTTATACACTAACCTTTTAGCTAAAGATTGAGTTCAGAAGTAATCGCATTTCATTGTCAGAAAAATTACTCGGAAAATCAAAAAATTTTACTCTGGATTTCTACTGATGTATGTTATATACGTAAAACAAGGATTTTTATAACTAAATGTCAATATTTTGGCAGAAAAATTATACACAATATTTAAAACTGAGAAATTTGGTTCAGAATATGCAGCACAGGAAGGAATTAATCAGTCCAATTTCAAAAATTTTGCCATATATTCAATCATCAGAAGAAAAAAAGAAAGAAAGAAAACATAGCCCTCAATACTTTTCCGTTAAATTTATACGCTGTCTTTGGGCAATAAAAAATTCATTTTTTTAATGAAAGATTGGTTTTTTTTTCACCCCTGAACGGTACTGGTCCCGAATTAAATGTTTTAACAGTGCATATATAATATATACACTTTTAAAACAATAAAAATATTTTTACCTCAACAGCTTGAAATTTTCTGAGATATTTTCAGGCTCATTTTTAAAAGTAAAAACATGAAACCTGCTGAGGTTATTTTTGAAGAGATGTATAAGAGGCCATGTGATTTCATTTTTAGCTCAATTATTTACAATTTAATTTTTAAACAATTGTTTTCTCAGAATAACCATTTTTTTTTTATTCCCTGATCTCCCGCCTCTGAAAATTCGATTTAAAACACCAACTTTGACAACATTTTTTACGATATTTTGTGCATTTATCAAAAAATCGAGAAGCACGGCACATTGTGTGGTTTCTAAATAAGAAAATTTCTTAGTTTGATGCGATTGAGAGCAAAAAAGAATTTAAAAATGAATCGGAAAATAAATAGTTTAGATTAAAATACATCCTTAATATTTCAAAAATAAAGTTTCCTCTGTATAAAACGATAATATTTTTGTTCTAAAAAATTTTTTCCGCTAGAAGAAAAAACCTTTTTGCTGGTCTTTAACGCATGAAATTAAACAAATATTCAAAATTCTAGGGGGGAAAATGTGTAAAACGTTAACTGGATCGGAAAAATATCTACCACTACCGTTTCATTGTGTAGCATAAGTAAGAATATTTGAGTATCCAGCTAATGCAGTCGTGGCCGAGTGGATAAAGCGACAGCTTGGAAGCCAGCAGGTCCCGGGTTCGAATCCTGTCAAGGGTAAGTTTGAAACTCTGATATAATGTGAGTTAATAAATCCTGTAAAATGTAATGGACTTTGGCAGTTCCCCAGTCAGTTAAATATGCAGTTTCTCCTTCCATAAAAGCTTTTTTTTTTTAAATACAGAAATTTCCAAAAAAAAATTAAATTTTTCAACGGAAGAAAATTCCCATTAAAATACGTAAATTGATGTAAATTGTACTGGTGTTTTGATTGGCGGTACAATTTCCATATTATAATAGATTTTTTTAAAAGTGTATAATGCTTATTTAAAAAAAAAAAAAAAAAAAAAAAAAAAAAAAAAGAAAAGAAAAGAAAGAAAAAGACTGCTTTTGCATAGAAATGAAAGGTGGTCAAAGATGGATGCGATTCAGACGTTTGAAGTGTCTTAAATTCAGATGCATATAAGCGTCTTAAAAATTAAGACACTTTAAAATGTCTTAAAATTGAACACCCGTTTCAGACGCTTATGTGTCTGAATTTTAGACATTTCAGTTTACAGTGCACAATTTTAGTGACGTCATTTTTCAAAACTTTTAATTCGAAGATTCAAACCTCTATTTAGGAGCTTGTGTAATGGATATGACGTCAGTTTGATGCTTGTCGCAGTCAACGAAATATGCACAGTTGTGGAAAAAAAAATTAAACACGCCTACTAACTCCTCAACAAATTATCGTAGAAGAAAGTTACTGGTACCGAATGATTGGAAATAAAGTCTACTTTTAAACGAATTATCCTTAAAAAACGGCAAAATGATGGTTTTAAGGGGCCGTCTATGATAGAAGTGACTAGATATTTTGAAATTTCTTCTGCTATCCTGTAATCTAGCAGTTTTCAATGACTGTTTCAGTGTCGTTTAAGATGCATTGATCAAGAAGGGAGCTCTCTCGGTCAACAATCGAGTACTGAACTTCAATTTGGATAAAATAACCCTTAAAATACGCTCGTTTTAAAATAATTAATTTCTCGAAAACTTATCGTACGAATTGCATAAAAATTTGTTTTTAAGCTAATTGAAGGGTGTAGATTTATGCTGTCAGAATTTTGTACTGCTATTGAAAAAACAAACCAGTAACTTTCTTCTACAATAATTTTTTGCAGAGTTAGTAAGGGGTGTTTACTTTTTTTTTCACGACTGTATTTTAACTACTAGAACAGAGATACACTGCTAAAAAAAATTAGGGGAGCAAGCAAAAAAGTGAATAGAACAGTGCAAGACAGCCATGTATGGGCATAAAATGGATAGTACATGTGTATCAATGCACAATACAGAAAAAAAGACGAAAAAAAATTGTAAGGGAGCTTTTATTCTTTGAAAAGATGGAAAAAACAGGAAAAGATGGTTTAGGGCAACAATTTGGTTACATGTAAATGATAAAAAAAAGTATTGTTTAGAAATGATGGAAGATTTTTAATAGGGCGTGTGGTCTCCTCGAACAGCTAAGACTGCTGCACACATGTTTTCCATGGATACGATGAGGTTATCGATAACGCTTTGAGGAATACTGTTCCACAGCTCAAGATTTGCAATCTCCAAGTCACGGACAGTAAAAGGAGGCCTTGGTATTGCACCAATGCATCGTCTGAGTATGTCCCAAACATGCTCGATCGGATTCAGGTCAGGAGAGCATGCTGGTCATTCCATACGCTGCACAGTGGGGCAAAATCCCGAAAAGCTGGCCAAAATATGAAAAAGTTATTTAAATGCCACGAAATTTCGTAAACAGGTGTTTTTCAGGATGCTGATCTCGATTCTAAAATTAAAATTTCAAAATACAAAATGGCGGATCCAATATGGCGGACTTAAAATTAAAATGCTTTGAAAGTTATTCCATTTCTATGAAATTTCGTATACAAAAATTAAATTTTTAAAAATGGCGAATTAAAAATAAAAACAATTACATTTAAATAAAATATTTCGAGTTTCGAAATTAAAAAAGTTCGAGGCTAAACGTTACAAGGTGTTTTCAAGGAACTAAGATGTTTTTAATCGAAACTAAACGATGAATATTTATTTATGAAATACAGTTAAGTACATTAATGAAAAATAAAATACTACAAGGTTTAATTTCTATATATTATTAAACTAAAACGAAACGATATTCTAAAATTCATCTTCTGAATCATCTGTAATATACTAAGTAGACTCTTCAGAAGGGGAGGTGTCGAAATATTTTACAGAAGTTTCTGTGCCTCTAGGGGGAAGGATATTAGTTTCTTCGATGGTAATTTATGTAAGCTTGAAATGAAGGGATCTGATAACATTAAAAGACGCAAAAAAATCTGCCATTGTTTACGTCCTACTGCATTTTAGGGAGAAATCTTCTTGATACATTTTGATCAATTTGTTGCCCGATTCTTGAGCGTCTCCCGACATTTTCCCAACAGGCAATAATGAGGAAGCTATTATTTCTGTGCCATGAATAAGTGGTTTGACGAGCCGTTAATTCCCAAATTGGCTCATCCTATCACAGCAATCTGATTCTTTGTTAATATTAATATTTTGGATTACTTTACTGTGATTTTGATCAAATTTAACAAAATAAATCAATTTAAGTCATTATAATTGCATTCTGTTTCACATTACACTACTTCATAAGAAAATAAATATAATTATCTACTATATAAATATCAGTTTTAGCCAATCAGATTGCTGGGCTCGGTTGAGCCAATTTGGGAATTAACGGCTCGTAGTGGTTTGTGCACTGAAGTTAGCATATAGAACTAGGAATACAATTCGACGAATTTACAAGTTGTTTGTGAGCAATAATCCACGAAGTTGGTCAAATGAATGTTAAGAAATAACGTAATATGACGTGGAAACGTTTGATCAAATCTTCGTCTACGCTCCTTATGAAGGCAGAAATAGTTGCGTTTTCAAACAATCGACGAGCTGTATTGTAATCATTTGTGCTTCCAAATCCGAGCTTTGATTTATAGACGAGAAGTCCTAATTGTAAACGAAATTTTTTTTGTAAATTTTGTTTTGCAATTTTAATTTTTTTCTTCTCGTCAGGAGTGCACACTTTCCATTCCTTTATATCCCGTTTGTATGCCAAATGCAAGCTACACTCAAAAGATCTTATACAGGCATGTGACGTGGACATCCTGAATTGTAAATTATTTTCATTCACTTGTAGTTTGAAAATTTCATCAAGATTATTAAAGTGGTTTGAAGTTGCCTGATATAGGTATCAACGTTGAGTTGACAAATTACTAGTAATGACAATAAAAATTTTATAATCAATCATCGTTAAAGCTAGTTTGTAATTAATGCCTACTTATTTTCTATCAATGATTGTTTTAAAAGGAGTAAGTTTACTCTCCTGATCTGTAATATAATCCACTTCACTGACAGTAGCTTCCGTATTTTAGTGCAAAAAATGGATTCTGATGGGCCTAAAAAATCGAGGAGATGAAGATTTCGATTCTTTCCAGATAACGATTTCTGAATTATTTGCAACACTTACGAATTCTAGTGGCACTAGAGAAGTGAAAAAGCTATTTGAACCTAATTTAAACCATCATCAAAGCTAAATTTTTATCTAAAAGTATTTTGACCAGATGTACTATCACATCCCCACTTGCAAATCAAATTCAGATTGCTAATGTTCTCGGAAGTCAGATTCTTAATAATTTCCGTTTGCATTAATAACATACGTTTAGTAGTATGATATCTATCAAAGATTTCAATTGACAAGAAAATTCTTCTAATTACAATAGAATAAACAAAATTATTAGCTATAAAGATAAGAAAATGTATTTCTATTGTATCGATGATAGAGAATTCTTTTCCTTTTTTTGTTACTAATCTTGCTTCTCAAATTCCTTTATGCTTATGATTATAATACTTATTTGTAATATAATACATAATAATCTATCACAAAACTGAATAATCTAAAAATTTCAAAAATGTTTGCCTGCTAAATTACTGTGAAAAGTAATAAATGCCATAGCTTTTGAAGCGACTAAAAAAATTATATTTATACTTGTGGTTACAAAAACATGCACGAAATGCAGAATGGCAGTTTTTGGCAGCTAATTTTTCATGATTCACTAGATAATAGTTCAGAATATTGTTTCCATTATATGTCGTTGCGGAACACCGTGGAACTTATAAACTTTTTTTGTTTAAAAGCAAAAAAATAATATATTTTAAAAAAAATTATCAAAAATAATCCTGAAATTATTAAATTTTATGTGCTTAATATAATTTTTGTAACATGGGCAAAAAAAGTACACACTATCATCGTGTGAATCCATTTTGAAGCTTTAAAATCGGATGATATGCAAAAAAGTAGCACGTGTTTAGAAGAACCTTTGTTTTGCTCTTTTTGTTCGCCTCAGATGATAATCCTCCAAGCGTCACTTTTGAAATGATACAGGTTATCAAAGCAAAACGAAAACCTTTTTATAAATATAGATTATGACCCTCCAAACGTCATTCTAGCCATCTGTATAGTCAAAATTTCCTAAATAGTAACTTTATTTTTCGACTTTTGACCAGCTTTTTTGGGATTTTGCCCCACTGTGCGCTGTATTGTTTCACCTTCAAGCATGTTTTCCACAAGACGAGCTGTATGAGATCTGGCATTATCATGCATGGAAAAAAAATAATTGCTGCAACATAAAATACGACATGAGGTCTCAGTATCTCGTCTATATTACTTTGGACAGTCAAAGTGCCATTCCGAATGATATGCAGGCCCGTACGTCCACCTATGCTGATTCCAGCCCATAGCATCAACCTACCTCGTCTGTAATGTGATCTTTCACTAACGAATGGGGGATTATTTTGAGTGCCTCTTTCTCTCCATGCCAAATCACATCGGACTTCACATCCAGACTGAATCAGGACTCGTCTGTAAACATAATTTGACTACAACAACGTTGCCTCCAAATTCGATGTTCAGTTGCCCACCTTCTTTGGGCATCACAGTTGCTTGAGACGAACGGAATACAGATCATTGACTTACGTGCATAGAGACCACCCTGATGAAGCCTATTTCGGACTGTTTGGTTGGACACTCTTCGTCTTGTGGCTAAGAACAACTGTGTTTGCAGCAGAGTAGCATTGCCCGTTTCGTCTCGGCGAGCTGTTAACAGGATATATCGGTCATCAGTTCTGTGGTAGCACATGGCCGACCTTGCCCTTGTCAATGTCTACCATTCCATGTGCTTTGAGATCGATTCCACACTCTTGCATTGACACTTATTGCGAATCCAACAGTGTCCGCTATACTTCGTCGTGTTTCGCCAGATTCAACTGTCCCGATAACATGCCAAAAGATGGATTCCGGTAAATCACATTGTCGTGACATTTTCAAGTCATTTTTTTCTCAAAGCACAAGCTGCGAAATTGAATTTTACAACTGAGAATGTGAAACAGACGTTTCTGTAAAAACCCGATTTCTGCATTTATCTCTTTTTTTCTAGTTTTTGACACCAAAAACTTTAATTAGCACGTGAAATTTTTTTCATCATTTTTCTACTATGCTTTAAATTATGGAGGTTTTATTCTACGTTACTTGTCGGTGTAAAAATTTGCGTAATTGTGTTAAAACCATGTGCTCCCCTAATTGTTTTGAGCAATGTATTTTTCTACTTGAGCATCCTCAGCCAATTAAAGAGACAATCGCAATACTCCTCCGCTCCGATCTCAAATGCTTTTCAGCCTACCTTGATCTCATGGCAGTTCGACAGTTGTTGAAACCAGTCTATCATGATCACATGACAGCTAAGAGGGGTGGAGGTTTCGCTGTCTGTCTTTTTCATCGGCTGCGGATGTTCAGGCAGAAAAATTTCTCTGTTTTAGTAATTAAGTTACATATATTTCATTTAATAAAATCGTCAATTTCCCCTATTAAAGCGATGATCTTTTAGGACATTCAAGAAAATTTTAAAACTATGTATGTATTAAAGCTATCATTAAAATATTTTTACTGTTAAATTTTAATGAAAATGTCGGCAATAAAAATCTGATAAATCCCATTATTCCCCCCTTTTTTCTTAGTATTGGAACAGCCCTGTAGACATTACAGAAGTTTAATAATCATCGATCGTTGGGGCTTCGAGCTTATTTGTTGTTTTCGTTTGGTGGTCGGAGAAGGGTGGTAAGGTCAAGAGGCGCCTTATATACACCTTGACAATACTTAATGGATTTCTGAAAAATGTTGCACATAAGGATTTTGATACTAAATTTCTCAAGCTACAGATCAAATTTTTAAAATCGGGCCATGGTATTACCACTCTCTTACTAAGATCTATGTTTGTGATAAATTACACTGCAATTTATCCAGCTATGCCAAGGAACCGTGTTCATTTAATTGTCAAATTTCAAGCTTCCTTGCCTTGGGCTCGCTGTACTTCAATCGTGATGGCCCAAACCTTTTTCTCGCACTAACTTTCTCTCTAACGAAAAGTATCGACGGGAATCGAGCAAAAATAAATGATATTTCGGCTTTCTGTTTAGGCTACTCTCGAACATGGTTCAATCGCTAATGCTGAACAACTGTCTAAATGATTTTGTTTCTTATATCTCCAATAGTTTTGGAGATAGCATCACTTCGACACTAAGGGGGCTGAGAGAGTAGTCTCATTGTGTAGAGCACAATCACTTACCAATCTAAATATTCCAGTTTTACCTTCATCCATTCATAAATTAAATAGTTCGGTAATTTATACGCTTTCCATTCCTTAAATATACAGTTTAATAATTGGAAATCGAATAAAAATTTGGAAGAATTAAGTGGTGGTGGCGAAGAGGGGCGAATGTCTATTTATTGTTTTGTCTCGAAGTTACTCTTCTTTCGCACGGCCCCAAACACATTTGCAATTTTATACTAATTATCCAATTTTCCTTCTCAGATTCTTGCTGAAATGTGCCTGTCCAGTTTTACTTTCTTCAAATGCATGAGGCTACAGTTACGTCGTTCTATTGCCATTTTATCTGTGGCATCACTATTCATTTTGATGATATTTCTCTCCGTCTCAGACAGTGAGATATTCACTATGTTGATGCAACCATCCAACCTGAAATGGATAATGGAAGGCAGAGGATTTGCTCTGAAAACGCCAGGCTGCCAAATACCTGACTGGAATCCTTTCGATCCTAGCGTATCTCGCTTCTTTAGAAAAATCGACGGCCCTTACATTTGTCCTGGAAAACCACCATTCTTAAGATCAAGACCAAACGCTGTAATAAGCATAGATTACGACATCCTATCTAAACATTATGGCGAAGATAATAGAAGCATATCGTGCACTTATCGGTCAATTCTCAGAGATCCTGCTCCAGAAGATAAAATGCCAGACCATAAGTATTCTTTCGGTAGTTACAAAAAGCTATATTTTGATATTCCCTTACAAGATGAATTCATTGTCGTCAATTGTTCCTTAAAACATGATCGAAATTTTATTCAATTCATTCCGTTAGTGCCTTTAAAAAGTGAAGTAGAATATAGTAAATCGAAAAAAAATAAAATTTTATCAGAGGAACCTCATCTCAATGTAATCATACTGGGCATCGATTCTATTTCAAAATTGAATTTCTTGAGACATTTTAAAAAAACCTACAAGTTTATGAGGGAAAATTTGTACTACTACGAACTAAAAGGTTACACGAAAGTAGGTGATAACACTTTTCCAAATTTAGTGCCATTGTTTACTGGACATTTCATCGAAGAATACTGGGATGGCTCCGTTAGTGATATATTTTTTGATGATGTACCTCTCATATGGAAGAATTATTCCGAGAGAGGTTACAGAACATATTTTGCTGAAGACGCGCCTAAAATAGGAACATTTCATTACGAGAAAAAGGGTTTTCGTAATCCACCAACGGATTACTATTTTCGACCCTTCGCTTTAGCAATCGAAGAGGTAATAAGAAGTGGTAAATATCATTGCTTAGATTCCATTTTTGAAATGGATGTTTTGTTCAATTATCTTAAGGATTTTGCTATGACGATGGGAGACAGGCCTTTTTTCGCCGATACATTTGCAACTAGGCTGACACACGATGACCTGAACAATGCTGGCTATGCCGATGAACCAACTCTTCATCTTATTGAGAACCTGCATTCCGAGGGTATTCTAAACAAAACCCTTCTAATCTTTTTAAGTGATCATGGGATTCGGTTTGGTGATATCCGACAGACTTATATCGGAAAGTTCGAAGAGAGAATGCCATTTATCTTTTTATTTTTTCCACCTTGGTTTCTCAATAAATATCCCGAATTCAAGAAAAATCTCCACAACAATCAGGATCGACTGACAACACCTTTTGACGTTCATGCCACTCTAGTACATTTGCTGCAGTTGAACCAACAGCCATCTCTTGAATTTAACGAAACATTAACGAGTGTCATACCTCATGGTATCAGCCTCATGGATCCAATACCTAAAGACAGGACCTGCGAAACAGCCAGTGTACGTCCTCATTGGTGCATGTGTCAGACTCACAAACCTGTTTCAGTTATGGATCCAATAGTACATAACTGTGCCATTGCTCTGGTTGACACGCTAAATAAAATTTTGGAACCGTTTGCAGATAAATGCGCACCCCTTTTGCTTAGCGATATTATGGACGCACGCTATGGACAAGTGAGTGATATCGTTCTAAGATTTATTAAACAAAAAAATAGACTCCCCAACAGACCTATAATAGTTGGAAAGAAAATTAAGGCTCCTGTTGATTATTTAATAACCATCAAAGTGAATCCTAGTGAAGCTATTTTCGAAGGAACAATCCGGTATGACGTTGAAGTGGATACCTACAATGTTTTGGATGATATCAGCAGATTGAACAGGTATGGGAATCAGTCCATATGCATGACGGATGCTCGTTTAAGGAAATTTTGTTACTGTTTATCGCAAGCTGGTTTGTTGATAGAAAATGGCGATAGGTAGAAAAGCATTGAATCCGCCCTGCTTCACCAAGAGGATCAGAATTTCTTCTTCTTTTTAGAACGTTTGGATTGTTGAAATGTAATTAAGTTAAGCATACTTACTTCTTCTCTGATTTTTGTTTTAAATTTGTAATATATTACACGATAAGAAACAAAGTTTTGTTTAGTAAACCTAAACGTATTTCAACTAAATCACTTTGACAATTTTCTCGATATAACACCATTTTAGTTTTCACGTATGTTTTACTCTTCTCATATTAACATGTGTAAAAACTACGACAGTGTTATGATCAGAAACATTGATTTTTATATTTGGCATTCCTTTTTAAAGAAACATTTTTATTTGCAAATTAATTATTTTAATTGAAATTAGTTCACAAATTATTAACAGGCTCTGGACTCCACTTGAGCTTTATCGGATCCTGCAGTAAACACGATCTTTTAGAAAACTAAAGTGTTTTTGAAAGGTCAAAGAGACAATTTTTTATGATTTAATGCCGTAGTCAATGAATGTAATCCTAAAAGTTTTTACAAAGGACATGTCATTTTTTTTTAAATACTACACTGTCAAAGTCATCAAAATACGATGTGTCTATGTTAAAGACGTGTATTAACCTTATTATAAAAAGAAGATTTATATTATTTTTTATACATTATTTAGATTTTAAGAACGAATTAATTGAATTCCCATACAAGTCAATACAAAATCTATGATCGGCTAACGAATAATTCAGTTAGCGAACACTGTTTCGGAGTGGATTAAGTTCGTTAACCGATCACCCGCTGTGCTTTCTTCTTTAGAAAAAAGAAATAAAAAAAGCAAATGCAATTTCTGTTATTGCAACCTGGATGTTATATAATTATTATCGGCTTCTTAGAAAGTCTCTTTTAGCGGAATGAAAACTGAATCACATATTACTTACAGATATTACTTACTAAGTAGGTAATCTGTGATCTGAATTGGAGTCATCAGACAACTGGCTTTTGTTTGCATTTTTAATATAATTCATTCCCGAAAATAATGACTAGCAGGAATAGATAGAGAAGTAAATTGTGAAAATGACAAACTTCATAACAGGTTGCTTTAATTTCCTCATTGGTATTTTTGCTTATACTGTCTGATGATTCTTTTTTTCGATAGTTTACATATCTTCTTTTAATTTCTTAAGTTATTTATTCAATATTGAAACAGATTGGAATTCGATAAGTCGCATAAAAATTTCTTCAATTTCAGGAAATTAAAATATATATATTAGAAAAGTTCAGCTTGTTTAAATTTGTGTATTTTGTCTAGTTCCATTTAACTTTATTTTGGAACTTAAATCAACGTCGTGTCGCACATTGGAGAAACATACTTTAATTTCAAGAATCTCGCGCAACGTATACGGTTGATATAGATACCGCTCCTCGTGAAAGGGATTTAAATGCAAATTACACAATTTTCACCATTTTAACTCAATTATACCAAAACGCTGCAATTTTCTTAATTAGAAATGCACAATTTTAGTGACGTCATTTTAGGTAGCTTTCATTACAAAAAGCAACCTATTGCAGCCGTTCGGAGGAAAGCGATTAAAAAAAAATTTGGTATATGTTCATCGATCATGACCCCCCAGACCCCGAAACCACTCTCCGTTGTTCAAATGTTGATATATATTATATATATATATATATATATATCTGATTTTTGTCACACTGTAACTCTCGTATTTATGAACCGATTTGGATGAAACTTCGTGTATACATAAAACATACGAATGTCTCGACCGCGTTCGTTGGCGAGCTTCATCCGCCATCTTGTTTCAAAATGGCGGCCATTTAAATTTAAAAAAATTAAAATTTGAAATGTGGTACCAAAAAATTTAAAATTAAAAAATATTTTTTTCTTATGTGTTTGGCCTTGATACAAAGATTCCGGAGCAGTTTTTGTTTCGTTTATATCTTAACAAGTGGGTAAGTGTGATCACAGATCGCACAGGGGGTTTCGTTTAATATTCCTTTAAAACACTTTATCCTTTTGTGAAATCTGTTAGTTCCACATTTCGCAACCAGGGCGCACTCTATTCTACACAAACCTCTATCCAAAGGAAACTCCGATTTACAACCTATCCGTAGGTATATTAGTCGAGGGGATCGGGTCTATAGCACCCGAGATAGGTAGGCGCCCCAGGAAATTGCACGGAACATTCTTTTATAAGCTTTTTATTATGTGCTATGAACTATGTCAAAGTTTCCAGCAGATCGACTTGTTAGATTTCATAATTTTAACAAAATTGCGTTATGTTAGTTGCAAATTCCACCACCAGGGAGCGCACACTATTCATAACAAAAGTGTATCAGATCGAAACTCTGTTAAACAACCTATCAGTGGATGTGTTACTGGAGTTGGTGGCGGCCTTAAGCGAGAAATTAAGAAATTTGCTGAAAGTACTGTTTGGAAATAGTGGTAACTAAAATTTTGACATTTTTATATTTCATAAGCAGCACGTGTCTGAGTATATCATAGTGCTCAAAAAACGACACCTAAAAAGATCGTAAACGCTATTTTTTAAAAAAGAAATCCAGCGCCCCTCCCCCGCCCTCCCTTCACAGGAAATTGCATGCACCATTATTTTATAAGCTTTTTATTATGTGTCATGAAGTATCTTAAAGTTGCAAACGGATCGCCTTGTTATATTTCCTAATTTTAACAAAATCGCGTTACGCTAGTTCCGCATTCAACCACCAGGGAGCGCACTCTATTCTTAACAAAAGCATATCTGAACGAAACTCCTTTGCGCAATCTCTCCGTAGATACATGGTCGGGAGGGTGGCGGTGCAGTCTTAACCAACAATTTAAAACATTTTCCGCGATAACAAACGCTAAGATTTAATAAATAAATCTAGTCCCCCCTCCCTCCACTCCTCGAAATATCACACTCCATTCTTTTTTACACTTTTTCTTATGTGTTATAAAGTATCTTAAAGTTTCGAAGACATCGAGTGGCGGTCTTAAACAATAATTTAAGATATTTCCTGAAATTGCTATTCGGAAATAGTGGGATGAACACTTATAAACCTATAAACTTTTTCATATTGAATAATTAATACTTATCTCATAGCGCGCCGTCGAAACACCCCACGCAAATTGTTAATTTCCTAATTTAAATGAAATCTCCGTTAAAAAAGCACGTGCCTCCATCTTAATCTGGCGTTTGATGGAAATAAAAGGAATTAATAAAATAATAATTAATATCTCAGCTCGTAATGAAGCAATCTCTTTGAACCGGGTATGTATGGAATCTGCGAGAAATGTCCAGCCCGGATGTCAAAAAATTTAATCGAAAAATTTAATATTTAAAAAGTTTAAATTTCGTATTAGACTTTCCTCCCCTTAAATTTCTCCCGCGCCGATATGTCCAGAAATGATGACAGCTGCCTTCCGGTGAATGGAAATCTGTTTTCATTGTTTTTAAAAACACAGAAATTAAATTTTTATCGATCGATTTTTAGTGGATTTTTTGCGTTCTATCCTACTCAGAAATTTGAAATTTATACCAAAATAAAGTAGAATTTTTTCCGCGTATTTCTACACCTGTTACGAATTTGTACGACCGCTATTTCGGCAGATCCAATTTTGCTTTTTGTAGGTCCACTTCATTTGTTGCTTAAAGTACTCCGTGGTAACCCTGCACCGGCTGATTTGACGGAGCATCCGCTGACTTTACTGGCAACCATTAGGAGAAACTGGGGAGGATTTCGATAACGTGCATTTTCACCTGCATTCAAAGGGTTGATTGGTTAATTTTAGAATTTAATTAGCCCGTAATTAGGTTAATTACCAACTTTTTCAAAATTTTATGATTTGTTGTTTGATGTGAGGTGTTCAGCTATAAGTACCCAAAATTTCAAGTCTCTAACATGTATAGTTTCTGAGAACGGGCTCTGTGACGGACAGACAGACAGACAGACAGACAGACAGAGGAGCGAGACGAATAGGGTTTCGTCAGATGAACGAAACCCTAAAAAATGGCTGAGTTATAGCACTTTGAATTTCTAGCGTGGCTGAAATTTTGAAACAACCTGATTTTTGTCACGCGATAACAGGCGTTTTGGCCGATTTGGATGTATCTCGGTGTATACATAGTACATACAAATGTCTCGACCGAGTTCGTTCGCCAACTTCATCCACCATCTTGTTTCAAAATGGCGGCCATTTAAAATTTTTTTTTAATTTAAAATTTAAAATGAGGTACCAAGAAATTGAAAAATGAAAAACATTTTTTGTATGTGTTTGACCTTAATACAAAGATTCCGAAACAGTTTTTGTTTCGTCTATACCTAAAAAAATGGCTGAGTTATAGCATTTTGAATTTCTGTTGAGGCTGATATTTTGAAACGACCTGATTTTTGTTTGCGATAACAGGGGTATTTATGAACCGATTTGGATGTAACTTGGTGTGTAGAAGTACATACCAAAGTTTCGACCGAGTTCGTTGGCCAGCTTCATTCGCCATCTTGTTTCAAAAGGGTTGCCATTAAAAAAAATTAATTTAAAATTTAAAATGAGGTATCAAAAAATTGGAAAATGAAAAAGATTTTTTTTTATATGTTTGACCTTGATACAAAAATTCCGGAGCAGTTTTTGTTTCGCCTATATCGTAAAAAATGGTTGAATTATAGCACTTTGAATTTCTAGCATGGCTGACATTTCGAAACGATCTGATTTTTGTCACGCGGTAACACGCGTATTTATTAACCTATTCAAATGTAAGAAGGTATGTGGATAGTATATAGCAATGTCTTGCCCAAATTCGCTGGCCAGCTTTATCAGCCATCTTGTTTCAAAATGGCGGCCAGTAAATAAAATATATATATATTTAAAGTAAGGTGCAAAAAAAATTAGAAATAGAAAAAGGTTTCTTTTTTAAGTATTTGACCTTGATATAAGGATTCCAGAGCATTTTTTGTTTTGCCTTTATCTTAAAAAATGGCCCAGATTTGAATTTCTAATGTGGGTGACATTTTGAAAAATCTGATTTTTTTTTTTTTTTTTTGCCTGCGACAGCACTTGTATATATCAACCGATTCCGATGTGAGTGAGCATGTTCACAGGAATTACTAAGGTCTCGACCAAGTTCACTGGTTAGCCTCATCCACCATGTTGTCTTAAAATGGCAGGCACTTCTAGATGTCGCCGAATTTGGCAGCCTTATAAGTTACTTTAAATAAAAGCAGCTTGGCTAAAGCTGACTAATTTCGCGAAATTCTCATTTATAATGATTTAGTATTAATAAAAATTAGTATTGAATCTCCTATAATCGGTTTCCACTAAATTGAGCTTTGTGTGTTTGAATAATATAAGCTGGCTTTTTAAAAAAAAGAAATATGAAAGCTACCTCTTCCTCCCGTCACTGGCTGGAAGGACTTTTTCAAAACTTTTTGTTCGAAGATTCAAACCTCTATTTTTGGAGCTTTTATATAATGGAAATGATGTCAGTTTGATGCCTGTCGCAGCCAACGGAATATGTACTTTAATTACTAGAACAGAGATATTTTTCTACTTGAGCATCCGCAGCCAGTTAAAGAGACGGGTCGCGATATTCCACCGATCTCAGATGCTTTACAGCCTATACCAGGGTTGGCGAACCTATGGCACACGTGCCACTTTCGGCATGCAAAGGAATAATTTTGGCACTTCGTGGCGTTCACTATGTCACTAAATGAAGATACAGCGATGTTTCACAAAATACACGAACTGTGATGATCTGATTCGATTCTAAATTTGATTAATTGCAAATTGAAGAACTTTAATCTTAATATGGTTTCGAAAATTTATCAAACAAAGAAAATATTTGAAAACTATCAAAAAAGAAAGATTATTACCATTGGTAAATTCTTCAACTTGGAAAATAATTTCAGAATATTCAAATAAACTACCTTTTTTTTTTCTTTTTAATAATTTTTTCTACTATTTATATCTGTGAGTCAGCATTTTCGCAAATTTATAATATAAAAAATCAAATAGAGAGTGGTTGCCATATAAATACATTTAGCTTGCATTCTGTTGAAATTAACTGAACATGAACATATTAATTATTTTTCATCCAAGACACAACAATTAATCACATTATGTTTTTAATTAATTTCTAAAGTATAATTGTTTCTATAATTATTGCAGTGTAATACTTACATGTATGTTACTCATTTTAGAAAATATCTATAAGTAATTTTCAAGTAGTTTTGATTCATTATATTTCAATCCACTAAATTTGTTTTTTAATTGGCACGTTAAGATCAAGTAAAATATTTTTTGAAAAAAAAAAATGGCACGCGACTATAAAAAGGTTCGCCAACCCTGGCCTATACCTTGATCACATGACAGTTCGACACTTGTTGGAAAATAGTCTTACATGATCATGTGGCAGCTAAGAGGGCTGGGAGTGTGGCGGTTTTTTTTTTCATTGGCTGCGGATGATCATGTAGAAAAATATTCCTATTTCAGTAATGAAGGTACGTAATTCATTTAATAAAAATGTAATTTTCTCTTATTAAAACAATGGTCTTTTGGGACATTCAAGAAAATTCTCAAACTTTCTATGTATTAAACTTATCATTAAAGTACTTTTACTGTTAAAATTTATTAAAAAGTCGGCAATAAAAAATCTGATATTACCCATAATTTCTCCTTTTCTCCCAGCATTGGAATGTAATAGCCATATAGACATTACAGAAATTGCATTAACATTTGAATAAAAAATTGATATTTTGTAAATTAATCTGAATTTTGAACTTTCGAGAGTTATGCATCTTTGGGTGTGTTTTTAGAACGGGCAAACTCTGAAATTTATAAAATTCAAAGTACCATAACTTGGTAAGTTTTTAGTTGTAAAAAAAATGAAATTTTCTTTGTTTTACTTTTTACAACGCATAAAAGACTTTTCTAAAACATAACTTATAAGGTCCAGAGACCGTATGAAAAGTTAAATTTCGTAACTTAAAAAAAAATAATAATTAGTTTGACGTAAATATCTTTTAATGGGATGGAGAACTTTTTTTTTCTACAAATGAACTATACCTCTAACGCTAACGGTTTAACAAATTAGCTGTTGAATAATTGTTAGAAGGGACATCATGTACACTGCTAAAAAAAAATGTGTTAATTTTTACAGCGAAAAACTGTCAGCCAGAACGGCAGTGTAAAACCGTTTATTTTACCAAAAATAAACACCTGCAAACCGTTTATTTTTCTTCCAAATCTGCTAAAAAACTGAAATTTCGTAGTAAATACAGATTTCTTCGGAATCTGAAGCTGTTTATTTTACGAGCAAAATCTATTTGAATAACCGAAAGTTCTTAAGAAATACAGATATTTTTCGTAAAATCTATAGTTTTTTACTGGCATCTTAGCTGACCGACTTTTTCTGCAAAATCATCAGCTTTTTGTATTATGTTATTGAGAACGCGAACAGTTATTTACTTTCTTTTTAGTCCAGGCAATAGGGGATTTTACCTAGCAAAATTAATGGTAGTTCTGGAAATCGGCTTACTTTATGTTTTTTGGGTCGCTGAATCCGAATTTGTAACTTCCCACTAAAATTTCACCCGGCAACCCCCCAAAATTTTGGTAAAAAGACCCCCAAAAAGGTTTTTATTAAAAAAATCAATTTTTTTTATAGTTTTAGGGGAAAAGTATCTAGAAATTCGGAAAGTTGACAAAATTTGCAACAAATTAGATATATGACATTATGACTTAGGATGAAGGGGAAGGGGGGGGGGGGATCTGCCTCGGAACATGCGCCGCGGTGCTGCGTGAACTAAGTTGCGCAATTCCACTTAACCACTCACATGTTTGTATTCGCCCTCCCATCTCCCCTCCGAACTTTCTCTATAAGGTTTACTTTAAGTTTTTTGGGTCGCTGAATTCGAATTTTTAATTTACCCCCCAAATTCCCCCCCCGAACTTCCCCCCCCCCAAATAGTTGTTTTTACTTAAATTTCTTATTGTTTTAGGGGAAAAGCATTACGAAATTCAGAAACTAGACAAAATTTGCAACAAATAGGATATATGACATTATGACGTAGGATAAACGGGGAGAGAGGGGGCTGCCTCGGAACATTCCCCACGCACTTTTCTCAAAAACCAAATTTTTTCAAAAAATCAATTTTTTGGGGTTGCCGGGTGAAATTTTGGTGGGAAGTTACAAATTCGGATTCAGCGACCCAAAAAACATAAAGTGAGTCGAAATCCAGAACTAGTATTAATTTTGTCAGGTAAAATCCCCTATTGTCTGGACTTCATAACTTAGTGCGCCTAGTGCCGCAGTGCATGTTCAGAGGCAGCCCTCCCCCTCCCCGTTCATCCTACGTCATAATGTCATATATCCTATTTGTTGCAAATTTTGTCTAGTTTCTGAATTTCGTAATGCTTTTCTCCTAAAACAATAAGAAATTTAAGTTAAAAACAACTATTTGGGTGTGTGTGTGTGTGTGGGGGGGGGGGGTTCGGGGGGGAAATTTTTTGGGGGAAATTAAAAATTCGGATTCAGCGACCCAAAAAACTTAAAGTAAACCTTATAGAGAAAGTTCGGAGGGGAGATGGGAGGGCGAATGTAAACGTGTGAGCGGTTAAGTGGAATTGCTCAACTTAGTTCACGCAGCACCGCGCACATGTTCCGAGGCAGAACACCCTTTCCCCTTCATCCTAAGTCATAATGTCATATATCTAATTTGTTGCAAATTTTGTCTACTTTCTGAATTTCTAGATACTTTCCCCCTAAAACTATAAAAAAAAATTGATTTTTTAAATAAAATCCCTTTTTGGGGGGCTTTTTACCAAAATTTGGGGTGTTTGCCGGGAGAAATTTTAGTGGGAAGTTAAAAATTCGAATTCAGTGACCCCAAAAAACATATAGTAAGCCTTTTTCCAGAACTACCATGAATTTTGCTAGGTAGAACCCCTGTACGGTCTCTATTGCCTGGACTATTTGCCTTGTGGAGAAAATGTATAGATAATGCTTTACAAAATAAATCTAGCAGCCGAAAAATCAAGAAAGATTCCATCTATAAATATTTTTCAGAAAGTTTCAGATTCAATTATGTTTTAAGTACTGAAGTCTTGGCTGACAGAGGGGGGTACCTTTGAACTGGGGGCACCTTTTGAACACTGTAAATATTTTCCTTTAAATAAATTATATTTTTTAAATATATATGTCAGCACAGCACTACTGCTTCAATGTAACAAGAATACAAAGCTTTACTATTTTGCATGGACACTACTGTCTAAGCAAGATATGTATATTTTGCTTTCTTGAATCTAAACTTAACAAAAAAAAGTTGTAAGCTTTTTGTTGATAATCTTGTATCCCTAAAATTATAATGTACTATTTAATACGTAAATAAAGGTGTTAGCTTTCACTTACAAGGTTTGTTTTATTCGAATTCTCAAACCTAATTGAGTAAATAGTTGTAATGCTAAACTCCATGTGATGGGGCACCATTGAACGGAAAAGTTGGGGCACCATTGAACAATAAAAACTATGAAGTAAAGAGTTATAGATGTATCTAAATATTATTATTGCTGAAATGTTCTTTTAAATATGAAAATTAAGAGGTTAATTAAGTGTTATTATACTTAACATGAAAGTTGTACTGATACAGGGCTTCAGCTACAGGCAAATTCAGGACACACAACTTCAATAATTCATGATTTATCAGATTTGTCTAACAAACCCTATACTGTTTCATTTACAATGGTAAAAATTATTTCTCGATTTCATAAAACAGAGCTTTATCCATTTTCTATAACAATTTGAATGAAAATGATTTCATTTTAGTTCAATTTCATGCAAAAAGAACTCTTCATTATATTGGTTAGATTAAATTGCTTAATGTCAGGTTTCTTCGTAAAAAGGAACATGCGATATATTTTCCCGTGGCATCAGATATCAATTTGTTGGATTTTAAGGATATTATATAAAAAAAATTGCTACAATTAAACATAATTGGAGGGATCCTCCGTTGTGTCTCAACAATGTGCTTTGATGGATATAAATGGTTAAATAATAAAAAAATTAGTAGTTTCAGTTAAATGTAATTGTGTAATTTTATACTTATTATTTTATATTTTGGAAAGAATTGCAGTTTTTAATAAAAACTGTCAATATTTTCATATTTTGTTTATTTGTTCAAAGGTGCCCCTAGCTTGTTCAAAGGTACTCCTACATGGGGCAGGTTTGAACAGAAAACTTTAAGCTTTTTAATGCCTCACAACATATTTAATTTATCTTAAAAACTGTAATCTTTTATTTTATATGATGCAGAATTACATTATTTCTCTCAGAAAATATTTAAAATTCAATAAATATAATTCAAGTAAGAAATATGTCGATTTTTTAAAAAATTGTTCAAAGGTGCCCCCCTCTCCCCTACCCAATCGCGCTCGATAAATAACGAAAGGACAATTTCGGCCAGCAAATTAAGCGATTTTTTTCCATTTATTACTACCTTTCCAACACGTATAAACTTAAAAGATTGCTCGATAGATTTTGATATCCAAAGAAATTTAACTGGGACCTGCTGGTCATAGCCAAAAACATACATATGAAGTTTGGTTCCCTTCTATGCATAACTTCATACCTTTTCCGATGATAGAAAGAGGAGACAAACACAGACACACAGGGATTTTGTAAAAACATGTATTTCGGTATCACTGACCCTTAAAAAGTGTAAATCCTTCGAAAACCGGAAGTAAAAAAAAAAAAATCTCGATTACAATACTTCAATTACAGATAGAAAAAAATAAAAATTTATCTATGTTATTTATGGCTGGTTCGCCGTGCCTGGCTTTAACCCTTTAAGCGTCCTACAGAATTTTTTATGTATGTTTAATGACCCATAAAATAATAGCTATGAAAAGTAATAGTATGAGAATTTGTTTATGATTGCTTTACATATTTATTTATCTGGTACGCTGCAGATAAATAACATTAATATGAATTTTGTGTTAAATCAGCTCTTGAATCCAAAGATTACGTTACAGAAAAACACGGTTGGGACCTTAAAGGGTAACAGAAAGCGAAAAGGGTGAATGTCAGTTGGTGCTATTTGAGGCATTACTCTAATCAGAACAAAAGATTTGCTGCCGAGGGTAACCAATTCGAGCATAGACAATAAAATATTTGTCTTAACTAACTTGAATGAAGAATTCGTATCTGAAACACAACCCTTCTTAACCCTTAAATGCGCGATTTTTTATTTTGTTTCGAAAAAAGTATATATGATTCTCTGAAAGGTTTAATACACAGGAAAAATAATCATAAAAATCAGAGATACATTTTTCATATAATACGTCAATCTTTTCTTCTGTTTCACATCTGCAATACAAGTAAAGACTACTGTCATGTGGCTATTTTACGCTAAAATATTGCAAATTAGTAAATATTTTAATAAGTATGTCTCCAAATACCTTATTTTATATAATAATTTATTTTATAAAACTTAATCTTTTAATTCCCATGATAGAATACGTTCTAGAAATTACCTAGTTCAGAGAATCTAACTTTACACCAGAAAGTTTCTACGGTTAATTTCGCTTTATTTTAATACGGAATGTCTGTTCTTAATTAAAGTAGGTATTGCTATTTTTATTTTCTGGTGTGAATTAGGTATTTACGAATTAAAAAAATTACTAAATTCAAAACACTGTTGTTTGCATATATGCAAAGCTGCGCACTAAAGGGTTAACTTAGTTGAATGAAGAATTCATATCTGAAGTACAACAGGTTAGCTAGCTTGTGTCTGAAAACGTATTGTATCACTACCGAATTTAAAATAAAATACTTAAAATAAAATAAATGCCGGAAATTAAATATAGTAAATAAATAAATAAAAATATAAGCTCTGTTTAAGGCGGAATTAATAGGAACCGTAAAGATTTTCCGTCATAAACAATATCCCCGCTTAGATAAAGTTTATTGCATTGAAAATCGTTCTACGGGATTTAATTTTTCCGCGTTAGACAGTTTCCCGTTTTACACAGAGTCTATCTTTACAGAGCTTACTTTACCGCATTTCAATTTCATTGATAAATTATTCCTCTCATTACGAATAATGACTGACGCCTATATACAGCGTGGCAATGCTGGCCCTTGTTGGGAAAACAACACCACATCAGAACAGCCCTTCAGCAAATTTTTAAAGTAATTTTCTCTAATAAAAGATATCAAAGTGCGGTTTAAGGAGATTTGGGGTGTTCAATAATCATCGATAGATGGGGCTTCGAGCTTATTTATTGTTTTTGTTGGTGCACTGAGAAAAAAAATATACCGCCTTCACCTAGAATGAATAGGTAGTCATTTTCTGAATCCCTAAACTAGAATTATAGATTTCCGAACTATGCGAATAGGGTAAACAACTAAGCCGAATAGACGAAATGATCTAGAATTTCTAGTCTCTTGTTTTCTAGATGACGAAACGATAATGAATAGTTTCAGTGGCGAGAAATTATCGCTTGATTTCTGTAATGGTTTCATAAACTAGAATTGTAATTACTAAAACTAACCTCTTGTGTTTTCATCTATTTGCAGAGAATTTTTAAACAAGTTTAACCACGAGAATATAGGAAAACGATCTTGAAGTCTAGTAGGAGACTCTAGAACTCTTTAGCAAAGGGAACTAGAATTTATAAGGATGACATGAAAATATTTTTTCTAGAGCCACAATTTAGATTCTAGATCACAGAACCATATTTTTTTCTTAGTCTGGTCGGAAAAGAGTGTGATGGTCAAGAGACGCCTATATACACCGTGACAATATTTAACGGATTATTAAAAAGTGTAACACATAGGGTTAGCATTAGAATTTTTATCCTAAATTTCTCAGGCTATAGATCGAATTTTAAAAATCGGGCCTTGTTATTATCTCTCTCTTACTAAGATCTATGTTTGTCGTAAATTATACTACAAATGATCCAGCTATGTCAAGGAACCGTGTTCATTTAATTGTCAAATTTGAAGCTTCCTTGCCTTTGGCTCGTTATACTTCAATCATAATGTCCTAAATCTTTCTCTTGCACTATTTTAACGAAAAGTATCGACGGGAATCGGGCAAAAATAAATTAATTTTTGGCTTTCTGTTTAGGCTATTCTTGAACATGGTGTTTCAGTTACTACTCATTCCTGAACAACTGTCTAATTGATATTGTTTCTTATATCTCCAATAGTTTTGGAAATAACATCACTTCGACACTAAGGAGGCTGAAAAATTGGTCTCATTGTGCAGAGAATACTCACCAACCTGCATACACCAGTTTTATCTTCTTTCTTTCATAAATTAAATGGTTCAGTAATTTATACGCTTTACATTCCGTAAATATTCAGCTTAAAAATCAGAAATCTAATAAAAAGGTGAAAGAATTAAGTGGTAGTGGCAAGAGGGTGGGCGCCTGCTTATTGCTTTGCCTGGAAGTTACTCTTCCTTCGCACGGCCCCAAACACATTTGCAATTTTATACTAATTATCCAATTTTCCTTCTCAGATTCTTTCGGAAATGTGCCTGGCGAGATTTATTTTCTTCAATTGTATGAGGCTACAGTTACGTCGATCTATTGCCATTTTATCTGTGGTATCACTTTTGATTTTGATGATATTTTTCTTCATCTCAGACAGTGAGATATTCACTATGTTGATGCAACCATCCAACCTGAAATGGATAATGGAAGGCAGAGGATTTGCTCTGAACACGCCAGGTTGCAAAATACCCGACTGGAATCCTTTCGATCCAAGTGTTTCTCGTTTCTTTAGCAAAATCGACGGCCCTTACATTTGCCCTGGAAAACCGCCATTCTTAAGATCAAGACCAAAAGCTGTAATAAGCATAGATTACGACATCCTATCTAAACATTATGGCGAGGATAATAGAAACATATCGTGCACTTATCGTCCAATTCTCAGAGATCCTGCTGCAGAAGATAAAATGCCAGATCGTAAGTATTCTTTCGGTGGTTACAAAAAGCTATATTTTGATATTCCCTTACAAGATGAATTCATTGTCGTCAATTGTTCCTTAGAACATGATCGAAATTTTATCCAATTCATTCCATTAGTGCCTTTAAAAAGTGAAGTAGAATATATGAAATTGGAAAAAAACAAAATTTTATCAGAGGAACCTCATCTCAATGTAATCATCCTGGGCATAGATTCTATTTCAAAATTGAATTTCTTAAGACATTTTAAAAAAACTTACAAGTTTATTAGGGAAAATTTGTATTATTACGAATTAAAAGGTTACACGAAAGTAGGTGATAACACTTTTCCAAATTTAGTGCCATTGTTTACTGGACATTTCATCGAAGAATACTGGGATGGCTCCGTTAGTGATATATTTTTTGATGATTTACCTTTCATATGGAAGAATTATTCCGAGAGAGGCTATAGAACATATTTTGCTGAAGATGCGCCTAAAATAGCAACATTTAATTACCTGAAAAAGGGTTTTCGTAACCCACCAACGGATTACTATTTTCGGCCTTTTGCTTTAGCTATCGAAAAGGTAATAAGAAGTGGTAAATATCATTGCTTAGATTCCATTTTTGAAATGGATGTTTTGTTCAATTATCTTAAAGATTTTACTTTGACGATGGGAGATAGGCCTTTTTTCGCCTATACATTTGCAACTAGGCTGACACATGATCACCTGAACAATGCTGGTTATGCGGATGAACCAACTCTTCATCTTTTGGAGAATCTGCATTCCGAGGGTATCCTAAACAAAACCCTTCTAGTCTTTTTAAGTGATCATGGTATCCGATTTGGTGCTATCCGACAGACTTATATTGGAAAGTTCGAAGAGAGAATGCCATTTATCTTTTTATTTTTTCCACCCTGGTTTCTGAATAAATATCCCGAATTCGAGAAAAACCTCCACAGTAATCAGGATCGGCTAACAACACCTTTTGACGTTCATGCCACTCTGGTACATTTGTTGCAGTTGAACCGACAGCCATCTCTTGAACTTAACGAAACATCATCGAGTATCACACCTCATGGTATCAGCCTCATGGATCCAATACCTAAAGATAGGGCCTGCGAAACAGCCAGTGTACGTCCTCAGTGGTGCACGTGTCAGACTCACAAACCTGTTTCTGTTACGGATCCAATAGTACATAACTGTGCTATTGCACTGGTTGATACTCTAAACAAAATTTTGAAGCCTTTTGCAAATAAATGCGCACTCCTTACGCTTAGGGATATTATGGACGCACGCTACGGACACGTGAGTGATATCATTCTAAGATTTATTGAACAAAAAAATAGACTCGCCAACAGACCTATAATAGTTGGAAAAAGAATTAAGTCTCCAGTTGATTATTTAATAACCATCCAAGTGAATCCTAGTGAAGCTATTTTCGAAGGAACAATCCGGTATGACGATGAAGTGGACACCTACAATGTTTTGGACGATATCAGCAGATTAAATAAGTATGGGAATCAGTCCGTATGCATGGAGGAAGCTCGATTAAGGAAATTTTGTTACTGTTTATCGCAATCTGGTTTGTTGATAGAGAACGACGATGAGTAGATAAGCACTGAACTCCCCCCCCCCTTCTCCAAGAGGGTCAGAGTTTTTTCTTATTTTTCTAGAGTGTTTGGATTGTTGAAATGTAATTAAGTATGCATACTTACTTCTTCTATGATTGATTTTTTGTTGGGAGATTGTTTAACTATATTACACAACAAGAAACAAAGGTTTATTTAGTAAACCTAAACCTATTTCAACTAAATAAACCACTTTGACATTTTTGTCGATATAACACCATCCTAGTTTCCACGTATATTTTACTCTTCTCATATTAACATATTTTAAAACTTCGATGTTGTTATGAGCCCTTCATATAATAAAAATATCAAGTTGATATAATTGAAATACATATAAATTTGCCGTTTCTGATTTTTATACATGGTATTTAAATAACTTTCAAACAAAAATCTATCAGACAACGGTAAATATTGGCCCTAAATTATATGAAAACAATCAAAACATCTTAGAGAAGAAAAAACTATCGCAAGACCTAAAATCAATGTTTATCTAGTCATCTTCTTTTTGGATTATATAAGCTGATTCAATATAAAATGTGGTAATCAGTTGATTTGCGTGAAAGATACTATTGGATGAATATTTTTCTTATTGTTTAACGCAGACTGTTTTATAAATTGATACTTGGATGCAATATTAAATATTTGAATAAAGTTTAACATTCCATAAAATAGTTTGTATGTTTTTTACGTTGTTGTCATTATTAATTATCACAAGCCTGCGATTGTTGTGTTGTTTAACTTTTAATAATTGATTTTTACGTATTTTTTAGCACTGAATCAAAAAATTACCTTCATTTTTAACCATCACGTCAGGATTTTTTGCAAATCGTAAATTTCAATAGTAAAAAGTCAAATAAAAAAGAAAATTGCCCAGTTAAACGGATGGCATTGCGCTCACAGGCTATTCACGCTAATTGTATATTAGACTCTTATCTTAAAGAATAATGCCCCTCGAAAAATAAATAAAGGGGGTAGCCTCCCCCCCATTTCCCCTCTTTATACTTAACCAATGAGCCTCCAAATGTCATTAGGGAATCGCCTTATGAGAATAAACCGGTATACCAAATTTGAAGCAAATGGGATAGAAAAACCCATTTATCTAAATTAAGGGAGTATGAGCCCCCGTTCCCATCTTTATATTTAACCAATAAGCTTCCAAATCTAATCAGGGAAGCGTCTTATGAGAATAAACCGGTATACCAAATTTGAAGCAAATGGGATAGAAAAACCCTTTTATCTAAATTAAGGGGATATTAGCCCCCCGTTCCCCCCCCCCTTTAAACATAAACAATGAATCTTTAAATCTAATCAGGGTAGCTCGTTATCAGAATTAACCGGTATGCCAAAATTTGAAGAAAATCTGATAATTCTGCGTGCAAAACCCATTTATTTAAGTTAATGAGGGATTAGCCCCCCGTTCCCCCCTTAACCAATGAACCCCCAAAACTAATCAGGGAAGCGCCTTATCAGAATGAAGCTTGAAAAAAATTTTGAAGCAAATCGGATATTTCTATAAAGAGTTATCGCGTTACGTACATACATACATACAGAACCGGCGGGCACATAAGCTTTGATAGCCTGTGAGCTAAAAATAGAGAACATCTGATACTGAAAGATACAGGAAGTGGTTGTGTTTCTTAACTTTTGATAACTGATTTTTATATATTTTTTAGCGCTGAATTCGAAAATGACCTTAATTTTTAACTATCAAGTCAGGATTTTTCGCAAATCGTAAATTTCAAAGTAAAAAAATAGCAAAATTCTGATACTATAAAATAGATATGATGGTTGTGTTTTTTAAATTTTGATAACTGATTTCTGTGTACTTTTTGCACTAAATCTTAAAATAACCTTCACTTTTAACCATCACGTCAGAATTTTTCGCAAATCGTAAATTTCACAGTTAAAAAGTAAAAATTTTGCAAAAAAAATCCTGACGTGATGGTAAAAAATGAAGTCCATTTTCGGATTCAGCGCTACAAAATACGTAAGAATCAATTATCAAAACCTAAGCAATATGGCACAACTAAAATTTTGCAGGCTTGTGATTTATTACACACTTTTATTTAACACAACTTGGTTTTTGTATGTAAAAATGTAATTTTGCAATCGATCTTTATCCCACTTTCTGATGGGTTAGCTAGAATTACAAAAATTGTATTCACAAGTGTGTTTCCGATGACAATACAACATTTTAATGTTTTTAGAAATTAATTATAAATTTATACCGGGTGTCCCAAAAAGGACTGACTGATTTTAAAATTCAATAACTTCCAAACGGTGACAGGTATTAAAAAAATTCTTGCAGGAGGGTTATGCATAAAGTCAAAAGTTTTTTTTACAGTGATTTTCGATTTTAGTTCGAATTACAAACAATAGATGGCGCTGCGATCAATAGAGGCTAAATTCAGGCTCCATTTTTGGTACTTCGTGGCCCGGATAATACATTTCCATCTCCTTTTTCTGCATGGAACAACAGAAAGGACTAAAAATCGAGCCTGTATTTAGTGACTATTGCTTACAGCGCCATCTATTGTTTGTAATTCGAACTAAAATCGAAAATCACTGTAATAAAACTTTTGACTTTATGCATAACCCTCCTGCAAGAATTTTTTTAATATCTGTCACCGTTTGGAAGTTATTGAATTTTAAAATCAGTCAGTCCTTTTTGGGACACCCGGTACATTAGTTATAAGGCATTTCCTAATTAGCCTGCCACAGATGATCAATCGTCCAATATTCTCTGTAACTCATACAAATACAGTATAATTTCAAAAATCCGGCATCATCGGGACCGACAGTATGCTTGGATTTTTGAAGGAATATCAAAAGTAGTAACTAGGAATATCAAAAGTAGTACTATATTCTTAATGTGCTTTTAACCATAATTTAATTTATTATTAAGTGATAATTATGTGAGAAAAAGAGGAAAATATTTAAAAAAAAGTACTTTATTTTCTATCTTACGCAACGAAAAATCTAATAAAGAGTAAAATTATTTCTTCTCGTGTAATTTCGGAAACATCGATGTCAATTTTGTTTGCTTCAATTTTTGGAGAGATTCTTTAACAAGTTTTTTTAATATAACTGAAGAATGTCCATTTCAGAAATATAGTCTTGGTCCTCTAAAGCATATATTAATTCTCCAGTCAAATACATACATTTTTCTAGTGACACCTTTTCTTCTATCGGTTGTTCGTCCTCGCCTTCTGAGCTGCTAGTAGCATTATCGGCAGTTCTATTTAACACAGCGTCAGTGATCTCGCTCTCCGTTAAATTGTTCGTTGTTGATGCATTTTTGTCATTGCTTATTCAATCATCTATAGCCATTTTTTCGATACTTAATGTATTGTCAGATTTTGCGTGTTCAATCAGGTCATAAATTGCAGCCTTTTCACTCGGAATGTGAAAGTCTGAAAATTCTGCTTTATCATTGAAGTCGCCGTTGCCAAAAATTCATTCCGGCCATATATTGTGCCATGCATTTGCCAAAATTGTCCAAGTTGCTAAGCAACGGTACAGCTCCCAGAAAAAGCTTTCACAAAATAATCGCCTCTGGCAAATGAAAAAAAAGTCAAATATTCTTTTTTTGCATTTTTACTTTGTCTTGAAATTTTTAATTCATAAAGAATTTCTATTTTTCTTCTCCCATAACTTGAAAGTGCAAAAGAAAAAGGAAGGGAAAAGATGGTTTTGATGCCGGATTTCTGAAGTCATACTGTATATGGTAGTTGAAAAAACAATGTACAGGGTGATTATAATTAAAGTGCCACTTTCAAAATGCTGTAAAAAAAGAACCACTTGGAAGAGTGTGGAAACGATATGGCATAAGAAAAAAGTTCCGAAGTGTATCAATAGATGGCGCTGTAAGAGGCATAACGAAGTGTTATTTGTTCTGTCAATATAGTTTAGTAGGATGTGTTATAAAACTAAAACTAACTAACATCAATAAAAATATATTTTCTTTTTTTAAATCTACCAACCCTTTACTCAGAGCTTTAAACTCTAAAATTGGGAGGAGTGAAAAGTTCACTCTTTGAAAGAATGACAGGCATTTTCACTCTTTTTGGAGTGACTTTTATAAAAATATATTTCTTAAAGAGTGGAATTTTCCACTTCCTAGAAAGGAGTGAAGTATTTACCTCCATTGTCGAGAGTGAAATATGTCGCTCCGGTGTCGAGAGTGAAATATGTCATTCCGTTGTCGAGAGTGAAATATCTCACTTCGCTGACGAGAGTGAAAGTCTGGCATTAGACACATAAAAAAAAAAAATCCGTTTAAGTTCGAAAACAATATATCGAGTAAAATAAGGAAAAGCACCAAAATATGTTTTCAAAAACTCTATTTTATAATGTAACCTTGGAAATTACGCTGATTTGGTACAGATTTGATTGACAGTCACTCATTTGCAAGAGAGAATAGTCACTCCTCTGAAAGAGTGACTATTCACTCTAAGCAGGAGTGGGTATATTATGGATATTACTCATCAGCCAATCAAAACAGTCTTGTCTACGACGCTTTTCTAAGATAAGAGAAATACGTCCGCCATTTTAGAATTAAAATACACGGATATTAATAAAGTGATTATTTATGGAACTTTTTATTTTCCAATAAAATAAATGTAATTAATTTATAAAGGAAATTATAGAACTATCTCAAAGAACATTCGAAACTAAACACTTTTGCGATTCCAACTATTACTATTAAGTTTGAAGTTTTTAACGAGCGGCAGAAAAGTATCTTCAACGTTGAGTCATAGATGCATTGCTTGCTTTATAATTTTCTCTCCCGTCTTGCTGTCATGACTGATAATTACACGCAGTAAAATTCATAGCAATAAATAAAGAGAGTCTTATTTGAGCCGATACAGATCAAATCAACGGCTAATGTTGAAAATTTCCGAAGGAAGAAACAAGATTTCTGGAATACAGATAGTTTCGGCAGCATTTTCGCCGAAAACGAATTTTCGGTGGAACTCAAATTTTGGGACGAAAGCGAAACTGAACCCAGCAAAGAATGAAACAGTGGGCCATCAGCTGGAAAAAAGATGGCAGCCAGCAGTGCTATCAGCGGTAAAGTGCAAGGGTGCCATTACATAAACATGTCGAAAAGTGTCCAAGTCGAATGCAGCTGGCTCATCAGTGATGGCCAACAGCAGGCCAACATTGGTATGCCATCACATTACTTCAATCCGGCACTTTTCCTGCAGTGCTAGCGCCTATCCCACTGCTATTCCTTTGCTGGCCCAGCACTTTACCTTACAAAAATTTCTTATAGAATTCTATAAAAAAACAAAGTATTATATAATTATGGCTCTTTTTTTCTATAAGCTAGTTTCACCAAGAGCTATAGAAACATCTGTAGAAGTGTCTATAACAGAAATGTTTATAGAAATATTTGAACTGCATGTGGTCACCCTCCCAAGTACTGACGCGCTCGATGCTGCTTGGTTTTTGTGATCGGACATGAGCAAGTGCTTCCAGCGTACGTTACGATTGCTGGTAGTTTTCAAGCTCTCATTACACTATTTCAAATTTGTTTCTTTTGTTATTTACGTTCCCAATCATTAAACTGGTATAGAAATTATTCTATTGTATAGAAATCCTATGTATTTTATACGCTTTTTTTATTATTAATTCTGAACTGCGTAAATTATGAAAACCGAAATCCTTTGTAACCTAGTAACACCAGATTTAAGGAGAGAAAAAAAGTGCGTTGAAATAAAGAATTTATTTATTTATTCATTTACTTATTTATTTTGTTGGTGGCAGTGGTGCTATATTTTTTACAGTTTTAAAAAAAATAGCTTCATTGCTTAAATTGTGTTAAGATATTCATTTCAGATTTGTGTTCAAATACTCAATGTCTTCGCAGCGCCACCTAGCGTAAGGGTTGCCAGCAATAATACTGCAAAAGTTTGTGCACTTCCATGTAGTGGTGGGCCAGCGCATAAGATAAAATGGATGCCCACCAGAATTTTATCTGATGATTTCCAACAGCAAAGGTGACTGAAGCTGTCCAGCAGTGGTCATGCAGTGGTAGACCATCAGCCAGCACTTCTCCATCATTGCCAGCACCTATCTTGCTGCTGGCCAGCAATTTCCTCTTTGCTGGGAATTTTCGGTCTATCTCTAATTGTATGTATTGGTATTACTCATCAGCTATAATCAGAACAACAAGTCTACAACTTTTTTTTAAGATAAGAGAAAGGTGTCCGCATTTTAGGATTAAAATATACGAATGTTATTAAAGTGATTATTTATGGAACGTAAAGGTAAGTCTTATTTAATTGCAATATTTTATTCCTGTAGACTTTGTACGTTACGATTATGAGTTAAATAGTTTTATGTTACATAGAAAAAGATTGATCACTAATTGAGATTTGTTTAAAATGTTGAGATAGTGTGCTGTTGAATTTTTTTCAGTTTTTTACTGTTTTCTGTTTTTAAACACTTACAGTATTTTTCGTTATTATTGTTGTTGTTTAATAGTACAATTATAAATGCTAATTATTATTTTTAAGGTATTTCAAATTGGCATATTTAAGTTTTAAAATTGTATGTAAGCATTTTTCTGCTGTTAATAATTTTAATCAAAACATTTAATTATAGATATTCTGAATCAGTTATTAAATTTTCTTCTATTGTAACCTCATTTTCTACGTTTATGATACACCTAATTATTGACCCTAATAAATAAACATGCTGTTTAAGCATTGAAGTAAACTTTTTTTATGCCTGATATGAAGTTTATAGATAAAACTGCTTTAGTATATATTTTTTAATGTTCATAGTATCATATAATATAAGATTGAACTTATTTTAAAGAGATAAATAACTACTTTTTACATTAAAAGTGTTTTTCAAACATTCAGAACAGTACATATACAGTCATTTCTTTTCTTTTTATATTTCCTTCTTTTTTCTATTTCTTAGATCAATCTTTTCCTATGAAACATACGAAATCTATTTAGCTCGTATTCTAAAAATACAATATATGTCCGAATAAAAATTTAAAATTAAATATGGCTTATCCTATGTCGTTCCATATTTACACATAAAAAAAAGAGAACATAATTAACATACATCACGGGAATTATTAAAATACTACATGGGTATCTGAAATGAAAAGTTAACATTAACTGATTAAGATTTCGGTTAATTACTTATCCTTATGGGTATTATAAAATTATCATATATTTATAGGGAATGCAATGAAAGCAAACACAAGGGATAAGATTGTAATAAAATATGTTACTTTTTTCTGTCAGTAATCTATTTTAATTCAAATATAACTTTAACTGAACTTTTCCTTAAAAGTTCCTTAAAAGTTAGTGTTACAAACTACAAATTAAATAAATATTGCTAATAAAGTATTTTATTCCAATCTTTACCACACTTGTATCGGTTTTCATTGCATACTGTAAAAGATGTGATTCTTTTAAAATGCACATAAAAGCAAAATAAAAAATAATTGACTCCATAAAAAATGAACATTCACTTCTATGAAAGAGTGACTATTCACTCCTACCAGAGTGGAGAAAACGCACTCCTTTAGAAAGAGTGAATAGTCACTCCGCCGAAAGAGTAATTATCCACCCCTGTTTAGAGTGAATATTCACTCTTTCAGAGAGTCAAATTTTCACTTTTGCTCAGTGTGAATAGTCACTCTAAAGATGTTGGGCATATTTTGACTCTGCGATAGAATGACTGTTCAATCCTCCGGAGTCAATAGTCACTTCTTTTTATTTAGGGTGTACACAGAACTCATTTTTCATTTAGGGAGTATTGAGATTGAAGGCGAAATTCTTTCCATAAACTTCTGTTTCCTTCTTGTCATCTATCCCGGGAGGACAAGAAAAAACACATGATTAAGGGTAATAAGACAACAAATTCTTTATTAACCCTTTATGCTCCGACGGTACTTTAAAGTACTATTAAAATAACTTGTTATAAAATTAATTTAATACATCGATTAATAGTAATACAGTTTAGAATGAGTTATAGATATGTTATTTTACCTTGTTCCAAAAGCATTATTGGTTGCACAAAACAAAAATATTTTTACAAAGATTTCTTTTTCATTTGCATCTTTTCAGCTTTCTTGATGTTGAAAGATTTGGAGGGAAAAGTTTCAATTAGGAAATATTTCTATATTTATATTGTAAGAGCATTATATTTGTACCAAATTCTATAAAATACTTAAAAAAATATTTTTAATAAAATACTTAAAAAATATTTTAAATAAAATATTTGAGGAGATTTATAAATATTGCACAAAATCCTTATAAATTCAAAATTAATTAATTTAATTGGCAAAATCCTTCTAAAATTTATTAAATGATTTTGTATTCTAATATAGTTTCGAAAATTCACGATAAATGCTTTAGAAGATAAAATTTTTCATGAATTCATAATTTGGGATAAAAAGGGTTAATGGGTTATTGAAAATAGACTATCCATAATATATATATATATATTTTACATAAATTTAAAAATCAGCATGTAAATGAACCATTCCAATTTAAATTAGTCATTAAAGATTCTCTTTTTTTTTTTTTTTTTTTTTTTTACAAAAACTAATAACATGAAATCAAATGAGAAACAAAAAAATCTAAAATATATAAAGAAAGTAATTTTGCCTCAATTTAGATTTAGTTGAAATACATATTTTTAAACAGGCAAAAATTTTTTATAAATGACAATGAAAAATAAATAAATGTGGGTATGAACAATTCTAGGACTACTTATAACATATAGCTAACAAATCAAATAAGAAAATTTCTGATAATTTAATAACAAAATACTGCTAATTAGTAATAAGACAATAATTCAAAACATTTGAAAGAATTCTATTAAATTAGAAATATCTAATAAAATAAACTAAGTAATTGATTATTTAAATCCAATTTTTATTTGTAAAAGACAGAGACAAAATACATTAATTATTTTTTATTTTCAAAATTACATTTCAACTGAGTCGTAAAATATTAAAAAAAAAAAAAATTATAAATTTCAAAACTAATTTTTTTAAATTTTTTAAATTAATAAAGGATTAATATTTATTATTTTTTTAAATCATCCCGTACTTCAGCTTAAAAAACAACAACAAAAAGAAAACCTGGAAAAATTCCCCCAAATCCTTCAAAAAGCCCGAAAAATACCTCGAGGAATGTGACTCTGAAAATATACCAAAACCTTGATAAAACCTGAAAGAAACCCTAAAACCATGACAAAAACACTTAAAAAAATATTTAAAACATCTCAAAAACTCCAAAACCCCGATAAAACCCTGAAAAAACCCACTGGTTTGGGGGTTTTCTCTTAAAACTCGGTTTTTGCCAACCCTGATTATAATGAACTGATTATACTGTTTCAAACATAATGAAATTGATATTCGTTTTTAGCTCACATTCCTGATCAAAGCCTGGGAGCTAATGTGCCTGCAGGTTCTGTGTGCATGTATTATGTACGTAACGGGATAACTCTTGACAGAAATATCCGATTTGCTTAATTTTTTTCCTAGGTTCATTCTGATAAGGCGCTTACCTGATTAGTTTTGAGGGTTCATTGGCTAAGTATAAAGGGGAGAACGGGGGCTAACCCCCCCTTGATTTAGATAAATGAATTTTTCATGCAGAATCATTCAATTTGCTTCAAATTTGATGTACCGGTTTATTCTGATAAGGAGCTTCCCTGAGTAGATTTGGAGGTTCATTGGCTGAGTATAAAGAGGGAAAGGGAGCTAGTCCCCCCCCCTTAATGTAGATAAATGGGTTTTTCATGCAGAATCATTGGATTTGCTTCAAATTTGATGTACCGGTTTCTTCTGATAAGGAGCTTCCCTGAGTAGATTTGGAGGTTCATTGGCTGAGTATAAAGAGGGAAAGGGAGCTAGTCCCCCCCTTAATGTAGATAAATGGGTTTTTCATGCAGAATCATTGGATTTGCTTCAAATTTGATGTACCGGTTTATTCTGATAAGGAGCTTCCCTGAGTAGATTTGGAGGTTCATTGGCTGAGTATAAAGAGGGAAAGGGAGCTAGTCCCCTCCTTAATGTAGATAAATGGGTTTTTCATGCAGAATCATTGGATTTGCTTCAAATTTGATGTACCGGTTTATTCTGATAAGGAGCTTCCCTGAGTAGATTTGGAGGTTCATTGGCTGAGTATAAAGAGGGAAAGGGAGCTAATCCCCCCCTTAATGTAGATAAATGGGTTTTTCATGCAGAATCATTGGATTTGCTTCAAATTTGATGTACCGGTTTATTCTGATAAGGAGCTTCCCTGAGTAGATTTGGAGGTTCATTGGCTGAGTATAAAGGGGGATAGGGAGCTAGTCCCCCCCTTAATGTAGATAAATGGGTTTTTCATGCAGAATCATTGGATTTGCTTCAAATTTGATGTACCGGTTTATTCTGATAAGGAGCTTCCCTGAATAGTTTTGGAGGTTCATTGGCTGAGTATAAAGAGAGAAAGGGAGCTAGTCCAGATAAATGGGTTTTTCATGCAGAATTATTCGATTTGCTTTAAATTTGATATACAGGTTTATTCCGATAAGGGGCTTCCCTAATTAGATTTGGAGGTTTATTGGTTAAGTGTAAAGGGGGAAATGGGGGAGCTAATACCCCCTTAGTTTAGCGAAATGGGTTTTTCATGCAAAAATATCTGATGTGCTCTTCAAATTTGGTATACAATTTTATTCTGATAAGGCGCTTCCCTGATTATATTTGGAGGATTATTGGTTAAGAATAAAGGGGGGCTTGGCAAATCCTCCTTAATTTATTTTTTGAGGGGCATTATTGTTTGAAATAAGATTATAATATACAATTGATATGAATAGCTTGTGAGCTTAATGCCACCAGTTTAACTGGACACTTTTCTTTTTTATTGAACAAATACAATGCAGCAGATTTTCTGTTGAATATGGAGTGCACAAAATTTATCATTCATTTAACAGGGAACGTTGAATAATTCCGTTACATTAAGCCCTATGGGGAAAATCCTTTTCAGTGTATTTTAAAGATATTACACTATTTGAAACATAATTGATGTTCACTGCTGAGGTATAAGATGCTTAATGTGAAATATGGAGAGCATAACATTTTTTTCCTTTTACAGGGATACAAAAATTAATTCTATTACAGATGAAAGATAATCGCTAAGTAATTGCGTTTTCAGATGCGGTATAAGTCTTTAAGTTTAACCAAATTTTGGTACATTATATGAAGTGTATAAATTCTATAGCTCATATACAGGGCTGCACAAAAGAATTCGTAAGCATTACTTTCTATGGACGTGAATTGCTTAGAGGTTTTCTTTAAATCTGTTCTGCATTTTCTGCCTTAACTGTATTTTGTATGTTAAGATATGTTTGTAAAATGTAAATAAATTCATACATGCAGATATATTGCTGTCTATAGATGGTAATTGCTGGAGACGCGTTTTTAGTTGTGTCATGAGCTTTCTAATTGAATCAAATTTTATCTTAATATGTAATTGTAAAAAAAAAAAAAAAAAAAAAAAAAAAAAAAAAAAAAAAAAAAAATCTGTAGATCCAGGTATCTGTTTAGGAAGAAATTAGGTCCTTTTAAAAGACCCTTTACAAAATTGTTCTTCTCAAAACAGGACCCTTCACAAAACTTTTCACCTAAAAACAGCACCCCCCGCAAAACTTTTCACTTAAAAACAGGACCCTTCACAAAATCTTTTGTCTGAAAAATAGGCCTTTCACAAATTTTTTCTATTTCTAAACTGAACATTTAATAATCTTAATCATTTGAAAGTAAAATCTGATCAGTCACTTTTACATTTATAAAGAAATGTGTGTATTTTACTTAATTACGTGGGTGGTTCAATAATTATTGTCCCTAATGTATATAAAATATTTGTACTGCCTTTCTTGATGTGGAATATCGAAGCTTAATCTTTTAAATGGCTATATGCTCAGTTTCAGAACCGTAGCTGCTATATTAACATAGTTTTGGAGGGAGGGGTGAAGTTTTAAAGACCTATTTTTGGGGGGAGTTTTTAAGGAGTGGGCTGAGGGTGAAATGCTGGTTCGGAGCTTATGAGGCTACATTTGTGACGGTCGATGAGATGTGGTTACATCACTATGATCCCGAGTCTAAACGACAGTAGTTATGTCTCATCCTCTGTCACAAATCTAGCCCCATAAGCTAAAAATCAGCCTTTAACCCCCACTCCCCGCCTTTCACTCTTCCCTCCAAAACTATGTGAATATAGCATCTACGGTTCTGAAATTGAGCGTATACCCATCTAAGGCAATAGGCTTCGATATTCCACAACAACCGTCGCAGTACAAATATTTTATACACACTCAGGACAATAATTATTGAACCACCCTCGTATATTTTCTTAAAAATGTATAAACAAGAACCTGAATGTAACGATCATTTAAAATTCACACAATTATAACTACATTTTACCCTGGAAGTAAAGTCTGGATAGACCCTTGAGATCATATACAGGACTGCACAGCCAATTTCAAGTTACCATCTATGGGCGGTAATTGCTGAAAGTAAATTTTAAAATATATTATGCATTTTCCAGTTGAATTAAATTTTAGAAAACCATGCGGTATGTATGGAAATCCATAGGTCATCTAAGAGCTGCTAAAAAATAAATAAATTACAATGAGTATGGGTGCTAACTGCTGAAATTGTATGTTCAACAGTGTTATGCGTTTTCTAAATTGTTTACATAGATGTCTTCCTTTCTGATAAAGTTTTGTTGTCGTATTCTAAAAGTGTTGGGAATCGTTTCATAATCAACACATGGAAAACGAGTTTTCTTTTTTTTTTCTCCAAATTTAGGTTAAATTATATCGTTTATATATGATGTCACCTCTCCTGGCTTGCCCCATATACTTACATTATGGGTATATGGGTAAATATTTTATTTTGAGTATATTATTTTATTATAATTACTAAATTAAATGTACAATTTAATATTTCTGAGCGAAGATTTTTGATAATTATTAACATATTTTAATGAATACCTTACACAGTTTGTGACAACTAAATTGGATATACCTCTCCTATCATTTAAATTTCGCAAGATAATTAGCTTCCTAAAATTTGTTCTCCAATTAAATGAGAAGAATTGTATAGTTAACTTACAACATTTAGCAAATTTTAATAGTTTTGTGCAAAACACATGTCTGTTGTCATAACGAACTTCTACATAGTGGAGTGATGGCTGGTAACGATGGCCACTTCTATTAGAATTTCATCGAATACATTATATTGTTATATATTCCATTGCCCCAAACATCAAGTCCATTTTCAAAGATTTTTGTTTAAGATTATAAAAACAAAACAGAACAGAGTGCAATCCCGGTGTACGCTGCTGAAGGCTGTTGGGGGGAGGGCTACCTCTTAGTTCTTTTGAATATATTACCATTTAAAAATATTAAATCATACAAAATCGAGAATATATGCTGCCGAAGCAGTTGACTCAAAAAATTCAGTTTCTTTGAAAAGGTTTTATTTTAAAAACATAATCAAAATAAACCAGATCGTGTGTAATACGCCTGGTGTACGCAGACCGATGGCAGTAGTGCGCCCAACTCCAGTTTCGTTTGGATAAATTTTCATTTAAAATTTTAAAATCATATAAATTCGATTGTGTACTCTGTCGATGGCATCCCTCCCCCTCACACACACACACTTTTGGTTCGTTTGAAACGATTTTCGCTTAAAAATACAAAATTATATTCAGCACTGATTTTAGGTATACTTAAGGTTATTATGACGGTCCCAGACAACGCCGGGCGAGTCCAAACTAGTCTACACTAATTTAGCTTGTCTACACTAATAAAAGAAAGTTGTTTGTCCGTGGGTTTGTCGGCGATGGCTAGGAAAATCCCCAGAACTTAGAGGTCTGGAAATTTTGATGAGGATAGTCCTCGGCAGGTCCGAATGCACCTGCGGCTCAGATATTTTATTTTTTGATAATTAGCTGAAACATTAATGAAAAATCATAATGAATATCGCAAAATGGCGTTGTGCCGCCGAACGTGGGGTTTTCTGAAGCATTCCGAGCAGAGTTGAGAGGTTAAGTTGAGAAGAGCAGTTCTGTCGCAGAAAACAAAGAGGTTGCGAAAAAGTAGTTTTCTGCCATTCACAAGCCCACACTGGTTTAACAAATCAAAAGAAGAAAAAAGGAAAAATACACACTTAGTCATCGTACTTTGCCTGTTACCCGTGGTATAAATGGTGTTACCCGTTTTAGAAAAATACATGTATTTACCTTTTCAAAGAATTATTTTCCGGACGGTAAAATCGTGTTTTTTTTCTTCGGCCTGTTAACAAGTCCGCATCCGACCTCCTGAACGATTTTTTGTTTGATCTGCATCATTTAAAAATCTGCAACCGCTTTCCTGAATGAAAAAATGAAAAACATCCATTTAATCTGCGTACATTTTCCTTTCTAATGACATCTTCGGTTTAAAAAAATATAATATTGACCGTTTCCAAAAAAAAAAAAAAAAAAAAACTCAATGACGATTTTGTTTTTTGTTTTTTCTCCATTTTTAAAAATCACCATCCGTTTTCCCGAAAGGAAATAGAAAAATAAAAAAATACAGACTTTTTCATGGCCTTTTCATGGCCTTTGTTAAAAATATTAAGATTTATTATTTCAAAAAATATTTTTTCGGGAAGTAATTTCGTGAATTCTCCAGAAATTGGTTTCTCCTTTGTGATTTCCCAGAATTCATAAATCGGTCGTCTGTATGTCGGGGGGTTCAGCTTTCAAAATTGAAATACCTTAAAAAAAAAAAATGTTTATTATGTGGTACTTTTCCTTTCTATTGATGTATTTATTTTAAAAACATATTTATATTTACTATTACAAAGAAAAAATATTTCCTGGGAGTCCTGACACGAATTCTCGAGACTTCCTTTTTCTCAGAATTCCTTTCAGGCTTGGAGATAATTGTGTTTTGGAAAATTTGGGATAAGGAATGAAAAATATCATTACATGTCTTAGAAGAGCGGTGGGGTAGAAAGACGGCTTTTTTTATTATTTAGGTTTTCTCGGGAATTATAGGTCCAAATTGACAGTTTCATATCTCTAAATGTCAGAAATTAAAGGGGCATTCGCTATATCGAAGGCCCCCTTACTTTGTTTGAAAATATTTTCATTTAAAAATATAAATTTATACAAAATCGGTTTAAAGATATAAAATCTACAGAAGTTAGAAGGTAGCAAAGCCCTCAACTATAGGGTCGTTTGTATAAATTTTCATTTAACAATGTAAAATAATGCAAATTCTATGGTGTGCGCTGCCAGAAACAATGCGCTCCCAACTATAGTTTCGTTTGGAAAGATATTCGTGTATAAATATAAAATTATTCAACTTGATTTTTGGTATATTTAAGGTTATTATCATGGGTCTGGGCAATCCCGGCTAGAGTAGCTAGTAATACATACAATTTGATTCATTTCTGTTAAGCAATAAAATTTCGTAGGTTTATCAGCAGTTTAACAAAATTTAAAATACTTGAGAATTACAAATTAATATCTAATTCTTAAAGGAAAACAAATAGCAACTACTGACAAGAAAAAGGCACTAGATGAACCCTTAGAATATTTGTGCCCAACTTTACTTATAAACTTAGATTAGTTCTAAACTTACAAGCCGTTAAAGCTAACATTTCTTCTATTCTTTTGCGGCTATATTATTATGTAATGTTGAGAAAAAACTTGCACATTTACTTTCTTTTCATAATATCCATAAACTTTGTTTTTAAGTAATTCCGCGACAAAACAATAACAGGGCTTGGGGGAGGACGTCACCTTGTATCAATGAGAATAGATAACGCACTCTTCTGCTACACAAAAACAAATGGAACACAAAAAGACTGAATTTGTCATTCGGCTGATAAGCTTTCTGGTGACTCTAGAATGAAATCAAGCGTTTGTTAGTATCCTAAGCAACAGATAATTAAAATCGTTTTATCGAAACGTATCAATACGCGATTCTGTTTTCTGTTATGCTGCCTGTACAAGGTAAGTTTTATGTTCTTATTTCTTTATGATGAATTAATTTATTTCGGGTTTTGATAAGATGTATAACAGTAAAACTTGTGAAAACTGGACTTGTCTGTGGCAGAGTCTCATACGGAAAATTTTCATGATACCGGTGGGAGGATCCCCATACAATTATGTCAGCTAAAACGGAAACAGGGCGTTATCTAATATAGAAATTTATTGGTTCTTTGCTATTCCGTTTTTACTAGTTTTACTGTAATATGGAATAGTTTTTATTGTATGTATCAATGCTGTCCAACGCGGCGACCGCGGGTGACATGTCGCCCTTTGAAAGGTTTCTTGGCGCCCTTTTGAAGGTTTCCTGTTACTAGCATTAAAAAAAAAAATGAAATTCTATTTTAATGCTTTATTTAAATGCATGATGAATTAAATACTTTATTTAAAATCCTTGATGTTTGCTTGAGTGGTGTTTTTAAAACCTCTACAAGTATATTTCAGGCATCCAAAATGAAAACGTACTTTAAAAATTTTAACATTTGTTATTGCGTTTCTCCTCTAATTTATAGTTATTCTTTATTTTAAAAAAATATGGAAATTATAACGTTGAAAATTAGTAAAAGTTGGCAATAACTTTTTTTAATATTTTAAGAAGTAAAATTTAGAAAAGTAAGCATCCCTCCCCTCCTTTGTACATTGAAAGTTCAGCTTTTTTGTTGATGTTGTTACACTGTTGACTGTTTTATAAGGCTGGAAAAGGGATGTCATTTTCTCCCCCAGACCTTTGAAATTTTAGATAATCTTTCTCATTATGCTAAAAAAAAAAAAAAAAAAAAAAAAAAAAAAAATCTATAAAATCGTGAGAAAGGATTTCCATCAATGAAAGCTCTTTAAGACTATCACTTTGGAAACACCCATGGATGGATTGGTCACTATATCATGCCTGTCTTTGTTTCTGTACTTTTTAAAGCGGCAAATTTGCGCCTCCAAAATAAATCAAGGTATATATTTTTGCGTACGGAAAAAAAAAAAAAAGAAAGAAAAACTAACAATGTCTGTGGTTACGATTTTATTTTAAATATAAGCGAGATTTAAGTTTCTGGCTCCTTCTAATACAAATTTTTTTGAGATAGCACCTCGCAGAAAAATGCATATTTCGAAATTTACAACGACTACAGTAGAACTCCGCTAATCCGAAATTCCGGTTAATCCGAACTGATTTTGTTTTCGCAAATTATTACAATTTCCAAAATTGAAGCATGCTGGATTACGCAATTTTACGGATTACAGGATTAATGTCGGGAAAAGTGTGTAGAAGTTAGAATTAAAAAAAAGTGGCAATAAAGTATGCTTATTATTCTTAAAAAACTTGAATAGGATAAAAAAAAATACTCAATAATGTAAGAGTACAACTTATGTACACGAATATAAAATGAAAACGTGCACTGTAGGCCTGCTCATAAAAGCAATCTTAAAAAAATCTTGAATCTCAATTTGTTTGCCAGTCACTATAAAATTCATTTCTATAATACAAAAAGTATTTAATTCAGATAGTAAAAATTTATTTTTCCTTTCAACAGTTTGATTTCGAAAATTATCTACAGAAATATTTTTTTCTCCCCTCCCCCTCCCCTCATCGACTTGGTGACTGAACTACTTATAAATTCGCGATTTTGAACCACTTTTATTGGGTTGTTACGTAATTCTTCATTCTGATGTTCCATTGGATTATTATAAACATCAGTAGTGATTAAACAAGCAATACTATTTTTTTTCGAAAGTCGTGTCGAATTATCCAGCATGCCGGACCTTAGGATGCCGGATTAGAGGATGTTTACTGAACTAATAGGTACTTATAACTTACCTTTTTTTTTTTTTTAGCAAGCATCTTTTTCTTTTCTATTTTTATATCGGAATTTCGGGTAATCCGAATTTTTTGTAATCCCAACAGGCACCGGTCCCGATTAGTTCGGATTAGCGGGGTTCTACTGTATTTTGGTGTTTTTATTATTATCTATTGATCATTTATTTTTACATGGAGCTTCAGATCCACGGGGGACTTATGTCTTCTACTGCGAAATGCATTTGCACGTGTCTATCGCTATTAATACTGTAAGATAATTTTTTTGCATGTTTTAAGCCATGTTAAAAATGGTGACCTTCATTATTTGCCAAGAGGTGAGATCCGCCCCTGCTTAGTGAAAGGTTGGACAGGCCTGGTATATACCAGTACACGTCAGTGCGGGGCTTTCGCACTGAAATCTTTGAGTTCATTTTCTGATACATTTTTCATTAATTTATAATGAACTGAAAAATTTTTTAACCCCTTAATCCTTTCAGGGGCGGTGGTATGTTTAGGAAACCACTTAATTTTAATTTCTAAACGCCGAAATGGCACCAGAATTTTGGTAAAATATTTTCTATTTAATATGAAAATGAAATATAGCCTTTTTCGTATTTCCACTTAAATTTGTTGGTAAATTCCGGTGCCATTCATTTATTTCAACACTTTAGCATGAAAATGCTTTGCCCCTGAAAGGGTTATTTCTCGCTCCCGTGATATTCACGAGTTGTGTCTTTTATTCGATTGTTTGATTCCAACCAGTTTTATAAAATAGTGTAATTAGCTTTATTATGGTATCATTTTGCCTGTCATTAAATATGGGGAATATTTCTTTTTCAAAAAAGTGATGCCAATAAACAATTTGAATTTTTAAGTCGTAATTTAATGCGACCGTTAAGGGGTTAACCCTTTAGTGCGCAGCTTTGCATGTATGAAAACAACAGTGTTTTGAATTTAATAGATTTTTGTATTCGTATATACCTAATTCACACCAGAAAATTAAAATAGCAATATTTGCTTTAAATAAGAACAGACTTTCCGTATTTAAACAAAGCGAAATTAATCGTTGAAGCTTTCGGGTGCAAAGTCAGATTATCTGGACTATGTAATTTCTAGGAAGTATTCTATCGTGGGAATTAAAGGATTAAAAGTTAAGTTTTATAAAATAAATAATTATATAAAATAAGGTATTTGGAGACATTCTTATTAAAATGGTTACTAATTTGCAATATTTTAGCATAAAACAGCCACATTACAATAGTTTTACTTATATTGCAGATGTGCAACAGAAGAAAAGATTGACGTATTATATGAAAAATGTATCTCTGACTTTTTTTTCATTATTTTTCCTGTGTAATAAACCTTTCAGAGAATCATATATATTTTTTTCGAAACAAAATAAAAAATCCCCATTTAAGGGTTAAATCAAACAGCTTGTTTTAACAAAACATGAGTGTACTATGCCAAAGCCTTAAACTTTCGTATAATACTACACTATTCATTGTTCTACGCTTTGTAAGTACATAAATTAAGGGATGTTGACATCAGAAATAATATGTATGATGATACTTAACCTAAAAGTATAACGAAAATTCAGAATGCAGTATCCAATGTGGGAAAAAAATCCTATCCAGTTATACCCAATTCATCGTTATATGCTACATATTAGTTAACCCATTCGGGTGCATGGGTGCATATATGCACCTTCAAAAATTGCATACAAAATTTGTTTTTGGTACCAGTAAGAAAAAAAGTAATATTTGCTTTACTTAATTAGAACATTTTCGTGATTATTTGAGTAGAGTTAACTTTTTTTAAAAAGTGGTGCCAGCTGAATAAAAATTTGTGTAAGAGCAGGCGGTCCCGAAGGGGTTAAATTCAGTGTGCGATGCCCAACGTGGGGAAAAAATTCCCATCTTATGATACCTCATTCATCGCTGTACGCTACATAGTAATTGGAAAAAGAAGGATGTTGACAACAGATATAATGTATATGATTGTCACATAGGAGAGTCATAACCGCGACTTTTTTGGAGAAGAAAGTAGGAGAAAATCATCTTCAGTAATATAGATAGAAGTTGTATAGGTGTTTATATATTTGCCTGTGTGTATTTTTGTGCTTGTTCTAAAAAGACCGCTGCGTGCATTGCTAGAAGATTTCGCAGTAAGGTACCTGCACGTTTGAAATTATACAACTCGATGGATTTGTTTATCAGATGTTTTTTTAATTTAATTTTTTATGCGATTTTGAAATTTTCTTTTCGCATTTCGTTTCCATTTTCCCACATTAATAAAAGGCATCCGATTTAAGTCTTTTAGCCCAATATTGGGCTAAAAATGAAAGAGGACAAAATTAGTCTTCTGTTCAATAAACCCTTTTTTTCGGAATTCGTCAGTGATTTTGGAATTTTTTAGGAATTTGTTTATGCGATTTTTACAGTTTTTCGGGTTTCTCGGCGAATTTTCGATACTCGTAAAAGAAATGAAGTTTCAATATTTTAGTTCAACATAGAAACTTTTATCCTGCTTTCAATAAAATTTATTCGGAATTCGTATAGTAATTTTTTAATTTTTCACGTTTTTTTATGCGCTTTTTAGACTTTCTTTCGCGTTTTGTGGCGACTTTTTAACGTTTTTCGGAGAAATTTGGTTTCAGTCTTTTATCCCAATCTAGTCGTTTTCGTTCTCTGCGTTTTGGAATTTTTAGCGATGTTTTATGTGATTTGTTTTGTATTCCGCTCCAATTTTTTGACATTCATAAAAGAAATTAGGTGTCAATCTTTTAAGCCCAATATAAAAAATTTTGTCTTCTTTAAAATAAAGTTTATTCGCAATTCGTACATAATAATAAATGTAAAACATTATAATATAATAAATAATGCGGAATCTCCAAATTCTAAAGACAGTTAAAAGTTCCCCTTCAGCAATTTCCGCTAATAAGGATAATGGTACGTGAATTATTTTGTGCAGCCTGTATACGAGGTATATAATTTATACAAAATGAGTAGCATGCAAAAGTTAGCGCATGCCGAAATTGAAAATTCACTTCCTTCAATTATTGCTCAAACACAGTACTGTAATCGATGTATTTTGTGTGTCCTCATAAATGAACGATAAATGCTACAAATGCCCTATACCATAGTAATCATCTTGTAGTGAAATTCAGTGATTTATATGATGATTCAGTGATTCAGTGGTTCCAATACATTTGAAAAAGCGTAATGTCATTAAAATATACTGCAAATAATTTTCTCCATTGACTCTAATGTAACGGAATTTTTTTTACTGCCCCTGTAAATGAAATATTAATGCTACACATTTCATATTCAGTACCTAGCATGCCATGGTAAACATCATTAACATATATCAATTGTATGAAAATCCGATTATATTTACGCGAGTTAGAGATTGGACAGACAGACAAACCGAATTCATAAACACTTTTCAACTATACGGTGGAAAGGGTGAAAAAAAAAAAAAACAGCGTTTTTTTTTTTTTTTTTTAATAAATCAGAGTTTTGCTCAGTGCAAATTTTTTTTTACGTTTTAAATTATAAAAATATATAGTGCAAATGTAATTATGTAATTTTAAATAATGTTTGACGAATGTTGAAGGTTTAAAAAATATACATTACTGTAAAGCTAGTGAGACTACAAGTAAAAAGAACTTTTGACTTAGTGAATGACATCTTAATAACGACTTAAAGACGTCTTAATAATTTTTAATTACACTTCATTATTTTTTATCTTAATCATACCTACTGATCGGTAAAGATATCCAGGGCTCCCACTCGGTTCATTTTTTGAACACCACTTTTATTTAAAGAAAATCTTCTTTATAAATTTCGTAAAAACATGCCGAAAATTGCGCTTTTCTTGCAATTGTTGTAGAAACGTACCACGAATTTCTTTCTAAAAAAATAATGGTTTTCAAAAAACGGACCAGTGAAGAAGGCCCTGGATATCATACGAACTGAATTTTTCCAAATGAGGGGGAAATTGCCCAAGTTGGGAGTCAAATCCAAGAACTTTGACTTAAATTATCCGCCGGTTGTCGGCCGAGGTAGCTCAATAAGTAGAACGTTGACAGCAGGGTTGGCTTTTTTACCGGTAAAAACTGGTTTTTATCAGGACATAGTAAAAACAAGGTAAAAACATGGGGAAAAAAGTGGTGAAAACTTAAGGATACAATAAACTCTCTCTTCAAATTGAATTTGCTGGTGCAGGTTAAGAACTCCACCTCCAAGGACATAAATTGGTAAACGGTACTAACATTTGTACAAACTGCATTATGTGATAATTAATATTTGCAAGTGTTAGGTTTTTATTAAAATCATTAAGGTTTATTAAGTGTGGTAAAAGTGTACTTAAAATTTTTCTTTAAGTAAAAATTAGTAAACTAGGCACCATTAAGATAAATACACTGCTCAAAACAATTAAAGGATATTTGAAGTTTTATATAAAATAAAGATATAAACGAAATTTTTTTTGCCGAAAATAGACAAAGAAAATCACAAATGCAAATTTTTCTGGTTTTCAAACTGTGGAGTATGCAAATTTTGAGTTCGACGTCAAAAACGTCGCTTCAGCGGCAGCGAATGAAATTTGACTTTCAACTGGATAAAAGAGAATGAAGACAAGGATGATCGGCATTCAGTGATTGCTTTGTTTCGATGAGTACGATGTCTCAGCGAAGTCATTTGACAGATTCAGAAGCTTTGAGAATTGTTGGTAGGTTAGAAGGCGGCCAAACTCAAGCCGAAGTAGCGCAAGCCATTGGAGTGTCACAAAGTGTCATTTCCAGGATCTGGAACCGTTTTTTGGAGAGTGGATGTGCAGGCCGAAGACCAGGGCAAGGTCGTAGACGGGCAACACCCAATGAAGATCGGTATTTAGCGTTAACAGCTCAGAGACACCGAACCATGAACGCTACTCTTCTCCAACAACACCTTCGCTCGGCTACAGGCACCACGATTTCAACTCAGACTGTCCGAAACTGGCTCCATGCTGTAGGTCTGTATGCTCGCCGACCGATGGTATGTGTTAGATTAACATCAAGGCATCGTCGCGACCGCAGGGAGTGGGCAACCGAGCATGTCAACTGGAGGAGAAATGAATGGAGCAATATTCTGTTTTCTGACGAGTCCCGTTTTTCTGTGCATCCAGATAATAGGCGTATTTTCATCTGGAGGGACCGTGGCAGTAGGAATAATCCTGCGTTCGTGCACGAAAGTGTCAGATTTGGCGGTGGAGGAGTGTTGGTGTATGGTGGCATCTCCATTGACGGGCGCACTGACCTCTACATCATTCGAGATGGAGCTCTGACTGGTCGCCGATATAGGGATGAGATCCTCAGACCTATTGTAGTCCCTTACGCTGCAGCAATCGGAGATAACTTCATTTTAATGGACGATAACTGCAGGCCACATTGTGCAAACCTGGTGGAGGATTTCCTTTTCGAGGAAGGAATCGTTCGAATGGAATGGCCAGCGTGTTCTGCAGACATGAATCCAATCGAGCACGTTTGGGACGCTCTAGGAAGACGAGTTTCTGGCCGCCAACAACCACCACAAACTCTCCAAGAACTGGAAAGAGCTCTTCTGGAAGAGTGGGGCAGAATACCCCAACTCGTCATTAATAGCCTCATTGAGTCCATGCCTCAAAGGTGTTCAACGTTGCTGGCCGCCCGTGGAAACCATACCCCCTACTGAAAATGATTTTCTTTGAAGAAAACACCTTTTCTTATTTTTTTTTTCTCATATGCACAAATTGTGTTTTTTTTCCTTTAGTACACAAATGCGCAATAAAATGCATTTTTTTCTGCCAAACATGTGTAATTTATTCTCATATAACCTACTATGTCTGTCGACCATGCATCAATCAGCTAAACAGTTTACCAGATACAAAATCCACCTAAAACTGCAATATCCTTTAATTGTTTTGAGCAGTGTATAATAAATATTGTAATGCGAATTATCATAATAATAGTTATAGGATAAATATACGATAATATATTTAAAATTTTGAATTCTTGTCGGAGGAAAACATGAATGAATGTTTACCGGGCTTTTTTATATTCCTTAAAAACCACTATTCTCGTATAGAACTATCAGTACCAGAAGTATCAGATACTATCAGTCGAACTAATAAGTTTTTTCAAATTTGGTAAAAACCCTGGTAAAAACATGTTTTTCCAAAGACGGTAAAAACCATGGTTAAAACCGGTACAAACCATCAGACGGTAAATACCGTGCAACTCTGGTTGAAAGTTTAGATCTTAGGTCTCGAATTCGACTCCTACCTGGGCATTTTTTCAAACAGTTGGAAAAAATTCAGTTCGTATAATGTTTAATTAAACGTAAATAACAAAGCAAATTTTTTTTTCATTGTAAAAACAATAGTGAAAATCTTCAATATATTTTATGCGCATATCAAATTTTTATAAATATATCGATTGAGAATTGTATAACTTGCACATGAAAGGTCGGAGCAGGTTGTGTATAGCTGATTTTGTATTTAATTTTACTGAGCTTTCGTTTTAGTAAAGTAATTTTTATCTGAAATTCTTGCTATCGCTGATAAAAGGAAAAGTCTAACCTTGTTCAGATATCTTATCTAGTTTACATACCGGGCATAATATTTGCATTTAAAGAACTGATAAATTTATATACGGTAAAACCCGTTAATATGGAACCTGTACATCGCGGAAATCTGTCATCAGCAAATCAAAAAACTTTGTTTTGATCCCTTTTTTTTTAACCTACAGTTTTTTCTTGTTAAAAGTTATTTAAATGAAATCTGTTTCAGGAGTAACAGCACTTTGACGCCCTGAACTTTCAAACATTTTTTTAACAATTTCCAACATAGTTGAAAAATGTTTATGAATTCGATTTGTCTGTACGTATGTCTGTCTGTGTCTGCGGTCCGACCGTGATCTAATTTGCGTAAGTATACTAGTCATCAAAATTAAAGGACAATGGCAGAAATGAAACGTAACTGATACTTAAGGAAAAATTATTAATAGAAATTTGTACACAAGCATTAGTTTACATAAATTACAATGTTTGGCAGTTGATTATTCTCAAAATATTGAAATTAAAACAAAATTTATGGAAATTGGAAATAGAAAAATTAATCACCTCTTGTGATTTATTTTTATATGATGTATGGCCACCTCGGACACATATGCATACCTCACATCTTGATTTAATAGGCTTTACCAAGGTCTAGTAGAATTGCATGCCACTCTTTTAAAAGTGCGCTTTTCAGCTCCTGGAGGATCCGGGGAAGAATTTGGAGCGTTGAAAGTAGTCGTCCTAAGGTATCCCACACAAGCTCAATCGGGTTCAAGTCGGGTGAGCAAGGTGGCCAATCCACTCAAGTGATATCTTCTGTTTGCAAGTATTCTGACACCACATAGGATCGATGTGGTCGAGCATTGTTATCCATTAACAAAATTCTGGGTCAACAGCACCCCTAAACAGTCTAACTTGGTGTTCCACTGCCTCTTCCATATATCTTTGAGCGGTTACAGAACCTCCTTGAAAGATATGTAGCTTGATGCGGTTATTTGTGATAATCCTCCCCCCCCCCCCCCTAAAAAAAAACAAAAAAAAATTAAACCGCGATTGCGGAAACGGGATATTTCACGGACAAGGGAAGACAAATTGAGTGTTCCTTCCTCTCTCCAGATCAAAACACGTCTAGAATCAGTGTTCAGATTATGTATGGACTCCTCAGTAAACAGTATTCGGACCCAGTCTTCTTCCTCATTTAACATGACAACGGCACAGTTATAACATCCTTTGGCAGCTGGATTGAGTGGAACACAAGCTATTGGTTTTATCGCATACAGTCGACGCTCATTAAGCCTTCCTGCAGCAGTAGAACGGCTAATTCGAGTTCCTGTGGCCTGAAGGTCTGAAACCAAACCTCTTGTAGTCGTTTTGCGGTTTCTTCGAGCCGACAGTGACAAAAAACGATCTTCAAATGCAGTTGTTGCTTTTGGTCACCCTCGTACAGGCTGCTTAAAAATGCGGCTTCAAGCTCTTGATATGACACTTTGAGAGATATTCAAATCTTGGGCGACCTCCATTTTTGTTTGACCTCTCTCGATTCTACCATTTATTCGCCACTTTTGACCTTCACCTAAATGATGCCTTTGAGCCATAACAAATGAAAACTAATCACTCTCAGACACCACATTCACTTTAAACAACACTACAGACCGGAATTCTAACATACGTCCATTGCGCACCACATTGTAAATCACCGAATTTGCATATTTCAGGCGCTAACATGTGCGCGGAAGTGCAATTTGGTGTTAAATTGTATTTTATTAACATAAATAATTGCAGCATTAGGCATGGGTTGCAACATTAACTTAGTGAGCTTATTTTTTCGGTGTTAAATTGTATTTTATTAACATAAATAATAGCACCATTCGACATTGGTTGCAACATTAACTTAGTGAGCATTTTTTTTTTCTCATTATCCTTTAATCTTGATGACCAGTGTATAATCAGATTTGCCGTGAAATTGGTATATGTTATTGGGGTTTACTATCGCATGTTCGGTATTTAAAATGAAATATGTAGCATTTACGGTTCACTTACACGGACACTCAAAAGTATTCCGTTACATTACGGTCTATGGGGAAAAATCGTTCGCGGTGTATTTTAATGATATTACACTATTTTAAACATATTGAAATACATGCATGTCACTGAGGTGTACAACAAGGAACTTACTGTAGAATAAGATGTGCATAGAATTTATCGTTCATTTACAGGGGCACACAAAAGAATTTGGCTATAGAAGAAAATGAACAACAATTGAATTATTGAAGTGTAATGAACAGTAATTGCTGAATTCAAGATTTCAGTTATTTTCGTTTTTAAATTTAAATATTTTCTTCATATTATTTGTGTGTATAAATTCTATAGATTATGCACAGGGCTACAGAAAAGTTGTCAAGTACATTTCGTTTTTTCATGGAAATTGCTGAATCGAAAACTTCAACTGTGCTATTCGTTGAACTGAATTAACTTTTAGCACACTACGGCGTAAACATAGAAATTTAGAGATCATATTCAGGGCTGCACAAAAAAATCGAATATTTTTCAGACTATTGATGGTAATAGTAGAAACTGTGTTCTGAAAATGCCTTTTCTTAATTTTTTATTTAGTCTCTTGAGACGCGAAGGTAAAATACCTCTGCAAATACACACCAGAAGAAACCCTTTTGCTGAAATTGACAATTTAGGGGGGCTGATAATTTATGTTCACAAATACGGATCTAAAATTACTAACCCCCTTAAAATTTCGATTTAATTATCAACAACCTAAATTATGCACTAACAAGTTGAAGGCCTTTAATTAATTGAATGATTTACAAATCCTCAATTTTTTTTATTCTATAGCGTTTAAGTTAATTAATTGTGAAAACTTCTTACTTTCTTGGGCACACTGTCTGGAATGCATTTTGCAAACTCAGATGAAAACAACATTTTATGAGAAAATAACCATCAGTGCTGCCATTTATTGGTTTTGATCCAAAACCAAAAACATTCAGCTATATAGAAGTAAAGTAAAAGTGTAAGAAAAAAAAAGTCAAATAGTTTAGTTTATACCCTCCTCGGTTCGGAAGCATCACATGTGCGTACTTCAGAACCGAGGAGGTTGGACATCATCTTTATTCTTTCTAAACTGTGATATAAAAAAAAAAAAATAGTATTTTGACTGTGTTGAAAAATGTTTCATATTCTATGTTGGACGAATGACTTTTAGTACTGGTTTATATTTAATGCAAAGTATGCACTATTATTCTACTTATCTTCGATTAAATCAGGCAACTACCGGGTGTCCCAAAAAGGACTGACTGATTTTAAAATTCAATAACTTGCAAACGGTGACAGATATTTAAAAAATTCTTGCAGGAGGGTTATGCATAAGGTCAAAAGTTTTTTTACAGTGATTTTCGATTTTAGTTCGAATTACAAACAATAGATGGCGCTGTTAGCAATAGTCGCTAAATACAGGCTCGATTTCTGGTCCTTTCTCTTGTTCCATGCAGAAAAAGGAGATGGAAATGTATTATCCGGGCCACGAAGTACCAAAAATCGAGCCTCAATTCAGCGTCTATTGATCGCAGCGCCATCTATTGTATGTAATTCGAACTAAAATCGAAAATCACTGTAAAAAAACTTTTGACCTTATGCATAACCCTCCTGCAAGAATTTTTTAAATATCTGTCACCGTTTACAAGTTATTGAATTTTAAAATCAGTCAGTCCTTTTTGGGACACCCGGTATATTTTTGAAAAATATTGTTCTCTTTAGGCAGTTCTCAAACTCCCTGCACAACGGGAAACTGATACATTTTTATACGTAAAGGCATAAAATTGGCAAGCCTGGCTATTTAAGTGATTTTGAAACGAATGGTGGCTTCCATCTTTTTCTAAATAAATTACATATCGAAATATAAGATATTTTTATCACGTGATTATGGGTTTTCTCTTTTCCTATGGCATAGGGTTTTCTATGGCATTCGGAAATCCGGTTTAAAACGCCAACATTGATAGTATTTTCTGAAATATATAATCGGCCTTTATATCATAAATAGGAAACACCATTCAATTACATAGTTTCTGAATGAGAACATCTGGTCAGCTTCATGGACTTCCGAACAAAAGCGAATTCAGAAATGAGTCAGACAGTAGCTCAATTTAGATTTGCAAACACCTTAAAAAACTAGTCGGATGTACCAATCCTTAAACTTTCTTCTATCTCATACATGTTAATACTTCAAAATTCGCTATCACACTGCCAAAATTAAATGGCAATCTATGCATCTCATGAGGATTCTAACGATATGAAATTCCGTGCATTAGTTCTTGAGATATGACTATCGCTGAAATCGTCTAAATTCAGCAAAATTCTGCCTAGCAGCGCCACCTATTGGATGATTTATACCAAATCCTAATTAGCAACAATTTATGCCAACGTCTGACTGAATCTGAAGTTTGGAGAAAATCCGTACATTAGTTTTTGAGATAGAGCAATAGCGAAAATCGTGAAAATTTCTGCATAGGAGCGCCACCTATTGGGTGATTAACACCAAAACCTAATTAACAACAACTTGTGTCAACATACAACTAAATCTGAAGTTAGATGAAAATTGGTTCATTAGTTCTATTGATACAGCTATTGAGGCAATCGTGGAAAAGGCAGCAGAGAAGCGCCACCTGTTGGGCGATTTACACCAAAACGTAATCATCATCAATTCATATCAAGGACTAACTAAATCTGAAGTTTGATCAAAATCCGTGCATTAGTTCTTGAGTTAGAGCTATTGCGAAAATCGTGAAAAATGCAGTATTGCAGCGCCACATGTTGAGCGATTTACACCAAAAACTAATCAGCATCAATTTGTATTAGGCACTAACTGAATATCAATTTTTATTAAATTCCGTGCATTAGTTCTTGAGATAGAGCGCCCACAAAATTTGTGTCACGTACACACAGACAGACAGACAGACAGACAGACTCACAGAGTCACAGACAGACATTTTGTAAAAACATGTTTTTTGGAATCTCTGACCCCTAAAACGTGTAAATCCGTCGAAAACCGGAATTCGAAAATTTTCATGAATCCAATACTTTCTTCTTGTAAAGATAGAAGAAAGTAATAACGGTTTGAAAGGTGATGGGTGGGAGCAGTAACAAAAGAGGAGTAAATTCCATCCATGGAGGAATGAAGACTAATCTTTAATCTTTAGAGCTTCATGATTCCATCCAGGGCTATGCAGTAAATTGGTACCCCCTCCCCCACCAATATTTTTAGAAGACAATCTAGGTAAAGAATGGTTGAAGGTAATTAGAGTGAAACGTTATTTGCACTTATACAGTTAAAAACGTGCAAATTATTTTCTATAATAGCACATTGTATACATTAAATTTAATATATATTTTTAAAATATCATAGCCTAAATAAGTATACAATACAAAAATCACAGAAAATACATCATAGTTATCTAGCAGTTAAGCCTTTCAGAATTTTCTTTGCTGCAAAAATTATGATGTCATCATATATTTTGTCCAACTTCGAGAAGATAAAATCGAAAAAAAAAAATCAAACACACGAGTATAAATTGAACCCATTATTTTGAAAATAAAAATAAAAATATCTTTTGTACCCAAGTCAACTCTCCTATGTATTAAATACCTAAGTACTAAAACTACTTTTAAATGTTTTAATGAGTTTCAGAATTTCTTTCTTTGAAAGAGATACAAGCAGTGTAAGGGAGACATGTATTTAATTTTAGATAAGCATTTTTAATCCTAACATACGAGTATTAGTAGGTCAATCCTTAAGTATGATTTTATTTTATATCTAATTACAATGCACGTTTGAAGCTCTTAACTTTCAGAAGTAGTTCCTCTTCAGCTACATCCTTTCTATAAATATTTGCTAAATGTTCAGCTCCACATGTAACTCTTCTTTTGACATAATTTGGAAATAGCTCCCTTGGAGAAAATTATATATATGCAACTAAGATCTTGACTAGCTTAAATCTGATTGTGAAGTCAGAAAGGATTTTGTCGATCACTGAGATGACCATTAATTTGAATTTTTCGTCACTCGTCTTCACAAAGTTCGTCGAAAAACTTCTTTTTTATTCATCTTGTTTACCTGAATTTTGTAATACATATTACGCGTAATTCTAATTACAAACTGGATTGCAACATGGGATATATCGCTTTCTGAACACAATGTAAATAATGTAGCGTGTAATTTATTTTGATGGGCTAGGCGCAGCGCTTTCCAACCTTTTTTCTTTCACGTACCCCTTTCTCACTCTTTTCATTTCATTCTTTTTATTTCTCACAAACACGAGCGCTCCCCCCCCCCCCCCTCCACTCAACTAGATAAAACAAACATGCTTTTTTTCATTAGTAATCTTCTTATCACAACCATATAGTAAATCGATACAATCTGCATTGACATATTTGACATTTTATTTTTTTATTTTTCATTTTAAAGATAATATTTCTTTTTATAATATTAGCCAAACATTAAGAAAAATCAATGTAGCATTAAAATAAATTAATTAAAAAGAAAAAAAATCACTCAAATAATAAGCAAACACTTCAAATTAAATGCTCTTTAAAATGAAGGAAGCTTTTCTGTTTATGTGTATTAGTGATGTAACACCGCCTTTTCGAAAGCGAAAATAATGGCCAGCTTTTCAACATGTTAGTTTTAAAAAAGGACATTACACATTAAAACAAGGAGCTCTGACATATTTTTGGCGTTCTGCAATTATTATTAAAAACGGTAGAATAAAAAAAAGCGGTGAGAAAAGAATACTGCATAATGATTAATTGAAGTTTTCGTGAAGATGGAGGAAAATATATAAGTACTCATGCAATATGCTTAGCAATGGGCGGAGCTACTGGTATTGCATTATCAATGAATTATTAGGTACAGTAAGCCTTTTCTGTATTTTGAGTGTAATATATTGGATTTACGCATGCGAGTAACTTTGTAATCTAAAACTATCAATTTTCTTTATGTGTTTTTAGTTAAACAATTTTTGTGATTTTCGCGATTACCGATTTTATTTTCACGTACCCCCAGGGTGACCCTGGGGCGGTCCCCATGTTGGGAACCGCTGGGCTAGGGGACAAATTTCTTTATATGTCATTTTCTTGTCGGGAGCACCTGAGTAAATTTTGATATTCTCTGATTTGGTTCGTCTTTTAAAAATATGAATTTTATATCGATGGAGCGATGTGGTGAAAATATTAGATTACTATAATATGTTTTATAAATTCATTAGTTTATTAGTTGATTAATTAAAAAGTTTCAGTTAAATCTACATTTAAGCATTCTCTTTTGTTAAGCAGCGTTTACAATGTCACCTCTATTCCTGATTCAGTCCACGCCGATACCATCATTGTATTTCCGACCCGTTTCTAATGAAAAAGCCAGTTTGAAGGGTAGCCCCCCCCCCCCCCCGCAACATTTTCGCGCATGCTGTTACACGTGGCAAATTTACAAACTTGGGGTTGGAAAATTTGTTTAAAACTTTAATAAAAACTATAATACGCTTCCTATTTCTGATAGCCTTGGCAAAAGTTAGAAATATACATTATTAAGCTTTTTGCAAATAAAAACTGTTTATATTTTCTAATTGTGGTAACTTGGCAAAATTATAAAACTAATTGGCAAACGTCAAGAACTATCTATTTTTGTTTGCCAATGGGTTGGCAGATACTGAAATTTCACTTGGTAATTTAATGTCCCCTTCCCCTCCATTAAAATCTCGTAGTGATGGCCCTGAAAGGGCCATAGCAACCCCATGGGGGGGGGGGAAGTCGGGCAGAGTCAGGGCCGAAACTAGAGAGGGTCAGTTGGGGCTTGTGCCCCAGGCGCCAGAATTTCATTTTCACAGATAGTGAAAATGAAATTTGTCAAAAATGCTCCCACAGTTTTAACATCAGCTTGCCATTAACTGTCTTCGCTTAACATTATGTGTCTTCATTCAGATAGATAATGTTAAGCATCTAGATAATGTTTTATAATTAAGATGAAAATGTTTTATTAGTAATAATTAAAATTCTAGTTTCGGTTTAAAAAATAAAATGGAATTTTAGTCTTTTCTGGGACCCCCTATAAAAGGGATTTTGAAGTGTAAGTTTTACTCTTTGTATGAGGCTTTCTTGTAAATACTAGTAGAATATGATTTATTCATTTAATTCCAAGTTAGCAGTATTTGTAGTATTTTTTTTAATGCAGTATATCTTACGTAGTTTGATTATTTTAAATTTCTTAAATGTAAAGAAATTTTATACATATTTGTTTTCTTTAAAAAAAATTATAGTTATCATATTATTTACTTATTTTTAAAAAAAGTTTGAGTAATGATGAAAAAACGATTGCGTCATAAGGGCGGCAAAATAATGTTCGCCTCAAGCAGAAAATTGTCTAGCGGCGGTCTTGGCTCTTGTGTTACAAATATGTCAGTCAAAGTTTGCATTAACAAAAAGCGGTCAGACATTTTAATTCTCAATAAAGCAAAAGAACGAAGATTATCACACGCGAAAAGGACTGTAGACGGTTTCTGTTTATGTTTACACCGGAAGTTTGTACCGCAGTTCCCTAATCAGCCAATCATAATTCAGAAAGAAAAATTACGCAGCTTGCGGTTTTTTGAAGGTGAAGGGCTTTATGCTTCAAGTCAACACTGAGCTTAAGGAGCGCCTACAGGAAGTGAAAACCATCCCGCTAAATCTCCAACGAACTTGGAATAGAACTAAAGATGGATTGCTAAGATTTGAATTGATGGTATAAGTGCATATAGAGCTGTTTTCCTATTGGTCAGAACCGTTAAGCCCCTCCCTCCGGTACGACAGCTCATGCGTGCAGTGTTGAGCAACCTCAGTCTTCCTTCCCCGCCAGGTCCCGCGAACAGCTGAGTGCGGATGGCAATACTTGGAGTGTTTCATCCAAGCCCTGAAAAGGGCCGATCCACATCGCAGGACACTCAACCGTGACCGGGTCCCCGGGAAGCCAAGACGTATGTCTGGACGATCAAGGGATATTAAGGAAGTTCAGGCAATGCTTGCGTTTGTAAATGGGTGCAAAATTAAAGCACGAACGATAGCGGCATATTAACACGTCCTGTAAATCCGGTTTCATACCAAATGACATTGTAAACGCTGCTTTAATTGATCAATTAATATTTTCATAATTTAGCTAACCAGCTAAAATTTTCTGCAGCATATTGCTTTTGTTCCTATAAATTGTTTCTTCTTGATGTAATATTATATTTAACTAGACGCCTCTGGCGATCATAATATATCCTAAGCATTGCTACATGTTGCATTTGTTCATATTTTTGTTTATTTTCTTAATCCTTTGCCAAATCGGAAGATTCTGATAAAAAAAAACAAAAAAAAACAAAAAAAAAAAAAAAAAAAAAAAAAAACATCCCCAACAAACTCTAGAAGAAATTATTGTAGAAGAAAGTTACTGATACCAAACGACTGGAAATAAAGTCTACTTTTAAATGATGTTTATAAAATTTTCTTAGGGGGTCATATACAAATCAAAACCAGACCAAACTTTGTTTTTTTCAATGGCAACATCCAATTTTGACAATATATTTCAAAGCTTCGAATCAAACTATGTCTATAAACGAAATTTCAAGACATTTGGATCATAAGGTTTTGAATTATAAATATTCAAAATTTAGAGCTTCTAATGTTAAATTACATTTTCATATTTTTGTTAATATCTCCTGAAATTATAATCATAATGCGATAATTTTTTGTGTGGTTATAATACTAAAAAATGCAAACATAAATACATTTTTTTTATTTTTTTATACAATTTGTAATTTTAAAAACGTATAATATGAATTATGAAATTAATATTAAAAAAATATATGAATTACAGCCTACAATTTTTTTGATGGATTTATATTTATTATAACCTGCTGTATGCGAATCCTTAATTTCAAAAATTTTTAAGTAGTTTTCGAATTATGATTAAAAAAAGTCAAAATGAAGATTTAGTGGACCGTCAATGATGTGCAGAAAAGCATAATTTGAAAAAATACAATATTTTGCTCATTTTATTGAAACATTTGGACTAACAATAGCATAGTAAGCAAGTAAGATAATAAGCGAGTGACATCGTCATATTGGCAAGAAATAATACATTAATAGAAAAGACAAAGTCATTCTGTAACATTTCAAACAATCGAGTACCGAACTTCAATTTGGATACAACCCATAAAATAGGCTAATTTTTAAATACAGTAAAGCCCCGATTATCCGCGAACGGATGATCCGCGGTGCGGTTTATCCGCGAAGCATTTTTTTTTTTTTTTAATTCAAGTCAACAGCAGGGAAAATACAATAAGCCCTACCATTAAAGATAAACAGAAAAATCAATGTATTCGAAAGTCATAGAAGAATATTTCTTGATTTTATTAACCAAATGTAAACACAGCAGTTAAAATATTTTACAATTAAATAACACTATTATGATAAATTCCAGGAGAGCATATCAAGAATAACTTCATTTTTGAGATAAAAATTATTCCATACTAAAAGAAAAATAATAGTTTACAATTTAAAATAAAGAAAAGGTGTTTCCAAAACATAAAGCAAAAACAAGTGACTGATTTTTAAAAAAAAGATGTAACTCACCTCTTTTTGTACAGTGTGTACGGCATTGTTTCTTGTTTACTGTTCTTTATTTTAGTGATTTAGACGTAAAGCAAAGGTTTCTGACATACTGTGCATATGTATGTATTTTAAATGTTTTATTATGTTTTTTGTACACTAAAACATAGTTTTTATGTTGATTTTTTTTTTCGTGTTTGCACTCCATTTTCAGTCTTTTTCGGGTTATCAGCGATTTTTCTTATCCGCGGTGCCCTTGCCACCCAATCCCGCGGATAATCGGGGCTGTACTGTAATTAATTTCTCTGACACTAATCGTACGAATTTCAGGAAAATTTATATTAATAATGGGGAAAACATAAGTTTAATTTAAAAACGGGTAAAACAGTTTAAAATGCACCTTCAGACTTATTGTTAATAGACAGTTCTGTAACCGAATTCTTTTGAGAGTCCCTGTAAATGAAACGTACATGCTATGTACGCCATATTCTATAGTGGACCTCTTATAGTGCAATTCAGTGATATATATCAATTACGAATGCACCGAATAATGATTTTGACCGAATACCGAATATTCGGACATCAGATAAATCGAATACCGAATGTTCGGCTAGCCGAATAATGGTTGTCAAACCGAATACCGAATATTCGGCCAGCCAAATAGTAACTATTCTGCCGAATATTCGGCTTGCTGAATACTTTTAAATTTCAGAGTTTGAAAGCATTAAAAAGTTAGATTTTAAAACAAATTTTCATACCGGGTGTCCTAAAAAGGACTGACTGATTTTAAAATTGCAAACGGTGACAGATATTTAAAAAATTCTTGCAAGAGGGTTATGCATAAGGTCAAAAGTTTTTTTTTTTTTTTTTTACAGTGATTTTCGATTTTAGTTCGAATTACAAAAAATAGATGGCGCTGCCATCAACAGACGCTGAATTCAGGCTCGATTTTTGGCACTTCGGGACCCACTCAATACATTTCATTTCCTTTTTCCGCATGGAAGAACAGAAAAACCAAAAAATCGAGCCTGTATTTAGCGCCTACTGCTTACAGTGCCATCTATTTTTTGTAATTCGAACTAAAATCGAAAGTCAATGTAAAAAAACTTTTGACCTCATGCTTGACCCTCCTGCAAGAATTTTTTAAATATATGTCACCGTTTGCAAGTTATTGAATTTTAAAATCAGTCAGTCCTTTTTAGGACACCCGGTAATTACTTAACAAGCATACTTCCATATTGATAAACAAGATCTTTTTACAAGTAAATTTTACAAAAAAAAAAAATTAAATCTATGCTTTGAATTGTTATTTAAAAAAAGGTTAGTTTGAAAGCTTCTTTAAAAGATAAAATTTTAAATTTCATAGATTCCTCTCTGAATTAAAACAAATGAATAAAATTTTCTTATATTCTAAAACAAATATTTTAAAATCAAAGGGAAATTTTGGAGGAATCGGAAGAAAAATTTTACAGTCGTATACTGTTTATTTGTTAGGAAGGGATTAAAATCGTCATTATTGGTTAATTTTCATACGTGATACTTTTTAAAAAGCAAATAAAACATGTAAAAGCATTATCTGTTATTTAAATAGAATTCTATTTCTAATTATTCTAAATATATTTATTAATTGACTGTTAAAAATAGAAGTTGTTTTGAAGTTGTTAATTTTTCATAAAGGTTTTTAAGTATTCGGTCTGACCGAATATTTTGATATTCGGCCAAACCGAATATTCGGCATACCAAACAGTTTGATATTCGGCCTAACCGAATATTCCGTAGTATGGCCGAATAGATACGGAATATTTGGTGCACCCCTAATATCAATGTTAATATGTTTGAAATAGTGTAGCATCATCAAAATGTACCGCGAACTATTACCCCTATAGAACACAATATAGCGTAATGATCGTAATATAACGTCCCTTTAAATGAACTATAAATGCTACACACTTCATTTTCATTACCGAACTGCTATAATAAACCTCATTAACACATATTAATTGCATGACAATCCGGGTATACACTGTAAAAAAAAAAAAAAAAAAAAAAAAAAAAAAAGGACTAAAAAACGGAAATACTACTGGCAATCTAGACGCCAGTACTATTTCCGTTTTTTTACGGGAATTTTTATCCATAAGTTACAGAAAAATTTCCGCTTTTAATCAGAAAAACGGAAATTTTTCTGTAATTTACGGGTAAAAATTCCCGTAAAAAAACGGAAATAGTACTGGCGTCTAGATTGCCAGTAGTATTTTAGTTTTTTAGTCCGTTTTTTTTTTTACAGTGTAGAGGCTGTCAATAAAAGAAGGTCCCAAATATTCTTAAATCATTAATCTTATTAGCAAAAAAAAAAAAAAATAAATAAATAAATAAAAAGAAACTACCTAAAATTATTTTTGAATGGTGTCCGGACGGCAAACGTAAAGCAGACCGAGTATGACTTGGCAAAGTTCTGTTTGAGAGACAATGAATATATATAAGTTAAATGAAGAGATTACTCTGGACAGAGAGAGATCGAAAGGACTTCTCAGAACTATCTTTATGGGTCGAGGGAACCCACTGTTTAGTGGAAACTCCTGAAGAAGAAGAAAGAAAGAAAACTAGAAAACAGGAATTCTGCTTTTTCAGAATTTAATTTCGCCCCCCGATCAAAAAAGTATATGTATATATAAATAGTACAAAACATATTTCAATTTTAATACTTAAGCACACACTTTTATTTTATGTAAAATGGCGTCATTCGCATCCGCTTAAGAATTTCCACATTTACGATCCACTCTTAAACATCTACAGTAAAGCATGCATAAGACGTCACTATCGCAAAATAATACACAAATGCAGCAAAAAGATGGCGTCATTAAAGAAACTCAACAAAAAAAAAAGTCTATCTAATGATTCATAGGCCTTCATTAGTTTCTAACATTAATATAGACGATTTCAGTCGTGACGTCAATCATGACGTTTTGGTTGGAAACTGACTCCAAACAAACGGTTGCTATGTTGTATTTTCTATTTTGTTTGTGTGTTGCAGCTATATCTTATATCTATATCTTACATCTAAGTGTTTTAACACTTGATATGTACTGGTAACATTTTCCACGATTTATATTTAAAAAGAAATGACGCATAGCAACCGATTGTTTGGAGTCAGTTTCCAACCAAAACGTCATGACTGACGTCGCACTGACAGCGTCTACAGCTTCTTAAAAATTAAATGTAGTTCATAATAACTCCAAGTTTTAACAGAAATTGTTCGTTTATATTTTTTCAAAATAGCACGTACTTTAATTACATGTTCTTTCGGTTTTTATGAGAAAATGGCAACAAAAAGATATAGGTAATTGCTATTTTTCAACTATTTTCCATTTATTTTCTATATAAATGGAGTACTTGAGTTGCCAAAATTAAACAAATGGTGCTAAAAACTACAAAAAAATAGTATTTCAAAAATAAATGGAGATACAGTTTTCAAACAAATTGCATTTAAAAGTACTTTTTTTCCCAATACAACGGTATAAAAATTGAAAATGTGCGATGCTTAGAAATTTAATAAATTGCTATAGAGCATTTAATCATACAATGATATATCTGCTTTGTTTATTGCTGGCTTCTCTAAGGTAACGTTATTTTTTTAATACAAAATAAGCTGGGAGAAAGAAATAGCATACCGTCCCGGGGGCTAAAAAAATACAATTTAACAAATTACAACGACCATTTGGAAAATGATTTTTTCAAAGACTAAAATTTAAGACATAAAAAATCGCACGGAGTTGATCCTACATTACGTACGCCATGGATTACATTTTTCGGTACTGTAAATTTTTAAACTTCTACGGAGCTGGTCATACATTACGTACACCATGGATTAAACATTAATATTAGTGGACCCATTTTAATTGAAATTTCCTTCTTAAACTTCTAAACATCCCACACTATTACTTTTTACACCGTCGTATAGAGAAAAAAATGCACTTTTAAATGCAATTTGTTTTAAAGCTGTATCTCAATTTATTTCTAAGTTATTATTATTTATTTCTTTTTTGTAGTTTTTATTACTTTTTTGTCATAGTGGCAACAGAAGTATCCATCTATGTTGAAAGTAAAGGGAAAATACAGATTATTGTATAGACCAATCAGAAAACGAATAAAATGTGAATTCAACTAATAAAACGCTTTAGATATGTTTTTGATTCCCTACCCTGACAGAGGACAATAATCATTTTTCCAAATGGTTACTAAAAATCATTAAAAGAAATTATAAATATTTCATAAAAAATTGTCAAGGGAAGGACAGTAATAAAACTTATTTTACGAAACAAAACGGTTCTTTAACAGTCAAATATTGTTTTTACAATTTAAAAACGTGATTTTTTTGTATGATACACCGAATTTTATTGTCATAGCTAACACTTTTCTCCTCCAAACTTATTAATATATTTGTTTTTCATCTTAATGACACTGGTGGTTCAAATTCTGAGTTTCCTCTATTGCTTTACTTTCTTCGCGATATTTTTTTAATGGGAATTTAACAGGCATGTGTATTAGTATTTACATCTTAATCCAGATTAAGCGCATTTAATACGAAGAGAGTTTAAGCAAAGTTTAGAACATTACCGATCGATTTATCCGACAATTTATTCTGCTTCGTAAACCAATCAAAAGAAGGCTTACAAGAGCATCTATTCTAGTTAAACTAACCAATATCTTAGTAGCATGCGGTTTCGCATAAATTATTACTTAAAATAGAGAACCATCAACGAATGATTACGTTGAAAAATGTATATTCCTTGTTTAAACAGGTCTCAGAATCGTTGTTTGACTTCACTTAGTTGGATATGACTAGGGTTCAAATAAATCCTAGAGTCAGGTATGTAGCGACTGTATTCTTATTTATTGTAAATATTAAGTGCTTATTAGCGCAAGTTACATCCCATCGATTACAGCATTTATTCTTACATAAATTATTTGCACTTCCTATTATGTAAATTATTTCTGGTAAGTAGACATTTGTCATTTATTTATAATAAAATTCTACACGGTTTCTGGACGGTACAATTAATGAATTATTTTAGTTGTTAGGACAGAGAAATTAGGAATCTAATACTTTAAGCGTTGTAGAGTGTTGGTTCAAGGTCACAAATAAAGAGTAACTCAAACAGTTTTAGATATGCGCATGCACGAGTACTGCTTTGTTATTGACTAGCTTGCAGTGCTACATACGCAAAATGGCAACTCCTGAGCGTAAAGCGTTTTGTGTTCTGAAATTTGCTTAAGAGTGAATCTGTCATTTCAGTTCAACGTTCATTTCTTTTAAAATTTAATTGTTATCCCCCATATGGCAAAATCACGCAGAATTGAAGACAGGGCCCAAACTAGGCTTTTTTGCACCCGGAGCAAGCATGGATTTTGGCGCCCCCCCCCCCCCTCTTCCGCAAAGTATATTTACAAAGAGAATTTTACATATTTTCTAATAGCCGGCTTATTTTAAAATTTAAAATATGTAATACTGAACTACGTAATCTACAATGGCGGATTCAAGGGGAGGTCACGGGGTTCATGGCCCCCTCTGAACACCAACAAAAATATTCGAAAGATCATTTTTAAAATGAAATGTACAGTAGAGTCCGCTTATCCGAGTCCCGCTTAACCGAGTTTCCGCTTTCACCGAGCTATTTTCTTCTAATGGACTGATGGCTTCCATTAGGGGAAACTAGGGATACTTGACCCAATTGTTAGTTTTTGATTGTTAATTATTTTTTTTACTTTACTTATGGGTGTGTAAATGCAGTCTATATATACTTAATGAAGTATTACACAATATTTATTATTATTATTCCGAAGTATTAATTATAAAAGGTAGAAAAATATGAATATTCAATACTTTCAATTTGGGTCAAGTATCCCAATGTATAGGGATACTTGACCCACCCATTAGTGATACTTGACCCAAGTCATAGATTTGGGAGTATAATTAAAAATAATAAACAAAACACTTTTACATAAGAACACAATTAATATTAAGGTTAATATATTTTTTTTTTGTCAAATAAATTTAATACTTTTAATTTTTAGTACATAGGCCTAACATTAATATACCCAATTTAAATTTTTATTGCAGAAAGTTCAAAATATTAGCAGTCTGAAAGTTCATTCTGTGCCTAAACAAATTTCAGAATAAGAAAATTACAATTTATTCAACTCCAAATGTAAAATCCTATTTAAACACAAAACTTGTAATTCTATCATTTGTGTCGAAAACTCAAGTGGATGAAGAATAGCTTCTATTTGGTCAGGATCAACTTATGATAAGTCATTCATTTCAAGCCATTTAAATTGCGTACCATCCATTCTTCTTGCAAACTGAATAGTAAGCCTGTCAGAATTGATTTCAAGAACCTTTCCAACAAATCTTCTTGTATTCCGTTTCCCACAATATTTGACAAGAACTAAGTCATTTACTTATAACATTTATAATATTTACTTATAATACTTATATTTATATGTTTATAATATTTAATATTATAATATTTTTAATTCATAAATTAAACATGCTAAATGCATTTGAATAATACTAATCCCAATCTTGGATCAAGTATCCCTAGGTGACTTGGGTCAAGTATCCCTAGTTGCACATTTACTACATAACACTAAAATGCAGCCATTTGCTAATGAGAAGATTAATATTATTATACATGTTACTGTAGCTAAAAACATGCATAAAACAAATGACCAATTAAAAAAGTCTTACCTTTAAACAGAAAAAATTAAAACATCGGAGTTTACAGAACAAAAAAGTTACTTTTGGAGCATGAAAATGTATTTTGTCTGATAGTTTAAAAACTTACGGAATGATTCAGTTATTATTTTCAACATATGGTCAGCTAATTGAAAGAAAGAAGGTGTTGCCACTTCGAACTTACAAAACTTTCCCAATTCTGAGAAAAAGGCCTTGGGTCGAGTATCCCAAGTTCCCCCTATTATGAAACAGCCATTATAAATGAAGTGTTAGGTGAAGATGAAAGAGCAGTTCACCTAACACTTCATTTATAATGGCTGCTTCATAATAATGGAAGCCATCAGTCCATCAGAAGAAAATGATACATTGCAAAGGTATAATCCTTCATTTGGCGCCGCTTCGTTGTGGCGCCCGGGGCACATGCCCCCTCTGCCCCCCCCCCCCCTTTAGTTTCGATCCTGATTGAAGAGTCTAGTGCTTCCATTACTCCGACTTGTTAAACGAAGTGTGGGAAGAATTGTACTTTAGATTGTATGTGTGCTGTGTAAGGTGCATATATTACACATTTGTAAGGGAAACTAGATGTATGATTTGTGGTAAATAGTCTAAATTAAACTGTTATAATAGACCATTAAAACTGGGACGTTCTTTTACGGGCATCATGTATTTACGCGAGTTAGGGCACGGGCAGACTCACATATAAACCCAATTCATAAACACCTTTTAACTGTGTTATTGAGTGTTAAAAATTGATTGCTTCCCGTCATAGTTCAGATGCCGATCAATGTTCATGTTTTTAAAGGGAATCTATTTTTGTCATGATAGAGTCATCCATCATTTGGTGACATTCAGATTAAGTGAAATTCTATGGACTAAACGACCATTTGTGAAATAAGTGAAATTCTATAGAATAAGTTACGATTTCTTAAAAAATTATTATGTCTGCATCTTTTTAAATTATAATTGAGCATTGGTTGGTGACGTGTAATTTCAAAGACTTGTTTCCACAATTTTTTTTTTTAACTGCGTTTTAATCCTATAAATATAAGCAGTCATTCAGCAGACTAAAAAAAGAGGACTACTTTTTAAGTAAGTGATTCTAAACCTTTTTTTTTTTTTTTTCATTACCCATTTAAACTCATGGATAAATTTCCACGGCACACTAAACTTATGATGACGAAAAAGTATTATGAAATGATTATGTCATTTTTCATTTATTTGCTTACATAAACACAATGATTTATCAGAGACAAAAGAAAGTTGAAAATTCTATGTCAAACGTGGCAAATGAGGTGCGTTCGTCCTATAACTAGTTTTATAAATATTCAGATCTTGGTGCAATAGCTGTTGCACTCTCATGCAAAAATACATGAATACAAATCTTATTACGATTATATACAGTGCGTGTATAAAATTTAAGGACAGGAAGAAATATTAATTTTTATGATAAATTTCAAATGAGATGAAAAAATGTTTACTATAATGTGTGTCATAAAATTGAAAAACTAATAAAAAAGTCAACAAAATTCATTGGTAAGTATTTTATTACGGAAAAAGTAATTGTACAAAAAAGCCTTATTTCTGCCTGTGTAAAAACTTTAAGAACAGCAAAATAAAAACAATACAGTAACGAAGAAACAAATAATTATATTATAGACCTACCATTGTAGTAGGAGAGCTGTTGAACATTTTTGAGTAGGTATTTGAGGCACCCTGAACATTTGTGCAACACTTCTTTTGTAATGCCTGAATACAAAATCGAATGTCTGGCTGAAGGATCGTGGCCCAAAAACTGTGCCAGACACGTGTCAAGTGCCATTTGGCAGTTGACACGTGTCTGGCACAGTTTTTGTGCCGACTAAAGTGTCTGTCATTTTCAAAATATTTTTTTCTAAGCATAAATATTATTCTGCCTCAATCTCAGCGTGCCTCAAATACCTTTTTTGGGTAGTCAAAAAATGGCACTTGCCACGTGTCTGGCACAGTTTTTGGGCCGACTAAAGTGTCTGTCGTTTTCAAAATATTTTTTTCTAAGTATAAATATTATTCTGTCTCAATCTCAGCGTGCCTCAAATACCTTTTTTTTTTGGGTAGTCAAAAAATGGCACTTGACACGTGTCTGGCACAGTTTTTGGGCCACGATCCTTCAGTCAGACATTCGATTTTGTATTCAGCCATTACAAAAGAAGTGTTGCACAAATTTTCAGGGTGCCTCAAATACCTTCCCTAAAATGTTTAACAGCTCTTGGACTATTGTGTTTAATGACTGCTAATAATTTGCGGTTCATGGACATTATTAATTTTTGGCATAATTCGGGACTGGTTTTGTACTATTCATTTTCAATCGTAGATCAGACTTCTGAAGCTGGTGAAAAATGTCTTCAGTTTTACAAACTCGTCTTGCTAGATCTCACCATATGTTCTCGATAGGGTTTAGATCAGGACTTCTGTTTGGCCCTTACAAAATTTCAGTATTTTTCTTCTCGAACCAGAATTTTGTCTCACGCCTTGTGTGGATAGGCACATTATCTTGCTGATAAATCCATTTTTCTCCTGACAGAAGTGTTGCAACAGGTAAAAGATAGTCAGAAAGAGTTTTTAGACATGCTTTTGAATTGACTTTTCATGAAAGAAATGCAAATGACCCCAAGCCGTTGACCGAAAATCAGCTCCATGTCATAATGTATCCGCCACCTAACTGATGTTTTGAGAAAAATTGTTTTTCTTTTCTCAAATGATGCCAATAATATTTCCAGCCATTTGGGCCATATAAGTTCCATTTTTAGGTGCGTTCGTAATTATATAAATACGTAGCACCTATAGTCGTCGTTCAGTCCGTCCGCATATAACAGAGCAAAAACTACCCAACCGAATGGTCTGAAATTTTAACTATATGATTCTTGTAAAATTTTGTCGAGCCATTTCAAATTTTATGAATATCGGATGTATAGTTTAATTACAGGGACAGTCAAAAGTTTTTCTTTACATTACGGCCAATGGGAAAAATTATTGCAAGTGCATTTTAATGATGTTACAGCCTTCCGAATGGTCTGAAATTTTAAATATTGTTGCAAAATATTGTCGAGCCATTTCAAATTTTATGAAAATCGGATGCATAGTTTAATTACAGGGACAATCAAAAGTTTTTCTTTACATTACGGACAGTGGGAAAAATTATTGCAAGTGCATTTTAATGATGTTACAGCATTCCGAAAGGTCTAAAATTTTAAATATATAATTGTTGCAAAATTTTGTCGAGCCATTTCAAATTTTATGAAAATCGGATGTATAGTTTAATTACAGGGACAGTCAAAAGTTTTTCTTTACATTACGGTCAATGGGGAAAATTATTGCAAGTGCATTTTAATGATGTTACAGCCTTATGAATGGTCTGAAATTTTAAATATATAATTATTGCAAAATTTTGTCGATCCATTTCAAATTTTATGAAAATCGGATACATAGTTTAATTACAGGGACAGTCAAAAGTTTTTCTTTACATTACGGCCAATGGGGAAAATTATTGCAAGTGCATTTTAATGATGTTACAGCCTTACGAAAGGTCTGAAATTTTAAATATATAATTGTTGCAAAATTTTGTCGAGCCATTTCAAATTTTATGAAAATCGGATGTATATTTTAATGACAAGGACAGTCAAAATTTTTCCGTTTCATTACGGGGAATGGGAAAAAAAATATTGCAATGCATTTTAATGATGTTACAGACTATGCACTTATGAAGTGCAAAAAAATATACATTCAGTACAATATGGGGTGCAAAAAATGATTATAAAACTAGCTATAGTACGAACGCACCTCATTTGCCACGTTTGACGATCAATTTCCAACTTGTTTTCATTGGAGAAAATAACCTGCAGCCATTTGTCGTTCCAAGTCATCGCTTGTCTTCCATACTTTGAACGCTGGGTTTTGTGGTTTAGTAAAGGGGGTTTACACAATTTTTCTGTGTATTGGAACTTTCCAGATCGATAAAATTGTATTGCAGATCGTTTTATAGCATACTTTGAGCACAGTCGTTTGTAAATTTCTTTACTTGAGTATTTTCCAGCTGATGCTAACTTTAAAACTCTTCTTTCATCTCGACGTAATAAGGCTTTTGGTCTCCCGCCAGAGTTTTTTTTTCCGTACTCGTCATTTAACCCTAAAATTTTTTTGATAATGGTTTTAAATCTTCCTACCTTTTTTGCAATAGACCTGAAACTCATTCCTGACAATGCAAAAGGTTCAAGAGCACGTTTTTCATATTCAGCCAGTTTACTTGTTTTAAACATTATTAAGAAATTAACAAAACTCTTAATAGAAAATTTTGGAAAAATCACTATATAAAGAAGTTTTTAACGTGCAAATGAATGATAATTATACATAACATTTCTATAAAAAATTCTGGTGTCCTTAAAGATTTTACACAGGCAAAAATAGCGTTTGTTTGCATAATTATTATTTTTTTTTTTTTTGCGATAAAAGGCTCACAGATACGTTGTGTTGACTTTTATGTTAGTATTTCCACTTTATCAGCAAATGAATGATAATTATACATAACATTTCTATAAAAAAATTCTGGTGTTCTTAAAGTTTTTACACAGGCAAAAATAACCTTTGTTTGCATAATTATTATTTTTTTGCGGTAAAAGGCTCACAGATACATTGTGTTGACTTTTATGTTAGTATTTCCACTTTATCATCAACATTAAATTACCATTTCAATTATCGCATTTTAAATTTATCAAAATGTTTAGGTTTTTTTCTGTCCTTAAAGTTTTTACACGCACTGTATATTAAATTCAGTAATACGGAAATAATACGACTCCATCTTGAAAAGGTCTTAATCACCATGGCAACTAGAATCATTACCTATCATAAGATATCATTGATTTAATCACATATGATAGGATTTAATAGAATGGAGAAAACTTTTATTAATATCTTTTTAAGTTTTGATTCGATTTTCATAAAATTTGAAATGACTGGACAAACTTCTGCAACTATTACATATATTAAATTTTAAACCACTCGGCTGGGTAATGTTTCCGCTGTTATACGTGGACATACGGAGGACCAGACGACGACTATAGGTGCTATGTATTTATATAATTACGAACGCACCTAAAAAGAGAAAATATTTACATGATTTGTGATCAAAAAATGTTAATAGGGATAATATAAAAAATATATATATATTATAACTGAGCATTGGTCACGTGTAATTTCAAAGACTTGTTTATACACACACAAAAAAAAAAAAAAATTAACCGCGTTTTAATCCTATAAATATTAAGCATTCGTTTATTAGACTAAGAAAAGAGGACTGCTTTAAGTAAGTGATTCTAAACCTTTTTTTTTTTTTTTTTTTCATTACACATTTAAACTTACGGTTAAATTTCCACCGCACGCCAAACTTATGATGACTCAAAAGTATTCTGTCATTTTTCATTTATTTACTTACTTAAACAAAACGCTTTATTAGAGCTAAAAAAGGTGGGAAAATATTTACGTAATTTGTGATCAAAAGAAGGTTAAAATTCTTAAAGAATGTTAACCCTTTGCACTCGAGGGCTCCGGAGCGGAGCCATTTAAAATTTGTCTTCAAAACCGAGGGCTCCGCTACGCAGACAATGCAAATGATTTTGTGATACCTGTCTAGAAAAGACAAGATTTCATATTGGCAATTGCTTCGAGAGGTATCACACTTTGGACGATTACAAAATGTAATAATTTTATTTATATATATATATATTTTATATATCATAACATTTGTATTCATAAAGAATTAAAAAAATAATAAGATATAACTAAAATCGCTTCGAGTTGCTGGTAATACGAATGAAAAAAAAAAAAAAACTTCGAGTGCAAAGGGTTAATATTATTTTCAAATAAGTTTTTTCGAAAATTCTGGTGGGTAAACATTACAGAAACGCAGTCGCTTGCCCGTGAAAGGGTTTTAAAGTTTTTTTTTTTAAATGCGCAGAAAAAACATTGTCTGGGAGCTCTTGTCTGCGTGATGAGCAATTACAATGAGGGAGTAAGTCCCTGGCCTGCTACTACCTGACTTGCTTGTAATTAAACCAATTTCTTTCTTTATTTCTTTGCCTGATCTGACGAAAGTAAATTTCTCGAGTTATGCAAAGCAAAATTAAAATCTTCACACGCATAAATTCACTTTTCTTTTTTTTTTTTTTACATTATGTAATTCCTCAATTTTGCGCCCTTCCAAATTCAGCACTCGGTATGGCAGCCCTATCCCTTATCTTAGTTTCGTTACTTTTTCTGACCTCCAGAGATTGCAACGAAGGGGATTTTTTGTTATACATTTACAAAGCGGTTTTCAGTGTTTATCGGAATGCTTCACAATTCCCAATCGCGACAATGTTTTCTAATTTTATACAACGTCTTAATTTTATACATTTTTAATTGAAATACACTCTTTGCCATAAAAAGTGGCCCACCAAGAAAGAGTTGTCCAAATTGAACAAAATTTTATATACATGTATGTGAGTACAACAGTGATATCAGTTAGGGATTTCAAAATTAAAGCCTTTGTATAATTACATTATAAGAAAAATTACAAATGAATGGCGATTCAGTATCCTGTTGGTCCACCTCTAGCTCTAGTACAGGATGCGATACGGGTGAGCATTAATGCATACAGATTCCGTATGGTGTCTGGCGCCATCTCATTCCACAGTTCCTGTAATCGCGACTCAAGTCCAGCCAAACGAGTAGGTTGCCCAACCTGCCGCCCCAAGTGATCCCAGACATGTTCGATTGATGACAAATGTGGGATTGGGCAGGCCAGTGTAAGGTAATAATATAAAGTAGTCATTCCTGTGACACCCCTGCTGTGTGTGGCCGAGAACTATCCTATTGAAAAATGTCTGCTGGAAGTCCTGCCATGAGTGACAACACATATGGCTCAAGGATGTCCCGAACGTACCGCTAGGCTGCCAAGGTGTCGTCGATCAATATTAGAGATGATCGAGGGTCGTATGTGATGGCAACCCGTACCATCGCACCAGGTGTGGGAGCGGTGTGCCGCTGTAAACCAAAGACAGGATTAAGGCGTTCACCACGGGGCTTCCACTCACGTACAAGGTTGTCATCATTACCGAAATTGAATTTTTATTGGTAGCTGAAGACAAACTGGTTCCATTTGGTTGCGGTCCAATCCCGCCGAGCGCGACACCACTCCAAACAGAGGCAAACGTAATGGGCGTCGCGTTAACAGATGTCCTTTAGCTAGGCGCCTTCAACAATACGGACAAATACAGTAGTCTGTAGTGAAGGTGCTACCTGTGTTTCGATAGTGGATAGTGATGAAGTTGGCACTACACGTGCATGACGGATGATGTGACGGTCTTCCCTGCTATTGATATGGCGAGGCATCCTGAGCCTCAACGACGTGTCTGCGCTCAATCTGTTATCCACTGGTCTCAACATCTCCTCACAGTTGAGTCAGAATGGCCTAGGCGGCTGACAACTCAGCTTCCATCATCCCGATGATTCTCCCCTCTCTAACTCTGACAACTGATCGTATTGTCTTCGATGGCGGTGTAGCGGCATCCTTGATGAAAAAGTACCCTTCTGCAACAGCAAAATTCTTCTGCGTACTCTTTTTATACACCAGAGAGATCAAAGTTCAACGCTCTCTGGTGGCAATACGTAAGGCGCAATCACGTTGTATTATTAATCATTTTCATCTCTGCCAGAAATTTACCCACTAGCCAAGTTTTGTTATGATCCGTCTATTACTTCTTGGAGCGCCAATTTTTATGGCAATGAGTGTATTTCAAATTTTAGTTATTTTTACACGTCGAACACCCGACTGAAATCGCTAAGCATGCCTTTGAAAGTAGGGGGCGAGGTTCTCTTTTTTTAATACATGATAATAAAATATCAACAGTACCATTTCATAGCAATAAATTATCTTCACAGAAAATATTAGTGGCACCCGTATTTGTATGGAATGGTGTCCCGGGAAATATTTATAGTACACATATCTGTGTGCCATGAAAGTCAATGTGTTAAATAGTAACTCAAAGCATATACATGGTGATTCATAAAGATGGAGCCAATAGCCTATTCCCTTAAAAATTGCCCCTAGACGAATACTTGATATCTTCAAAACTCACAGACACATGCCCGTTTAAATCATTCTTCAGGTTTTAAGCGATTAGACATAAATTAAAATGCTTGTAAATCAAGAACTACTGTATAAATCTCAATTGTTCAACATTTGTTCTACTGTCTCAATTTATGTCCTATTTCCATTATTTTCCATTCACCAACTAGGTGTAATTAAATAAATGTCTTAAATAGCCTTTTAATAACGTATAAGTTTGTAGGTGAACTCTATCTTGCATTCCAAATGCATCAATATGATGTTGCTGACAGGCCTGCTTAAGTGCTGTAAGTTACGAATTTTGGCCTTTAATATCTTTGTGAGTTTTGCAGATATAACAATAGATTTTTTGTGTTTAATTTAGGAATGGATAAGGGAAATTTTTCTAATTGGAAATTTTACCCTACGGGGGCATATTAAAAAAAAAAAAATTAGTTTGTGTATTTTCTTAAATAAGTTTTCCAGGGTTTTGCAATTTATGTCATAAAATTCGCACCTTTTTTTTTTTTTTTTTTTTTTTTTTTTTAATGAAACTTCGCAGTTGGAAGTATCTTTCTGTGTGCAATATTTACGGAAATAGACTATTAGCTCCATCTTTATGAATCACCCTGTATACACATATATCTTAGTATAAAGTTTACTTATTAAGAAGATCATAATAAAGGAAGACGTTGTGCTACATATGAGGTAAAACTACTTTAAAATATAACATTTTAATGTCTTTAAATCCTTAGATATAGGAGTGTTCAGTCAGCTGAATATACAGGGTGTCCCAGAAGTAATGGGACAAACTTTAAGGGGAGGTAGGGGACATCACAATGATTCAGATTTGCATAGCAACCCGGGGTCGGAAACGCTTTCCTGGTGCGGTAGTGATGACACAAAACACAAGAAAGACAGGATACGAATAAGAGGAGAAAACATGTTTATTATCCTTAGTACATCAAAAAACTAAGAAGAAAGAACATTAAAGGGACAACGATCGTCATCAAAGTAGGTGTTCGAAATTACGACCCCGGGCCGTGATGCATGGAAGCGCATCTCCGGCGTATGGAAGATCTAATGTTCTCGAAAATACTGGGAGTGTCCCGGACTTCCCCAGCAGCTGCCACGATGCGTGCAGCAAGTTTCTCAACACTTTCCAGCATTGTCCCGGCATTTTTGCAGTACTAAGAATAATAAACATGTTTTCTCTCCCTGTTCGTGTCCTTTCTTTCTTGTGTTTTGTGTCGTCACTACCGCGACAGGAAAGCGTTTCCGACCCTGGGTTGCTATGCAAATCTGAATCCTTGTGATGTCCCCTATCTCCCCTTAAAGTTTGTCCCATTACTTCTGGGACACCCTATATAGTTACTTTTCGGCTGGCCGAATATTTAGTATTCGGTTTATCTGTTTGCCTAATAATCGATATTCTGATTATCTGTATATCGAATATTAGGTAATTTGGTATTTGGCTAAAATCATTATTCGTTGCATTCATACTGTTTAACAGACAAAAATTCATTTTTTTCATTTTTAATCATGGACAGATTGGAAATTTCCGAATGCATTGATGTGCATAACTAGCCTTACCCAATTTGCATAACTAGCCTTACCCAATTTGCATTTTAACTACCATATATTCCTACATGCAACGCGCACCTACGATTTGAGACCGAAACACGCCCTTTTTTTTTAAAGAAAACTTTACGAGATATATCATATGAAAATACAATAAAAAGTGCAGGGTGTCCCAAAAAGATCCGTACAACTTCAAAATTTTATTTAAAACTAGTATGTTGTGGACATCGCAAAACTTTCTTCTATATAAATCACGTCAATTAAATCATTTAAATAGTACAAGAAATTTAGCACCAATTCATATCAAAGTATATCTGAATTTGATGTTTCATGAAAATTCGTGCATTAGTTCTTAAGCTATAGTGGAAATTCTGAAAAAATGCAGCACAGCAGCGCCACCTGTTGAGTGATTTACACTAAAATGTATAAAACGTCAACACCTGTCAACACTGTAAAAAAAAATGGTAACTTTCCATGTAAAATCCAGGAACGTTTCGCCTTTTATCAGGTTTTCAGAATAATTTAGCTCTTTCCTGTGAAATTCTGGTTTTCTTATCTGAAACGTTCCTGAACAAAAGTTGGAAACAGCAAAACGCTGCGGCCGCCATTTATTATTTTTTTTTCCCATAATCCGTTGCTCGCGCGCGAGTGTCGAAAACGAATTCCTTAAATGAATGTAAAAAAATCAATATGGAATGCAAATAAATCAATAGACGATCCTTTACGTCTCTATTGTCAAGATTCAGATGAAAATACAATACCTCTGTGACATCACTAAGAGATTATCTCTCGTACTTGTCTGTGAAATCTTTAACGAGCAGACTGTGTAAAAAAAAATACACCTATTATTTGGATCTGCATTAACCAGGGGACAATCAAATATGATTCTCACCTATTTTGATTAATTTAAAGTATGTTTTAGAGTTCTTATCTCTAATTATTCTTGTGAAAGGATTTCTTCAAATGGGCCTTAGATTTTCAGAAATTAGATGCCGAGTTCGTAGCATACGTTTCAAATACCCATTAGTTTGCAGCTCTCAACGTGTCTTTCGTGGTGTGGACGCAGAAAGCTTGCACGCCACCCGTACGGCCCGGGTTCGATGCTACCTCTTGACTTTTTTTTTCTTTTTTAATTAATTTTATATTTTAACACTTTATTACAATTTGATTTAAATTTGACATATATTTGACACTTTGAATTGCTGCAAATTTGAATTTTTTTTTTATTTTCGGAAAAAATATACAATTACGTTTAGGTTTTTTTTTCATGAAAATTTATATGTATTTTATCTAACTTGTAAACTAACATAATCACTGACGAAAATCCAAAATATTTTATGTCTAGATTTTTTTTCTAATTATTATTTACATTTATATATTTTTAAATTTTAAGCAAAGTTCAGAAACAATATATCACATATATATTTACTTTATTGAATTTTAACTGAAAATTTATTTTTTCGTGTAAATTATAAATAATAATTTTGATGTCAATTTCAAAATATTTTTTCATTCTAACAAATAATGATAATAAAGCGAAAATTGTCAACTGGAAATGTAAAAATCGTCTGCGGATCCCGCATGCTGTGAAATGTCAGTAATGTCATAATGAAGGGAACGAACATCCAGAGTGAATTATGTCAGCCAAGTATCGGTCCGGATAGCCTAACAGGTAAGGCATTGGCACGGCACGCCAAGTATCCAGGTTCGATCCCTGGTCTGGACATTTTTCGCTCTTGTGCTACTCCAACCTTGAATATGTCAGTAATGTTTTGCTGTCAACAGAAATATTCCTGGTATTTCGCAGGAAACTTACTGGCATTTCTGTAGAAAGTTTTTAACATATACACTAAAGTACCAGTCATTTTCAAGAAATGTTTCTTGGAAATAATGGGCAACTCAGCTGCCCATTTTTTCCCAGGAACGTTGCGGAATTTTTTTTACAGTGAAGGACTAACTGAATCTGAAGTTTAATGAAAATCCGTGCATTAGTTCTGGAGATTGAGCTCTCGTGGAAATCGTGAAAAATGCTGCATAGCAGCGCCACCTGTTGAGCGATTTACACCAAAAACTAATCCGCACCAATTTATATCAGAGACTAACTGAATATTATTTTTTATTAAATTCCGTTCATTAGTTATTGAGCTAGAGCGCCCACAAAATTTGTGTCATACACAGACAGACACTTTGTTAAAACATGTTTTTCGAGCTCTCTGACCCCTAAAACGTGTAAATCCGTCGAAAACCGGAATTTGAAAATTTTTCATGAAAATAGTACTTTCTTCTTGTAAAGATAGAAGAAAGTAAAAAGAATAGGCCTACACAAAACTAGTTATAACAATAGATAGAATAACTCATTTTTTTTCCAATGCCTTAGTAAACTTCAACATGATTCGTAGCACGAAGAATATCAAGATGACATTCCAATTCAATTCATGAACGTTTTAGTATGCTCTCATCAACAGTAGCTACAGAGCTGTTTGGATCTTTTGTTTCAATTCCATGAGACTATTAACTTTTTTTCGGTACGCAGTACCAGCTGGATCCGTCATTTTGAATAACATTCCTATAATCGTTTAGGTGTTGTGCAGCGCCATCTATGACCAGAAACATACTATGAAAAAAAAACTTTTTGAGTTATTCTACCTATTGTTGTTACTAGTTTTGCTGTAAGCCTATTCTTTTTTTTTTTTTTAAATAAAATTTTGAAGTTGTGAGGATCTTTTTGGGACACCTTGTATAATAATTAATACAAATATGTATACCAAGACTGGCTGCTAGATTTCCAACCCATCGATTGGAATCATACTCTCTTTCGTTCAATTAAATCTTTTTTTTTTTTTTTTTATTGATTAATACAGAAATTTCAATTCTTATGCTTAATTTTTAAGCATTCATTTCTATACATATAATACGCATCTGTAAATGTCAAATCATTTTCTTATTACAAAAATGCGCTTTACACATCAGAATATACGACACTTAGTTTTTAACACTTTCCAACATAGTTGAAAAGTGTTTATGGCTTCGGTTTGTCTGTCTGTCCGTGCTCTAACTCGCATAAATATAGTCAAGTTGCCATGAAATTGATATACGTTATTGGCAGGGACCCGGAGCTGGAGCGCTCCAGATCTGTGTTTTTCCTGGAGCTGGAGCGCTCCGGAGCTGTGTTTTTCCAGGAGCTGGAGCTGGAGCTGGAGCTCTAAATTTTCCCCAGCTCCAGGGCTCCTATAGTTTTTAATATTCTTTTAAATCTTTTTTTTTTTTTTTGTTTTCAGTCTTTTAAATTTCTAGGTTTAAAATATTTTAATTACATCATTATTCAGTATTTTAATTATATCATTTTTTAGGTTTTTATTATTATTATTATTAAGAAAGGAAAACTTAACAAAAAATGGCAACACTACTTTACTTCTACTTTCTACTTGAACTAAGTGACAACACTATTTGAAAACAAATATGGCCGCCTGTTTACATGTGTAGTCGTACAATTTTGACTGTTTGAAAAGTGTAGAAGAAATTTAAGATTTTTGTGTTTAAAATTCTACCAAACTTTCTATTTTAAAAGAAAAAGCTAAAAGATGTCATATTTTCTGAACAAGCATTTCAAGTTTGATGAGAAGAAAAATGCATTTTGTCAGATCTTTAATGAAGATAGAAAGTATTTGTGAGCAAAAAATTAAACGTGTAAATTAAAATCTGCAACTTAAAAGCGCGAAGTCGGAGCCGAGTTGGAGCCGGAGCCGGAGCTGGAGCCACGGTATTTTCTCTAGGAGCGGAGCTGGAGCATCAAAAATTGTTCGGCTCCGGGTCACTGGTTATTGGTATTCCTTATGCCATGTTTGGTATTGAAAATTAAGAAAGTAGCAGTTACAGTTCCTTTCAGAGCATATTTTAAGGAATTTTCAACGGGCGACAATAGGTTTGGTGTGTTGTCCCAAACAAATGTACATAAATACACTCCCTCCTCCACACCGATAGCAGTAAACCAAATAATAAGAATATCGACTTTCTGACAACCTTCTATACATCATTTGTTGTATCTGTCTATTGTACTCCTTCTGTTGCTAGTGAGTAAACTATAAAAATCTTCATCGAATCTCATAAACCGCCCACACTTACAGCTAGGTAATGTAAAAGAAAGGCTATATTCTCGGACAAACTGTTAATCAGTATGTTAGTGATAGTCTAACCATAACATTTAACCTACCAAATTCGTATTCCTAATTTATTTGTTTTGGCGAAAAATAAATTATAGTTTTAGACCCAAAGTAAAACTAATGAAGAAAACAGTTTTTCCCCTCGATGTTTAAAAAAGTCAAATTTGAAATTTAACAAAAACTACAGTGTTAAATTTTATAACATGTTTCCAAACAACCAAATCAATAATAATTACACCGGTTAAACATCTTTTGTCTTTTACAAGTTACTATATTTTGCTAGCAGTGTGGAATTAAACAAAAAAAAAAACAGATTTTACTCTTTATGTATTCAAAAATAAAATTCCATCTATAAACTATTTCCAAAATGCAACAACAATAATAATATAACAATGGTTTAATATTTTTATACAAAGAACTGTGTTATGCAAATAGTGAGATTAAACAGACAAGGAACACGATTTTGTTCTTCATGTTTTAAAAATGTAAACTTTATTAAATTTTTATAATGTTTCCAAAATGCTAAAATAATAAATACAAACGTTAAGTTTTTTAGAAGTTATTGGCTTAAGCAAAGAATTTTTTGACAAACTCATGAGTCTCATAGGTTTCTTTGTCTGGAAGCTTTCTCCTTCTTTCTTTGCTCTCTAGGAAACTTGCAAAGGTCTTGGATTATCAAAAGCTGTTCAGTTCCATTAGGAGCAATGAAAATTCTTGAATTTAAGACTTCTCTTTATAGTAACAACTGTTTGTTGAATTTAAGTGTTGTATGTATGGACACAGCTTCTCGTAAGTGACCTGCCAAAGAAACATATTGCTGTACCATTTGTTGAAAACTGAGTGAGGTTGGGACATCTTAAAGTAGTAATAGAGTCTTGCTGTTGATGAGGTCATGTCTGTAAAAGGAGGCAGTTTTTCAGTTGCATACAAGAGCCATTACTTCATCAGTAATACTGGCGACTTTGCCTTTACCAAAAAGTTATCAACATCAAAGCGGTCTTCACTTACTACCTCTGTTGGGTTTCTTACATTTAAGTAAGCATCTATCCTATCGGAGATGATCATTTGATCCTCTTCCAATCATTGGGAAACAAATTCTTTACAACTCAATGCAGTATCTTTTTCTCACTGCAGATCCTCATCTCTAGGCTGAAAGTAATGAGTTGTTGACTTTACATCTGCGGGGATTTTCTTCATTATCCAAACCAGTTTTGTACAGTCGTGGAAAAAAAAAAGTAAACACCCCCTACTAACTCCTCAACAAATCATCATAGAAGAAAGTTACTGGTACCGAACGATTGGAAATAAAGTCTACTTTTAAGTGATGTATATAAAATTTTTTAGGGGGTCATCTACATATTAAAACGCATCCTAACTTCATTTTTTCAATGGCAATACCCAATTTTAACGAGATATTTCAAATCTTCGGTTCAAACTATGCCTAGACACCAAATTTCAAGTCATTTGAATGATAAGTTTTTGAATTATAAACAATCAAAATTTAGTGCTTCTAATGCTAAATTATATTTTCATATTTTTATTTATATCTCCCGAAATTATGCTCCTACTGTGGTAATTTTTTTTTTTTTTTTGTGGTAATAATACTAATATACCCAAACATAAATAAGCTGAATTTGCAATTTTTATAATTTTATGATATGAATTATGAAATTAATATTCGAAAAAATTATGAATTGCAACCTACAATTTTTTTTGATGGATTTAGATTTATTAAGTCCTGCTTTATGGAAATTCAAAAATTTCACATTTTTCTTCCAAGTAGTTTTCAAATTATGTTTAAAAAACGGCAAAATGATGGTTTAAGGGACCGTCTATGATGGAAGTGAGTATACATTTTGAAATTTATTCTGCCGTACTGTAATCTAACACGCTTCACTGACTCCTTGAGTGGCGCTTAAGGTGCCTTGATCAAGCAAGCGGCTCTCTCGGTTAACAATCTTGTACGGAACTTCAATTTGGATACAGCCCTTAAAATACGCTCGTTTTAAAATAATTAATTTCTCGGAAACTTATGGTACGAATTGCATAAAAATTCGTTTTTAGGCTAATTGAAGGGTGTAGAGTTCATTTATGCTGTCAGAATTGGGTACTGCTATTGAAAAAAACAAAGTTATGGTTCGTTTTAACAGGTAGGTGCCCCCCCTAAGCCAATTTTATATACATTATTTAAAAGTAGACTTTATTTCCAATCGTTCGGTACCAGTAACTTTCTTCTACGATAATTTGTTGAGGAGTTAGTAGGGGGTGTTTCCTTTTTTTTTTCCACGACTGTACCTTCAGATTAATTAATGACTTCATTTATTTCCATCAACTGACCTTCATATCCACCAGGATAACGCCCGTCTTCAATAAGAGTAAGTATTCGTAAAAATTTTCTTTGACACTTCTATATCAGGCAGTGTAATGAAAGACACTTGAGTGTCTTTCTGATATTTTTAAGTGTTTCAGAAGATCTGTGCATTAAGCAAATCCATGGTTGTCTCTGTCATCTTTCATGCATAATCAGAGGAACCAGCGAGCAGCAGCTTTTTCAGATTTTCATGAGATCTGTTGATGATTCACAATGTTTTCCCAATATGCGTGAGAGGAAGGTTATGCCACCAGTTTTTTATTTAAAAATTCCCAGCGCCATTTCTTGTCACTGGGCGACAATAGCTTGGTACTAGGTGACGCTAGTGTCGCCTACTTTATATGTTATTTTATACCCTGGCTTCCTTTACAAGGCCATTCAAAATGATTCCGTTACATTATGGCCTATGGAAAAAAATCGTTTCCGGTATTTTTTAATAACGTTTCAGAATTACAAACTCATTGAAATTTATATACAGCTCTGGAAGAACATTGCAAGATGCTTACTATAGAATATAGTATGGTTAGCATTCATCGTTCATTTACAGGGACACTCAAAAGAATTCCATTACATTAATTCGTCACTGCACGATTTTTTCTATTTTTATGATTTTTTAGGTAGCTTTCTTTACAAAAAGCTACCTATTGCAGCCGTTCGGAGGAAAGCGATTTCAAAAAATTTTGGTATATTTTCATCGATCATGACCCCCAGACCCCGAAACCACCCTCCGTTCAAAATTGATATATATATATATATATATATATATATATATATATATATATCAATATATATATATATATATACTTAAAAATTCTTAATCAATTATATGTACTTATTACAAACAATGATAATACACATTGTATAAAAAATAGCTATCAACTTGTTAATATTTTAAAAAATCTTCATTCTGTTTGTAATATAACGACATATGACTTCAAAGATCTTTTTAATAATATAGACCTATTAGATTTACATAAAATTATAAATGCATTATTTAAAAAGTATTATAAAAAACTTGAATTACCATCTAATATAGATATTGCATATTTTAAATCTTTAATTAACTTCATTATCTATAATAATTATATATTGCAAGATAATACCTTATATTTACAGCACGTCGGTATACCACAAGGCGGTTGTACTTCCAGTTTACTCTCAGATTTATACTTATCTCATTATGAACGTAATTTTACTAATAATAATCTACATTTATATCGTTATATTGATGACATCATTTTAATTGATACTGATCAATCTGCAATTACTCGATTTCCAGTTGATTATCCCACTAATTTGGAATTAACGGAAAACCTTTTATCTAACAATACAATTAACTTCTTAGATCTTAAAATTACAATAAAAGACAATAAAACAATCACAGATTTATATGACAAACGTAAAGAATTTAAATTCACAGTTAATACATTTACAAATTTTAAATCTTGTCTACATCATTCTGTATTTCGTAATATAATACTTAATCATTTATATAGAATAAAATGTTTATGTTCTTCTCCTCTAATTAACAATAATATTAAAAAACTAATTTATGATGCATTAAATCATGGTTTTCCAAAAAAATTCATATATTCATTAATATACAATTAGTACTTTTCTTACATGATCTATAAAAACAAATTAACACATGCGTAAACAAAATTACAAAAAAATTATAAAATAAAAAAATATCTATAAAAAATTAAAAATTGTAAAATAATATAAAAAAATATTATAGGTTGGTTGGGTGGGTAGATGTTAGAGTACGGAGGAGGGTGGTGTTGTCTGGATAATACGCAATGGTTAATTATTTATAAAAAAAAATGGGGGCTCTTGTATTATTACTATATTTTTGTTACGTATTTTATATGGATGTTGATTTGATATTTTATATGTAATTGGAGAATTTCATTAATATTATAATTAGCTTAATTATTGATTAATCTAATTTACAATTATTTGTTATTAAATTTTAATTTACTAAGGACAATATCATATTAATTACTAATAATATGCCATTCTTATAGTGAATAATATACATATAAGTATGTTTAATATAAATATAGTTATACTGTATGCATTAAAATTGGGTAATTATTTTTATTATTATTCCTCTATTCTTTTTAATATTTATTATCGGTTTAATGTTTTTGAATGTCCCACATTCATACTTTATGGATTTTTATGGATGTCTGAAAATAATCCATATTCTATATTTGTGCTTTTTAAGTAATGGGAATTTAAGTATCATTTAACCTTCTATATACTTCCACATGTTTTTTATTTCCTGTTCATTTTATAAATATCTTATATATAATTCATTAAAAAATAATTTTTATATTATTTTTAATAATTATTTATATTAATTATTACTGAATTTATTTTGTTTTATAGAATATAGCTATATGCTATATATTATCAATGTTCTAGAATTATTTAAATTCTTAGTTTAGTTTAAATAAGTTAGCTAATAGAATATATTGTATGCTTTTAAATTTTATTAACAATAGTTTTTAAATACATTGTGTGGTTTATATTAGGTTTATAATTCTCTATATATAAGGATATGTTTGGTTTTGCTGTTTAAACAGTTATTTACATTCAATTGCTTACAAATATTTATCTTGCCATAGATGTTTAATATAAGTAATAATAGATGGCAGCACCAAATTTGTCTCTTTAAGATAGCTCTAATTTTTAATTTTTCTAGCTCCAGTTCAGTTATAATTTATACACCAGGGGGTATTTTTAGCTAAATTTTGACGATATTGTTAAACTGTTATTAATTAAATTAATAGTGCATTTTAAAAAATGTAATTAATATCTATTTATTTTATATTAGATTAAATGTGTTTTACAAGGTATTTCAAATTTTATTTCAAAATGTATTAACTGCATCCTTCGGTATCATTTACTGTGATTTCTTAACTGTTTTATTCACCTTAATCATTTTGATATACTGGTAGACTTGTGCGCATGGATTTTTGTAAAATACTGAAATATTAATCGGTATGGTGTTTATTATTTATATTTTATATCCTATAAATATTTAAATACGTTTTATTGATTCTTCCATTTCATATTTGTTTCTATTCTGCTTTCATTTTTAATCAATTCACTTGATTTTAGTGGTTCTTCGGGCACAGGGGAAAATAATTTTTAGCTTTAGCTTATTTTTCCCACAGAAAACAACCATTTTGCTTATATCATTGAATTCTGTGCCCTTGATAACGTAATTCAATGTATAAGCTTTTCAATTTTTGTCGGTGTCCACTTTTTTTCTTTTTTCTTCCATAATAATTCTTATAATAATTTTTTTTTTTTTTAATACTTACAGCTTTAATTCATAATAATTGACGGTGGTAGGTTATGTTTAATTAATGGTTATATATATATATATAGTCGACCGAGTTCGTTGGCCAGCTTCATCCGCCATTTTGTTTCAAAATGGCGGCCATTTAAAAATTTAAAAAAAATTTTAAATTTAAAATGTGGTACCAAAATTTGAAAATGGAAAATATTTTTTTCTTATGTATTTGACCTTTATACAAAGATTCCGTAGCAGTTTTTGTTTCGTCTATATCTTAAAAAATGACTGAGTTATAGCATTTTGAATTTCTAGCGAAGCTGACATTTTGAAACGTCCTGAATTTTGTCACGCGATAAAAGGCGTATTTATGAACCGATTTGAATGTAACTTCGTTTATACATAGTACAGACCAATGTCTCGACCGAGTTTGTTGGCCAGCTTCATCCGCCATTTTGTTTAAAAATGGCGGCCATTTAAATTTTTAAGAAAAATTTAAATTTGAAATGTGGTACCAAAAAATTTAAAATTGAAAAAATATTTTTTTCTTATGTGTTTGACCTCGATAAAAAGATTCGAGAGCAATTTTTGTTTCGTCTATATCTTAAAAAATGGCTGAGTTATAGCATTTTGAATTTCTAGCGTGGCTGATATTTTGAAACGCCCTGCTTTTTGTCACGCGATAACAGGCGTATTTATGAACCAATTTGAATGTAACTTGGTCTGTACATAGTACATACCAATGTTTCAACCGAGTTTGTTGGCCAGCTTCATTCGCCATCTTGTTTCAAAAGGGTTGCCATTTAAAATAAAAATGTAATTTAAAATTTAAAATGAGGTATTAAAAAATTGGAAAATGAAAAAGATTTTTTTTATGTGTTTGGGCTTGATACAAAGATTCTGGAGCAGTTTTTGTTTCTGAAAATTTGTTCTTTTGTTTATATCTTAAAAAGTGGTTGAATTATAGCACTTTGAATTTCTAACATGGCTAACACTTTGAAAAGATCTTGTATTTGTCTCGCGATACCACATGTATTCGCCTATTTCGATGGAGGAAGGCATGTGGATAGTATGCATCAATATCTCGACCAAGTTCGCTGGCCAGCTTCATCAGCCATCTTGTTTCAAAATGGCGGCCATTAAATTAAAAAAATATATATTTAAAGTGAGGTTCAAAAAAATTAGAAATTGAAAAAGGTTTCTTTCTTAAGTATTTGACCTTGATATAAGGATTCAGGAGCATATTTTGTTTGTCTTTATCTTAAAAAATGGCTCAGATATAGCAGTTTCAATTTCTAACGTGGGCGACATTTTGAAAAATCTGATTTTTTGCCTGCGACAGCACCCGTATGTATCAACCGATTCCGATGTGAGTGTTCTTGTGCACAGCAATTACTAAGGTCTCGACCAAGTTCACTGGTTAGCCTCATCCACCATGTTGTCTTAAAATGGCAGGCACTTTAAGAAATCGCCGAATTTGGCAGCGGAATATAAGTTACTATAAATAAAAGCAGCTTGGATAAAGCTGACTAATTTTTCAAAATTCTCATTCATAATGATTTAGTATTGATAAAAATTAGTATTGAATCTCCTACATTCGGTTTCCACTTAATTGAGCTTTGTGTGTTTGAATAATATACGTTGGCTTTTTTAAAATAAGGAATATGAAAGCTACCTCTTCCTCCCGGCACTGGCCGGAAGGACTTTTTTTAAATGTATATATCGGTCTAATAATGGGAAAAATAATAAAAAATTTTAATTTCAAAATTTCAGCTAAATTTTGCTTGATATTTTATGGTGTGTACCACATGTTGTACACATTTAGGTTTTTAAAATATTGTATTGCTATATTTTGCAACTAAATGAGCTTAAATCAATTAATTTTATCTTCTGAAAACTCTGCAACTTTTATTATATTAATATTTTTAAGTATTCAGTAAAAATAATGAAAATAAATCTTACCTTAATATCTTGATGTATATATTTCTTTTTGTTTCCGAAGAAAACATTCTATTTTTTTTTCTTTTTTTTTTGTATGTGTGTGTGTGTAATGCAGCCATTTGACATGGACAAAATAAGCATTATTCCATTTTTTGGATTGTTCTTGATCAGCTACAGTGATCAGGTTAGCCAAATTCATGGCACATAATGAAAATTATCATGTTTTTTGGTATGTGCCAGATATGGCACATGGTGCAGTGAAGGGTTAAGGTCTACACAGAAAAATCGTTTGCGGTGTATTTTTTCATGTTACAAATTGAAATTGATATATATCTCTGAAGTGCACTGCAAGATATTTACTATAGAATAGGATGCACATAGCATTCTTCATTGATATACAGGGACACAAAATAATTCGGTTACAGGACTCTCTCTATAAACAATAATTGCTGGTAGTAGTACTTTTTCTATTGTGGTACGTGTTTTTAAATTAAACTTTTTTTGCATATTTCTTAGTGTGTATGAATTCTACAGTTTATATACAGGGCTGCACAAAACATACGAAGTACATTACCGTTTATTGATGGAAATTGCTGAAGGGGAATTTTCAACTATGCTATGCGTTTTCTAATTGAACTAAATTTTAGCATACTATGTATTATGGGATAAATCTATAGTACATATACACGATTGCAAAAAAAAAATCAGATTTTTTATTTATTTATTTATTTATTTATTTATTTTTTGATGGAAATTGATGGAATTAAGTTTTTAAATGTGTTATGTGTTTTACAAATCGTTTATTAAGACAACCTTTTTCACTTTATAAAACTGTGAAGTTTTATTATACTATTTTAAATGTGTTGGAAAGTGTTTCATAATCTATACTTAACGCATGATTTTACGTTCTTGTTCCTGTATCACATGACGAGTTTAGTTCACCAAGTGATGTCAATGGAATAGAGAAATATGAATAATTTAATGAGTGTTGTCTTAGGTATTTTTTGCTTGCTCTCTGATTGAAATAATATTTAATAGAGCTGATAAAGTTAAGAATATTTGTATACAATAAATTTCACTGCGTATTTTGAATTTAAAAAAATTATGCTTGATGGTAAATATCGAATATTTACTATTCCTTATGAGTGTTAAACATCTTATTAATTCTTCTATTTTCAAACTTTTGTAAAATAAATTTATGTATATTTTTTCCAGGCTTTCAAAGAACCCGACCCCAGCGAGTCGGGTCGGGTTGACGCTAATTGCTTTTCGTTGTAGGTCGGTTTGAGGTTAGGTTTTGACTCTTTGGGGTCAGGCTTGTGCTGACCAATTTTTTCAAACGAAGTTACTGAATATTTTCAAATAAAAAGAATGACAGACTATATATTTGCCTGAGTATATATGTGTTCATATCGGGTTCTGTTCGGATTTCGAGTTGTTGAGTCGTGAGTTTTTCTTTGTCAGGTTTTGGTTGATTTTATGTAGAGATTTCGGATGCAGGACTCAAGTTGTTATTCAGTACAGCAAACGCAATTTGTATGATGTGTAGAACTCATAAAATGGAAATTGGACTTCATGTGCTGTATAATAAAAAAGTTTTTGATTGTGTCATTGAAAATAATACTTACTATTCAGTTGCAATACAAATGCTAAACAAATCTTCTGATTTAAAACGTTTGTAAATATGTTTATAACTATTCCTTACAAGGTTTTCAAAGAATGCTAAATATTTTCTGAAAATTTTTTTATGGTCTTCGAGAGGATCAAAAGACAGATTTTACTTTAACTTTCGATGGCCAGTGTATATTGGGATTTTACTGTAAATGAGCTTTTTTACGTGTAAAATTCCCTTTTTTTCGGCGAAATTTAGATATGCTGGATAAAAGAACAACGATTCTCCAGGTGTTTAAAAAAAACATCGAGAATTTAAATTGGGGTTAGGGTCAAGGTGTGGTTTTGAACGATTAGCAAATCCGTAATATCCCACAAAAAGCTTTAAGCTATTTAGTCCATTTCCGTCCAATTCGACTATACGGATAATGAAAGCAGGCCTACTCGAAGAAAACTGATTCGAGAAAAATGGAGTACTTTCATAGTCATTACGATATTTTTAAAAATCATTCAAGAGATTTCTTAAATCAAGACCATTTAAAAATTGGAGCTATTATTGTGTCAGAGTTTCCCCCAGACAGTTTCAGGAGAGCGCTGCACCCTGCCTGCCCTTAGGTTTACAAAATAGCACCTCTCTTGCCCCTCATTAAAAAAATTAGCTCCCTTGCTGCCCCCACCAGAAAAAAGTGCCTTACACTCATTTGTTTATTAAGAAAATTACTTGCATAGTAAAAGTTGACTCATTGCTGTATTTAAAATAGTGTTCTGTATATTAAATATTAAAAATCAAAAGAATGCCTTTAAAAATGTCAAGAAATACCCTTAAAAATCCAAAACATGCCCTTCGGAATCCAAAAGTGCCCTTTTCCCCCCCATGCAGCACCCTGCCCTTTTTTAAACCTGGGGAAAACTCTGTTGTGTTAACTTATACAATCAAAGATACGTTATGTCAAGTGCAGTCAACTGTGGCCTGCGTAATCTCGAGGGCACCAGGATTCCTAATAATAATATTTGCCTTATTTTATCTCTGAAACTCTGATATTACATAAGGTAAAGATTAACATTCGAAAATAGAGGCATCATCGATACCCTACGGACCATAGTTGAACCACACCGTATTAGAATTTAGAATTATGAATTTCATGTTCTAGGTCTGTTAGTGTAGCTTAAAAAGTATTTTAGGAAGACAAAACGTGATATAGAGCATCATTCGTGCTAAAAAAGAAATGAAATAATCAAATGACTATAAACAACTGATAAGAATGACCAGAAACTTAAAAAAACAACAATAAATATTGCTATAGTATAATTTTTTTACAATTGATTTATTTGCAGAATTTACATTTACATTTGCTCTTTTTGCTTGTCGTTTTCTCAAATTAATTGCTGGATTGTTTTTTTCTTCACAGACTCCTATGAAAAACACAGGGATTTGGCCCTTCATCATCTATGGGACCATCTCTGCGTCGTATTTTCGTCACCATATCATCAATATCCTTGCTGGCCCTGGTCTTGTTCTTCGCATACTCAGGAAATGAGCTGCTCCTACAAACAGCAAAACCGATCCAAATTAAATGGGTTGAGGGAAGTCGGGGATTCGTACTCAATACCCCGGGATGCCAGATACCTGATTGGGATCCGTATGACTCAACAGTTCTTCCTTTATTCAGTAAAATCAAATCACCTTACAAATGTCCTGGTAGGCCTCAGTTTATGAAGACAAATCCGAATGCTGTGATTAGCGTGGACTATGATCTCTTGAGCATGTACTATGACACACAGAAAGATAACTTGTCCTGCACTTATCGTCCTATACTGAGAGATCCAAGTCCAGAAGATCAAAGGACAGATAATAAGTTCGTATTTGGTGATTACAATAAGCTAGAATTTGGTGTATCTTTAAAAGAGGAATTTATTGTTGTGAAGTGTTCTACAAGAGATGCTCAAAATTTCACTCAGTATATTCCATTAGTGCCTTTAAAGCCTGATGTAGAAAAAGTTAAATCACAAAAGATTGAGACTTCATCTGACGAAACCCCGCTTAACATCATTTTCGTCGGCATCGATTCTATTTCAAAACTAAATTTCTTAAGACATTTCGATAAAACACGTAAATTTATACAAGAACACTTGAATCCTTTTGAATTAAAAGGTTATACTAAAGTGGCTGATAACACTTTTCCAAACTTAACGCCACTACTCACTGGACATTTCATAGAGCATTACTGGAATGAGAACATGAAAAGCTTTTTCTTCGACGATGTACCTTTTATATGGAAGAATTTTTCGGAAATAGGTTATAGAACGCTTTTTGTTGAAGATGCGCCTGATATGGCGACTTTTAACCTATTAAAAAATGGCTTCCGAAACCCCCCAACAGATTATTACTTCCGTCCCTTTGCTTTGGCTGTTGAAAAGTCAATAGTTAGGCAAGAGAGTAAAGCGAATTGTTTGCATTCTGAGTTGGAGATGGATATTTTGTACAATTACCTTAGAGATTTTGTAAGGACGATGGAAGACAGACCTTATTTTGCTTTTACATTTGTAGCCCGGCTAACGCATGACAACCTTAATTTAGCTGGCTACGCCGATGAGCCAACTTTTCATCTCTTGAAAGATCTGCATTCTGAAGGCTTCCTTAATAAGAGCCTGCTCGTCTTGTTCAGCGATCACGGTATCCGGTTTGGTCCCATACGGCAAACGTACATCGGGAAATTCGAAGAAAGAATGCCATTTATATATTTGAACTTTCCTCCTTGGTTTCTGAAGAAATATCCGGAGCTCGAGAAAAACCTTCGCGAAAATCAGAACCGTCTCACCACACCATTTGATGTTCATGCAACTCTCGTTCATCTGATGCAACTTAAGCGGCAGCCATCTTCTGAAACATTGTCCATGCTAACACCACATGGCATGAGCCTTATGAATCCCATACCAAGTGACAGGACTTGTAGCAAAGCCAGCATACTTCCGCACTGGTGCACGTGCCAGACACACAAACCTGTTGCTGTTACTGATCAAATAGTGATTAATTGCGCCATTGCTCTGGTGGACACTCTAAACAAAATCCTCAAACCATTCGAGGACGCATGCGAGACTCTTAGATTTAAAGAAATTTTCGACGCTCGTTTTAGTCAGGCCAATGACGATGTGCTGAGGTTTGTAAAACATCAAAATGACGTCATCAACAGGCAGATAGTGCTAGGCGATAAGATTAATGCGCCAGTTGATTATCTAATAATCATCGAAGTGGAACCAGGCGAAGGTGTTTTCGAAGGAACTGTTCGTTATGACAGTGAGGATGGAACTTACAAAGTATTGGACGATATTAGCCGAATAAATATGTATGGTAATCAATCAATTTGTATAGAAAACTCTAGGATAAGGAAATTTTGTTATTGCAAATCTCAAGCCTTGAATCATACAATATTTCGGACAATGAAGAATTCATCGCACACGTAGAGATACAGAGGGTGTTTACACATTTTTGTAAAGATTTTGGAAAAAGATATATATAAACAAACATAAGAATTTAAAATAAAATCATAAGACGAAATGCAATATTCCCCCTTGATTCAATCTCAAAATACACAATATGAACTTTAAAAAGCTCAGTGTTTTACTTAAAAGGCGAGAAAAATAATAATAAAATAGATGTTACAAATTAAAAATATACATTTTATTTAAAATTTCTTGGTATTTTAGGCCTGTAATTCCCACGGCCATCGTCAGAGAATATTTATTATTATTATTATTATTATTATTATTATTATTATTATTATTAATTACTGTTCCACGTCACTTCGTTTGAAATGGGAGAGTCTATAATTATTAAGGTAGCTGAAAGTAGAAGTGGCAGTGCCTTAGATTGAACTTATCTAGAGAAAAATTAGCGCCAGTTATATTTTTCTCTACATAAGTTCAATCCAAGGTACTGCTAATTATACTATCAGCTACATTAATAATTATAGACTTTCCCATTTCAAACGAAGTGACATATTTGCATGAATGGAGCAGCAATTAATAATAAAAATGTTCTCCGACGATGGCCGCGGGAATTGCAGGTCGAAAGTACTAAGAAATTTTAAATGAAATGTATATTTTTGATTTGTAACATCTACATTATTTTTTTTGTCGCCTTTTAAGTAAAGCATTGAGGTTATTGTATATTTTGTGATAAGAATTTTATTTACTGATAGGTTCAATTTTATAGCATTTTCGAGCTATCATATTACATCTTAATTTCTACGATAAAAGAGATATTCTTAAAGTACCAAAGTATATTTTGTTCCATTCCTTGACCACAATCTTCCAGTGTCCAGCCAATGTTTTGAATGCCGCTTATAAAGAGTTTTTTTTTTAAGTCCAAAAACGCACTAATCCATAGGAGACACGTCGGGGACATGAGTCGAATGCATTTAAATGGAATTGCCAAAACTGCAGTTTCATTTCTCCTTTTTCTCTAAAAATATAAGAGTAAATTCAGAGATGGCTGGTAGTCTTATCCTCATGATGGGACTTAACACAATGAAGATTGTTTGGGTAAAGTGATGGAATATCTTCTTTGAAAACAGGTGTTAAAACACACTTTTGATAGTAATCCGAGTTACTTTTGACATTTTTCTCGACTTTTCTTATTTTAAGTTTTTTGTTATAAGAGAATCCAGCATTAACCTTAAAACCTTCAGAAAAACTTTCCTTGTTTTCTCTGAACCAACATTTTATGTCTTTTTCTCCTCTGAACGTACCTTTGTTAGGTGTGCATGTTTTAACTTTTTTCCAGTCAGATGTGTAAAATTTGACGTTTCTAACCTTTTCATTACTTGTGTCGCTTATTTTACGTGTAGAAATATTAAAACCTTGCTTTTTCCACCCTTTTTTATAATCAAAGTATTTTTCCTCGGTATGCGCAAATACATAAGTCTTCGATCTGTTGTTTATTTTCTGGAGACATTTTAAAGCAAAGGATATTTTTAACGATGCAGATGATAATTAAACCATATTCTGAATTGAGGCCATATAGGGGTTTTTTTTCATTTAATTTTAAACCATAGAGAAAGTACAAAGCGTTACAAAAATGTGTGAAGACCCTCTGTATCTTTAATGAAAGACCAAAAAAGATAAATTAATGTGCAATACAAAAAGCACCTAATCTTGTTTTAACTGTTGTATATTTACTTTTTATTTCAATTCCTACTATTAGCTCACACTCTCCCTATATTTATTTATTTATACATTTATATATTTATATATTTATCTTGTTCAAATTTTCAATCGTTAATAAAATACTCATTATTCATCCTATCAAGTTGAAATAATTTTTTTTTAACTTGTACTGGATGACAATTGATGTTAATACAGTTTTTTCAAATATTAATTAATTAATTAATTTTTAATTAATTAATTTTAGTTTTGCATGGGAAACAAAATGGCGGCCATTGGTTGTTGAAGATCAATGAAAGTATTTTCATTAAGGGGTTACCATAGGGGGGACCCTGTTCTGTCGCCAAATACCGCCAAAGTTGTCGCCAACTTGGCGATATATCGCCAAATTTGGCGGCCAAAATGAGTCGCCAAAAGTGACGCCAACATGGCGATATCTCTAATATTTCGCCAAATTCCCATAGAGTTCCATTGTAAACCTACTTGCTTATAGAAAATCTACAAATTGACATATTTTAATGCAACAAAAACTAATATTAGCTTTAAGGGATTATGTTAAATTTTTCTTTGATGGCCTAAGTAGGAATTGACTTTAAAAACAAAATTTTTATATTACTTGTTTATAAAACTAAGACAAGTGTAATGACGTTGATTTCATATTTTACATAATTTAAACGAATAATTTTTTAAACATTTATTAAATGAGATTGTTTTAAAAAACAGTTATTAATGTATTCTTCTGGTAATTGGTGTTTTTTATTTATTTCTGTTTTTTTTATTAATGCCTGTTTTTTTTATTAATGCCTTTTTTTTTTTTAATGCCTATTTTTTTTTTTTTTTCAGCCATCACTATTAATCCTTTCAGAGGCGCCGTTTGCAGTCTGCAAACGATTAATTTTAATTCCCAAACTGCCAAATGGCACCAGTAATTTTTTTTGTACAATTTCGATCTCATAATATACGTGAAGAAAAGCTTTTGATTATTTTCAAATAAATTTGTTCGTAAACTGCGGTGCAAATTAATTATTTGAACATTTTTGGAGCAGAAATGCCTTGCCCTTGAAAGGGTTAAATCACTGATATTTGTGTTGGTACAGGTGGGTTATTCTATGTCAATTCAACACAAAAAATTTCATTTTCTAACCTGACATCGTCAGTACTTTATGAAATTAAGATCAGTTAGGTTCGTAGAGAAATACACTCGCTCACAAAAGTTAAGCACGCAGCGGTAAAATGCGGAAAAATCGACAAGTACTGCTTGGATTGACACGAAATGGGTAAGGAAAGTAGCACATATGTTTATGCATAAAACAAAACAAAGAATTACATGGAAAGATGGAAACAATATTGAATTTTCATAAATTATAAATGAAGTCATATTGGAGTCATTAACAAAATCATGTTTGAAGCTAAAACAAAGAACAAAATCGACATTAATAGGGTATGTGAGCTCGAACAGGTGAACAGGAGAACAGTTCAAGGGGATACCCAGTAGCATTGCTACTCCACTCCCTGTGTATGAGTTGGCATATAACACATCATAGAGGAGCCTTGAGAATTAAGTCTAGCCGTAAGCACATATCTACTACAATATAATAAAGAAAATTAAAAAATAAATAAAAATAAAATGGCTGAAATTTTATGATAGGGTAATCCGAAGATAAAAGTAAAAAAATTTAAGCTTAAAAATAGATAGAAAGATAAATGTAAGATATAAAGTAAAAGTGAGTTTAAAGATAAAAAGATGTTAACACTGTTCATAGTCTGATATAGCCGGACGAAGCAAAGCTAGAAAAATTTACCAATTTCCTTCAACAAAAAAAGGCTGTTTTCATTGCCATACATTTAATATGTATACATGCATACCTAAATCTTCATAGAGTTAGATGAGGTTTGAGAATGCTAATGTTAATTCAGTGAAAAACTTTTATTTATTATTTTCCCAGAAAAATCCTTCGATTCATTGTTTAATGCGCTGCAATACATTGACTCAAAGATATTTTAGGCATTTTTTCAATTGAAAAAAAAAATTAATTATGAAAATTGTTAATAAATTCATGTTTAAAAAATTCTGAAATATAATTGTCACTAATTTTTGCAGAAAATGAACCGCAATTTTAAAAAACATGGTTATGTAAGTGAACAGCTGATTCCAATCATTAGTTTTCGAGATACGTTTTACTTTTTGATGGCTTAAAGGGACCGTCTCCTGTTATTAAATATACACAGAAATAAAATGTGTGTGATTAACGGAAAAAAATATATAGTGTGTCCTTATATATATAAAAAGAGTTTTACACTAAAAAATTCTGTATTATTTTTTGTGTATCTAACTGAATGTTTCCGATATATCTCAAGATATTTTTGTTTTTCTAAATTTATGGGTAAACCCCTAACACATTCGCTTTTATAACTCTGTGAAGATTTAAGAAAAAATATATAAAAACTACTTTTTTTTGCGTTGTCGTGATTCAAAGAATTCAAATGTGGTGTGAAAAGTAGGTGTTATCACCTAAAACTTTAAAGTTGCCACAAATTTAAATATGTAACTACTTTTATTTCAAAATTTACAATATTAATTTGAAAGCATGTAAAGTTCCAAGTCGAAAAGTACCTCCTCTCGCATCTCTTCGCGACAATTTGGCGATTAAAAAATATGGATGTATACTTTCTCTCTTTTCAGCACTACATTTTTTAACGAAATTTTTAGATTTTTATTTTGGCTTGATAAATTAGAGGTTAACATATTCTTTAAATCTACCTTTTCTCTTTCAAAATTGTGATTTTTTTTAATCACCCTTTTCTTTCTTTCGGAATTTTAGTTTTAATGAGTCTTCATTTCAGTGTAAATTGTCTTATGTGATTTTAAAGGGGTCCCAGGACTCTTAACCCATTGAGCGTTTCAACAGATTGTAAAAATGTGTGTTAAAAAGGACTTGAATAGCAAGAAAAAACTTGTTCAAAAAGCAGAAGGGGTTATGTGATTTTGTAGTTCAAAAGTGCTTAGGGATTTTTTTCTTTCCCCTTCTTTCTATCAGTGAATGATTGAGTAGGCTGTCCACGGAGGCGGGATGGGCGTTTAACACTATTTGACTAATAGCTTTCGAAAAAGATGTCTGGTTAATCCCGGACAACATAACAGTTTTCACAATACAGGTCTCTCTTCCTTCTGGTTTGAAATAACAGGGGTCGTATGTGCCCTGACATTTCAAGACCAGAAAATTCTTCCGTACCCGTAATCTTTTTATAGAAAATCGCTCCTTATATAAGTCGAAATTTTGCTCGTTTAAGCTAGATTTATTTTTATTTTAAAACACTGGTATTTGTCCTGAAAAATTCTCCGAAGCGTACGACCGTTGATATAATGTTTGAATCTAGTATAATTTGTTTTGTGTGCTATTAAATTTTATCTAAATTTGAAAAGAATTTATATCTTCGTAATAACAAGACGTTTCATTTCCTCTAAATGCATCTTTTTCTGAACAGTTTCTGCTACATAAACTTCGAAATTTAATTAATTTGTAATGATTTAATTATGAAATTAGACTGGAAGTAATCGATTTTATTAATAGATTTAAATTTTATATAACGTACATATATCGCTAAATCTCACTCTACAATAAATCACAATTAAATGTTTAGTACAGCATACCATGGTGCTCGCTTTTAGATACTGTAATTCCTCGTATCTCAATTTCAATTTATGTTAATATTATTTAATTTTTCTTTTATAAATAATAATAATAATCTGTCGTTATACAAGTTAGTGTAATATCTGCTTTCTTTGCTTTCCTGTGTTATAAATCTAAGAGAGCTGATATATTTTACGTTATCCTGATGAATATACCAGTTGAAAATACATTCAAATATTCCAACCCCCCCCCCCCCCCACCCCCCCCTCCAAAAAAAAATGCGATTGTTATATAATATTTCAAATGCGCATTCAAAATAAATGGAAAAAATCTTCTTCTAAATGATAATCCCTCTAACTCATTTTTTGCGAGCAATAAAAGAAACAGCTTTTTTATAAAGTACGCTATTTCTTATATTTAAATCATGTTTACAGATGGTAAAGATATAGTACTTAAGTATTACAGAATTAATTAATCAGTAACATTACACGGTACCACTGTATTACAATAAAAACGGTCAATACGAGATCGCTCGGTACGAAAGCAAATTCTGTTTCAGACGGGTTTTACTAGGTGTAATTGTGTAATATTTCGTATTTGAAAATATAAAATTTTCCGTTTAAAGCGGGATTATGTTATACATAGATTCCATTCTTACAAGTTTTATTGTAATTAATTAGTGATCATAGTTTTGCAGCATTAATGAGATATAGATGTAATACTACTTCCACATATGTATAGTATTACTGATTAAATGGGGGTTTTAATTTTAACAATGAAACCCTTTAAGACGGAATGGCAAAGGACAATATAATTATTTTGGATTAGAATTTTTTAAGGAACTTTGGATTTCTTTTTAAGGCAAGATTCTGCTTAATACAGGTATTACTATGTATAAATAGGCAAATGGAGAGTCTGCATAGCAATATACAAAATAAATGTACTTTTGCAAGTTTCATAGTAATAAAATCGCCTTTTTTTCGGGTGCCCTTTTCTCTTTCCCACCACCTAGGAGAAATAATTACATTTAAAATTTTCGTATAACAGGAATTATTTTCCATACCAAATATATTTTCCTACACAAAATGAGAAAAATACAATCAATTTCAAATGCCTGTGAAGTGTTATCCCCCCCCCCCCCTCTCACTTTATCTCCCATAAGGAGAGAAAAGTGATTTATACTTTACAATAACAAAATTCGCAACTCCGTGGAACACAAGTTGAATATTCTTAGACTAGATGGAAACTAAGCACTATTTTTATAATTTCGGAATATATTCATGTATTTTTCTTTATATTTAGTACAGTAAGATTCAGTATTATATTTTCTAATTCTTTGGAGAAATTGAAAAAGAATATCTGTCAAAAGAAGCAAGAGCTAAAAATGATGCGTGTAGCATAAATTAACATTTTCCAATACATTCAGAAAATTGAAACAAAACTTTACAGCTTATTACGGAGAAAGATGATGTCTAAATAAATAAATTAGAAAACGCATAACGCATTTGCAAATCCATTTTCTGCAATTGCAATCAGTAGTCAGAAAAATATCTATTTTTTTTTTTTTTTTTTTTTTTTTTTGTGCAGCCCTGTCTATGTTCTATATCTTTGTATGTATGCTACATAGTATGGAAAAATTTAGTTCAGCATGAAAATTTCCATTCTGCAATTTCTGAACGGGAATGTATTTGAGATAGTGTAGCGCTGTATTTGATCTCTAGAATTTATAATCACTATGTAATAGGAAAAAATAATAATAACAGTCAAATTTTAAAAAGCGTACTACAACTGATAACGAACATTTAGCAATTATTGTTCATAGGCCAAATTTGTTTGTGTGTCCCTGAAAACGAAATACAAATTCTATGCACACTATATTTTACGTTAATCGCCTTGCAGTATACACCTCAGTGATGTATTTAAATTCCAATATGTTTAAAATAGCGTAATATCATTTAACCACACCACACATGATTTTTCCATTCTCCGTAATGTGACGGCATTCTTTTGAGTGTCCTTGTAAATGAATGTAGCGAAATCTACACGCTTCATTTTCAATACTAAACATGCCAAAGTAAACACAAATAACATATATCGATTTCATGAAAATTGGACTATATTTACGCGAGTTAGAACACGGACAGATGGCGGACAGGAGGAAAAATAGACAAACCGAATTCATAAACGCTTTTCAAATATGCTGGAAAGAGTTTTAAAAAAATCAAATGCCATTTTTATCCCTTTTTACGATTTATCCTTTTTTAAAGTTTTAGGATTTGGATGAGGCCAATTTTAATTTTCCTTCTCAAGATATATTTTTTATTTTTCCATTTATTTTATAAACAAATAGTATTATCTCTGCATATTTATATGTATGGAAACTTTGAAAACTTTCACCAGCATAAAAAATAAAAGTTTATAAAAATATGAACAAAAAATCATATTTCAACACTTTCCAACACATCTATCTATAAAACTGTAATGAATCTTTACCATTAAATAAGGTGCAGGAAGATATGTGAGTAAAAGGTATGTAAAACATATAACACATTTAGAAATCCAGTTTTAGCAATTACCTTCTAATAAAAAAATAGTCTATACTTTGTAGCCTTATTTACGATCTATAGCATACAAATTATTTAGCATTCTAAAACTTATTTCATTTAGAAAATTCACTTGTAGCCAATTTCGCCAGTAGAAAAGAATGCTCTCGAATTCTTTTGCACGACCCTGTATATTATCTAATGATTTTTCACACAACACATATTATGCTCAAATTTAATTCAGATAAAGACGTATAACACGATTTAACTCGCACTTCCAGCAGCCCCACCAGTGGCTGAGAGGTTCTGCTCTCGAAGTTGGTAGACGGGAGGTGCTGGGTTCGAGCCCAATCGCGGCCGTCGACCTAACCGTTCGGAGTTTTCATGGTTTTCTTCGAGCCATGGATTCCCATGCGTAAATACGGGTTAGGTTCCCTTAGAAAGACCCTCCCTGGCACCCCCTCCCCTGGGCCTGTATCCCTCGTGCAGATAATTGGCCGTCAAAAATCAACCAACCAACCGCACTTCCAGCAATTACGCACCCAAACGGCAATGTATTTTGTTGGTTTGCGTATTTCTGTATATCAATTTATTTATGTTCAACAAACTTCTATTGGTATACAAATATAGTTCAGCGAGAAAATGCATCACGCAATGAAAACTATTCTCTAAAGAACTTCCATAGTCTGTAATGCTTATATTTTTTTTCTGTGTTTCAAGTAAAGCACACGCTAAGCACGGGTATCTGTTCTTCCAACTCGCTACTTCGATAGCTTATGTATAAGAACAACGAGTTTTATATGTTTATGGAAACTTTGACCAAGGGTAGTCTTTAGGGTGAGAAGAAAGAGAGGGGGGGGGGACATAAAAAACTTTATATACAGATATTTTAAAGGGGTTGAAATAAAATGTTGACTAACAAAGGAAATTTTTATCATCTTGTTCTTTACAATGTAGAAGAGGGCAGAGTTAAAGAGGTCGTGGGTGGGCGTGGGATCTAACAAAGTATGAGTAAAAATTTCAGTATTTAGTACAAAGGAAACACAATTTAGGCAATACATTGCATAAATAAAAATGTTTTACAAAGATCTTTTAAAATAAATTTTAATATATAAAGTTATTGGTTATGGTAATTCATTATATCTATATCTATATCTATATCTATATATATATATATATATATATATTACATATATATGGTCAGATCCCGACTTATGTAGGCGCAAGCGGGGAAGCTGCCCCGGGCCGCCCTTTTTAGGGGACTCCTGGGAATCCTTTTTAGGGAATAGTCAGAATTTTTATTTAAAAGGTGCCAAATGTTTAAAATTAAACAAAAGTGACCAAAATTCATATATTTTCAAACATTTAAGAAGGAAGTGCGGTCCCCATTCCTCCCTCCGATTCCAGTACCCTCTCCACCTACGCAAATATCATTAGAAAACTAATGATTAATATTTTATTATGACAATTTAGTATTCTATTGTTTTCAAAATAAATTCTTTATTAACGTTTTTCTCGTACGCAGCAAGTTAAAACCAATAATTATAACCAATTCGGGACATTTTCTTTTAGACATCTTATAACGTACGTAGATAAGCAAAGTAAAAGTTTGCAAAGAAATATTCGTATCAAACAATCTGTAATTTTTTTTCTACTACTATCCTACTAGTGTTTTTTCTTAAAGTTCTGATTATCTTTTTGTGACACTCTGTATACAGAGGAAAACAGTACCGGATATAAAATTTATGCATATAATACAATATGTGTGAAGTTTAGTACTAGCTACTTCCATATTATTCACAAAAAATCTATAGATAGATAGATAGAAGAAGGAGCCCCAAAATGATTCTTGCACCGGACAACCTCCCCCCCCCCCCCCTCCTCCCCATAGCCTAAGTCGGACCCTGCCAGTATATGGTGGTTAATTAATGCTCTTCCACCTGCCCTACTGCTAACTTTTGTAAATATTATTTGGATGCAAAAGAAAAAAAAAATGCCCGTTCACCAATAAAAACTTTGACACATTCAGGAATTAATATATAAATGTAAAAGCTTGACAAATGCAGGTATGACAATGATTTGGGACAAAATGTTTTGTTTTTCTTTCACTTTTTCTTTTTTTCATTTTTCGACAAATAAATTACTTGAGAATTACAAGCGTTTTCCTATTATAACTTTTATCGGGCTTCCGTATGCAGAATTTTTTCTCAAAACGCCAAATTCAACAGCATTTTCTAAAAGACCTCCTTCCTATGTTTATCGAAAAATGGAAAAAAATTGTTCGACTTTATAGTTTTTGAATAAGAGCACCTGCCAATTCCATGTGTTTATGAACAAAACTCAATTCAGGAATGTGTCAGAAAAAAATCAATTTGGAATATTATGCAGTTTTTGTACGGGGCATTTTCCCAGAGCCCCCCAAAATTAGTGTCACAAACTCTGAAGCAATTGCAATAAGTTGGATTTATATGATGTAACAATTATCAGTCAGCATGAGAAGGAAAGAAATCAACATTTATAATAAAATATATTTGTGATCTCCAAGTAATCTATAATTAAAAATGGATATTTAAATACGGTAAAATAAATGTACATTATACTGTATTACTGTAGTTTAATGCATTAAAATAAATGTTTTCTTAGTTTAATTCTCATGGTAACGAAATGAATAGTTCAGTCATCAAAATCTAGGTTTTAACTTTTTTTTTCCATTTTCAATACATTAATTTCATCATGATTATTTTAATCATATTTGTAATGTAGTATTAGCATTAATTCCTAACTGGCAGATAATGCTTTCGTTTGCATTATTGTAAGAATCTTTTCGATAGTGATTCTTCCCTGTTTTTAAAGACATGCACTTACACTTTATCATATCTACTGCTTTAATTGCATCCATTCTATTTATATTTTTGAATAATTCGATACTTGTACTGTCCATTGGTATCTTTTTAAACAATATGCAGTTACACTTGAATATTTTAGGGTAATTGTGAACTTGGGGCGCCATCGCGACAAAGTCTAGTACTGCTCTTCCATCTGACCTTCGTAAATATTTCTTGTATTGCCGTGAAATCAATATATGATATGGAGGCGTGTTCACTATTGGAAATAGTGAGTGCGGTTTTTATTGTTGGTTTACATGAGTGTATAAAATTATTTGAATAAACTCGAATTATGGTCTAGGTCGATATCTGCTTGTAATACTTTTTTATAGTGTATATTATTCCAACCATAATAACTGATACACATTGCTAATGTGCACTGCAGTCTGTTTCCCATTAAAAATAATAGTAATAATAATGCGCGTAGTGTTTACTAATCATTAACAGAGGAATTCCAAGGCAACCGAAGAACAGTGTACGAAAAAATGACGGTTGAAAAAGGCTACTTTTGTGAATATTTAAAATATTTGTTAGGAAAGGGTGAATTGCTGAAATTAAAATAATTTTAATATGTATACAGAAAACTGTCTTATTTTGAAGTTTGGTTTTCGCACTCGAGTTCAAAATTTAATTATTTTCATTATATCTTCCTTAATTTTTCAAATGGGGAAAAAAAAAGTTTTTACTTTCCAGTTTTTTTTTTTTTTTTCGCATGTGTGTGTAAAAATTTATGTATGTAAAATATCATGTGTGTATTCAAATTTCCATTTCTTTAAAAACTGTTATTCTATATAGTTTTTTCACCAGAAAAAATATTTTAGAAACTCTTTTAAAAATCGGTTCAACCCGAACCGGCCCCGCTTTAGCCAAAACCTAACCCGAAGCCGAAATAATGGATATCGACCCGATTTGCTGCAAAATTGTAGAAGTTAATCCGACTTCCGGCAAAAAAGGAAAGTTTTCCCGACCCGATGCAGGACTGTACACCATACCCAATAAATTTAGATCCTAAATATTATTTTTAAATTATTTTCGAGAAAATATTTTCATTTCTGCTGTGAATTCCCTAAATTTTGTTTTATTTGTCGAAACCTCAAAATTTTGACTCCCACTTATTTTTACCCCCCCCCCCCCCACACACACACACACACACACGTATACCCCGCTCTTAACTCTGCCCCCTCCTACATTATGAAAATCAAGATAATGGAAAACCTACACTTTTGAAAAAAGTTCTTTTTTCTTTATTATTGTTTTGACCCCTTTAAAATATCTGTATGTACAGGTTTGTTTCTTTTAATTCCATGTCCTACTCCTCCCTCTTCCCTAAAAGGCTGTCTTTGGTCAAAGCTCCCATAAATATATAAAAGTTAATGCTCTTATACATAAGCTATCCACATACTAAATTGAAAGAATCTATAGATTGTATTTTATGTTTACCTCTCCCCCTTTACAAGGGCTTTTTAGAGTGCTTTAGTGAAAAGATATGTATAATATATGTTTTTGCTATTAATAATAGGGTACAGATTTGCGAGCTTGCCTCGGGCTTTACTTGAAGCTTATAATCGGTTTTCTATAACTGAATATGTATGTAACTTTAATAACTAATAGTTCTTAATTTTACGTTCATCTAAGTATTTATAATAATTATTATTTTTAACAATGATTTTTTTTTACTAAGATCTTTTTACCTAAATTTGTTTGAAATAGATTATCTACATTGAAATATACTGCAAACGGTTTTCCCCGTAGATCATTATGTAACGTAATTCTACTGTGCGATTCTGAAAATGAATAATAAATTCTTTGCATTTCATATTCTAAAGAAAGTATGTTTTAGTGCTGTACTTGAAACGATTTTCTCCCATTGGCAGTAATGTAACGGCATGCTTTTGAATGCCCCTGTAAGTGAATTGTACATGCTACATACTTCATTTTCAATGGCGATCGTGCCATAGTAAATGTCAATAACATGCAAAATTTCAGAGAAATCGAATTATAGTTACGCAAGTTAGAGCACTGACAAACAAACGGAAGTCATAAACCCTTTTTAACTATTTTGGAAAATGTAAAAAATAAATACATAAATAAAATAGAGGTTCCTTATAATTTAGAATTACAAATTGATATTAGTGTGTGACTTAATCGGATATTTTTTTTAATTATTATTTCAAGATATCAAAGCTAACATGACCATAAAAAATATCACGAATTTTACTTTTTTTTAAAGTAGATCATTAAAGGTGATTGTTTAAAAGTACATAGGTAGAACAGCTAAATTATTAAATTCTTCCATAAAGACGCTTGCGGAATGGTCAGAACTTGATAACATACAGGAAATGTGCAGCAAAGAGTTTTCATTATTAAAAATAACCATTAGTTTGATAATAATTTTTAGGCTACAATAAGGATAACTCTCCGGCTATCAGTTTTTATTTTTCGTGGGGGGAGGCGAGGGAGTTATTCTAATATTTATGCGGTGATATCAGAAAAGATTTTTTTTTTTTTTAAATGATATCTTACTTTATTTTTATATCAACAATCTTTTGTTACATTGTGCATGGGTGGTGCTTGTTGTGCTCAAGTCAATTGATAGGTCTCCCCACCTGGCCAAACCTGTTACATTGGGCAATATTCACGATTTAATAATTATAGATTAATACTTATTTTAAAAGAACTGATTTAAAACATAAACTTTTCATAATCCTTTTATTAAATACGTGACAATGAAAAAAATGTGTAGCAAGTTACGGCTATTTGAAATTTTACTATTCCTGTGAACTGTTTTCTTTAGAAATCATCCTTACAAGGGAAGGGGTGGGGCTGTCAATCATAGTTTTCTTAAAGCTCAAAGCTTCACTTATAAGTACAATTTCGATGTCATTCTCAGGTTGCAAGAGTTTGGACTAGATAACAATGGGATATACTTACTCTCTTTCAAAACTTACTTCAAAGAAAACTCATAGAAACTTTTAAAGTATCATTGGAATTAATAACACTGGAATATTTGGTCAACTCTGTTGTATTTAGTAGGATGATTAGGTAAACAATATTGACAACTGTAGCTATCGAACGGGGAACTGTAGTCTCATAAGCATTTTTCTGGCTACACCTCTGGTTCTTCTCTGTGAAATATAACTGTGTGAATAAATAACATTTAGGGCTTTTTTAATATGGAGGTTTTAATGTAAGAATCGCTATATTGGGGTTCGTTATGTTGAGAAAGCACAAATAATACACAATTTTTTTTTTTTTTTTGCAAAGTGGGCACAGTCAGTGATATAAACATAAAAATGGTTTTTGGATTATCTCCACCCCCACCCCCAACCTTCAAAAGAGGTGCAAATAGAACTTTTTTCATACTAAGCCAAGTATTTGCTGTAATAATGCTTAAAACTGGGTCTATATACTATTTATAAATGTACTAATGCACGGTACAAGTGTCAAGTTATTTAAAAATATAAGTAGGTCAAATATAATGAAAACTACACGTATAAATATGTCTAAAAATACCCCTTTATTTATTTTTTAATACAAGTAAAAACAGGAAAGAGTAACTTTTTTAAAAATTATATGTCTTTAATGCATATGAATGCATTACCTATCTTAAAATTATTATTATTTTTTTAATTTGCATAATCAAATTGGTGAGATGATAGGTTATATCTCCCAACCTGAGAAGTACTGTGTAAACATCATTTTATTCATCGAAATAATCCTTTCATGGCAAACCCCTTTGTATGTAAACTGCCATATAAACAAAAGGAAAATCGAATAAGAACAGAAAAATACAAACAAAAATAACGTTATGATATGTTTGTACAGATTTTTAAATACAGCCTTCACGGGAGAGTTATCATTAACTTTGTCTCATATTATTAAAGAAAGTTTTCAAATTGCAAAATAAAATTACTTTACTTTTGCTCTAAAATATTGAAAAAGCATTGCAAATTACTGCGAAAAATATTGGACTTAATAAACCCGTCTATGATATTTAATTGTTTGGAGTTTTTGATCTACTTCCAACAGTTAAGAGGTTACTTCACTCACGCGAAAGCACCCGCTCGCTAATGTTTATCCGATGGAAGAATTTTTTTTAGATATCTCGTTTGCATTTCCATATTTTTAAACAATTCTTTTGCATTGGTCAGCTGAGATCGATCTATACAAAGACCGTTTTTCTCATTTTCTATTTTGTTTATAGTTTTTTTTTATTAGGATACTTTTATTTTCGGAACCGGTTTCGAAAGTAAAAGTATCCTCATTAAAAAAAAAAAAAAAAAAAAAAAAAAAAAAAACCTGCAAATAAAATAGAAGAAGTAAAAAACGTCCTTTGTACAGATCGACCTCAGCTACTCAAATAAAAAAAATCGTTTAAAAATACTGAAATGCAAGCGAGCTATCTTAAAAAAATTCTTCCTTAGGAATAATATTAGTCAATGCGTGTTTTCCTCAGAGAAGTATACTCACGATTAACTTTTGAACGAAGCGATCAACTGTATGTTTCTAAAAAAGAGCATTATGTGGATATATTCTTTAGCTCATATGAATTCTACAACATATATTTAAGCCCTCTATAAATATTGAAGTGTACTTAAATTTAGTTAATCAATTTTATTGTTAACTAAAGTTAAAACACTGATAAAAATCCCTGTTAGAATGCCAAAGGAAAATGGTAAAGACTGTTGTACATGCGATTGAATTAATTGAGCAAAAAACTTTATTTCTTTTTACATGAAACTTTTACATAATTCTTTTTTTATTTCTTTTTAGAAGGCTGGGAATGTCAAATAATGGCTGTGAATAAATAAAAGTACTATTTCTCTTCTTAGCTTCAACATTTAAACATCCATTTTTTTTTTTTTTTACATGAAGTATTTCTCTTTGGTTTATATCCAAATGCAAAATATCTGAAATTTATTTCTCCTGTTTAATAGTCAAAATTGTAAATCCCTGTTTGTTTGTTTTTCTTTACGGTCTTATATTTGGCATTGTATATTAATATAAAATTCCAGAATTATTTTTATTGATAAGAAAATAATTAAATTGAATTATTTAATTAGATAATTCTAAAAAGTTAAACGAAGGATTCATTTATATGTAATAATTATTATATTATGTACTCTGAATAAATGAACAGTCTTGAATCTACCTATAATGAAAACCTATATCTACATCGATGCTTTTTCTGGCTCCTTCAGTGTCATTATAGACAGTTTTCACGGTACTAGTTTTAAAATTATGCTAGAATTTGAATAAAATTTGAGCAACAATAATAAATAAAAATATTTTTTTTTATGTGTTATGTTAGATTAGATATTTGAATTTTTTATTATTATTATGCAACAAAAGTGGTGTAAGTAAAGAAAAAAAAAAGTTTAATTATTTAGTATTATAGTTAAATGAAAAAAATGACATGCATTTAGAAAAAAAAGGAAAGAAAAGAACGTGTATATTCATTAAAAGAACAAAATAAATAAATATTACATAATAAATAATGAACATGCGAAATAAATAAATATTATTTGGCAAAGGATCTGAAATAATAATAATTATAGTAATGAATTAGAATCTTATGGATAGAAATAATAAAATAAAATAAGTAAACGGCGATATTCTATAAAGTTGCTTAGTATTTGTTTCGAAATACAATGCCATTCTTAAGCATTTACAGAAAACGAAGTTCTCTAAAGGCATTCGACTTAAAATACGGTAATCCAGTTGACAAATAGTCTGCCTAACGCCTATTGTGTGTGTGGAAAGAGGGAGTGATTGAGAAACGCCTTCTTTAACTCCCAGTCTCGAGAAGTGGGGGGAAGCACAAACGCGCAAACGCGTTCATAACCATCTACAAGTAGAATATTTTGACCGCCTATACGCGTTTGTGACCATCTACAAGTACAAAAGTCTGACCGCCTATATGCGTTCACGACCACTTACAAGTACCAAAGTGCGACCGCGTAAACGCGTGCGTGACCACGAAAGGGTTAAAGCTTTAAAATTTTGAAATTTTAATTTGTTTAGATGTTAAACTTCTATCTTTTCTGAACATTTTGATATAATTGTTTCCTTGAAATTCCCATTAGAACAGAAGTTATGGCTTTTAGAATTATATGCGTTCAATAGCTGAAGCAGCGCTTCCGAAACTTTGAAGTCATTTTTCTCCAAACGACATTTTTGGGCATAACGCGCACGATATCTCAAAAACCTCTGAATATTTTTTCATGAAATTTTCAAAACATATGTTTCATGTTAGTCTGTACGAATTGAACCTAAAATTTTCTTTTTATTGTTCAAAAAAATGTTTTTTAGGTGATTATATTGATGAAATTTTCTAAATTTTGCGTTAGCTAAGTACTTTCTATTAAAAATATAAAAATGCTTTAAATACAAATTTATTTAGCTTCAGAGTAATTATTACAATCGGATGTATAAGTACGCACCAAAATTTTTATTCCAGTTGAAAATTTATTTTGCAATCCTGATCATTTTGCAATAATCTGTTATGCCGATTTTCTGCTCGTCAAAAACCCCCTGAAAATGCTAATTCTGCATCTTGCAATTTTTGAAATGAAAGAACATGTTTTTACCTTTCATACCCAATTAAAAATGTGCCTTAAAATCAAATAAATTTTAACATATTAAATGTTCAAAATGGTCTTTTTTTTCTTTTTTTTTTTCAATTTTAAGAGTTCTGAGACCCATTATTATTATAACTCCGTATGCCATAGCTTGTGGGCAAATAATCTAAAAAATGGTATATTTTAACATGTTTGCTTAAACATGTATCTAGTATTCTTTTAACACAACAAAGCCAGCAGGATTCGATTCGACTCCGACCGAGTGATCGATTAGAACCAGGATTTTCGTCATAAAATAGATTAACATGTTGAGTGCCACGTCAGTCACAAGTGACTGACATTGAACTTTCCGTTTAGCCCGCGTCAGTCATCGGTGACTGACATTTATTGATTGTGTAATGGGAATCTTATTTCGTGGCCCAAACGGAAAGACAGACAAAATAGACTTGGCATTCAACGTGTTAAATGTAAACCACTCAGAAATAAGTTTAAAGAAATAAAAATTTTTGTGGCAAATATTTTTGAACAGATTGAGTAAAATTTCCGAGAGTTCTAGCGATAAAGAATTTTACTTGTAAAATAATACTGGCTAACAAATATCGGATTTTTTTGTACAAATTGAGTCGGATGATTTTAATGAATTTTATTCGTTGCAGGCCGGGACCGTGTTTTTAGCTTTAGCACCTTGGTCAGGATAAATTTTCAAGGCCAGGGCTGGACCTGGATATGAAAATTTCAGCCCACAAAAACTGGTAATATATTTATGTGACATTCGTTAACAGGAGATCAGTAGTCAGCCGAAAATCGATTAAAATTATGCAAAATTGAGCAATTTTTAAAATAATTTGGTGAAATTTATTGTTAATTCCTTTCAAATAATTTAAACCGAAAAATAAATCAAAGATAAAAGTTAAAATATTTATGTATTCGACTACGGTGGGACATGTACGTCCCACATTCCAACTGCAGGACTGCCACAGTCAAATATCTTAAATTAGTTTCTTATTACTATTTACAAAAAAAAAAAAAAAAAAAAAAAAAAGCTTTGTGAAAGATTTTTTAAATTGTCAGAGAAGTGTATCGCAAATATTACTTTTTGAAAAAGTTCTATGAACAGAATAAAAAATAATCGTCGCCAGTTGCAGCAATTTCTAATAAAAATAAATACATTCGTAGTCGAACGTTTAATTGTTTCAAGTACTCGATCAGTCCACTTCATATTATGCAGTAATGAATGTGATTTAAATGAAAATTTTTAACTTATAAACTGTATTCTTTCTTTAATTGAAACACGTTTATTTATTTTTAATTTAATTAAGAAATATTAAACATGCTAATATTTTTAATTTAATAAGACAATCTATAAAATAGGAAACAATTCTTTGTCATCATTATTTCCCAAAATTTTTCTTTTTCTAAGAAACTTTAAAAACATTAACCTTTCATAATTTTGGGGGAGACTTTAAATCTTTAAGGGGTTTTCAGCTCCCTTGCCTCCCCGCCGACGTCTTTACGCGACATGCATGCGGACAGAACATTGATATTAGTGTAATAAAAAGGGAAACTTGATCGCACCAAAAGGGAAAGAAATCTGTGTTGTTATATTAACAATAGTCACTGAAATAATAGTGAGCAGATCAGTCATTAAAATACTGGTGTGCAATTTCTTAGAATCATCATCAGGATCGAGCTTTTTACAATTACCGTTTAGTTCATGCGCCTATCCAGATTTGTTTTGCACCTGCAGTTGTCTATGCTGGAGAATAACAAGTATAACAATGCCGATAGAACGAATATAAGCCGAAAATCTTTTTTTTTTTTCTCGAGCGGCCACAACTTGCACTAAACATTTTATAAATAAGCATATTTACAATATAAATTTATTATGAAGTAAATAAATAAACAAAATGAATAATAAATATTTAGTTATTTTGTATTAATTTTTTTCGGACGCAAGCCTTCCTTGGGGCGAGGCCCTCCTCACGCGAAACCCTGTGCGACGACACCTGTCGAACATCCCTAAGGACCGCTCTGTGTTGCCGACACCGCTTTAATTGCGGCCCTCTGGATGGGACGGATAGAGGAACTCAAATTCGGGTACCGGTCATGCAGTCCATTCATGTGTAACGTTCGGCTCGCAGTAGTGGTAGATATCGTCTTACCAATGGACTCTGCAGCCATAGATGTCACATGCGTGGAGATCGCTCTTCGATTCGACTTGTCTACAACAGCAATGTATCGATCATACGCGGGAGTCTTAACCCTTGGACGACCGACCACCGGATAACTTGTCAATAAAGAAATATCATTTATAAAGGGTACCAAAGAAAAAAATTAAAATTTTAATTTTCTGTTGCGAAATTTTTAAAATAGTGTGAATTCTATTACAAGGAGTTTAACGAAGACAGCAAAATTTGAGGTCTGATTCCTGAGGAACCTTAAAAAATAGCCAAAAAACACCGCATCAGAAGTGATTTGCAGATCACAAGTTATGTATCGCCAAATTCTAGTTACACTGAAAAAACAAGAAAGAAAAATCATGCGTTAAGCACAGATTATGAAACACTTTCCAACACGTCCTGGAATCTTTAATAAAACTTCGTTATTTAGGGAAATAAGGTAAATAAGATAAGTAAACGCTTTAGAAAACAAATAAAACATTTGAAAATCTGATTTCTGCAGTTACTTTCCTCCAATATGTATTCCGCTTCTTTTGAATAGCCCTGTATTTGATCTGTAGACTGATATTAGACTGAGCAAAAAGTTCTGGGAAATTTTTAATCTAATAGTTACCAGAATTTGTATCGTATATGATGGTATAGTCGTGCCATGAATGCCGAGCTCTATTGCCAGCAGTTGGATCGCGTCTACGACAAATTGATGCAGAAGTATCCAAGATTGGTCCACCGAAAGCGCGCTTTGTTTCAGCAGGACAATGCCAAACCGCACGTGGCCCAGAGGACCAAGGACAAGATTGCACAATTGGACGGCGTCGAAATTCTTCCACACCCCGCCTACAGTCCAGACGTGGCTCCATCCGATTATGGCCTTTTTCGATCAATGCAATACGTTTTCAAGGGCCGTCAAATTGAATCCTTTAATGAAGTTGAAGAAGTATGTCAAGAGTTTTTCGATTCCTAGGAGTCGCCATGGTACTTCCAGCAAATCCGGAATCAGGCAGAACAATGGCAGAAAGTCGTGGACTATGATGGTCTCTACTTTGAGGAATACTCCTTATTGCTTTTGTTGTTAATTTCCGCATAACAACGCAACTTTCACAAATTTCCCAGAACTTTTTTGCACAACCTAGTATATATACTATGTAATGGGAAAATTTAGTTTAGCAAGAAAACGCATTGCAGGTTGAAATTTCTCTTTCAGCAGTTTATACTAATAGATGGAAACGTACCTGAATACTTTTGTTCAGCCCTGTAGTTTGCCTTGTACCTTTATTACACACCACTATTTAGCTAAAATTTAATTCAAACTAAATCACTCTTAAAACTACTGAAATCACATTTCCAGAATTTACCATTTATAGACTGCCATGTTCTTTGCGTGGCCATGTACATCATTTTATCTATATTCTGCAAACATTTTATAGTAATCTAAATGCCATTCAGCGTAAAAATGCATAACACATTTAAAAACCACCTTTCAGCAATTTACGCTCATACTCAGTAACCTTTACGAATTCTTTTGTGTAGCCCTGTATATCAACTATAGTATTTATACACACCATATTGAATGCATAAATATAGTGAAACTTAAAAGCGCATGCCATAATTAATAAAAATGCATTTCCTGCCATGATCGCTAATATACAGTACTTCGTATAGAATATACTTGTCTGAAATCTTTTGCGTGTCACTTTAAATGCTAGGCACTTCTTATTATACATGAAATAACTTACAGTAAGCCTCACCGACGTATATAAATCTCATTAAATATGAAATTACATAATTAAAATACGCCGCAAATAATTTCCCCCTATACCATTATGTAATGGAAGTGTTTTATGCGGCCCTGTAAATGAATAGTAACTATTCGTTGCAACGCATATTCTAGAGAATGCATATTTTAGTGCACTTTGCAAATACATATCCATTTTATTATGTTTGAAGGGGTGTAATATCTCTAAAATTCATTTGAAACGATTTTTTCACATTGGCCGTAATGTAACGTAATACTTTTGACTGTCCCTGTAAATAAATTAAACATGCTAGAAACTTCATTTGAAATAAGGGATCATGCTAGGGTAAACGTTAGTAATATCTAAAAATTTCGGTGCAATCCCACTATATTTACGAGAGTTAGAGCGCGACCAGACAGACAGATAAACCGAAGTCAGTAACACTTTTCAACTTTTTTGGAAAGTGTTAAAAAACACAAATGTTACTTAATCTAGGATAATGTAATACGAGTATAACCATGAACTAAAACGTATTCATTTTCAAAGTAATAAAATTATTTCGAGAAAAAACATATTTCGTTGTATTCATAGGTGATTTCTTTAAAATAATTAATCTTGATGGTCTTTTCATTTTTTATTGTTACAGCACAGCACGACGACATTTAGAATGTTTAATATTTAACATTTAAATAACATCATAAATTCTGTGAATACGATAACTACGCATCTCAGCCAAGCATAAATATATTCTGATCCTTCTAGAAAATATATTCAAGCATCACTTCACTACATTAAAACTCACGTATTAATATATATTTATAATACATTTATTTGGAGGAAACATATTTTTTTCCCGATCGAGCCTTTTAAGTTTTTTACTTATCGAATTCTAACATCAATCTGAGAGTTTATTCGAGGGCTCTGGTGCCACACGACCGAGTCACATGATCTCGGCTATTTTTAGATTTCTCCCCATGTAGGCAGGAGCGATTTCGTAACATGAACGAAAAAAATACAATAAGCTCTTCCGAGGTCTTTCCAAATCAAAGATTTTGAAAAGCGTTCTTTATCTTTAGCAATCTCAGAAACTAATATATTTTCGAGATTTAAAAAAGAATTTATAAAAACAAAGTTTATTTTGCTGCCACTAATTTTTGAAAACGCTTCCGATTAGTATTTATAGTGTATTAATTAGTTTTCTCAACCCGGAATGTAGATCTTTTGGATGCTATCCATTTTCGAGTAAACATTTTAATGTTCAGCAAACATGTTTTACAGACAAACGTGATAAAATAACACCATTTAACATTAAAATTAAAATTAATATTACTTTGTTAATCTTGCGCGTATAAATTCAATTGCGAATCTAAAAATAATTAATTGAGAATGGATTGTGTCCTAAAACTAATATTCCGGGTTACTAAACGGATTAATGTACTATAAAAACTACTCTGAAACGTTTCTGAAATTCAGTGGCAGCCATAAAAATTGCTTCGTTAAATCTCAAAAACATATTAGTTTCTGAGGTTTCTAACGTTAAAGCATGATTTTCTGAATCACGTGTAACTCGGCAGAGGTTAATATATATACAGTTGAACCCGGTTAACACGCGTTTCAAGAGAGTGGGCAAAAGTCGCGTATTAAACGTGATTGGTATAACGTTGCAGTTAACTGGACTTATTTACACATCTAATCGTCTAAATGAACTTTAGAGCTTTCATTTATATGTTTACAATCGAAAATTGTGTCTTTTAGGTATACAGTAGAACCTCGATTATCCGAAGTAATTGGGACTGGCCAACTTTCGGAAAATCGAAATTTTCTGATAATCGAGAATGCTTCAATTTTAAGATTAAGGACGAATGATATGCGCTGTTTCTTATTATGGTAACAATAGTGCTTAATAAAAATAAAGCAATAGCAAGACAGAAGCAAGTATAAATTACCTGAATTTTAATTTTGAAATTAAGTACCTTTTACATATTTCACAAGAGTTTGGAAAAAAGTTTCGTTTGCCGCAGTTTCGATTGCCTTTGCTTTGTAGCTGTATCACGAAGGGTTTTTTTAATACTATTAGTTCACCAGTATTACAGTCTTTCTGCTGCTCCAGTCATGGCAAACTTTTTGCAAAACATTCAAAATCTTCAGAATTGCTAATTTATTCGTTTTCTTCGTTGTCCTCATCTTCTTTTTGTTCAATGTGACAGTAAAAAAAAAAAAAAAAAAAAAAAAAAAAAAGCTTTAAAATGGGTTTTTGCACACGAGGAATGTGATAGTAAAAAGGGGGGGGGAGGGAGGGGAAAAAGAAGCAAGCTTTAAAAAGGGATTTCGGTTAACCGAGAGTTTCGGTTAAAAAGGTTTTGGATAAAAGAGGCTCTACTGCATTTCCATTAAAATTTTATTTTATTCGACTTTAACACATTGTTCCTTTTTTACAAGAGTGACTGGAATAAAGACTGAAAATAAATATGGATTTAAACGTGGCTGACTGTCGATTAATACGTTTCAACCAAAAATAAAGTAACAAAAATATATTTCCTGCTAGCCTAATTTTTTTAGCAGAAAGAAAAATAATATTAAATCTTTGAAGCACGACCCAGTTATTAAAATCATATTTAGTTTTTTTTTTTTTTTATCATGAATACTATTATAATCTGTTCTTCATTATTAATATAATAAGAAAAACTATCCTTATAAAATATTGTTAGCACAGGAAAAATTAAAAAAAAAAAAAAAAAAAACAAATTAACAAATTATAACGACCATTTGGAAAATGATTTTTTCAAAGACCAAAATATAAGACATAAAAATCGCACGGAGTTGATCATACATTACGTACGCCATGAATTAAACATTAACATTCCTGGATCCATCATGAACAAATTTTAAAAGAAATTTCAGTTTTACAATTTTCGGTACTGCAAATTTTTAAACTTCTACTGAGCTGGTCATACATTACGTACGCTATGGATTAAACATTAATATTCCTGGACCCATTTTAAATGAAATTTCATTTTTAAACTTCTAAACATCCCACAATATTACTTTTTACACCGTCGTATAGAGAAAAAAATGTACTTTTAAATGCAATTTGTTTGAAAGCTGTATCTGAATTTGTTTCTGAGTTAATAATTTTTATTTTTTTAGATTTTATTACTTTTTTGTCATAGTGGCAACAGAAGTATCCATCTCTGTTGAAAGTAAAGGGAAAATACAGATTATTGTATAGACCAATCAGAAAACGAATAAAATGCGGGACTGAACTAATAAAACGCTTCAGATATGTTTTTGATTTCCTATCCTGACCGAGGACAATAACCATTTTTCCAAATGGTTAATAAACAAAACATAAAAGAATTATACAACCTCAGTCTTTTCTTTTTGCCAATAAGATGCATTATAAAACATAATTAATGTAACGTACATTTAAAAACTCATTAATACAAGAAGTATGATAATTACTAATCATAATAACCTTTATGATGTTCGTATCTTCTGAGCATCATGAATTTGTATATCTCTCTCTACTACAGTAAAAACATACATGGAAGAAGAGACAAAGAATGTTAGGGTTGATTTTTGATGGCCGATTATCTACTCTAGGTATATAGGCCCGAGTGGGGAAGTGCCCTCCGTGGGGAACTCTAAGGAAACCTAACCCGTATTTACGCAGGGATAATCCCGATTCGAAGAACACCACGGAAAAATCCGAACGATTAGGCTCACGTGCGCGATTGGGATCGAACACAGCACCTCCGCCTACCTGCTTTGAGAGCAGAACCTCTCGGCCACTGGTGGGGCCAAAGAATGTTAGGACACGGGATCAAAGAAGAATTGAAGACCTGAGTGGAAGAAGATGTTATGTAACAAAAATTAGAATTCGAGAAAATTGAAGTGAAAGTTGTAGTATATGTTTGAATGTTAATAGGTGATACTAAACTCCCCTAGAAAATAATATGAACATTTAATTATTAAATATTAGAAATTATTTTCACCATTTAAATTATTAAATATAAAAATATTAAATATTGAAAGATACTGTCTCATATCTTCAATATTAAGTAGTATTTTAGTATTTTAGTTTTACCATACGATATAATTCCTTATAACGCTTTGATCCATACAAAAAACAATTTTTGCGAAAATGTACCATAACATGTTCTTCCACTAAGCTCTTCAATTGTAGTGTTGCTACGTTAGCGGGATTTTTTTATTCAAATATCTACCACTATTTTCGATTAGTAACGTTCGCCTTAATTAATTTGTTATTAACTAAAGTAAATATTACTATTCGAAAATAGCGGGTTTTCTGAATAAAAAATCCGCTAAATTGGCAACACTGCAGTAGAGAGGCGATATTCGCATCTTGATCTATGAATTCGCGTCTAAAGCGTGATTTTTTGCCTCAAAAGTTCCGAAAATCTATCGGTATTAAGCGGGATCGCGTAATAACCGTTCGCGTATTAAACATGATCCTGTTGCATAAACCTTATGGGCGAGGTTGAAAGAACCGAAAAAAATCTGTGTATTAACCGTGAGCGTGTTAACCCGGTTCGACTGTATTTTCGTTCGTGGTTATAGTGTTTTTCGTGCATTAAGAAACATTTGTTTTATTTTAACAGCGTATGTTTCACTTTCAAAAAATTTCGTATCTAGTATTGGGACACAAATTCTTTTTATTTTACTTACTCAATACTTTCAGTTCGATTGCGACTTTGTAATCAATGCAGCGTCTTCCTCTAATAAAGCGGATGTTATTGGTTCCGGTTTTGTTCATCCGTGTCCTGCTCGTAGCACTTGCATTATTCCTTAACTGTACTTTAAATGCTTCATTACTTACCTGCCATTTTCCATTAATTATCGTACGTACTATCCATAAAAAGGTAAGATTTATATTTTTCTTCTTTTAGGTAGCTTTCATTACAAAAAGCTACCTATTGCAGCCGTTCGGAGGAAAGCGATTTCAAAAAATTTTGGTATATTTTCATCGATCCTGACCCCCAGACCCCGAAACCACCCTCCGTTCAAAAGTTGATATATATATATATATATATATATATCCGTATATATATATATATATCTGAACTTTGTCATACTGTAACTCTCGAATTTATGAACCGATTTGGATGTAATTCGGTATGTACATAGTACATACCAATGTCTCGACCGAGTTCGTTGGCCAGCTTCATCCGCCATTTTGTTTTAAAATGGCGGCCATTTAAAATTTTCTTAAAAATTTGAAATTTGAAATGTGGTACCAAAGAATTGAAAATGGAAAAATATTTTTTTCTTATGTATTTGACCTTTATACAAAGATTCTGGAGCAGTTTTTGTTTCGTCTATATCTTAAAAAATGGCTGAGTTATAGCATTTTGAATTTCTAGCGTGGCCGACATTTTGAAACGTCCTGAATTTTGTCACGCGATAAAAGGCGTATTTATGAACCGATTTGGATGTAACTTCGTTTGTACATAGTACATACCAATGTCTCGACCGAGTTCGTTGGCCAGCTTCATCCGCCATCTTGTTTAAAAATGGCAGCCATTTAAATTTTTAAGAAAAATTTAAATTTGAAATGTGGTACCAAAATATTGAAAATTGAAAAAATATTTTTTTCTTATGTATTTGACCTTAATACAAAGATTCGGGAGCAGTTTTTGTTTCGTCTATATCCCAAAAAATGGCTGAGTTATAGCATTTTGAATTTCTAGCGTGGCTGACATTTTGAAACGTCCTGATATTTGTCACGTGATAACAGGCGTATTTATGAACCGATTTGGATGTACTTTGGTGTGTACATAATACATACAAATATCTCGACCGAGTTCGTTGGCCAGCTTCATCCGCCATCTTGTTTCAAAATGGCGGCCATTTAAAATAATTTAAAAAATTTAAAATTTAAAATGAGATACCAAAATATTGGAAAATGTAAAAGATTTTTTTGTATGTGTTTGACCTTAATACAAAGATCCCGGAACAGTTTTTGTTTCGTCTATATCTAAAAAAAATGGCTGAGTTATATCGTTTTGAATTTCTATTGTGGCTGACATTTTAAAACGACCTGATTTTTGTCACGCGATAACAAGCGTATTTATGAACCGATTTGGATGTTACTTGGTCTGTACATAGTACATACCAATATCTCGACCGAGTTCGTTGGCCAGCTTCATTCGACATCTTGTTTCAAAAGGGTTGCCATTTTAAAAAAAATTAAATTTAAAATTTAAAATGAGATATTAAAAAATTGGAAAATGAAAAAGATTTTTTTATGTGTTTGACCTTGATACAAAGATTCCGGAGCAGATTTTGTTTCTGAAAATTTGTTCTTTTGTTTATATCTTAAAAAATGGTTGAATTATAGCACTTTGAATTTCTAGTATGGCTAACATTTTGAAACGATCTTGTATTTGTCACGCGATAACACACGTATTCGCCTATTTCCATGTGAGAAAGCATGTGGATGGTATACATCAACATCTCAGCCAAATATGAGTTACTTTAAATAAAAGCAGCTTGGATAAAGCTGACTAATTTCGTGAAATTCTCATTCATAATGATTTAGTATTGATAAAAATTAGTATTGAATCTCCTATATTCGGTTTCCACTAAATTGAGTTTCTTGTGTTTGAATAATATAAGTTGGCTTTTTTAAAATAAGGTATTTGAAAGCTACCTCTTCCTCCCGGCACTGGCCGGAAGGACTTTTTTTTTTTTTCAGTGGCTGTCAACTTTTGTACAGCGTCTAATGGTTTGCCGCAAAAAGTTTTAAAGATCCTTAAATTATTATCATTTCTCTATTTATCTAGGAAGTGTTTTAAACTATTAAACAAGAAAGACAAATCATGCGTCAAACATTGATTATGAAACACTTTCCAACACTTCCAGAATAAATAAACAAAACTTCGCCGTCCGATTAATTTGTGCAGCTAATGTATATGATCTATCTGTTTGTATATATTCCACATAGTATGCTAAAATTTAATTTAGTTAGATGAAGTATAACGAAGATTAAAATTCACCTTTAGCAGTTTCTAGCAATACAGGGAAATGTACACTGTAAAAAAAAAATCTGTAAAGTTACTAAAGTTTTTCTAGGAAACTGGGATTCCAAGAACTTTTCATGTAACGGCAACAACAAAAATTCCTGTAACAGCGTCTGTTACAGGAATTTTTCTTGTTGCCGTTACATAAAAAGTTCTTGGAATCCCAGTTTCCTAGAAAAACTTTAGTAACTTTACAGATTTTTTTTTACAGTGTACTTGAATTCTTTTGTACAGCCATTTATAGTACGTGCAGATTTTTATACGCGCCACATATTAAGCTCAAATTTAATTCAGGCAAAAGCCTTCTCAAAACAACTGAAATCACATTTCCGGGAATTACCAGAAATAGGTGACTGTGTATCCAATTTTTAGCATAGCCTAGTATATGGTTTTGTTTAAATTCTGCAAGCATCTCTTAATATAACTAAATATAGAGCTGAGCTTGAAAATACATAACTCAAATTAAAATAGCACCTTTAACGGATTCACGCTCATTTTCAGTAATGCTTACGAATTCTTTTGTGTAGCCCTGTACATGGTGTATATAATTTATAACACACCAGATAGTACACAAAAATTTAGTTAACATTAAAACGCATGCCATAATCGAAAATGCTCTTCAGCAGTCATTCCTAATAGACAATACTTCGGATACAGTCTTGTATCCGAAATCTATTATGTATCTCAGCAAATGAACGATAAATGTGATGCAAATCATATTCAACTGGAAACATCTTGTAGTAAACCTCAGTAATGTATTTCAATTGCATCATGTTTAAAATAGTGGCAATACAAAATAAGCTGCAGTTTTTCTCCGTAAACCATTACATAACCTCTTTTGTGTGATATTGTAAATGAAAGATATATGCTTTGCACCTCATATTCTACAGAAAGGATGTTTTAGTGCATCTCAGAAATTCATATCAATTTTATTATGTTTGTAACAGAGTAATATCATTAAAATATGCCGCAAAAGATTTTTCTTCATGGACCATAATATAAGGGAATACTTTTGATTTCCCTGTACGCGTGCTGGAAGCGCTACACATAACATTTTCTATAGTAACCATGTCTAGTGCACATTAATAATGTATATAAATTTCATTACGTTTAAAATTGTGTAACACACTTAAAATACACCGAAAATATTTTTTCGCCGTAGACCATAACGTAGCGGAATAATTTTGAGTACCTCTGTAATTGAATTATGAATGCTACACACTTCATTTTCAATGCCGAACATGCTATATGGCAAACCTCAATAACGTCTATCAATTACATGTAAATCCAACTGTAATTACGAAGTTAGAGCAATGGATAGTCAGACGACAGACAGACAAACCGAATCATAAACACTTTTCAACTATGTTGGAAAGTGTTAAAAACAGGAAAGTGCGAGTAAGAGTCTCTAATCGGTTCCGTGCCGTTATGTGACATATGTGCTTTGTTTTCATATTGAGGGCCCGAGGTTTCGGGCCCGAGGTTTCGGGCCCTGGCTCCATTGGTTTTCAGTGCTTCCGAAGGATTCTTTTTTCCGTTATCCTGTTATTTTACATCGCTGTTCTGATATTAACTTTCTTTTTCGTTCATATTTAGTTTTATTTACTTTTGGGGCTGACCTTCTTTAGATCTACATAGGGATCTACACTATAAGCGGTGACCAGTGGTCAATTCCTAAACCATTAGTCATAGACATGTAGTTCCAATTAAAAAAAATGTTTTAAATGAGGGAAAAAAAGCGGTTTGGGTCAATAAAAACATTTCTTTAAAAAGTTACGAAATTTGAATTTTTATACGGTCGTCCGGTACTATAAGTTATATTTAGTAAAACACTAAGTAAGACTTTTCTGCGATTAAAATTGACCGAGTAATAGCTGTTTAAAGTTGAATCCTCTTTTTTGCTGCATAATAGGAGTCATTCACAAATTTACTAGAAATATAAATAATCGTCAGATATAAAAAAATAATTGTTGAGACTAAATTTAATATTACAATATTCATTCTATTACAATATTCATCTGTTTTCATTCTGACATATTAACGCAACACCAGCGGATGTTGGGTTGACGCAACAGTAAAATTAAATGTCTATGCTTAAATTTTCCACTAAGCCACCACTGCTTTAGAATTAAAAATTTTGCTTTATTTAAAAATAGAAACTTTGATCACTAAATTAAGCAAAGAATTTCTTTCAAAATTTGTAGTGGCAAACGCTTTTCTGCAAAAATGTTGAAGATACCTATGTTATAGTTTCGGTGGTTAATGGGTTAAAGAAGAATATAAAAGTTGTACTTAAAATATAAGTTAAAAAATAACATCATTTTTTTAAATGATATTATGAAACAGTCGCAATTATTTACAGTATGATAAATATTTTAAAATGCTACTAGATTATATAATCTAAAACTTAATTAATAAAAATAAAAGTTATCTTAAAACTTGCTCGAAGTGACTCCTTTCAGCTGCAATGCACAAATGTTCACGCGAAATAAATTCTTTTAATACTTTAAGCACTTTGTGTCTGATCTCTCGAAGCATAGTCCAACTCATCTGTGTTCAAATGCAAATTGGCATAAGTTATGCAATTCAAAGTTTCAGAACTTGGTTAATTTTAATGTTAGATGAAAGAGACTTTTTATATTATTTTTTAATGTAATAGGAAAATTTTATTAAAAATCACTAATAGAACCGGAGGACCAGATAAAAAATTTAAATTTTGTAGCTTTTTAAGAAATATACACTGTAAAATAAAATCTGTAAAGTTACTAAAGTTTTTCTAGGAAACTGGGATTCCTAGAACTTTTTATGTAACGGCAACAACAATACTTCACGTAACAGACACACTTTGGCGCCGAAATCAAAAAATCTGTAAGGTTACTAAGAATTTTTTTAGGAAACGGGGATGCCTAGAACTTTTGATGTAACTGCAACCAGGGTTACAGATAAAATTTTAGTAAAGTTACTGTAATTTTAGCAGATTCATTTGTAAAGTTACAGATTTCAGTAGCTTTACAAAAACTAATTTTGTAGATTTGCAGCTTTTTTTTTTTGTACAGTTAGATATGAAAGTTTAGTAAGCATGTAACTTTACATCTGTAGAACTACGGAATTTTTTTACAGTGTACTTATTGATCCAAACGACTTTTAAAATAATTTTTTCGTAACTTAATACATTTTTTAATTGGAACTATGTCAATGACTAACGGTTTAGAAATTAAATTAGCCATTGGACACTGTGCCGAGAGTGGTCACCTTGTATAACATATCTCTTTAAAGCTATAAGGCCTTCTTTCGTGCTAAATTTCAAGATTGTAGTTCAACGGGAAGTATCCTGAACTGTTAAAATGTGGAGCAAACTGTCAAGTTATTCACCCGTTTTTATAGAAAACGATTATTTGGTCATATTATGAAGCGTCCACATTGACCATAATAGAAATAAATTACGGTTTTGTAGCTCTTGAAATTATCATCATTAAAATTTTTTACCTTTATTCTGACTGTACGTTTACTAAAATAAAATAACTTGTGGGTTTACGATTCATTAAGTATCTGAGTCTACAGTGCCCCATACCTGTTTACTTGACCCTGGGTCCCGAAGTGTAAAAAAAAAATTAACCTATATACACTATAAATTATTCCTCATTTTTTAACAAATAATTTCCGTACTCCTAGAAAACATGTTTAGAGGTCTGTTTAGGACAATTTTCATTCACGAGACTCGGGGCTGGTTTTCACTCTTTCCGGACCGGACGCGGATGTTACTTTTTCCTGAAGATTCGGGCAATGCCAGACTTTCTTATTCCGAGCCAAGCCGGTTCTCAACTTCATTCTTGCTAGAGGTCTGTACGGAGCTCTAATTTTCAGAACCGTGCCCAATAAACTCGTATCAAAATCATGGTCCGGACCGAACTGGCCCGTGCAAAAATCAGTAAAATTTGGCCCTGTCTAGCAATCTTTGAAAAAAATTATTACTTTTTTTAATCACCATTATTCTACAATTAAAAATATTTTAAAAGAGTAGTACATATATATTGCCAGGCAAATAATAATAAAAAAAAACTACAGTACAATAAAACACGCGAAAATGAACCTATCCATGACGGAATCCTGTCCTGAACGGAAAAATGTCTTGGTCCGCGCAAAGTGAATATAAATAATCCGTGTGAAAATAATGTAATACATTTACAACAGACGCGGACGATGTATCTACTAAGAAAGGAATCTGCGTATAACGGATTTTTCTTCTCCCCTGTATGCGATAACGTTTCAGAATATTTTATTGTATAGCTTTTTTCAGATTTTCAAGTCTCGAAGCCATGGAATATGCTATAACGATATTAATGATAAATCAGATATTTACATGCAAATAGAGATTCTTTAAAAAATCAATTTTGTTTCGGGGCACTATTTTGGAAAGGATACAATTTTACATCGCAGCACAGGGCACTTTTTAAAAAATGAAGAATATATGTAAAATAAAGCTGAAATAAGTATTTTTTGGCATAATCTCTTGAACAACACAATTTTTAACAATATCGGTGAAAAATTTATGTTTTGTAGAGAGTCAGTCCGGCCGGGATGGGATCGGACCGAGCATTTAGCTTTTATATGCAACGGGCAAATACATTTTAGGTAGATTTCGTATGAAATACTACCTATTGGGATCGTTCCTATGTTGGAATTTCTGAACAATTTTTGCAGATCTACACTGATCATGACCCCTAGAACCCAAAACCACCCTCAGCAAAAAACTTTATCTATCTATCTATCTATCTATTTATATCACTTTCTTCTGGACACGATAACTTTCGTAATTCTGCACCAATCTCTTCCAAACTGATACATAAAATCAAAGGGCATAAAATCTCGGCCAAGTTCGTTAATGGACAAAATCGGACCAAGGGGATGGAAATAGGGAGGGGTTTTGTGAAAACCGGAAACCCCCCATAACTTCTTAAATTTTGTACATATCAAATCAGTTTAAAGTTTTTATTACTTCTAAGAATAGGGTCAAAATTTTATGTATCACAGATTTTTGATAAAGTTAAAAATGGGCTCAAGGGTCGCAAAAAAATAGGGTTTTTGGGAGAAAAAAAAAATCATAACTTCGTCAATTCTCAAGATATCAAATCCTGTTAATTTTATCTTGAATCTCCTTAACATTATCTACAACTTTTATATTCACAAGTTTTTGATAGGACCAATTCGTACCTCAAAAAAAATTAAAAACGAAAATAAAAAGGGGGTTTGAAGAAGTAAAAAATCCATAACTCCGTCAATTCAAAAGATATAAAATCCCCATGAATTTATCATATATCTTCTTAATATTGTCTACAACATCTATATAGACCAGTTTTGGATAGGACCAATTCTTACAGCAAAAACAAATTAAAAATACATAGCGGTTGAAGAAAAAAAAATCCCTGCCGGCCCGGCCTACAGGCAGAGGTAGATTTCGAAGTCAAATATACTAATTTCACAAACAAAAACTAAATCATGATTATAGATAAATCCACTTTAACAATTTTATCTGGCCGCTCTTGACGAGTTTTTATTTCATTTTCATATAATAGCTGGTTTTATCAGAATCATGTTAGGGCGGTATTCAAAAAAATACTTTTCCATGCTCAACAACTCGAAATTTTCTGGCATAATTCCAGATTCATTTTTAATTAAAAAAAAATATGAAACTTGCTGACGTGATTTTTGAAGAGATTTATAAGCGACCTGTGTTTTTATTTTTTGTTCAATTAATTAAAACTTGATATATAAACAATTATTTTCTCAGAAGGACAATATTTTTCGTTTCTAACACAATCGCTTCGGGAAATTCCGTTCAAAATGCCCACTTTGACATCATTTTTTGAAATATATTCTGCCTCTATCTAAAAATCGATTATTACGGTACATTATATAGTTTCTGAATAAGCGAATCTACCAATTAAATGCGTTTGAGAGCAAAAATCAATTTAAAAACCAGTCAGAAAATAAGCAGTTTGGATTTAAGCGCATCCTTAATACAATGATTTTTCCAACACAATCCGCTTCGGTAAATTCGGTTCAAAATGCCCTTTTTAACAGCATTTAAAAAAATATATTCTGCCCCTATCAGAAAATCGACCATTACGGTACATTATATAGTTTCTGAGTAAGAAAACGTACCAATTGGGAGCCTTTGAGAGCAAAAATGAATTGTAAAATGAGTCAGAAAATAAGCAGTTTGGATTTGAAAACACCCTTACTAAGATCATTTTCTACTTCAACCGGTATGTATTTTTAATTTGTTTTTGCTCTAAGAATTGGTCCTATCCAAAACTCGTCTATATAGATGTTGTAGACAATATTAAGAAGATATATGATAAATTCATGGGGATTTTATATCTTTTGAATTGACGGAGTTAAGGATTTTTTTCTTCTTCAAACCACCTTTTTGTTTTCGTTTTTAATTTTTTTTGCGGTACGAATTGGTCCTATCAAAAACTTGTGAATATAAAAGTTGTAGATAATGTTAAGGAGATTCATGATAAAATTAATTGGATTTGATATCTTGAGAATTGACGAAGTTATGGATTTTTTTCTTCTTCAAACGCCCTTTTTGTTTTCGTTTTTAATTTTTTTTTGCGGTACGAATTGTTCCTATCAAAAACTTGTGAATATAAAAGTTTTAGATAATGTTAAGGAGATTTATAATAAAATTAATTGAATTTGATATCTTGAGAATTGACGAAGTTATGAATTTTTTTGTCCCAAAAACCCTATTTTTTGCGCCCCTTGAGCCCATTTTTAACTTTATCAAAAATCTGTGATACATAAATTTTTGGCCCTATTTTTAGAAGAAATAAAAACTTTAAACTGATTTGATATGTACAAAAATTAAGAAGTTATGGGGGGTTTTCTGTTTTCACAAAACCCCTCCCCATTTCCCTCCCCTTGGTCCGATTTTGCCCATTAACGAACTTGACCGAGATTTTATGCCCATTGATTTTATGTATCAGTTTGGAAGAGATTGGTGCAGAATTACGAAAGTTATCGTGTCCAGAAGAAAGTGATATATATATATATATAGATAGATAGATAGATAGATAGATAGATAGACAGATAGATATATATATATATAAAGTTTTTTACTGAGGGTGGTTTTGGTATCTAGGGGTCATGATCGGTGTAGATCTGCAAAAATTTTTCAGAAATTCCAACATAGGAACGATCCCAATAGGTAGTATTTCATACGAAATCTACCTAACATCTAAGTACGGGTGTATTCAAATCCAAACTGCGTATTTTCTGACTCATTTTACAATCCATTTTCGCTCTCACAGGCTTCCAATTGGTACGTTTTCTTACTCAGAAACTATATAATGTACCGTAATAGTCGATTTTTTTTATAGAGGCAGAATATATTTAAAAAAATGCTGTTAAAGTGGGCATTTTGAACCGAATTTCCCGAAGCGGATTGTGTTGGAAAAATCATTGCATTAAGGATGCACTCAAATCCAAACTGCTTATTTTCTGACTCATTTTTAAATTCATTTTTGCTCTCAAACGCATTTAATTGGTAGATTCGATTATTCAGAATGTATATAATGTGCCGCAATGATCGATTTTTTGATAGAGGCAGAATATATTTCAAAAAATGATGTCAAATTGGGCATTTTGAACGGAATTTCTAGAAGTAATTGTGTTATCACTTTCTTCTGGACACGATAACTTCTGCAATTCCGCACAAATCTCTTCCAAACTGATACATAAAATCAAGGGACATAAAATCTCGGTCAAGTTCGATAATGGGCAAAAGCGGACAAAGGGGATGGAAATAGGGAGGGGTTTTGTGAAAACCGAAAAAAACCCATAACTTCTTAATTTTTGTATATATCAAATCAGTTTAAAGTTTTTATTACTTCTAAACATAGCGCCAAAAATTCATGCATCAAAGATTTTTGATAAAATTTAAAATAGACTCAAGGGGCGCAAAAAATAGGGTTTTTGAGAGAAAAAAATTCCTTACTTCGTCAGTTCTCAAGATATCAAATCCAATAATTTTATTATACATCTCCTTAATATTATCTACAACTTTTATATTCACAAGTTTTTGATAGGACCAATTCGTACCGCAAAAAGAAAATTAAAAACGAAAACAAAAAAGGGGGTTGAAGAAGTAAAAAATCCATAACTCCGTCAATTCACAAGATATAAAATCTCCATGAACTTATCATATATCTTCTTAGTATTGTCTTCAACATTTATATAGACAAGTTTTTGATAGGGCAAATTCTTACAGAAAAAACAAATTAAAAAAACATAAGGTTGAAGAAAAAAATCATCTTATTAAGGGTGCATTCAAATCCAAACTGTCCATTTTCATACTCATTTTTAAATTCATTTTTGCTCTCAAACGCATCTAATTGCTAGATTCTCTTACTCAGAAACTATATAATGTACAGTAATGATCGATTTTTTGATAGAGGCAGAATATATTTCAAAAAATGATGTCAAAGTGGGCATTTTGAACGGAATTTCCCGAAGCGATTGTGTTAGAAACGAAAAATATTGCCCTACTGAGAAAATAATTGTTTATTAATCAAGATTTAATTAATTGAAAGAAAAATAAAAACGCATGTCGCTTATAAATCTTTTCAAAAATCACGTCAGCATGTTTCATATTTTTTTAAAATTAAAAATGAATCTGAAAATGCGCCAGAAAATTTCGAGTTGTTAGGTATGGAAAAATATTTTTTTAATAACGCCTTAACATGATTCTGATAAAACCAGCTATTGTATAAAAAAGAAATAAAAACTCGTCAAAAGCAGACAGATAAAACTGTTAAAGTGAATTTATATCTAATAATGATTTATTTTTTGTTGGTGAAATTAGTATACTTAACTTCGAAATCTAGCTCTGCCTGTAGGCCGGGCCGGCAGGGATTTTTTTTTTTTTTTTTGTACGGGACGGGTGGGGCTTGGGCTAAGCTTTTAGCTTTCCTACCAGGCCGAACCTGTTTCGGGTCGAACTTTTAACTTTTATACTCGATTGGGGCAAAAAAATCTACAGATCGGGCCAGACTAGCCAGATTCTGTAAATTTCGGCCCGTGAAGATCGAAAAATAATTGAGTCGATAGAAAGTTATGCGCAAAAAATCATTGAAAAACTATTTTTGATGTTCAAGGTATGTTTAAGTAATTTTGTTATCAATATACTACAGTAGCGCTCAAAAATATTTTGACAACCTTATATTCTCTCTTATTTTACTTAATATAAAAATGTAAAAGAAAATATAGTCTCTATAATAGAGAACACTATGACTGTAGTTATTCAAATGTATCAAGTTTCAAGTTGTTTGTTTACATTCGGCGCCACCGAAGAAATATGACTCCTCCTTAGCTCAAAAGTATTTTGACAATTAGTTTGCATTTAATCGTTGAAGGTGTCAGTGGCGCTATAGCTTCGATTAATGTTTATATTGACTTACTGTTATTAATTTTAAGGATCAGGAATACCGAAATGTAAAAAAATATTGAAGTGATTCTAGAAAAGACGCTGTAAATGCACTTAAGAAAGGTAGACTGCAAGCAGAATTAGCTCGTTCTTTTAACGTGTCTCGGAAACTTGTTATTACATGGAATAAAGTTTTTAATAAACAGAAATACATCGAAAATAAGCCTCAAAGTGGCCATCAGAAAAAAAACAACTTGCAATGTTGGCTGTATTATAAAAATGATATCTACAAGTGATTGTCGTAAGTTCGCTCTAATAATAAAAAATGAATTGAAAGAAAATTACGGCATAGACATACACGTTTCATCAGTCAAACGACGCCTAAACCTCAATGCTTTACATGGCAGAAGTCCAGCAAAAACACGTACTATCTAATTTAATAAGAATAAGAAGGCTAGAGTTGCATTTGTAAAACGTCATAACCCTTACAGGGGCAAAGCAATTCCATTGCTGAAGTGTTGAAATTAATGACTGACACCAGAATTTTGGTTTAAAAAAATTCGGTTTATTATGTGTGTGAAATATAGCTTTTTCTTATTTAGAAATAAATTTGTTTTCAAATTCCGGTGTCAATCATTAATTTCCTCACTTCAGCAATGGAATTGCTTTGCCCCTGAAAGGGTTACGCCGTTTTACAAATGCAACTCTAGCCTACCTATTCTTAGTAGATAACAAACGTGTTTTTGCTGGTCTTCTGCCATGTAAACCATAGAGGTTTAGGCGTCGTTTGACTGATGAAACGTATAGGGGAGACCGGGGGAATGGCGACACCTTAAGGGAATTTAAATTTTTTCACCTCGAAAAAATGTTTATTTTTTAATAGTAAAAATTCTAAAGCTGAATCATGGTCTTTAGTATCTGTATAAATTTAACCGTAATCATAACTGTAAAGTAAGCATACATAAAAAAATATTTTTTAAAGCTCTGCACAGTGGCGGGATTACCCAGGACACTGGGGTAATTCCGCCACTGTACCCGGGTAATGCCGCCACTCTTTAATGACCTAGTACATGAATCAAATGGATACTAGGAAACACACAACCTACTTAAAATAGTTAGAAAGCAATGTAATTGAGCAGAATAGTGGTTAAGCTTACAATTTACTTCATATTGCAAAAGTCACTCTGCTGAATCGGCTCCACTACATTAAACTGAGACCATTTCTCACCCGATTTGCATGGCGGCGGCATTACCCCGAGAGGACAATATGGCGGAAATCCCCAAGCAAAGCCGAAAGAAGAACCGAACTTGTTCATTACATTGCATCAAAATGTCGGCGAATGGATGTAGATTGCGGGTCATATTATCTTAAATACCTAATGTTACAATAAAAGATGCTTATCTCTACTCATTTGAAGCTCCAAAATAACAAGCAACTAGATGAAAACTACATTTTTCACTAGAACAAACGAACGACGTACAGCAAAGTCACTCTCACTTTAGGCACTGTTTATATTGTTGGCCGCTATAGTGCAGGCACATTCACTATCTTAAACTGCCCTTAGTTTTTAAACTAGGTGGGGTGGCGGCATAACCCGGGTTGGCGTCATTCCCCCGGTCTCCCCTATGTCTATGCCGTAATTTTCTTTCAATTCATTTTTTATTATTACAGCGGACTTACGACAATCACTTTTAGATGTCATTTTTATAATACAATCACCATTGCAAGTTGTTTTTTTTCGGACGGCCACTTTGAGGCTTATTTTCGATGTATTTCTGTTTATTAAAAACTTTATTCCATGTAATAACAAGTTTCCGAGGCACGTTAAAAGAACGAGCTAATTCTGCTTGCAGCCGACCATTCTTAAGTGCATTTACAGCGGCTTTTCTAGAATCACTTCAATATTTTTTTACATTTCGTCATTCCTGATCCTTAAAAATAATCACAATAAGTCAATATAAACACTAATCGAAGCTATAGCGCCACTGACACCTTCAACAATTAAATGCAAACTAATTGTCAAAATACTTTTGAGCTAAGAGGAGTCATATTTCTTCGGTGGCGCCGAATGTAAACAAACAAGTTGAAACTTGATACATTTGAATAACTGCAGTCATAGTGTTCTCAATTATAGGGAGTATATTTTCTTTTACATTTTTATATTAAATAAAATAAGAGAGAATATAAGGTTGTCAAAATACTTTTGAGCGCTACTGTATTTCTGAAATTAATAAAAAATACTTAATACTGTAAGTAAAATCTACGATCATATCCAGTAAAAGAATATTTTTAAAATATCCATTAAGGGATCTCAGGACTCTTATAGCTTCAAAAATTTCAGAATTTTAATTTTTTTATAAGGTAAACTCCGGTCCTTTCTTAACACTTTGATATAATTGTTTCCTCGAAATTCTTATTAGAACAAAAGTTATGGCTGATAGAATTGTACCCGTTCGATAGCTGAAGCGGCGTTTCCGAATCTTTCAAATCATTTTTGGACATAACTCGCAGGATATCTCAAAAACTGCTGAATATTTTTTCATGAAATTTTCAAAACATATATTTCACGTTAGTCTGTATAAACTAAACCTAAAATTTCATTTTTATTGTTAAAATATATATATATATATATATATATATAGGTGATTATACTGTTGGAATTTTCAAAATTTTGTATTAGCTAAATACAACTTTGTATTAAAAAATATAAAAATGCTTTAAAAACAAATTTACTTAAGTTCAGGGTAATTATTATAATCTGAAGTATAGGGGAGAGTAGCCGAATTTGGACCACTTCACATATTTTCAGGTGCAACTCGCTTAATTTTTGGAATATCTGAAAAATATCCCTACGCGGGGTCAATCTATTCATCTATTAACTAAATAAATATTTAGACCAATTTCTTTTTGAAAACCTGAAGTTTTATTTTAATTTGAAAAATTTGTCAAAAGTTGTCCAAATTCAGAAACTGGTCGCCCAAGTTGGACACCAGTCTCCTAAATTGGACCAAACAACATCAGGTTGTTTTAATGACTAGGGAATATAACTAATTTTATTAAAATCAAAGTTTGCGTTTAATGAAACAACCAAACAAAATAACAGCAATGAAATTTAATGAAATCAAATACCGAAAATAAGAGCAATTGTTTTAAATTAAAATATATTCAAAATGTAAATCAAAGCTATCAGTAATTAAAAATAGAAATTATAGAACTAATTGTCAGTTACTTGAATATCATGTAAGAAATGATGCAAAGCTTACACATGAATTTCGTTTATTCATTTTTTATTCCAGTGCACACAACATGGAACCGTATTTGGCAATCTGAACACTGTATTATTTCTGCTATTTTATTTTTCTTACAAATTAGGCAAAAACAATCATCACTGTCTAAATTTTTCCTTTTAGATTTTGAATCATTAGACATTTTTTTTAAAGAGAAGTTTTCTTTACATTATGTTTGTAGTTTTCCCTTCCATCATTTTCTTTTCAATTGCATTACGCCTATTTTATAAAACTTGATGTTCTAATTGCTTTTGTGCGGTGAGAGCTTCCCTTTTGTTGTTTTTTTCAGTTCAAGGTATACTTTATATGGCAAAGATGTTAACACAACTGTTTTCTTGCTCCCTCTGTACTTTGATTTAACTGAATTTCGCAAGAGAGATAACATTTCTAATGATTCTTTGGCTTTTGGGGGCAATTTGTAGCTAGTTGCAGCCTTCTTGCAGGTGAATTTCTTCACAACCCACTCTCTCTTTTTCGTTTCCTATATCTTTAACAGCTTTTGCTGTTACGGGTGTTTTTATTCCGGATAGTTTGCCTGTTTCGTTTTCAACATTTTTCAGTTATATTAATAAAATGTTTTAAAAATATGCTCTATTGAAAAAAAAATACGCTACGATTAATGAAACGCAAAACATTATTTTATTTAAACAGGGTTGAATTCAGGGGTCCACTCGGGGCTTTGAAATAACCCCTTACCCCGGAAGGTTTGAGATTTTATGCGTTGGCAAAAAAGTGTAATTCCACCCTCCAGAACTGTGAAAAGTCTGCCCCCCCCCTCACGGATCACGAAATATCCTCCTGGAGGAAAATGTTTGAATTCGACTCTGTAAATCAAATACGCCATAGGAATAAGAATTCAAAGAAAATACAAATACATATTCAATATAAAACGAATTGCAAACAAAATTTATAACATAAACATATAAAAATATTTTTACGTTTATATAGGTCTAAACTGTATAAAAAATTGATCCAGGTAAAAAAAAAACTTGCATGGAGATAGTAATCCATCATAAAATACATTAAAAAAAATAGTGTACAAAGTGTACAGCCCTCAAAATTCATTATTTACTTTTCAAATTTATGATTGTATATCTGGTCCAATTTAAGCAACTTAAATTGGCCCAATTTAGACAACTCCGCGTTTTTTTTTTTTTTTTTTTTTTTTTTTTTTTTTTTTTTTTTTAAACAGATAATCTCAAGACTAAGAACAAAAACCAAATCAAACAAATCCGCGTGAAAAATATGCGCAATAAACAGATGAATTTAGATATGTAAGGTCAGTCTGCCTAAATGAGACACGATTCCCCGTAGTTTTGTCGCATTTAGGGTATATTTGGGATTTTATTATATAAATGTATATTTTATTAAGCAACAAATTACTGAATACTGTACCTTTAGTTAAAAACTAACTTGTTTTGTAGAAATTTAATAATTATCTGTAGTATAAAACCACAATATAGGATTGTCGCATTTAGGTCATTTTTGTCGCATTTATGGCAGCTAAAACCTAAATGCGACGTTCATAGTCCTAAATGTGATAATTCATTTTATATATGACAATTCATCTGAAAAAGTTCATTTAACGATTAACAGCTGTGACAGAAAATTGCTACATTACAACGGTGAGCGGTCTGCGAAACCATTCAATTGAATGATGAATAAAATGCGCGATTAATTCATAAAATACTGTTTTCACACTAAACTGTTTGTACAGTACTATTTCTAATACAATTTCGATTTTTCAAACATTTCAAACAACAGTACTAGGCTCCAAATGAAGCAAAATTTCGCTGTATCGATAATTAAACTGGAAATTAAAAGTTAAACTGTGAAAATTTTAAAAAAGCAGCTCTAACAGCAGTTAAGGGTTAACTGTAATTATTTTTTGATTTAATTAACCCTTAACTGCTGTGGCAAGAATTGTTGCATAACTAGTGTGAGCAGTCCCCGAGACCACTTGATTAAAAGATTAATGAAAGTCTCTATTAACTCACAGGGTAACTGACAGGGTAACTCTATTAACTCACAGGGGTTTTTGTACTAAAATTTAAGTACAGGACTATTATAATTAAACTTTTCAATATTATTCTTGAAATATTTATAACGGCGCAGCACCGTGCTGTGTGTCAATTTTACACTGTTAATATGCAAAAGTTATTTGAATGCTGCATATAATGCCTAATATAAATAACCCTCAAATAAATAAATTCGTTGCTAATATAAAAAGCTCTTATCCCTCTTTGCCAAAGAGCTATGACCATAACTACAATTAAATGATTATCGTAGAAAACATCGTTTAAAATTCGCGAAATTCGGGCGTCAATATTAACCCATAATTTATACACCAGTGCGATTTGGGTTTCCGTAACTTCAACTCCGCATAATTTTGCTGGCAGTCTGGTGATAATGAAATATAACTACATGATCCATATACGAAATTCAATAAGGAATCCAAATGAAATATTTGATTTTATCAAAATTCTTACTTTGTGAATGAAAAATGCGCATTAATTAAAGACGCCGACATTTCGGTCGGTGCGAATTCACAGTGTGGAGCTTACGAGTTAACCTTTAACTGATGTTACCGTCTCTCAAACCGTGGCTTTTTTCAATTTTTTAGTTTAACTTGCAATTTTCAGTTTAACTACAAACACTACCGAAATTTTGTTCGTTTGAAAATTTAGTACTATCACCAGAGACTTTTGAATAGGTGATATTCAATTATACCAGTCCTGTGCAAAAAGTTTAGCACAAAAACACCATCCTATGAGTTAATCGTGCCTTTTATTCATCTTTCGATGTAGCGGTCTCACAGACCGCTTCACACTAGTTATGTGACAATTTCTGTGACATCAGTTAAGGGTTAAAAAACTATTTAAAAGATATTTATAATATTGTTAACTAGACTATTTATTGCATATAACTTTATTTATATGACAAATATATCAACCTTAGAAATAGATAAAATCGTACAATATTTCTTATAATTCTGATTAAGCCAAAGAGAAGCTCTGTGCCTGATATTCTGTTGCACCCCCCCCCCTTCCCCTCTTCATTTTCCCTGCACTTTCTCAAAAAATTAACATTTTCTGTACTTAAAAATACGTATATGAAAACAAATATTCATTTAGATAAACATGGTTTTATTTATTTTTTATCTATTACTAATTTAAAAGTAGAAAATGTCGATTATAACGAATAAAAGGTAAAAACATAATTAAAATATCAGATTTTATAACAGTGCTAACAAAAATTATGACTCCTAAACCAGGGAATAACTCAGTTGCATCAAGTTTTAATCGGAGACAGCATTTAAGCTACCGAATGGTATAATATTGGTAAAACTAACTTTCTTAACCGCATTAAAATAAACATAAATTGTTTTCAATCTACACAAGATTTTCCAGAATTTTCATTATGTAAAATTATTGCAAATTTCTTAATCATATGTCCATATTATGTTAATGGAATAGATAATGCGTTTCTTGCACCTTTTTTTTATTAAAAATTTTAAAGAAGCGTATTTTTCTTTTTTGATCGTATTAAACACATATTTAAACAGCTGGTTAAAGAAAAGGGTCAATGGAGGATTATGCTGGCTCAACACAGCTTAATTAAACATAAAATTTGATTTAAATATCATTTTAACACAATATATACAAAATCCCATACAAACTTCTACTTTAATCTTCTAAATGTTTCGCCGCATTTACAACAATATGTATGTTATTGTACGCTATTAGGCACAGGCTGAAAAGAAGCTTTCCTAAATGCATAGTCAACTTCAAATTCTAAACCGGAAACTGATCGCCTTTTCTTAGTTTAACTGGTCAGGTAACTGAAACAGACAACGTAGCTCTTGACGTTTCTATGGTTATTTGATCTTCAAAATTAAAAAATAAACACCGTGAGCCACTTTCGGAAATTTTTGTCGCATTTATGAAACATGGGGGCGATGTAAAATGAATAATGTGTATTTGATTGGAAATTTCTTTAAAAAAAACCCGTTTTACATGCAAAAAAATGTTTCGGGTTTTGTTTATGAAGTTCGTATGCTTCATTATATAGCATTTATTTACGATTCTTGCATTAAGATTTTATTTAAACGAACATTGTCGCATTTAGAGATTATCACATTTAGGCGGACTGACCTTATATGAAAACATAACAACTTACCTTAGTTTTAAAGTATTCACTTGTTTAATAGGAAAAAAATAGATCAAATCAGCTAATTTTAGGTTTTTTAAAATTGTCTGAAAACAACACACGGTAGGCGGGTGCATCTTCTAATCATAAAGGACGTCATTCTGATGAGTAGGATTTCAGCGGTAGATGACGTCTCTTTCTGCAATTAACGACAGAATAGCAACGGTCCATTTAAAGCGGCGGTCCAAATATGGCTACTCTCCCCTAATTAGGCACCAAAAATTTCATTCTAGTTGCAAAATTTATTTCGTAATCCTGCGCGTAACCTGTTATACCATTTTTCTGCTCGACAAATGTCTGACCAGTTTGGAGCCCTCTGCAATTTTTAAAAAACATGAAATGAAAGAACATACTTATATCTTTCATCTCAACAAAAATTGTGTTTTCATATCATACACATTTTAAGGTACTAAATGTAGAAAGTGGTCCTTTTTTTCATTTTTTTTTCATTTTTAAGAGTCCTGAGACCCCTTAAAGCATAGCCTTTTCTAATCTTCAAGTTCGCAACTTTTAAAATATCCGATTTTGAATGTCTATATCTCAAAACCTTTGTATCTTGATTTTTTACTTTCTTCTATCTCTACAAGAAGGAAGTATTGAATTCGTGAAAATTTTCGACTCTCGGTTTTCGGCAGATTTACACGTTTTAGGGGTCAGAGATTCCGAAAAACGTGTTTTTACAAAATGTCTGTCAGTGAGTCTGTGAGTCTGTCTGTCTGTATGTGACACAAATTTTGTGGGCGCTCTATCTCAAGAACTAATGCACAGAATTTAATAAAAATTTATATTCAGGTATTCCCTAATATAAATTGGTGCTGATTAGTTTTTGGTGTAAATCGCCCAACAGGTGGCGCTGCTATGCTGCATTTTCCCGATTTCCTCAATAGGTGTATCTCAAGAACTAATGAACGGATTTTCATAAAACTTCAGATTCCATTAGTCCTTGACATGAATGAATGCTGTTTAAGTGTTGGTGTAAATCGCCTAACAGGTGGCGCTGCTATGCTGCATTTTGCAAGATTTATATAATTTCTGCAATAGCTCTATCTCAAGATCTAATGGACACATTTTCATCAAACTTCATATTCAGTTACTCTTTGATATGAAATGATGCTGACTACGTATTGGTGTAAATCGCCCAATAGGTGGCACTGCTGTGCTGCATTTTGCACTGTTTCCTCAATAGCTCTATCTCAAGAACTAATGCACGAATTTTCATCAAACTTAGATTCAAGTATACATTGATTAATGTTGCTGCAAATTATGTGTTGGTGTCGTGATTTGCGCAGTAGCTCTATCTCAAGAACTAATGCACGAATTTTCATCAAACTTAGATTCAAGTATACATTGATTAATGTTGCTGCAAATTATATGTTGGTGTCGTGATTTGCGCAGTAGCTCTATCTCAAGAACTAATGCTCGAATTTTCCCCTAACTTCATGTTCAGTTACACATTCACATAAGTTGATGATAATTAGGCTCTGTTGTAAATCACCCAATAGGTGGCGCTGATATGCAGCATTTTGCTGGATTTACACGATTTCAGCGATAATCATATCTCACGAACTAATGCATGGAATTTCATCATTTTAGAATCCTCATGATGAGCATAGATTTCTATTTAACCCTAGATCTACCGGGAATTTTATTCAAGTTTTAATAAAACGTTCTACACCAGAATTTTTATTTAAAACTATTTAACTTATTTATTTACCTTATTTTTGTCTGGTTTATATACTTAGTTTATTTTAAAGAAATTTCTGGTTTGAATGAATATTTTGTATGTACCTGTCGGGTCCAATGGACCCGTCTGGTAGACGGAGGGTTAATTTACACTGTGATAGCCAATTTTTAAGTATTGACATGTATGAGATAGAAGAAAGTTTTGTGATGGCCACAACATACTAGTTTCTCTTTCCTGTGAAATTTGAAAGAGATTCGAAAATAGGCAGGTTTGAATGTAATATTAGGTTTTTAATAGGGGAAATTTTAGAAGGCGAATGTTTATTTTTATTGTATCCGTTTTAAAAAATAGTCACGAACTTTTTAAAAGATACATTCTTCAAAATATGTATCTATATTATTTATATTTATATGTATTTATATATAGATTTAATTTATATGTATTTTTAATTTTGTTTCCAATTTACAAGGCCGCATTGAATAAAATCGGGGACCACATGCAGCCCGTGGCCCACATTTGAATACCATTGATCTAGTAACACCATTTATTTTTTATTCAAATATTCTTCTCAAACGGAGATTAGATTTCTTGCTAATTAAGGAAATAAAAAAATGAATTGCAGCAGAATCCTGAAATTAAACAAATGATAAAATGTACTGAGATGCTTCTTTTCCAAACATTTTCTATTTTATGAAATCCTCATTAACAGTACTTAACACAATTAAAAAGCGTTAACGACTGTAATTTTGTTGCTATCACCATTTATTTTACCATTCATGGAAAATATACTCGAAATATAATGAAGTTGTAATTCGGAAGTTAAGTACGCACTCTAATACTTACTTTTAAAACATGTGAATAAAGACAACTAATTGATGATCGAATATAAATTATATATAATCAAAAGTTGTTATCGAATATTTCAAATGAAATTTAGAGCGTTTGCTAATGAATTAAATTACTGTAAGTATAACAGATTTAGATTTATCATATAGATAAAATCATCTTTTATTTTTTAATGATTCTGCTAATGATCCTTTTTATTCTAATTTCAGTATGATCTCATGTATTAATTAGGACATTTAAGCAAATAAAATAGAATTTAAATTAAAAAAATTAAGTAAAGTGTGAGCCAATTTTTAAATTTCTTTTTTACACATATTTGAGTAATTTCAAAAGTACTTAAACTGTTATCAGAATTCAATATAAACTTTTTTAATCCGTCTATTAATAAAAATAGAATTTACTTACAAAATACTTTGCTCGGCCAACATTTAGAAAACACAGCAAAACAGTGGAAGCTGAATATTTTTCAAAGTGGTTATTGCGTGTGTGGTTCAATAATTATTGTCCCTAGTGTATATAAAATATTTGTACTGCGATGGTTGATATGGGATATCAAAGCCTAATGTTTTAAATGCCTATATGCTCAATTTCAGAGCCGTAGCTGCTATAATAAAATAGTTTTGGAGGGAGGGGTGAAGTTTTAAAGACCTATTTTTGAGGGAGCTTTTAAAAAGGGGGGGGGGGTGAAGGTGAAATGCTGGTTTGGAGCTTATGAGGCTACGTTTGTGACAGTGGATGTGGTGTGGCTACATCACTATGATCCCGAGTCCAAACGACAGGAGTTACGTCTTATCCACTGTCACAAATCTAGTACCATATGCTAAAAATCAGTCTGTCACCCCCCACTCCCCCTCTTTCACTCCTCCCTCCACAACCATATAAATATAGCGGCTACGGTTCTTAAATTGAGCATGTAGGCATCCAAGACATTAGGCTTTGATATTCCACAACAACCATCGCAGTATAAATATTTTATATACACTAGGGACAATAATTATTGAACCACGCTCGTATCTTAACCATTTACATAGGTGTAGATTTTCTCTTATTAAAAAATGTTATCTGAAAAAAAATTGTAACTGCAAAAACCTATCCATCCACAAATAGGATAACAATATATTTATTTGCGTTATTTTTATAAGAGTTGCAAGATTTCAGTTTTATAAAAAACAGCTATAACTCCCTATTTATTAAATCCATTTCAGTGAAAAACTTATCTAAATTTCATATTATTATGATATACATTTTCTAAATATAGTCAGACATTAAGGATGATAATTATTGAGGTAGAGCAATTTTTTTGTTTCATAATTTGGAGGATAAATAGTTAAAGGATAAGCCTAGGTAAGACGTAAGTTTTCGCCCATTGGTTTCATTAAAAATGTTACCATTTAAATCATTTAATGCTATTTTTTAAATTTAACTGTATGATCTTTATAATTGCATGAGTTAAAAATCTTAAAGTCAACAGTAATTCATACTGATAGTCCTTCAAAATGAGTGTATTTGCTTTTTTGTGCAATTTTTGACGTTTTATCCACTAGTTTCTGATATATTTCAATTACAAGGATTTCGTATATATAAATACCACTAGAAAACAGGAATTCTGCTTTTTCAGAATTTAGTGTCGCTCCCGATGAAAAAAAAAATATATGTATAAAAATATAGATAGTTCAGTTTTAAGAGTTAAAACACACGCTTTTATTTTATATAAAACGACGTCATCCGCATCCGCTGAAGAATTCCTTTCGTCATTTAAGAAACACGGCAAAAAAAGGAAAAAAAATCGGCTATTTCAAGATTCATATGCCTTCATTTGTTTGTAATATTAATATAGATACTTGAAATTAAGGTTAGTTTATAAAAGCTCCATGTTTTATCAGAAATCATTCTTTTACATTTTTTCAAAATAACACGTATTTTAATTACATTTTTTTCAGTAGTTACGGGAAAATGGCAACAAAAAGATATAATTACTATTTTCCAACTACTTTTTCTTTACTTTCTACAAAAATGGATTACTTGAATTACCAAAATTAAACAAATGGCGTTAAAAACTACAAAAAAAAAAAAAAAAAAAAAAAATAATAATAATAATATCTCAAAAATAAGTAGAGATTCAGTTTTCAAACAAATTGCATTTAAAAGTACTTTTTTTCCAGTATGAAAATTGAAAATGTGCGATCCTTAGAAATTTTTAAAATTGCAGTAGAGATTATTCCGTACAATGATACCTCTGCTTTGTCTTACGGCTTGCTTATACAACTGAACGTTATTTTTTGGAGACGACACTTTATTAGCTCGGAGAAAGAAATAACATATCGGGGGGCTAAAAATATCAGAGAAAATAAATAATTGTAATCCAAGGTAAAATTTAGGTAATTTTTATGCAGATGTTCGAAAGTGTTTTTGTTGATTGATTGCTCCCCCCCGGGATTGCACTTATATTCTAAAGCGAAAGCTGGGTTCCCGGGGCGGTCATCCCTGTCATCCCTGTTGATTGATTGATATATAACTCTGGAAAGTTCTTTTTCTTGGTTTTTATTAGACGTTAACTCTAACAAGCACAACATAAATTAACAGTTAAATCTTAATAATATTTTCAAGTAATCCGAGGAAGCGATATTTACGCTTCTCGGCCAGTAGGAATTCAAGATGCTTCTTGAACTAAAATTAATGCGTCACTGAGTTTCAGTGCTGGCCTACAACGGCTCCACACCTACGTCACCCACGTGATTCGCTACAGTATACCGTATTTTTAGTCGATTGTTTAACACGTTGAATGCCAAGTCTATTTTGTCTGTCTTTCCGTTTGGGCCACGAAATAAGATTCCCGTTACACAATCTATAAGTGTCAGTCACCGATGGCTGACGTGGCACTCAACGTGTTAAGCTTTTAAATAATTATTACTTTATATTGTTTCATAGAGTTCTTCAAGATGTAATAAAACGTAATATTTCTGTAGCCCTGTGCTGTCCATATTATTTGTGAATTCGGATGTGTCACTGTTAAGAACTACACGCATTGTCTTGTGTATTGTAATTCAAACTTGTACTTTGCATTGTTATGAATCAGATTATTTTTCAGTACTTTTAACAAAAAATAATACCTGTAACTATGTCATTGTTGCAGCCGCTGTGGCTGAAAAGTATAAACTCTATTTGTAATTTGATAATAAAAAAAAATATTTTTATTTATAAAATCTACGAATTGTAATTTAAAAACTTGGTGCGAAGTGCGTTCCTTCCCTAGGTCTTATGTCTTTTACATGTTACATAGTGAGATTTCTTAAGAAAGGACTGATAATTATGCTTCTTTTGAAACGGCCATTCAAAAAATGGATGCACGTATCGTGGGCAGTTACAGTGATGCATACATATCTCACAATTGCAATTAATATTAATATACATGTTGCGTTATATGTAAAAATATAAAACAGCTTTAAACAATACCGCAAACAGCTATGAACTCAAACTTTTATAGAAATCGATATGTAAGTGTCGTTGGGAAAGCTGTAATGTAAGTCTTGTAGGGCAAATAAGCACGGAAGGTGCTTTAGACTTTTACATCATTAGTAATGAGGCAACTTTAAGTAAAAACGATATTGAACGTCTTTTGGGGGAAGTTGGCGTAAAAAGCCATTGATTTGACACACACCCTAATACTTTTTTCTATATACATTGAGAAATCAAATAAGATCATGGCACACGGGCTCAAAAAATGTATAATATTTAGATTAAAACAAAAAGTAAACACAGGACACTATACTAACATAAAATGAAATTGACACTGCAAAATTGCGCAAAAAGTTGAAGGATGTAGCGCGCATGTCGTTTCCATGCTGTGGTATCTGGATAACGGACAAAACGTTTTCACTAAAAGAAAAAAAAAAGAAATACGACAATAAAATATTCTCAAGCTCTTCCAAATATTGAAACAGGATGGTCTAACGTAGATTTGTTATATGAAAGTGTTATAGATTCGAAGCTTTAATAATACAAAAAAGCCGATTAATAAAAATGTAACTTCGAATTATTCATTTTCCATAAAAAATCAAATTATTTTTTCCCATAACTGTACATCTATTACTTATTATAATATCTACACTAGTTGGGTAAAATAATGTCCTGTGGCACAGTTGAAGGGCAAAAACGGACACTTATCTATGCCTTATCCTTTTTCAGCAGAAAATATTAATTTCGATTGCAGGTAATTACAGAGAAATATTTATCATAAAATTATCGTATTACTTGTATTCATTAGATTTCTATCAATAACATTTCCTTTAAATATAAATACGCTTTTTCTTTTATAAATTATTTAATCAGTTGATTTACAATGGTCATATTACATTCATAATGCATTAACATTCGTATTCAGCGATATATACATAATATTCCTTTCTTGATTTCTTTTTAGGTGTACCACCAACGGTACTATGAAGATATCTTCAGCTTTATGTCTTCATTTCATATTCTTTGGACTCTTCAATGGTCACCTTTCTTCCGATCCTGACAGTGTAATTGTACAGGGTCCTGAAGACAATGGCAAAAAAATGGACAAAATGCAAATGGAAGAAGATCCACAAAAAGCATTCATAAGTGCGGATGGACCTTTCGTCTTTATTAGGACATTCATGAGGCCTGTCAGAATTGGTTCTCAAATAATCTGGAAAGAGGTAAGGAGAGAAGTTTTAGACTTGAAGCAAGATACAATTCCTTTTCAAAATGCCTGGAAAAAATTAAGAACGGCGCAACCGAACTCAAGATGGACAACTCAAACAAGTATCATAAAAGTAAACAGTGAACCGACAGATGATAATAATTCCCAGATGCCACCAAACAGAGTTAAAGGAAATAATAACAACTCCGGAAATTCAAAGACCATTAATTCATCTGCATTTACTACAGAAAGTCAAGAAGAGTATTTTGATGTTGATAATCCAGAAAACGTAATAACTAAATTACCACGAAAAATCTCCCCCGATTCAAATTTTTTCGCTGGTATTGTAAATGATTTTGCTTTCAAACTGACGGAAACTCTAAATTTAGAGTCAAACTTTGTGATTTCGCCTTTGAGTATTTTCGTTGCATTGTCCATGTGTTATCTAGGTGCAGATGGTCGCACTAAAGCTCAACTGGAACAAGCTTTGGGAATGAACGACAATGCAGTCCATAGAGAACGTTTTCACAAAGGCATCAAGGATCTGTTATCGTTGGTGTTGAAAGAAACCCGTGATTATAAATTATTCGCTGCAAACGGAATGTTCTTAGGCCAAAATTTCACAGTTGATGGCCAATTTGAAGAGAACATAAAAAAATACTACGATGCCGAATTACAAAATTTGGATTTTGGACACACTGAGTTAAGCCAACGGCTGATCAACAATTGGGTGGCTCGAAATACTAATAGTATGATTAAAAAGATAATTAATTCACCACCACCTCCGTTGACCCGCCTTATTTTGTTGAATGCAATTTATTTCGAAGGTTATTGGAAAATAAGGTTTCCCGTCCCGTTAACGTACGCTGGAAAATTTCATCCTATTGATGGAAACGATAAAGAGGTAAGTTATTTGTTAACTTTTTAATGTACTGAATTATGAATTCCTGAAAATTTTATCTTCTAAAGCATTTTTAGTGATTTGTTTAAATTACATTAGAAGATTTATATGATCATTTAAGGGGACAGTTCCCCTTCTATCGGTCAAAAATGCTAGAAAACTGATTCGATTACCATACCTTTTCAGAAACTAACTAATAAAGCAAATTGTATCAAAGTTTTTGGATTGTTACGTATAGCATTACTTGTTACAATAAACGAAACAGATTGATGAAAAATATTAAAATTAATTAGGAAAACGTAATTAACTAACCTACCCTTTTTTATCCATAATTACTATATATCACTGCGCGCATTATATCTCGTGTTCATTTTAATTGATTAACTTTAAGTAGATTTTAATTAAAAGATAAAACTAAGTTTAACATATTGAACTAAAATCTTTTAATTATCTTCATTTATAATATTTATAATTAATAATAAAAATTAAAAAAAGGAAAATCTGTAAAATTTCTCGCATATTTTTTTAACAAAATTTTGATTAGTTAAGATAATTCTAAGATTTTAGTTCATTTTATGCAGAAGCATGACATTAATGCAGCCAGAAAATTTCAACCCATTATCTTTAATAGTTTTTGAGAAATCATGCGCGCAGTGATATACAGTAAAACCTCCCTAAAGCGACCACGTTCCGTTCCAATAAAAAATGGTCGCTCCGAGAGGTGGTCTCTTAATGGAGGTCATATTTAAATCTAGATCTTAATTGTTTAAAAAAGGTAACAATGTTACTAAAATTCATTTTTCACATCAGGAAAATATATGAAAATTTAAGTATCAAAACAAAAGTTAATTACATAAGTTAATTACTGCAGAGTTTAAAAAATGAATATATTGACGTTTGCTTTGATTTTATGGTTTTATCTTTTATAACTTTTATTTCGAAGTTCAGTAAATAAATGCATTTTTTTTTTTTTTTGGACGGGAACAATTAATGACGATTTCAATAATTTATCTATTTCTTTTACAGTTTCCTGACAGAATAGGGCAGGGGAGTTTATTAACCGCCATTCTTAATTTGTCATCAGAGTTAAATTCATTGCCTAAAAAGGCACAAAGTTGTTTAAACACTTAAAAGTTACCGAAAAAAAAATCTAACCTTAGTTTAGAAGTTTGCTGAATAATACACTCTCCGGAATTATTTTTCTAATAAAACCTTCTTTAAGCGTCCAGGAAAAAACGGAATTTGTTTCATTTTCTTCAAAGAAATTAGTCGCTCATGGAGGGAGTTCGACTAGGATGGTCTCTGAATGGAGGTAAAATTAGTATTGAAGCTATGGGAATGAATTTCGTTCCATGAAAAAATTGTCGTTCAGGGAGGTGGTCGCTTAATGGAGGGGGTCGCACAGGGAGGTTTCACTGTATAGTAATTACGAAAAAAAAAAAACAGTAGGTTACGAAATTAAGTTTTCCTATTCAATTTAAATATTTTTCATCACTCTATTTTGTTTATTGTAACAAGTAATGCAATCCTTAGCAATTCAAATATTTCATTAAATTTGCTTTTATAAGTTAGTTTGTGAAAAGGTATAGAAATTGTATCAATTTTCCAGCATTTTTGATCGGTTGAAAGGGAACTGTCCCCTTAATGAAGTTTAGAAAAGATTGAATGATTTAGAAGGATTAATTAGATTTGAATTTATAGGGATTTCGCGCAATATTTATTACCCCACTCAAATCTTTATTTTAAATATTTTTCAGAATATTTTGTAGAATTAGGAAATTTATAAATATAATGTTCTTACAATAGAAATATAGAAATATTTCCGAATTGAACCCCCCCCCCCCCTCCTCCAACTCCAAGAAAGCTGAAAATATGCAAAGACAAAAGAAATCATACTTTAAAAAATATTTTTGTTTTGTGTAACCAATAAGGCTTTTGAAACAAGATAAAATAATGTATCTATAACTCATTCTAAACTGTATTACAAATAATCGATGCATTAAAAGAATTTTATAACAAGTTATTTTAATGGTACTTATAAATACCGTCAGTAGATAAAGGGTTAAAGGGGTCCGGTGTGTGTGTAGGGAAAAGAGTTGTAAATTTTGTTTTCTTTATTTATAGATATTTTGTAATAAATTTCTCATTAAATGTTTTTTTCTATAAAAATTACATTTCTGATAAAATATTTTTGAAACTTAAAATTAAATTTAGTTTTCAATTTTAAACTTATTTAATTTATGATATAACTCATGACTCATTTGCCTGATTTCATTACTTTTTTTTAACTGTGTTCTGCAGAAAAGGTTTTATAAAAAAATTTCAGGATTTATTTATGTTGCTTAACAAATTTTATAATAAATTTAAACTTTAAAAAAAGACTGGGATTTTTAGTTTGAGGAATGTATAGTTAGAATTTTTACTCGAAATTAAAAATCCTATGGATAATCCTATAAAATCCTATCCTATAAAAACTGTGGACGAAATTTCATACACATATTTTGCAAAAAAGTTTAGATATATCCCTTAAAACATGACAAATTGTGAAAAAATTCATTCTAAGCTAAATGTACTTAAAGTTTTAGTTACGGGTAGGTAAGAACTGATAGTACAAGACAAAAATAGATATATCTGCTAATGTAATCGCTAATGTAATTCATCGTAGAAATAGGCGGTTTGGTTTAATTAATTAATTTAATTTTGTATTATTTTATTAGGAAATAACCGGTCAAGTGTGAGTATTACTCGCGCACAGAGGATTCCGTACAATAAATAATATATGAATTAGTAACTGGGCATTGCATTAGACAAATATATCGTTAAAAGTTGCGATCTAGGCTTTAAAAGCCGATGGCGCTTTAAATATGCCGCCTGTATTTTTATGTATGTTCAAATCGTCCGTGTGTTTAAGGGTGAATGAATATCTCAGCTAATTACCGACAATGTTTTTCGAAAATCCTTATCAATTGCCCTTTTATACTTCTTCAACGATTTATAGGTACCTCAAGCGCTCTTCCTTTACTGAACGCCCGCAAATCGAAATTTGTGTGTAACGGAAAAATGCGACGTTCTCTAAAACTATTTGATCTAGGGTAATCGCTATAGTTTTCCTGCAAGGTTTAAAGTAACTTCTGCTACCCCTAATTTTTTTCATAATTTTAGTTTTGGGTAGATTCGGAAATAGAGAGGGGGGGGGGGGCATATTTTTGCATTGCAGTTTCGACGATATTTCGAAGCATATAATACCTAAAATTGAAAGAAATGAATTTTTCAGTTTGGCGTTACGAAAACTTTCACACGATATACAAAGAAAAGATTTTTCTTTTCAAGTAACATAATTAGCTCCTCTACATTTTTCCTAAATATATTTGTGAATAGTTAATGATCTATAAATATCTGGATCAATATAGCCTTTATTACTTCAGCCAATTTTAACTTTCCACGTTCCATAGTTTGCGAGTAAAATGGCTGTGACAGACGGACAGACAGACACAGGAGTGATCTTATAATGGTTCCGATTTTACTTTTTAAGTACGGAACCCTAAAAATATAATAATACCTTTTTTGGGGAATTTTCATCCCCCCACCCCCAGACACCATTTTTTTAGTACATTTACATGATTGAAATTTGGTTTCTTTATTGTGCCTAATTTTGTACTTGACCGCGCAGTTTCTATTTTTCAGTGAAGAAAAAAAAATTTATATATTTTTTTATAAAGTGTGTGCATGATTATTTTCGCATTGGTCTGGTTTCGCATAAGAAGCAGATAGCTTTTTAAAGGACAAAACATTTTTTTGTTTAGTTTGATTAAAATTAACATTCTCGAACTCATATTCCAAATTAGAAAAACTGGTATAAACTTTATAGCCAAAAATCACCGGGCAATTCTGATTTTAGAAGTTTTGTCGAATATCTAGAGAAATACATCCCAAAATCTTCTGGAACTTCAAAATCATAAAAAACACGTTTGACCTGATAATTTCTGCATCGGGTTGTTCGTGAGGGTAATTAGAGGACCCGCAACAAATTGAAGACAAAAATAATATTACGATCACCCTGTAAAATAAAATGCTTGACATGATCAGTAGCTGTAGAATATGACTATATAAATCTTTTACATTATTTGTGTTCTTTTCTCTAAGAATAGCACATACAATAGTGGCTAAATTATTAGTTCCATTAGAAAAAATCTTCAAACCTTGTTTCTAAGATGATTATATAAATAATAAATCATTCTAGTAGTGTAATAAGCTAGTCAAAGGATTACAGTGTGTATTGAATTCAATATAAATGAGATATTTCGCGGTTGTTTTGTTTATATTTTTTATAGGTGAGTGGCAACACTAATCATTACAAAATACAGAAATTTTTATCGTTTACATTGTTTGCTTGCCTGTTACAAACGAAGTAATATCATTTCTAATTATTAATTTTAGTGTTTTAAATGTTCCTCTAATCTTTTTTTTTTTTGTATTAAATGCAGGTTTTTAACTGAAAAATAACATTGTTTAACCCTCGCAGTACTAAGATGGGGTGAATTTGACCCCATCTGGACATTTTGAAGTTCTGTTTTTTATTTAGAATATGTATGCTAAAATTATATTCTAGGAATTATCCTATAAGGGTTTCTTTCATAATTTTATCTACTTAGTACGTTTCGCACAGTTAAATTTTTTTGTTTAGTTGTATAAATTGCGAATGGGGTCACATCTACTCCATCTTAGATAATTAGGAAATAAACGAAAGCTTACTGTCATTTATCACGTTTCAAGAAAAAAAAAAGAAATTTTTGGCATCCTGTTAAATGTAGTTCACTATATGGCGCTGGGGGTACAACGTTTCCATACAAGCGAGTGTAGGAGGTGCTTACATCATTTCGTTATTTCTTGTTTTTGTAATCGGTTGTGTGTAAATTTCGCATTTCAACGAAATGAATTTTCGCGATTTGTCTATCGAGAAGGTACATGCTTTGTTATTTGACGAAGATTTTCTAGTCAAAATATCCCATCTTAAGCATTTACATAATATTTTGATCTTAGTACTGCGAGGATTAAGGAATTTTCTATAGCATAATTAAACTGGGTGCGAGGAAAGGCATTTCTCCAAGAAAACGTGGACAGATTCAGGTTATCTTAGAAAATTCTAACTTGACCCTTGCTGAATTTGCCAATAGACTTTCTGTATCTTAAAAAACTGTAGTAAGGATAAAGAAAAACATCAATTTGAAATGAAATGGAACACCGAACAGAGTTGGACGATGTGGAAGAAAACGGATTTCTCAACAGAGTTTTGCTGAATTTGAGCAGAAATAGCAGAAAAAATTCTTCATGTCAGTTTAAAGCTGCATTGGATAACCAGGGCATTGCTTTGAGTATCCACAGAAGACTTTTTGAGGCTGGCTACAAGGCCTATCGTACAAGGAAGAAACCGAAGCTGACTGAAGGCATGAGAAGGCAACGACTGACGTGGGCCAAATCGTTTAAAAACTGGACAATTGATGACTGACATAGAGTGAGATAATAAAAATAAATTTTCCCTCTGCCAGTCATAAACTTTGTCCCGTTTTTAAACGATCTGGCCCACGCCAGCTGTTGCCTTCTCATAGCTTCAGTCAGATTTGGTTTCTTCCTTGGACGATAGGCCTTGTAGCCAACCTCAAAAATACTTCTACGAATGGTTCTTATGCTCAAAGCAAAGCTCTGTTACCCAGAATAACTTTCAGCTGTCTTGAAGAACTTTTTCTGCTATTTCTGATCAAATTCAGTAAAGCTCTATTATCACGTTGTAAAAAAATCCGTTTTCTTTCGCATCGTCGAACTCTGTTCGATGTTCCATTTCCATTCAAATTGATGTTTTTCTTTATCCTTACTACAGATTTTCAAGACACAGAAAGTCTATTGGCAGTTTCATCTTGGGTCAAGTTAGACTTTTGGAAGACAGCCTGAATCTTTCCAGGTTTTCTAGGGAAGTGTCTTTCCTGGCACCCATTTCAATTACTGCTACAGAAAATTCCTCAAACAATGTTATTTTTCAATTAAAAACCTGCATTTAATACAAAAATATTAAAAAACATTTAAAACACTAAAATTAATAATTAGAAGTGATAGTATTTGGTTTGCAACAGGAAAACAAACAATGGAAACAGATAAAAAATTTCTGTGTTTTGTAGTGAGTAGCATTGCTACTTATCTATAAAAAATATAAACAAAACAACTGCCAAATATCTCATTTAAATTGAATTCAATACTCAGTGTAATCTTTTGAATATCTTATTACACTACTAGGATGATTTATTTTAATATAATCAGCTTATAGACCGAGAGCCGGCAGCACAGACACATGGTTCGTACGGATACCGTTATTTCTACAGGAAAACTACCAGTATCTTTTTATAGAAAAAGAAATCTAGGTTAAACGCACAAAGTTTTGCCTTCTTTTAAGAAGAGATTTTCTATAAGATAATACTGGTGCCGAAAAATATTCTGGTCTGCAAAATTCAAGGAGGCGTACGAATCATGAGACAACCACCTCAATGAGTTGGAGGCTGAAATTCCAGAATTAGCTAAAACTCGATTCCCATATTAAAACGCAATCGGTTTGCCAAGTCATATCTTGGTGGAAAATACCTAAAATCCCGATTTCACGGGTTGACTCGTAGGTATACCATTGTGCTTTCCTGCTCCCAGCCCGCTATATTTTCATACTTTGGGTGCAGGAAAACGCTATGGTAAACCTACGAGTCGACCGATAAAATCGGTTGTTTAGGTGTTTTCCATCAAGATATGATTTGGCAGACCGATTGCGTTTTAATATGGGAATCGAGTTTTAGCTAATTCTGGAATTTCAGCCTCCAACTCGATGAGGTGGTTGACCGGTCTATTAGTAACAAGGTTTTGAGCAACTCATAAAAAAGGACAGTCGAATATCATGAAAGTTCAGAAAGATATTCGTGATGTAGTGAACTCAATTACAGTTGCTATTTAAAAAAACACGTGTTTTTCTCAATGTAAATATCATTTCCTTTAGCACGTGCTCCTAAATCAACTTCATCTAAGTGGAGGACGCCGGAAATTATTAAAACCGTTATTATTAAAGATAACTCCTTAAAGATTTTAGAGTAAATATATACAAGTAATTTATCTAAGATTGGTGTACGATGCCGTTGGCAGTAGGGACCTATGCCGGAGGTTTATTCGGAAAGAGGTTTTTTGGAACACACTGCGTAGCACGCCCTGCGTACGTCGCCGAAGTCAGCGAGGATCATCCAAGAGTTTCATTAAGAAAGATATAAGTTTGAATCGAGGCTAATAAGGGTTAGTGATGCGTGCATAGCATTACGCAGTGTATGATGCGGAAAGCAGGGGGGACCCGTCCCCGAAGTCCATTTTGGGACATTCGTCTTTTTAAAAAATTTAATATGAATCGTTTTAGTCAGTCGCGGTTTGTTTATAAAAATCGACGTGCCGGGAAATGCCGGTCGGATCAGCCGGTTTATAAATAAAAGATGTAGACAGAAATATGGCATCATTTCTGAAGTATAGTAATACATATAAAATAGTGATTATTTTCAATAGACGGCTTTCTGTGAAGTATGGTGCATCAAGAAAAATGATGGAAATGACCCCCTTCCGCTATCAAGCAAGACAGATCTAGAGGTTCCACAATTCGGAAAGTAGCAGAGAGTACTTACTGAGTCTCTGACAGAATTTCAACATACTTCTTGCACATTCCATATCATCATGTTTCACACAAAGCTATTCTGTTGAAAATTACACAAAAATATATTTTAATTGTGGAAGTTTTGAAAGGATTGAGCTTGGAGGGAAATACCCTGTATTTTTTATTTAAAAAGTTGATTGAGTACTTAATTTTCTATATTTAAAATCAATAATTAAAATCGATTTAAATAATAATATCCGAAATTGTTTTCCTATACTTCTTGTTCCTATACATCAAATTTGTGTATCTCGACGTGTATTATCATCTCTTAAAGTTATGACTGTCTTTTCTGACTTGCAACTTGCATATGCAATGTTTTCCTTTTATTCTGTTAAATAAGAAATGTGAACTGAAGAATTAACAGTTTGGATTTGTTTCTGATTCAATGTTTTATTTTACAGATACGATTTATGAAGATATCGGATGAAACATTTCCTGTATTCCGAAGTGATGAGCACAAACACACCTTCATCAAGCTACCATACGAGGGTGATCAGCTGTCTATGATCATAGCGCTTCCTTACACGAAAGGACAAAAGCCCATGCCATCCGTTACGGACGACATTCTATGCCATATGCGTGATGCCATGGTAGACACTAAGCTTAATACCGTAGCTATTCCAAAATGCCGTCTGGAATACAAAAAATCGCTAATAAAAGCACTGCAAGCTCTTGGAATAAAGGATATGTTTGAAACAAATGTAGCTAATTTCAGAAAATTAAGTAAAGACAAAGATATTTATGCTTCTGCTTTCATACACAAAGCAGTTGTGCAGGTAAATGAAGCTGGTACTACGGCATCTGCTAGCACATCAGTCAGGTTCACTCCATTGTCTGGTACCTTGAACAACACAACCTTTGTAGCGGACCATCCTTTCGCCTTTTACATTGTGCACGAAGCAAGTGGATTGGTTCTATTTTATGGCAAAGTGTTTAATTTTGACACAGTTCTAAGAGGAAAATAAAGTGTCTCAGCCTTGTTAACCTCAGTTCCTAGAAAAAATATTTCTTAGAGAATTCTTCTGTCTACAATCTCAAATATACTTGAATATAACTATGAGTTACCATTTTTTTTATATAAACAAAAGGATTACGTCTGAATTCATTCATAATTATAAAAACTTTTCAAAATAACAGACATTACATTACGCTGCATTAAAAGATAAAAACACTAAAAACAATATAAAAGGACGTTTCGGATTCATTCTGAATCCCTCATCAGCTAATTCTTAACGTAAAAGTCATACTAGGTTTTAAAGTTTAACAAGTAGCAGTTTTGTTTAAACTATAATTTTTTGAGAACTGGATGTAATCTTTTTCTACTTGTTGAACTTTAAAATCTAGTATGACTTTTACGTTAAGAATCAGCTGATGAGGGATTCAGGATGAATCCGAAACGTCCTTTTACATTGTTTTTAGTGTTTTTATATTTTAATGTAGTGTAATGTAATGTTTGTTATTTTGAAAAGTTTTTATAATTATGAGTTACCATATTTGAGTATGGTATGGTCATTACCATGTTGTTGAAACAGCATAAGACTAATTGAACTGCAAGTTGGAAATTCAGTACATTCTTTTTTCTAGTGTGTATTCAAAAATATTGAAATAAAACATAGTGTGATCATATGGATATAATTTTCGTAATTTTAAACAAAACCCACTAAAAAATAATTCTTAGAGAATTCTTTTTTCTAGACTTTCAAATATACTTACTTATAACTATAGACTACCGTACTTCAGTATGGTATGGGCATTTCACATGTAGATGAAACAGCATAAAATTAATTAAACTGCAACTTGAAAATTCAGTACATTCTTTTTCTAGTGTATATTTAAAAAATATTGAGATAAAACATACTGTGGTAATATGTGATAACTTTCGTAATTTTAAACAAAACCCACTAAAAATAATTCTTAGAGAATTCTTTATTCTAGACTTTCAAATATACTTGCTTATAACTATAGACGACCGCACTTGAGTATGGTATGGATTTTTCACATGTTAATGAAACAGCAGAAAATTAAACTGAAACTTGAAAATTTAGCACATTCTTTTTTCTAGTGTATATAAAAAAAATTCTTGAAATAAAACATACTATGGTCATATGTGTATAATTTTCGTAATTTGAAACAAAACCCACTAAAAATAATTCTTGGAGAATTCCCTTTTTTAGACTTTCAGATATACTTGCTTATAATTACGGACTACCATACTTGAGTATGGTATGGTATGGACTATTACCATGTTGATGAAACAGCATAAAACTAAATTAACTGCAAGTTGGAAATTCGGTACATTCTTTTTTCTAGTGTATATTCAGAAATATTGAAATAAAACAAAGTGTGATCATATATTATAGGTATAATTTTTATAAATTTAAACAAAATACAACAAAAATTGATTTTATCCCAAAATTATTAAAATGCACTAAATTATGTATACTGTTGTTTCCAACGATGCTCACAACTTTGTTTGAAACCGTTTGCCGAAAAACAACAAAGCAAGGGGGAAAAAAAGGCCCCGTGTTTTCATCACTAGGCAAGAAAATTTTATTGTCTCATAGAAACAATGCCTCTTGAGAGACATTTTTAAAAAAAAATCTTTCTGTAAATTTTGAGGGGGCACCTACAATTTTAAACCATTTTTTTCTTTTTTTTTTGGGGGGGGGGGATTACTTTTAGATTTAAAAATTTTAAATATCTATACAAATGACAAATATTAAGGTTTAATGAAACTCAACAAATGCATTTACGGAAATATGACGGATATAGTTATCCTAGTAACACACAACGTTTTAAGTATATTAAAATTCTAGATATTTCGTTTTTAAAGCGTTTTATCCACGGTCTGTGCCACTAGAGAATGCTGCTGGCTATTAATTTGACGACAGGCAAACGTCGCAAAGCTATTTTTATTTTTTTGAGAACTACAACTACAACTAATTTATCGAAAATGCAGTTAACTATAACTGCAATTACTTGTTTTAAAAGGCAGCAACTACAACTTACTAAAAATAATCACTGCCTCGCTAATTTCAGATTTTGTCAGAGGATTCAATATAGACTTGAAACTGAGGACAACAATACATTGGCCTCTCATTACATCTCGTCTGCTGAGATACAATCAAATAAATGCAGTATAACCGAGGGTGGTTTTAAAAAATTAAGAAAAGATAACGTACAATAAAATATTTTGTGTTAGTGTTCATGCTGTTAGTTTATACACATGTAATAATTTTCTTACCGAAATTAAAAGACATACGAGAGGGAGGCGCGAAAACGAGCAATATATCTGAACAAACGATATAACGAAGGTCTACTATTGTACATAACATATTTTATGCCCATAGTCATACATTATGTGCATTTTATTTATTATTTTTACTGTAATTTTTAACTGACTTTCGCAAATTGTTACGCAGAACATATTTTGCACTAAAGAGGCAAGTTATGATCACATAATTTGAAGACTGACACATTTTCTTTTCCTGAAGTAGTGTTAAAAGTAGCATCAGTGTTTTCTAAAAACTACTGATATTTTGTAGCGTGCTACTCGTTACAGTAATTTATCTAAATGTAACCCGTTACAATAATAATTAAGGACTTTACGTTGTAAAATCGAATACTAAACAAAATAGAGGTTTCTATCCAACGTATACTTTGTTCATAAATTCAAAATTGATGTAAAAATAAAAGCACATAAATAAAATGAAATTCAATGTTTCGGTTTAATCTACAAAACCACCTTCTGGAATAAAATTTTTTGAAAACACAAATCGGCAGGAAACAATCTACCTGCTACATCGTCCAAAATTATATTCGAACTGGAAGAAGCAACGGGAACTTCAAAAATCTTTTAAAAATAACTACAGTGGTGCCATTTGTTATTCAAAATATATAAAAGAAGGGAGGGCTAGAAAAACATGAAAACATCGTAACCCTTTCAAAATGCTCACCCAGATTTTCAAAATAAAAAATGAAACACTATCGTTACATATTTCCTGGTTCCTTAAACGAATTTCCATCGATTCACTAATAAATGCTTTATACGGAACATCTTGTTTCAAAATAATCTTAGCTTTTCGAAGTTGATAAATGAAACACGTCCCATAAGGGAATTCCTTGACAGCGCTGTTGAAAACGTATTAAACTTCAAATCATTTTTGTGTTCTTTTAATCTTTCAAAAAATCGAAGTTTAGTCATACCAATATATGAGGAAACTGACCCGTCTGTAAACATAAGGGGATCTCGTAAACTGCGGAGAAAATGTATATGGAACTAGATTAATTTTCTTGCTCATTAAATTAAATAATATCATTGAATTAGATGCCACCAGTTGAATGTTGTATTTCTTGAAAATCTTTTTTAATCTTTCAAACGGGATTAGAACATATGGAATCTTTCTGTAAGGATTATTTATTTTGGGGCGTAATTAACAGAAACTTTATATTTACAGTCATTACCGACGGTGCTTCGACACCGGTAACACAGACTGGACCACAAAAGATAGAAAAGCCAGGTTCTTATTAATCTTGGTATCGAAGATAGCCAAATTATACATGTAAAACACTTAAACACTGTGAGCGACACCTGGGACACTCTGAGGAATATTCACGAAAGATCTAATTCATCCAACAAAAAACACTTGCTTCGCAAGTTGTATAGTAAAAGGTTAAATGTAGGAGGTAATATGATTAATCATATAACAAAACTACTTGAACTTATAGCTAAATTATCAGCAATTGCTGAAAACACCCACTAACTCCCACATCTCAGCTGTCTTTTGTATGTTCTTTACCATCATCATACGACACATTGATTACTGCCCTAGAAGCAAGTACCGAAGCAGAGCTTACTTCCAATTTTATTAAAAATAAAATAATTGATGAATATACCCTCAGGCTTGAAAATTCCGAAAACTTGGAAAGAAACACCACAGCATATAAAGCTCAAGGAAAACCAGGCAACGCAGATCACAAAAGAAGTAATAAATATTGCTCATATTATAAAATGAAGAATCATTCGAATAAAGAATGCTGGTTTCTAAAGGGAAAAAACAACTACAATTTAATATAATATAATAAATTTCACAGAAACAAAAATCACTCCACTTCTCTATGTTTTGAAGAAAATATACCTATCAAAAACGCGAAACAGCAAGACAGAAAACGAAAATTACAACGTATCCTTGTTAACAGAACAACAGAAAAAGGAACAAACATTTATAATAAACAGTGAAAATTTCATCCATATTGTTAACTCGAAAGAAATGTTCTAAAAAATAACCAATAACGCCGAAACAAATGTAACTGTAGCTAATGGGAATAAACTGATTTCATATGGTTCTGGAATGGTTATATTCCATTCCGGAAAAGATAACACGCAAATCACACTAAGTGATGTACTATTTGTACCAGAAGTTGAAACTAACCTGTTCTCAGTTAGCAGGGCTAGAGATCTGCACGGGCCGGGCCTGGGCTCCACTCTGTTCAGGCCGGGACGGGCCCGGGCCATACTTTTTTCTGAAGGCTCGGGCCGGACCGGGCCTAACTTAATTTTTCTGTACAGAGTCGGGCCTAGTTTCATTCCTAGTCTTCACGGCTCAAAATTTTCAGTCCTACTTTTGAGCCAGACCCGTAAGAAAATCATTGTCTCAGCGTGGCCTGGTCCATTTAAAAGTCAGTTAAATTAGGCCTGTCCCTAAAATTTTTGCAAAAAAAGCATACATTTTTTGAATCGCCATTATTCTACACTTAAACATTAAAATTTATTATTTTTAAAGAATAGTACATTTCTACGCGTATTAAAATATAGCTAAATTAAAATATAGTAAAATGTGTGAAAAGAAAACCTGCTTATGACGGAACGCAGTTTTAAACTGAAAAGCGTGTTGATCCATGCAAAATGAATATAGTAATAAGTAAGAAAAGAATATATAATACATTTACACTTGCTAAGAAGGGTACATGTCTAAAACGCATTTTTTTCCCTTTTCTATGCAATTCCGTCTTAGAAGATTTTACTGAATAGCATTTTTGAAATTTTTACCATACATAGAATATGGATTAACAATATTAATGATAACTGAAACATTTAAATATAAGAAATAGAGATTCATTAAAAAAAATAAATATCGCAGCCTGTGGCACTTCCATAAAAATGAAGATTATACATATGAAAAAAAAAGTTGAGATAAATATCTTTGGTCAGGACTCCTCGTACGAGACAAATTTTTAACCAATTCGACGTAAAAATCAATGTATTGTAGAAATTCACTCGGGCCGGGCCGGGCTCGGGCCGAGATTTTAACTTTTTTTCGGGCCAGGCTCGGGGCCAACTTTTAATTTTTTTATCGGGCCGGGCCGAATTTGTTTCTCTATGAGTCGGGCCGGGCCCGGGCCTGGAAATGTCGGCCCGTGCAGACCTCAGCAACAAAAGCAGGGCAAAAAAAAACGGATGGCAACTAAAATTCGAAAAAGATACATGCGACATTATACATAAAGGCGAAATAATACTCCAAGGTAAATTAAGGAACAGTCTATATGAAGTACATGTTAATAACGATGCAAAAGACAACCACTATGCAAACATAACTTACAATTGTAGAAATGCGAATTGCATGGATTTGTGGCATAGACGACTAGGATACAGAAACCACGAAGCAATAAAAACTACCCTCTCGGAACAATTAGTAAACGGTATTAGGATAAACAGCTGTAAGAACAACACCATATGTGAGGTATGCATAAAATCTATAAACAGAGACGCCCATTTTCTAAATTGGCCGCGTATAGAGCAACAAAAAGGCTCGAGTTTATTCACAGTGACTTATGTGGCCCGATAAGTACACCCACCATAGAGAGAAAACGATATTTCATCACTTTTATAAATGATTATTCGAGATTTTGAGTAATCTATCTAATATCAGAAAAGAATAAGGTATACGAAAAATTAAAGGAATACATTTCAACAGTCAAAAACAAATTTGGAAAAATGCCAACCACCATCAGATCCGACAACGGTGGAGAATATGCAAATGACGAAATAGAAAAGTATCTCAGGTGTAACGGTATTGAACACCAACTTACCGTCCCATATTATCCAAATCAGAATGGGGTTGCAGAGCGTAAAAATAGGATACTTCTGGAAATGACTAGGAGTACATTAAATGAATCAAATCTTTCGCATAAGTTATGGGGTGAAGAAATTTGCACTGCAAATCATTTGCAGAAACGCCTATTTTCAAAATCCATCAGCACCACGCCTTATGAACTCTGGTTGAACAGAAAACCAAACTTAAGATATCTAAAAGTTTCAGGTTGCACCGCATATGCATATATTCATAAATCTAAGCGAGGCAAACTAGACAACAGAGCAGAAAAGAGTATTTTTACCGGCTACGATAATCGTTCTAAGACATACAGAATATTTACAAGTGACGGAAGAGTAATCTTAGCTGGAATGGTAAAATTCGCAGAAAATAAGATGAGTAATTCAAATGCTAAGGAAAGTCCAGACGCAAATGAGTTAATGTTAGAAATAAACAAACAAACACAACAGAAAAACACAAATGTCATAGAATTCGATATGACACAAAAACAAGATTATTCAGGTACACCATCCGCGTCTCAACAGATACAACAACTTAGAAGATCAGAAAAACACAATGGAGGTGTACAATCGGACAGGTTTGCTTATGCAATTCTGCATGATCCAGCATTTAAACCTAAAAGTTGGCAAGATATGCTAAACATTGAGAACACACAAGAAAAAATGAATTCGATCGACGCGACACGCGATGAAATAAATTCACTAAAAGAAAATGAAACATGCACTTTAATAAAACCACCCCAAGGAGCTAAAGTAATCGGATCCAAATGGACTTACAAGCTAAATACGATGAATTTGGGAAAATGAAGCGTTATAAAGCCAAACTGGTAGCTCAAAGATTCAGACAAAAATACGGATTGATTACGATCAGACATATGCTCCGGTAGTATTCTATACCACCTTAAGATGCTCTTTTAAATGCAGCAGCATATCACAATCTTAGTGTAAGACAAATCGACATTAAAACTGCTTTCCTACATAGGGAACTTGAAGAAGATATGTATAAATATATGACCCAGCCGGAAGGGTATGTAAATACAAAGGACCCAATAAAGTTTGCAAGCATGACAAGTTGGAAATTGCACATCAAACGTGGAAAATGAGGTGCGTTCGTACAATAACTAGTTTTCTAAATATTTTTTGCACTGCATATTGTGCTGAATGTATATTTTAGTGCACTTCGTAAGTGCATATCAATTTCATTCTGTTAGAAAGCCTGCAACATCATTAAAATGCACTTGAAATAATTGTTTCCCATTGGCCGTAATGTAATGGAAAACTTTTGACTGTCCCTGTAATTAAACTATACATCCGATTTTCATAAAATTTGAAATGACTCGACAAAATTATGCAACAATTATACATTTTAAATTTAAATTTAAATTTCATTATTAGAAAAACATGAAAAATATGCAAATTAGGTACAATATTTCACAATCACATGTCAGTATAATCTCAGAAACAACGTTTTTGTGAAATAAATTCGGTAGTAATCATAACATAAAACAAAAAACCCTGTCTGATATTGCTTTATACCTTAAATTTGCAAATAATTGTGTAAAATATACTAAATTTGCATAAATTGAAATATGCAACTCTCAAACTTGACGTGCTGGAGTAAATCTAAAATTAGATTTGTCATCACTCCAGAAAAGCATAAAAAACAACTAATTTCTGTTTTAGGACAGAGCAAAGGTTCAAATTTGTTGACCACTGTTATCAGTCACGACTGACTCTAGACGTGAGTTCACATTATAAAGCAAGCAATGCATATAAGACAAAACTTTGAAGACGCTTTTCACGTGCTCATTAAAAGCTGCATACTAAAGAGCAATAGAAAATTTTTAGTTTGAAGCTGCAAAAGTATTTCGAATACTCTTTGAGAAAGCTGTAGTATAACAGATGATCATATACAAAAATCGTTATAAAAGATAAATCGGTATGTATACCAAAAACATTTTTTAATTAGATGAATTTCGTATCATTAGAAAATCTATGTGTATCGTTGATAAATTAAATGCATTTTATTTTATATGAAAATAAAAAGTTTTGGTCAGAGACACAGAGAGCAAATTTGTGCCACACGTCACACGTATAACTAATTAATAATTATATATATTTAATAAATATGTACAATTAATTCATAATTAAGTATATTTATGTAGGTATTTATTACTGGAAAAAAAATTTGGACGTTTTCGTTTACATCTTCGGCCAAAAACAGGAAGATTACCAAAATTCGGTTTCGGTCTTAAAAACCTGTTTCGGTCAATCCTTACTTACAAGCTACAAGTTTGCCTTCCTGAATTGTAGTTCTGTTTCATTTTCGAAACGATTTCTGCCTAACATTGGGAAAGAAAATATTTCTACTGTATTTGCTGAATCATTTAATCTTGATGATGACTTAGTAACCATACTTCCTCTTTCAAAACGGGTGTTGGGGGTTCCTGTTTAGTTCGTCAGTATCCTGCTCGGAAATATTATTCTCTAAAACAGTCTACGTTACACTTCATGCCATACCTGCCGATTTCTGTTAATCCTTAAATTACACACAATAAGGTAAGATTTCAATTTTAATTAGATTTTTGAAATAAAACGAGTGAGATTCGTATCAGGATCTTGATGTATTTTCAGGATGCATTTTCTTATCTTTAAGAGGGTCATTCCATGTCACGTGTGGGACAGCTTTTTTACGTATTTCTGCTTTTTGCCCGACTGCCAAGAAGGGTTATGTGTTTCACGCGTATCTGAGTATGTGGATTTCTTTAGACCCTCGAAACATCACAACGGCTGGATGGATTTTAATGAATGAATTCTCTATCGATTCGTCTTAACGGTTATAGACTAGGTTTTGTTTTTTTTATTCAAAATGGTGGCCGTAAAATGCAAAATGGTGGTAGAGACGAAAATTTTTTTTACGCACCCTATTGAGTGGCATATCATTGGATAGGTCTTTCAAAATGAAGGCGATGTTTCATTGACCATTTTTCAGTCAGAAGCTCCGTTTAAATATCACACAACCTGGAAGTTGTGTACTTTGGATCTCTACCTTTACTGTAACTCTAACCTTCATAATGGACATCTATAAGTCTCATCAAAACAGTGTTTGTAGATAGGAACTAATAATTAAACACAACTTAAAAGTCATCCATACAAGTAAATAAAAAAAGGGTAATATAAAAAATAGTTTCATATTTATGAGAAATAATTAATTAGTTCGCTTTTTACGCAGTCGAGTTTTTTTATTTTTTAAATTTAGTATATTATTGAAATAAAATAAGGGATATTCTTATCATGATTTTGATGTATATTTAGGATGTATTTTCTTATCTCTAAGAGGGTCATTCCCTGTCATGTGTGAGGCAGCTTTTTTATATATTTCTGCTGTTTTAACAATGTTATTATATCCTGAAATTAAAACAACCATGTTAATATGAAAAATCTAGAGTTTTTTGTTATTTTTAATGTGTAGTTTATTAGGATGAGCTAGGCTACACAAATTACATTTTGTCGTACACTTTACAAAAAAACTATTCAGTATTTTGACCTGAAATTAAACATAAAAATAAATTATGATCTGTAGATTTCCACAATATTATTATTTTTTTTTCTACAGAATAGCGTTAAAAATTTATTATTTTAATTAATTTATTTTACATGTTTTTCCATTACGGGCGTAATAAAAAATGAAACACGTATATTATCAGAAGAAAAAATTAATCATGGAGTTACGATTTCTTTTATGAAACTTTTAAAATACCTTTTTTTATGAAAATTATAGCATATTTTTAAGGAATTAAAATTTGTGAAAATTCAATTATTTACATACAATTAAAAAAGTATTATTCAGCATTAAGAATACAAATACACAATTTACTCTTATTATGTGTGAAATCATTTACGCAGAAGATACTTATGCATTTAAAAAAATTATATTATGATTTTATTTTTGTAAAGTGGCAACAAAATAATTATAAACAAATAAAATTAATCGTTAAATTCGTTATATAAATATTTGGTAAAATTTTGCTTCGAAAATATTTAATTTATATCAGCCTTATATCATAAATAAAAAATTCCGAGCTAATTCTTAGTTATTTTGCTGAATTTACATTTCTAAAATTAAAATGTGCCAAAACACAAAATAACGTTTTTACTTAATAAAGATAGGGGAAAATAAAAAAAAAAAATATTGTCACTTTCAAATATTTATCTTATTAAATAATGCTTCGCGAATCCAACTAAAGCATGGCTTTTGCTAATGTTTTAACAACTTATAAGTCAATGGATATAGGTATTTATGTAGCGCAGAACATTTTGGCAATATTTCATGGAATTGCCCGGAAACGGGCAGATTACTTAGGTCAAGGATTTAAAATGTGGAGATTTTTATTGTCTATTATTTTTATTATTTATTTATTATTAAAAAAGCGTAGTTTACCTAATAGCATAGTAACCTAATTTCAAATCATTTTGATGATAAGTTTTTGAATTATAAACATTCAAAATTTAGAATTAGGGCCTAGGGTCTAGGGTTTAAAATGTGGAGATTTTTAAACCTAAGAGCCATTCCATACCACGTGTGAAATAGCTTTTCTACATATTACTGCTGTTTTACCAACGTCCTCCAATTGAAACAACTATGCTAATATGAAAATATAGATTTTTTTTGTTAATTTTAATGTATAGTTTATATTTTAACAACTTATAAATTAATAAATATAGGTATTTATGTAAGCGTCACGTGTGGGATATTTTGTCCGTTTCTCATGGAATGGTCCAAGGGCAGTTAGAAGGCAAATTCGTGGGGAAAAAATGACTTTTTTTTAACATCTTGAATCTTTCATTTCTCTTCTTTCGAATGATATATTACTTTTATTTCTACGACAGCGAGAAGTTTAAAATTTTTAAGTAATTCAGTTTGTTTACGTCATACGTAAACCTTACACACACTCTCAGAAAAAAAACGGTAAATTTATGAGTGTTTGCTCTTCAATTTTCACGGGCAACAGCCTTATTTGTTGAAAAACGGTCTGATCCACTAAAAAATACAGTACCACCCCATACATTTTCCTCCGCTAGGGTGTAACCATTCATTTTAGTCGTGTTTCGAAAAATAATGTCACTTACCCGCGACCGTAACATACTTTTTAACCCGCCAAAAAAGCGATTCTGTGATAATTATCTACGTGCTACGTGCTACGGAACAGTAAGTGTTATTGTGTTTTGAAGTGTATTATATCTTTGCCCCGTTAAATTACGGGCTGCACAAAATGTTGGACATGGATTTCTTTTTTACGGAGTATGACTGGAATCTCTGTTGCCGGCCTCTGCCCGTAATTTTACAGGGATATTTTTAACAGTGCATAAACTTTAAACTTAGTTTTCTCAAAACTTGGATGTACTTTTTTATAGAAACCACTACACATTATTGTCTGTAATTTGATTGTCTGAAGATTTTACATACATCCCTGAAGTGGCGTTTTGTTAAATCTTTTCATTCAATCTGAAGTGAACTTTTGTTACTAACATGTGTACAGTCGTGGAAAAAATAAAGTAAGCACCCCCAACTAACTCTGCAACTAATTGTAATAGAAAAATTTTACAGGTACCAAACGATTGAAATAAAGCCTACTTTTAAATTACGTATATAACATTTGCTTAGGGGTTCATCTACAAATCAAATGCAGACCAAACTTTGTTTTTTTTTTCAATGGTAACACCCCATTTTTTTTTCAATATATTTCAAATCTTCGTTTCAAACTATGCCTACAAATGAAATTTCAAATCATTTTGATGATAAGTTTTTGAATTATAAACATTCAAAATTTAGAACTTCTAATGTTAAATTACATTTTCTTATTTTTATTATTATCTCCCGAAATTATAACCCTAGTGTGATACTTTTCGTGTGTGGTTATAATACTAAAAAACCAAAACATAAAAACATTGAATTTGTAATTTAAAAAAATTTATAATATGAATTATGAATTTAATATTCGAAAAAAATATGAATTGCAACCTACAATTTTTTTGATAGCTTTATATTTATAATGTCTTGCTTTATGCAAATTCTCAATTTCAAATTTTTCTTACAAGTAGTTTTCGAATTATGAGTAATAAAGTCAAAATGACAGTTTAAAGGGCTTTCTATGATATCCAGAAAAGCATAATTTGAAAAAAAATATATATTTTACTCAGTTTAATGAAACATTTAGGCTGGCAATAGTCGAAACATATTAATTGGGTGAGATGTTTATATTGGCAAGAAATAATACATTAATAGAAGTGACATGGTCATTCTGTAGCATTTCAATAACCGAGTACCGAACTATAATTTGGATATGGTCCCTAAAATAGGCTCATTTTAAGATAATTAATTTCTAGAAAACTAATCAGACGAATTTCATGAAAATTTAGATTTATGCTAATTGATGTGTGTAGATTTGTATTTATGCTAATAGAAGTGCGTAGAACCTAGTTATGGTGTCAAACTTGGATATTGCTATTGAAAAAAAAAACACAAAGTTTGGGTTTGTTTTGATATGCAGGTGCCCCCTAAGCAAATTTTACATACATCATTTAAAAGTACACTTTAATTTCAATCATTTGGTACCAGTAACTTTTTTCTACAATAATTTGCTTCGGAGTTAGTAGGGTGTGTATACTTTTTTTTCCATGATTGTACAAAATTGCCATTAAAAAGTTTTTCTTTGAAAAAATGCATATGATTTATTTATATTATGTATGTAAAAAATTTCAAGTGAATATCTTTTGTAGTTTCTGAGAAAAGGTACATTAATTTAACATTGTAAGTATAGGGCCTTCCATCGCCTGCTAATTCCAAAACTGTTAGTTTTAGAAGTATGGATTCAAATGGAAAATTGTTACAAATAATTAAAACAATAAAAGAGTTTTTGCGTTTTTAAAGACAGAAAACTCATAAAATTTAAAGCATCATAACAGAAGAATTTGTTACAATTTTACTATAGCGTTATCTTACGATAGCGGAGAAAGTTTTTCTAAATATAACTTATAAGAACCAAGAACCGCATAAAAATTTAAATTTCAAAACTTTTTAAAATTTTAAATATTTATGTAACTATTTTGATGTAAATAGATTTTAATATGATGAGGAATAATATAATAAAATAAGATTAATCAGTTCTCTCAAACCATAATATATAGGTTTTTAGGAAGCTATCAACTCTGAAGTAAACATTTTCATGTCCAACAAACAAGTTTTACAAACAATCAGGATAAATTATTTAACATTAAAATTAACATTCTGACAGTGGAGACTTTCTCACCGTAATAGCTCATATTATTTTTTTTTTCAATTCCTACTGTTAGTTCACACTCTCCCTGTATATATCTTGTTCAAATTTTCAATCGTTAATAAAATACTTATTATTCATCCACTCCAGTTCAAATACATTTTTTTGAACTTGTAGTGGATGAAACTTGGTGTTAATACAGTTTTTTTTTCAAATATTAATTCATTAATTAAATTTAGATAATTAATTTTAGTTTTATATGGGAGGAAAAAAAATTTCTTACTCAAACTTTCAATCGTTAATAATGACAATTTCAGTGAACCTACTCAAGTTCAAAAGTCCCCCACTCAAGTTCAAATACATTTTTTAAACTTATAGTGGATGACACTTCATGTTAATAAAGTTTTTTCAAATATTAATTCATTAATTAAATTAAATTAATTAATTTTATTCAAATTTTCGATCGTTAATAAAATACTTATTATTCATCCACTCAAGTTCAAATACATTTTTTAAAACTTGTAGTGGATGACACTTGATGTTAATACAGTTTTTTCAACTATTAATTAATTAATTAAATTTAATTAATTAATTTTAGTTTTATATGGGAGAAAAAAAATTTCTCTTATTCAAATTTTCAATCGTTAATAAAATAATTATTATTCAACCTAAGTAGGAACTGACTTAACTTTTTTTTTTTATATTACTTGTTTATACTTTTTTTTAACTGCATTTTTAAAAAATCAAACATCGCGTTTTAACGATGAATAAGTATACTACATCAAAAGCCGCTTTCAGAACATTTCGAAAAATACCTCATTTATCGCTGTGCTTTTAGTATGTGCAGATAAAAAAGGTAATATATAGATGGTTTTCACCTATATTCTGTAACTCGGGAAGCCCGGGTTTATCTCCCTCGTTTCTTTAATAGCATAAATCGATTTAGAAAGTTATTTTTTAGCTGAAACTAAAAGATAAATCACGACACTAACCTGTGAAAGAATCATCAGAAGACTAATTCTTCAACTAATTATAACTTGTATTCAAGATTAAGAGACTAAAAGTGAAATAAATAATGCTTTAATCTTTTTATGAAACATTTTACGTTTTTATCATAAACTTATATGAACTATTTCTTTGATAACATAAATTGATTTAGAAATGATATTTTTCAGCTAAAGATGGAAGATAAATCACAATACTAGCATTTAGAAGAATCACAAGAAAATTGATTATACAAGTAACTATTACTTGTCTTTCAACAGTAAAGGACTAAAAGTGAAATAAATAATACTTTAATCTTTTTATGGAGCATTTTATGTTTTTATCATAAACTTCTGTAAACTATTTCTTTAATAACATAAATTGATTTAGAAATGATATTTTTCAGCTGAAAATAAAACATAAATCACAATACTAGCATTTGGAAGAATCATCAGAAAACTATTTCTACAACTAAATTATTACTTGTTTTTCAAGAGTAAAGGACTAAAAGTGAAATGAATAATACTTTAATTTTTTTATGGTGCATTTTACGTTTTTAAATCCGTGTAACGGTTTTCTTTCCTTTTTCAATCTTTGCATTAAAAAAATTAAATCTGCTGATAAGTAATTAAAATTGATTTTACAAATGAAAATAAAAATTAAATATGAAAAGTTGAAAATAAAAATTAAATCACGACATTTGAAAAAATCATCAAATAAATAAATTTACAACTAATTATTAATTGCCTTTTGAGACTCAAGAGTAAAGAACTAAACAGGAAAGGGTAGTACTTTTCGGTTAGCCGGGCGCCAGTGTTATATATATGTTACTGTCAAAGACCGAAATTGGAGAATGTCGACTTTCACCGGTGAATGTCAACATATAACCAAAACATCGGTGAAAGCCCGAATATTTGATTATATTCTTGTATATTCGGACATTCGCCGGTGAATGTCTTATTTGTAAATAGTTTAACTATATTCTCAATTAGATTTGTAACTTTTGGCAAGCCTGCAGGAAATAGAAAGTGTATTATAGTTCTTAACAAATTTGTCAACTAAGTTTGTAAATTTGCCAAGTGTAACAGCATTCTCCAACGTTTTTTTGGGGTGGAGTCTCCCCCTGCCCCTGCCCCCCTTCCCTTAGCGAGGACCCTGCTCAAACCTTTCAAATTTTCTTATCAGATCTCTTACCATTGCTTCAGAAGGCTTAGGTCAGTTCTGAATGTTGTAGACCACTTCCGTAGAAATAGTGTTGCATATCATCACCACATAAAAAAACAATTTTTAACAATAAAAATACGATCTTCCGTTGAAAACGGCACTTTGCGAGACATTTTCAAAATTGCATGCACTAAGCAAATTCCTTTTATGCCCTCTCTCACTGCACGCATTCATGCCGCAATCAGTGAGGCTCTGAGAAGTTATTTCAGTTTAAAGTCGTAGGTTAATTAAAAGTCACCCTGTACTTGGTATTTTACAGTTAAAAAATAAAAATTAAATCACATCACTAACATTGAATGAATCGTCCGAAACGCAAAATCTACAACTATTTACGCGTTACAATTTTTAACTAAACTACTACCTGTTATGTCTGATGTCAAAATCCCTTTTCGTATGCGCATACGAAACGTACAATGATAAATGAAGAATCATACGAAAGGTTTTTGATGTGGTGCACTCACAATTTGTTAAAACACGCTGTTTTATGACGAATTGCAATTATTTAAAAATTCGTCTGCAATCTTTGCAATCACTGTAATCTTTGAGATCATTGCTGATACAATTTTTTCATCATCAGCAACAATCTCAAAAATTGCAGATCAAAAGCCTCGCAAGCATCCTGTAAATGTGCAAAGTAATACTGTTATTTTTTACAAAGCAAACATTTTTTTAGCATTTTAATCCTATGTGATTGCTCTTTTCAATCCTTGTATCAAAAACTCCAGTGTACTATTACTACTCTCTAATTGTCAAAATTCATTTCAAAGTTTCATTTTTTTAGGCAAAAAAAAAAAAAAAAAAAAAAAAAAAATTATATATATTTTACGACACTAACATCGAGTGTATCATTAGAAAACTAATTCCACAATTAGTTACACTAGCTTGCAAAATTTAGGCTATGTCATATTTTTTAACTTTTGATAATTGATTCCTGTGTATTTTGTAGTGCTGAATCCGAGAAAGACCTTCATTTTTAACCATCACGTCAGAATTTTTTCGCAAATTGTAAATTTTAAACTTAAAAAGTTAAAAAATAGCGAAAATCGGGTACTATAAAATAGATGTGATAATTGTTTTTTTTAGCATTTCATAATTGATTCGTATGTATTTTGCCGCGCTGAATCCGAAAATGACCTTTATTTTTGCCATCATGTCAGCATTTTTCGGAAATCGCAAATGCTTAAATTTAAAAAAAGTTGAAATATTGCGAAAATCTTATTACTATAAAATAAACGTAAAACGTATTATTTTTATTTTTTCATAATAATTTATTTATTTATTGGCTTATACCGTACATTTTTACAGCTAAACATACAAAATTTTGTGTATTAAATTGTAAAATCTTTACAATTTTATTCCATGTGTGGAAGTTTCTTTCTATCTCTGATGCTCTGCCTTGCACTTTTCCTTTTATACTAGGGGGCTCAGCCCCCTGCTCGATAACGCTCGCCAACCCCCACGAATTGCTACACAATTCATATTGGGATCGCTACGCGATCCCAGCTCGCTTCGCTCGCTCGCCGCTATTTATGTCAACTCTAGCCAGAATGACTGCTATCATAAATCATTACAACATATTAAATTTACAAATATTTTTAATGTATAAAAAAGTAATGGAAAACTGTTGAAAATGTAAATAAAAACGTACCTTGGAAACAGAATAAATTAAAAACCTTAGTGAAAACACAATAAAAAATATTTTTAGTTGGGCCGCTATGAGATCCGAGCAAGCAACATATGAAATTTACAAATATTTTAATTCATAAAAGAGTAATTGAAATTTTTCTTGAAATTATAAATAAAAATGCATTTATCAAAAGTTTGGAGCTGTGACTTGTTGATCATCCTCGAGAAAGCTAAACGAACAGGAAATTGACGCCGTTTAAATTTAAATGGCATGTTAGTGTCAGATCTCATGTTAGGTCATGTTAGTGTCAGTTAGTGTAGCCTTCTCCTTTCATTTTGCCTATAGTATTGAAAATCACGGCTTAAATTAATTTAAAACTATGTTCTATGTATCACGCTATCGAAATGTAAACAAAACGTTTTCGCTTGTGTCTAACTATAACCTTGGATATAAAAAAGCTACGTCACCGTAAAACGGACCAATAGCATTCATGTATTGCTCAAACGGTTTGCGTTAAAAGAGAGATCCTGCCTGGATTTTGATTTGCTGAGTGGGTTGGGACATGTGACCGTAACTACCACTGAGAAACGTCGCTTTGGCTGTTGCCAAATAGCAAGCTACAAATACAGTTCTTTTTTAGCGCTACGTAATAGAAATATATATACAGATTCTCTATTCTATAGGGTTCATCTCCGTGTAACAACTACCGGTAGTCCGCCATCATCACCAGCTATTTAATGGAATCCCTTATACAATCTCGTAATGGCCAGTTACGTCTAATGTGGTTTCCCGATCGCCTCTAAAGTGAAATACTAAATATGTCCACAGGGTTAATGACCCCCATCACCCCTAATCAGGCTCCTGAGCTGTTTAACTGTAAGAATCCATAGTATAAGCTTAAAAATTAAATAAATCACATAAATAAAATTATTATAATTATTATTAAACGTTATTAATAAAAAAAATTACATGTATTTTATAGTGTTAGCTTTCCGCCATTTTTGACTTTTTAACATTGAAATTTACGATTTATGAAAACATCCTGATATGATGGTTACAATTTAAGGTCATTTTCGGATTCAGCGATAAAATATACATAAAAATCAGCTATCAAAAGTTAAAAAACACAACCATTACATTCACTTTATTGTATCAGATTTTTGCCAGTTTTTTTTAACTTTTTGACTTTGAAATTTACGATTTACGAAACATCCTGTTGTGATGGTTAAGAATGAAGGTCCTTTTCGGATTAAGTGCTAAAAAATATATAAAAATCAATTATCAAAAGCTAAAAAACACAACCATCGCAGACATTATTACAAATTATCTCTCTATAGTAAAATATTAAAGGATTAAAAATGAAATAAACAATACTTTAATCGTTTCTGAAATATATACTCTTTTTTTTTAAGTCTATGTAACTTTTTTGTCATTCATTACGTCAAAAAGTTCGGTGAACTAGTCCTTCTGTAACTTATTAATAAATAATATTTCTAAGCTGAAAATTAAAAACAAATCACGACGCTAGCATTGAATGAATCATCAAAAATCTAATTCTTATCCTCAGAGTAACCATATCTATGGTTACTCAGAGTTCTTATCCCTTGTAGGGCAGGAATGCCGAGATGAAAAATAGTCTAATGTTTAAGCAGAAATAGTATTATAATACCAAAAGTCCTTCCGGCCAGTGCCGGGAGGAAGAGGTAGCTTTCATATTCCTTATTTTAAAAAAGCCAACTTATATCATTCAAACGCACGAAGCGCAATTTAGTGGAAACCGAATATAGGAGATTCAAAACTAATTTTTATCAATATAATGAATGAGAATTTCGCGAAATTAGTCAGCTTTATCCAAGCTGCTTTTCTTTAAACTAACTTATATTTGGCTGCCAAATTCGGCGATTTCTTAAAGTGCCTGCCATTTTAAGACAACATGGTGGATGAGGCTAACCAGTGAACTTGGTCGAGACCTTAGTAATTGCTGTGCACATGCTCACTCACATCGGAATCGGTTGAGATATACGAGTGCTGTCGCATGCAAAAAATCAGATTTTTCAAAATGTCACCCACAATAGAAATTGAAACTGCTATATCTGAGCCATTTTTTAAGGTAAAGACAAACAAAAAATGCTCCTTTTCAAGGTCAAATACTTAAGAAAGAAACCTTTTTCAATTTCTAATTTTTTTGCACCTCACTTTAAATATATATTTTTTTCTTAATTTAATGGCAGACAATTTGAAACAAGATGCCTGATGAATCTGGCCAGCGAACTTGGTCGAGGTATTGATGTATACTATCCACATGCCTTCTTACATCGAAATAGGCGAATACGTGTGTTATCGCGTGACAAATACAAGATCGTTTCAAAATGTTAGCCATGCTAGAAATTCAAAGTGCTATAATTCAACCATTTTTTAAGATATAAACAAAAGAACAAATTTTCAGAAACAAAACTGCTCCGTAATCTTTGTATCAAGGCCAAACACATTAAAAAAAATCTTTTTCATTTTCCAATTTTTTAATACCTCATTTTAAATTTAATTTTTTTTTAAATGGCAACCATTTTGAAACAAGATGGCGAATGAAGCTGGCCAACGAACTCGGTCGAAACATTGGTATGTACTATGTACAGACCAAATTACATCCAATTCGGTTCATAAATACGCCTGTTATCGCGTGACAAAAATCAGGTCGTTTTAAAATGTCAGCCACAATAGAAATTCAAAATGCTATTACTCAGCCATTTTTTTAGATATAGACGAAACAAAAACTGTTCCGGAATCTTTGTATTAAGGTCAAACACATACGAAAAAAATCTTTTTCATTTTCCAATTTTTTGGTATCTGATTTTAATTTTAGGTAGCTTTCTTTACAAAAAGCTACGTATTGCAGCCGTTCGGAGAAAAGCGATTTCAAAAAATTTTGGTATATTTTCATCGATCATGACCCCCAGACCCCGAAACAACCCTCCGTTCAAAATTGATATATATATATATATATATATATATATATCAATATATATATATATATATATATATATATATCTGACCTATGTCACACTGTAACTCTCGTATTTATGAACCGATTTGGATGTAATTCGGTGTGTACATAGTACATACCAATGTCTCGACCGAGTTCGTTGGCCAGCTTCATCCGCCATTCTGTTTCAAAATGGCGGCCATTTAAATATTTTTAAAAAATTAAAATTTGAAATGTGGTACCAAAAAAATGAAAATGGAAAAATATTTTTTTCTTATGTATTTGACCTTTATACAAAGACTCCGTAACAGTTTTTGTTTCGTCTATATCGTAAAAAATGGCTGAGTTATAGCATTTTGAATTTCTAGCGAAGCTGACATTTTGAAACGTCCTGAATTTTGTCACGCGATAAAAGGCGTATTTATGAACCGATTTCGATGTAACTTCGTTTATACATAGTACAGACCAATGTCTCGACCGAGTTCGTTGGCCAGCTTCATCCGCCATCTTGTTTAAAAATGGCGGCCATTTAAAATTTTAAGAAAAATTTTAATTTGAAATGTGGTACCAAAAAATTGAAAATTGAAAAAATATTTTTTTCTTATGTGTTTGACCTTGATAAAAAGATTCGGGAGCAGTTTTTTTTTTCGTCTATATCTTAAAAAATGGCTGAGTTATAGCATTTTGAATTTCTAGCGTGGCTGACATTTTGAAACGTCCTGATTTTTGCCACGTGATAACAGCCGTATTTATGAACCGATTTGGATGTACCTTGGTGTGTACATAGTACATACAAATAACTCAACCGAATTCGTTGGCCAGCTTCATCCGCCATCTTGTTTCAAAATGGCGGCCATTTAAAAAAATTTAAAAAAATTTAAATTTAAAATGAGATACTAAAAAATTGGAAAATGAAAAAGATTTTTTTCGTATGTGTTTGACCTTAATACAAAGATTCCGGAACAGGTTTTGTTTCGTCTATATCTAAAAAAATGGCTGAGTTATAACATTTTGAATTTCTGTTGTGGCTGACATTTTAAAACGACCTGATTTTTGTCACGCGATAACAGGCGTATTTATGAACCGATTTGAATGTAACTTGGTCTGTACATAGTACATACCAATGTCTCGAGTTCGTTGGCCAGCTTCATTCGCCATCTTGTTTCAAAAGGGTTGCCATTTTTTAAAATAAGTAATTTAAAATTTAAAATGAGGTATTAAAAAATTGGAAAATGAAAAAGATTTTTTTTATGTGTTTGGCCTTGATAAAAAGATTCTGGAGCAGTTTTTGTTTCTGAAAATTTGTTCTTTTGCTTGTATCTTAAAAAGTGGTTGAATTATAGCACTTTGAATTTCTATCATGGCTAACACTTTGAAACGATCTTGTATTTGTCACGCGATACCACACGTAATCGCCTATTTCGATGGAAGAAGGCATGTGGATAGTATACATCAATATCTCGACCAAGTTCGCTGGCCAGCTTCATCAGCCATCTTGTTTCAAAATGGCGGCCATTAAATAAAAAAAATATATATTTAAAGTGAGATTCAAAAAAATTAGAAATTGAAAAAGGTTTCTTTCTTAAGTATTTAACCTTGATATAAGGATTCAGGAGCATTTTTTGTTTGTCTTTATCTTAAAAAATGGCTCAGATATAGCAGTTTCAATTTCTAACGTGGGTGACATTTTGAAAAATCTGATTTTTTCCCTGCGACAGCACTCGTATATATCAACCGATTTCGATGTGAGTGAGCATGTGCACAGCAATTACTAACGTCTCGACCAAGTTCACTGGTTAGCCTTATCCACCATGTTGTCTTAAAATGGCAGGCACTTTAAGAAATCGCCGAATTTGGCAGCCAAATATAAGTTACTTTAAATAAAAGCAGCTTGGATACAGCTGACTAATTTCGCAAAATTCTCATTCATAATGATTTAGTATTGATAAAAATTAGTATTGAATCTCCTACATTCGGTTTCCACTTAATTGAGCTTCGTGTGTTTGAATAATATAAGTTGGCGTTTTTTAAAATAAGGAATATGAAAGCTACCTCTTCCTCCCGGCACTGGCCGGAAGGACTTTTTTAATCTTTTATTTTTTTTTAAATAGCCGCCATTTTGAAACAACATGGCGGATGAAGCTGGCCAACGAACTCAGTCGAGACATTAGTATGTACTATGTATATACGAAGTTACATCCAAATCGGTTCATAAATACGCCTTTTATAGCGTGACAAAATTCAGGACGTTTCAAAATGTCAGCCACGCTAGAAATTCAAAATGCTGCAACTCAGCCATTTTTTAAGATATAGACGAAACAAAAACTGCTTCGAAATCTTTGTATAAAGGTCAAATACATAAGAAAAAAATATTTTCCATTTTCAATTTTTTGGTACCACATTTCAAATTTTAAATTTTAAAAAAAAATTTAAATGGCCGCCATTTTGAAACAAAATGGCGGATGAAGCTGGCCAACGAACTCGGTCGAGACATTGGTATGTACTATGGACACACCGAATTATATCGAAATCGGTTCATAAATACGCCTTGTATCGCGTGACAAAATTCAGGACGTTTCAAAATGTCAGCCACGCTAGAAATTCAAAATGCTATAACTCAGCCATTTTTTAAGATATAGACGAAACAAAAACTGCTCCGGAATCTTTGTATAAAGGTCAATTACATAACGAAATAATATTTTTCCATTTTTAATTTTTTGGTACCACATTTCAGATTTTAAAATTTTTTTTAAATTATAAATAGCCGCCATTTTGAAACCAAACGACGGATGAAGCTGGCCAACGAACTCGGTGGAGACAGTGATATGTACTATGTACACACCGAATTACATCGAAATCGGTTCATAATTACGGGAGTTACAGTGTGACATATGTCAGATATATATATATATATCAATTTTGAACGGAGGGTGGTTTCGGGGTCTGGGGGTCTTGATCGATGAAAATATACCAAAATTTTTTGAAATCGCTTTCCTCCGAACGGCTGCAATAGGTAGCTTTTTGTAATGAAAGCTACCTAAAAGAATTTTCGAAAGCGGTTCCGTAATTTCAGAAGTAACCATGATTTTAGAATATTTTCCGTTCGTTACTGCTTTTTCAAATTCATTTTTTTTTTCAAAACAGTTCTCAGCAACCGTTTACTTCTGAAAAGTAACCACCATATCCAATTGCAATTTTATAGCTCTAACAGTTAAAAAAATTTTCAATTTTAGATTTTTTTTTCCTTTTTGCATTCCTTGAGAGGTAGGGATAACAACGAGATAAAAAGTAGTTTTCGTTTACGCACAGATAATTGAAAGCGTTTTTGAAATCGGTTTAGTAGTTTAGAATAATCTTAATTTTAGAACTTGTTTCAACCACTCCATTCGTTTAAATTTCGATTTTTTCAAAAACCGCTCATACCACCCTTCTTTGAGATAGGGTACCGAGATAAAATGTAGCCAATGTTGGAGAGCTATGTTGGAGTCACAATTATTTTGCCACCAATTCACAATTATTGTTTTTTTTGTTAGAAAAATTTGTGAGTCTAACAGTTTTTGGGGTGAATCCACACGCTCCTCACTAATTCATATACTATAAACGCAAACTGCGCGATGCCTCATCACAACAATAAAAGAATAATTAAAGGCCTTACCTTCTATGTATAGATATCCGTTTTTCAGCTCGCGGTTAGTCAGGGCGTCTAAGAATTATGGAGTATCCCGTATCATCATATATTCGTATATCTTTACTCCTTCAGGTCTCAGTGCATCAGGCTTAAAATAGGAATCATGTAACAGACGGTTTATTGTGTCTGTACACCATTGAAACTACTCATATTGTAGGAAAGGAAAAAGGAGAAGTTTAATTAGAGATACTAAGAAAGAGATTACATTTTGTACGTCTTCACTTGTGTGAGGACGTTTTAAAAAGTGAATATTACATATGTTTTTCCGCGCGTGTTACATCATTAAAATTGATAACCATATGGATGTATTTTCGGCACTTTGAGGTAATCAACCAATTATACATAATTGGATATTTATGAAAGTTACAAGGAAGTAAAGTCTGATAAAATAGTGTTCAGTGTAACAGTCAATTATAATGTTTATAAGTTTATAACGCGAACCAGAATAGAACATAAGTGCTTGCGAGTCTGGTTTAAAACATATCTCACATAAGGCGAAGAAAGATGAAGAGATGCAGTTTCTGTGCATATTACATCTGTCGACTACTAAGTGTTTCTTTTTCGCTATGAACTCTAATGATGTTTTTCTGCAGTAGAAAGAGGGAGAAAATGGGTATCCAAAACTCTTGATAAGGGGATTATATGAATATATCTTCTATCATTTTTTTTGTTGTTTTTTTAACTCAGCTCCTTACTTCCAGGCATCTAAAAGTTTTGGAAGTTGGACTTTATTTTCAACGAATTTATTGTTACAGTTACTTAATTTCTTATCGATTTTTTAATAAAAAAAGGGAAGAAAATAACGAGGAATCTTAAGACGAAAGTGGTGGTTTATCCCTTTGATTATGGTTCAGGACATATACGTCCCAGTGAACTATATTTTATTCAATTTGCACCACCTTTTGAAAAATAATCTCCGCCATATAATTGTACTAGGACATTTTAAAGAGAAATCTATCAGAAAGATTTTTATTTGTGTGTGTGTGGGGGGGGGGGGGGGGGTCGGTATTAAGGTTTCGTTCATATGACGAAACCCTATTCGTCACAGAGCCCGTTCTCAGAAACTGTATAGGTTAGAGACCTGAAATTTGGCAAACTTATAGCTGATTACCTCCGATCACACAACAAATCATAAAATTTTGAAAAAGTGTTATATTATTTTAATTAAATGCTAAGAAACTGACGTTGTATGTGGAGTGACGTTTAAAGCGAGTGACGAATCAAGAAGGTTTTACTGTACCGCCCTTCTTTTGAGAATAAAGGAACGAAAGTAACATCGAATAATACAGGGTGAACCAAAAGTCTTGCCCTGATTATAATAATTCATTACAAATTAACGTTTGTATAATAATGTAACTTGTTGTTACTTGTTGTACAAACTGGGGTTCCTTAGTACGTGATTTCCTAAACAAAACATTTCCATATTGGTATATTGGAAGGGATGGACCAACATCCTGGCCTCCGCACTCTCCAGATATTACTCCTCTGGATTTTGTTTTTGGGGGGGGCTATATCAGAGACAGAGTCTGTGCCAAACAAATTGCTGACATCAAGGAACTGAAGATTAGGATACAAGCTGATGTGTGTATTGTAACAGAAGACATGTTAAAGAACACTTGGCGGGGACTAGTATACGGCTTAGGCATTCTTCGAGCTACCAAGGCGGCACACATTGAAATTTATTGAAGTACGTGGTTTTATGAAAAAAAAAAAATATGTACTTACAATGTATCCTAACAAACATATGCCTAACTATAATATGAGCACCATAAATATTTATAATCAGGGCAAGACTTTTAGTTCACCCTTTACTTTAACCTTTTTATGAACAATAAGTGGTTTTGGTTTTTTATAATTTTTTTTAATTTAATCTATGTAACTGTTCTTACATATCACGAACTTCAGTGAATTATGTCTTTGCTAACCTAATTTGATTTAGAAATGACATTTTTCAGCTGAAAATCGAAAATAAATCACGACATTTGGATGAATCAACATAAAACTAATTCTTATCGTTTGTGCAAAGTAGTAGATTATGAGATAATAATCGGTTATAATAATCGGTCTTTAATAATCGGTTAGCACAATTAATTTGAAAAGTAAGAAAAATTTCATCGTATCTTTACTTTCGAATAGCAGCGAAATAAGTCTCATATTCTAGTTTGGAGAACATAGAATTTTAAAGACAGAAAATCTTAAAGAAGAATGATTTAAGCCAGGGCTCGAAATGGAAAAATCCACGAACCGAAACGCTATTTGAAAATTACTGTCGACTAATATATATATATATATATATTTTAAGTACAGTCTTGATTATCCGAGTCCCGCTTAACCGAGTTTCTGCTTTAACCGAATTATTTTCTTCTGATGGACTGATGGCTTCCATTATTATGAAACCGCCATTATAAATGAAGCGTTAGGTGAAGATGAAAGGGCAGTCGCAAAAAGTTAGAACTCTGATTTTCTGGTCAGAATGGGAAAAAAAAATGGCCATTATTGTTTTTTGGAAAAAAAAATTATAATAATTTTTTTCCCCATTCTGACTAGAAAATCATACTTCTAATTTTTTACGGCTGCTCTTTCATCTTCACGTAACACTTCATTTATAATGGCTGTTTCATAATAATAGAGGCCATCAGTCCACAGAAGAAAATAATCCCTTCCAAAGGTTCGATTGAAAAAAAAAAAATTAATACTTTGAGCAGAAAGAAGAGGCTACACCTGCATTTTTCATGACGCTAATAGAATCATATAGCTGCCAAGCGTTTTTATTACCTCTAAAATTGAATACAAATTGCTGCCATATTTAATCTTTGACAATTGTTAGGTTTCAGGGATTGAATTAGGCAAAATTTACAGGTAAGCTTTAAAAGATAGAAAAAAATCTTAGAAATTGGTAGCTATGCAGTAGCGTAATACTTCAGACAAAAAATAAATAAATAAATAAATAAACTGCAGCAAAATTGACTTCAACAAACAAAAAACTATCAAAGGCTTTTTCAAATAAGCAATTTCATTCCCCGTATTTCTTAAAAGTAACGAAAATGTTACTAGTACCATAACAATGAATGAATTAAGGGAAAATTTGTATTTCATCTCCTTAGTAGGTGACGATTTGTGTAATCCGGTTTATCCGAGTTTTTTGCTTATCCGAGGTGAATTTGGTCCATATTAACTCAGATAATCGGTACTTTACTGTATAGAACATTTATATTTAACCGTAGAAATACCAATTTAAAAAATGCATTCAAGATTCTAAATAATTAAGGGAAAAAAGCTACGGAGAGCATAGTAAGAAACAGTAATAATATTTTTTAATAATTCCACAAACCTGAACAATATAATTTTCATACCTTCACGAACCGGAACGATATTTGTCACAATTTCACGAACCGGAACATCATTCCGGTTTGCTCCTGTACATTTCGAGCATTGATTTAAGTTTAAAAAATTACTGTTAAAACAAAAACTTAATGTTTGGTCATATTATCTACAAGGAGATAAACCCAGGCTCCCATGGTTACAAAATACAGGTGAAAACTATTTTTTTAAATTGATAACAGTAATAGATTTTTTTTAATTTAATATACTTTTTGGAATGTCCATTAACAATACCAAAAATCAAATTGATATGAAAAATAGCAATTCTGCGTTGAAATAAAGTTTTGAACTTTATTAAAGTGGTATTTTTTAGTAGGTCTCACTCCAGGAGTTAACAGCCAAAGAAACTGCCAAAAATCAGTATTTACAAACAGTCTTTTTCATTCTAATAATTTTAGTGGTTTAAGCGAATAGTTCGGTTACATATCCTTAAATTTGTGCTTTATTTACTGAATGGTGAATGATTAAATTCCGTTATGGAATATATGCTGCAAACAAACATTGAGCTATTTACATTAATTTAAATGCAAATGGATTTATCTTTCGTTTTAATGGATTTATCTTTCGATTAAAAAAAAAAAAAATCAAACTTGAAAAATATTTTAAAAGCAATTTAAAAACAATAACAATTGGGTAAATTGCGATACGTAGTTTTCAAACAAATTTCGATATAGTTATCAAACAAATTGCTTTTAAGAGAGCAGTTTTCTCCATTTGACGTTGTAAAATTTTAAAAGTGTACGTTTTTAAAAATTTTAATCGTCTAGTGTTGCCACCGTCAAAATGACGTCAGCATTACGGACGGACACGTTTCTCCTTTATAATACACACAATTGATAGCCCATCAACTATGAAAAAAAAATATTTACAAATGTTCAATAAAAAAGAAAATATATAAACCAATATTTTTTGCGATAAATGAAAACTTTGGATTAAACAAATAGAATTATTTTCATGCAATAACGTATGTTTTAGCGTATTTTTTGCACTTATTCTTTGGAAGGAACTTTCGAGGGAAAAAAGTTTCGCTAATTTTTTCGCATCTTTAATATGAGATTGTATGAATTAATAAAATTTCATTTTATGCAAATGGTGGTACTCGCATGTGGTCTGGGAATTTTCAAGTATCAGCCTGTGACTCGAAAGTAAAATATTTCGATATATTTTTGCGCAGTTTTTTCAGAGGCAAATTACCTCTTCTGCTAAAATATCGCTCACCCACAAGAAAAGTGACACATCTCGACAAAAGTAAATTTTACCGGCGAGGCAAAAGAAAATTTGCATGATTTTACTGTAATGTGAAATTTTAGCACGTAGCTCTGCATCCAGGAATGAAAACGTGCATAAAAGCATAAAATACTTAAGAATGAAGACGTAGGATGAGGTTTGGACGGTTGGGCATTTTTAAGAAATCCGACTTCAGCCAACAGTTAAAAAGTTGAGTCCTCAATATGCTTGGTGGGAAAACAAACGTTACAGGCTGAGAGCAGCCGTGAGCTACTGCCCCCCTCCCCCCCCCCACCCCCGATAATGCCCATAACTCATTCTGTCAACTGTCACCCTTCCTTTCCTCCTCCGTTGTTCCAAACAAACAAAACGCCCCACTGTTTCCCGCGTTCTTCGTATCTGCTAGTTTGACAGTTTAAAAGACGAGTATTTTTTTGCAGAAGTTCCATCGCTTTATCGCTACTGATTTAGCAATTTTTTTATTGTTTGCAATTAATATTTTTAAGAAAGAGAAACAACTTATAAAGACACAAATATAAATATGTATAAAAAGCATACATCAGTGCTTAAAAATCAAGGGTAAAATTAAAACAGTTTTAATTTTACTCCCTTTTTACCCAGTGTCCCTTGTGCCACACTTCACCATACCCCCTCCCCCCTCCCCTGGTCACACGTCATGCCATGCTACATAAACATATACTTGCAGTTTAGAAACAAAGCATTATATTATAGATCGTATTTCAAATTTTAATTTAAAACTTTAACAATGTGTGTTTAATGACACTTGTGAGCGTAACAATAAAAATGATTTGTGTACTTATTTTGTATAGATTAAGGTTTAGAAAACAAAACACATAATTAATGTACAATAAAATATTAATATGAAAGAGCAATTGGAAATTTGCTTTTGGAATTTGAAATGGAATTTAATGTATTTGGCTTTAAATCTTACCTTTATTTTATGAACACAAATACTTTAATTTCAAAATGACTTCAAAATTTAATCTGCTGATTTTTAATGCTTTTATTTTAACAAAATGTGTGATGCCGGGTGTACATCAATTGCGCTTACGGTAGGAGGAGATCATAAATTGCGCCTACAGCTTCGGCCCCTTCTGTATGAACTGCGCTCGAAGGGGTGAGATAAGCAATCCATCATTGTATTGAGGGTTGCCTCAAAGAATTTTTCCCCAAAAAGTCTTTTGGTTGCAAATCCAGCCGTGGTAAATCTTGGCGACAATAATTCATCTAGCATTGCATTACATCTTATAATATATTCAATGAAATAAATACAAATAAAATATTAAAATGAACTAAATTCCTCAATTCGAGGATACTTACTAATATTTACTACGAAAGAAGGGGAACCCGATTTAAATGGGCCTGGTGCAAACTGCCGCCCCAAATTTTGTCAGCTCTTTCGTAGTATTCCAAGGAATATCTAATGTTAATTAAAAAAATAAAAAATACACCATCGTTAAAAATATATTTTGACTTTTAACATTTGGCTAAAAAACATTTTTCCGTTTTTAATGACAAAAAATGCTGAAAACTCATAAAATTCAAGTTATCATAACTCGGTAAGTTTTATTTGTACAAAAATGAAAAAATTATTGTTTTACTTATTAGTACATGAAGAAAGTTTTACTAAATATATAGTACTTGAATCACGTAAAAATCGTAATTTCTGTAACTTTTAAAAATAACTTTTTTTACATAAACGGATTTAATAGGAGGAAGAGCAACTTTAAAACACGCTTGCTATTGAAATTATACTTCTAAAGCTAGTGGTTTAGGAAATTAGTCATGGGGCAACAATTAGAGCTGACATTTATATACTGTTTGTCAAGATTTTTAACATTTTATAATCATAAGTTCATTGATTTTCACAAATGTTTTCCTCAAATACTACCAAATCTGTCAGCAGCATGTTTAAATTAGCAAGATTATTGCTATAAGTTGTAGTATTACTATTATTAGTAGCAATTATTTATTAAATGAAGCAGAATAGAGAAGGGTCTAATTTAGGATTATTTAAAAAATCATTAATGTGTTAAATTTTTCTATCACAACATAATTTTCATCCATTCATGTATTTATATTATCTTTCAGATACCAAATAACTAATCCATCAGTTCTACTTAAAAATTTGGCTTTTAAAAGTCAGCAAAAATTTAATTAAAAAGTATTTTCAGGATCAAAATCAAAGTCAACTCTAAACTATTATTTAAAGTGTATTTTTCTTTTATAAGAAGACATCTATTATTAAAAAGAATATTTTATCTTTATAGATAAATAAAACCTAAAAACTATATTTGGAGAAGATGTGTTGATTTACCACGAAATGAGAAAATCATAATCTTATGTTGATGAAGGTTTTTTTAAGATTTAAGGGTGTTGTAAGAATTTCCCTCAAAAATTTTTAACTTACAAACTCATTTTTAAACGTAAAAGCATGTCACTTGCAGACATGACTATTGAATTAATTTAGAATTTAATAATATTTTCATTTTTTGATAACTGAATTACATGTTGAATTATAAGCGATTGCTGTTTAATGAAAATTTTATCGAACTGTCACGTCTGGAAATTCAGTTTAGAACGCATTGTGGAAATTCAGTTCAAATGCTAAATGCTTTTAACAGCATTTTGTGAAAGATTGCCTTTAATAAAAATTTAAAAAAAAAAAAACGTTCGATTTCATAGTTTCTAAATCAGCATTTGTCACTCTCACGCAAGTATAAACAAATATGAATTCTTTAAAGTAATCAGTTTGGATTTGAAAACAGTCTTAAGGCTGCTCTCAAATTCAAAGAAGCTACTTCCCGACACATTTCCAAATTTATTTTTGCTCGAAAACACATTAAACTAGAAGGTGCTCTTATTCAGAAACTATGTAATCAAATGGTTTTTCCATTTTATGGTAAAAGCATATGATTTTACAGAAAATACTCTAAAATTTGGCGTTTTGAACCAAATTCACGACGCAACAGTGCGAGAAAGAAGAAAAACTTGTCGTCACGTAACAAGAATGGCTTATAACTCCATAAGTAATTTATCTGAAAAAGGAAAACGCTATTCAATTAAAAATCGCTTCAATAGGCCTGTTAATTTTATTCCTTGAAGTATAAAAATGAATCAGACAATGTGCCATTAAATTTTATGTTGCGGTACAACTTAAGAAATTAAGTTTCTTTACCCACTTTTGGATGCATGTTTTTCAAATGATACCGTAATTATCAGTTTTGAATTCCTTAGAATTCTATGTTCTTCTTCTTATTATTATTAATTTATAAGCATGTGCACAAGGAGAATCGTGTGTGATTATAAGAATTATATATTCAGTAAAAATTAAATTTTATCAAGAAATATATATTTAAGTTTCAGTTATGAAACATCGTGCAGCCACTTATTTGGAATTTTTAAAATTTATTTTAGAATTTGAAAAAAAAGAATTGACAGAAAATAATAGATCCATTTTTAAATTCCATAGTTCCAAACAAGTTAATAATAATAATAGTAAAAACAATAATATTAATAGCAATAAAAGAAGTACTAATTATCGTTTATAGAAATATTTCAGTACCAAAAATATCCTTGTATTTAGAATGTTGTTCTTTTCCCCCCAGAATCTTTCTTTCAAAATAATACAGAGGATAATTTTAACGTGAAAAATATTTCTAGCATATTAATGGAAGTACAAAATACCTGTATATACATGTTAATATTTCATATGTTTGAAGTTCTTGAAAAATCTTAGAATGAAACAACCAAAGGCACAGTCAATGAGAAATTAGTTTAAACCTGACGAAAATATTTGTTTCCATACTTAATTATCCGATGTCAAATATTTTAAAAAATATATTTCTAAACGAAAAATAACATACTTGGTTAAAAAATTGTATTATTAGGTAACAAGTGTTATTTCTTCACAAAATTTTCTCTTCTAAAGTAGTTAAAAAAATTCCCCAATGTTTAAATTTCTTGTGTAAATATATATTTATATATGGATATTTTATCATCATACTTTTATTTCCCCTTTTTTTTTCAATTTTTTCATTTTATATTAACGGATATACATTTTTACATTGTCAATTTTTCTGTGATTTAATAGTTATTATTAACAAAAATCTTTATTATATACATATATAAAATATGTGTATAAAATTTTTGTGAGTTTAAGAAAAAACGTTTTGATATCCCAAATTATCGATAAAGCGCCCAATTTAGCGAATTAACGCCAACAGAAAAGAGTCTTTCTAACAAAAAAAGCTGTCACTTCGTGCCCATAAGTATAAGAGACGGGGGTGACAATGATATCCGTTCCCAGTGACGCCGAGCGCAGTTCATACAGGGGGAGGCAAAGAAGGGTCGGCATAGGCGCAGTTAGCCGGTCTCCGTGATGTCACACTTCTTCTTACCCCTCCCACTCCATTGTCACAATTTCAAGAACTCCCTTCCCGCCCTTCAAGCGTGACATCATTTGTGGATGGTCCCTAAGTTACAAACAAAACTTTAATGTTGTGCTATTTTTAATAAAGTTAGATTGTCAAAAACATCACAAAATTTCCTGTGATATTTTTATAACAGATAATAAAGCATTCTGTATAAATTTTATGACAATTAAAATAAAAATATATTTACTGCATTATTTAATGTAATGGAATTTAAAGTAATGTACGTTTTAATTTAATAAATATTTTTAAATTAATAATATATCTTTGATTTCTAAATTTCCCTATGTTATCTAGGTATACTTATAGATTGGGAATAAATGATCTACTTCATCATTCTTTCAACGGTCTTTTAATATTATCTGTGTAAAATATTAATATCAATTCATTCAAAGTTTGTTTTCTCATTGTTAACACAAACTTTGTTATAAGGGCAAAGAATTTCTATACAAATCAAAAGAAAAAAATCTTGTACAATTTGGTATTTTCCTGCTCATCATATCATCCTAATTTGTCATATGAATTTTCACCAGCTTAAAATAGTAGTAAAAAATATTTTTAATCTATTAACTTAACCGAGTTTTAAAATTAAAAATAATTGTGTAATTTCTAACTCTTTCTTTTAATTCCCATTATTATTATTACTTTTAAAAAGTGTAAACACATACGAATTGTGTGTATTACTGAAACCTGTGTATTACTGAAAATTGTATGTTCAGCACTTACTTTGTACTAGGAAGTTTTTGTCACATATGAAAATATTTGTTTGCGATGTGCATTAATTTTATTAATATTAAGTTATATTATTGCCATTTTTCATTGTTTTGGGATATTATGTATAAATAAAATATAATTATTTATGATTTCCTGAATTCGTTTTAATGTGTTAACAAATTTATTTGCTTATTCAATGCTTTATTAATTTTCATTTCAAACACCTTATAAATTCCTTTGAATTACACTTAATTAAAATTAGGGAAAAAAATTTAAAGGTGTGCAAAAATGGAATAATGGGATCAATAACAAAGGTGGAGTTATTCATTTCAGAAATTCTAAAGTGAAATATGCTTTACTTTTCATAAATCATTCTTATACCTACAGGAAAAGATATAGTTAAAATATTTGAAATAGATCTTTTAAAGATATAAACATTGCAAAAGATTATATTTCCACTTGCAATAAAAGAGAAGAAAAAATTTCACAGTGGTGTAATAATTTTTTAATTGAGTTGTTAATAATCAGTTTAATGCAATTTAAGAATTATGTTTCTTCTTCATGCAAAATATTGCAATTCACACAAAACACTAAAATTTTAACTATTAATGGTATTTTATAAATATATAGCTTAAAAAAAATCCGCATAAAAGTTCGAATAATGTTAGAAATCATTTCAAAACATCACTTATATAAATTACTTAACTTTCTTTTAAATGTGTGTGAAATTAGTATATTCAGAATATCTACTACTAATAAAATGTAGATTTGCAAATGCCTTGTTTTAAAAAACGAAAGATAATTTCCCTCATTTCGAAAGAAAGAAAGAAAAATAAGCTTTCACAGTTTCTTATTGTTTTATAATACATGTTATTTGGCTGATAAAAAATAATAAATCCGCCTTTTTTAATAATATTTAGCGATTTAAGCGTTCATATTTAAATTGCTTATACATATAAATATCTGATGTTTTGAAAATAGTGTTTGGGTTATTTTCAATAAATGCATACAATTCAGAAAAACATTTTATAAAAAAATTACTTTTAAATTTCACATTAAAAATGAAATAAGTGATAATGTATAAGTTAGATGTGTCTGTAAATATAACTAATTAAGCACTTTAGCTTTTGGTATAATTTTTATACACTATTTTACTATATTTTATACACTATTTACCAGTAACATGGTAACAGACTTGACTGGTAACAGACTTGACATTAACAGCAAAATATCTTCCAAAACCTACATGCTAATTATTAACACTAAGAAACAAAACAAAATCTTTAATATATTAACTAGATAATAATATTCAAGCAAAAGAAAGTACTAAACTTATATTTTTAACATAAAAAATTAGGTAACAGACTTGACATTGAATAAAAATACTCACCTTTATAAAAAATTCTTTACTCCACTACACTGTTGTTTTTCAACTGCAAAAGAAAATGGGTACAAGTAAATATTTAACTAGTATAAGTGTTTTTATTGCGAATGTGCTGCCGTCTCTTGGTGAAATTGTCAACCTTTATTTCATGAAATTGTAGCTTGGTAACAGACTTGACAAAATATGAGGGACAAAATGTTTTGTAGATTTTCTTAATTTTTTTTTTTTTTTTTTTTTTTTTTTTGCTGGAATAATGTCAGAAATTTAAAATAATGATGATTTATCTCATTAAATGTCCCAATTACTTTTCTTTTAAAGTGAAAAATGAAGTGAAAAAATATTACAGAATTATAAAATACAGAAGAGGGACAGCTATTTTTCTCTTCTACTAGATGCAAAAATCTGCATCTTTACGAAAAAAATATGAAAGTGATTATTTTTATGTTTTAGAAATATGTAGTGTAGTGTAATTAAATAAATATAATATTTATAGTCAGTTTTAAATAATATATTATGAGTACAATTTTTTTTTTTTTTTTTTTACTGTGGGACAGCTTATGTACGCATATTTTGAAAATGACCCGTCTACTTAAAATAATTATGCCCGCGATTTAGAATTACAGAATAAAAACGGACGCTAAACTGAAACCAAAAGGACCGGGGAAAAAAGAAAAGTAAAAATCACGTGGTTGGTTTGCGCTGCTTCACTGTAATGTTGCCTATCGCGCATTACATATTGAGGCACGTAGTTGATATGACGCGATTACATTACGGCTACGGAAGCTGACTATCTTAACTCCCACACAATCCAACCAAAGACGCCTCAAGACTACAAGCCAAACACAAGGTTTCGTGACGTCACGACGCGGGGCTTAGATCAGCCGTGGAAAGCACATGCGTTATTAAAACATATTAATTATTTCCTCTATATTTCAATTTATTATCACAGCATATAGGAAAAAAATAAAAACTTATAGTTTAAAGACGCTAATTAAGTGCTTTTTAATCAATTTCGATCACTTGAAACAACAATAATAACGATAACACAAAAACAATATTTATGAAATAATATCACTGTGTCAATGAAAATGTGCATCAGAATTAAAGTTACATTAAAGAAAATTCGTTCGTTAATGAAAAAAAAAATCCCAAGTATTAAATTTATTTTAGTAGACAGTTTTTATTATTTATTCTACTTTGAAATTTAGAAACAATATCAATTATCTATTTGGCATGTATTCAAAAACAAGACATTATACATTATTACATATATATATATATATATATAAATTTGTAGTTTAAACACATCAATTGAATTATTTTGATTTCAGTTATTTCAAAATAAATAAATAACAATAAGTGTGCCAATCAAAACCCACATTTAAAAATTAAATTAAAGTGGAAGAAAAGTGAATGTTAAATGAAAACAAATTCAAGTTGTGTTCTATTTTTATTTTTAATCGGGCTTGAAAGTATACAGTAAATATCCTATTAAATATTAAGTGATTTGAAACCTGCATATAATAAATAGTAAAATTAAAGTATACATGAAATTAAGTATTCTTATAAATAAATTTTCGTACTGTAAACTTTACTTATCAGAAATGGGTAATTTTCACATAAAATCCATTAAATTAAAAAAACACAAAACTGTCATAATACTAAAACAACACAAGTTCATGAAACAGAAAATTATTATTTAGTTTTGTATTAGTTTGATATATTATGTTAGGTACAAGCAATAGATTTTTTAAAAAGTGTATTGACATATGAAGAGAAAAATAAAAGAAAGGAAAAAAAAAAGACTTTCATCAATTGGAATTAAAATATTCCTAATTTATGTTCATTTTCCTCGAATGTTTAGGTAATAGCTGATAAAAAAAAAAACATCGAAAAACACAAAAACCTTCCACGAAAACATTTCATTCCCAAAATAATGTTGTGTGGTTCTTAAATGTTTGTTCACATCTTTCAAGCTTAAAATAACCAATTTTTATGAGATGAAAAGTATTTCCTGACTAGATCTAAAAGTAAATTTATAATTATAGAATAATAATTTTATTTATTGTTACTTTTAATTAAACATTAAAATGTATATGAAAATACATAGGATTTTTGCGGCGAAGAAGGTGTGTGTGTGTGTTGGGGTGGGGGGGGGGGGGGGCAACTACTGTTTTGCATAAGGGTACTAACAACCCTTCCTCTACTCTTGTAAATAAATTGTTTACAGTTGTGGCAAAAATAGAGATTAAAAAACATTATCCCCATAGCTCTATTTACGCAGTACATAAGCATTTATAATTTAACAAAAAATTATAAAAAGAATTTTTATTAAGATAGCAAACGTTTAAGATTAAAAAACAACAATAAATTGATACAAGTATATCGATCGGGGTTTGCTTTAAAAGAAGTAAACAAGATAAAAATGCTATGTATTCACAGCGACTTTTATGAAAATTTCTGAACAAATTAGAAAGAGAGGATGGTGTGACAAAATACAAATTAAATGATATGTCTTGACACGATTTAGGGATGTTTGCCATTTTAAATTATTGCTCCATGTGGAACGAAACAGAACTACAATAATATAGTTTCGTTTTGAGACACTGTATTATTGATAGAATCGTACTAGGATTTGCTAGTTAATTTATTTCAAAGAAATTAAAAATAAAAGATTTTGAGCACAAGAAATAAAAATTGTGCTGATAGTATATAAATATAATTTGAAAATAAAACTTACCTTGAAAAGAATATGTTAACAGGCTGAGTAAAACACACGTGCACGTAAAATAGCAACATACAAAATTCAAATGTTCGGGGCTGGCCCGTTGTCAGTTAGCCAGCCCCGGGCTGTGACGTCACACGTGGGGAGATGAAGGGCGTGTCTGGCTTGTAGTCTTGAGGCGGCTTTGATCCAACCCTCTTCTATGGTCACAATTGGACCTATAGTATAACAGAGTGATTTTCCGCATACTTACACTTATGAAACTGTTTGTGTAGCAAGACGCACCTATGACAGACGTATTAACGGAATAAAACGCTTTTTTTTTTTTTTTTTTTTTTTTTTTTCTTTTGCGAGATGTGTCACTTTTCTTGCAAGTGAGCGAGATTGAGATGATTAAATGATACCAGGGTTTACGAACGATTTTATTCAAAATAAGTAAAAACCCTTCTTCTTGTACATTATAAATTTTATTTTAAAATTTAGCTATATAATAGTTGCGAAGGCAGCGCCACAATTTTGCAACCAATTATAGCATCGGGGATTTTGGTGAATATGATAGCTTAAATGGTAGAGATAACGGAACTGGCAGTTGGTTTTTGTAGAAGCGAGGGAAGTTCCATTAGGGACATCCCACACTCTGCTGCAATCTGAAATGAGTGGCAGCTCGATTACTGATACTACTCCGACTCAGGGGCATCATCAGTATTCAGATGACCATCTATTTCACATTGCAGCGAGATGTGTGATGTTGCTATCACAACCTCTTGCCTCCTTGTGCGGCCTGGCAATTTCGTTGTCACTATTATCTAATCTAACCAATATACCAAAATCATCCGAGAGGTTCTGCTCTCGAAGCTGGTAGACGGGAGGTGCTGGGTTCGAACCCAATCGCGCCCGTCGGCGTTCGAGGTTTTCCGTGGTTTTCTTCGAACCTTGGCTATCCTTGTGTAAATACGGGTTAGGTTCCCCTAGAAAGACTCCCACGGAGGGCACTCCTCACCGGTCTATATACCTCGTCATGCATACCACTACCTAGCACTAAAATCATCGACACTAAAATTAGTTTTTAAAATGCGGCGCTCCTCCCGGACTATATTACTAATTAATTAATTACTAAAATAATATACGTTGATCTTAAGCATAGTCATTTCTTTATTTATATCAAGATGTCGTCCGAGAAATGAATACTCGAAAAAAAATCTCTAATATTCACAACGTCTACATTTAGTTCTATAAAATCCTATGCCTACTTTTGATCTTAAATAACGTTATTTACATTTTAATAAAATAATTTTACCGAGTGGTAATTAGATTTCTTGCTAATTAACAAAATGAAAAAAAATGATAAACAAATGATAAAATGCAAGTCATATATTTATTTTCAAAATACTGTGAGGTCTTTTCCTTAAATAAAAACTCATTTATAATATTTCACGCAATTAAAAAGCGTTAATGACTGTAATTTTGCTGCTGTCGACATCTCGTTTAGCTTTTATAAAAAATACTCGAAATATAACGAAGTTGCAAATCATAATTTAACTGCGTTCTTTAATGGTTACTTTTTAAAATTAAAATTATGATTAAAGACAACTAATTAATGATCTAAAACAAATTATATGCAATCAACAATCGTTTAACAAGTATTTCAAATGAAATTTAATATTTATTGTGTTTGTTAATAAATTTAATTGATGTAACAGACTTAGATTTATCATAGATTAGATCATCAAAGTACTTTTACATTTTTCAATGATTTCTTTTTAGCACTTTCCAACAAAGTTGAAAAGTGTGTATGACTCCGGTTTGTCTATCCGTCTGTCCGCGCTCTAACTCTCGTAAATATATTCTGATTGCCCTGAAATTTTTGATGTTATTGACGTTTACCATAGCACCTGCCCTATTTCAAATGACGTTTGTAGCACGTTTCGAACATTTACAGAGACAGTCAAAAATATTCCGTTACATTACGGCCAATGGTAGAAAATCGTTTCAAATGATTTTTAATGACGTTATGCGCTTTCAAACATAATAAAATTTATATGCATTTATGAAGTGCACTAAAACATGCATTCTGTAGAATATACGGTACAAAGAGTAGATATTATTCATTTGCAGGACCACACAAAAGAACTCCTTTACATAATAGTATAGGGATGGAGGGGATTGTTTGCGGCGTATTTTAATTATTTTAAACTATTTCACACATAATGAAATTGATATAAATGGCTGAGGTTTACTATAACTTATTTCATATATAATACGAAGAGCATAGCATTTACAGAGACACACAAAATATTTTAGATACTATATTGTATCCGAAGTGCTGTACATTAGCTATGATTGCTGGAAATGCATTTTTAATTATGATATGCCTTTTATGTTTCACTATATTTATGCATACTATATATGGTGTGTATAAATGCTATAATTCATATACAGGGCTACAGAAAAGAATTCGTAAGGGCTACTGGGTATGAGCGCAAATTGCTTAAAGGTGATTTTTAAATGAGTTATATATTTTTACGCTGAACTACATTTAGTTTACTAATAAATGTTTGTAGAATATACATAAAATGATATACAGGGTCAGGGAAAGAATTGGATACATGGCCGTGTATAAATGATAATTTCAGGAAATCTGATTTCACTAGTTTTAAGAGTGTTTTAGTTTGGATTAAATTTTAGCTAAATAGTGGCCTTTGTAATAAAGGTTCTAGGTAAACTACAGGGTTGTACAAAAGTATTCAAGTATGTGCTGCATACAGGCAGACCGTGAGCTTCGACAATACCGGCCTAAACACTGGTTTGTGACGTCAGTTTAGAGAGATCTTCACTTCATTGCTGAGTGAGATCTTTGGAGAACTACATGATTCTTTATTTCTGATTTTACCTATTTAAATCAGGAATAAAGTTCTTACACAAAACGCAGTCCCCTTCCCTTTTTAAAGATTTTTATTAAGTTTTAAGCATTTTTATCATAGTTTTTGCACCAAATTGCTAAAAGATCAACGTTAATTATTACTTTTTTCGCCACTGCTAAAAAATTCTTTGTTTTCCTTTTAGTATTTCTTCATATATTTGTTCTTACTAAAAAACACTTAATTTTTAATATAAGAAAAAGGAAATAGCAATAGATTATTGAAGTAAAATAAAAAAGAAAGTCTGCTTTTATTTTTATTTTATTTTTTTTCATTTTTCAGTAAAATATATTTTTAATAATTTATTTTGAATTTAAATGCTGTTACTTTTTAAACATAAACAGTTCCTTTTCTCTTTTTATTACAATATCTTTTAACGCATATGCTTTTAAATATTGCGGGGGGGGAGGGATTTAGCAATCTAAAACAGAAATGTATTTTTAAATACATCTATTAAAGAAAGGAGCGAAAAATTTCCACGAAAAAAGCTCCCTCTTTTTTTTGCGAATTTTTTGTTTTTCTGAATCTTTAATATTGTTTTTGAATGAATTCGTTAAAAATCAGCCTCCATTATTAATTTTTCACCCTTTCCTAAAAACTGCGTAAAATTTATAATTTTATAATGTTTATTTCTATAAATTTTCTCAGTAAAAAAAAACAAAACTCTAAAGTGTTATTTTAATATTTGAAAATATATATATATTGAAATTACTGAAGCAAAATAAATAGAAAGTTTGCTTTTAAAGGCTTGTTTATTAATATGTACTATTTTTCAACAAAATGCTATTTTAATAATCTCTTTAGCATTTAAAAGTTGTTAATTTTTTGTAAATAATATTTTAACACCAGATGGTTATGAATATGTGTGGGAAAAATTTAGCCATCAAAATGAGAAATATGTACTAAAGTAACCTATAAACATCTGGAATTAAAATCTCCCACAGAAAATACCCCCCCCCCCCACACACACACACACAAAAAAAAAAAATCTTTTTTTCTATTATTATTTTCCGAAGAGTTTTTTTGTTTCTGAATTTTAACTTATTATTTCATTGTTTTTGGATCAAAATGTAAAAAAATCGAACAGGACAGAATTTAACAAAAATTATACCCCCCCTCCTCACCTTCCTTCTTTCTTTTTTTTCTTTGTAATGGTTTTGTGTTTCTGAATCATTATCAAAAATGGATAAACGCCATTCACCGCAAAACTTATAAATCCACAAAGTACAATAAGATAAGAAAACATATTGTTAATTTTTAAAGTATTATATATATTAACTTTAATTTAAAATATTACAAGTTTCCTTTTTTAAGCTTATTTTGTATTGTTTACAAAAAGGTAAATTTTAAGATTTAAGAACTTATATTGATACCTTAATTAATAAGAAATAATAATTTAAAAAGCTTACTTAGTTATCAATACTAATATGTAAAATAATCTTAAATATTAATACTCTAATAGTTAAAATAAATACTGTATCCTTTCTGTTATTCATCAGTAAAAATGTACTATATTTATTATAGAATATTCTAAAATAATGTATAATTCCCATACATATTATACAAATATTAGTTCTTTCTTTACATTTTCTGTGTAAATATGAATTTTATGCAAGGTTATTTAATCTACCATGCTAAAACAAAATATTATTATTAAAAATGATTTTTTAAAGTAAGCTTCATTTATCTTGTAATGAAATGTTGTGATAAAAAAGAATGACTAAAACACTCGACTACATAATATTAACTAAAAATAATAAACAAAATAGTTTCACTTCATTGTTATTATGAACATTTAAAATAAATTTTCTGCAAAATATACTGCCACAAAGTATAATTCAAGTGTATCATTTTCTTATACTTTACATATTCTTTGTAAATATGGATTTTATAAAAGTTTATTTACTATTACTGTACTACATTACTGTACTAAAACAAAATGTCTTTGATAGAAATTTTTTTTTTTAATATAGCTCCATTTTAACAGTAGGGAAATAAAGCTATTAAAATGAAAAAATTAACATATAACACTTCAAATAATAAGAAATAATAATTAAAATAGTTATTAAAATACATACATATATTAAATGCTAATAATTAAAATAATGTACCTTTTCGTTGTTCAAATAAAAAATATACTACATTTTCTACAGAATATTGTACTACAATAAATATAATTCTATAATTCACACACATAATTATACACATATTATTTTTCAGACTTTACACATTCTGTGCAAATAGAGATTTTATAAAAAAATTACTATACTAAAACAAAACATTTTCATATTTAATTTTTAATGAAGTATTGTAATAAAAACTAATAAATAAAAAACTTTAATATATATAATACTTTGAAAAATAAGTAACAATATGTTTTCTTACCTTGTAGGCACTTTGTGGGTTTATAATTCTTGCGGTGAATTATGTATATCCATTTTTGGTAATGCTCTTTGTCAGAGAGAAAACAATACACCCTGTATTTCCGTCCATTCTTGTAATTTAGAATGGTATTGAAGTATCATTCAAGATGTGTACTTTTGATAATATTTAATAAGAAAAATAACTGAAAATCACAAAAAATACGTGCTTTTCTTACTCCAACATGTGAGTAAATGCCGGACTAAAGCCACGCGTGCGAGGTAGAAAGAGATCCCCTTAAAAACGTGGATCTCTCTTCAGTGACGTATGCCACCAAGCTGAAACCAGTTCCCAGGCCGGTATTGTCGAAGGTCAGGCAAAGACTCACAGGCACACATTTTGTAAAAACATGTTTTTTTGGAATGTCTGATCCCTAAAACGTGTAAATCTGTCGATAACCAGAATTCGAAAATTTTCGTGAATTCAGTACTTTCTTCGCATAATTTTTTTTTCCAAGGGAGTTCGTCGTTCCGAACCCAAGCTCGCAATCTGATTGGTTGTTGTTCTTGGCACTGTTTTCACGTAACTTGGCAATAATCATATTTGGCGAAAAATGCTTCCAGTGTCTGGATATTGTTTACAATTTGTGTTTACCTGTTCAACTGTTGTGTGAATCCAAAAAATTTTTTAAATTATTATTTACATTCTGTTTTTGATTATTTACATAATTTTTCTGTGTAATTAAGAAAATAATACTGACTATTGCGCGTGCAGTTCAATTGTGGACATTTATTTTATTATTTTTCTTCTTTTCTGAATCAATTGACCAGCTGGTGTCACTTTTGAAAGCAGGGGTGTAATGATTTCCTCTGCTTTATAAGTGTACGCTTGCTAGTCAAACTCTTTGAAGAACTGTTTAGATATTAATGCAAAAAGCAATTTTTTTTAGGTAAGCATTGCATTTTTTTTCTGTCTGTGTATCTAACTTTTGATGAATAATTCTTAGCTCCCTGTATTATTTCCTATTATGTATCTTTAAATTAATACCATTAAAGAGTAATTTAATATTCCTACTGACATTTAGACTAGTAATGTTAACATTCATCAAAAGAATAAATGTAATTTCGATTTGTATTTGTAATGGATGAAAGCAATTTTTTTTTACAAAACACACACAGCTTTGCAACAATAAAAAGGAGAGGGGTAGCTTTTCTCAGAGCATTTAAAAAGCTGGTGACATATGTAAAAATTGGAATCTGTTAAGATGAATACATGATTTGTTAAAATTAATATAAACACCTTGATAAAAGCCTTGACGAAAAACAAAAACATACAGCTCTTTCAAGTGTTCTTAAAAGAAGATCTTTCTTCAGTAAAAAGGCAACAAAACACAGAGTGAAGAACAATAAACAAAAATATATGTACTGCTGTATTTTGCCCTGAGGATTGGAGATTGGTCTCTGTTTCTGAAACTTTTTGGAACATCTGGATAATAAATTCCTTTAGGCTGCATGTGCATTTCATTAAGTTGTCTTTTACAACTCATGTATTTACTAAAATATACTTTATACTAAACATGTAAAGCAATGAAATTACTTTTTTTTTTTTTTTTTTTTTTTCTAAGTCTTATCTAACTTTTCTAATGTTCTACAGTTTGGATAAATCTGAACTAAGTTTTTTATATGATTAAAATTTTGCTTTTAATTGAAAAAAGATTTATGATTTCCTAGATAACTAATTTTATGGCATAAAGTTGTTTTTATTTATTACCACATGACTCAACAGTAAACATTTGTTTGTAACAATAATGTAAAGAAACAATTGATATACAAAATGATGATAGATACAATGATAGATGATCAATACAATGATAGATATACAAAATTAAGGAGAAAATGGCAGCATTATCACAATTGCCTAAGCTTGGGGATAGCTCCTTTTTCATCTTGTATATTTTTTACTTTTACACTGATTTAGGCCCAGATCACCAGTCACTACATGTTTTGATACATAATAAATAATCTTTTAAATCTTGTAGTGACATTTTAAAAATAATGATTCTTGGCCAGGTGAATAGAAATAGACATGCGTTACTCAGGCTGGTTGTTAATTAGTGAATTGCTAGTCTCTAAAAACATGCTTTAATAAATTTTTATGGTTTCCATCTTGACAACATGTTTTTAGCTGACACACAGTAGATTTAGTTAATGTGAAATATCATTTGCTGAAAATGATTCTAGAAAGAAGTTATGAAGATATAAGACTGTCAATTATATACAAATGGAATATGAAAGCTTACATGCAATTAATTCCAAAAGACAGGTGGGTTTTTCTGGATAAAACCCATATCAAAGCGGGGTTTTTACAATCCATGGTATTATTATTTAATATTCAGTAGCTTTTATATTAGTTTTTTAACCTTTGTGTTTTAAAGAGTTACACTAAAGTTTTTCAGTCTTAAAAAAATCTAACCAGGTTGTTTTTTTTTTAAATATAAATGAGCTGGGTTTGGTTTTGGTAATCCTGATTAGGATTAACACTAATAATTCACAAAACAGTTACAAGATAATTGTATAACTAAAAATGTGAAGTTATCAATTGCTATTATTGAAGTTATCAATCTGCTCTGGATCGGGTCGGGTTACCCACAGTTCAGGTTACAGGTGACTAGACTCCGGCCGTCTACATAACACAAGTCTTCTCTGATTGGCTCGTACGACGGACCATTTCTATCAAAAAATCTAAGCAATTCTCGCTCAATGAGCATGCGCTAAAAATGTTTATGGAGCCGCAATGTTTACATTTTGTCTTGACGAAGCAGAGTTATTAGCTGCTTAAATTTGAAATTTATTTATGTTTTCCATTATTTAGATATTTTGGTTCTGTAATTAAAACTTTTGGCACAGATGTCATATTCGCCCCATATTGGCGCGATTTTTTTCCGACGCCAATGTCATATACGCAATGTATACTTAACCGGCGCCAAAGTGTCGTTATTTTACTTGATATGGTAACCCGGATGTTGTTGTTTATGCTGTTGACGTTTTTGCCAAATCGGCGTCGGAAAAAAATCGCGCCAATATGGGGCGAATATGACATCTGTACCAAACTTTTTTTAATTCGCTATTATATTCTAAGTAAAATGAGAGCCCTCATTCAGTGTGCAGTTATTTAAAGTTTTGTAATTTTGAAATATGTAATTGTGACGTGATAGAAGAATAGAATTATTGTTTATCTAGCCAGTAAAAAAAAAAAAAAAAAAAAAAAAAAAAGATATTTTATTCTAATTCAGTTTCTGATATAACTGGCCAGCTGGTGTCACTTTTAGAAGCAGGAAGTGTAATTTATTCTTCTGCCTTAAAAGCGTATGCCTGCAGGCCGAACTCAATTTGAACAACTGGCAATGAAATTTCATTTATGGATTATCCAAAAACAAATCGTGGAACTTCACTTGAATAACAAATTTAAGATCAGGTAAACATTATATTTTTAATAAACCCATTTACCTGCTTATTTTTTAAATGTCTAGTGTAATTGTAAACATCTATTATTTCTTATACACAAATAAGGTTTATAATGCTTTACTTTTTCTAGAGTAATTTTATGACAAAAAGTTATCTAAATATAGTATAGTTTATGCATTATATTTCCATTAATAGTTAACAATATTAAATAAGTTTATTATGATGCATATTATAGTATAGTGCTTTTTTTCTTTTTCAATTCTCTAACAACCCCCTTAGAGGTTTAGATATGGAAAACTTGGGTCATATATTTACACCTTCTAAAACTAAGCTTTGTAGTTTTACAGAATATCGCTGTATTATGTTCTATGTCCATTTGTGATGGCAGAAGGGGGTAGATTGTGTGCAGAGGTAAAATTACACAATCCTTCGCTTATCATCGACATCTTCATTCTTAGTGGTTTTATGCTTATATGCATGGCTTTACTTCTGCATGCAGAAGTAAATGCTGTAACTTCATGTTGCAGTAAAATTATGCAAATTTTCTTTTTCCTCTTCTGCAAAATTGTCTTTTGCTGAGATCAGGGCTTAATTTGCGCCGAAGCCCAGCTCCGGTACTTCTCTGTTTTTAGTAAATATTTAAATACTAGTGTAAATGCTCGTCCTAGGACGGTGGGTAAAAATTGTGTTTTTCACTTAAAATTTGAAAAACTGATAAAAAAAATAATTGACAATATGGAAGCGTTTAGATGAGCAAAGTTCGGCTAGTTTATGTTCTAATAAACACACAATTAGCTTTTACAATATTTCTGGGTAAACCAGGTTTTCCAGCTAATGTACTATAACAAAATTAAGATTTCTTAATAAAAGAAAAATTTAATAAATATGCAATAAAAGTGCATAATTAAAACAGTCTGCTGCAACTATTGGAATAATACTATTTTTTTTTAATAACACTTTGAAATTGTATTTTTATCGTTTACCCCCCCCCCCCCCCTCCAATTTTTTTTAAAATATGTATATTGATTAATAAATAAGTATCGCGGGTTGAATCCCATCCGTCTAATCCCCTAAGCTTCTGTCCTCCTGATGCAAAGCTATAAATCAAAAATTATTAATTTTACTTTTTGTATAAATATTAATTTTTTACTTTTAAAATATGGGATGTTTTTTTTTTTTTGTTGTTATTTTTGTTTTTTAGTTTAAATTTACATACACCTGTATATAGAAAAGGAAAATATAAGCAATGTGTAATTTAAAAATAAGCTACAAAATGCCGGGACATTATTTTGGGGAGGGGGCGACTAATCCCCTAAGCTTCTGCCCTCCTGATGCAAAGCTATAAATCAAAAATTATTAATTTTACTTTTCGTATAAATATTAATTTTTTATTTTTAAAATATGGAATATGTTTGATTTTTTTTTTTTTGAAGTTTAAATTTACATACACCTGTATATAGAAAAGGAAAATACATATAAGTAATGTGTAATTTAAAAATAAGTTACAAAATAATAAGTCTAAAATATTTAAATTGATTACTTTTTTAAAAGAAAGTCAGTTTTATCAATTTTTTGCAGGGAAAAAAAAGGATATTTAAAAAAATACCATATCATTGTTTTCTGTGATTAAAATTCCTTACATGTCCCAAAGAAAATTTAATATGATTACAACTCAATACTTGAAATAATCTCAAGTGACACTTGGTGATTTAAATGTGATGTGCCTTCTGATTTGTTAGGAAGAAGTGTCTACCACTACTCAATTATCAGGATTTGTAACCTTGAGAAGTAATTGCAGGATTCTTGTTTCTTGTGCAACCAATGGGAGAATGGAACCTTTCACCCTTGAGTCCCTTTCTCGGAGACTGGTAAGATTGATGGATTCGTCCCGCCCTACGTTACACTGCCTTTTATTATATAGAGATTCATTGGAATTCAATGGAGCTCATAAATACAGGGCCCCGGAGCACAGTGCAATAGCACTTCTGAAAAAACTAAGCTTAAATTACCCTTTTCTTTCCTTCCTATCTCCAAGCTTTTGACAAAAATAAATTCACAGGAGAGGTAAAAGAAAGCTTGCATGATTTTACTCTAACATGAAATTATAGCACTTAGCTCTGCATACAGGAATAAAAACACGCATAAAATCTTTAAGCATGAAGACATAGGATGAGGTTTGGAGAGTTGGGTCATTTTACCTCCCCACACAATCCACCCCTCTTCTGTGGTCACAAATGGACAAATAGCATAATAAAGTGATTTTCCGTACAACTACATTTATGAAACTTTTTGTATAGCAAGACGCACCTATGTCAGACCTATTAGTTGAATAAAATGCAAAATGAATTTTTGCGATGTGTGTTACTTTCCTTGCAGGTGAGTGATATTTAAATGTTGTCAGATTTCTGAATAATGGAAACTATGGGATCGTTGAACAATGCCATACATTGGATTGAATTGTCCCTATATATTTTTTTTTATGGTGGGGGGGGGGGGGGACTGTAATTTTTTTGCTGTGAGTGGGGTTCAATCTAGAATGTTTCTTGCGTGTCAGATTTAGATTTTTGCAATTCGAGTCGTTGGGATTTTCAGAAAAAAAAAGATTAAAATAAGCAGAACTATGTTTCAAATCAATTGAGTTTATTGTCTTGAGTTTGTGCTTGCTATAATTAATGCCTCAATTTTCTTCATATATTAGTACATATTTTATTAATTATTAAAGGGGATATTTTAAATTTTTAAATGACAGATTATGCGAAATGGCTGAAGCATTAAAGTATTGCTACTAACTTATTTAACTTTAAAAAAAAAAAAGTTTTCTTTAATGATATTTAAATGAACTATTACTTTTATTTAAATTCAGATTAAGGTTAATGTGCATCGTGTTTGTGTCAGGTTGCATATTGAGGAAAAAGATTTTGTTTTTTTCGCGTCAGGTGCGGGTTAAATTCAAATATATTTTTTGGTTCAACCCGGATATAACCCATCTACACAGTGTTCTATGGTTAGTGTTGCCAGGTGTCCTGAGTAAATTGGGGGTCCAAATGCTCTGGACACCAGTATTTTAAAGTATTTTTCTTATTATATAATGGTAGAATTATCTGCAATTAAAGATAGCTAAATAAACAGTAAGTAATTAGTGACATCCAGAGCATTTGGAGTCCTGTTTTATCCATGACACTTGGCAACACTTTCTACAATTCAATCAGTTTGCTATTTGGATTTACAGTAAACTCCCGACTATCAGGCCTAATGTGGTGGAAGGATAGGCTGGAGTTCTATAAATATTTACTCACTTGCAGCACCCTCTCCCTCATTATATTAAAAACACATATCACACATTTTAAGATAAATTTTATATATATAGTGAATACAGTTTTAAAATAAGCAAAACATTAACGTAAAACGTAAACCTAATTTGTAAAAAAATGAGTAAATCTTATTTTACTGTTTATTAATAAATGATTTCACAAATATGAAAAGTTGTGTATAAGATAAAAGAGTCAAAACTTAATTTTTAGTTTTATTTAAAGTAGTTCATAGATGACTGCTTCACCTTGTTAGCCCTCTTCGCGACGCAATGTCCCTCCATTTAAACAAGCAGATAATATCAGTTGGCATCACTTCCTCCTGCTGACTCATAGTTTCTCCTCTATAGTCACTACAACCTTCTTTCGTTTATCAACTATTTCGTTAATATCTCTATATAATAAAAGGTAGTGTAACGCAGGGCGGGGCGAATCCATCAATCTTACCAGTCTCCGAGGGAAGAGACTCAAGGGTGAAAGGTTCCATTCTCCCATTGGTTGAGAAGAAACAAGAATCTTGTGATTACTTCTCAAGGTTACAAGTCCTGATAATTGAAGAGTGGTAGGCACTTCTTCCTAACAAATCAGAGGGCATATCGCATTTCACCACCAAAACAAATCGCCAAGTGTCACTTGAGATTATTTCAAGTATTATGTTGCAATCATATTAAATTTTCTTTGCGACATGTAAGGAATTTGAATTTTTTTCTCATATAAAGTGATTCATGGAAAACAATGATATGGTATTTTTAAAAATATCCTTTTTTTCCCTGCAAAAAATTGATAAAACTGACTTTCTTTTAAAAAAGTAATCAATTTAAATATTTTAGACGACTTATTATTTTGTAACTTATTTCTAAATTACACATTACTTATATTTTCCTTTTGTATATACAGGTGTATGTAAATTTAAACTTAAAAAAAAAAAAAAAAAAAAAAAAAAAAAAAAAAAAAAAAAACATATCCCATATTTTAAAAGTAAAAAATTAATATTTATACGAAAAGTAAAATTAATAATTTTTGATTTATAGCTTTGCATCAGGAGGACAGAAGCTTAGGGGATTAGACGGATGGGATTATGGAGGGGGGGTTGCGGGGTAAACGATAAAAATGCAATTTCAAAGTGTTATTTTAAAAAAAATAGTATTATTTCAATAGTTGCAGCAGATTGTTTTAATTACGCACTTTTATTGCATATTTATTAAATTTTTCTTTTATTAAGAAATCTTAATTTTGTTATAGTACATTAGCCGGAAAATCTGGTTTACCCAGAAATATTGTAAAAGCTAATTGTGTGTTTATTAGAACATAAACTAGCCGAACTTTACTCATCTAAACGCTTCCATATTGTCAATTATTTTTTTATCAGTTTTTCAAATTTTAAGTGAAAAACACAATTTTTACCCACCGTCCTAGGACGGGCATTTACACTAGTTCAATAAATAAACATGAAGTACACCAAAAGACTATACGAAAGTAACCAGGATAAGCGGAAAATACCATCCACACTTGTTAACATCCGTTGCACAACTGACGAAACAGGTTATCAAACCTAACTCCCCCTTGCCTTCATGTCTGTCGCTGCTATTGCATTATGTAATTTCTTCTTGTCGTGTGTTAGCGCTTTCCTATAAACAAGAACCTGCCTGTCACGTAAGATTTTTTTCTTAAATCAATTATATTAGTACCATTTGATTAATGCTTCAAAAGATCCACTTAATCATTTGTTTAAAATTGGAAAATATATTTTTTACAATTAAAAAGTAACTAGTAATATATATGAATAAAATTAAGATAATTCAGTTAATTAATTGAAGTAAAGCAAATTATTAAATATTACAAACATTATTTATTACAAACGTTTTAAAACTTAATACTATAAATTAAATTCATCTGGTACATAGTTCTGCCTATTTTCATTAATTTATTTGTTAAAATCGAAACATTCCGATTTGCTGAAACCTGAATCTGATCTGCAAGAAACATTCTAGACCGACCCCAATGCAAAACAAAAAAATTAATAGTCACCACAACCTTGAAAAAAAGAAAATTAGGAGCAACCCAATCTGATACACGATATTATTCAATGATCCTGTAGTTTCCGCTATTCAGAAATTTGACTACATTTAAATATTAAAGAACATAGATATGCAATATTAACCAAACTTTATTTAAAGCTCTTTAAAACTGTATTATAAATAATATTTATATTTTAGAGATTTTTTTTTTTTAGTAATGATTTTTAAAATGATAGTATCATTTTTTATCTTTGGTGTTTTGTTTGAAAATAGTGAAATATATTACCTTTTTATATTATATTTATTATACAGATAATATAACGCTGTTAAAAATTTTTTTTGTGCATAGCTTTTTTTTCTAATGCGTTTTTACTAGTTAGTCTATTTTTTGTATTTGTGAGTTCGAATTTCTTTTACTGTAAAAATTGTAAAACTGTTAAGTAATATAACATAAAAACACTAATTTTTAAACTATCCTAATTATGTTTCGTTATTTCATTAATAGATGGCGCTTGTATCATTTGTTTTAAAATAGCACCAGAGGGCGCTGCTCTGTGTAAACAATGTTTGTTTACATTTATAGATTTCAAAATGTTCTCGTTAGTTAGTTGATTTATAAGTGTTTATTTTAAAGAATTAAAAAAACAATTGTATTTATTTATTTAATAACAATATTAATAATGCAATTGCTGTTTTATTTCATTACATCTTTTTTTAAATGACAGTTTTTCAGCTTTTCAAAGGTAAATAAGTGAAATTGTATTAAGAATTTTGTTTGCCTTATTTTAAGCCTAATTTTTTAAAACATTCAATTTTTTTATGTATAAACATTTATAAAATATAGGTTGTTTAAAATCCGAAGAATTATATTGTTTACTCAATGTTTTCTTTAAATTTTTAGCAACAACTTTCACTAATTTCTGTGTTATAAAACATTTATTAACTAGTAATAATTTCTTGTTAACACGTGGTTTTGTGTATGTGTGTTTGATCCTTCTTAAAGTTTTTATTTTATCCCACTCTATTTTAAACCATAGCATACAAAATTTAAAATCTTGTAAACTTTCTCCCCCCCTCTTACTTATGATTTTATAGCAATAAGAAATAAATCAGGGTTAATATTAATCCCAAATTAGCTTTATTGGTAATTCAACAAACGCAACTAAAAAATCATTTCAACTCAAACATGGTATATTACAAATACATAGTGTTAAATTAAGAAAAAGCTACTCTCAAAGTTCTGAAACTGAAATGTTAAGCATTTTAAAAGCTGGCTTTTTTTTCTTTTCTTTCTTGTAATACATCCAATTAAAGTATTCTTAAATAATTTTTTGGAACAGATGTATTATAATCCCGCATCTGCCATCTTGGATTTTTTTCTTGCATGAAAACTCCTTTTTCGCCAAGTAGTAAATGTCGCCAGTGGTTAAATATTGTTGATAGATTAATATAATATTGAAAAAAAAAACTGGAATATAATAATTATAATTATTAATTAAAAAAATTCTTAATTCACGCCAAGAAAAAAAATCCAAGATGACGGATGCAGGATTTTAATACATCTGACTTAAGAAGCACCTGCATTCCCACAATGAAAACTCTCTAGAAGACTAAATTTATACATTAGTTTAACTTTATCTCGTAATTTAAGAGCTTTTTAATGGAAAAATTGCTAATAAGCAAGTTTTAAAATTTTGGTCCAGACATATTTGGACCATTTTTATAAAGTAGATTTAATAATGTGTAGAATTATTTATAATATGCACAACTCTTGGTAACAGGAAATGCAGTATATAAAGATGCTCTACTGTATATGGAAATGTTTCAGACATATTTGGCGATGTTTACAAGATAAATTTAATGACGTATGAAAGGTGGTCCATAAAACGCACAACCTTGCATTTTTAGGTTTGCGTTATAAAGATCCTCTACTGTATTATGATAATGATATCATCTCCTATTGTTGCCTGTGAATGTATTATAGCTTGAGAACCCTTATACTTGATATGTTTCATTTTGACGTTGCTGATTAGATCTGACACACACATACCTATATATATATATATATATACTTTTTGTGTATGTTGCATTTGATTGTTATGATACTATACACTACAGTGTGTATCGAGCATTGAAACGATTCTGTAATAATTTTCATATACAGTGTCGTCAATTTAATATTGGTCTGTGGGCTCAAGCCCACCCAATACTTTGTTACCCCAACCCCAGCATACACAATTTCCATTCTTCTATTTCTTTTCTTTCATTATTATTTATTTATTTATTTATTCATTTTAAACCTTGAAAGAAAATTTATTCACCATTTACCAGTAGGCCCGGTAGCAGAAAGTTCAGGACGAGAGACGGGCGCCACAGATTTGCTTTTGCAGATTCTTTTTCCATTAGCCTTTATTTCACTTTATATCAGGGTTGCCGGCTTTTAGCCAGACCAAAAAAGCCGGCTGGCTTTTTTTGATTTTAGCCACTTAGAAAAAGCCGGTTTGTATTTTTAAAAGTTGGTTTACATCTAATTCGCTTTAAATTTGGATCAATTAATTTATAATACACTTATAAATATTTTCTACTAAGAAAATTATAAATTTCTATTAAATTTTGTCAAATAAATAAGTCTTTATAACTGCTAGAAGGGAACTGTGAAGTCATTATGTCTGAAAAAAAATATATATATAAATATTGTAAAGAATATAAGTTAGACTTTAGTAACTGGTGTTTTGAAATTCTATAATACATAGCTCCACATATACTACACATTTTAAAGATTATATTTAATTAAACAAATGTAGCACATCAAAATGGCCAAATGTAACACATCAAAATGGAAACATTCTTATGTGTCCATATGGAGAGTTAAGTTATAAATGTTAAAAGAGAAATTAGAAACAATATAATACTTGAGGAGAGTTTGGTACATAATTGTATAAAAAATAGAGCATTTAAACAAGAAAAGAAAAAAAAATAAAATTTTGAAAAGCTAGTTGCTGTGCATATTCATGCATATGCTATTCATAATATTTTGAATAGTGAGAAATGATGTTTTTATTATATGACTATGTATAATTTTAAATGTTTACTAGAAATAAAATAAGGATACTTGTTAGTTATCCCGTCACCAAATTGTAAGATTAAATGCCAATAATGGTTGCCATTAATTAATTGTGAGATTAAATGCCAATAATACCATTAATTCGACATTTTGTTTGTATTTTTATTAATGTTTTACTAATTATAAAAATTGTGTCAATTTGTATAATTTGGCGAAATTGGTCGACGGGATAACTAACAAGTACCAAAATAAGACTTGTACATTAATAGCTCTTCCCTGATGAAATTTGGAGGCTCATTGGTTAAATATAAAGATGTGAAACAGTGGGGGAACTATTCCCCCCCCTCCCTTAATTTATTTTTCAAGGGACATTTGAAATAAGTGTATACAAAGCGCTATAAGTAAGCGTACAAAGTTAATGCTGGAATCTGCCGTAAATTGACACAGCTGCGCCATCTTGTGGATGGAGTGAATAACGCAAATATGCGGGTTTTTTGTATGACGTCATGTATGACAGAATATCTACCATCTGCGCATGTCTATTTGAAGATATTTACAATTTAGGAGTTATAGGCGGAAAAGCAGACAAAGCTATTTTAGAGAATACCTGTTAAAATTTTAATCATGAATTTCAAATATTTACTCACTCATGGAAGATGAACCTTGTTTATCAGATTTATTGCAAAATTTTTTTGTTACAGTTTGTTTTAATGAAAATATGTGTATTTTAAAAAAAAAAAAAATCGCAATGTCATTTTAATTTTGGGAGAAAAAGCATGTCTATTTGAAGATATTTACAATTTAAGAGTTATAGGCGGAAAAGCAGACAAAGCTATTTTAGAGAATACCTGTTAAAATTTTAATCATGAATTTCAAATATTTACTCACTCATGGAAGATGAACCTTGTTTACCAGATTTATTGCAAAATTTTTTTGTTACAGTTTGTTTTGATGAAAATATGTGTATTTAAAAAAAAAAAAATCGCAATGTCATTTTAATTTCGGGAGAAAAAGCACTAATGCTACGTAAACAGTATTGCCTTTTGCCCCGAAACTAAACTGACGTTGCAACTATTTTTTAAATACATATATTTTTATTAACAAGACTTTCCATGAGATGCCTGTCTGAAGATTGACATAAAATCTAGGAAAAAGTGACTATAAACAAGTGGGTAAGTGTGATCACAGATCGCATAGAGGGTTTCGCTTAATATTTCTTTCAAAACACTATCCTTTAGCAAAATCTGTTAGCTCCACAATTCGGAACTAGGGAGTGCACTCTATTCTAAACAAACATCTGCCCGACAAAACTCCGTTTTAGAACCTATTCGCACTTACATTAGTCGAGGAAATTGAACCTATAAAACTTAAAATAGGAAAGCCCTCCTGGCCAAGTGGAAATAAAATATGAAAGGCTATTGTGCATAAAATGAAAGAGTGGCTGAAGGGTCGTCAAATGATATATCAGATGAGGGGTTTGGGGAAAAATTGACCCCCCCCCCCCCCACCGGAGCCTTCAAGTGAAACTAGTTCGCTGTAGCTTAATTAGCGGCTAAGTTAGAAAAAATGTTTAAAAAACACAAGTTAGAGCCCAGAGGAGTCAATAATATAAGACTTTTTGAAAAAGTTATCATTTTTCGTGTGATCACAAGTGTTCAGCTATAAGTATGCAAAATTTCATATCCCCAGCTTAATTAGGGCTGTTAGAAATAATTGCTTATAATACAGAAGTTGAAGCCCAAAGGGTTAATTATTTAAGACTTTTTCAAAAATTCATATTTTGCCTTATGATCTGACGCGTTCAGCTATAAGTATGCAAAATTTCATGTCTCCAATTTAATTAGGGGCTCAGTTAGAAAGAATTGATTAAAAAACCCAAGCTGGAGTCCAAAGGGTTAAATATAAAACTTTTTCTAAAAAAAAATTATTTGTCGTGTGGTCTCAGGTGTTCTGCTATAAGTATGCAAAATTTCATGTCTCCAACTTAATTATGGGTCTCATTTAGAAAGAATTGCTTAAAATATATATGTGGGAGATCAAAGGATTAAATGTAAGACTTTTCCAAGATTTTATAATTTGTCGCCGGGCCTCAGGTGTTCTCCTATAAATATGCAAAATTTCAAATCTCCAATTTAAATATGGTCTCAGTTAGAAAGAATTGCTTAAAATGCACAAGCTGGAATTCAAAGGGTTAAATATAAAACGTTTTTCGAAGTTTATTATTTGTCGTGTGATTTGAAGTGTTCAGCTATAAGTATTCAAAATTTCATGTCTCCAACTTAATTATGGGGATCATTTAGAAAGAATTGCTTAAAATATATATGTGGGATCTCAAAGGATTAAATGTAAGACTTTTTCAAGATTTTATGATATGTCGCCTGGCCTCAGGTGTTCTGCTATAAGTATGAGAAATTTCAAATCTCCAATTTAATTATGGGCTCAGTTAGAAAGAATTGCTTAAAATACACAAGCTGGAGTCCAAAGGGTTAAATATGAAACTTTTTTCGAAATTTATTATCTGTCGTGTGATCAGATGTTTTCAGCTATATGCAAAATTTCAAGTCTCCAATACAATTAGGGGCTCTGTTAAAAAGAATTGATTAAAACACACAAGCTGGAGTCCAAAGGGTTAAATATAAAACTTTTTGGAAATTTATTATTTGGCGTGTGATCTGAGGCGTTCAGCTATAAGTATGCAAAATTTCAAGTCCCCAATTCACACAGGGACTCTGTTAGAATGAATTGCTTAAAATACACAAGCTGGACTCCAAAGGGTTAAACATAAAACTTTTTCGAAATTTATTATTTGTCGTGTGATCTGAGGTATTTAGCTATCGGAATACAAAATTGCATGCCTCCAATTTGATTAGGAATTCTGTTATAAAGGATTGCTGAAATACACAAATTGGAGCCCAAAGGGTTAAATATAACACTTTTTTAAAGTTTTATGGTTTGTTGTGTGGGCTCATGTGTTTAACTATAATAATTCAAAATTCCATGTCTCTAACTTAATTAGGGGCTATGTTAGAAAAAATTGCTTAAAATACACACGTTGGAGCCCAAAGGGTTAAATATAAAACTTTTTTCAAAATTTTATGATTTGTCTTGTTGTCTCAGGTATTCAGGTATAAGTATGCGGAATTTCATGGTTCCAACCTTATTAGAGACTGACTTAGAATTGTTTGAAATACACATGTGGGAGCCCAAAGGGTTAAATTTAAGACTTTTTCAAAATTTTAGGATTTGTCGTTTCATGTGAGGTGTTCAGCTATAAGTACTGAAAATTTCAAGTCTCCAACATGTATAGTTTGAGAACAGGCTCTGTGACGGACAGACAGACAGACAAAGGAGTGAGACGAATAGGGTTTCGTCACATGAACGAAACCCTAAAAAGTATGATGTTCGATACCAAATATCCACCGTCAAACATGGATGCAGCAATGTGATATTTTGGAGTTGTTTTTCTTGAAGCGGAGTTGGACTCTTACCATAATTTCGCGTGTATCCGCCACACCTCAGATAACTATTTCCTACCAGAATTTATTTTAAATAAAATGCGACTTGCTTCTGCTTAGAACATATTTGACTTCTTTTTTTCAATAAAATTTCCGGTTTCAAAAAGACTTAACTAAGCCGCGGCGGATACGCGGGAAATTACGGTAGTTTGAATTGAGGGGAATATGGATTGGTTCATGTATGCTGCTATATTAAAGACTCATATGCTAAACAAAACATGCCTGCCAAGTGGTATTTTCAGCAACAAAACACAAATCCAAGTATGAAAGTGATTTTATGAAATGAAGAAAAGTCAAGGTTCTAGAGTGGCTAAGTCAAAGTCCGGGTATGAACCACATAGAGCATCGGTGGGAGGAGTTATATTGCAGAGAAATTTGCCAAAATTGTTCAAATAAGGAAGCTTTATACGAAGCTCTTAAAAATGAGTGGGACCAAAATCCTTTTGATCGAATACAAAAGTTAGTCGACTCTATGTTCGCACATTGTGAGGCTGTCATAAAGGCCAGAGAATATGCTACTAAATATTGACTGACACTTTACTATATTTGATAATTATTGTGTTAAAATGGTTTTTTATTATAATGTCCTAATACTTTTGATTTATCATTTTTCTTATTTTTTATGGGTTTCACGTTGTTTTCTAGCAAATTAAAATTTACAAAAAATCTATAAAACATTCAATATGGTTAAATAAAATAAATGATTGGTTTTTGTATTTTATTATAGTTTTAAATTAAGTCAATTATTATCTTTGTCAAAATACTTTTGAGCACTACTGTATTATTAAGTTTGGTGTCAAAAATGAGTCACAGAAAACAGTGACAATTTGGCACAAAGCCATGTTAAACCAATATCAACATAGAGCATTTTCAGAAACTATTTTCCTACATCACCTAAATGTGCATCTTATCTAAAAGAACAACTTTGACAATAGTTGTTAAAGCAGCTTTGAAATCTTTATTGAATCTGTGCCAATTTAAAAACACAAAAGGAAAATCATACATCAAGTATAGATTATGAAACGACTTCCAACACATCTAGAGTGCTCTAAGGAAACTTATCTTTAAATAAGATGAAAGAAAATATGTAAGTAAACAATTTAGAAAATGCATAATAAAATAAAAATTCAATTTTAGCAATTACCATCCATACTAAAAAAAATAGTTGAATTCTTTTGTGCAGCCTTTTGATCATACTTCTGTATATTGTGCTATTTTCTATAGCAAACAGGCAAACCAAAGTTAATAAATACTATTCAACTATGTTGAAAAGTGTTAACCCCTTAACAGTCGCTTAATAGTTGGAAAAACCATCCAAAAAGTACCTATTTTTTCTTATTACAGAAATTGAATAATTATAAGGTTTCTATATAAAATATGCATTTTTTTTTTTTTTTTTAAGGCAAAAAAAAAAAAAAAAAAGATGTTATAGAACAAATTCACATTTGTGGAAAAGCCATCATGCGAGAATTCTGTGTTTTAATGTTTGTTTTACACCATACAAATTAATGCAAATAAAGACCTTTATGTTTCACATCTTGGATCTTTATTTGTCATCAAATTTTTACAAATAATATTTAAAATAATATAATATAAATTAAATTTTGATTATTAATATAATTTTTTAATGTGATATATTTCTAAACATGCAATACAAAGTCCAACATCACAATCAGTGACAAAAACCAAACCCGAAAGCTAATATTCAAAGACTTCACATGGAAATGCCAGTTAAATTTTTCTGGTTTCAGAAGTTTTTTCCAGCAATAAATCTCCAGCCCAGAAATAAGACGGGCACGAGAAATAACGAACGACACCTCAGCCTGTGATAGTGACGGGAGCGAGAATTAAGGGGTTAATGGGCAGTACCCTTTTTTTTTATTATTATTCATGTTTACGGAGATTACCAGAATAAATGTCACATGTCTTCAAAAATTTCTTGGGTAAGCAGTTATATCAATTTTCAAAACAAGCAAAGAAAAAAAAAAAAGAGAGAGATCAACATTGAATAAAAGAAAAATATTTTATTCCTTAAAGACATTGGAAAAGGGAGCTTTATCCCTTTAATAATTATCAAATTTTCAACAAAACACATAGATACAATACAGTAACAAACTCAGTATACTGTTATTAACATATATATATATATATATATATAAATATACATTGGAAAATGCATTCTTAATACAAATGATGCAATACAATATAATCTCATTACAACGAATGTCACTTTAACAAACTTTTCAGTTGAACAAACATCTGTGCTTTGTTATTATAAATAGATTCAATTTAACGAATTTTTTGAAGTCTTAAAAAGAATATTTATTTTGGTTTAACAAATGCAAAGTTCACAAGAACAGGAATCTTTATTAAAAAAAACTAGAGTAAAAAACTTTTCTGTGGTAAAAATCTGTACTTCAATCCAAATTTAAAAGCACTTTTCCATCGATCAGCATGATACCGATATATATTGTACAGTACACTTTTGTTATTATCTAACATTAGTGCACACAAAATGCATTTCTATTCACTACTTGCTTTATCATCTACCGATTCTGATAAGGATTTTATGATCATAGTAGACATGAATGTATTTTATATGAAATTAATACCAAATAATCACAGATTTATTGATTTTGTTATGTCAGTAAATAACATTTTAAAGAGTTAGACTTTTTTGTTAGGTGCCATCAAGTTTTGACGGGTTCCATCTAGTATATATTAAAACGGTAAGGGAATTCTGCAAGATCATTATCAGTAAGACCAATATTAATACATTTGCGCATGCATCAACTCTTTTTCGAACCTCTTTAACTTAGAGGAATATTGAGCAAGTCCCTGCTAGCATAGCTGTTAAACACAGCAGTTTAAAGCTCTGAATTTTTGTAGAGGACGTGGGTTCGAACCCAACACCCAGCAAAATGATTTTTGCAATATTTTTGGCGATGATTATCTTCAATAATGACATGTTTTATTAGTAGGAGAAGTTGTATGATTTTTTATTTAAAATATTTTGCAGGTAATTATCAATTAAATAAATTGAGCTGATTTATATATTTTTTTTTTCCAACCATTATCAAGAATATATATATGTGTGGCAGAAAGAAAAGTTTGCCATTCTTTTCCATAAAAAAGAAAACTAAAAGAAAGAAGAAAATATTCATATAATTATAAAAGAAATTACCTCGATATCCATGGTTTAATATTTAAAAAATAAATAAAAATGTAAAATAAAATTCAAGTAAAAAAAAAAAATTATATTATAAATCGTTAGCTGCATAAAGTTTCAAATTTAGGTTTTAGAGAATGAGACTGATAAAAATAAAATTCATGGCAGCTTTTAATGGCTGTGCATTTTAAAGTAAATAAATAAAAACAAATATTGTTATTTTTTCAAAAAAAAAAAAAAAAAAAAAAAAAAAAAAAGAAAGAAAGAAGAAAAAAATACCGTAGTAAGTAAAAATAAATGCTTAAGAGGCTACTTCAGTCAAATGAAAAGGCGCATTCGCTAATGCTATGGAAGAAATTTATAAAGATATCTCCGTCGCATTTCAATATTTTTAAATTATTTCTTTTGCATTGAATAGTTGAGATCGATCTGTATGCAGGCCGTTTTTTACTTTTTCGATTTTGATTGCAGATATTTTTTATGTGGATGCTTTTACTTTCGAAACCGGTTTCGAAAATGAAAGAGTCCTCATAAGAAAAACCTGTAAACAAAATTGAAAAAGTAAACAACGGCCTTTGTACAGATCGATCTCAACTATTCAATGCAAAAGAAATCATTTAAAAATATTGAAATGCGACCGAGATATCTTTATAAATTTCTTCCATAGGATTAGCATTAATGAACAGGTCTTTTCGTTTGACTGAAGTAGCCTCTTAACCTAGTATTTTTAGGTAAATTCATGATAAAAAACAAGCATAATAAGAGATCCTACATTGTCTATTGTAGGATCTCTAAGCATAAGTAGAGAAACTCCACTATTACCCATTGTAGGCTCTCTAAGCGTAATTGGTTGACAGCGCCCTCTATTGCCTTAATAGGAATAACTTATGAAACACAGAAATTTGTCACAATTTCAATAATTAATTTAAAAGCAACTAATTAAAAATTCAAGAATTTTTCTAATGAAACATTTAAGTTATTTACCGTCAAATCTTGACAGGCACTATCTAGTAGTAATCTTAAAACTTTTTTTATCAAAAACTAAATCATATTATATAATGGGATTAAAAATTTATTACTTTAAATGAAAAACACAAAATGAATAATGGTAAATATAAAAATTTATTGAACTTCTCAAAATCAAAAATTAGTTTTAAAAATAGCAAATAAAGCCTTTGTGCAACAATATCAAAAAGGAGAAAAACCAACGTTTAAAAATGCACAAATAATACAAGAAAAGCAGCAAACAGCTGTTTTGAATCTCGCTAGTAGATTCGAAACAGCTGTTTGCTGCTTTTCTTGTATTATTTGTGCATTTTTAAACGGTTTTTCTGCTTTTCAAAAATTAGTTATTTGATAATATGTTTCTATCAATATTTTCTTGGAGACAATGAGTTGCTCTTTTCTTTCTGGACAGAATAGTAATTGCATTTTTTTTCCTTTTTGCATAACCATGTTCTGAAATAAAAGAACTTTTGGCAGGCCTTCCAGTTTGCAGGCATCGGCGTGTACCAACCGTGAATTTTCGACGTTGAACTGCTGTTGGTTGCACAGGAATTGATGTTGAGTTTCTGCAAGCAACAGCTTTATATTGTATTTTCCCAAAATTATGCATGGCGGAAAAAAGCCCTGCTTTTGTTTTAATGTTACAAATATTTTTTTCCATGCTCTTTAATGCTTTAGCAAATTCAATTTCGCTGTCTTTAAAATTAGCTTCAAGTGTTCCTGTTATGTTCTTCATTATTAATCTTATATCTTCTAATTTTGGCTTTTCCTGTTCGGGACATAGTTTCTTATCACTCACACTTGCTTCTGATTTTCTTTCTTGATAAATGTGATTTTCTTCCTCTGAGCTCTTGTGCTTATTGCTCAGGCTTGCTTCACAAACATTGGTTTCTGGCATCTCTTTATTACTTCCTAAAAATAATGGTGAATACCAAGCAGGATCGATGTTGTTATTGCCAGTGGCAATGAAATGATACTTCATTTTTTCTTCTATTGTTCGAGGGGCAATATTATGGCAAGATTTATCTTTGTGAATTGATACATAATGTTGATGCTTGCATGGAGCACCATTATATCCAACAGGACAGCTGCATACACCTAACTCCAAGTTGATTTCATATTCTCCATTTGTTTCTGTGTTTCGCACAGTAAAAATGTCCCCCGTCTCGCCAATCAGTTGCAAATTAAGTAACTTTTTTTGCTGTACTGTGTATTTGTTTTTATTATGATTTCTTTCGGATATAATGTCTAATATCTTTTGAGTATAATAGTCCGACAAGTTCTCTGTCAAATAGTGGAACAATTGCTGTATGTTAAATGCCCTCGTTCGACATAATATCTTATCTTTCAGTACTCTCATTGCTACTTCCACAATATTGTTGGTATTATTTCCTTTACTACCTTCTCGAAAACAAAGACACCAAGAATGTGATCTTTCAATATATTTTTCAACATGGCTGAGAAAATTCGGATATTGCCGAGCAACTTCATTTTTTCTAAGTTTTTCAATTTTTCTTTTATATTCTCCTTCATCCTGAGCTACAAGTACATGCTTAAACAGCATGAATAGGTCCCTTCTATCATTTAGTTTTATATTATGTTGTGCATTCCACAACCATCTCCACATTGCTTGCAGCACGTGAAAACTGCATAGCCAAATTTTGGCTACAGGAAATGCATTGCTCAAACTGTTTTGTTGTGCAGCTGAATCGTCAGTCAAAAAGACTGATGGACCCCTAGTGCCAACTCCACCAAATGCATCCGGAGGAACAATTTCTTTGAGCATCTCTAAACCCGTTGTAATGATTTTTTCTGTTTCAGATGACGAGATGAACACAGCTAGAGGTAAACCTCCTACACAGGAGTCTGTCATTAGTAGAAATACTCTACAATTGAACCTATCCATGTTTCCAGAACTATCTATAAAAACAGTTTCTGAAGCTCTTTTGAGTGTATGAGCTCTTTGCATTATTGGTGAGCATAACACAATAACAAAGTCATCACCAACAATTTTTAGTCTACTTTGTATGCCAGAAGAATCAATCATGTGTTTTAGGCTGTTAAAAAAATCACCTTTAGAAGTTTCCCCAAACTCTTTGAGGAAAACTTTGTAGTACAATCTGTAAGTCCACGATAGGTCTGGACATATTGAACGGTCAGCTTGCATTTTGTAATAGTCATCATCATATTTTTCTAATAAGTCCCTCTTGTGCAGTTCCAATGCTTTTGAAGGTCCATGCTGACTTCTAAAAAGCTCAATGAATTTTTCACGAACTTCTTCATTTATGTCTTTGTACTTTACTGATGCTGCTGCATTAATTTCATGATTATGCGTGCTTGTTAGTTGTATAATTGTGGGATAATCTTCTATCAAAGTATCTTTAGTCCTGCAAAATAAATGACACATCAATAGCATACACATATCAAATTATACAAATCAATACTAATTACCTGCAAGTGTGCTATGTAAACTTTCAATTGGGTAACCATAATCACCAGATTACTGTCAACTGATTTCAACAGATCGCAAGGAATTGGAATATCATTGGAAAACCACTAATTTTTAGAAGAATTCTTTACCTTATTTACTCACGGTTTTGCAATTAAAGTGAATATCACATTAGAAAATATTGGGTCGTTTGGAAAATCAATTTGCACTGGAAAATTCTATCATTTAATTATTAGACATTGATTCCGATATCTAATGTCTAACAATTACTGGGTAGAATTTTCCAGTATGAATTGTTTCAAAAATGGACACAACTTTCCTAATGACCCAATAAATGGTATTGTACAGGCACTAGGTTGGGCAGCCTTTTTAAAGTAATTTACCATCCTCCTGACATAAGGCTCCGCTGCAGTGAAACTCCCTGATCGGGAAATCCCATGTTAGTCTATGGGGAAAACTTTAAAGTGCGATTACTCGTTACGTAATATAATTATTAAAATATCGTTTTCACCATCAGAAAGTTGACGTCAGATGCTGATGATGTGCATTTTTAAAAATTATCTCCATAAAAAATAAATCCTTATAAACGTTGAAATTTCCATTTCATTAAATTTTATCATCTGCTAAAAAATACTTATCGCACTTCAAAGTTTTCCCATAGACTAGCATAGTATTTCGTGATTAGGGAGTTTCAATGCAGCGGACCTTAACTCTTTGACAACAGGGCAAAAGGACAAAATTGTAATGTTTTCTCTGTAATTTTTTTTAAATGCTAAAAAGAGGTTTTTTCCAACATGTAAAAGGCAAAATTAGCACTAGCTACTGGCTATTAAATGAGCAAAAATGGCTACTAAAAAATTTGTCAGTGGTCACTTTTTTACGAGAGTAAAACTTTCTTACATTCCATCAATGATTTTACCTTTTCTGGTTGCTATATGTTTATATTAACATATTTATTTGGGCTGTTCAATTTTAGATTAATACTAATAGAAATTTCAACAAAAGTTTACTATTTAGTACATTTAAATAAAAAAGTGGCCACTAATGAAATTTCTCAGTTTTGCACTTTACCAACATGATACAAATCACTTAATTACGTATATGAATATAATTGAATATTAAAGAAGTGAATAATCACATTGCTAACAATGCGTAAACAAACTTAGTGAAAAATGTCCAAGCCGGGAATCGAACCCGGGCCCCCCCTGGAATAGATCTCCAGTGCTCTACCACTACGCCGCTAGATTGTGTGCTCATGAAGACTTTTCCATCTAGTGCTGCGGTAGCAGCCTTAACGACTTACATAAGTGAGAGATGCCAAGCTGTGCATCATCCTTGTGGTTTAGTGGTAGAGCACTGGAGATCTGTTCCAGGGGGGCCCGGGTTCGATTCCCGGCTTGGACATTTTTTCACTAAAGTTGTTTACGCCTTGTTAGCAATGTGATTATTCACGTCTTTAATATTCAATAATTTCAAGCATAATTTCACTGCTGAAAAGTAGTTGAAAAATTAATTAAAATTATGAATATAATCGTTGAGGGTATTAATAATTACTCAATGTTTTAAAACAGCATATCTGGAGAATAATACAAATTTAAATAATGCGTCTATTGCATTGAAACCCACAGCTTAGTGAACAGATACATCTGTTCATGGCACTGAAAAGGTTAAAGAAAATCAATTAAGCATGAGTTTTTATTTTAACTAGAATGCATATGAATTACACATATTAACAGATAGCGCCAAAATATTTGAAATATTACAAAAAATACAAGCTGTTAAAGCTTTTAAAATTAAAAATAATAAAACATAAGTGTTCATTTAAATTAATTTTTTTTAATTTAAGAATTTTCCAACTTTATTTTAAACCCACAGGTAAAATATCATCGGAAAGCCATCGGACTACTCTCTTATATTATGAACCTTTCTGCTCCCTCCTCCCAATTTGACCCCTATGGGGCACTTTAAAATTTTTGAAATCTCAACATTTTTATCAAATTTATTTACGGAGGAATTAGATAATTATTATTTATAATATATAAACATTTCAAAGAGGGGATAAGGTATAAGTATAAGGTGTGTGTGTGTGTAACAGTATGCCCTCACACAGGGCACTTTTCTAACTTTTGCCGACACCCATCATATGAGATATTGTAGGACAGGCTAGCGATCACTTATTCATGTTATGCACATCTGGTGTCTTTTCTCCCACTTTGCCCCCCCCCCCCTCCTCCCGGAACACTTTTAAATTTTGCAGACACCCCTCATGCGATATATCTTTGGAATGTCATAGGCGGTAGAACCAGGACTTTAAATGGAAAAATCCATGAACCGGAATGCTATTTTCAAAATTAATGTCGACTAATTTTTATTTTTGAAAGTAAAGTAAAGTTCCGATTATCCGAGTCCTGCTTAACCGATTTTTTGTTTTAGCCGAGTTATTTTCTTCTGATGGACTGATAGCTTCCATTATTATGAAACAGCCATTATAAATGAAGTGTTAGGTGAAGATGAAAGAGCAGCCATAAAAAGTTAGAACTCTGATTTTCTGGTCAGAACGGGGGGGAAAAATGGCCATATTTTTTTTGTTTATCAGAAGAAAATGATCCATTCTAAAGGTATAAGTTCGATTGAAAAAAACTATTTAATACTTTGAGCAGAAAGAAGAGGCTATACCTGCAATTTTCATGACACTAATAGAATCATATAGCTGCCAATTTGTACAGTTTTGTTACCTCTAAAATTGAATGCAAATTTGTGCCGTATTTAATCGTTGGCAATTGTTACATTTCGGCGATTGAATTAGGCAAAATTTACTGGTAAATTTTAGAGATAGAAATTGGTAGCTATGCAGTAGCCTAATACTGCAGCAAAATTGACATTCAGCAAACAAAAAACTATCAAGGGCTTTTTCAAATAAACAATTTCATGCCTTGTATTTCTTAAAAGTAACGAAAATGTACATCAAAGAAATGTTCGTAATACCATAAAAATGAATGAATTAAGTAAAAATTTATATTTCATCGGCTTAGTGGGTGACTATTTTTGTGTCAATCCGGTTTATACGAGTTTTTGCTTATCAGAGGTGAGCTTGGTCCATATTAACTCGGATAATCAGGAATTACTGTATAGCAAATTTATATTTAACCATAAAGAAACCAATTTTTAAAAAATGCATTCAAGATTCTAAATAATTAGAAAAAAAAACTTTACAGAGAGCATAGTAAGCTATACGTATGAAACTGTAATAATATTTTTTAATAATTCCACGAACCAGAACAGGATTATCCATATTTTCATGAACCAGAACAATATTTGTCACAATTTCACGAACCGGAACATCGTTCCGGTTTGCTCCAGTACATTTCGAACCCTGGGTAGAACCAGGAACCCAAAGATGTTTGCAGTGCGTGCTATACAGTGTCATAAGCAGCAGGGATGTGGTTCGAGATTTAATATGAATTCAAGGACCCCACATGAAAAAATTTCATTTTACACAACCTTGCAGTCTATGTGCCACATGCCTTCTATACTGTGCCATAGGCAGCGGGCATCCGGTTCAAGATTTACTTATAAGTTACAGATTCGTTTGAAAAGAGGGGTCTGCTAGGAGGCAAAGCCAGTCTTTTAATTATCACAAACAAAGTTGTTTCAAAACTGAAGCCAGGGCTGGCACAGTCTAATAAAAGCCATTATGGCAAGGTATAGCTGCTAACTCATATCAGTTTTATTAATTAAAAAAAAGAAAAAAAAATGTGTAGGGTTTTTATTCAGTTTAGAAAATAAAAACATCGTGGTTTAAAAATACTTTCAAAATAATTAAAAAGGGAAAAAAATATTTTCAGTAGGGATAAGAATGACATGCTGGAGAAATAAAGAACATTTTTTTTTTTTGCTCCCCTCCCCTCCATGTTTAAAATCTAAAAATTCTACCCTGTTTGAATGAACCCAAATGGGAAGCAAAACCAATAGAGGGCAACAGATAATGAGACAATAAATAAATCAGACTAAAGAAAAATAAGTTTTATAGATCTTAATCTTTGCACAATGGCAGGAGGACAAACAGAAAAGGAAAACCAAATGAATAATCAATTACTTAAATTATCTCCCCACCTCATATTTTTTCTTCTTTGCACCCCCTTCCCTCCCAAAAGAGTTAAAAATATAAAACTTGGGACTTATTTGTCTAAAACAATAAAATTTATCCATAAAATATTTAAACTAGAAAACACAAACGAAATCTTACCTGCTTTTTGGCCCGACAGGTGCTTTGATTGAAACATTTAATTTAGCAGAACATCCAGTGTGCTTTTTTGAAGGAGTCTTTACTTTATGACTGGAAGGATATGTATTATGATGACATCTGTATACAGCCTGAAAATTGAAAAACATAATAAAATATTTTTGCCTCATACCATTTTATTATACATTAGCTGAACAGCCTGTTGTTAGCCGTGCACATGATAATGAATCAATGTTGAATGATTTTAGATATTTAAAAATCTTTCTAAATGTTCCTAATCCTGGTGGTCCCACTGCTTTCAGTGGTGTACAAACTATTTTATGTGTACAAATGATAATCTAATCAAACAAAATTAAAGTTGGGGGCCCCCCATTGCCTTTATCTTCAAAAATTTGTTTATATGAACATTCCAATTTTTGATACTTTTACGTTTGCTAGGTGCTAATTCATTATAGAGCGATACTGAGTACTCTGTATTCGGCCAATTTGCTGAGAACTCTGTGAAATTTTGGCCGAGTACTCAGCAAATACTGAGTAGTTGTAAAAATTTTATTTTTTAAGCATATGAATTTAAAACTGATCTGTAAAAAGTTATAGGAATATCAATGCATAATATATGCAATAATTCATAAAACTATTTACTCAGTATTTAACAATATGTCTCCAAAATATAGAAAAAGTTAAGAACAAAAACCCTCATAAAATAATTCTAGATTAAAATTTAGTTTCACATTTATACAAATAAAAATAAGTTCTTAAATATATAGGAAAACAGAAAAGACTTAATTTTGGATAAAGAAACTAAAAATACAATAAAAAAATTAATAATTAAATTTATTATATTTCAGTTTATGATGCAAAAACACCAAACGTTCTACATTATCAGTAGACAGGGCATTTCTTTTACTACTATAAATTTGACCTGCCTCTGAAAATATACGTTCAGAATAAACAGTGGTTGAAGGTGAAAATAAGAATTTTTTTGCAAGGTTGCACATAATCGGAAAAGTTTTTTTCTTTTTCCCCACTATGCAAATGGAGTGTCAGTTTTACATGAGTCTTCTGTTAAGAAAGCCTGTATCTCTTTTTATTTTTTATCAAAAGAAAATAAGGTACAGTTACAAAATAAATATGAAGTGTTTTGCATTATTCAATGAATTGTTACAGTAACCAATAAACATTTTTATTTTTGATAGACAAATTTCAGGTATCAGAATAAATTGGAGGGTTGAAGAATGTTAATTTTATATTGGTTAATAATTGTACTTGTTATGTGTCAATTCTCTTTTTTTTTGCTACTGTTTTGAATTGTCAAAAATTGTCTTTAAAAGGGCAAATAAATTTCAAATTTAATTAGTTAATTTTTATATACTATAGTATATTATATATATGTGCACACACACATATATATATATATATATACACACACACACAGGTATATTTATATATATGTACACCTAAGCTCACATTATGTGCACATCAGTGTTTTTTTTCTTCTTATTACACAACTACTCGGTATTCAGTACTCGGTACACCACTAATTCATTACGAAAATAAATTCATATTTTCTACCTGAAAAAGTTTGATTTTGAATCTTATTAACAAGAATTAATATTAAAATGTGTATGTAATATTGACAAAATAAAAATTGAAACACTGGAAAATGAATACAAGAAAAATTATCAAGCAATTCGGTTACAGTTTATACTTGTGAATATTATGCAGGATTTACAATAATGTGGCAAATTTTTGCTATAAATATGCTAATGTACAACAAAATCAAAGTAATTTTATTTAGTAATTAATCAGCTGTAATAGACAAAACAGCATGATTAACAAAATAATTAACTAAAAACACGTTGCTGATTTCAATGTCATCTAGAATTTTCTTCCTGAAACTTAAGTTTTTGCTTAATCTGAAAAAATATGTCGATTTAATTTAACCGAGTCTACTTAATTCCACTTTCGGCACAGATGTCATATATGCGTCCCATATTGGTATGATTTTTTTCTGACGCCAATGTCATATATGCATTGGATACTTAACTGATGCCAAAGTGCCATTATTTTGCTTGATATGGTAACCCGAATATAGATGATATGGCAACGAGGTTTTCGCCAAATTGGTGTTGGAAAAAAATCACGCCAATATGGGGCATATATCACCTGTGCCCCACTTTCTTTACTACTTTTAATATGATAATTATACAGTTAAAATGAAGAAAGAAACTAGGGGGGGGGGGGAGTTGGGTTGGGTTGATTGTTGACGGCCAATTATCTACACGAGGGATATGGGCCCTAGGGGGAGTGCCTTCCGTGGAGGTCTTTCTAAGGGAACCCAATCCGTATTAACGCACGGAAATCCACGGTTCGAAGAAAACCACGAAAACTCCGAACGATTAGGCCGACGGGTGCGATTGGGTTCGAACCCAGCACCTCCCGTCTACCAGCTTCGAGAGCAGAACCTCTCAGCCACTGGTGGGGCGGGGGAGAGAGAGAACTACTGTAATTAATATTGTTGGCACAGCAAATATATCGCACACCCGCAAGAAAAGTGACACATCTCGACAAAAGTAAATTTCACAGGAGAGGCAAAAGAAAATTTGCATGATTTTACTGTAATATGAAATTATAGCAATTACTTCTGCATTCAAGAATAAAAACAAGCATAAAACCCTTAAGAATGAAGACGTAGGATGAGGTTTGGGTAATTTTACATCCCCGCACAATCTACCCCTCTTCTGCGGTCACAAATGGACAGAGCATAATAAAGTGATTTTCCGTAGAACTACACTTATGAAACTGTTTGTATAGCAAGATGCACCTATGTCAGACCTATTAGTAGAATAAAACTCAAAATGAATTTTTGCGAGATGTGTCATGTTTCTTGCGGGTAAGCGATATGACCTGGCCAAGATAATATAAGTAGAGAGTACCTAATTTTTTAAATTCATTATTACATATAATGGCAATTATTTATTATATTCCAAGGTACTTTTCAATTAAATAAACATTTGCTAATGACTTACTTTATAAAGTACTTTTTTTCCAGTTGAAGGAGTAGTGTATAATACACGGTAGATGGTATTGGACAAATTTTGAAAATCTGTTAGCCAAATCTTAAATTCTTCTTTCGTTTTACATTTCAGACGTAATTCTGCCGTATAATCCTTTTCAGATTTAAATTCACAGCTGATGATCTTAGTACCAATTGGAAACATTTCCTATATAAAAAAGAAAAAAAAACACATTTAAAAAAAAAATTAAATTAATTATAAAATAACAAAGACAGGAATTAAAAAACAAAGCCATTAAACCATCAACAGCAGCATTAAATAAATCAAAGAGCAGTTAGCAAGTTAACCCTTTCGAGGCTACTGATGCATATATGCACCGTCAAAATGTTCATGAGGGATTTGGTACTATTAATAATAAAAGAAATGTTTATCTTTTCTAATTAGAGCATTTTTGGTATTTTATAAAGGCAACTGTTCAAAATAAAGCAGTGCCAGCCGAATAAAATTTGTTTAAGAGATGCCCGTCCTGAAAGAGTTAAAGGAATGTGAGGAATACACACATTTTTTTTCCTTTGGTTGCAGTAGTCAGTTTGGTACTTCAGAATAATGAATACAAAATGTTTTTAAATATTTTACAAAAACTCACAGAAACAATCATCGCCATCTGGTAATAATCGGTGATGTCAGGATACACTAAAATGCATCATTTTTGGAGAAGAGATACATAAGAAGAAAAAGGACCCCCCCCCCCCCTTTTTTTAAAGCATCTGTGGCAGTGTTAAATTCAGGGGGTGGCTCCGGGGAGGAGGGTACCCCCCCTCCGGAAGATTTAAGATTGTGTTTTCATTGGTCAGAAAGTGTAATTTCCCCCATCAGAATTCTATGAGCCCCCCCCCCCCCCTGGAACCTCAGAAATCACTCACAGAGAAAAGTGTCTCAATTCAATACTGATCTGTGGTTTTAGCAATCTAGGGATTGAAAAGCCAAGCGGCATCATTGAATAATATAATCACAGACTGATAATTTTTTAATAATTAAAATCTATAAGCTATACTAGAAATATCAAAAGAAAAAAATAAATCAGGTTATTACATTCATGAATGTGAAATAAGCAGTTTATCACATTTTCTGCAGAACTGCAATTAGGGGTAGGTTAAAGGGAAAATACCAATTTGTTTAATAAAACCACATAATGATGAAATGGATATATAAAATCAATTTTTTTCCTTTTCTTATAAGTTATCATTGAAATCAAAGTACTGAAAATCAAAAGATAAAATTTTAGTAAATTTTCTGATACATTAAGATATTTATTGGCAAAACTTAATGATTTATAAGAAGTTTACAGTTTGCATCTGGCAACATATATTGCTTTATTTACTTTAGGGTGAGCATGCTTGTTTCAGGCATAAAAACTTTTTTTTATTTACTTAGAAACTTTGTTTTAACAAGGTTCCAAACAGCAATTTATCTAAAACAGGTAAACAATCTTTTAAATATATATATATATATATTATTTAGTATGGTAAAGATTTTAGAAATTGGTATTTATAATCAATACTTATTTGACTAACATAGCAATCAATAACAAATAACTTTTATTTATTTATCTTAACAAAACAAGATTTGCGATTTATTACTGCATTTACAGTTTTAATAAATCTAGGAAACAAATTTTAAAAACATACCCAAAGAATAACAAAAGTTAGTAAAAATTTCTTATCACTATAGTTTACTTTGAACAGAAATGCTACACTTAAAACAGCCTTAATAAATGTATTATTTTGCACTGCATTATATATATGTAATGTTATACTGAAAAAGAACATTACATACAGTACTAATAACAAATTATATATATTTGGAGAATTTTAAAAAAAAAAAACCCACAATTATCAAGAAAAGAAAAATATCTATAGAAATACTTAGATAATATATGGCACTTTCTTACTGTAACTCTTCTAATTACAATTATGCTAAGATAGCAGTTATGATTTCAGCAAACTTGTTCAGAAATCATATTTATAGTATTAATATACATGACATTTATGTCATATGTCTTAATAACATGCTACATATCCAGGGATCACTAACCATTCGCTACCTTGCAAAATGCAAATAAATTTGAAAAATGGCCATACTAATTGATACGCGAAATATGTGCCGAACAATAATTGTTTTCAAAACAGTTACAAATGCTGTAATTTTTTTTTTTTTTAAGTTAATTGAAGGGACAGTAAATTGCTTTGGGGCATTTTACAAATAACAATTTTTATATTCATTACTGTACACTTAATATTTAAGTTTTTATGTCCCTATAAAAAAGAAAATATTTTTAAAAAATTCAATGCAGTTTTTGGCTAAAGATATTCTAATTTGGATTTTGTGTAGGCTAGTAATATTAATTTCTTAGTGTGATCCTTTAATGTATAACTGAAACCTCATAACTCTGCAATACATTCTTGTGAACATCTATAAATGAAAATTTAATAAAGTTTTCTGTCTCCCTCTCTTTGAGTCTTTGTACAATTAATTACAGCAATAAAATCAATGTAATGTAAAGAAAAATTTTAGCAGTAACAAATTCCTATATAAATGCAGATAAATATAAATTGGCAATAATAATAGACAGTGCCGGTATTGGGTTACAATCAAAATAGGTTAATTGTAAAATATAAAATTTTAAAAATGAAATTCAAATTATTCTGATCATATACATATATAGAAAATAGCCTTAGTATATTCATAAATTTGTTTTGGAACTCTTATAGAAACACCAAGTGTTTTATCAAGTTAGAACCAGGGCCAAAAGTAAAAGGGTGCAGAGGGGGACATTCGCCTCTGGTGCCAAACAAAAGGTGAAGGGGCATCAAATGAAGATTTTATTTGTCGTTTCATACAAAAATGTATATATATATATGAAATACAAAGGAACTCGCAAGCTAAAAATCTATAACCAAAATTTAAAGTAAACACTAACTCGGTTAGAATTCAATCTCAGCTATTCTAAGCAAGGAAGAAAATCATTTAAAATTATTAATACGCAGAGAAATTTTTAAAAGAATGCTCCCATAGGGTTAACATTAGATATCTAGTTTTTCCGGGTATCTAGTGTAGGCTTTTAATGCTAAAGTTAATGTTAATCCTATGGGAGCGTTGTTTGCATATTTCTTGTTAGCATTTTAATTATTTTCTTTTTTGCATATGGTACCTGCAGTCGATAATTTTTATTGTATGTGAGGAGAAGGGGGGGGTGGGGGTGGAGGGACAAAATCCATGTTTGATGCTTGCACAAAAAATTTTAGTTTCGGCCCTGGTTAGAACATAATTTTCATGTATGCTTCTCCAAAACAATCAAATCAGAAAGAGAAAGACTTAACAGTAATTTAAGCATTTGGAACACGATTTGAAGATAAGTCTTTATACAGTGGAGAAACATTTATAAGTTCCTCATTTATACAACATTTTATTGTGGCCATGAATCATTCTATTCTACTTTCAATAGGAATTTCACACATGTCATTTTGCTAGATTTAGTAATGAATACTTACTCTTCTCATTTTATGTATTAGAATAAAACATATAATTTCTATGAAAGTAATAATAAATCGGGAAGCGTTTGTAATCTTTCTGAAAGTCCTTTATATATATATAGACAGATATATACATTTTTTTAAAGGGGAAGAATGGATGGTATAGTATGCTTAATGTTTTGATAAACTTTGTAACTTACAAAATACACTTAAAGGTTTTCTTAAAAACGCACTCTCTTTGAACTTTTTACTTATAACAATCCTACATCATATTAATAATTCAGAAAATTGAAACTAAAAATCAAATAAATACATTTTTAAAGAATTATTACTTACGGAAACATCTTCAGTAGCATGGCCTTCCGACACAGCAGTTTGTTGAACAGTCAAAAAATACTTGTTTGGATCTGAATACTTTAAGTTTTCAGAAATTGGCCCTGAAAAGGGCCCTTTATCGGTTTCTGAAAAACTTTCAGATGGCCCTGAAAAGGGCCGTTTTTTAATTATATCGCCATCAGCCATTATATAAAATTATACATGTACAAGAGCGCAGACCACGAGGGACGAGGATTGATAAGAGTGAGTTGATTCAGGCACTGGAAGCATTTTTCGCCAAATATGATTATCGCCAAGTTACGTAAAAACAGTGCCAAGAACAACAACCAATCAGATTGCGAGCTTGGGTTCGGAACGACGAACTCCCTTGGAAAAAAAAATTATGCACTTTCTTCTTGTAAAGATAGAAGAAAGTAAAAATATTTTCACAGATTTGCGTGTTCCGCATTATCAGATGAAGGAAATCAAAAATTCCTCTCGAAATGATGGGCTTCCTTTTCCCGTTCTTATCAAGTTATTTTGTTATTTTTATTATTTTATTGTTTTACTTACAGCAATTTTTTGTGTTGAAAGTTATAATCAAACGCAGAAAATCTGAAATCAAAGAAAATTTGATACTTTTCCAGTATTGAGGCCTTGGCGAGATAACGAAATTACCTTGGCGAGAGAAGAAAATTGGCAACCTATTCACTGTTTCATATACACAAGCAACTTTTTCCTTCTTTATAGAATTATAATGAAGCCATTTATCTATTTTTATATACAAAGAGAAGTTAACATTGTTTACCAAATTTGTATATAAAAACAGTATTAATGTATACATAAATAAAAATTATATATATGTTTATAAATACATATATAAAAATTTATATTTAAATACGAAAGTTCATCGGGTTTATTTTCATAGCTGTTTATAACATTTGGTAATACATATCCCTTTCTGAAGCCCGAATTACACGAAGGTTTAAAAAAAAAACGCCAGGTTAACTACACTGAAAAAGTATCGAAAATTTCACTAATGAGCTGTTTAATATTTTCCAGAAAATTAATTGAACAACATGAATAACTCTCATTTTTCTATTTTTTTTCAGGTGAATCCACATCGGTACTATGAAGATATATTCGATTTTCTTTCTCCATTTCATTTTCCTTAGTCTCTTCAACGGTCACCATTCTTCCGATCCTCAGAGTGTAGTTGTACAGAGTCCTGAAGATAATGACCAAAAAACTGACATAATGAAAATGGAAGAAAGTCAAGAAAGAGCATTCCTAAGCAGGGCAGGTCGTCGTTTCTTTGTTATCATATACATGCGTCCTTTCATAGTCGGTTCTCGAGTAGTCTGGAGAGAAGTTAGGAGAGAAACTGTAGACTTACGTCAATTTCGGAATGCCTGGAGAAAATTCAGAATTGGCCAATCGGCCTCGAGAAGAACAACTGAAAAAAGTATCATAAACGTCAACAATGAGCCGAATATTGGTGATAATGATTCCCAGATGCCACCAAATAGAGATAAAGAAAATGACAACAATTACCGTGAAAATTCAAAGACCATTAATTCGTCTCCCGGGACTACTGAAAGTGAAGAAGAGTATTTTGAGGTTGAGAATACAGAAAATGTGATAATTAAATCACCAGGAACAGTCTCGCCAAATTCGAACTTCTTTGCTGGTATTGTAAATGATTTTGCTTTCAAACTAGTGGAAACCCAAAATTTAGAGTCAAACTTTGTGATTTCTCCTTTAAGTATTTTTGTTGCGTTGTCTATGTGCTACCTAGGTGCCGATGGTCGCACTAAAGCTCAACTGGAAGAAGCTTTGGGAATGAAGGACAATGCAGTCGATGGAGAAGATCTTCACCAAGGCATCAAAGATCTTTTATCTTTGGTATTGAAAGATAATCGCGGATATAAATTATTTCTTGCTAACGGAATGTTCTTAGGACAAAATTTCACTGCTGATGCCCAATTTGAAGAAAATATAAAAAAATATTATGATGCTGAGCTAGAAAATGTGGATTTTGGAAACCCAGAATTAAGTGAACGACTTATCAACGATTGGGTGGTTCGAAATACTAACAATACGATTAGAAGGATAATTGACTCGGCGCCATCTTTATTGACGCGCCTTATTTTGTTGAATGCAGTTTATTTCGAAGGTTACTGGAAAATAAGATTTCCTCTCCATTTAACGTATCCTGGAAATTTTCATGCGATTGATGGGAGTGAAACAAGGGTAAGTTGTAAATTAATAGCAAATTTGAGACGTTAGCAATCAGAGTGGACCAATCTCGCCAGCTGTGATTTCGAGAAAAAGTGTTTCCAAAATTTATATACAGGGCCGGCGGAACCATCGGGATCCGCTGTCCAAAGGCTGTCCAGGGCTCAAAGTCAATGGGGGTCTTGTTATTGGACCCGATTCTCTCTATAAATTTCAAAATAACGTTTTATCTGTATGAATTAATAGTTGTCCTCTAAATGTGTACTAATTTTAATGGCTAAAAGGCATGAATTAAAACTTTAAAAACAGTAAAAATATGAGTTTATTCGACTGTTTACATGTTTTGACTCTACCCGAGTCATTTTCAAATCAAATAAATAAAAATATTCTAAAATTGTACGGTCTATGAAACGCCATCATCCAATTATCCACGTATTCTTTCATATTATGCGCGTATTTTTTTTTTATTTTACTTGAATGTTTATTTTATTTTCGTAACCATTGAGTAGCTCGTGCCATAATTTTGGTAAGTTAAATGATGCTGCATCGCTACATATTAAATTTCTGTGTGTTACAATCTCTATGGTTTCTCTTATATTGGATGGATAGTATAGAACTGAGATAAAAATTATCTGACGTTCATTGAAATTTATTTGGATGGTTTCTTCTTCATATAATCTTGCTAGGGCTGTGGTTTTTGTATTATATTTAATATCAGCCAACATGCTCCGTTTTTCTATACTTAGATTTCTTGCTAGTCATACCAATACAGTAATTTGTAGATCCGTCTGCTTAATAAATGATATTTCATAAACTCCTGAGCAATTCTCAAAATTAATTGGGTCAATTTTAATGCAAAGAATATTCTTTAATTTCGGAAGTGGTTTGGCTACTAAGCAGATATTGAAACGCTTGAGACTGCATTTTAATTTCTTAAAAATGTTTGGAAAATATTGAACAGTATAAAGCTTGTATTTTTGTGAATCAAATTTGCGTTCAGGCCTTTTTTTATTATTGGCAATATTGACGATTAATTTATTAATATGTTGAACATTAAAACCATTATTTTGAGCAATTCTGCGAATGTTTAATAGGCGTTTCAATATCTGCTTAGTAGTCAAACCATCTCCGAAATTAAAAAGTATAGTTTGCACTAAAATTGATCCAATTAATTTTGAGAATTGCTTAGGTGTTTATGAAATACCATTTATTAGAGCAAGCAGATCTAAGAATTACTATATTGGTATGACCAGCAGGAAATTTAAGTATAGAAAAAAAGGAGCATGTAACTGATATTAAATATTAAAGAAAAACCACGGCCCTAGAAAGATTATATCAAGAAGAAACCATCCAAATACATTTTAATGAAAGTAAGATAATTTTCCGTCCTGTTTATGCTATCCATCCATCATAGGAGAAACCACAGAGTTTGTAACACGCAAAAATTCAATACGTAACGATGAAGCACTATTTAACATACCAAAATTATAGCTCGAGCTGTTCAATGATTACGAAAATAAAATAAACATCTGCATAAAAAAATAAATAAATAAATAAATAAATAAATAAATAAAATAACGCGCATAATATGAAAGAATACGTCGAAAATTGAATGATGGCGTTTCATAGACCGTGCAATTTTAGAATATTTTTATTTATTTGTTTTGAAAATGACTCAGGGATGTAAACAGTCGAATAAACCTATTTTTACTGTTTTTAAAGTTTTAATTTACATCGTTTAGCAATTAAAATTAGTAAATTACTACAAAGTGTTAATTTGCTCTAAATTTGTTTTCAAATGTTTTCCGTGATTAAAAAAAATCAGCATTTTTGACATCAAAGTTAATATAACTGTCGGGGAATGTATAAATTCGACGATCAACCGCGAACGCAAAAAATAAATATATAAGATATTCTAAATTAAGAAGGTTTTGCAAAATTAAAAGTTATTATGCCCATTAAATGTTAAATTAGTGCTACTTTTGATACATTTTATTATCTATATTATGTATTATTCTGTGATATATACGATTAAAAAAATATATTAATCTGGTATTACAGTATACGTTGGACCCCACTAATAGCTTTACCAGTGCCTCATACAACGTTTCACCGGTCCTGTAGGAGAAACCACAGAGATTGTAACACGCAAAAATTCAATACGTAAAGATGAAGCACAATTTAACACACCAAAATTATGGCTCGAGCTGTTCAATGGTTACGAAAATAAAATAAACATCCGCTTAAAAAAAAAAAAATAAAATAAAATAAATAAAATAACGCGCATAATATGAAAGTATACATATACCGGGTGTACTAAAAATGAGTGATGGATTTTAAAATTCAATAACTTGCAAACGGTGGCAGATATAAAAAAACAAAATCTCGCAGGAGGGTTATGTATGATGTCAGGAGTTTTTTTTAATGTGATTCTTAATTTTAGTTCAAATTTCAAACAATAGATGGCGCTGACAGTAATAAGCGCTCAGTCCAGACACGTTTTTTGGTACTTGGAGATCCATTCAATGCTTTTTAATCTCATTTTTCGTATGGAAGAAGAGAGAGGCCAAAAAATCGAGCCTGGATTTAGATGATATTGCTTGCAGTGCCATCTATCGCTTCTATTTGTAACTAAAACTGACAATGGCAGCATAAAAACTCCTGACATCTTGCATAAAACTTCTGCAAGAATTTTTTAAATATCTGTCACCGCTTGCAAGTTATTGAATTTTAAAATCCATCAGTCATTTTTGGGGCACCCGGTATATGAAAACGGCGTATTTCTTAGACTTCTTTATTGTGCATATTTGCGTAGTTGTTTCCATGTACTCTTAGCACTTTCTACTATTCAGTGGTATCTATATGTAGAAAAAAATCATATCTTTTTCCCTAAAGAGTACTATTTTACATGATTATTTTCGTGAAGATGATAGTTTTTTATTTCCTCTTTACAATAAGAAAGTATTGGATTCATGAAGAATTTCGACTTCTGGTTTTTGGCGGGCTTGTATACGCTTTAGAAGCTCCTGAACATGATTTAACTGTTTTTATAAAATGTCCGTCTGTCAGTATGTGACAAAAATTTTGTGGGCACTCTATATCAAGAACTAATGCACAAAATTTAGTAAAACTTTAGATTCAGTTAGACCTTGATATAAGTTGATGCTGATTAGTTTTGGGCGTAATTCGCCCTACAGGTGGGGCTTCTATGCTGTATTTTTCACAATTCCCGCAATAGTTCTATCTCAAGAACTAATGCACAGATATTCATCAAACACTTCCTATTCAGTTAGACGTTCACATAAGTTGGTGCTGATAAAGGTTTAATGTAAATCGCGCAACAGGGGGCACTGCTATGCTGCATTTTTCAGTATTTACACGATTGTCATATCTCAAGAGCTAATGCACGGAATTTCATCAAACTTCATATTCTGTCAGCCCACTTGGTGCTGATTATGTTTTCCTGTAAATCGTATAATAAGTATGCTGCTATACTGCATTTTTAATGATTAAAATAATGAATATAAATTTAAATTAATAACATTAATATGATTAGATAGCTTTAAAATGTTGTATGGACCTTCATAAAAGCAAGATGAAAGAAAGCATCGTCGTCGGAGATTATGCGATTAAGAAATTCAGCATCATCCTCTATCGTCCTTAGCATGTCTGTTGCAAAGTCCATCTTCCTAGGCCTATCGTCCGATTTGAAGACTTGAACAATTTGAACTTCGTAAGCATACAGTCTTAAGGGGGCTGGTCACTCAGCTTCGGAATTCTCCTCCGTAATGTTAAGTCTATGGACTTTTGATATTTAAAATATATTTTCGAGAAATTCATATTTTTAACATCTTTTTTCTGTGTACTCTTCTTAAAGAATGTCTCTTTTTTTCTTAGTTCTCAAAATATTTCTAAAATGTATGGTGAATTTAATATTTTATGTGTAAAAAGTGGACGAACTGTGAGTAAGATTTTAACACTTCATACAATATTAAGCCTATACTTTAGAAATATTTTGAGAACTAAGAAAAAAAGAGACATCTTTTAGGAAATGTACACAAATAATAGAAGTTAAAGATATTAATTTCCCGAGGAGATATTTTAAATATACGAATGCATCCAATGCCAATAGACTTTACATTAGTGAGGGGAAAACGGCAGCTGAGTGACCAGCCTCCTTAATATTTTCCTAAGAGCCTTGCGCACAATCGAAACTGACGTATCCAATGATCTCACAGATCTCCTAGGACTGTGTAAGAAAGCCTCTCTCACATGCTCAAGGTCAACAGCGCGTATCTATGAGATCAGCGGTAAATGAATTGGATATGTCAATTTCGACTGTGCACAAGGTTCTTAGGAAAATATTAAGGACGTATGCTTGCAAAGTTCTAATTGTTCAAGCCTTGGAATTGGACGATAGTCCTAGGAGAATGGACTTTGCAACAGACATGCAAAAGACACCGAGGAAATAAAAATACCTCCTTCACCTAGAATGAATATGTAGTCATTTTCTGAATCCCTAAACTAGAAATATAGATTTCTGAGCTACACGAATAGGGTGAATAACTAGGCTGAATAGACGAAATGATCTAGAATTTCTAGTCTCTTGTTTTCTAGGCGACGAAATGATATTGAATCACTTCAGTTGCGAGAAATTATCGCTTGATTTCCGGAATGATTTGATAAACTAGAATTATAGTTACTAAAATTAACCTCTTGTGTTCGCATTTATTTGCAGAGATTTTAAAATAAATTTCACCACGAGAATATAGGAAAACGCTCTTGAATTCCAGTAGGAGACTCTAAAACTCTCTAGCAAAGGGGACTAGGGATGGCATGGAACTGTTTTTTATAGAGCCACAATTTAGCCCCTCAGTCCGTAACCTCATCCCGTGATATTGACGGGAGCGAGAATTAAGGGGTTAAAACACAAAGGTAAAATTTTAAGTAGCTCGAAATCGACACATTTGCGCATGCGCCAACTCTTTTTCGAACTTCTTAAATTTAGAGGAAAATAAAATGAGTTCCTGCTGGTGCAAAGCAGCAGTTTAAAGGTTTGAATTTTTGTAGAGGACGCAGGTTCGAGCCTATCGCCTGGCAAAATGATTTCTGTAATATTTTGGTGATAATTCATTTCAATAATGACATATTTTAGTAGGAGGAGAAGTTATATGATTTATATTTTATTATTAATATTATTTGAATGCTTTATAATTAAATAAATATATCAACAATACATCAACAATACATCAACAATACAGATCAACAGAACAGCAATATCACTCACCAATATTTACAAAATAATAATATTTTTATATTTAAAATATTTAAGCTAAAATATTTTAGCTGGTCTACAATTTTTGTTATATTTTCTTACCATTATCAAGAATATATATGTGTCTGCGTCAGAAAGAAAAGTTTGCTATTATTTTCCTTAAAGAAGAATAATAATAAAACGGAAAGAAAGAAAAATATTCATGTAAGAACTATTAAAAAATACCCTGATATCCGTGGTTTAATATTTAAAAAAATTATAAAAATGTAAAGTAAAATTCTAGTAATAAAAAATATATATTACAATCGTTAGCTTCATCAAGTTTTATATTTAGGCTTTTAGAAAAGGAGACTGATAAAAATAAAATTCCTGGCAGCTTTTAATGGTCGCGTAGTTAACAAAAATAAAATAAAATAAAAATAAATATTGTTATTTTTTCAAAAAAGAAATGAGACTATAGTAAGTAAAAATAAATGCTCTACCCAATATTCTTAGGTAAATTTCTGATTAAAAACAAGATTAATTGGTCGTAAACTTAAAATTCTTTCACTGAATTATATAGGTTAGACTGATAGCATCATCTATCGCTTTAAAGAAATAGGAATCATTTATGCAATATAGAAATTTGTCACGATTTCAATAATTGATTCAAAAGCAACTAATTAAAAATTCAAGAATTTTTCTAATGAAACAATCAAGTTATTTACCATCAAATCTTGACGGGTACTTATCTACACAGAAAAAAGGAAGACCTAAAACGGGTAGAAAAATACCCGAATTGGGCGGAGAGAGTCTTAGGTATGAGGTTACCCAATTTGGATCCATATGCCTGTTTTGGTCACCACTGTTTATCCTTTTTGGGTACTGTTAAATACCATTTTGAAAAAAAAAAATGATTCCAAAATGAGTATTTTACAGTGCCCAAAATAAATACACAGTGTTAACCAAAACAGGCATATAGACCCAGATTGGGTAACCTTATACCTAAGAATTCTTATACCCAATTCGGGTATTTTTTTACCCGTTTAAGGCGTTATTTTTTTCTGTGTAGTGTTGTATAATGGAACGAATGCGTACACGTTTTCCGATCCACAAATACGCCATTAAAGGGTCTAGCCGGATGGCTAGACCCTTTAGCGTAGCGAAATGGCCCCCACGGCCGATGTTTGAAATAACATGTGTGGTAATAAGGTTCACCATGAGAATACAATATAGAGTGTTTTTAGCCCCTGACCTTCAACTGTCCTTGAGATAATCGGGGAAGTATGCGCCTGCGCTACTATTTTTCAAATACGTTTTTCTCAAAAAGTACAAAAGTTAAAAAAATGAAATCAACACTAATTAGTGAAGAATATATTATTTCACATCATATATTTTTTGTCATAGTTTTGCACAAATTTTAACATAGAAAAATAAACAAAAATATTTTTTGAAAAATTTATTAATGTAATAATTTTATACTTACACCTACCAAAAAATCACAGAATAATGCTCAAAGTATGCACTTTAAAAAAATTTTTTTTTGTTAAAATCGAAAGTGCGCTTTTTGAGTTATAAAAAAATAATGCAAGCAATTTCTAAAATATTCGTAACTTTTTCTGTTTCTATTTGCAGAAAAACGCTACTATCAATGCACTGGTCGATTCGTGACATTTTCACTCGGGCAGGATGCGCAGTGCTCCAAAATAAGAGAATATTTCCATACAATACATACCACTCCCCTATAGGTTTGTTTCGTGTTTGTAAATATCCTGTTATTTTGGCGTACAGTGCATCCTTCTCGCGTAATAATATCAAGTCAATGGTCTAGTCGATTGTGCAGGTAAAGCTGAATAGGGGCTGTAAATATATAAGGTTATCAACTTTTTGGCAATTTCTGACCCCCTACCAACATTCCGATATCCGAAGTTATAGTTCCTTGAATCTCCCTCCCCCTTATAATATTGTTATCACTGTCGAAAACTTCTTTTTATTTTTACATTTGTTTTTCCTTCCCCCCCCCCCTTTTTATACGTTTCAATGATATACACGTATGGTTGTATATTTTTTATTCATAAAATATCACTGTTATATAAGAAATAACTTTATATCAAGTAACATTTTAAAGAAATACTTATTATTTAAAAGTTTCTAATAATAGCTCTTTGTTACATAATGCATTGGACAGTAGTACAGTCTTTTTGCACTTCTCCCTTGCACGGAGTTAAACAAAATTTCTTGTAAACAAAGCAGGTGGACAGCATTCTTCCCCATCTTTTACTAGCAAAAATATCTAGTATCATTTCGAATCTGGTTTTTCTAACAACGAATTATATACCAATATGGCAGGATAATATTAATGTTGAACGTTGGGTTATTCCATATTTTGGAATGAAATGTTTTATAAACATTGAATATGGTTTTAATAATAACTTTGTATTTTCATAAAAAGAAGAAAACAGACTTTAAAAATTTAAGATTACGGATGTAAAGAAAAGGATACCCAAAAAGTAAATTTTGGTTTGATCAAAAATGATAACGATATCAAATCACAACACCCCCTCCTCCTACAGATATCTTCCGATGTCAAGTGCCAGATCCCCCCCCCCATTCACACATACGCTCCCCCCTAAAGTTATACGTTATATATGTACACTGTATAGCCCCATAGACTTCTTCTACATGAAAACCATAGTAGGCAAATGTTACTTTTTTGTTTGTCATTTCTTGATATTATTACGCGAGACGGAGGCGCAGTGCACCAAAATAACAATATTTACAAACACGAAACAAACCTATAGGAAAGTGGTGTGTACGTAAACATTCTGTTATTTTGGCGCACTGCGCACCCTGCCCAAGTGAAAATGTCACGAATCGACCAATGCATTGATAGTAGCGTATTTGTGCAAATGCAAACAAGGAAATTTACGAATATTTTAGCAAGTTTTTTAGCATTATTTTTTTTATAACTCAAAAAGCGCATCTTCGATTTTAACGGGTTTTTTTTCTTAGAAGTACATACTTTGAGCATTATTCTGTAATTTTTTGGTAGGTGTAAGTATAAAATTACTACGTTAATAATTTTTTCAAAACATATTTTTGCTTATTTTTCTATGTTAAAATTTGTATAAAAATGTGAAAAAATTATATGATGTGAACTAGTATATTCTTCAAAAATTGGCTTTGGTTTCATTTTTTTAGCTTTTGTACTTTTTGAGAAAAACGTATTTGAAAAATAGTAGCGACGGCGCATACTTCACCGATTATCTCAAGGACAGTTGAAGGTCAGGGGCTAAAAACACACTATATTGTATTCTCATGGTGAGCCTTATTATCACACGTTATTTCAAACATCGGCCGTGGGTGTCATTTCGCTATGCTTATCCGGCTTGACCCTTTGATGTTGAAAGTCCTGGGGTATTATTTATAGGTAGTGTTGCTTGAAGTGATACAACCTGTATTTTTTACTGAAAAAACATGGATTGCAAGTTTGGTTTGCTATACAAAACTCATCTCTCTTGATGGGTGTAGTAATATTTAAAGTTGTAAACATATTCCCTATTATACCCTGCATACGAAATATTTTTGTTTTACTCTTTTATTTAAGAAATCTGATTTCAAGGATTAAAGGGGCACAGGACCTTTAAATTTTCAAAATACCAGTTTTGAGTTTTTGTTTTAGTCTGAATTTTTTAAATTTCTGAACAATATGCAATAAAATCCCATTCAAAAATCTGCGTTATTTCTTGAGTTATAATCATTTATAGATGGTGAGTATAATTGAAGATCCGTAGATATTGAAACTTTAAAGAGCGTTTTTTCAGGTTAGTAAATTTTGTGCGAACTGTTAATTTCAAACTATATAAGCTACAGCTTTTTAAAAAATAACCAAATATGCGTTTCTTTAGCGCCTACAAGCTAAAACCAAAAAGATGCATACACTTTCTTGTTTTATTTTTTTACACCTGGAAAAAAAAAAAAAAAAAAAAAAAAAAAAAAAAAAAAAAAAGATTTTTTTTTTTTTTTTTTTTTGTGCTAAAATTAAATTGCAAACAAACCTTTTTGAGTATATTTTGGTTTTAATTTTGAAGTAGGTGTGTTATGATTCTATTTTGTTCAAAAATTGTGTTCTATATGCTTAATTTAGAAATTCATCATGCTCGCAGCACTTAATGTTTTTAATTGACGCGTTAGTGAGATGATTTTTTAAGTTTAAAATTTAAATATTAATTTTGTATGTACAACATTTATTTCTCTGGATAATACAGTTAAGGATATATACTTTAGGCAGAAATGGAAAAACAAAATCTCAATTGCATATTATTTGTATTTTGGTACTTTGAAAAAAGCGATGTTTTTGATCGCTTCGACAAACTCAAAGGTCATGTGTCCCCTTAATGTGTGCAGTATGAGGGTTAGTGCATTAGTAACGTACCAATTTCGTTTCTGATTAGAAATTTCTATTTTACAGGTACGATTTATGAATGTACTTGATGAAACATTTCCTATATTCCGAAGTGATGAGCACAAACACACCTTCATCAAGCTGCCATACGAGGGCGATCAGCTTTCTATGATCATAGCTCTGCCATATGCAGAAAGCGGTAAACCCATGCCATCGATTACGGACCAAATTCTGCATGACGTACGTGAGGCCATGGTAAATACTACACTTGACACCGTCGCAATCCCGAAATTCCGCCTTCACTACACAAAATCGCTAATAGAATCACTGCGAGACCTTGGAATTACTGACATGTTTGACTCAAATGCAGCAGATTTTGTGAAATTAAGAAAAGAAAGAGACATTTATGTTTCTGACATCATGCACAAAGCTGTTATACGGGTCAATGAAGTAGGAACTACGGCATCTGCTAGCACAGCAGTCAAGTTAAATCCATTGTCTGCCGGGACCAACCTAAACTTTGTAGCAGACCACCCTTTCTCTTTCTACATTGTTCATGAAGCAAGTGGATTAGTACTGTTTTATGGCAAAATTTTCGATATGGTAGCAGTACCAAGGGGTGTCCCAACCCCGTCGCCAACTCACTGAGTTCCGCAATGGAACGAAGCGCTTATTTCTTATTCTATTATATTGAATCATCCTGAAAATACCAGTAAGGTAGGACCTCTAACGAAATAGTGTTAAAATGAAATAGTTGCAACTCGATATTAATCGAGTTGCAACTTTCGAACAAATATGGCAGCCGGCGCGGTGTAGAATCGTTGAGAGAAAGGGCCGCTAGTAGACAACATTGATTGGCTGACTCTCAGTGATCAAGTAGATTATTGGTAGAAGAAGACGAACCCAGTAGAACAAACGCCTCCTAGATACGGGAGAAAGGCATGATACGCGTCACGAAAACGTCACACAAAGCAGGCAAAACAAAGAAAAAAATTAGAACAACTTGCATGTTTCGATTTCGTTGGCTCATAGAGTTATTAATTCTTATTTTCTAATAATAATTAATTATTCTACGAGCCGAAGAAAACAAAACATGCAAATTCGAGTTTTTTTCTTTGTTTTGCCTGCTTTGTGCGACGTTTTAGTGACGCATGTTAAGGCTGCTACACAGGGTCGATACTAGCCTTTTTTGCACCCGGAGCAAACATGGATTTTGGCGCCCCGCCCCCCCCCCCCCCCCTCTTCCACAAAGTATATTTACAAAGAGAATTTTACTAATTTTATAATAGACGACTTATTTTAAAATTTAAAATATGTAATCATAAAATATGTAATACTGAACTACGTAATATACAGTGGCGGATCCAAGGGGGAGGTCCCTCTGAACATCAACAAAAATATTCTAAAGATCATTTTTAAAATGAAATATACAGAAGAGTTCCGATTATCCGAGTCCCGTCTAACCGAGTTTCCGCTTTCACCGAGTTATTTTCTTCTGATGGACTGGTGGCTTTCGTTATTATGAAACAGCCATTATAAATGAAGTGTTAGGTGAAGATGAAAGAGCAGCCGTAAAAAGTTAGAACTCTGATTTTCTGGTCCGAATGAAAAGAAAAAAAATGGCCATATTTTTTTTTTTTTTTTTTTTTTTTTTGTAAAAAAAATTATGGCTATTTTTTTCTTCCCATTCGGACCAGAAAATCAGAGTTCTAACTTTTTATGGCTGCTCTTTCATCTTCACCTAACACTTCATTTATAATGGCTGTTTCATAATAATAGAAGCCAGAGAGCAAGACCATCAGTCCATCAGAAGAAAATGATCCTTTCCAAAGATATAATCCTTCATTTGGCGGCCCTTTGTTCTGGCGCCCGGGGCACATGCCCCCTCTGTCCCCTCTTAGTTTCGGCCCTGCTGCTACATCAGCGCCTCTGTTTCCAGCCTTTATCAAGGAACGATTTTCTTCTCCCAAAACCTATTTCGTTATAGGTCCTATACTACTTTATATTCACGCACTGAATGCAGCGATCCGCCAAATCTGCAAAATGCCCTAGGTTTCGCGTGAAAATTATGTCAAAATACTGATTTCCTCCCATGAGGTAGATCTTTTCAAATTTGATTCAATATTTCCTCATTTATATTTATTACTTTTAAAAAATACAGATTCCATTTAATTTCATCCTATTTATGAAATACAATTTTATGGTAGTTCAACAAGAAGCATGCAAAATTTGTGAAATGTTGCTCCTAAAAATATGAAAAAGGTGTAGAAATTGCGAAAAGTAATAAAAAGTATGCAGAAAAGTTAGAAAAATGTTGTTAATATTAAGAAAAGTACGGATTCATTCCTTGCGCACATTAAAACGGTAATCCGGTAGCGACAGAAAGTGGGCCGGTGAGTTGGTGTTCCGTTCTAATATGCAGTTCTCTAGACCAGGGCTGTCGAACGCGGCGCCCTTTTGAAGGTTTCCTGTTATTGGAGTGTTTAGAAGTAAAATTCCATTATAAAGAATGCTTTCTTTAAAATCCTTACTATTTGCATCAGAGATATTTTGAAAACCTGTGAAAACGCATTAAAAACCAGTAACATACTTTGAAAATTTAATCTCATGCATATTTTCACGATTTGAAGTTATTTTTTGTATAGTGCAGTCACGATGGTTAAATTTGGTAATAATTGGAAATAGCTCTTTTAATGGAATCTCTTTTGGGGATAGCCCTTTTAAAAAAGTAACAGAAAAATAACATTTTTCACCTTCATCAACCCCTTTGAAAACACATTTGCATGAAAGTTCAGCTTTTTTCTTTTTGCTGTTGTCACGCTGGCCCATTGGCTATTTTATATGAGAGATAAAGGGGCTAAAATTTTCCTTCTTGATTTTTGAAATTTTAGAATTTTTTTTTTTTTTTCATTTTGTTCGAAATATTAATAAATCAGTGCAGAATGATTTCCATCTATAGATTGGTTTCAATCATTCCTGTCTTTCTTTTTGTGCTTTTTACAAAACTAAATTCACTCCTTCAAAATAAGTCAAAACGTATTTTCACATCCTAAAAAAAGACCTAATAATATCTCTGATTTCCTTGTTTATTAACCATTTGGAAAAATGGTTATTGTCCTCTGTCAGGGTAGGAAATCGAAAACATATCTGAAGCGTTTTATTGGTTGAATCCGCATTTTATTCGTTTTCTGATGGGTCTATACAGTAATCTGTATTTTCCCTTTACTTTCAACAGAGATGGATACTTCTGTTGCTACTATGACAAAAAAGTATTAAAAACGACAAAAAAAAAATTAATAACTCAGAAACAAATTGAGATACAGCTTTCAAACAAATTGCATTTAAAGGTACATTTTTTTCTCTATACGACGGTGTAAAAAGTAATATTGCGGGATGTTTAGAAGTTTAAGAATGAAATTTCATTTAAAATTGGTCCAGGAATATTAATGTTTAATCCATGGCGTACGCAATGTATGACCAGCTCCGTAGAAGTTTAAAAATTTACAGTACCAAAAAATGTAATCCATGGCGTAGGTAATGTATGATGAACTACGTGCGATTTTTTATGTCTTAAATTTTAGTCTTTGAAAAAATCATTTTCCAAATGGTCGTTGTCATTTGTTAAATTGCTTTTTTTTTATTACTTTTTGTTGTTGTTGCTGTTGTTGTTATCGTTGTTATTATAGGGACGATTAAAATTTCTGGAACCTTACAAACGTTTTTGGGATAGACGTCTCATAGAAAAATGTATAACTTGAAATTTAGTACATGTAATTTCAGAACCGTAGGGGCCTTTTGTCTACTGATGTAATATTCATTTGTATTATGTTAAGACTTGTATATATACTTTACTGTGCGATAATGTTGCCACATGTTTTCAGTCATGTGAATAATGGCGCCCTTCATTGAGTGCCAAGAGATGAGGTGCGCCCCTGCTTACTGAAAGGCTGGACAGGCCTGCTCTAAACACATCCTCCCTAAAAAATCATTCATAGAATTCCGAAATACAGTGAAACCTCTCTGTAAGGGCCACCTGCCGTTCCATTGAAAATTGGCCCTTATGAGGGGTAGTCCTTGAATAGGGGTGACCAAATTTTTCATTTCTCTTTCTTTTTATTCCGCGATTTTTAAAATCTGCATATTCTTTCAGTAAGTTTTCTTTGTTTTCAACAATAATTTTTATTTGATTCTTGCTGCAATTAGACTGTGAAGCCAATTTTCTTGCAGATGTTCCTTGATCATGACAATTAAGAACTTTGATTTTGTCATTCAAATCCAAATGTATTCTGTGGCTTGATTTAGGTGCCATAACTTTAAATTTCATGCAAACCTGAGAATAAAATTTCTAGTGTAAAAATTGTGCTTCAATATGCATTCTCAGTTTTAGTAAATGTGGTTTCTCTAGATAACCTGCTATCCTTTGTGTGCCCACAACAAAGGGTCAAGTTCCCCCTCTAACCCAACCACTACTGTTCGAAAGGTCAAACAAAGTGTGAGGAACACGTTTGTCTCACTTGTGGTCCTTCATTGTGGTGTGGTACTTAATTTTCCCCGCCTCCCCCCTGCCTTCTTTATTGCAAGTGCAGTTGTTTACTGAACTCTTATCTTTTAGTTCAGGAACCTGTTTAGGATTTAAGGCACGTGTGGAAAAAATGTCCTTTATGAGGGTAGGTGCGGCCCCTAATAGGAGTAAATTTAACATTATGTCTATGGGAAAATTTTTCGTTCCTAAAAATATTGGCCCTTGAATAGGGGTGGCCTTTAAAAGAAGTTTTACTGTACGGTAAACTTCCGATTATCCGTCACTCATGGGACTGATGGTGTGGCGGATAATGGAAATAGACGGATAATCGAAAGACAGTAAAAGACCGTTACTAAAATTGTATTACTATATGTTAGATTTCTATATAAATAAGAATAATGAAAAGATTTGTTTCTTTTTTGTGTACTTTCGTTTATAAAAAGCATAACTGATAATAAGAAATGTATTTATCAGACAAATTTAGAATTTTACTGAATAAATAAATAGTATCTGTTTTCATACAAAGTAATGCATTGTACTTTTCTGTTTGTGTTTTGGTTGTGCTTTTATTGCAGCAACATTGCGAATTTTACGTAATAAAAGTACTTATGTGCTTCCTGTTGCATCTCAAACCAAATAATGCATTTAGAGAGTATGACTGACTCCTGGGTGATCATTGCCTGATTCATCCTATTCATCCGCTTCAGATTTCTCTGATTTCAAAACATTTTGAATAATTTCGTTATCCGTTAATTGTTCATAATCAATATTGTTCTTGTCACAATTAAGACAGTTTGTGATTTCATCCGCAAAAATACTTTCTAGCAGCTGTTTCTCTCACCAGACAAGATTTTTACCTAAAATAATATTCGCTCAGGTTTATGTGTATTTAAATTTTTGTTGTTCGTTTGTAATTTTTGAAAATTGAGAAAAGGGTGGTGGCGGTTAACCGAGGGTGGCGGTTGATGGAGTGGCAGTTAATAGGAAGTTTACTGTATAAAATTCAAAGACACTTTGATGAACTGTAAAACTATACCATTATCATGATGATGATTTGGAATACAAGAGTCGTTTTCCTCAAAATGTAGAAAACAATGTCCTGAAAATAATAAATACAATTCAAACTATGTAATAATGAAAATGTATAAAATGATCAGAATATGTAAAATACAATTTAAAATATAAAATAAAGATTTTGTTTCACTTGATTTTTATTTTTTGTAGAGTACAATTTTCATGGATTCTCGAAAACACAAAAAGAATGTCAGATTAATAAATAGAGTATAATTCAGGTATATTCCCATGAGAGTGATTTTTATATAAGCTTGTATGCCATTGTGAAATTCCAGGCGTTTTTTCTCTTGGAACACCTAGCATATTATATGAAGTGTCTTTTTTTTTCATTGTCATTAATATCACGTTTGAGAGCAGTGTCATGGAAAATCGTAATAATGGAAATATCCGCTATATGTAAAAAATAAATATGTAAAAGATGAGATTAACAATTGAAAATATGAGAATTTATTTCGGTTCACTTTTTGTTGATTTTTTTTTTTTTTATAGTACAATTTCCATGGATTCTTGAAAACGCAAAATGGATGATAGGATAATAGCGCAGAATTCAGATATTTTCCACAAAGAGGGATTTTTTTAACTTTGGCTTACACATAGTGCAATTCCAGAGAAGGATTTTCATTTTTAGGCAAATAAGGAAGCATGAGAGTTTTTTTTTTTTTTCATGACATATAAGCATATTTTATTAATCTTTTTTTTTATATTTGAGAGCAACCCATGCAAATTTACACAAAAAAAACTTAATCGAATTCAAAATCTGTAATAATGAAATTATGTAAAATGATGAAACTATACAAAATACATTTCAAAGTATGGAATAATAATTTTGTTTAACTTGATTTTTATATTTTGTATAGTACAATTTTCATGGATTCTTGAAAACACATAATGGATGATAGATTAGTAGCGGAGAATTCAGGTATTTATCCCGGAGAAGGATTTTTATATTCCTGCTTACTCATCTGAAATTCCAGAGAATTTTTCCTTCCAGGGCATTAAGAGGGGAATAAATTTTTTTTAGCTTGAAATATAAACATATTTTATGAAGGGGTTTTTTTTTTTGGCGTCAGCGAGCAGTGTTTTGCAAATTCACACACACACACACACAAAAAAAATCAATTATCTCAAATTCAAAATCTGTAATAATTTAAATATGTAAAATGATGAGACTATGTAAAATGCAATTCAAAATATGGAGTTATGATTTTGTTTCAATTGATTTTTAGTTTTGTATAGCACTATTTTCATGGATTCTTGAAAACACATAATGGATGATAGATTAATAGTGTAGAATTGAGGTATTTTCCTTTAGAAGTATTTTTATATTTCTGCTTACACATATTGAAATTCCAGATATGTATTTTTCCTTCCAGGCCAATAAGGGGAGGATTAGAGATTTTTCGCTAGAATTCTAACCATATTTTATGAAATTTCTTTTTCCTTTTTTTTTTGTCTTAGATCAGTGTTTTGGAAATTCACCAAGAAAAAGCAACTAATGCAATTTCAAAATCTGTAATAATGGAAATTTGTAAAAGGATGAAAATATGTAACATATAATTTAAAATATGGAATAATGATTTTGTTTCAATTAATTTTTATTTTTTCTACAGTACAATTTTCATCCAATCTCCAAAACACAATTTATACTCCTGACTGCGCATAATGAAATTCCAGGGAATAATTTTCTTTCCAGGTCGCCAAGGGAGAATTTATGTTTTTTGGCTTGAAATACAACCATATTTTATGAAATTATTATTATTATTATTACTTTTTTTTTGTCACGTCTGAAAGCCGTGTTATGCAAATTCGTAATAATAGAAATATGCAAAATGATGAGAATAACAATTGAGAATATGGGAATTTATTTTGGTTCACTTGATGTTCATGGATTCTTGAAAACAAAAAATTGGTGATATATTAATAACGTAGAATTCAGATGTTTTCCACAGAGTGGGATTTTTTATACTCTTGCTTACACATGGCGCAGTTCCACTTCTAGGCCATTAAGGGGGCATGAGAGATTTTCGCTTCACATGCAAACATGTTTTATTATTATTTTTTTTAATGTCTGAGAGCAGTATTATGCAAATTCACCAAAATAATAATAATAATAATAATAATAATAATAATAATAATAATTCGAACTCAAAATCTGTAATAATAAAATTATGTAAAATCATGAAACTGTGCAAAATACAATTCAAAGTATGGAAAAATAATTTTGTTTCACTTGGTTTTTATTTTTTGTATAGTACAATTTTCATGGATACGTGAAAATACAAAATGGATGACATATTAATAGCCTAGAATTCAGGTATTTTCCCCTGGGTGGGGTTTTTATAATCCTGCTTACACATGGTGAAATTCCAGAGAAAAATGTTAGCATATACTTTCAATTCAATATTTTTTCGCGATTTTTTCATTTAAAAGTATAAATTCCGACAAAATGTAGCAAAAGATATAAAATCATGGAAATTTGAGTTTCATTTAAGGTAATTATCATGGTCCCGGGTAACTCCGGGCTGGTTAGCTAGTATGTAATTAGGGAAATATGCAATATAAGAAGAATATGTAAAATTTCAAAATATGGAACAAGATTTTGTTTCACTTGATTTTTATTTTTGTATAGTTATTTTTGTATAGTTTTATTTTAGTATGCTGCATATCGCTCTGTCGCTCTTTACTAAATCCTACAGTAAACGATCAACTAAAAGTTTTGGTCCTTAACAGCCTACATGTTGTCTGACATTTTAGAGAATATAATAGTGTAATGACGTTCTTATCGTTTTCAACAATGGGAAGGACACTGCATGTAAAGATGCAGATTGCTTTAAAACACAAAATACAATTTAGAGTTGTCAGTGTGCTACTTTTATAAAATTCTTAATTGGCACCACTTTTTTGAAAACGTAAAATTCGTTTTATTTGCTCGCATATTAATTAAGGCGAAAAGAAGGGGAAATTTACTATTTTAAAAAAGTGGTGCCAATCAAGAAATCTGAATTTAAAAAAGTAGTCCACTGGCAACACTGGTCCAATTTACCGATACATTTCGTTTGATTCAAGGTTAGTTTGAAGAAAAGACCAGAGTAGTGGCCGAAGCTTGCTAGTTTCATAATAAAGCACATATTTGGAACTTCCAAGAACTAAGATTGTTTTAATTTGTATTGAAAATGCCTCTCTTTGGATTTGCTTTTCAAGATTTCGGCAGGGTGTCTAGTTTCGCGGTACTAGATTTTTCTGAATGGACTGATCTGAATCCAAAGAAACAAAATGCACGTTAAAATCTATCTATATCAGCGCTCATCAACTTTACGTACCTCACTGATCACTAAATTCGTAATCTAAAATCTCGCGAACCACTTATATGATTTTTTTAAATATAAGTACACAATTACGATCAGTAAAATTCCATTCCATTAACCCTTTGCACTAGTATGTCTATTAAAATAGCAATTAAAGCCTTTATGCGGGAATATTAAAAAGCAGTAAACCAACGTTTAAAATGCACAAATAATGCGTGATAAGCAGCAAACAGCTGTTTCGAATCTACAGTGAGATTCTTCTTCAGTGCAAGATAGGTAAAAAAGGGAACAGCGTGCTAGAAAAAGCAAGGCTGAGCTATCAGCGACAGTAGCGCTCAGCCTTGCTTTTTCTTGCACGCTGTTCCCTTTTTTCCCTATCTTGCACTAAAGAAGAATCTTGCTGTAGATTCGAAACAGCTGTTTGCTGCTTATCACGCATTATTTGTGCATTTTAAACTTTGGTTTACTGCTTTTTAACTAGTATGTCTAGTCTGACTAGACATCATCTTTCTTTGCAAAATTTGTTTTTGGTCATAGAGGAAAGAGATAGATGAAGATGCAGTATGCCGTTAAAAAGGTCTGCAATATGATGTGTGTTATTGCTCAAATTTAAATGCTCTCAGTCGGCCCAAACAAAACAAGCACCTGCAACAGGAACCGAATTCTTTGACATAACCCGTGTATTTTTCTTCTTTAAATGAAAGTGATCTGCTTATTTTTAAGGAGCATTCCATTGCATTATGAATTAAAAACTGTATTACTAAAAGTTTTCTTCCTTTTCTATTGTGAAAGGACGTGGGGCCGACTGTAGCGGATTTTAGGGTTACTTTTTTGGCGTCACCCCCAGCCACCTTACTGCATCTCCATCTATCTATTTCCTTCATGGTTTTTGGTACCAGTAATAAAGGAAAATAAAATTTGCCTTATTTAAATATAGAACAGCTTTGAAATTGTGTACTTGAAAAAAACCTCTTTTAAAAAATTGGTGTCAACCGAATAAAATTTGTGTAAGAGACGCCCGAGTCGACAGGATTAATATGAACTACACCTAATTAATAAACTGCAAATAATGCCCAGATTTTTCTGCGGAATACGAAAAGTTATTCGCTTATCAATGGGGTCCACGGACCACGGGTATCTACGAACCATAGGTTAGCGTACTCTGATCTTGACAGTGTTGCTAGACTGTACTTTTTTTTTTTTTTTTTAAGTATCTACCACTTTTCAGACTGCTAATATTCGCTTTATTTTATCACGGAATATCTGTCATTAAATAAATCTAAGATTGCCATTCTTCAGTTGGTCGTAGGTATTGTGAATAAAAAAATTCCCCCAACGTAATAACGCTGTTTTTAGGCTTGAATTATCTAAGGATGATCAGTAAAATTTTATTTCATTAATATGAACTATACCTATTTAATAAACAGCAAATAATGTCCAGATTTTTCTGAGAACTACGAAAACTTTTTCGCGGATCACTGGGATCCACGGACAACTGAGCTTTGTGGATCGCAGGTTAGCATCCTGTGCTCTTGACAATATTGCCAGACTGGAATTTAAAAAAAAATATCTACCACTTTTCCGACTACTAGTATTTACTTTATTTAATCACGGAATGTATGTCACTAAATAAAGTGAAGATTACTATTCTTCAGTTAGCGGTAGATATTGTGAATAAAAAAATATCCTCAGTATGATAAGATTGCTTTTAGGCTTGAATTACCTAATGACGATCAGTAAAATTCCATTTCATTAATATGAACTACACCTACTTAATAAACTACAAATAATGTCCAGATTTTTCTGCGGATTGCGAAAAGTTATTCGCTTATCTCTGGGATCCACGCGGATCTACAAATCACAGGTCAGCGTCCTCTGCTCTTGACAATGTTGCCAAACTAGATTTTATTTTAATTTAAAATATCTACCACTTTTCCGACCGTTAATATCCGCTTTATTTAAGCACGGAATGTCTGCCATTAAAGGAGTTCAAACGTACTAGTCTTAAGTTATTGGTAGATATTGCGGATGAAAAAAAAATACCCAACATGGCAACACTGTCTCTAGGCGCTTGAATTAGGTAAGGGCCTCTAATAAAAGGACTCTCTAAGAACTGTTATAAGGGTATCTAAGTAGCCCTTATATATATTTTTTAATGCAGTGCTGGCTTAATTTGGCATTGCGCTTGAATCCTTTTGAAAACGAAAGACTTATAAATCATGAAACTCAACATTGAAGCTTTCATATTCAAAAGGATTCATACCTAAATATTAGGACGCAATTATTTATTTTACCTACTCTTTGTTTCACTTTCAACCTGATGACAGCTTTGCAATCATACGACATCTTCCTCTTCGAGAACGGATGTTATTGGTTCCGGTTTTGTCTATCAGTATCCCAAAGCATTTCCATCATTGCTTAAAGCAATCTGCTTTATACTTCATAACATACCTGCCGTTTTCTTTTATCATACTATCTATAAAAGGTAATATTTGTATTTTACTTTTATTTTTATCCCTTTATGTACTGAATTACGAATTCATGAAAATTTTATCTTCTAAAGAATTTTTCCGGAATTGTTTAAACTACATTAGAAGGTTTATATAATCATTTAATAACTTATAGAAGGATATTAGAAGGATTTAGGAGGATTCATTAAATTTGAATTTATAGGGATTTTGTGCATTATTTATAACCCCACTCAAATATTTTATTTTAAATATTTTTTTTAGTATTTTGTAGAATTAGAAAATGTACAAATATAATGTTCTTACAATAGAAATATAGAAATATTTCCGAATTGAAAATCCCCCCCCCCCCTCTCCACTCCAAGAAACCTGAAAAGATGCAAAGGCAAAAGAAATCATCCTTTCAAAAATATTTTTGTTTCGTGTAACCCATAATGCTTTTGGAACAAGATAAAGTAATGCATCTATAACTCATTCTAAACTGTATTACAACTAATCGATGCATTAGATGAATTTTATAGCAATTTTTCTTAATGGTACATATAAGTACCGTCAGTAGATAAAGGGTTAGCCGACTTCAAAAACAAGAGGAAGTTCTGAATTCGACGTGTGTGTATGGTTTTTTTTTTCTGTATTTTCACTGATTACTCCAAAACTATACGACCAATTCTTGTGCTTTTTTGTTGTTGTTGCTGCTGTTGTTGTTTTTTGAAAGACGCTACTCTCGAATGGGTGCCATTTAAATTTCATCAAAACTGGTTCGGTACTTTTCTGGAAAATTTAAAAGAAAAAAATGTAAATATCTTTAGAATGTTTCATTTTCAAGATTTTCATCAAGTGACGTAGGCCAAAGTCTGTGTGTCGAGTAAGTCGCTACCCGGCGATTCCACCTCCCCCCCCCCTCTTTATATGGTTTTGTTTCTATTATTGTTGTAGGGAAAACCACACCCTCAGAAATACTTTCTTCAATTCACGGAATTATTCCTAGCAGCACTGCTATCAGTATACAGTAGAACATCTTTTATCCGAAACTCTTTTAACCAAAACTCTCGGTTAACCAAAGTCCATTTTTAAAGTTTTTTTTTTTTTTTTTTTTTTTTTTTTTTTTTTTTTTTTAATATCACATTCCTTGTGTACAAAATCTTTTTGAAAGCTTTTTTCTTTTTTTTTCTTAACTATCATATTCCTTGTGTGGAAGCGGTCCTTTCCGAACTATGAGTACATATAAATATTTTCGATCCTCTTTTTTAGAGTTCCTTTGAATTTAATTTGAGATCCCGTAATTTGCGGAGTGGAACGAAGAAAACGAATAAATTAGCAATTCTGAAACTTATGAATGTTTTGCAGAAGGTTTGGCATGGCTGGAGACTATGATACTGGTGAACTAATAGTATTAAAAAACTCCATGATAGAGCTTCAAAACAAAAGCAATCGAAAGTGTAACAAACAAAACATTTTTTAAAACCCTTGTGATATATGTAAAAGGTACTTAATTTCAAAATTAAAATTCTGGTAATTTATTCTTGTTTCTATTTTGCTATTGCTTTATTTTTATTAAGCACTTGTTACCATAATAAAAAATATTGCATATACTTCTCCTTAATCTCAAAATTGAAGCATTCTCGATTATCCGAAAATTTCAATTTTCCGAAAGAGGGTCGGTTACAGTTACTTCGGATAATCGAGGTTCTACTGTACTTCCGAGAATTCAAGAAATTTCCACTCTTTTTTCCGTTCTAGGACTGAAAATTTCCGTAATCTGAAAAAAGGAGTTTTTAACAAAAATACGTCTCTCCTTTTACCGTGGATTCACTTGGTTTTGAACCTGAGACCCGTTCGTTTCGAAATGAGCATCTTAACCACTCGGCCAGCGAGAACTGGGAAAAAAGGGCGAGTTTAAAATGAAGATATGGGTTTTCTTCAAATGGGCGATTGATAAGGCTTGTTAAATTTATTATTCAGAAAGCTCGGGAATTTAAACTTAATTGCAGGGACATTTCGTCGTTAGGAAATAATGATTGGTGTTTTAACACTTATAGAATTATAGAAGATAAAAATTACTACATATTACATATATTTTTAATAAGACATAATTTGATTGTTAGACGTAAAATATGAATGTTATATTTTGAATTAAATTCACGAAGAAATGTTTGCTTTTTTGAATAAAATAGATTTTTTTTTTTTAAATTTGATTGAACGACTATATATTTTTAAAATGAGTTCATTTCGAATATATTTTACATGCGAATATTTTTTTTAATATTAAAAAAATAATTGCGAATAAGTTTCAATGAATAAGAAAATTACTACTTTATTAAATTTGAAAGCATTATTTTTGTTTGTTTGTTTTTAAATAAATTAGAATTTTCAATTTATTGAATTTCCGGTTTTTCATTTAAAAAATAAATTCGATCATTGGTATTAATACAGCCAATACGCATGCAGGTAAGGAATAAGCGGAATTTTTCCTTCTTTTCAGATTTCCGGGAAGAATTAATGGGAAAAGCATGTTTTGTTGGAGTAAGGAAATTATTTGTTTAAAAATGACGAATAATTTAGTGTATAAAGACAAATTTTTCTGACAGTGCAAAAAGCAATGTTTAATCGCTAAAATTTTCGTGGCGTACTAAATCGGTAAAAAGAAAATATCAAAATTGTAAAGCGTTTAAATTCACCCAATATTTCTGCGGTACACTCGCTTCATTTGAACAACTACTATTTTTACAGTGGAGGGATTTGTATGGGATTTGAGTGGCTAAAAATGCCTAGCAAATTTTTGAATTTAATATAAAATCAAGTAATTGAAGTCCATTTTTTGGGGGGGGGGGGGGGGGAGGTTAAAAAGTTTGGAATTATTTGTGATAAAAACAGGTACCATTATGAGAAACAGTGATTTTCGGTGATTTTCAACTGCCATGAACGGGCACAGTGCACTGTGTACTGAAACGGGGATTTTCAGACATAGGAAAATTGCATGTATTTTCCTAAATTTTTGTCGACTATGTAGGTTCTATAAGTTACGTAAGCATGAGAAACCGTATAGGTTTTTCCCCTTACATACCGGTCAGCTCCGTTATTAGAAAGAAATGCATCGGAAAAGTAGGGAAACAGGTGAAAACCAAAATTGAGTAACTGATGATAAAAAATATTATTGTCTAAATCCAAATTTTTATAGTGTTGTAAATTATTTTTTCTTCTTCTTCTGAACAATATTCTGAGCCCTTTATTATTATTATTAATTGGATTTTGATACTTCTGTATAGTTTTTGTAGTTTTTGAAAATTTTACACTTTTCGACATTTTCGTCTTGTAAAGTCAAAATCCCGTTATATCCCGAAAAATCGTTGGAACATTCCACTTCCGTAAGACTTTGAGGAGAGAGAAATGATGAGATTACCAGGTAGTAACTTTTAGGCAACAATATTTTATTTTTACCTTCAATATTTCTTTTCATTACTTTTTACGTGTTTAATAAGATGTAGTCTAACTCTTGAGTAAATATTTTTCAAAGAGGAGTTGTTGAGTCACAAAGGGTTAAATTCAAGGGACCGTTCAAACGCTGAACGAAATTCGCCTATAATATAAAAATAGCAAATAAAGCCTTTGTGGAAAAATATTAAGAAGCAGAAAACCAACGTTTAAAAATGCACAAACAATACGTAAAAAGCAGCAAACAGCTGTTTCGGATCTACTAGCGAGACTCTTCTTCAGTGCAAGACAGAGCAAGGCACAGCGTGCTAGAAAAAGCAAGGCTGGACCAAGAGCCCAGCCTTGCTTTTTCTAGCACGCTGTGCCTTGCTCTATCTTGCACTGAAGAAAAATCTCGCTAGTATATTTGAAACAGCTTTTTGCTGATTTTTACGTATTGTTTGTGCATTTTTAAACGTTGGTTTTTCGCTTCTTAATAATCGCTTATAATAGTCGCCATTTGTGTTAGCGTGTAGGACTAGTATTCTGACGGCGATGAATACTAGTGATGGGTAAGGATGAATGATTTCACTATTCGAATGAATCTTCGGGCATGCGCAAAAGCACAACTGCCAACCTTTGATTTTCTTTATTCAATTTCTACCAGAAATTTTGCACCGAAAAAGAAGTTTCTTGTTTTAATAAGAATTAATTTAATAACCCAATATAAATATAAAAACACTTTTTGTCTTCGAATTTTCTGAAGATAATTGATTAAAAAAGTTGCGAAGGCTGGAAACAACGCGTTTGTTTATTTTCTTTTTACAAACATTTCTGATGGTAATTGATTAAAAATATATACAAAGGTTGGGAACTATGTTTTTGCTCATGCTCGAATAATTCATTTGATAGTAAAATCATTCATTCTGCCCATCACTAGTGAATACGATTTCGATGACGTAATATGTTCGTCATTACTACTCTGCATTCTTAATACAAAACACACATATTGGGTGGAAAAATCGCGTATTTCAGTAACCAATAACAAGCAGAAAAACGATGCTTCTCATCAAAGCTTTAATTAGTAAAAAATTCAGATTTTCGGCAAAGGTGTTGTTATCTAATAAAATAAGAATAGTACTATGCACCACTTTTTATTTCTCACGTTGATTTTATACACAGTGTTGAATTCAGCGGATGGCCCGGGAGGGGGTGGGGCATTTCCCCCCAGAGCAATGAGATGTCCTCTCGGAAGATTTGAGATTTTGTGTTTTCAATGGTCAAAATGTGCAATTTCCCCTCCTCCCGGAAATCTATAATGCCCCCCCCCGGAGTCACGGAAATCCCTCCCGGAGAAAAGTGTCTAACTTCAACACTGTTTATACAGGTTCCGTGATAAAGAATTTTGAAAATCGTTGTTTCCGAACAAGTTCAGTGCCTGATGACAAATATGTCATAAAAATTTATCGACTACTTCCGGTTTACTTAGAAAATTACATAAAGAGGTTTTTCATCTAACCGAAGAAGAAAATCGAAAATTGGAAAAAATCTATTTCCATCGCTTGTAAAATTTGAAATTTTCAATTCTTTTTTTTTTGTTTTTGGCAACATTGTATTTCAGCATTCCAAACCTATTCATCAATTCCTTGTAATTTAGAAAATCATGCAGATATGCATTAAACATCTTGCAAGAAATCTGCTTATAATATTTTCCCTTTTAGAGATAGCGTGTAAGACTAGTATTTAAGTGGCGGTGAATACGATTTCGCTGATGTTATATGTTCGTCATTATTACTTGGCTTTCTTAATGCAAAACGTTTATCTTTCATATGTTCAAAAATCGCGGATTTTTTAACCAATAACTAACAGGAAAACTATGTTTCTTATCAAAGCTTTAATTAGTTAGTAAAAAATTCAGATTTTCAGCAAAGTTCTTGTTATCTAATAAAATAAGAATAGTACTATGCACCATATTTTATTTCTCACATTGATTTTATACAGGTTCCGAGATAAAGAAATTTCGAAAATCGCTGTTTTTGGAAAAAAAATCAATGCCTGTGGACAAACATGTCATAAAAATTTATCGACTACTTCCTTGTGCACTTAGAAAATAAGATAGAGAGATTTTTCATCTAACCGAAGGGAGAAATCGAAAATTCGAAAAAATCTTACTTCTTTGCTTGTAAAATTCGAAAATTTCAATTCATTTTTTTTTAAATTGACAACACTGTATTTCAGCATTCCAAACTTATGGATCAATTTCTTGTAATTTAGAAAATAATAGGGATATTCATGAGACATTTTGCTTGTAACTAAAGGGAAAAATTACAAAACCAAGCAGTCTTTTTACCCGACTACCAAGAAGGGTTATGTGTTTCGCACGTATCTGGGTATGTGGATTTCTTTATACCCTCGAAACATCCCGACGGCTGGATGGATTTTAATGAATGAGATCTCTATCGATTCGACTTAACCGTCCGATGGTTATAGGCTAGGTTTTGTTTTTATAAATTCAAAATAGTGGTCGTAAAATACAAATGGCGGAGAGACGAAAAAAAAATTTACGCACCCTATTGAGTGGCATGTCATTGGATAGGTCTTTCAAAATGAAGACGATGTTTCATTGGCTATTTTACAATCAGAAGCTCCGTTTAAATATTACGCAACCTGGAAGTTGTGTAGGTAGGATCTCTAGCTTTACTAGAACTCTAACCATCATAGATATCTATTGGCCTCATCAAAACAGTGTTTATAGATAGGAACTAACAATTAAACACAACTTAAAAGTCATCAATACAAGTAAATAAAAAAATAGGTAAGTAATATAAAAAATCGTTTCACATTGGTGAGTATTAATTAGTTCGCTTTTTACGCAGTCGGGTTTTTTGATTTTTTTTAAATTTAATTTTTACTTGTTACAAGTTCACTTTAAAAAATTTGAAAGTAATTCTATTTATCTATTATGTAGCAAACATAAAAATCAAATCAACCTTTTCATTCAACATTTCATCCCCTACGTTTCAGTAAAAACAGTTGAAGTCTGTTTTCGAACTAAACAACGGACTTCCGCGTCACCTGATCATTTGACTGGGACATATGCTAGCACATCAACCTATGGTTAAGGCTTCTCGTCACTCGGTTTTCGAATTGCCTTCGGTAATGTTAAGTCTATGGGTGCTAGATGCATTCTTATTTTTAAAATACCTCCTCAGGATATTAGTATTTTTTATTCCTGATTACTGTGTGCTCTTCTTAAAGGATGTCTCTTTTTTCTTAGTTGTCAAAATATTTCTAAAATCTATTCTTCATTTTATATGAAGTGTTAAAAGCGGATGAACCGTGAGTAAAAGTTCAAACTTCATATAAAATGAAGCATAGATTTTAGAAATATTTTGAAAACTAAGAAAAAAAGAGAAGAAGAGTACACGGAAAAAATAAGTTAAAAATATCAATTTCCCGGCGAGATATTTTAAATATAAGATTGCATCAAATGCACATAGACTTAACATTACCGAGAGGAATTCGGAGATTGAGTGAAAAGCAGCCTTAAGAAAGTGGAGATGAGTACCGTAGGCTCTTATTTCTCGTGGATTTTAACTCAACGGAGTTTAGTTTAGTTTATAAGTCCTATATGTTATATTTCCCTCAGCGATAAACTTTATCAGTTAACAAAGTATAAATGCAAACAAAGAAAATTAATAATAATACCCCATTTTGAACAATTTATTAATTGACTGCTGTACATTTCCATACTAAATTGATTAACATCGTATGTGCCCTATTAATAATTGTCAATTCTTGATTTATTTTCAGGCGTAATCGACATTAATACTATGAAGATATCTTCAGCTTTTTTTCTTCATTTCACTTTCCTTACTCTCTTCAACGGTCTTCTTTCTTTCAATCCCGAGAGTCTAATTGTGCAAAGTCATGGAGACGATGACAAAAAAACAGATAAGATTCAAATGGAAGAGAGACAACCAAAAACATTCATGAACGAGGAAAAGCCTCGTATTATAATTAGAAAATTCATAAGGCCTTTCAGGATCGGTCCTACGACATACTGGAGGGAAGTACGCAGAGAATATGTCGTCAGAAGGCAAGATACAAGTCGACTTCAAAATTTTAGATTTCCTGAACAAAATTCAAGATTGACAACAGAAAAAAGTTTCATAAACGATAAAAATGGGAAAATTACTAGTGTTAATAAATCGAGTGTCCTGTCCGATAATTCGAATGATCAATCGAACTCAATAAGGGCCACTAAAAAAGGTAACATAAAAGTTAACAGTGAACCGACTGTTGATGGCATTAAATCTCAAATGTCACAAAATAGAATTAAAGGAAATAATAAAAACAACCACGAAAATTCAAAGACCATTAATTCGTCTCCTGCTAAAACTGAAAGTGAAGAAGAGTATTTTGAGGATGAAGATCCAGGAAATGCAGTAAATAAATCACCAGAAAGAATCTCACCAGATTCGAATTTTTTCGCTGGTATCGTGAATGATTTTGCTTTCAAGCTAGTGGAAACCCTAAATTTAGAATCAAACTTTGTGATTTCTCCTTTGAGTATTTTTGTTGTGTTGTCTATGTGCTATTTAGGTGCCGATGGTCGCAGTAAAGCTCAAATGGAACAAGCTTTGGGAATGGATGACAATGCAATCCATGGAGAACATCTTCACCAAGGCATCAAAGATCTTTTATCGTTTATTCTGAAGGATTCTCATGGGTATAAATTGTTCGTTGCTAATGGAATGTTTCCTGGACAAAATGTCTCAGTTGATGCTCAATTTGAAAAGAGCATACAAAAATATTATGATGCTGAATTAAAAAAATTAGATTTTGGAAACCCTCAGTTAAGTCTGCGACTTATCAATGATTGGGTGACTCAAAATACTGAAAGCATGATTACAAGTATAATTGATTCACCGCCATCTTCATTGATGCGTCTTATTTTTTTAAATGCAGTTTATTTCAAAGGCAACTGGAAAACGATGTTTCCTCCTCATTTAACTACTTATGAAAAATTTCATCTTCTGAATGGAGATGTGAAGGAGGTGAGTTATGTTTATAATATTAAAAAACCGTCAAAATGAAATGTTTGTTAAGGGGGTCCGGAGCACATTTTAAAATAATTTTTATTTATTCAGTTAAAATTTTAATTTTTTTGTGCTGGTTAACCATATCATTTGGAAACAAAATCACATGATACAACTTCTCAAAATTTAAAAAAAAAAATTTAATTTAAAAATCATTAAAACAGTGGGGTAAATTAAAATCGTTAAAACTCGAAATATTATTTGTAGAATTTCAAATATTTTTCATTTAAATAAAGAGAAATATATAAGTTTTAAGGTTGATTCATCATTTTTAAAAATATTAATTTAAAAAAATTAAAAACATTTAAAGTAAAAACTAAAAAAAAAAAAAAAAAAAAAATGGTGTAACTTTTAAAAAAATATCATAGTTTCAAAAGTAATTTTTTTTTCCAATTTTCTGAATTAAAATTAAAGTAAAACAATTAAAAAAGACATGTTCCAAGTTTTAAACATTTATCTTTAACGAGTCTTGACTTATAACAACTTACAGACGATAAATGGTGAAAAAAAAACATCATGCAGAAAAACGCATTTTCACTCGAAGTCGTTTCTGTTCTGTATTTTGCTGAATATTTAAAGTAAAAATTTAAAAAAAATGATGTAACTTTAAAAAAAAAAATCATAGTTTCAAAAGTAATTTTTTTTGAAATTTTCTAAATTAAAATTAAAGTAAAACAATTGAAAAAGTCATGTTCCAAGTTTTAAACATTTATCTTTAACGAGTCTTGACTTATAGCAACTTAACTACAACTTGACTAACAACTAACTAACTAACTTAAACTTAACTAACTTAACTAACAACTAACAACTTGACTTATAACAACTTATAGACGATAAATGGTGAAAAAAACCATCATGCAGAAAAGCGCATTTTCACTAGAAGTCGTTTGCAGTCATTGCTTGAAAGCTAGATTTTGAAAGCAAACCAAAACGAAAAAATTAATAACTCCTATTCTAATTAAGATAGAAACATCATTTAACTGTCATTTTAAGCAGAAAAAAAACCAGAGACTCAATAGATAGAGAGATGCAATAAAATGTTTTTCGAAAATTTCACGTTTTTTGTGTCCCGGACATCTTTAATCATCTTTACTGTTGCCTGCATGAATATATGTATTTGCTTGCCTTTCCCGTGTAATTTTTGCACTTTCCACTTGTCAGTGATATAAAAAAAGGAAAAATTGTATAAATTTTGCATGAAAAGTATTGGGACTTTCAAAAGACTATAGAGGGTGCTAATCACTGTTGTCGGTACAGGAGACTCGTCCCTTTAACCCTTTATATCCCAAATTATGAATTTAAAAAATATCTTAAAAATTATCTCCTCGAAACATTTTTTTCCCTTGTATTACTGTAATACATTAGAACATATATGCAATAAAAATAAAAGATTTAATTTGTTTTTGTTAATTACGGCTAATTACTTGATGCGGTACTTGAAACTACCATTGGATCTTAACGCTTGGACATATGATGTATATACCGCGTGTCCTAAAAAGGACTGACTGATTTTAAAATTCAATAACTCGAAAACGGTCAGATATTTAAAAAATTCTTGTAGGAGGGTTATGTATGATGTCAGGAGTTTTTTTTTTTTTTTTACCGCGATTCTCGAATTTAGTTTGAATTACAAATAATAGATGGCGCTGCAAGAAATAGGCGCTAAATTCAAGCCGGATTTTTTGGGCTTTCTCTTCTCCTATGCCAAAAAAGGAGATTAAAATGTATTGAGTGGGTTCCGAAGTACCAAAAATCGGGCCTGGATATAGCACATATTGTTTGCATTGTTGGAAATATTTCTTTTGCACATATTTCGCAATATTAAGAATGTATATTTTGCAATTTCACTAATAAAAATATTAAAAAATACAATTTCACAATAATACAAATTACAATTCTAAAGTAAATATTTTGCAGTTTGCTTGTAACTTTTATTTTATGTATTACAAAGAAATAAAATATGTAAATTTTATTAACTTAAGTGAAAATTTTAAACATTGGAAAAAAAATGAATATAATGCATACTGAATAGAAAAGACATTATCTGTTTTGACGCTGACTTCAGCCAAACATTTTCACGCTTTTACATTTATAATGTTACAGAATTAGGGAGTTATCATCATTAAGTAGAGATAATAGCAAATCTGTTTCAAAATATTCAAAATTTAATACCAGAAAAATATACTGAGAATTACCAGTGTCGAACCTGAACCGAATAGGTATTATGAATATGCGTGCAGCACACCTTTGGATTATAAAGACGATTAAAACGTTTTTATGATTTAAAAAATAATGATCGAGCCTGAAACCTGGAGAAGTAAATGCAAATTCCCGACATATTCAACATTCATCATTAGTAGATGGTGAATGTCGACATTTGCCGGTGTAAGTCAGAAATAAGCATATTTAACAAATAATTCGGACATACACCAAGCTACTATGTGAATGTTGACATTCACCGGTGAAAGTCGACATTCTCCAGATTTCGGTCTTTCACGGTAACATATACATATGTATATGTACATATATATGTATGTATATATACACATATATATATGCGCATACATATACCGGGTGTCCTAAAAAGGACTGACTGATTTTAAAATTCAATAACTTGCAAACGGTGACAGATATTTTAAAAATTCTTGCAGGAGGGTTATGCATGAGGTCAAAAGTATTTTTACAGTGATTTTTGATTTTAGTTTGAATTACAAACAATAGATGGCGCGGTAAGCAATAGGCGCTAAATTCAAGCCGGATTTTTTGGGCTTTCTCTTCTCCTATGCCAAAAAAGGAGATTAAAATGTATTGAGTGGGTTCCGAAGTACCAAAAATCGGGCCTGGATATAGCACATATTGTTTGCAGCGCCGTCTATTGTTAGTAATTCTAATTAAATTCAAGAATCACAATTAAAAAAAACTCCCGACATCATACATAACGTTCCTGAAAGAATGTTTTAAATATCTGTCACCGTTTGTACGTTATTGAATTTTAAAATCAGTCAGTCCTTTTTATTAGAACACCCGGTATGACTAGATGGCGATGCTATTGGCGCATCGTCAGTGAGCATTTCGCCATCAGAAGAATATTCTACAGTTGTAACGTTATCGTCCGATGGAAAGCATATCTGAAAGAAATTTCCAAACTTTTAGTTGTAGAAAGCTAAAAAGTATTTCATATAAATGATAAAAAATATTGGTAATTATTTTTTCTAATTTGTAATTTTTTTTCCCTTTTGTTTTATAAAAAAATAATACTTTTTCTAAAGATAAAAATAACATAATTTTTTGCTTTATTATTTATCAATGCCATACATAAATCATGCAAAATCTTCTCCTACATTGTATGAAAATATACCTGTCTAGAACCCACCCATCCCTAGCAAATATATACGTTTTTATGCACCATATGTATCGAAACGATAAAAATCTAAGTAAAAATCCTCTTCAACTTAGCCCCCACAGTACTCAAAAGTACCACTTTAAAAAGTACTTCGTAAAGTAAACAAACTAAAAATTAATTTATTTTTAGCATAACATATTGTCAAGTGATCTATTTAAAACAAGAAAAAAATATGATAGCCTTACCTTTAAAATTTAATATGTTTCGAAGAAAAAGTCAGGGATACTATGTTAGAAAAGAAAATGGGAGCAAAATTCACTTTCACACGCGTCAAAATAGCTTCGTGAACAAATTTCAGCTTCCTGGAACTGCTATTGCTATCTAGTGATGGTCAGGGGAAGTATTTACTATTGTTTTCTAAAATTACCATTGCGAATGCATTCAATGAGTGTGTTTTAACCCTCCGTTGGTCACAACTCTGGGACTCCCGAGTTCGGGCGAAATGAGCCTGACAGGCGCCTGTTAGACAATCGCCATTAGAAATTAATATACGCAATACTAACGCTCTTAAAGTGATCAGTGACCTTCATTAAGATGTACAAAGAGATAATAATTTAAATGTGAATGAAAAAACTTCGTTTATTACACTCAAAGTAAGTAACCCTGCGAGCTCTAGTGGCAGAGAGGAGAACGGAAATAATTGCGCTGTGCCTGTCAGGCCTATTGCAACCGACGGGGATTAAATGGGATGGAAAACTGTGGTACTTTAAAGTACCGTCGGGGCATAAAGGGTTAACTAATGCTAAAGTGTCGTTGAAATGATTCCTTAGTGTAAAAGACTTTGAAAGTTTTAGATATTCAAATATGGATAATTTTTACCTTTTCATATAACACAGAACACTAATGTCGCAAGATATCTGAAGTTCTGTAAAACAAATAATCATTATGAACACATTAAAAACACATGTAATCCAATGTACTTGCGCGGGATTTTCCTGAAGCCAGAAGTTATATCTTTTCTCCACCAGATGGCGTATTCGAGCGCTTGAATCGACAATGGGGGACAGTCCTACGCAGTTAAAAACTTTTCTAAAAAACATTATTTAAGACATAGACACATTCGACTGAAAAAAATTAGCTATTGCATATGTAAATCCGTTTATTGGAATCATCTGTCATAGCAAATTTACTATTAGGTTGAGCAAAAAGTTCTGGGAAATTTTTAATCTAATAGTTACCAGAATTTTTATCGTATATGATGGTCGTGCCATCAATGTCGAGCTCTATTGCCAACAGATGGATCGCGTCTACGACAAATTGGTGCAGAAGTATGTAAGATTGGTCCGCCGAAACTGCGTTTTGTTTCAGCAGGAAAATGCCAAACGGCACGTGGCTCAGAGAACCAAGGATAAGTTTGCACAGTTGGACAGCGTTGAAATTCTCCCACACCACGCCTATATTCCAGACGTCACTCTATCCGATTATGGCCTCTTTCGATCAATGTAACACTTTTTCAAGGTCCGTCAATTTGAATCTTTTAATGAAGTTGAAGAAGCATGTCAAGAGTTTTTCGATTCCAAGAAGCCGCCATGGTACTTCCAGTAAACCGGAATCTGGCAGAATGAAGGCAGTAAGTCGTGGACTATGATGGTCTCTACTTTGAAGAATAGTCCTTGTTGCTTTTGTTGTTAATTTACGCATAACAACGCAACTTTCACAAATTTCACAGAACTTTTTGCTCAACCTAGTAATACATATGAATAAAAAAACAGGGGCAAAAATCATTTTAAAAAGATATTTCCATTCGTCTAACTGCACACTGTGTAAAAAGGCAGACGGGTCTTAATCTAGGAAAGTAGAACATAACTAAAAAGGGAACCACTTTTAGTGCAGGTCGCACATAGCAACGAGACCAGTGCCTTTTGTAGCCCTATACGTAAAAGTTAGAGAACCGATCAAATTTCTTTGTTAAAATAATATTTTACATATTTTTTATACTTTCAATTTTTTTATTTTTGGATTTTTATTTGTTTATTTCTCCCCAAAAGTGAGTTAAGTCTCCAAATATGGCGCTACAAATTTTTTGCCCGCTCCTGGAATATATGTACGGCTACGTATTTGAATTACTAAACGCTATTTGCATATTTTATTTAAATTAATAAATAATATGTCAAAATAGGACTGAGGTACAACACCTTCCCTTAAGGGGTCCCCAATCCAGGGTTTACCGATTTAATTTGTGATGCAAAGAAGTGAACTTTACCGATTTCATTGTGTGTGTGTGTGGGAATCTTGATAATGAAAGGATCCGAACTATGTGCCATCCAGGTAGAGGTATATGCGATTGAGAGGATATTTTCTCACGTTTTGGACACTGAAACGGTGATCAATCGTGCAGTTGGAAAAGAGGCCACCCTCTTTGCAGATGAAAAAGGCCGATTAATTGCTCTAAGTTGACTAAGACATATTTCAAAGGTTGTTCTCACGGTTAGCCAAGGAGTGAGTTCATTTTTTTTAGTGAGCCAATAAAAAGGAACTTTGAGGGTGACATAATTTTTTAGTTCTTCCATAGGTGGTAACCAAAAATCTCACGCTAATTAACTTTTTCTCGGGGAAGAAAAATTAATGAGAAGTTGGAGGCAGTCTGTGAAAAAGAGTCCAGTTGAGAATTGCTCTCAAGGACTAGGGGAGCATAATTCTCCGTAGCCGCATAGCACGAAAGGTTCTGAATGTTTGCGTTAAACCAAGGGCTCGGGTGTGTCAACATCGACAAAACGAGACTACGTTTTAGCTTCCAGATTTGTGAAAGACCCTACCTGTCATTATCTGAGTACCAGCATACGTTTTGAGAACGGACTCTGTACAACTTCGGCTAGTACATGTCAACGACCCACGAAATTTATGTTTTTTGTTATATTCTACTTGTTAACCAAGATTATTTCATTTCAAAAATATTTATTGCTTAACTTCTGAAGTAGAAGAGAATGCTTTTCATCCGCTACTGGTCAATTTCCTTTGTCGAGATGCATTCTTCATAGTGACAATAAAATATACTAAACTTTCACTTCTCACCAATAGTTATCGAGGAAACCTAAATAATTAAAAACGTCTCTTCCCCTTCCTTTTTTTCAAAGAGATGAAATAATACCTCCCATTCCCCATCTAAAAACTTTCAAAACAGAATTATTTCTTTCAAACGCGAAATGAATTCTTGGAAGGCACTGGAAGAAAAAGATAAGTCTAACGAATGCATGAAAGAACGTCCAAACTTTTTTTATAGTAATTATTAATATTTTTTTTTATGGAAGACGTCGTTAGAAAAAAAAAATGCACCCAGATTAAGTGGACTTATGTTTGAAATAGTAATTATTAATATACATATTATTTTTTTAACTGAAGACGTGGTTGGAAAAAAATGTACCAAGATTAATTGGACCTTTTTTAAAAATAGTAATTATTAATATTTTTTAACAGAAGACGTCTTTGGAAAGAAAACTTGTACTCAGATTAAGTGACCTTTTTTTAAAAATAGTAATTATTAATATATTTTTTTTAAAACAGAAGACGACGTAAAAAAAAATGTACCCAGATTAAGTGGACTTTTTTTAAAAATAGTAATTACTAACATTTTTTTAAACGGAAGACGTCGTTCGAAAGAAAAAATGCACCCAGTTTAAGTGAACTTTTTTTGAAATAGTAATTATTAGTATGTATAATATATATATATAAGGCATCATTGGAAAAAAATGTACCTGATTAAGTAGACTTTTTAATCTTTGTTTATTTTTTGAAATAGTAATTATTAATATTTCTTTAACAGAAGACATCGTTTAAAAGAAAAAAAATGTAGCCAGATTAAGTGGAATTTTTTTGGAATAGTAATTATTAATATATATATATATATATATATATATATATATATTTATACGGGAAGACATCGTAAGAAAAATGTACTCAGATTAAGTGAACTTTTTTTAATAGCAATTATTAATATTGTTTTTAGTGGAAGTCGTGGTTAGAAAGAAAAAAAAATGCACCCATATTAAGTGGACTTCTTTTTCGAAATAGTAATTATTAATTATTAATTATTAATTATTTTATTATAATTACTTTTTTTTATTTTTTGCAAAGCGAATGCTAATTTTTAAAAATTGCAGAAAACGAAAAACGCGAAATCAGTATCCGGAATTTTTATTTATTTATTTTGAACAGATTACTATTAATACTTTTAAAACAAATAACGCCGGTGGAATGGAATCCGAAAGGTACTCCAAATAAGTGGACATTTTTTTTTTTTAATCAAACAATCAAAATTATTATTAATTTGATATTTCTATTTAACAGGTACCATTTATGCAGGTAATGGATAAAACATTTCCTCTATTCCGAAGTGATGAGCACAAACACACTTTCATCAAGCTGCCGTACGAAGGCGATCAGCTTTCTATGATCATAGCTCTGTCCTACACGAAAGAACAGAAACCCATGCCATCTGTTACGGACGAAATTCTATGCCATATACGTGATGCCATGGTAGACACCAATCTTAGAATTGTATCTATTCCAAAATTTCGTCTGGAATACGGACAATCTCTAAGACAACCACTGCAAAAACTTGGAATAAATGATATTTTCAATCCAAATGCAGCTGATTTAAGAAAATTAACGAATGAAAGCGTTTATGTTTCTGAAATCATGCATAAAGCTGTTGTACAAGTAAATGAAGTCGGTACTACGGCATCGGCTATCACATCAATCTTCATTATGCGAACATCTGCCAAGAAAGTCTTTGTAGCAGACCACCCTTTCGCATTTTATATTGTGCACGAAGCAAGTGGGTTAGTGCTGTTTTATGGCAAAGTGCTCGATTTTGATGCAATTCCTAGAGGAAATTAAACTAGTCTTAGTCCGGTGGTCATCACCCTTAAAAACTTCTTGAGTTTAGAATTTTAATACGTTGACTGCGGGTGTCTATTCCAGTGGCGTAGCGTCAGGGCGAGGAGGGGGGGGGGGTGATCATTTTACTACCAGAACTATTATATAGAAAATTTGGCTTTATTTAACCATTGAACGTTATGCGATTAAACAAGCAAACTTTAGCATATAATAATGCTATAAATAAAATGACCCAACCCTACCCTTACGCTACGCCGCTGGTCGACACCCTCTTTATGTTCCTTGATTCGTGTGTCGACATGGCTACAATTATTCATTCAATTCCTACTATTAGTTCACACTCTCCCTATATATATCTTGTTCAAATTTTCAATCGTTAATAAAATACTTATTATTCATCCACTCAAGTTCAAATAATTTTTTTTTAAACTTGTAGTGGATGACACTTGATGTTAATGCAGTTTTTTCAGATATTAATTCATTAATTAAATTTTAATTAATTAATTTTAGTTTTACATAGGAGAAAAAATGGCGGCCATTGTTTATTGAACAGCATTTAATGCATCATCATACCTATAAGGGGGTTACCATAGGGGGGAACCTGTTCTGTCGCCAAATACCTCCAAGTTTACCGTCAACTTGGCGATATATCGCCAAATGTAACGCCAACTTGGCGATATCTCTAATATTTCGCCAAATTCTCATAAACTTTCATTGTAAACCTACTTGTTTATAGAAAATCAACAAATTGAGATATTTTAATGCAACAAAAACTAATATTAGCTTAAGGAATTATATTAAATTTTTCTTTGATGACCTAAGCAGGAATTGACTTAATTTTTTTTTATATTACTTGTCTTTAAATCAATCCCCACTTATCCAGCATAGTTGGAGCACATTGCACTGATTCATACGCATAGACGACATGTTCAAGAAAGTGTATTTGCCACTGCCTCAGAATTACTGTTATTTTTATTTATTATTTTCGTATATTTGCACTAAAACTGAAACAAATTCGTTCTAGTTTATTTTATTAGACGCCTAATTAATAATAATGTTAAAAATTTTCCCCAAAAGAGCGCGAAAATTGGGAAAATACCTCACAATATAAACGAATTATGTACGAAAAAAGTAAAAAAAAAAAAAACGATTCAACACAGCCTAACCGCAGTCAACGTGTTAGAGGCACTTTCGGGAACTATATATGAGTACGCCATTATACCTTGTTCTTAAAAGATCATATAAATACTTGAGCTGCAATTTGAGAAATTCACACATATTTTTTCTGATGTATTTAAAAAAATAAGTCAAAATAAAACTTTCTGCTCTAAAATGTGCATATTCTTTCTAATTTATTAAAGTATTTCTCTTTTTTAATAATTTTTATATTCTCTATAATTTTAAAGCTGAAAAATCTATGCATATGCCATGGCTGCCAATTTTTATGCCTTTTTTGTTGCCACTATTTCAGAATTATAAAATTCCCTTTATTTAATCATAGAATTTCTGCGATTAGCTAAAACGAAGTTTGAAAATAGTTCAGAAATAGTTGTAATATAAAAGCTCAAAAGGTGGCAGCAATAATATGTATGTTAATACAGTGTGGTGACAGATTAAATCTAAAATACGTAATTTGCACATCATAGACCATCATTAAACCAACATTTTGACGTTTTTTAATCATAATTTGAAAACTACTTGGAAGAAATACTTGAAATTGGCTTAAGGGGCCATCTACAATTCAAAACAAGATTTTTTTTTTCAATGGCAAAACCCAATTTTGACACTATATTTTAAAACTTCAGTTCAAACTATGCCTAGAAACGAAATTTCAAGGATGACAAGTTTTTGAATTATAAACATTCAAAATTTAGATCTTCTAATGTTAATACTTGGAAAATTTTCTAGAGAGATACATTCACCTTGCATACAATAATTTCAAATGACAATCAAATTTCAAATTAATTGCTTAAAAGGCGAAAAGGCCAACCTAGTAAAAATATTCCATGCCGGGTCTCGAACCCGGACCATCAGTATAGCGCACTGACGTCCTACCGACTAAACCACATGGAATGATACCCAACCTCGAACTTCTCACTATTACAAGTTAGCAAGGCTGCAAACGCAGCACAAGATGGAATATTTTTCCGTGAACCACCATTCCATCCAATATCAGAGCCCGATTCTGCGACCAGAGCCCGATTAAGGCTGAAAGGGACCCAGGGCCCAGCACCTTTTCGAGGCCCTCTCACACCAAAATAGTAGCTAGATATCCCACATTGAATATTCGAGGGGTTTTCATTAACTTATCATATGGTTGCCAAGTTAACCAAAATCGTTTTTTGTTTGAGAAAATAATTGCAGGAAACTGCAGCTGTAAGAATTGACGACAAGCATTGCTGACGTTATATAACGTCACAATAGATTATAGCTAATCAGCTTCTCAATTTCCCCCAGAAGCGTTAACCCAAAGCCAATCAAATACCGCAATGCTTGTGGGAAATATCCCAAAAGCATTGCGAGCTCCGTCCATTGCATGTAATCCATTATTTTTCTAAATCATTTTATTCAATTTGAGCCCCCGCTAAGCAGTGAGCCAAAGGCCTTGGCCTAGTTGACCTGTACAGTAATCAGGTGCTGTCTGCAATAGATTTCCAATATTTGTTTCAGTAACTTCTCCATTGACAGTTAGAAAATTCGCTTTTTATATTTAATGGAGAGGTATTCAGTTTCGTCAAGAAATAAATGCATCGCTAATTCATTAATTTTTATCCTTTTTGGATGAATCTGTAATGGACTTTCCCCTATTTTTCCTGCAAATTCTTTATTTTTAAATAGGTAATTCTCTTCTTTCTTTGAAAGGCGAGGTATTTACTTTTTCCCAGAAATAAATGCATCTACGCATAATAATTACATTTCCGTCTTCTTTAGTATCAATCTGCCAGATATTTCCAATATTTTCTCAGTAACTTTTCCACTGACAATTAAAAAGTCCTCTTTTTCTATTTAACGGAATGGAATTTACGTTAATCCAGAAATAAATGAATCTCCGCATAAATATTTTATTTTTTCCTTATTGGATCAATCAGCAATGATCAGTCCCTGATTTTCCCTTCATTTTTTCCATTTTTATACAGACAGCCTCTTCGTAATTAGTACGGAATGGTACTTACATTTCCCCAGAAATAAATCCAAGTCCGCATACACAATTAATTTCCGTCGTCTTTTGGATAAATCTGCATCAGATTTCCAATATTTTTTCAGTAAATTCTCCATTGTCACTTAGAAAATCCTCCTTTTCTATTAATTTGTATAAATAAATGCATCTCCGCAAAAATATTTTATTTTCGTCCTTATTGGATCAATCTGCAGTGATCATTCCAAAATTTTTCCTTCAATTTATCCATTTTTGTATAGGTATTCCTCTCCTTTCTTTGTACGGAGAGGTATTTATTTTCTCCCCCAAATAAATGCATCACCGCATAAATAATTTATTTACGTTTTCTTTATGATCAATCTGCAGAAGACTTCCAATATATTTTCCATTGACATTTCAAATATCCTCTTTCTCTATTTAACGGAGAGGCATTTACTTTCGACCAAAAATAAATACATCTCCGCATAAATAGTTTATTTTCATCGTGATTGGATTAATCTGCGTTTATCATTCCCCAAGTTTTCCTTCAATTTCTCTATTTTCCTATAGATAATCCTCCTCTTTCTTTGTACAGAGAGATATTTACTTTCCCTCAGAAATAAATGCAACGCCCAATCAATTATTTATTTCCGTTTATCATTCCCCAAGTTTTCCTTCAATTTCTCTATTTTCCTATTGATAATCCTCCTCTTTCTTTGTACAGAGAGATATTTACTTTCCCTCAGAAATAAATGCAACGCCCAATCAATTATTTATTTCCGTTTTCTTTATGATCAAACTGCACAAGACTTCCAATATATTTTCCATTGACATTTCGAAAATCCTCTTTCTCTATTTAACGGAGAAGCATTTACTTTCGACCATAAATAAATGCATCTCAGCATAAATATTTTATTTCAGACCATATTGAATGAATCTAAATTGATCAGTCCCAAAATTTTCCTTATATTTCTTAATTTTTGTATAGATAATCCTCCTCCTTCTTTGTAAGGAGATGTATTTACTTTCCCCCAGAAGTAAATGATTTTCCGCATAAATAATTTATTTACGTTTTCTTTATGATCAACCTGCACAAGACTTCCAATACATTTTGCACTGACATTTCGAAAATCCTCTTTCTCTATTTATCGGAGAGACATTTACTTTCGACCAGAAATAAATGCATCTCCGCATCAATATTTTATTTTCATCCTTATTGGATCAATCTGCATTGATCATTCCCAAATTTTTCCTTATGTTTCTTCATTTTTGTATAGGTAAACCTCTTCTTCTTTCTACGGAGAGGTAATTACTTTCCCCCAGAAATAAATGCATCTCCGCATAAATAATTTATTTCCGTTTTCTTTATGATCAGTCTCCACAAGATATATAATATGCTTTCCATTGACATTTCGAAAATCCTCTTTCTCTATTTAACGGAGAGGCATTTACTTTCGACCAGAAATAAATGCATCTCCGCATAAATATTTTATTTTCGTTCTTATTGGATCAATCTGCATTGATCATTCCGAAATTTTTCCTTCAATTTCTCTATTTTTGCATAGATAAACCTCCTCTTTCTCTGTACAGAGAGGTATTTACTTTCCCCAGAAATAAATATATCTCCGCATAAGTAATTTATTTCCGTTTTCTTTATGATCAATCTTCACAAGACTTCCAATATATTTTCCATTACTTTTTCCCAGAAATAAATGCATGTCCGCATAAATTATTTATTTCGGTCTTCTTTAGGATCAATCTGCATTAGATTTCCTATATTTTTTTCAGTAACTTCTCCATTCACAGTTAGAAAATTCGCTTATTCTATTTAATGGAGAGGCATTTACTTTCGTCTAGAATTAAATGCATCGCCGCATAATTCTTTAATTTTAGTCCTTATTGGATGAATCTCCATTGAGCATTCCACTATTTTCCTGCAATTTCTCTAATTTTACATAGACAATTCACTTCTTTCTTTGAATGGAGAGGTATTTACTTTTCCCCAGAAATAAATGCATCTCAGCATAAATATTTTATTTCCGTCTTCTTTAGTACCACCGGATTTCCATTATTTTTTTCATTTACATGTCCATTGACACTTAGAGAATCCTCTTTTCCAATTAACGGAGATGCATTTAATTTCGTCCAGAAATAAATGCATCTCCACTTAAATATTTCATTTTCGTCGTTATATATCAATCTGCATGAGACAATCCGCTATTGTTCCTGCAATTACTCCATTTCTATAATTTCTCTTCTTTCTTTGAACGGAGACGTATTTACATTTAAAGAGAAATAAATGCATCTCCGATTAAATATTTTATTTCCGTCTTCTTTGGGATCATCAGATTTTCAATATTTTTCATTAATTCCATTCAATATTAAATTTAATTCAATATTTCCATTTTCTCTTAGAAAAACCTCATTTTCTATTAACGGAGAGGCATTTACTTTCGACAAGAAATAAATGCATCTCCGCATATGTATTTTATTTCCGTTTTCTTTATGATCAATCTGCACAAGACTTCCAATATATTTTCCGTTGACATTTCGAAAATCCTCTTCCTCTATATAACCCTTTAAGACCGGGAGTTTTTTTGGTAGAAATTGAAAGTTTGGGTGGTTTCCCCTCATCGATATGCATTTGATTGAAAAGAAAAATATCCCATGTATATCTATTAGGTTATGCCAAGGGAGGACCCACACAATTGTGCGAGTTCGGTCTTAATGCAGTCGTTTTTTGGGCTAAATCTAAAATTGTGTAGTTTGGGATTATGTGTGCAAATATCAAAAGATAAAAGTTTAAGCAAAAATAGTTGTTGTTCATTGAGGTAATTTTAATCAGCCATTATGAAAATGTTTGAAACAATTTTTGTTTTTGGACAGACCATTACAATTTCATTTTCTGAGACGTGTTCAATGCTCGCACCTCTCTTAAGAGCCGTTGACAAATGGTATGCCCTTTACTCCGTTTGGATTGTGCCTGATCCTTCAAATTTCTTTTTAAGACTTTCCAACAAAGTTGAAAAGCATTTCTGCATTCGATTTGTCTGGCCGTCTGTCCACACTCTCTTGTCATAAATTTTCCTTCAATTTCTCAATTTTTGCATAGATAATCCTCTTCTTTTTTTGTACGGAGAGGTATTTACTTTCGACCAGAAATAAATTAATTTCCGCATAAATATTTTATTTCCGTTTTCTTTATGATCAATTTGCAAAAGACTTCCAATATATTTTCCATTGACATTTCGAAAATCCTCTTCCTCTATTTAACGGAGATGCATTTACTTTCCACCAGAAATAAATGCATATCAGCGTAAACATTTTATATTTGTCGTTATACATCAATCTGCATAAGACATTCCCTTATTTTTCCTTCATTTTCGCCATTTTTATATAGGCATTCGTAATTTGTACAAAGAGGTATTTATTTTTCCCCAGAAATAAAGGCATCTTCGCATAAATATTTTATTTCCGTCTTCTTTAGGATCACCGGTTTTCCAATATCTTTTCATTAACATGTGCATTGACACATAGAAAATCCTCTTTTCCTACTAACGGAGAGGCATTTACTTTCGACCGCAGAAATAAAGGCATCTCCACTAAATTATTACGTTCTCGTCTTCTTTAGGTTCAGTCTGCATGAGATTTCCAATATTTTTTTCAGGAACTTCTCCACTGACACTTTGAAAAACCTCTTTTTCTATTTAACAAGGAGGCACTTACTTCGGAGAGGCATTTCGTCCAAAAATACATGCATCTCCGCTTAAATATTTTACTTTTGTCCTTATTGGATATATCTGCATTGATCATTCCCCTATTTTCCTTCACTTTATGAATTTTCTTATAGATAATTATCTTCTTTCTTTGTACTGAGAGGTACTTATTTTTCCCCATAAATAAATGCATCTGCGCATAAATAATATATTTCCATCTTCTTTAGGATCAACCTGCATCCGATTGCCAATACGTATTCAGAAACTTCTCCAGTGACACTTACAAATCCTCTTTTTCTCTTTAACGGAGAAGCAATTACTTTTGTCCAGGAATAAATGCATCTCCGCATAAAAATTTTATTTCCGTTTTCTTTTTGATCAATCTGCACAAGACTTCCAATATATTTCCCATTCATATTTCGAGAACCCTCTTCCTCTATTTAACGGAGAGGCATTTACTTTCGACCAGAAATAAATGAATCTCAACTTAAATATTTTACATTTTGTCCTTATTAGATATATCGGCATTGATCATTCCCAAATTTTTGATCCAATTTCTCTTTTTTTGTATAGATAATCCTCTTCTTTCTTTGTACGGAGAAGTATTTACTTTCCTCCAGAAATAATTGCATCTCAGCATAAATAATTCATTCCCGTTTTCTTTTTGATCAATCTGCACAAGACTTCCAACATATTTTCCAATGACATTTCGAAAACCCTCTTCCTGTATTTAACGGGGAGGCATTTACTTTCGTCCAGAAATAAATGCCTCTCTGCATAAAAATTTTATTTTTGTCGTTATAGATCTATCTGCAAGAGACATTCCGCTATTTGTCCTATAATTACTCCGCATAAATATTTATTTAAGTCTTGACACATATAAAATCCTCTTTTTCTATTAACGGAGAAGCATTTACTTTCGATCAGAAATAAATGCATCTCCGCATAAATATATTGTTTTTGTCCTTATAGGATATATCTGCATTGATCATTCCCCTATTTTTCCTTCAATTGTTGCATTTTCGTATAGATAATGCTCTTCTTTCATTGAACGGAGAGGTATTTACGTTTCAACAGAAATAGATGCACCATCGCATAAATATTTTATTTCTGTCTTCTTTATGATCATCAGATTTCCAATATTTTTCATTAACTTCTCCATTTACTGTTAGAAAATCCCATTTTCTATTAACGGAGAAGCATTTACTTTCGACCAAATATAAATGCATCTCCGCATAAATATTTTATTTTCTTCGTTCTATATCAATCTGCATGAGACATTCCGCTATTTTTCCTGCAATCATATAATCCTCTTCTTTTTATGAACGAAGAGGTATTTACTTTCCCCCAAATATAACCACATCTCCAAATAAACAATTTATTTCCGTTTTCTTTATGATCAATCTGCACAAGACTTCCAATATATTTTCCATTGACATTTCGAAAATCTTCTTCCTATATTTCACAGAGAGGAATTTATTTTCGTCAAGCAATAAATGCATCTCCGCATAAATATTTTATTTTCGTCCTTATTAGATAAATCCGCATCGATCATTCCCATAATTTTCCTTCAATTTCTCAAATTTTCTATGGATAATCCTTTTTTTTTCTTTTTACGGAGAGGTATTTACTTTCCCGAGAAATAAATACATCTCCTCATAAATAATTTATTTCCGGTTCTTTATGACGAATATATCTTCCGATATATTTTCCATTATTTCGAAAATACTCCTTCTCTATTTAATGGAGAGGCATTTACTTTCGACCAGAAATAAATGCATCTCCGCATAAATATTTTATTTTCGTCCTAATTTGAACAGTCTGCATTGATATTTCCAGAAAGTTTTCTTCAATTTCTCGATTTTTCTATAGATAATCCTCGTCTTTCTTTGCACGGAGAGGTATTTACTTTCCCCCCAGAAATAAATACATCTCCGCTTAAATAATTTATTTCCGTTTTCTTTATGATCAATCTGCACAAGTCTTTCAATATATTTTCCAGTGACATTTCGATAATACTCTCTCTCCATTTAACGGAGAGGCATTTACTTTCGTCCAGAAATAAATGCATCTTCGCATAAATATTTTATTTTAGTCATTATTGGAACAATCTGAATTGATCATTCCCAAAATTTTCCTTCAATTTCTCAATTTTTGCATAGATAATCCTCTTTTTTTTTTATACGGAGAGGTATTTACTTTCCCCCAGAAATAAATATGTCTCCGCATAAATAATTTATCTCCGTTTTCTTTATTATCAATCTGCACAAGACTTCCAATATATTTTCCATTGACATTTCAAAAATTTACTTTCTATATTTCACGGAGAGGCATTTACTTTCTACCAGAAATAAATGCATCTCCGCATAGATATTTTATTTCTTCCTTATTGGACCAATCTGCATTGATCATTCCAATAATTTTCCTTCTATTTCTCAATTTTTCTATAGATAATCCCTTTCTTTCTTTATACGGAGAGGTATTTACTTTCCCCAGAAATAAATACATCTCCTCATAAATAATTTATTTCTGGTTTCTTTATGATGAATATACAGAAGTCTTCCAATATATTTTCCATTATTTCGAAAATACACTTTCTCTATTTAACGTTGAGACATTTACCTTCGACCAGAAATAATTGCATCTCCGCATAAATATTTTATTTTCGTCATAATTTGAACTGTCTGCATTGATAATTCCCAAATGTTTCCTTCAATTTCTCGATTTTTCTATAGATAATTCTGCTCTTCCTTTGTACGGAGAGGTATTTACTGTCCCCCCAGAAATAAATACATCTCCGCTTAAATAATTTATTTCCGTTTTCTTTATGATCAATCTGCACAAGACTTTCAATATATTTTCCATTGATATTTCGAAAATTTACTTTCTCTATTTCACGGAGAGGCATTTACTTCCGAACAGAAATAAATGCATCTCCGCATAAATATTTTATTTTCTTCCTTATTGCAACAATCTGCATTGCACATTCCCAAATTTTTCCTTCAATTTCTCCATTTTTGTATAGATTATCCTCTTCTTTCTTTGTAGGGAGAGGTATTTACTTTCTCCCAGAAATATATGCATATACGCATAATGTTGGTTTTGGGGGCACACAAAGTTAGCAGAATAGCTCGACATAAACATTTATTAACACTAACACGAAGACAAAAATATATACATAGCTTAAATGCGACTAAGCACTGACATGTTTTTAACAGAACTGAATAATCTCGCTCGCAGAGCGGATTTGGAGAAACGTCACTCTACGCGCATGCGCTGAAATAAAAGGGTAAAATAAATGGACGTTGTATTACAACAATTCCCCCTTTACAACGTGCATTTTCTTAACAAAACAATATTCTCCTATTAAGCAAATTACAGAGAAATAATATTAATATAAAAATTACAAATACAAATTACATACTTATATGAAAAATAAAGGATACAGAATAATGCTGAAAAATTTTAAACATTTTGTCCTATCATTTCACAACATTTTTTATGTTTATAAGCGGTTAAAGCTTTGGTTAAAATGTCTGCAGGCATATTTTCTGTCTCTAGGTATTTAACCTCTATTTCTCCATTATCGTAAATTTCGCGCACAAAATGATGTCGAATGTCGATGTGTTTCGTGCGCGAATGGTAAACCGGATTACGTGCTAATTTTTGAGCAGACTGGTTATCACAAAATATTATAGTAGGCCCAGTCACTGTTTCAGGGGAAAGTTCACTTAAAAACCGTCTGAGATGCAGAATCTCTTTGGCGGCTTCTAACAGTGCCATGTACTCCGCCTCTGTTGTAGATAATGTTCGGTAACAGTAATGTAATGTAACAGTTCGTTGTTTTCTCGATTCCCACGATATGGCTTCACTGGCGTATTTAAAAATGTAGCCAGTGTACGATTTTCTGTCATTCACATCCGACGCCCAATCGGCATCGACAAATGCAATCAAGGGTTCAGAATCACGCTTAAAGATCAGTCCTTGATCTTGGGTTCCTTTCAGGTATCGCAAAATTCCTTTTTCAGCTATCCAATGAGGTTTACCTGGATTGTTGTTAAATTGACTTAGGAAATTCACAGCGTGAGTTATATCAGGTCTGGTAGCGACTGATAAATACATAAGGGATCCTATTAATTGACGGTAGGGAATATTATTCATTTCATACTTTTCTTCTTCAGTTTTGGGACACATATCTTTAGTAAGATTCACGTTATTATCAAAAGGTGTAGATATTGGTTTGGATTCTTGCATATTAAATTTGCTCAGAATATCTTCAATGTACTTCTTTTGAGTAATTTTAATATTGTCCCCGTTTTGCATAAATTCTATGCCCAAACAATAGTGTAAGAGACCTAAATCTTTCATTTTAAATGATTTTGCTAATTCATCTCGAATATATTGATAATCTTCTTTACATTTAGTAAGAATTATGAGATCATCAACATAAACAATGATAATAGCTTCAATGGGAGATTTAGAAAAATACACACATTTATCAGCATTAAGTGATTTAAACTTCATTTGTTTCAATTTTTCATCTAATTTTTTGAAACATTGGCGACCCGATTGTTTTAATCCATAAAGGGATTTTTTTAATAAACAAACTTTGTCAGCATTAGATTCATTTTTAAAACCTTCAGGTAATTCCATGTATATTTCTTCAGTTAAATCACCATTTACATAAGCCATAATAAAATCTAATTGATATGCAGTGAACACATTTTGGATGCCATATGCGATCGCAGTTCTTATTGAACTTAATCTAGCTACAGGAGAAAAATTTTCGTCAAAATCGATACCAGGTTTTTGTGTACAACCTTTTGCCACCAATCTCGCCTTAAATTTCTCGATTGACCCATCTGGCTTATATTTTGTTTTTAAAACCCACTTAGATCCTATAATTTTCTTATGTTTTGGCCTATCTACTATTTGCCAAGAATTTTCTTGCATTAATGAATTAAATTCTAAATTTATCGCATTTATCCATTCGTTTTTATATGGACTATTCAGAGCTTCAAATAATTCAGGACAAGAGTCAAAAGAATTATTTACTGCAGTTTGAGATTTTTCTTCTTTCGGAATAATAATTGTTGGATATTCCTTTCGAGGTCTCCCTTTTCTACCTGTTTTTATTTTTCTTGGCCTCCCGCGCGTTCTGAAAGAAGGGGAGTCGGAAATTTCATCAGATTGCGAATCAATTTCTCTTTCACTGTCGCCACTAGAATTGTCTGGTTCCGTTTTCATGACTGGAAATATTTCTGATTGTTGCGTAATTGTATTTGTGATCGTATTTTCATTATTTTGAGAGAAAGGAAAAATTAATTTTATTTCGGTGTTACAGGAGGGATCGTTTTCAAATTCGTTAATAAATCGAACATCACGGCTTATAACAATTTTTCTAGATTTCTTGTTCCAAAGCCTATATGCTTTTGATTCATTAGAATAACCTACAAAAATATGTTCTTCTGATCTAGGATCAAATTTTCCCTTATTTTGCCTTTTATTAAGTACGAAACATTTTTGCCCAAATATTTTGAAGTATGATAAAATTGGCTTGATGCCAAAGAATACTTCATATGGAGTTTTATTTTCGCTTAAACGTCGTGTCGGGCAGCGATTGCGTATTTAAGCAGCACAATTTATAGCTTCGGCCCAAAAAGATTGGGAAGATTACTTTGTAATAGTAAGCACCTTGCCATTTCAGTTAACGTTCTATTCGATCTCTCAGGGGTGCCACTTTGCTGAGGGGTTAAAGGGGAAGAAAATTCTCGTTTTATACCGCATTCTTCGAAATATTTATCAAATTCTTCGCCGCAATATTCTAAGCCATTATCTGTACGAAGAAATTTTATTTTCTTTCCTAGTCGGTTTTCGACTGCTGCTTTGTATTTAACAAATACATTCTTAACCTTATCCTTGGTTTTAAGAAAACTAACTTCAATATAACGTGATTTATCATCAATAAAAGTAACAAAATATCGCGATCCTCCATGGGAAGGGACTCTCATGGGCCCACATATATCTGAATGGATCCGAAACAATAAATCATTACTTTCAAAATTTGATTGTTTAGGAAAAAGGCGGACAGTTTGTTTACCTTGAATACAAACTTTACAATCTTTAAGAGACTCATCATCATTAAAATTTAAATTTCTAACCATATTATTAGATTTAAGTTTCTTTAAATCAGACTCATTTAAATGTCCTAACTTTAAATGCCATTTTACAAAATCACTTACCTGTGCTATTGCAGCTCTTTCGAGGATTGGATGTACATAATCTAAATCACCTTGACGAACAGCTTGTACTAGTATAGAACCATTAGGCTCAATTATTTTAGCATATCGTTCTTTAAAAAGCTCAGAACGATTATTAGCCGTTGCTTTTGATGTTGAAATCAAATTACATTTTAACTCAGGTACACACAGAACGTTCTTAAGGGTGAGATTAGTAGTCCCACTACCGTTAGGCACTGTAATAAGAACTGTTCCTATTCCTGTGATTTTTGCTGTTTTATCAACCGCAAGCTCTATTGTAGAATTATCACGAGGATGAAATTCTGTAAATAAATTTTTATCTTTGCACATATGAGATGTACAACCGCTGTCTAAACACCATGCAGTAGATTGATGATATACGTCGTTGAGTGCCATACTAACCGGTTCTTCATAACTAATCATTGAACCTTGATTTCCTTTATTTAAAGATGTAAGCTTTCTGTCAGCTATTTTCTTTCTACATTCGTTGGCTTTATGCCCGATTTTGGAGCAATAATTGCACTTGAAATTACGATAATTTCTCTCTGCAGGAAAATTTTTATTCGTATTAGTCTTCCATTTTTCATTTTTCTTCTGTTCTTGATTATTTCTCTTGTTTTCTATATAATAGGCATTTTGTGAATCATGAGTCGTTTTTCCTTTTCAAGCTTCCCATTCTTCTAGAATCTTAATTTTCAAAGAATCGTGTTTAGGTAACTCATCTCTCGATTCTATAGCGCATCTAAAATTTTCGAAATTCTCAGGAACTCTGTAGAGTAGAAGAATTGATAACAAATCATCCGCAATTTCTATTTCCATTTCTTTTAATTTATCAGCAATCACAAAAAAGATATTTAAATGTTCAGACATCGTTTCACTGAAACACATCTTTCGAAACAGAAGCTGTTTTAACAGCGTTGCTTTCTTTGCGGGGCCTCTTGATTCATAAACGTCTTTCAATTTATTCCATACAGAATTTGAAGTCGCACAATGTTTAATTTGGCACAATTCGCTAGGATTTATGGCCAGAATTATATCAGCACGAGTTTTTTGATCAGCCTGGAGCCATTTCTTTTCATCAGCGCTACCTTCGGCCGGTTTCTCTTCTTTGCCGGTTACATAATCCCAATGATCATTTTTTATTAATACTGCTTCAATTTGAAGTTTCCAGCTATCAAAGTTATCTTTGCCGAGCTTTTCAATAGTCGTAACATGAGACATGATTAAATAAAATATCTCGCAGCCACAAATCAAAACAGTTAATCAGAACGTAGAAGCGTTCTTAGTTTCGGTTCAGGCTTAAGACTTTAAAATTCGAAAGTTCGAATTAAAAAATATTTCTGCTATTTATAGCGCAGTGAGTAGCGTCTCTGGTACCCATAACCTTTGTTGGTTTTGGGGGCACACAAAGTTAGCAGAATAGCTCGACATAAACATTTATTAACACTAACACGAAGACAAAAATATATACATAGCTTAAGTGCGACTAAGCACTGACATGTTTTTAACAGAACTAAATAATCTCGCTCGCAGAGCGGATTTGTAGAAACGTCACTGTACGCGCATGCGCTGAAATAAAAGGGTAAGATAAATGGACGTTGTATTCCAACATGTTTCCTTCAATTTCTCGATTTTTCTATAGATAATCCCAGTCTTTCTTTGTACGGAGAGGTAATTACTCTCCCCCCAGAAATAAATACCTATCCGCTTAAATAATTTATTTCCGTTTTCTTTATCATCAATCTGCACAAGACATCCAATATATTTTCCATTGATATTTCGAAAATTTTCTTTCTCTATTTCACGGAGAGGCATTTACTTCGGACCAGAAATAAATGCATCTCCCCATAAATATTTTATTTTCGTCCTTATTGTAACAATCTGCATTGATCATTCCCAAATTTTTCCTTCAATTTCTCCATTTTTGCATAGATAATCATCTTCTTTCTTTGTACGGAGAGGTACTTACTTTCCCCCTAGAAATAAATACATCTCCGCTTAAATATTTTATTTCCGTTTTCTTTATGATCAATCTGCACAAGACTTCCATTTTCCATTGACATTTCGAAAATTTTCTTTCTATATTTCACGGGGAGGCATTTATTTTCGACCAGAAATAAATGAATCTCCGTATAGATATTTTATTTTCGTATTTATTGGATCAATCTGCATTGATCATTCTGCTTTTTCCTTCAAATTCTTTATTTTTCTATAGATAATCCACTTCATTCTTTGTACGGAGCGGTATTTACTTTCCCCCAGAAATAGATACATCTCGACATAAATAGTTTATTTCCGTTTTCCTTATGATCAATCTTCACAAGACTTCCAATACATTTTCCATTGACATTTCGAAAATCATCTTTCTCTATTTAACGGAGAGGCATTTACTTTCGACCAGAAATAAATGCATCTCCACTTAAATATTTTATTTTCGTCCTTATTGGATCAATCTGCATTGATAATTCCCAAATGTTTCCTTCAATTTCTCGATTTTTCTATAGATAATCCTCGTCATTCTTTCTACGGAGAGTTATATACTGTCCCCCAGAAATAAATACATCTCCGCTTAAATAATTTATTTCCGTTTTCTTTATGATCAATCTGCATAAGACTTCCAATATATTTTCCATTGACATTTTGAAAATTTCCTTTCTCTATGTCACGGAGAGGCATTTACTTTCGACCAAAAATAAAAGCATCTCGGCATAAATGTTTTATTTTCGTCCTTATTGGATCAATCTGCTTCGATCATTCCCAAATATTTCCTTCAATTTCTCCATTTTTGTATAGATAATCCTCTTCTTTCTTTGTACGTAGTGGTATTTACTTTCCCCCAGAAATAAATAAATCTCCGCATAAATATTTTATTTTCGCTTTCCTTATGATCAATTTTTACAAGACTTCCAATATATTTTCCATTGCCATTTTGAAAATCTTCTTTCTCTATTTAACAGAGAGGCATTTACTTTCGACGAGAAATGAATGCATGTCCGCATAAGTATTTTATTTTCGTCCTTATTGGATCAATCAGCATTCATCATGCAATCTTCACTGGATGAATTTGAATTTACTTCAGATTCTCCATTTATGTTTAGATAATCCTCTTATTACTTTTTACGGAGAGGTATTTTCTTTGCTCCAGAAATAAATGCATCTCCGCATAAGTAATTTATTTCCGTTTTTCTTATGATCAATCTGCCCTAGACTTCCAGTATATTTTCCGCATATTTTTCGGTAATACTCTTTCTCTATTTAAAGGAGAGGCATTTACTTTCGTCCAGAAATAAATGCATCTCCACATAAATATTTTATTTTCGTCCTTATTTGATCAATCTGCATTAATAATTCCCAAATTTTTCCTTCGATTTCTCAATCTTTCTATAGATAATCCTCGTCATTCTTTGTACGGAGAGGTATTTACTTTCCCCCAGAAATAAATACATCTGCGCATAAGTAGTTTATTTCCGTTTTCCTTATGATCAATCTTCATAAGACTTCCAATATATTTTCCATTGACATTTCAAAAATTTCCTTTCTCTCCTTAACGGAGAGGCATTGACTTTCGACGAGAAATAAATGCATCTCCGCATAATTGTTTTATTTTCGTCCTTATTGGATCAATCCGCATTGATCATTCACATATTTTACCTTCAATTTCACAATTTTTCTATCGATAATCCTCTTCTTTCTTTGTACGGAGAGGTATTTACTTTCCGCCTGAAATAAATACATCTGCGCATAAATAGTTTATTTCCGTTTTCCTTATGATCAATCTTCTCAAACTTCCAATATATTTTCCATTGGCATTTCGAAAATCTTCTTTCTCTATTTAACGGAGAGGCATTTACTTTTTACCAGAAATAAATGCATCTCAACATAAATAATTTATTTCCGTTTTCTTCATGATCTTATGCACTAGACTTCCAACATATTTTCTATTGACATTTCGAAAATCTTCTTTCTCTATTTCACGGAGAGGCATTTATTTTCGATCAGAAATAAATGCATCTCCGCATAAATATTTTACTTTCGTCCTTATTCGAACAATTTGCATTGATTATTCCCAAATGTCTCCTTCAATTTCTCGATTTTTCTTTAGATAAACGTCGTGTTCTTTGTACGGAGAGGTATTTACTTTCCCATAGAAATAAATACATCTCCGCTTAAATAATTTATTTCCGTTTTCTTTATGATCAATCTGCACACGACTTCCAGTATATTTTCCATTATTTCGAAAATCCTCTTTCTCTATTTAACGGAGAGGCATTTAATTTCGACCAGAAATAAATGCATCTCCGCATAGATATTTTAATTTCGTCCTTATTGGATCAATCTGCATTGATCATTCCCATATTGTTCCTCCAATTTCTCGATTTTTCTATTGATCATCCTAGTCATTCTTTGTACGGAGAGGTATTTACTTTACCCCAGAAATAAATACATCTCCGCTTAAATAATTTATTTCCGTTTTCTTTATGATCAATCTGCACAAGACTACCAATATATTTTCCATTGGCATTTCGAAAATATTCTTTCTCTATTTAACGGAGAGGCATTTACTTTTTCCTGAAATAAATGCATCTCCGCATAAATATTTTATTTTCGTCATTATTGGAACAATCTGCATTGATAATTCCCAAATGTCTCTTTCAATTTCTCGATTTTTCTATAGATAATCCTCGTCTTTCTTTGTACAGAGAGGTATTTACTTTCCCGTAGAAATAAATACATCTCCGCTTAAATAATATATTTCCTATTTCTTTATGATCAAACTCCACAAGACTTCCAGTATATTTTCCATTATTTCGAAAATCCTCTTTCACTATTTAACGGAGAAGCATTTACTTTAGACCAGAAATAAATGCATCTCCGCATTTTTATTTTATTTTCGTCCTTTTTGGATGAATCTGCATTGATCATTTCCATATTTTTCCTTCAATTTCTCTATTTTTCTATAGGTAATCCACTTCTTTCTTTGTTCGGAGTGGTATTTACTTTCCCCCAGAAATAAATACATCTCAGCATAATTTTTTTTTTCGTTTTCTTTATGATCAATCTTCACAAGGCTTCCGATTTATTTTCCATTGACATTTCCAAAATTTCCTTTCTCTATTTCACGGAGAGGCATTTACTTTCAACCAGAGAAAAATGCATCTTTGCATAAATATTTTATTTTCGTTCTTATTGCATCAATCTGCATTGATCAATCCCAAATTTTTCTTCAGTTTCTCAATTTTTCTTTCGATAATCCTGTTCTTTCTTTGTACGGAGAGGTATTTACTTTACCCCAGAAATAAATACACCTGCGCATAAATAGTTTATTTCCGTTTTCCTTACGATCAATCTTCACAAGACTTCCAATATATTTTCCGTTGGCATTTCGAAAATCTTCTTTCTCTATTTAACGGAGAGGCATTTACTTTCGACCAGAAATGAATGCTTCTCCGCAAAAATATATTATTTTCGTCCTTATTGGAACAATCTGCATTGATAAATGTTTCCCCAAAATTCTCCGAAATGTTTCCTTCAATTTCACGATTTTTGTATAGATAATTCTCTTCTTTTTTCTACGGAGATGTATTTGCTTTCCTCCAGAAATAATTACATCTCAACATAAGTAATTTATTTTCGTTTTCGTTATGATCTTATGAACTAGAATTCCAAAATATTTTCTATTGACATTTCGAAAATCTTCTTTATTTATTTCACGGATAGGCATTTATTTTCGACCAGAAATAAATGCATCTCCGCATAAATGTTTTATTTTCGTCCTTATCGGTTCAATCTGCATTGATCATTCCAAATTTTTTCTTAGAATTCTCAATTTTTCTATAGATAATCCTCTTCTTTCTTTGTACGAAAAGGTGCTTACTTTCCACCAGAAATAAATACATATCCTCATAAATAATTTATTTCCGTATTCTCCGCATAAATATTTTATTTTCATCCTTATTGGAATCATCTGCATTGATAATTTCCATGTTTTTCCTTTAATTTCTCGATTTTTCTATCGATAATCCTCTTCTTTCTTTGTACGGAGAGGTATTTACTTTCCCCCAGAAATAAATACATCTGCGCATAGGTAGTTTATTTCCGTTTTCCTTATGATCAATCTTCATAAGACTTCCAATATATTTTTCATTGACATTTCAAAAATTTCCTTTCTCTATTTAACGGAGAGGCATTCACATTCGACCAGAAATAAATGCATCTCCGCATAAATATTTTATTTTCGTCCTTATTGGATCAATCTGCATTGATAATTCCCATATTTTTCCTTCAATTTCTCAATTGTTCTATCGATAATCCTCTTCGTTCTTTGTACGGAGAGGCATTTACTTTCCCCCAGAAATAAATACATCTCCGCTTAAATAATTTATTTCCGTTTTCTTTATGATCAATCTGCACAAGACTTCCAGTATATTTTCCATTATTTCGAAAATCCTCTTTCTCTATTTAACGGAGAGGCATTTAATTTCGACCAGAAATAAATGCATCTCCGCATAGATATTTTAATTTCGTCCTTATTGGATCAATCTGCATTGATCATTCCCATATTGTTCCTCCAATTTCTCGATTTTTCTATTGATCATCCTAGTCATTCTTTGTACGGAGAGGTATTTACTTTACCCCAGAAATAAATACATCTCCGCTTAAATAATTTACTTCCGTTTTCTTTATGATCAATCTGCACAAGACTACCAATATATTTTCCATTGGCATTTCGAAAATATTCTTTCTCTATTTAACGGAGAGGCATTTACTTTTTCCTGAAATAAATGCATCTCCGCATAAATATTTTATTTTCGTCATTATTGGAACAATCTGCATTGATAATTCCCAAATGTCTCTTTCAATTTCTCGATTTTTCTATAGATAATCCTCGTCTTTCTTTGTACAGAGAGGTATTTACTTTCCCGTAGAAATAAATACATCTCCGCTTAAATAATATATTTCCTATTTCTTTATGATCAAACTCCACAAGACTTCCAGTATATTTTCCATTATTTCGAAAATCCTCTTTCACTATTTAACGGAGAAGCATTTACTTTAGACCAGAAATAAATGCATCTCCGCATTTTTATTTTATTTTCGTCCTTTTTGGATGAATCTGCATTGATCATTTCCATATTTTTCCTTCAATTTCTCTATTTTTCTATAGGTAATCCACTTCTTTCTTTGTTCGGAGTGGTATTTACTTTCCCCCAGAAATAAATACATCTCAGCATAATTTTTTTTTTCGTTTTCTTTATGATCAATCTTCACAAGGCTTCCGATTTATTTTCCATTGACATTTCCAAAATTTCCTTTCTCTATTTCACGGAGAGGCATTTACTTTCAACCAGAGAAAAATGCATCTTTGCATAAATAATTTATTTTCGTTCTTATTGCATCAATCTGCATTGATCATTCCCAAATTTTTCTTCAGTTTCTCAATTTTTCTTTCGATAATCCTGTTCTTTCTTTGTACGGAGAGGTATTTACTTTACCCCAGAAATAAATACACCTGCGCATAAATAGTTTATTTCCGTTTTCCTTACGATCAATCTTCACAAGACTTCCAATATATTTTCCGTTGGCATTTCGAAAATCTTCTTTCTCTATTTAACGGAGAGGCATTTACTTTCGACCAGAAATAAATGCTTCTCCGCAAAAATATTTTATTTTCGTCCTTATTGGAACAATCTGCATTGATAAATGTTTCCCCAAAATTCTCCGAAGTGTTTCCTTCAATTTCACGATTTTTGTATAGATAATTCTCTTCTTTTTTCTACGGAGATGTATTTGCTTTCCTCCAGAAATAATTACATCTCAACATAAATAATTTATTTTCGTTTTCGTTATGATCTTATGCACTAGAATTCCAAAATATTTTCTATTGACATTTCGAAAATCTTCTTTATCTATTTCACGGATAGGCATTTATTTTCGACCAGAAATAAATGCATCTCCGCATAAATGTTTTATTTTCGTCCTTATCGGTTCAATCTGCATTGATCATTCCAAATTTTTTCTTCGAATTCTCAATTTTTCTATAGATAATCCTCTTCTTTCTTTGTACGAAAAGGTGCTTACTTTCCACCAGAAATAAATACATATCCTCATAAATAGTTTATTTCCGTATTCTCCGCATAAATATTTTATTTTCATCCTTAATGGAATCATCTGCATTGATAATTTCCATGTTTTTCCTTTAATTTCTCGATTTTTCTATCGATAATCCTCTTCTTTCTTTGTACGGAGAGGTATTTACTTTCCCCCAGAAATAAATACATCTGCGCATAGGTAGTTTATTTCCGTTTTCCTTATGATCAATCTTCATAAGACTTCCAATATATTTTTCATTGACATTTCAAAAATTTCCTTTCTCTATTTAACGGAGAGGCATTCACATTCGACCAGAAATAAATGCATCTCCGCATAAATATTTTATTTTCGTCCTTATTGGATCAATCTGCATTGATAATTCCCATATTTTTCCTTCAATTTCTCAATTGTTCTATCGATAATCCTCTTCGTTCTTTGTACGGAGAGGTATTTACTTTCCCCCAGAAATAAATACATCTCCGCTTAAATAATTTATTTCCGTTTTCTTTACGATCAATCTGCACAAGACTTCAAATATATTTTCCATCTGCATTTCGAAAATGTTCTATCTCTATTTAACGGAGAGGCATTTACTTTCGACCAGAATTAAATATATCTCCGTATAAATATTTTATTTACGACCTTACTGGATCAATCTGAATTGATCTTTCCCAAATTGTTCCTTCAATTTCTCCATTTTCGTATAGATTATCCTCTTCCTTCTTTGTACGGAGAAGTATTTACTTTCCCCTAGAAATAAATACATCTCCGCATAAATAATTTATTTTCCTTTATGATCAATCTGTACAAGACTTCCAATATATTTTCCATATACATTTCGAAAATTTACTTTCTCTATTTCACCGAAAGGCATTTACTTTCGACCAAAAATAAATGCATCTCCGCATAGATACTTTATTTTCGTTCTTATTGGATCAATCTGCATTGATCATTGCCATATTTTACCTTCAATTTCTCAATTGTTTTTTAGATTATCCTCTTCTTTCTTTCTACAGAGCGGTATTTACTTTCCCTCAGAAATAAATTCATCTCCGCATAAATAATTTATTTCCGTTTTCCTTATGATCAATCTGCCCAAGACTTCCAATATATTTTCCATATACTTTTCGAAAATTTACTTTCTATATTTCACCGAAAGGCATTTACTTTCGACTCGAAATAAAAGCATCTTTTCATAAATATTTTATTTTCGTCCATATTGGATTAATCTGCATTGATCATTCCCAAATTTACCCTTTAATTTCTCCATTTTTGTGTAGATAATCCTCTTCTTTCTTTGTACGGAGAGGTATTTTCTTTCCCCCAGAAATAAATGCATCTCCACATAAATAATTCATTTCCGTTTTGTTTATAATCATTCTGCACCAGATTTCCAATACTTTTTCAGTTTCCATTGTATTTTCCATTGGCACTTAGCCAATCCTCATCTTCTATTTAACGGAGAGGCATTTACTTTCGACGAGAAATAAATGCATCTCCGTGCATAATAATTTCATTTCCGCCTTCTTTAGTATCAGTTTGCATTATATTTCCAATATTTTTTTGACTAACTTCTCAATCAATAGTTAGAAAATTCCCTTTTTCTATTTCGTGGATTGGCATTTGCTTTCGTCCTGAAATAAATGCATCTCCGCATAAAAATTTAATTTCGTCCTTATTGGAACAATCTGAATTGATCATTCCTAAATTTTTTCTTCAATTTCTTCATTTTTTTATAGATAATCCTCTTCTTTCTTTGTACGGAGTGGTATTTACTTTTTCGTTAAGTAAATATATTATTTCTGTCTTCTTTATGATTATTCAACATGAGATTTTTCCTTATTTCTTTTACAATTATTCCTTAATTATTTAGGAAATCCCCTACATCAATTCAACGGAGATTTATTTTCTTTTCCCCAGAAACAAATGCATCTAATCATAGGTATTTTGTTTCCGTCTTCGTTAGAATCAACCATCTTGACTTTTTCCTATATTTAACGGAAATCCATTTTTAAAGCATTTTTTTTACTATCACATTCCTTTTGTGCAATATACAGTTAAATTTTTTTTCTAATATAAAAGACTGTATGAACATTATAAATGAAGTTTGGGAATTGTTACAGCAGCATACGCTCATTCGATGTTGGAAAAAACTTGCTCCACGTTTAGCTACTAAAACGAACAAAAGCTTTATGGGTGAAAAAGATAATGATGCTGCTGATTTGGAATCAGTATTTAATAAAATACCTGGTTCTGATGTCTGTGATATTGCGGAAATAAATGATTGACTAAATTGTTACTCAAATGATCCTGGATTTCATTTTCATATATTGAGCTATGAATAATCATGAACGATATCCGAGGAACACGTGCTGATCAAAGCGAAGAAGAGGACAACTATATGGGCGAAGAATACGAACAAATTACAATTATTAAGTTTTTGAATGTTTTGAAAAGTTTGGCATGGTTGTAGCAGCAGAAAGTCTGTGATAGTGGTTAATTAATAGTATTAAATAAACTTCGTGACTCATCTACAAAGCAAAGGCAATCGGAACTGCGACAACCAAAACATTGTTTCAAACCCTTTTGAAATACGTAACAGTTCCTTAATTTCTAAATTTAAATTCAGATAATTTATTCGTGTAGCTAGTTTGCTGTTGCGTTATTTTATTAAGCACTTGTTATTATAAGAAATAGCGCATATACTTGACATTAATCTTAAAAATGAAGCATTCTCGATCATCCGAAAATTTTTATTTTCCAATAGATGGTCGGTCCAAATTACTTCGGATAATCGAGGTTCTACTGTAATTAGGATTTTAACTCCGTGTTTTCAAGAAAAGTATATGCTAGTGCGCACTTTTAATTTCATTTCGTTCACATATCCCCACGTATACAAAAACTCACATATGTAGATAAATAATTTAAATTGATCGTAGAATTACAGAAGAAAAAAAAGCATAATAATAAATAAGTGATGAATTTAATGACAATTAGAAGTTCAATCGTTATTTGACTTACTTTTTTTTCAATTAAAAAGAATATCAATTTGCAAATACTTTCAATTTTAATTTAAAATATTCTTCATTCATGGTTTTTGTAAATTTATATTTTGAATTCCATTTGCGTTCTTGTAAAAATTCTTTTTCTATCCAGAAATAAGTTCATTTATTTTGGCTCCACTTTCTGTCGAACTCACGAAAATAATTCAGTCACGAACTACAATTGGTATTATTGCTGATAGCGTCGAAATAATTGGCAATATCGTGTGTATCAATCATTACTAATATTATCCTTTTTAACTCATCATTTTCAGCATAAATAGAAGTTTGTTGATTACGTATTTCAATGCATAGAACTGAAAGCATATCAAAGCGTTCATTTCCAAGCGTTACGGACAATGTAAAGGGTCTCTTAAATAACAAATTCTCATATTTTGCAAAAACTTTTTTTAATAGCAAAAAAAGATTACTGGTCGAACGTTTTTAATCATTATTTTCCGAAATTCGTATCAGGAATTTTTGAGTTTCTCTTGTACTAGATGTATCCCATCACAAGGTCCGAAATTTAAGCTCCCTAGCGGTGTCCTGAGGCAACCCGGCACGCCCGATGCACTCGAAGCTGGGAACGACATGTGGTGTCTGCATGTCCTATCATATATTCCTTTTACAAAAACGTGTTTCATGCTACAAAACATTTTTGCAATGCTATTTTTAAAAAATGTTTTCTGCTAGAACATCAAAATTTCACCCGCCATAAAGGTCATCATAAAGAAAAGCCAACCGTACAAATCTTTCGAAAACGATAAAAAAACAATAAGCAAGCAGGTGCAAATTCACTGAACGCTCGATTTTTGCCTGCGGTATGCAGCATTGCACTATACATTATTCATACTCATATTCATATACTCATACACTATACAAGTAAAACATTAAAATATTATATTTTTCATGCGAAATTTATATTGTTCGTATTATATTTCCTAAAGATTTTTTATTTGCAGGTTGCCAATGATTATTAAAACACAATATCTTTAAATAGCGTTTGTTATTATATATATATATATATATAGGGTAAAGTTCCCGTATTTCGTCCCCTTTCCTAATTTCGTCCTCCTTAACTTCTCCGCTTCTGCGAAAGTGTCACAACTTATGACGCAAGGCACAAGGGACGGAAGGTAAAAGGGATCAGTATTGAAAGTTTCGTTCACAAAGACGCATACATAAATTAAAGACGCCGAATTTCCTATTTTTAGAAGACCTGTGTTCTTATTACGCCGTTTGTAGAACGCAATTTACTGTACTGTATGTATTTATTTCTTATACATTGCATGTATTTTACGAAGACAAAATGCTGACAGTAGCATACAGTGAGTTTTAGGGCGATCAGTTCATCTTACAAGAACTGAATTTCCGCCATATTTGGAAGTAGCGTGGTCCCAATTTCCTCCCCCTTGCAGTTCTTATTTTCGACCGGGGGGCGAAATTAGGAATGCTTTCTCATAAAAAAAATTTCCTCATGTTTGGATGGCTAATATCTCGTTATATTATTGCTCCACTGATAATTAGTACATTTGTGTATGTGCCTTACTTTAATGTAAATTAAATTACTTATACATTTAGAAATAAATTATGGTTTAGTTATAAGTTAAACCTCGGTGTATTGGATTTTTTGGGATGACGAAATTGGGACAATTTTTTTTCTTTTGCATTTTATAGATACTTAAAAAGAAAAAAAAAAAAAAAAAAAAAAAAAAAAAAAAAAAAATTGTTCACATTGTTAAAAATGCTTTGTATGATATTTGCCTATGTTTATATGTGCGTGGGTAGTTAGCAGGCGCGGCCCCCCAAAAAAAAGTATAAATCCACCAATTATCGCGAATTCCAAAAAATGGTCGTGGAAAAAATAAATCAATTATTTCATTCGTTCCCAGAAAACATCACGAAATTCGTCAAAGCATCGCGCAGAAAGAGCCAATTTCGTCAAAAAATCGCAGAAAAACTCGAACTTCGTCAAAAAACAATTGTTCATATTGTTAAAAATGTTTTGTACAATATTTGCCTATGTTTCTATGTGCGTGGGTAGTTAGTCTATGCAAAATCCAAATTTGGTAGGGTTTCAAAGAAAATTACAACAGTTAGGGTCGAAAAGTAACTGGGGGTCCAAAATATGGGCACTTTACCCTATATATATATATATATATATTAAAGACGGAAAAGATGGTTAAAACTACTAAGAATTATACTCTCCATTCCTTTATTATGCGTTTTCACAGTATTTACGTTCTATACGTTATTCAGTTTAAAAAAATTCAACATTTCATAGAACCTTAGCAAATTTAAAATAAAAAGAATTAACTTAATTTTGTAGTACACTATGTTACTGAAATTTCTGAATTAAAAAGGCAATTCGATAAAAACACGCATGTGACTACATCTATAGTGAGTGGTCAACAAGTAAAGTTTTCTTGGAAAAAAGGACAGTACTAAATACTTGTAAAATGGAACTGCACAATTTGAAAATCGTAAGGAGCCTTAAGAAAAATGAAATAAGCCGCCTAGACTCATTTCAAGCAATAAGTTAAAAAAATAATAGGTTATAGTAATCTATTACAAAGATTTTGAATCCATCTGTGCTTCATGTCCTTGGAAATGGACTCGTGACTGTGACTGATCGTGTTTTTACTGGAAGAGAATATACTAGACTCATGAACTTTGCTCTTCCAGGAACATTCAGAGGTGTTTTAACTGAAAACTGTTAGAACTCTTTTTTTTTCTTCTTTTTTTGAAAATATTTCTTTTATTTTCAGATATGAAACTTTGATTTGGTGTATAAAATTTTCCAACAAGATTCTAATAAACAATTTTAAGAAAAATTAGTTAATCGGAAATTACCTAATATGCACTTCAATATCCTCTTCTGGTCTTTATAGAATCATGGGTACATTCCTGATATAGGCACCTTGGCGTTTTAAAAAATGCTTGGTGGAAGACACACTTAAGAATTTCATATTTCTTACCAAATGATATCAGCAGCTTTGATGGATAATTCGGATAAATAGTTTCTTTCAATTAAAGTTACCTTTATGACTAAAACAGTGAATATATTTTCCAGAAATTACGGGCAAATGTATTAGTTAATACCATTTTCTCTATCCAGGCCCCTACCACAGATAAGTACCTAATCCTATAGGGTGGTCAAAATACACTGTAACCCATAACCTGAAACTTGAAACATGATACACAATAAATAAAAGCAGATAGGACTTACCCCGGTACACAGTAACATTCTTCGTCTAACGGGAGAAGCGAATCATAGCACAGTCCAGTCAGCAATAGAGTCAAATTCAAAGACATGATGCGGATTCACAAAGATGGGCTAAACTATTCAAAATGTCAAGAAACCTGGTCCATATAGAGAATAATGTGGAGAGAATAATGTATAGAGAATAATGTGGAGAATAATGAGAAATAATTTCCTGGCCCTAAAATTTCTTCTGCAAACTCAAATTTATTGTTCCTCAAGCTAGTACTCATTTAAGATACATTTCACTACTGTTGCGCGAAGAAATTTAATTGTTGGATATAACTGGTTCGATTGTTGTGCTATTGTTCAATTTGATGCGACTGTTAATTTTGCAGTGTTATAGAAAACAAAAAGGCATTCATTCGAAAATAACCTACTCATCTGAAGTGAAGTTGCTTTGCAAGTAAAATTCATTGTTAGAAAGAAGTTCCCGATATTTTCCCAATTGTTGAGCTAAACGCGATTGTTGTTAGAATGTTTTATTGAACTACCTTTTTATATGTGTATTGTCTAAATGTTGGAACGTTGATTTTACCCGCTTCTGATTAAGCTATTTATCTAAACTTTGGCACACGTATAGAGCTTGCATGGCAATACAATTTAAAAAAAAAAAAATTGGCTGCTTTAAAAAACCTAGTAGACATCGCTCGAAACTTGCATTTCCCCCCACAAAAATAACATTGCGATTGTTTAATTTTAATTGAAATAACTCTTATTTTTGCAATTCTCGCATATTTTAATGACTTTGTTGCACGCCTCATTAAAACGTTAGCAATGCGGGACGAGCAGATTTTTACTTTATAATATAGATTGACTCTTAGAATTTTCTCTTTTTACGTATGTTCTAACCCGTTTTGCAACACTCGTACGCTTAAAACTATATATTCAGTGGTGGGATTCAAATAATTTAAGAACCGGTTCGCTGCCCGAAAGATTTCTGATGTACAAAAATGAAAGGAAAATTGAACATCACACATAGATTATGAAACACTTTCCAATATTATAAGAACATTGTTAAAAAAAACTTTGTTCCTTTGGTACATTGAAAAAAAATCCTGAAACATGTTACCCTATAAAAAGGATGTTAATAAATATTCGGCAATCATGAAACACTGATCATAATTTCTATCAGAAAATGCATCAAAACAATATAATATAAAAATAGCAGAAATGTAAGTTTAAGAATTAACACATGTTCATGACCTAAAGTTGTATATAACATATTTAGAAAAATATTATATTTGATATAACTAGTGAGACAAATTTATGCACGACCAAAACTTCTCGAATTATGACATTTAGAAATTTTCGGAATTTTTACCATTTCTTAGTACAAAAAACAATCCAGGAAACGCTGGAAATTCGTAAAATACAAAGTATCATGATTCGGCAAGTTTAGATCATACAATGTCTTTTCATTTGTTAGAGCTGGAAAAATATTTTTCTAAATATAAATTTTAGGACTCGAGGAACTTCGCAAAATTTTGGATTTGTACCATTTCCGAAAATAATTACTTTCATTTAAAAAACTTCTAAGATATGAAGAACAATATAAAAAAATGTGCAGTTGATGTATATATCTAAATCTGATGATTTAAGTATTAGCTATGGAACAGCGATAACAGGGAACATTCCGTGCAATGCAAAGTACCGTTTATTCGAATAATAGCGTTGCCTGGGCCCGTGATGAATGACCCTTAAATTAACCTGAAATTTGTATGATTTTATATCTCTGAATATATTTATCTGAATTTATATTTTTAAATTAAGAATTATTGAATTGAAAGATTTTGCTATTTGGTACTTTACTTTCTGCGCAAGTTGATTTGTGGACTCTATGCGCACCGAAAGTGAGCGAAACCGCGAAGAAGCACTCACAGGTTTTCATTGATTTCGTCGAAATTTCATACATTTTATTTTGTAAAAAATATTTCTACCCGTCCGAATGTTTGAAAATTTTTGTAGATGATGTAAATCTGATCTATTGAGAACCTTAATACCCTCTGAATTTGAAATACTCTTAAAAAATTGTGTTCAAACGCGGTCGTTTAATTACTTTTAGCGTTATCGTAGAAACATATCGTCTTCTTGAGGCGCGAAATGACCTGCATTTGCTGGTGTATTTGTAAGGGTTAAAATACCTATTTTTAAAAACCGATTGTCCCATCGATAAGAAGGTGGTTTCAGATTTACGAACATATTATTGGTTTGTCAGTACCTGTAAAATTTCGCCCTGAAGGAGCGGAACACCAGCGAAACACTCAGATTTTTGCTGTGATTTCTTCGAAATTTTCACACATTGTATTTTGTAAGAAATATTTCTACCCGTTCGAACGTTTCAGAATTTTTGTAGGTGGTATAAATCGGATCTATTTATTGAGATGCTCTAAAAAGCATACGGTCGTTTAGTTATTTTTAGCGCAGAAAAATATCGTCTTCGTGAGGCGAAGTGACCTGCGTTTACCGGTGTATTTGAAAGAATTACAATTCATATTTGTTTTAAACCAATAGCACCACCGATTAGAAGAGGGATACACATTAAGAACATATTTTTGGTTTGTCAGTACCTCCAAAATTGTGCCTGGAGGGGCTTTGCAATAAGGCAGAAAAAGTTTTTCGGAAAAACGACCCTTTTTGAAAATTGTTTTTCAAGAGGTTAACTGCGATATACTTTTTCATTGATTGCGGCATTTGAGACGTAGATCTTTCAGCATATGTCTTTCTTTTTTAACTCAACCAAGCGGTTTGTCTGATGTAAGTTAATAAATAATGACCAAATACCCCCGAAATTTCTTCTTTTCGTTCTTCATTTCAACTGATGCGTAAATAAGGCTTCTGTGTGTACGCCAGAGTTTTTTTTTCTCACAAAAACCGAGTTAAATTTTAATGTGAGTGAGTTGCGATTTTAATTAAAAACTGTACTAATTATTAGAATTTTAAAATTCTGTGTCTCGGGAGCATTAGGAGACATTTTGAGATAGACTCACAAAAATTTTCAGTTTCGTACATACCGTAGATTTTGCTTGCCATCGTACACACAGAGACACACAGAGCAAATCTTTCTTTTATTTTATAGATAAGTAGTTAGAGTAATTTTCAATAACCTTACCATATAACTGGGATTAAACTTAGAATATTCAATTTAGATACCAAAAGTCTTCAAATTTTCGTTTTTTTAAGTTGCAATTTCTCTTACAGGACTGGTGAAGAGAAAATACATTATTTTTCCAACAGAAATATTATGTTATTAAATGAAATTAATCAGGACTTATCACAGAGTTATGCCTACAAAACAATGTTGTGAGATAAACACTTAAAGAAAGCAAATTAAAGCAAATGCGATTTTTGTATTTGAAGTATCATTTTAACAACCGGTTCGCCGAACCTAACACAAATTAATAACCGGTTTTACCGAACCGGTGCGAACCGGCTGATTCCCATCACTGTATATATTCCTATCAGCTAGTTTAAAATTCTCCTCAGGTTTGGCGAAATATAGGAAAATTTTGGGGCGAAATAATAGTCATAAATGAATCATCTGCGACATGCGTCGCAGATGTTAATTTGGCGAAATTCTCTTTTGAATTCAGTATGGACGCAAACTGTGTAAATCTTTATTTCCGTCTTCTTTAGATTCAGTCTGCGTGAGATTTTACTATATTTCTTATACAATTTCTTTGTTAATTTTTTAGGAAATTTTCTCTTGAATTTAACGGAGAGGCATCGCCGCATACATATTTTATTTTCGTCTTCTTAAGAAGAAAATTGCAAAATATTTTCATATATTTCTTATGTCTTATTAAAATTTTACATTATTTTTTAGGAAATCCTCTTCTTCATTTCAGCCGAGAGGCATGTACTTTCGCCCAGAAAAAAATGCATCTCCAAATAAATAGTTAATGTTCGTCCTTATTGGATATATCAGCATTGATCATTTCCCTATTTTCACTGCAATTCTTCCAATTTTATGTAGATAAGTTTCTTCTTTCTTTGATTGGTGAGGTATTTACTTTTCCCCAGAAGCAAATGCATCTCGGCATAATTACTACATTCGCCTCTTCTTTAGCATCATCAGATCTCCAATATCTTTTTATTAACTTCTCCATTGACACTTGAAAAATCCTCTTTTTCTATTAATGGAGAGGTATACACTTTCGCCCAAAAATAAATGCATCTCCGCATAAAATATTAATGTATGTCCTTATTGGGTGAATCGGCATTGATCATTCCCCTATTTTTCCTGCAATTTCTCAAATTTTATATAGATAAACATCTTCTTTCTTTCATCGGAGAGGAATTTACTTTTCTCCAGAAATATATTCATCTCCGCATATTTAATACATTCCCGTCTCCTTTAGGATCACCAGATATACAATATTTATTCATTAACTTCTCCTTTGACACTCAGAAAATCCTCTTTTTCTATTAACGGGGAGGCATTTAATTTCGCTCATAAATAAATGCCTTTCCGCATAAATAAATAATGTGCGTCTTTATTGGCTATATCTGCATTGAGCATTGCCCTATTTTTTCTGATATTTCTCCATTAGATGTTCTTCTTCTTTCTTTGAACGGAGAGGTATTTCCTCAGAAATAAATGCATCTCCGCGTAAGAATTACATTACTGTCTTTGTTAGGATCCATATGCATGAGATTTACAATATTTTTCAGTAACTTCTCAATTGACACTTAGAAAATTCTCTTTTTCTTTTTATCGGAGAGGCATTTACTTTTGTCCAGAAGTAAATGCATCTCCGCATAAATATTTTATTTCCGTCGTTATGTATCATTCTGCATGTCATATTCTGCCTTTTATCATCAATTATTCCATTTTAATATAGATAATGCTCTTCTTTCTTTGAACGGAGAAGTATTTATTTTTCCCCAGAAATAAATGCAACTCGGCTTAATTATTACATTCCCGTCTTCTTTAGGATCATCAGATCTCTAATATTTTTTTTATTAACTTTTCCATTGACACTTAAAATAGCCTCTTTTTCTGTTAACGGAGAGGCATTTACTTTCGCATAGAAATAAATGCATCTCCGCATAAATATTTAATGTTCGTTCTTATTGGATATATCCGCATTGAGCATTCCCCTATTTTAACTGATATTTCTCCAATGTTATATAGATTATCCTCTTGTTACATTGAACGGAGAGGTATATACTTTTCTCCAAAAATAAATGCATCTCAGAACAAGTATTACATTACTGTAAATCTGCATGAGATTACGATAAATCTGCATGAGATTTCCAATAATTTTTCAGTAACTTCTCAATTCACACTTAGAAAATCCTCTTTTTCTGTTTAACGGAGAGGCATTTACTTTCGTTCAGAAATAAATGCATCTCTGCATGAATATTTTATTTTCGTCGTTTTCATGACACATTCCGCTTTTTCTCCTCAAATACACCATTTTTATACAGATAATCCTCTTCTTCTTTTGAACGGAAATGTATTTACTTTTCCCCAGAAATAAATACATCTCCGCATAATTATTACTTTCCCTTCTCCTTTAGCATCATCAGATCTCCAATATTGTTTTATTAACTTCTCCATTCACACTTGGAAAATTCTATTTTTCTATTAACGGAGAGGCATTTACTTTCGCCCAGAAATAAATGCATCTCCGCATAAATATTTAATGCTCGTCCTTATCGGATATATCTGGATTGATCATTCCCCTATTTTTCCTGCAATTTCTCCGATTTCATATACATAATCTTCTTCTTTCTTTGATCGGTGAGATATCTACTTTTCCTCAGAAATAAATGCATCTTGGCATAATTACTACATTCCCCTTTAAATTTACACTGTAAAAAAATAATGCCAGCTTTCTGGTAGGAATCGGAAAAATAGTTGCCCTGATCGTACCGGAATAATTTCCAACCCAGCTCGGAATAAAATCCGTAAAATACCGTTTTTCTGACTATTTCCTTATTTTTACGGATTTTATTCCGAGCTGGGTCTAAAATTATTCCGTTACGATAAGGGCAACTATTTTTCCCATTCCTACTGGAAAACTGGCAGTATTTTCTTTTACAGTGTAGCATTATGAGATTTCCAATATTCATTCATTAACTTCTCCATTAACACTTTGAAAATCCTCTTCTTCTATTAACGGAGAGGCATTTACTTTAGCCTAGATTGCATCTCCGCATAAATAATTAATGTGCCTGCTTATTGGATATATCGACATTGAGCGTTATCTATTTTCACTGATATTTCTCCAATATTACATAGCCGCTCCTCTTCTTTCTCTGAACAAAGAGGTATTTACTTTTCCCCAGAAATGAATGCATCTCCGCGTAAGTATTACATTACTGTCTTATTTAGGATCAATCTGCATGAGATTTCCAATATTTTTTCAGTAACTTCTCAACTGACACTTAGAAAATCCTCCTTTTCTCTTTAACGGAGAAGCATTTATTTTCATCCAGAAATAAATGTATCTCCGCATAAATATTTAGTGTTCGTCCTGATTGGATATATCTGCATTGAGCATTCTACTATTTTTCCAGCAATTTCTCCAATTTTATAAAGATAATCCTCTTCCTTCTTTGATCGGAGAGAAATTTACTTTTCCTCAGAAATAAATGCATCTCGGCATAATTATTACATTCCCCTCTTCTTTAGCATAACCAGATCTCGAATATTTTTATTTATTAAACTAGGGGGGTTCAGCCCCATACGAGCTATGCTCGCCAACCCCCGTTCAGACTCCGCAGACTCTAAAATCACGCTTATTTGATTGGCTTTAAAAAGATTTAGAAAGATTGAATTATAACTAAAAAAACAGTGGCGATCTCCCTATAAACGGGTTTCTATTCATTTCTCTTTGATTGTGGAATTTGATCAAATGAGCTACTGTTAAAAGATACATTGGCTGCTTCCGTCTTTGATTAAATAATTTTAGTTAAACATTTCAAAACATAAAATGGATTAAGTAAACAGAGTCTTTGTCTCCCGGTATTTTTTAGCAAACTGAAAAGAAAGTTTTTTTTTTAAATAAGACATTTTAAATATATCGTTTACAATCTGACGTAATTTTCACCAAACTTTTCTTTCTCTTTTTAATATTCACGTGAAAATACTTTTGTTATGAAATGAAATATTTAAGTTGTCCTAACAAAAATAGTTGAAAAATATCAAATAAATGTCTCGCGCAATTTTTTAAAATTAAACTATTTTGCGATATTATTTTTTGTTCATTTTACGTAATAAGTGTAATGTGACGTAATTTCTCCTATTTAAGATTTCTAACGCATGTTAATGAATTTATTATTCTAAATATTCTTTCTCTTTTAAAATTCACTTGTTTATATAGTGTTTATGGCGTAATTTTCAATGAGCTCCTGTTTTGTATATTTTATGTTTACAATAGTCGCGTGTAAATAATTTTTTTACTTTGAAGCAAACATTGTTTGCGCTGTTTATACAGTTGGCAACAGTTTAAATAAATACCATATTGTAAATTATGTAAAAAATATCTCTCAAAATGCTGAAAATTTGAATTTAAAATAGAAATAAAACCTCAAAAAATGAGTAAAAATAAAAAAATTAATGCAATCTGCACTCCGGCAAATTCTAACGCATAAAATGATCTAAAAATGATTACACTGCCATGTATAGTTTTTGCTGCTATAAAACTTTTTTAATGGAACGATTTTCTCCAACTTTAGCATTAAATATCTCTTAAAATAATTCTTCGATTTGAAAATTGTCTGCATCAGCGTGTTTATCAAACATTTCTCTATAATACCACCTATTTTCTTATTTTTGTATGCAATATTTTCTTAATATTAACGACGAAAGACCTCCGGTCACAAAAAATTCAAAATCGGCGGCGGCGGTGACAGCGGTAGTTACTTTTATTTAAGTAGAGAGATTCAACATTGACACTTTGAATATCCTCTTTATCTATTAACGGAGAGGCATTTACATTCTCCCAGATATAAATGCATCTCCGCATAAATATTTAATGTTCGTCCTTATTGGATTCATCTGCATTGAGCATTCCTCTATTTTTAATGTAATTTCTCCAATTTTATTAAGATAATCCTCTTCTTTCTTTGATCAGAGTTGTATTTATTTTCCCCAGAAATAAATGCATCTACTTATAAGTATTACTTTACTGTCTTCTTCAGGATCAATCTGCGTGCGATTTCCAATATTTTTTCAGTAACTTCTATATTGACACTTACAAAATCCTCTTTTACTATTTAACAGAGAAACATTTACTTTCGTCCAGAAATAAATGCTTCTCTGCATAAATATTTTATTTTCGTCGTTACATATTAATCTGCATGAGATATTCGCCTTTTTCTCCTCAATTACTTCATTTTTATACAGATAATCCTCTTCTTTCTTTGAACGGAGAGGTATTTACTTTTTCCCAGAAATAAATGCATCTCCATATAATTATTACATTCCCGTTTTCTTTAACATTATGAGATCCCCAATATTGTTTTATTAACTTCTCCATTGACAATTAGAAAATTCTCTTTTTCTATTAACGTAAAGGCATTTACTTTCGACCAGAAATAATTGCATATCCGCATAAATAATTAATGTTCGTCTTATTGGATCTATCGGCATTGATCATTCCTCTATTTTTCCTGCAATTTCTCCAATGTAATACAGGTAATCCTCTTGTTTCTTTGAAAGGGGGGGGGGGGTATTTACTTTTCCCCAGGAATAAATGCATCTCCGCATAAATATTGAATGTTCGTCATTATTGGATATATCTGCATTGGTCATTATCCAATTTTTACTACAATTTCTGCAATTTCATATAGATGCTCTTCATTCTTTGATCGCAGAGATATTTACTTTTCCAATATTTTTTTTCCCAGAAATAAATGCATCGCGGCTTAATTACACTCCCGTCTTCTCTAGGGTCATCACATCTCCAATATTTTTTTATTAACTTCTCCACTGACACTTAGAAAATACTCTTTTTCTATTAACGGAGAGGCATTTACTTTCGCCGAGAAATAAATGCATCTCCGCAAAAATATTTTATTTTCGTCATTATTGAATCAATCTAAAGTGATCATTCCCAAATTTTTCCTTCGATTTCTCCATTTTAGAATAGACAGTCATTTTCTTTCTTTGTACGGAGAGGTATTTACTTCCCCTCACAATTAAATGCATCTCCGCATAATTATTTATTTTCGTCAGTATTGGACCAATCTGCATTTTTCATGATATCTTTATTGGATCAATCTCAATTGACTACAAATTCTCAATTTTAGTACAGCTAGTCCTCTAATTACATACATTAAAACACAGATAGTAAGGAGAGGTATTTGCTTTTCCCCAGAAATAAATGCATCTCCGCAGAAATAATTTATTTCCGTTTTCTTTATGATCATTCTACACCAGATTTCCAATACCTTTTCAGTTTCCACTATATTTCCCATTGACACATAGCAAATACTCATCTCTTATTTAACGGAGAGGCATTTACTTTCTACCGGAAATAAAAGCATCTCGGCATAAATATTTTATTTTCGTTCTTATTGGAACAATCTGCATTGATAATTCCCAAATGTTTCCTACAATTTCTCGATTTTCAATAGATAATCCTCGTCTTTCTTTGAACGGAGAGGTATTTACTTTCCCCCAGAAATAAATACATCTCCGCATAAATAATTTACATCCGTTATCATTATGATCAAACTGCACAATACTTCCAATATATTTTCCAATGATATTTCGAAAATCTTCTTCCTCTATTACACGAAGAGGCATTTACATTCTTCAAGAAATAAATGCATCCCGGCATAAATATTTTATTTTCGTCCTTATTGGAACAATCTGTATTGATAATTCCCAAATGTCTCCTTCAATTTCTCGATTTTTCTATAGATAATCCTCGTCTTTCTTTGTACAGAGGGGTATTGACATTCCCCTACAAATAAATACATCTCCCCTTAAATAATTTATTTCCGTTTTTTTTATGATCACTCTGCACAAGACTTCCAGTATATTTTCCATTATTTCGAAAATACTCTTTCTCTATTTAACGGACAGGCATTTACTTTTGACCAGAAATAAATGCATCTCCGCATAGATATTTTATTTTCGTTCTTATTGGATCAATCTGCATTGATCATTCCCATATTTTTCCTTCAATTTCTGAATTTTTCTACAGATAATCCCCATATTTCTTTGTACGGAGTGGTATTTACTTTCCCCCAGAAATAAATACATCTCAGCATAAATAGTTTATTTCCGTTTTACTTATGATCAATCTTCACAAGACTTCCAATATATTTTCCATTGACATTTCAAAAATTTCCTTTCTCTATTTCACGGAGAGGTATTTACTTTCGACCAGAAATAAATACAACTCCGCATAAATGTTTTATTTTCGTCCTTATTGGTTCAATCTGCATTGATCATTCCTAAATTTTTCCTTCGATTTCTCGATTTTTCTATAGATAATCCTCTTCTTTCTTTGTATCGAGAGTTACTTACTAACCCACAGAAATAAATACATCTCCTCATAAATAATTTATTTCAATATTCTCCGCATAAATATTTTATTTTCATCCTTATTGAATCATCTGCATTGATCATTCCCGTATTTTTCCTTCAATTTCTCAATTTTTCTATAGATAATCCACTTTTTTCTTTGTACGGAGTGGTATTTACTTTCCCCCAGAAATAAATACATCTCCGCATATATAATTTATTTCCGTTTTCTTTATGATCAATCTGCACAAGACTTCCAATATATTTTCTATTAGCATTTCGAAAATCTTCTTTCTCTATTTAACGGAGAGGCAGTTACTATTGACCAGAAATAAATGCATCTACGCATAAATATTTTATTTTCGTCCTTATTGGAAAAATCTGCATTGATAAATGTTTCCCCAAAATTCTCCCAAATGTTTCCTTCAATTTCTCGATTTTTGTATAGATAATCCTCTTCTTTTTTTCTACGGAGATATATTTACTTTCCCGCAGAAATAACTACATCTCAACATAAATAATTTATTTCCGTTTTCTTTATGATTTTATGCATTAGACTATCAAAATATTTTCTATTGAACTTTCGAAAATATTCTTTCTCCATTTCACGGATAGGCATTTATTTTTGACCAGAAATAGATGCATCTCCGCATAAATGTTTTATTTCCGTCCTTATTGGTTCTATCTGCATCGATCAATCCTAAATTTTTCCTTCGATTTCTCGATTTATCTACAGATAATCCCCACATTTCTTTGTACGGAGTGGTATTTACTTTCCCCCAGAAATAAATACATCTCCCCATAACAATTTTTTCCGTTTTCTTTATGATCAATCTGCAAAAGACTTCCAATATATTTGTTGGAATACAACGTCCATTTATCTTACCCTTTTATTTCAGCGCATGCGCGTACAGTGACGTTTCTACAAATCCGCTCTGCGAGCGAGATTATTCTGTTCTGTTAAAAACATGTCAGTGCTTAGTCGCACTTAAGCTATGTATATATTTTTGTCTTCGTGTTAGTGTTAATAAATGTTTATGTCGAGCTATTCTGCTAAATCTGTGTGCCCCCAAAACCAACAAAGGTTATGGGTACCAGAGACGCTACTCACTGCGCTTTAAATAGCAGAAATACTTTTTAATTCGAACTTTCGAATTGTAAAGTCTTAAGCCTGAACCGAAACAAAGAACGCTTCTACGTTCTGATTAACTGTTTTGATTTGTGGCTGCGAGATATTTTATTTAATCATGTCACATGTTACGACAATTGAAAAGCTCGGCAAGGATAACTTTGATAGCTGGAAACTTCAAATTGAAGCAGTATTAATAAAAAATGATCATTGGGATTATGTAACCGGCAAAGAAGAGAAACCGGCCGAAGGTAGCGCTGATGAAAAGAAATGGCTCCAGGCTGATCAAAAAGCTCGTGCTGATGTAATTCTGGCCATAAATCCTAGTGAATTGTGCCACATCAAGCATTGTGCGACTTCAAATTCTGTATGGAATAAATTGAAAGACGTTTATGAATCAAGAGGCCCCGCAAAGAAAGCAACGCTGTTAAAACAGCTCCTGTTTCGAAAGATGAGTTTCAGTGAAACGATGTCTGAACATTTAAATATCTTTTTTGAGATTGTTGATAAATTAAAAGAAATGGAAATAGAAATTGCGGATGATTTGTTATCAATTCTTCTACTCTACAGCAGTGGTGTAGTCGTAAAAAAAGCAGAGGGTATACGCTCTAAGCAGAGGGTATACGCTCAAGGCAGAGCGTATACCCTAGAGGGTACATACTATAGCTTTCTTGAGAAACAGAGGGTATACGGTGTTCCTTAAAAAAATCCAGAGGGTATACGGCGTATACCCCCGTAGCCCCTCCACTACATCCCTGCTCTACAGTGTTCCTGAGAATTTCGAAAATTTTAGATGCGCTATAGAATCGAGAGATGAATTACCTAAACCCGATTCTTTGAAAATTAAGATGCTAGAAGAATGGGAAGCTAGAAAAGGAAAAACGACCCATGATTCACAAAATGCCTATTATATAGAAAACAAGAGAAATAATCGAGAACAGAAGAAAAATGAAAAATGGAAGACTAAAACGAATAAAAATTTTCCTGCAGAGAGAAATTATCGTAATTTCAAGTGCAATTATTGCTCCAAAATCGGGCATAAAGCTAACGAATGTAGAAAGAAAATAGCTGACAGAAAGCTTGCATCTTTAAATAAAGGAAATCAAGGTTCAATGATTAGTTATGAAGAACCGGTTAGTATGGCATTTAACGACGTATATCATGAATCTCCTGCATGATGTTTAGACAGCGGTTGTACATCTCATATGTGCAAAGATAAAAATTTATTTACAGAATTTCATCCTCGTGATAATTCTACAATACAGCTTGCGGTTGATAAAACAGCAAAAATCACAGGAATAGGAACAGTTCTCATTACAGTGCCTAACGGTAGTGGGACTACTAATCTCACCCTTAAGAACGTTCTGTGTGTACCTGAGTTAAAATGTAATTTGATTTCAAAATCAAAAGCAACGGCTAATAATCTTTCTGTGCTTTTTAAAGAACGATATGCTAAAATAATTGAGCCTAATGGTTCTATACTAGTACAAGCTGTTCGTCAAGGTGATTTATATTATGTACATCCAATCACCGAAAGAGCTGCAATAGCACAGGTAAGTGATTTTGTAAAATGGCATTTAAAGTTAGGACATTTAAATGAGTCTGATTTAAAGAAACTTAAATCTAATAATATGGTTAGAAATTTAAATTTTAATGATGATGAGTCTCTTAAAGATTGTAAAGTTTGTATTCAAGGTAAACAAACTGTCCGCCCTTTTCCTAAACAATCAAATTTTGAAAGTAATGATTTATTATTTCGGATCCATTCAGATTTATGTGGGCCCATGAGAGTCCCTTCCCATGGAGGATCGCGATATTTTGTTACTTTTATTGATGATAAATCACGTTATATTGAAGTTAGTTTTCTTAAAACGAAGGATGAGGTTAAGAATGCATTTGTTAAATACAAAGCAGCAGTCGAAAACCGACTAGGAAAGAAAATAAAATTTCTTCGTACAGATAATGGCTTAGAATATTGCGGCGAAGAATTTGATAAATATATCGAAGAATGCGGTATAAAACGAGAATTTTCTTCCCCTTTAACCCCTCAGCAAAATGGCACCCCTGAGAGATCGAATAGAACGTTAACTGAAATGGCAAGGTGTTTACTATTACCAAGTAATCTTCCACAATCTTTTTGGGCCGAAGCTATAAATTGTGCTGCTTACATACGCAATCGCTGCCCGACACGACGTTTAAGCGAAAATAAAACTCCATATGAAGTATTCTTTGGCATCAAGCCAACTTTATCATACTTCAAAATATTTGGGCAAAAATGTTTCGTACTTAATAAAAGGCAAAATAAGGGAAAATTTGATCCTAGATCAGAAGAACATATTTTTGTAGGTTATTCTAATGAATCAAAAGCATATAGGCTTTGGAATAAGAAATCTAGAAAAATTGTTATAAGCCGTGATGTTCGATTTATTAACGAATTTGAAAATGATCCCTCCTGTAACACCGAAATAAAATTAATTTTTCCTTTCTCTCAAAATAATGAAAATACGAGCACAAACACAATTACGCAACAATCAGAAATATTTCCAGTCATGAAAACGGAACCAGACATTTCTAGTGGCGACAGTGAAAGAGAAATTGATTCGCAATCTGATGAAATTTCCGACCCTCCTCCTTTCAGAACGCGCGGTAGGCCAAGAAAAACAAAAACAGGTAGAAAAGGGAGACCTCGAAAGGAATATCAAACAATTATTATTCCGAAAGAAGAAAAATCTCAAACTGCAGTAAATAATTCTTTTGACTCTTGTCCTGAATTATTTGAAGCTCTAAATAGTCCGTATAAAAACGAATGGATAAATGCGATGAATTTAGAATTTAATTCATTAATGCAAGAAAATGCTTGGCAAATAGTAGATAGGCCAAAACATAAGAAAATTATAGGATCTAAGTGGGTTTTAAAAACAAAATATAAGCCAGATGGGTCAATCGAGAAATTTAAAGCGAGATTGGTGGCAAAAGGTTGTACTCAAAAACCTGGTATCGATTTTGACGAAAATTTTTCTCCCGTAGCTAGATTAAGTTCAATAAGAACTGCGATCGCATATGGCATCCAAAATGGGTTCACTGCATATCAATTAGATTTTATTATGGCTTATGTAAATGGTGATTTAACTGAAGAAATATACATGGAATTACCTGAAGGTTTTAAAAATGAATCTAATGATGACAAAGTTTGTTTATTAAAAAAATCCCTTTATGGATTAAAACAATCGGGTCACCAATGGTTCAAAAAATTAGATGAAAAATTGAAACAAATGAAGTTTAAATCACTTAATGCTGATAAATGTGTGTATTTTTCTAAATCTCCCATTGAAGCTATTATCATTGTTTATGTTGATGATCTCATAATTCTTACTAAATGTAAAGAAGATTATCAATATATTCGAGATGAATTAGCAAAATCATTTAAAATGAAAGATTTAGGTCTCTTACACTATTGTTTGGGCATAGAATTTATGCAAAACGGGGACAATATTAAAATTACTCAAAAGAAGTATATTGAAGATATTCTGAGCAAATTTAATATGCAAGAATCCAAACCAATATCTACACCTTTTGATAATAACGTGAAGCTTACTAAAGATATGTGTCCCAAAACTGAAGAAGAAAGTCTGAAATGAATAATATTCCCTACCGTCAATTAATAGGATCCCTTATGTATTTATCAGTCGCTACTAGACCTGATATTACTCACGCTGTGAATTTCCTAAGTCAATTTAACAACAATCCAGGTAAACCTCATTGGATAGCTGCAAAAAGAATTTTGCGATACCTGAAAGGAACCCAAGATCAAGGACTGATCTTTAAGCGTGATTCTGAATCCTTGATTGCATTTGTCGATGCCGATTGGGCGTCGGATGTGAATGACAGAAAATCGTACACTGGCTACATTTTTAAATACGCCAGTGGAGCCATATCGTGGGAATCGAGAAAACAACGAACTGTCGCATTATCCACAACAGAGGCGGAGTACATGGCATTGTCAGAAGCCGCCAAAGAGATTTTGCATCTCAGACGGTTTTTAAGGGAACTTTCTCCTGAAACAGTGACTGCGCCTACTATAATATTTTGTGATAACCAGTCTGCTCAAAAATTAGTACGAAATCCGGTTTACCATTCGCGCACCAAACACATCGATATTCGACATCATTTTGTGCGTGAAATTTACGATAATGGCGAAATAGAGGTTAAATACCTAGAGACAGAAAATATGCCTGCAGACATTTTAACCAAAACTTTAAACGCTTATAAACATAAAAAATGTTGTGAAATGATAGGACAAAATGTTTAAAATAATTTTCAGCATTATTCTGTATCCTTTTTATATAAGTATATAATTTGTATTTGTAATTTTTATATTAATATTATTTCTGTGTAATTTGCTTAATAGGAGAACATTGTTTTGTTAAGAAAATGCAGGTTGTAAAGGGGGAATTGTTGGAATACAACGTCCATTTATCTTACCCTTTTATTTCAGCGCATGCGCGTACAGTGACGTTTCTACAAATCCGCTCTGCGAGCGAGATTATTCTGTTCTGTTAAAAACATGTCAGTGCTTAGTCGCACTTAAGCTATGTATATATTTTTGTCTTCGTGTTAGTGTTAATAAATGTTTATGTCGACCTATTCTGCTAACTCTGTGTGCCCCCAAAACCAACAATATTTCCCATTGAAATTTCAAAAATCTTCTTCCTCTATTTCAAAGAGAGACATTTACTTTCGACCAGAATTAAATGCATCTCCGCATGAATATTTTATTTTCGTCCTTATTGGAACAATCTGCATTGATAATTCCCAAATGTTTCCATCAATTTCTCGATTTTTCTATAGATAATCCTCGTCTTTCTTGTACGGAGAGGTATTTATTTTCCCCCAGAAGTAAATACATCTCCGCTTAAATATTTTTTTCCGATTTCTTTATGATCAGTCTGCACAAAACTTCCAATGTATTTTCCATTGACATTTCGAAAATTATTTTCTCTATTTCATGGAGAGGCATTTAATTTCGACACGAAATAAATGCATCTCCGCATAAATATTTTATTTTCGTCCTTATTGGAACAATATGCATTGATAATTCCCAAATGTTTCCATCAATTTATCGATGTTTCTATAGATATTCCTCGTCTTTCTTTGTACGGAGATGTATTTACTTTCCCCCAGAAATAAATACATCTCCGCTTAAATATTTTTTTTCCGTTTTCTTAATGATCAATATTCACAAGATTTCCAATATATTTTCTATTGACATTTCGAAAATTCTCATTTTCTATTTAACAGAGAGGATATTACTTTCGACCAGAAATAAATGCATCTCCGCATAAATACTTAATTTTCGTCGTTTATTATATCAATCTGCATTGATCTTTCCCAAATTTTTCCTTCAATTTCTCCATTTTGGTTTAGATAATCCTCTTATTTCTTTTTACGGAGAGGTATTTTCTTTGCCCCAGAAATAAATGCATCTCCGCATAATTAATTTATTTCCGTTTTCCTTATGATCAATCTGCCCAAGACTTTCATTATATTTTCCACTGACTTTTCGATAATCCTCTTTCTCTATTTAACGGGAAGGCATTTACTTTCGTCCAGAAATAAATGCATCGCCGCATAAATATTTTATTATCGTCCTTATTGGATCAATCTGCATTGATAATTCCCAAATGTTTCCATCAATTTCTCTATTTGTCTATAGATAATCCACTTCTTTCTTTATAAGGAGAGGTATTTACTTTCCCCCAGAAATAAATACATCTCCGATTAAATAATTTATTTCCGTTTTCTTTATGATCAATCTGCATAAGACTTCCAATATATTTTCCATTTACATTTCGAAAATTCACTTTCTCTAATTCACGGAGAGGCATTTACTTTCGTCCAGTAGTAAATGCATCTCCGCATAAGTATTTTATTTTCGTCCTTATTCAATCAATCTGCATTCATCATGCAATCTCCGTTGGATCATTCTGCATTGACTTCATATTCCCATTTTGGTTTAGATAATCCTCTTCTTTCTTTGTACGGAGAGGTATTTACTATACCCCAGAAATAGATTTATCTTCGCATAAATAATTTATTTCCGTTTTCCTTATGATCAATATTCACAAGACTTCCAATGTATTTTCCATTGACATTTCGAAAATTTTCTATCTCTATTTCACGGATAGGCATTTACTTTCGACCAAAAATAAATGCATCTCCGCATAAATATTTTATTTTCGTCCTTATTGGATCAATCTGCATTGATCATTCCCATATATTTCCTTCAATTTCTCGATTTTTCTATAGATAATCCTCGTCTTTCTTTGTACGGAGAGGTATTTACTTTCCCCCAGAAATAAATGCATCTCCGGATAAATAATTTATTTCCGTTTTCTTAATGATCAATCTGCAAGACTTCCAGTACATTTCCCATTATTTCGGAAATCTTCTTTCTGTATTTAACGGAGAGACATTTACTTTCGAACAGAAATAAATGAATCTCTGCATAAATATTTTATTTTCGTCGTTATATATCAATCTACATGAGAAATTCCGCTATTTTTCCTGCAATCAGTAATTTTTTATATACATAATCCTCTTTTCTTATGAACGGAGAGGTATTTACTTTCCCCCAGAAATAAATGAATTTCCGCATAAATAATTTATTTACGTTTTCTTTATGATCAATCGGCACATGATTTATAATATCTTTTCCATTGACATTTCGAAAATCCTCTTTCTCTATCTTACGGAGAAGCATTTACTTTCGACCAGAAATAAATGCATCTCCGCATAAATATTTTATTTCCGTTTTCTTTATGATCAATCTGCAAAAGACTTCCAATATATTTTCCGTTGACATTTCGAAAATCCTCCTCCACTATTTAAAGGAGAGGCATTTACTTTCGACCGGAAATAAATACATCTCCGCATATATATTTTATTTTCGTCCTTATTGGAACAAACTGCATTGATAATTCCCAAATGTTTCCATCAATTTCTCGATTTTTCTATAGATAATCCCCGTCTTTATTTGTAGGTTGAAGTATTTACTTTCCCAAAGAAATAAATGCATCTCCGCATAAATAATTTATTTCCGTTTTCTTTAAGATATATCGGCACAAGAATTCCAATAAATTTTCCATATACATTTGGAAAATTATCTTTCGCAATTTCACGGAGAGGCATTTACTTTCGACCAGAATTAAAAGCATCTTCGCATAGATTTTATTTTCTTCCTTATTGGATCAATCTGCATTGTTAATTCACATATTTTCCCTTCAATTTCTCAATTTTTCTATACATAATCCTGTTCTTTCTTTCTACGGAGATTTATCTACTTTCCCCCTGAAATAAATACATTTCTGTATAAATAATTTATTTCCATTTTCTTTATGATGAATCTGCAAGACTTCCAGTATATTTCCCATTATTTCGGAAATCCTCTTTCTCTATTTAACGGAGAGACATTTACTCTCGAACAGAAATAAATGAATCTCTGCATAAATATTTTATTTTCGTCGTTATATATCAATCTACATGAGACATTCCGCTCTTTTTCCTGGAATCACTCCTTTTTTATATACATAATCCTCTTTTTTATGAACAAAGAGGTATTTACTTTCCCCCAGAAATAAATACATTTCCCCATAACAATTTATTTCCGTTTTCTTTAAGATCAATCAGCAAAAGACTTCCAATATACTTTCCATTGACATTTCAAAAATCTTCTTCCTGTATTTCACAGAGAGGCATTTATTTTCGTCATGAAATAAATGCATCTCCGCATAGACATATTATTTTCGTCCTTATTGGATCAATCTGCATTGATCATTCCCATATTTGTCCTTGAATTTCTCAAATTTTCTATAGATAATCCACTTCTTTCTTTGTACGGAGTGGTATTTACTTTCCCCTGAAATAAATACATATCAGCATAAATAGTTTATTTCCGTTTTCCTTATGATGAATCTTAGCAAGACTTCCAATATATTTTCCATTGACGTTTCGAAAATCCTCTTTCTCTATTTCACGGAGAGGCATTTACTTTCGACCAGAAATAAATGCATCTTTGCATAAATATTTTATTTTCTTCCTTATCGGATCAATCAGCATTCATCATGCAATCTTCACTGAATGAAGTCGCATTGACTTCAGATTCTCCATTTTGGTTTCCATAATCCTTTTATTTCTTTTTTCGGAGAGGTATTTTCTTTGCCCCAGAAATAAATGCATCTCCGCATAAATAATTTATTTCCCTTTTCCATATATCAATCTGCCCAAGACTTCCAATATATTTTCCATTGACATTTCGAAAATCCTTTTTATCTATTTAACGGAAAGGTATTTACTGTTAACCAGAAATAAATACATCTCTGCATAAATAGTTTATTTCCGTTTTCTTTATGATCAATCTTCACAAGACTTTCAGAATATTTTCCACTGATATTTCGATATTCTTCTTTCTGTATTTAACGGAGAGGCATTTACTCTCGTCCAGTAGTAAATGCCTCTCCGCATAAGTATTTTATTTTCGTCCTTATTGGATCAATCAGCATTCATCATGCAATCTTCACTGCATGAATTTGCATTGATTTCAGATTCTCCATTTTGGTTCAGAAAATCCTCTTATTTCTTTTTTCGGAGAGGTATTTTCTTTGCCCCAGAAATAAATGCATCTCCGCATAAATAATTTATTTCCCTTTTCCATATCATCAATCTGCCCGAGACTTCCAATATATTTTCCATTGGCATTTCGAAAATCCTCTTTCTCTATTTAACGGAGAGGCTTTTACTTTCGACCAGAAATAAATGCATCGCCGCATAAATATTTTATTTTCTTCCTTATTTGATCAATCAGCCTTCATCATGCAATCTTCACTGCATGAATTTGCATTGACTTCAGATTCTCCATATTGGTTTAGATAATACTCTCATTTCTTCTTTCGGAGAGGTATTTTCTTTGCCCCAGAAATAAATGCATCTCCGCATAAATAATTTATTTCCCTTTTCCATATGATCAACCTGCCCAAGACTTCCAATATATTTTCCATTGACATTTCGAAAATCCTCTTTCTCTATTTAACGGAGAGGCTTTTACTTTCGACCAGAAATAAATGCATCGCCGCTTAAATATTTTATTTTCTTCCTTATTTGATCAATCAGCCTTCATCATGCAATCTTCACTGCATGATTTTGCATTGACTTCAGATTCTCCATGTTGGTTTAGATAATCCTCTTATTTCTTTTTTCGGAGAGGTATTTTCTTTGCCCCAGAAATAAATGCATATCCGCATAAATAATTTATTTCCCTTTTCCGTATGATCAACCTGCCCAAGACTTCCAATATATTTTCCATTGACATTTCGAAAATTTACTTTCTCTATTTAACGGAGAGGCATTTACTTTCGACCAGAAATAAATGCATCTCCGCATAAATATTTTACATTCGTCCTTATTCAGTCAATCTGCATTAATCATTCCCATATTTTTCCTTCAATTTCTCAATATTTCTATCAATAATCCTCGTCTTTCTTTGTACGGACAGGTATTTACTGTCCACCAGAAATAAATACATCTCCACTTAAATAATTTATTTCCGTTTTCATTATGATCAATCTGCACAAGACTACCAATATATTTTCCATTGGCATTTCGAAAATTTACTTTCCCCACGAGGAGGCATTTACTTTCGACCAGAAATGAATTCATTTCCACATAAATATTTTATTTTCGTCTTTATTGAAACAATCTGCATTGATAATTCCCAAATGTTTCCATGTATTTCTCAATTTTTCTATAGACAATCCTCGTCTGTCTTTGTATGAAGAGGTATTTACTTGTATTTAATTTCCCCTTGAAATAAACACATCTACGCATAAATAGATTATTTCCGTTTTCCTTGTGATCAATCTTTGCAAGACTTCCAATATATTTTCCACTGACATATCGAAAATCTTCTTTCTCTATTTAACGGAAAGGCATTTACTTTCGACCAGAAATAAATGTTCTCCGCATAAATATTTTATTTTCGTCCTTATTGGAACAATCTGCATTGGTAATTCCCAAATGTTTCCATCCATTTTTCGATTTTTCTATAGATAATCTTCGTCTTTCTTTGTAGGGAGAGGTATTTACTTTCCCCCAGAAATAAATACATCTCCGATTAAATATTTTTTTCCGATTTCTCTATGATCAGTCTGCACAAGACTTCCAATATATTTTCCATTAACATTTCGAAAATTATTTTCTCTATTTCACGGAGAGGCATTTAATTTCCCCCAGAAATAAATGCATCTCCGCATAAATAATTTATTTCCGTTTTCTTTAAGATATATCGGCACAAGAATTCCAATAAATTTTCCATATACATTTGGAAAATTATCTTTCGCAATTTCACGGAGAGGCATTTACTTTCGACCAGAACTAAAAGCATCTTCGTATAGATTTTATTTTCTTCTTTTTGGATCAATCTGCATTGATAATTCACATATTATCCCTTCAATTTCTCAATTTTTCTATACATAATCCTGTTCTTTCTTTCTACGGAGAGGTATCTACTTTCCCCCTGAAATAAATACATCTCTGGATAAATAATTTATTTCCGTTTTCTTTATGATCAATCTGTAAGACTTCCAGTATATTTCCGCTTATTTCGGAAATCCTATTTCTCTATTTAACGGAGAGACATTTACTCTCGACCAGAAATAAATGAATCTCTGCATAAATATTTTATTTTCTTCGTTATATATCAATCTACATGAGACATTCCGCTCTTTTTCCTGGAATCACTCCTTTCTTATATACATAATCCTCTTTTTTATGAACAGAGAGGTATTTACTTTCCACCAGAAATAAATACATCTCCCCATAACAATTTATTTCCGTTTTCTTTATGATCAATCTGCAAAAGACTTCCAATATATTTCCCATTGACATTTCAAAACTCTTCTTCCTCTATTTCACAGAGAGACATTTATTTTCGTCGAGAAATAAATGCATCTCCGCATAAATATTTTATTTTCCTCCTTATTGGAACAATCTGCATTGATAATTCCCAAACGTTTCCATCAATTTCTCGATTTTTCTATAGATAATCCCCGTCTTTCTTTGTAGGTTGAGGTATTTGCTTTCCCCCAGAAATAAATGCATCTCCGCATAAATAATTTATTTCCGTTTTCTTTATGATATATCTGCACTAGAATTCCAATAAATTTTCCATATACATTTCGAAAATTATCTTTCGCAATTTCACGGAGAGGCATTTACTTTCGACCAGAATTAAAAGCATCTTCGCATAGATTTTATTTTCTTCCTTATTGGATCAATCTGCATTGATAATTCATATATTTTCCCTTCAATTTCTCAATTTTTCTATACATAATCCTGTTCTTTTTTTCTACGGAGATTTATCTACTTTCCCCCTGAAATAAATACATCTCTGGATAAATAATTTATTTCCGTTTTCTTTATGATCAATCTGCAAGACTTCCAGTATATTTCCCATTATTTCGGAAATCCTCTTTCTCTATTTAACGGAGAGACATTTACTCTCGACCAGAAATAAATGAATCTCTGCATAAATATTTTATTTTCGTCGTTATATATCAATCTACATCAGACATTCCGCTCTTTTTCCTGGAATCACTCCTTTTTTATATACACAATCCTCTTTTTTATGAACAAAGAGGTATTTACTTTCCCCCAGAAAGAAATACATTTCCCCATAACAATTTATTTCCGTTTTCTTTAAGATCAATCAGCAAAAGACTTCCAATATACTTTCCATTGACATTTCAAAAATCTTCTTCCTGTATTTCACAGAGGGGCATTTATTTTCGTCATGAAATAAATGCATCTCCGCATAGACATATTATTTTCGTCCTTATTGGATCAATGTGCATTGATCATTCCCATATTTGTCCTTGAATTTCTCAAATTTTCTATAGATAATCCACTTCTTTCTTTGTACGGAGTGGTATTTACTTTCCCCTGAAATAAATACATATCAGCATAAATAGTTTATTTCCGTTTTCCTTATGATGAATCTTAGCAAGACTTCCAATATATTTTCCATTGACGTTTCGAAAATCCTCTTTCTCTATTTCACGGAGAGGCATTTACTTTCGACCAGAAATAAATGCATCTTTGCATAAATATTTTATTTTCTTCCTTATCGGATCAATCAGCATTCATCATGCAATCTTCACTGAATGAAGTCGCATTGACTTCAGATTCTCCATTTTGGTTTCCATAATCCTTTTATTTCTTTTTTCGGAGAGGTATTTTCTTTGCACCAGAAATAAATGCATCTCCGCATAAATAATTTATTTCCCTTTTCCATATATCAATCTGCCCAAGACTTCCAATATATTTTCCATTGACATTTCGAAAATCCTTTTTATCTATTTAACGGAAAGGTATTTACTGTTAACCAGAAATAAATACATCTCTGCATAAATAGTTTATTTCCGTTTTCTTTATGATCAATCTTCACAAGACTTTCAGAATATTTTCCACTGATATTTCGATATTCTTCTTTCTGTATTTAACGGAGAGGCATTTACTCTCGTCCAGTAGTAAATGCCTCTCCGCATAAGTATTTTATTTTCGTCCTTATTGGATCAATCAGCATTCATCATGCAATCTTCACTGCATGAATTTGCATTGATTTCAGATTCTCCATTTTGGTTCAGAAAATCCTCTTATTTCTTTTTTCGGAGAGGTATTTTCTTTGCCCCAGAAATAAATGCATCTCCGCATAAATAATTTATTTCCCTTTTCCATATCATCAATCTGCCCGAGACTTCCAATATATTTTCCATTGGCATTTCGAAAATCCTCTTTCTCTATTTAACGGAGAGGCTTTTACTTTCGACCAGAAATAAATGCATCGCCGCATAAATATTTTATTTTCTTCCTTATTTGATCAATCAGCCTTCATCATGCAATCTTCACTGCATGAATTTGCATTGACTTCAGATTCTCCATATTGGTTTAGATAATACTCTCATTTCTTCTTTCGGAGAGGTATTTTCTTTGCCCCAGAAATAAATGCATCTCCGCATAAATAATTTATTTCCCTTTTCCATATGATCAACCTGCCCAAGACTTCCAATATATTTTCCATTGACATTTCGAAAATCCTCTTTCTCTATTTAACGGAGAGGCTTTTACTTTCGACCAGAAATAAATGCATCGCCGCTTAAATATTTTATTTTCTTCCTTATTTGATCAATCAGCCTTCATCATGCAATCTTCACTGCATGATTTTGCATTGACTTCAGATTCTCCATGTTGGTTTAGATAATCCTCTTATTTCTTTTTTCGGAGACGTATTTTCTTTGCCCCAGAAATAAATGCATATCCGCATAAATAATTTATTTCCCTTTTCCGTATGATCAACCTGCCCAAGACTTCCAATATATTTTCCATTGACATTTCGAAAATTTACTTTCTCTATTTAACGGAGAGGCATTTACTTTCGACCAGAAATAAATGCATCTCCGCATAAATATTTTACATTCGTCCTTATTCAGTCAATCTGCATTAATCATTCCCATATTTTTCCTTCAATTTCTCAATATTTCTATCAATAATCCTCGTCTTTCTTTGTACGGACAGGTATTTACTGTCCACCAGAAATAAATACATCTCCACTTAAATAATTTATTTCCGTTTTCATTATGATCAATCTGCACAAGACTACCAATATATTTTCCATTGGCATTTCGAAAATTTACTTTCCCCACGAGGAGGCATTTACTTTCGACCAGAAATGAATTCATTTCCACATAAATATTTTATTTTCGTCTTTATTGAAACAATCTGCATTGATAATTCCCAAATGTTTCCATGTATTTCTCAATTTTTCTATAGACAATAATCGTCTGTCTTTGTATGAAGAGGTATTTACTTGTATTTAATTTCCCCTTGAAATAAACACATCTACGCATAAATAGATTATTTCCGTTTTCCTTGTGATCAATCTTTGCAAGACTTCCAATATATTTTCCACTGACATATCGAAAATCTTCTTTCTCTATTTAACGGAAAGGCATTTACTTTCGACCAGAAATAAATGTTCTCCGCATAAATATTTTATTTTCGTCCTTATTGGAACAATCTGCATTGGTAATTCCCAAATGTTTCCATCAATCTTTCGATTTTTCTATAGATAATCTTCGTCTTTCTTTGTAGGGAGAGGTATTTACTTTCCCCCAGAAATAAATACATCTCCGATTAAATATTTTTTTCCGATTTCTCTATGATCAGTCTGCACAAGACTTCCAATATATTTTCCATTAACATTTCGAAAATTATTTTCTCTATTTCACGGAGAGGCATTTAATTTCCCCCAGAAATAAATGCATCTCCGCATAAATAATTTATTTCCGTTTTCTTTAAGATATATCGGCACAAGAATTCCAATAAATTTTCCATATACATTTGGAAAATTATCTTTCGCAATTTCACGGAGAGGCATTTACTTTCGACCAGAACTAAAAGCATCTTCGTATAGATTTTATTTTCTTCTTTTTGGATCAATCTGCATTGATAATTCACATATTATCCCTTCAATTTCTCAATTTTTCTATACATAATCCTGTTCTTTCTTTCTACGGAGAGGTATCTACTTTCCCCCTGAAATAAATACATCTCTGGATAAATAATTTATTTCCGTTTTCTTTATGATCAATCTGCAAGACTTCCAGTATATTTCCCCTTATTTCGGAAATCCTATTTCTCTATTTAACGGAGAGACATTTACTCTCGACCAGAAATAAATGAATCTCTGCATAAATATTTTATTTTCTTCGTTATATATCAATCTACATGAGACATTCCGCTCTTTTTCCTGGAATCACTCCTTTCTTATATACATAATCCTCTTTTTTATGAACAGAGAGGTATTTACTTTCCACCAGAAATAAATACATCTCCCCATAACAATTTATTTCCGTTTTCTTTATGATCAATCTGCAAAAGACTTCCAATATATTTCCCATTGACATTTCAAAACTCTTCTTCCTCTATTTCACAGAGAGACATTTATTTTCGTCGAGAAATAAATGCATCTCCGCATAAATATTTTATTTTCCTCCTTATTGGAACAATCTGCATTGATAATTCCCAAACGTTTCCATCAATTTCTCGATTTTTCTATAGATAATCCCCGTCTTTCTGTGTAGGTTGAGGTATTTGCTTTCCCCCAGAAATAAATGCATCTCCGCATAAATAATTTATTTCCGTTTTCTTTATGATATATCTGCACTAGAATTCCAATAAATTTTCCATATACATTTCGAAAATTATCTTTCGCAATTTCACGGAGAGGCATTTACTTTCGACCAGAATTAAAAGCATCTTCGCATAGATTTTATTTTCTTCCTTATTGGATCAATCTGCATTGATAATTCATATATTTTCCCTTCAATTTCTCAATTTTTCTATACATAATCCTGTTCTTTTTTTCTACGGAGATTTATCTACTTTCCCCCTGAAATAAATACATCTCTGGATAAATAATTTATTTCCGTTTTCTTTATGATCAATCTGCAAGACTTCCAGTATATTTCCCATTATTTCGGAAATCCTCTTTCTCTATTTAACGGAGAGACATTTACTCTCGACCAGAAATAAATGAATCTCTGCATAAATATTTTATTTTCGTCGTTATATATCAATCTACATCAGACATTCCGCTCTTTTTCCTGGAATCACTCCTTTTTTATATACACAATCCTCTTTTTTATGAACAAAGAGGTATTTACTTTCCCCCAGAAAGAAATACATTTCCCCATAACAATTTATTTCCGTTTTCTTTAAGATCAATCAGCAAAAGACTTCCAATATACTTTCCATTGACATTTCAAAAATCTTCTTCCTGTATTTCACAGAGGGGCATTTATTTTCGTCATGAAATAAATGCATCTCCGCATAGACATATTATTTTCGTCCTTATTGGATCAATGTGCATTGATCATTCCCATATTTGTCCTTGAATTTCTCAAATTTTCTATAGATAATCCACTTCTTTCTTTGTACGGAGTGGTATTTACTTTCCCCTGAAATAAATACATATCAGCATAAATAGTTTATTTCCGTTTTCCTTATGATGAATCTTAGCAAGACTTTCAGAATATTTTCCACAGATATTTCGATATTCCTCTTTCTGTATTTAACGGAGAGGCATTTACTTTCGTCCAGTAGTAAATGCATCTCCGCATAAGTATTTTATTTTCGTCCTTATTGGATCAACCAGCATTCATCATGCAATCTTCACTGCATGAATTTGCATTGATTTCAGATTCTCCATTTTGGTTTAGATAATCCTCTTATTTCTTTTTTCGGAGAGGTATTTTCTTTGCCCCAGAAAAAATGCATCTCCGCATAAATAATTTATTTCCCTTTTCCATATCATCAATGTGCCCGAGACTTCCAATATATTTTCCATTGACATTTCGAAAATCCTCTTTCTCTATTTAACGGAGAGGTATTTACTTTCCCCCAGAAATAAATACATCTCAGCATAAATAGTTTATTTCCGTTTTCCTTATGATCAGTCTTCACAAGACTTCACTTATATTTTCCATTGACATTTCAAAAATTTCCTTTCTCTATTTAACGGACAGGCATTTACTTTCTACCAGAAATAAATGCATCTCCGCATAAATATTTTATTTTCTTCCTTATTGGATCAGTCTGCATTGATAATTCCCAAATGTTTCCTCCAATTTTTCGATTTTTCTATACATAATCCTCGTCATTCTTTGTACGGAGAGGTAATTACTTTCCCCCAGAAATAAATACATCTCCTCATAAATAATTTAATTCCGGTTTCCCCGCATAAATATTTTATTTTCATCCTTATTGGAATCATCTGCATTTATAATTTCCATATTTTTCCTTTAATTTCTCGATTTTTCTATACATAATCCTCGTCTTTCTTTGTACGGAGAGGTAATTACTTTCCCCCAGAAATAAATACATCTCCTCATATAAATAATTTAATTCCGGATTCTCCGCATAAATATTTTATTTTCATCCTTATTGGAATCATCTGCATTTATAATTTCCATATTTTTCCTTTAATTTCTCGATTTTTCTACAGGTAATCCTCTTCTTTTTTCTACGGAGAGGTATTTACTTACCCCCAGAAATAAATATATCTCCGCATATATAATTTATTTCCGTTTTCTTTATGATCAATCTGCACAAGACTTCCAATATATTTTCTGTTAGTATTTCGAAAATCTTCTTTCTCTATTTAACGGAGGGGCATTTACTTTCGACCAGAAATAAATGCATCTCCGCATAGGTATTTTATTTTCGTCCTTATTAGATGAATCTGCATTGGTCATTTCCACATTTTCCTTCAATTTCTCAATTTTTCTATAGATAATCCACTTCTTTCTTTGTACGGAGTGGTATTTACTTTCCCCCAGAAATAAATACATCTCAGCATAAATAATTTTTTTCCGTTTTCCTTATGATCAATCTTCACAAGACTTCACTTATATTTTCCATTGATATTTCAAAAATTTCCTTTCTCTATTTAACGGAGACGCATTTACGTTCTACCAGAAATAAATGCATATCCGCATAAATATTTTATTTTCTTCCTTATTGGATCAATCTGCTTTGATAATTACCAAATGTTTCCTCCAATTTCTCGATTTTTATACATAATCCTCGTCTTTCTTTGTACGGAGAGGTAATTACTTTCCCCCAGAAATAAATACATCTCCTCATAAATAATTTAATTCCGGTTTCTCCGCATAAATATTTTATTTTCACCCTTATTGGAATCATCTGCATTTATAATTTCCATATTTTTCCTTTAATTTCTCGATTTTTCTATACATAATAATCGTCTTTCTTTGTACGGAGAGGTATTTACTTTCCCCCAGAAATAAATACATCTCCGCTTAAATAATTTATCTCCGTTTTCTTTATCATCAGTTTGCACAAGATTTCCAATATATTTTCCATTGGTATTTCGAAAATCTTCTTTCTCTATTTCACATTTACTTTCGACCAGAAATAAATGCGTCTCCGCATAAATATTTTATTTTCGTCCTTATTGGAACAATCTGCATTGATAAATGTTTCCCCATAATTCTCCCAAATGTTTCCTTCAATTTCTCGATTTTTGTACAAATAATCCTCTTCTTTTTTCTACGAAGATGTATTTACTTTCCTCCAGAAATAACTACATCTCAACATAAATAATTTATTTCCGTTTTCTTTATGATTTTATGCATTAGACTTCCAAAATATTTTCTATTGACATTTCGAAAACCTTCTTTCTCTATTTCACGAATAGGCATTTATTTTCGACCAGAAATAAATGCATCTCCGCATAAATGTTTTATTTTCGTGCTTATTGGATCAATCTGCATTGCTCATTCATAAATTTTTCCTTCCATTTCTCGATTTTTCTATAGATAATTCTCTTCTTTCTTTGTACGGAGAGGTACTTACTTTCTCCCAGAAATAAATACATCTCCTCATAAATAATTTATTTCCGTATTCTCCGCATAAATATTTTATTTTCATCCTTACTGTAATCATCTGCATTGATAATTTCCATATTTTTCCTTTAATTTCTCGATTTTTATATAGGTAATTCTCTTCTTTTTTGTACGGAGAGGTATTTACTTTCCCCCAGAAATAAATATATCTCCGCATATATAATTTATTTCCGTTTTCTTTATGATAAAACTTTACAAGACTTCCAGTATATTTTCATTTTTTTCGAATATCCTCTTTCTCTATTTAACGGAGAAGCATTTACTTTCGACCAGAAATAAATGCATCTCCGCATAGATATTTTATTTTCGTCCTTATTGGATCAATCTGCATTGATCATTTCAACATTTTTCTTCAATTTCTCAATTTTTCTATAGATAATCCACTTCTTTCTTTGTACGGAGTGGTATTTATTTTCCCCCAGAAATAAATACATCTCAGCATAAATAGTTTATTTCCGTTTTCCTTATGATCAATCTTCACAAGACTTCACTTATATTTTCCATTGACATTTCAAAAATTTCCTTTCTCTATTTAACGGACAGGCGTTTACTTTCTACCAGAAATAAATGCATCTCCGCATAAATATTTTATTTTCTTCCTTATTGGATCAGTCTGCATTGATAATTCTTAAATGTTTCCTCCAATTTCTCGATTTTTCTATACATAATCCTCGTCATTCTTTGTACGGAGAGGTAATTACTTTCCCCCAGAAATAAATACATCTCCTCATATAAATAATTTAATTCCGGATTCTCCGCATAAATATTTTATTTTCATCCTTATTGGAATCATCTGTATTTATAATTTCCATATTTTTCCTTTAATTTCTCGATTTTTCTACAGGTAGTCCTCTTCTTTTTTGTACGGAGAGGTATTTACTTTCCCTCAGAAATAAATACATCTCTGCATATATAATTTATTTCCGATTTCTTTATGATCAAACTGCTCAAGTCTTCCAGTATATTTTCCGTTATCTCGGAAATCCTGTTTCTCTATTTAACGGAGAGAATTTACTTTTGACCAGAAATAAATGCATCTCCGCATAGAAATTTTATTTCCGTTTTCCTTATGATCAATCTTCACAAGACTTCCAATATATTTTCCATTGACATTTCAAAAATTTCCTTTCTCTATTTCACGGAGAGGCATTTACTTTCGACCAGAAATAAAAGCATCTCCGCATAAATATTTTATTTTCTTTCTTATTGGATCAATCTGCACTGTTCATTCCCATATTTTTTCTTTAGTTTCTCAATTTTTCTTTCGATAATCCTCTTGTTTCTTTGTATGAAGAGGTATTTACTTTCCCCCAGAAATAAATACATCTGCGCATAAATAGTTTATTTCCGTTTTCTTTATGATCAAACTGCACAAGACTTCCAGTATATTTTCCATTATTTCGAAAATCCTGTTTCTCTATTTCACGGAGAGGCATTTACTTTCGACCAGAAATAAATGCGTTTCCGCATAAATATTTTATTTTAGTCCTTATTGGAAACATCTGCATTGATAATTTCCGAATGTTTCCCTCAATTTCTCGATTTTTGCATAGATAATCCTCTTTTTTCTTTGTACGGAGAGGTATTTACTTTCCCCTAGAAATAAATACATCTCCGCATAAATAGTTTATTTCCGTTTTCCTTATGATCAATCTTCACAAGACTTCCAATATATTTTCCATTGACATTTCGAAAATCCTCTTTCTCTATTTAACGGAGAAGCATTTACTTTCGACCAGGAATAAATGCATCTCCGCATAAGTATTTTATTTTCGTCCATATTGGATTAATCTGCATCGATGATTCCGAAATTTTCCCTTCAATTTCTCCATTTTTGTATAGATAATCCTCTTCTTTCTTTGTACGGAGAGGTATTTATTTTCCCGCAGAAATAAATGCATCTCCACATAAATAATTCATTTCCATTTTCTTTATGATCATTCTGCACTTCTATTTTCTATTGACCTTTCGAAAATCTTCTTTCTCTATTTCACGGATAGGCATTTATTTTTGACCAGAAATAAATGGATCTCCGCATAAATGTTTTATTTTCGTCCTTATTGGTTCAATCTGCATTGATCATTCCTAAATTTTTCCTTCGATTTCTCGGTTTTTCTATAGATAATTCTCTTCTTTCTTTGTACGGAGAGGTTCTTACTTTACCCCAGAAATAAATACATCTCCTCATAAATAATCTATTTCCGTATTCTCCGCATAAATATTTTATTTTCATCCTTACTGGAATCATCTGCATTGATAATTTCCATATTTTTCCTTTAATTTCTCGATTTTTCTATAGGTAATCGTCTTCTTTTTCTTACGGAATCGATCGAATGTTTGAATTCTTTATGATCAATCTGCACAAGACTTCCACTATATTTTCCATTGACATTTCGAAAATTTACTTTCTCCACGGAGAGGCATTTACTTTCGACCAGAAATAAATGCATCTCCGATAAATATTTTATTTTCGTCCTTATTGGAATCATCTGCATTTATAATTTTCATATTTTTCCTTTAATTTCTCGATTTTTCTATAGGTAGTCGTCTTCTTTTTTGTACGGAGAGGTATTTACTATCCCTCAGAAATAAATACATCTCTGCATATATAATTTATTTCCGATTTCTTTATGATCAAACTGCTCAAGACTTCCAGTATATTTTCCATTCTTTCGGAAATCCTTTTTCTCTATTTCACGGTGAGGCATTTACGTTCGACCAGAAATAAATGCATCTCCGCATAAATATTTTATTTTCGTCCATATTTGATCAATCTGCATGGATCATTCCTAAATTTTTCCGTCAATTGTTACATTTTTGTACATGCAATTCTCTTCTTTCTTTCTACGAAGAGGTATTTACTTTCCCCCAGAAATAAATGCATTTGCGCATAAATAATTTACATCCATTATCATTATGATTACTTCCAATATATTTTATATTGACATTTCGAAAAACCTTCTTCCTCTATTACACGGAGAGGCATTTACTTTCGACCAGAAATAAATGCATCCCTGATAAATATTTTATTTTCGTCCTTATTGGCAACAACCTGCATTGATAGTTCCCATATTTTTCCTTTAATTTCTCGATTTTCTATAGGTAATCCTCTTCTTTTTTGTACGGAGAGATATTTACTTTCCCCCAGAAATATATATATCTCCGCATATATAATTTATTACCGTATTTTTATGATCAAACTGCACAAGACTTCCAGTATATTTTAATTATTTCGAAAAACCTCTTTCTCTATTTAACGGAGAGCATTTACTTTTGACCAGAAATAATTGCATTTCCGCATAGACATTTTATTTCCCTTTTCCTTATGATCAATCTTCACAAGACTTCCAACATATTTTCCATTGACATTTCAAAAATTTCCTTTCTCTATTTCACGGAGAGGCATTTACTTTCGACCAGAAATAAAAGCATCTCCGCATAAATATTTTATTTTCTTTCTTATTGGATTAATCTGCACTGTTCATTCCCATATTTTTTCTTTAGTTTCTCAATTTTTCTTTCGATAATCCCCTTGTTACTTTCTATGAAGAGGTATTTACTTTCCCCCAGAAATAAATACATCTGCGCATAAATAGTTTATTTCCGTTTTTTCTTTTATGATCAAACTGCACAAGACTTCCAGTATATTTTCCATTATTTCGAAAATCCTGTTTCTCTATTTCACGGAGAGGCATTTATTTTCATCAAGAAATAAATGCATCCCCGCATAAATATTTTATTTTCGTTCTTATTGGATCAATCAGCATTGATAATTCCCAATTTTTTCCTCCAATTTCTCGATTTTTCTATAGATAATCCTCGTCTTTCTTTGTACGGACAGGTATTTACTTTCCCCCAGAAATAAATACATCTCCGCTTAAATAATTTATCTCCGTATTCTTTATGATCAGTCTGCACAAGACTTCCAATATATTTTCCATTGGCATTTCGAAAATCTTCTTTCTCTACTTAACATTTACTTACGACCAGAAATAAATGCGTCTCCGCATAAATATTTTATTTTCGTCCTTATTGGAACAATCTGCATTGATAAATGTTTCCCCAAAATTCTCCCAAATGTTTCCTTCAATTTCTCGATTTTTGTACAGATAATCCTCTTCTTTTTTCTATGAAGATGTATTTACTTTCCTCCATTAATAACTACATCTCAACATAAATAATTTATTTCCGTTTTCTTTATGATATTATGCATTAGACTTCCAAAATATTTTCTATTGACATTTCGAAAATTTTCTTTCTCTATTTCACGGATAGGCATTTATTTTCGACCAGAAATAAATGCATCTCCGCATAAATGTTTTATTTTCGTGCTTATTGGATCAATCTGCATTGCTCATTCATAAATTTTTCCTTCCATTTCTGGATTTTTCTATAGATAATTCTCTTCTTTCTTTGTACGGAGAGGTACTTACTTTCCCACAGAAATAAATACATCTCCTCATAAATAATTTATTTCCGTATTCTCCGCATAAATATTTTATTTTCAGCTTTACTGAAATTATCTGCATTGATAATTTCCATGTTTTTCCTTAAATTTCTCGATTTTTATATAGGTAATCCTCTTCTTTTTTGTATGGAGAGGTATTTACTTTCCCCCAGAAATAAATATATCTCCGCATATATAATTTATTTCCGTTTTCTTTATGATAAAAATGCGCAAGACTTCCAGTATATTTGCATTTATTTCGAATATCCTCTTTCTCTATTTAACGGAGAGGCATTCACTTTCGACCAGAAATAAATGCATCTCCCCATAGATATTTTATTTTCGTCCTTATTGGATCAATCTGCATTGATCATTTCCACATTTTCCTTCAATTTCTCAATTTTTCTATAGATAATCCACTTCTTTCTTTGTACGGAGTGGTATTTACTTTCCCCAGAAATAAATACATCTCAGCATAAATAGTTTATTTCCGTTTTCCTTATGATCAATCTTCACAAGACTTCACTTATATTTTCCATTGACATTTCAAAAATTTCCTTTCTCTATTTAACGGAGAGGCATTTACTTTCTACCAGAAATAAATGCATCTCCGTATAAATATTTTATTTTCTTCCTTATTGGATCAATCTGCATTGATAATTCCCAAATGTTTCCTCCAATTTCTCGATTTTTCTATACATAATCCTCGTCTTTCTTTGTACGGAGAGGTAATTACTTTCCCCCAGAAATAAATACATCTCCTCATAAATAATTTAATTCCGGTTTCTCCGCATATATATTTTATTTTCATCCTTATTGGAATCATCTGCATTTATAATTTCCATATTTTTCCTTTAATTTCTCGATTTTTCTATAGGTAGTCCTCTTCTTTTTTGTACGGAGAGGTATTTACTATCCCTCAGAAATAAATACATCTCTGCATATATAATTTATTTCCGATTTCTTTATGATCAAACTGCTCGAGCCTTCCAGTATATTTTCCATTATTTTGGAAATCCTTTTTCTCTATTTCACGGTGAGGCATTTACGTTCGACCAGAAATAAATGCATCTCCGCATAAATATTTTATTTTCGTCCATATTTGATCAATCTGCATGGATCATTCCTAAATTTTTCCGTCAATTGTTACATTTTTGTACAGACAATTCTCTTCTTTCTTTCTACGAAGAGGTATTTACTTTCCCCCAGAAATAAATGCATTTGCGCATAAATAATTTACATCCATTATCATTATGATCAAACTGCACAAGACTTCCAATATATTTTATATTGACATTTCGAAAAACCTTCTTCCTTTATTACACGGAGAGGCATTTACTTTCGACCAGAAATAAATGCATCCCCGATAAATATTTCATTTTCGTCCTTATTGGCAACAACCTGCATTGATAGTTCCCATATTTTTCCTTTAATTTCTCGATTTTTCTATAGGTAATCCTCTTCTTTTTTGTACGGAGAGGTATTTACTTTCCCCCAGAAATATATATATATCTCCGCATATATAATTTATTACCGTTTTTTTATGATCAAACTGCACAAGACTTCCAGTATATTTTAATTATTTCGAAAATCCTCTTTCTCTATTTAACGGAGAGCATTTACTTTTGACCAGAAATAATTGCATTTCCGCATAGACATTTTATTTCCGTTTTCCTTATGATCAATCTTCACAAGAGTTCCAATATATTTTCCATTGACATTTCAAAAATTTCCTTTCTCTATTTCACGGAGAGGCATTTACTTTCGACCAGAAATAAAAGCATCTCCGCATAAATATTTTATTTTCTTCCTTATTGAATTAATCTGCACTGTTCATTCCCATATTTTTTCTTTAGTTTCTCAATTTTTCTTTCGATAATCCCCTTGTTACTTTGTATGAAGAGGTATTTACTTTCCCCAAGAAATAAATACATCTGAACATAAATAATTCACTTCCGTTTTCTTTATGATCGTTCTGCACCAGATTTCCAATAAGTTTTCAGTTTCCATTATATTTTCCATTGACACTTAGCCAGTCCTCATCTTCTATTTAAAGGAGAGGTATTTACTTTGGACCTGAAATAAATGCATCTCCGTGCATAATAATTTCATTTTCGTCTTCGTTGGAATCAACCTGCTTGACTTTTTCCTGTATTTAACCGAAATCCATTTTAAAGCATTTTTTTTTACTATCACATTCCTTTTGTGCAAATTACAGTTAAATTTTTTTTTCTAATAAAAAAGACTGTATGAACATGATAAATGAAGTTTGGGAATTGTTACAGCAGCATACGCTCATTTGATGTTGGAGAAAACTTGCTCCACGTTTAGCTACTAAAACGAACAAAAGCTTTATGGGTTAAAAAGATAACGATGCTGCCGATTTGGAATCAGTATTTATTAAAATACCTGGTTGTGATGGCTGTGATATTTCAGAAATAAATGATTGACTAAATTGTTACTCAAATGATTCCGGATTTCATTTTCATATATTGAGCTATGAAGAAATCATTTACGATATCCGAGGAACACGTGCTGATCAAAGCGAAGAAGGGGACAACGTTATGAGCGAAGAATACGAAAAAATTACAATCTGAAGTTTTTGAATGTTTTGAAAAGTTTGGCATGGTTTTAGCAGCAGAAAGTCTGTGATACTGGTTAATTAATAGTATTAAAAAAACTTCGTGACTGATCTGCAAAGCAAAGGCAATCGAAACTGCGACAACCAAAACTTTGTTTCAAACACTTTTGAAATATGTAAAAGTTACTTAATTTCTAAATTTAAATTCAGATAATTTATTCGTGTAGCTAGTTTGCTGTGTCGTTATTTTTATTAAGCACTTGTTACTATGATAAGAAATAGCACGTATATTTGACATTAATCTTAAAATTGAAGCATTCTCGATCATCCGAAAATTTCGATTTTCTAATAGATGGTCGGTCCAAATTACTTCGGATAATCGAGATTCTACTGTAATTAGGATTTTAACTCCGTGTTTTCAAGAAAAGTATATGCCTTAGGATAGGACTTACCTTGGTACACAGTGATATTCTTCGTCTAACTGGAGAAGCGAATCATAGCACAGTCCAGTCAGCAATAGAGTCAAATTGAAAGACATGGTGCGGATTCACAAAGATGGGCGAAACTCTTCAACAAGTCACAACACTTAGTCCATATACATCGGGTACCGTGGAGAATAATAAGAAATAATTTCCGGGCCCTAAAATTCCTTTTGCAAATTAAAATTTATTGTCCCTCAAGCTACTACTCATTTAAGATACATTTGACTATTTTTGCGCGAAAAAATTTAATTGTTGGATATAACTGGTACGATTGTTGTGCTATTGATCAATTTAATGTGACTGTTATTTTTGCAGTGTTATAGAACACAAAAATGCATTCATAAGAAAATAACCTACTCATCTGAAGTGCAGTTGCTTTGCAAGTATAATTCATTGTTAGAAAGAACTTTCCGTTGTTTACCCAATTGTTGAACTAAACGCGATTGTTGTTAGAATGTTTTATTGAACTACCTTTTTGTATGTGTATTGTCTAAATCTTGGAACGTTAATTTTACACGCTTCTAATTAAGCTATTTATCGAAACTTTGGCAAACGTATAGAGCTTGAATGACAGTACAAAAAAAAAAAAAAAAAATGGTATTTTTATTGCCACAGAAATAAATGCATCTCGGCATAAATAATTTATTTCTGTTTTCCATATGATCAATCTGCCCAGGACTCCCAATATATTTTCCATTGACATTTCGAAAATCCTCTTTCTCTATTTAACGGAGAGGCATTTGCTTTCGACCAGAAATAAATGCATCGCCGCATAAATATTTTATTTTCTTCCTTATTGGATCAATCAGCATTCATCATGCAATCTTCACTGCATGAATTTGCATTGACTTCAGATTCTCCATTTTGGTTTAGATAATACTCTTATTTCTTTTTTCGGAGAGGTATTTACTGTCCCCCAGAAATAAATACATCTCCGCTTAAATAATTTATTTCCGTTTTCATTATGATCTATCTGCACAACACTTCCAATATATTTTCCATTGGCATTCCGAAAATTTACTTTCCCCACGAGGAGGCATTTACTTTCGACCAGAAATGAATGCATTTCCGCATTAATATTTTATTTTCGTCTTTATTGAAACAATCTGCATTGATAATTCCGAAATGTTTCCATGTATTTCTCGATTTTTCTATAGGTAATCCTCGTCTTTCTTTGTATGAAGAGGTATTTAATTGTATTTACTTTCCCCTAGAAATAAACACATCTCCGCATAAATAGATTACTTCCGTTTTCCTTATGATCAATTTTCACAAGACTTCAAATATATTTTCCATTGACATTTCGAAAATATTCATTCTATATTTAACGGAAAGACATTTACTTTCGACCAGAAATAAATGCATCTCCGCATAAATATTTTATTTTCGTCCTTATTGGAACAAACTGCATTGATAATTCCCAAATGTTTCCTTCAATTTCTCGATTTTTCTATAGATAATCCTCTTCTTTTTTTGTACGGAGATGTATTTTTTTCCTACCAGAAATAAATAAATCTGCGCATAAATAGTTTATTTCAATTTTCCTTATGATCAATCTTCACAAGATTTCCAATATAATTTCCATTGACATTTCGAAAATCCTCTTTCTCTATTTAGCGAGAGGCATTTACTTTCGTCCGTAAATAAGTGCATCTCCGCATAAATATTTAACTTTCGTTGTTTACTGGATCAATCTGCATTTATCGTTCCCAAAATTTTCCTTCAATTTCTCCATTTTTGTATAGATAATCCTCTTCTTTCTTTGTACGGAGAGGTATTTACTTTCTCCCAGAAATAAATGCTTCTCCGCTTAAATAGTTTATTTCTGTTTTCCTTATAATCAATATTCACAAGACTTTCAGAATATTTTCCACTGATATTTCGATATTCCTCTTTCTCCCATTAACGGAGAGGCATTTACTTTCGTCTAGAAGTAACTGCATCTCCGCATAAGTACTTTATTTTAGTCCTTATTGGATCAATCAGCATTCATCATGCAATCTTCACTGGATGAATTTGCATTGACTTCAGATTCTCCATTTTGATTTAGATAATCCTCTTATTTCTTTTTATGGAGAGGTATTTTCTTTGCCCAAGAAATAAATGCATCTCCTCATAAATAATTTATTTCCGTTTTCCTTACGATCAATCTGCCAATGACTTCAGTCATGTTTTTCCACTGACTTTTCGATAATCCTATTTCTCTATTTAAGGGAGAGGCATTTACTGTAGTCCAGAAATAAATGCATTTCGGCATAAATATTTTATTTTCGTCCTTATTGGATCAATATGCATTCATCATGCAATCATCGTTGGATCATGCTGCATTGACTTCAGATTCCCCATTTATGTTTATATAATCCTCTCCTTTCTTTTTACGGAGAGGTATTTTCTTTGCCCAAGAAATAAATGCATCTCCGCATAAATAATTTATTTCCGTTTTCCTTATGATCAATCTTCTCAAGACTTCCAATATATTTTCCATTGACATTTCGAAAATTATTTTCTCTATTTCACGGAGAGGCATTTAATTTCGACCAGAAATAAATGCATCTCCGCATAAATATTTTATTTTCGTCCTTATTGGAACAATCTGCATTGATAATTCCCAAATGTTTCCATCAATTTCTCGATGTTTCTATAGATATTCCTCGTCTTCCTTTGTAAGGAGAGGTATTTATTTTCCTACAGAAATAAATACATCTCCGCTTAAATAATTTTTTTCCGTTATCTTAATGATCAATATTCACAAGATTTCCAATATTTTTTCCATTGACATATCGGAAATTCTCTTTTTCTATTTCACGGAGAGGCATTTAATTTCGGACAGAAATAAATGCATCTCCGCATAAATATTTCATTTTCGTCCTTATTGGATCAATCTGCATTGATCATTCATAAATTTTCCTTTAATTTCTCAATTTTTCTATTGATAATCCTCTTTTTTCTTTGTACGGAGAGGTATTTACTTTCCCACAGAAATAAATAGATCTGCGCATAAATAATTTATTTCCGTTTTTCTTATGATCAATATTCACAAGACTTCCAATATATTTTCCATGGACATTTCGAAAATCCTCTTTCTCTATTTAACGGAGAGGCATTTACTTTCGACCAGAAATATATGCATCTCCGCATAAATATTCTATCTTCGTCCTTATTGGAACCATCTGCATTGATAATTCCCAAATGTTTCCATCAATTTCTCGAATTTTCTATAGATAATCCTCGTCTTTCTTTGTACGGAGGGGTATTTACTTTCCCCCAGAAATAAATACATCTCCGCTTAAATAATTTTTTTACGTTTTCTTTATGATCAGTCTGCACAAGACGTCCAATATATATTCCATTGACATTTCGAAAATTTACTTTCTCTATTTCACGGAGAGGCACTTACTTTCGACCAGAAATAAATACATCTCAGATTAAATATTTTATTTTCGTCCTTTTTGGATCAATCTGCACATATCGTTCCCAAATGTTTCCTTCAATTTCTCGATTTTTCTATAGATAATCCTCGTCTTTCTTTGTACGGAGATATATTTACTTTCACCAGAAATAAATACATCTCCGCTTAAATAATTTTTTTTCCATTTTCTTTATGATCGATCTTCTCAAGATTTCCAATATATTTTCCACTGATATTTTGAATATCCTCTTTCTCTATTTAACGGAGAATTCTCCGCATAAATATTTAATTTTCATCGTTTATTGGATGAATCTGCATTGATCGTTCCCAAATTTTTCCTTCAATTTCTCCATTTTTGTATAGACAATCCTCTTCTTTCTTTGAACGGAGAGGTATTTACTTTCCCCAAGAAATAAATGCATCTCCGCATAAATCGTTTATTTCCTTTTTTCCTTATGATCAATCTTCACAAGACTTTCAGAATATTTTCCACTGATATTTCGATATTAATCTTTCTCTATTTAAAGGAGAGGCATTTACTTTCGTCCAGTAGTAAATGCATCTCCGCATAAGTATTTTATTTTCGTCCTTATTGGATCAATCAGCATTCATCATCCAATCTTCACTGGATGAATTTGCATTGACTTCAGATTCTCATATTGGTTTAGATTATCCTCTTATTTTTTTACGGAGAGGTTTTTCTTTGCCCCAGAAATAAATGCATCTCCGCATAAATAATTTATTTCCTTCAGATCAATTTACAAAAATCTTCCAATATATTTTCCATTATTTCGAAAAGCCTCTTTCTCTATTTAACTGAGAGGCATTTACTTTCGTCCGGCAATAAATGCATCTCCGCATAAATATTTTATTTTCGTCCTTGTTGGATATATCTGCATTGATCAATCCCAAATTTTCCCTTCAATTTCTCCATTTTAATATAGATAGTCCTCTTCTTTCTTTGTACGGAGAGGTATTTTCTTTTCCCCAGACATAAATGCATCTCCGCATAAATAGTTTATTTCCGTTTTCCTTATGATCAAACTTCGCAAAACTTCCAATATATTTTCCAATGACATTTCGAAAATCTACTTTCTCTATTTAACGGAGAGAAATTTACTTTCAACCAGAAATAAATGCATCTCCTCATAAATATATTTTTTCGTCCTCATTGGAACAAACTGTTTTGATAATTCACACATGTTTCATTCAATTTCTCGATTTTGCTATAGATAATCGTTTTTCTTTGTACGGAGAGGTATTTACTTTCCCCCAGAAATAAATACATATCCGCATAAATAATTTATCTCCGTTTTCTTTATGATCAATCTGCACAAGACTCCCAATATATTTTCCATTGACATTTCGAAAATGTACTTTCTATACTTCACGGAGAGGCATTTACTTTCGACCAGAAATAAATGCATCTCCGCATAGATATTTTATTTTCGTCTTTATTTGATAAAACTGCATTGATCATTCCCATATTTTTCCTTCAATTTCTATATTTACCTATCGATAATCCTCTTCTTTCTTTACACGGAGAGGTATTTACTTTCTCCCAGAAATAAATACATCAACGCTTAAATAGTTTATTACCGTTTTACTTATAATCAATCTTCACAAGACTTCCAATATATTTTCCATTGATATTTCGAAAATCTTCTTTCTCTATTTAACGGAGAGGCATTTACTTTCCCCCAGAAATAAATGCATCTCCACATAAATATTTTATTTCCGTCCTTACTCGATCCATCTCCATTGATCACGCCCAAATTTTTCCTTCAATTTCTCTATTTTTCTATAGATAATCCTTTTCTTTCTTTCTACGAAGAGGTATTTATTTTCTCCCAGAAATAAATGCATCTCCGCACAAATGTTTTATTTTCGTGCTTATTGGATCAATCTGCATTGCTCATTCATAAATTTGTCACGGTTGTTCTATAGATAATTCTCTTCTTTCTTTGTACGGAGAGGTACTTACTTTCCCCCAGAAATAAATACATCTCCTCATAAATAATTTATTTCCGTATTCTCCGCATAAATATTTTATTTTCATCCTTACAGGAATCATCTGCATTGATAATTTCCATATTTTTCCTTTAATTTCTCGATTTTTATACAAGTAATCCTCAGCTTTTTTGTACGGAGAGGCATTTACTTTCCCCCAGAAATAAATATATCTCCGCATATATAATTTATTTCTGTTTTCTTTATGATAAAACTGCGCAAGACTTCCAGTATATTTTCATTTATTTCGAATATCCTCTTTCTCTATTTAACGGAGAGGCATTTACTTTCGACCAGAAATAAATGCACCTCCGCATAGATATTTTATTTTCGTCCTTATTGGATCAATCTGCATTGATCATTTCCACATTTTTCTTCAATTTCTCAATTTTTCTATAGATAATCCACTTCTTTCTTTGTACGGAGTGGTATTTACTTTCCCCCAGAAATAAATACATCTCAGCATAAATAGTTTATTTCCGTTTTCCTTATGATCAATCTTCACAAGACTTCACTTATATTTTCCACTGACATTTCAAAAATTTCCTTTCTCTATTTAACGGAGAGGCATTTACTTTCTACCAGAAATAAATGCATCTCCGCATAAATATTTTAATTTCTTCCTTATTGGATCAATCTGCATTGATATTTCCCAAATGTTTCCTCCAATTTCTCGATTTTTCTATACATAATCCTCGTCTTTCTTTGTACGGAGAGGTAATTACTTTCCCCCAGAAATAAATACATCTCCGCATAGATATTTTATTTTCGTCCTTATTGGATCAGTCTGCATTGATCATTTCCACATTTTTCTTCAATTTCTCAATTTTTCTATAGATAATCCACTTCTTTCTTTGTACGGAGTGGTATTTACTTTCCCCCAGAAATAAATACATCTCAGCATAAATAGTTTATTTCCGTTTTCCTTATGATCAATCTTCACATGACTTCACTTATATTTTCCACTGACATTTCAAAAATTTCCTTTCTCTATTTAACGGAGAGGCATTTACTTTCTACCAGAAATAAATGCATCTCCGCATAAATATTTTATTTTCTTCCTTATTGGATCAATCTGCATTGATAATTCCCAAACGTTTCCTCCAATTTCTCGATTTTTCTATACATAATCCTCGTCTTTCTTTGTACGGAGAGGTAATTACTTTCCCCCAGAAATAAATACATCTCTTCATAAAAAATTTAATTCCGGTTTCTCCGCATAAATAATTTATTTTCATCCTTATTAGAATCATCTGCATTTATAATTTCCATATTTTTCCTTTAATTTCTCGATTTTTCTATAGGTAGTCCTCTTCTTTTTTTTACGGAGAGGTATTTACTTTCCCTCAGAAATAAATACATCTCTGCATATATAATTTATTTCCGATTTCTTTATGATTAAACTGCTCAAGACTTCCAGTATATTTTCCATTATTTCGGAAATCCTCTTTCTATATTTCACGGTGAGGCATTTACGTTCGACCAGAAATAAATGCATCTCCGCATAAATATTTTATTTTCGTCCATATTTGATCAATCTGCATGGATCATTCCTAAATTTTTCTGTGAATTGTTACATTTTTGTAAAGACAATTCTCTTCTTTCTTTCTACGAAGAGGTATTTACTTTCCCCCAGAAATAAATGCATCTCGCATAAAAAATTTACATCCATTATCATTATGATCAGTCTGCACAAGACTTCCAATATATTTTCCATTGGCATTTCGAAAATCTTCTTTCTCTATTTAACATTTACTTACGACCAGAAATAAATGCGTCTCCGCATAAATATTTTATTTTCGTCCTTATTGGAACAATCTGCATTGATAAATGTTTCCCCAAAATTCTCCCAAATGTTTCCTTCAATTTCTCGATTTTTGTACAGATAATCCTCTTCTTTTTTCTACGAAGATGTATTTACTTTCCTCCAGAAATAACTACATCTCAACGTAAATAATTTATTTCCGTTTTCTTTATGATATTATGCATTAGACTTCCAAAATATTTTCTATTGACATTTCGAAAATTTTCTTTCTCTATTTCACGGATGGGCATTTACTTTCGACCAGAAATAAAAGCATCTCCGCATAAATATTTTATTTTCATTCTTATTGGATTAATCTGCACTGTTCATTCCCATATTTTTTCTTTAGTTTCTCAATTTTTCTTTCGATAATCCTCTTGTTTCTTTGTATGAAGAGGTATTTACTTTCCCCAAGAAATAAATACATCTGCACATAAATAGTTTATTTCCGTTTTCTTTATGATCAAACTGCACAAGACTTCCAGTATATTTTCCATTATTTCGAAAATCCTGTTTCTCTATTTCACGGAGAGGCGTTTACTTTCGACCAGAAATAAATGCATCTCCGCATAAATATTTTATTTTCGTCCATATTTGATCAATCTGCATTGATTATTCCTAAATGTTTCCGTCAATTTTTACATTTTTGTATAGATAATCCTCTTCTTTCTTTCTACAAAGAGGTATTTACTATCCCCAGAAATAAATACATCTGCGCATATATAATTTATTTCCGTTTTCTTTATGATCAATCTGCACGAGACTCCCAAAATATTTTCCATTGACATTTAGAAATTCTTCTTCCTCTATTTCACGGAGAGGCATTTACTTTCGACCAGAAATAAATGCGTCTCCGCATAAATATTTTATTTTCGCCCTTATTGGAACAATCTGCATTGATAATTTCCAAATGTTTCCTTCCATTTCTCGATTTTTCTATAGATAATACTCTTCTTTCTTTGTACGGAGAGGTATTTACTTTCTCCAAGAAATAAATACATCTGCGCATAAATAGTTTATTTCCGTTTTCCTTATGATCAATCTGCACAAGACTTCCATTATATTTTCCATTTACATTTCGAAAATCCTCTTTCTCTATTTAACAGAGAGCAATTACTTTCGGCCAGAAATAAATGCATCTCCGCATAAATATTTTATTTTGGTCCATATTTGATCAATCTGCAAGGATCATTCCTAAATTTTTCCGTCAATTGTTACATTTTTGTACAGACAATTCTCTTCTTTCTTTCTAGGAAGAGGTATTTACTTTCCCCCAGAAATAAATGCATTTGCGCATAAATAATTTACATCCATTATCATTATGATCAAACTGCACAAGACTTCCAATATATTTTATATTGACATTTCGAAAAACCTTCTTCCTCTATTACACGGAGAGGCATTTACTTTTGACCAGAAATAAATGCATCTCCGCATAAGTATTTAATTTTCGTCATTTATTGGATCAATCTGCATTGATCATTCCCAAATTTTTCCTTTAATTTCACCATTTTTGTATAGATAATCCTCTTTTTTCTTTGTACGGAGAGGTATTTACTTTCCCCCAGAAACAAATACATCTCCGCATAAATAGTTTATTTCCGTTTTCCTTATGATCAATCTTCACAAGACATCCAATATATTTTCCATTGACATTTCGAAAATCCTCTTTCTCTATTTAACGGAGAAGCATTTACTTTCGACCAGAAATAAATGCATCTCCGCATAAGTATTTTATTTTCGTCCATATTGGATTAATCATTGATCATTCCGAAATATTCTCTTCAGTTTCTCCAATTTTTGTATAGATAATCCTCTTCTTTCTTTGTACGAGAGGTATTTACTTTCCCCCAGAAATAAATGCATCTGAACATAAATAATTCACTTCCGTTTTCTTTATGATCGTTCTGCACCAGATTTCCAATAAGTTTTCAGTTTCCATTATATTTTCCATTGACACTTAGCCAGTCCTCATCTTCTATTTAAAGGAGAGGTATTTACTTTGGACCTGAAATAAATGCATCTCCGTGCATAATAATTTCATTTTCGTCTTCGTTGGAATCAACCTGCTTGACTTTTTCCTGTATTTAACCGAAATCCATTTTAAAGCATTTTTTTTTACTATCACATTCCTTTTGTGCAAATTACAGTTAAATTTTTTTTTCTAATAAAAAAGACTGTATGAACATGATAAATGAAGTTTGGGAATTATTACAGCAGCATACGCTCATTTGATGTTGGAGAAAACTTGCTCCACGTTTAGCTACTAAAACGAACAAAAGCTTTATGGGTTAAAAAGATAACGATGCTGCCGATTTGGAATCAGTATTTATTAAAATACCTGGTTGTGATGGCTGTGATATTTCAGAAATAAATGATTGACTAAATTGTTACTCAAATGATTCCGGATTTCATTTTCATATATTGAGCTATGAAGAAATCATTTACGATATCCGAGGAACACGTGCTGATCAAAGCGAAGAAGGGGACAACGTTATGAGCGAAGAATACGAAAAAATTACAATCTGAAGTTTTTGAATGTTTTGAAAAGTTTGGCATGGTTTTAGCAGCAGAAAGTCTGTGATACTGGTTAATTAATAATATTAAAAAAACTTCGTGACTGATCTGCAAAGCAAAGGCAATCGAAACTGCGACAACCAAAACTTTGTTTCAAACACTTTTGAAATATGTAAAAGTTACTTAATTTCTAAATTTAAATTCAGATAATTTATTCGTGTAGCTAGTTTGCTGTGTCGTTATTTTTATTAAGCACTTGTTACTATGATAAGAAATAGCACGTATATTTGACATTAATCTTAAAATTGAAGCATTCTCGATCATCCGAAAATTTCGATTTTCTAATAGATGGTCGGTCCAAATTACTTCGGATAATCGAGATTCTACTGTAATTAGGATTTTAACTCCGTGTTTTCAAGAAAAGTATATGCCTTAGGATAGGACTTACCTTGGTACACAGTGATATTCTTCGTCTAACTGGAGAAGCGAATCATAGCACAGTCCAGTCAGCAATAGAGTCAAATTGAAAGACATGGTGCGGATTCACAAAGATGGGCGAAACTCTTCAACAAGTCACAACACTTAGTCCATATACATCGGGTACCGTGGAGAATAATAAGAAATAATTTCCGGGCCCTAAAATTCCTTTTGCAAATTAAAATTTATTGTCCCTCAAGCTACTACTCATTTAAGATACATTTGACTATTTTTGCGCGAAAAAATTTAATTGTTGGATATAACTGGTACGATTGTTGTGCTATTGATCAATTTAATGTGACTGTTATTTTTGCAGTGTTATAGAACACAAAAATGCATTCATAAGAAAATAACCTACTCATCTGAAGTGCAGTTGCTTTGCAAGTATAATTCATTGTTAGAAAGAACTTTCCGTTGTTTACCCAATTGTTGAACTAAACGCGATTGTTGTTAGAATGTTTTATTGAACTACCTTTTTGTATGTGTATTGTCTAAATCTTGGAACGTTAATTTTACACGCTTCTAATTAAGCTATTTATCGAAACTTTGGCAAACGTATAGAGCTTGAATGACAGTACAAAAAAAAAAAAAAAAAAAATGGTATTTTTATTGCCACAGAAATAAATGCATCTCGGCATAAATAATTTATTTCTGTTTTCCATATGATCAATCTGCCCAGGACTCCCAATATATTTTCCATTGACATTTCGAAAATCCTCTTTCTCTATTTAACGGAGAGGCATTTGCTTTCGACCAGAAATAAATGCATCGCCGCATAAATATTTTATTTTCTTCCTTATTGGATCAATCAGCATTCATCATGCAATCTTCACTGCATGAATTTGCATTGACTTCAGATTCTCCATTTTGGTTTAGATAATACTCTTATTTCTTTTTTCGGAGAGGTATTTACTGTCCCCCAGAAATAAATACATCTCCGCTTAAATAATTTATTTCCGTTTTCATTATGATCTATCTGCACAAGACTTCCAATATATTTTCCATTGGCATTCCGAAAATTTACTTTCCCCACGAGGAGGCATTTACTTTCGACCAGAAATGAATGCATTTCCGCATTAATATTTTATTTTCGTCTTTATTGAAACAATCTGCATTGATAATTCCGAAATGTTTCCATGTATTTCTCGATTTTTCTATAGGTAATCCTCGTCTTTCTTTGTATGAAGAGGTATTTAATTGTATTTACTTTCCCCTAGAAATAAACACATCTCCGCATAAATAGATTACTTCCGTTTTCCTTATGATCCATTTTCACAAGACTTCAAATATATTTTCCATTGACATTTCGAAAATATTCTTTCTATATTTAACGGAAAGACATTTACTTTCGACCAGAAATAAATGCATCTCCGCATAAATATTTTATTTTCGTCCTTATTGGAACAAACTGCATTGATAATTCCCAAATGTTTCCTTCAATTTCTCGATTTTTCTATGGATAATCCTCTTCTTTTTTTGTACGGAGATGTATTTTTTTCCTACCAGAAATAAATATATCTGCGCATAAATAGTTTATTTCAATTTTCCTTATGATCAATCTTCACAAGATTTCCAATATAATTTCCATTGACATTTCGAAAATCCTCTTTCTCTATTTAGCGAGAGGCATTTACTTTCGTCCGTAAATAAGTGCATCTCCGCATAAATATTTAACTTTCGTTGTTTACTGGATCAATCTGCATTTATCGTTCCCAAAATTTTCCTTCAATTTCTCCATTTTTGTATAGATAATCCTCTTCTTTCTTTGTACGGAGAGGTATTTACTTTCTCCCAGAAATAAATGCATCTCCGCTTAAATAGTTTATTTCTGTTTTCCTTATAATCAATATTCACAAGACTTTCAGAATATTTTCCACTGATATTTCGATATTCCTCTTTCTCCCATTAACGGAGAGGCATTTACTTTCGTCTAGAAGTAACTGCATCTCCGCATAAGTACTTTATTTTAGTCCTTATTGGATCAATCAGCATTCATCATGCAATCTTCACTGGATGAATTTGCATTGACTTCAGATTCTCCATTTTGATTTAGATAATCCTCTTATTTCTTTTTATGGAGAGGTATTTTCTTTGCCCAAGAAATAAATGCATCTCCTCATAAATAATTTATTTCCGTTTTCCTTACGATCAATCTGCCAATGACTTCAGTCATGTTTTTCCACTGACTTTTCGATAATCCTATTTCTCTATTTAAGGGAGAGGCATTTACTGTAGTCCAGAAATAAATGCATTTCGGCATAAATATTTTATTTTCGTCCTTATTGGATCAATATGCATTCATCATGCAATCATCGTTGGATCATGCTGCATTGACTTCAGATACCCCATTTATGTTTATATAATCCTCTCCTTTCTTTTTACGGAGAGGTATTTTCTTTGCCCAAGAAATAAATGCATCTCCGCATAAATAATTTATTTCCGTTTTCCTTATGATCAATCTTCTCAAGACTTCCAATATATTTTCCATTGACATTTCGAAAATTATTTTCTCTATTTCACGGAGAGGCATTTAATTTCGACCAGAAATAAATGCATCTCCGCATAAATATTTTATTTTCGTCCTTATTGGAACAATCTGCATTGATAATTCCCAAATGTTTCCATCAATTTCTCGATGTTTCTATAGATATTCCTCGTCTTTCTTTGTAAGGAGAGGTATTTATTTTCCTACAGAAATAAATACATCTCCGCTTAAATAATTTTTTTCCGTTATCTTAATGATCAATATTCACAAGATTTCCAATATTTTTTCCATTGACATATCGGAAATTCTCTTTTTCTATTTCACGGAGAGGCATTTAATTTCGGCCAGAAATAAATGCATCTCCGCATAAATATTTCGTTTTCGTCCTTATTGGATCAATCTGCATTGATCATTCATAAATTTTCCTTTAATTTCTCAATTTTTCTATTGATAATCCTCTTTTTTCTTTGTACGGAGAGGTATTTACTTTCCCACAGAAATAAATAGATCTGCGCATAAATAATTTATTTCCGTTTTTCTTATGATCAATATTCACAAGACTTCCAATATATTTTCCATGGACATTTCGAAAATCCTCTTTCTCTATTTAACGGAGAGGCATTTACTTTCGACCAGAAATATATGCATCTCCGCATAAATATTCTATCTTCGTCCTTATTGGAACCATCTGCATTGATAATTCCCAAATGTTTCCATCAATTTCTCGAATTTTCTATAGATAATCCTCGTCTTTCTTTGTACGGAGGGGTATTTACTTTCCCCCAGAAATAAATACATCTCCGCTTAAATAATTTTTTTACGTTTTCTTTATGATCAGTCTGCACAAGACTTCCAATATATATTCCATTGACATTTCGAAAATTTACTTTCTCTATTTCACGGAGAGGCACTTACTTTCGACCAGAAATAAATACATCTCAGATTAAATATTTTATTTTCGTCCTTTTTGGATCAATCTGCACATATCGTTCCCAAATGTTTCCTTCAATTTCTCGATTTTTCTATAGTTAATCCTCGTCTTTCTTTGTACGGAGATATATTTACTTTCACCAGAAATAAATACATCTCCGCTTAAATAATTTTTTTTCCATTTTCTTTATGATCGATCTTCTCAAGATTTCCAATATATTTTCCACTGATATTTTGAATATCCTCTTTCTCTATTTAACGGAGAATTCTCCGCATAAATATTTAATTTTCATCGTTTATTGGATGAATCTGCATTGATCGTTCCCAAATTTTTCCTTCAATTTCTCCATTTTTGTATAGACAATCCTCTTCTTTCTTTGAACGGAGAGGTATTTACTTTCCCCAAGAAATAAATGCATCTCCGCATAAATCGTTTATTTCCTTTTTTCCTTATGATCAATCTTCACAAGACTTTCAGAATATTTTCCACTGATATTTCGATATTAATCTTTCTCTATTTAAAGGAGAGGGATTTACTTTCGTCCAGTAGTAAATGCATCTCCGCATAAGTATTTTATTTTCGTCCTTATTGGATCAATCAGCATTCATCATCCAATCTTCACTGGATGAATTTGCATTGACTTCAGATTCTCATATTGGTTTAGATTATCCTCTTATTTTTTTACGGAGAGGTTTTTCTTTGCCCCAGAAATAAATGCATCTCCGCATAAATAATTTATTTCCTTCAGATCAATTTACAAAAATCTTCCAATATATTTTCCATTATTTCGAAAAGCCTCTTTCTCTATTTAACTGAGAGGCATTTACTTTCGTCCGGCAATAAATGCATCTCCGCATAAATATTTTATTTTCGTCCTTGTTGGATATATCTGCATTGATCAATCCCAAATTTTCCCTTCAATTTCTCCATTTTAATATAGATAGTCCTCTTCTTTCTTTGTACGGAGAGGTATTTTCTTTTCCCCAGACATAAATGCATCTCCGCATAAATAGTTTATTTCCGTTTTCCTTATGATCAAACTTCGCAAAACTTCCAATATATTTTCCAATGACATTTCGAAAATCTACTTTCTCTATTTAACGGAGAGAAATTTACTTTCAACCAGAAATAAATGCATCTCCTCATAAATATATTTTTTCGTCCTCATTGGAACAAACTGTTTTGATAATTCACACATGTTTCATTCAATTTCTCGATTTTGCTATAGATAATCGTTTTTCTTTGTACGGAGAGGTATTTACTTTCCCCCAGAAATAAATACATATCCGCATAAATAATTTATCTCCGTTTTCTTTATGATCAATCTGCACAAGACTCCCAATATATTTTCCATTGACATTTCGAAAATGTACTTTCTATACTTCACGGAGAGGCATTTACTTTCGACCAGAAATAAATGCATCTCCGCATAGATATTTTATTTTCGTCTTTATTTGATAAAACTGCATTGATCATTCCCATATTTTTCCTTCAATTTCTATATTTACCTATCGATAATCCTCTTCTTTCTTTACACGGAGAGGTATTTACTTTCTCCCAGAAATAAATACATCAACGCTTAAATAGTTTATTACCGTTTTACTTATAATCAATCTTCACAAGACTTCCAATATATTTTCCATTGATATTTCGAAAATCTTCTTTCTCTATTTAACGGAGAGGCATTTACTTTCCCCCAGAAATAAATGCATCTCCACATAAATATTTTATTTCCGTCCTTACTCGATCCATCTCCATTGATCACGCCCAAATTTTTCCTTCAATTTCTCTATTTTTCTATAGATAATCCTTTTCTTTCTTTCTACGAAGAGGTATTTATTTTCTCCCAGAAATAAATGCATCTCCGCACAAATGTTTTATTTTCGTGCTTATTGGATCAATCTGCATTGCTCATTCATAAATTTGTCACGATTGTTCTATAGATAATTCTCTTCTTTCTTTGTACGGAGAGGTACTTACTTTCCCCCAGAAATAAATACATCTCCTCATAAATAATTTATTTCCGTATTCTCCGCATAAATATTTTATTTTCATCCTTACAGGAATCATCTGCATTGATAATTTCCATATTTTTCCTTTAATTTCTCGATTTTTATACAAGTAATCCTCTGCTTTTTTGTACGGAGAGGCATTTACTTTCCCCCAGAAATAAATATATCTCCGCATATATAATTTATTTCTGTTTTCTTTATGATAAAACTGCGCAAGACTTCCAGTATATTTTCATTTATTTCGAATATCCTCTTTCTCTATTTAACGGAGAGGCATTTACTTTCGACCAGAAATAAATGCACCTCCGCATAGATATTTTATTTTCGTCCTTATTGGATCAATCTGCATTGATCATTTCCACATTTTTCTTCAATTTCTCAATTTTTCTATAGATAATCCACTTCTTTCTTTGTACGGAGTGGTATTTACTTTCCCCCAGAAATAAATACATCTCAGCATAAATAGTTTATTTCCGTTTTCCTTATGATCAATCTTCACAAGACTTCACTTATATTTTCCACTGACATTTCAAAAATTTCCTTTCTCTATTTAACGGAGAGGCATTTACTTTCTACCAGAAATAAATGCATCTCCGCATAAATATTTTAATTTCTTCCTTATTGGATCAATCTGCATTGATATTTCCCAAATGTTTCCTCCAATTTCTCGATTTTTCTATACATAATCCTCGTCTTTCTTTGTACGGAGAGGTAATTACTTTCCCCCAGAAATAAATACATCTCCGCATAGATATTTTATTTTCGTCCTTATTGGATCAGTCTGCATTGATCATTTCCACATTTTTCTTCAATTTCTCAATTTTTCTATAGATAATCCACTTCTTTCTTTGTACGGAGTGGTATTTACTTTCCCCCAGAAATAAATACATCTCAGCATAAATAGTTTATTTCCGTTTTCCTTATGATCAATCTTCACATGACTTCACTTATATTTTCCACTGACATTTCAAAAATTTCCTTTCTCTATTTAACGGAGAGGCATTTACTTTCTACCAGAAATAAATGCATCTCCGCATAAATATTTTATTTTCTTCCTTATTGGATCAATCTGCATTGATAATTCCCAAACGTTTCCTCCAATTTCTCGATTTTTCTATACATAATCCTCGTCTTTCTTTGTACGGAGAGGTAATTACTTTCCTCCAGAAATAAATACATCTCTTCATAAAAATTTTAATTCCGGTTTCTCCGCATAAATAATTTATTTTCATCCTTATTAGAATCATCTGCATTTATAATTTCCATATTTTTCCTTTAATTTCTCGATTTTTCTATAGGTAGTCCTCTTCTTTTTTTTACGGAGAGGTATTTACTTTCCCTCAGAAATAAATACATCTCTGCATATATAATTTATTTCCGATTTCTTTATGATTAAACTGCTCAAGACTTCCAGTATATTTTCCATTATTTCGGAAATCCTCTTTCTATATTTCACGGTGAGGCATTTACGTTCGACCAGAAATAAATGCATCTCCGCATAAATATTTTATTTTCGTCCATATTTGATCAATCTGCATGGATCATTCCTAAATTTTTCTGTGAATTGTTACATTTTTGTACAGACAATTCTCTTCTTTCTTTCTACGAAGAGGTATTTACTTTCCCCCAGAAATAAATGCATCTCGCATAAATAATTTACATCCATTATCATTATGATCAAACTGCACAAGACTTCCAATATATTTTATATTGACTTTTCGAAAAACCTTCTTCCTCTATTACACGGAGAGGCATTTACATTCGACCAGAAATAGATGCATCTCCGATAAATATTTTATTTTCGTCCTTATTGGCAACAATCTGCATTGATAGTTCCCATATTTTTCCGTTAATTTCTCGATTTTTCTATAGGTAATCCTCTTCTTTTTTGTACGGAGAGGTATTTACTTTCCCCCAGAAATAAATATATCTCCGCATATATATAATTTATTTCCGTTTTTTTATGATCAAACTGCACAAGACTTCCAGTATATTTTCATTATTTCGAAAATCCTCTTTCTCTATTTAACGGAGAGCATTTAATTTTGTCCAGAAATAAATGCATCTCCGCATAGACATTTTATTTCCGTTTTCCTTATGATCAATCTTCACAAGACTTCCAATATATTTTCCATTGACATTTCAAAGATTTCCCTTCTCTATTTCACGGAGAGGCATTTACTTTCGACCAGAAATAAAAGCATCTCCGCATAAATATTTTATTTTCTTTCTTATTGGATCAATCTGCACTGTTCATTCCCATATTTTTTCTTTTAGTTTCTCAACTTTTCTTTCGATAATCCTCTTGTTTCTTTGTATGAAGAGGTATTTACTTTCCCGCAGAAATAAATACATCTGCTCATAAATAGTTTATTTCCGTTTTCTTTATGATCAAACTGCACAAGACTTCCAGTATATTTTCCATTGAAATTTCGAAATACTTCTTCCTCTATTTCACGGAGAGGCATTTACTTTCGACCAGAAATAAATGCGTCTCCGCATAAATATTTTATTTTCGTCCTTATTGGAACAATCTGCATTGATAATTTCCAAATGTTTCCTTCAATTTCTCGATTTTTCTATAGATAATCCTCTTCTTTCTTTGTACGGAGAGGTATTTACTTTCTCCAAGAAATAAATACATCTGCGCATAAATAGTTTATTTCCGTTTTCCTTATGATCAATCTGCACAAGACTTCCATTATATTTTCCATTTACATTTCGAAAATGCTCTTTCTCTATTTAACATAGAGGCAATTACTTTCGACCAGAAATAAATGCATCTCCGCATAAATATTTAATTTTCGTCATTTATTGGATCAATCTGCATTGATAATTTCCAAATGTTTCCTTCAATTTCTCGATTTTTCTATAGATAATCCACGTCTTTCTTTGTACGGAGATATATTTACTTTCCACCAGGAATAAATACATCTCCGCTTAAATAATTTTTTTCCATTTTCTTTATGATCGATCTTCTCAAGATTTCCAATATATTTTCCACTGATATTTTGAAAATCCTCTTTCTCTATTTAACGGAGACGCAATTACTTTCGACGAGAAATAAATGCATCTCCGCATAAATATTTAATTTTCATCGTTTATTGGAGGAATCTGCATTGATCGTTCCCAAATTTTTCCTTCAATTTCTCCATTTTTGTATAGATAATCCTCTTCTTTCTTTGAACGGAGAGGTATTTACTTTCCCCAAGAAATAAATGCATCTCCGCATAAATCGTTTATTTCCTTTTTTCCTTATGATCAATCTTCACAAGACTTTCAGAATATTTTCCACTGATATTTCGATATTAATCTTTCTCTATTTAAAGGAGAGGCATTTACTTTGGTCCAGTAGTAAATGCATCTCCGCATAAGTATTTTATTTTCGTCCTTATTGGATCAATCAGCATTCATCATCCAATCTTCACTGGATGAATTTGCATTGACTTCAGATTCTCCATATTGGTTTAGATAATCCTCTTATTTTTTTTTACGGAGAGGTTTTTCTTTGCCCCAGAAATAAATGCATCTCCGCATAAATAATTTATTTCCTTCAGATCAATTTACAAAAATCTTCCAATATATTTTCCATTATTTCGAAAAGCCTCTTTCTCTAGGTAACTGAGAGGCATTTACTTTCGTCCGGCAATAAATGCATCTCCGCATAAATATTTTATTTTTGTCCTTGTTGGATATATCTGCATTGATCAATCCCAAATTTTCCCTTCAATTTCTCCATTTTAATATAGATAGTCCTCTTCTTTCTTTGTACGGAGAGGTATTTTCTTTTCCCCAGACATAAATGCATCTCCGCATAAATAGTTCATTTCCGTTTTCCTTATGATCCATCTTCGCAAAACTTCCAATATATTTTCCAATGACATTTCGAAAATCTTCTTTCTCTATTTAACGGAGAGAAATTTACTTTCAACCAGAAATAAATGCATCTCCTCATAAATATTTTTTTTCGTCCTCATTGGAACAAACTGTTTTGATAATTCATACGTGTTTCATTCAATTTCTTGATTTTGCTATAGATAATCGTTTTTCTTTGTACGGAGAGGTATTTACTTTCCCCCAGAAATAAATACATATCCGCATAAATAATTTATTTCCGTTTACTTTATGATCAATCGGCACAAGACTTTCAATATATTTTCCATTGACATTTCGAAAATTTACCTTCTATATTTCACGGAGAGGCATTTACTTTCGACCAGAAATGAATGCATCTACGGATACATATTTTATTTTCGTCCATATTGGATCAATCTGCAATGATCGTTCCTAAATGTTTCCTTCAATTTCTCCATTTTTGTATAGATATTCCTCTTCTTTCTTTGTAGGGAGAGGTATTTACTTTCCCCAGAAATAAATACATCTCCTCATAAATAATTTATTTCCGTTTTCTTTATGATCAATCTGCACAAGACTCCCAATATATTTTCCATTTACATTTCGAAAATGTATTTTCTATACTTCACGGAGAGGCATTTACTTTCGACCAGAAATAAATGCATCTCCGCATAGATATTTTATTTTCGTCTTTATTTGATAAAACTGCATTGATCATTCCCATATGTTTCCTTCAATTTCGATATTTACCTATCGATAATCCTCTTCTTTCTTTATACGGAGAGGTATTTACTTTCTCCCAGAAATAAATACATCAACACTTAAATAGTTTATTACCGTTTTACTTATAATCAATCTTCACAAGACTTCCAATATATTTTCCATTGATATTTCGAAAATCTTCTTTCTCTATTTAACGGAGAGGCATTTACTTTCCCCCAGAAATAAATGCATCTCCACATAAATATTTTATTTTCGTCCTTACTCGATCCATCTCCATTGATCACGCCCAAATTTTTCCTTCAATTTCTCTATTTTTCTATAGATAATCCTTTTCTTTCTGTCTACGAAGAGGTATTTATTTTCTCCCAGAAATAAATACATCTGCGCATAAATAATTTACATCCGTTATCATTATAATCAAACTGCACAAGACTTCCAATATATTTTCCATTGACATTTTTAAAAATTACTTTTACTGTTTCACAGAGAGGCATTTATTTTCGACCAGAAATATTTGCATCTCAACATAGATATTTTATTTTCGTCCTTATTGGATCAATCTGCATTGATCATTACCATTTTTTTCCTTCAATTTCTCAATTCTTCTATAGATAATCCTCTTCTTTCTTTGTACGGAGAGGTATTTTCTTTCTCCCAGAAATAAATACATCTTCGCATGAATAGTTTATTTCCGTTTTCCTTATGATCAATCTTCACAAGACTAACCAAGACTTCCAATATATTTTCCGTTGACATTTCGAAAATTTTCTTTCTCTATTTCCCGGAGAGGCATTTACTTTCGACCAGAAATAAATGCACATCCGCATAAATATTTTATTTTCGTCCTTATTGGAACAATCTGCATTGATGATTCCCAAATTTTTCCATCAATTTCTTGATTTTTCTATAGATATACCTTGACTTTCTTTGCACGGAGAGGTATTTACTTTCCCCAGAAATAAATACATCTCCGCTTAAATAATTTATTTCCGTTTTCTTTATGATCAATCTCCATGAGACTTCCAATACATTTTCCATTGACATTTGAAAATTTTCCTTTCTCTATTTCGCGAAGAGGCATTTACTTTCGACCAGAAATAAATGCATCTCCGCATAGATATTTTATTTTCGTCCTTATTGGATCAATCTGCTTTGGTCATTACCATATTTTTCCTTCAATTTCTCAATTTGTCTATAGACAATCCTCTTCTTTCTTTGTTCGGAGAGGTATTTTTTTTCCCAGAAATAAATACAGCTTCGCATAAATAGTTTAGTTCCGATTTCCTTATGATCAATCTTCACAAGACTACCAATATATTTTCCATTGACATTTCGAAAATCCTCTTTCTCTATTTAACGGAGAAGCATTTACTTCCGACCAGAAACAAATGCATCGCCGCATAAAAATTTTATTTTCATCCCTATTGGATCAATCTGCAATGATCGTTCCTAAATGTTTCCTTCAATTTCTCCATTTATGAATAGATAATCCTCTTCTTTCTTTGTAGAGAGAGTTATTTACTTTCTCCAGAAATAAATACATCACCTCATAAATAATTTATTTCCGATTTCTTTATGATCAATATATAGAAGTCTTACAATATATTTTCCTTTATTTTGAAAACCTCTTTCTCTATTTAACGGAAAGACATTTACTTTCGACCAGAAACAAATGCATCGCCGCATAAAAATTTTATTTTGGACATTATTTGATCAATCGGAATTGATCATTCCCAAATTTTTCCTTCAATTTCTACATTTTTGTATAGATTATCCTCTTCTTTCTTTGTACGTAGAGGTATTTACTTTCCCCCAAAAATAAATACATCTCCTCATAAATAATTTAATTCCGTTTTCTTTATGATCAATCTGCACAAGACTTCCAATATATTTTCCATTGATTTTTCGAAAATTTACTTTCTATATTTTACGCAGAGGCATTTACTTTCGACCAGAAATAAATGCATCGCCGCATAGATATTTTATTTTCGTCCTTATTGGATCAATCTGCATTGATCATTACCATATTTTCCTTCAATTTCTCAATTTTTCTGTAGATTATACTCTTCTTTCATTGTACAGAGTGGTATTTACTTTTCCCCAGAAATAAATTCATCTCCGCATAAATAATTTTTTTTACAACAAATGCATCTAAACATGAGTATTTTATTTCCGTCTTAGTTAGAATCAACCAGCTTGACTTTTTCCTATATTTAACCGAAATCCATTTTTAAAGTTTTTTTTTACTATCACATTCCTTTTGTGCAAAATACAGTTAAAAAAAATTTCTAATATAAAAGACTCTATGAACATGATAAATGAAGTTCGGGAATTGTTACAACAGCATACTCTCATTCGATGTTGGAGAAAACTTGCTCCACGTTTAGCTACTGAAACGAACAAAAGCTTCATGGTTGAATAAGATAATGATGCTGCCGATTTGGAATCAGTATTTCATAAAATACCTGGTTCTGATGGCTGTGATATTGCAGAAATAAAGGATTGACTAAATTGTTATTCAAATGATCCCGGATTTCATTTTCATATGTTGAGCTATGAAGAAATCATTGACGATATCCGAGGAACACGTGCTGATCGAAGCGAAGAAGAGGACAACGTTATGGGCGAAGAATACATACAAATTACAATTCGGAAGTTTTTCAATGTTTTGAAAAGTTTGGCATGGTTGTTGCCGCAGAATGCCTGTGATACTGGTTAATTAATAGTATTAAAAAAACTTCGTGACTGATCTGCAAAGCAAAGGCAATCGAAACTGCGACAACCAAAACTTTGTTTCAAACCCTTTTGAAATATGTAAAAGTTACTTAATTTCTAAATTTAAATTCAGATAATTTATTCGTGCAGCTAGTTTACTGTTGCATTATTTTTATTAAGCACTTGTTATGAGAGGTATTTACTTTCCCCAGAAATAAATAGATCTCAGCTTGATTATTACATTCCCATGTTCTTTAGCATCCTCAGATGTCCGATATTTTTTTATTATGTTTTCCATTGACTCTTAGATATTCCACTTTTTCAATTAATGGAGAGGCATTTACTTTCGACAAGAAATAAATGCATCTCCGCATAAATATTTAATGCTCGTCCTTATTAGATATATTTCCATAAATCATACTGCTATTTTTCCTACAATTTCTCCAGTTTTATATCGATAATACTCTTCTTTCTTTGAACGGAGAAGTATTTACTTTTACCCAGATATAAATGCATCTCCCCATAAATATTTTATTTTCGTCATTATGTATCAATCTGCATGAGACATTCCGCTATTCTTCCTGCAATTACTCCATTTTTAGATAGATAATACTCTTTTTTTCTTTGAACGGAGAAGCATTTACTTTCGTCCAGAAATAAATGCATCTCCGCATAGATATTTTATTTTCGTCGTTATACACTGCTCAAAACAATTAAAGGATATTTGAAGTTTTATATAAAATAAAGATATAAACGAAATTTTTTTTGCCGAAAATAGAAGAAGAGAATCACAAATGCAAATTTTTCTGGTTTTCAAACTGTGGAGTATGCAAATTTTGAGTTCGACGTCAAAAACGTCGCTTCAGCGGCAGCGAATGAAATTTGACTTTCAACTGGATAAAAGAGAATGAAGACAAGGATGATCGGCATTCAGTGATTGCTTTGTTTCGATGAGTACGATGTCTCAGCGAAGTCATTTGACAGATTCAGAAGCTTTGAGAATTGTTGGTAGGTTAGAAGGGGGCCAAACTCAAGCCGAAGTAGCGCAAGCCATTGGAGTGTCACAAAGTGTCATTTCCAGGATCTGGAACCGTTTTTTGGAGAGTGGATGTGCAGGCTGAAGACCAGGGCAAGGTCGTAGACGGGCAACAACGCCCAATGAAGATCGGTATTTAGCGTTAACAGCTCGGAGACACCGAACCATGAACGCTACTCTTCTCCAACAACACCTTCGCTCGGCTACAGGCACCACGATTTCAACTCAGACTGTCCGAAACCGGCTCCATGTTGTAGGTCTGTATGCTCGCCGACCGATGGTATGTGTTAGATTAACATCAAGGCATCGTCGCGACCGCAGGGAGTGGGCAACCGAGCATATCAACTAGAGGAGAAATGAATGGAGCAATATTCTGTTTTCTGACGAGTCCCGTTTTTCTGTGCATCCGGATAATAGGCGTATTTTCATCTGGAGGGACCGTAGCAGTAGGAATAATCCTGCGTTCGTGCACGAAAGTGTCAGATTTGGCGGTGAAGGAGTGTTGGTGTGTGGTGGCATCTCCATTGACGGGCGCACTGACCTCTACATCATTCGAGATGGAGCTCTGACTAGTCGCCGATAGACGGATGAGATCCTCATACCTATTGTAGTCCCTTACGCTGCAGCAATCGGAGATAACTTCATTTTAATGGACGATAACTGCAGGCCACATCGTGCAAACCTGGTGGAGGATTTCCTTTTCGAGGAAGGAAGCGTTCGAATGGAATGGCCAGCGTGTTCTCCAGACATGAATCCAATCGAGCACGTTTGGGACGCTCTAGGAAGACGAGTTTCTGGCCGCCAACAACCCCCACAAACTCTCCAAGAACTGGAAAGAGCTCTTCTGGAAGAGTGGGGCAGAATACCCCAACTCGTCATTAATAGCCTCATTGAGTCCATGCCTCAAAGGTGTTCAACGTTGCTGGCCGCCCGTGGAAACCATACCCCCTACTGAAAATGATTTTCTTTGAAGAAAACACCTTTTCTTATTCTTTTTTTCTCATATGCACAAATTGTGTTTTTTTCCTTTAGTACACAAATGCGCAATAAAATGCATTTTTTTCTGCCAAACATGTGTAATTTACTCTCATATAACCTAATATGTCTGTCGACCATGTATCAATCAGCTAAACAGTTTACCAGATACAAAATCCACCTAAAACTGCAATAACCTTTAATTGTTTTGAGCAGTGTATATCAATCTGCATGAGACATTCCGGGATTTTTCCTGCAATTTCTCCAATTTTAAATATATAATTCTCTTCTTTTTTTGATCAGAGAAGTATTTACTTACCCAAGAGATAAATGCATCTCAGCTTAATTATTACATTCCCATCTTAATCTTTAGCATCCTCAGATTTTCGATATTTTTTTATTAAATTCTCCATTGACACTTTGAAATTCCACTTTTTCTATTGACGGAGAGGCATTTACTTTCTCCCAGAAATAAATGCATCTCCGCATAGATATTTAATGTTCATTCTTATTGGATATATCGGCTGTGATCACTCCCCTATTTTTCCTGCAATTTCTATAATGTTATATAGATAAATATCTTGTTTCTTTAATCGGTGGGGTATTTACTTTTCTCCAGAAATAAATGCTTCTCCTCATAATTATCACATTCCTGTCTTCTTTAGGATCATCAGATTTGCAATATGTATTCATTAAATTCTCCATTGACACTTAGAAAATCCTCTTTTTCTATTTATCGGAGAGGCATTTACTTTCGCCCAGAAATAAATGCATCTCCGCATAAATATTTTATTTTCCTCGTTATATATAAATCTGCATGAGACATTCCGGGATTTTCCCTGCAATTTCTCCAATTTTATATAGATCATCTTCTTCTTTTTTTGATCGGAGAGGTATTTACTTTACCCAGAAATTAATGCATCTCAGCTTATTATTACATTCCCATCTTCTTTAGCATCCTCAGATGTCCGATATTTTTTTTTATTAAATTCTCCATTGACACTTAGAAATTCCACTTTTTGTATTAACGGAGAGGCATTTACTTTCGCCCAGAAATAAATGCATCTCCGCATAAATATTTTATTTTCATTCTTATTGGATATATTAGCATAAATCATACTGCTATTTTTCCTACAATTTCTCCAGTTCTATATCGATAATACTCTCCTTACTTTGAACGGAGAAGTATTGACTTTTTCCCAGATATAAATGCATCTCCGCATACATATTTTATTTCTGTCATTATATATCAATCTGCATGATACATTCCGCTATTCTTCCTGCAATTACTCCATTTTTAGATAGATAATACTCTTTTTTCTTTGAACGGAGAAGCATTTACTTTCGTCCAGAAATAAATGCATCTCCGCATAAATATTTTATTTTCGTCGTTATACATCAATCTGCATGAGACATTCTGCGATTTTTCCTGCAATTTCTCTAATTTTATATAGATCATCTTCTTCCTTTTTTGATGTGAGAGGTATTTACTTTCCCCAGAAATAAATAGATCTCAGCTTGATTATTACATTCCCATGTTCTTTAGCATCCTCAGATGTCCGATATTTTTTTATTATGTTTTCCATTGACTCTTAGATATTCCACTTTTTGTATTAACGGAGAGGCATTTACTTTCGCCCAGAAATAAATGCATCTCCGCATAAATATTTTATTTTCGTCCTTATTGGATATATTAGCATAAATCATACTGCTATTTTTCCTACAGTTTCTCCAGTTTTATATCGATAATACTCTCCTTACTTTCAACGGAGAAGTATTGACTTTTTCCCAGATATAAATGCATCTCCGCATACATATTTTATTTCCGTCATTATATATCAATCTGCATGAGACATTCCGCTATTCTTCCTGCAATTACTCCATTTTTAGATAGATAATACTCTTTTTTCTTTGAACGGAGAAGCATTTACTTTCGTCCAGAAATAAATGCATCTCCGCATATATATTTTATTTTCGTCGTTATATATCAATCTGCATGAGACATTCTGCGATTTTTCCTGCAATTTCTCCAATTTTATATAGATCATCTTCTTTTTTTGATGTGAGAGGTATTTACTTTCCCCAGAAACAAATAGATCTCAGCTTGATTATTACATTCCCATCTTCTTTAGCATCCTCAGATGTCCGATATTTTTTTATTATGCTTTCCATTGACTCTTAGATATTCCACTTTTTCAATTAACGGAGAGGCATTTACTTTTGACAAGAAATAAATGCATTTCCGCATAAATATTTAATGCTTGTCCTTATTGGATATATTGGCATAAATCATACTGCTATTTTTCCTACAATTTCTCCAGTTTTATATCGATAATACTCTTCTTTCTTTGAACGGAGAAGTATTTACTTTTACCCATATATATATGCATCTCCGCATAAATATTTTATTTCCGTCATTATATATCAATCTGCATGAGACATTCCGCTATTCTTTCTGCAATTACTCCATTTTGAGATAGATAATACTCTTTTTTCTTTGAACGGAGAAGCATTTACTTTGGTCCAGAAATAAATGCATCTCCGCATAAATATTTTATTTTCGTCGTTATATATCAATCTGCGTGAGACATTCCGCGATTTTTCATGCAATATCTCCAATTTTATATAGATCATCTTCTTCTTTTTTTGATCTGAGAGGTATTTACTTTCCCCAGAAATAAATGCATCTCAGCTTGATTATTACATTCCCATCTTCTTTAGCATCCTCAGATGTCCGATATTTTTTTATTAAGTTTTCCATTGACACTTAGAAATTCCACTTTTCCTAGTAACGGAGAGGCATTTACTTTCGCCCAGAAATAAATGCATCTCCGAATAAATATTTAATGCTCGTCCTTATTAGATAGATTTCCATAAATCATACTGCTATTTTTCCAAAAATTTCTCCAGTTTTATATCGATAATACTCTTCTTTGTTTGAACGGAGAAGTATTTACTTTTACCCAGATATAAATGAATCTCCGCATAAATATTTTATTTCCGTCATTATATATCAATCTGCATGAGACATTCCGCTATTCTTCCTGCAATTTCTCCATTTTTAGATAGATAATACTCTTTTTTCTTTGAACGGAGAGGCATTTACTTTCGCCCAGAAATAAATGCATCTCCGCATAAATATTTTATTTTCCTCGTTATATATAAATCTGCATGAGACATTCCGGGATTTTTCCTGCAATTTCTCCAATTTTATATAGATCATCTTCTTCTTTTTTTGATCGGAGAGGTATTTACTTTACTCAGAAATTAATGCATCTCAGCTTATTATTACATTCCCATCTTCTTTAGCATCCTCAGATGTCCGATATTTTTTTTTATTAAATTCTCCATTGACACTTAGAAATTCCACTTTTTGTATTAACGGAGAGGCATTTACTTTCGCCCAGAAATAAATGCATCTCCGCATAAATATTTTATTTTCATTCTTATTGGATATATTAGCATAAATCATACTGCTATTTTTCCGACAATTTCTCCAGTTCTATATCGATAATACTCTCCTTACTTTGAACGGAGAAGTATTGACTTTTTCCCAGATATAAATGCATCTCCGCATACATATTTTATTTCCGTCATTATATATCAATCTGCATGAGACATTCCGCTATTCTTCCTGCAATTACTCCATTTTTAGATAGATAATACTCTTTTTTCTTTGAACGGAGAAGCATTTACTTTCGTCCAGAAATAAATGCATCTCCGCATAAATATTTTATTTTCATCGTTATACATCAATCTGCATGAGACATTCTGCGATTTTTCCTGCAATTTCTCTAATTTTATATAGATCATCTTCTTCCTTTTTTGATGTGAGAGGTATTTACTTTCCCCAGAAATAAATAGATCTCAGCTTGATTATTACATTCCCATGTTCTTTAGCATCCTCAGATGTCCGATATTTTTTTATTATGTTTTCCATTGACTCTTAGATATTCCACTTTTTCAATTAATGGAGAAGCATTTACTTTCGACAAGAAATAAATGCATCTCCGCATAAATATTTAATGCTCGTCCTTATTGGATATATTGGCATAAATCATCCTGCTATTTTTCCTACAATTTCTCCAGCTTTATATCGATAATACTCTTCTTTCTTTGAGCGGAGAAGTATTTACTTTTACCCATATATATATGCATCTCCGCATAAATATTTTATTTCCGTCATTATATATCAATCTGCATGAGACATTCCGCTATTCTTTCTGCAATTACTCCATTTTTAGATAGATAATACTCTTTTTTCTTTGAACGGAGAAGCATTTACTTTCGTCCAGAAATAAATGCATCTCCGCATAAATATTTTATTTTCGTCGTTATATATCAATCTGCGTGAGACATTCCGCGATTTTTCCTGCAATATCTACAATTTTATAAATCATCTTCTTTTTTTTTGATCTGAGAGGTATTTACTTTCCCAGAAATAAATGCATCTCAGCTTGATTATTACATTCCCATGTTCTTTAGCATCCTCAGATGTCCGATATTTTTTTATTATGTTTTCCATTGACTCTTAGATATTCCACTTTTTCAATTAATGGAGAAGCATTTACTTTCGACAAGAAATAAATGCATCTCCGCATAAATATTTAATGCTCGTCCTTATTGGATATATTGGCATAAATCATACTGCTATTTTTCCTACAATTTCTCCAGTTTTATATCGATAATACTCTTCTTTCTTTGAACGGAGAAGTATTTACTTTTACCCATATATATATGCATCTCCGCATAAATATTTTATTTCCGTCATTATATATCAATCTGCATGAGACATTCCGCTATTCTTTCTGCAATTACTCCATTTTGAGATAGATAATACTCTTTTTTCTTTGAACGGAGAAGCATTTACTTTGGTCCAGAAATAAATGCATCTCCGCATAAATATTTTATTTTCGTCGTTATATATCAATCTGCGTGAGACATTCCGCGATTTTTCATGCAATATCTCCAATTTTATATAGATCATCTTCTTCTTTTTTTGATCTGAGAGGTATTTACTTTCCCCAGAAATAAATGCATCTCAGCTTGATTATTTCATTCCCATCTTCTTTAGCATCCTCAGATGTCCGATATTTTTTTATTAAGTTTTCCATTGACACTTAGAAATTCCACTTTTCCTAGTAACGGAGAGGCATTTACTTTCGCCCAGAAATAAATGCATCTCCGCATAAATATTTAATGCTCGTCCTTATTAGATATATTTCCATAAATCATACTGCTATTTTTCCTACAATTTCTCCAGTTTTATATCGATAATACTCTTCTTTCTTTGAACGGAGAAGTATTTACTTTTACCCAGATATAAATGAATCTCCGCATAAATATTTTATTTCCGTCATTATATATCAATCTGCATGAGACATTCCGCTATTCTTCCTGCAATTTCTCCATTTTTAGATAGATAATACTCTTTTTTCTTTGAACGGAGAGGCATTTACTTTCGCCCAGAAATAAATGCATCTCCGCATAAATATTTTATTTTCCTCGTTATATATAAATCTGCATGAGACATTCCGGGATTTTCCCTGCAATTTCTCCAATTTTATATAGATCATCTTCTTCTTTTTTTGATCGGAGAGGTATTTACTTTACCCAGAAATTAATGCATCTCAGCTTATTATTACATTCCCATCTTCTTTAGCATCCTCAGATGTCCGATATTTTTTTTTATTAAATTCTCCATTGACACTTAGAAATTCCACTTTTTGTATTAACGGAGAGGCATTTACTTTCGCCCAGAAATAAATGCATCTCCGCATAAATATTTTATTTTCATTCTTATTGGATATATTAGCATAAATCATACTGCTATTTTTCCTACAATTTCTCCAGTTCTATATCGATAATACTCTCCTTACTTTGAACGGAGAAGTATTGACTTTTTCCCAGATATAAATGCATCTCCGCATACATATTTTATTTCTGTCATTATATATCAATCTGCATGAGACATTCCGCTATTCTTCCTGCAATTACTCCATTTTTAGATAGATAATACTCTTTTTTCTTTGAACGGAGAAGCATTTACTTTCGTCCAGAAATAAATGCATCTCCGCATAAATATTTTATTTTCGTCGTTATACATCAATCTGCATGAGACATTCTGCGATTTTTCCTGCAATTTCTCTAATTTTATATAGATCATCTTCTTCCTTTTTTGATGTGAGAGGTATTTACTTTCCCCAGAAATAAATAGATCTCAGCTTGATTATTACATTCCCATGTTCTTTAGCATCCTCAGATGTCCGATATTTTTTTATTATGTTTTCCATTGACTCTTAGATATTCCACTTTTTGTATTAACGGAGAGGCATTTACTTTCGCCCAGAAATAAATGCATCTCCGCATAAATATTTTATTTTCGTCCTTATTGGATATATTAGCATAAATCATACTGCTATTTTTCCTACAGTTTCTCCAGTTTTATATCGATAATACTCTCCTTACTTTCAACGGAGAAGTATTGACTTTTTCCCAGATATAAATGCATCTCCGCATACATATTTTATTTCCGTCATTATATATCAATCTGCATGAGACATTCCGCTATTCTTCCTGCAATTACTCCATTTTTAGATAGATAATACTCTTTTTTCTTTGAACGGAGAAGCGTTTACTTTCGTCCAGAAATAAATGCATCTCCGCATATATATTTTATTTTCGTCGTTATATATCAATCTGCATGAGACATTCTGCGATTTTTCCTGCAATTTCTCCAATTTTATATAGATCATCTTCTTTTTTTGATGTGAGAGGTATTTACTTTCCCCAGAAACAAATAGATCTCAGCTTGATTATTACATTCCCATCTTCTTTAGCATCCTCAGATGTCCGATATTTTTTTATTATGCTTTCCATTGACTCTTAGATATTCCACTTTTTCAATTAACGGAGAGGCATTTACTTTTGACAAGAAATAAATGCATTTCCGCATAAATATTTAATGCTTGTCCTTATTGGATATATTGGCATAAATCATACTGCTATTTTTCCTACAATTTCTCCAGTTTTATATCGATAATACTCTTCTTTCTTTGAACGGAGAAGTATTTACTTTTACCCATATATATATGCATCTCCGCATAAATATTTTATTTCCGTCATTATATATCAATCTGCATGAGACATTCCGCTATTCTTTCTGCAATTACTCCATTTTGAGATAGATAATACTCTTTTTTCTTTGAACGGAGAAGCATTTACTTTGGTCCAGAAATAAATGCATCTCCGCATAAATATTTTATTTTCGTCGTTATATATCAATCTGCGTGAGACATTCCGCGATTTTTCATGCAATATCTCCAATTTTATATAGATCATCTTCTTCTTTTTTTGATCTGAGAGGTATTTACTTTCCCCAGAAATAAATGCATCTCAGCTTGATTATTACATTCCCATCTTCTTTAGCATCCTCAGATGTCCGATATTTTTTTATTAAGTTTTCCATTGACACTTAGAAATTCCACTTTTCCTAGTAACGGAGAGGCATTTACTTTCGCCCAGAAATAAATGCATCTCCGAATAAATATTTAATGCTCGTCCTTATTAGATAGATTTCCATAAATCATACTGCTATTTTTCCAAAAATTTCTCCAGTTTTATATCGATAATACTCTTCTTTGTTTGAACGGAGAAGTATTTACTTTTACCCAGATATAAATGAATCTCCGCATAAATATTTTATTTCCGTCATTATATATCAATCTGCATGAGACATTCCGCTATTCTTCCTGCAATTTCTCCATTTTTAGATAGATAATACTCTTTTTTCTTTGAACGGAGAGGCATTTACTTTCGCCCAGAAATAAATGCATCTCCGCATAAATATTTTATTTTCCTCGTTATATATAAATCTGCATGAGACATTCCGGGATTTTTCCTGCAATTTCTCCAATTTTATATAGATCATCTTCTTCTTTTTTTGATCGGAGAGGTATTTACTTTACTCAGAAATTAATGCATCTCAGCTTATTATTACATTCCCATCTTCTTTAGCATCCTCAGATGTCCGATATTTTTTTTTATTAAATTCTCCATTGACACTTAGAAATTCCACTTTTTGTATTAACGGAGAGGCATTTACTTTCGCCCAGAAATAAATGCATCTCCGCATAAATATTTTATTTTCATTCTTATTGGATATATTAGCATAAATCATACTGCTATTTTTCCGACAATTTCTCCAGTTCTATATCGATAATACTCTCCTTACTTTGAACGGAGAAGTATTGACTTTTTCCCAGATATAAATGCATCTCCGCATACATATTTTATTTCCGTCATTATATATCAATCTGCATGAGACATTCCGCTATTCTTCCTGCAATTACTCCATTTTTAGATAGATAATACTCTTTTTTCTTTGAACGGAGAAGCATTTACTTTCGTCCAGAAATAAATGCATCTCCGCATAAATATTTTATTTTCATCGTTATACATCAATCTGCATGAGACATTCTGCGATTTTTCCTACAATTTCTCTAATTTTATATAGATCATCTTCTTCCTTTTTTGATGTGAGAGGTATTTACTTTCCCCAGAAATAAATAGATCTCAGCTTGATTATTACATTCCCATGTTCTTTAGCATCCTCAGATGTCCGATATTTTTTTATTATGTTTTCCATTGACTCTTAGATATTCCACTTTTTCAATTAATGGAGAAGCATTTACTTTCGACAAGAAATAAATGCATCTCCGCATAAATATTTAATGCTCGTCCTTATTGGATATATTGGCATAAATCATCCTGCTATTTTTCCTACAATTTCTCCAGCTTTATATCGATAATACTCTTCTTTCTTTGAGCGGAGAAGTATTTACTTTTACCCATATATATATGCATCTCCGCATAAATATTTTATTTCCGTCATTATATATCAATCTGCATGAGACATTCCGCTATTCTTTCTGCAATTACTCCATTTTTAGATAGATAATACTCTTTTTTCTTTGAACGGAGAAGCATTTACTTTCGTCCAGAAATAAATGCATCTCCGCATAAATATTTTATTTTCGTCGTTATATATCAATCTGCGTGAGACATTCCGCGATTTTTCCTGCAATATCTACAATTTTATAAATCATCTTCTTTTTTTTTGATCTGAGAGGTATTTACTTTCCCAGAAATAAATGCATCTCAGCTTGATTATTACATTCCCATGTTCTTTAGCATCCTCAGATGTCCGATATTTTTTTATTATGTTTTCCATTGACTCTTAGATATTCCACTTTTTCAATTAATGGAGAAGCATTTACTTTCGACAAGAAATAAATGCATCTCCGCATAAATATTTAATGCTCGTCCTTATTGGATATATTGGCATAAATCATACTGCTATTTTTCCTACAATTTCTCCAGTTTTATATCGATAATACTCTTCTTTCTTTGAACGGAGAAGTATTTACTTTTACCCATATATATATGCATCTCCGCATAAATATTTTATTTCCGTCATTATATATCAATCTGCATGAGACATTCCGCTATTCTTTCTGCAATTACTCCATTTTGAGATAGATAATACTCTTTTTTCTTTGAACGGAGAAGCATTTACTTTGGTCCAGAAATAAATGCATCTCCGCATAAATATTTTATTTTCGTCGTTATATATCAATCTGCGTGAGACATTCCGCGATTTTTCATGCAATATCTCCAATTTTATATAGATCATCTTCTTCTTTTTTTGATCTGAGAGGTATTTACTTTCCCCAGAAATAAATGCATCTCAGCTTGATTATTTCATTCCCATCTTCTTTAGCATCCTCAGATGTCCGATATTTTTTTATTAAGTTTTCCATTGACACTTAGAAATTCCACTTTTCCTAGTAACGGAGAGGCATTTACTTTCGCCCAGAAATAAATGCATCTCCGCATAAATATTTAATGCTCGTCCTTATTAGATATATTTCCATAAATCATACTGCTATTTTTCCTACAATTTCTCCAGTTTTATATCGATAATACTCTTCTTTCTTTGAACGGAGAAGTATTTACTTTTACCCAGATATAAATGCATCTCCCCATAAATATTTTATTTTCGTCATTATGTATCAATCTGCATGAGACATTCCGCTATTCTTCCTGCAATTACTCCATTTTTAGATAGATAATACTCTTTTTTTCTTTGAACGGAGAAGCATTTACTTTCGTCCAGAAATAAATGCATCTCGCATAGATATTTTATTTTCGTCGTTATATATCAATCTGCATGAGACATTCCGGGATTTTTCCTGCAATTTCTCCAATTTTAAATATATAATTCTCTTCTTTTTTTGATCAGAGAAGTATTTACTTACCCAAGAGATAAATGCATCTCAGCTTAATTATTACATTCCCATCTTAATCTTTAGCATCCTCAGATTTTCGATATTTTTTTATTAAATTCTCCATTGACACTTTGAAATTCCACTTTTTCTATTGACGGAGAGGCATTTACTTTCTCCCAGAAATAAATGCATCTCCGCATAGATATTTAATGTTCATTCTTATTGGATATATCGGCTGTGATCACTCCCCTATTTTTCCTGCAATTTCTATAATGTTATATTGATAAACATCTTGTTTCTTTAATCGGTGGGGTATTTACTTTTCTCCAGAAATAAATGCTTCTGATCATAATTATCACATTCCTGTCTACTTTAGGATCATCAGATTTGCAATATGTATTCATTAAATTCTCCATTGACACTTAGAAAATCCTCTTTTTCTATTTATCGGAGAGGCATTTACTTTCGCCCAGAAATAAATGCATCTCCGCATAAATATTTTATTTTCCTCGTTATATATAAATCTGCATGAGACATTCCGGGATTTTTCCTGCAATTTCTCCAATTTTATATAGATCATCTTCTTCTTTTTTTGATCGGAGAGGTATTTACTTTCCCCAGAAATTAATGCATCTCAGCTTATTATTACATTCCCATCTTCTTTAGCATCCTCAGATCTCCGATATTTTTTTTTATTAAATTCTCCATTGACACTTAGAAATTCCACTTTTTGTATTAACGGAGAGGCATTTACATTCGCCCAGAAATAAATGCATCTCCGCATAAATATTTTATTTTCGTCCTTATTGGATATATTAGCATAAATTACATTGCTATTTTTCCTACAATTTTTCCAGTTTTATATCGATAATACTCTCCTTACTTTGAACGGAGAAGTATTGACTTTTTCCCAGATATAAATGCATCTCCGCATACATATTTTATTTCCGTCATTATATATCAATCTACATGAGACATTCCGCTATTCTTCCTGCAATTACTCCATTTTTAGATAGATAATACTCTTTTTTCTTTGAACGGAGAAGCATTTACTTTCGTCCAGAAATAAATGCATCTCCGCATAAATATTTTATTTTCGTCGTTATATATCAATCTACATGAGACATTCTGCGATTTTTCCTGCAATTTCTCCAATTTTATATAGATCATCTTCTTTTTTTTTTATGTGAGAGGTATTTACTTTCCCCAGAAATAAATAGATCTCAGCTTATTATTACATTCCCATCTTCTTTAGCATCCTCAGATCTCCGATATTTTTTTTTATTAAATTCTCCATTGACACTTAGAAATTCCACTTTTTGTATTAACGGAGAGGCATTTACATTCGCCCAGAAATAAATGCATCTCCGCATAAATATTTTATTTTCGTCCTTATTGGATATATTAGCATAAATTACATTGCTATTTTTCCTACAATTTTTCCAGTTTTATATCGATAATACTCTCCTTACTTTGAACGGAGAAGTATTTACTTTTACCCATATATATATGCATCTCCGCATAAATATTTTATTTCCGTCATTATATGTCAATCTGCATGGGACATTCCGCTATTCTTTCTGCAATTACTCCATTTTGAGATAGATAATACTCTTTTTTCTTTGAACGGAGAAGCATTTACTTTCGTCCAGAAATAAATGCATCTCCGCATAAATATTCTATTTTCGTCGTTATATATCAATCTGCGTGAGACATTCCGCGATTTTTCCTGCAATATCTCCAATTTTATATAGATCATCTTCTTCTTTTTTTGATCTGAGAGGTATTTACTTTCCCCAGAAGTAAATGCATCTCAGCTTGATTATTACATTCCCATCTTCTTTAGCATCCTCAGATATCCGATATTTTTTTATTAAGTTTTCCATTTACAATTAGAAATTCCACTTTTTCTAGTAACGGAGAGGCATTTACTTTCGCCCAGAAATAAATGCATCTCCGCATAAATATTTAATGCTCGTCCTTATTAGATATATTTCCATAAATCATACTGCTATTTTTCCTACAATTTCTCCAGTTTTATATCGATAATACTCTTCTTTGTTTGAACGGAGAAGTATTTACTTTTACCCAGATATAAATGCATCTCCGCATAAATATTTTATTTCCGTCATTATATATCAATCTGCATGAGACATTCCGCTATTCTTCCTGCAATTTCTCCATTTTTAGATAGATAATACTCTTTTTTCATTGAACGGAGAGGCATTTACTTTCGCCCAGAAATAAATGCATCTCCGCATAAATATTTTATTTTCCTCGTTATATATAAATCTGCATGATACATTCCGGGATTTTTCCTGCAATTTCTCCAATTTTATATAGATCATCTTCTTCTTTTTTTGATCGGAGAGGTATTTACTTTCCCCAGAAATTAATGCATCTCAGCTTATTATTACATTCCCATCTTCTTTAGCATCCTCATATGTCCGATATTTTTTTTATTAAATTTTCCATTGACACTTAGAAATTCCACTTTTTGTATTAGCGGAGAGGCATTTACTTTCGCCCAGAAATAAATGCATCTCCGCATAAATATTTTATTTTCGTCGTTATATATCAATCTGCGTGAGACATTCCGCGATTTTTCCTGCAATATCTACAATTTTATAAATCATCTTCTTTTTTTTGATCTGAGAGGTATTTACTTTCACCCAGAAATAAATGCATCTCAACTTGATTATTACATTCCCATCTTCTTTAGCATCCTCAGATGCCCGATATTTTTTTATTAAATTCTCCATTGACACTTAGAAATTCCACTTTTTCTAGTAACGGAGAAGCATTTTCTTTCGCCCAGAAATAAATGAATCTCCGCATAAATATTTAATGCTCGTCCTTATTAGATATATTTCCATAAATCATACTGCTATTTTTCCTACAATTTCTCCAGTTTTATATCGATAATACTCTTCTTTCTTTGAACGGAGAAGTATTTACTTTTACCCAGATATAAATGCATCTCCCCATAAATATTTTATTTTCGTCATTATGTATCAATCTGCATGAGACATTCCGCTATTCTTCCTGCAATTACTCCATTTTTAGATAGATAATACTCTTTTTTTCTTTGAACGGAGAAGCATTTATTTTCGTCCAGAAATAAATGCATCTCCGCATAGATATTTTATTTTCGTCGTTATATATCAATCTGCATGAGACATTCCGGGATTTTTCCTGCAATTTCTCCAATTTTAAATATATAATTCTCTTCTTTTTTTGATCAGAGAAGTATTTACTTACCCAAGAGATAAATGCATCTCAGCTTAATTATTACATTCCCATATTAATCTTTAGCATCCTCAGATTTTCGATATTTTTTTATTAAGTTCTCCATTGACACTTTGAAATTCCACTTTTTCTATTGACGGAGAGGCATTTACTTTCTCCCAGAAATAAATGCATCTCCGCATAGATATTTAATGTTCATTCTTATTGGATATATCGGCTGTGATCACTCCCCTATTTTTCCTGCAATTTCTATAATGTTATATAGATAAACATCTTGTTTCTTTAATCGGTGGGGTATTTACTTTTCTCCAGAAATAAATGCTTCTCCTCATCATCATTACATTCCTGTCTTCTTTAGGATCATCAGATTTGCAATATGTATTCATTAAATTCTCCATTGACACTTAGAAAATCCTCTTTTTCTATTTATCGGTGAGGCATTTACTTTCGCCCAGAAATAAATGCATCTCCGCATAAATATTTTATTTTCCTCGTTATATATAAATCTGCATGAGACATTCCGGGATTTTTCCTGCAATTTCTCCAATTTTATATAGATCATCTTCTTCTTTTTTTGATCGGAGAGGTATTTACTTTCCCCAGAAATTAATGCATCTCAGCTTATTATTACATTCCCATCTTCTTTAGCATCCTCAGATGTCCGATATTTTTTTTTATTAAATTCTCCATTGACACTTAGAAATTCCACTTTTTGTATTAACGGAGAGGCATTCACTTTCGCCCAGAAATAAATGCATCTCCGCATAAATATTTTATTTTCGTCCTTATTGGATATATTAGCATAAATTACATTGCTATTTTTCCTACAATTTCTCCAGTTTTATATCGATAATACTCTCCTTACTTTGAACGGAGAAGTATTGACTTTTTCCCAGATATAAATGCATCTCCGCATACATATTTTATTTCCGTCATTATATATCAATCTACATGAGACATTCCGCTATTCTTCCTGCAATTACTCCATTTTTAGATAGATAATACTCTTTTTTCTTTGAACGGAGAAGCATTTACTTTCGTCCAGAAATAAATGCATCTCCGCATATATATTTTATTTTCGTCGTTATATATCAATCTGCATGAGACATTCTGCGATTTTTCCTGCAATTTCTCCAATTTTATATAGATAATCTTCTTTTTTTGATGTGAGAGGTATTTACTTTCCCCAGCAATAAATAGATCTCAGCTTGATTATTACATTCCCATCTTCTTTAGCATCCTCAGATGTCCGATATTTTTTATTATGTTTTCCATTGACTCTTAGATATTCCATTTTTTCAATTAACGGAGAGGCATTTACTTTCGACAAGAAATAAATGCATCTCCGCATAAATATTTAATGCTCGTCCTTATTGGATATATTGGCTTAAATCATACTGCTATTTTTCCTACAATTTCTCCACTTTTATATCGGGAATACTCTTCTTTCTTTGAACGGAGAAGTATTTACTTTTACCCATATATATATGCATCTCCGCATAAATATTTTATTTCCGTCATTATATGTCAATCTGCATGGGACATTCCGCTATTCTTTCTGCAATTACTCCATTTTGAGATAGATAATACTCTTTTTTCTTTGAACGGAGAAGCATTTACTTTCGTCCAGAAATAAATGCATCTCCGCATAAATATTCTATTTTCGTCGTTATATATCAATCTGCGTGAGACATTCCGCGATTTTTCTTGCAATATCTCCAATTTTATATAGATCATCTTCTTCTTTTTTTGATCTGAGAGGTATTTACTTTCCCCAGAAGTAAATGCTTCTCAGCTTGATTATTACATTCCCATCTTCTTTAGCATCCTCAGATGTCCGATATTTTTTTATTAAGTTTTCCATTTACAATTAGAAATTCCACTTTTTCTAGTAACGGAGAGGCATTTACTTTCGCCCAGAAATAAATGCATCTCCGCATAAATATTTAATGCTCGTCCTTATTAGATATATTTCCATAAATCATACTGCTATTTTTCCTACAATTTCTCCTGTTTTATATCGATAATACTCTTCTTTGTTTGAACGGAGAAGTATTTACTTTTACCCAGATATAAATGCATCTCCGCATAAATATTTTATTTCCGTCATTATATATCAATCTGCATGAGACATTCCGCTATTCTTTCTGCAATTACTCCATTTTGAGATAGATAATACTCTTTTTTCTTTGAACGGAGAAGCATTTACTTTGGTCCAGAAATAAATGCATCTCCGCATAAATATTTTATTTTCGTCGTTATATATCAATCTGCGTGAGACATTCCGCGATTTTCCATGCAATATCTCCAATTTTATATAGATCATCTTCTTCTTTTTTTGATCTGAGAGGTATTTACTTTCCCCAGAAATAAATGCATCTCAGCTTGATTATTACATTCCCATCTTCTTTAGCATCCTCAGATGTCCGATATTTTTTTTATTAAATTCTCCATTGACACTTAGAAATTCCACTTTTTGTATTAACGGAGAGGCATTTACTTTCGCCCAGAAATAAATGCATCTCCGCATAAATATTTTATTTTCGTCCTTATTGGATATATTAGCATAAATCATACTGCTATTTTTCCTACAGTTTCTCCAGTTTTATATCGATAATACTCTCCTTACTTTCAGCGGAGAAGTATTGACTTTTTCCCAAATATAAATGCATCTCCGCATACATATTTTATTTCCGTCATTATATATCAATCTGCATGAGACATTCTGCTATTTTTCCTGCAATGTCTCCAATTTTATATAGATCATCTTCTTTTTTTGATGTGAGAGGTATTTACTTTCCCCAGAAACAAATAGATCTCAGCTTGATTATTACATTCCCATCTTCTTTAGCATCCTCAGATGTCCGATATTTTTTTATTATGCTTTCCATTGACTCTTAGATATTCCACTTTTTCAATTAACGGAGAGGCATTTACTTTTGACAAGAAATAAATGCATTTCCGCATAAATATTTAATGCTTGTCCTTATTGGATATATTGGCATAAATCATACTGCTATTTTTCCTACAATTTCTCCAGTTTTATATCGATAATACTCTTCTTTCTTTGAACGGAGAAGTATTTACTTTTACCCATATATATATGCATCTCCGCATAAATATTTTATTTCCGTCATTATATATCAATCTGCATGAGACATTCCGCTATTCTTTCTGCAATTACTCCATTTTGAGATAGATAATACTCTTTTTTCTTTGAACGGAGAAGCATTTACTTTGGTCCAGAAATAAATGCATCTCCGCATAAATATTTTATTTTCGTCGTTATATATCAATCTGCGTGAGACATTCCGCGATTTTTCATGCAATATCTCCAATTTTATATAGATCATCTTCTTCTTTTTTTGATCTGAGAGGTATTTACTTTCCCCAGAAATAAATGCATCTCAGCTTGATTATTACATTCCCATCTTCTTTAGCATCCTCAGATGTCCGATATTTTTTTATTAAGTTTTCCATTGACACTTAGAAATTCCACTTTTCCTAGTAACGGAGAGGCATTTACTTTCGCCCAGAAATAAATGCATCTCCGAATAAATATTTAATGCTCGTCCTTATTAGATAGATTTCCATAAATCATACTGCTATTTTTCCAAAAATTTCTCCAGTTTTATATCGATAATACTCTTCTTTGTTTGAACGGAGAAGTATTTACTTTTACCCAGATATAAATGAATCTCCGCATAAATATTTTATTTCCGTCATTATATATCAATCTGCATGAGACATTCCGCTATTCTTCCTGCAATTTCTCCATTTTTAGATAGATAATACTCTTTTTTCTTTGAACGGAGAGGCATTTACTTTCGCCCAGAAATAAATGCATCTCCGCATAAATATTTTATTTTCCTCGTTATATATAAATCTGCATGAGACATTCCGGGATTTTTCCTGCAATTTCTCCAATTTTATATAGATCATCTTCTTCTTTTTTTGATCGGAGAGGTATTTACTTTACTCAGAAATTAATGCATCTCAGCTTATTATTACATTCCCATCTTCTTTAGCATCCTCAGATGTCCGATATTTTTTTTTATTAAATTCTCCATTGACACTTAGAAATTCCACTTTTTGTATTAACGGAGAGGCATTTACTTTCGCCCAGAAATAAATGCATCTCCGCATAAATATTTTATTTTCATTCTTATTGGATATATTAGCATAAATCATACTGCTATTTTTCCGACAATTTCTCCAGTTCTATATCGATAATACTCTCCTTACTTTGAACGGAGAAGTATTGACTTTTTCCCAGATATAAATGCATCGCCGCATACATATTTTATTTCCGTCATTATATATCAATCTGCATGAGACATTCCGCTATTCTTCCTGCAATTACTCCATTTTTAGATAGATAATACTCTTTTTTCTTTGAACGGAGAAGCATTTACTTTCGTCCAGAAATAAATGCATCTCCGCATAAATATTTTATTTTCATCGTTATACATCAATCTGCATGAGACATTCTGCGATTTTTCCTACAATTTCTCTAATTTTATATAGATCATCTTCTTCCTTTTTTGATGTGAGAGGTATTTACTTTCCCCAGAAATAAATAGATCTCAGCTTGATTATTACATTCCCATGTTCTTTAGCATCCTCAGATGTCCGATATTTTTTTATTATGTTTTCCATTGACTCTTAGATATTCCACTTTTTCAATTAATGGAGAAGCATTTACTTTCGACAAGAAATAAATGCATCTCCGCATAAATATTTAATGCTCGTCCTTATTGGATATATTGGCATAAATCATCCTGCTATTTTTCCTACAATTTCTCCAGCTTTATATCGATAATACTCTTCTTTCTTTGAGCGGAGAAGTATTTACTTTTACCCATATATATATGCATCTCCGCATAAATATTTTATTTCCGTCATTATATATCAATCTGCATGAGACATTCCGCTATTCTTTCTGCAATTACTCCATTTTTAGATAGATAATACTCTTTTTTCTTTGAACGGAGAAGCATTTACTTTCGTCCAGAAATAAATGCATCTCCGCATAAATATTTTATTTTCGTCGTTATATATCAATCTGCGTGAGACATTCCGCGATTTTTCCTGCAATATCTACAATTTTATAAATCATCTTCTTTTTTTTTGATCTGAGAGGTATTTACTTTCCCAGAAATAAATGCATCTCAGCTTGATTATTACATTCCCATGTTCTTTAGCATCCTCAGATGTCCGATATTTTTTTATTATGTTTTCCATTGACTCTTAGATATTCCACTTTTTCAATTAATGGAGAAGCATTTACTTTCGACAAGAAATAAATGCATCTCCGCATAAATATTTAATGCTCGTCCTTATTGGATATATTGGCATAAATCATACTGCTATTTTTCCTACAATTTCTCCAGTTTTATATCGATAATACTCTTCTTTCTTTGAACGGAGAAGTATTTACTTTTACCCATATATATATGCATCTCCGCATAAATATTTTATTTCCGTCATTATATATCAATCTGCATGAGACATTCCGCTATTCTTTCTGCAATTACTCCATTTTGAGATAGATAATACTCTTTTTTCTTTGAACGGAGAAGCATTTACTTTGGTCCAGAAATAAATGCATCTCCGCATAAATATTTTATTTTCGTCGTTATATATCAATCTGCGTGAGACATTCCGCGATTTTTCATGCAATATCTCCAATTTTATATAGATCATCTTCTTCTTTTTTTGATCTGAGAGGTATTTACTTTCCCCAGAAATAAATGCATCTCAGCTTGATTATTTCATTCCCATCTTCTTTAGCATCCTCAGATGTCCGATATTTTTTTATTAAGTTTTCCATTGACACTTAGAAATTCCACTTTTCCTAGTAACGGAGAGGCATTTACTTTCGCCCAGAAATAAATGCATCTCCGCATAAATATTTAATGCTCGTCCTTATTAGATATATTTCCATAAATCATACTGCTATTATTCCTACAATTTCTCCAGTTTTATATCGATAATACTCTTCTTTCTTTGAACGGAGAAGTATTTACTTTTACCCAGATATAAATGCATCTCCCCATAAATATTTTATTTTCGTCATTATGTATCAATCTGCATGAGACATTCCGCTATTCTTCCTGCAATTACTCCATTTTTAGATAGATAATACTCTTTTTTTCTTTGAACGGAGAAGCATTTACTTTCGTCCAGAAATAAATGCATCTCGCATAGATATTTTATTTTCGTCGTTATATATCAATCTGCATGAGACATTCCGGGATTTTTCCTGCAATTTCTCCAATTTTAAATATATAATTCTCTTCTTTTTTTGATCAGAGAAGTATTTACTTACCCAAGAGATAAATGCATCTCAGCTTAATTATTACATTCCCATCTTAATCTTTAGCATCCTCAGATTTTCGATATTTTTTTATTAAATTCTCCATTGACACTTTGAAATTCCACTTTTTCTATTGACGGAGAGGCATTTACTTTCTCCCAGAAATAAATGCATCTCCGCATAGATATTTAATGTTCATTCTTATTGGATATATCGGCTGTGATCACTCCCCTATTTTTCCTGCAATTTCTATAATGTTATATTGATAAACATCTTGTTTCTTTAATCGGTGGGGTATTTACTTTTCTCCAGAAATAAATGCTTCTGATCATAATTATCACATTCCTGTCTACTTTAGGATCATCAGATTTGCAATATGTATTCATTAAATTCTCCATTGACACTTAGAAAATCCTCTTTTTCTATTTATCGGAGAGGCATTTACTTTCGCCCAGAAATAAATGCATCTCCGCATAAATATTTTATTTTCCTCGTTATATATAAATCTGCATGAGACATTCCGGGATTTTTCCTGCAATTTCTCCAATTTTATATAGATCATCTTCTTCTTTTTTTGATCGGAGAGGTATTTACTTTCCCCAGAAATTAATGCATCTCAGCTTATTATTACATTCCCATCTTCTTTAGCATCCTCAGATCTCCGATATTTTTTTTTATTAAATTCTCCATTGACACTTAGAAATTCCACTTTTTGTATTAACGGAGAGGCATTTACATTCGCCCAGAAATAAATGCATCTCCGCATAAATATTTTATTTTCGTCCTTATTGGATATATTAGCATAAATTACATTGCTATTTTTCCTACAATTTTTCCAGTTTTATATCGATAATACTCTCCTTACTTTGAACGGAGAAGTATTGACTTTTTCCCAGATATAAATGCATCTCCGCATACATATTTTATTTCCGTCATTATATATCAATCTACATGAGACATTCCGCTATTCTTCCTGCAATTACTCCATTTTTAGATAGATAATACTCTTTTTTCTTTGAACGGAGAAGCATTTACTTTCGTCCAGAAATAAATGCATCTCCGCATAAATATTTTATTTTCGTCGTTATATATCAATCTACATGAGACATTCTGCGATTTTTCCTGCAATTTCTCCAATTTTATATAGATCATCTTCTTTTTTTTTTATGTGAGAGGTATTTACTTTCCCCAGAAATAAATAGATCTCAGCTTATTATTACATTCCCATCTTCTTTAGCATCCTCAGATCTCCGATATTTTTTTTTATTAAATTCTCCATTGACACTTAGAAATTCCACTTTTTGTATTAACGGAGAGGCATTTACATTCGCCCAGAAATAAATGCATCTCCGCATAAATATTTTATTTTCGTCCTTATTGGATATATTAGCATAAATTACATTGCTATTTTTCCTACAATTTTTCCAGTTTTATATCGATAATACTCTCCTTACTTTGAACGGAGAAGTATTTACTTTTACCCATATATATATGCATCTCCGCATAAATATTTTATTTCCGTCATTATATGTCAATCTGCATGGGACATTCCGCTATTCTTTCTGCAATTACTCCATTTTGAGATAGATAATACTCTTTTTTCTTTGAACGGAGAAGCATTTACTTTCGTCCAGAAATAAATGCATCTCCGCATAAATATTCTATTTTCGTCGTTATATATCAATCTGCGTGAGACATTCCGCGATTTTTCCTGCAATATCTCCAATTTTATATAGATCATCTTCTTCTTTTTTTGATCTGAGAGGTATTTACTTTCCCCAGAAGTAAATGCATCTCAGCTTGATTATTACATTCCCATCTTCTTTAGCATCCTCAGATGTCCGATATTTTTTTATTAAGTTTTCCATTTACAATTAGAAATTCCACTTTTTCTAGTAACGGAGAGGCATTTACTTTCGCCCAGAAATAAATGCATCTCCGCATAAATATTTAATGCTCGTCCTTATTAGATATATTTCCATAAATCATACTGCTATTTTTCCTACAATTTCTCCAGTTTTATATCGATAATACTCTTCTTTGTTTGAACGGAGAAGTATTTACTTTTACCCAGATATAAATGCATCTCCGCATAAATATTTTATTTCCGTCATTATATATCAATCTGCATGAGACATTCCGCTATTCTTCCTGCAATTTCTCCATTTTTAGATAGATAATACTCTTTTTTCATTGAACGGAGAGGCATTTACTTTCGCCCAGAAATAAATGCATCTCCGCATAAATATTTTATTTTCCTCGTTATATATAAATCTGCATGATACATTCCGGGATTTTTCCTGCAATTTCTCCAATTTTATATAGATCATCTTCTTCTTTTTTTGATCGGAGAGGTATTTACTTTCCCCAGAAATTAATGCATCTCAGCTTATTATTACATTCCCATCTTCTTTAGCATCCTCATATGTCCGATATTTTTTTTATTAAATTTTCCATTGACACTTAGAAATTCCACTTTTTGTATTAGCGGAGAGGCATTTACTTTCGCCCAGAAATAAATGCATCTCCGCATAAATATTTTATTTTCGTCGTTATATATCAATCTGCGTGAGACATTCCGCGATTTTTCCTGCAATATCTACAATTTTATAAATCATCTTCTTTTTTTTGATCTGAGAGGTATTTACTTTCACCCAGAAATAAATGCATCTCAACTTGATTATTACATTCCCATCTTCTTTAGCATCCTCAGATGCCCGATATTTTTTTATTAAATTCTCCATTGACACTTAGAAATTCCACTTTTTCTAGTAACGGAGAAGCATTTTCTTTCGCCCAGAAATAAATGAATCTCCGCATAAATATTTAATGCTCGTCCTTATTAGATATATTTCCATAAATCATACTGCTATTTTTCCTACAATTTCTCCAGTTTTATATCGATAATACTCTTCTTTCTTTGAACGGAGAAGTATTTACTTTTACCCAGATATAAATGCATCTCCCCATAAATATTTTATTTTCGTCATTATGTATCAATCTGCATGAGACATTCCGCTATTCTTCCTGCAATTACTCCATTTTTAGATAGATAATACTCTTTTTTTCTTTGAACGGAGAAGCATTTATTTTCGTCCAGAAATAAATGCATCTCCGCATAGATATTTTATTTTCGTCGTTATATATCAATCTGCATGAGACATTCCGGGATTTTTCCTGCAATTTCTCCAATTTTAAATATATAATTCTCTTCTTTTTTTGATCAGAGAAGTATTTACTTACCCAAGAGATAAATGCATCTCAGCTTAATTATTACATTCCCATATTAATCTTTAGCATCCTCAGATTTTCGATATTTTTTTATTAAGTTCTCCATTGACACTTAGAAATTCCACTTTTTGTATTAACGGAGAGGCATTCACTTTCGCCCAGAAATAAATGCATCTCCGCATAAATATTTTATTTTCGTCCTTATTGGATATATTAGCATAAATTACATTGCTATTTTTCCTACAATTTCTCCAGTTTTATATCGATAATACTCTCCTTACTTTGAACGGAGAAGTATTGACTTTTTCCCAGATATAAATGCATCTCCGCATACATATTTTATTTCCGTCATTATATATCAATCTACATGAGACATTCCGCTATTCTTCCTGCAATTACTCCATTTTTAGATAGATAATACTCTTTTTTCTTTGAACGGAGAAGCATTTACTTTCGTCCAGAAATAAATGCATCTCCGCATATATATTTTATTTTCGTCGTTATATATCAATCTGCATGAGACATTCTGCGATTTTTCCTGCAATTTCTCCAATTTTATATAGATAATCTTCTTTTTTTGATGTGAGAGGTATTTACTTTCCCCAGCAATAAATAGATCTCAGCTTGATTATTACATTCCCATCTTCTTTAGCATCCTCAGATGTCCGATATTTTTTATTATGTTTTCCATTGACTCTTAGATATTCCATTTTTTCAATTAACGGAGAGGCATTTACTTTCGACAAGAAATAAATGCATCTCCGCATAAATATTTAATGCTCGTCCTTATTGGATATATTGGCTTAAATCATACTGCTATTTTTCCTACAATTTCTCCACTTTTATATCGGGAATACTCTTCTTTCTTTGAACGGAGAAGTATTTACTTTTACCCATATATATATGCATCTCCGCATAAATATTTTATTTCCGTCATTATATGTCAATCTGCATGGGACATTCCGCTATTCTTTCTGCAATTACTCCATTTTGAGATAGATAATACTCTTTTTTCTTTGAACGGAGAAGCATTTACTTTCGTCCAGAAATAAATGCATCTCCGCATAAATATTCTATTTTCGTCGTTATATATCAATCTGCGTGAGACATTCCGCGATTTTTCTTGCAATATCTCCAATTTTATATAGATCATCTTCTTCTTTTTTTGATCTGAGAGGTATTTACTTTCCCCAGAAGTAAATGCTTCTCAGCTTGATTATTACATTCCCATCTTCTTTAGCATCCTCAGATGTCCGATATTTTTTTATTAAGTTTTCCATTTACAATTAGAAATTCCACTTTTTCTAGTAACGGAGAGGCATTTACTTTCGCCCAGAAATAAATGCATCTCCGCATAAATATTTAATGCTCGTCCTTATTAGATATATTTCCATAAATCATACTGCTATTTTTCCTACAATTTCTCCTGTTTTATATCGATAATACTCTTCTTTGTTTGAACGGAGAAGTATTTACTTTTACCCAGATATAAATGCATCTCCGCATAAATATTTTATTTCCGTCATTATATATCAATCTGCATGAGACATTCCGCTATTCTTTCTGCAATTACTCCATTTTGAGATAGATAATACTCTTTTTTCTTTGAACGGAGAAGCATTTACTTTGGTCCAGAAATAAATGCATCTCCGCATAAATATTTTATTTTCGTCGTTATATATCAATCTGCGTGAGACATTCCGCGATTTTCCATGCAATATCTCCAATTTTATATAGATCATCTTCTTCTTTTTTTGATCTGAGAGGTATTTACTTTCCCCAGAAATAAATGCATCTCAGCTTGATTATTACATTCCCATCTTCTTTAGCATCCTCAGATGTCCGATATTTTTTTATTAAGTTTTCCATTGACACTTAGAAATTCCACTTTTCCTAGTAACGGAGAGGCATTTACTTTCGCCCAGAAATAAATGCATCTCCGCATAAATATTTAATGCTCGTCCTTATTAGATATATTTCCATAAATCATACTGCTATTTTTCCTACAATTTCTCCAGTTTTATATCGATAATAATCTTCTTTCTTTGAACGGAGAAGTATTTACTTTTACCCAGATATAAATGCATCTCCCCATAAATATTTTATTTTCGTCATTATGTATCAATCTGCATGAGACATTCCGCTATTCTTCCTGCAATTACTCAATTTTTAGATAGATAATACTCTTTTTTTCTTTGAACGGAGAAGCATTTACTTTCGTCCAGAAATAAATGCATCTCGCATAGATATTTTATTTTCGTCGTTATATATCAATCTGCATGAGACATTCCGGGATTTTTCCTGCAATTTCTCCAATTTTAAATATATAATTCTCTTCTTTTTTTGATCAGAGAAGTATTTACTTACCCAAGAGATAAATGCATCTCAGCTTAATTATTACATTCCCATCTTAATCTTTAGCATCCTCAGATTTTCGATATTTTTTTATTAAATTCTCCATTGACACTTTGAAATTCCACTTTTTCTATTGACGGAGAGGCATTTACTTTCTCCCAGAAATAAATGCATCTCCGCATAGATATTTAATGTTCATTCTTATTGGATATATCGGCTGTGATCACTCCCCTATTTTTCCTGCAATTTCTATAATGTTATATAGATAAACATCTTGTTTCTTTAATCGGTGGGGTATTTACTTTTCTCCAGAAATAAATGCTTCTCCTCATAATTATCACATTCCTGTCTTCTTTAGGATCATCAGATTTGCAATATGTATTCATTAAATTCTCCATTGACACTTAGAAAATCCTCTTTTTCTATTTATCGGAGAGGCATTTACTTTCGCCCAGAAATAAATGCATCTCCGTATAAATATTTTATTTTCCTCGTTATATATAAATCTGCATGAGACATTCCGGGATTTTTCCTGCAATTTCTCCAATTTTATATAGATCATCTTCTTCTTTTTTTGATCGGAGAGGTATTTACTTTCCCCAGAAATTAATGCATCTCAGCTTATTATTACATTCCCATCTTCTTTAGCATCCTCAGATCTCCGATATTTTTTTTTATTAAATTCTCCATTGACACTTAGAAATTCCACTTTTTGTATTAACGGAGAGGCATTTACATTCGCCCAGAAATAAATGCATCTCCGCATAAATATTTTATTTTCGTCCTTATTGGATATATTAGCATAAATTACATTGCTATTTTTCCTACAATTTTTCCAGTTTTATATCGATAATACTCTCCTTACTTTGAACGGAGAAGTATTGACTTTTTCCCAGATATAAATGCATCTCCGCATACATATTTTATTTCCGTCATTATATATCAATCTACATGAGACATTCCGCTATTCTTCCTGCAATTACTCCATTTTTAGATAGATAATACTCTTTTTTCTTTGAACGGAGAAGCATTTACTTTCGTCCAGAAATAAATGCATCTCCGCATAAATATTTTATTTTCGTCGTTATATATCAATCTACATGAGACATTCTGCGATTTTTCCTGCAATTTCTCCAATTTTATATAGATCATCTTCTTTTTTTTTTATGTGAGAGGTATTTACTTTCCCCAGAAATAAATAGATCTCAGCTTGATTATTACATTCCCATCTTCTTTAGCATCCTCAGATGTCCGATATTTTTTATTATGTTTTCCATTGACTCTTAGATATTCCATTTTTTCAATTAACGGAGAGGCATTTACTTTCGCCCAGAAATAAATGCATCTCCGCATAAATATTTAATGCTCGTCCTTATTAGATATATTTCCATAAATCATACTGCTATTTTTCCTACAATTTCTCCAGTTTTATATCGATAATACTCTTCTTTGTTTGAACGGAGAAGTATTTACTTTTACCCAGATATAAATGCATCTCCGCATAAATATTTTATTTCCGTCATTATATATCAATCTGCATGAGACATTCCGCTATTCTTCCTGCATTTTCTCCATTTTTAGATAGATAATACTCTTTTTTCGTTGAACGGAGAGGCATTTACTTTCGCCCAGAAATAAATGCATCTCCGCATAAATATTTTATTTTCCTCGTTATATATAAATCTGCATGATACATTCCGGGATTTTTCCTGCAATTTCTACAATTTTATATAGATCATCTTCTTCTTTTTTTGATCGGGGAGGTATTTACTTTCCCCAGAAATTAATGCATCTCAGCTTGATTATTACATTCCCATCTTCTTTAGCATCCTCAGATGTCCGAAATTTTTTTATTAAGTTTTCCGTTGACACTTAGAAATTTCACTTTTTCTAGTAGCGGAGGGGCATTTACTTTCGCCCAGAAATAAATGCATCTCCGCATAAATATTTAATGCTCGTCCTTATTAGATATATTTCCATAAATCATACTGCTATTTTTCCTACAATTTCTCCAGTTTTATATCGATAATACTCTTCTTTCTTTGAACGGAGAAGTATTTACTTTTACTCAGATATAAATGCATTTCCCCATAAATATTTTATTTTCGTCATTATGTATCAATCTGCATGAGACATTCCGCTATTCTTCCTGCAATTACTCCATTTTTAGATAGATAATACTCTTTTTTTCTTTGAACGGAGAAGCATTTACTTTCGTCCAGAAATAAATGCATCTCCGCATAGATATTTTATTTTCGTCGTTATATATCAATCTGCATGAGACATTCCGGGATTTTTCCTGCAATTTCTCCAATTTTAAATATATAATTCTCTTCTTTTTTTGATCAGAGAAGTATTTACTTACCCAAGAGATAAATGCATCTCAGCTTAATTATTACATTCCCATCTTAATCTTTAGCATCCTCAGATTTTCGATATTTTTTTATTAAGTTCTCCATTGACACTTTGAAATTCCACTTTTTCTATTGACGGAGAGGCATTTACTTTCTCCCAGAAATAAATGCATCTCCGCATAGATATTTAATGTTCATTCTTATTGGATATATCGGCTGTGATCACTCCCCTATTTTTCCTGCAATTTCTATAATGTTATATAGATAAACATCTTGTTTCTTTAATCGGTGGGGTATTTACTTTTCTCCAGAAATAAATGCTTCTCCTCATAATCATTACATTCCTGTCTTCTTTAGGATCATCAGATTTGCAATATGTATTCATTAAATTCTCCATTGACACTTAGAAAATCCTCTTTTTCTATTTATCGGAGAGGCATTTACTTTCGCCCAGAAATAAATGCATCTCCGCATAAATATTTTATTTTCCTCGTTATATATAAATCTGCATGAGACATTCCGGGATTTTTCCTGCAATTTCTCCAATTTTATATAGATCATCTTCTTCTTTTTTTGATCGGAGAGGTATTTACTTTCCCCAGAAATTAATGCATCTCAGCTTATTATTACATTCCCATCTTCTTTAGCATCCTCAGATGTCCGATATTTTTTTTATTAAATTCTCCATTGACACTTAGAAATTCCACTTTTTGTATTAACGGAGAGGCATTTACTTTCGCCCAGAAATAAATGCATCTCCGCATAAATATTTTATTTTCGTCCTTATTGGATATATTAGCATAAATTACATTGCTATTTTTCCTACAATTTCTCCAGTTTTATATCGATAATACTCTCTTTACTTTGAACGGAGAAGTATTGACTTTTTCCCAGATATAAATGCATCTCCGCATACATATTTTATTTCCGTCATTATATATCAATCTACATGAGACATTCCGCTATTATTCCTGCAATTACTCCATTTTTAGATAGATAATACTCTTTTTTCTTTGAACGGAGAAGCATTTACTTTCGTCCAGAAATAAATGCATCTCCGCATAAATATTTTATTTTCGTCGTTATATATCAATCTACATGAGACATTCTGCGATTTTTCCTGCAATATCTCCAATTTTATATAGATCATCTTCTTCTTTTTTTGATGTGAGAGGTATTTACTTTCCCCAGAAATAAATAGATCTCAGCTTGATTATTACATTCCCATCTTCTTTAGCATCCTCAGATGTCCGATATTTTTTATTATGTTTTCCATTGACTCTTAGATATTCCATTTTTTCAATTAACGGAGAGGCATTTACTTTCGACAAGAAATAAATGCATCTCCGCATAAATATTTAATGCTCGTCCTTATTGGATATATTGGCTTAAATCATACTGCTATTTTTCCTACAATTTCTCCACTTTTATATCGGGAATACTCTTCTTTCTTTGAACGGAGAAGTATTTACTTTTACCCATATATATATGCATCTCCGCATAAATATTTTATTTCCGTCATTATATGTCAATCTGCATGGGACATTCCGCTATTCTTTCTGCAATTACTCCATTTTGAGATAGATAATACTCTTTTTTCTTTGAACGGAGAAGCATTTACTTTCGTCCAGAAATAAATGCATCTCCGCATAAATATTCTATTTTCGTCGTTATATATCAATCTGCGTGAGACATTCCGCGATTTTTCCTGCAATATCTCCAATTTTATATAGATCATCTTCTTCTTTTTTTGATCTGAGAGGTATTTACTTTCCCCAGAAGTAAATGCATCTCAGCTTGATTATTACATTCCCATCTTCTTTAGCATCCTCAGATGTCCGATATTTTTTTATTAAGTTTTCCATTTACAATTAGAAATTCCACTTTTTCTAGTAACGGAGAGGCATTTACTTTCGCCCAGAAATAAATGCATCTCCGCATAAATATTTAATGCTCGTCCTTATTAGATATATTTCCATAAATCATACTGCTATTTTTCCTACAATTTCTCCAGTTTTATATCGATAATACTCTTCTTTGTTTGAACGGAGAAGTATTTACTTTTACCCAGATATAAATGCATCTCCGCATAAATATTTTATTTCCGTCATTATATATCAATCTGCATGAGACATTCCGCTATTCTTCCTGCAATTTCTCCATTTTTAGATAGATAATACTCTTTTTTCGTTGAACGGAGAGGCATTTACTTTCGCCCAGAAATAAATGCATCTCCGCATAAATATTTTATTTTCCTCGTTATATATAAATCTGCATGATACATTCCGGGATTTTTCCTGCAATTTCTCCAATTTTATATAGATCATCTTCTTCTTTTTTTGATCGGAGAGGTATTTACTTTCCCCAGAAATTAATGCATCTCAGCTTATTATTACATTCCCATCTTCTTTAGCATCCTCAGATGTCCGATATTTTTTTTATTAAATTCTCCATTGACACTTAGAAATTCCACTTTTTGTATTAACGGAGAGGCATTTACTTTCGCCCAGAAATAAATGCATCTCCGCATAAATATTTTATTTTCGTCCTTATTGGATATATTAGCATAAATCATACTGCTATTTTTCCTACAGTTTCTCCAGTTTTATATCGATAATACTCTCCTTACTTTCAGCGGAGAAGTATTGACTTTTTCCCAAATATAAATGCATCTCCGCATACATATTTTATTTCCGTCATTATATATCAATCTGCATGAGACATTCCGCTATTCTTCCTGCAATTACTCCATTTTTAGATAGATAATACTCTTTTTTCTTTGAACGGAGAAGCATTTACTTTCGTCCAGAAATAAATGCATCTCCGCATATATATTTTATTTTCGTCGATATATATCAATCTGCATGAGACATTCTGCTATTTTTCCTGCAATGTCTCCAATTTTATATAGATCATCTTCTTTTTTTGATGTGAGAGGTATTTACTTTCCCCAGAAACAAATAGATCTCAGCTTGATTATTACATTCCCATCTTCTTTAGCATCCTCAGATGTCCGATATTTTTTTATTATGCTTTCCGTTGACACTTAGAAATTTCACTTTTTCTTGTAACGGAGGGTCATTTACTTTCGCCCAGAAATAAATGCATCTCCGCATAAATATTTAATGCTCGTCCTTATTAGATATATTTCCATAAATCATACTGCTATTTTTCCTACAATTTCTCCAGTTTTATATCGATAATACTCTTCTTTCTTTGAACGGAGAAGTATTTATTTTTACTCAGATATAAATGCATTTCCGCATAAATATTTTATTTCCGTCATTATATATCAATCTGCATGAGACATTCCGCTATTCTTCCTGCAATTTCTCCATTTTTAGATAGATAATACTCTTTTTTCTTTGAACGGAGAAGCATTTACTTTCGTCCAGAAATAAATGCATCTCCGCATAAATATTTTATTTTCGTCGTTATATAGCAATCTGCGTGAGACATTCCGCGATTTTTCCTGCAATATCTCCAATTTTATATAGATCATCTTCTTCTTTTTTTGATCGGAGAGGTATTTACTTTCCCCAGAAATAAATGCATCTCATCTTGATTATTACATTCCCATCTTCTTTAGCATCCTCAGATGTCCGATATTTTTTTATTAAATTCTCCATTGACACTTACAAATTCCACTTTTTGTATTAACGGAGAGGTATTTACTTTCGCCCAGAAATAAATGCATCTCCTCATAAATATTTAATGCTCGACCTTATTGGATGTATTAGCATAAATCCTACTGCTATTTTTCGTACAATTTCTCCAGTTTTATATCGATAATACTTTTATTTCCTTGAACGGAGAAGTATTTACTTTTACCCAGATATAAATGCATTTCCGCATAAATATTTTATTTTCATAATTTTATATTAATATGCATGAGACATTCCGCTATTCTTCCTGCAATTACTCTCTTTTTAGATAGATAATACTCTTTTTTTCTTTGAACGGAGAAGCATTTACTTTCGTCCAGAAATAAATGCATCTCCGCATAAATATTTTATTTTCGTCGTTATATATCAATCTGCATGAGACATTCCGCGATTTTTCCTGCAATTTCTCCAATTTTATTTATATAATTCTCTTCTTTTTTTGATAGGACTTGTAATGTGAAATAGAATGCAATTATAATGACTTAAATTGATTTATTTTGTTAATTTTGATCAAAATCACAGTAAAGTAAACCAAGATATTAATATTAACAAAGGATCAGATTGCTGAGATCAGATGAGCCCATTTGGGAATTAACCGCTCGTATCCTCAGATGTTCGATATTTTTTTATTAAGTTCTCCATCACACTTTGAAATTCCACTTTTTCTATTGACGGAGAGGCATTTACTTTCGCCCAGAAGTAAATGCATTTCCGCATAGATATTTAATGTTCATTCTTATTGGATATATCTGCTGTGATCACTCCCCTATTTTTCCTGCAATTTCTCCAATGTTATATAGATAAACTTCTTGTTTCTTTAATCGATGGTGTATTTACTTTTCTCCAGAAATAAATTCTTCTCCGCATAATTATTACATTCCTGTCTTCTTTAGGATCATCAGATTTCCAATATTTATTCATTAACTTCTCCATTGACACTTAGAAAATCCTCTTTTTCTATTGACGGAGAGGCATTTAATTTCTCCCAGAAATAAATGCATCTCCGCATAGATATTTAATGTTCATTCTTATTGGATATATCGGCTGTGATCACTCCCCTATTTTTCCTGCAATTTCTATAATGTTATATAGATAAACATCTTGTTTCTTTAATCGGTGGGGTATTTACTTTTCTCCAGAAATAAATGCTTCTCCTCATAATTATAACATTCCTGTCTTCTTTAGGATCATCAGATTTGCAATATGTATTCATTAAATTCTCCATTGACACTTAGAAAATCCTCTTTTTCTATTTATCGGAGAGGCATTTACTTTCGCCCAGAAATAAATGCATCTCCGCATAAATATTTTATTTTCCTCGTTATATATAAATCTGCATGAGACATTCCGGTATTTTTCCTGCAATTTCTCCAATTTTATATAGATCATCTTCTTCTTTTTTTGATCGGAGAGGTATTTACTTTCCCCAGAAATTAATGCATCTCAGCTTATTATTACATTCCCATCTTCTTTAGCATCCTCAGATGTCCGATATTTTTTTTTTATTAAATTCTCCATTGACACTTAGAAATTCCACTTTTTGTATTAACGGAGAGGCATTTACTTTCGCCCAGAAATAAATGCATCTCCGCATAAATATTTTATTTTCGTCCTTATTGGATATATTAGCATAAATTACATTGCTATTTTACCTACAATTTCTCCAGTTTTATATCGATAATACTCTCCTTACTTTGAACGGAGAAGTATTGACTTTTTCCCAGATATAAATGCATCTCCGCATACATATTTTATTTCCGTCATTATATATCAATCTACATGAGACATTCCGCTATTCTTCCTGCAATTACTCCATTTTTAGATAGATAATACTCTTTTTTCTTTGAACGGAGAAGCATTTACTTTCGTCCAGAAATAAATACATCTCCGCATAAATATTTTATTTTCGTCGTTATATATCAATCTACATGAGACATTCTGCGATTTTTCCTGCAATTTCTCCAATTTTATATAGATCATCTTCTTCTTTTTTTGATGTGAGAGGTATTTACTTTCCCCAGAAATAAATAGATCTCAGCTTGATTATTACATTCCCATCTTCTTTAGCATCCTCAGATGTCCGATATTTTTTATTATGTTTTCCATTGACTCTTAGATATTCCATTTTTTCAATTAACGGAGAGGCATTTACTTTCGACAAGAAATAAATGCATCTCCGCATAAATATTTAATGCTCGTCCTTATTGGATATATTGGCTTAAATCATACTGCTATTTTTCCTACAATTTCTCCACTTTTATATCGGGAATACTCTTCTTTTTTTGAACGGAGAAGTATTTACTTTTACCCATATATATATGCATCTCCGCATAAATATTTTATTTCCGTCATTATATGTCAATCTGCATGGGACATTCCGCTATTCTTTCTGCAATTACTCCATTTTGAGATAGATAATACTCTTTTTTCTTTGAACGGAGAAGCATTTACTTTCGTCCAGAAATAAATGCATCTCCGCATAAATATTCTATTTTCGTCGTTATATATCAATCTGCGTGAGACATTCCGCGATTTTTCCTGCAATATCTCCAATTTTACATAGATCATCTTCTTCTTTTTTTGATCTGAGAGGTATTTACTTTCCCCAGAAGTAAATGCATCTCAGCTTGATTATTACATTCCCATCTTCTTTAGCATCCTCAGATGTCCGATATTTTTTTATTAAGTTTTCCATTTACAATTAGAAATTCCACTTTTTCTAGTAACGGAGAGGCATTTACTTTCGCCCAGAAATAAATGCATCTCCGCATAAATATTTAATGCTCGTCCTTATTAGATATATTTCCATAAATCATACTGCTATTTTTCCTACAATTTCTCCAGTTTTATATCGATAATACTCTTCTTTGTTTGAACGGAGAAGTATTTACTTTTACCCAGATATAAATGCATCTCCGCATAAATATTTTATTTCCGTCATTATATATCAATCTGCATGAGACATTCCGCTATTCTTCCTGCAATTTCTCCATTTTTAGATAGATAATACTCTTTTTTCGTTGAACGGAGAGGCATTTACTTTCGCCCAGAAATAAATGCATCTCCGCATAAATATTTAATGCTCGTCCTTATTAGATATATTTCCATAAATCATACTGCTATTTTTCCTACAATTTCTCCAGTTTTATATCGATAATACTCTTCTTTGTTTGAACGGAGAAGTATTTACTTTTACCCAGATATAAATGCATCTCCGCATACATATTTTATTTCCGTCATTATATATCAATCTGCATGAGACATTCCGCTATTCTTTCTGCAATTACTCCATTTTTAGATAGATAACTTTTTTTTTCTTTGAACGGAGAAGCATTTACTTTCGTCCAGAAATAAATGCATCTCCGCATAAATATTTTATTTTCGTCGTTATATATCAATCTGCGTGAGACATTCCGCGATTTTTCCTGCAATATCTACAATTTTATAAATCATCTTCTTTTTTTGATCTGAGAGGTATTTACTTTCCCCAGAAATAAATGCATCTCAACTTGATTATTACATTCCCATCTTCTTTAGCATCCTCAGATGCCCGATATTTTTTTATTAAATTCTCCATTGACACTTAGAAATTCCACTTTTTCTAGTAACGGAGAAGCATTTTCTTTCGCCCAGAAATAAATGCATCTCCGCATATATATTTAATGCTCGTCCTTATTAGATATATTTCCATAAATCATACTGCTATTTTTCCTACAATTTCTCCAGTTTTATATCGATAATACTCTTCTTTCTTTGAACGGAGAAGTATTTACTTTTACCCAGATATAAATGCATCTCCCCATAAATATCTTATTTTCGTCATTATGTATCAATCTGCATGAGACATTCCGCTATTCTTCCTGCAATTACTCCATTTTTAGATAGATAATACTCTTTTTTTCTTTGAACGGAGAAGCATTTACTTTCGTCCAGAAATAAATGCATCTCCGCATAAATATTTTATTTTCGTCGTTATATATCAATCTGCATGAGACATTCCGCGATTTTTCCTGCAATTTCTCCATTTTTAGATAGATAATACTCTTTTTTCTTTGAACGGAGAAGCATTTACTTTCGTCCAGAAATAAATGCATCTCCGCATAAATATTTTATTTTCGTCGTTATATAGCAATCTGCGTGAGACATTCTGCGATTTTTCCTGCAATATCTCCAATTTTATATAGATCATCTTCTTCTTTTTTTGATCGGAGAGGTATTTACTTTCCCCAGAAATAAATGCATCTCATCTTGATTATTACATTCCCATCTTCTTTAGCATCCTCAGATGTCCGATATTTGTTTATTAAATTCTCCATTGACACTTACAAATTCCACTTTTTGTATTAACGGAGAGGTATTTACTTTCGCCCAGAAATAAATGCATCTCCTCATAAATATTTAATGCTCGACCTTATTGGATGTATTAGCATAAATCCTACTGCTATTTTTCCTACAATTTCTCCAGTTTTATATCGATAATACTTTTATTTCCTTGAACGGAGAAGTATTTACTTTTACCCAGATATAAATGCATTTCCGCATAAATATTTTATTTTCATCATTTTATATTAATATGCATGAGACATTCCGCTATTCTTCCTGCAATTACTCTCTTTTTAGATAGATAATACTCTTTTTTTCTTTGAACGGAGAAGCATTTACTTTCGTCCAGAAATAAATGCATCTCCGCATAAATATTTTATTTTCGTCGTTATATATCAATCTGCATGAGACATTCCGCGATTTTTCCTGCAATTTCTCCAATTTTATTTATATAATTCTCTTCTTTTTTTGATAGGACTTGTAATGTGAAATAGAATGCAATTATAATGACTTAAATTGATTTATTTTGTTAATTTTGATCAAAATCACAGTAAAGTAAACCAAGATATTAATATTAACAAAGGATCAGATTGCTGAGATCAGATGAGCCAATTTGGGAATTAACCGCTCGTATCCTCAGATGTTCGATATATTTTTATTAAGTTCTCCATCACACTTTTAAATTCCACTTTTTCTATTGACGGAGAGGCATTTACTTTCGCCCAGAAGTAAATGCATTTCCGCATAGATATTTAATGTTCATTCTTATTGGATATATCGGCTGTGATCACTCCCCTATTTTTCCTGCAATTTATTTATGTTATATAGATAAACTTCTTGTTTCTTTAATCGGTGGTGTATTTACTTTTCTCCAGAAATAAATGCTTCTCCGCATAATTATTACATTCCTGTCTTCTTTAGGATCATCAGATTTCCAATATTTATTCATTAACTTCTCCATTGACACTTAGAAAATCCTCTTTTTCTATTTATCGGAGAGGCATTTACTTTCGCCCAGAAATAAATGCCTCTCCGCATAAATATTTTATTTTCCTCGTTATATATAAATCTGCATGAGACATTCCGGGATTTTTCGTGCAATTTCTCCAATTTTATATAGATCATCTTCTTCTTTTTTTGATCGGAGAGGTATTTACTTTCCCCAGAAATTAATGCATCTCAGCTTATTATTACATTCCCATTTTCTTTAGCATCCTCAGATGTCCGATATTTTTTTTATTAAATTCTCCATTGACACTTAGAAATTCCACTTTTTGTATTAACGGAGAGGCATTTACTTTCGCCCAGAAATAAATGCATCTCCGCATAAATATTTAATGCTCGTCCTTATTGGATATATTAGCATAAATCATACTGCTATTTTTCCTACAATTTCTCCAGTTTTATATCGATAATACTTTCGCCCAAAATGCATCTCCGCATAAATATTTTATTTTTGTCTTCTTTAGGAAATCATCTACGAGATTTTTCCGTGTTTCTTCAACAATGTTTCCTTAGTTATTTAGGAAATCCCCTACTTCTATTCAACGGAGAAGTATTTACTTTTCCTAGAAATAAATGCATCTAAAAATAAGTAGTTTATTTCCGTCATTTTTAGAATCAATCTGCTTGACATTTTACAATATTTCTTATTCCATTTTGTCTATTATTAGTGGAAAAATTCTCCTCTTTAATTGAACGGTGCTGTGTTTTTTCCTTTCAAAAATAAATGTGTCTCCGCATAAATGCTTTATGTCCGTCTTCTTTAGTATTAATCTGCATGAGATGTTTCTATATTTCTTCTGCAATTTCGCATTATTATTTAGGAAATCCTTTTTTTTTTATTCAGCGGAGAGGTGTTTACTTTCTCCAAGCAATAAATGAATCCCCGCCTAAATATTTTATTTCCATCCACTTTAGGATCAAATTGCATGATATCTAGAATTTTGTTTCAGTAACTTCACCATCGTTACTTAAAAAATACTCTTTTCCAATTTAACGGAGAGGCATTTATTTTCATCCAGAAATAAACACATCCCCGCATAATAATTTCTTTTCCGTGCTCTTTAGAATAAGTCTGCATGAGATTTTTAATATTGTGTCCGTAACTTCTACATTAACACTTAGAAAAGTCTCTTTTTCAATTTAACGGAGATGCATTTGCTTTCGTCCAGAAATAAATGCATCTCCGCATAGATATTTAAGTATTGTCTTCATTGGATCTCTCTGCATTAGATATTCCCCTATTTGATCTGCAATTTCTCCATTTTTATATAGATAATCTTCTTCTTTCTTTTTTCGGAGAGGTATTTACTTTTCCCCAGAAATAAATGCATCTCCCCATAATTATTATATTTTCGTCTTCTTTAGGATCAATCTGCATGAGATTTCTAATATTTTTTCAGTAACTTCTCTATTGACACTTAGAAAATCCTCTTTTTCTATTAGCGGAGAAGCATTTACTTTCGAATAGAAATAAATGCATCTCCTCATAAATATTTAAATTTATTCCTTATCGGATGAATCTGTATTGCACATTCCCCTATTTTTCCTGCAATTTCTCAAATTTCATATGTATAAACCTCTTTTTTACTTTACTTCAGAAATAAGTATATCCCCTCGTAAAAATTTTGCTTTCCGAATGAAATATTTCATTTACCGTAACACTAGTTGGACTTGACTTTACCTTCAACGAATGTCTAAAAATCATAACTCAATAAAATCGCAGTTGCTCAAACTTTTAATTTGTTTCTTGAATCTTTCAATTCCCTTTTTATAGTAGTAGAAACAGTACGACTAAACTTCTTCAAGTACACTGCTCATGAAAATTAGAGACTCTCAGAGTAACTGAATATACCTAAAATGATAACTCCCTTTATTATCATTAAAAGTTTTGTTTATTTTACATAAAAACGTTTACCTATACATATTTATGCATTATATTTATTTGATATTCTTTTCATATAAAACTTCACCTTTCTCGCAATAACCAATATTATCAACAATGAAAAATACAACTTTTATTACAGCGAAAATGCATCTTTTTAAAGAGACTAATACAACCTTCTACAGGATTATACTTTAGTTCTTAAAAAATGTACCTTGTAGAAGTTCTAAAAGATTCTAATCTCATTCTAAAAGATTGTATTCGGAAGCTGGAAATATTGATAAATGAATTGGCGAGATCCAGAAATGCAGTATCTCTTCCACTCTTACTTTCATCACAAATTGCTGAATTATGCTAATTATCAGTGGCAAAGCCTGATATACCACACTGGAAAATTTCGAAATACAGTATAACCCATTTTTTTCCGAAAATCTTTTAACCGAAGCTCTCGGTTAACCGAAATCCATTGTTAAAGCTTTTTTTTTTTTTTTTTTTTTTTTTTTTTTTTCGTGCAAAATACATTTTTAAATCTTCTACTTTTAACTTCTACTATAAAAGACTGTATGTAAATGATAAATGAAACTTAGGAATAATTATAGCAGCATATGTTCATTCGAAGTATGAGAAAACTTGCTCCACATTTTGCTACTGAAACGAATGAAATTTATGGATGATAAAGAGAATGATGCTGCCGATTTGGAATCAGTATTTAATAAAATACCTGGTTGTGATGGCTGTGATATTGCATGAATAAATGATTGGCTAAATTTTTACTCAAATGATCCCGGATTTCATTTTCATATATTGAGCTATGAAGAAATCCTTGACTATATCCGAGGAACACGTGCTGATCAAAGCGAAGATGAGGACAACGATATGGGCGAAGAAAACGAACAAATTAACAATTCTGAAGTTTTTGAATGTTTTGAAAAGGTTTGGCATGGCTGGAGCAGCAGAAGGTTTGTGATACTGGTTGACTTATAGTATTAAAAAAAACTTCGTGATATAGCTGCAAAGCAAAGGCAATCGAAACTGCGACAAACAAAACTTTGTTTCAAACCCTTGTGAAATACGTAAAAGATACTTAATTTCCAAAATTTAAATTCAGGTAATTTATTCTTGTATCTAGTTTGCTGATGCCTTATTTTTATTAAGCACTAGTTATCATGATAAGAATTAGCGCATACATTTGTCCTTAATCTAAAATTGAAGAATTCTCGATCGTCCGAAAATTTCGATTTTCCGAAAGTTTTCCCAATTACTTCGAAAAATCAAGGTTCTACTGTATTTAGGATTTTAACTCCGTGTTTTGCAGAAAAGTGTATGCTAGTGCGCGTTTCCTATCATTTCGTTCAAATATCCCCACGTATACAAACACTCACATATGTAGATAAATAATTTAAATTGATTGTATAATTATAGAAGAAAAAAAAGCATAATGGTAAATATGTGACGAATTTAATGACAATTAGATGTACAATCCTTATTTAAGTAACATTTATTTCAATTAAAAAAAAAATCAATTTGGAAATACTTTCAATCTTTATCAAAAATATTTTTCATTCATAGCTTTGTAAATTTATATTTTGAATTCCATCTCAGTTATTGTAAAAACTCTTTTTCTACTCAGAAATAAGTTCATTTATTTTGGCTCCACTTTCTGTCGAAAGCATGAAAATACTTCAGTCACGATCTCCAATTGCTATTATTGCCGATAGTGTCGAAATAAGGGGCAATATCGTGTGTATCAATCATTACTAATATTATCCTTTTTAACTCATCATTTTCAGCATAAATAAAAGTTAGTTTATTACGTTTTCCAATGCATAGAGCTGAATGCAAATGGAAGTGTCCGTTTGTAAGCGTTGCAGACGATGTCAAGGGTCTGTTAAATAACATATTCTCATATTTTGCAGACTTTATTTAATAGTAAAAAATAAATTACTGGTTGAGCGCTTTTAATCATTATTTTCCGAAATTCGTATTAGGAATTTTTGCGTTTATCTTGTACTAGATATATCCTATCACAAGGTCCGAAATTCAAACTCCGGAGTGGTGTCCTGGTACAACCCGGCACGGCCGATGCATTCGAAGCTAGGACCGAGAAGTGGTGTCTGTATTTCCTGTCATATATTCCTTTTACAGACATATTGCATGCTACAAAACATTTTTACAGTATTATTTTTTTTTTAAATTTCTGTTAGAGCATCTAAATTTCACCCGCCATAAAGGTCACCATAAAGAAAAAAACAACCGTACAAATCTTTCAAAAAAGATAAAGAAATAGTAAGCAAACAGTTTCAATTTCACTGAACTTTCGATTTCTGACTATCGTATTCTACACTGTACTACACAAAAAACATACTACAATTTATTTTTCAAGTAAAACATTAAAATATTATATTTTTCATGCAAAATTTATGTTGTTCCTGTCATATTTTCTGAAGATTTTCTTTTTGGCTGGTTGTCAGTGATAATTAAAATACAATACTTTTTAATAGAGATTGTTTCTATGTATATATATATTAAAGAAGGAAAATATGCTCAAAATTACAAAGAATTATACTTTCAATTCTTTTATGCGTTTTCACAGTATTTACGTTTAATACAGTATTCAGTTTAAAAAAATTTCAACATTTCATAGCACCTTAGCAATTTTAAAATAAAAAGAATTAACTTAAATGTAGTATACAATGTTACTGAAATTTCTGAATTAAAAAGGCCATTCGATTATAATACGCATGTAATTACATCTATTGCGAGTGGCCAACAAGTAATGTTTTTCTAGGAAAAAAGGACAGTACTAAATATTTGGGAAATGGAGCTGCACAATTTGAATACCGTAAGGGGTTTTAAGAAAAATCGCATAAGCCACCTAGACACATTTCATGAAATAAGTTACAAAAACAATAGGTTACGGTAATCTATTACCAAGATTTTGACGCTATCTGTACTTGATATACTTGGAGACCGAGTCGTGACTGTGATTGATCGAGATTTTTCACTGGAAGAGAATGTACCAGACTCATGGACTTTGCTCTTCCAGGAACATTCTGAGGTGTTATAACTTAAAAATGTAAAAAAAAAACCTTTTTTTTCTTCTTTTTTTCAAACATTTTGTTTTATTTTCATATAAGAAACTGCAATTTGGTGTGTAAAATTTTCCAACAAGATGTTAGGATAAAATTTAAGAAAAATGGTCCATCTAAAATTACCTAGATGCACTGCAACATCTTCAACTGGTCTTTGTGGAATCATGCGTTCTTTTCTGATATATGCGCCTTGGCCATTATTTAAAAAAGCTTGGTGGAAGACACACTTAAGAATTTCAGATTTCTTACCAAATGATATCAGCAGCTTTGACACACAAAAAAAAAATTCGATCACTGTAAGGCTTGATTATATATTTGTATCTAACAAAAATTTCTTCTGATTATACACTTTGGGTAAATTTCCTCTGACTGTATATAATACGGATAGATAATTTCTGTAACTTAAAGTTACCTTTGTGAATAAAACAGTGAATACATTTGCAGGAAATTATGGGTAAATGTCTCCTGTTTTTTATAAATACCATTTTTTTTTCTATCCAAGACCCTACCACAGGTAAGTAACTAATCCTATAGGGAGGTCTGAATAAACTTTAACTCATAACCTGAAACTTGAAACATGATACACAATAAATAAAAGCAAATATCACTTACCCCGTTACACAGTGACATTCTTCGTCTAATGGGAGAAGCGAATCATCCCACAGTCCAGTCACCCGGAGAGTAAAATTCAAAGGCATGATGCAGTTTCACAAAGATGAGCTAAACTCTAGGTAATTTACAGAAACTTTGCCCGTATACATAGAAAACGGTGAAGAATAGAAATGAGAATCAAATATTTGCGTCCTAAAACTCATTCTGCAAGCTAAAATTTATTATCCCTCAAGATTTTACTTACCTGAATTACACTTTATTATTGATGCGCGAAAAAAACTCATTGTTGTAAATTACTTGTCCGATTGTTGTCCGATTCTTGAATTGAATTAAATTGTTGTTCTACTGTGTTATAGAAATAAAAAATCAATTCATTCTAAAATCCCACACAGTTTAGCACTCACGCATGCAAATAAAATTTATTGTTAGAAAGAACTTTAAGGTGTTTGTCCAATTGTTGAACTGTTATTAGTATGTAATTGTTATTCCAATTGGCAATTGTTATTAGAATGTTTTATTAAACCCGTTTTCTATGTGTGTATTGTTTACATCTTGAAACGTTAATTTCAACCACTTGCAGTTAATCTGTTAATCAAAACTTTGCCGTGCTTATAGACCTTGCATGACAATACATTTTAAAAAGCAGATTTGGCCGGTTCAGTGTAATAAAAGAACCTCATAACATCGGCCTAAAACTTGTATTTTCCTCCATAAAAATACCATTGCGATTGTTTTTTATTAATGAAATAACTCTTATTTTTGCAATTCTCGTATATTTTAACGACATTGTTGTCAGCCTCATTGTGACACCAGCAATGTGGGACGCACAGATTTTCGTTTTGTAATATAAGTTGACATTTAGAATTTTCTCTTCTTGCGTACCTAATTATTTACTGATTGTATTGACTATACTTCCTGATATAGGGGCATTGGCATTTTCCCGTCTTCTTTAGGATAAATCTGCATCCGAATGCCAGTATGTTTTCAGAAACGTCTCCAGTGACACTTACAAATTATCTTTTTCTCTTTAACAGTGAGGCATTTACTTTCGTCCAGAAATAAAACCATCTCCGCATAAATATTTTATATCCGTTTTCTTTATGATCAATCTCCACAAGACTTCCAATATATTTTCCATCGGCATTTCGAAAATCCTCTTTCTCTATTTAAGGGAGAGGCATTTACTTTCAACCAGAAATAAATGCATGTTCGCATAAATATTTTATTTTTGTCCTTATATGATCAATCTGCATTGATCAGTCCCAGATTTTTCATTCAATTTCTCCATTTTTGTATAGATAATCATCTTCTTTCTTTGCACGGCGAGGTATTTACTTTTACCCAGAAATAAATATATCTCCGCGTAATAATTTCATTTGCGTCTCCTTTAGAATCAAACTGCATGAAATTTTTCTATATTTCTTCGGTAATTTCTCCATTTTACTTTACGTCAGAAATTAGTATATCCCGTTGTAAAAATTTTGCTTTCCGAATGAAATATAACCATTACCCTGACACTCGTTGTGCTTGTCGGTACCTTCAACGAATGTCTAAAAATCATAACACAATAAAATTACAGTAGCTCAAACGATTAATTTGTTTCTTGAATCTTTCAATTCCCTATTTATAGTAGTAGAAACAGTACGACTAAACTTCTTCAAGTACAATTTTCGTGAAAATTAGAGAATCTCAGAGTAACTGAATATAGCTAAAATGATAACTCCCTTTATTATCATTAAACGTTTTGTTTATTTTTCATAAAAGCCTATACATATTTATGCATTATAATTATTTGAAATTCTTTTAATATCTCTTTGTTATCTTTAATATCTTCTTTATTCTTTTAGTCTCTTCAACTTTCTGGAAGTAACCAATATTATCAACAATGAAAAAATACAACTTTTATTACAGTAAAATTGCATCTTTTGAAATACACACTGTAAAAAAAAAAAAAAAAAAAAAAAAAAAAAAAAAAAAAACGGACTGAAAAACGGAAATACTATTGGCAATCTAGACGCCAGTACTATTTCCGTTTTTTTACGGGAATTTTTACCCATAAATTACAGAAAATTTTGCGTTTTTCTGATTAAAAACGGAAATTTTTCTGTAATTTATGGGTAAAAATTTCCGTAAAAAAACGGAACTAGTACTGACGCCTAGATTGCCAGTAGTATTTCCGTTTTTTTTTTTTTTTACAGTGACCTTCTACAGTTTTGTAATTTAGTTCTTAAAAAATATACCTTCTAGAAGTTACACTACACATTTACATTCTGAAAGATTGTATTCAAGGATTGGAAATATTGATAAATGAATTGGCGAGATCGAGAAATGCAGTCTCTCTTGCGCTCTTATTTTCATGACAAATTGCTGATTTATGCTAATTATCAGTGGCGAAGCGTGATATACCATACTGGAAAATCTTGCAATATTTAGGATTTTAACTCCGTGTTTTGAAGAAAATTATATGCTAGTGTGCGCGTTTCATTTCATTTCTCTCATTTATCCACACGTAGCAAAACACTCCCATATGTAGATAAATAATTTAAATTAATCTTAGAATAATAGAAGAAAAAATCATAATGGTAAATATGGGATGAATTTAATGACAATTAGAAATTCAATCCTTATTTCATTTATTTCAATTTAAAAAAAAAAAATCAATTTGCAAACATGTTCAATCTTTATCAACAATATTCTTCATTCATAAATTTTGTAAATTTTTATTTTGAATTCCATTCCAATTCTTGTAAAAATTCTTTTTTTGCTCAGAAATAAGTTCATTTATTTTGGCTCAACTTTCTGTCGAAATCATGGAAAAAATTCTACAAACTACAATTGCTATTACTGTGGATAGTGTCGAAATAAGTGTCAATACCGTGTGTATCAATCATTAATAATATTATCCTTTTTAACTCATCATTTGCAGCATAAATAAAAGTTAGTTTATTACGTATTCCAATACATAGAGGTCAATTCAAATAGAAGTGTTCATTTGTAAGCGTTACAGACAATGTCAAGGGTCTCTTAAATAACATATTCTCATATTTTTCAAAGACTTTATTTAATAGTAAAAAAGAAATTACTGGTTGAGCGCTTTTAATCATTATTTTCCGAAATTCGTATCGGGAATTTTTGCGTTTCTCTTGCACTAGATATATCCTATCACAAGGTCCGAAATTAAAGCTCCGGAGTGGTGTCCTGGTATAACCCGGTACGCCCGATGCACTCGAAGCTGGGACCAAAAAGTGGTGTCTGCATGTCCTGTCATATATTCCTTTTACAGAAGCATATTGCATGCTACAAAACGTTTTTACAATATTATTTTTTAAAAAAATTTCTGTTAGAACATCTAAATTTCACCCTCCATAAAGGTCACCATAAAGAAAAACCAACCGTACAAATCTTTCAAAAAAGGTAAAGAAATAGTAAGCAAACAGGTTCAATTTCACTGAACTTTCGATTTCTGACTATCGTATTCTACACTGTACTACACAAAAAACATACTACAATTTATTTTTCAAGTAAAACATTAAAATATTATATTTTTCATGCAAAATTTATGTTGTTCCTGTTATATTTTCTGATTTTTTTTTTTTTTTTTTTTTGGCTGGTTGTCAGTGATAATTAAAATACAATACTTTTTAATAGAGATTGTTTCTATATATATATATATATATATATATATATATATATATATATATTAAAGAAGGAAAATATGGTCAAAATTACAAAGAGTTATACTTTCAATTCTATTATGCGTTTTCACAGTATTTACATTTAATACAGTATTCAGTTTAAAAAAATTTCAACATTTCATAGCACCTTAGCAATTTTAAAATAAAAAGAATTAACTTAAATGTAGTATACAATGTTACTGAAATTTCTGAATTAAAAAGGCCATTCGATTAAAATACGCATGTAATTACATCTATTGCTAGTGGTCAACAAGTAAAGTTTTCTAGGAAAAAAGGACAGAACTAAATACTTGGGAAATGGAGCTGCACAATTTGAAAACCGTAAGGGGTTTTAAGAAAAATCGCATAAGCCACCTAGACACATTTCATGAAATAAGTTACAAAACTAATAGGTTACTGTAATCTATTACCAAGATTGACGCTATCTGTACTTGATATCCTTTGAGACGGGCTCGTGACTGTGATTGATCGAGATTTTTGACTGGAAGAGAATATACCAGACTCATGGACTTTGCTCTTCCAGGAACATTCTGAGGTGTTATAACTGAAAAATGTAAAAAGCCTTTTTTTTCTTCTTTTTTTTAAACATTTTGTTTTATTTTCATATAAGAAACTACAATTTGGTGTGTAAAATTTTCCAACAAGATGTTACGAAAAAATTTTAAGAAAAATTTAAGAAAAATGGTCCATCTAAAATTACATAGATGCACTTCAACATCTTCCACTGGTCTTTGTGGAATCATGCGTTCTTTTCTGATATAGGCGCCTTGGCGTTTTTTAAAAAAGCTTGGTGGAAGACACACTTAAGAATTTCAGATTTCTTACCAAATAATATCAGCAGCTTTGACACAAAAAAAAAAAAAACTCGATCAACTATAAGGCTTGATTATATTCATATCTAACAAAAAATTCTTCTGATTATACACTTTGGGTAAATTTCCTCTGACTGTATATAATACGGATAGATAATTTCTGTAACTTAAAGTTACCTTTGTGAATAAAACAGTGAATACATTTGCAGGAAATTATGGGTAAATGTCTCCTGTTTTTTATAAATACCATTTTTTTTTCTATCCAAGCCCCTACCACAGGTAAGTACCTAATCCTATAGGGAGATCTGAATAAACTTTAACTCATAACCTGAAACTTGAAACATGATACACAATAAATAAAAGCAAATATCACTTACCCCGTTACACAGTGATATTCTTCGTCTAATGGGAGAAGCGAATCATCCCACAGTCCAGTCACCCGGAGAGTAAAATTCAAAGGCATGATGCAGTTTCACAAAGATGAGCTAAACTCTAGGTAATTTACAGAAACTTTGCCCGTATACATAGAAATCGGCGAAGAATAGAAATGAGAATCAAATATTTGCGTCCTAAAACTCCTTCTGCAAACTAAAATTTATTGTCCCTCAAGATTTTACTTACCTGAATTACACTTTATTATTAATGCGCGAAAAAAACTCATTGTTGTAAATTACTTGTCCGATTGTTGTCCGATTCTTGAATTGAATTCAATTGTTGTTCTACTGTGTTATAGAAATCAAAAATCAATTCATTCTAAAATCACACACAGTTTAGCCCTCACGCATGCAAATAAAATTTATTGTTAGAAAGAACTTTAAGGTGCTTGTCCAATTGTTGAACTAAATGCAATTGTTATTAGAATGTTTTATTGAACCCGTTTTCTATGTGTGTATTGTTTACACTTTGAAACGCTAATTTCAACCCCTTACGATTAATCTGTTAATCAAAACTTTGACGTGCTTATAGACCTTGCATGACAATACAATTTAAAAAGCAGATTTGGCCGGTTCCGTGTAATAAAAGAACCTCATAACATCGGCCTAAAACTTGTATTTTCCGCCCATAAAAATATCATTGCTATTGTTTTTTATTACTGAAATAACTCTTATATTTGCAATTCTCGTATATTTTAACGACATTGTTGTCAGCCTCATTGTGACACCAGCAATGTGGGACGCACAGATTTTCGTTTTGTAATATAAGTTGACATTTAGAATTTTCTCTTCGTACGTACCTAATTATTTACTGATTGTATTGCCTATACTTCCTGATATAGGCGCCTTGGCATTTTCCCGTCCTCTTTAGGATAAATCTGCATCCGAATGCCAATATGTTTTCAGAAACTTCTCCAGTAACACTTACAAATTATCTTTTTCTCTTTAACGGTGAGGCATTTACTTTCGTCCAGAAATAAAACCATCTCCGCATAAATATTTTATATCCGTTTTCTTTTATGATCAATCTCCACAAGACTTCCAATATACAGTCGTGGCCATAAGTTTAGGACAACGACTGAAATTTAAGATCCAAACAATAAATTGAGTCTACGACATTTATTACTCAAAGTTCAAACGAAAAGCGAATACAGTAACTCCACTGTCAGACGGAATGACGCCATCTGACGAAAATCGATTTGATTTATGACGTTATCAGTGGTTTCAATTTTAAAAACGCTAGTTTTTGCACGGTGGTCCTAAACTTTTGGCCACGACTGTATTTTCCATCGACATTTCGAAAATCCTCTTTCTCTATTCAAGAGAGAGGCATTTACTTTCGACCAGAAATAAATGCATGTTCGCATAAATAATTTATTTTTGTCCTTATATGATCAATCTGCATTGATCAGTCCTAGATTTTTCATTCAATTTCTCCATTTTTGTATAGATAATCATCTTCTTTCTTTGCACGGAGAGGTATTTACTTTTACCCAGAAATAAATATATCTCCGCGTAATAATTTCCTTTGCGTCTCCTTTAGAATCAAACTGCATGAAATTTTTCTATATTTCTTCGGTAATTTCTCCATTTTACTTTACGTCAGAAATTAGTATATCCCCTTGTAAAAATTTTGCTTTCCGAAAGAAATATAACCGTTACCCTAACACTCGTTGGGCTTGTCGGTACCTTCAACGAATGTCTAAAAATCATAACACAATAAAATTACAGTAGCTCAAACGATTAATTTGTTTCTTGAATCTTTCAATTCCCTTTTTATAGTCGTAGAAACAGTACGACTAAACTTCTTCAAGTACACTGTTCATGAAAATTAGAGAATCTCAGAGTAACTGAATATAGCTAAAAGGATAACTCCCTTTATTATCATTAAAAGTTTTGTTTATTTTTCATAAAAACGTTTACCTATACATATTTATGCACTATATTTATTTGAAATTCTTTTAATATCTCTTTGTTATCTTTATTATCTTCTTTATTCTTTTAATGTCTTCACCTTTCTGACAGTAACCAATATTATCAACAAAGAAAAAATACAACTTTTATTACAGCGAAATTGCATCTTTTGAAATACAACCTTCTACAGTTTTATACTTTAGTTCTTAAAAAATATACCTTCTAGAAGTTACACTACACATTTACATTCTGAAAGATTGTATTCAGGAATTAGAAATATTGATAAATGAATTGGCGAGATCGATAAATGCACATCCTCTCTTGCGCTCTTATTTTCATGACTAATTTCTGAATTATGCTAATTATCAGTGGCGAAGCGTGATATACCATACTGGAAAATCTTGCAATGTTTAGGATTTTAACTCCGTGTTTTGAAGAAAAATATATGCTAGTGTGCGCGTTTCATTTCATTTCTCTCATTTATCCACACGTAGCAAAACACTCACATATGTAGATAAATAATTTAAATTAATCTTAGAATAATAGAAGAAAAAATCATAATGGTAAATATGGGATGAATTTAATGATAATTAAAAATTCAATCCTTATTTAAGTAACATTTATTTCAATTAAAATCAATTTCAATCAATTTACAAACATGTTCAATCTTTATCAACAATATTCCTCATTCATAGATTTTGTAAATTTATATTTTGAATTCCATTCCAATTCTTGTAAAAATTCTTTTTTTTTCCCTCAGAAATAAGTTCATTTATTTTGGCTCCACTTTCTGTCGAACGCATGGAAAAAATTCTACGCACTACAACTGCTATTACTGTGGATATGTCTAAATAAGTGACAATACCGTGTGTATCAATCATTAATAATATTATCCTTTTTGACTCATGATTTTCAGCATAAATAAAAGTTAGTTTATTACGTATTCCAATACATAGAGCTGAATGCAAATGGAAGTGTTCATTTGTAAGCGTTACAAACAATGTCAAGGGTCTCTTAAATAACATATTCTCATATTTTGAATAGACTTTATTTAATAGTAAAAAAGAAATTACTGGTTGAGCGCTTTTAATCATTTTTTTCCGAAATTCGTATCAGGAATTTTTGCGTTTCTCTTGCACTAGATATATCCTATCACAAGGTCCGAAATTAAAGCTCCGGAATGGTATCCTGGTACAACCCGGTACGCCCGATGCACTCGAAGCTAAGACCAAAAAGTGGTGTCTGCTTGTCCTGTCATATATTCCTTTTACAGAAGCATATTGCATGCTACAAAACATTTTTACAATATTATTTTTAAAAAAATTTCTGTTAGAACATCTAAATTTCACCCGCCATAAAGGTCACCATAAATAAAAACCAACCGTACAAATCTTTCAAAAAAGGTAAAGAAATAGTGAGCAAACAGGTTCAATTTCACTGAACATTCGATTTCTGACTATTGTATTCTACACTGTACTATACAAATAACATACTAAAATTTATCTTTCAAGTAAAACATTAAAGTATTATATTTTTCATGCGAAATTTATATTGTTCCTAATATATTTTCTGAAGTTTTTTTTTTTTTTTTTTTTTTTCTGCTGGTAGACAATGATAATTAAAATACAATACTTTTTAATAGCGTTTGTTACTATATATATTTATATGTATATATATATTAAAGAAGGAACAGATGGTCAGAATTACAAAAAAATATACTTTCAATTATTTTATGAGATTTCACAATATTTACGTTTCATACATTATTCAATTTAAAAAATTTCAACATTTCATAAAACAACAGCAATTTTAAGATAGAAAGAATTAACTTAATTTTGTAGTATACAATGTTTCTGAAATTTCTCAATTACAAAGGCCATTCAATTAAAATATGTATGTAACAACATCTATAGCGAGTGGTCAACAAGTAAATGTTTTTCTAGGGAAAAAGGACAGTACTAAATACTTGGAAAATGCAGCTGCACAATTTGAAAATCGTATGGGGTTTTAAGAAAAATGGCATAAGCCGCCTAGACGCATTTCAAGAAATAAGTTACAAAAACAATAGGTTACGGTAATCTATTACCAAGATTTACGCCAACTGTACTTGATATCCTTGGAGACGGACTCGTGACTGTGATTGATCGAGATTTTTGACTGGAAGAGAATATACCAGACTCATGGACTTTGCTCTTCCAGGAACATTCTGAGGTGTTGTAACTAAAAACTGTAAAAGAAAAAAAAATCTTTTTTGGAAAAATTTTGTTTTATTTTCATATATGGAACTGTGATTTAGTGTATAAAATTTTCCAAAAAGATGTTACGAAACAATTTTAAGAAAAATATAAGACAAGTGGTTAAGGGGTCTCAGGACTCTTAAAAAGGGAAAAAATGAAAAAAAAGGACCATTTAATATCTTAAAATGTATATGATATTAAGACACAATTTTAAATGGGAATGAAAGATACAAGTATGTTCTTTTATTTCAAATATTTGAAAAATTGAAAGATGCAGAATTAGCACTTACAGGGGACTGTCAAACATTTGACGAGCAGAAAATCGGCATAACAGTTTATGCGCACGATTACAAAATACATTTTGCAACTAGAATGAAAATTTTGGTACCTACTTATACCTCAGATTATAATAATGACACTGAACCTAAATAAATTTGTATTTAAAGCATTTTTATATTTTTAATACAAAGTTGTATTTAGCTAATGCAAAATTTAGAAAATTTCAACAGTATAAACCCCTAAAAAAATATTTTCTTTTTACAATAAAAAGAAAATTTTAAATTCAGGTTATGCAGACTAACATGAAACATATGTTTTGAAAATTTTATGAAAAAATATTCAGAAGTTTTTGAGATATCGTGCGCGTTATGCCCAAAAACGTCATTTGGAGAAAATTGACTTCAAACTTTTGGAAACACCGCTTCAGCTATTGAGTGAGTATAATTCTAAATGCCATAACTGCTGTTCTAATGTGAATTTCAAGGAAACAATTATATCAAAATGTTCAAAAAACATAGAAGTTTAACATCTAAAAAAATTAAAATTTCGAAAATTTTAGAGCTTTAAGAGTCCTGAGACCCCTTAGTCTGAAATTACCTAGATAAACTCCAATATCCTCAACTGATCTTTATGGAATCGTGGGTACTTTCCGGATATAGGAGGCTTGGCGTTTTTTTAAAAAGCTTGTTTGAAGACACACTTAAGAATTTCTGATTTCTTACCAAAGGATATCAGCAGCTTTGACACACAAAAAAAAAAAAAAACCTCGATCAACTATAAAGCTTGATAATGTACGCATCTAACAAAAATTTCTTCTGATTATACACTTTGGGTAAATTTCTTTTGACTGTATATTATAAGGATAAATAATTTCTGTAAATTAAAGTTACCTTTGTGAATAAATCAGTGAATACATTTGCAGGAAATTATAGGTAAATGTCTCAATTTTTTTAAAAGTACCATTTTCTCTATCCAAGCCCCTACCACAGGTAAGTACCTAATCCTATAGGGAGGTCCGAATACACTTTAACTGATAACCTGAAGCTTGAAAGGTGGTAAACAGTAAATCAAAGCAGCTCTAAGATGCTGTATATTCCCTTGGCCGCCATATTGGATTTCTTGGCTATTTTTTGTTGGCGTTGTATATCGATAAGGCAACCCCGGTTCTGTCAACCCTCCGTTAAGCCTTGCATGCGCTTAAATCTGCTGCTTGGCGACATTTACTACTTGGAGGAAAGGGTTTTTCACGCCCAGAAAAAAATCCAAGATGGCGGCCGAGGGAATATACAGCATCTGTTCCCAAAGCAGATAGGACTTACCCCGGTACACAGTGACATTCTTCGTCTAATGGGAGAGGCGAATCATCGCACAGTTCAGTCACCCGAAGAGTAAAATTCAAAGGCATGATGCTGTTTCACAAAGATGAGCTAAACTCTTGATAATTTGCAGAAACCTGGTGTCCATTTACATAGAGAACGGTGAAGAATAATGGCGTTGAGTAACATATATTTGAGTCCTAAAATTCCTTCTACAAACTAAAATTTATTGTCCTCAAGATCTTACTTATCTGAATTACACTTTACTATTGATGTGCGAAAAAAATTCATTGTTGTAAATTACTTGTCCGATTGTTGAATTGAATTCAATTGTTATTCTACTGTGTTATAGAAAACAAAAATCAATTCATTCTAAAATTACACACAGTTTACCACTCACGCATGCAAATTAAATTTATTGTTACAAAGAATTTTCTGGGGTTTGTCCAATTGTTGAACTAAAGGCGATTGTTATTAGAATGTTTTTTTTTTTAACTCTTCTGTGTGTGTATTGTTTAAATCTTGCAACGTTAATTTCATCCACTTCCGATTAAGCTATTGATCTAAACTTTGGTATACTTATAAACCTTGCATGACAATACAATTTAAAAAACAGATTTGACCGGTTCCGTGTATTAAAAATCTCAAAACATCGGCCCAAAACTTGTTTTTTCCCCCCATAAAAAAAACTCTTATTTTTGCAATTCTCGTATATTTTAACGACATTCTTGCCTTCCTCATTACGTCAGCAATGTGGGACGCACAGATTTTTGTTTTGTAATATAAGTTGACTTTTAGAACTTTCTCTTTGTGCGTACCTAATTATTTACCAATTGTTATATATTTACTTACAACCCACTTATTGTATTTATTATGCAGTAAAATAATAAGCGGGAAATCGTAGAATATCAAACAAGAAAAGTTAGGAACATTCTAACAATTTGTTAGCATTATTTTTGTTATAACTCAAAGTATTATTTTACAGAATACGACGAAATTGTTTTTGGTTAAAGTACACCAATCCCTTAACATTCGCGTGTTTTGATTATTCGCGAATAAAAAATGAAGAACATTTCAATATTCGCGAATGCTTAACTTTTTTATTCCCGAATTTTGCTTTATAAAAGAATATTTTTTTACAAAGTAAAGTCGCTTTGTTTTACCAATTCCATAAACTTTTAACACTGGACAGCTGCATTGTACTGTATAGCCTAAGTACCAAGAATTTCAACCCTTGTATTGAGACAAAATATAGATCAGTAATTCCAAGAAACCCAAAACGTGATTTGATGCTGAAAATAAAAAAAATCAGTATCAAAATTTCATGTTTATACATAAAAAGGTTTTGAAGATAAACTAATTCAAACTTTGAATTTTTTCGTTAAATTTCTTCGCGTTTAAAAGGTACAAGACCTCTTAAATCTTAAAACCAAGAAACCCCTTTCCTCCCCATTACCGACCTGAAACACTTGTTTTCAGCTCAAGCCGGTAAGGCCGTAGCCAAACAAATATTTTGTAGGAGGGTTTAGATCATGATTTGATCTTTATCTCATTTTGGATTTTTTATTTTTAAGGATTTTTTGTTGTTTAAGACTGGATCGCAAATGAGGAATTCTTCAGCGGATGCTGATGACGTCATTTTATATAAAATAAAAGCGTGTGCTTAAGTCTTAAAGCTGAAATATGTTTTATACTGCAGTAGAGTCCCGATTATCCGAGTCCCGCTTAACCGAGTAATTTTCTTCTGATGAACTGACGTCTTCCATTATTATGAAACAGCCATTATAAATGAAGTGTTAGGTGAAGATGAAAGAGCAAGCGTAAAAAGTCAGAATTCTGATTTTCTAGTCAAAATGGGGGGAAAAATGGCCATAATTTTTTTTTTCAAAAAAAAATGCCCATTTTTTCTCCCCATCCGGACCGCGGAAGGTCGAAGGATCGCCGAAAAAGTTATTCCTTTCGCCAAAGTTCGCCGAAAAAAAAAAATGGCCATATTTTTTTTTTTTTTTTTTTTTTTTCAAAAAAAATTATGGCCATTTTTTTTTCCATTCTGACCAGAAAATCAGAGTTCTAACTTTTTACGGCTGCTCTTTCATCTCCACTTAACGCTTCATTTATAATGGCTGTTTCATAATAATAGAAACCACCAGTCCACCAGAAGAAAATGAAGTAATGGAAATGCCGGGGACGACACTAAATTCTGAAAAATCTGAATTCCTGTCCTCTAGTTTAATTATTTTTTACGTGCTTAAAATTATGTACAGTTGTGAGAAAAAAAGCAAACACCCCATGCCAACTCTGCAACAATTTATTGTAGAAGAAAGTTACTGGCACCAAACAATTGGAAATAAAGTCTACTTTGAAATGTATATAAAATTTGCTTCAGGGACCATCTACATATAAAAACGAACCCAAACTTTGTTATTTTCTATAGCAATACCAAAGCTGCCAACTTGTACGGATTTTTCTTACCACTAAAATTTAACGGAAATTTGTGACTTATTTAAACGTTAAAATTTCTTGAAATTCGGTGATTCAATTAGCTAAAATTTTCTATTAAATTTTAGTGGTATGAAAAATCCGTACAAGTTGGCAGCTATTCAATACCCAAGTTTGGCACCATTTATGAATTCTACACCCATCCATTAGCAAAAATTTAAATTTTCATGAAATTCGTACGATTAGTTTCAAAGAAATTTATTATTTTGAAAGGAGCCTATTTTAGGGGCTGTATCCAAATCGAAGTTCGGTACTCAATGGTTGAAATGCTACAGAATGACTATGAAACTTGTATTAATGTATTATTTCCAGGGTTGCGGAGTCGGTAGGAAAAATGACCGACTCCGACTCCGGCTCCTGGATTTTTGAAACATCCGACTCCGACTCCGGCATACACACAGGGTTTCTCAAAAAAGATTGAAATGCGCTTTAATTTTTTACCTGTTGGAGATATATAGATAATGCAAATTGAAAAAGTGTTCAAAACAAAATAGTAATTAAGATTAAGGATCGACCGAAACCGAAATTCGATAATATTTCTATTTTCGACCGAAAACGAAAATTTACAAAATAATGTTTAAGTAATTAACACATAATAAATATACATGGTTATTAATTAATTGTAGGTGTAATTATACGTGTAGTTCAAGTTGGCTCGCTGTGACTCTGACCAAAACTTTTTATTTTCATACTAGGAGGCTCTGCCCCCTGCAAGCTACGCTCGCCAACCCCCGTTCAGACACTGTAGAATCTAAAGGCACGCTAATCTGATCGGTTTTAAAAAGATTAGAGAAGATTGTATTATACTGAAAAAACCTGTAGCGATTTCCCTGTAAACGGGTTTCCATTCAATTCCCTTTGATTGCAAAAATTTAAGGTAGAATCAGTTGCTGTTAAGACATCCAATGGTTGTTTTCGTGTTTGGTTAAAGAAGATCAGTTAAACATTTGAAAAGAAGCTAAAATAAAATGAATTAAGTAAACAGAGTCTTTGTCTCTTGGTATTTTTTAACAGCGTTATAAAACGATTGACATAATACAATGTACTACAATTACTAAAATTTGCTGCTTTAACCCCTTCAAGGGCGGTGGTTCATTTTTGGACCACTTAATTTTAATTCTTAAATGCCACATTAGCATCAAAATATTGGGATGAAAATTTCCCTTTTATTAAGTAAGTGAACAAAAGCATTTTTGTATTTCGAAATTTGTTCGTAAATTCTGGTGCCATTCACTGATTTCAAGATTTTACGAATAGAAGTGCCTTGTCCGTGAAAGGGTTAAACGCATATTAATGTATTTATTATTTTAAAGTTTCCTTTCCCTTTTAATATTCACGTGTAAATACAATTTTCAGGACATAATTTTCAATATTTTCCTGCCTTTAACACGTACTCATTTAATAGTAATTTTAAAGTTGTTTTTTTTTTTTTTTTTTCTGTTTTTAATAATCACGTGAAAATAAATTTTTAATCGTTAGGAAATATTATTCTTTGCGCTGTTTTTAAAATTGAAAACAATCTCTACAATAATAACCTAAGTCATGTGACTATCATCAACAGCTCAAGGCGGATCCCTTCGCTTTTTATATTCCAGGCGGCCATTTTGGTACTTTAATGTTAGCCAGCCACAGGTGTGATAAGTCGCCGAATATTATTCTATCCCCATTATTTCGTTTATATTATAATAGTCCAAGTCATGTAACTGCCATAAACAACGAGCTGATTTCTTCGCTTTTCATAAGAAAGGTTTCCATTTTGATTAAAGAATCAAAATTATTTTTTCGAATAAAACTACATAAAAGTTGCCATGATCACAAAGAATTCCTGATACCTTTATGTTAGCTGGGTGAAAATCTCGCCAATAGCTTTTTTTTAACTCGCCAGTTAGCATTTTTTTTTATTTTTTAAGTGGTAAATTAAAACGGTGCTACTTGGTTATCCCATCGAACAAAAATCTGTCGCCATACTATAAGATTAAATGCCAATAATGATTGATCGTAAATGTCACATTCACTTGACTTTAAGGAAGTTACACATGTTCACGCCATCAAGTGATTTTTATTTCGACGTTTTATTTGTATTTTTATTAATGTTATACTAATTTATTTGTTCTTCTGTTATTTAAAATAAAAAAAAATGTCAATTTGTATAATTTGGCTATTTATATAATTTGGCGAAATTGGTCGACGGGAGAAGTAAAATTTTAAAACATTGCTTTGAAGTGAAATTAAATCTCATGATCTGTTGCTTTGTCATATACGCACCGGGTTTGGCGGGATTTTTTTTTTACGACAATTTGGCGAAAACCTCGTTTTCAAATACCTGTTACATATGTATTTTTAAATTATTTTCTGTTATTTTTAAAATGAAATAACAATAAATAAAAAAAATTAATTAATAACTATAGAACAAAACAATTTATAAAGTTTTTTGTAAATAAAAAGAAAATAAATTCAAATAAACATTTATTAATAAATAAGCAACAATAGCCGGGTTACCATGTCAGGCAAAATAACGCCATTTTGGCGCCAATTAGGTACCCCGTTGCGTATATGACATCTGTGTCTAATATTTTTCTTTTTGTTTCGTTTAAAAAAAAAAAGAATGAAGTAAAAGCCATTTATTTTAAAGGTTTCAATTTTAAATGAAAGTTTTGTATTAAATAAAATGATAATGAAATACAAATTGATTTCTTAATAAAAGTAACATGATGCATTGCTTAGCATACATTTAAGGAAGGCCAAATTCGTCGCCAAATTAATTTAAAATAACCTTTTCTAAAATATGAAAAAAAATATCTGTTATGATTAAAATTTGAGTTGCCACCATTAGAAAAAAAGTATTTAAAATTAGAAAAAAATTAATATTTCGAAAACTAATTCTAATTTTAAAATTCTAATACCAGTTTTGAGATCTGTAGATCAATACGGATTTTTGGTGTAAATTTCATCGCAAAGTATTCCATATTTTAGGAGAAATCGCCGTGAAACGTAATCAGTTGTTTAATGAGTCGTTTCATAGAATCGTTACATAAATTCGTTTCAATTCGATTCATTAGGATTTTATATATATAGGGTAGATAAAATAAAATGTAATTAGTAATTCATCAATGACACGAAATGATTTTCTAATTATGAATTTCATCTAATAAAAAAATCTTTTACGTATACATACCTCGATTTATCTTTTATAAGGAACTTTGTAAAGGATCATCTGTTCTACTAGAACTTTCTCAAAGAATATTTGAAACACTTCTGTTTCAAACTAAAAAATTTCTATTAAAGTTAAGTCTGCAGCAGAACTTCTTGTACGAAACAAATTTTTAACCAAATCGACGTAAAAATCAAAGTTTTGTAGAAATTCACTCGGGCAGAGATTTTAAATTTTTTCCGGGGCCGAACTTATAAATTTTGTATCGCGCCGGGCCGTGCCGATTTTTTTTTTCTATGAGTCGGCCCGGGCCTGCGCCTGGAAATTTCGGCCCGTGCAGACCCCTAACCCTTCTTAAAACCTTAAAAATAAAGGAAATTTTATAAACGGCTAGTAGTACATAAAATTCAAAGTTTTCTATTACTACCAAAACAAAAAACTGCAAATTTTGCAAGAAAACAAAGAATATATAATTTTATTAAATGAATCCAGCTCTTAGTATGTTCATTAAGATTTTCAGTGAAAAAGAGTGCAACTTCGAAACATTATTGTCTGCTTTCTAATTAGTTTGATTAAGAGTGTCAACAATAATGCAAGATTATAAAATATGCAAAGGGGAGTTATGAAAAAAATAATAAAAGGTAAATTTTTATTGCTTATTTTTTTATATAAACCATAAACATTGAAGAGTGTCTATTACTGGCACATCTACCCAATATATATATATATATATACATATATATATATATATATATATATATATATATATATATATATATATATATATATATATATATATATATATAAGAGCTTATCCTGACTGAATCATAATAAACGCACAACCAAAACTACTGAACCTAGAAGCATAAAAATTAGGCGAAAAGTCTTTTTATGACATAAGAGCGGACTAAGAAAAGATTTTTGAAAATTTCTCCTCTAAGGGTGTTAAAGAACGGATCGAAAATTTTAGAACATTCAGCCATATCTCAGCTGCTGTTTTTTGCTTTAGAAATTTCAGATTGGGGCCGGGTGCAACCCGGCCCATGGAAAGACTCTAGTTGGGGCTTAGAAATAGAAGAACGTCTAAGCTTTGGGTAAGAAATATTTAAGAAGAAAACTGCAATTTTTTGTTTTAATGAGAAAAAATCTGTATGAGTTCAGTTGTCCGATATTGTAGTGATAGCGGCATTAATCAATTTCATATTTTTCACACATTCTCTTTTATCCTTAATACTGGAAAATAAGGCAGTATATGTAAGTTGGACAAAGGATCCATTGCTATCTGAAGTAAATTGTTGCATCCGTTAGGGTCCGATTCGAAGGGTGGTTCGGATTGAATTGGCGCTAAATGTTTTTCGTTGTGGGCCAGTCTGATAATTATTATTGCGCGTTCGGGTCGGGTTGACCCGATTTTTCAAAAGGAAGTTCACAATATTGTTTAACTTATAAGTCGAATAAGTAAATATATATTCCTTTTCCTACATAAAATATAAAAGTGCTGTTAGAGATGAATATTTTTCATAATTCCAATAAAATTTTGATCTTATTTCATTTCGGATCGGGTTCAGGGTTCAGGTTTCTTTCCGGTTCGCTTCGGATTGACTTAAAATATAAATTTCAGGACCCGACCCGAACACGGATGGACAGATGTTAAATTGAAACATCTATTTTTGTCTGAGATAGATTCCTTCATTGGGTTGGGTAGTCGAACCGACACGGGGTTCGGGTTGAATTGGACTTAATTTACAAAAAAAAAAAACTTTCAAAACTCACTTTAGTTCAATTACTGTACAATAGTGTCGTCTATGAGCTGAAGAAGTAAGTAAATGAATCAATTTAATGATTGATGCAGGGAAAATATCACATCCGCCCTTTTGCCTTATATTTACTCATTAACATGTCAATAAACTGAAAAATAACTAAATATTTATTAATGTATAGAGTTAAAAAATAAAATAATAAATCAGTTCATAAATTTAAAATTAAGCATAATTGGTTTTATTTTTAATTTAACTTCAAATTGTTCAACAAAAAGTTTGGAGTCGGAGTCGGAGTCAGCATATTTTTAGCGACTCCGGCTCTTTTCACCGAAAAATCACACCGACTCCGACTCCGACTCCGCAGCCCTGATTATTTCTTGCCAATATAACCATTTCACTCGCTTAATGTGTTTTGACTATTGTCAACACAAATATTTCAATAAAATGAATAAAATATATATATTTTCAAATCATGCTTTTCTGCACATCATAGACGGTCCCTTAAACCGTGATTTTGGATATTTTTAATCCTAATTCGAAAACTACTTGCAAGAAAAAATTGAAATTGAGAATTCGTATAAAGCAGGACATAATAAACATAAATCTATCAAAAAAAATGTAGGTTGCAATTCATATTTTTTTCAAATAACATTTTCATAATTCATATTATAAAATTTTTAAAATTACAAATTCAACGTATTTGTGTTTGGGTTTTTAGTATTCGAACCACACAAAAAAATTATCGCATTAGGATTATAATTTCAGGAGATATTAATATAAATATGAAAATGCAGTATAACATTAGAAGTTCTAAATTTTTATAGTTTATAATTCAAAAACTTATCATACAAATAACTTGAAATTTCTTTTCTAGGCATATAGTTTCAACCGAAGATTTGAAATATATCTTAAAATTGGATATTACCATTGAAAAAAAAACAAAGTTTGGTCTGGTTTTCATTTGTAGATGGACCTTTAAGGAAATTTTATATACATCCTTTAAAAGTAGACTTTATTTCTAACCGTTTGGTACCAGCCACTTTCTTCTATTATAATTAGTTGCAGAGTTAGTAGGGGGTGTTTACTTTTTTTTCCCCACGACTGTACCTTCATCCGTTCCTGAAAATAAAATGTTATGACAGATTGACTGTACCAGACAATTTTGCCAGGTAATAAATAGGCATATAGTTATAAATTAATTATTCTCGAATTTTTTCCTTTACATGTGCTATAAGACCTTCCTTCGTGCCAAATTTCAAATTTCTAGGACAACAGGAAGTACCTTATACGTTTTGAGAGTGATCTTGTATTAAAAATTTTTTCATTTAAGGGCGTATCTTTTCATTGCATTGAGTTAGGAGCTCTAATTTTTTTTTTAAAACAATTCGGCCGTTTTATATAATTTTCAATTGGATACCTTCAGCAGTACCTGAAAAAAAAAGGTCTTGACAGACATACGGTCAAACGAATTTGTTCGAAGATAAAAAAATCGACATAGAATTATAAATGAATGATTTTTGGATTTTTCTTTTTAAATATAGTAAATCTTCCCTGTTGGACCACCTCCCAGAACGATCATTTTTTCATGGAACGAAATTTATTCCCATAGGCTCAGTACTAATTTTACCTCCATTCAAAGAGCATCCCAGTTGAACTCCTTCCATGAGCGACCCATTTCTTTGAAGAAAATTCCGTTTTTTTCTGATCGCTTGAAGAAGGTTCTATTAAAAAAATAATTCCGGAGAGCGCATTATTCATCAAACTTCTAAACTAAGTTTAGATTTTTTTTTACCCCGGTAACTTTTAAGTGTTTAAATATCATAAACATCGCATGTTTAATACATTTTTTGCTCCTGCACCCCCCTGGGGGTGGTAATGGCAACGACATAAAGTATAGCCTGTGTTGGAACAGGGATCTCAGAAAAAAACTAGCTTTGCTGGATATTTCCTGTTCATATTACACTATACAGCATACAAAATTGAACTTTTTGCTCGGAAAGATTTTGTAAAGGATACCTTAAGGTGTGTACAGTCGTGGGAAAAAAAAAGTAAACACCCCCTACTAACTTCTCAACAAATTATCGTAGAAGAAAGTTACTGGTACCGAACGATTGGAAATAAAGTCTACTTTTAAATGATGTGTATAAAATTTGTTTAAAGGGCCATCTACATATTAAAACGAACCATAACTTTGTTTTCTTCAATAGCAGTACACAATTCTGACAGCATAAATGAAGTCTACACCTTTCAATTACCCTATAAACGAATTTTTATGCAATTCGTGCCATAAGTTTCCCAGAAATTAATTATTTTAAAACGAGCGTATTTTAAGGGCTGTATCCAAATTGAAGTTCCGAACTCGATTGTTAGCCGAGAGAGCCACCTTCTTGATCAAGGCACGTTTAAGCGTCAATGAAACCTGTTTGATTACAGGATAGCAGAATAAATTTCAAAACTTTACTCACTTCTATCATAGACGGCCCCTTAAGCCACCATTTTGCCGTTTTTTAAGCATAATTTGAAAACTACTTGGAAGAAAAATGTGAAATTTTGGATTTCCATAAAGCAGGACTTAATAAATCTAAATCCATCAAAAAAATTGTAGGTCGCAATTCATAATTTTTTTTAATATTAATATCATAATTCATAATTCATATCAGAAAATTATAAAAAGTGTGAATTCAACGCATTTATGTTTGGGTGTATTAGTATTATTGCTACACAAAAAATTAGCTCATTAAGAGCATAATTTCAGGAGATATAAATAAAAATATGAAAATGTAATTTAACATTAGAAGTACTAAATTTTAAATGCCTATAATTCTAAAACTTATCATTCGAATAACTTGAAATTTGGTTTCTAGGCATATTTTAAACCGAAGATTTGAAATATCTTGTTAAATTTGGGTACTGTCATTGAAAAAAATGAAGTTTGGATTCGTTTTAATATGTAGACGGCCCCGTAAGCAAATTTTATACACACCATTTAAAAGTAGACTTTATTTCCAATCGTCTGGTACAAGTAACTTTCGTCTACGATAATATGTTGAGGAGTTAGTAGGGGGTGTTTACTTTTTTTTTCCACGACTGTACCTACCTTCGGGACACTTTTTTTTTTGAAAAATATGAAATTTTTATCAAAACATGCGTTTGTAGTTAAAACAGGGAATAAAACTATGAATTCATATCAATTTTTAAAGGAAGTTTTATTAATTTTTCAAATTTAGGCAATATTTAGTCAAATTTTAGTAAAAAAAGAATCCCTGCCGGCCCGGCCTGCAGGCGGAGGTAGATTTCGAAGTCAAGTATATTAATTTCACCAACAAAAACTAAATCATGATTAGAGATAAACCCACTTTAACAATTTTATTTGGCCGATTTTGACGAGTTTTTATTTCATTTTTAAATAAGTGCTGGTTTTATCAGAATCATGTGAAGGTGGCATTCAATAAAATACTTTTCCACGCTCAACAACTAGAAGTTTTCTGGCACATTTTCAGATTCATTTTTAATAGAAAAATATGAAACTTGCTTGTCTGATTTTTGAAGAGATTTATAAGAGACCTGTGTTTTTATTTTTCGTTCAATTAATTAAAACTTGGTTTATAAACAATTATTTTCTAAGTAGGATAACATTTTTCGTTTCTAACACAATCGCTTCGGGAAACTCGGTTCAAAATGCCCACTTTGACATCATTGTTTGAAATATATTCTGCCTCTATCAAAAAATAGATCATTACGGTACATTATATAGTTTCTGAATAAGAGAATCTACCAATTGAATGCGTTTGAGAGCAAAAATGAATTTAAAAATGAGTCAGAAAATAAGCAGTTTGGATTTGAATACACCTTTAATACAACGATTTTATTTCTTCAACCGCTATGTATTTTTAATTTGTTTTATCTGTATGAAGTGGTCCTATCAAAAACTTGTCAATATAAATGTTGTAGATAATATTAAGAAGATATATAATAAATTCATGTGGATTTTATATCTTGTGAATTGGCGAAGTTATGGATTTTTTCTTCTCCAACTCCCCCTTTTTGTTTTCGTTTATTTATTTATTTATTTTTTTTTGTGGTACGAATTGGTCCTATCAAAACCTTGTCAATATAAAAGTTTTAGATAATATAAAGAAGATTTCTAATAAATTTAATTGGATTTGATATCTTGAGAATTGACGAAGTTATGAATTTTTTTCTCCCTAAAACCATATTTTTTGCGCCCCTTGAGCCCATTTTTAATTTTATCAAAAATCTGTGATGCATAAATTTTTGGCCCTATTTTTAGAAGTAATAAAAACTTTAAACTGATTTGATATGTACAAAAATTAAGAAGTTATAGGTTTTTTTTTTTCGGTTTTCACAAAACCCCTCCCTATTTCCGTCCCCTTGGTCCGATTTTGCCCATTAACGAACTTGACCGAGATTTTATGCCCCTTGATTTTATATATCAGTTTGGAAGAGATTTGCGCTGAATTATGGAAGTTATCGTGTCCAGAAGAAAGTGATATATATATATATATATAGATAGATAGATAGATAGATAGATAAAGTTTTTTACTGAGGGTGGTTTTGGGTTCTAGGGGTCATGATCGGTGTAGATCTGCAAAAATTTTTCAGAAATTCCAACATAGGGGAGAATGTAATAGGTAGTATTTCATACAAAATCTACCTAAAAAGTGTTAATGCCAAACCTTCTATAATGAAATCTATTCAATATATTTCACTTTTTTTTCAATAATATTTCAGCAAACCACTTACCTGTGTTATGAAGCAAAATATTCGCAAAACCTCTTAAATTTACTAACTTATGCCAAATTTTTCATACAAAATATGATTTGTTTCTAAAAAAATGTGTATTTTTCAATAAAAATGGCTCTTAAATTAATATATACAAACTCACAAACTATATTTTGCTTCATAACATAAGGGCTATGCATATATAACGTTATCAACTTTTTGGTAATTTTGGATCACCTCCCCCCTTCCGATATCATACGTTATCATCCCTCGAACACCACCACCACCCCCCCCCCCTCTCGCAATGATATCGTTATCAATATCTGAATTTTTTTTTATTTTTGAAATTTATTTCTTTTGTTTGGAATGATATACAAAAAGGGTTACACTTACTTTTCGAATACTTTAATGATTCAAATGAAGAGAAGTCAATAAAATATCACTTTATATATAAAATAACTTTATATAAAATAACACTTAAAAGAAATAGTTACTATTTAGAAGCATTTTATAATAGTTATTTGTTACATAATGGATTAGACAGTAGTAATGTCTTCTTGCACTTGCCCCGCACGGAGGAAAGGGGAGCAGATAGAAATTCTTATCAACAAAACAGGTGGACAACATTCTTTATCTTTCTCTTTTATTTATTAGCAAGCACAAGTTTTATTTCAAATATACTTCGCATATGATTTCTCGAAGAGCGATTATATATGCATACACATATGAAGAAGAATAGGAATGTCAAACGTTGGGGTATTCTGTATTTTGGATTTAAATAATTTTATGAAAATTTAGTGATTTTAATAATAACTTTGTATTTTCATAAAAATAGATGATAGACTAAAAAAAGATTACATACTATTTTGATGTAAAGATCATGTTACATATAAAAAGTGAAAATTTTGTTTGGATCAAAAGACAACCCCCCCCCTACTCCCACAGATATCTTAGGATATCATGTACCAGACTCCCCTTCCCCCTAAAATGATAACGATATATATGCATAGCCCTATACCTATAGATGAGCAAATCCTTATCACAAAATTTTATTTCAATATCTTAAAAACTTTTGAAGAAATGATGTTTCCCGTAAACGTACACAAAGAAAAACGCCGTTTTCCAGAAAGGCAAATTAAGATTTTGATCGAGCACAAAAAATTATGTGCAAAGTTTACAATTTTGAAATCCACCCTATTTGTAGAGGTTTATATATTTGTGTATATGTTATATATTTGAGTATTAAAATATAATCTTTACCTTTCTGTGGCTCTTTAAACGGCCACTTCCGGTTTCAGAAAGTTCATTTTCGGTTTATATTTTGGGCTATAACTTTGCTTTTTATTATCGCTGAATCAAAAGTGAAGCACTTTTGGAATCCTAAAGGTGCAACTTTAATTTAAAATAATAAATTTTTGGTAAAGTGTGAGTATTACTCGCGCTGAGAGAGTTCCATACAATAAATATATAAATTATTAACTGTATTATTAAAAAAATCTTTACTAAAAGAAAAATAAGACTTTGTAAAAAACTATACAACGTAGGGATTTGATGTAGCTGCATATTAGAAAAGTGTGAATGGGTATATAGCGTAAAAGTCCAAAGAGATATTAAGCCTAAATAATATTAAATATTGCTATTCTGTGTAACTCTCATTTAAATCTTATTTTAATCTGTTTACGATATGCTTAATTCGGCACTGGCAATAAAAGTAGTGCATATTTAAACTTCATTTGGCATTTCATAAAACTAAATTCAGCATCGTAATAATCGTTTCTTTTTACAGTACAGCTAAAACAAAACCCATGTTCAAAGTTTAAACTTGGCATTTTGCTAAGCGCGCTTCGAAAGGAGGTCGCAAAATAGCAACACCGCCTTGGTCCGTGTCGCGTTATGCCAGATAGGCTTCTAATTAGCTTTCAAAGCCAACGGGAGGTGTATTGAGAGATCTACTCAATGCAAACTAGTTGCGAATATCATAGTATTTATGTGATTAATCCTAATTAAATTAGTCTGTTTTCAACAATTTAACGTTTATTGCTTTTATACTGTTACTGGACATTGTATTACACAAATGTTTCATTAAAAGTTGTTATCCAGGCTTTCAAAGCCGATGGTACATACAGCAGGCCGCCCCTGTTATTATGTATATCCAAACCGGCCGTGTCTTTAAGGGATAATATCTCGGCTAATTACAGACGATTCTTTTCAAAAATCATTATCAACAAAGCTTTTATACTTCTGCTACAATAGATATCTCCAGCGCTCGTCAACGCCTTTGCTGAATGCCCGGAAATTGAAATTTGTGTGTAACGTAAAAGTGCGCTTTTCTCAAAAACTCTTTTTTTTAAAAAAGTATATTTAATCGCATATAAATGATTTTTAACACTTTCCAACATAGTTGAATAGCGTTTATGACTTGTGTTGACGGTTTGTCTGTCTGCTGCCTGCCGTCTGTCTGTTTTTGCTCTAATTGGCGTAAATATAATCTGAATTGTGTATAATTGTGTAAAACGTTACTGTGGTTTGCATATTATGTCCGGTATTGAAAATAAAGTTTGTAGCATACATAGCTCAATTACAGGGACACTCTAAAGTATTCCGTTACATTATGGTCAATGGGAAAAATTATTTGCGGTGTATTTCAATATTGTTACACAATTTTAAACGTAATGAAATTTATATACATTATTAAGGTGCACTAGAACATGGTTTCCATAAAATATCTTATGTGTATCATTTACGAAACGTGTACACGGAACTCAAAAATATTTATTATATTACGGTCTATGAAGAAAATTATTTTGCGGCGTATTTTAATGATGGTACTTTATTTCAAACATAATAAAATTGATATGGATTTCTGAGATGCACTAAAACATCCGTTCTGAAGTATAAGGATGCAAAGCATATATCATATTTTACAAGATCAAACAAAAAAAGTCGGTTATATAATGCAGGTCTACGGGGAAAACCTGTTCGCAGTGTATTTTAATCATTTTGCACCATTTCAAACATTATGAAATTGATATACATTACTGAGATTTACTACAAGAAGCTTGCAATTGAATATGATTTGCATCGCATTTATCATTCATTTACAGGGTCACATAAAAGAATTTTGATACAATACTGTATCCGAAGTATTGTCTATTAGGAATAATTGCTGAAGAGCGTTTTCGATTATGGTATGTGTTTAAAGGTTAATTAATTTTTACTTACTATTTGGTGTAAATAAATTTTATAGACCATATACAGGACTGCACAAAAGAATTCGTAAGCATTAACTGAGAGTGGGCGTGAATTGCTGCAGAGTATTTTTTTTTAATTTAAATTATTCATTTTCAAGCTCAGCTACATTTAGTACTGTTTGTAAAATTTAAATAGAATCATTAACACTGAAAAAAATAGGTACTCAAAATTGAGTAAGAAGTACTCAATTTTAAATATGTGACATACTCAAAATAGCTCCGATCCAAATGTTCTCAGAATTGAGAAACCCATGCTCTCATTTTTGATTCCATGGTTGTGTTCAAATATGAACGTTATGTGCTGCCCTACTGAACCTACAAATTAAAGTAAAAATATACTAACATTTATTTTCCTTTCTAAATTATTAACAAGAAACGTTTCATTATTCATTAAGAAAAATAGCAAAATTATTAGCAAGATACCCAAATTGAATATTTTTATAACAAGAGCTTTATTAGTAAGCACTTTAAAATTATTTTAAAATACTGTACATAATTTATTATTTGAAACATCATGAACATCTTTTATGCCACCATAAATGAAATAAACCATTACAGGGTACAAAATTATCGTTTTGTTTGGGTTTGATAACATGTGATGTTTTAAAATTGAGAAAACATAGGTTTTTGATCCAAACATACTCAATTCGATATGAGTACATCGATTTACTCATTTTTGAGTATTTCCTTTTTTTTCCGTGAAGTTAATATGTGGCGCGTATAAAATTCTTCAAGTAATATACAGGGCTGTAGAAAAGAATTCATGTACGTTTCTGTTTATAGGTAGAAAATATTAAAGCTGAATTTTAATCTCCGATATGCTTTTTCTAACTAAACTAAATTTTAGCATACTATGTAGAATATATACAAACATATAGATTATATACAGAGAAGCACAAAAGTATGTTACGGCGAAGTTTTCTTTGAGTATTCAAGAAGCTTTGATAAATGTTTCATAATCTATCCTTGACGCATGATTTTCTTTCTTGTTAATAAACTGATCTGAGAATATCGAAAGAGATGCCTCTCAGAATTAAAAAGAATGGGGTAAAATAAGTCAGGTTCACAGCCCCTTCTTATTAGAGCACCTCATTTCATTAAATCTGTGATCTAATGATTTTTGTTTTTTTAAGTTCATTTTTTTATACTAGGTGGCTCTGCCCCCTACGAGCTACTCTCGCCAACCCCCGTTCAGACACCGCGGACTCTAAAAGCATGCTAATTTAACCGGCTTTAAAAAAAATTCGAAATATTGAATTATAATTTAAAAAACAGTGGCCATCTCCCGATAAACGCGTTTCTATTAATTTCTCTTTGATTGGGGAATTTTAAGGTCAAATTAGCGGCTATTAAAAGGTACGATGGCTGTTTCCGTCTTTGATTAAATAAAATCAGTTAAACATTTCAAAATAAGCTAATATAAAATGAATTAAGTAAACAGAGTCTTTGTCTCCCGCTATTTTTTAACAAAGCGAAAAGAAAGTTTTTTTTTAAATAAGACATTTTAAATGTATCGTTTTTAATCTGACGTAATTTTCACCAAACTTTTTTTTCTCTTTTTAATATTCACGTGAAAATACTTTTGTTAGAAATGAAATATTATTTGCGCTGTCCTAACAAAAATAGTCGAAAAGATCATCTCAAAATATCAAATAAATGTCTCGCGCAATTTTTAAATTTAAACTTTTTTGCAATATTATTTTTTGTTCATTTTACGTAATAAGTGTAATGTGACGTAATTTATCCTATTTAAGACTTCTAACGCATGTTAATGAATTTATTATTGTACAATATTCTTTCTCTTTTAAAATTTTCGTGTAAATATAGTTTTTATGACGTCATTTTCAATGAGTTCCTGCTTTTTATATTTTCTGTTTATAATAGACATGTGTAAATAAATTTTTAATTTGAACCAAACATTATTGTTTGCGTTCTTTATACAGTTGGCAACAGTTTAAATTAATACCATTTTCTAAAATGTGTGAAAAATATCTCTCGAAATGCTGAAAATTTGAATATAAAATAGAAATAAAAACTCAAAAAATGAGTCAAATTAAATAAATAAATGCAGTCTACACACCGGGAAATTCTAATGCATAATATGATCTAAAAATGATTAAATTCCCATGTATAGTTTTGGCTCCAATAAAACTTTTTTAATGGAACGATTTTGCCCAACTATAGCATTAAATATGTCTTAAAATAATTCTTCGATTTGAACACTGCCTGCATCAGCGTATTTATCAAATATTTATCTACAATACCACCTATTTTCATATTTTTGTATGCAATATTTTTCTTAATATTAACGAAGAAAGACTTCCGGTCACAAAAAATTCAAAACCGGCGGCGGCGGCGGCGGCGGTGACAGCGTTAGTTACTTTTTTTAGAATAGAGAGATGCTGCAATAATTTGTTTTTCAATATTGATCTTGGTAAAGTCGGTGATTTTGCGTATATAATATGTACATCAGTTTATTAACTCTTTAATCGTCGTGCCTGATACTTTTACGGTCAAAATGCCCGTGAATGTATCGGGCGCGACGATTAAGGCTAATGTCAGACCAACGTCTATTTGAAAGTTTTTTATTTGAACACGAGAAAGGAACTTCTGTTAACTAAGGTGTTTCTTTTTCATGTTGAAACAAAATGCGTGCAAATAGATGTACGTCTGACATTAGCCTAAAGGATAAAAGTTGTTTATATACCTTTAAATGTACTTTTTTTTCACTTTTATCATGCTATAATTTTAGTTTAATGGTAATGAGTTATTTTTCTTATGTAATTTTAAAGAATCTATTTGGATTAGATCTTACATCTATGACCATGAAAAAATTTTCCTGAATCAAAAATTTTTAAAATGTTAGATTTTTAAATTCGATATAATAAATTCAGTTTAATTAACTATTTCTTTTGGGATATTAAGATAACATAAAATCCTTGTTCAAACTCTTGCGTATCTTAAAATAATCTCAGTGTAAAACGAAATCCGAGCTATACAATAACCATTCGCACAATCATTAGGAAATTACTAATTTAAATTTAATGAGAAAATGAGGGTAAACGTACTTTTTCATCTAAAAAAAATGCCTGACTGAACCGATCGTCAGAATTTCAGAATATCATTATCAAACTGTATATAATTTATCGCTTCTAATATCCGAAACCTACCAAAAATTTTATATTCTTATAAATATTTATGTAATTAAAAGAATAATAATAAAATGCGGATTGAAGGATGTTGAATTTTATGCAAAATGCGATTAAAACACAATGACTTGCAGAGCTGACGTTGAGGTTCCTCATCTGCAAATTTATTATTTATAGATAGATTAATTAAATAAAAAAATATATTTTCATTATTCGCCAAAATAGCTCAAAAGCTGTTTTTTAAATTTAATTAAGGAAAGAAATATTTTTTGGACTTGATAGAAATAAAATATGATCTGCAGATTCTGACAATATTATTTTCTTATCGAATGATTTAACAAAAAAACGTTTTTTTTATTATTTTGTTGTATATATTTTTCTATTATACGGATTTATTTTTGTAAACGATAATGAAACCAGCGTATTTCTAGCAGTAAATAACAAGTTGGAAATTGCTCGTCAAACGTGGCAAATGAGGTGCGTTCGTACTATAACTAGTTTTATAATTATTTTTTGCACCCCATATTGTACTGAATGTATAATTTTTTGCACTTCATAAAGCGCATAGTCTGATACATCATTAAAATGCACTTCCAATATTTTTTTCCCATTCCCCGTAATGTAAAGAAAAACTTTTGACTGTCCCTGTAATTAAACTATACATCCGATTTTCCTAAAATTTGAAAGGGCTCGACAAAATTTTGCAACAGTTATATCTTTAAAATTTCAGATCATTCGGAAGGCTGTAATATCATTAAAATGCACTTGCAATAATTTTTCCCATTGGCCGTAATGTAAAGAAAAAATTTTGACTGTCCCTGTAATTAAACTATACATCCGATTTTCATAAAATTTGAAATGGCTCGACAAAATTTTGCAACAATCATATATTTGAAATTTCAGACCATTCGGTTGGGTAGTTTTTGCTCTGTTACATGCGGACAGACAGACGGACGGACAGACGGACGGACTGAACGACGACTATAGGTGCTACGTATTTATATAATTACGAACGCACCTAAAAATCATCGAGTCAGTAAAAATAAATAAAGTCATGAATGATTAAGTACTTGAAATATTATCGTTGCATCAAGATTTCTCATTTAAAAAAAAAAAAAAAAAACGAAAGGAACCTATATATCTGCATTTTGCGAAGACGAAATATTTTAAATATTGAAAATAACTGCAGAATTTATACTTCAAACCGTAAAACAACATTAAACTTCCTTATATTAAAAGTGTATGTTATTTAAGAGGATAATATACATTTTAATAGAATACTTTATTAAGATTGGTTGGAAATTATGCATATTTTGGTGTTCATTCTTTTTAATCATATAATAGTTTCACGATTTCTTTTATGAAAATTTTAAAATACCTTTTTTATGAAAATTATAGCATATTTTTAATGAATTAAAATTTGTGAAAATTCAATTATTTACATTCAATTATAAAAGTATTTTTCAGTGTTAAGAATTCAAATACACAATTTATTCTTATTATGTGAAATCATTTACGCAGACGATACTTACACATTTTAAAAGAATTATGTTATGATTTTTTTTTTTTTTTTTGTAAAGTGGCAACAAAAGAATTGTAAACAAAAAAAAAAAAATGTTACATTCGTTATATAAAGTGTTATTCGAATTCGAAGTTTGAATAATAACAATATTATAATAAGTTAATAATTTTTAATATTAACCAGAGCAGATTTCACATGTTTTTCCGGAAAATAGGATTTTGAAGAAGTAACTTTCTTCAAGCTCTCTTCAAATATATTATTCTAAGGTTGCTATCAAAGATTATTTGATGTGAATTACAACGATTGGAAACATACCTATTTCAAATCATTTGAGAAAACAGCAGAGGCTATTGGAAGATGTAAAAACATCTTTAAAAGAGATTTTAGTTGAAAATTTAAAAATATTTTGTAAAATTTTGCTTCGAAAATATTTTTATTTAAACCAGTCTTATATCATAAATAAAACTTTTCGAGGAAATTCTTAGTTATTTGGCTGAATTTACATTTCTAAAATTAAAATGCACCAAAATATAAAATAACGTTTTTGCTTAATAAAGATGCAAAAATAATATAAAAAAAATATTGTTACTTTCAAATATTTATCTTATCAAATAATGCTTCGCGAATCCAAACAAAGAATGGCTTTTGCTAGTTTTACAATTCTCCAGAAAAGGGCTGTACACATATAACGTTATCTCATTAGGGGGGAGGTGGGGTGTGATCTGGCACTTGATATCATAAGATATCTGTAGGGGGAGGGGGCGAGTTTGTCTATTGATATCGTATCATTTTTGATCCAACCAAAAGATTATTTTGTTGTTGTTGTTTGTTTCTTTACATCAATATAGTCTGGGTTTTTTTTCTTTTAGTCTGTTATCTATTTTTATGAAAATGCAAAATTATTATTAAAGCCACATTAAATGATTATAAAATTCTGGAATTACAAAATATAGAATAACCCAACGTACGCCATTCCTATTCTTCTGACATATGCGCATACAATGAGTTGTTAGAGGAACCAGGTTCGAAATGAGGTTCGTTATATTTACTAGTCAAAAATGGGTAAGAATAATCTCTATCTGTTTTGCTTATAAGAAGTTTTATTTACCCTCGCGCAGGGAGCAAGAAGATAATATTACTGTTGAATGCATTATATAAAATACTTTTTTATAGTAAGTATTTCTTCAAAGTGTTATTTGATATAATTTTATTTCATATTATATATATAATAGTGCTTTTTTATTAATTTCTCTTCATTTAAATCAGTAAAGAATGCAAATAACTAGAAAACAGGAATTCTGCTTTTTCAGAATTTAGTGTCACCCCCGATGGAAAGAAAAATATATATGTATATAAATATAGATAGTACAAAACACATTTCAGTTTTAAGCCTTAAAACACATTATTTTATTTTATATAAAATGACGTGATTCGCATCCGCTGAAGAATTCCGCATTTACGATCAAGTCTTAAACAACATCTACAGTAAAGCATGCATAGGACGTCACTATCGCTGAATAGTGGACAAATCCAAAAAAAAGAGATGTTGTCGTACAAGAAACTCGACAAAAAGAATCGGCTATTTAATTATTCATATGCCTTCATGTGTTTGTAATATTAACTCTTTATATACTGAATTATGAATTCATGAAAATTTTATCTTCTAAAGCATTTTTCGTGAATTCTTTAAACTACATTAGAAGATTTACATAATCATTCAATACATTTTACGAGGATTTAGAATGATTAATTAAATTTGAATTGATAGGGATTTTGCGCAATATTTATAACCCCACTCAAATCTTTTATTTTAAATATTTTTCTTAGTATTTTGTAGAATTGGGAAATGTACAAATATAATGTTCTTACAATAGAAATATAGAAATATTTCCGAATTGAAAAATTCTCCCCCCCCCCCCCCCACCCCACCCCAACGCCAAGAAAGCTGAACAGATATAAAGGCGAAAGAAATCATCCTTTTAAAAATGTTTATGTTTTGTGTAACGAATAATGCTTTTGAAACAAGATAAAGTAATGTATCTATAACTCATTCTACACTCAGGGATGAGATTTCCGACTTTTTGCATACCAGTATAATCTTATAGAAAATGATGTTCTGTTAAATCGCAAAAAATGTTCGATTAAATAAAATAACATTTTCTCTAAGGTTATACTGGTATGCAAAAAGTCAAAAATCTCATCCCTGTACACTGTATTAGAACTAATCGATGTATTAAATTAATTTTATAACAAGTTATTTTAATGGTACTTATAAGTACCGTCAGTAGATAAAGGGTTAATATAGATACTTAAAAATCAAATATAGTTTATATTAGCTCCATGTTTTATCAGAATTATTCATTTATATTTTTACTTTCTTTACAAGAAGAAAGTATTGGATTCGTGAAAATTTTCGACTTCCGGTTTTCGACGGATTTATACATTTTAGAATGCCTTGAACACGATTTGATGGTTTTTAGAAAATGTCTGTCTGTGAGTCTGTCACTCTGTCACTCTGTGAGTCTGTATGTGGCAAAAATTTTGTGGGCGCTCTATCTCAAGAACTAATGCACGGAATTTTACAAAACTTCAGATTCAGTTAGACCTTGATATAAACTGGACCTGATTAGTTTTTGGTGAAAATCGCCCAACAGGTGGTGCTTCTATACGGCATTTTTCACGATTTCTGCAATAGCTATATCTCAAGAACTACTGCACGGATTTTCATAAAACTTCTGATTCAGTTAGTCCAGGATATAGTTTGGTGATGATTACTTTTTTGTAAAAATCGCCCAACAGGTGGCGCTGCTATGCTTCATTATTCATGATTATCGCAATAGCTCTAACTCAAGAAAAAATGCACGAATTTTCATCAAACTTCAGATTCAGTTAGTCCTTGATATAAAATAGTGCTGTTTAATTTTTGGTGTAAATCGCCCAACAGGTGACGCTGCTGTGCTGCATTTTTAACGATTTCCGCAAGAGCTGTATCTCAAGAACTAATGCACGGATTTTCATCAAACTTCAGATTTAGTTAGTCCTTGACATGAATTGACATTTTATACATTTTGGTGTAAATCGCCCAACAGGTGGCGCTGCTATACTGCATTTTTTGCGATTCCGGCAATAGCTTTATCTCAAAAACTAATGCTTGGATTTTCAACAAACTTCAGATTCAGGTATACCTTGATATCAATTAGTGCTGTTTATGTTTTGGTGTAAATCGCTCAACAAGGGACGCTGCTATGCTACATGTTTCAGAATTTCCGCTATAGCTCTATCTCAAGAACTAATGCATAAATTTTCATCAAACTTCAAATGCAGATATACTTTGATATGAATTGGTGCTAAATTGATGTTATATCTTGTACTATTTAAATGATTTAATTGACGTGATTTATATAGAAGAAAGTTTTGTGATGGCCACAACATACTAGTTTCAAAATCGCACGTTTGTTAATTACATTTTTTTTTCAGTTGCTATGGGGAAATGGCAAAAAAAAGATATAATTATTATTTTCCAACTATTTTTCCTTTACTTTCTACAGAAATGGAGCATTTGAGTTGCCACCATTAAACAAATGGCGCTAAAAACTACAAAAAATAATTAATATCTAAAAAATAAGTGGAGGTGCAGTTTCCAAACAAATTGCATTTAAAAGTCCTTTTTTTCTAACACGACGGTATAAAAATTGAAAATGTGCGATGCTTAGAAGTTTAAAAAATTACAGTAGAGTATTTAACCGTACAGTGATACATCTGCTTTGTTTAACGGCTGTCTTATACAACGGAACGTTATTTTTTAGAGACGACATTTTAATTGCTGGCCAAAAGAAATAGCATATCGGGGGCTAATAAATGTATAACCATATAAGTATATCATTGGAAACGTGTGGAAATAAAACGAGAGAAAAAAAATGTAAAAATAAAAAGAATTTTTAGACACTGATAACGATATCATTAGGGGGAGGGGGGGAGGGGAATGATAACGTATGATATCGTAAAACTGGGGTGGTCCAAAATTTCTAAAATGTTGATATCGTTATGTAGGTACAGGCCCAAAGGGCTTTTAATCACACACTTGTCGTGATATTTCCAAAGATGCATATGTCAACGCTAAATATTATCCTGTTCGTTCATGCGTAAATCCGGGCTGGTTACGCCGTTGATTCTAAAAGATTGCATGTGATTCACAGACCACAAGTTATGCATTCCTGAATAGTATCTCTGGTTCGTTTACAAAAAGATTTCTATCTAACATTGCAACACGAATTATTTTTACAGTACTTACTCAATTATTTAATCTTGATGACGACTTTGTAATCATTACTTCATCTTCCTCTCCCAGAAAGGATGCTGTTGGTTCCTGTTAAGTTTGTCAGTATCCTGCTGGGAATTTTATACTTTAAAGCAGTCTACCCTATACCTCATAATATACCTGCCGTTTGCTGTTAATTATCGTATTATCCACTTAAAGGTGAGATTTCTGTTTTTCTTTGATTTATGACATGAAACTAATGTTCGTGGTATGTCCGAGAAATTGCATTAAAATTAAGATATAATATTGAATTTAACGCTAGAACGTTGTTGACTTAACGCTGCATGCTTTTCACTTAAGAGTGTACTTCAGTCAGGTGAAAGCACCCGTTCGCTAATGCTAATCCAATAGAAGAAAATTTTTAAGATATCTCGTTTGCATTTTAATATTTTTAAATGATGTTTTTTTTTTTTTTTTTTTTTTTTTTTTGCAATGGATAGCTGAGTTAAATCTCTACAAAGGCCGTTTTTTACTTTTTCGATTTTGTTTGCAGGGTTTTTCTTTTTATGAGGAATGCTTTCACTTTCGAAACCGGTTCCAAAAGTGAAAGTGTCCTGGTTAAAAATGTCTGTAAACTAAATTTTAAAAAGTGCTAAAGGGCCTTCGTACAAATCTACCTCAGGTATCCATTGCAAAAAAAAATCATTTAAAAATATTAAAATCCAAACGAGATATCTTTAAAAAATTCTCCCATTGGATTAGCATTAGCAAACGGATGTTTTCGCCCGACTGAAGTAACCTTTTAAGGGGACTTTTCACTCACTTGAAAACACCTGCTAGCTAATGCTAAACCTACGAGCAGATTGTTTTCGAATTTCTCGTTTAAAATTGAATATTTTAAAATGATCTATTTTGCATAGGATAGCTGAGGTCGATCTCTAAAATGTCTATTTTTTACTTTTTCGATTTCGGTTGCAGATTTTTTTTTAAATAAAGATAACTTCACTTTCGGAACCGATTTCAAAAGAGAAGGTACCTTTATTTTTAAAAAATCATGCAATCAAAATGGAAAAAGTACAAAATGGCTTTATTAGAGATCGAGCTCAGCTATCCTATGCAAAAAGACTCTTCGCTCTCTTGAAAACACCCGCTCGCTAATGCTAAACCTACGGGCAGACTGTTTTCGAATTTCTCATTTAAATTAGAATATTTTTAAACTAATTGTTTTGCCATAGGATAGCTGAGCTCGATCTCTAATAAGGCTATTTTTTTACTTTTTCGATTTCGGTTTCAGACTTTTTTAATAAATATACTTTCGCTTTCGGAACCGGTTTTGAAAGTGAAAGTACCTTTATTAAAAAAATCTGCAACCAAAATCGAAAAAGTGCGAAATAACATTATTATATCGAGCTCACTTATCCTATGCAAAAAGAAATCGTTTAAAAATATTCAAATTTAAACGAGAAATTCGAAAACATCCTGCCCATAGGCTTAACATTGCCGAGCGGGTGTTTTCAAGTGAGTGAAGAGTCTCCTAAAAAGGGTACTTCAGTCAGACGAAAACACCCGCTCGCTAATGTTAACTCTATCGAAGAAATTTTTTAAGATATCTCGTTCGCATTTTAATATTTTTAAACTTTTTTTTTGCATTGACTAGCTAAGATCGATCTGTACAAAGACAGTTTTTTACTTTTTTGATTTTGTGCACAGGTCTTTTTTATTTAGATGTTTTTACTTTCAGAACCGGTTTCGAAAGTGAAAGCATTCTCATTAAAATAAAAACCTGCAAAGAAAACCGGAAAAGTTTAAACGGTCTTCGCACAGATCGATCTCAGCTCCTCAATGCTAAACAAATCATTTAAAATTATTGAAATGCAAGCAAACTATCTTAAAAAATTTCTACCATAGGATCAACATTAGGTACGGGTGTTTTCGCCTGATTGAAGTAGACCCTTAAAAGGGGGCTCTTCACACACTTGAAAACACCTGCTCGCTAATGCTAAACCTATGAGCAGGTTCTTTTGGAATTTCTCGTTTAAATTTGAATATTTTTTAACTTTTTTTTGCATAGGATAGCTGAGGTCGATCGCTAATATGTCTATCTTTTACGTTTCGATTTCGATTGCAGATTTTTTTTAAATAAAGGTACGTTCACTTTTGGAACCGGTTTCGAAAGTGAAAGTACATTTATTAAAAAAAATTTGCAACCAAAATGGAAAAAGTACAAAATGGGCTTATTAGAGATAACGCTCAGTTATATTATGCAAAAGGACTTTTCACTCGCCTGAAAACACCCGCTTGCTAATGCTGAACCTATGGGCAGACTGTTTCCGAATTTCTCGTTTAAATTTGAATATTTTTAAACTTTTCTTTTTTTTTTGCATAGGATAACTGAGTTTGATCTCTAATAAGGCTATTTTTTTCCTTTTTCGATTTCGGTTGCAGATTTTTTTAATAAAGGTGCTTTCACTTTCGGAACCAGTTTCGAAAGCGAAAGTATTAATGAAAACTGCAACCAAAATCGAAAAATGCAAAGTGGTCCTACTACAGATCGAACTGATCTATGATATGAAAAAAAAAAAAAAGTATAAAAAATATTCAAATTTAAACGAGAAATTCGATAACAACCTGCCCATAGGTTTAACATTAGCGAGCAGGTATTTTCAAGTGGGTGAATAGTCCTCTTAAGATATCCCACTGCGCTTCACACTCATCTACATTATAAAGCAAATATATGTCCGTGAGTAACGCTGATGTCATATTTACGATGGCAACAACCTGATACCTGGATAATAAATTTCACTTTTTTGCAAATTGATTAAATTCTAAACATCGCACAACTTCAATTTTTACACCGTCGAATAAGGTAAAAATATTATTTCAAAGAGCAAATTGTTTGAATACTGTATCTAAATTACTAATATTTCATTGGTTATAAAATAAATTTCAAGCGCGATTTTTTTTTCTTTTTTTTTTTTTCTTTTTTTAAGCTGTCTTTATCACGTGTAGCCGATTTATTGAAGATTGACACGTTTGCACATAAAACAATACAAATAATTTAGTATTTGCGTTACGTCTAATATTCCTTGACGAAATTCAAACGTCATCAATATAGAAATAAATGAATAATGTAAATAAAACACAAATTTAATAGACACGTAATCAAACTATTCGCTCAATTCATTGCTGGTCGGTGGGAAATGTTTTGTCTCACTTAATTTTAACTCTTAAATGCGTTATTTTTTTATTTTGTTTCGAAAAAATTATATATGATTCTCTGAAAGGTTTATTACACAAGCAAAAAAAATGAAAAAAATCAGAGATACATTTTTCATATAATACGTCAATCTTTTCTTCTGTTGCACATCTGCAATACAAGTAAAAACTACTGTCGTGTGGCTGTTTTACGCTAAAATATTACAAATTAGTAAATATTTTAAAAAGTATGTCTCTGAATACCTTATTTTTTTATAATTATTTATTTTATAAAATTTAACCTTTAACACTTTAATTCCCAGGATAGAATACTTTCTAAAAAATGTGTTGTTCAGAGAATTTGACTTTACACCAGAAAGTTTCAATGGTTAATTTCGCTTAATACGGAATGTATGTTATTAATTAAAGCAAATATTGCAATTTTAATTTTCTGGTGTGAATTAGGTATATACGAATAAAAAAAAATCTATTAAATTCAAAACACTGTTGTTTGCATATATGCAAAGCTGTGAACTGAAGGGTTAATCAAGATTCGTTCCAGAATATTTGAATAAGATTTTACTTTTATAACTTTGGTGGGGAAAAAAATCTGTAAAATAGCATTTCCTTATTTTCAAGTGTATGTATGTATTTATTTTTTTTTAATTCCGATGTGAATTTGAGAATACGGAAACACAATTATTTGCCTCTGAAAGGGTTAAACACTGAAATGATCATAATCAAAAAGTTTTCTCTCAATAGTGAAATCTTTGGTGATTCCTTCGGTTATTGACCGCTGGCATGTGACTAATACGGAAGTACTGTTTTGTATAAATTTCAAAACGTTCTTTAAACGCATAATTGATATTTTTCATATAAAAATGCTTTTTTGTTTTGTTGTGGACAATCTAAAAATGTAAATGTAATATAACTATTAGAATTTTCATTTAAAATTTATCTTCAACTATGTTTTTTATACCGAGGAGAATATTTTGTAACCCGGAAACCCGGGTTGAATCTTAACTGGTCTTCGATCATTTTTAACCCTCTGAGCGTTACCGTAAAATAACCGTAAAAGTTCTAAAATTCCTGCCTGTTTTTAGCAAAAGTTATCCTTTTTTAAGTGATTTTTCTTCACTTCTTTATATGAAAAACAAATACAGGAATAAACTAAACATCGAATCTGACTTGCGTCTAAAACTATGATTCAGACATGACATGAGGAAGCTGTGTTTGATAAAGCACACCCTTATCATTAGCAACACAAGGGAATTAATAGAATCACCCTAGTGTATATGCATCAATTTACGCCAATATGTCATTAAGTATTGCAGCTTTCTTTTCCATCAAAGCACTGTGTTTTTCAAGCATTAATTTTTTAAAAAATCTATCTATATCATGTGCAGCCCTTTTACGGAAGATTGACAAGTTTACACTTAAAACACTAAAAATAGTTCAGTATTCATTTCCGGCTAATACTCGATAACGAAATTAAAACCTCATCAATAAACAAATAAAAGATTAATATAAATAAAACACAAATTTAATGCACATCTAATCAAACTATGCTCTTAAATACTAAAATAATCATAAGCAAAAAAGTTCCTTCAGGCACTGGAAATAATTCAGTATTTGTTTTCGTCTAATACTCCATAATGAAAATAAAACTTCATCAATAAATAAAGGAGTAATATAAATAAAACACAAATTTACCAGACATTTAACTAAACTACGCTCTTAAATAATGAAATAATAATTTTCAAAAAAGTTTCTTTAGACACTAGAAATAGTTCAGTATTTATTTCCTGCTAATAATCCATAACGAAATTGAAACCTCATCAATAAATAAGTAAATAAATAAAGAGTAATATACATAAAACACAAATTTTCCAGACATTTAATCAAACTACGCTCTTAAATAATGAAATAAACATTTTCAAAAAGTTTCTTCAGACACTAGAAATAGGCCAGTATCTGTTTCCGGCTAATACTCCGCAACGAAATTAAAACCTCATCAATAAATAAATAAAAGAGTAATATAAATAAAACACAAATTTACCAGAAATTTAATCAAACTATGCTCTTAAATAATGAAATAATCATTTTCAAAAAAGTTTCTTTAGACACTAGAAATAGTTCAGTATTTGTTTCCGTCAATGAAATTAAAACCTCATCAATAAATAAATAAAAGAGTTCAAAACAAAGTGACGTATTTGTATAAATAAATAAACATTTAGTTATTAAAATATTCTCTGATGATGGGTTTGGGAAATACAGCCCAAAAGTACTAAGAAATTTTAAATAAAATGTATATTTTTAACTTATACCGTCTCTTTATTATTTTAATCACCTTTTAATTAAAACAGTGAGTTTTTTAAAGTTCATATTGTATATTTTATTTTTGAATCAATGAGAAATATTGCGTTTCGCCTTATGATTTTATCTATTTTTTGCTTCCACTGTTACTTTCAGGATCATCAAATCTATACATTTCCCCACAATTATATCAACGTTATCTGTAAGAAATAAAGTCTATACACTTTCTCACGGAGAAACATTTAAAAACAAATCTAGAGCAAAAATATTATTATGTTATACAAAAGAAAATTTCGAATTGTATCAAAAATAATTCACGGGCCCCTCATAAAGCCGCTATCAGATTCACCGACTTTTCGAGCAACCAACTTTACAGCCGATTTTAACCCGAACTTTTTCCAGTTGAAAGGGAGAAAAAGGTTACAATTGTCTTTGCTAAAGTTGGAGGAAAACCCGGGAAAACCAGTACTACTAGTACCAGCCGTCAATATTTATCGCATTTTCGTATCAATCGCTTATCTCTGATTCGCTGAAATGTTGAAAGGTGGGAGGAAAAGTTGCGGCTAGGACAGACTTTTTTGAGATGCGGATAAAAAGTTGGGGATATTGCTGTTTGCTATCACACTCGGTGTCGAGACAACATTTCTCGAAAAGTTGGAGGAAATCAAGAGTTGGCTCAAAAATTGCTCGAAAAGTTGGTGAATCTGATAGCGACTTTAGGCTCCAACTGACGCGGGCCCTCTTCAGCCGTCCCGTTTGCCCGATGGTCATAGGCGTAGAGTTATATGGGCCCGTGGAGCTCGGGCCCCTCCAATAATTTTTTCAGATGGGCTATATTTTTTTTTCGCCAACTGACATAGAAAAAACTCAGATTTTAGAATTTGATATAATTTACAAAAGTTTTTAACGTAAAGATTTCGATGGATAATTGTTCTTTTTCTAAATTCGCTGTTTACTTTTATTCTTTGTAGACAAGTAAAAGAACTCGAAAATTTTAGCGTGGCTTATAAGGAAAAAACTAAGCATTCTCCAATCTCCATGGTGCATTTTCTTCCGTCTTTGGATACTGGGAAGGGCACATTTTCTGGGAAGAATTTCTTTTTCTGATTACGCGTCATAGGGCAATAAATTCACGTTTTTAACGGACAACAAATATTGTCGATATGATCTGATTAGAGCACATATAAGATGGTTCGCGGTTTCCCGAACCTACAAAGAAAGTGGTTCCAATTTACGAGCTTTGATGAACTCGGGAGGGAGGGGTTTAAGTTTTGTTGCAAATGATGAAACTAGAAGCCAGGCAGGAAGACTAGTGTCTCCAAAGCATAGAATGTAAAGGGAGAAATTCATTGTCTCTAAGTGATGCATATAAAGCTCATATTTATTAAAATAAACTAAATCTGTCAAGCGGTCTCTGTAGTAAACGACGATTTACCAGGATCTGGTAACATTAAACAGTACATGTTCAGTTGTTCTTATTCGGGCCGAGCAAGAAACTCTTTCTCAGGCCCATTTTCTTTCATTAATATCAGGCTGAGTAGGGACCGGGTCTACATTTTTTTTGTAAACCCGGGCCAGGCCATTTTTTTCCGTGCCGTTTCGGACTGACATTTGATTCGATTTTTGTGATATTTTCAAACTTTTCTATGTTCATATGAAAGTATCTATCTGTACATGCGCATTCATGGCAAACACAGCAGTGCCGCTTTTTCGTGAGCAATCCCCTAGTATTTATATTATACATTTATACACTAACTAGCTGACATGCCCGGCGTCGCCCGGTCCGTCGAAAAATAGTAGGAAACATGAAAAAACTCAAAAAATCGTAATAAAAATTCTCGAAAAATTAAAAAAAAATGCTGCATGAATTTCAAATAAATTTAAATGAAAAGAAAACAAAATTTACTATTTGGGCTAGAAGATAACTGGATTTCTTTTACTAATTTGGAAAAATTGTAGCAAATCGCAAAAAAACTCGAAAAATCGCATATGACAAAATTTTGTTATTATGGGCTAAAAGAATAAAACAGGATTCCTTTTTCGAATGTAAAAAAAAATGGCCGCGGAAGGCAAAAAATCTCTAAACAATGCATAAAAATTCGCAAAAAAACTCAAAAATCGCAGAGGAAAAAAATTACTACAGGGTTTAACAATTTTGAAACGAATTTCTTTTATAAATGTAAAAAAAAAGGGCACGGAATGCGTAAAAACGCTAAAAATCGTTTTGAAATGAAGAAATTTTTTTTATCAGACATCGCGGAAAGGAGAAAATTTGCTATATAAGGCTGAAAGTTTGAGACGAAAAAATGTTATGAAAGTCAAAAAATTGCTACGGAATACGAAAAAAAAAAAAAAAAAAAAAAAAAACCGCAGAAAAGAGCATTAAAAATCGCCGAGAACACAATAAAAACATTAACCAGAATTATTTCACGAATGTCAAAAAATATCCACGGAATGCATAAAATCACAGTAACAATCAAAACTCTAATTAAAAGCTCGAAACAGCAGAGGTCGTTTGGTAGTTTCAGAGCCTCCTTCCCCGCTTTTCGGTATCTTTAATTTGTGTAATTTCCCTTTTAAATTTGCCCGTTTTCAATTTTTGAATTTTTTTTTAATCTGGCTCCCGCAAGAGAGTCGGAATAAGAGAGAATAAGGACTGCAGACGGAACGCGCGCGCCGCTTTCCGCGAATTTTGCGGCGGTATAGTATAAATATAGTAATAATATAGTGCAATAGTATAGGATAAATGCAAAGTGAACAAAATCTACTACATTAGGCTAAAAGTTTAAAACCGAATTCCTTTTACCAATGTAAAAAAGGTCACTGCAGAATGCGAAAAACCGCTGAAAATTGCATTAAAAAGCGCTAAAAATTCCAAAAGTCGGAAAGGCCGAAAATTACTATAAAATGCTCTAAAACATTTTAACCAGAATTCTTTCACGAGTGTCAAAACTCGTTACGAAAAATCGCAAAAACTCCCATTAAAAATCGAATTAAAGATTCAAAAATTTCGGAGGCCAAAATTTACTGTATAATGCTAAGAATTTGAAACCAAATTCCTTTTATCAATACAAAACTAGTATGTTGTGGCCATCACAAAACTTTCTTCTATCTCATACTTGTCAATACTTCAAAATTCATTATCACAGTGCATCTATGCTCATCATGAGGATTCTAAAAAGATGAAATTCCGTGCATTAGTTCTTGAGATATTACTGTCCATGAAATCGTGTAAATCCATCAAAATGCAGCATAGCAGTGCCACCTATTGGGTGATTTACACCAGACCCTAATTATCATCCACATGTGTCAATGTCTAACTGAATATGAAGTTTGGGGAAAATCCCTGCATTAGTTCCTAAGATAGAGCTATTGCGCAAATCATGACAAATGCAGCATAACAGCGCCACCTGTTGAGCGATTTACACAACCACATAATCAGTATCAACATTTATCAAGGTGTACTTGAATCTGAAGTTTGATGAAAATTCGTGCATTAGTTCTTGAGATAGAGCTATTGAGGAAATAGTGCAAAATTCAGCATAGCAGCACCACCTATTGGGCGATATTCACCAACACGTAGTCAGCATCATTTCATATCACAGAGTAACTGAATCTGAAGTTTGATGAAAATATGTCCATTAGTTCTTGAGATACAGCGATTGAAGAAATCGTGAAAAATGCTGTATAGCAGCGCCACCTGTTGAGCGATTTACACCAAAATGTACAAAATGTCAATTCATATCAAGGATTAACTGATTCTGAAGTTTAGTGAAAATTGTTGCATTAGTTCTTCAGATACCGCTATAATGGAAATTCTGAAAAGTGCAGCATAGCAGCGCCACCTGTTGAGCGATTTGCACCAAAACACAAACAGCACTAATTCATATCAAAGTATACATGAATCTGAAGTTTGTTGAAAATCCAAGCATTAGTTGTTGAGATAGAGCTATTGCGGAAATTGTAAAAAATGCAGTATAGCAGCGCCACCTGTTGAGCGATTTACACAAAACTGTACAAAACTTCAATTCATGTCAAGGATTAACTGAATCTGAAGTTTGATGAAAATCCGTGCATTAATTCTTGAGATAGAGTCACTGCGGTAATTGTAAAAGATGCAGCATAGCAGCGCCACCTGTTGAGCGATTTGCACCAACATGTAATCAGCATCAAGTCTTATCAAGGACTAACTGAATCTGAAGTTTCATGAAAATCCGTGCAGTTCTTCAGATAGAGCCATTGCGGAAATCATAAAAATGCAGCATAGCAGCGCCACCTGTTGAGCGATTTGCATCCACACGTAATCAGCATCAAATCATATCAAGGACTAACAGAATCTGAAGTTTCATGAAAATCCGTGCATTAGTTCTTGAGATAGAGCCATTTCGGAAATCATACAAAATGCAGCATAGCAGCGCCACCTGTTGAGCGATTTGCACCAAAAACTAATCAGCATCAATTTGTATCAGGGACTAACTGAATATGAATTTTTATTAAATTCCGTGCATTAGTTCTTGAGATAGAGCGCCCAGAAAATTTATGTCACACACAGACACACAGACAGATAGACTCACAGACAGACATTTTGTAAAAACATGTTTTTCGGGTTCTCTGACCTCTAAAACGTGTAAATCCGTCGAAAACAGGAATTCGAAAATTTTCATGAATCCAATACTTTCTTCTTGTAAAGATAGCAAAAAGTAAAAATCGCTGCGAAACACGAAATAACGCTAAAAATCGCATGCAAATATTTGCGAAAAATTCAAAAATTGCTGTACGAATTCCGAATAAACGTTTTTGACATGAGAAAACAATTTACTATATTATACGCTAAAAGATTGAAACCGGATTTATTTTAGTAATTTAAAAAAAATCGCCTCAAACCGTGAAAAAACGCTCAAAATTGCATCACAAATTATATTGAAAAAGTCTAATCAAAAAGTCCGAAATCGGGCTTTGGGGTGCATAACTAAATACACAAAGGTACCTTCATACCGAATTTTGTCGCTCTGCGTGCAACGATTTTTTCAGAAGCGACAGACAGAGAAACTTCTTTCCTTATTATTATAGACTTGCTGATCCGCCCGGCGTTGTCCGGGCCCGTGATAATAACCTTTAATAAAACACAAATTTGTGTGATTTTATACATTTAATCCGATTTTGTCCGAATTTATATTTTTAAATTAAAAAATCTCCAAAAAATATTGACTTTTAATTGTAAAAGCACTCGTAAGAAGTCATTTTCTGGTTTTCATACACGGTCGTTTTCATAATTTTTTTAAAAATAGTTTCTTTTGGTCCGAACTCTTTAAAATTTTATCGTTATAAATATAACCATTTCTCAGCCCGTGTAAAAACTTCATGAAAAAAAATATTGATATCTACTTCGAAAATAAATATATTCTGTTCTCCCTTTTTACTTTCTTCTATCTTTGCAAGAAGAAAGTATTGGATTAAAGAGAATTTTAGGTAGATTTCGTATGAAATACTACCTATTGGGATCGTTCCTATGTTGGAATTTCTGAAAAATTTTTGCAGATCTACACCGATCATGACTCCTAGAACCCAAAACCACCCTCAGTAAAAAACTTTATATATATATCTATCTATCTATGTATCTATCTATCTATATATATCACTTTCTTCTGGACACGATAACTTTCGTAATTCTGCACAAATCTCTTCCAAACTGATACATAAAATCAAAGGGCATAAAATCTCGGTCAAGTTCGTTAATGGGCAAAATCGGACCAAGGGGATGGAAAAAGGGAGGGGTTTTGTGAAAACCGAAAACCCCCCCATAACTTCTTAATTTTTGTACATATCAAAGCAGGTTAAAATTTTTATTACTTCTAAAAATAGGGCCAAAATTTTATGTATCACAGATTTTTGATAAAGTTAAAAATGGGCTCAAGGGGCGCAAAAAATAGGGTTTTTGGGAAAAAAAAATTCATAACTTCGTCAATTCTCAAGATATCAATTCCAATTAATTTTATTATAAATCTCCTTAATATTATCTACAACTTTTATACTCACAAGTTTTTGATAGGACCAATTCGTACCGCGAAAAAAAAATTAAAAACGAAAACAAAAAGGGGGTTTGAAGATGTAAAAAATCCATAACTCCGTCAATTCAAAAGATATAAAATCCCCATGAATTTATCATATATCTTCTTAATATTGTCTACAACATCTATATAGACAAGTTTTGGATAGGACCAATTCTTACAGCAAAAACAAATTAAAAATATATAGCGGTTGAAGAAAAAAATCATCTAAGTAAGGGTGTATTCAAATCCAAACTGCGTATTTTCTTACTCATTTTACAATTCATTTTTGCTCTCAAAGGCTTCCAATTGGTACGTTTTCTTACTCAGAAACTATATAATGTACCGTAATGGTCGATTTTTTGATAGAGGCAGAACATATTTAAAAGAATGCTGTTAAAGTGGGCATTTTGAACCGAATTTCCCGAAGCGGATTGTGTTGGAAAAATCATTGCATTAAGGATGCACTCAAATCCAAACTGCTTATTTTCTGACTCATTTTTAAATTCATTTTTGCTCTCAAATGCATTTAATTGGTAGATTCGCTTATTCAGAAACTATATAATGTACCGCAATGATCGATTTTTTGATAGAGGCAGAATATATTTCAAAAAATTATGTCAAAGTGGGCATTTTGAACGAAATTTCCCGAAGCAATTGTGGTATCACTTTCTTCTGGACACGATAACTTCCGCAATTCTGCACAAATCTCTTCCAAACTGATACATAAAATCAAGGGACATAAAATCTCGGTCAAGTTCGTTAATGGGCAAAAGCGGACAAAGGGGGTGGAAATAGGGAGGGGTTTTGTGAAAACCGAAATAACTCCATAACTTCTTATTTTTTGTACATATCAAATCAGTTTAAAGTTTTTATTACTTCTAAAAATAGCGCCAAAAATTCATGCATCACAGATTTTTGATAAAATTTAAAATAGGCTCAAGGGGCGCAAAAAATAGGGTTTTTGGGAGAAAAAAATTCCTTACTTCGTCAATTATCAAGCTATCAAATCCAATAATTTTATTATACATCTCCTTAATATTATCTACAACTTTTATATTCACAAGTTTTTGATAGGACCAATTCGTACCGAAAAAAAAACGAAAAAAAAAAAAAGAAGGTTGAAGAAGAAAATTTTTCATAACTCCGTCAATTCACAAGATATAAAATCTCCATGAATTTATCATATATCTTCTTAATATTGTCGTCAACATTTATATAGACAAGTTTTTGATAGGGCCAATTCTTAAAGCAAAAACAAATTAAAAATACATAGCGGTTGAAGAAAAAAAAATCATCTTATTAAGGGTGCATTCAAATCCAAACTGTCTATTATCTTACTCATTTTTAAATTCATTTTTGCTCTCAAACGCATCCAATTGCTAGATTCTCTTATTCAGAAACTATATAATGTACAGTAATGATCGATTTTTTGATAGAGGCAGAATGTATTTCAAAAAATGATGTCAAAGTGGGCATTTTGAACAGAATTTACCGAAGCGATTGTGTTAGAAACGAAAAATATTGCCCTACTGAGAAAATAATGGTTTATTAATCAAGTTTTAATTAATTGAAAGAAAAATAAAAACACGGGTCTCTTATAAATCTTTTCAAAAATCACGTCAGCATGTTTCATATTTTTTTTTATTAAAAATTAATCTGAAAATGTGCCAGAAAATTTCGAGTTGTTGAGTATGGAAAAATATTTTTTTAATACCGCCTTAACATGATTCTGATAAAACCAGCTATTTTATAAAAAAGGAAATATAAACTCGTCAAAAGCAGACAGATAAAACTGTTAAAGTGGATTTATATCTAATAATGATTTAGTTTTTGTTAGTGAAATTAGTATACTTAACTTCGAAATCTACCTCTGCCTGTAGGCCGGGCCGGCAGGGATTTTTTAAATCCGGTTTTCGACACATTTATACTTTTTAGCGCTCACAGATCCCGAAAAACATGTTTCTACAAAATGTCTATCTGTTAATCTGTCTGTAAGTTTGTCTGTATGTGACACAAATTTTTTGGGCGCTCTATCACAAGACTAATGCACGGAATTTAATAACTTTAGGTTCAATTGTCCCCGATATAAATTGGTGCTGAATAGTTGTTGGTGCAAATCGTCCTATATCTCAAGAACTAATGCACAGATTTTCATAAAACATCAGATTCTGTTAGTCCTTGATATTGTTTGGTGCTGATTAATTATTTGTGTAAATTGCTCACTAGGTGGCGCTGCTATGTTGCATTATTCACGATTTCCGCAATAGCTATATCTCAAGAACTAATCATCAGATTTTCATCAAACTTCAGATTCAATTATATCTTGATGTTATTCCGTGCTGATTACGTTTTCGTGTAAATCGTCCATCAGGTATCGCTGCTATGCTGCATTTTTTACGATTTCCGCAATAGCTCTTTCTCAAGAACTAATGCTCGTGTTTTCATCAAACTTCAGATTAGGTTAGTCCGTGATATAAAATGGTGCTGATTACTTTTTGGTGTAAATTGGCCAACAGGTGACGCTGCGATACATAATTTGTCATGATTTTCGCAATATCTCTATCTTAAAAACTAATGCACAAATTTTCATCAAATTTCAAATACAGTTAGACGTTGATATACGTTGTTCTTTATTACTTTTTGGTGTAAATCGCGCAATAGGCGGCGCTGCTATGCTCCGTTTTTCACGATTTCCGCAATTGTTCTGTCTGAAATACTAATACACGAAATTTAATCAGACTTCATATTCTGTTACACTTTCACATAAATAGATCTTTTTTAAGGCTTGGGTGTATACGGCGCGACAGGTGTGGCTTTTATACTCTTTGAGCTGAAAAATTTTCTTGCAGGCATCTAAGAGGGTGGATGCCAAAATTCAATTGTTTGTTTCAAAGATGCGATGCTTATATCTCCTTTTAAAATGCACACAATGTAATGAACATCTTTAGAATCCTTATGATGGAGATGAGCATAGATTGTCATTTAATTTTTGCACCGTGATAATGAATTTTGAAGTATTAACACGTATGAGATAAAAGAAAGTTTTGGGATTTTCACATCCGACTAGTTTTCTTGTTTTCGCGTCGGGTTCTTTAACATTACAACAACAGCAACAAAAAATAGTTCTCGTCATCCGAACTGTCCGAAATTTTAATATATTATAAATATAACTGTTCCCGAGTTCTCTATGAATTTTCATGAAAAATATGCTTATTTAATAGTGAAAACGTGTGCCGAAGCCAAGCGACACTGTGCCGAAACCATTTTTTAGCTTTTTCGTCGAAATGTTTTAAGATTTTTTTTTAAATACTTCTACTCGTTCGAACATTACGAAATTTTTGCAATAGAGGTAAAATCCAGTCTGTCGAAATGCTGTAAAAAGAATGTGGAAAAAAGATAGTCTCGTCACGGTGAGTCACGAAGTGACCTGCGGTCGCGAATTTTTTTAAAGAATTAAAATTAGTCTTTTAGAAAACTGATTGCACCGGCGACGAGAAGAAGATCTTAGCTTTAAATACGAATTTTTTGTGAATCGATACCTCTAAAATTGAGCTCTGAGTAAGCGTTGGCGAAAGGGAGAAAAAGTCGACTGAGAAATCTCTTTTTGAATTTTTTTTAAAAAGGGTTAAGAACTATATTCTTTTTTCACTGAGTGCGGCGTTTGAGAAGTAAAAGTACGAACTATAAGAATATGTAGTCCGTTTTTCCGTATTTTAAACTGCACGGCTGATGGACATTAAAACAAAACGAAAAAAAAAAAAAAAGGGGGGTATTTAGTTTTTCCTTCCTTTCCGTTCGAAAAGCAGGTTCTGGTTATGCACGAGCGCGCCTCTGCCAATTTAAAAAAAAATTATCTTTTTTGATGAGTTTTTAATTAATATCTCGGCACATTATCAAAAATTTAAAAATGTGAGCCTCAGGGGCATCCTTACCTGCATTGAACTATTCTCATATAAATTTTCAGACCTCTGCGGGCAGTAGATTTCCCTAGCCATCAGGAATAACACACACAAACAGCGATCTTTTCTTTTATTATTAGATATATAGATATTTATGATATATGTAAAGTAAAACCTGTCAAAACGGAACCTGTCTATGGCATAATCCTGTCTTAAATGGAAACTTTTCATGCTCCAGAAGGAAAGATTGCCGTACAATTTTACTTAATTAGCCAGAAACCTGTCTTAAACGGAATATGGTTTCGGTCGCTTACGATTGCTTTTTCAAAGGATATAAGGTTAGCCTGTGTAAACGGAACCTGTATATAACGAAATCTTGTCTAATGGAAACATTTCATGATCCCATAGAAAGGAACACTTTGAATTTTTACCTGCTTAGGTAGACGAAAACCCGTGTAAAACGGAAAAATTTCAGAGGTATTTCTAATTTTGTCATAGCAGGTTTTACTATTTTGTATTCATCAGTTAGTAAATTAATTCCCTGTTCCAGGGAATGTAGACCCCCCCCCCTTGTCTCCGCCACTGGTTGAGCCCCTCCAATAAATTTGAAAACTCTACGCCTATGCCGATGGGTGCGCCGGCCCTGCATAATATCACATAAATTGTATGCGACCCATTTCATATAAATACTAGTGAGTCTTTATGCAGAGACGCTCGTTAAACTGTGTCAAATGTCAGTGAAACTGCAACAATCAAGCATTTTAAAGGCTGAAAAGTAGAGAATAAATCGTAAATAAAAAATAAAGGGTGTAATCTCTATATTCTAAGAAAAAAAGTAACTAACGCTGTCACCGCTGTCGAAATATTTTTTTTTTTCTGACCTGAGGTCTTTCTTGGCGAATGTTAAGAAAACCACGGCATACAAAAAATATGAAAATTAGTAGTATTACAGAGAAATGTTTGATAAACACGCTGAAGCAGACAGTTTTTAAATCGAAGAATTATTTAAAGAGATATTTAATGTTAAAGTTGGTGAAAATCGTTCCATTAAAAAGGTTTTATAGGAGCAAAAACTATACCTAGAAATTTAATAATTTTTTTTAAAGGTTATAACGAGCTTACGGGTGTAGACTGTATTCATTTTTTTTTTAATTTTACTCATTTTTGAGGGAGTTTTTAAATTTTCGTCATTTCAAGAGATATTTTTTCATATTTCAGAAAAGGTTATCATTTTAAATTGTTGCCAACTGTAAAAGGAGCGCAAAGAATACTATTTCCTTTCACTTAAAAATTTATTTACACGTGACTACCAAAAAAAAAAAAAAAAATATTTAATTAGAATTAAGTGATTGTTAAAAGTACGAAAATATGGAAAATTACGTCATAAGAATTGTATTTAAAAGTGGATATTAAAAGAGAAAGAAAACATAAAAATAATGAATTCATTAATATGCGTTAAAAGCAGTAAATGGGGAAAATGACATCCTATTTAAAATGGTCGAATAATAATACAGCCAAATAGTTTCAGTTTAAAAATACATTTACAAGAGACATCTATTTCATATTTCCAGATAGTTCGAAAAGCCATTTATAGAGGTAGTTAAAAGAATGATTTATACATCCAAAGTCTGAAATGCCTTTCTAAGATCATGTGTAGAGGTCATTTCCCTTTTTGATCATAAATTGCATTTACATAGCCATACTCAGAATTGAATTCATGAGGCTATTGTTGCCAATTCTAAGACAGCGCAAATAATAATATATTTCCTTTCTAACAACAAAGGTGTTTTACGTAAATTAAGTTTAAAAAGAGAAAGAAAAATTTTGTGAAAATTTCGTCAGATTTAAAACGATACTTATTTAAACCGTCTTATTTAAAACAACTTTCTTATAGCCTTGTTAAAAAATACCGGGAGGCAAAGACTCTGTTGACTTAATTCATTTTATATTAGCTTATTTTCAAATGTTTAACTGATCTTTTTTAATCAAACACGAAAACAGGCATTGGATGTCTTAACAGCAGCTAATTAATCTTTAAAATTTCCCAATCAAAGGGAAATGAATAGAAACCCGTTTACAGAGGTTTTTAATTATAATTCAATCTTCCGTAATCTTTTTAAAGCCGATCAAGTTAACGTGTTTTTTGATTCTGTGGTGTTTAAACGGGTGGTGGCGAGCGTAGCTTACGCTCGCCAAACTAGAGGAACATACTAGGGGGCAGAGCCCCCTAGTATTTAAAAATATATACTTTTATTCATAGTAGTTTAATAATAATTAGTTTACAATCATATACTTAGAATTTAATTTAGAAATCTTGAAAGATAGTTTAAATACTGTTTCATCCGTTTTCCTGTTTGCCATTCCTTACACAAGACATAACAGAGAAAGATACAGAGCAAAAAATCATGCATTTTTTAATAAATTTACTTGCTTGTGCTTTCTGCCAAACGAAAAAAAAAAAAGAAGAAGAAGAAGGCGGCAGTGAACGTTTCATACTCGAGTTCGGTGTCCACGCGATATTAATATGCATTGTAAGGGAAATTTTTGAGAAAAATCATGTATACAATCAAAATGTTAGCCACGATTTTCAAGATAAACATTGAATGCTTATAAAAGAGGAATTTTTTAAAAAAAAAAAAAACTTTTTTTTAATCTTTATTTTTAGTGTCAAAATATTTCTAAAATATACGCTTAATTTTATTTGCGCTGTTAAAATTTTACTCAGTTACGCTAAGATTTTAACACATAAAATTATATTACCACCTTGTAATAATGTACTAATTTTAATTGCTAAAAGGTATAGATTAAAACTTTAAAAGCAGTAAAAAATAGATTTATTCGACTGTTTACATGTTTCGACTCTCCCCGAGTCATTTTCAAAACAAATAAATAAAAATATTCAAGAAATTGCACGGTCTATGAAACGCCATCATTCAATTTTTCACGTATACACTTTCATATGCACGTTATTTAATTTTTTTATGTTAATTTTTATTTTCGTAACCACTGAGTAAGTCGAGTCATGTTTAATGATGTTGCATCGTTATGTATTGAATTTTTGCATGTCACAATCTCTATGCTTTCTCTTAACCCTTAAATGCCTGATTTCTCAAAAATAATTGTAATAATGTTTTTCGGCTTTCATTTTTTAAATAAATCATAGGAAAAATACTTAAAAAAATCATATTTTGTTTTAAGTATGGTTTACAGCTAAAAAACAGTTTGTTACTAATCGACAGTACTGGTCTTTAATTGAAAAAATAATTTTCCATGATAAAATTCTATGATATTAAACACACAAGAATTTTAGGAACTATAATATGAAACAAAATTTACATGCTCACTGCAGACCAAAATAGGGTATTTCGCAAGCTTCGAAACAAAACACAAAGAACAAGTAACAACAATTGAAAAAATAAATCTAACTTTATTCTTAAACAGCACAAGTGTTGCAATCTACATGTTGAAAATCGATTTAATAATATTTTCAGAAGGTGTTTTATTGGCAACATTAGGTATTATAGCTTCGATATTATTCTAATAGTATTTTAGAGCCTAAATTGGGTATTTTGCCGAAAAGAAACACCCGGCATTTAAGGGTTAAAATGGATAGGACTGGGACGGAAGAATTATCTTACTTTCACTGAGGTTTATATCTTTACACTGAATAATCTATATTTGTATGACCAGCGGGAAATTTAAGTATAGAAAAAGCGAGCATGTAGCTGATATTAAATGAAATAGAAAAACTACAGCCCTAGCAAGATTATACAAAGAAGAAACCACCCAAATAAATTTTAATGAAAGTAAAAAAAAAAAAATCTTCCAGTCTATACTATGCAACTATTTTAAGAGAAACCGTAGAGATTGTAACACGCAAAAACTCAATATGTAACGATGCAGCATCATTTCACTTATCAAAATTATGGCTCGAGTTACTCAGTGGTTGCGAAAGTAAAAATAAACATTCAAGTATAATTTAAAAAAATAACGTGCATCATATGAAACAACACGTGTAAAATTGGATGATGGCGTTTCATAGACTGTGCAAGTTTAGAATATTTTTATTTATTTGTTTTAAAAATCACTCGGGTCGAGTCGAAAAATATAACCAGCCGAATAAACCTATTTTTACTGTTTTTAAAGATTTAATTTACATCTTTTAGCAAATAAAATTAGTATGTTATAAATTAAGTACGCTGTAAATTCCCAGCACACACTGAGAACACACTTGGAACACTTTGATTCAAAAAAAGTGTTCCAGTTACCTTAATGTGTACTGAAATGTGTTCCGAATATGCTCCGCTCTAAAGAAAGGGTTCCGAAAGTGTACCGAATGCGTTCTGCTCAGGATATTTGTTAAATCTAAACTTGGGAACATATTTGAGAACAGATTGAGAATACATTTGGGCACGCTTGTGAAATCACGCGTTCCCAAAAGTGTTCAAAAATTGCTCTAGAAAGTGTGCTGAAAAAAAAATGAGTGTTTTCAAAAGTATTCTAAAAATTGTTCCAAAAGGTGCGGTTCAAAGTGTTCCAAAAAAGAGGATAAAATAAGTGTTCTAAAAAGGGTTCTGAAAAATAAATTTCAGAAATATTTTGGCAACTAAGAAAAAAAAAGCTATCCTTTAGAAAGAATACAGAGAAAAAAGAAGTTAAAAATTGTATGAGCAGATATTTTAAAAATACGAATGAATACATCCATAAATTTAATGATAGTGAGGGGAATTTGTGATATTTCACTGACCAACACATTTAATTTCAATTTCAATATTAGACGTTCTCTTCTTTTTTAAGGCTCTTATATAGCAACGTCCGATTCCTTAAATTCCGGTTTGACAGTTAAGGTGTCTGAAGACTCTTAAAATTGGAAAAAAAGAAAAAAAAAAGAGACCATTTTCAACATTTAAAATCTTAAAATGTATATGATTTTGAAACACGATTTTTATTGAGATGAAAGATGTAATTAAGTTCTTTTATTTTATGTATTTGAAAAATTGCAAGATTCAGAATTAGCATTTACAGGGGGCTCCAAACTGTCAGATATTTGACGAGCAGAAAATTGTTATAACAGCTTACGCGCACGATTAGAAAATAAATATTTGCAACTAGAATGAAAATTTTAGTGCCTAATTATACTTCAGATTATAATAATCACCCTGAACCTAAATAAATTTAAAGTATTTTTATATTTTTAATGTAAAGTTGTATTTAGTTAATACAAAATTTTGAAAATTTCAATGACATAATCACCTAAAAAAAAATATTTTTTTGAATAATAAAAAGGAAATTTTAGTTTCACTTTATCCAGATTAATATGAAAGGTATGTTTTGAAAATTTTATAAAAAAATATTCGGAAGTTTTTGAGATACCTTGCGCGTTATGCCCAAAAACGTCATTTAGAGAAAAATGACTTCGAAGTTTCGGAAAGGAAGCTTCAGCTATTGAGCGGGTATAATTCTAAAAGCCATAACTTCTGTTCTAATGAGAATTTCAAGGAAACAATTATATTAAAATGTTCAGAGAACATAGGAATTTAACATCTAAAAAAAAAAATTAAAATTTTGAAGCTTTTAATCCTGAGATCCCTTAAACAAAAACGGCCATAACTACACTTCAAAAGATCGTAACAATAAAAATAACAAGAACGAAAAATCATGCATCCAGTATAGATTATGTAACATTTTACAACAATTTATAATACTGTAACAAAACGGGATTTAGTAAATTAATGAAAAGCTATGCTTAAAGTTAAAATGGCGGCAATGTTGAGAAATAGTGAAAAGCTATAGTATTAAGATGTATATAATAAATTTTTTTCCCTATGGAGGACATTTATTTATAGTCAAACGGGTTTTTTTTTTTTTCGAACCACCTTCGTATTTTAGATGTACAACACTGCTATGAAAATTATTTTGATAACATACTAAATATAAAGTGCAATTATCTTCTTCCCCAAAGTTCACACATATCAAGTCGCAAGATTTCAACTTGTAGGATTTCTACTCAAGGGTAATACTGCGTATACTTTTTCAAAACATACTTATCAAATGGGAACAATTCGGAAATTGTACATCAAGCGTGGCAAATGAGGTGCGTTCGTACTATAACTAATTTTATAAATATACAGATCTTGGTGCAATAGCTGTTGCACTCTGATGCAAAATGCATGAATACAAAATTTATTACGATTCTTTATATTAAATTCAGTAATACGGAAATACTAATATGACTCCCTCTTAAATAGCACGTCATCACCATGGCAACCTAGAATCATTAACTATCATGGGATATCATTGAATTATAATACGTATGATAGGATTTAATAGAATGAAGAAAACATTTATTAATATCTTTTTATGTTTTAATTAGATTTTCATAAATTTTGAAATGACTCGACAAAATTCTGCAACGATTATATATATTAAATTTCAAACCATTCGGTTGGGTAATTTTTGCGCTGTCATATGTGGACAGACGGACGGACCAGATGATGATTATAGGTGCTACGTATTTATATAATTACGACCGTACCTAAAAAGAATAACTCTTACTAATTAACGGAATTACTAAAACTACAATTATTGCAGCAGAACCGTCAAGTTTAATAAATGATAAGGTGTATTCAGATACTTCGAAGCATTTTTTGTTTTAAATACTCATTAATATTATTTACCATAATTAAAAACCGTTAATGACTGTAATTTGACTGCCTATCAATATTTCTTTTTAGCTTTCATAAAAAAAAATACTCGTAATATAATGAAGCTTTAATATGTAATTTAAGTATTTCGAGAACGCTCACATTAGAAATTCATGAACAAAGCTAGCTAATTGATGATCTAGTACAAATTATATATAATCAAAAAGCGCTTAAGAGATGTTTCACTTCAGATATAGAGCGTTTATTAATGAATTTAATTACTGTAAGCTTATAGTTTTAAATTTAAAATGGATTGGAACATCAAGAATTAGAATTTTTTTCCCCAAGTTAACTTAAAGGTGTTTTACTTTCGAATTTTAGTGAAGATATAATGCATTAATTTGCCTATTTAAACAAATAAAATGAAACATAAACAAAAAAGCATATAAATTATCAGCCTTCTTTTTAGTTATTTTAACATCTGGGGTAGGATTTGGTTATGGCGACGAACTTAAACTTCTAAGAAATTTCCTGAACTCAATAAATAGATTAAAGAGTTTTAATAGATGTAAGACACTTCTTACAACTTTTCTCTCCAACAGAAAATATTAAAAATGTTTTGTTTTCATTTTCCCTCAAAAAAGGAATAAAAAATACATTTTTCAAAGAAAAGTCCCATTCATAATCTTGCTCCATATAGAGTGTAAGATGACGACTAGCTAACAATATTTATTATAGATAACAATATTTAACAAGGTACCTATAAAAAATATATTTAACACATTTTACAATACCCCACACACATTTACTATTTCTAAACTAATTGGGAATTCAAAATTCAAAAGCCAAAATTACATCGCTAGTGTCTGTGTATGGCTTTATTTACTACATCCCAACCGGAACAGTCAGCATGAGCCCAAGATTTGCACATGAAGAAATGGGACCAGAGTCCATCTTTATCCTATTCCCCACAGATAATGCAATCTTTATTGTTATAATCTTTCATACAATTGTCATCCTCATCATCTTTCCCCACCATCGCCATATTTGTTTGAACAAGGTTTATCAGTACATCATTCTTTGTAAATGATCAACATTTCCTACAGATCCTGATTACAATAAACGATAACTAGGCAGTTGCCCACGACTCTCACCTATAAGAAATCCCAAAAACCTAAAAATCATTTTTTTTTTAAATTGAGTACAAACTGTGGCTACTAAAATGTTATGCGATCTCCCAACAAAATCTTTGCTTCATGTCTCCATGTAGAATTAGTCGGGCTCTGATAGAATGCATTATGCAGATTATACGTTTTTTGTACCACACAGTGAGTTGTGCATTTAAACAGCCCCCCTATTGCAATTTCTTCCGTTTATCATTTATCCGAAATAATTGTTTACATATACTAATCATACATAATTCAAAAACCATATACTGAAGACTTTTTGAGCCATAATTGCACAGTAGATGATGATATGAACTAAGACTGACTTTCATTTTGTTGTCATGATGTTACTTAAGCCTGATGTTACTTTAGGCTAAAAGTATCTCCATTCTAAAAAATTTTAATCTATCTTAAATTGTAGCGTTTTATTGGGGTTTCGTAAGTCTGACGAAACCATATCCACTCACTTCTTTATCTGTCCGCCTGTCAAAGAGTCCGTACACAAAAACTGTATAAATCAGAGACGAAATTTTGTGTACTTACAGTTGAATACCTCGTGCCACACGACAAATCATAAAATTTTGAAAAGTCTATTATTTTAGTTAAATGATTTTTTTTTTTCGATGCCATCCGTTCATTTTTGCAATTTAGATTTTAAAAGAGAACCTTAATTTCAATATTTTTCTTGTAACCATCTGTAGAAAAAGAATTGCAGTTAGATTGGCGTAACGCGCAAAACAATTTCTACTTCTACTTTCACTCATAGAACACTCCCAGAATTCCTCGTTTTTTGTAAACAGAATGCAACGAACGTTGCTTTAAGATGGAATGATTTTGTTACGATTGAAAATGTGACTTTATTGTCGAAATATAAAAATGAAAGTGGAGCATTGCTTCTCCCAGTATTATGATTTAAAACCGTGTAAATATGTAATATAACTGTAAATAGTTTTATTCTCAATTAAAAAGTTTACTTAAAAAGAAATGAAGGCGCCAAGTTTCATTAAGTTTTGATTTGTCACTGATACACTGTTTCTTCTTGTTTTTCCAGACCATATAATTATTTTAGAATGCTTTGATGTTATTTATGATTCGAATTACTCAAACTGTGATTTACAGATATGATGCGAGAGAGATATTTAGATTTTTGATCCGACCTTGATAGATAGAGATATACTTCCTTTTTTTTTCACCATCATAGTGAGGAGATAAAGCATCTCGCTAGTAAACAGAAGGTTCTTAATTCCAAACCCGGTCCTGGAAGTTGAAATTTTCGGTTTTTATATTGCATAAAAGAAATTTCGCTTTTTTGTTGCTGCTGTTTTGCCATTTTAAGGGGTTTTATTTATTTTTTTATTTATTATTATTATTATTATGACGCTATGATAAATAATCGCTGACATTCATAATATTTTTTGAAATTCAATTTTCTTTCTATCATAAAAACTATTGTGATGTATTAATGATTTTTTATGTTAAATGATGAAGTTTAAATGTTTTACTTAAATGTACTACCATTTTAAATTAGGCAAATAGTTGTAAAATATTTTACTATTTTTTAAAATGCAAAATATCTTTATTTGAGTAGTTTGTAGTATTTTTATTTAGTCCGGAAATATTTATACAGTTCCTAGCATATGTTAGTGTCGCTTTTTTTTTTTTTACGGAAATGACGAAATGGCAGTTTTGACGGAAATTAGTAATAAACAAAGAAATGTTTTCATGTGGTACATTATTTAAATGTTAGCGCTCCTTTGCTAATTATCATTATTTTACGTGGGACTTTTTTATTATAGGCTGTTTAAAATTATTTAAAATATATGTTATAACAGAGAATAGACGGTTTCGCCTGCTATTTAAGTTACGGTTATAAAAAACATGATGTTTTTAGGGAAAAATAATAAAAAACCTATATGACAATGGGTTAATAAAGAAACGTTTGTATTTGTTATATTTGTTTAAATTTTGTTTAGACTTCCGCTAAATTTTTGAAAATTCGGAATTTTAAATTTCGTTTAAACATTTTTTTTTTTTTTTTGAGAGAATAAAAAGAATTTAAATTTTGCTTGTTGAGCAGTGAACTTGAGAAGAGCCTTAAAAATAATTGCCTTCAAAATTTGGGGATCCTAACAAATAACATGTACCTAAAATAATATAATTCGGAGATTTTTCATCTTTTATTAGAAGATCTGGTTACTTTTTACCTGAGTACTAAATACTTTTGAGGTTGGAAAATACCACTAGTTCTGGCTATTTGACATTTAATATGACTTATCACGAATAATAATTAAAAAAAAAAACACTACTCTTACGAGCCCGATGTGTAAGATCTCAAACAGGTGATTTGACGTCACAAACGAGACCTTGGACTTTTTCACTTTTTTTTTCTCACCCCTGACCTGCCCACTTTACCCTCTGCAAACTTTTCTTATTGCTATTATAGTGTTGGGTTTTGCTTGTGCTCGTGCTGAAGCAATTGCTATTAGTATTGTACGCTACATAATCTATTTTGATAAGGATGTTTCAGGAAATTGCGTATTTTAAAAGAATTAGTTTCATGAATTAAGGATTAACATAATTCTGTAAGTAGCCTTTTTGATCTCATTGTTTAAAATGCAAAATATATTTATCTATACCGCTCAAACGTAGGCCTATATGTGTGCATGAAGAATTGTGTGCTTTTATTTTTAACTCATGCAGTAAATGCAATTTAGAATCATCTAATAGATAAACAACAATGAAAAATCATGCGTCAAGCATAGATTATAAAACACTTTCAAACATTTCTAAAATCAAAGCTTCGCCGTTTTATTATCTAAATAGACACCCAAGAAAACATTTTAGAAAAGACATAGCACATTTGAAAATCAAATTTCAGTAAATACCTTTAATAGCTGGAAAAGTACTTTAATTCTTTTGTGTAGCCCTGTATATGCTCTATACATTTGTATATATTTTACATAGTATGCTCACATTTGGTATAGTAAGAAAACGCATAACACACTTCAAAATTCACCTCACACTGTAAAAAAAAATGGTAACTTTCCATGTAAAATCCAGGAACGTTTCGCCTTTTATCAGGTTTTCAGAATAATTTAGCTCTTTCCTGTGAAATTCTGGTTTTCTTATCTGAAACGTTCCTGAACAAAAGTTGGAAACAGCAAAACGCTGCGGCCGCCATTTATTATTTTTTTTTCCTATAATCCGTTGCTCGCGCGCGAGTGTCGAAAACGAATTCCTTAAATGAATGTAAAAAAAATCAATAGACGACATAATCCTTTACGTCTCTATTGTCAAGATAATTCAGATGAAAATACAATACCTCTGTGACATCACTAAGAGATTATCTCTCGTACTTGTCTGTGAAATCTTTAACGAGCAGACTGTGTAAAAAAAAAAATACACCTATTATTTGGATCTGCATTAACCAGGGGACAATCAAATATGATTCTCACCTATTTTGATTAATTTAAAGTATGTTTTAGAGTTCTTATCTCTAATTATTCTTGTGAAAGGATTTCTTCAAATGGGCCTTAGATTTTCAGAAATTAGATGCCGAGTTTTAGCATACGTTTCAAATACCCATTAGTTTGCAGCTCTCAACGTGTCTTTCGTGGAGTGGACGCAGAAAACTTGCACGCCACCCGTGCGGCCCGGGTTCGATGCTACCTCTTGACTTTTATTTTTCTTTTTTAATTAATTTTATATTTTAACACTTTATTACAATTTGATTTAAATTTGACATATATTTGACACTTTGAATTGCTGCAAATTTGAATTTTTTTTTTTTATTTTCGGAAAAAATATACAATTACGTTTAGGTTTTTTTTTTCATGAAAATTTATATGTATTTTATCTAACTTGTAAACTAACATAATCACTGACGAAAATCCAAAATATTTTATGTCTAGATTTTTTTTCTAATTATTATTTACATTTATATATTTTTATATTTTAAGCAAAGTTCAGAAACAATATATCACATATATATTTACTTTATTGAATTTTAACTGAAAATTTATTTTTTCGTGTAAATTATAAATAATAATTTTGATGTCAATTTCAAAATATTTTTTCATTCTAACAAATAATGATAATAAAGCGAAAATTGTCAACTGGAAATGTAAAAATCGTCTGCGGATCCCGCATACTGTGAAATGTCAGTAATGTCATAATGAAGGGAACGAACATCTAGAGTGAATTATGTCTGCCAGGTATCGGTCCGGATAGCCTAACAGGTAAGGCATTGGGACGGCACGCCAAGTATCCAGGTTCGATCCCTGGTCTGGACATTTTTCGCTCTTGTGCTACTCCAGCCTTGAATATGTCAGTAATGTTTTGCTGTCAACAGAAATATTCCTGGTATTTCGCAGGAAACTTACTGGCATTTCTGTAGAAAGTTTTTAACATATACAGTAAAGTACCAGTCATTTTCAAGAAATGTTTCTTGGAAATAATGGGCAACTCAGCTGCCCATTTTTTCCCAGGAACGTTGCGGAATTTTTTTTACAGTGCAGCAATTTCTACCAACAGACGGAAACATACCCGAATTATTTTGTACAGTCCAATATATTAGCTGTTTATTTTTATACACGTCACACATTAACCCTTTATCTACTACCGGTACTTATAAGTACCATTAAAATGACTTGTTATAAAATTTATTTAATACATCATTTAGTAGCAATACAGTTTAGAATTAGTTATAGATGCATTACTTTATCTTGTTCCAAAAGCATTATTGGTTACACAAAACAAAAATATTTTTAAAAGGATGATTTCTTTTGCCTTTGCATCTTTTCAGCTTTCTTGGCGTTGGGGAGAGTGGGGGGCGGGGTATTTTTCAATTCGGTAGTATTTCTATATTTATATTGTAAGAACATTATATTTGTACACTTCCGAATTCTACAAAATACTAAGAAAAATATTTAAAATAAAAGATTTTAGTGGGGTTATAAATATTGCATAAAATCCTTATAAATTCAAATTTAATTAATCCTCCTAAATCCTTCAATCCTTCTAAAAGTTATTAAATGATTATGTAAATCTTCTAATGTAGTTTCAAAAATCCACGAAAAGTGCTTTAGAAGATAAAATTTTCATGGATTCATAATTCAGTACATAAAGGGTTAAGCTGAAATTTAATGCAGGCAAAAATTCGTTTAAAACTACTGAAATCATAGCTCCAAAAATTATCATCCATAGGAGGCCATGTATACAGTTTCTTACATTGCCCTGTATACAATTTTATTTATATTCTACAAACATCTCTTAGAATACTGATTGTAGTTGAGCTTGAAAATGCAGATCTGAAATTAAAAAATACCTTTAAGCAATTCACGTCAATGTTCATATTCTAATGCAAGCATCTTTCAGTAAACTTTCAGCGATGTAGATCAATTTCACAGTGCAACATAATTAAATACAAATAGTTTTTCGCCGAAGACCAGTACATAAACGAACTCTATTGTGTGATCCTGTAAATGACGACAAATGCTTTGCACTCCATATTCCACAAAAAGCATGTTTTAGTGCATCTCAGCAATTCATGACAATTTCATTATGTGTGTACAAAGTAACATCATTAAAATGCGCCGTAAACAATTTTTCTTTATATACCATAATATAACGAATACAGTGAAACTTCTTTTAAAGACCACCCCTATTCAAGGGCTACCTCTATTAAGGGCCAAAATTTTTAGGAACGAAAATTTTTCCCATAGACATAATCTTAAATTTACTTCTATTAGAGGCCACACCTATCCCTCATAAAGGCCATTTTTTTCACATGTGCCTTAAATCCTAAACAGGTTTATTGAATTCCTGAACCAAAAGATAAGAGTTCAGCAAACAACTGCACTTGCAACGAAGAAGGCAGGGGGAGATGAGGAGGATTTAGTAACACAATGAAGGACCACAAACTTTTCCACAAGTGCGACAAACAGGTGTTCCTCACACTTTGTTTGATCTTTAAACCTGTAGGGGTTAAAGTTGGAGAGGAACCTTGACCCTTTGTTGTAAGAAAACAAAGGATAACAGGTTACCTAGAAAAACTGATTCCGCATTTACTAAAACTGTGAATGCATATTGAAGCACAATTTTTACACTAGAAATTTTATGCTCAGGCTTGTGTAAAATTTAAAATTATGGCACCTAAATCAAGCCAAAGAGTACATTTGGATTTTAATGATAAAATCAAAATTCTCAATTGTCATGATTAAGGAACATCTGCAAGAAAATTGGCTTCACAGTTTAATTGCAGCAAGAATTAAATAAACAATTTTGTTAAAAACAAAGAGAACTTACTGAAAGAATATATAGATTTTAAAAATCGCGAGATAAAAAAAAAAGAGAGAGAGAAATGAAAAATATGGTAACCCCTATTCAAGGGCCACCCCTCATAAAGGCCAATTTTCAATGGAATGGCAGGTGGCCCTTGCAAAGAGGTATCACTGTATTTATTTGTTCCCCTGTATATACATACTGAAAATGCTACAAATAACATATCCTATAGTAATCCTTTTATAGTGCACCTCAGCAATGTATACAAACTTCATTATGTTTAAAACAGTGTAACATCGTTATAGTACACGGAAAATGATTTTTTCCCCATAGACCATAATATAATGAAATACTTTTGAGCGCCCCTGTAAAGGAACGATCACCGTTACATGCTTCAATTTCAATACCAAACAGGGTAAAGCTAAATAACATATCAATTACATGGCAATCCGGATCAATTTGTGCGAGTTAGACCTCTGGCAGACAGACGGACAACCAAACTCAATTCATAAACACTTTTCAACTACACTAGATTAATTTTAACACAATTATTCTAATTGGTAAACAAATCATATTAGATGTAAATTTCCAACTGGGCGAAAAAATCCCGGTCCGGACATTTTTCGCCCAGTTGGAAATTTACATCTAATACTTTTCAACTATGTGGAAAAGTGTTAAAAAGTAGTAAGAAAACACTTTTATTGTCCTGTTTTAATTTTATAGCTAGAATTTTTGTTTTTAATACAGTTTATGTAAATCGGAGGTATTTAAAACATTAATTAATAATACATATTAAGTTATGCATATGGAAAGATAAAATAAAAATTATTTAATGAATATCTAAAAAAAAAAGATTTTCAAACCATTTTTGTAACTGGTTTCTTGTTTTTGTGCACCAAGTATGGCTTTCAGTTATTAAAATTTAATTTTAATTTAGTATATTCATACATTAAAGAATATAAAATTTAAATTGATAAACAGAATTATAAGAGCTTAAAGAAGGGGGGGGGGGGGGGTGCATTCCTAGCTGCAATACCTAGTAACAGAATTTGCATTTAAAATTATTCATACATTATGAAATTTAAAATGTTAATTGTTAAATAGAATTTTCGTTTTAATTGTTTAGAAAAAGTTAATATTTTTTATTTATGAGTTTTCTTATGTCATTTCATTCTCAGTATTCCGGGATTATCTCAATGGATATACATCGTGATATGTATGATGATATACTACATCAGATGTCTGTTGGGGCCCGGGCTTGGCCGAGGCTCGTACTTAGCGCGCGGGAAGGATAGGCAGAATTAAGAATTAAAAGGCAAAAAAATACCATTATTTATTCAGATTCGACATGTTTCATTGTTCTGACGGCAACGTTCTCAATAATTAAAACTATACAAACGTTTTCGTTAAAAAAAATTTAATTGAAAACTCGTAAACAAAAATTGTATAAAACAAAGACTGCATATCAACAATATCTTGAATTTTTTCAGAAATAAATTTATACTTCCAGCATGTAAAAGTATGAGTTCAGTCATATTAACGAGAATTACATATTAAAATACACTGTTCTCCAAAAGTTAAGGTACAGGGACTGGATGCTTTCGATTACACACGTTTCGTCGAATATCTACAAAAATTATTGGTGAATTGTTCTTGAACTTCTGGGATGAAAAGAACATGTTTGATTTCATATTTCTTGGTGAAGATTTAGTCGGGCCGACAATTAGGGGGCTAATAATAAATTTAATAATAAAATAATATTTGCGATCAGCTATGCAACGGAAAATGCTGGAAATGGTTTGTCAATGCGTTAAATGACTATTTAGGCCCTGTTCAACGTTTGTGTGCATTTATGTAAGCATAGCACTCATATTCGTGAAGATGTTATTGTGTCTGTGAAAAACTCAAAAGTTTTTTGCTTATAGCATATAGAGTTTTCAACCAAATTTAACATAACTTTCCGAAAACTTGCCAAAGAATAGTAGCAACAGTATACTGCAATTAAAACATAAATATATTGAATATTTGATGAGATATGGGCATTTTTATGAGATAATTTTTAACTGCGTATGCGCAGAAGATTTCAAAATTTTTATTTCATAATTTGGTAGTCAGTATTTTGGGGCAACTTCTATAAAAAAGTTCAGTGAAATGTTGTGAAAACTTAAAAAGATATAGTAAGCTGATTGAAAAGTTGTGGAAAATCCCTTATAATAAAGCTATTTTTAGGAAGTAACTCACTATATCGACCCTATCTTTTTGAATTTTTTCATTATTTGACTGGACTTTTTATATAAGTTGCCCCAAAATACTGACTACCAAATTATGAAATAAAAATTTTTAAATCTTTCGCGCATACGCAGTTAAAAATTATCTCATAAAAATGCCCATATCTCATCAAATATTTAATATATTCATGTTTTAATTGCAGTATACTGTTGCTACTATTCTTTGGCAAGTTTTCCGAAAGTTGTGTTAAATTTGGTTGAAAACTCTGTATGCTACAAGCAAAAAACTTTTGAATTTTTTACAGACACAATAACATCTTCATGAATATGCGTGCTATGCTTACAGAAGTGCACACAAACGTTGAGCAGGACCCAAATAGTCATTTAACGCAGTGACAAACCATTTCCAACATTTTCTGTTGCATAGCTGATGGCAAATATTATTTTATTATTAAATTTATTATTAGCCCCCTAATTGTCGGCCCGACTAAAACTTCACCAAGAAATATGAAATCAAACATGTTCTTTTCATCCCAGAAGTTCAAGAACAATTCGCCAATAATTTTTGTAGATATTCGACAAAACGTGTGCAATCGAAAGCATCCAGTCCCTGTACCTTAACTTTTGGAGGCCAGTGTACATACGGAATGACATAAAAATAAAAATAAATGTCATAAATTTTGTCTCTACATCTGAACTGAAAGTTTCATTGTTTACATCTGCGGTGATGTGTGGATTTTAAGCGTTTGTGGATTTTAGGGTTGCGGATTTGAGGAAGTCTAATGCATTTAACCGCTTAATTCTCGCTCCCGTGATGTTCACTGGGTGTGTCTTTTATTCAGATTGTTTGATTCCCACCAGTTTTATAAAATAGTATAATTGGCTTTATTATGAATTTCACTTGTCATTAAATAAGGTGAATATTTATTTTTAAAAAAAGTGGTGCCAATAATCAACTTGAATTTTTAAACTGTAGTTTAATGCGATCGTTAAGGCGTTAAAATTTATTTTTAAAATACCATTGTGCATGATATTTTTGGCATTTTCATCCAAAACAAGTGTAAAGGAATTTTTCAAGTGATTTTGACTGTGTTGTTCGGTAGACAAAGAACTTTTGCCTCTGACTGCAGCTTTACGTTTGAAGCTGAATTTTTAAACGTAAAACCAATAGTTTTGCTACAATATTAATATAGAACAGCTGTTGAAAGATAAACTGCCTAATTTAGATAATTATTTACAACTTCATTAGAAAAGAATTTTTGCTGGCTTAGGTTTAGTTTAAACTGTACAACATGTTATGGAACAAAAAAGCAGACAAGCTTCCATTTATGTTCAAATGTTTCAATTTAAAAAAAATTATTTTGTATTTGAAATTTTGTTGTATAAAACAAAATTTTCTTGATACTGAATGCTAGATGCTACAGTTCGTTTTTTCGATGAAAGTAAAAAGCAAGTTGCTATCTTTTCAGAAAATTGTTTCTGTTTTCAATCAGTCGATATTAAATTTTGTTAAAAGTGAAAATAAAATAATTATAAATGTTTTTTTTTTCTTTAAGAAACATTCTTCCTTTAAAATTCACAAAAATGTAGAAATATGGATTAATTGATTTAAATTGGAATTTCGTCAAACTATCACTAGGTTGACTTCATATATGGAAAGTTATTGTTGTCGGCAAATTGAGTGATATTTCGCCAAGTTGGCCAAAAATTTGGCGCTATTGTGGTAACTCTGCCATTAGTACTATTCAAAAAATACTCATTGTTGAAGCTGATACTGATTTCTCCGTAGGAAATCAAACTATAATTGAGTAACCACTAAATTTAAGTAGTATTAAGCTTAGTAAGGTAAGCTGGGGTAACTGAGACTACGAGATAACTGGGCCATAGGCTATTTTATAAAAAACCGTTGATGTTTTTTAAGTTTTAGCTTTTGTCAACATTGCAACCGCATCTCTACTTCTTAAAACAACGCGTATCAACTCAATCATAACTCTGCTTTTGCTGTGATAGGTTGCCGAAAATTTAGGTTTCTTTTTTAAAAAACAACGTCCATTTGGTTGAACTTTCTCGGCTTTTTATTAAAATACGGTAAATACTTTTATCAAACAATCTTTTTTTTTTTAAGATTAGACACATAAATACATTAATATTATTAGGTATTTATACATATTTACTTAGTATTTCAAATGTAAGGCCGGTGTTCCAGTTACCCATTATATTTTTCAAGAATGTGGTAACTGGGACATGTATCAGGGGTAACTGGACCATATGGGATCGAGTTACCCCAAAAGTTATAAATATCTTTTTGAGTTACTACTACTACGGGAAATAAATTTCTCCATTGTTTTTTTGCTTGCAATAAAGAAAATTACATAATACCTTATTAAAATTACATAATAAAATTTTAAAAAGCATGTTGGGGTATCAAAACAAATTTCTTAGTGTGATAGCTATAGCTCGAAATTTTACGACACAGATGGAGAGGCGTACATAAGGCAAAGTGGAGATTATTAGAAAATTATCGAAACGAATAAAAAAAATAGTTCTGTTCGATATAAAAAATATGGTTACATTCTCCACAGGTTTATTGGACATATCGAACTTACATTGTGGTAAACAAAAAAGAGAATGAGATACTTAAGTATTTACATAGACGTTTGTTCACAGATTTATCTTGTTATTTTTTCTCTTAAAATACACATGTAACTTTTATACTTATTACCTATACTAAAGTACAGAAGTACTTCCTTAATTTTTATGTTTTTTGTATAAATAAATATGATATTTTCACTTTTAGTGCTTTTTTTACACATGTTGACAGTAAAGGTTTCCCTTACAACGCTCTTTAGTTGATATATAATTTACATGATCTGGCTGGTTTAATTTTTTTTTAGTTGTTTACACTTTTTCAAACAGCACCTGATGCCCAATATTGAAAAAACAAATGGGTGACAAACATAGACCCCCCTGGTCCATATGCCCCATTTTTATGGGGCAACTGGACCCATGAAGCGAGAAAGATGAAATATGTATATTTTTTTTATTTTTAGACATTAAAATGTAATTTTGAACATTTCTGTCTGATAGCGGGAACCTAACTGAACACATTTACAGATGTTCAGACTTTATTCAAATGAACATTATTTTTTTGAAGCTGAATTGCCAGAATCTCCAGAGTCACATTGTAAACTCCTGGCCCAGTTGCCCCACGTAACCTTAGTGTTAGTTTACCTTAAGTAGTGTTTTTACGATGTCTTTCGACAACGGAGAGCACTTGAGGGCAGCTCCACCTTTTCTCCCCTTAGGGGTCAAATTTTGAAAAATCCCAAAACACGTGTTTACCGATTTTATTTATAATATAGGCATATCAAGTTTCAAGATTTTATTTCGATTTCTTTATGAGATATTTGTGATTTTTTTAAATTTGCTTCCCCCCCCCCCCCCCCGTTGTCCCCCTAGGAATCGAATTTTAAAAAATCAATGTCCAATTCCTGTATTACACTCCGGAATATACATTCTAAATTTCAAAGCTCTATGTGAGCAGAAAGTGGGTGAAAAATGAGTAAGAAGATTTGAAAACCGCTTACAAATAGTACTGCAATTTAAAAGAAAGCATGAAAAAAAGAAAGAAAGATAAAGACATTTAGAATATTGTGTTATTAAGTTTCTATGTTAAGTGCAATATGTGTTTTAGTTTCTATTTTATATTAAGTTTGAAAATATTTATAATCAGCAGTAAGTTGACTATTTTGAAAATATCGAATACAAATTTAAAGTATTGGATATATATTAAAATACAGGATGTTTTTTATAACAACACGTATAATAATCACTTATAAACAGATTTAGTTAAATAATGCTATAAAAAGTGATAAAATATATTTATTTAGACTGACGAATGTTTCATCGCACAACCGGCGACATTTTCAAAATCATTCATGATAGAAATGATTAAATAGATTTCTATCATGAATGATTTTGAAAATGTCGCCAATCTGTGCGATGAAACGTTCGTCAATCTAAATAAAGATATTTTATCACTTTTTATAGCATTATTTAGCTAAATGATGTTTTTATTTTTCAAAAATATCATGATTCCTGGTCAATTTTTTCATTATCCAATTTTTTCATTCTTTCATAATTTCCCAATATAAAATTAGCCATATTTAATTTAAAGATAACTTTAATTTTTCGCTGCTAAAGTTTGAAAAAATGTGTAATTTTAATGCATTATTCCTTTTGCCCTAAATGTAATATTTCATTCTAAATTCTCCAAGAAAATCCATTAATCTAAATTTTTTTTAGCTATTTATTTATTTTTATTTGTTTACATATTTTTTAAGAAATGAAGCTTACCCTTAAATGCATACTGTAACTCAGGAGTTACATGATCTTTTTTGCCATTTGACGATTTCTGTTGGTCTTTTGGTGAACTATTATCTGTTCTGATTTGTTATTACGGGTAGGTTACAACATCTTTTGTTGATATTGCTCGCAATGTGCTCGACTGGCGTTTTTTCTCTATCTTTATAAGGTAATTATTATTCATTCTGCAAACTATTCACAGCATTATAAAAATTATTGTATAGTTGAATAGCTGTTATTGTGTAGTGTAAACACTTTAAAGTGAGTACATAATTAAAAATTATCACTTTTTAAGCAATTTTTGTTATGTAACTCAGGAATGACATTATGCCCAACAAAAACATAAATAAACTTTTTCGCTGTTTTTCTAGTGGATAATTAACAAAAATAGACTCAACTATAATGTTTTCCGAACAAAATAAAACAAGTTGGAAATTGCATGCCAAATGTGGCAAATGGGGTGCGTTCGTACTATAACTAGTTTTATAAATATTTTTTGCACCGCATATTGTACTGAATGTATATGTTCGGCCATGCCCGATCCTTCAGAAAAAAAGTAATGCCCAAGTCCCCCGTCCCAAAAAAAGTGCAGACCAGGTCCGGCCCGAGTATCGTGAATGAAAATAGACCCGAGTCCGAGCTTCGGGCCAGGACTCGACCCATTCCCGCGTAATTCGCCATACCTGGCAACTCTAGTTTGTGTCCCCGTGTTTCAGTTGCAAAGCAACACCTTGAAAATATGAAAATATATACAGAAGGATAGAATGTATAAGTTGTGGAATAGCTTCAAAAGCGTCTTTTAGCATTGCGGAAGCTATGATTTTTGCTTCTGATTCTAAGTAAATTAACATTCAAATAATATAACCATTTATCCGATTCCTCTCCTTATCTGTTGTACAAAATACGTAATTTCCTGCTATGATAGTTATCAGCCTTAATGACGTAATAGATACATATTCCGGACTTCAGATAAAAACTTGCTATCTATCTGTCATTTTTAACATAGATGCTTAATTCTTACATTCGCAGTCACTCATTGGAGATTTATAACATTCCTTTCTCAAAATTTTCAAAATAATCAGTTATTAAACATGAGTGACTTCATTTTACCATCAGTTCAGTGTTTTCCCACATTCCGTTAATTTCTAGACTGCATTTACATTCGTTATTATGTGTTATTATACATTATTTTTTCATTGAAATTGAAAATATGTTCTTTACAAAGACAAAGTAGTGTTAATCAACGAAAATATAATTTAACCTCCAAGAACAAACCACGATTCCACAAAGCGTTCCTAGAAACCTCAGACGCTAATATATTTTCTAGATTTAAAGAAGCATTTATAAAAACAAAGTTTCTTTTGCTGCCACTGATTTACAGGCTATCAAAGCCTGAGAGCTAATGTGCCCTCCGGGTCTGTATGCATGTACGTATGTATGTAGTACGTACGTACGTAACGCGATAACTCTTGATAGAAATATCCGATTTGCTTCAAAATTTTTTTCTAGGTTTTTTCTGATAAGGCGCTTCTCTGATTAGTTTTGTGGGTTCATTGGTTAAGTATAAAGGGGGTAACGGGGGCTAATCCCCCCTTAATTTACACAAATGGGGTTTTCATGTAGAATTATCAGATTTTCTTCTAATTAGGTATACCGGTTAATTCTGATAAGGCGCTTCCGTGATTAGATTTGGTTCATTGTTTAAGTCTAAAGGAGGGAATGGGGGGTAACACCCCCCCTTAATTTAGAAAAATGGGGGGTTTTATCCGATTTGCTTCAAATTTGGTATACCGGTTTATTCTGATAAGGCGCTTCCCTGATCAGATATGGGGTCTCATTTCTTAAGTATAAAGAGAGGAATGGAGGCTAATCCCCTCCTTAATTTATTTTTCGAGGGCATTATTCTTTGAAATAAGAGTATAATATACAATTAATGTGAATATTCTGTGCGCTCAAATGCCATTAGTTAAACTGGGCACTTTTCTTTTTATTATAGTGTATCAATCACTTTTCTCAACACGGGATATCGGTTGTTAAGATGCTATCCATTCATTCAATTCAACATTTTCAACTGCATAATTGAATTTATACAACTCAAGAGCAACAAAATGTTATTTATTCTAATGTTAATATTAATACTAATAATTAACATATTTGTCAGTAAAACATGTTTGTTCAACATGAAAACGTTTACTTGATAATGGATAACATCCTAAAAAACCATATTCCGAAGATTTTGAAAATTTAAAAAATTGATAACATATCTTAACCCATTAACCGCCGAAACTATAACACAGGGATCTCGAATTTTTTTGCAAATAAACGTTTGCCATCACAAATTTTGAACGATAATCGTGACTTCATTTAATTATGAAAGTTTCTATTAGAGGAAAAGGTCCAAATACCGGCTACCACATTTGTTTTCAATCTAGATCATACAATTTTCAAAATTAATAAAATAAAAAGTGACAGCAGGGTACTTTGACATGTCTTACACATGTTTAGAAAAAAAAATCAGTTTAAAAGGCTTTTTCAGTTTATAAGAAGCAAAACTCCGATAGTCTTCAAATTTTGAGTTTTTAATATGGGGTCTAAATACCGGCTACCTAAGTTTTTTCCCTAAAGATAACACAAATAGAGCTAATGACAATTATTAAGCAATAAGAATAGTATTTTAATAAATTGTATTGATTAATAACATTTCTTATATACAGAAAAAATACGCAATTTTTAATAAATAAGTATTTTTGTCAAATTTCTAAAATTCTTTACGACTATCTCTCACAGTCATCTTCTTCCCATTATGTTTCTAATTTTGTTTTTTAACGTGTAAAACAAAAAAAAAGCTTACTGATTGAAATGAGAATTATTTTATCTGAAAAAATCAAAAGCATAATATCACTCTCTGCGTCGGTATAGTCCCTGTCAGCCCACACATCGCATTCTTAACATTGAACCCAGCATCCCCTCCCCCATTCTTGTCCACAGAGAAAGCACCCATGCTGAAGACACAAATTTATCATATTCCTCTGTTGGATATTTTCCTTTTTCACTTTTTTAGCCCTCTCGTTGTGTAATTATTTTATCAAAATAGCTTCAAAAATTCTTCGCGACAAGCGTCTTTTAAGAATTTTTATTCTTTTGTCACCGGTTTTTCAAAACAAAAGTTTTTGTCTAATTTAACCGGGAAAATGCTCCGATTAAATAAGGCATAGTTTACAATAAAAAAAAATAACTGGTGGGAATAATCAAGGAGGGTTAATTAGACGGAAAAAATGCATCCTGAGGAAATCTCGGGTTGCGCAAATTTTGCTTCTTTTACGATGCCCAAAGAAATCTCGGGTTGAGCAGAGAGAGGGTTAAAATCAAATTTCTGCCTCTTTCGCCTGGTTTACTCCGTCATTTTTTTCTTTCTCTTCACATTTATTACAGGCAATTTTGTAGTGTCCAACAGCTCTTTTTTGGAAAGTGATCCGGTAACCAGTGTTGGCCCTGAAGAATTACGGCCATGGTTGCTTTTTTCATATTGCGAAATGGGACGGGGACTATTTCTGAACCATTTAAATTAATTTATTAATTATGGAACTACATAAATTAATTTATTTTCCTCCCCTTCAATTAGAGTAACCGAGAGAGGTCCAAATACCGGCTAGCCGGTATTTAGACCACTCTAGGTAGCCGGTATTGGGGCCACTGGTATGGTTAAGTTAAAACCGGCATTACTCATTCATATAATAAAATACCAATACTGTGCGCGTGGGAATTAAGAGCTAAATATGTCTAGAAAATAACTTAATCAACAATTCAAGTCAATATAGGATCAGTATATTTTAAAAAAATGAGAAACACATATCTGAAAAACTTTTGATGTACCAGATTACGTAGATTCGACACTTTTGCATTTACTATTTGTAAATGACACAGACTTCAGCGAGGTACTTTTCGTAACTTTCTTCTCTCAATTAAAGTTACAAACTCTGCCTATCACCACTAGGTTGCGCTGCGCTCAGTTCTCAGAACACCTAGTAGCCGGTATTTGGACCCTAGCCGGTATTTAGACCGTTTCCTCTATTAAAAAAAGCAAAATCTTTAGTTCAAAAATACTGGTAGTTTGATAGTTATTTTAACCCTTAAAAGCGCGATTTTTTATTTTGTTTCGAAAAAATTACATATGATTCCCTGAAAGGTTTATTACACGGTAAAAAGAATGAAAAAAAAATCAGAGATACATTTTTCATATAATACGTCAATCTTTTTCTTCCGTTGCACATCTGCAATATAAATAAAAACTACTGTTGTGTGTCTGTTTTACGCTAAAATATTGCAAATTAGTAACTATTTTAATAAGTAAGTCTCCAAATACCCTATTTTATATAATTATTTATTTTATAAAACTTAACGTTTAACCCTTTAATTCCCATGATAGAATACGCTCTAGAAATTAGGTAGTTCAGAGAATCTGACTTTACACCAGAAAGTTTTAATGGTTAACTTCGCCTTATTTAAATACGGAATGCCTGTTATTAATTAAAGCAAATATTGCTATTTTAGTTTTGTGATGTGGATTAGGTATATACGAAATAAAAAAAATCTATTATATTCAAAACACAGTTGTTTGCATATGTGCAAATCTGCGCACTAAAGAGTTATTAAGCATGTGCATTTATTTTTACCGTTGCGTCAACGCAACACCGGCGGGTAATGGGTTAACCCTTTCAGGGGCAAAGCATATCTGTTCCAAAAATGCTGAAATAATTGATTGGCATCACAATTTACGAACAAATGTGTTTGAAAATAATTAAAGGCTTTTCTTCACTTATATTATGAGAGCAAAATTGTACTAAAAAATTCTTGGTGGCAATTGACAATTTGGAAACTAAATTTAAGCGTTTATGCCATGCAAACTGCTCCCTTGAAAGGGTTAAAAGCTGATATTCGAGTTTGAGAAGACTGATTAATATACTATAAAATCTACTCGGCAACATTTCCGATAATCAGTGGCAGCAAAATAAACTTTGTTTTTGTAAATAGTTCTTTAAATCTCGAAAACATATTGTTGTCTGAGATTTATATAGGGTGATTCTAAATTCATAGTACAAACTTTAAGGGTTGGTAGAAGACACTCTAACAATCATTTATTGTATAGGAATGTATGGGCGCAAGTGACGCGTTGAGGTACAAACACCGGGGGCCCAATTTGGCCCTTTTTTTCTTCAAAATTTCCTATTCATATCCGAAAATTCCTATACTATTCTTTTCACTATTTAAGACAGACATTTCATGATTACATAAAGAATAAATTCTTCTTTCAAAATTTCCGGTATGAAATCGAAATTTTTGAATTAAAACAAAAACGCAAAACTGACAGATCTGTCAAATACAGGAGATACATGAAAAGAAATAGAAATGGAATTTTTTTAATTCAAAAATTTCGGTTTCTAACCGGAAATTTTCAAAGAAATTTTTTTTCTTTACGTAATCGTAAAATGTCTGTCTTAAATAAAGAAAAGAATAGTATAGGAATTTTCTGGTATGAATTAGAAATTTCGAAATAAAACAAGAAAGAAAAAATCATGCGCCAAGCATAGATTATGAAACACTTTTCAGCAGAATAATGCTGCAAAACTGCACTGTTTAATAAGTTAAAATATTATGTCTAATTCAACCCTTGGAAACGCAAAACACATTTAAAAACCCAATTTCAGCTGTTCCCATCTACAATCTGGAAATTATCCGAATTCTTTGATCAGCCCTGTATATATTTTATTGCCCTATTGTATTTTAATCATCTTATGGTGAAATTCAATGATTTATTTCAATTTCGATACATTTGAAAGAGCGTAATGTCATTAAAATACACTGCAAATGATTTTTCTCCATTGACTATAATTTAACGGAATATTTTTGAGTGCCCCTGTAAATGAACTATTAATCCCACATACTTCATATACAATACCAAACCTTCACATACAATGCCTTGGTGACCCTAAATAATATTTATCAATTGCATGAAAATCAGAGTATATTTACTGGAGTGGACAGACGGCCAGACAAACCGAATGGATAAACACTTTTCAACTTTGTTGGAAAGTGTTAAGAAGGGCCAAATTGGCCCCTGGTGTTTGTACCGCAATGTGTCACTTCCGCCCATACATTCCTATAAAATAAATTATTGTTACAGCGTCCTGTATCAACCCTTAAATTTTGTACCATGAATTTAGAATCACCTTGTACAGCTAAAGAACGATTTCCAGAATCAGGGGTAACTCGGAAGAAATTATTTTATATTTTCGTTCGTGTTTAAATTATATTTTCCTAAATTAAAAAAACATTTGTCTTTATAAACAGTGTAGTAAGAAGATTGGTTCAGAATAAGATTACACAGGTGTCTTCATTATACAGTAGACTCCCTCAAATCCGCGGGACCAGAGGTTATCAATTTTCATAATTTTGGTCACTGCTTTGTTTACATTTTCTAAACAGTTATTTGAATGTAATGATGCACTTAAAATTATAATGAATGTTTACAATAATGTAAAATATTAAAATAATTAAGTAAAATATTAAAGTAATAAATTTTAATAATAAAAATTAAGAAATTTTAAATAATGATTAAAAGAAAAGGTCAGGCAAATAATTAATAATGCATAAATAAATATGCTTAATAAAGACGAGCTAATATTTTCTTGACTTATTCAACGAAACGTGCCTTATAAAAGTACACTAATAATTAACATCAAAATCTTAAAATAGCGAAGTTTTATTTCATATTTAACCAGACTTAATAACCAAAAAAGCTTAATAAATACATAAATGTATTTGGTAAAAACATCACGATCGCCACTGATCACAGCAATATCTTGAATATTTTAGGAAGTAATTGATATTTCTTTCATGAGAAAGCAATGAGTTCAGTCATATTAACCAGAATTACATATTAAAACGTGAACGGGATGATAAGGCTCGGTGAAATATATCAATAGATATATATCATGATATATAGAGGAGAAGGTCCGAATATCGGCTAGGGTCCAAATACCGGCTACTAGGTGTTCTGAGAACTGAGCGCAGCGCAGCCTAGCGGTGATAGGCAGAGTTTGTAACTTTAATTGAGAGAAGAAAGTTACGAAAAGTACGTCGCTGAAGTCTGTCTCATTTACAAATAGTAAATGCAAAAGTATCGAATCGACGTAATCTGGTACATCAAAAGTTTTTCAGATGTGTGTTTCTCATTTTTTTTTAATATACTGATCGTATATTGGCTTGAATTGTTGATGAAGTTATTTTCTAGACATATTTAGCTCTCAATTGCCACGCGCTCATTATTGGTACTTTATTATATGAATGAGTAATAGCGGTTTTAACTTATACATAGCAGTGGTCCGAATACCGGCTACCTAGAGTGGTCTAAATACCAGCTAGCCAGTATTTGGACCTCTCTCGGTTGCTCTGCTTGAAGGGGAGGAAAATAAATTAATTTAAATAGTTCCATAATTAATACATTAATTTAAATGGTTCAGAAATAGTTCCAGTCCCATTTCGCAATATGAAAAAAGTCCTTCCGGCCAGTGCCGGGAGGAAGAGGTAGCTTTCAAATTCCTTATTTTAAAAAAGCCAACTTATATTGTTCAAACACACGAAGCTCAATTTAGTGGAAACCGAATATAGGAGATTCAATACTAATTTTTATCAATATTAAATCATTATGAATGAGAATTTCGCGAAATTAGTCAGCTTTATCCAAGCTGCTTTTATTTAAAGTAACTTATATTTGGCTGAGATGTTGATGTATACTATCCACATGCCTTCTTACATGGAAATAGGCGAATACGTGTGTTATCGCGTGATAAATACAAGATCGTTTCAAAATGTTAGCCATACTAGAAATTCAAAGTGCTATAATTCAACCATTTTTTTAAGATATAAACAAAAGAACAAATTTTCAGAAACAAAATCTGCTCCGGAATCTTTGTATCAAGGCCAAACACATAAAAAAATCTTTTTCATTTTCCAATTTTTTAATACCTCATTTTAAATTTTAAATTTAATTTTTTTTAAATGGCAACCCTTTTGAAACAAGATGGCGAATGAAGCTGGACAACGAACTCGGTCGAGACATTGGTATGTACTATGTACAGACCAAGTAACATCCAAATCGGTTCATAAATATGCTTGTTATCGCGTGACAAAACCAGGTCGTTTTAAAATGTCAGCCACAATAGAAATTCAAAATGCTATAACTCAGCCATTTTTTTAGATATAGACGAAACAAAAACTGTTCCGGAATCTTTGTATTAAGGTCAAACACATACGAAAAAAATCTTTTTCATTTTCCAATTTTTTGGTATCTCATTTTAAATTTTAAATTTTTAAAAATTTTTTAAATGGCCGCCATTTTGAAACAAGATGGCGGATGAAGCTGGCCAACGAACTCGGTTGAGATATTTGTATGTACTATGTACACACCAAGGTACATTCAAATCGGTTCATAAATACGCTTGCTATCACGTGACAAATATCAGGACGTTTCAAAATGTCAGCCACGCTAGAAATTCAAAATGCTATAACTCAGCCATTTTTTAAGATATAGACGAAACAAAAACTGCTTCCGAATCTTTGTATCAAGGTCAAATACATAAGGAAAAAATATTTTTCCATTTTCAATTCTTTGATACCACATTTCAAATTTAAAATTTTTAAAAATTTTTTAAATGGCCGCCATTTTGAAACAAAATGGCGGATGAAGCTGGCCAACGAACTCGGTCGAGACATTGGTATGTACTATGTACATACCGAATTACATCCAAATCGGCTCATAAATACGCCTTTTATCGCGTGACGAATTTCAGGACGTTTCAAAATGTCAGCCACGCTAGAAATTCAAAATGCTATAACTCAGCCATTTTTTAAGATATAGACGAAACAAAAACTGCTCCGAAATCTTTCTATAAAGGTCAAATACATAAGAAAAAAATATTTTTCCATTTTCAATTCTTTGGTACAACATTTCAAATTTAAAATTTTTTAAAAATTTTTAAATGGCCGCCATTTTTAAACAAAATGGCGGATGAAGCTGGCCAACGAACTCGGTCGAGACATTGGTATGTACTATGTACATACCGGATTACATCCAAATCGGTTCATAAATTCGAGAGTTACAGTATGACAAAGGTCAGATATATATATATATATATGGATATATATATATATATATATATATATATATATATATATATATATATATATCAACTTTTGAACGGAGGGTGGTTTCGGGGTCTGGGGGTCATGATCGATGAAAATATACCAAAATTTTTTGAAATCGCTTTCCTCCGAACGGCTGCAATAGGTAGCTTTTTGTAATGAAAGCTACCTAAAAAGCAGCAGTAGCTATAATTCTTCAGGACCGAAACTGGTTACCGGATCATTTCCCCAAAAAGCGCTGTTGCACACTACAAAATTGCCTGTAATAAAAGTGAAGAGAAAGAAAAAAAATGATGGCGTAAACCAGGCGAAAGAGACAGAAATTGGATTTTAACCCTCTCGCTGATCAACCCGAGATTTCCTCGGGATGCATTTTTTCCGCCTAATTAACCCTCCTTGATTATTCCCACCAGTTATTTTTTTACTGTAAATTTTGCCTAATTTAATCGGAGCATTTTTCCGATTAAATTATACAAAAAGTTTTGTTTTGAAAAAATGTTTTGAAAGTTTTGTTTTGACAAAAGAATAAAAACTCTTAAAAACGCTCGTCGCGAAGGGGTTAAATACGCAATTTTTGAAGCTATTTTGATAAAACAATTACGTAGCGAGGGGGTTAAAAAAGTGAAAAAGGAATATATCCAACAGAGGAAGATGATGCAATTTGTGTCTTCTGCATGGGTGCTTTCTCTGTGGATAAGAATGGGGAGGGGATTCTGGGTTCAGTTTTAAGAATGCGATATGTGGGCTGATAGGGACTGCACCGACACAGAGAGTGATATTATGTTTTTTTAGATAAAATAATTCTCATTTCAATCAGCAAGCTTTTTTTTTACACGTTAAAATACAAAACTAGAAACATAATGGGAAGAAGAGTGTGAGAGGTAGTAGTAAAGAATTTTATAAATTTGGCAAAAAATACTTGTTTATTAAAAATTCGTATTTTTTCTGTGCATAAGGAATGTTATTAATCAATAAAATTTATTAAAATAATATTCTTATTGCTTAATAATTGTCATTAGCTGTATTTGTGTGATCTTTTTGAAAAAAAACTTAGGTAACCGGTATTTAGACCCCATTTTAAAAACTCAAAATTTAAAGACTTTCGGAATTTTGCTTTTTATAAACAGAAAACGCCTTTGAAACTGATTTTTTTTTCTCTAAACTGGTGTACAACATGCAAAGGTACCCAGCTGTCACTTTTTATTTTAATAATTTTGAAAATTGTATGATCTAGATTGAAAACAAAAGTGGTAGCCGGTATTTGGACCTTTTCCTCTATGTATCCGATATTTGTTTTCAAAATATCATGATTTTTTATATTGTCAGTGAAAACAAGTGTAATTAATTTTTTAATTGTTATTGATTGTGTCATTCTGTAGATAAAGAACTTTTACTTTGGCATTGACTTTTTTATCGGAATGTATATACTGGGTGCATAGAAAAGTCCCTTTAATCTGAAAATACTTTCAAAGAACAAACACAGCAACAAACGACAGCAGCGCGTCTAGTGGCGAAATTTGGAAGATAGCTATTGCAAATCGAAAATGAAAAGAGATAGAACAAAATTTCCAATTAGAAAGTTTTAGAGCATCTATTGATTAGTACGAAACGACATTTGGTTTACATGGATAAGATAAATCTTCGCTTGTATACCCAAAAATGTCCGAAATCGATGCATTTTGTATAAACATTTGAATGGAATAGCCAGAAGTATGAAGAAATACGCATAATTTATTGTATAAATACGTACTTATCTCAATACATTTTAATAACATCACACACACAAAAAAAGACAACTGTCTCACAGTGATAAAAAGTTAATATTCAGTATGTTCAAAAAGTTCGCCATTTCTCATGATACACCTTTGTAGTCGTGAGAGTAATTCTGCATGCACATTTCTCAGCACGGAACGTCTATGGCAAGCCTCTTCAGTACAACGACACAGATTTACCCTTTCAAGGGCAGTGGCTAGACGGTCTAGCCACCTAATCTTAATTCCAAAACTGACAAATGGCGCCAAAAATATTTTAATAAAATTTTGCTGTTGTAATGAAAGGGCAAATTAACGGTTTTTTATTTTCTAACAAATTCATTTGAATATTCTGGTATCAGTCAGTTATTTCATCATTTTATGAACAGAATTATTCTGAAAGGGTTAAACTAAAATTTCAAATGCATTGGAAATTAAATTTTTACAGACGTCAGAAATTCAACAGTACAGAGAAATTTGTACAGTACAACGTCACAATCTGCAATTGCGCACTGCTGCATTTCCGAAATGGGAATATACAAAGTAGAATCGTCGCTCATCGATTTCGGACATTTTCGGATATACGGGCGACGATTTATTTTATCCGTGTGAACCAAATGTCGTTTAGTACTAACTAACTGATGCTCTAAAACTTTCTAACTGGAAATTTTGCTCTATCTCTTTTCGTTTTCAATTTGCAATGGCTATCTTCCAAATTTCGCCACTAGGGACGCTGATGTCATTTGCATTAGGTGGGCCGTAATCGCTTTACTGTGTCGTTATCTCACTTGCATAGCTGTAACTCTGTCCGTTCGCAAGTATTTTCAGGTTAAAGAGACTTTCCTATGCACCCTGTATATGTATACACTATATGACCATTAATCACCGGACACTTTCAATTTTAGACATTTTATCGAATATTTAAAAATGTATTTGTCAGAATTTTCTGAAACTTCAGGTTTATGAGGAATACGTTCGACTTCATATTTATCAACGGCGAATTGATCAGAAGGACAATTAAGGGGCCAACAAAAAATCAAAGAAAAATAATAATGTTTCGGATCACCCAGAAAAATAAAATGCACGAAATGATCTATCACTTTAGCTTCTATATGTATCCATCTATATGTATCCATCTGTGGAAAAATAGAACGTATATTCATGGAGATATATCGATTTTTTTTTAAGTTTAAAAAATGTTTGGATATTTTTTGTTTATATTATGCAGGGTTTTTTATCAAATTTGATGTCATAGTTTCAGAATGTTTGACAAAATGTAGTAGAAATAGTATAGTGCAATTGGAATGTAAAATATATTATATTTACATTATTATGAATGTAAATCCTTCTATATATAAAAAAAAGTTTTGATTTGGAAATGGACCAATGAACATCTGCGTAGATATTCCGGGTAGATCCACATCATATTTGAATGTTTAAGCATGGCCTTCCATCGTTAATATTAAAAAAACTGTTGCATACAAAAATATGAAAATCGGTGGTATTATAGAGAAATGTTTGATAAACACGCTGATGCAGACAGTTTTCAAGTCGAAGAAATATTTTAAGAGATATTTAATGCTAAAGTTGGACAAAATCGTTCCATTAAAAAAGTTTTATTGGAGCAAAAACTATACATGAGAATTTACTCATTTTTAGATCATTTTATACGTTATAAGTTCCCGATGTGCAGATTGCATTTACTTTTGTTATTTGACTCATTTTTTGAGGTTTTATTTCAATTTTAATTTCAAATTTTCAGCATTTCGAGAGATATTTTTTACAAATTTTAGAAAATGTTATTAATTTAAACTGTTGCCAAGTTGTATAAACAGCGCAAACAATAATGTTTACTTCAAATTAAAAATTTATTTTACACGTGACTATTATAAACAGAAAATATAAAAAGCAGGAACTCATTGAAAATTACGTCATAAAAACTATAATTACACGTGAATTTTAAAAGAGACAGAATATTGTAAGATAATAAATTCATCATGCGTTAGAAGTCTTAAATAGGAGAATTTACGTCATATTTACGTCACATTACACTTATTATATAAAATGAACAAAAAATAATATTGCAAAACAGTTTAAATTTAAAAGTTGCTCGAGACATTTATTTGATATTGTAAGATGATCATAATATTTAATTTCTAACAAAGTATTTTTACGTGAATATTAAAAAGGAAAAGAAAAGTTTGGTGAAAATTACGTCAGATTATAATTCTCAGATTCAAATTATAATTCAGTCTTCCGAAATCTTTCAAAAGTCGATCAAATTATCGTGCTGTTAGAGTCTGCGGTGTCTGAACGGGGGTTGACGAGCGTAGCTCGTAGGGGGCAGAGCCCCCTAGTATATTATATAATATATTTTTTATCTGCGAATTTCTTTTTTATGACAGAAACATATCGGCGATAGAGTGAGATGAATTTTAGTTGCTCTCTAAAAGCAGCTAAATGATAACGGGTTTTCCCTAAATTGTCGTTTTTAATTTTTACTTTATTCAATTTTCATTTTTTATTGATGCTTTAGTTGTTCTTGGAAAACTACCAGAACGAGCCTATTCCAAGAAAAAAAGATATATCAAAATCTAAGCATTTCTTCTAAATCTACTCGTTGACATTCATTAAGTATAAACTCCTTCGCTGAAAGCCAGATAATAAAAAATGACAATTTGTGGAAAATCCCTTATCATTCAGCAGCTTTTAAAAAGCAACTAAAAATTCGCTCACGATACTGCCTATATCTTTCTGAATTTTCTCGATATTTGACTGCCTTTATTTTAAGAGTTGCTTCTTAGAGTTGACTATCAAATCATGAAAAAAAATATTTTTTATAGTGCGCGCATGCGCACATAAAAAAATATTTCATACAACTGCCCATATTTCATCAAATTATTTAATATATTTATTTTCCGATTGCACTATATTATTTCTACTACATTTTGTGAAATATTCTGAAACTGACATGAAATTTGGTAAAAAGGCCAGCATGATATAACCAAAAAAAAATTTTTAACTTTAAAAAAAAATCGCTATATCTCCATGAATATACATTCTATTATTCCACAAATGAATACATACAATAGCCATATATGCGTAAGCTATAGCGATAGATCATTTCGTGCATTTTATTTTACAGGGTGATCCCAAACATTATTACTTTTCTTTGATTTTTTTTTTTTTTTTTTTTTTTTTTTGGCCTTCTAATTGTCCTTTTGATCAAATCGCCATTGATAAATATGAAGTCGAACATATTCTTCATAATCCTGAAGTTCCAGAAAACTCCGACAAATATATCTTTAAATATTCGACAAAATGTCTAAAATTGAAAATATCCGGTGATTAATGTCCATATAGTGTATATATAAGTGTCCATATAAGTTTGTGACTGAATTTTTAAATGTAGAAACCATAATTATGAGGAATAATATTTACTTGGAACAGCTATTGAAAGAGAAACTGTCTTAGATAAGTTATTTACAGTTTCATTAGAATGAATCTTTATTTGGTTTTAGTTTTGTTTAGTTTCAAGTGTAGAACAGTTTAGTGTGAATGAAAAAGCAGACAAACTTACATTTATGTTAACATTTTTCAATAACAAAATTTATTTCATATTTAAAATTTTGTTGTATAAAGCATAATTTTTTTTTATATTAAATCCTATAATTTGTTTTTATGAGTGTAAAATGCAAATTGTGTCTGTTTTCAATTAGTTGATCTTCAGTTTTGTTACGTAAAAAAAAGGACATTTCGAGTAGAGTTTTCATGTTAAGTGCATTATGTTTCAGTTTCTAATTTATATGGAGTCTGGAGATATAATCATCGATAAGTTGACTATTTTGAAAATATCGAATATATATCGATATATATCAAAATATCGGATATTTTTAATATTTTCGAAAACATCGTGATATTTATGAACACTGAGAATGATACAAAAATTTAAAAAATCTTGAATTTTTTTCACATAATACATCTTAACTGTAAGTTCTGCACTGTTTGCATCGGCAATATTGTGTGTATTTTAGACGTTTTCGGATTAAGGGAGTCTACTGTAAATATTTTTTTCAATAATTCCTTATTGTTTTTATACACAGTAAGATTTATAGCTAAATAGAAAAATATCGTAAAATATTCCGTTTTTGATAAGAAGAATAATGAATTTGATATGTAGCATTGTTGAAGTGCTGTAAAACATGCTTTCTGAAGGCTATCGAGTGCAAAGCAATTATCTTTCATTTATAGAGTCACATAAAAAGGATTCAACCACCTGATGGCATCCGGGTAAAAATCTTTCGCAGAGTATTTTAATGATGTTACACTATTTCAAACATGAAGAAATATATATACGTTATTGAGGCGCATTAGAAGATGATTACTGTAGAATATTGAGTGTGTAGCATTTATCGTTCATTTACAAGGACACACAAAAGGATTCATTTATGACCTATGAGCGATAATTTCTGAAAGTACGTTTTCCATTTTTGTTTGCGTTTTTAATTAAATTTTTGCATACTACGCGGTGTGTATATTTTATGGATCATATAGACGGCTACACAAAAATGTTCGTAAGTATTACTGTATATGTCATGATTTGCTTACGGGTGTTTTTAAATGTGTAACACATTTTCCAGTTGAATTCTATTTAGTGCGCTAAAAGATGTTTGCAGACTATAAATAAATTCATATACAGTGCTACGCAAAAGAAGCACATAAAATATCATATATTAATTGCTAGAAGTGCGTTTTTAATTGTGCATTGTGAGTTTTTTTTTTTGTTTGTTTGTTTTTTTTTTGCCTGAATTAAATTTTATCTTAACATGTGGTGTGTATGAAAATCTGTAGATAACATAGAGTTGTACAAAAAAAAAAAAAAAATCGAGTACATTTCCACTAATTAACGGAAATTGCTAAAAACGAATTTTCAACAATGTTTCGTGTTTTCTTACTGAGCTAAAATTTAGCATACTATGTATATGTAGTATATATGAAAGTGGTTCATAATCTATGCTTGAAGCATGATTTTCCTTTTTCTGTGAATAAATGAATAACCCCATCGGGGAGGTAAACTTGCGCTTTATACCCTTAGTGCAAGCACGTGTGTCCACACATATTACAAAGCAAATTACATTCAATTGTATGTAGTGTTTTAAACTTGGTTTGACACTCTTTGATATAACCTGTAACATTTTAGCAATACATTCCTAGCTAAGTGTGCAATTTTACACTCAGGGATGTTGCAGTTTACAATATTGGAATTAAAACAAATTAGAATTTTTAATGACAGTTTTAAATTGAAATCTATATATATATATATTATATGTATTTACACCATCCTATCTAATATAAGTTTTTTATGTAACAATGCAATTAAACTAATAGAAAAACTAAGATGAATATCAGCTGGGGTAAAATAAAAGGCTTATCACCTTTCTTTGATCCTTCCAATTTCGCGTAATTTACGAATCGACTTCGAAATTTTTTCAACTAAATTTGATGCAATCAAATGGTTGAATAATTATTAATTCTCTATTTCTTTTTTCAGGTGGATTTACATTGGTGCTATGACGATATCTTCGATTTTATTTCTTCCTTTCATTTTCCTTGCCCTCTTTAACGGCTGCCTTTCTTCAGATTTTGAGACTATAATGGTGCAGAGCCCTGAAGACAATGGGGAAAGAACTGGAAAAATGCAAAGGGAAGATCTATCTTCCAATTCTGATAGTGTAACAGTACAGAGTCTAGAAGAAAATAATGAAAGTACTGAAAAAATGCAAACGGAAGATATTTCTATGAATCCTGAAATTGTAATGGTTCAGAGTCGAGAAGATAACAATGAAAGAACTGGCAAAATTCAAATAGAAGATATTTTTACCAATTCTAAAAGTGTAACGATACAGAGTCAAGAAGAAATTAACGTACAAAAAATGCAAATAATAAAAGTGAAAAATGGAGACGTTTCTGCCATTCTTGAAAGTGTACCGGTACAGAGTCAAGAAGAAATTAATGAAATGGCTGGGAAAATGGAAATGGAAGACCCTTCTACCAATCCAGAAAGTGAAATAATACAGAGTCAAATAGACAATAATGAAAAAATTGGCAGAATGCAAATGGAAGACAATGAGCAAGAATCAAGTTTTAATTCGCCAAGTGTCCGATACTTTTGTCCTTACGGGGGCTGTAATCAAAGGGGAGTCTCAAGGGAACCTGCTTATGAAAGAACTTCAGACAGACTTCAAAATGTAACTCCATTTCCGACTGTCTGGATAAATTCCAGAAATCCTCAACAGAATTCAAGGCCACCAAACAAAGTTAATAGAAATAATAACAGCAACCGTGGAAATTCGAGGCCCATTAATTCTCCTCCTGCTACAACTGAAAGTAAAGAGGATAAGAATCCAGAAAATGTAGTAACTAAATCATCAGGAAGAGCACGGAATGATGCTAATTTCTTCGCTAGTCTTGTTAATACTTTCACTTTCAAACTGGTAGAAACACTTAATTTAGAAACAAATTTTGTGATTTCTCCCTTGAGTATTTTCGTTGCATTGTCCATGTGTTACCTAGGTTCCAGTGGTGAAACTAAAGCTCAAATGGAACAGGCTTTCGGAATAAAAGACTATAATCTCCGTGAAGAAGATCATCACCAAGGTATCAAAGATCTTTTACAGCTGGTGTTGAAGGAAACGCCTGGCTATGAATTATTCGTTGCAAACGGAATGTTTCTAGGAAACAATTTTCCAGTTGATGCCCAATTTGAAGAGAATATCAAAAAATATTACGATGCTGAAATAAAAAATTTAGATTTTGGAAACCCTGACAGTTTAAAGTTTATCAATGATTGGGTTACTAAAAATACCAAAAGTATGATTACCAGCATACTTAGTCGACCACCGAATATATTGACACGTCTTATTTTGTTGAATGCAGTTTTCTTCAAAGGTATCTGGAAAATGCAGTTTCCTCCCAGTAAAACATACAATGGAAAATTTCATACTTTGGACCGGAACGAAAAACAGGTGAGTTGAATATAACCTATTTATGCTTAGCGTCCCATTTTTGGGCGCTTCGAATTATAATAAATTTGCATAATTATCTTCTTCGTTATAACAGGAAAATTGTATGAAATAATTATCTATAAATGTCTTTATCTGTTACCGAAAGATGACAGCATAAGATGGATATTTATTTGCTTAAATGAAGGCTTTTTTCGGAGTTTATAGATTTTTCATCATTCAAGATGGCGAAATGCAAAAAAGTAACCTTATTTGTGTTTTTTGTACCAAGGATCCAAATAAGTAAGTCATAATCCTAGCTTGTAGACTTCTTTGAAATACGTATTTTTTTAAATTGTGTTCAAGCCTATTTTTTATGCATTTTTGTAACGAAAATTAGGGGAGCTAGGCACGAATGGGTACATATTTTTATTACGCATTTAGGGGACAGTTTTTTATGTAAAGTTTCCAAGATGATTTTGAAACAAACTGTTTTTAAGCCTCAAATACAATTATTCTTAGTTTATTATTACTAATTCTTATAATGTTATTAGTCTCTGTAATGAAATAAATATATTTTTGTAGTAGTTCATAAAAATACTAATTATAGTATATAATATACAATTTAAAAGCTTATTTTATATAAATTTAGACAACACGTATAATTATTCAGATTATACTATTATAAGTATTATGCATATTCCCATATTTAGTACGTTTAAATAAATACAAAAAAAAATTAGCATAATTTTTTTTAGTATTTTTCCAGTTCCTTTTGCAACATTTTAAAGTAATTTTACCAACAAATTTGAGAAAACAAAAATTCAGGCACAAATGGGTTAAGTCGCAATAGAACGTTGGTTGGGTAATCTTAACCCTTTAAGACCTGACCTACACAATTGTGTTGTGTAGGTGATCCTAAGGAAAAAGAAAATACATTTTCCTATTTTTCTGTGATTTAACCCTTTATGCCCCGACGGTACCTTAACGTATCATTAAAATTATTTGTTATAAAATTCATTTAATACATTGATTAGTAGTAATTCAGTTTAGATGAGTTATAGATACTTTACTTTATCTTGTTGCAAAAACATTTTTGGTTTCACAAAACAAAAATATTTTTAAAAGAATGGTTTCTTTTTCATCTGCATCTTTCCAGCTTTCTTGACGTTGGAAGATTGTGGGGGAAAAGTTCCAGTACGGAAATATTTCTATAGCTCTATTGTAAAAGCATTATATTTGTACATTTCCTAATTCTATAAAATACTAAAAAAATATTTTAAATAAAAACTTTGAGTAGAGTTATAAATATTGCACAAAATCCCTATAAATTCAAATTTAATTAATTAATTTTAATTAACAAAATCCTTCTAAAATGTATTAAATGATTGTGTAAATCTTTTGATGTAGTTTCAAAAATTCACGAAAAAGGCTTTAGAAGATTAAATTTTCACGAATTCATAATTTGGGACATAAAGGGTTAAAGCCGAGCCTGCACCACACAATTGTGTGGGTCCTCCCTTGACGTAACCTGGAATGGGAAATTTTTTTTTAATATTTTCTTTCAGTCAAATATGATCATATTAATTAGGTTAAACACCAAGACTTTTAATTTCTACCAAAACTCTTCAGGTTTTAAAGAGCTATTGTGTATACAGGGTGTATTACATTGAATTTAGTTGATAGATTTTTAAAATCAATAACTAGTAAACAGTGACGGCAATTGAAGTTATTTTTGAAGGATGTTAATGTATGATTAATGATGATTATAATGCACGAGAAATTTATTTAGTAAGCTTCCTTGTTTTAGTTCTAACAATCACCGATAGATGGCGCCGTGTTGTCTCAAACGCTTAGGACGCTCAAATTATCATTCACAGTTCACTCAGCTCACGAGATCTTCATTTTATTTAAATTTTCACCCTTTTAGGAGTAAGTTATTGTGTTTTAGTAATGTTGAATTTACACCAGAATTTTTGAAAACTTTTATTTCAAAATAAATAATCTCAATTTTACAAGGTTTTTTTCACAAAAGCTATAAAAGTAAAATTTTGTTAAAAAAAATTCTCGTACAAATCGTAATTAAAATTAAATGACATAAAATAGTATTCCATCGCTTTTAAAGGAGTTAAAACGCCAAGAAAATGCATTACGTTTGAAATTGTAAGGGTACATTCATCAGTATTACATACAGTTTGAGACAGTATAACGTCTTCTATCGGTGATATCTGGAACTAAAACAAGGAAGTATAGCGAATACATTCCCGCCTTTACACATCACTTTTCGACAAAAATAACTTTAATAGCTATGCCGTATACAGCGGGTGATCGATTTACGAACTTAATCCGTTCCAAGACAGTGTTCGCTAACCGATCATACATTTAGTATAGAATTGTATATGGGAATTCAAGAAATTCGTTTTTAAAAGCTAAATAATACATAAAAAATAATATAGATGCTGGGTTCGTTTGCGTCTCAGGTTTCGCTACAGGATTGTTTGCTCATGAAGACTATTCCATATTGTGCTGCAGTTGCAGCCTTACCAACATATGTGGGAAATGCTAAGCTGGCCGTCGTCCTCATGGCTTAAATGGTAGAGCACTTGGAGCGCTATTCCAGGGGTTCCGGGTTCGATTCCCGGCTTGGACATTTTTCACATTGTTGGTTCTACGCTTCGTTAGCAATGTGATAAATCACGTATTATATATTCAATAAATCTTCCCGTTATAATAGGGTTAATATAGTCCTTATTTAATATGGACTAGATCGTATTTTGATGGCTTTGTCCGTGTAGCTAGTGACGTATTAAAAAAATGGCATTGACCTCCGTAAGAACTTTTAGGATTACATTCATTGACTACAGCATTAAATCATATCAATTTGTCACTTTGAGCTTTAAAAAACTCCTTAGTTCTCTAAATTATCGTGTTTATTGCAGGGCCCGATAAAGCTCAAGTGGAACCTATAGAGCCTGTTAATAATTTGCGAACTAAATTTCAATTTTTATAATTAATTTGCAATTAAAAATATTTATTTATAAACAGGCACAAAATGTAAAAATTTTCTAATTTGTTCATTCTAATTTAGGGGCCCTAAAATGTAGGACCCGAACCCCCGGTAGCCCATGAATTAATTAGGCCACACGTATACAACTGTTAAAATGTTCTCTAAGTCGACAATAGATGCAATTAAATACAGCTCCGCGAATCTGAAACATAGCATTGTTTCTTTTTGTCTTTGATTTGTGAGGTGTTCGTTAACCGAATATGTGTTCTTTATCCGAACATAACACTCTCTTGCGAAAGTGTTCGTAAACCAAATAGTTTAGTATTTAGTTCAGTCAGGAAATACATACCACAGTTGAAAATTCCCCTTCAGCAATTTCCGCTAGTAAGGAGAATGGCACGTGAATTATTTTGTGCAGCCCTGTATACAAGGTATAGAATTTAAACACTACGAGTAACGTGTAAAAAATTAGTTAAATTTAAAAGCACATAGTGAAATTGAAAACGCACTTCCAGCAATTATTACTTAAAAACAGTACTGTAACCGATTTATTTTGTGTGTCTCTGTGAAGGAACGAGAAATGCTACGAATGCCCTATTCTATAGTAATCGTCTTGTAGGAAAATTCAGTGATTTATATCAATTTCAATACATTTGAAATAACATAATGTCATTAAAATATACTGCAAACGATTTTTCCCTATTGATCGTAATGTAACGGAATTTTTTTGCGTGCTCCTGTAAATGAACTATTAACGCTACACACTTCATATTCAATTCCGAACATACCATGGTAAACATCATTAACATACATCAATCGCATAAAAATCTGAGTCCATTGCGCATGATAGAGCGTGGATAGACAAACTGAATTCATAAACAATTTTCAGATTTGTTGACACATAACGCTGTAGGTCCATTTGCAGAAATTGCTGTACATAGCTGGTAATGCGTGCGAATTCTTTCATGTAGCCTTGCGTATGATCTACATACCTCGTAATACACAAAAAAATAGTTAAGTATAAAAATCCATACAACAGTTTAAAACGAACATACAACATTTATCGCTAGTCCGTCCTGTAACCGAAATTGCTTTGCATGTCTCTGTAAATAAACGATTTGTAAATTTTGCGCATCTAGTAATCTATCGAAAACTTTCAGTAACGTATATAAATTTCATTATGTTTGAAATAATGTAACATTATGAAAATATACTGCAAACATTTTTCATATGCTTTTATAAATATAGTTTTATAAATATACTTTCAAACCCCGTGGCTTTGCTCGCGTAATAGTTGAAATATGCCAAGCGATATTTGTATGTCAAATTTTTATTAGAAGAAATTATACTTTTAGGAATAATTCGAAAATTACTAATTAAGCCACAGTTTGACTAAACTTCATTATTACACTGCATTAGGCAGAAATGAGACTTAAAGTAATAAGAAGAACCAAAACTAATTCTAAATAAAGGATAAATTAGAAAGTATTTTGAAGTTCTTGTACTAGTCACATTCCAAGCTTCTTGTCTAACGGTCTACCACCTCTCTGTAGGTAGTGGCACCAATATAAAATTCCCATGTTGAAACAGAGATTGTCACCATTAATTTGCCAACATTAATTTTGGAATGGGTTTAGTATTTCCTAATATTCCATACAAAACGCAATTTAGAAAGTAAAGATATTTTTAGAACGTCTGTTGTTCCTGCTAACCCAAGATGGCAGTGGCACCGGCATAAAATATAGCCTCTGTAGGATAAAAGACTGTCACTGTTGATTCGCAACCATTGCTTTTGGAATCGGTTCGTTATTTCCTGAGATTGCATAGAAATCGTAACTTAGGAACTTTTTAGAACGCTTTACACTCCTTTCTTTCGCTCCACCCCTTTTTAATTTCGAATTTGTTTTCCTTGTTCTTAGAGGGCATTTATATTTTATAAGTAACTACCCTGCCATATTTCAAGTTTCTAGCCTCTTCAGTATCACAGAAATCGAAATTTAAAACGTTTTTTGCTCCGGCAACCCTCTAGCGGTAGTGTCACCGAGATAAAATATAGCTAATGTTTCAGCAGGTTGTATCACCACCAATTTGTAACTATTATTTTTTAAAACGGCTTGGTATTTAATAAGATTGCATAAAAATCATACTTTATAATGTTTTTAGAAAGCTTTTCGCTCCCTTCATCTTGTTAAATTTGGAATTTTCTTTTGGTGGTTCTTAGAAAGCATCTGCTTCTTTTAAGGGCCAAATTTCAAAATGTTAGACACCTCAGGATCACAAAAATCGCGATTTAGGGCGTTTTTTGCTCCTGCAACACCCAGGTGGTAGTGACTCCGAAATGAAAGGAATCCTATGTTAGAGCAAGAGATATCACCATTAATTTCCAACCATTACTTTTGAAATCGGTTTGATACTTCCTGGGATTATGTAGAAATCGCAATTTAGAACATTTGTAGAACTTTTCGCGCATTTTCACCCCTTTTAAATTTCATTTTTTTAGGAAATGTTCTTAGAGATCATTTATATCTGATAAGTAACTACCATGACAAATTTCATGTTTCTAAGCCCTTCACTATCACAAAAACCGCATTTTTAGAAAGTTTCTTGCTTCTGTACCCCATTTGGGGTAGTGGCATCGACATACAATATAGCCGACCTCGTAGCAAGGATGTCACCATCATTTTCACACCATTATTTTTTAAATCAGTTCTGTGCTTCCTGAGATTGCGTAGAAATCGCAATTTAGAACATTTTTAGAACATTTTTCACGCATTTTCACCTTTTTTAAATCTCTTTTTTAGGAAATGTTCTTAGAGATCATTTATATCTAATAAGTAACGACACCGACATAAAATAGAGTCTATGTTAAAGCATGAGCTATCACCGTCAACTGCCAGCCGTTACTTTGGAAATAGATTTAATACTTCCTGATATTGCGTAGAAATCGCCATTTAGAACGCTTTTCGTGCATTATCACTCCTTTTAAATTTCGAATTTTTTAAGAAATGTCCTTAGAGAAAATTCTTATATCTAATAACTACCATGACAAATTTCATGTGTCTAGGCCCTTCAGTAACATAAACATTGCATCTTTAGAACGTTTTTATCTCCTGCCCCCCTTTGGGGTAGTGGCACCGGCATAAGATATAGCCTATCTTGGAGCAAGGACTATCACCCTCAGTTTCCAATCATTGTTTTTGAAATTTGTTTGGTACTTCCAGAGATTGCGTAGAAATAGCTATTTAGAATGTTTTTAGAACGCTTTTCGCCTATTTTTACCCCTTTTAAATTTCCTTTTTTTAGGAAATGTTCTCAGACATAATTTTTATCTAATAATTACCATGCCAAGTTTCGCGTTTCTAGGCCCTTTAATAACACAAAAATCGCAATTTAGAACGTTTTTTGCTCCTGCAACCCCCAGATGGTAGTGACATCGACATAAAATAGAACCTATATTAGAGTAAGGCTATTACCATCAATTTCCAACAATTACTTTTGAAATCGATTTGATACTTCCTGAGATTTCGTAGAAATCGCCATGTAGAATGTTTAACACTTTTCGCGCATTATCACACCTTTTTAATTTCGGATTTGTTAAGAAATGTTCTTAGAGATCATTTATATCTAATAAGTAACTACCATGACAAATTTCATGTTTCTAGGCCCTTCAGTAACACAAAAATCGCATTTTTAGAACGTTTTTTTTTCCTGCAGCCCCTTTTCGGATACCGACACCGACATAAAATTAGCCTGTGTTAGAGCAAGGGCTATCACCATCATTTTGCCACCCTTATTTTTTTTTAATCAGTTCGATTCTTTCTGAGATTGCGTAAAAATCGCCATTTAGAACGTTTTTAGAACGCTTTTTGCGCATTTTCACACCTTTTTAAATTTCGAATGTTTTACGAAATGTTCTTAGAGAACATTTATATCTTATAAGTAACTACACTCTAAATAATAAGGAGTGACTATTCACTCTATCGCAGATTCAAAATATACCCAACCTCTTTAGAGTGACTATTCACTGTGTAATTAAACTGTACATCCGATTTTCATAAAATTTGAAACGACTCGACAAAATTTTGCAACAATTATATAGGGTAGATGTGCCAATGATGGGCACCCTTAAAGAATTTCTTTTAAAATTATTTTTTTATTAATAGTTATAATTATTATATTCCATTTTTTTTTTCAATATTATATTAATCTATCAACAATATTTAACCATTCTTATAGTCTCATTTCCCAATATGAATCGAAATTTAATTTTAAATAACAGAAATATATCAAAACACCCAAAAGCCCAGTAATGGACACCCTCTGGCCCAGTAATGGACACCCCATAAAAAGTAATAAATATAATTGTTTTTATGACTGTATTTAGAACCAGAATTTAATGAATACATACTAATGAAACAAAATAGTTATTTTCAAATAAATTTAACAATGAGGAAACCAGTAATTATAAAATATTTGTGATACTCTTTTACCGTTTGCATCAATTATTGTAATTATCAGAAGATCAGTGTTTTAACTATTTTAGATGGATAGTTTAAAATACTAAATATCAGGTAATTACAGCTTTCAAATTATTGAAACAGTGGGGGATTTAAAAGGTAATAATAATATAAAAAAGTTTTAGAATGTTAGTGTTTAGTTTTGTCTCCCTATTTTTAACAATTAATCTTTCAGAGACTACTTGATATATTATTCATAATAATTAATATTACAAATATGAAAGAAATGATATTGTGAGTTGAATATTTTAAATGCTAAGTAAAATAATTTCAAAATAAAACTGTAGAACTGATGTTTGAGGCCACTGATCTGCAGATTTACTAGTTTCATGAATATTGCCTATAAATTAAGGAATATTACTTCTTTTCCGTCAGAGATGAATAAGGGAACATTTAAGACAGAAAATAGATTTTTAATAGCTTCTGTAACTTAATTGTTTTTATTTAAACGGAGAGGTATTAAGCCCTATGAGCTCCTCTTTGACTGTGCTCTTAAACAATATTTTCTGCTTCCTAGCTGGTTTGATTGCCTGATTTTAAACTAGCAAGGTATATTTATATACATAAGAAAAGAATAAAATATTGAAATTTTATTAATCACATAAAATAACTTAAAAGCAGCTATTTGTAAAAGTTTTGGTGGAAAATGACTAATTAACCATTCTAGTACTGGACACCTCCTCTTAAAACCTTAAAAATAAGTGAAATTTCGTAAATGACCGTTAGTATATGAAAGTCTAAGTTTTCTTTTGCTACTCAAACAAAAGCATTCAAATTTTGCAAGAAAATAAATAATATATAAATTAATTAAACGAAGCCAGCTCTTAGCCTCTTCATTAAGATTTTCACAGAAAAACAGCAAAACTTTGAAACATTATTTTCTGCTTCCTAATTGGTTGGATTAAAAGTGCCAACAATAACCCAGTTTAATAAAACATGCAAGAAGAAATTATAAAAAAATTAATTAAAGTTAAATATTAATTAGTTATTTTTTTATGAACCAAAAACATCAAGGGGTATCCATCACTGTAAGGGTGTCCATTACTGGCACATCTAACCTGTTTAAAATTTCAGACCATTCGGAAGGCTGCAAACATCATTAAAATGCACTTGCAATAATTTTTTCCCATTGGCCGTAATGTAACGGAAAACTTTTGACTGTCCCTGCAATTAAACTATACATCCGATTTTCATAGAATTTGAAATGACACGACAGAATTATGCAACAATTATATATTTTAAATTTCAAACGATTCGGTTGGGTAGTTTTTGCGCTGTTATATGCGGGCAGACGGACAGACGGTCTGAACGACGACTATAGGTGCTACGTATTTATATAACTACGAAGGCACCTAAAAATCGATTTTTACTTTTTTATAGAATTAAATAGTTTAAACTTTTGTCTTTCCAACGACGTGTCACACATGTTTATATATATAAAAAAAATAAGTGTTGAAATTATTCATTCTTTCTAAGAGTACTTCACAGCTTAATGGCCATTTAAATCTTTAATTGACTTTTTCTCAAAACTTGGATTTTTCATGTTTATGTTCCTTTTTTAGGAGCGTTCGTAATTATATAAATACGTAGCACCTATAGTCGTCGTTCAGTCCAGCTGTCCCAGTGTTGATTTCAGGGGGTGGCCCGGGGAGGACATTTTCCCCCGGAGCAATGAGAGCCCCCCCCCCCCGGAAGATTTGAGATTTTGTATTTTCAATGGTCAAAAAGTGCAATTTCCCCTCGGAACTCTATAATGCCCCCCCCCCCCCCCCCCCCCGAGTCACAAAAATCCCTCCAGGAGAAAAGTGCCTGAATTCAACACTGCGTCCGCATATAACAAAGCAAAAACTACCCAACCGAATAATCTGAAATTTTAAATATATAATTGTTGCAAACTTTTGCCTAGTCATTTCAAAATTTATGAAAATCGGATGTATAGTTTAATGACAGGGACATTCAAACGTTTTCCGTTACATTACGGCCAATGGGAATAAATTATTGCAAGTGCATTTTAATGATGTTACAGCCTTCCGAATGATCTGAAATTTTAAATATATAATTGTTGCAAAATTTTGTAGACTCATTTCAAATTTCAGGAAAATCGGATGCATAGTTTAATTACAGGGACAGTCAAAAGTTTTCCTTTACATGACGGCCAATGGGGAAAAAAATATTTTAAGTGCATTTTAATGATGTTACGGCCTTTCAGAACAGAATGAAATGGAGATGCACTTATGTATTGGACTGAATTATACATTCAGTACAATATGCGGTGCAAAAAATATTTCTAAAACTAGTTATAGTACGAACACACCTCATTTGCCATGTTTGACGAGCAATTTCCAACTTGTTTCAATATCTATTAAACTTAAGAACTCAGATTTTTTTAATACTTATATTATGTTATATTGTATACTTTAACACAGGGATTTAATGATTTGTTGAGAATTATTTATTTTAGACAGTGAAATCTTACCAAAAATACTAATTTAAAATTGACTTTCAACAAATAATTAATAATTAATTTTGAATTTAACTTAGAACGAAAATGGTCAGTTAAAATATGTAACGCATGTTATTCAAACTACTCTAAAAAATCTAGACCTCTATCTTTCACCATTTCTGAAAAAAATGTACATAAAGCTGATGAATTTAACATAGCGGAGATACGGCCTTCCCGGTCCCTTAAAACAATTACATTTCACACCGCTACATGAAGAAATGTCACCATCACTTTAGAACAAAAATGGCCTGTTAAAATACGTAAAGCATGTTATTCAAACTACTCTAAAAAATCTAGACCTCTATCTTTCACCATTTCTCAGAAAAAGGTACATAAAGTTGGTGAATTTAACATGGCGGAGATACGGCTTTCCCGGTCTCCTTAAAACAATAACATTTCAGACCGCTAAATGAAAAAATCTCACAATCACCTTTGAATACTCCACGATCAATCTTTCTCTATACAACATACAACTAGTTAGCTCATAATCTTGACCTTCCACATATCTACACGGATAAATACTTAAAATTAAATAAGACTTACCTTTATTTTATGTATTCCATAAAGAATAATTTTAATGATATCCTAATCTGTTAATCTTAAAATGGCGGACGAAAAAGGGATCAATTTTCTTATCTTTTAAGGGTGTCGTCGCCTTTCTGTTCTGATTGGTTGATAAGCAATGCATACGCAAGTCACACTTTCAGGAGTGAGACAATTCACTCCTTTCTAGAGAGTGGAAAATTCCACTCTTTTAGGAGTGTATTTTTAAAAAATTCACTCCAAAAAGAGTAAAAATGCCTGTCACTCTTTCAAATAGTGAACTTTTCACTCCTCTCAATTTTAGAGTGTACCATTCCAAATTTCATGTAACATAAAAATCGCATTTTTCGAACGTTTTTTGCTATTGCACCCCCTTTTGGGCAGTGGCATGGACATAAGATATAGCCTATGTTGGAACAGGGACTAACACTATCATTTTGAGACCATTACTTTTGAAATCAGTTCTGTAGTTCCAGAGATTACCTCAAATAAAGAAACAAACTAACATACAAACAAACGTTACTTCTTTATAACATTAGCATAGATTTTTACAATTTTTATATTTAACACTATTTCTACCGGCATCAAATGACACTTTTTTAAAGTTTTGATTTATGTTTATTTTACTCGTAGTTTTTGAAGTAATGAGCACAATAAAAAGTATTCAATGTATTAAAAATTATTTGTAACTAGCTGAAATACCTGGCGTTGCTCGGGATGTTAAATATGTTTGATTAGAAAAATCAATTTAAAAGTTAAACATCGTACGGTTTATGAATCTCGCGCAAATATGCTCTGTTTTTAGGTGCGTTCGTAATTATATAAATACGCAGCACCTATAGTCGTCGTTCAGTCCGTCTGTCCGTCCGCATATAACAGAGCAAAAACTACCCAACCGAATGGTCTGAAATTTTAAATATATAATTTTTGCAAAATTTTGTCGAGTCATTTCAAATTTTATGAAAATCGGATACATAGTTTAATTACAGGGACAGTCAAAAGTTTTCCGTTACATTAAGGCCAATGGGAAAAAATTATTTCAAGTGCATTTTAATGATGTTACTGTCTTTCGAACAGAATGAAATCGATATGCACTTATGAAGTGCATTAAAGTATACATTCAGGACAATATGCGGTGCAAAAAATATATAACTAGTTATAGTACGAACGCACCGCATTTGCCACGTTTGACGAGCAATTTCCTACTTGTTTAATATATTGAAAGGCTTGAGAAATTTTATTTTTATATCAGTATTTTAAAAAAAAAAAAATTTTTTTCCTAAGCCTAAATAAATATAGTCTTGATTCTTGAAAAACAATTTAAAAAGAAATTTAAATTCATGTAAAGCCCTTCATGATACCACTTTCTCTTGTAAAAGCCGTGCTTTAACCATGTATATCCGTTTTAAATAAGAGGACTTGTACTACAGCCAATATATACACGTCAGGACAGATTTCCATTATCGTTTTCTTTTTACGTGAAGGTTTCGCTGTGATAATTTTTTAAATTCAATATATGAAAAACGGCATAATCATTAGATTTGAAATTTATATCAACACTAGAGAACAGGAATTCTGTTTTTTCAGAATTTAGTGTCGCCTTCGGCATTTCCATTAGTTCATTTTCTTCTGGTGGACTGGTGGTTTCTATTATTACGAAATATCCATTATAAATGAAGCGTTCGGTGAAGAGCAGCCGTAAAAAGTTAGAACTCTGATTTTCTGGTCAGAATGGGAAAAAAATGGCCATCATTTTTTTAAAAATGATGGCCATTTTTTTTTCCCATTCTGACCAGAAAATCAGAAAAAATTGTGGCCATTTTTTTTCCCATTCTGACCAGAAAATCAGAGTTCTAACTTTTTACGGTTGCTCTTTCATCTTCACCGAACGCTTCATTTATAATGGCTATTTCATAATAATAGAAGCCACCAGTCCATCAGAAGAAAATAACTCGGTTAAGCGGGACTCGAATAATCGGAACTCTGATGCAAAACATATTTCAATTTTAAGACTTAAAGCACACGCTTTTATTTTATGTAAAATGACGTCATTTGCATTAATATAGATACTTAAAATTAAATATAGTTTATAATAGCTGCATGTTTTATCATAAATCTTTCATATATATTTTTCTCAAAATAGCACGTATTTTAATTAATTTTTTTTTAATTTTTATGAGAAAATGGCAACAAAAAGATGTAATTGCTATTTTTCAACAATTTTTTCTTTACTTTCTACAGAAATGGAGTACTTGAGTTGCCAAAATAAAACAAATGTCGCTAAAAACTACAAAAAAATTAATATTTCAAAAACAAATGGAGATGTAGTTTTCAAACAAATTGCATTAAAAAGTACTTTTTCTTCCCAATACGACGGTATAAACATTGCAAATGTGCGAGGCTTAGAAGTTTTAAAAAATGCTGTAGAGTATTTAATCGCACAATGAAACATCGGCTTTTGTTTTACGGCTGGCGTATACAAGGTAACGTTATTTATTGGAGACAAAATAAGCTGGGAGAAAGAAATAGCATACCGGGGGCTAAAAAAATGCAATTTTTTACTTTTCTAACGCAGTTTGTCTAACAATTTTCTGACAAATACTTTTCGAGCTATTAATTTTTTCGGTAACTTCAAATGTTTCATTTTCCGAGATTAATCTGTGGCAACGACTAGCGAAAAAGCCAGTCGCCAGCAACGCATAGCTTTTTATTAAAGAAGATTGTTTCAATCTAAACAAGTAATATAAAAATTTTGTTTTTAAAGTCAATTCCTACTTAGGTCATCAAAGAAAAATTTAATATAATCCCTTGAGCTAATATTAGTTTTTGTTGCATTAAAATATCTCAATTTGTTGATTTTCTATGAGCAAGTAGGTTTACAATGGAAGTCTATGGGAATTTGGCGAAATATTAGAGATATCGCCAAGTTGGCGTCACTTTTGGCGACTCATTTTGGCCGCCAAATTTGGCGATATGTCGCCAAGTTGGCGACAAACTTGGCGGTATTTGGCGACATAACAGGGTCCCCCCCTATGGTAACCCCCTTATAGATATGAAGATGTATTAAATGTTTCAATAACTAATGGCCGCCATTCTGTCTCCCATGTAAAACTAAAATTAATTAATAAAAATTTAATTAATGAATTAATATTTGAAAAAACTGTATTATCATCAATTGTCATCCAGTACAAGTTTAAAAAAATTTATTTCACCTTGATAGGATGAATAATAAGTATTTTATTAACGATTGAAAATTTTCACAAGTTATATATAAAAATAAATAAATAAATAAATAAATATAGGGAGTGTGTGAACTAATAGTAGGAATTTAAAAATAGAAATCAAAAACCATGAATTTAAGTCTTTTAACACTTAAGCGCGCGGTGTCCACAAAAAAGGACATCTAATTTTAAGAGTAATGGCACCAAGAATATTTAATTAAAATTTTCCTTTTATTAAGTATGTGGAAATGAGCACGTTTTTATTATCTAATAAATTCGTTTATAAATTCTGGTGTCTGTCCATCATTTCATCATTTTACAAACAGAATTTGTCCGCGCCGGAAAGGGTTAAAAGGTATCATTTGACACCGGTAGAAATAGTGTTCAGAAACATAACTTGAAAAAAATCAGTATATACTCTTAAAATGTTACTTTTAATAGCTGTATATGCATTGTTGACATTTTGGTGGATTTTTCATTAAAAATTTTTCCGAATAGTAATTACCGTATATACTCGCGTATAAGTCGAGGATTTTCTCACAATTTTTGGCAAGCAAATTTGGGGAGGTCGACTTATACGCGAGTCAATTAAAAAATAAAAAATAAAACTTCGAATACTGCAAAATTCTGACTTTTTATGTGTATGAATAATAAAATACTACAGAAAACATACAAATAATAATAATTTATCATTAAAAAAAATTTCAATGATTTATTTTTATTTACTTACTACTTTTTCACATAGGCAAGTGAAATATTTGGTTTGATTTTGCACAAAATTGAAGTAAAAGTTAGGGGGTCGACTTATACGCGAGTCGACCTATACGCGAGTATATACGGTACTATCCTTATTTAAATTATTATTAAATAAGGTGAATATTACTATTTAAAAATAATGGTAGACGTCTCAATAAAAATATCTGCTAAATTGGCGACATTTTCTGTATATTAGTACTGTTAGAAGCATATCCAATCTATTTCTGATTTTATATTTTTATTTACAGGCCGATTTTATGAGGTTATTGGATGAAACATTTCCAGCATTCCGAAGTGATAAGCATAAACACACCTTCCTCAAGCTGCCATACGCCGGTGATGAGGTTTCTATGATCATAGCACTGCCCTACGTAAGAGGACAGAAACCCATGCCAACGATTACGGACGCAATTCTGTACTACGACGTGCGTGAAGGCATGGTAAACACCGAGCTCGGTACCCTCGCTATCCCGAAATTTCGACTGGAATATAAAACCACGTTGAAAAGACCACTGCAAATACTTGGAATGAATGATATTTTTGACGCAAGTTTAGCCAATTTAACTAAAATGAGAAAAGAAAACGACCTCTATCTTTCTAAAATCACGCACAAAGCTGTTGTTGAAGTGAATGAAGTGGGTACAACGGCATCTGCCATCACATCCGATTTTGTGGGACTGGTGTACAAGAACAAAACAAACTTTGTTGCAGACCATCCTTTTGCTTTTTACATAGTGCATGAAGCAACTGGACTAGTGTTGTTTTATGGTAAACTGTTCGATTTTGATTCAGAACCGAGTGAGTCAAATGATCGAAGAGGAAATGTACCTTCTAGACCTAGACCCACAGAAGCGAATGTTTCGAATGATCGTAGAGGAAATGTACCTTCTAGACATAGACCCACAGAAGCGAGTGTTTCGAATGATCGAAGTGAAAATGAACGTTTTAAGCCTAAACCCGCAGGATCGACTGATACAAATAATCGAAGAGAACATGATCGTTTTGGGCCCAGGCCTGCCGATGCGAGTGATTCAAATGATCAAAGAGAAAATGGACGCTTTGGGCCTAGACCCGCAGAAGCATTAGTTCCAGATGAACGAAGGAGAACTCCAATTATTATTCCTAGACCCGAAGAAGCGAGTGATTCGAATGATCGAAGTGAAGATGAACGTTTTAAGCCTACACCCTCAGAAACCAGCGATTCAAATGATCAAAGAGAAAATGGACGCAATGGGCCTAGACCCGCAGAAGCATTTGTTCCAAGTGATGGAAGAGGAACTCCTACTAGTCCCAGACCCGTAGATTTTAGTGATTCAAATGATCGAAGAGAAATTCCACGTACTAGGTATAGACCTTCAGAAACGAGTAATTCAAATGATCAAAGACAAAATTCGCGTACTAGGAATAGACCCACAGAAGCATCTGACACATATACCCGTAGAAGAATTCAACGTCCCCCGCAGCGACCCTCTGGAGGGAGTGATTTTGATTTTGGCGGTTGGTGATCTAGACTCAATACTCCAGCCATGGTTGAGGAAAATTCAGTTTTCGAAAGTTAGAATGTCAAAGACATTTCAGTGAACTAAATGCTAACATCTTGATAAAATTGGTAAAAAGTTATTGAATTGTGACTTGTTGAATCAATAAATTGCCTTTTTTATTGTAGAATGAAAAAAGTTTTGAAATAAAATGTACTGTATTCAAATGAGCTTAATAATTTAAAAATAAAAAAAAAACAAGTAGAATAAGTAAAAAAATTCTTTTTTATCATTATTAACCCCAGCCTGTTATTGCCAAAAAGACTAAGAGAAGAACGAAAACAGCCATTCTACTGGGAAATAAGTCTTCGTATGTTAAACAAGAACGAAAAAGCCTGCTTCCAGCATAGATTATGAAACACTTTCCAACACATATAGGATACCGTAACAAAACTCCACACTTTATTAAGGTAAATATGTCTTTGTATGTTAAACAAGAATGAAAGATCCTGCTTCCAGCATAGATTATGAAACACTTTCCAACACATACAGGATACTGTAACAAAACTCCACACTTTATTAAGGTAAAAGATAATGTCTAAATGAACAATACGAAAAACGCATAACGCATTTGCAAAACCAATTTCTGCTATAACCATCAATAGTTGGGAAAATATCCAATTTTTTCCGCAGCCCTGTATATGACCTATAGATTTGTATGCAAACTACATAGTATAGTAAAATTTAGTTCAGTTGAACGAATAGCACAGTTGAAAATTTCCATTCAGCAATTTCCGTGAATAAACGTAAATGTACTTGAGAACTTTTGTGGAGCCTGTATATGATTTATAGATATTTATACACTCCAAGTAATATTTTAAAAAAAAACATTTCAATTTAAAAACACGAACCACAACTGAAAATGCACTTATTCGAGCAATTGTTCAATTGTTGTTCAATTTCTTCTGTAGCCAAATTCCTTAGTGTATCCCGGTAAATGAACTATAAATTCTATGCACGCCCTATTCTACAGTACACGCCGTGTTGTACACCTCAATGATATCTACCGGGTGATTCAAAAGTCCGGTGAGGAAGAAAAAGGCGATAAAAAAGATCTATGAATCGGAGAGACATGCGGTTTGCAGATAAAGATTCAGCGTGGTACGGAATTTTGTATGGCACCAACAAAAATATTAGTTCAAAATTTCAATAATAGAGGGCACTATTACAGATAATTCCATGGAATAATTCCATATTGCTCACAGAACAAGGTTTGGATACAAAAAAGTGTATATGCAGCATTCCCTAATGTTTTTGTATCAAAATCCTGCGTTGTGTAAGCAATGTGAAATTATTCCATGCAAATATCTGTAATAGCGCCCTCTATTATCGAGATTCTGAACTAATTTCTTTTGTTGGTGCCCTACTAAATCCCGTACCACGCTGAATCTTTATTTGCAAACATCTCTCCGACACGTAGTTCCTTTTTTATCGCGGTTTACTTTCGCACCGGACTTTTGAATCACCTGGTATAAATATCAGTATGTTTAATATAGTGTACTATCATTAAAATGCACCGCAAACGATTTTTCCCCATAGATCGTAATGTAACGAAATTCTTTTGATTATCCTGTAAATGAACCAAAAATATACTACACACATCGTTTTCATTACCGAACATGCCATACTGATACCCAATAACATCTAAGAATTTCATGGCGGACTACATTTATGAGAGTTAGAGTATGAACAGACAAACAATTCATAAACACTTTTCACCTTTTTTGTAAATAAATATCAGTGAAGTATACGGGTACTTTTTTCGTAAAATGTTCGAGTTAAAAATAAAAATATAAACTAGAAAACAGGATTTCTACTTTTTCAGAATGTAGTATCGCCCCCGATGAAATATATATATACCGGGTGTCCCAAAAAGGACTGACTGATTTTAAAATTCAATAACTTGTAAACGGTGACAGATATTTAAAAAATTCTTGCAGGAGGGTTATGCATAAGGTCAAAAGTTTTTTTACAGTGATTTTCAATTTTAGTTCGAATTACAAACAATAGATGGCGCTGCGATCGATAGACGCTAAATTCAGGCTCGATTTTTGGTACTTCGTGGCCCGGATAATACATTTCCATCTCCTTTTTCCGCATAGAACAAGATAAAGGACCAAAAATCGAGCCTGTATTTAGCGACTATTGCTTACAGCGCCATCTATTGTTTGTAATTCGAACTAAAATTGAAAATCATTGTAAAAAAAACTTTTGACCTTATGCATAACCCTCCTGCAAAAATTTTTTAAATATCTGTCACCGTTTGGAAGTTATTGAATTTTAAAATCAGTCAGTCCTTTTTGGGACACCCGGTATATATATATATATATACATATAAATGAGGACGTGAGTTTCAAAACTCGCCTTATCCAAAAAATCAAATTTTAGGAAATCACGAAAAGCCTGTAACTGCGACCCTGTGCATCGAATCCTCCAATTTTTTGTATACTTATAGCTAGTTGCTCTGTGATATCATTGTGTTAAGTTGGAAAATCTACTTTAATTCATTTAATTAATTAATTGGAAAAAGTTTCGGATAAGAAGAGTTTTGTTGCCAACCTATGGATAAGAAGAGTTTTGTTGCCAATCGTCTATCATATTTGCTGAAAGAAATTAATAGTTTCTATTTTTGGTCATCGGATGATAATATTTCGTATTAAAAAATAAACCTTAAGAGAGCAATAAGTATGATTAAAATTTAGTATTACGTTTTATTATAAAAAAGCAAACTTATCAATAATCAAATAAAACTTAACATAAATAGCTTATAATTAAAATAACTTTTTTTTTAAAGAATGTAATATAATCTATATAACATATAATATTATATATACACCATACCCTTCTGTTCTCGTTCATAGTACCTTATCGTAATGCCTTTGAAAGAGCACTGAGATGCACTTAAAAAAAATTTCAAGGTGAAAATTTTACTTTTCTGGATGTTTCATGGAAGGAAAGAAACCTGGACGGTTTCTTGAAGGAGGTATTTGAGATGTAAATTTCAAAATAAAGTTATATTATGCAATTTTGTCCTTTGCTTGAAAAAAAAAAGCTTGGTGAAGGCGTCTTACGTCTTGCATTGCGACAGTTGCATACTTGAGGTTCTCTTTCTGGTGAGTGCATTTTGAGAGGACCGGAAATGCCTTAGGTTTATGCCTGAGAATAAAAATTAAATCTTTTACCATCTTCTGTCAGTAAGAAATATAGAAAGCGATTCCCCATTTTGAACTTACATTTTAATCTTCTTTTGCGTGTATTCTTTACTAGCCCATGTGTTCGTATTTCTTTTTCTATTCTTCACCCTTCCTCTACAAAATGCAAGAGTTTATTCACTTCCCATTATACATAAGACATGCTGTAAAACTTATTTAATTAGTTTGTATGAATAGAACAGGTAAAATCTTTAAACGAAAATAGCATTAGGTCGCAGAGAAATGAAGGAAAGTTACTGTAATAGTAGCTGATAAGCTAGCCGTCCGTTGGTCTTACGCATGCGCAGGGATAAAGCTAGTTTTGTTGCCAACTCCCTAATGGATAAGGCGAGTTTTGAAACAAAACCAATATTTTAAGAACCCAAAAATAAAGGATAAAATATTTTTTTTACAGATTATAGTGTTTTTTCTGTGCAGGTTTACCAATAGAATAGATTGGTAGAGAAAACTCGATTTTTTAAATTTTGGATAAGGCGAGTTTTGAAATTCACGTCCTCAAATATAGATAGTACGAAATATATTTCAGTTTTAAGACTTAAAACATACGCTTTTACTTTTTTTTTTTTTTTGGCTTCTTTTTAAATTGGCTATCTCATGATTCCTGTGCCTTCATTTGTTTGTAACATTAATATGGATACTTAAAATTAAATATAGTTCACAATAGCTCCATGTTTTATCAGAAGTCATTCATTTATATTTTTTCAAAATTGCACGTATTTTAATAGCATTTTTTTTTTTCAGTTGTTATTGGAAAGTGGCAACAAAAAGATATAATAATCTACTATTTTTCACTAGTTTTCCTTTACTTTCTACAGAAATATAGTACTTCAGTTGCCAACATTAAAGAAATGGCGTTAAAAAGCACAAAAAAATTAATATCCCAAAAATAAATTGAGATGCAGTTTTCTAACAAATTGCATTTAAAAGTACTTTTTTCTCCTATACGACGGTATAAAAATTGAAAATGTGCGATGCTTAGAAGTTTAAAAAATTGCAGTAGAGATTATCGGTATTTAACAAGTCAATGATACATCTTCTTTGTTTTACGACTGACTTATATAACGGAACGTTATTTTTTAGAGACGACATTTTAATTGCTGTTCGAAAGAAATAGCATATCGGGGGCTAAAAATAACGAAATATATCAAGCAAAGATGAAATTAAAAATAAAATTCTTACCATCTAATCAAATATTTATAATTGTTGTCTTATTCGTATAATTTTACATTATCCAGTTCAAAGTCAATGTTGGTGACATAATCGACAAAATGGCTCTAAAATCACTGAAGTACTATATTTAACTATTTTTCTTTAGTAAATTTGTTATATCGAATTTCCCGCTTCTACCTAAAACTTTCGCTGAAATATGGCGAAATGTCTATAATTTTCGACCACCCCTTTAACCCCCTTACGGGCGGGGATTTCTAAAAGCGCTGAAATATGTATTTAATTACTTTTTTAATGCATTGCTATCCTGAATTTTTCGCTCCTACCTAAAAATGCTGCTGAGATATGTCAAAATGACCTAAAACTTGGGACCACCCCATTAAACCCACTTGGGGGGGGGGGGGGATTTCTAAAATCTCTGAAATACGTGTTTAATTATTCTTTTAGTAAATTTATTTTCCGGAATTTCACTCTCCTACCTAAAACGGCTGTTGAGATATGGCCAAATGTTTTTAAACTTTCGACAACCCCCCCCCCCCCTTCTTTAACCGGATTTCTAAAATCGCTGAAATACGTGTTTAATTACTTATTTAGTAGATTTATTGTCTGCAATTTCTCGCTCTTACCTAAAACTGCTGCTGATATATGGCTAAATATCCTAAAATTTTCGATCCACGATTAAACCCCCTTAGGAGGGGGAATTTCTAAAATCGCTGAAATACGTATTTAATTATTTTTAACAGGTTTGTTATCTTGAATTTCACGCCCATATCTGAAACTGCTGCTCGGATATGGCTAAATTTCTAAAATTTTCGAGCCCCCCTCCTTCTAACATCCTTAGGGGGGATTTCTAAAATCGCTGAAATAAGTGTTTAATTATTTTTTAATAAGTTTCTTATCCGGAATTTCTCACGCCTACCTATAACGGCTGCTGAGATATGGCCAAATGTTCTAAAATTTTCGACCTCATCCCTTTAACCCCTTTAGTGGGGTGGGGGGAATTTCTAAAATTGCTGATATACATGTTTCACTATTTTTAATAGATTTATTTTCTGTAATTTAACGCTCCTACCTAAAACAGCTGCTGAGATATGACCAAATGTTCTAAAAATGTTGACTTCCACTTTAACCCCCTTAGGGGGCAATTTCTAAAGTCGTTGAAACCTGTTTAAGTATTTTTTAGTAGATTTATTTTCTGTAATTTCAAGCTTCTACCTATAACTGCTGCTGAGATATTCCAAATGTTCTACAATTTTCGACCCCTCTTTTAACCCGTTTAGGGGGAAATTTATAAAGTCTCTAAAATATGTGTTTAATTACTTTTTTAGTAGATTTATTTTCTGGAATTTCACGCGCCTACCTAAACGGCTGCTGAGATATGCCAAATGTTCTAAAATTTTCGACCCCCACCTTTTTAACCCCCTTAGGGATGGATAAAAGATGCCGAAAAACATGTTTATGCAAAATGTCTGTCTGTCCGTGTATCCTCTTTGTTTCGTCGAAAGTGTATGAATTTATGCATATAATTGAACCAAATTTTACGTGCATGTTTTTGGCTATGGCCAGCAGGTCTTCCTTGAATTTGGAAACATTCCGCCGGAAGGGGTGGTGTAATAGCGATTTTTGTGCCATTTTCATTATTGTACCATCGAAAAGTGTATGAAGTTATTCGTAGAATTACATATGAGCCAAATTTCATACGTATGTTTTTGGTAAGCAGGTCCCACATGAATTTAGTAACAATCCACAGCAAGGGGGCGCTATAATAGCGATTTTTCATAATTCTGTTGTACATCAGCTGATCACGCAGCGACGGGAATTTGCATCCAGCTAACCCGACGATTCTCAAGCAACTGATGTACGAGAGAATAACATAAAAAATTGATATTTTAATAAAAAATTGATTTTATTAAACACTAGATGACCCGCCAGGAGTTGTCCGGGACCGTAGTGAATGACCCTTAAATTAACCTCAAATTTCTATGGTTTTATGTCTTTAATTCCATTTTATCTGAAATAATATTTTTAAATGAAAAAAATATTGACATGAAAGTATATGCTATTTGGTATTTTATTTTCTGCGTAATTTGATTTTTAGGGTCTGTACGCACCGAAAGCGAGACAAAACACTCAGTTTACTGAATTCGCCGAAATTTTCGCACATTTCGTTTTGTAAAAAAAAAATTCTACCCGTCCGAGCGTTTCAATTTTTGTAGGTGATCTAAATCTATTGAGATGCTCTAAAGAGACCGTGTTAAAATCGTGAGGCGCGAAGTGACCTGCGTTCGCCGGTGTATATGAAAGGATTAAAATTCATATTTTTAAAAACCGATTACACCATAGAAGAAGGATTCAGCTTTTAAAAAATATTTTTGGTTTGTCGGTACATCTAAAATTGCGTCCTGGAGAAGCGAAACAGCGACGAAACAATTTTTTTACGGATTTCGTCGAAATTTTGACACATTTTATTTCGTAAAAAATATTTTTTCCCGCCCGAACGTTTCAAAATTTTTGTATTTGATGTAAATCTGGTCTATTGAGATGCCCTGAAAAGATTGTGTTAAAATACGGACGTTTAGTTACTTTTAGCGTAGAAAAAATATCGTCACCGTGAGACACGGAGTGACCTGAGTTCGCTGGTGTATTTGAAAGAGTTAAAATTCATATTTTTAAAAACCGATCACACTATCGATTAGAAGAAGGTGCAGCTTTAAGAACATATTTTTAGTTTGTCGGTACCTCTAAAATTTCGCCCTGGAGAGGAGTTTAAATAAGGGAGAAAAACTTTTTCGGAAAAACGACCCTTTTTGAATTTTTTTAAAAAGGGGTCATTAACTGCGATATTTTTTTTATTTTTATTTATTTATTTATTTATTTTTTATTTATTTATTTATTTATTTATTTATTTATTTTTATTTATTTTATTTATTTATTTATTTTTTTTTTTTGTCTGATTGCGGCATTAGAGACGTAAGAGAATCTTTCAGAATATGTCTTAAGTTTTTAATTTTACTAAGCGGTTTGGCCGATGTAAGTTAATAAATAATGACAAAATACCCCAGAAATTCCTTCTTTTTTATCTTCATTTTCAACTTTCGTAAAGGCTTCTGCGCGTGCGCCAGAGCTTTTCCCCTCTCGAAAGGACCAAGATGAGATTTTAATGAGGGTGAGTTGCGACTTTTAATTAATAACTCACCTAATTATTAGAATTTTTAAATTATGAGTATCAGGTGCATCAGGAGACGCTTTGGGCTTTTGGACGCTTTTTTAAGATAGAAAATATTTTAAAATTTTATAAAAAACACTTAAAGAAACAAACTCATTATAATCATACGCCAAACATTAGAAGTTTGCTGTAAACAGGGCTGCGGAGTCGGGGTCAGGCTAATTTGGGGGTAGAAAGAGTCGGGGTCGGAGTCGCTAAAAACATGCAGATTCCGACTCCAACTTTTGTTCGTTTGAAGTGAAATCAAACAAATTATATTTAATTTTAAATTTATAAACGGAATTTTTATTCTTATTTTTGTTCTATGTACATTAATAAATATTTAGTTATTTTTCAGTTTATTGGCATGTTAATACTTTAAATATAGAGGAAGAGAACAGGTATGATATTTGGCATGCGTGAATTATTTAATTGGTTTATTTAGTTACTTTCTACAATTCGTAGAAAAGTCTATTGTAGCATAATTAAGTGAAAGTGAGCTTTGAAAGTCTTTTTTTAATTTCTTTTTCTGTTTTTTTTTTTTTTTTTTTTTGTCTTTTAACCGGAATCCGAACTGCAGTTAAGGTCCGGTTACCTAACCCAATGCACGAATCTACTTTAGACAACAATGGATGTTTTATTTTAACCTCTGCCCACTCAGGTTGGGTGCGAATTGAAATATGTCGGGCTCGGGTCGCCGAAAATTAATTTGGCGGGTTCGTGTCGGGTTGCGGGGCGAGGAAATGTTTCGTCATATTCGGAGCTTTCTGGCCCTAAAAAAAATACAGCATTTTTTAGTGCTCCGTATCTCTGAAATTTCATAAAATTCAATGTATCGTAACTCGGTTAGTTTTGATTGTAAAAGAATAGAAATTTCGCTGTTTTACTTGTTAGAACATGGGGTTTTTTTCTTTTAAGGGGACCGGGAAAGCAAAATTCAACTAAAAAATCGATTTATATTTTTTTATATCATTAAATAGTTTAAACTTTTATCTTTCCAACGATGTGTCACACATGTTTATACATAAAAAAAATAAGTGTTAAAATTATTCATTCTTTCTAAGAGTACTTCACAGCTTAATGGTCATTTAAATCTTTCATTGACTTTTTTTCAAAACTTGGATTTTTCATGTTTATGTTCCTTTTTTTTCTATATCTATTAAACTTAAGAACTCAGATTTTTTTTAAATGCTTACATTATGTTACATTGCATACTTTAACACAGGGATTTAATGATTTGTTGAGAACTATTTATTTTAGGCAGTGAAATCTCACCAAAAATTCTAATTTAAAAATGACTTTCAATAAATAATTAATAATTAATTTTGACGTTCACTTAGAAAGAAAATGGTCTGTTAAAATACGTAAATCGTGTTATTTTAACTACTCTAAAAAATTTAGATCTCTAACTTTCACCATTTCTGAGAAAAAGGTACATAAAGTTGGTGAATTTAACATGGCGGTGATAGGGCTTTCCCGGTCCCATTAAGGGGGCTGGTCACTCAGCTTCGGAATTCTCCTCCATAATGTTAAGTCTATGGATTTTTGATGCGTTCGTCTATTTAAAATATCTTCTCTGGAAGTTCGTATTTTCAACTTCTGTTTTTTATGTACACTTCCTAAAAGATGCCTCTTTTTATTCTTAGTTTTCAAAATATTTCTAAAATCTATGCTGGATTTAATATTTTATGTGTTAAAAGTGGGTGAACTGTGAGCAAGATTTTAACACTTCCTATAAAATGAAGTCTATACTTTAGAAATATTTTGAGAACTAAGAAAAAAAAGAGACATCTTTTAGGAAGTGTACATAAAAAACAGAAGTTGAAAATATTAATTCCCCGTGGAGATATTTTAAATAGACGAATGCATCCAATGCTTATAGACTTTACATTAGTGAGGGGAAATCAGAAGCTGAGTGACGAGCCCCCTTAATAATTTATGGGATACAAGGACTGTTGCGCAAATTATTAAAAAGCATAGCTTTTTTAAAAATCAGTGACAGGTCTCAATATATTTTTAATATAATTCAGTATAATCCTTTAATCAATATAATATAAATTCTACTTGATTTTGGGCACTTTTTCAATTTACATAGCCTATGTATCTCCAACAGGTTAAAAATTAAATTGAAGTACGTTTCAATCTTTTATGGACGCACTGTACTGTATGTATGCCCAGTAGCGGCAACTTTTCAAACATACTGAGTGGGCTCAAAAAATTTTGAGTAAAATAACACACATAACTTTTTTTCCTTTAGTGTGTATGTGTGTGGAGTGAGAGAGGGGAGGAGCGAATAACAAAAATGATAATTCGGAATTAAATTATGTTTTTTTCTAAGGAAAACTTTTAAATTATTATAATTTAATTATAATTTTATAAATTATTTTATTAAATTATATTCTTATACGTTCTTACTCATAAATACATTAATATTTATCTTAATTTCAAACTATTAAAAGTGCAAAAACCAAATGTCAAGAAAAGCATACATTTTAGTAACCTAAGTGCTTTATCAATTCATGACATCAAAACAATTAAAAAATACATGCAGGAAATTTGTTTACTTGAGAAATTTAACTATACATCCGCTGAAGGGGTTTTCAGTGCTATAAGTCTAATGGAGGTCCTTACTATTTTTCAAACAAAATTATTTTTAGAACGTTAATAAAACCAAATTTCTTTTCAGCGATTAAATAAATAAATAAATAAATAAATTACGAATTAAATCAATTGAAATTGGGTGGCTGGTGAGATCAAATTATTGGGTGGGCTCGGGCTCATATAAGTTGCTGTCACTGCAGGGCCGAAACTAAAGGGGGACAGAGGGCGCATGTGCCTCGGGCGCCAGGCGAAGGGGGCGCCAAATGAAGATTTTGTTTGTCGATTTTTCTCATGTCTCTATTTAGCATGGTATTGTTAAAAATTTCCTGTCAGGAGTATGCTAAAGCATAGAGAAGAATCTAAGGATGATATGATACTAGGATCCTTTATAAAGCGGATTTTTTTTCGATTCCGTTTTCAGTTTCCGGTTTCCAAGGTTTTAATGAATCTATATTTCAGAAAGCTGATTAAATAGTTCAGTATTACATATTTTAAATTTTAAAATAAGTCGGCTATTAGAAACCAAATGTAACTCTTTGTAAATTTACTTTGCGGAGGAAGGGAAGGGGGGCGTCAAAATCCATGTTTGCCCCGGGTGCAAAAAAGAAATTCCAAGGCTAGTTTCGGCCCGGCGTCACTGTGTATTCTGGAGTCGGAGTCGATCTTTTTAAAATCTAGGATCTATGAGTCGGAATCGGTCGTTTTTGCTGCCGACTCTGCAACCTGATTGTAACGATACAGGAAAGAAAAAAAAAAAGACCAAATTCATAGTCCATTGTATCCGGGAATTATTATTAGCAATGATATGTGTTATAACTTGGTCTTATATAGGCCTTGTGTTATCTTATGCATATAGTTTTTTGCTTTGCTGTAGAAGGATACAATGTTTTTTGCGAAAGGACGCAACTTTCCAAAATTGCGCTACTGTGTGGAAATGGAAGAATAAATAAATGTGTAAAAAAGTATAAAATAATATTTAATAGGGTGAAAGACACATGGAATATTAAAAACGCTTTGATCTGATCGAAAAAAAATACTGAAGTTTTAGAAAATAGAATTCGTCGCTGCATTCTTGATACCACAAGCCACACAGAGTGTTAAGATTAGTGCTGCCACCTAGTAAAAAGAAAATAAAACAAAATATATAATAAAAATATCAAAATATTACGGATCAAAAACTGAATAAATAATAAACATATAGATCATGGGAAGCCTTGTTCCCATTAATTTTTGAAAAAGTAAGAATTGAAAACGTATGAGGACGTGAATTTCAAAACTTGCCTTATCCAGAAAAACAAATTTTGAGAAAACGCGAAAAACCTCTGACTGCGTCCATTGATTTTCATTGTATTAGATTTTACAGTGCCAGAAATACACGATAAAACTAGTTTTTTTGTAGATTGTAGTGTTTTTTTTATGCAGGTTTACATATAGAATAGATTGATAGAATAAACTCGATTTTTTAAATTTTGGATAAGCCGAGTTTTGAAACTCACGTCCTCATATATAAGGTTATCAACTTTTTAATCATTTTGAACTCCCCCCCCCCCCCCCAACACACACACAGGCCCAGACTATCGCAAGCAGTGTTGAATCCAGACACTTTTCTCCGGGAGGGATTTCTGTGGCTCCGGGGAGGAGGGGCATTATGGAGTTCGGGGGGTAAATTGCATTTTTTGACCATTAAAAACACAAGATCTAAAATTACCTGGGAGGCATCTCATTGCTCCGGGGCGGAATGCCCCTCCCTCCCCGGGCCACCCCCTGGATTCAACACTGATCACAAGGGCACCCGGGGCCCGTGCCCTGGGACCGAAATTTCTCAGGGGCAGGAAAATTGATTAAGTTATTTATTAACACTAAAAATTAAATGTTATACCTTCTAAAAAATTATATTTTTATTATTTTTCTGTAGTTTCAGAATAAAATAAAAAGTTCATAATTAGGTTTAAAATAGAAGTTAACTTAATACTTTTAGGGCTTTTGTTTGTACTCAGTATCAGTTGGATTTTATCATTTAATAGCAATAACATCATTAATAAATACTCTTCTTATCATTATTTTTTAATTATTGATCTACTGTATTTGTCACTTCATTCAATTTTATCATATTGCACATTTATTCGAAAAGTAAAAATGTTATATTTGAGATATTAATACAATGAAAGATTACAACAATGAGAATTTTAAGGAAACATTTATATCAAAATGTTCAGAAAAGATAGTAGTTTAATATCTAAAACGATTGAAATTTCGAAAACTTTGAAACTTTAACAATCCTGAGACCCCTTAATATATTCAAACAACATATTAGTTAGCAAATGTAGATATCTATGTAAGTGTCACGTGCAGGTCCTTTTTTCCATTTTTCATGGAATGTCCCTATTATACATGAAATAACTTTACATCAAATAATAACATCTAAAAGAGATAGTTACTCTTTAACCTTTTGTGTTTCAACACTCCGATTTGAAAAACATTTACATCTACAATCGGAAAATTATCCGAATTCTTTGAGGAGCTCTGTATATGGTATATAACTATATCTACATAGTGTGATATATAACTGTATCTATAACTATATGTTTGTATCCATTAACTATATGCAAGCAAAAATTTAGTCAGTTAACAAATAAATACGTCAAATGAAAATTACCCTTCAGCAATTTCCACTAATAAGGAGAATGGTACAGTCGTGGAAAAAAAAAAAAGTAAACACCCCCTACTAACTCCTCAACAAATTATCGTAGACGAAAGTTACTGTTACCGAACGATTGGAAATAAAGTCTACTTTTAAATGATGTATATAAAATTTGCTTAGGAGGTCATATAATATTAAAACGAATCCAAACTTCATTTTTTTTAATGGCAATAACCAATTTTAACGAGATATTTCAAATCTTCGGTACAAACTATGCCTAGACACCAAATTTCAAGTCATTTCAATAATAAGTTTTTGAATTATACACATTTAAAATTGAGTGCTTCTAATGTTAAATTACATTTTCATATTTTTATTTATATCTCCTGAAATTATGCTCCTAATGTGCTATTTTTTGTGTAGCAATAATACTAATATACCTAAACATAAATACGTTGAATTTGCAATTTTTCATTTTATGATATGAATTGTGAATTATGAAATTAATATTCGAAAAAATTATGAAATGAAACCTACAAATGTTTTTATGGATTTAGATTTATTAAGTCCTGCTTTATGGAAATCCAAAATTTCACATTTTTCTTCCAAGTAGTTTTCAAATTATGCTTAAAAACGGCAAAATGATGGTTTAAGAGGCCGTCTATGATAGAAGTGACTAGATATTTTGAAATTTGTTATTCTGTCCTGTAATCTAGCAGACTCCATTGACTGCTTGAGTGACGCTTAAGGTGTTTTGGTCAAGAAGAGTGCTCTCTCGGTGAACAATCGAGTACCGTACTTCAATTTGGATACAGCCCTTAAAATACGCTCGTTTTAAAATAATCAATTTCTCGGAAACTTATGGTACAAATTGCATAAAAACTTGTTTTTAGGCTAATTAAATGGTGTAGAATTCATTTATGCTGTCAGAATTGTGTATTGCTATTGAAAAAAAACAAAGTTATTGTTCGTTTTAATATGTACATAGCTCCCTAATTAAATTTTATATACATCATTTAAAAGTAGTCTTTATTTTCAATCGTTCGGTACCAGTAACTTTCTTCTACGGTAATTTGTTGAGAAGTTAGTAGGGGGTGTTTGCTTTTTTTTTTTCCACGACTGTACGTGAATTCTTTTGGGAAACCCTGTATGCGAGTTATAGAATTTCTACACGAGTAACATGCAAAAAATGAATTACATTTAAAAGCGCGTACCGAAATTGAAAGCGCACTACTGTAACCAATTTCTTTCGTGTGTCCCTGCAAATAAACGACAAATGCAAATGACCCTATTCTATAGTAATCATCTTGTATTGAAATTTAGTGATTTATATCAATTTCAATACATTTGAAATAGGTTAATGTCATTAAAATACTCTGCAAAAGATTTTCCCCAATTGATCATAATGTAATGAAATTATTTTGAGTGCCCCTGTAAAGAAACTATTAATGCTACACACTTCATATTCAATACCGAACATGCCATGGTAAACACCATTAACATATCTGAATTGCATGAACATCCGAGTATATAACAACATGTATAATAATCACTTATAAGCAGATTAAGTTAAATAACGCTATAAAAAGTGATAAAATATCTTTATTAAGGTTGACGATCGTTTCATCGCACCAACGGCGACATTTTCAAAATCATTCACGATAGAAAATATTTTCGCATAATTTAAAAACAATAAACATTGTAAACAATATCACGAGACATGATGCATAATGAAAAACATTGCAAACATAAAATTAAATTAAAATTAAATTAGCTATTTGCGAGCAATGTGACATTGTTTACCATGCTATTGTTTTTTACATTATATGAAAATTAATCCACGCTCGCAAATAGCTAGCTTAATTTTAATTTAATTTTATGTTTGCAATGTTTTTCATTATGTATCATGACTCGTGGCATTGTTTACTATGTTTATTGTTTTTAAATTATGTGAAAATATTTTCTATCGTGAATGATTTTTAAAATGTCGCCGTTGGTGCGATGAAACGATCGTCAATCTTAATAAAGATATTTTATCACTTTTTATAGCATTATTTAACTTCATCCCAGTATATTTACACGAGTTAGAGCATGGACAGACAGACGGACAGAAGAACAAACAAACCGAATTCATAACCACTTTTCAACTTTGTTGGAAAGTGCTAAAAATTGTGTATAAAATGGAAAATGCAAATGCTATTTATTTAGAAATGAGCATGAACTGATAGTTCCATTTTATGATGCTGGAGATCCCAATACGCCTTTCGTTGCTGAACATGTTTAAAAAAATTATCAAATAAATATCATAATAATATGTAAGGGTTCCCAAAAAATCCGTCAAGCATAAGGCCTTCGAATGTCGATTCTTTATCAGTCACTCTCAAAATTCTTGTCTCCAATGTTAAACCTAACTGCTTGGAATTCTAAGTTATTTTCCAACTTTCTCATCAGAAAATTAAACGTTTTAATTTAATTTTTTCTGTGCATTCTTCTGAAAAAATGCTCCTTTGCTGTTTAATTGGCAATATACAGTAAAACCTTTGAACAATAGACTCTTCGAGAGTGCCGAATTTATGCGCTGTTCTGAGGTAAAAATGCAGAAATAATAAATGTTGGGGATCAAAAAAGAGACCGCTGTTCAGGAATATCCGTTATGTAAGTTTTATACTATTTCTAAAATACAGTAAAACTTCTGAATGGCGATCCCCTCGGGAGCGTGGAATTTTCCTATGATTCGAAGGTGTCTGCTTCCATGAAATAAAAACCATTTCTAAAATACAGTAAAACCTTGGAAAAGCGTGCACTTCTGAATACCGGACAGACTGCGCTCCGAGGTGTCCAGTATTCAGTGGTTTACTCGTAATTCAAAATAGTTTAAAATTTAATTAAAGGCGTTTGACATTTATTTAAATAATAATCAAAAATAAAGTTAAAATTTTTCCAAAACTCTAAAATGTTTGTAACTTTTTCCAAAAACGTTTTGGTGTACTGAGTCATAATCATTCAAGTGATATGTGGTTTTGTATTTCAGGTGTTCACAACCATAGTAGGCCAGGTCAATTTTGAAAAAAAAAATGAGATAGTACATTTAGAATGTGCATAAAATCTGTTTTATTTACTCCCACAGTAAACCAAGTCTGTTTTCACGTAATTTCTCATACATGACATCTGTTTACAGACTTGGTTGTAAACTCCACTATAATATCCAAATCCACTATATGTCATTTCTTTTTTCAAAATAGCCTTGGTCTACTATGGTTGTGAGCCAATCATTTATGAATTACGATAATTTCATTCAAATGTCTTAACTTTTTTACCGTTATCTCTTATTCTTTACTATTTGATGACATGCAAAGCAAAGCGCTTAGGAATCAGAGCAAATCTGAATTTTAAAACAGTAGAAGCTCCTGCCTGTTCTAAACCTCCTGAGTTTCCTGCCTGTATACCAACGTTTTGTACATTGGTGTTCTATGTAGGTTTCCCAAGTTATCGGTAAACATCTTCCAATGTACGAATTCAATATAAAATGTCTTACAATCTAAAAAAATATGGACAACATGATAAAAATGCATGTTGTGTAAGGTAGAAGCTATGCCCTTAGTCAATGATGTTTTTTGAATGAACACGAGAATTCTCGTTTCCCGTCGTGAATGTGTTAAGAAAGAATCATAGATTGACAGAAGAAAGAAACTTACCTGCAAGACTAAAACACCAACGGCTATTCCTCCCATCAAGGCAGCTTTACTCTTCATGTATTCTATGACGGTTTCTAAGCATCCCTATAAAAATATTAGGCGATGAAAAAATTGATTAAATAATGATTATTTATTAAAAAAATCGATTAGAAAAAGATGGATTTAAGTTTGAAAATAAATTTGATCTCATGAAAGGAGATTTTTTTAGTATTTTTTAATCAGGGATCTGTTTAGCAAAAATTCTCATTTTTTTTTTTTTTTTCTAAATCAAGGACCCTTCACAAAATTTTTCATTTCAAAACAAGAGCCTTCACAAAACTTCGCCTTAAAACAGGACATTTCACACACTTTATACATCTCCAAACTTCACCTTTCACAAATTTAATCAGTTAAAAGTAAAATCTGACCTGTCACTTTTACACATATAAAGAAAATATATGTATTTTACATTGTACTTACATCTTCTTAAAAATGTATGAACAAGAACCTCATCATAACGATTATTTCAAATTCGCAAAATTATGACTAGATTTTTCACAAATATAAAAAGTTGTTCAAAATTTCACAAAAACGAGAGAAAAGTCATGACAGAACCCTGTTAATACTTAAGGTCCAAGGCAATACATAAAGGGACAAGAATTGAGCTCTTTGAATGCAACTACTTTTTCAAAAATTATTTCGCCTTGTTTAATCTATTTCTGTGTATAATCTGCGATTATATAAGGCAAAGAAAAATAAATAAATAAAAATAGTGGCATTAAAAATCCGTAACCCTTGACACCTGTGTTTAAGGCTATTCTTAAATTCAAACTGGCTCATTTCTGACACATTCCTGAATTTATTTTTATTGGTACACTCATAAAATTGGCGAATATTTTTATTTAAAAAGTAAATTGGTTAGCCTTTTCATTTTTCGATAAGACCAGTTGGTGTTTTAGAAAAGCTTGTCAAAGTTGGTTTTTTGAACAGGATTTCCGAACGCGTTAGCCCCGAGAACATTGTCATTTGGAAAGCTATCGACTATAACTCAATATGTAATACATTTATCGAAAAATGGAAAACACTAATCGGTTCCAAACCGCTTCAATATTCATGATTTATATTTAAAAATGAGTCCGTGAATTTGTCACAAAGTTTTACGAAGTTGGAAAACTATATCTTTGAGAATGGCCTTAATTGTCTGTGTTTTGAAATGCATGAAATATTACTTACTTTTATTTAAACATTCACAATATCATAATACAAGGTAGTTTTTATTAATATTTTTGTTAAATTGTTTGACTAAATTCCATGCGACGGCTACAACGTTCGGTGGGATATTCACCGATTCTAGCTGGCCAAAATTATTTTCTAGCTTTTTTCTGTGGAACCCAACGTTTCAGTTAAATAAATGATATATTAAGCTCATTTTAGAGAAATATGTTACATTTTAAATCAAAGTCTCTTCGGAAGAGAGTTAATTAGAATTCGAAAATAATTAATTCCAGATAAGTGAAATTTGTATTCGACACATATTATTAAGGATCGACTGAAACATGTTTTTAGGACGGAAGCCGAAACCGAATTTCGGAAATCTTCCTATTTTGGACCAAAAACGAAAAGAAAAATGGCCAAAAAACTTTTTTGAGTAATTAATACACATAATTATTAATTAATTACACTTGTGGACCCAAGTTGGCTCAGTGTGCCTCTGACCAAAACTTTTACTTTCATATAAAATAAAATGTAATTAATTCATCCAGAACACAGAATGATGTTCTAATTATACGAATTTCTTCTAATTAAAAAATGTTTCAGGTATACATACTTCGATTTATCTTTTATGATGATTTCTGTAAATGATCATCTATTATATTAGAACTTTCTCCAAAAGTATTCAAAACACTTCTGTAAAAGCGTCTTCAAAGTTTAGTCATATAGACATTACTTGCTGTATAATTTACACTCACGTCTTGAGTCAGCCATGATTGATAATTATAAACAGTGAAGTTCATAGCAATAAATAAAAATTGTCTCATTTGAGCCGAATACAGCCCAAATCAATGCGTAATGTTTAAAATTTCCGAAGGAAGAAACGCGATTTTTAGAATACAGATAGTTTGGTCCGGCCGAATTTTTGGCAGCGTTTTTGCCGAAAACGAATTTTCGGCGAAATTCAGATTTGGAGCCAAAAGCTAAAACGAAATGTAATTTTCGATCGATCTCTATTTATTATGCATAATGGACCATATTCTCCCTTTTGGTTCGAGGCTATAAAAATTCGTCTGCTTGGGAATAACATTCATAACCGCGCCATTGAAAAGCATTGTTGTTTGAAAATTTATGCTTCTATTTTACTTTTATATGAAGTTTTAGGCTTTTTCAGGGACAGGTATGAGTTATACATGAGTTCTTTTCTCTATTTTAAAGCAATTGCATGCACATTCTACATTTTATTTATAAAATAAATTTTTTAAATTTTAATTAGTAAGTATATATGGATTTTAATTAGTATGTATATAAGTATTTATCGAAAATAATTCGTACAGAAAAAATCAGTAGTATTTTACGCATCCATTTATCTGTATTTATGCTGCATCAAATGACACGATATCGAAACAAACGCGCTAGCCGCTATTTTTACACCACGTGATTCCCACTGTGACGTCACGAAAATACTGTGTTTCTGAAACTGAAAATCATTAGGTTTCAATCAATTATTTCTATTTTTTTAAATGAAAAATTATTTAAAAAAATACATAGTTTTTGGCACATTAAGGGGGTTCTCCCGTGTGATGGGTTAAAAAAATTTATTTTTTTTTTTTCTTTTGCATAAATTGATTCCTTAACATGTCTAGAATACGATGGTAAAATAATTTTCTAAAATTAGAATTCGTTATAAAGATATAGTATTTAGAAGAAGCAATGTTTGGAGCGCCGAGTTAAGTGACTTACTCAGGTATAGGAGGAAATTTCTAGAGTCATTTATTTTGCCATTGCGAAAAATGCAAGAATGGAAGAAGAGCAATCCGCATTGAAAGACCTTCAAGAGGAAGAGGAAGGAATGCTCTATGGACCAGGCATCGCAGAATAATGGTAAGTTGAGATTTTCATCATTTTAATCGTACTTGAAACTTTAAACGCGTTTTTATCAAAACGTTGTTTTTCAAACTTTCCTCCATCATATCTTGAGAACGGTTTGACCGATTCACTTGAAATTTATAGAGTAGACCCAGCACTTGTAGACGCACGGAGTGAACTAGAATCATCCGAAAATTCCGAATATTTCTTTCTTTTTTCGTAACGAAAAAATAAAAAAATATCATGAAATTTGAAAAAAAAAAAGATTCAGAAGTCTGCTAAAAACCCAATTTTCAATATTTTCAAATGATTCTAGTTCATTCGATGCATTTAGGCTTACAGAATAAAACGCCGCCTTTTTTTTTCTCTTTCAAATAAGCTAATCAGCCAAAATCGTAGAGGAAGCGAGCGTCCTTTTTTTCGAGGCAGGTGCCTTCATAGTTGTGTAACATACATACTAATAAAGATTTTTGCTTGAAATTTGTTTTACATATTCTTGAAATAGCAATAAATGTATAATAAAAAACTCAAAGTTCTATTTTTTCATTTGTCTTCAAAAAAAATTTTCAAAAAATGCTTAAAATAAAGGCTGTCACGCGGGGCCCTTAAATATGAAGTAACAGTTGATAAGTGGAAAATTTATGCACATAAATCCGATAAAACAAAATCCATATTTTGATCAAAAACGTCCATAATATAGCGCTATTTTTTTTTTATTCAACTTAAAATAACAGATTTAACAGCTGTACTTGAAAAGGTTGATTCATTTACGAGTAAGAAACATCAACTTTGCTCTAGTCTATGGACGATACAATAATATTTATATCAAAACTCTTTGCAGGGTGCAACGCCTCAACTATTAAGATATATCAGGAAACAAATAAATTACACAGGATATATTTCTAAAAATCGACTTTTGACCAGCTGGAATCGGTAAATATCCCACCGTGCAACGACCGAAAACGAACATACATTGCGAATGAATCCCCTTTTGAAAAAAGATGTCCTAAAGTTTCTAGGGTGGTTTTAAATCTTTCTTTGTAAGTGAACAGTAGCTTCAGTTGTAAACAACAGGGTTATTTTGAAGCAGAAGTTTTTTGGCTTTCGTGTATTCAGCGCATTTAACGAGAGATACAGCATGTGATATTTCGATGTCACGTGACCAATGTAGACTGAAAAGTAGTACAGCTATGGGTGGAAGCCTTTTATGCTGATCACGTGTCAGTCGAGATGGCTGAAAGTACCGCGACCTGTCCCTACCGTAGCTGCACTGCTCAATTTTTAAAAAAAAGGTTTCCTTTTTCAATTCCTACTATTAGTTCACACTCTCCCAATATTTATTTACTTATTTATTTATATATATATCTTGTTCAAATTTTCAATCGTTAATAAAATACTTATTATTCATTCTATCAAGTTGAAATAATTTTTTTTTTAATTGTACTGGATAACAATTGCTGGTAATACAGTTTTTTCAAATATTAATTCATTAATTAAATTTTAATTAATTAATTTTAGTTTTACATGGGAGACAAAATGGCGGCCATTGATTATTGAAGCATTTAATGTATCTTCATATCTATAAGGGGGGTTACCGTAGGGGGGACCGTGTTGTGTCGCCAAATACCGCCAAGTTTTTCGCCAACTTGGCGATATATCACCAAGTTTGGCGACCAAAATGAGTCGCCAAAAGTGACGCCAACTTGGCGATACCTCTAATATTTCGCCAAATTCCCATAGGCTTCCATTGTAAACCCACTTGCTTATAGAAAATCAACAAATTGAGATATTTTAATGCAACAAAAACTAATATTAGCTTAAGGGATTATGTTAAATTTTTCTTTGATGACCTAAGTAGAAATTGACTTTAAAAACAAAATTTTTATATTACTTGTTTTCTTATTGGTGTTCATAAAAACAGTAGTTTATGTACCAACTTTAACCCTTAACTGGTGAGATGGGGTGTTTTGCACCCCAGATAAATTGTATATGAGCTCCACGTTTGCAAACGAAATTTTTGTGGTATTTAGATACATAAATTTATATGTATATGCATATACACTTACAGTACTTTTTCAGTTGTTTTTATACAAGTAAATAATACAAAATTCACAGGAAATTTTCTTATTTTAATTCGCTAAATTTTAAGAATTTCACAAGAAATCAAATATTGGGGTTGCATACACCCCACTTTACCACTTACGTTAGAAAAAAATCACCTCACAACTTAAGTGTTAATTTAAAAGACGTAAAAAAGTGTATCAGACAGATATGCAGTTGAAGATATACGGTGGTATGCCGTATACCTTCTGGATAACTCCGTATACCCTCCGTAGTTAAAGCGTATACCCTCTGATTTTTTACGACTACACCACAGGTATCAGAACTGCGATGAACTCAATAAAACAAGACATTCTTCTACCATCATCTTAGATGTTTATATGTGAAGTTCGGAGCACGTGCATTATCTACAGTCGGACCTCTATTTAACGAACCTCTATTTTGCGAATTTCTCTATTTTGCGAACTTTTCCTTGGAACTAAGAACATTTTGCGAATTTCTTCGTAAAATAACCTTGAAATAGCGAAGTGCATTCTCTATTTAACGAACTTTTTCTTGTGATCAAATTTTTTTTTTCTCCCCATTTCTCAAAATATTTCTGGACATTTCAAACTTATTATTTTTTAAACACATTTTATGATGTTCAATGGCCTTGAACTGGTTTTACCAGGCGCCTTCTTTGTCAGCAGTGAGAATTCGGTAAGTACGGAGGACGAAGACGATATTCCCTTAGAGTAACTTTTAAAAAAATGTGGATATAGTGGGAAAAAAAGAAGAAATTAACCATGATGTGCTGATTGATGATTGTATTCCACTTAATTCTGAAATTGAGACCTCGGAAACATTATCCGAATTGGTTATTTTCGACAGTGTGAAAAATAAAAGCAATACAGCAATGAATTGCGATAAAGACGAATATGATGATGATGGAAATGATCATTATGCAGATATTAACAAAACTTCGTATGATGAAATGCTAACATCATTCGAAACAATCCGACACAGATTATAGTTAGAAGAAAATACGCATGAAGGAGTTTTTGGTGCATTGCAAAGAAGTGAGACGTATTATGAGAGAAAGCACTTTTTTAAATAAAAAACTCAGGCAATATTAACAGAGTTTATCAGAAATTAAATTTAAGGACGCATATGTTAATGTATAGTTAAAATTACTTGTTATAATAATAATAAATACGATAATGTCATTAAAATTCGTTAATTTTAATGTAAAACTATTCACTTTAAACAGGAAATACAGTGCATTCCCGGACAATGCTTTGTTTTCCTTGCAGATTTCAAAGATTTAAATCCATAGAAAAAATGAATTCATGATGGATATTGGTGGGTAAAATAAATAAAACAAATCGATATAATTTATTAAAAAAAATGTGATTAATTACTTCTAGTAAAAATATTTAGTGTTTATGAATTTAAAATCTGTTTTATGCAGTTTAAAGTATTCTAAAAGGTGAATCTCTATTTAACGAATTTTCCATATAACGAACTTTTTTCCGGGATTTAGCGACTTCGTTAAATAGAGGTTCGACTGTATAAACTTTAAAGTGAATAGAATCAAATGTAACTGACATACACTTGCTTGCAATATATAGTTCAGGAAAACAACTAATTTGAACATATTAATTGTGGACTTAACTGTATGATATCAAGTCTATAATTTTGAAACACGCTATACACAAGCAAATACACCTCAGAACATGAAAATGTCTTACCCTCTCGAAAGCGAATCCAGTGTCAGGATTCGTACAGGATTGTGGTATACCATCTGTATAGTCATCTGATCCGTCAATGCCGCAGCACTTAAGCTAAGATAAAATAAATGATAAATGATAATGTATCAAACTCTCATCCACCAATATTCCTTCAAAAACAGCACATATAAATGAAATAGGTAAAAATTTAAAAGTGCGTATTTCTGCTGTAGAATACGAGGGGGTATCAATAAGTTTTTACCCTCACATAGAAATAATTATTGAGTATAATTTATGAAATTGCTACGTTGTATTAGTCCTTTTCTATATAGTCACCGTGCACAGTAACACATTTCTGAAAACCATATTTCAAAAAGATGTATTCCAGGAGGCGCGATAGTAGACACAAAGAGCGGGGGGGGGGCATTTTTCTAACTTTTTTTTCATGTTATGCACATCCTGAGACCCTCACTCCCAATTTTCCCTCCTGGGGGGGAGGGCCCTTTTCTTTTTAATTCACAAAATTAGGACTAGATTTTTCACAAATGTAAAAAAGCTGTTCACAATTTCACAAAAACAGGACCCTGAGAGAAAAGTCTGGACAGATCCCTGAATTACTTTCTTCTGTCTTTACAAGAAGAAAGTATTGGATTTGTGAAAATTTTCTACTTCTAGTTTCCGGTGGATTTATACGTTTTAAAAGGTCCTGAACACGATTTGGTGATTTTTAGAAAATTTATGTCTGTGAGTCTGTCTGTCACTCTGCGCAGGGCCGAAACTAACTAGCCTTTTTTGAACCCGAGGCAAACATGGAATTTTGTGACCCCCCCCCCCCCTCCCCCTTCCGCAAAGTATATTTACAGAGAGAATTTTATTAATTTTCTAATAGCCGACTTATTTTTAAATTTAAAGTATTGTAATCATAAAATGTGTAATACTGAACTACCTAATCTACAAAGGCGGATCCATTGGAGAGGACACGGGGCTCATGACTTCATTCTGCACACCAACAAAAATATTTTAAAGATCATTTTTAAAATGGGATATACAGTACAGTCCCGCTTAACCGAGTTTCCGCTTTAACAGAGTTATTTTCTTCTGATGGGCTGATAGCTTCCATTACTATTATGAAACAGCCATTATAAATGAAGTGTTAGGAATAATGAAAGAGCAGCCGTAAAAAGTTAGAACTCTGATTTTCTGATCATAATGTGAAAAAAAAATGGCCATAATTAAAAAAAATAAACCTGCCCATTTCTTTTCCCATTCTGACCAGAAAATCAGAGTTCTAACTTTTTACGGCGGCTCTTTCATCTTCACTTAACATTTCATTTATAATGGCTGTTTCATAATAATGGAAGCCATCAGTCCATCAGAAGAAAATGATCCATTCCAAAGGTATAATCCTTCACTTGGCGCCCCTTCGTTCTGGCGCCGGGGACACATGACCCCTCTGCCCCCCCCCCCTTAGTTTCGTCCCTGACTCTGTGAGTCTGTACGTGACAAACATTTTGAGGGCACTCTATCTCAGAACTTTAGATTCAGTTAGACCTTGATATAAACTGAGCTGATTACTTTTTGGTGTATATCTACCAACAGGTGGCGCTGCTATGCTGCATTATTCACGATTTCTACAATAGATCTATCTCAAGAACTAATGCAGGGATTTTCATAAAGCTTCAGATTCAGTTAGTCCTTGATATAATTTGGAGCTGATTACTTTTTAGTGTAAATCGCTCAACAGGTGGCGCTGCTATACTGCATTATTCATGATTTCGCAACAGCTGTATCTCAAGAAATAATTCATGGATTTTCATCGAACTTTAGATTCAGTTAGTCACTGATAAAAATTGGTCCTGAAAAGTTTTTGCTGTACACCGCCCAACAGGTGGCGCTGTTATGCAGAATTTTTAAGATTTCCTCAATAGCTCTATCTCGGAAACTAATGCACGGATTTTGATCAAACTTCAGATTCAGTTAGAAGTTGGCATAAGTTGCTGATGATTAGAGTTTGGTGTAAATCATATAACCGGTGGCGTTGCTGTGCTGCATTTTTTCGGAAGTATTAACATGTATGAGATACACTGTAAAAAAATCTGAAAAGTTACTAAAGCTTTTCTAGAAAACTGGGATTCCTAGAACTTTTTTTATGTAACGGCAACAACAAAAATTCGTGTAACAGACACACTTTTGCGCCGAAAATCAAAAAATCTGTAAGGTTACTAAGAATTGTTTAGGAAACTGGGATGCCTAGAACTTTTCATGTAACTGCAACCAGGATTACAGATAAAATTTTAGTATGATTACTGCAATTTTAGCAGATTCATTTGTAAAGTTACAGATTTCTGTAGCTTTACAAAAACTAGATATGCAGCTTTTTTTGTACAGTTACAAATGAAAGTTTAGTAAGCATGTAACTTTACATCTGTAGTACGACAATTTTTTTTCTTTTTCTTTTTTTCTAACAGTGTTGAAGAAAGTTTTGGGATTGCCATATCCGACAAGTTTTTATTTTAGTTTAATTATTAATGTAACAGTTTAGATGTCAATTTAGCCCTGAAAAATGTACAGGGTCCTCGAAAAGCGTTAAACACATTTCAGAAATCATCTCCGCACATCGTTTCTGCGCATCGTCTGAAGGTTGTCGCTTCAAAACAATTAAATCTAACAAATCTAAGAAAACTGTGGAGTATTTTGCAAAGATATTTATTGCGTTTCCGCAATTACTTTTGGAGGTTTTTTTTTTTTAACGTGAATTTTTTTAATATCGCTGTATTTTTTACTTTTTTGTTTGCTAATCTTCAATTTTGTATAATTCTTATTTATTTTATAACAGCCGAGGTTAAATTAATTTCAAACTGTAACAAAATGACTGCCTTCCCTTATTTTTATAGCATATAGATGGCGCTGTTGCCACTGTCGGCAAAATATCCTGAGATATTTTGTCAAATATGAAGTGAAGTGAATGTATGTAATTGTGATTGCGCGGATTAAGTAAAGTTTCAGCGTCTGTACGAAATGTATCTCACCTAGAGAAGTTTTCATGTGATAACTAGAAATGTGTATTCCATGCATGTTATACGCTTTTCGAGAATCTGTATATATTTTGTGTGTGATCCTTATTAAAAAGGTGTTTGTTTAAGATGTCGAAAGTGTTTATCATGACCAACATCGACACAAAACGAAATATTCTGCTTTTAAAATAAATCAGAGTTGTTTGGCTCAAACAGACTAAATTACGGGAAGACAAGACTGGATGCAATCCTATGGTAAATATGCGAGCTTTCAGACCCGTTTCCTTGGAAACTAGCCGACCGATTTTGATGAAATTTGGAATCCATACCGATTTTGATGAAATTTGGAATCCATATTCACTGGATAATAATAAAGGCTTATGGCAGACAATTTTTTCTGCGTCAAAACTTTATTTTAGAGCAATGGCAATTTTTCAATAATTTTTCATTTAAAAAAATAATTAATTAATTAATTAATTAATTAATTAAAAAAAATTTTAACTGTCTGCTACATATGCCCTTATGTTTATACTGTACCACCAAAATTTTTTTATCAAAATCACTCGAGCACTTTAGGAGTTAATGGTGTTTTTAGCTGGAAAGTACAATTTTTCGGAGAGGTAAAAGTCTTAGACACTTTTAACTTGTGTGAAGTTCTTGCACAGTTTTATCAAACACATGAATTAAAGTATAGATAAACACTTGGATAAAATTTAGTTACATATAATAAATGAGTATAAAATGTTAGAGTAAAATTAATGTGAGTGGGCATGGCGTTCCAGTCGCGTCTGCCCTTAAATACAGGGAAAAAAATGCATTTGTGTTCCCCCTTTTGCCTTTGTATTAGCTATAAATAAATTATCAAAACAAAACGATGATGCAACAGGCAGCATAATTCACTTATCAAGATTGGGAGTTTTATTTTAATCTATCATGAATAAAGGGTGCTTAAACCACACAAAGTGAACTAAGTGCAACGTAATATCTTAAAAACGATAAGATAAAAAGTCATACCTTAGACTGCAGCAAGTTTAAGAAGTGCCGCTGAAAATCGTTCTGAGCCATTTCTTGCATGGCCTTCTTCGCTTTGCCTTTTACATGCTCTTTAACCTTTAGGAAACAAGAAAAAAACATAATAGAGTAACAGAAAACAAGAAGTATAACTTAAAAAATTTAAGTAACACTGCTTTTATTTCTACATTTCCTTGTTTAACCCTTTCAAGGGCGGTGTCAAGGGAAAACCTAATTTTAATTCCTAAATACCACATTGTCACCAGAATAATGAAGCTAAAATTTTCCTTTTATAAGTTATACGAACAAAAGCTTCTGCTTATTTTGAAATAAATTGGTTTGTAAATTCTGGTGCCGATCACTCATCTCAATATTTTACGAATAGAATTACCTTGCTCCTGAAAGGGTTAAACATTGTATTCTGTTGTAACTAGTGTTATAGCCGTAAGAAAACCAGATGATGTACTTTATAGGCAGAGGATATTGTGCTAGACGTATGCGCTAAAAATTTATTTGAGAAACAGGGAGTATATATGGTATTCTTTTAAAAATCCAGAAGTTACACAGCGTATACCAACGTATACCCTCCCCTATACCTTTCTGTAAGAACTGTAGTGGAGTTTATACTCTGATACATATTCTAGATTGTTTTAAAAACTCCGTATACATTCTGTTCCCCAATTAAAACTACAGCGTATATTTTATTACCCGATCACGGAATAACCTTAAATGTAACTAAAATTATCTTACCTTTTCCCTGGATTACTTTAAATGTAACTCGCTAGGCTGGTCATTCAAAATTAAACTTCTTTCCACTCGTCAAATTAAAAATATATCAATAGAAAAGTGCCCAGTTAAACTGATGGCATTGAGCTTACAGGTTATTGACACTAATTCTATATTATACGCCCCACCAGTGGCTGAGAGGTTCTGCTCTCGAAGCTGATAGACGGGAGGTGCTGGGTTCGAACCCAATCGCGCCCGTCGGCCTAATCGTTCGGAGTTTTCGTGGTTTTCTTCGAACCTTGGATTTCCAAGTATTAATACGGGTTAGGTTCCCTTAGAAAGACCCTCACGAAGGGCACTCCCCCCTGGGCCTATATCCCTCGTGCAGATAATTGGCCGTCATAAATAACACCATCTATATTATACTCTTATTCCGAAGAATAATTACTCTCGATAATTAAATAATTAAGGGGATTAACCTCCCGTTCCCCCCCCCCTTTATAAATCAACGAACCTCCAAATATAATCAGGGAAGCGCCTTATTGGGATAAACCTGTATACCAAATTTAAAGCAAATAGGATAATTCTGCATGAAAAACCCATTTATCTAGATTAAGGGGGATAAGCCCCCGTTACCCCCTTTATACTTAATCAATGAACCCCCAAAACTAATCAGGGAAACGTCTTATCAGAATAAACCTAGAAAAAAATTGAAGCAAATCGGATATTTCTATTATTCCTATCAAGAGTTATCGCGTTATGTACATACAGAACCTGCGGGTACATTAGCTCTCAGTGATCTAAAAAATCTTTCTATCGCGCGGTCATGTACATTGTAACAGTTTTTGGAGATAAAAGGATTATTTAAGTAACCAACTCTAGAACTTTCTCTCTTTTTCTTCGCTGCGTTTGAATGAAAATAATTAATAATTTAATTAATACCCTTACTTTTCTTAATAATTAATTTAAAAAAGCTATTTCTTAACTATTATTATTTTTGTTTGTTTGTTTGTTTACGATTAACGAAAGTTTCTCCATACAGGGATATAAAATATAAGATTGGAAGGATATAGTACAAAGCAGATATTTGTTGATTAGAAAAAAAAATTATCATCTTCGGCAAACTGGGCATTAAGACAAACCGCGGAAAATTCAAAAACCGCTGTACGAGTTCCGAATAAACTTGATTCAGAAAAGGACAAAATTTACTATATTAGACTAAAAGATTGCTTTGGGGTTGCTTTTATGGATGGATCACAAAATCGCCGACTAACTTGTAAAATCGGGAAAATACGCAATCCGTTCTGATCTATATAAAAAACGCAAAATCTAATAATAAAATCCAAAATCTGAGTCTGAGGTACCATCGGTCTCTTCTTCGGCTATCGGAACCAAATTTTCAGACCTCTACGTGTGATAGATTTCCCTATCCATCACCAACAAACGACAAATAGACACACCCACACGGAGGCAAAAGTTTCTTTTCTTTAGTATAGATAAATGCACGTCCCACAACCCATTCAAAGTAAAAATAAAAGCTTCTTAGAGGTTATTCAAATTATCAGCTTGTGATGTTTTATCTCTTGTGGTTTTAAAAAGTGTAAGGTGTAGAAAAAAAAGAAAGGAATTATGTAAGTTCGATTAACTCTTAAATTTGTTTAAGGTAGGTATAACCGTTATCTAACGGTTATATTTTAGAAAATATTAGAGATCAAGATAACATAAATCTAAAACGATAAAAAATGTTTTCTCCGTCTGTACTCCTTGTGACGCGTTCGGCTAAATTAATTTGAGACCGAGAAATTGAATTTAGTTAATACAGAGCATTTGTAACACATTAAAGTAATAAATTCAATAGCAAAAATTTTTTTAGTTTTGACATTAGCAAACAAGCCGAGCATAAGAAAAAAAGAAATCTGGAAGACGTGCTAAAGACTAAAAAAAAAAATCCTTATGGGGGTCCGGGACACATTTTTAAATAATATTTATTTATTGAGTTAAAATTCTGAATTTTTTTGTGATGGTTAACTATATCATTTGTAAAAAAAATCACATGATAAAATTTCTCACATTTTTTTAAAATTTATAATTTAAAATTTATTGAAAAAGTGGGGTAAATTAAAATCGTTATAACTCGAAATATTATTAATAGAATTTCAATTTTTTTTCATTTAAATAAACAGAAATATATAAGATTTAATTTGGATTCAGAATTTTTTTTTATGTTAATTGAAAAAAAAAAAAAATATTTAACGAAAAAACTAAAAAAAAAAAATGGTGTAACTTTTTAAAAAAAATCATATTTTCAAAAGTAAATATTTTTTTCAAATATGCTGAATCAAAATTAAAGTAAAACAATTGAAAAGGACATGTTCCGAGTTTGAACCCTTTATCTTTAACGGCTCTTGACTTATAAGAATTTAAGTAAGAGAAATGTTGAAAAAACCAGTTTCCATGACAGCCATTGCTTGAAAGCTAGATTTTGAAAACAAACCAAAACGAAAAAATTAATATTTCTTGTTCTAATTAAGATAGAAACATGATTTAAACGTTATTTTAAGCAGAAAAATAAACAGAGAAGAGTTTAATAAAATGTTTTTACAAAATTTGAAGATTTTTGTGTCACGGACCCCCTTAAAGATTAGCAACGTAAATAAAAAGGATATGGGATGAAACATTATATGGTTAACACTCCGTGGTTGTAGATCTAAAAACTAAAGGGTGACTCAAAAAAAGAGGAACTTTTGTAACTTCGTTTTTGTAAAACCTTTCCTTTACACTAATCTATGATGATTACAAAGTAGCAAAGTTGTCTGAAGCTCATATACATCCCTTGTTCCCCAGTGCTGCCACTATGCATTACAAAAGTTCCTGGTTGTAGATTTAAAAACTACAGGATAACGGGAAAAAAACATCAGGTACTTTTGTATCTTTGTTCTTGTAAAACAGATCCGTTACTCTGATTCATGATTACTGAATAGCAAGCTTAGCTGAAGCTCATATACCTGCCTGGTTCGCAGTACTACCACTATGCATTTCAAAAGATGCTGATGTTAGATTTAAAAACTAAAAATTAACTAAAAAAAATAGGAACTTTTGTATCTTTGTTTTTGTAAAAACTTTCCGTAACACTGATCCATGATGATTACTAAGTGGCAAGGTTGGCTGAAGCTTATGTACCTCCCTTTTTCACAGAGCTACTACTATGCATTTTAAAAGTTCCTGAGCTTTCGTGTTATCTTTCACATAGATTCAATTGTTTTATATATTCATATGACTTATAATTTAGCCTTGAAAATCGTCCCTTGCGTGTTAATTATGCAATTTATTCATGCGTCATACTTCTTCGTGAATCGTGAGTTTTGTTTCTTTGTTTAAAACTTAAATAAACTGAAGGTTTTACTTACGTCTTTGTTGTTAATTGCTGACCAAACAAGAGCCATTGCAGCTATTTCTAGTAAAATGATTAAGACAACAACTGTAGCATACTGGAATTAAAAAATAAAATAAACATTATAATGTAATATGAAATAATTTTGAAGATTTCTGTTTTTATTCTATAATGTGATTCAAAAATCACAGAAGACATATAAATTTAATAATTCGAAATATAAAGTACAAACACGATTTGGTTTTCACACAAATGCACAAAAAGACCTATGGTTCATATATGTACAGGGGTCGATCCAGGGTTTTTTTCTTGGGGCCCATTCTGTGAAAAGTGAAAGTTATTTTTGTGAAATTTATTATATTTTTGTGCAAAATAAAATTTTGTAACGAAAGATGAAATTCTGTTAATCAAATTCGAACCAAGCATTTATTAATAATAACTTCTCTAAGTCCTCCTACTAAAGTTTTATTTTTAGGTGAACTTTTTTTGGTTGAAAATTACACATTTTAAAACCTAACAGAATAAAAAAAAAAATAATAATAAAGAGTATGTTTTTATGGAATGAAATTGTGTGACGGGGCCTATTTTATGAAAGGAATTTTGTGAAGGGGCCTGTTTTATTAAGGGGTCTCAGGACTCTTAAAATTAGAGAAAATGAAAAAAAAAGAGCATTTTCAACATTTAATATCTTAAAATGTGTTTGATATTAAAACACAATTTTAATAGGGACGAAAGATATAAGCATGTTCTTTTATTTCAAATATTTAAAATATTGCAAGATGCAGAATTAGTATTTACAGGCGACTCCAAACTGCCAGACATTTGACGAGCAGAAAATCGGTATAACATTTTACGTGCAGAATTAAAAAATAAATTTTGCAACTAGAATGAAAATTTTGGTGCCTACTTATACACTTCAGATTATAATAATTAACCTAACCTAAATAAATTGGTATTTAGATCTTTTTTACATTTTTAATACAAAGTTGTATTTAGCTAATGCAAAATTTAGAAAATTTCAACAATATAGTTTAATATAACCTAAAAAAAAATATTTTTTAAACAATAAAATAGATATTTTAGGTTTAGTTTATACAGACTAACATGAAACATATGTTTTGAAAAGTTCATGAAAAAATATTCAGAATTTTTGAGACATCGTGCGCATTATGCCCAAAAACGTCATTTGGAGAAAAATGAGTTCAAAGTTTCGGAAACGCTTCAGCTATTGAGCGGGTATAATTGTAAAAGCTATAACTTCCGTACTAATGGGGATTTCAAGGAAATAATTATATCATAATGTCCAGAAAAGATGGGAGTTTAACACATAAAAAAATTTAAATTTCGAAAATTTTAAAGCTTTAAGAGTCCTGAGACCCCTTAAGAGAAATTTCGTGAAGGGGCCAGTTTTATAAATTTTTGATTTTGTATTTATTGATTTTCGTGAAGGGGCCCTAAATAGGCACCAAATTTCACTTGGATGACCCCTGATGTGTGTATATATATATTCATAAATAAACTGAAATCACAAATGGGAAATATATTACAAAAGACGAACACAGGAAATTAAAAATGCAAAAATAAAAAACTATGAATAGCCTATGGATTCTTCAGAGGAGCTTCAGAAGCATAATTCGAAGTAAAGGCATGCTATTGTTGAAATATTTATTAGAATATTGTTGCCGTGAGGCCTAAATATGACAATATTAAGCTCCTTATAACATATCGAAAACCCCAAGAAAAATAAAAGAAATTGAGATATCCTAGAAATAAATTATAATACATCTGATATACAGTAGAGTCCCGCTTATCCGAGTCCCGTTTTAACCGAGTTATTTTCTTCTGATGGACTGATGGCTTCCATTATTATGAAACATCAATTATAAATGAAGTGTTAGGTGAAGATGAAAGAGCAGCCGTAAGAAGTTAGAACTCTGATTTTCTGGTCAGAATTGGAAGTAAAAAAATGGCTTTTTTTCTTTTTTAATTATGGCCATTTTTTTTTTCATTTGTTCATAGTTTTTTATTCAATCTAAATGGATAGTTTTGTGTCAAATAATCGTCATTTGTGGGAAGTTTTGTTTATGCTTTTATAATTTAAAGAAAAGCGCTGCTGGCAGTTATCGCTTACTTGTAGAAGCTTTAGGATGAACATGCTTTTTCTGATAGTATGTGTAGAAGGTGGTTCAGGCAATTTAAAGGAAGTCTATTCGATGTTAAAGACGCAACAAGTGAAGGTAGGCCGAAAAAGTTTGAAGATGAAAAATTGCAAGAATTGTTGGATGAAGACAACACACAAACGCAACAAGAATACATAATTATTACAGTAATACAATACCACTACAGTCCCTGGCCAAATTATTAGACGCACCATAAGATTTTATAGAAAACGTTAATTATCAGGTGATACTGTACAGCTGTGTTGTTTTTTACGAGATACGATGTATATTTACTATATTATTAATCGCGTAAGTATCTGTAATACTAATAAAACATCGTCATTATAGAAAAAATATGTATTTATTAACTCTTGAACAAAAATGAAGAAAATGTGATGAAAATTTAATATTTTGTTGATCCACCTTTAGCCGCTATGAGAGCTGTAATTCAGCGCGGCATGCTATCAATGCAAGACTGTACCTGTCTTCTGCATTTGAGGATGATGATTCCACACATGAATGATCTGTTCTAAGAGCTGAGTTTTGTTTGTAATCACAACTTTAGCCACTTCTCTTTTCATGAGTTCCCACACGTTTTCAATTGGGTTCATATCGGGGCTATTACCCGGCCAATCCAACAGAGGGATACATTGCTGTACTAAAAAAGCTTTAACAGACCGTGCTGTGTGGCAGGGAGCTCCATCTTGCATGAAAATGAATGATTCCCCATTTGGAAACCATTCTTTGAGCTGCGGAATCAACCGATTTTGTAAGACATCTTTGTACTGATCTTGCCTGATTGTAACTTTTACCACGTACAGACGTCCAGTACCCTTGCTGCTGATGACTGACCTAATCATGATTTTTGTAGGGTGTTTAACAGTCTGAACGACACAATCAGGATGGAACATTTCGCCAGGACGACGAAGCACAAACTGAGCTTTGTTCTGCAAAATTTCAAATGTGCTTTCATCACTGAAGCAAACCTGTCAAAAACAGAAAAAAATACAAACATCTCTGCGGATCTTGCGTCATTGCATAGAAAATGATATTGAATGTATGACTACTGATGAAATTATAATAACTTACCAATCTCCAGAATTCCACATCTTTATCACGCCACTTTAGATGCCTTTCTTTCATTGCAGCTGATAACTTCGGCTTCCTGGCGGGGCGGCAGGCCTTAAAACCTATCTCTGTTAATTTTCTGCGAACAGTGCGCTCAGATACATTCACGTTAGCATCTTGGAGTTGCGATTTTATAATTTTTGTGGTAGCCCATCTGTTTTCAACAGAAATATTCTTTAAACATCTCTCTGACCTTGAATTGAAAATGGGCTTTCTGCCACATCTTTGCTTTCATTTTGGGCTCAAATCGTCCCCTGCCTCAACTTTCTTCTTTATCCGTCGTACACTAGCTTCAGAAATGATCAATCTTCGTGATATTTCGCAGTTTGAAGAACTTTTAGCATCCACGAGGGCCTTCACTTCAGCTTTTTTACGAGATGACAGATCACCTGTTTTACCCATGCTGAAAATGTTAAACGTGCTTATTTAAACACTGCACACACAAAAAACAACTAATTACGTAGCATACAACTTTGAAACAAATAAACCAAGATCATAACGCCACAGTCACACGTTCTCAACTGACGGACTAGCGAACGCCGGTTTGAACTGGCTGCAACCGGTTTCCACTTGTTTATGTCCGTGTATCCATTGGTTCACATTGTGTTATCATACGTTAAAACTAAATACCAATAGTAAGTATATAACAAATCTCCTGAATAAAAATTCATTAAATCTATGTTTAAATATAACACAACTGCATATAAACGTCGTTGAAAACATGTATTTCGTAAAAAAACAACGGTGCGTCTAATAATTTGGCCAGGTACTGTATATTAATGTACCATTTTTGTATACTTGCTATATAGACACGTAATTTTAACCAAAAACGGAACTTACTTTTGCATATACCCAATATATATAAACTAATTTTATGCCATTTTAGAATTAGAGATTTGGCCAAATTATTCAAAATAACTTATTCGCTGTCTTTTGACTTCAGAGGGATTATATATGATATATATATCAAGGACTATTTAAGCCACACATTATATATTACTCTTTACACATCTCATTTACTCATTGCACAGTATATATTACTCTTTAAGCCATCATATGAAAGAATTACACATAAATATTTTTCAATGCTCTGCAGAGTATATTGCCTCAACTAATTTTATTAATAGTATCCGTTAAAGCATTTGTAATCCTAGTTGCGTTGAGAACTGTGTTGCGCTGCTCCATTGTATAAACTGCGGATACAAATGAAACGCTATTTGTTGGTGGAAAAATTAATTATTCTGTGAATAAAATTTTCGTTTTTAAAAAAATCCATCATAATAAGCAATCTAGGGTGATCCTGGTGTCCTAAGTGACATTTTTCCTGTAAAATCAACGGATCACTTCATTGTACCAATATCTTTTTTTTTCTTTTTAATACAACTTCAATCAAAATCTATAACCTTTTTAAATTAAAATCATTTCGCTTTAAAATTAAAAATTTCTTTACCAGTATGAGCAAGCACAGAGACAGCGACATTGCACCATAGCAACCGAGAAAACCGATTAACATGATAATGACCCCGGCAACTATCAGTATAATTCCAGCATATTCGAACTGTTTCATGTCCAGTCCTGTTTGGATTTCCCAGAAATCTTGGTCAACCTTTATCCAGATTCCTACACCTGTCAATACAGCTCCAAACAGCTGAAAGAGAAAAAAAGAAATGAGAGACATCACATTTTGGTAACAAATTTTAGCGTCGATAGTTTTGCTATCTATCTACTATCTATATCATAAAGGAAAACCGTATCCGTCAATAAAACTGACTTCATTTTGATGTTGGGAAGAGCGGGCGGTTTAATTTCGCTTTTCCTGCGAATTTTTAAACTTCAAAATATGGCATATTTTCAATTTTTGCACAGTCGAATAGAGGAAAAAATGTACTTTCAAACGCATTTTGTTTCAAAACTGTATGTCAGTTTGTTTGAAAACTATATCGCAATTTACTCATTTTTTATGGTTTTTAAAATAATTTTCAAGCATGATTGTTTTAAATCTATCTCTGACGCAAGCAGACAATTGTGAAAGATAAATCCATTTGCACTAAAGTTAATAGTTCAGCATTTATTTCCGGCTGATATCCCATAACGAAGTTAAAACTTCATCAATAAAATAAAATAATATAAACAAAACAGAAACTTAAAATACATGTAATCGAACTACGTGATTAACTAACTGAAAACATCAGAATTAAAAAAGAGCGCTGTAAGTAACGAAATCTTTCGCTGTAAACTCATACGAAAGTATTGCTTTTAATACATTTCAAAATATTATTTTAATGCAAAATTGATGCTTTTCAAATAAACATACTTTTGGGTGTTGTTGTTAGATATCAAAAAAAGAAATATATTAATATGAAAAAATATTTTCCCTTATATTCTAAAACGGGAGATCCGGGTTGGATCCTAGTATAGACCCATTGCATTGACGTCACGTTGCTATTAGCAACGACTGATACTATTGCATCTGGAGCACACACGTGGAGCACTGCCCGTTTGCCGTTAAAAGCACGTGTTATCTTTCTGTTTAATTTAGATCTTTCTTATTTTTATTATTATAGTGCAAATAAGTCTAATAAGTCAAATGGAGAGCACCACATTCGCCTTATGTTTGGGTGCCATATGAAGCGATGCCAGACATGTGACGTCATGTTCAACCCGCCTATACATAAAATAAAAATGAAAAATTCATTCCGGCTGCTTATAACTTGAGTTCTGATGAATGGATTTTGATGGAGCTTGCACTGATCGCTAGACAGTTTTTCAGGGAAGGTTTTAGTCTATTGTATATTGTTCTATGTTGCTTAGGTGTAGAATTATAAGAAAAAGTTCTATAATCAGGTGAACCCAGTTATGAAAAGTTAGCCTTTTTAAAAAGTTATATTGGACCGATTTTGATAAGATTTGTATTGTTAGTTTCCAGGGATGATTTTAGTACATACCATACCGTTCTATCGTTCTTTACCAAATCCTAGTGTAAATGATCAACTAAAAGAGATGGTCCAAATTTTATCCAGGAGCAACCAACAAAAACAACTCAATTTCTCTCTGACACATTAGAAAATACAATAGTGCAATGGTGTTCATATCAGTTTCAGCAATGGAGTATACCACGTAAAAGTCCATATTTCTTTAAAACATAAGGTCAAATCCACCGATAAATTTCGTTTGAAGAAACCGATCAGCATAGCGGGCGAATTCTGTTAGTATATGATAGATAAGACGGTACAAATAACAAAACTGCCAGTCAGATGGCGCAACAGGGGGGGGGGGGGGGCGATATCTTCGCAATATCAAACAGCCAGTAACAATGCGAAATTAATAGCAACCCGACTACTGAGGAATCTCCTAGTCGGAGTAACATCAGTAATCGGGTTGCCATTCATTTCACATTGTAGCAAAATGTGAAATGCTGCTTAGGAAACATACCCCGCAAGTACGCCAGCTGACTGTCACTTTCGTTATGTATACCATCTAATACAGGGGTCGGCAACTTATGACCTGCGGTTCATCGCGTGACCTATTTCATAACTTCAAGTGACACAATTGAGTTCCGAAAAAAAAAGTGTGACAGATAAAAAAAATATATGAAACGAACACTTGAAGAATACATGAAAAAATAAACTGAAAATAAATAATAACAATAACATTTTTGTTTATAATAAAATACACATACTACAATACATATTAAAACACGCATACACACATAAATAACGCCTGCATTCAACAGTTAAAGGTATATATTAATATTATACAGACATACGTACAATAAATACAATAAACCCAATTGGAGTGAAAAATTAGCCAGAGCCAGGAATCGAACCCGGAACCACAAGTATTCGAGACTGCTGCTCTAACCACTGAGCTACTCCGACCGATACCTGGGTCTGCAATTTTTCACTAATAAATCATGTTGGGGAAGTCACCAGCCTAATTTTTCACTCCAGTTGGGTTTATTGTATTTATTGTATGTATGTCTGTATAATATTTATATATACCTTTAACTGTTGAATGTAGGCGTTATTTATGTGTGTGTGTTTTAATATATATTGTAGTATGTGCGTTTTATTACATTTATCGTAGATCAATGTAATAGTAAAATATATTCATCGTTGTCCGGTCATCCAAAGCTGTCGTATAGATGGCTGGTGACTTCCCCAACAAGGTTTATTAGTGAGAAATTGCAGACCCAGGTATCGGCCGGAGTATATCAGTGGTTAGAGCAGCAGTCTTGTATACTGTGGTCCCGGGTTCGATTCCTGGCTCTGGCTAATTTTTCACTCCAGTTGGGTTTATTGTATTTATTGTATGTATGTCTGTATAATATTTATATATATCTTTAACATTTTTGTTTGTTTACAAAGTTGCTGTATCGAACATGTATAACGAATGCAACAATTGGAAGAACGAAGGTGCGGAGTAAGGCAGTATCCAATCGCTGCCTTCAACACATTCGCCACGCCTTCGCCTTTTGTCCAATTAAAAGTTCGCTTGAGCTACTTTTACAATTTCGCGTTTATTCTCCTCTTTGGCGGTTAGAAGTCTTACAGTTCACTCTCAGTTGTAGCACTTGTTCAGTAGCGCAAGAATAGTGACGTAATTATCGTTAATCAGTGAAATAATTATCAGTATTAAAACAAATTATTACCACGGACAAACAAAATGCAAAAAAGAGATTGTTTCAAGTTGCGTGGAAACAAAAGTATGCATGTATCAAAAATGGTGACAAGGGGATATGTAATTTATCACAGATGTAATTACCGCTAGAATTTACAATATTGAGCGACACATTTCTTCAAAACATAAAAATGTGAGTTAAATGGCAAATGAAGAAAAATCTTGATAAATGTGTCTCAGATTTTGGAAAACAAAATACATTCTTAAATCGTTTTGTTACCAGCCACAATCACGCTACATCTGCCAGGTTTGTTGCAGCTCTTAGCATTGGTGCCAACGAAAAACATTTACAGACGGTGAATTTTTGAAAAGCGCATTCATAAATTGTTCCGAACACTTATTTAATGATTTGGCAAATAAAAAAAATATTGAGAGAATTAAATAAATGCCATTTTCAGCTAGAACAGCTCAGCGTCGCATTGAAGATAGGGTTGAAAATATTGATGAACAAGTCAAAAATGATTTGTTATCTAGTGACGTGATTAGCATTGCACTTGATGCAAGTACCGATTGAAGTAGTATGGGTAGACTTACAATTGTTATTAGATATGCATCAATAAATAGTTCAAAAGCCAATGAAGAACTTTACTTTCTTACTTCTATGAATGACACGACCAAAGACACTGACTTTTTTCATCAAGTACAAGAGTTTACTAATTTAAAAAGTTGGAAACTGCTCATCAAACGTGGCAAATGAGGTGCGTTCGTACTATAACTAGTTTTATAAGTATTTTTAATCGCATATTGTACTGAATGTATATTTTAGCGCACTTCAACAAGTGCATATCCATATCCATTTCATTCTGTTCGAAAGGCTATAATATCATTAAAATGCACTTGAAATATTTTTTTCCCATTGGCCGTCATGTAAACGGAAAACTTTTGACTGCCCTTGTCATTAAACTATACATCCGATTTTCATAAAATTTGAAATGACCCAACAAAATTTTGCAACAATTATGTATTTAAAATTTCAGACCATTCTGAAGGCTGTAACATCATTATAATGCACTTGCAACAATTTATTCCCATTGGCCGTAATGTAACGGAAAACTTTTGACTGTCCCTGTAATTAAACTATGCATCCAATTTTCATAACATTTAAAATGATTTGACAAAATTTTGCAACAATTATATATTTAAAATTTCAGACCATTCTGGAGGCCGTAACATCATTATAATGCACTTGCAACAATTTATTCCCATTGGCCGTAATGTAACGGAAAACTTTTGACTGCCCCTGTAATTAAACTATACATCCAATTTTCATAACATTTAAAATGATTTGACAAAATTTTGCAACAATTATATATTTAAAATTTCAGACTATTCGGTCGGGTAGTTTTTGCTCTGTTATATGCGGACAGACGGACGGACTGAACGACGACTATAGGTGAAACGTATTTATATAATTACGAACGCACCTAAAAATGGCAAGTATTGAATTTTAAAAGTAAATTGTTTTCTATAATAACTGACAGTGGTCCAGCTATGAGAGGGGGAAAATTGTTGGATTTGCGAAACTAATGAAAAATGAACTTGGACGTTCACTTTTATCGTTTTATTGTATCGTACATGAAAAAAAAATTTATTTGCAAAGGCAAAATCTACGCAACAACTACAAGATGTAATGTAAAAGGTTGTTCAGATCGTAATCATGATAGTTGCGCGATCAGCATTAATACACAGGCGCTTCAAAACTTCTTTGAAGGAAATTAAATCGAAATATGGAGATTTGCTGTTGCTTTCGGAAATACGATGGTTATGTCAAGGAAAAGTTCTTAATAGATTTGTAGAATACTTTGATGAGATACAAAACTTTCTTTGTGAAATCTGTGAACATTATTTCGGACTTATATCGTTTTACTATATCCCACATGAAGAAAATTTATTTGAAAAGGCAGCTACGCAACAACTTAATCATGTAATAGAAAAGGTTGTTAAGATCGTAATCATGATAGTTGCGTGATCAGCACTTGAAAAAGATGCTACACCCATATTTTGCAAAGCTGGTACTGTAACTTATGCACTAAGTGCAGCAGTCAATGAAGAACTACAAAGATTACAGGATGAAAGATATAATAAAACCAGTTACTAATAGCTAGTGGGCAACTCCTATAGTTCAAGTGGTTAAGCCTAATGGGAAAATTCGTTTATATAGTAACTTTAAAGTAACTTTAAATAAATTTCCGAAAGTTGAAAAGTATCCTCTACCTAAGGTAGAAGATATGTTAGTTACATTATGTGGTGGTTTACATTTTACAAAAATTTATTTAAATCAAGCACATCTTCAGTTATTTGCACAAGAAAAGTCACAAGAATTGTTGACAATTAATACGACAAAAGGATTATTCCAATTCCGCCCATAGCTCTCCATCTATATGGCAAAGAAAAACTGAGCATATTTTAAGTTGAATTGAGGGAGTTACAATTTTTAAAGATGACATTGGAATTACTGGCGAAACAGATGAAATTCATTTAAATCGACTATTCAAGTATTGGAAAGATTACGTGAGTATAATATTAGGATAAATAAAGAAAAATCATTCTTTATGGCTGATGAGATTTTTTTATTGTGGGTATACATTTGATAATTACGGTATTGATAAAACCCAAGATAAAATCGATGCTATTTTAAACGTTCCAAGACAAGTAAATGTATGTCAGGTTAAAGCTTTCCTAGGCTTAGTTACATATTATTCTAAGTTTGTACCAAACTTGTCTGCAATAGTCCATCCTTTAAATAAATTGCTCAAGAAGAATGTGAAATTTATATAGTCTTCTGCGTGTGAACAAGCATTTAAAAATATAAAAAAAGAAATTACTTCTGAAGGGTTCTTATTAACTTTTATCCTAAATTACCTTTAATGTTAGCAACTGATGCTTCTCCTTGTGGTATCTCTGCAGTTCTTTCGCATGTGAGGACAGATAACACTGAAAAGCCTATTGGTTTTGTGTCCAGAACTTTTATTAATGCAGGAAAACGGTGTAGCCAAGTTGATAAAGAGGCACTAGTTATAATATTTGGTGTGAAGAAATTTTTTCGATATCTGTATGGCAATCGATTTACATTATTTACCGACAGTAAACCTTTTGTGTCTATTTTTCTCCTTCTAAATGTATTCGTGTATTATCAAATGCTAGAACGCAACGATATGCAATTTATTTACAAACGTTTCAATGTGATATCCGTTACAAGAAAACCACTGAACACGGACATGTTGATGATCTTTCACGTTTCCCATTACGTAGTAAAGATTTCCCGCCACAATAACATTCAAATAATGTAATTGATGAATCTGAATTTCTTCAAATTAATCAAGTTTCTATTTTGCCTTTAACTTTAAATCAATTGCTTCAGATGCAAAATCTGATCGCCTACTATGTCAAATTTTTCATCACCTCATTTCTGGTTCTGAAATTCCTAAAAATTTACATTGTGGTGGTAAACAAGAAGAATTTACTCTTCAACATAGTTGTATTTTAAAAGGATGTAGAGTAGTTATGCCAGAAATTCATAGAAAATGAATATTAAGAGAATTACACTTTGGTCATTTTGGTATAGTAAGAATGAAGGCTTTAGTCCGTAGTTTTATATGGGGGCCAGAAATAGACCAAGATATTGAAGATCTTGCACGGAATTGCATTATTTGTGTAAATTTGAAAAATAATCCTCCAAAGGCAAATACATAATTGGGAATGGCCTACAGCTCCATGGTAAAGAATTCAAATTGATTATTTTGGTCCTGTTATGAGGAAAATGCTTCTCTTAGTGGTTGATGCCCATAGCAAATGGCCAGAAGTTTTTATAGTCACTATTACAACAGCAGAAAATTCAATTACTTGTATTTCTTTACTTTTTGCCAGATACTGCTATCTTACAGCTTTAGTATCAGATAATGCTACACAATTTACATCTGTAGAATTTGAGACATTCTTGAAAAAACATGGTATAAGACATATACTGAGTGATCCATACCATCCAGCTACAAATGGACAGGCTTAGAGACATGTACAAACTTTCAAACGTGGATTAAAAGCCTTAGCTTCAGAATCTGGTACTTTGCACGTGAAATTAAACAACTTCATTTTGCAATATAGAAAGATGCCTCGTGTTACAACGAGAGAGACGAGTTCTGCATCTTTATTTCTAAAACATCATATAAGAATAAAAATAGATTTGATAGTTCCAAGCGCTACAAATTCTGTTCATGAAGAACAAAATGCGAAAAAATCCAACGTTAAAATAAAACATTTTCAAATGAACTAGAAAATATCTGTAAGAAATTATACGCCAGAAGTCATGTGAAAAATTGGTCGATTCATAGAAAGACAAGGAAAATATTACATTACCGAATTCAAGTTGGTTCGAATATGTGGAAAATACATGTTGACTAATGTAGGTTCAGATATTTCTTTAGTTAATAATAACAATTCTGAAGAAAGTGATACAGGAAATTTTAGAAGTGAAAATGCAATGGTTAAACAAGGTGAATCTCCAACAATACAGCTTAGTATCACAGATCTGTAACCAGCTGATTCTTTTGACCTAAATACTCCAGGTCCTACACCAGCTGACTCTCATGATCCTAATATCTCAAGTCCTAAACCAGCTGACTCTGATTCAATATTTCCAAAATCCTCTATTCTCAATAGATCCATTGTTAGTGCTGCTGAGTCAGCAAAAACTAATTTTTCTTCTTCTCCACAGATAAGATCTTCAAGAATCAGAAAAACTCCTACCCGTTTCAAATATTAAAGGGGGAAGAAGTGTTTTAGCTTTACTTTAACTCATTAGATGGCAGTATCACAAATGTTTAAAAAGCCAGTCACGTAAGCGAATTATTTTTCTGTTGTAATTGTTCTAGAATGTGATCGTGCAAATGTTTGTGCTCGTTTGTTAGTGTTGTAATTAAATGTTAATTATGTATCTCCAGGGCTACCTCATCAGTGTGTAATGTGATTATTTATTAATTAATTAGTTAAAAATAGCACAATTTCTATATCCATAATTTAAATTTCTGCTTGCATTATAAAATGAGTTTATATTCTAAGTAATCACCGTAAATGTCTTCATAGAGTAAAAATAAAAATAAAAACAGCTTTATTTAACGCTAGATAGCCTATTTCCTGCCAGAGGTAGCTGCAAATGGAAAGACGGAAAAAGTACCGAATCTATACGCTAAAATATATCTATACAAATCTACATGCTAAGACGGAAACCAGTCTAAAACGTTTATCTTTCTCCGGTCACTTGCGATTCCGTCTTAGTAGCTTTTACTGTGTTCAACAAACACAATAACCTTATACAGTAAAATATCTGAAAGCCAAATTGCTAGGGACTGAAACAAAATTCCGTATTTGAGATGTCTGCAATTGAGCAGTGATAATTATATGGCATTATTTAGATAGGGACTAATGTTGCCAGGTTTATAGTCACAAAAAACGGGACAAGGAGAGAACAAAAACGAGACAAGGGCTACAAAATCGGAACATTAAAACCTTTGAAAACAGAACCTGAATCCCGTATTAAACGTGACAAATTAGTTCTTCTCACGAAAGGAGTACCAATCAATTATACCTGCTAAGACGGATACCTGTCTAAAACGGAGTGTTCTTCTGGTTATTTGAAATTTCGTGTTAGTAGGTTTTACTGTACTAAATAAACACAACAATTAATCTTATACAATAAAATCTATGAAAGCGAAATCCCTAAAACCAAAACAAATTCCGTTTCGGAGAGATTTCTGATTGTACTGTACAGTTATCGTTGAGTGGTTGAAATTTGAGAATTCCCTAGAGAATATGAAATTTGTATGTTTAAGACAGGATTCTTTTATAAAGTTTCATTTTCTCAGATTTTACTGAACAAAGTAGTACAATAAAACATATAAAAACAAAATCTCTTAGAACCGGAAAAATATTCCGCCTTAGACAGGTTTATGTGTTAGATTTGTAAGGTATTCCTTTGCGTGGAATCAATCGTTATAGGCAGGTTTTATTTTTACAGGTTTTACTGCTTAAAGTTCCATTCGATGAAGAGTAACAAATACGAATAGCATGGTAAGGAAATAAATTTAAAAGAATTCACTCTCAGAAATGCTTTCTTCAATTCACGGAAATTTTCCTGGCAGCAATGCTACCAAGATTTTTCCTTTAATTCACGAATATCCGTTTTTTCCTCCGTTATATTAGGTAAAATATACGTCAATTGAAGAAAGTTGGGAAAAATAAAAGCTGCTGCCCCGGCAGTCGAACCAGCTATCTTAGCGTTACGAGACGAGTACGCTAACCACTGGGCTACAGTCGTACAATAGCGAAACACTTTGAATTAAATATGTGTGCTGCAGATGGGTATGACTTAATCAATTTCTTTAAAAAGCTTTTTATTTTAAAATTAATTTCGGGAAGATTTCGCCTTTAATGAGATTGTGGCTGGGGTTTTAATGCTTTAGTATTAGTACATGATAAAAATATAAATTATAAATATTTTTAAGTGGATTGCTAGATGCAAAATATGAATATTATATTTTTATTCGATAAGATTTTTCTTTATTTTTTTTTTTAATAAAATCGATTTTTTCTATTTAATATTTTAATTAAAATATCTTTTAAATGTGTTCATCCTTATTAATATTATAAATGTGAATGTGTGTCCGAAAGTTTGAATGAAGTCAGCATCTAAACGGATGAATTAAAGCTTTTGTACTACAAAAGCTTTAATTTTAAACATATTTTCACACATTGAAGCTTCATGAATGAATTTATTCCACAGAGACAAATAAAAAGCGAAAATCGTCTGTCAACATATTGAGATTTACAACCAAGGATATAAATATAACTTCCGTGCATAGAAGTGGATAGTTATAGTTCCCTATTCATACGAATTGAATTTTAAAAAGCATATACTCTTTTAATTAATTAGTTTTAAATGTTGGCAGATTTAACGTTACACAAAGGCGTTTTAGTAAAAAGTTTTATCGGGTAAAAATGATGTAATATTTTTTCATGAAAAGCATTCATTTTAATCAGAAAATATTGATATATATTTATTTTAATTTCGTCAAAGTGATGTATGTCATTTTCATTTCACCAGCTTCGAAATCTTAAAATAACCATATACTTTTCAAAAATAACGTTTTGAAGGCGCATAATTTCAAAATCCAATTTTAGCTTATATTTTGAATACAATTTCTTACTTGAAATTTAGTATTTAATAAAATTAAGGTTTCAATGTTTATCTAAATGTACAATAATATCAGATTTCGTTAAGCGATTTCATGTTTTAAATAAATTAAAATACATATCTTTACATGGTTCATGAAGTGAAATATTTTTTTTTTCATCTCGACAAGTATTATTCCGTAGGAAAAACTAACCTGGTGAAAGCGTCGTCATATTTTAAATCATTAACCTGTTTTCTTTCAGAAAATACTAGCTTTTTATAGCAATTATACAAAATGGCGTGATTTCCACAGACTTTATCATTCGGAAATACATAAGTTTAACTTTCTTTTACCGTAGATCCTATAATGTTGCTTTCAATAAAATTCAATAAATAGTATCGGAAACTCAATGTAAAAAAGTTTAGCAAGAAATTTTAATTGGATATTAGGCTTTACATGTAACATTGTTTCGTGTAAAGAAGTGTCGATAGCACTAATCTAATATATAAAAATGAAAAGTTGTCGGTCTGTCTGTAATGCTATATAAATCCACAGTTTGGAAGCCAGAATTGTGAAATGTTATGTACATGTGTATTTAAACATGGGCGAGGCAATTAAAGCAATCCGAAATCGAAATAATTTATAGTTAACTTTTAATTAAAGAAAAACCACCAATTTAACAGAAATTTCCTATCAAATTTAAACAATTTTCGTTATAGCAGCTGCCAACAATTAAAAATTCACAATAAAATCCTTTTTTTTATGTTTAACCCATAATCGCGCGAGTTATTTAACCAGTGTGAGAGATACATATTACGTATACCACGCTGCAGTACTAAAAAGTTGTAGCGGGTATTACGATAATTCTTTTACCTCGCATGCAAATAATTAGAGATTATTTAATTGCGCTTAATCATTACAATTTTTTTTTTTAATAAAGACAAACATTTTATCACAAACATCAACAAAACTTTTTATTCTATTTATTCTCTTATTCCAAAGATATCGTTTTATCGTCTGTTGCCATAGTAACATGATAAATTAAATTTCATTAAAACAAATGCGCAATAGTTGAAAAATATTTTACTAAATCGAAGTTATTTTTAATTTTGGTTTTAGAATTAAATTCATGAACTCCCGTGCGTAGAACGGGTTAAACAGCTAGTTTAAAATATTTTTTAAATGCGAATATTTATTTATAAACTACTTTATAAACTCAACTTTATTTAACTTTATTCAACTTATTCAACTTTAAAAAATAAATTATTAGTACTTTTGAATAAATAAGAAAAGTATTTGTTATTTATTTTAAAATTCGAAACTTTTTTCTTTTATAATTAATTTAGAAATCTTAATTTATAGAATTTTTCGTTTTTAATTTTTTTAAATAAATTTGGATTTTAGTATTAATAGAACCAATACGCATGCATGCTGGGATTGAAAGGAATTTTTCCATCTCTTTCAAACTTTCGGGAAGCATTCAGGTCAATTATCAGGTTCGTCAGCTACAAAAATAATTTTAAAAAGAAAAATCCTGCGCTAAGCATAGTTTATATAACACTTTCCAACACATTGAGAACACTGTAACAAAAGTTCACCCTTTCAATAGGGTGAAAGATGATAGCTATGTAAACAATTTGTATAAAACATTAAACGTTTGAATTCTCGATTTTGGAAATTATCATCTATATTTGAAAAAGAATACAAATCTTTTGTGAATCTCCGTATATGTTCTGTCGATTTTGATATTATGCAAAAATTTTGTTAAGTTAGGAAATACTTAAAACAGTTCAAAATTCCCTTTCAACAATTTCCGTCAATAAACGGAAACGAATTCCTTGGTACGCCCTTATATATATAATCTAATTAATTTATACACACCAAGTAATATGCAAAAATTTGTTAAATTTAAAAACGCATACCACAACTGAAAATATGCATCCAACAATTATCGCTCATAGGAAGTAATACAACCAAACATTTTTGTGTGTCTCTGTATATATGAATGATAAATGCTATGTACACCATATTTAACAGAAGGTATCTTGTGGTGCACCTCAGCGATATATTAGGTCTCCAAAAAAATTCTGTCGTTTAAAGTTCTTTCACGCCTACTTTTTTAAAATTCTGATTTCTTCATTAGCACCACTTTTTTGAAATGGTAAAATTCCCATCGTTTTCACATTTGACATTAAGGTGAAGACAAGCGGAATTTTACCATTCCAAAAAAGTGGTGCCAATGAAGAAATCAACATTTTAAAAAAGTAGGCGTGAAGAACATAAAAGCGGCAGAATTTTCTTGGAGACCTAATACAGCAATTTCAATATGTTTAAAATGATGTAGCATTATTAAAATACATTGCAAAGGAATTTTCCCCAAAGATCATAATGTAATGGAATATTTTTTGAGTGTCCCTGTAAACGAACTACCAATGCTGGTATTGTATATGAAGTGTGTAGCATTAATAGTTCATTTACAGGGGCACTTAAAAAATTCCATTATATTATGGTCAGTGGGGGGGGGGGGGTCGTTTGCAGGATATTTTAATGACATTACGCTATTTCCAGTGTATTAAAATAGATATAAATTACTTAATTTCACTGCAAAATGATTACTATAGAATAGGGTATTCGCAGCATTTACCGTTTATTTACAGGGACACACAAAGGAAATCGGTTACAGTACTATCTTTGAGCAATAACTGCTGAAAGTCCGTTTTCAATTTCGGTATGCACTTTCAAATTTAAATAACTTTTTAGATGTTACTCATTGTGTATAAATTCTATACCTCGTTATAGGGCTGCACAAAAGAATTCACGTACCATTCTCCTTATTAGCGGAAACTGCTGAAGGGGATTTTTTAACTATGGTATGTATTTCCTACTGCCCGCTACAGGTCGTGAGTTCCGCTCCCGGCTGGGCAAGGTTCACTCAACCTTTCATCCCTTTGGGGTCGATAAAATGAGTACGAAGCTTGCTTAGGAACTAAACACCGAGGGTCTCGCGTTGGGTTGACCACCTGGCCGAGGCACATGCTGCATAGCACCTCGGGGCCCAGGGTCAAGTAAACAGAGTCCGGCACTGTTAGGCACTGATCCTTCATGGATAGTACAGCCACAGGTTTAGTTTTTTTTTAAGTCTCAGGACTCTTAAAATTGGAAAAATCGAAAAAAAAGACCATTTTCAACATATAATATCTTAAAATGTAATTGATTTTAAGACAAAATTTTATATTGGAATTAAAGATATAAGTATGTTCTTTCATTTCATGTATTTGAAAAATTACAAGATGCAGAATTAGAATTTACAGTGGGCTCCAAAATATCAGACATTTGACGAGCGGAAAATCGGCATAACAGATTATGCGCACGATTACAAAATAAATTTTGCAAGTAGAAAGAAAATTTTGGCTCCTATTTGTGCTTCACACTGTAATAATTACTCTGAACCTAAATAAATTTGTATTTAAAGCATTTTTCTGTTTTTAATACAAAGTTGTATTTAGTTAATGCAAAATTTAGAAATTTTCAACAGTATAATCACGTATAAAGAATATATTTCTGAACAATAAGAAGGAAATTTTAGGTTCAGTTTATACAGCCTAACATGAAACATATATTTTGAAAATTTAATGAAAAAAAATTCAGAAGTTTTTGAGATATCGTGCGCGTTATGCCCAAAAACGTCATTTGGAGAATATTGACTTCAAAGTTTCTGAAATGCCGCTTCAGCTATTGAGCGTGTATAATTCTAAAAGCCATAACTTCTGTTCTAATAGGAATTTCAAGGAAACATTTATACCAAATTGTTCAGAAAAGATAGTAGTTTAATATCTAAAAAAATTAAAATTTCGAAAATTTTAAAGCTTTAAGAGTCCTGAGACCCCTTAATGTATTTCCTAACGGAACTAAATTTTTGAGTGCATGTAGTTTATGGATAGAAATCTAAATATACAAGGCTGTTCAAAGAATTCGGATAATTTTCCAAATGTAAATTTGAATTGCTGAAATTGGGTTTTTAAATTTGTTAATGCGTTTCCAAATTGTTCAATTAGACATCTATTTCAACTTATTAAATGGCGAAGTTTTATTACATTATTCTGAATGTGTTGGGAAGCAGTAGCGCTAATTTAAAAAAAACTATTGGGTGTGTTCAAAAATGTTTGAGCAAAATAACACATATAATTTTTCCTTCTTATGTTAGTCTGTGTGTGTGAAGAGCAAATGACTAAAGATGACAATTCGAAGTCCGATTTTGGTTTTTGTAAGTAAAATATAAAATTATTAAAATTTAATTATAATTTTATGTATAATTTTATTAAATTCTCATAAATTCTCTCCTAGATATAAATTAATATTGATCGTAAATAACATGAAAATTTCTAATTATTGAAATTGCAAAAAATTAAATCTCAAGAAATACACATATTTCAGCAACCTAAGTGCTTTAGTGATTCAAGACATTAAAACAGATGGCAAAATATGCAGGAAATTCGTTTTTAAGAAAAATTTGATTATGCATCCACTGAATTTAATTATGCATTTCAGTGCACCTGTAAGTCTAATTGATGGCTTTACTATTCTTCAAACAAAATTATTTTGAGAATGTCAGTAAAACCAAATTTTATTTCAGCGATTAAATAAATAAATAAATAAATAACGAAATGAATGAATGAAAATTGGGTGGGCGGAGAGATCAAATTATTGGGTGGGCTGCTCCCGCCCTGCAGGCCCATATAAGTTGGCACTACTGTTAGAAAGTGTTTCATAATCGATGCTTGACGTATGATTTTTTCTTTCTTGTTCAACTATGTTGTCTATGCACACGCTATTTTATAATAAATCTCTTGTAGTGCACCTCAGAGATATATACGAGTTTCAATGTGTTTGAAATAATATAGCATTATTATAATACACCGCAAATGATTTTTTCCTTAATGTAACGGTATTCACTATGTCTAAGTGTCCCTGTAAATGAACTGCGAGTGGTACACACTTCGTTTTGAATACCGAACATACTATAATAAAACTCATTACCATATATCAATTGCATATCATTCCAAGAATATTTACGTGAGTTAGAGCACAGACAAACAAACCCAATTCGTAAACTATGGAAAATGTTTACCCTTTATATACTGAATTATGAATTCATGAAAATTTTATCTTCTAAAGTATTTTTCGTGAATTTTTTAAACTATATTAGAAGATTGACATAATCATTTAATAAATTTTAGAAGGATTTTAGAAAGATTGAAGGATTTAGAAGGATTCATTAAATTTGAATTTATAGGGATTTCATGCAATATTTCTAACCGCACTCAAATCTTTTATTTTAAATATTTTTCTTAGTATTTCGTAGAATTGGGAAATGTACAAATATAATGGTCTTACAACAGAAATATAGAAATATTTCCGAATTGCAAAATTCCCCCCTCCCAACGCCAAGAAAGCTGAAAAGATGCGAAGGCAAAAAAAATCAACCCTTTAAAAACATTTTTGTTTTGTGTAACCAATAATGCTTTTAGAACAAGATAAAGTAATGCATCTGTAACTCATTCTAAACTGTATTACTACTAATCGGTGTATTAAATAAATTGCATAACAAGTTATTTTAATGGTACTTTAAGTACCGTCAGTAGATAAAGGATTAAAAAAGAAGGTGGAGGGGGGGGGGGACTTACCCATATTATCAGGTTAAAAATTATCAGCAAATTCTTAAGACAAGTCATCCAGCTTTTTGTATTTTCAGGCTTGTAAATAACTTCAGGTCTTGGAAAAAGTCTTGTTCTCCGCTTTGCATCAGTTTCAGCAGCAGCACTCTCCTCAGCTTTGAAATCTCTTTTGGGAGGTGTCGGTGGTCTATCCTCTGAACTATCTTTTGGCGAAACGGTATTATCTGTACTTGTCGTAGGTTTGGTTGCCATCTCCATGTCCTTATTATTATCCATTGATATTGGTTAAAAATTTTCAGAGCAAAAAAAAATAGCAGAGAAAGGTGATAAATGCATTGATGTTGCTCCCTGTGTATGGCAACGTTAGCTTATCCTTCGTAGTCCAGGTAACAGAGATAAAAAAGGAGAGATTATGTATGAAAACGAACGTTGTGGATATGAGCTGATAAAATGGGTACAAAATATTTTATTATCCTTATTTGTTTTGAAAAAACGGCATGAAAGAGGAAGCATAAACTGAATGACGAATTTTTATTATACAGTGAATAAACGTTTATGAGATTTTTAAAGAATTAAGCTTAAAAACGCACAGCACCTTCTCTAACAGATTCCAGTGAAGTAGAAAATGAAAAATTATAAGAGGGGCTCAAGACTCATTTTAAATAAACTGAACAATTAGGATTATGTCAGGCCGTCTATCTGTCTATCCGAGCTTTAAATCGCGTAAATATATTCGGATTCCTATGTGATTGATTTACGTTATTGATATTTGCCATGATTTACATGTCATTACTATGGCATGTTCGGTATTGAAAATGAAGTGTATAGCACTCATAGTTCGTTTACAGGCATAGTCAAAAGTATTCCGTTAGATTATGATCTTTGTGGGAAAATTCTTTGCAATGCATTTTAATAATGCTACATCATTTTAAACAAATTGAAGTTGATACATAACGCTGAGATGCACCACAAGATGCCTTCTGTTGAATATGGTGTATATAGCATTCATCATTCATATACAGGGGAACACAAAAATGCTTGGTTGTAGTACTATCTATGAGCGATAATTGATAGAAGTGTGTTTACAGTTGTGGTACGCTTTTTTAAATTTAACATTTTTTTTGCATATTACTTGATGTGTATAAATTACTTAGATCATATACACCATATAGCCAATAATCACCAGACACTTTCAATTTTAGACATTTTGTCGAATATTAAAAAATATACTCGTCGGACTCTTCTGGAACTTCAGGATTATAAAGAATATGTTTGACATCACATTTATCAACGTCGACTTGATAAGGAGGACGATGGGGAGGGGGGGGGAGGATATCAATTTTCACTAATATTATAAAGAAATAAAGCTTGTGTGTTTGTAGGGGGAAATCTCTGGCACTTACTGAACCGATTTCAAAAATTATGGTGAAAAAGGGTTGGTAATCATCTCTGCTCCAAAATAGGCTACATTTTATGTCGGTACACATTTTTTCATCAAAGTATGAAAGAGCATAAAATTTTCTGGGACTTATATTAACATTTAGTTGGTTTTTGACACACTGTAAAAAAAATTCCGAAACGTTTCCTAGTGTAACGGAGACCTGTGCTGCACGATACTAACGGAAAGGTTTCAGATTCGAGCAGAAAACTGTTTCGGTTATAATACGGAACATTTCCGATTCGCAATGAAATGTTTCTGAATGTATCGGAAACCTTTCATTGCTGATCGGAAAGGTTTCTGAATACATATGAAATCTTTCTGAAGACTAAGAAATGTTTTTGAATGTATAGGAAACCTTTTATTACGAATTGGAAAGGTTTCTGAATATATGTGGAACCTTTCTGAAGACGAGGATTATTTTAAAATTTACATAAAAAAGCACAAATAACTGTACTAAAATTACTTGCAGGTGCATACATATAATGTAAAATCATTTAAAATACATTAGAAATATCTCAAAAATACATTAAAATTTTTAAGATATTTCTAATATATTTTAAATAATTTTATATTGTGTGTAATGCACCTGCAAGTAGTTTTAGTACATTTATTTGAGCTTTTTTACATAAATTTTAATTATTTACTCAAGTTGAATTTAGCACTAGTATTTGAACATTCAATTATTGAAGATTATTTTGTGAAAGGGGCTTAGTTTAGTAAAATGGATTTTGTGAAGAAGCCAGTTTTATTAAATGAATTTTTATGAAAGAGTCTTATATGGAAGTTCATTTCTGAATGATCTTTTTTCTGAGTTTATCTATATATATATATCTGCTTGGATTTATTCTGAAAAAAAAAATCAATATTATTATAACTTTTTCATAATTTAGATAAAATTTTATTGCGTTTTAACATCTTGCAGTGATATTTTTTTAACCATGCGGATTAACAAGTAACATTAAAGTTCCTGAACTGTATTATTATTGAAAATGGAATGATAAATTCTTTCGAAAAGCGTTTTACTTATTTTTTTAATCATTTATAGCATTATTTTTACTTATTATTTTAGTTCTTTATTAGCGTTTCTTTGTTGCACAGACATTTTAATACATAACATTTTATTATTAGTAGTGCATGTAAATAAGATATGATTGCTATTTATGTTATTGTTGATTCAATATCGTATTATGCCTTTCACAGCATAATATTAATAAATTAAAATGCCTTATAACTTAAAGCAAGAAATTTTGTGTACTATATTTTCATAAAATAAGCTGATGGTTAATGATCTAGAATTTTTCAATTTTGTTTACTGTAAAGTGCATAAGTTAAATAACAATAGTATTTTTTTTTTTACAATTCAGTCTTGCAAAATCAGAAGAAAACATTTTTCTTTTCAAGCAAGAACATTTAGATGAACAAGTAAAATTCAAATCGCAAAAAATGCAATGGTTAATTTTTTCGAAGCATTAAAAAAAAAAAAAAGTGTGTGTTTGTGGGGGGGGGGGGGGGGATTTACATATCTAAACCTGATTACTAAACAAGTTAATGATCTTAAAACAATTTTTTTTCTTTCAAAATTGGAGAAGAAAAAAGGTGAATATAAAAAATGAAATTTTTGAAATCTTTTTAGGAAACAGCAAAACAAATGAATCAATTTTATTTGCTATAATGATTTATAAAAATAAATCCTTAAATCCTATAATTGTAAGAATAGTTTACTGTTTATTTTTATTCCCAATACCGTATTTTTTACGTAAAAGCAATCAACAATAAAGAAGTAAAATGACAATGAACCTTCAGCTTGTTTGATTAAAATATAATACATAAATTTTCTTTTAAATTATAACGCATTTAATAATTTGTTAAGAACACGCTGTAAAAAGGAGAATACGATACCGCAATCAGTATGAACATCAAGTTTAACTATATTATCTTATTTTCATGCACACATGTATATATATTATAATAAAAAAACAGACAAAACAAAGTCTGATATATTAAAAAATAAATAGGTTATTAATTTCTTTTCGTGTACTGCAACAAAGAAAACTAATAAAGAAGTAATAATAAATAATAGTAAGTAAAAGTAATACTGTAGATGGTTAAAAAAAAAAAAAAAAAAGAAAACACTTACCCAGAATTACGATCGTTCCGCGTTCAAAATTACTAAATTTCCAAAGCTCTGAAAAAGTCCTTTGATAATATCCAAGGTACATTTCTTGCATAATTTTAAAACGCAATAAAAAATACCCACAAAATATAACAAAAATGTTATAATATTGGTTTTTTTTTTTTTCAAAATAAAATCGAATTCAAATACACGTGGTCCTACGCCGCCATCTCATACACACGAGCTGACTTTCACTTTAGGCGATTGCTTCCCGTCCGTTTCAGCGTGAGGAGAAATAGTGGTGAAATACTTGGAGCGCATGCGTACAGGCGCTTTCTCTGTTACACGGAAAGTACGAGGGAAAGTAAATTGAAACACCCAGGAACATTCCCGGTTGTTTCGGAAAACAGAAATAGCTCTCACATATCCGGTACTATCAGAAATGTTCCTGTTAGAATAGTAAACGTTCCCACTATTTTTTACAGTGCAGAATGGCAGTCATTTGGACAGAAAGGGTCATTTCACCCCATTTTGAACTTTCCACGTTCCATAGTGTACGAGTAAAATGGCTGTGACTGACAGACAGACACAGAAGTGACCTTATAATGGTTCCATTTTTACTTTTTAAGTACGGAATCCTAAAAACATTTAAAAATATTCAAATGCAAGCGAAGTATCTTAAAAAATTTCTTCCATAGGATTAACATTAGCGAACGGGTGTTTTCGCGTGAGTAAAGTAACCTCTTAATCAGGCCCTGCATACTGATATAGAAAGGTAGGGTAAAGTGCCCATATTTCGTCCTCCTTTACTTCTCCAGTTCTGCGAAAGTGGCGTCACTTATCACGTAAGGCACAGGGAAAGGAAGATAAAAGGGGTCAGTAGTGAAAGTTTCGTTCGTCAAGTTGCATACATATATTAAAAATACTGAATTTCCTATTTTTAGAAGACCTGAGTTCTTATTACGTCGTTTGTAGAAAGTTATTTACAGTACCGTAAGTATTTATTGCTTATTCGTTGCACGTATTATACGTAGGTAAGTTGCTGACAGTAGTATACAGTGAGTTTTAGTACACTCAGTTCATCTTACGGAAACTGAAGCTCCTCCATATTTGGAAGTAGCGTGGTCCCAATTTCGTTCCCCTTGCAATTCTTATTTTCGTCCCGGGAACGAAATTAGGAATGCTTTTTCATGACAATTTTTTTCCGCATGTTTGGAGGGTTAATGTTTCGTTATGTTATTCTTTTACTGATAATTAGAACATTTCTTTGTGCCTTAATTTAATGTAAGTTAAATTACTTACTCATTTAAAAATAAATTTTGATTTAGTTATAAGTTAAGCCACAGCGCATTGGATTTTTTGAGACAGACGAAATTGGGAACATTTTTTTTTCTTTTGCCATATATAGATACTTTTGAAAAAACAATTTTTCGCATTGTTAAAATTTTTTTGTACAATATTTGCCTATGTTTCTATGCGCGTGAGTAGTTTGTCTATGTAAAATCCAAATTTGGTAGGTTTTCACTGAAAATTACAACATTTAGATCCTAAAAGTGACTGGGGGGACGAAAACAGATCACCTTACCTTATGTTGATAGACACATTTCATTGTTGCTTTTTTAAACTGCTTGTTCAAAGTTTAATTTTAATTTTTCCTTTTACAGAACCTCGTATTTATTTTCTGTTTTCTCTACGAACACTGTATGACTGATTTATCAAACACTAACATAGATGCTAACTTTTATGTTTTTTACGTACTGCTAAAATAAAAAATATATATTTATCTTGTTTAATCACTGATTTTGGCTATTAAATAATACAAAATTTAATATTAAATTTCAATGGAAAGAAAAATAATAAACTTTGGCAGCTAAGATAACAAACAAGTTTCGCCCGTCTAGACGGACATACAATACGTGAAAATGTATCATACGTGAAAACATTGACTCATACGTGAAAATGATCAATGCTTATTCATCCATCTCCTTAACCCCTTGCCCCAACACAAATGAGCCAATTTTGGAATGCCCGACCAGAGTTCGGGCAAGAGAAAAATCAGTGTTTCAATTCCGTGAAGCCCGAACTCAGTTCGTCCAATGCATAATATGAAATTTATCATTTTCCCAATAGATGGCGATACTTTCCCGTGAAAAGTTCGACAGTTTCGCGGCATTTGTCGGATTTTTGTAATTTTGCAGTTCTTCCCAAATTTCATTCAAACCACATTACCATACTGCAAAGGATTTGTGAAATTCAAAGGAATCCATAGCTGCCAACTCTTCCGCTTTTTTGCACCACAAAAATTTAATAGAAATTTTTCCCTTATTTAATCCGAAGATTACGGCAATCTAAGGTAAAATTTACTATACATTTTTTGTGGTACAAAAAAGCGTAAGATGTTGGCAGCTATGGGGATCTAAGGGACATGGAATTCATGACAGTTGATATAAATAATATAGTTTATTATAGTTATCTTGAAAAATATGTCATTTGATTTATTTTGCTACAATTTGAGAAAAAATTACTGTAATCCATTAACATTTCCCATATATGAAAAAATATTGACTGTAATAGTTATTTCGGTTTTTTTTTCTTTTAATAAACTATTTCTAACATTTTGATGATAATAGCGAACAAAATTAAAGAGAATATTTTTTCTCCATTTTTGTCATTTTTTCTCAAATATGTCCCACAGGCAAGGGGTTAATCATTTTACAGGAAAAATGATTGAAAAAAATACTGTTTCTAATCCTTCCTACTTTCGATACCATCGCAAAGTTTTAAAATGCATAGGTAATAAAAACAATAGAAAGAAGACATAAAAAGTGGTGGTTGTGGATTTTATTTTTACTATTGATCTGCTGTTTACAGTTCTATATCTATGTCTGATTTAAATGAAAATCCATTAACTTTCAACTATGAATTTATTTAAACAATCACATTAAATATGAATGAACATGAAAATTTGAAGTGTCCTTTAAAAACTATATTTCTGAATATATTTGGATTATAAAATTGACGAGTGTTTTTGAACTTATGTTTTATGGTGTCCCTTTTTTCATTTAAAGAATATTATTTCTTGTTATTTTCAAATCAGGAAGCAGATATTTTCATATGAACAAACTCTTGGCATCCTTCATTACTCCTTCACCCTAGGGACACAAGAAAAACGGACTGAAGAACTTCTCAGCTTTCTGAATCTCTTTTTCTTCTTTTTAAAAATTTTTGATGTTACATTAATTAGTTCTTCTTCAGCTATATTGCCATTTAACGGCATACTCTTTGGTTCTGTTTTAGCTGAATTGGCCTCTAACTGTATACAAACTCGTTCTTTTCCAGCGTTATTTGCCGTTAACTGCATATTAGATAGCACTTCCTCAGCTATATTTTCCGTTTTTAACACACCGATGGCTTCTTCTTCAATAAGTGACCTAAGAGCTGCAGTTGTCACCGGATATGGCAGTTTTTCGAAAATAGTGGGTACATATCCAACATTTGGTACTTTAAGGATTTTGGAATGTCCATGTGGACGACCTCTGTTTAAAGCAGCTACGTAAAGGTCTTCTTTCTTCTGCAAGTCTCGCTCTTCTGCATCATAATCTTTTCGATAACTGGATTTAAACTGTGCTTGATTTCTTACAGGATTCAGTTTGGAGTTTCTGTTTTCTACGCGGATTCCAATATTTTTATGAGTTTTCTCTAAAATTTTCTTAAATGGCCTAGATGATTTCGAAACAGTATTAAGTCTATTGTAAGGTAACTCGTTCTCTCACAACACACCTGGTCCAGCTGTGGTGACAATCGCTGGACTCAAACTACTTTGAAAAGCGTCATCATATGTCTGATGAAACTCGGCAAAGAAAAATCGCCTGAGAAACTTATAAAACAAGTAACTCAAGATAATAACAACCAAGAACAGAAAATTCACCATTCTCAGATGAGGGTCAGTAATTAGACTAAAGAAATACGCTAAAAATTAAAGTTATTTCACTATTGAAACAATGCATGCATTGTTGGTTACCAAGACAATTGTTGATTAAATGCATTGCGTAAATTGTTGATTACGAGATTATGTGCATTGTTGACAAACTAATTGTTCAAAGATTTTCATGCTCATATTGCTTTTAGAATTCTGTGATATCGTACAAAATTGAAAAATCATTGTTAAATTAAATGAACTTCATTAAAATGTTATCATAATATGTAAATTGTTTAATCATACATCCTGCTTTGATATTACATTTTATTTACATTATGTAACCACTGAATTCTTAAGAAATGTGTGTTTGAAATTCTTTCAACAATTACTATGCCAACAAAGCACATAATCACATATTCAATAATACTTACAATGCACGTAATAACAATGGTTTTGTTAGCCAACAATGCATACATTGTTAAAACAAAGATATAACGTTTTTTTTTAAGGTATTTCTTCAGTCTAATTACTGACCCTAATCTGAGAATGGCGAATTTTCTGTTCTTGGTTGCTATTATCTTGAGTTACTTCTTTTATAAGTTTCTCAGGCGATTTTTCTTTGCCGAGTTTCATCAGACATATGATGACACTTTTCAAAGTTGTTTGAATCCAGCAATTGTCATCAAAGCTGGACCAGGTGAGTTGTGTGAGAAAGAATTACCTTACAATAGACTTAGCACTGTTTCGAAATCATCTAGGCCATTTAAGAAAATTTTAAAGAAAGCTCATAAAAATATTGGAATCCGCGTAGAAAACAGAAACTCCAAACTGAATCCTGTAAGAAATCAAGCACAGTTTAAATCCAGTTATCGAAAAGATTATGATGAAGAAGAGCGAGACTTGCAGAAGAAAGAAGACCTTTACGTAGCTGCCTTAAACAGAGGTCGACCACATGGACATTCCAAAATCCTTAAAGTTCCGAATGTTGGATATCTACCCACTATTTTCGAAAAACTGCCATATCCGGTGACAACTGCAGCTCTTAGGTCACTTACGGAAGATGAAGCCATCGGTATGTTAAAAACGGAAAATGAACCTGAAGATAAGCAAATTTTTAAATTAGAATCCGATATAGAAGAAGAAGCATCGGTTCATAACCGTTCACCAGAAAATATAGCTGTGGAAGTGCCATTTAACAAGCAGTTAACAGCAAATAAAGTCGAAAATGAACCAGATTGTATGCAGTTCGAAGTCAAGTCAGCTGAAACAAAACCAGCTAATATGCAGTTACGGGGAAATATAACTGAAGAGGAACTAATTAATGTAACATCAAAAATTTCTAAAAAGAAGAAAAAGAGATTCAGAAAGCTGCGAAAGTTCTTCAGCCGGTTTTCTTGCGTCCCGAGACTGAAGAAGTAATGAAGAATAGAAGTCAAGAGTTTTTTCACGTCACCATATCTGCTTCATAATTTGAAAATAATAAGAATTAATATTCTTTAAATCATAAAAGTCTCCATAAAACACAAGTTTTAAAACAATTATCAATCAATTAACAGTTTCTAATATGAAACGTTCAGAAAGATAGTTTTAAAATGTTTAAGAAAATTCACAGTTGAAAGTTGACGGATTTTCATTTAAATCAGATTGAAATATAGAAGTGTAAACAGCAGATCAATAGTAAAAATAAAAATAAAATCCACAACCATCGCTTCTCATGTCTTTTTTTTAATTGTTTTTAATACCCTCATATTTTAAAGCTTTAATTATACGTTACTGAATATAGCAAGAATTAGAAATGGTATTTCCTGAAATCATTTTTCCTGTGTAGAAAGATTAAGGAGATGGGTGAATATGCTTTGATTATATTATCTATCCGTCTACACGGGCGAAACCTGGCTATTGTCATAGCTGCCACTTTTTACGCTTTTTTTTCATGCCTTTAAAATTTAATAGTTAAATTTGTGTTATTTAATAGCCAACATCAGTGATTAAACAAGGTAAAATTCTGTTAAATTTTAACGCTAAGAAAAAAGCGTAAATGTTCGAGGATAAAATATAAAATAGATGTGAGCTTGCGTAAAAGGAAAATATAAAATTAAAAATTTTCAATGAGCAACAATTAAACGCGTGTATAAGCATGTCTTTTTATACTTGTATGCAGAGCTTGATTGAAGCATCGGCCAACTGTGCTATGGCACTGGAGTAAATTTGGTATGCAATCATTGTAAATTTGATAATTTAAATTTCTTTTTAATTTGTACGGAATGTAAGAAATGTTTTGTACTTTTAGAATAGCAGAAGATTAAATATATATTTATTTATTTAAGGAGAAGGCGAATGAATACCAGGAAATTAATATCTCTCTTTTGGCTTAATCGGGAGTTACTTGTATGAATTATTAGTATAAATGAAAGAGAAATCACATAAATTGCAATTATTTAATTTAAAAACACAATTAATTTAATTAAATTACTCTAATAATTAATGACTTCAACAAACTCTCATAAAAAATACTTTTATTTTACAAAATGGTACGCGCCGACAATTCCGGAGCAGGCTAGCTTTGAATAACAGAAGGGGGAAATATTTATGATTTTTTTTTATATACGCCTTTCGAAGCCCCAAATAGTTTAACCATTCGAAATACTGAAAATAAAAACAACCTACCGAGTTATTGCACTTTTACCTCTGTAACATGATTAAAAAATACGAATATTAAGACCTTTAAAAAAGTTCCTTTGAAATGTCGTTTTTCACGTTTTTGTTTTCGATTGAATATTGAAATGCAAGCGAGCTATCTTTAAAAAAATTCTTCCATAGGATTAACATTAGCGAATGGGTGTTTTCGCTTGAGTAAAGTAACCTCTTAATTAGGCCCTGCATACTGATATAGAAAGGTAGGGTAAAGTGCCCATATTTCGCCCTCCTTTAATTCTCCGCTTCTGCGAAAGAGGCGTCACTTATCACGTAAGGCACAGGGAACGGAAGATAAAAGGGGGCAGTAGTGAAAGTTTTGTTCGCCAAGTTGCATACAAATATTAAAAACACTGAATTTCCTATTTTTAGAAGACCTGGGTTCTTATTACGTCGTTTGTAGAAAGCTATTTACTGTACTATAAGTATTTATTGTTTATTCGTTGCACGTATTTTACGTAGGTAAGATGCTGACAATAGCATACAGTGAGTTTTAGGACGCTCAGTTCATCTTACGGAAACTGAAGCTCCTCCATATTGGGAAGTAGCGTGGTCCCAATTTCGTCCCCCTTGCAGTTCTTATTTTCGTCCCGGGGACGAAATTAGGAATGCTTTTTCATGACAATTTTTTTTCCGCATGTTTGGAGGGTTAATGTTTCGTTATGGTATTCTTTTACTGATAATTAGAACATTTCTTTGTGCCTTAATTTAATGTAAATTAAATTACTTACTCATTTAAAAATAAATTTTTATTTAGTTATAAGTTAAGCCACAGCGCATTGGATTTTTTGAGAGAGACGAAATTGGGACCATTTTTTTCTGTTGCTATATATAGATACTTTAAAAAAAAACAATTTTTCGCATTGTTAAAAAAATTTGTACAATATTTGCCTATGTTTCTATGTGCGTGGGTAGTAAGTCTATGTAAAATCCAAATTTGGTAGGTTTTCACTGAAAATTACAACATTTATATCCTAAAAGTTTCTGGGGGGACGAAAATAGGGCACCTTACCTTATGTTGATAGACACATTTCATTGTTGCTCTTTTAAAATGCTTGTTCAAAGTTTAATTTTAATTTTTCGATTTATAGAATCTCGTATTTATTTTCTATTTTCTCTACGAAAACTCTATGACTGATTTATCAAACACTAATATAGATGCTAACTTTTATGCTTTTTAAGTACTGCTAAAATAAAAAATATATATATAACTTGTTTAATCACTGATTTTGGCTATTAAATAAAACAAAATTTATTATTAAATTTCAATGGAAAGAAAAAAGTGTAAACTTTGGCAGCTAAGATAACAGCCAGGTTTTACCCGTCTAGACGGACATACAATACGTGAAAATGATCATTGCTTATTCATCCATCTCCTTAACCCCTTACCCCAACACAAATAAGCCGATTTTGGAATGCCCGACCTGAGTTCGGACAAGAGAAAAATCAGTGTTTCAATTCCGTGAAGCCCGAACTCAGTTCGTCCAATGCATAATATGTAATTTACCATTTTCCTAATAGATGGCGATACTTTACCGCGAAAAGTTCGACAGTTTCGCGCCATTTGTCGGATTTTTGTAATTTTGCAGTTCTTCCCAAATTTCATTCAAACCACATTACCATACTGTAAAGAATTTGTGAAATTCAAAGGAATCCATAGCTGCCAACTCTTCCGCTTTTTTGCACCACAAAAATTTAATAGAAAATTTTCTCTTATTTAATCGGAAGATTACGGCGATCTAAGAAGGTAAAACTTACTATAAAATTTTTGTGGTACAAAAGAGCGTAAGATGTTGGCAGCTATGGGGATCTGAGGGACATGGAATTCATGACAGTTGATATAAATAATAATATTGTTGTATTAGTTTATTATCCTCTTGAGACCCAAGCTCACATTTTTTTGTGCAAATTTTATCATCTTTAGAATTAAGGCTCTTTATGGGGCTAGAAAACTTTATATATATTCATTTATTTTTAAAACTAAAAAATATATAGAGTTTTGGCGTGTCCAATATGATGGACATTGGGTCTTAGTCCTATAAAAACCATATTATTGAATTACATGATTCTGAATGAAAAATTCTTAATTGCAAAATTTTCTTTCATTATAAATGTGTTTTTATTGTTCTTACATTACTTTAAATATTGCACAATTATAGTTTTTTCATTATCAAAGAGAAAAAAGTACTTTTGGATGAGATTTATTTGAAAAGTATAAATCAATTTAGTGATTTTTAACTAGTTTGTTTTAAAAGGAACAAAAAAAAATCTATCACATCAATAAAAGGTTTTTTCGAAATAAAATTATAAATAGTTAGTGGTACGGTTATCACAATTGACATTTGGATGCCAAAAGGAAATTAAAAAGAAATAAAACGCAGTTTATTTATAATCTTAAGCTACATTTTCTGTCATTATAAATGTGCTTTTATCGTTCATACATCACCGGTAAATATTGCAAAAATATATATTTAATATATATATATTATATATTATATATATTTAAATATATATTTAAAATATATATATCACATCAATAAAAGTTTTTTTCTAAAAAAAATTATAAAGCTAGTGGCACGGTTATCACAATTGACATTTGGATGCCAAAGGGAATTAAAAAGAAATAAAATGCAGTTTACTTATACTCTTAAATTATTATCTTCAGTTATATTTTCTTTAAATTTTTATTTCTGTTTAAATTCGATTAAATTAACTAATTTAATTATAAACGACTTACAAACAGTAAAATAATATAAAAAGCTTGCATTTATTTTTTGTAGTTAAACGAATATACAAATACAAGTTTCATTGCATGCTTACTTACTTTACTTACTTTACATGCTTACTTATTTTCTTTTATGCTTATCAAGTAAGATGAGATCGCTACATAGGCGTCAAAAAACAGATTTTTAGCGTCAAGTCCCTATTTCTTTCACTAGAAATTTTGCTGTCATCAGAAGTGTGTTTTTATCGTTTATATATCACTTTCAAATATCACATAAATTCAATTTTTGCATCATCAAATAGAAAAAGTGTATTTTAATTAAGAAACGTGTTGATCAATTTAGTAATAATAATAAAAAAATAATAACATTTTGTTTGTTTTTAACTCTTCTCAACACTAGTAATTTGTTTGTCAGAATAATGATAATAAATAGTGGCAATTGGCAAGTAAATGCCAAAAAGAAATTTAAAAGAAATCAAAATGAGTTTATTTAGAATCTTAAAACGTTATCTTTAATTATAGTTTCTTAAAGTTTTTTTGCTAATTAAATATAATTAATTTATTAATTAAATTATAAATAGTATACTAACAGAAAAATAATACCAAAAATAGTTATGAATAAGAATAAAAATATAATAAAGGCTTAATTATCTATATTTACCAAATGCTGCACACACACACAAAATATATATATATATTTCATTGAAATCCAAAATTTAGCAATGTACTCATTCAGGACATTACATTTTATCGGTAAAATTATACATTTTTAGGATAATATTTAAATATTTTTTTTTATTTATTTAAGAATATATATTATCTACTTCGGTATCTATTATTTGTTTCAATACTGTGTTTATTTTTAAGTAAAAACTAATGTCTCTCTTCAATATACAAAAAGAGTCTAATATGAGTAAAAACAACTGATGAAGACCCAACGTCCAATAGAATAGACATTAAAAAAAAAAAGTTGTTTATTCTCTAAAATATACATTAGATTACATTAACTGCGATGTCATTTCATTCATACAACACTTAACATTAGATGTATGTATCATTAATATCAAAATACTTTTAAAAAATATACAAAATTAGCGTTAAAACTGTCTGCTTACCTTCAAAAGTCTTTCTCTTGTTGCCTGCTACTTTCAAATGATTAAAATACATATTTAGTTGCAATTATTTTATTATTTCGGTGTACAGATAGCAGCAGCAGACTATCTACTATAATGTACAGCAAGTATTTATAAGTTCCAACAGAAATTAAGTATTTTACATAAACTAGTATCCGTCTGGCCGAAATGTCGGAGCATGGAGGCACGTAAACTTAAAAGATATTATTTTAAAAAAATGTTTTATTTTCTAGATTAGTGTTTAATAGTATAAAAGTAAGTTTGAAATAACAATCGTCCATACTTCATTTTAAAGTGTTTAACTCAGTCGCCAGTTGCCTCGGGTAATGCACAAATGCTAATCTGTCCTATCTGTCCTAATCTCCCATACTTCTAATTTAGGTAAAATTGCGAAAATTGTTTCCATTAGAACTTTCTCTAAATGACAAACTGCAGTAAAAATGACATAAGTTGTTTTATGTGATAACACCTTTAGATGAATATTCAGAGCAGTTTTTGACAATGTTAAACTCGAGGATCTATGTATGGTGGCAAGGTATGCAACAGTAAATAACTTCATGAGAATGAGGCTTTTTCTTCTTTCCAATATTTACAAATAGGTTTGATTAAAAAAAATTACAGTTAGAAATGGCTCATGATACTCAATAAAATGAACTATTATGACCTGTGGCAAGCCTCGAGGTTGAAAACGTAGGCCATAGGCAATATCTTTTATCATACTTACGTTTACCAATTCTCACTCCGTTCAGATATTGGTACGTGGCATAATACATAACCCTGCATCCAGCTGCTGAGGAAAGTCTAGACTAAAGTCCAGACGCATGATCATCTTCACTGCATCTTGCTATGTAATCATTGTGATCTGCTAAAATTCTTGTTTATTGGCCCCCGCTTTGATTTAAGAAGTACTTCTTGATTATATTCTTTAGCTTGCTTGGTTTTGAGAAAAATACATATGGCACCTTCAAATCATTCAAGTTGTTAGCTGAAAGCAGTATATCTTTGCGTCGTTGCATAAGGGGTGAGAGGTAGTCAAAAACTGGAATCACGTAAAGTGAGTTCAGAGTCTTTCGGAACTGTGTCTGCTGATCGTCGTTTTGTCTCAATCAGTTTGTTAATGTGAAACATTTTTTAAAAGCTCTAAGCATTTTTTTGTCCGCGAAGAATCAAAATGACTTTTAAAGAATGTCTCTTATATAGAGGGATGTCTTTTACGCGATGTAACTACCTAATACGCCCAAGGATTTAAACAAATAAGCCTCTAAAAGGCTAAATGCTATCAATTTTACCTTCGCGACATCTTTGTTCAAGGTCAGCCATAAGACGACATCCTATCATTGGAAATTCGTCAATAATGAGAAATAACACTGTATCCATTCTGAGCTGTAGATTTATTGCTGACTTCTTAAATTAGCAAACTATTTAAAACACGTTGGTTCTTTAAGTACTGAGTAAGTTATCTTGTCTTTGACATTAATGCAGCAGTACCTGTTAGTGCCAAAATAATGATAGCTTCTGATCCTAAAAGCTCTATGATTGTTTTACTAATTTTTTTGATTTTTGTACATTTTACAGCTCTTTCTTTTCCAATAATAAAAGTTGATTTAGAGAAATTTGTAATCTTTGTTTGCAAAGACAAAAGTTGTTCAGTGCATACTGAAGGCAGCATAATTTGTTGTTCTTTAGAATAATTCAGAAATGTTAAAAGTAAAGAGAAACCACTGGATAAGAGAATATACGGTAAAGATAAGAATTACCCCCGGATGTATTTGAGAGATTTTGCTTTTTAATTTAGCTCCGATCTTTGAGAACTTGATCCATCGAGTTAGCGGCTGAAAACTTCAAAGCTCCTTCAAAGACTTGCTTGTCTGGCACAGCCCACACTTATTTAATATGGCAACAAGTAAAGGTTTGTAACACATATGTAACACACACTCGTTCATAGATAGTCTGCTATACTCCTCTATCAAACTTGATACCTTTATTCATCTGAGTTGTTGTTATATCGGTATCCTGAAAATATTCGGAAGCATCTGGGTTATTTTTATGTGACTTTTCCACGTAGAATTAAGCTGAATAACTCTATACATTTGAATTACTTTCTTTTAACCGTCATTTTCGAAACTTCTGTGTGTAACGTTGCTCATATAAAATAGGTATGTTTCTTAAAATGTACTCTAAATCTAGGCAACAGATTAAAAAAAAAAAAAAAAAAAAAAAAAAAAAGCAATTTATCAAATTACAACGACCATTTGGAAAATGATTTTTTCGAAGACCAAAATTTAAGACATAAAAAATCGCACGGAGTTGATCATACATTACGTACGCCATGAATTAAACATTAATAGTGTTATGACACGTAAAAATTCCAAGCGACAAAAATCGCCTGCGACTCGTACGTGTTATCCACTTGAAACTTATGTATTATCCAAGCATTTCATTGGCTGTTCGGGAAAAGGCTTTTCCATCGTCAGATTTCCAAGAAATCTGACGACTCCTTTTAAAGGAAATTTCATTCTTAAACTTCTAAACATCCCACAATATTATTTTTTACACCATCGCATAGAGAAAAAAACTTACTTTTAAATGCAATTTGTTTGAAAGCTGTATCTCAATTTGTTTCAGAGTTATTAATTTTTTTTTTTTGTAGTTTTTATTACTTTTTTGTCATAGTGGCAACAGAAGGTATGCATCTCTGTTGAAAGTAAAGGGAAATACAGATTACTGTATAGACCAATCAGAAAACGAATGAAGTGCGGATTAAACCAATAAAAACCTTAAGATATGCTTTTGATTTTCCATCCTGACGAGAACAATAACCATTTTTCCAAATGGTTAAAAAAATCAGGGATTGATTTATGACTTTTAGTGAATATGATTTCTCACGAATTATCTTTCATTGTTGTATCCATTTCTCCGATCATAAGCATAAGCGATCATAGTCATATACATTAACGTCGCATTTATCGCTAAGCTTCGCGACATTTGGACGAAATATCGCCAAATTTGGTGACCAAAAATATGTCGTCAAAAATTAAGCCAATTTGGCTGTATCTGACTAATTTGGCGAAATTTCCATTGAAATTCAGTACTGATTATTCTTCTCTAACCGGGTTCTTCGCATTTTAACTTCCTGTTTGACAGTAAAATTAGCTAAAATCTTAAAACCAAGAAATAGGGAAGCTACCCTTTCCAACCCGTACAGGAATTTTTTATTTTGTAATCTACATATTTCTGTTTTCTAGTGTACATTTTCACAAAAAAAAAAAATACTTATCTCATTTACTTCAGAATGTTCACTTGCATTTTAGTTCAAATATATTCACTTACCATGAATTGAAAAAAAAATTGAGTAATCTTCAGTAATTGGGACCGCTACCAAATTGTTAAATTTGCGCATCAAACAATGCCCAGTAAATTATGAAATTGTCTATAAACCCGATTACGAAAATTTCCCAATAGAAACATACATTCTTCTGAATACAAATATACATGCATAAGAATACATACATATAAGTAATGCATTCATGACATTATATTTTTCTCGATTTCTTTGAGTATCACTCGTAGCCATTCGACTAATGCCCAAAATCGTATTTCCCGTATTTGATTTTCTTTTCGTTTCTCATAATTTAAAATTCAAAATGAATTGCATCGATTTGGAAGCTTACAAAGAATGAAAAGTTCGGAAAAAAAAAATAGTGGTTGTTACATACGTAGAATGTAACACTTCTGAAAGTGTGTGTGTGTGTGGGGGGGGGGGGGGTCAATCTATATCTCAGGTCACCAATGTATGAACATCCACTTCAACATTCGACTCCATAATGATCCGTATGAGGTTAAAATGCATAATTTACAGCAATGGAGCTAATGTTTTTGACGAAAGAAATTGTTTAAAAACGAACTTTGTTTAAAAACCAACTCATACATAGGTTAGTACTTAGTCTCTTAAAACAAATATTATTTTTAACTTAAAGTTACCAAAACATTAATTCCATACACTTCGACTGTTCAAAATATTAAAAAATTAAACTGTATTATGTATTATACCTAATCAAGATATGTAATTTTGATGAAATTACCCATTGAAGCTGTTATGTTTAAAAGGCACAGATGTCATATACCCCATATTGGCCATATACCACACATGTCGCCCCATATTGGCACGACTTTTTTCCCACGCCAATTCGGCAAAAACTTCAACAGCATTATCAATAACATCCGCGTTACCATATCAAGCAAAATAGCGACACTTTGGCGCCAGTTAAGTACCCGTTGCGTATATGACATTGGCGTCAGAAACATAAGTATTTTATTAAAACATGACGTCATTTTCTTTTCAATTTTTTCAGAAAGTTTATTTTGAATTTTATGAGAAAATGGCATCAATAAAGATAAGCAAACCTTATTATTTTTCCTTTCTTTACAACAATGGAAGTATCCAATTGCTACCATTTTCAAACAAATTCATAGAAATTTTTAAATTTTTAAATTTGAGAATAAAAATGGGAATATTTAAAAAAATAGCTAGTGCGGGAAAATCTACAAAGAAACAGCTTTCATTAAAAAAGAGTTATTAAAATTGGTGCAAAAAAAAGCCCAAGGTACATAACTAAAAAAAGAAAGCCTTATCTTTCAAATATATAGAATTAAACTCGCAATGTTATCTCTATGGGAAAATTTTGAGCCGACATTTCAGGCTGTTAGGGTTGACGAATATTTATGATTTTCAATACGCGCAGAGATTTTCGCACTACCAACGTCCAGCTCATTTTTTGTGTCGATGCGTCAAATATTTTGGACGGTATCGTGTTAACAATAAGTGTAATTTTTGCAGGGAAGCCGGAGCTGTGCTCCGACAAAAATAAAAATGTCCAATAGAACGGACACGGGGTCTCAAGAGGTTATAGTTATCTTGAAAATTGTCATTTGATTTATTTTGATACAATTCGAGCAAAAATTACTGTAATCCGTTAACATTTCCCATATATGTGAAAATATTGAATATAGTAGTTATTTCGTTTTTTTTTTTCTGTTTTTTTTTTTTTTTTTTTTTTTTTTTTTTTTTTTTTTATATTTTGATGATAATAGCGAACAAAAGTAAAGAGATTTTTTTTTTTCATTTTTGTCACGTTTTTCTCAAATATATTCCACAGGCAAGAGGTTAATCATTATACAGGAAAAATGATTGAAAAAAATACTGTTTCTAATCCTGCCTACCTTCGATACCATCGCATTAAAGTTTTAAAATGTATAGGTAATAAAAACAATAGAAAGAAGACATAAAAAGTGGTGGTTGTGGATTTTATTTTTACTATTGATCTACTATTTACAATTCTATATTTCTGTCTGATTTAAATGAAAATCTGTTAACTTTCAATTATGAATTTATTTAAACAATCATATTAAATAGGAAAGAACATGAAAATTTGAAGGGTCCTTTAAAAACTATATTTCTGAATATGTTTGAATTATAAAATTGATAACTGTTTTTGAACTTATGTTTTATGGAGTCTCTTTTTCATTTAAAGAATATTCTTTCTTGCAATTTTCAAATCAGGAAGCAGATATTTTCATATGAACAAACTCTTGGCTTCCTTTATTACTCCTTCATCCTAGGGACACAAGAAAACCGACTGAAGAACTTTCTCAGCTTTCTGAATCTCTTTTTCTTCTTTTTAGATATTTTAGATGTTACATTAGTTGGTTTTCCTTCAGCTACATTGCCATTTAATGACATACTCTTTCGTTCTGTTTCAGCTGAATTGGTCTCTAACTGCATACAAACTCGTTCTTTACCGGCCTTATTTGCCGTTAACTGCATATTAGATGGCACTTCCTCAGCTATATTTTCCGTTGAATGGATATGAACCGATGCTTCTTCTTCGATATTGGACTCTAATTTTAAAATTTGCTTATCTTTAGGTTCACTTTCCGTTCTTAACATACCCATGGCTTCTTCTTCAATAAGTGACCTAAGAGCTGCAGTTGTCAACGGATATGGCAGTTTTTCGAAAATAGTGGGTAGATATCCAACATTTGGAACTTTAAGGATTTTGGAATGTCCATGTGGACGACCTCTGTTTAAAGCAGCTACGTAAAGGTCTTCTTTCTTCTGCAAGTCACGCTCTTCTTCATCATACTCTTTTCGATAACTGGATTTAAACTGTGCTTGATTTCTTACAGGATTCAGTTTGGAGTTTCTGTTTTCTACGCGGATTCGAATATTTTTATGAGTTTTCTCTAAAATTTTCTTAAATGTCCTAGATGATTTCGAAACAGTATTAAGTCTATTATAAGGTAACTCGTTCTCACACAACACACCTGGTCCAGCTGTGGTGACAATCGCTGGACTCAAACTACTTTGAAAAGCGTCATCATATGTCTGATGAAACTCGGCAAAGAAAAATCGCCTGAGAAACTTATAAAATAAGTAACTCAAGATAATAACAACCAAGAACAGAAAATTCGCCATTCTCAGATGAGGGTCAGTAATTAGACTAAAGAAATACGCTAAAAATTAAAGTTATTTCACTGTTGAAACAATGCATGCATTGTTGGTTACCAAGACAATTGTTGATTAAATGCATTGTGTAAATTGTTGATTACGATATTATGTGCATTGTTGACAAACTAATTGTTCAAAGAATTTCATGCTCATATTGCTTTTAGAATTCTGTGATATCGTACAAAATTAAAAAATCATTGTTAAATTAAATGAACTTCATAAAAATGTTATCATAATATTTAAATTGTTTAATCATACATCCTGCTTTGATACTACATTTTATTTACATTATGTAACCACAGAATTCTTAAGAAATATGTGTTTGAAATTCTTTCAACAATTAGCATGCAACAAAGCACATGATTACATATTCAATAATGCCCACAATCCACGTAATAACAATGGTTTTGTTAGCCAACAATGCATACATTGTTACAACAATGAAATAACGTTAATTTTTAATGTATTTCTTCAGTCTAATTACTGACCCTAATCTGAGAATGGCGAATTTTCTGTTCTTGGGTGTTATAATCTTGAGTTACTTTTTTTACAAGTTTCTCAGTCGATTTTTCTTTGCCGAGTTTCATCAGACATATGATGACACTTTTCAAAGTAGTTTGAGTCCAGAAATTGTCATCAAAGCTGGACCAGGTGAGTTGTGTGAGAACGAGTTACATTACAATAGACTTAATACTGTTTCGAAATCATCTACGCCATTTAAGAAATTTTTAGAGAAAACTCCTAAATATACTGGAATCAGTGAAAAAAATAGAAACTCCAAACCGAATCCTGTAAGAAATCAAGCACAGTTTAAATCAAGTTATCGAAAAGATTATGATGAAGAAGAGCAAGACTTAAAGAAGAAAGAAAACCTTTACGTAGCTGCTTTAAACAGAGGTCGTCCAAATGGACATCCCAAAATCCTTAAAGTTCCGAATGTTGGATATCTACCCTCTATTTTCGAAAAACTGCCATATCCGGTGACAACTGCAGCTCTTAGGTCACTTAGTGAAGAAGAAGCCTTCGGTATGTTAAAAACGGAAAATGAACCTGAAGAAAAGCAAATTTTTAAATTAGAATCCAATATAGAAGAAGAGGCATCGGTTCATAACCGTTCACCAGAAAATAAAACTGTGGAAGGGCCATCTAACATGCAGTTAACAGCAAATAAGGTCGAAAATGAACCAGATTATATGCAGTTCGAAGTCAAGTCAGCTGAAACAAAACCAGCTAATATGCAGTTAGGGAAAAATATAGCTGAAGAAGAACTAATTAATGTAACATCAAAAATGTCTAAAAAGAAGAAAAAGAGGTTCAGAAAGCTGCGAAAGTTCTTCAGTCGTTTTTCTTGTGTCCCTAGATTAAAGAAGGACGAATAGAAGCCAAGAGTTTTTTACGTGAAGATATCTGCTTCATAACTTCAAAATAATAAGAATTAATATTCTTTAAATCATAAAAGTCTCCATAAAACACAAGTTTTAAAACAATTATCAATCAATTAACAGTTTCTAATATGAAACATTCAGAAATATAGTTTTAAAATGTTTAAGAAAATTCACAGTTGAAAGTTGACAGATTTTCATTTAAATCAGATTGAAATATCGAAGTGTAAACAGCAGATCAATAGTAAAAATAAAAATAAAACCCACAACCATCGCTTCTCATGTCTTTTTTTAATTGTTTTTAATACCCACATATTTTAAAGCTTTAATTATACGTTACTGAATATAACAAGAATTAGAAATGGTATTTCCTGAAATCATTTTTCCTGTGTAGAAATATTAAGGAGATGGGTGAATATGCTTTGATTATATTATCTATCCGTCTACACGGGCGAAACCTGGCTATTGTCGTAGCTACCACTTTTTACGCTTTTTTCATGCCATTAAAATTTAATAGTAAAATTTGTGTTATTTAATAGCCAACATCAGTGATTAAACAAGCTAAAATTCTGTTAAATTTTAACGCTAAGAAAAAAGCGTAAATGTTCGAGGATAAAATATAAAATAGATGTGAGCTTACGTAAAAGGAAAATATAAAATTAAAAATTTTCACAGAGCAACAATTAAACGCGTGTATAAGCATGCCTTTTTATACTTGTATGCAGAGCCTGACTGAAGCATCGGCCAACTGTGCTACGGCACTGCAGTAAATTTGGTATGCAATCATTATAAATCTGATAATTTAAATTTCTTTTGAATTTGTACGGAATGTAATAAATATTTTGTACTTTTAGAATAGAAGAAGATTAAATATATATTTATTTATTTAAGGAGAAGGCGAATGAATACCAGGAAATTAATATCTCTATTTTGGCTGGATCGGGACTTACTTGTATGAATTATTAGTATAAATGAAAGAAAAATCACATAAATTACAATTATTTAATTTAAAAACACAACTAATTTAATTAAATTACTATAATAATCAATGACTTCTACGAACTCTCATAAAAAATACTTTTATTTTTCAAAATGGTACGCGCCGACAATTCCGGAGCAGGCTAGCTTTGAATAACAGAAGGGGGAAATATTTATGATTTTTTTTTTTTATACGCCTTTCGAAGCCCCAAATAGTTTAACCATTCGAAATACTGAAAATAAAAACAACCCACCGAGTTATTGCACTTTTACCTCTGTAACATGATTAAAAAATACGAATATTAAGACCTTTAAAAAAGTTCCTTTGAAATGTCGTTTTTCGCGTTTTTGTTTTCTCCCCTTTTTCGCAATCCGTATTGCCTCGACCGTTCAAACTAGACCGAAAACTTAAAAGTACCAGGCCATATCTACATAATATTTGCTCTGTAATTGTACAATCGGTTTAAAAAACTAGTTGGATGTGCCAATCCCAAAACTTTCTTCTCTCTTATACATCTTAATATTTCAAAACCTAGTTACACATGTTAATACTTCAATATTATTAGTTCAATACTATACCAACTTTGATTTTCATCTTAAATTTCTGCTCCAATCAATTAACACTAGAACCGCCGGAAATTTTACTGAAGTGTTATAAAAATATTTTACACCGGAAATTTTAATTGAAACTACTTAACATATTTATTTAACTTATTTCTCCGAGGTACATTTTAAACTTAGTTTCGAAAGAAATTTCTGGTAATAATCAAAATACTTTTATTTGTTAGCGGTTAAAATGACCGCTACAGCGGTTCTAGTGTTAAACGGACTAAAAACGAGTTAATCTATATCATGATATTTGCTAAAATTATTAATTTTTCATTATTCCTTATTCCTTAAACTTTTCCTGTTGTTATCAGGTGTTTGCGAATAGCCGGCTTAGCAGAAAGCGAGTTCCCGCCACTGCACGAGCCGGCGATGCACAATAGAACAACGAAAAATCAAGAAAAGTATACAAAAATCGCTATCTACCGCGCAATATTTCCAAATTCAAGGAGGAGCTGTTGGCCAAAGCCAAAAACATGCACAAAAATTTTGGTCCAATTGTATGCACAATTTTATACACTGTTCGATGGTACAGGAATGAAAATGGCACAGGGATCGCAATTATAGCGTCCTCTTCTGGCGGAATTTTTTCAAGTTCAGGGAGGACTTGCTTGCCATAGCCAGAAACATACACAAAAAATCTGGTTCAATTATATGCATAACTTCATACACTTTCGATGTTACAATATTCAAAATGGTACAAAAATCGAAGAAAAATCGCTATTACAGCGCCCCCTACCGGCGATTTTTTTTTTACAAATTAAGGGAGGACCTCCTTGCCATAGCCAAGAACTTAAAAAAAAATTTTGGTTCAACTCTATGCATAACTTCATACACTTTTCGATGGTACAATATTCAAAATCGCTATTACCGCGTCCCCTACCGGCAAATTTTTCAAAATTCAGGGAGGGCCTACTTGCCATATCCAAAAACTTAAAATAAAAATTTGGTTCAATTCTATGCATAACTTCATACATTTTTAGATGGTACAATATTCAAAATCGCACAAAAATCACTATTACAGCGACCCCCTACCAGCGAATTATTTCAAAAGTCAGGGAGGATCTGCTTGCCATAGCCAAAAACTTAAAATAAAAATTTGATTCAATTCTATGCATAACTTCATACACTTTTGGATGGTACAATATTAAAAATTGCTATTACAGCGCCCCCTACCGGCGATTTTTTTCCAAATTCAGGAAGGACCTCCTTGCCATAGCCAAAAACTTAAAATAAAAATTTGTTTCAATTCTATGCATAACTTAATACATTTTTAGATGGTACAATATTCAAAATCGCACAAAATTCGCTATTACAGCGCCCCCTACCAGCGAATTTTTTCCAAATTCAGGAAGGACCTGCTTGCCATAGCCAAAAACTTAAAATAAAAGTTTGGTTCAATTCTATGTAAAACTTCATACACTTTTTGATGGTACAATGGCGACAGACAGACGGACAGACAGACATTTTTTATAAACATGTTTTTTGGGATCTCTGACCCCTAAAACGTGTAAATCCGTCGAAAACCGGAAGTCGAAAAAATTTCGAGTGCAATACTTTCTTCTATTGAAGATAGAAGAAAGTAAAAATAGGATAATATTAAACTTTTGAAAAAGACTCTTCTCGAATGGCCGGTTTAAAAATCTGCAACTGCTCCATAAATGAAATTATGAAAAAAAGGGAAACAACGAGACTACATCTATGTTCATTATTATTTTTAACGGTGGTATTAATTTTAAAAATATATTAATACTGATCCTTTCAAAAAGCATTCTTTTCTCGAAAGTCCCTTTTCGCTTTTTGTTTCTACTTCCCATGGGTTTAACATTAAAGTCAAAACCCAACAGAAAACCGATCCGAAGCTGAAACATTTAAAATAAACCTAATCAGCAACGAACAAAATTGGTATCAACCAGAGGTGTAGTCGTAAAAAAAAGGAGAGGGCATACACTCTAAGCAGAGGTATACGCTCAAGTCAGAGGGTATACTCTACAGTGTAGGGTCAGGTGGGGGAAAGTGGTGGTAAAATCAAGCTTTTTTTAGAAAGGGCCCTAAAATCAAACTATTAAATTTATTTTAATGAAACTTTTGATGCATTTTCTATACATTGGATTCATATAGATTAAACATGAAGCATAACCACTCAATTTTATTCAATTGTTTTCTGACAGTGATACATTTAAAAGAGCATGTTTTGATACCACCACTTTACCCCATGGTGGGGGAAAGTGGGGGTAGTTCCAAAATTAGTGTATATTTAAATAAAAATGTGTAAATATTGTTTTTTAAATAAAAATACACTGAAATAAATGTATCTTAATTATTTTTAAAGGTACAAATGCACAAACAAAAATATTTTTCAGATATTATTTAATTAAAGAAATAATGTCCATGGCTATCAAAATTAGGTTCACTTAGTATGTAGCATATATTGCTGAACTCTATATAATCTTCACCACCAAATAGCAAGAAAAGTCTAATAGTTCCCCAATGGTGACTTATTCAAATGCTTTATGTGATATAATGTATTAATTTTTATCACTTGGGCGATTATTTTAGCTGATCGACTTTTTGACGGTATGCAATGAGCATAAACAAGATAGTTTGTAAACATTAAATTTGTTTCCAGTTTCTAAAACTAAAATAAGAATAATTGCCATAATCTCAATATATGTCTCTAAAAAAGAATTAACAAAATATCTTAATTTAAATAGAAAATAGGTTTTTTTCAATATACCCCCACTTTACTCCATGGGCCCACTTTCCCCCACCTGACCCTATGTAAAAAATAACTTTTAATTTAATTGTATTATCATATTAAGATTAAAATTTATAAATAAAGCCTATTTTTTTTAGATTAATAATTTTATTACAGCCCATTTTTAAAAATTAATCACATCTACAGTCTAAAATTGAATCATCATACAACATTGAGCTAAGCCTAACTATACCACCACTTTCCCCCACCTCAGAAAAAAAATCATAAAAAATTGAAATAATAAAATAATTCTTACCTTGATGCATGAATCTGTTTTTAAGAAGTTCTTCTACAGAAATGTATCAAAATATACTAATTTTTTCAAGTGAGAAAGGATCAAGAACAAAGTTTATCAATACCATCTGTTAAGAACAAACTGCACATATATGTAAACAAGAAGATAAACAACAGTAAACTTGTTGCCAGATTTACAAATCTTAATAGAAATATTTGTCACAAACTCCAATTATATATTAATTGAAAAAAAAGTAAAAATATGTACATTTATTGTGAAAAAAGTGCATTTTTTTAGATTACCACCACTTTCCCCCATCCCACCACTTTCCCCCACCTGACCCTATATACTATAGCTTTTTTGAGAAACAAAGGGTATACGGTGTTCCTTTAAAAAAATCCAGAAGGTATACGGCGTATACCACCGTATACCCTCCACTACATCCCTGGTATCATCCTGACCTGAAATGAATCGCGAGTCGAGAAAATTCGGGTTACTTGATTCGGTACCTGTCTGTATCTCCGTGCAGTCGTCTGCCAGAGTACATCCAGTAAAGAAACACCTAACTAGAATCCTTCATCGGTCGAGCAACCCGATTTTACCTGCCCAATGATTCTGGTCGGGTCAGCTTCTATTTTCTCAATGCGGTTGTCGGGTAGACTTTAAGGGATCTCAGAACTCTTAAAATTGGAAAAAAAATTATAAAAAAAAGACCATTTTCAACATCTAATATCTTAACATGTATATGATTTTAAAACACAATTTTTATTGGGATGAAAGATATAAGTATGTTCTTTCATTTCATGTATTTAAAAAATTGCATTATCCAGAATTATTATTTATAGGGGGTTCCAAACTGTCAGACGTTTGTCGAGCAGAAAATTGGTATAACATCACACGCGCACGATTACAAAATAAATTTTGCAACTAGACTGAAAATTTTGCTGCCTAATTATACTTCGGATTATAATAATTACTCTGAACCTAAATAAATTTGTATTTAAAGCATTTTTATATTTTTAATACAAAGTTATATTTAGCTAATACAAAATTTTGAAAATTCCAATAGTATAATCACCTAAAATATTTTTTTTTTTTTTTTGAACAATAAAAAGGAAATTTTAGGTTCACATTATACAGAATAACATGAAACATACATGGAAAGAACGATTTTGTTAAAACAATAAAAAAATAGTTGTTTCAACCAAATTTTTTGTATACTATTTCCCCGGCTAAACGTTTGGTTGGATTTACCAAATTATATTGTTAATTTTGTTTTGTTACCGTAACTAAAATAGATTTGGTACTTCCGACCAAATCTATTTGGTTAATAGTTGTCGTAACCAAATAGATTTGGCTACAAGGACCAAAATGAATTTATTTCTTTTAACCAAATCTATTTGATTAAAAGTTATCCTAACCAAATGAATTTGTTTTGAAAGAACCATAGCAATTTGTTTATTGCAGCCATATCATTTTTGTTAATAGTTATCCTAACCAAATGGATTTTGTTAGGATAACTATATCAAGCTATTAAAAAATTTTGGTTTTCACTATAATATGCAAATAAATTCGTTCCTACAACTATTTTCCAAATAATTTACTTCATACTTTTTTTTAGCTCCATATTTTCTAGTTAATTGCTTCAGAATTTGTTTATTCGCAAACATTCATAATAAAAATATAATTCGTAGATTTAAGGTATCCGCCTACGTTTAAAACGTCAATTTCGATGAAAATTCGCCATTTTTTTTTAATTTGATTTTCTTATAGAATGAACATTTCTGTTTCTAAATCTGTTTTTATTTTTCCTGTACGCCTATTAGAAATGAAATTAGAGCCCTCTAAAAAAAAGCAGACGACGTTAATTTATACCGGAAGTGGATCGAAAATTGAGGTTTATTAAACTGTTTTCGCGCATTTTCTAGGTTTTAAATTTAATATTATATTTTAGCTGCATCTATAGCATTGCCTCAAAGTTTTAATTTTTTCTTTTACTACTTTATTAAGTTAAAATTGGCAACAGCTTCAACCTCGCATCTTGTTTACATTTTTTGAAACGTTTTTATCGGAAAAGGTAAACGATTATTGCTCTAATTCAAACTTTTATTATCCTATAACAATAAATTTTTTGTGTAGGTTTTTGATAATGTATAGAGTGTAATGAACTAAAGAATTAGCTCTAAGTGACTTATTTGTTGATATATAGCTATTTTTATGAAGAATTACACATAAAATTACTGAAATTTTCTATGTAATTGTATATAGTCAGCTGTATCTCTTTTAGATTTTCATACATTGACTAGTTTTTAGTTCATTACACTCAAGAGGGTCTAATATGCATATTTTGAAAAAATATTTGTGTTATTATGTATTTTTTTTTTTTTTTTTTTTTTTTTTTAGAGCCGGAGCCATTTTCATTAAAAAAATGCTAAAAAATGACCAAAATTCTTCAAAATTTTTAAAAAATGCATAAATATTTTATATATTTTCATTATTTTTCTTATTTTGTATTAGATTATACCTAAAAGTGACCAAAAAGTACCAAAATTACAGTTTAATTTTAAAAATGGCTTTTTAAATAGTCAGATAGCAATAAATATTAACTTAACGACTTACAATAGCAAATTTGAAAATACTCCAAAAAGAATTAAATGCATAAAAATATAGAAATATGTGTAAAATAAGTAAGTAGAAGGCTAAAGTTATAAATTTAATGGTTTTTAAAGTGTTTATTTCATTTAAAAAGTTCTTTTAAACTTATATGAAAACTTTAAATGCGTTTTCTGCAAAATTAGATTTTCATCGGAAAAGGTAAACGACTATTGCTCTAACTCAAAATTTTATTATCCTATAACCATGAATTTTTTTGTGTAGCTTTTTGAGATTCCTTCCTCTTTCGCCGAAAAATCTCCCCAGTGTCCTGATTCTGCCCTTCTCGGAACGGGTTACTTTCTCGTAATGCGCCAACGAAGTGATATTTTCCAATTCTGCCCCTAACGTGTTGGAATTATTTCCCATTCACTGGGGTTGCTTCGTCGTAATTCATCCCGACTGCAATCAGCAGCCGGAAAGCATTACTTGGGTCGGTTTAAGATGGCGTCTCTGTATATCAAGAGATATGCATCTCTTGTAAATGAGGATAGATAGACCTAATTTTTGTTAAATGTATATTCGCATTGTACTATTGTTACTATTAGTATTCAGTTTTGTTAGGTTCATTACTAGAAATAGTTTTACCTTAAATTAAATGTAAATTAATTGTGGGAGAAGCATAGTTTTTCAATTATTTGCCTAATACAGCTTGTATTTTAAAACTTATATTAAAAAAAAAAAAAAAAAAAAAAAAAAAAAAAAAAAAAAATCTTTATGCTAAAATATATTTTTGAGGTTAAAACTTATTGCACTAATCCAAAAGTGCAATTACAAATAATTTTTGCTTAAATAATCCCTTGATTTTGATCTAAACAATAAAAAATATATAATAATGTATATATACATAATGTAGAATATATAATGTTATAATATATAATGTAACATAATTATGAGTGAAACTTAATTTTCCAATTATTTAGCTGATAGAGCTTGTCTTTTAAAGCTTGTATTCAAAATAATAATAATAATAATAATCCTAAATAATGCATTTGAGAAGATTAAAACTTATTGTACTAATCCAAAAATGTAATTACAAATATTTTTTGTATAAATAATTTCTTGATTTTACTCTAAATAATAATAAATATTATATCATTGTAAATGTAAGATAATCACGACTGAAGCATAATTTTTGAATTATATTTGACTGATATAGCTGGTATTTTAAAGCTCGTATTAAAAAAAAAAAAAAAAAAAAAAAAAAAAAAAAAAAAAAAAAAAAACCTTTATGCTGAAATATATTTTTGAGAAGATTAAAACTTGATGTAATCCAAAAGTATAATTACAAATAGTTTTGCTTAAATCCGTTTATTTTATTCTAATAATAAAAATTAAAATATAAATGTAAAATAATTATGAGAAAGCATAAAGTTTCAATTAATTGGCCTAGAGATTTACCATAGCTTGTATTTTAAAACTTGTATACATAAAAAAAAAGCTTGTATTAAAAAAGTTAGTATAATAAAGTGTAATTACATTAAAAAAAAAAAAAAACCTGCATGGTAAAATATATTTTTGAGAAGATTAAAACTTGCTGTAATAATTCAAGAGAGTATTTACAAATAGTTTTTGTTTAAATAATTCCTTGATTTTACTTTAAATAGCAATAAAAAATTATGTACCGTATTTTATGGAAGAAACGCCGCACCCGTCGTAAACGCCGCACTCCTCAAATTGGCCTGAATACGCTTAAAAATATCGTAAACGCCGCACCCGTTGTAAACGCCGCATCCATCGGAACGCAACTTTTGTCGACAGCCTCACATTGACCTAATTTTAATCAAAGCTTTCTGAGCAGTGTAGGATGCCTCGTTCTTAATATCTTAAGATGTGTATAGTTTTATTTAAAATATTTCAATCCGATTTTAAGTATTTTTATGAATTTTTAAATTAAGGAAACTCAGTTGGTATTTAAAGAACATCGTAAACGCAGCACTTAGAAAAAAATTAACTTTTAATCTCGTAAACGCCGCGGCGTTTCTTCCATAAAATACGGTAATTGTAAAATAATTATGAGTATGCATTATTTTTCAATTATTTGGCTGATACAGCTTGTATTTTAAAACTTGTAAAAAAAAAAAAAAAAAAAAAAAAAAAAAAAAAAAGAAAAAAAGAAAAAGAAAAAGAAAGCTTGTATTGAAAAAATTAGTTTAATAAAGCGTACTCACATAAAAAAAAGACTTTATGATAAATATATATTTGAATTAATACAGTAAGTTTTAATCTTCACAAAAGAGTAATTACAAATAGTTTTTGTTTAAATAATCCCTCGATTTTAATCTAAATATTAATAAAAAATTATATACCGTATATACTCGCGCATAAGTCGACCCCCCCCCCCCTCCTCCCAATTCTTAAGCAAAATTTTGAAAAAAATTGAATTTCCGTGTATAAGTGGAACCACATTTCTGGTAGCATGTTGAAAAATAATTTGTAATCGAGGATAGAAAAATTTAAAAAATTTTTCATTAAATTAGTAATTTTTTTACGTTTCTAATCAGATTTTTTTTTTAATTCAACGTTTTAAACCTGTATAATTATATATAACCGAAGAAGCTTAAACTATTTTGAAACCTATTCACATCAATTCAGTTATACTTAAAAAGATAAAATTCTTTCAAAAATCCATTCAGGCATTATTTACAAGTAAACAACTTCTTAGACTGCTAAAATATAGTACTTCTTTGTATTATAGGAATTTTAACCTTTAACTGATGGACTAAAATTTGTCACACAACTGATGTGATCCGGTCTCTCAGACCCCTCGAATAAAATGAATAAAAAAAATAACTCAAATGGTTGAATTAATTAAATTTTGTCCTAACAATATCGTTGTACTTCTCTTAGGAGCATGTGAATTAAATTGCATCCAAAAAGTATTTTATTCATATTATTTAACTTCCGTACAGAAAAGTAAAAAGCTGTAAAAGTGTTTACAGCTGGGAGTCGCGGGGTCTGGGAGACCGAGTGACATCAGTTAAAGGCTAAGAAAGATATCTAGAAGCATTCTAAAGTTGGATTCTTTTTAAAAAGGGGATTAAAATGCTGAAAGGAATATATTGAAGGGTTTTTTCTCCCACGAGAAAATGGGTGGAAAACAATTACAGGGACATTGAGCTTTGTTTGTCAGTCACTTGGAAATGACCATTGTCCGCTTTTATCTCTCATGTAATTACTTAAAAGACTGAAAAAAAAACAATCGCAGTAGTCTGTGATTTTTTTTTTTTTTTTTTTTTTTTTTTTTTTACTTTCTCGTGTATAAGTCGATCCCCCATTTTCAACGCCCAAATTTTGTCTAAAATTCTTCGACTTATACACGAGTATATAAGGTAATTGTGAATGTAAAATAATTATTATGCGTGAAACATAAATTTTCAATTATTTGGCTGATATAATTTGTATTTTAAAGCTTATATTGAAAAAAAAAAAAAAAAACTTCATGCTAAAATATAATTTTATAATTTTTAGAAGATTAAAAATTGTACTAATTTAAAAGTGTAATTGCAAAAAGCTTTTGTTTAAATAATCCCTTAATTTTACTCTAAGTAATATTAAAAATTATATAATTATATCAAAACTTCGTAAAGATTATTTATAACTTACCACCTATTAAAACTTTACACACTGTTTATAGCGATATTATATAATTCACTTTATATTAATCTATAAAAAATCAATATATAATCATAGTGCCAATTAAAGGTCTCTTTTTAAAGGGGTAGCACGTAAACACACATGTTCGTGTTTCAGATAAAGAGACCACATGTGTCCTTGGAAGCGATTGGTCGAAATTCTAGTCGAAACTCGTTGACCTTGTAATTGAGAGGTCAAACGCTGCTCCCCTATTCCGTTTGGGGCAGAATTGGAAATTGTTGAACATCGGTATGGATTACGTGAATCGGAGGTTTCCTACTCGGCTTGTTCCGAGAAGGGCAGAATCAGGACACAGAACCCCCTGCAGTTTATCCTGTCATTCCTCGACATGAATTCCGGATTCGCCGAATGGTCATTAATCAAATAGGTAATTAAGTCCTTCCGTCCGAGTCCGTACTAGTCCGAGAATCATTAAGACGGGGAAATGTAAGGGATCATATAGGAGTCGCATAGTGCCAACGTTCAGTTCTGAATTTCAGCAAGATAAAAAAATTCAAAATAAATACTATTGGCTATGTTCTGGCTAATACCTGTAACGCAAGAATTATATTAAAACTGAACCAAAGTTCGTTTGTAGTTCTAGGCACAAAAACAGATAATCTTAATGTATGCAATACTTTCAACAATACTTTTTAAATAGAAATTTTACTAAAATATGCACAAATTTAGATCCAATCTTAAGTTGTAGATATAATATCTAAATTCGTAAAGATTGCTTGCAAAAACATTAACTAATGTAAAATAAATCTTGTGCGCTTCTTGGCTTTTTTCTTTTTGAGAAAAATATCTTTTTAATCATTGTTTGCAGGGAAAATGACGGACACATTTTTTTAGTCATAACTTACGTAATAACAGAAATATTTCTATGCAAAATCCTTTAAAATACAACAAAATACTATATTGTTCCTTCATATATAATTTTTCGAAAAATCTGATTAAACAGCTCTAAGTCTCTGAAAATTTCAAGGTAATAAGATTTCAATTATTTTGCGGTTAACAAAAAAATGCTTAATTTTCTTTTATAATCAAAAATATTTAAATTACATATACATATATATGTTGGGGTGTCGAGGAATGATTCCTTCCTCTTTCGCCGAAAAATCTCCCCAGAACCCCCTGCAGTTTATCCTGTCATTCCTCGACACCCCAACGAAGGAATGGTGATAAAAAAAGAGGGTAGTGTTAAAAATTAAAATACCTAACAGAGATAAGGAGTCTTTCTTTCTCCTTTAACCACGTATTATTGTATCTTTGCGAATCTGAATGCAATGACAAAAGAAGATGTAAATTTAAATTTTTAATACTCATTTAATACGAAATAATCATTCATAGTTTTTAGTTTTTTCCTCGCGATTTTGTGCCCGTTGTCTTTTTTTTTTTTTTTTTTTTTTTTTTCGAAATTAGAGAACGATTTTCATTTATCCCAGACATCTATTATTTGTTTTCTCTGTTTTTAAATATCATAATAGCCGTTTAAAAAAACATGTTTATTGAGCTGAATCTGATTCAAAAAAGCAAAGGATTTAGATAAGTTGAAGACGCTAATACTGATTTTGGATTTGATTCTTAAAATTTGATAACGTGATTAATTAGTGATTCAAAAAAATCGGTAATTTTTTTTTCTGGTAGTGGGGGGGGCGGGGGGACTCCGAAAATCCTTCGTTGCGCCATTGTTTTAACCTAGTTTGAAAAATTATTTCGTTTGATATTGTTATAAATAAATATTTTTTTCAACAAAATTAATATATAAAAATGAGTAATATGTAAATGATTACTTTTCATCATAGTATCCTGTAAGCGGCATTTCAATGCCGAATATAGGCTCAGTGAAAGTGATATCCTTAACAGTGTATTGGAAAATTAAAAGTATAGTTTGGTTGTGCAAATATATTCTGGAAGAAAAAACCGAAAAATAATTTAAATTGAATCTTAAAACAAACCTATTAAAGTCACATCAAGATATCATTCGAATTTTAATATAAAACTCATTTTAAATTTATGAGAGACTGAATGAAAATATACTGAACGAATGACTGAACGAATAAAGTTTCATACATCTTTTCATGTTGAACATAATTTTTGCATATACGATTACAAATAGAAAAAAAATGATGAAATAAATCATGCATATATCTATTAATTAATAGCATAGCGTCACTCAAGATTTAATATTAGTTTTAAGATCCATCTATAAAAATTTTAGAGCCATAAGATCAAGTGCTGGGTCACAAACTTTTAACCTATTTTGATATTACTAATTTTTTTTTAGGTTAATGATCAAAAGATTTAAAAAAAAAAAAAGTTTTATGCTATTCGATGCCGAATTTAAGAAGATAAAATCGAAAAACTAGCGTTTTCTTCACATTAGAAAGATTCTGTATTTCATAGGTTTTAATCCCGAAACCTATGTGATTTAAAATAGATGAAAACGATGTCACTCTGAAACATTTGTTATGAAACGTTTCCCTTTTATAAACCAAAATGCAAGTTGGCTTTTAAGTCTGTTTTCAAATCTAAACTACCTATTTCTAACACATTTTTCAATTTATTTTGTTAACAAAAATTGTCAAGATCTCTTATGCAGAAATTGTTAATCCAGTTTCATTTTTCGGTAAAGGCAGAATATTTTTTAGTAAATACTGTGAAAAGTGAAAGTTAGTGTTTTGAATCACATTTTAGTTAGCGACAGTGAGAGAAAGGAAAAAAACTGGAGTCTTGTGACAACAATCACTTTTAACACAAGATGTAATTCATTTATTCAAAAATGAAAAAACTTCTCAACCATCTTATAGTCCAGGGGAAATGTACATTTTACCTTGCAAAAGGTCGGGTAGGAGATTTTATTTTTTTAATTTGTTTATACTGAGGCAAGCATGGAAAAACCAAGTTTTCTAACAAAATTTCTTAAGGCTAAATTTTCTGTGGCCAAAAAACAACAAAATTTTGGGACTTTTTTTATTTTTTTTTTTTTTTAAATATCTCTAGACCTGTTGCCATAGCATATTTTTTGTCAATTACAATATTAAAGAAGACAAAATTCTCTACAACTTTCATATTTGCAACTTTTTTATGCACTCAATGGCAAGCGCAGTACACCATTTCAAAAATAGAACATTTTTTTTCAATTTTCTTAAAAAACGTGAAAAACGTTAGTTCTGCCCCGATTATTCACATGTTCCCACGGATTTAATCTTGTATGTCGACTTCTAAAAATTGATAGCAGTAAATTATATATATTATTTTCACACCCACGTCTTTATTTTCATCTCAACAGACATTTTATATTCAATAAATTTATATAATTTTAAAAGTAGGGCAGGGTGTAGATGAATAAGACAATTTTCATATTTAGTCAGTAGCTTTAAGTGTATACAATGTTAATTTCAAAGCATTGTTTAAAAGAATACTTCAATATTTAGTAACTTATTGGCACGATAGTTTCAATTAAGAAAGAATTCTTGTTTAATTTAATAATTTTTATAATGCATACATATTTTTCCAAGGAGCAGTGGGATAAGTATGAAATTTTGCGAAAAACATATTTTATTCCTCACTACAATGGTATATTTTATTTACCATTTATTGATAACATATACCTTTTACTGTTTTAATGATAGAAAACATTGGATTGTAGTTCCGTATAAAAGGGGGAGAGGGGAGCTAAAAAATAAATATATTTTATGTAAGAAATACTTTTACCTTATAAAATAGGTATATAAAAAAAATGACAACGGATTATTTCACTAACTAATGTTATGTATTTATCTCTTGTAAAATTTAAAAATTCTGTCAGTAAAATATTTGAGATCACTAGTTTCATAAAAATATTTAAAAGATTAGTTTTAATAAATATTGTCAAAAAAATTTTGCACTTATATCAATAAATATAACAAGAGATTATATCATTTCAGCATGCAAAAATATATAAAACTTTAGTTTTATCTATTAATTGTTTTAAAGCTCAAACAGAAAAACTTACTTTGGTTGTTGAAAAATACAATTCGTGGAATATTCAAATCTTCTGTAATATGTACTGTTTTGAAACTATATTTGTTTAATGATCTCAGTGATACCATTTATCAAATGAAATACCAATTTATTTATGATTGTAGACCGTATAAACATTTTTGTTTTCGCATTGAACCCCTGTCTCATTCAACTCCACTTTCCGTACACAATAAAAAAAGGCAAGCAGTATGATTGCATAAGCTAATTGAAAAAATGTATTTTAATAATACTAATTTCTATAAGGCTATTTAACAATATTTTTTTTTCTGTTTAATGGCACTGTTGTAGGATTATTAGCATCCAGTTTCAAAGGAATATCCTTATCCTCAATAAAAGAGATACCTTAATCATGTTCATCTAGAGGTATAAAGCCGAAAAAGTACAAAAGCACAACATTACATATTGATCTCAGGTATCCCATGAAAAAAATTTATTTAAAAGTAATAAAATACAAGCGAGATATTTATCAAGAACGCTCCCATAGGTTAAATATTATCTTGCGAATGTCTTCGTGTGACTAATTTAGTCTCATAATTCATATAACTGTGACTTTAAATGTCTCAATACTACAACTACCGTAAAATCTTTGAAAAGGAAATCTGTATATAAAGAATCCTGTCTTTAAAGAAAATATTATATATTTTAAAGAGAAAGAATATGAACAATTATACCTGCTAAGACGGAAATCTGTTTAAAGCGAGATATATTTGGGTTCCTTTCGGTTCGGTTTTCAAGGTTTTAATGAATCAATATTTGGAAAAGCTGATTACGTAGTTCAGCATTATGTATTTGATGATTACACACTTAAAAATTTCAAAATCCGGCTATTAGATATTTATAAAAATTCTCGTGGTAAATTTCTTTTTAAGGAGAGTGGGGGGGGCAAAATCCATGTTTGCAACGGGTGCAAAAAAGACTAGTTTCGACCCTGAAACACGTAATTTACTGCAACCAATATAAAGAAGTTGACATACATGATTAAATCCGTGGGAAACATTTGTGCTGAATTTTTTACTGAAGTGTTATAAAAATATCTTACACCAGAATTTTTATTTCAAACTATTTAACTTATTTATTTAACTTATTTCTCTGGGGTTACGTTTTAAACTTATTTTAGAAAGAAATTTCTGGTAATAATCGAAATATTTTTATTTATTACCGGTCAAAATGACCGCTACGGCGGTTCTAGTGTTAATACCATAAATCAAAACTTACAGGCATGTAAATGCTTATGCTAATCAAAACAAATTATGAAAATGGGTGAAAACCATTTTTTATGCACACAAAGTAAATATGAGAATGACCAGTTTTACATCTGAAGTTGTGTTTGAAATCCACAAAAATAGCAGCATTAGATTTAAATATAATTTTTAAATTGAATGCTTTTTACGAACTTGATTTTTACAAACTTGTCATATTTAATTTTTTATAAACATAATCATTTAAGCTAAAACATGTATTTAAAGTATTTTTCGTTTATTCATTAAGGCAAAATATCCATAGAAACTTTACAGATTAGGTGCCCATTTATATTTCCATGCCTTTTTACACCGTTTTAAAAAATTTTAATTTTTTAAACACGATTTAATCACTAATTTTAATTGTCTGATTAAAATCGTTGACATTCTTATTAAATGTATTATTATTATTATTATTATTTTACAAATTAAGATCAAATTTGGAGTTTATTTTTATTTTTATAGTACTGGCTGCTTTTCCCGTATGAAGAAATGCGTTTTTTTCTATTTGAGGTTTTTTTTAAACATTTATTAAATTTAATAATATTTGAATATGACTTTATATATATTTTATTATTCATAATATTTTGTCCTTGAATGTTAAACTCTGAGTTAAATACAAAAAAGTAACTTTCAACTATCTTACATATACTTTTATCTTTCAAAGTATCCCAAAAAATCTTTGTGTTTTATTTACATGAATTTATTTAATTTGTATATATGTAGTCGTTTTGTACCACAATTTTCAAAAGGAATATTAACTCTTTATCGCCTTATTTAATTGCAAAGTTTCTGCTATTAAATAAGACAATTTTTCTATATTGAATTAGTGGTAATTTGTCGGTTCACGGACTTTTACCTTAGAACCTACTAAAAGCAAATGTGTAGAATTTTAATGAAATTTAATGAAAATTTAAATGTGTAGAAATCTTATTAAATTAGTAAAGTTTTAGTCTCAAAATGTCCATAATTTACAGAACTTTAGCACATTAAGATTCAAAGAAAGCATATAGTTTAAAGAAGTATTGTACTGATTGGTGAGTTTGGACACTAAATTTTGACGTAATTAATGAAAATTTGCATCAACAAATTTTTTGGAAGGACCATGTTTTTACAAAATGGAATGTATCAGTTAGTTTTTTTTTTAATTATTTTAATTCTTTTACCTTTTAAAGTTTTGCATGTAACGGTTTGCACAAAATAAAATTTAAAACTCAGTTTTAGATTTTATTTTGTGCAAACCGTTACATGCAAAACTTTAAGTACATGGATTAAAATCAACACATTATAACTATATATATATATATATATATATATATATATTATTTCTCGTGAAAATTCACTAGGCTATCTGAAAAGAGTTATATATTGTAGAGATAATATTACCTTAAATTGAGTAGTTATATATATTTAAAAAAGACTGATATATATGTATATGTAATTTAAATATTTTTGATTATAAAAGAAAATTAAGCATTTTTTTGTTAGCCGCAAAATAATTGAAATCTTATTACCTTGAAATTTTCAGAGACTTAGAGCTGTTTAATCAGATTTTTCGAAAAATTATATATGAAGGAACAATATAGTATTTTGTTGTATTTTAAAGGATTTTGCATAGAAATATTTCTGTTATTACGTAAGTTATGACTAAAAAAATGTGTCCGTCATTTTCCCTGCAAACAATGATTAAAAAGATATTTTTCTCAAAAAGAAAAAAGCCATTTTTTTTTTTAATTGCGCACAAGATTTATTTTACATTAGTTAATGTTTTTGCAAGCAATCTTTACGAATTTAGATATTATATCTACAACTTAAGATTGGATCTAAATTTGTGCATATTTTAGTAAAATTTCTATTTAAAAAGTATTGTTGAAAGTATTGCATACATTAAGATTATCTGTTTTTGTGCCTAGAACTACAAACGAACTTTGGTTCAGTTTTAATATAATTCTTGCGTTACAGGTATTAGCCAGAACATAGCCAATAGTATTTATTTTGAATTTTTTTATCTTGCTGAAATTCAGAACTGAACGTTGGCACTATGCGACTCCTATATGATCCCTTACATTTCCCCGTCTTAATGATTCTCGGACTAGTACGGACTCGGACGGAAGGACTTAATTACCTATTTGATTAATGACCATTCGGCGAATCCGGAATTCATGGCTTTTTGATAATGTCTAGAGTGTAATGAACTAAAGAATTAGCTCTAAGTGACTTATTTGTTGATATATAGCTATTTTTATGGCAAATTACACGTAAAATTACTGAAATTTTTTATGTAATTGTATATAATCAGCTGTATCTCTTTCAAATTTTTGTATATTGACTAGTTTTTAGTTCATTACACTGAAGAGTGTTTAATATGCATATTTTGAAAAAAGATTTGTGTTAAAAGCATTTTTTTTTTTTTTTTTTTTCTTTAAGAGCCGGAGCCGTTTTTATAAAAAAAAAATGCTAAAAAATGACCAAAATTCTTCAAAATTTTTAAAAGTTGTTGATAAAAAAATGTTATATATTTTTTTATCATTTTCTTTATTCTGTTTTAGGTTACACTGAAAAATACCAAAAAAATTATCAAAAGTAGGTTTTTTTTTTAAATGTCTCCGTACGTAGTCGGATACCTTAAATATGTACCCTGTTTATTATCTTTTAATTTAAAATCAAAGAAATAAAATATGTTTTTACTAAATCTTACTTAGATTGAGTTTCTTTTAAACAGTATTAATTTTTGCACAAATTTCGAATTAAAAGCACGAATTGATATTTTCTTTTAATCCTCCATATTAAACTTATAACAGCATGCATACATATTGATCTGTATATATATTTAACATACTTTTTTCTTTTTGATTATTTTTATCATTAATATTGATTTTTTCTTATATTTCGATAGATCTATATATTTTGTATTTCTATCATTTTCATGTACATTTGTCAAATTTTCACCTTCCTTTCACTAGTTAAAAAAAAAAAAAAAAAAAAAATCAAAATTTAATATTTTAATAGTTAGTGAAAAAGAAAAATTTGTATTTCTTCCTATTGTTAATAAAAGTACAATGGTTGGACGTATGGAATTTTCATATTTTCAGTAATTTAGTTTTTATACATTTTAATAATATAATTTTAGAGACCTTTGAACAGTAAAATTAACATGCCCTGTTCAAAATCCCAGTTCTGTAGAGTTAATCTTACAAATGCATTTATTTTTAATTCGCATTAATAAAGATGTAACTTTTCACTCATTCGAAGTTTATCTATTTTCCTTGAAATTTATATGAGTATTATATATTTAATTTTTCTTGTACATTACATTCTTATTTATATTATAAAGCAAAAACATGCACATGAGCAACGCTGACACATATACACAATGTCAACAATTTAAACATTCCATTTTACCTTTTCCTCAAATTTAATTACTTCTAACCATTACAAAATTTTCAATTTTATACTGTCAAATAGGGCAAAAAATGTAATTAGAGTGAATTTCGTTTGAAAACTGTATTTCAATTTACTGATTTTTTATGTTTTTCAAATATGATTCTTTCAAAAATCTACCCCTCTAAATCTAAATTTAACAGATATGTATTCAAATATCTGCTAAATAAAACATATTTTACTATATAATGAGTAAGATTTAAGTGCACCATTTTTTAGATTTTTTTTTTTTCCAATTTCTGAAGAAACCATTTTTTTTTTTTTTTTCCAATTTCTGACTTTTTAATTTTATTTCCCATCGATTTAAAACTAATTTCCAAAGATAAAATATTTTTCAGGAAAATATAAAATAATACATACATACATATTTAAACATTTAAATTGAATACATAAAATTTTGTTTGTTATTTAATGTTTAATTATTAATGAATTAAAAACGTTTAAATTGTTAATTTATACAGAAAATAAATATACATATTAAATTACTTAGTTAAAAATTTATGCTGTACCCCACTTAAACACATGAAATGTTTGTGCTTTTTCTTTTTCTTTCTTGTTTTTTTTATTATTATCCTTTTCTATGTCCCTTAAAATAATAATAAGTCTGACATAATCTATGCTCAGTTGTTTTATCTTTATTAAACCGAACGAAATATTAAGTTAAGAATTTTTGCATAATTTAATTTTGTAAAGATTACTCTCTGTTTAAGAAATATATAAAAACAAATTAAGAGTTTATACAATTCCTGGGCAAAATCAGAAAAGGACAACTTTTGTAACTTTATTCTGAAATATTTTAAAATGATTTACATGTTGCGCAGTTTTTTTTTTTGTTTTTTTTTTTTTTTTTCATATACTCAGAAGGACAATTATTTTTCAAAATCATTTGCATCTTGCATTATATTTTATTTGACGTTCCATAATTTAATTTTTATTTAAATTAAGTAACACCTTTTTTTTATTTTCTTTTAATTTTTTTCAAAATCTTTCTTTTTAAAATTTCAAATCTTTCTTTTAAATATACATTTTCAAAATCGTTCGCGTCTATTATTATTTACATGAAAATGTCAAATATTTAATTTGATTTAATCGAAATAATTTCATTTTAAATTTCACAGAGAAGAAAAACATGAAATGTGTTTAATAATATTTTAAAATTCACACATGTACAACCAAAATGTAATAAATTAAGATTGCACATGCGAAACCATCTGCTGTTGAATAGCATTAATAAATGAAATTTTATACAGCACCAAAGTATTAAAATAAGTTGATATATAAAAAAAAAAACATAAAAAAGTTAAAAAGATAAATGAATTATAATTTTTAATAAATTATATTTCAAGTACTATACAAATGTTACTTTTAAACAATCGAAATTATTGACGACTTTTTAAATACATGAAATATAAACAGAAATATTTTAAAACTGTGGAACAGCGGAACATCAAATGGACAATAATGTAAACAAATAATTAACAAATGTCATTCTGTGTTTATTAGACTAAAAATACGTTTAAAGAAGTAGCACTAATTAAACAGAATGAAAAATATTCTACATATAATGAAAGTTTAGATGAAAAAGGGTAAATGAAAATTGCATAAAGATATTTTTCTAATTTCACCCAACTTTAATTTTATGACAAAAATACCTACACAAATTTAATTCTTAAAAGAGAATAAACCTCTACGAATCAAAAATATATACAAAAATAACGAACTTAAATACGATTAATTAGGATTTAACTACATAAAATTAACGAGCATAGCATAAAATCAGACATACCAGCTTTGAATACCATGAAGAATAATCTTCATATATTCCACGAAATTTCACGTTACCACAATTTAAATCCAAGGTTGAGAGAGCTTAGTTATAGACTTCACGATTCATGTAAAATCACATTATTCTGAATTAAATCATATTAAATTAATCGAGCATATTTTCACAACTGAAAATGGCGCTGGTGTTGTTCAGTATAAGTCCAAGTCAAGCACAGGATGATTAAAAACTTTGTTAATTCTATTTACACTTATAAATATTTACAGTATTTACAATGAAAACATTTGGATAATATTTCTTTAAAAACATGTAAATATTCCACACTGGGAATTCAAGATAATTTCTTTTATATGTTCAAGAATATTTATTTCTCCCTTTTCGGAAGATCAAGAAACACACAGCCAGCATGCTGCTTTCGAGATTCACATTCGCAAAAAAACTAAACTAAAAAAGGAACAAGAAAGAAAAGATGTTTTTTAATATTAATTCTCTAGTCAGACCACGTGACCTGGGATCACTGGCGCCTAATCAGTCTGGCTGAGAAAAGAAGGGGTTTGCGAAATTTCACAAACTCCTTTGGTGCCGAAACCCGGGAAATAGGTAAGAAATACCTTTATTATTCTGCATGACTGTTGATTTCTTGAAAATATACATTTTTCATGATCATTTATTTTGAAAATTGAATTTAATTTTAAACATGGATAAGACAGATAAACTTAAAAGTAAAAGAGCTACTGTTCGTGCAGCAGCTACAAAATTAATCACAAAATGTGATACATTATTATCTGTTGATATTGATAAGACTGATTCTTTAATGGAATCGTTAGAGCTCGTAAATGAAAAGGAAGCTCAACTAAAGGAGTTAGATTCCGAAATAGATGAGCTAATTCAGGAAAAAACTGAATATGAAAAAGGACTAAAATCGGTAGAAGAATATTCTGAGAAAATATCAAGTTTGAAATTTAAAATTAAGATGAGGCTTAAAAAATGTAAAATCGAAACTGAACCAAAAGTTTTACTAGAGTCAAGTAACGGCTCAAAAATCGGTAGTAAACCAGTTTCGGCAGTGAAGCTTCCTAAACTTAACATAGAAAAATTTTCTGGTGATGCAAGCCAGTTCTTAGAATTTTTTAATTTATTTACTAGTGCGATAGATTCAAACGAATCGTTATCAAAAATTGAAAAATTCCAATACCTGAAATCTTTGTTGTCTGGACCTGCATATAATATTGTAGCTGGTTTTGAACTGACAGATCAAAATTATTCAACTTGTTTAAAATTGTTAGAAGAGAGGTATGGTAAGCGGGAAAATATCATAAACTGTTACATGAACAAAATCCTGAATCTTGAGCCAGTAAAATCCTCTAACAATGTTGCTTCTTTAAGAAAGTTGTATGATAATATTGAAACGTGTATGAGAAATCTTGATGTGTTAGGAGTAACATCAGGCTCCTCTGGTCATTTATTACTACCCATGCTAATAAGATTATTACCCGAAAATTTGATACTAGATTTTCATCGAAAACGTGATCCCGATAAGGACTGTGAAGTCACCGATTTAATAAATTTTATTAAAACGGAATTAAGATGTCGTGAAGCTACTAATTTAGTAAACAATTCCCAAAGCAAAGGTTATGAAAATTCTAAAACTAAATATGAAAATTCTTCAAGTAAATATCAAAATTTTCCTCAAAAGAAAAATATACCTTCAGCTGCTGCTTTAAATACATCTACAAAACAGTTTTTCATATTTTGCAAGTCTTCTGATCATGTAGGACTAAATTGTTCGAAATTCACTGATGAACAAAAACGATATAAATTAAAGAAAGAAGGCCGCTGTTACAAATGCACAAATAAGTCATATTTATCTGTAAACTGTAGAACAAAAATTAACCCGTGTTCCAAATGTGGTAACACTACCCATGGTCCTTTGTTTTGTTTTAAAGAAACAGCAAAAGAAAATCCTGAAAAAGAAATGAAAGGTGCAATTGTATCTATGATGTCGGAACAAAAATATAAATAAAATAAATCTACATTATTGCAGACTTGTACAGTTTCTGTGTCTGCTGGTAAGGAATGCTTGTTGGCTCGCGTTTTATGTGATAGTGGTTCAGAAAAATGCTTCGTGAAGAGATCGCTAGTACAAAAATTAAAATTGAAGCCATTGCGAAGAGAAAATTTATTAGTTTATCCTTTTGGGCGGAGACGCCCTTATGAATCTTGTTATGAAGTTGTTGCTCTTGAATTATCCAGTATTGTGCAACCTATTAACTCGATAAATATCGAAGCACTTGTGGTTGATAATATAACTGGAGCTTCTGTGAAAACCCTAGAACCAGAACTTCTAGACATAATGAGAACAAGAGGCTTTAAGCCTGCTGATACAGGTCTTGAACAGGAAATAAATATTTTGCTAGGGTCTGACTTTTTGTGGAAAATATTAAAGGGAATCGAGGAAAAATTGACAAAAGAATTATACGTTGCAGAAACTATTTTCGGTCATACGGTGCAAGGGCAAATAGAGTCTAATAAAAAAGAAGTAGCTTGTTTGCGTGTTTCAGCTGAAAATATAAATACCCAACTGAAAGCATTTTGGGATCTTGAATCAATTGGCATTGCTGAAAGCAATGAAAAGAACATTACCGATCATGAGGTAATAAAAGAATTTAAAGAAAATCTAAAATTCGTAAATGGGCGTTATGAAGCAAAATTATTGTGGAAAGATTCTCGCGAATTACTTAGAAATAATCTTGAAGTAGCAAAGAAGCGGTTTTCTAGTTTAGAAAATAAATTCTTGAAAAACGATTCTTTATTTAAAGAATATAACTCCATTTTGCTAGAGCAGTTTAATGAGGGTGTAATAGAATTGGGCACCGAGAAAGATTCTAATAATTCCTATTACATGCCACACAGACCTGTTATCCGTGACAACAAAACTACAACAAAAATGCGCATAGTCTATGATGCTTCTTCCAAATATGATGATTCTCTATCATTAAACGAATGTTTGTATCATGTCCCTAACTTGAATTCTAATGTTTTAAATGATGAAAACATTCCTGTATCGAGTTTCGAACCCCCAAATACTTCCTTGAAAATTTTAGGATTGATCTGTAACAATACAGAAGATAAATTTGGACTAGAATTACGACCCTTGTTAGAAAAATTAAATAATGATTCTTCTACTAAACGCAATGTTTTGAAAATTGCAACTATGTTCTTTGATTCAGCCGGATTTATTGCCCCTTTTGTTTCTGGTGAACTAGAAAATGATTGGCAAAATTGGCTTTCAGAAATCCCTGATCTCGCTCACTTGAAAATTTCCTGGCAGTATTTTAGCAACCTGATCATGGAAAAGGAGCATCTCCAATTGCATGTTTTTCCTGATGCTAACCCTAATGTGTATGTTCCTGAATTTCTTTCCTTGCCTGAAAATCAGTGGCCTAGTGTTAAAATTGCTGCATCTCGATTACCTGATGTTTCTGAAGAGAAGTATAAAAAAGCAGCCACCATCCCTTGTGTTGTTCAAACAAATAAATCTGATGAAATTCCCATTTTTAATCTTGAAAAGTATAGCTCCCTAAAGAAATTGTATCGAGTAACTGTATGGCTATTTAGATTTATTTCTAATATAAAATTAAAGGTAGATAAAAGAGATTTTTCAGAATTATCAGCTGAGGAAATGTTACATGCTGAAATTTTTTGGTCAAAGCTAGTGCAGAAAGAAAGTTTTCCCGAAGTTACAAAATACTTGAAATGTAACAAAAGTACCCCTAAAGAATCGAATCTTCTACAGTTAAATCCTATGTTGTCAGATGAAGGTTTGCTGTTGGTACGAGGACGGTTACAAAAGTCTGATTCCTCATTTTATGAAAAACATCCCCTTGTGATTCCTGCAAAACACAAACTTACTGAAATAGTCGTGAAAGATGCACATGAAATAGTTTTTCATTCCAGAGTGTCCAGTACATTAGTACAAACTCATAAAAAGTTTTGGATTTTAAAATACCATGCTCAACGAACGCTTCAGTATCGTGCACGAAAACCCGATTTTTGAATTTTCACCTCTCCCCGTCAATCCTGTTTACAAGGATGCCCGCTCAATTTCGCTGTTTGGGGCGATGCAGCTAAAATTATCCGCTTTTGAATGTCAAAAATGCGTTTCAGTCTTTCCGTAGAACTGTCCCCGCTTTTCCATATATTCTGCTTTGACTAGAATGGCCTGTCTGTTCCAAAAAATTAGGAAAGAACTATTAACTTCTATGTTGTTCTATGCGATGCGCCATTTTGAATTGACGTAGACGTTGATCAGGAGAAGAAGCACAGCAGCGCACCTTACGACCGGTGATTGAAACACAGCGAACCAAATAATTTAGTTAATCCAACAAAATAAGGTTATTTTAACTAAATGCAATTGTTCATTCAACTAAATAAATTAACCAAATTATTTAGGTTAATCAACTAAACAGTTGTGCTTGTCGCAACAAAAAAATAGTTGTTACAGCAAAAGGAAACGACCAAACGGTGTAACAAAAAAAAATTGGTTATAGTAACAAAACAGTTCTTTCTGTGTATGTTTCGAAATTTTCATGAAAACATATTCAGAAGTTTTTGAAATATCATGCGCGTTATGCCCCAAAACGCCATTTGGAGAAAATTGACTTCAAAGTTTCGGAAACGCCGCTTCGGCTAGTGAGCGAAAATAATTCCAACTTCTATTCTAATAAGAATTATAAGGAAACAATTATATCAAAATGTTCAGAAAGGTAGAAGTTTAAGATCTAAAACAATTAAAATTTGGAAATTTTTGAAGCTTTAAGAGTCCTGAGACCCCTCAATGGACTTTACCCATGTAACGTGATATGCGGGGATGTAGAAGAAACATACCAATAAGTGTGAAGAACGTCTTAACACTGTTCCCCCTTCTTCCAATAAACATTCTTTTTCGGAAGGTAATATAGACCCGCAGAGGCATGGCTGTTGCCACTCGTAGGTAAGGGGTTTTGGATTTTGACAGTTAAGAGTCGGGTTGACCCTATCTCTCAAAAGAGTCTCCAAAATATTTTTTCAAGTGGAAAACTATATATATTTGAATATTAAAGAGTATATATTGATTTTTCTACTTAAAAGATAAAATTAATAGTAGAGATATAATTGCATACTATTTTTTCATCACTCCATTACAATGTCGACTAATAGACCGAGAGCCGGCAGCACAGACAATCTCCTCATCAAGTTCACAGCTGAAATTCCAGAATTAATTAAGATTCGATTCGCCTATTTAAACGCAATCGGTCTGCCAAGTCATATCTTGGTGGAAAACACCTGAAAACCCGATTTTACAGGTTGACTCGTAAGTTTATCATTGTGTTTTCCTGCTCCCAGTCCTTCCTGTTTTCATACTTTTGGGTGTAGGAAAGCACAATGATAAACCTACGAGTCAACCGCTAAAATCGGGTTTTAAGGTATTTTCCACCAAGATAGGACTTGGCAGACCGATTGCGTTTTAATATGCGAATCGAGTTTAACTAATTCTGAAATTTCAGCCCCCAACTCGATGAGGTGGTTCTCTCATGGTTCGTACGCCTCGTTGAATTTTGCAGACCAGAAAATGTTTCGGCACCAGTATTATCTTATAGAAAATCTTTTCTTAAAAGAAGGCGAAATTTTGCGCGTTGAACATAGATTTATTTTTGTATAAAAAGGTACTGGTAGTTTTCCTGGAGAAATAACGGTATCCGTGCGAACCATGTGTCTGTGCTACCGGCTCCTGGTCTATTATGAACACGATTTTTGAATGCGAATATTATTAACACAATTTTTGAATACGCGCTTATGTGTTTAAAGGGGAAAATCTCTGGCACTGCTGAGCCGATTTCAAAAATTATGCTGGGAAAATGCTGGTGAACATCTCTGCTCCAACGTAGGCTATATTTTATGTCGACACATTTTTTTTTTATCAAGTATGAAAAAGTATCAAATTTTCTAGAACTTATATCAACATTAGTTGATTTTTGACAAAATGGCAGACATCTGAACATCCCCCCCCCTTTTTTTTTCAAGGTCGAAATAATAATTAATTAATGAAAACGCGTTCCGATGGTGTAAACTACAGCCAAAACGACTAACTTTCTTTTAAAAATATCGATTATATTCAGTACAAATTCGAAATAAATTTAAAAATCAGATTTACAATAATTGAATACTAAATTTGCTGCAGAGCTACAGCCCGGTTCACCAATGCTTTAAGGAGCTACTCCACTTACGCGAAAACATCCGTTCGCTAATGTTAATCCTAATGGATTTTTTTTTTTTTTTTTTTTTTTTTTTTTTTGTGATACTTTTACTTTCGGAACCGGTATCGAAAGTGAAAGTATTCTCATTAAAAAAAACCTGCAAAGAAAACCGAAAACTTAAAAAATTTCTTCCATAGGATTAACATTAGTAAACGGGTGTTTTCGCATAAGTGAAGTAGTCTCTTAATCAGGCCCTGTATACTGATATAGAAAGGTATGCTGACAGATACATTTCGTTGTTGCTCTTTAAAAATTTTTGTTAAAGTTCAATTTTTCTATTACAGAAGCTCATCTTTATTTTCTGTTTTCTCTACGAAAACTGCATAACTGATTTAAAAACACTAGCATAGATGCCAACTTTTATGCCTTTTATGTACTGCTAAAATTTAAAAATATCTTGTTCAATCACTGATTTTCGCTATTAAATACCACAAAATTTATTATTAAATTTCAATGGAAATAAAAAAGTGTAAACTTTGGCAACTAAGATAACAGCCAGGTTTCGACCGCCTAGACGGACATACAACACGTGTAATCAGAGCTTATTCACCCATCTCCTTAATCATTATATAGGAAAAATGATTTCAAGAAATACTGTTTCTGATCCTACCTACTTTCGATACCATCGTATTAAAGTTTTAAAATGTATAGGTAATAAAAACAACAGAAAGAAGACATAAAAAGTGGTAGTCGTGGATTTTATTTTTATTTTTACTATTGATCTGCTGGTTACAATTCTATATTTCTGTCTGATTTAAATGAAAATCTGTTAACTTTCAACTGTGAATTTACCTAAACAATCACATTAAATAAGGATGAATATGAAAATTTAAAGTGTCCTTTAAATCATCCATTACTCCTTCACCCTAGGGACACAAGAAAAACGACTGAAGAACTTTCGCAGCTTTCTGAACCTCTTTTTCTTCTTTTTAGACATTTTTGATGTTACATTAATTAGTTCTTCTTCAGCTATATTTTTCCCTAACTGCATATTAGCTGGTTTTGTTTCAGCTGACTTGACTTCGAACTGCATACAATCTGGATCATTTTCGACCTTATTTGCCGTTAACCGCATATTAGATGGCACTTCCTCAGCTATATTTTCCGTTGAATGGTTATGCCCCGATGCTTCTTCTACTATATTGGATTCTAATTTAAAAATTTGATCTTCTTCAGGTTCATTTTCCGTTTTTAACATACCGGTGCCTTCTTGTTCAATAAGTGACCTAAGAGCTGCAGTTGTCGCCGGATATGGCAGTTTTTCGAAAATAGTGGGTAGATATCCAACATGTGGTACTTTAAGGATTTTGGGATATCCATGTGGACGACCTCTGTTTAAAGCAGCCACATAAAGGTCTTCCTTCTTCTGTAAGTCACGCTCTTCTTCATAATAATCTTTTCGATAACTGGATTTAAACTGCAATTGATTTCTTACAGGGTTCGATTTGGAGTTTCTATTTTTTTGACAGATGCCAGTATTTTTATGGCTTTTTTCTAAAAATTTTTTAGATGGTGTAGAAGATGATTTCGAAACAATATTAAGTCTATTGTAAAGTAACTCCTTCTCACACAACACACCTGGTCCAGCTGTGGTGACAATCGCTGGACTCAAACTACTTTGAAAAGCGTCATCATATGTCTGATGAAACTCGGCAAAGAAAAATCGCCTGAGAAACTTATAAAACAAGTAACTCAAGATAATAACAACCAAGAACAGAAAATTCGCCATTCTCAGATGAGGGTCAGTAATTAGACTAAAGAAATACGCTAAAAATTAAAATTATTTCATTGTTGAAACAATGCAGGCATTGTTGGTTACCAAGACAATTGTTGATTAAATGCATTGTGTAAATTGTTGATTACGAGATTGTGCGCATTGTTGACAAACTAATTGTTCAAAGAATTTCATGCTCATATTGCTTTTAGAATTCTGTGATATCGTACAAAATTAAAAAATCATTGTTAAATTAAATAAACTTCATAAAAATGTTATCATAATATTTAAATTGTTTAATCATACATCCTACTTTGATACTACATTTTATTTACATTATATAACCACAGAATTCTTAAGAAATATGTGTTTGAAATTCTTTCAACAATTAGCATGCAACAAAGCACATGATTACATATTCAATAATGCCCACAATCCACGTAATAACAATGGTCTTGTTATCCAACAGTGCATATATTGTTACAACAATGAAATAACGTTAATTTTTAATGTATTTCTTCAGTCTAATTACTGACCCTAATCTGAGAATGGCGAATTTTCTGTTCTTGGGTGTTATCATCTTGAGTTACTTTTTTTATAAGTTTCTCAAGCGGTTTTTCTTTGCCGAGTTTCATCAGACATATGATGACACTTTTCAAAGTAGTTTGAGTCCAGAAATTGTTATCATAGCTGGACCAGGTGAGTTGTGTGAGAACGAGTTACCTTACAATAGACTTAATACTGTTTCGAAATCATCTAGGCCATTTAAGAAAATTTTAGAGAAAACTCATAAAAATATTGGAATCCGCGTAGAAAACAGAAACTCCAAACTGAATCCTGTAAGAAATCAAGCACAGTTTAAATCCAGTTATCGAAAAGATTATGACGAAGAAGAGCGAGACTTGCAGAAGAAAGAAGACCTTTACGTAGCTGCTTTAAACAGAGGTCGTCCACATGGACATTCCAAAATCCTTAAAGTACCAAATGTTGGATATCTACCCACTATTTTCGAAAAACTGCCATATCCGGTGACAACTGCAGCTCTTAGGTCACTTAGTGAAGAAGAAGCCATTGGTATGTTAAAAACGGAAAGTGAATCTGATGATAAGCAAATTTTTAAATTAGAATCCAATATAGAAGAAGTATCGGTTCATAACCGTTCACCGGAAAATATAGCTGTGGAAGTGGCATCTAACATGCTGTTAACAGCAAATGAAGCCGAAAATGAACCAGATTGTATGCAGTTCGAAGTCAAGTCAGCTGAAACAAAACCAGCTAATATCCAGTTAGGGGGAAATATAGCTGAAGAAGAACTAATTAATGTAACATCAAAAATTTCTAAAAAGAAGAAAAAGAGATTCAGAAAGCTACGAAAGTTCTTCAGTCGGTTTTCTCGTGTCCCTAGATTAAAGAAGGGCGAATAGAAGCCAAGAGTTTTTTCACGTGAAGATATCTGCTTCATAACTTGAAAATAATAAGAATTAATATTCTTTAAATCATAAAAGTCTCCATAAAACACAAGTTTTAAAACAATTATCAATCAATTAACAGTTTCTAATATGAAACATTCAGAAATATAGTTTTAAAATGTTTAAGAAAATTCACAGTTGAAAGTTAACAGATTTTCATTGAAATCAGATTGAAATATAGAATGGTAAACAGCAGATCAATAGTAAAAATAAAAATAAAATGCACAACCATCGCTTCTCATGTCTTTTTTTAATTGTTTTTAATACCCACATATTGTAAAGCTTTAATTACAGGTTATTGAATATAGCAAGAATTAGAAATGATATTTCCTGAAATCATTTTTCCTGTATAGAAAGATTAAGGGGATTGGTGAATATGCATTTATTATATTATCTATCCGTCTACACGGGCGAAACCTTGCTATTGTCATAGTTGCTAATTTTTACGCTTTTTTTATACCATTAAAATTTAATAGTAAAATTTGTATTATTTAATAGCCAACATCAGCGATTAAGCAAGCTAAAATTCTTTTAAATTTTATCGCTAAGAAAAAAAGAGCGTAAAATTTCGAGGATAAAACAGAAAATAGATGTGAACTTGTGTAAATGGAAAATATAAAATTAAAAATTTTCAAAGAGCAACAATCAAACGTGTGTATAAGCATGTCTTTTTATACTTGCATGCAGAGCCTGGCTGAAGCATCGGCCAACTGTGCTATGGCACTGCAGTAAATCTGGTATGCAATCATTGTAAATGTGATAATTTAAATTTCTTTTGAATTTGTACAGAATGTAATAAATATTTTGTACTGCTAGAATAGGAAAATATTAAAAAATATATAGATGTATTTGAGGAGAAGGCGAATGAATACCAGGAAATTAATATCTCTCTTTTGCCTTGATCGAGACTTACTTGTATGAATTATTAGTATAAATGAAATAAAAATCATATAAATTACAATTATTTAATTTAAAAACACAACTAATTTAATTAAATTACAATAATAATTAATGACTTCAAAGAACTCTCATAAAAAATACTTTTATTTTTCAAAGTGGTACGCGCCGACAATTCCGGAGCAGGCTTTCTTTGAATAACCGAAGCGAGAATTATTTATGATTTTTTTATACGCCTTTCGAAGCCCCAAATCGTTTAGCCATTCGAAATACTGAAAAATAAAAACAACCCACCGAGTTGTAACACTTTTACTTTTGTAACAGCGCAATATGTTTAAAAAAATACGAATATTAAGACTTCTTAAAATTCTTTTGAAACGTCGTTTTAGGCGTTTTTGTTTTCTACCATTTTTTGCAATCCGTATTTCCTCGACCGTTCAAACTAGGCCGAAAACTTAAAAGTGCCAGGCCGTACCTACGTAATATTTGCTCTGTAATGGTACAATCGGTTTAAAAAAACAAGTTAATATTAAGCTTTTCAAAAAGATTCTTCTCGAATGGCCGGTTCAAAAATCTGCAACTGCCCCGTAAATGAAATTATGAAAAAAAGAAAAACAACCAGACTACATCTATGTTCATTATTATTTTTAACAGTGGTATTAGTTTCAAAAAAATATTAATACTGATCCTTTCAAAAAAATTCTTTCCCGAAAGTCCCTTTTCGCTTTTTGTTTCCACTTCTCATGGGTTTAAAATTAAAGTTAAAACCCGACAGAAAACCGATCCGAATCTGAAACATTTAAAATAAGCCCAATCAGCCACGAACAAAATCAGTATCAACCTAACCTGAAATGAATCGCGAGTCGAGAAAAATCGGGTTACTTGATTCGATGCCTGTCTGTATCTCCGTGGAGTCGTTTGTCAGTGTACATCCAGTAAAGAAACACAGTGATACACACCAACTAGAATCCTTCATCGGTCGAGTAACCCAATTTTACCTGCCCCATGGTTCCGGTCGGGTTAGCTTCTATTTTCTCAATGCGGTTGTCGGGTAGACTTTAAGGGGTCTCAGGACACTTAAAATTGGAAAAATAAATTTTAAAAAAAGACCATTTTCAACATCTAATATCTTAAAATGTATATGATTTTAAAACACAATTTTTATTGGGATGAAAGATATAAGTATGTTCTTTCATTTCATGTATTTAAAAAATTGCAAGATCCAGAATTAGTATTTATAGGGGGTTTCAAACTGTCAGACGTTTATCGAGCAGAAAATTGGTGTAACAGCTCACGCGCACGATTACAAAGTAAATTTTGCAACTAGACTGAAAATTTTGGTGCCTAATTATACTTCGGATTATAATAATTACTCTGAACCTAAATAAATTTGTATTTAAAACATTTTTATATTTTTAATACAAAGTTATATTTAGCTAATACAAAATTTTGAAAATTCCAACAGTATAATCACCTAAAAAAAAAAAAATTTTTTTTGAACAATAAAAAGGAAATTTTAGGTTCACATTATACAGAATAACATGAAACATATGTTTCGAAATTTTCATGAAAACATATTCAGAAGTTTTTGAGATATCACGCGCGTTATGCCCCAAAACGCCATTTGGAGAAAATTGACTTCAAAGTTTCGGAAACGCCGCTTCGGCTAGTGAGCGAGAATAATTCCAACAGAATTCCAACTTCTGTTCTAATAAGAGTTATAAGGAAACAATTATATCAAAATGTTCAGAAAGGTAGAAGTTTAAGATCTAAAACAATTAAAATTTGGAAAATTTTGAAGCTTTAAGAGTCCTGAGACCCCTTAATGGAATTTACCCATGTAACGTGATATGCGGGGATGTAGAAGAAACATACCAATAAGTGTGAAGAACGTTTTAACACTGTTCCCCCTTCTTCCAATAAACATGTAAATGAACGGTAAATGCTGTGCACTCCATAACGTATAGAAAACATGTTGTAGCACACCGCACTGAACCTTTCCATTTCATTATATTTGAAGTATCACAACATTAGTAAAATGAATCACAAACGATTTCCCCCCCATAGATCATAATGTGATTCTTTTGCACATTCGTGCAGATGAACTTAAAATGCTTCTTATTCAACCTCAGGGCTTAATTTGCACCGGAACCCACGGGAGTTCAGCTCCGGTACTTCTCTGTTTTTGGTGAATATTTAAGTGCTGGTCGGAATTCACCGGAGCTCATAAATACAGGGCTCCGAAGCACAGTGCAATAGCGCTTCCGAAAAACCGAAACTTAAATTACCCTTACTTTTCCTTCCCATCTCCAAGCTTTTGATTATTTTTTATCAAAACACTTATACAGGGTGACAATTATTGAACTATATGAAATAAAACGTATATTATTTAAAAACTACTGAGTGCACAAACTTTATTCAACATGTAAAGTCACTACAGATATTCGGATTTAGGTTATGACATGTTCGATATGGCTGCCATCATTGGCTATGATATATAGCCGAATAGCAAAATTCTGCAAGACCCACAGAAGTGTCGGAACATCGATGCTGTCGATGACCTCCTGAATGGCAGTTTAAAGCTCAGCAATGGTTTCGAGGTTATTTCTGTACACATTGTCTTTAATATAGCCCCACAAAAATGAGTCACATGTGTTCAGATCCGGAGAATATGGTGGCCAAGCGAGTCCCATTCCAGTGGCTTCTGGGTACCCCAGAGCGGCTGGTTTGAAACACAGCGCGTGTCTTCCGGATGTTTTCAAGCGTTCTCACACTTGCTTCTCGACCAACATTGCCAGCACTGCCATCACAAACGTTATCAGTTCTCTGAAACTTGCGAATCAAATTCTTGATTGTTAGTACACTTGAACCGGTTGTCTTCAGCTTGTACTCGGTTTCAAAGTTTCTTTGAGCCGCAATCGGGCTGTTATTGCTCACATAGTAGGCCTTCACAAGCGATATACGCTCAAGCACGCTGTACTGTGACATTTTCACTTGCAAATGACCGACAGCAACAAGTTGCGTACGCATACGCATACTAATTCCCATCATGCCCTGCGGCCAACCACGAAGTTTGAACTTCATCACGCAAACGTTTCAGAAGTTATGACGGTTTAATTTCATATAGTTCAATAATTGTCACCCTGTATGTGACGTAATGTGTCGCCCACGTAGGAGATGGAAATGCAACGGACTCGATTCTTATATCAGTCTTTCGGCTTGGACTGTCAGTTCGATTTTCTTTTGTGACAGTAGGATAATTTTTAATTGGCTGATTTATTTTATTTTTTATTTAGATATCTAACCTGAAAAGAATATTTTCTGTTTTCAGTCAACGAGCATCAGCTTGAGGTTTTTAATCTTCAATTGTGTACGAGTATAAAAACCACGTTAGTTATACGGGGTGTTATAGAAAGGGCTGACTGATTTTAAAATTCAATAACTTGCAAACGGTGGAAGATATTTAAAAAATTCATGCAGGAGGGTTATGTATGATGTCAGGAGTTTTTTTACTGTGATTCTCGAATTTAGTTCGAATTGCAAACAATAGATGGCGCTGCGAGCAATATGTGCTAAATCCAAGCCCGATTTTTGGTATTTCGGAGCCCACTCAATACATTTTAATCGCCTTTTTTGGCATGGGAGAAGAGAAAGGCCAAAAAATCCCGCTTGAATTTAGCTCATATTGCTTGCAGCGCCATCTATTGTTTGTAATTCGAATTAAATTCGAGAATCACAGTAAAAGAAACTCCTGACATCATAAATAACCCTCCTGCAAGAATTTTTTTAATTTCTGTCTCCGTTTGCGAGTTATTGAATTTAAAAATCAGTCAGTTCTTTTTAGGACACCCAGTATTTCTATTTATTTTGCATCATGAACGCTGCCCATACTAAGGCTCTGCTCTCCACATTTACGAAGTCACTTTCATTTGTAAGTAAATATAATTGTCATGTATTTTTATTCTAATAGAAAGCAATCAAGCAGTGTTTCCCCTTTTCTATAGAAACATCGATTCTTTCCGATAACGGTGTCAATTTTTTTATTTAATCTGATTTTCAGGAACTCACCACAAAAGAATGTTATGCGGAAGCAATCGATTATAGTTTAAGATATACACCTTTTATAGGAAATTGAAAAACGTTGTTCCATTCTTCAGCATGTAAATATTAATTTCTGTAGATTTCATTCATTTTTCTAATAAAAATGCATAGCTGCGAACTATTCCTTTTTTGTGTTAACACTATTTCCGAATCATAATCATTACCATATTTAATTGCAGAATCGTGCAATTAATTAACATTAAAATTAGGAGGAGTGATAACTAAAAAGTGGAATAGTTGACAATTAAGTATACGCAGATATATTTAAAATTTTTATTTTGCTAAAGAAAAAAAAAATTATAATTTTGCAAATAATGTATGAAATATAAATATGCAGATTGAAGTGATGGCGGGAGGGGGGGGGCACCCTACGGTTATTAATACTGCAGAATATTAGTGCCCCGGTACTTTTTTTTTGTTAGAAATTAAGCCCTGTCCTACCCTTCTGAGAAAGCATGGTTTTGTACATTGATGCATGTCAATTTTATTATGCTTGTAGGATTGAAAATATCATTAAAATGCACCAAACTATTTTCCCCTATAGATTATAATGTAACAGAATTCTTTTGTGTGTCCCTGTAAACAAACTATAAATGCTGCACACTTTATAATCAATACCAAATGTTCTATAGTTAAGTCTCGATAATATTTAAAAATTTAATGGCAGTTGAGGTAAATTTAAGAGAATAAGCAGTGTTTAAAGAGGAAGGATGATGTGATTTTCATCTATTTTTTTTTTTTTTTTTTTTTTTTTTTTTTTTTAAATAAGAATGATAAGCATTAGATATGGAAAATACAAAAGGATATTTTTTACTTAAATCGCAAACATTTGAATTGAATCAAGCTTTATAGTATGAAAAATAATAAAATTCATATTCCAGAAAACATGACTGCAGAATTGGTCTTTTGTACTCTCAGCACTTTATTGAAAAAGTTTACAAATACAGTCAACTCTGTGAAATCCTCACAGTTTGGGACCTAGAGTTTTGTGGATTACAAAAATTTGCGGATTACAGATCATTCTTTTGTTTTCCTTTAAAACTGGGCTATAAATTACTATTATTTGTACAAAAAATAACAACATAAAAAGAAATAATATAATTCAAAAGTAATTTAATAATTCTAAATATGTTGGAATTATTATAAAATTTAAATTTTATTGACTGTTACTTAATTTTTTGAACAGTTACTCAATGGGAATTTAAGTTTTGTCTTAAATCTGTATGTATATAATATAGATATATATTACTTTTTTCTGTTTGAGTACTTATTATCTCTTATACTATGATAAAATTTCATTGGTAGACAAATCTACATATTTATGTCCTAGTTGATTAAAGGTGTATTTAGCAAAAAAGCCTTTCAAAAATAAGACCAAATCAGTTACTTATTTAATCAGATATTTCTTCAGTCAGCTGTTACATGAATGTATAGTTTAAAAATGTAAATTTTACTCCTTTGAGATTTGCATTTAGTTGTTCCTTTTACTTACCTAAAGTTATTATTTTAGCATACATCATGCAAATCGCATAAAACTTGTTACATCACAATTTAAAGCATTTAAAAATTGATAACTCATAATAACCACTATATTTAATTTCTTTAATGAGCTTAAATATGAAAGCATTATTTCCATTTGAAAATAAATGGCGGATTTCATAGAGTCGACCTAACATTCCAGGCAATACAGACTGGTATTCATTTTAAAATATCAGCTATTCCTAGTTCATCAAACTGTTACAAAAGTGTAATTTGAACTGTTACTGGAATGGTGAATATAGAGGACAAGGGTATGGACGATCGCATTTATTTATGGATCAATAAAGTTTCTTTTTTTTAAATATTAAGTAAACTCCCTCAAATCCGCACATCATCACAGGTGTAAACAATGGAACTTTCAGTTCAGATGTAGGGTCAAAATTAAAGCCTTTTTTATTTTTATATCATTCTGTACATATTTTAAACATCATTCTCATTAATATGACTGAACTCATACTTTTTCCAGAAGTATAAATTTATTTCTGAAAAAATTCAAGATATTGCTGATATCTTTGGTAATTACAATCTTTTTACCAAATATATTTATGTATTAATCAAACTTTTTTTGGTTATTAAATCTGGCTAAACCTGAAATAAACCTTCGTCATGTTATGATTTTCATCTGAATTAGTAGAGTACCTTTATGTGGTAAGCTGCATTGAAAATTTCAAGAAAAATATCATTATGGTGCATATTTAATTATACATTATTAATTATTTACTTGACATTTACTTATAATAATTTATTCATTTTTAAAATCATCTTAATTTTTATTATTTTAGTTAATTACTTTATTATTTTAATATTCTACTAAATTGTAAACATTCATTATAATTTTGATTACATTATTACATTCAAATGTTTAAAAAATGTAAACAAATCAATGTCCAGAAATCCACAAAATTCTAAAATTCGCACAACCCATGGTCCCAAGCAGTGCGACTTTGAGGGAGCCTACTGTAATACAAACGTGCTCAGATGTGTTAGTGTATTAACTTTCAACTTGGCGGGTGGAGATTAATGACCTTTGTAAACAGAAGAAGACATTTTTACAAGGTACAGTCGTGGAAAAAAAAAAGTAAACACCCCCTACTAACTCCTCAACAAATCATCGTAGAAGAAAGTTACTGGTACCTAACGATTGGAAATAAAGTCTACTTTTAAAGATGTACATAAAATTTTCTTAGGGAGTCATCTACATATTAAAACGAATCCAAACTTCATTTTTTTTCAATGGCAATACCCAATTTTAACGAGATATTTCAAATCTTCGGTTCAAACTATGCCTAGACACCAAATTTCAAGTCATTTGAATGATAAGTTTTTGAATTATAGACATTCAAAATTTAGTTCTCCTAATGTTAAATTACATTTTCATATTTTTATTTATATCTCCCGAAATTATGCTCTTAATGTGCTGTTTTTTTTTGTTTTTTTTTTTTTTTTTTGTAATAATAATACTAATATACCCAAACATAAATAAGCTGAATTTGCAATTTTTATAATTTTATGATATGAATTATGAAACTAATATCCGAAAAAATTATGAATTGCAACCTACAATTTTTTTGATGGATTTAGATTTATTAAGTCCTGCTTTATGGAAATTCAAAAATTTCACATTTTTCTTCCAAGTAGTTTTCAAATTATGCTTAAAAAACGGCAAAATGATGGTTTAAGGGGCCGTCTATGATGGAAGTGAGTAGAAATTTTGAAATTTATTCTGCTGTACTGTAATCTAACAAGCTTCATTGTCTCCTTGAGTGGCGCTTAAGGTGCCTTGATCAAGAAAGGGGCTCTCTCGGTTAACAATCCAATACGGAACTTCAATTTGGATACAGCCCTTAAAATACGCTCGTTTTAAAATGATTAATTTCTTGGAAAATTATGGTACAAATTGCATAAAAATTCGTTTTTAGGCTAATTGAAGGGTGTAGAGTTCATTTATGCTGTCAGAATTGTGTACTGCTATTGAAAAAAACAAAGTTATGGTTCGTTTTAATATGTAGATGGCCCCTTAAGCAAATTTTATATACATCATTTAAAAGTAGACTTTATTTCCAATCGTTCGGTACCAGTAACTTTCTTCTACGATGATTTGTTGAGGAGTTAGTAGGGGGTGTTTACTTTTTTTTTTTCCACGACTGTACCTAACCCAGATCAGCTATAAATTTCCCTGACATTTCCATACGAATAAAAGCTGGTACCAGGTATCAAAATTTTGTGATGTTACATACAAAAAGCCTTATAAGTTGTGAATTTCAAAGTGGAACTTTCACAACTGATTCTGAAGAACAAACTACTTAGACCGGGAGGCATATTTCATACATGTATATCGCAGAGACAATTACAGTTTCTCAGCTAATCAGCGATCGTTACCGATGTCAACACGCTCATCGAGTTACTCCGCCCACTGTCAAATAGAAGTATCTTCCTTCGGCTTCACAACAAAAAAATTCTGCCAAATCTCCTGTCTGTTTATTTTCGTTAGGTTCTTTTTAAATTTAAAAGATACAAAATGGATTTTCATATGATAAAGAACAGCACTCGAGACATTTTTGCAATTGGAACTGCACCTCTAAAACTAACGGTTTAGGAATTATAGTCCAAGAAACGACAGCACAAAAACCTATGTTATTAAGCACAAGAAAAAAACCTTTATTTTATGGGAGAGTAGAAGTAAGGGAATCTAATGATCCATGTCTGCCGGCAATGAAGTGGTGCATAAGCTGTAAATTAATACCACCAATGGTTCACTCGTAGGTTTATCATTGTGTTTTCCCGCTCCCAGTCCTCCCTGTTTTCATACCTTTGTTTGTAGGACAAACACAATGATAAACTTACGAGTGAACCACTGGTGGTCAGGGACGTAGCTACAGGGGGGTGTGGAGGGTGCGACACCCCCCCCCCCACACACACACACACACACACTTCGGTAAACTCATATGCATTCGGTAATTTCACTTTCGTTCAAAAACTGCATCACTTGGCTCTGATTTTTTTCAAGAATTTTTAAAAACATATTACAAAAATTATTATAAAACAGAAAACAATGTCAAAACATATTTAAAATTATTAAATATTTTCTAATTAGAAACTTCATTTCTCTTTGCCTTATGTAATTTTTTTTTTCGCCCGGAATAGATTGAAATTTCACCTTTTAGCTATTCCATGGGTGTAAGAAGAGGAGGGAAGGGGGTTGGGGTCCATGATACACTATCCCTTAGAAGATTATAAATGTACAGTCGTGGGGAAAAAAAAAATAAACACCCCCTAGTAACTCCTCAACAAATTATCGTAGACGAAAGTTACTGGTACCGGACGATTGGAAATAAAGTCTACTTTTAAATGGTGTGTATAAATTTCGCTTAGGGGGTTATATACATATTAAAAAGAATCCAAACTTCATTTTTTTCAATGGCAGTACCCAAATTTAACGAGATATTTCAAATCTTCGGTTCAAAATATGCCTAGAAACCAAATTTCAAGTCATTCGAATGATAAGTTTTTGAATTATAGACATTCAAAAATTTAGTACTTCTAATGTTAAAATACATTTTCATATTTTTATTTATATCTCCTGAAATTATGCTCCTAATGAGCTAATTTTTTGTGTAGCAATAATACTAATATACCCAAACATAAATACGTCGAATTTGCAATTTTTATAATTGTATGATATGAATTATGAAATTAATATTCGAAAAAATTATGAATTGCAACCTACAATTTTTTTGATGGATTTAGATTTATTAAGTACTGCTTTATGGAAATCCAAAATTTCACATTTTTCTTCCAAATAGTTTTCAAATTATGCTTAAATAACGGCAAAATGATGGTTGAAGGGGCCGTCTATGGTAGAAGTGAGTAATTTTTTTAAATTTATTCTGCTATCCTGTAATCAAACAGGTTTCATTGACGCTTAAACGTGCCTTGATCAAGAAGGCGGCTCTCTCGGTAAACAATCGAGTTCGGAACTTCAATTTGGATACAGCCCTAAAAATACGCTCGTTTTAAAATAATTAATTTCTCAGAAACTTATGGCACGAATTGCATAAAAATTTGTTTATAGGCTAATTGAAAGGTGTAGAGTTCATTTATGCTGTCAGAATTGTGTACTGCTATTTAAAAAAACAAAGTTATGGTTCGTTTTAATATGTAGATGACCCCTTAAACAAATTTTATATACATCATTTAAAAGTAGACTTTATTTCCAATCGTTCGGTACCAGTAACTTTCTTCTACGATAATTTGTTGAGAAGTTAGTAGGGGGTGTTTACTTTTTTTTTTTCCACGACTGTACCTACCTTCTTCCTATTTTTATGCAGTATCCCTGTAAGCTAGAAGATTATTATGGTAGAGAATATCTTCACTTCATTCAAGAAAGGAATCTGGAGAAAAAGGCCTTGAGGGTAAATCTTAGAGAAGGAATTGAGTTATATTAGAAGTCTATGGGGTAAATGCGTACACTCCTTGACCAATGCCAATGAAAATAGAAGGCCAGACTTCTTGTTCGTTAAAATTCGTTTTGCTGGACTCTGAAAGCTATGGGGGGTGGATATTTCGCGGTTTTTTCGGGGAACAGGATGTTGCCAGATGTTTACTTTTGTATTGTCTGTTTTTCAAAGCAAAAAATAAGAGAGAACCGGAATTTTTTTTTTATCAAAGAAAATTAAAACGGTGTAGTAAAATTACATCAGCTACTAAGGATGTACCGAATAGTGATTTTGACCGAATACCGAATATTCGGCCTACAGGCGAACCGGATACCGAGTATTCGGCTAGCCGAGTAGTAATTATTCGGCCAAATACCAAATATTCGGCTGATCGAATATTTTAAAATTTTATTAATTAAAAAAGTTTCATATTTCGTGGCTTCTGCTGGTGAATTAAACCAAGTGAATATTTTTTTATTATTATTCTAAAACAAATAACTCAGCAAAAATAACTTTTCTGCCGAATATTCGGCCTACAAGCGAACCGTATACCGAGTATTCGGCGAGCCGAATTAACTGTTAGGCCGAATACCGAATATACGGCCAGCCGAGTAGTAACTGTTCGGCCAAATACCAAGTACTCGGCTGGTCGAATACTTTTATATTTCAAAGATTAATGGCATTAAAATGTTAAATTTAAAAATAATTTTACATAATATTTAATGCAGAAACTTACATATTGATAAACAAGAACTTTTTACAAGTAAACTTTATCGTGAAAATAATCTGCTTTGAGGTATTTAAGAAGAGAATTTTTAAATTTTATGAATTAAAAAAGTTTGATATTTTATAGCTTCTTCTGGTGAATTAAATCAAGTGAATAATATTTTTTTTAAATTGTAAAACAAACAACTCAACAAGAATAACCTTTCTACTGTCTTTGATTTAGCAAGGAAGTTTTTAAATGCATCTTAGATCAGTGTTTCGAATGGGCGATTATTTCAGAGATTATAAACATACACATTGTTCCTAAAAAAGTTGTAACTAACTTTCAACAGAGATAATGTGGTCAAGACCAAAAAAAAAAAAAAAAAAAAAAAAACAAGAAACAACGCCTTACCCCATTTATTCCATCAAAATTAAATATATTCAGTCAAAAATTCTGGGTGTGCAACTACAAGCCGAAACTAAATTTTCGTTCACAACTTTATCAGTAAATGAAGATATTTTAGCAAGATTTGTTTCATATTAATTTAGTTTGTATTAAATGTGATGATATTATTGAAAATGACTTAATTTTGTCCAGTGACACAGTATAAATACTATAAACTGCATTCTGAATAAAGGAATGTCTACCTCATAGTTGTTTAAATATGAAAAGTGACAATTTCCAGCACTTCTCATCATGATATTATATTTCACAGAAATCAAAGCAAGTTTGTTAAAAATATAGCTATGATATCTTCGTTAGGGTTAACAAATGAAAATCCAAGTTTGACCTCGAGTGAGATGAGATACACTTTATTTATAACTGAATAAGTGGATTGCGATTATGGTTTTCTAAGCAAAAATTGTCTTTCTTGATGTCTCTATCAACCCTGAAAGATTTTCTGTTTTGATTAGAAGCGCCCTTTTTTGTGAAAAAGCAAGAAACAGATTATTTACTAAAAAAATTAGGAAAGGTTCAGGAACTTGCATTTTTACATTGTTAATTCCTATGAAAATCCCCATTAATGGTTAATTTTCTTAAGTAATACTTTACAAAAAGCAAATAATGTAAAAACATTCTCTTTTACTTAAATATGATTCTGTTTCTAATTATTATGAATATCTTTATAAGTTGACAGTTAAAAGTAGAAATTGTATAAGATTTAAAAATTTTTTAGTACTCGGTTTGGCCGAATATCTTAAACCGAATATTCGGTAACATGGCCGAAAAGGTCGAATACACAATAGATACCGAATATTCGGTACATCCTTATTAGCTACTATATATAATGGTATATTGTATCTTCGAAAAATTAAAAGTTTCTTGATAAAATTATGTAAAAAAAAAAAAAAAATGCGGGAAAAAAATCCTTAAGGTTGTTTTCAAATCAATAGAGCTACTTTCTGAGACATGTCTGAATTCATTTTTGTTTGGAAATTGGCAGGTGTTGTTATTCAGAAACTATGTAGTCGAAAGATGTTTTCCATCTTTTGGTAAACGCAAAAGATTTTTCAGAAAATATTGTCAAAGTTGGCGTTTTTAACCGAACTCCAGACACGGCAGCTCGAGAAAGGCAAAAAACTTGTCGTCATGTGACCACAATCGCTTATAACGCGATAAGTAATTTTATCAAAAAATGTAAAACTTGTTTCCATTGTATTCCGCTTCAACAGTCAGGCCTGCCAATATGCTTAAAAATGAGACGGAAAATTTTGCGTTGTTCAGTAGGAAGCTCGAGAACCGCTTTAAAGAAAAATAATAATAAGATAGAGAACTATAAAATATTGGATTTTTTCCTTTGTAACTTAACATAAACCTGCCATATGTTTTTGTCACAGGGTAGTGAAGGGATACGGAGCAATACGGCGTATACCCTCTCTCTGGATTTTTTTAAGAAGCTCCGCATACCCTCTGCTTCTCAAATAAAACATTAGCGTATATTGTATCCAGCACCGTGCGAAAGGGGGGGCGAAGGGGGCGGTCGCCCCGGGCGCGGAAATTTAGGGGCGCCAAATTTGTACTACCAATTTTCGTTTTTTTTTTTTTTTATTGTCGTCGATTATTTTCATTGGAATTTTTTTTCACTCTTCGATATTCTATTTTTTTTTTTTTTTTGTAAAACCAAATGTATGTATTTACATAGCGGGAATTTTTTTCCCAATGGAAGTATGTACACTTTGCATTTCCAAGTTATTGCGTCGTTCACATTTACTTTGCATTGAGCTCTTTAGATCTGATGATTTTATAATATGCTTTTGTGATATTTTATTGCAGTGTTTCTTAAACTTTTGCACTCTGCGGACCCTTTTACATCGTATACGAAAGTTTCTGTGCTCAGTGTTGAATTCAGACACTTTTCTCCGGGAGGGATTTCTGTGACTCCGGAGGGGACATTATATAGTTCCGGGGGGGGGGATTGCACTTTTTGACCACTGAAAACACAAAATCTCAAATCTTCCGGGGGGGGATGTCCCCCCCGGGCCACCCCCTGAAATCAACACTGTCTGTGCTAACCTATTCTGATTCCACTATGGGATCATTCTTATAGTCATTCGGTCATTACTTTGCTCTTAAAAAAAGGTCCAGCACAGGATGAAAATGCTGATTACATGAAATCTGCCATTGAAGAAGGACGACAATTTTCCAAACTAACGTTCAAGAAAATTATACCTAGTGGAGAAATTATTAACCGCGACTGCGGCTTATTGGATAACTTAATTAAGAGAATCACTATATTTTGTTTTCTCTGTTTATTATTCACCAGTTATCAAGATCGCCCTCCAAAGTTAGCCGATCCAGATTGTGGGTTTTTCATGTAGAAGAAATTAAATCCTAAAATTCCTGAGCATAAAAATGCTCTAGAACACAGGAATGCATGCATTCGATAAAAGAAACTTGAGAGACGTTTAAAATTAAATCATGTAATTGACAGCAAATTTGAAAAGGGCAAAAGTGAAAATTTTTGAAAGTGAAAAAGATAATTGGCGAAATATATTCAGGATGAAATTATGAACCTTCTTGCCAATGAAGTAAGAAAAACGATAGTAGAAGAAATTAATAGAGCAAGGTATTTTTCAATTTCGTTCGATCGCACGTCATATACCGAGTGTCCTAAAATGGACTGACTGTTTTTAAATTTCAATAACCTGTAAATGGTAACAGCTATTTAAAAAAAAATTGCGGGAAGGTAATGTAAAATGTCAGTATTTTTCTTTTACCTCGATTCCCGGCTTTAGTTCCAAATAGCAACTATAGATAGCGCTGCAAGCAAGAATGCCCACCTCGGGAACTCAGCTTACGCTTTAGAGTGATAGTGCCATCCCGAGGGCAGACCACTAGCTGCTCACGTTACAAATGACTTTTTCAATTTTTATACTGCAGTTTTACAATTTCACATTACAACATAAATATCGATGATTTGTTGAAGAATTAAACAGGTTTATAGTCAATTCAGGTTACAGCAGTATACTTTATTAAACCATATTCGTCAAAATCAATGAAGTTTATACTGAATTGACAATTATGCCAGCAATGTATAACCACACAAGCACTATAAAGACAACATCTAGCGCCATAGGTGCTCAATCAAGGCTAAAACCGAAATCGCCCAACACTGATGCGAAAAGAAGAGGTGGGTCTCATTCTCTAATACAATCTTATTTTTAGGGGCCTATTCTATATATTTAACCTTCTTCCTTCGCATGATGCCAAGGGGATTTCAGTTTAGACCTCCTTTGAGCGCTTATTGCTTGCCACCTATCTCTGCTATTTGGAACTAAAACCGAGAACCGCAGTAAAAATACTTCTAATATCTTACATAACTCTCCCGCAAGAATTTCTTTTAATAATTGACACCATTTGCAAGTTATTGAATTTTAAAAACAGTCGAGTTTAGGAATCCAGTACACTTCACAAAGGACAAATGACGCAAATTATGCGATACCGGAAATAGAATATTTTCATTCGAGGAAAAGTTTCTTGACTACATCAAGTCAGGAAAAAAATTAGAATAAGAAATTTAAGATAAGCTAATGTCCGACAATCTCGACATTCACAGCTGCACGAGAGGTTCTGCTCTCAAAGATGGTAGACGGGAGGTGCTGAGTTCGACCCAATCGCGCACGTCAGCCTAATCATTTGAAATTGTCCGTAGTTTTCTTCGAACCTTGCCTAAATACGGGTTAGGTTCCCTTAGAAAGACCTTACAGAGGACACTCCCATCCCATTCCTTTCTACTCAGTGTTGATTTTGAGATCCCCCCCCCCCCGGAAGATTTGAGATTTTGTGTTTTCAATGGTCAAAAAGCACAATTTACCCCTCGGAACTCTATAATGCCCCCCCCCCCCTCCACGCCGGAGCCACAGAAATCCCTCCCGAAGAAAAGTGTCTAAATTCAACACTGGGCCTACTATATCCAACTTGAAGATAATCGGCCGTCATAAACAATACCAATATCAACCCTTCAGAGCTCAATGTTGTGATATGGTGCAAATATGGCTTCCGAATATAATGTTGTGTAAGCTCGAATCGTCGAAGTAAATAAATTCGTCTATTTTTTTACCATGCTCTGCACATTTTCTAAACTTTGAGTTCGTGCTGCTGGTGTATGTCCAAAAATGTCCGGAACGGCATAAAATGTGTTTTTTTTTTCTTCTCTTCCACTGAAAGGTGGGATATACTTATGTCCCACTTATCAGTTTATTTAAAGAAACATTGCGATACTCTATGGTCATGAAAAAATAAAGCTATTTCTGCAGTTTACGAACAATCGCAACAGATTTTAAAAGCTCTGGAAGACCTTATACAAATGAAGTAAAATGAGTAAATTTACTCAGGAGCAAAAAGCTTAATAAAGCAAATAAAGAAATTCCCCTTTATTTACGGCTTAGTAGTTTGACACAGCATTTTAAATGAAATAGAAAAAGTTGATATTATTCTCACGAAAAAAAAAAAAAAAAAAAAAAAAAAAAAACTGTCAATGTTTTGATTCCCAGCAAACTGATTGAAACACTAAAAAACACATTTTAGACAATAAGAGAGGAAATTTTTGAACAAGAAAGCTAAGATTTGGTTATGTCCGTAAATGTAGAGTCCTTATTTGAGCAAAACAGAAAACGTAAAATTCGCAGAACAATTTGACTATGAAGCTCCTGATGAAAGTGGACATTTATATGAAAGTGAAGGATTTCGTGTTATGTAGAGACACTTTACCGTGCAACTGAACTGGAGGTTTAAGAAACTGGGAAATATATAACAAGAATTTGAGTTTCTGGTGTTGCGAATCTAAGATCAGTTATCGAAAATCTGTTAATATTGCCTGGACCTGGCCCTTTATTGCTGACTTGAATGGACTAGAATTGTTAAGCGAGGTTTTAAATGCGAAAACCTTATTTCTACCATTAGATAAGAACTTTTATAAAATGGATCATTTAGAAATCCTTTAGTTGCTCCATAATTTTAACGTAGGCAAAACAAGGAATTACAAAAACATGGAGGCAGCGTTTATAATTTATAAGTATTTCAGTTACAATAAAATAGCAAAAAACTACTTAAGATCTACTATGAGTCGAGAGATTAAGCAACCTGAATTTACTTTCTATAAAATTCAGTGTGTCGCAATCTTTATACATAAAATAATAAACGATTTTGCTACCCTAAATGCAAGAAAAACTAGTCGGATGTACCAATCCCAAAACTTTCTTCCATCTCATGCATCTTAATACTTGAAAATTCGCTATCACACTGCCAAAATTAAACGGCAATCTATGCCCATCATGAGGATTCTAAAGATATGAAATTCCATGCATTGGTTCTTAAGATATGGCCATCTCTGAAATTGTGTAAATCCAGCCAAATTCAGCCTAGCGGCGCCATCTATTGGGTGTTTTACACCAAAACCTATGTTACTCCAAAACCACCAAGCAACCACTTATGTTAAAGTCTAACTGAAAGTTTGAGGAAAATCCGTGCATTAGTTTTTGAGATAGAGTTATTGCGAAAATCATGAAAATTCCTGCATAGCAGCGCCACCTCTTGGACGATTAACATCAAAACCTAATCAGCAACAACTTGTGTGAACATCTAACTAAATCTGAAGTTAGATGAAAATTCGTGCATTAGTTTTTGAGATTGAGCTATTGCGGGAATAGTGCAAAATGCAGCACAGCAGGCCACCTGTTGAGCGATTTACACCAACACGTAATAAGCATCAAGTCATATCAAGGACTAACTGTATCTGAAGTTTCATGAAAATCCGTGCATTAGGTCTTGAGATAGAGCCATTACGGAAATCGTAAAACAATGCAGTAGAGCAGCGCCACCTGTTGAGCGATGTACACCAAAACGTAATCAGCATCAAGTCATATCAAGGACTAACTGAATCTGAAGTTTCATGAAAATCCGTGCATTAGTTCTTGAGATAGAGCCATTGCGGAAATCGTAAAAAATGCAGCATAGCAGCGCCACCTGTTGAGCGATTTGCACCAAAAACTAATGAGCATCAATTTGTATCAGGTACTAACTGGATATAAATTTTTATTAAATTCCGTACATTAGTTCTTGAGATAGAGCGCTCACAAAATTTGTGTCACACACACACAGACAGACAGACATTTTCTAAAAGCATGTTTTTCGGAATCTCTGACCATAATATCCGTCGAAAACCGGAATTTGAAAATTTTCATGAATCCAATACTTTCTTCTTGTAAAGATAGAAGACAGTAATAAAATGGAAGTAAATATATTTGCCTGATATGATATTTTATTTTATATTAATTAAAACACTGTTTCAGTTATCTTCCTTAATTAATGTACTGAAAATATAATTTATTTTTATCTTTTACATTATGTTCTGCAGGTTTTTTGTTTGTTTTGCTTTTTTAGTACTTGTTGGTTGAAGAACCACTTGTTTCTAATCTGGTTGTTAGCGATTTTTACCCATTTTCTGCAGCTTAAAGACTAAAAACAACTAAAAATGGCTAGAAAAATATGTGAGAAAGGTTAAGAAAAATCTGTCGCAAAGCATCACGATATCATTAACAAATAAGTGCAATTTTCTTTTCAGTTATTTAGTTGTTCGGAATTTCTGAATTAAAATTAAATCTTTTAAAGTTCTAAAATAAATGCAAAATATTTATTCAATATAATTTATTTCTGTTTCTGCCCTTTATCAATTTTTAAGGAGGGGGGGGGTGGGGGGGCGCCAAATTGACACGCTGCCCCGGGCGCAGTTTTCTCTTCGCACGGCCCTGATTGTATCCATGAATGTTCCTGACTTTACCGTATACCCTTTGTTTTTTTACAACTGCAACAATAGTTCTTGTCATTCAGTTCGAAAAGATATTTTTTATTTATATTTTTGAACTTGTTTTAAAATCATTAGTTGTATTGATATATAAAGACAAGTGCATTGATGATAAGCATTAATCTTTCTTTTAATTGGCGTTTTGAGACATACATTTACTTTCTGCTGCAAAAACTGAAAGCAATTTTTTTCTTTGTTTTCTGAAATGAAGGGATCTCAAAGTTAATTTAAATTAATTAAAAAAAAATCCTTTGACTTGAATCAGGCTAATTTATGTATCAGAATCAACGCTACAGCTCACAAAAAAAGGCAAGCAAAGTAATTTTGCAGAAAATAAAATAATTTTCCACAGTGTCTACCTTCTCTCCCTTTCCTCTTCTCCATAGAAAAAAAATCTTTTTGTGTTCAACACTCTTTTTTTTATTATTATTGCAAATTAAAATAACAAAATTAAATTTTTTTATACTTATGCTACACTGCTCAACCTAATATTGGACTATTTCAATTCTGATAACTTTCTATGTTACGAGTTACAGCTTAAAAATTCAACAGAAAAAATATCCTACAAATAAAGTGCAGCTTTGATTGGCCACATTTTGTGGTTTTTAAAAACTATTTAAAGCTGTTTAGAGGTCTGCACGGGCCCGGGCTTGGCCCGTACCCGGCCCGGTCCGCGGGCCGGCGAAACGAAGGCGAATTTTCAAACTGATCGGCAAAAAAATTGAAACGGCCTGCCGGGCAGATAAAAAAATTAATAGAATTTAAGCAAAGCAAACAAAATACGAGCCATTTTCAATGAATATGACTTTCTCGAGAATAATAGATGTGAGTCACGAGCCGATGCGAGTTTAACAACGTCAATACAGAAATGTAACATGTCCATCGTAGAGATCGTCATCTACAGTTACATGATGTCTGATCCCGGGTTTAATTTTTTCAGCAAACTCGTGCCGGGACAGAACTGGTCTTAATCGTTCTCAGGATGTGTAGGGCAGGCATTATGTTTTGTAAAAGTATTAATAGCGATAATGAACTTCTGTTAACAGTATCTTTGGAAATATACCATAAGATGGTTCTCATATTCACTGCTCAACAATGCGAAACTTTCAGACACATTTTCTGACTCATTTTTAATTATAAAGGCATAAAATTGACAGGCCTGACTATTAAAAGCATTTGGAATCGAATAGATTTTTCCGTTTTTGGTAAATTACTTAGAGAGATAACAGAGATTCTTGTCACTTGACTGTACGTTTTCTCCTTTCCTGTGCTATCGCTTCCGGAAATTCGATTCAAAACGCTAACTTGAGCAGTATTTTCTGAAAGATATGTAGCTTTTATCGAAGAAAAAAAAGGCATTTACATAGTTTCTGAATAAGAATATCTGCTAATCTTACGCGTTTCCGAAAAGAAATGAATTCATAAATGTGTCGAAATGTAGTGCTTTTGGATTTGAGAAAAGCCTTAAAAATGAGAGAAATATTTTCACAATCTACTTTTTATTATACACCTTCAAAAGTTATCATGTTTTTAACTCTTTATTCTGAACTACATTAATTTTTTAATGAATTCTTATTTGAATTTTGAAACGTCTGTAGCGGCGATGGCTAAAACACTGTAATAAACCGTTAATGTTTACTATTGTCTGCTTTCTGTTTTGTGAACACATAGTAATCTAAAATATACTGTAAAATGTTCCCATAAACATGTATGTAGTATTCATTAAAAGAACCTTAATTGTATGTCGAGAAAAAATGGAATTTTTTGTAGAAATTGAGTCGGGCCGGGCCGAGAACTGTAAAAATGTAAGCGGGCCGGGTCGAGCCCGGGCGTAGAAATTCCGACCCGAGCAGACCTCTAAAGCTGTTCTGAAATCGTAACTTGCATCTTTTTTTTTACACTTTCGTGAAGAAATTTTCATTTTTAAATGCACGAAATTTGCAGGTATTCTTTCTTATTCGTAAACGAATAGCATTTCTCTTTTTTCCTATAAAGGTAACTGGTCTTTCAGAAAATGGTGCCAAAGTTGACGTTTGGAACAGATTTTTTTTAAACGTGACAATCGGCAAAAGATCATTATGAGGTAGCAATTGATTATAACTTAATATGTAATACATTTATCAGAAAATTTAAAAGTGCTATTTGATTTCAAAGCACTTCATGCCTCATGCCTGCTGATTACATGCTTCTGGATAAATAAAAAAAAATGTCTACTTAAATGTTTTAGAAAATTTAACATTCTTGAGAGGAGTAAAAATATTTTTTATGAACAAGTGTTTTTTTTTTCTTTTTTTTTTCATAAACGTGGCATTTAATATGAAGTTAGAAAACTGTGTAGTTATTTCAAATCTGAATCCGTGCATGGTGTATTTGATAAATTTGATCGTATGTGACCGGGAAATGCACAATATAAGAATAGGAGGGTTTGGATTTTATTTTTTTTCTTTTATTTATGTATCTTTTTTTCTATAAATATTTATCCAAGTAAAAACGTTCTGTAAAAAATTTCCAAGTAAGAAAATTCTTCTATCCGGCTTTATGCAACATTGTCCACTAAATGTTTCCGTCGTCCTCTGTAGTTTGTTTTGGTCCTTTGATCTGCTTTGGGGGACAGACATTTGAAATTTTAACATTCAAGTAATCTGCAACAATTATCCTTATTCTAATTACCAGAGAAAATAAACGCTACTAATTAACCAATTCTCATATTTTTTATTTAATTCTTATTAATTTTCTTATTTTATCGTACATTTTCACTTGGATAAATATTTATGGAAAAAGAGAAATAAATAAAAGAAAATAAAAAATAAAATCCAAATCACCCTATTCTTATATTGTGCATTTTTCTGTTACATATGATCAAAATTATCAAATATACCATACACGGATTAAGATATGAAATAACTAAACAATTTTCTAACTTCGAATTAAATGCCACGTTTATTGAAAAAAAAAAAAAAAAAAACACTTGTTCTTAAAAAATATTTTTACTCCTCTTAGGAATGTTAAATTTTCTGACACATTTAAGTAGACATTTTTTTTAATCCAGAAGCATGAACTCAGCAGGCATGAGGCATGAAGTGCTTTGAAATCAAATAGCCTTTTTAAAATTTCTGATAAATGTATTTCATATAAAATTATAATCAATTGCTACCTCATAATGATCTTTTACCGATTGTCACGTTACAAACGTCAGCTTTGGCACCATTTTGGCAAAACATAAATTAGGCCTAAACAGGCCTAATTAATGTTTTCTGTACCGAGCCGGGACTGGTTTTATTCTTGTAAGTCTTCACGGGCCAAAATTTTCAGTCCCGTTTTCACCCAACCCGTAGGAAAATCATTGTCTCAGCGTGGCCTGGTAACAGAATACAGCTAAATTAAAATATAGTAATACGTGTGAAAAAGAACCTGTCTATGACGGAATCCCGTTTTAAACTGAAAAATGTGTTGATCCAAGCAAAATTAATATAATATGTGAGAAAAGAATATACAATACATTTACACCTATTAAGAAGGGAACTTGCTATAATGCATTTTTTTACTTTACTGTGCGATTCCGTCTTAGAAGGTTTTACTGTATAGCAATTTTTTAAATTTTTAAGTCTCCAATATATGGAATATGGATTAACAAAATTAATGATAATCAAAACATTTGCATATAACAAATAGAGATTTATTTCAAAAAATAAATAAATATCGCAGCCTACGGAATTTCTATAAAAAAAAAGATTACAAAAGAAAAAAAAAAAAGAAAAGAAAGAAAGAAAGAAAAAAGTCTCAGATTAAGTATTTTTGATCAGAATTCCTCGTACAGACAAATTTTTAACCAAATCGGCATAAAAATCAATGTTTTGTAAAAATTCATTCGGGCTGTGCCAGGCTCGGGTCGAGATTTTCATTTTTGTCCGGGCCAGGAAATCTCAGGCTGAACTTTTAGCTACTATAATATAGCACAAAATTAGCACTCGCCACTCGCCAGGCGTCGAGTAACACTTAAAACATGGCGATTAACTTTATTGTCCTCACTCGCCAAACTCAATGGGCACCACTCGCCAAACGCAATGATTGAAAGATCGATGCCAGGGAGGAAAGGGGTGAAATTCGTTCGGAACGGGCGTCCAAATCGGCGATTCTCCCGAACGTATGAAAAGAAAATAGCAGGGGTTATTCTGTCTCGAATTTTCCGAAAATTTAAAGCATTCGCTTCCGAAAAAAAAAAAAAAAAAACGGTCATCAGTCCAAAAATTCGGAGATAAAAATATCGCTAATTTCGATATGGTCGCCGAAAAACATCAATTTCGTCAATCATTCATAGAAAAAAATCACCAATTTCGTCAAAGAATCGCGAAAAAACGTGAATTTCGCCCAAGGACCATGTAAAAAACGCAAATTTCGTCAAAAAATCGCGGAAAAAACACAAATTTCGTGATAAGATCGCGAAAAAAACACAAATTTCGTGAAAAGATCGCGAAAAAACACAAATTTCGACAAAGAATCACGAAAAAGAATCACAAAATTCTTCAAAGCATTGCGGAAAAACGCAAATTTCGTGAAAAGATCGCGGAAAAACCCAAATTTCGACAAAGAATCACAAAATTCTTCAAAGTATCGCGAAAAACGCAAATTTCGCGAGAAGATCGCGGAAAAACGCAAATTTCGTGAAAAGATCGCGGAAAAACGCAAATTTTGTGAAAAGATCGCGGATAAAACGCAAAATTCGTGGAAAGATCGCGGATAAAACGCAAAATTCGTAAAAATATCGCGGAGAAAACGCAACTTTCATGACAAAATCGCGGAAAAAACGTCAATTTCGTCAAAAGATTGCAGAAAAAACGCAAATTTCGTCAAAAAATCAAGGAAAAACACAAATTTCGAGAAAAGATCGCGGAAAAAACGCAAATTTCGACAAAGAATCGCGAAAAAGAATCACAAAATTCTTCAAAGTATCGCGGAAATACGCAAATTTTGTGAAAAGATCGCGGAAAACGCAAATTTCGTGAAAAGATCGCGGATAAAACGCAAAATTCATGAAAAAATCGCGGAAAAAACGCAAAATTCGTGAAAAGATCGCAGAAAAAACGCAAAATTCGTAAAAAGATCGCAGAAAAAACGCAAATTTCGTTAAAAGATCGCGGAAAAAAACGCAATATTCGTGAAAAGATCGCGGAAAAATGCAAATTTCGTGAAAAGATCGTGGAGTAAACGCAACTTTCGTGACAAAATCGCGGAAAAAGCGCAAATTTCGTCAAAAGATCGCGGAAAAACACAAATTTCGAGAAAAGATGCAGAAAAAACGCAATTTTTGAGAAAAGATGCATAAAAAACGCAACTTTCGTCAAAAGATCGCGGGAAAAAACAAATTTCGAGAAAAGAGCGCAAATTTCGCCAAAAGATCGTGAAAAAAACGCAAATTTCACGAAAAGATTGCGGAAAAAACACAAATTTCATCAAAAGATTGCGGGAAAACGCAAATTTCGTCAAAAGATCGCCTAAAAACGTAAATTTCGTCAAAAAATCTTGAAAAAAATGCAAATATTTTCAAAGAATGGCGAAAAAAACCCACAAATTTCGTTAAAAGGTTACAAAAAACGCAATTTTGTGAAAAGATCGCGGAAAAAAGTCCTTCCGGCCAGTGCCGGGAGGAAGAGGTAGCTTTCATAATCCTTATTTAAAAAACTCGGTCGAGATATTTGTATGTACTATGTACACACCAAGGTACATCCAAGTCGGTTCATAAATACGCCTGTTATTACGTGAGAAAAATCAGGACGTTTCAAAATGTCAGCCACGCTAGAAATTCAAAATGCTATAACTCAGCCATTTTTAAGATATAGACGAAACAAAAACTGCTCCCGAATCTTTTTATCAAGGTCAAACACATAAGAAGAAAATATTTTTTCAATTTTCAATTTTTGGTACCACATTTCAAATTTAAATTTTTCTTAAAAATTTAAATGGCCGTCATTTTTAAAGAAGATGGCGGGTGAAGCTGGCCAACGAACCCGGTCGAGACATTGGTCTGTACTATGTATAAACGAAGTTACATCCAAATCGGTTCATAAATACGCCTTTTATCGCGTGACAAAATTCAGGACGTTTCAAAATGTCAGCCACGCTAGAAATTCAAAATGCTATAACTCAGCCATTTTTAAGATATAGACGAAACAAAAACTGCTCCGAAATCTTTGTATAAAGGTCAAATACATAAGAAAAAAATATTTTTCCATTTTCAATTTTTTGGTACCACATTTCAAATTTAAAAATTTTAAAAAAAATTTAAATGGCCGCCATTTTGAAACAAAATGGCGGATGAAGCTGGCCAACGAACTCGGTCGAGAGATTGGTATGTACTATGTACACACCGAATTACATCCAAATCGGTTCATAAATACGCCTTTTATCGCGTGACAAAATTCAGGACGTTTCAAAATGTCAGCCACGCTAGAAATTCAAAATGCTATAACTCAGCCATTTTTTAAGATATAGACGAAACAAAAACTGCTCCGGAATCTTTGTATAAAGGTCAAATACATAAGAAAAAAATATTTTTCCATTTTTAATTTTTTGGTACCACATTTCAAGTTTTAAATTTTTTGAAAAATTTTAAATGGCCGCCATTTTGAAACAAAACGGCGGATGAAGCTGGCCAACGAACTCGGTCGAGACATTGGTATGTACTATGTACACACCGAATTACATCGAAATCGGTTCATAATTACGGGAGTTACAGTGTGACATAGGTCAGATATATATATATATATATATATATATATAGATATATATATATATATATATATATATATATATCAATTTTGAACGGAGGGTGGTTTCGGGGTCTGGGGGTCATGATCGATGAAAATATACCAAAATTTTTTGAAATCGCTTTCCTCCGAACGGCTGCAATAGGTAGCTTTTTTGTAAAGAAAGCTACCTAAAACGCAGATTTCGTCAAAAGATCGCGAAAAAACGCAGATTTTCAAAAGGTCACGAAAAAACATGAATTTCGTCAAAAGAGCGCGAAAAAAATACGAAATTCGTTAAATGGTCGCAGAAAAATGCATATTAATAAGTACCAAGGTGGGGGGGGGGGGATACCCCTCTGCTGTAACCTTTCTGCAAATTTCCTGTGAATTTATTTCATTGCAATTAATAGTAAAAATAAAAAATTTCAGTTGAGTGTAATCATATTGAATGGTAAGTAATATATAAGTAAATTACAATGTTGATAGTTAGAAAAAACACAATTTTGTATGGAGCATACATAACTTTGTTACTGGCCAGTAGTTAAAAAAAAACTGGCCAGTGAAAAAAATCTGTGCACTGGCCAGTGGCCAGTGGGTAAAAATGTTAATTTTGACCTATATACTATAACGCCGGGCCAGGCCAATAATTTTTTTCGACAGGCCTGGCCGAGTTCATGCCTACCTTTTATAATATACCGGGTTTTTTTCTATGGGTTAGCCTGGCCCGGGCCTGATAATTTCTACCCGTACAGACTTCTAACTTAAAATTTAAAAAGTATTGCAAATTTCAAACTTTGAGTTATAAATAAAAGAAAAAAAGAATTATTTTTTAAATATTTTCTATTGAATTTATTTTCATTGTAATAATAAATAATCAATCTAAAGCTGTCTTTTTACACCTCTCCCCAAATTATTGCTTTTACCTTTGCCCCCTCCCCCCCCCCTCCAGGGTCGGACTGGGTCAGTGTAAAGGGCGCAGACCTTGGATTTTCAGAGGGCGCAAAAATTTCAACGAACTGAAGTCAATTTTGCTTGTTTGTGTTGTATCTGGCTTGACAAGGATTAACACACTCGCATAGCACCAAGTAAATGATAATGGCTTAAATTATATCTTTAACTCTAGATAAAAGACTTCGTTATATTCTCTGTGTATGTTTAAAGTTTCATCAATCCTACACAATACTACGCAATTTTTTAAAACACATCATATAACATCTAAAAGTTCCAGCAAGTTGAACACAGCAGTAGATTACTGATATCAAGACTAGAGCGTTCTTAATTTCTTCTATCAATGGATACCTTGCAGAAAAAAAAATTATTGCTCCTACCAATTTTCCTGAAAATCACTGTATAAAAAAGACATAGGATTCCAATTCATTGGGAATAATATTTACTATTAAATGATTTTCATAAATTTTGCTTTGGAGGTTGTCTACATATTAAAAAATACACGAACGTTCATCTTTCATATGGTAACATCACTTTTGACACCCTGTTTGAGTTCCTTGCTAGCCAGGAAAGAGATATAGCTTATATGCTTTTCTTAAATCTTAATACGGTGGTTATAAAACAAAATGTGTTAGGGATTTATCCTTAAATTTCGGAAAATAAATTGAAGAACTTACAAGAAAAAGTACCAAAAACTCTCAATTAGTCCCCAGTAAAATTTTACAGGAATGACAATTTTATTATAAACTTACTTTACACTAAACAAAATTCTACAAAATATTTCTGGTTAGTTTCTACGATTTTTTTTTTTTTTGGCTCCTTTGATAACGGAATACGTCCCCCTTAAATTATGGAAAGGAAAAAATTCTCTATATCTCGAAAACTAATTATTCAAATGAGCTGTACGCATCAATGCTTTTAACAATTGTGGTTTGCTCATAATATATATATACATTTAATGTGATTTTGTTAATTTTCTAATTAAGAAAAGTTTTTGAATCGAAAAAAAGTCTGGAATAAGTTTGGGTCTATTCACTATATCACTAATGAATTAATAAAAATTTAATCGGATAGTTTTTATGAAGTTAAAAATTAAGTTTCTGAAATGGATTTATCTTTAACAACCTCAAATTCAAACCCTTCTAACACTATCAAGATTTAAGATAATGTATATAAACTATGCCTTTTTCCGGGCTGTCTCGATCCAAGAAACTCAAATAAGGTGTCAAAAATGGGTGTTATTGCTTGAAAATTAAAAGTTGTTACAATCCTTAATAAGTATATGCTTTCGGTTGGTTGGTTGGTTGATTGATTTTTGACGGCCGATTATCTACTCTAGGGATATAGGCCCGAGGCGGAAGTGCCCTCTGTGGGGGTCTTTCTAAGGGAACCTAACCCGTATTTACGCATGGAAATCCATGGCTCGAAGAAAACCACGAAAACTCCGACCGATTAGGCCAACACGGGCGCGATTGGGTCCGAACCCAGCATCTCCCGTCTACCAGCTTTGAGAGCAGAACCTCTCAGCCACTGGTGGGGCTATACGACTTCGGAAACATAATTTATACATAATAATAACTAGTAGATATTATTTTCAGTCGATTGGTATCTACATATATTTTTACGATTATTTTTAGCAGAATTTGTAAGTTGTAAACCACATTTTTTCCCACTCTCACCACTGATGCACTAAGGATCCTTAGAAAAGCTAACACAATTTTTTGCACCAAGCGCCAAATAGAGTTGCTGTGGTGCTGCTAAGGTTTTCAACCTATTTTTTAATATATTTATTTAAAGTAATATGAATTAGTTATCAAGCCAGTTTAAAAATAAATTCAATTTCTGTTACAATCTGAGAGAAATTACTTTTTATTATCTACCGTTTTATTAATATTAATATTATTAACCAAGTAACATTTTTAAATGTGGTATCTGCAGATATCTCCTTCAACACACACAAGAATCATTGAGTATGCAAACTTCGTTTAAAAAATATTTATGTTTAGAACAAAAATGTACTTTCCGTTTGGAAATAGAAATTTTGAAAACTAAATCTCAGGCTTCTTTTGCTCTTTTATAAAAGTACCACGTATAGGACTATTTGAATGTGAAAATAATACTTGCTTGTGAAATTAATTGGTATTTTTTATTCTTAAAAAATTACTATTATGCGTCCATAAAGAGCTGAATTGATATCACGTTGTGAAAAGGTTTCTATAGAAAAAGTACACCCTAAAAAATTTCTTTGTTAGTCTAAAATCGCTAAAACAATTTAGTAATTTTACTATTCTCAGCACACTGTTCCCATGATTTGCAAAACTTTTATCATTGTTAGAGATCAAGGGAAATATTTAAGTTTCCGTACTTGAGTGTAGTGCCCCAAGGATTATATTCATGCAGGATACATAGCCAGTATTTTATAACCGACTTCAAAAAAAGGAGGAGGTTCTCATTTCGACGCACATATATATATGTTTTATGTATTTTCACTGATTACTCCTAAACTATGCGCGAGATTACTATCCGAAAATGATGGCAGATTTTGTGAATGAGAAACCGCTGTCCGCGAGATCCCACAGCTTGCAGGATTGCAATCCAAAAGTATCATCAACTTTGTATTCCCCGAAAAAAAAGATATGTTTTCCAATCAAAAACAAAATCCATACAAAAAGTTTTTTGCCTTCTGATAGTCTCTCTTTTTTTTCTATCAAGTTGCTTTAAAAAAGCACGATTATATGTGCATTCAGGGGTGGCTATAAGGAAAGGGGGCGCAGAGTACTCAAAGAGAAGGACTGAAAATTTGGAAAATACTGGTTAAAATCTAAAAGATATCATTTAAAGAAGCGATTAAAAAAATTTCGTCCAGGGCGCAATGGCTACTAAAGCACTCATTGGGTGCATATTTTCTCTTTCAGTTGCATGCAAAGATGTCCGTTTTGGTTTCCGTCCTGAAATTGCTACGATATATTTTTATTTGTGATAATAAAGAAATACCCCTCTTGTGCTATCAATTAATTGATGATTATCCCTAAACGAATTCTCGAAATTTAGTACACTAATCAGAATGTATGTGTACAACAAGTGAAAATATATTGGAGCGGCTTAAGCAATTAGGAGCGCGACGTTTTCTCTGGGTGAGGGCGCACCGGCCCTCGGGCCGATGGGCCGGCGGGCCAGTCCGAGCCTGCCCCCCTCACACACGAGCACAAAAACCTTAAACCTTAAATGATGAGGTGATTTTTTTTTTTTTTTTTTTTTTTTTTTTTTATATATATAACGTGGTGAGGTGGTGTGTATGCAACCCCAAAATTTGATTTCTTGTCTTGTGCACTCCACAAAATTTAGCGAATTAAAATAAGAAAATCTCCTGTGAATTTTGCATTATTTACTTGAATAAAAACAACTGAAAAAGTACTGAAAGTGTACATACATATAATTACACTTATCTAAATACCACATAAAATTTTTCTTCACTATTGAAATTTCTCTGGGGTGGAAAACACCTCACCTGATCAGTTAAGGGAAAATTACTTTTTTCCTCTGCTTTATCCGTAATTGTGCAATACGATAAATAAATCAGCAGTTATCTACTTCACTCCCTCCATTCATAATTTCTACTACCCTCGCTCCCCCCAGTTTGTAAAATTTTAAATGGTTGAAATTATTTAGTTTTTTGTTAAAATTTTTTGGTCTGTTTATTTATATATTGCTGAAATAATAAATAAATGTCTAATCCCCTCCCCCTCGCCCCCCCCCAAAAATAATGCGAAAAAATACAAAATATAAATAAATACAAAATAAAAAACAAAAACAAAATTTACTATGAACATTCGGTAAATTCGATTTCCGCCCCCCCCCCCCCAAACGAAATGCTCTAGCTACGCCACTGCTGGTGGTATTACTTTTTGGCTTATGCACCACTTCATTGCCGGCAGACATGGATCATTAGATTCCCCTTCTTCTACTATTCCATAAAATAAAGGTTTTTTTTTTTTCTTGTGCTTGATAACATAGGTTTTTGTGCTGTTGGCTTTTGGACTATTAGCTCTTGATTAACAGTAATAAAGGACGCTTTGTGTATCAGCATGCATCCTTTCGAAACACTAAATTAAACCTTTTCTTACTTAAAATAAAAAAATCTACAAAACAATATAAAATGGCTATTTTCATATTTTTACTTCAGAAAGTAAAATAAAAGATGGGAAAATTACATTAAAAAAAAAAAAATAAAAGGTATATTTATAAAAATTGCATTAAATATAAGCCAATTACTCATTTTACTTTTGTAAAATTTACTATATATTTCCAAATGTTGTCTTAATTTTAAGCAATATGAAAAAAATATTTCAAGTACCAAATTTAAAAAGAAATATTTTATCTTTTTTTGTATATTTTATGCATATTATATCTCCTTAGACCTCCTCATTGTTATTTTAAAATTGAAAATTGTATAAAAAAAAAAGAAAATGTTAATCTGATCATTGAAATAATAATCTGCTCATTTATCGGTAGATGGCAGCACTAAACAATCAATGTAGGATAGTAGCAGCTTAAATGCTGACTGTTTATATCTTATACCCAGAGTTTTTTCTCTGCTAGCTTTAATCACACGTAATATAATAGGACTATACATCGACTTATACAAAATTTAAATACAAAGCCCAATATAAGTATAATTTCTAATTGAAGTGAATAAAATCCAAAGTTATTCTGAAATTTAAAGAAAAAAAAAATCTCACTTTCATGGCGACCAATGTAAATAATAAACACACACGATCGATCGTCCATGTGTTCACTGTCAATCAAACTGTGTGGGCGTGTATGTGACCATGATAATGACGCTTGATGATTAGCTTAGAAGCTGTAACGTCTTAGCGATACACATGTCTGAAATATGCAACAGAGAGGTGGCAGCACAGATAACCACCTCAAAAAGTTCATGGCTGAAATTCAAGAATTAGTTAAAACTCGATTCGCATATTAAAACACAATCGGTCTGCCAAGTCATATCTTGGTGGAAAATACCCGAAAACCCAACTTTTAGCGGTTGACTAGTAGGTTTACTATTGTGTTTTCCTGCCCCCAGTCCTCCATGTTTTCAAACGTTTCGGTGAGGAAAACACAATGCTAAACCTACGAGTCAACCGCAACCAAGATATGACTTTGCAGACCAACCATGTTTTAATATGCGAATCGAGTTTTAAATAATTCTGGAATTTCAGCCGTGAACTCGATGAGGTGATTATCTGTGCTGTCGCCTCCCGGTCTATATATTTCTTAAACAGAATGTTTTTCTGCATGCTAAACAGTTTGCAGATGCACACTCTAAGTATCAGGTTCCAATTATTTTGTTGAATAAAGATGAATTCTTATCACACAAGTCATGTTAAATACTTTGCTTAATATAATTATAATTAACTATTAAAAATATGCTTTGGCATATTAAAAAACTTTATAAGTAATATATTTATTTGTTCTGTAACTAACACAACTTAAATATTCAATAAATTAAACTAATAAATGTTCGATTTCCAAAGAAATATAAGTCAACAGACTGAATCATCTAAGCAATCCTAGAAAATTGTAAAAAAAAAAATTCAGTGAAGCTAGTATTGAAATTCGAAGTTACAAAAAAGGACAAAAAAAAAAAAAAAAAAAAAAAAAAAAAAAAAAATCCCTGCAGGCAGAGGTAGCTTTTGAAGATAAGTACTAATTTCACCAACAAAAAACTAAATCAAGATTAGAGATAAACCCAGTTTAACAATTTTATCTGACCGCTTTTGACGAGTTTTCATTTTCTTTTTCCTGTAAGAGCTGTTTTTATCAGAATCATATTAATACGATATTTTTTTCAAGCCCTCTTTTTAAAAATTTATTTTTGCGGTAAGCGTTGGTCCTATTAAAAACTTATCAATATAAAAATTGTAGATGATATTAAGAAGATTTATAATAAATTTAATTGGATTTGATATCTTGAGAATTGACAAAGTTATGAATTTTTTACTCCCTAAGACCCTATTTTTTTCGCCTCTTCAGCACATTTTTAATTTTATCAAAAATGTGTCATGCATAAATTTTTTACCCTTTTTCTAGAAATAATATAATTTTTAAACTGAATTGATATGTATTATAATTATAATTAAGAAGTTCTGTTTTTTTTTTTTTTCTGCTTTCACAAAACCCCTCCCTATTTTCACCCTCTTCGTTCAATTTTGCCCATTAACGAACTTGACCGAGACTTTCTGCCCCTTGGTTTTATGTATCAGTTTGGAACAGATTTGTGCAGAATTATAGAAGTTATCGTGTCCATAAAAAAATGATATCTATAGACAGATACAGTAAACTCCCGACTATCTGTACTATCCAGCCTAGTAAAAAAAAATGGGGAATGTTGCAAGCGGCCAAAGCAGGCAGGTTCCCGTCCAGGTGGGTGCCAAAAGCATGGGAGGAAATTCCAAACATAGTAATTGCAAGATCTTGGAACATTCTTTTGGACTAAAAAGGTGGACATAAACCCGTGTGGAGAACTGCAATGGGAGATGAGAACGATAAGCTTCTATCGTAGCTGAAAAATATACCGGTCTCTGACGATGCCAATGCAGAAGACATTAGAGAATCGATGGCAAACGATGAAGTTAATGAATTAATTGAAAACGATAATGTACAATGTTGACAGAGGGAGAAATATCAGTAAAAGGTTAAAAGGAATGCAGGAAAAATCTTATCCCACATTTTTAAAGGTTCGAGACAATTGAGGCAGCACTGCAGTACGTTAGTCAGCAGGAATCGACGCCACCTGATATCATCTACTTGCATAATTGGAGGGACATTACATCGCAGAAGAAGGCTAACAGGGAGAAGCGGCCCTCTATTAAAGACTTTTTCAAAAACTAAAAACTGTAAATTTTTACCCTTATCTTATACATTTTTCATATTCGTGCAATCATTTATTAATAAACAGTAAAATAAGATTTACTCAATTTTTTTAGGAATTAGGATGACGTTTTTGTTAATGTTTTGCTTATTTTGCATCTGTATGTACTGTATATATAAAATTTATCTTAATATGTGTAACACGTGTTTTTAATATCATGGCGGGGGAAGGCACGAAGTTAGTAAATATTTGTAGAACTCCGGCCTATCCGGCTTTTTTGTTATCCGGCCTACCCTTCAGCCACATTAGGCCGGATAGTCGGGAGTTTACTGTAGTTAGTTTTGAAATGGGGGGTGGTTTGAGGTTCTAGAAGTCATGATCGGCGTAGATCTGCAAAGCCTTTTCAGAAGTTCCAATACAAGAGAGAATGCAATAGGTAGTATATATCTTAAGAAATCTACCAAAAAATTGCAAAAGAGATTGAAGGAGTACTTATGAAGAGTACAGTAAGATTTTTTGACATTGCATTTTTAAATCATTAGTTTCATGATCTGAATATATATATATATATATTTGTGCATGTGAAATTTTCTCTGAAGTTCATAAATTTAAAATTCCAGTGACTTTTTCTCAGAAATAAAAAATTTCCCTGACATTCCCAATCCATAAATATTTCAGACTTTTCTTAAAACATTTTTTTTTTCCATCGCAAGGCTCACAGCAAAACGTGTCTGGCAATTTCCCTGACCAAATCCCAAAAAATTCCATGACCAAATGGGCATACACAAAATTTGCTTTAATATAGAAATTATTTTTTTTTTAATATAGTAATTAGCATTAACTTAAAAATCATGTATTTCAAAAGACTTATGTAGATTTTTTATAAAATTAACACAAAATAACTTAATAAAAAAATAAATTCAGAAATTAGTGTCATAATAGAGTTCATACTCTTTTTCCCAGGAGAATATTCAAGCACCAAAGGACTCAAATTTCAAGAAAATTGGAAAATAAAATTTTATAAAATTCTATGCTGTTTGAACAATGCAAAATTGTCAAAGGGAAAAAAAAAAAACTTTACTTTTACGAGTTTTCAAATGAATGCCATACAGCACGGCTGTACAACGCGGCGCCATGTGCTCTTTGAAGGTTTTCTTGGTGCCCTTTCATATGTCACTAAGTTTTTGTAAGTATAAAGATAAATTTTAAAGAAAGCTTTTTAAAAATGTAAATAATGTTTGCATACATTTTTAATTGTTATGAAAAGGTTTCTGTTTCATTCTCCTGCAAAAACCTTTACACCGGGAGCACAGACAATCACCTCATCGAGTTCACGGATAAAATTCTAGGATTAGTTAAATCTCGATTCGCCTATTAAAACGCAATCGGTCTTCAAAGTCATATCTTGGTGGAAGACACCTGAAAACCCGATTTTAGCGGCTGACTCGTAGGGTTACCATTGTGTTTTCCTGCACCAAAAGGTATGAAAACATGGAAGACTGGGAGCAGGAAAACACAATGGTAAACCTACGAGTCAGCTGCTAAATTCGTGTTTCCCACCAAGATATGACTTGGCAGACCGGTTGCGTTTTAATATACGAATCAAGATTTAACTAATCCTAGAATTTCATCCGTGAACTCGATGAGGTGATTGTCTGTGCTACCGGGTCCCGGTCTATTCCACATGGCTCTCAACTCCTTTAAACTCTCGCTGGCTTTCAAAAAAGCAATTCTAAATTTATTACTTTATGTTGTCCTTCAAATTATTTTTACATAGAATTTATGAATCATAGAGACCACATGTTGATACCATAATGAAATACAGAAGAACCTCTTTTATACGAAACTCCTTTAACTGAAACTTTGGGTTAACCGAAATACATTTTTAAAGCTTTTTATTATTATTATTATCACATTCCTTGTGTGCAAAACCCATTTTTGAAGCTTTTTTTTATTAACTATGGGCATTGATCAAAGCGAAAAAGAAGACAACGATGTGAGCGAAGAAAACTAACAAATTAGGAATTCTTTTGAACATTCAAAAGATTTTGAATGTTCAAAAGGTTTAGTATGGCTGGAGCAGCAAAAAGACCGTGATACTGGTGAACTAATAGTACAAAAAAAAAAAAAAAACTCTTCGTGGTAGAGCTGCAAAGCAGAGGCAATCGAAACTGCGACAAACAAAACTTTTTCGAACCCTTGTAAAACATGTAAAAGGTACTTAATTTTAAAATTAAAATTCGAATAATTTATTCTTGTTTCTATTGCTTTATTTTTATTAAGCACTTGTTACCATAATAAGAATCGGCGCATATATTTGTCCTTAATCTTATTATTGAAGCATTTTCGATTATCCGTAAATTTTGATTTTCCGAAAGAGGGTCGGTTCCAATTACTTCGGATAGTCGAGGTTCTACTGTATATATTCAATGTATAAGACGCGTTTGACATACAAGACTACCACTACTCAGGACGTGATAACCACAGGAGCAAATTTCTATTAATATTTCCAAATAGTTAAATGTTCACCGTATTTAACACAAACTCTGCATTTAAACATTTCAAGGGCGGTGGTCATATGGCGTGACCACCTAATTTTAATTATAAAACAGACAAACAGCACCAAGGATATTTTAATAAAATTTTGCTTTTATTATGAAAGCATAAAAAAATACAGGTTTTCATTTTCTGAAAATTTCCTTTGTAAATTCTGGTGTCAGTCAATTATTTCATCCTTGTACGAACAGAATTTTTCTACTCCTGGATAGGTTAAATAATGTGACAATTACTATACAAAAATTACAGGTGGAAGTTAGCCCCTGCAATACTCAGATTCGCCGACTACAACAGTTTGATATTATTGTTGCATGATTTAAGTCATCTTAATAATGGCGCCATTCATTGTCTGTAAATAAGTGAGGGGCGCCCCTGTTTACTGAAACGTTGGAGAGGCCTGCCATTCACTAGCAAAGTCTTGAATGTGAAATGTCAGGAGAAAGTTTTAAAAGTATTATACAGGGTGAGTCTAAAATCATGGGACAAACTTTGAGGGGTGGTAGCAGAGCTTATAACAAACAATTATTGTATAGGAATATATGACCGGAAGTGGCGCGTTGAGGTACAAACACTAGAGGGCTAATTTGGCACTTTTTTTTTTTTTCAAAATTTCTCGGAAAATTCCTATACTATTCTTTTCTTTATTTAAAACAGACATTCCATGATTACACAAAGAAAAAATTCTTTGAAAATTTCCGGTAAAATTGAAATTTTCTAATTAAAAAAAAAACTTCATTTCTATTTATTTTCATGTATTTTCTGTGTTTGACAGTTTTGTGTTTTTTATTCAAAAATTTCTGGAAATTTACAAACTGGAAATTTTCAAATAAAAATATTTTCTGTATGTAATCATGAAATGTCTGTCTCAAATAAAGAAAATAGTATAGGAATTTTCTGGTATGAATGAGGAATTTTGAAATTAAAAAAGCTCCAAATTGGCCCTCTGGTGTTTGTACCTCAACACGTCACTTCCGGTCATATATTCCTATACAATAATTGTTTGTAATAGTGAGAGCTCTACCACCCCTCAAAGTTTATCTCATGACTTTAGACTTGCCCTGTAGAAAATTTCTGTCCCCATTGTGTTTTTTTCCCCCATTAGCATTGAGAGAAATTTTTCAGTCTTGCAATCGACAAGAGTCAACTTACATGCTAAAGAGGACAAGTCAAAGGAAACAAACCAAAGTACTATGCTTAGGCGACACAGTGCAGCCACAGAGAATGCACACCATCTCTTATGAGTTAAAATAATAACGCATAAAATTTAAACTAAAAATCTATATCATTTGGCATTTACAATATATATTATATATATATATATATATATATATATATATATATATATATATATTGAATTCTGTACTCTCGAAAACGTAATTCAATATATAAGTTTTTCAATTTTTTCGGAATCCATATTCTTCTTTTTTATTCTTCCTTAGTAATTCTTATAATTAAGTATAAGGTACTTTATTTTATACATACAGTTCTATATTATAGGTTTGTGGCATCCATTTTTATTGTCAATCATTCACAATAATGCAGTTTTTGATGATGGTCGGTAATGTTTAATTAATGGTTATATATATATATATATATATATATATATATTTTATTTACAAGGCATTTACAATATATTATATATATATATATAACTTTAAAAAAACCAAGCAAAACTAAAATACAGCTCAGATGGATTCAAAATAACTTTTTATTTGCATATCTGAATTTACACATATTAAACATTTAACTTTTTTTAGACTTCTACTATCATGTCATTAGTTTGCGTTGTTTCAGAAGCAGTTTGTTGTGCAAAAGTTTCAATTTTCTGTCATTTAATTTCAGCAACAGCTTTCTTTTATCTGTAGTTTTTTTTTTTTTTTTTTTTTTTTTTTTTTGCCTTGTTTCATAATTTTTATATATAATTATTCATGATATCTCATCCTAGCCACCTTAACAAGTCTCAACATTTCTTTTGCTTAAGTACCGACTATTTGGCGACAAATTTGTACAGCTAAAACATCTTTATTTTAAAAATGTGAATATAGCAAAAATTCTCCTTTTAAGGGAAAAATCTGAACATTTTGCAGACGCACCGTGAACTCGGGAGAATGTTGATGCCTGACAGTGCATTTAAGAAAAAAATACCTGACTTTTCCAGGTTTTAGAAAAAAATTTTAATTTTCCCTGACTTTTCGAGCACTTGTCATTTTCCCTGATAATTCCCTGTTTTCCAGTCGCGTAGGAACCCTGAATAAAGTACAGTCAACCAAAAAAAGAGAACAGACCTTATTTTAATTAACAAACTATTCAATTAAAAAAAAGGGGGGGGAGAATAGCAGTTTGACTGGAAACTGTTTCTCTTTCATTTTTTTTAATAAGCTTAAGAGACCATCTTCCAGAATGAAACTGTACCAAACTAATTTTTCTATATGAACACTTCATTTTTAGTTTCTGCAATTTTTATCCTATGATACTAAGCAGTAAGACATTCTCTAAAGTAGTTAAAAAAATTATTTAGATTTACAGCTTGGAATTCCTATTATTTAACTCATTTGAAATCACTGTAAAAATAATTGCAGTGCGGATAGTCTTTTTTTTTGTTTCTTTAAGGTATAACTTGACAGAATGAACTTTTATTTTGGATTATCATATTCGACACTTTTAGAAAGGAATTTCTGCTAAAATACATTCATAGGTTAAAATCAATATATTTTTATTTCCATATATATTTTTTTCTAATTAATTAAAAAAAAATGTAAGCTATACGTTTTTAACAAACCGATATTTAGATAGTAAAATTTACCAGAAAAGTCAGGCATAATGTCAAATTGGGTGTTTATATTGAAAATTTCAGACATTGGTACAATCTAAGTATGATGAAAACCTCCAAGGTTATTTTTTTAATGGTTATTCAAAGCAGACAATTTCCCGTCGAATGGGCTTTTTTTTTTTTTTTTTTTCTCTCTCTCTCATGTGGCAATTTGAAAGTTAAAATGCATGCCCATTTTTTGTTTTTGCTCTGAGTACAATACATCGGTAATAAAATGCTCTTAATTTTTTTCACTTCTTTTAATATAACGCTTTACAACAGCATGCTACTAAAATATTTATTCCACTTTAAATAAATAAAAGGGCTTTTCTAAAATATCCTTTATAGTATGTTTCACAAAGTTGATTCCCTGACATGGGCGTACCCAAGGGGGGGGGGGGCTGATGGGGCTACAGCTCCCCCCCCCCGAAATTTTCGAAAGTGATATGAAAAAGTACTGATTTTTCGTCTTTCTTTTTTTGAAAAATATTAATTTTTTTCAATCATGCTAGATATTCTCATTAGTCCCATATTAGTCCACATTGACAACAAAGAAGAGAAAGGGGGCAGACGGTGTGATATCGTTTGATATCACATATATTATTCTTTATAGGTAATTAATATGATCCCTAGATAGTCAAAATTTAATATTAACTATCAATATAAAAATCCCCTTTCTATTTCTTTTTGTATATCTAAGTTTTAAATTAATCTACTTTCCTTTTCACATTACTTTAACGTTCCCAGAAAACTCTCTCTGCTCTTTTATCTATGTAAATAAAATAAAAAAAAGAATATTATTCACAGTCATTTCTTTTCGAAAGATTCATTCTTTTCGCGTTGCATCTGCCTATAAAATTTCTCTCTGTCAGATTTTTAATTCGATCCTTTACTAAGAGATAGTCAAAACTTTGGTTAAACCAGCGGTTAGATAATAATATCCAGATGTACTTTTAAACTTAAGTCGCCTTTCAAGTTGCCGCACTCATTCCAATGCTATTGACAGCTTTCGGATTCTTTCTTACTTTCTCACGGACTAACGCTTGGCTAATTATCGCCTATTAGGCTTTTCATCTAAATTAAACTACCCCATGTATTCCAATGTAACGGTCACCCCTTGGCAAGATCTGTGTCTTACCCAATATCTATATATCGCCAAAACTTTACGAATGAAAATGTGAAACTGATCACTCTTTGCCTGCTTCTCAGAATGTAAAGATTAAGTTTTGATTGTGTGTAAGGGGGGTCACTCCCAAGGCACTTATGTGTCTCTTCAAATTTTCATTAAAGTTTCCTTATTACGCTACAAGTATTAGTGAATCTTCTGGATCTGAGTTTATTGTCTTTGCGCATTCGTACTCCACTACGGAAAATCTAAAAATCTCATTTAAGTAATTCAAATGATATTTCCATTTATTTATCAATATCTCAAGTTTTTAGGGAAGAAGACTCCCGCAACAAGAAACGATCTCTCTTTCACAAACTTTGGTGCCGAAGGAAGAAGATTTTTTTAAACTTGTAGCTGGGAGTGACCCTCGCTTTTATTCAGCATTGGTCTATTAAAAAATTACGAATCTTCGCTCTTTGGATTACTCAATTATATGGAAACACTCATAGAAACAATTATATGGAAACATTCATCCGGGTCTGTGAGCCCTGTGTGTCGACCGTTTCATCGCGGACGGGGTGCTACGTGATCGACGGGCATTCAAATACGCTGGTCTCTGATGTCAACGTTTGAGTCGAAAAGATGTTTGTTGTTTCCGTTTTCTCCTGCGCTCGCCTGATAAGGGTATAAGAAAGCGGATGATTAAAGAATTTTCTACTCGTGTGTCATTTTCGCCTGATCGGAGAATTTTCACCTTCTACTTGAGAAAAATAAAGTGTCAGTTTTCGAATAGTGCCTGTGCGCGCGATGTGTGTGAATCTGTTTTTGAGTATTCAAGATTTCAAAGAAGTACTCGTGTACTTGCAAAAAAAAGTGTGAAACTGGATTGCGATTAAGATACGTGGTGTGATTTCAAGAATAATTGCTACACGGTTGATTAGTCATCGGTGTTCAAAATTTATTTGTGAAATATGTCTCATCAAGTTCGAAAATACAGTTGTCGCTCCCGTGATGTGATTTTTTTTTTAAATGTCTAGTTTTACGACATTTTTTATGCTTTACAGATATAGTAAGACTTCACATTTTTGAACTAAATTGTCAGTATAAAAAAAAAGTTAAAAAAAAATGGGTCTGGATATTTTGTACAAATAATGTATAAATTACCTGGTTATGAATAAGATATTTAACGCTTTTATAGGAACGCACCTTGCGATTATGATTGTTTCTTTTCACTATTTATGTTGAGAACTGTTTATTATTTCTCTTGAAAAAAAAAAGAAATGAAAACAAAAATAATTGATTGAAAGTACTCTTTTAAAGCCAATTTACAACTGTGTTACAATAGCCACGATATATTTACATATAACACAAACTGTGGCAATGAACAATTTTTTTTTAAATTGAGAAAGTTATTCAAGTTATTCTATTTGTATGGTTATCTTTTATTTTACTTTTTAATGTGGTTCACAATCTTATTTTAGCTATTTGTTTATTTTACTGATGAGGAGTATTATTTTATTTTAGTAATTTGTTTCTTTTTACACTAAGGTAGTATCTCAGGTGGGAAAGTGTAAAAATTGGTTACTCTATTTTTTTTACATATTTTTTTTTTTCCTGCATGGATGTAACTTCTAACATTCCCAGTAAATTTAATATATTTAGATAACAGGTAAGTTTTCATTACAAGGGTTATGTTTTATCTATGCAGGGTTACATTTATGAAAACTAAAAAAATGGAAATTTATATTTAAATTTCAGTATTGTGTTTTTATTCGTGTGCCATCAATTATTTGGTTCTTGTGCAGAATATTTTAATTTGACTATATGTGTTTAACATTTTTTATTTTTATCAAAGGTAAGTCCTTTTAAATACATATAGATGTTCGTTTCCCATTGCTTTAAAAAAAAAAAGTTTAATAATTAAAGCAATCTAGAAATATTTTATGCTTTCTTATTTTATCATAATTTTTCGATTATGCTTATATTATTATTTCAAGTTTTTTTTTTGAAAATGTGATGGGTTTATATTTTGTGCATTTTATGTTATTAAATTCAAATGTTGTGTCATATAATATTGCGACAATTTTTGGTTACCCATATTTTTCCTTTTTCGAAAATTTAACTTTTCCCCATTTCGTTTTATATTTAAATTTCACGAATGCATTAGGTAAAAGAAAGAGAAGCGTGTGACAAATAATAATTTTTGATTAATTTTGATTTTTTTTTTTTGGTAGTGTGAATTTTTGTTGTTGTAAAGTATTCAGAATTGTTCTAGAACCATTATTGATAGCAGTAGTCGCCCATGCATGCCCGTTTTAAAAATAAAATTACATTGTGGTTCAAAGATAATATTCACTTCTCCGGTTTACATCATTTTTGTTGAAAAGAACACTTTTAAGAAAGATTTGGATTTCTTATATATATTTTTTTCTTTTTCAACTTTTTTTTTCACAAGTACTTCATGTGTTAGATATTTGGTTACGTTACACAAAATTGGCTCTTTTTGAATATAATTTTGTTTATTCATATACATACATTTCACTAGTTCATGAGTTTGGGGTTTCTTTTTCCCCTCCCTTCACACACATACAGTAATTTTTTTTTCTCTCGATATATACAGCATTTTAAAGGATTCTAAAAAAAAAAAAAATCACTTTTTTAATATTTCACTTTTTATACACTTAGGTACATCTTATTGCTTCACCATATGGCATTAGTGATAATTTAATTCACATTTAACTTTAAAGTTAAAGGTTTGTTTTTTTTTTTTAGAAATTAATTGTGTACTGCTTTATATATATTTTTTTTCATCGGACTATTCGGCGCGCAAATGGTCGGATGATTGAAAATATATTCTTTTTGTGTGAAAATACTCTGATGTGGATCGTTTTTGTTTTTTTTCTTCACATGTAAAAGATTTTTTTATCAGAAGGGTACACAGCAACACTATACAATTTTTACAACATTTACATCTCTTTAGATATTTTTTGGAAATTCGGAATAAAACCTTAGACACTTGTTTATAGTTTTAGTTCAAAAGGTTGAGTACAAATGTTCACATTTTTCACACAAGAAGCTTTTCCTGGTCACATTTGTCCTTTTCGCTTTTCTTTACTTAAAAGCACAGTTCTTTGTTTTTTTTGTTTGTTTGTTTGTTTTAACTTTAGGCTAAGCATTTTTGTGTTTGTGATACAATGCTCTTGGTTCCATATGTACACAATGAGTTTGTGTTCATAGTTCATACAACTGAGTTCATAGTTCACACAACTGAGTTCATAGTTCATTGAGTTCATAGAAAAAAACACTTTACACGAGTTCATAGCATTGTCAATTCTTTGTGTACTTCAGGGACCAATTGCACTATTATTTTTTCTTTCATGACAATACTTAGTTCATAGAATTTTTCCTTACACATATTAGTTCATAGTTTGTTTTCTTTCTTGTGATTTGTTTTGCATATTAGTTCATACCAATTTTGTTTTTGTAGACACTTTAGTCCATTGTAATAATATTTTTGTTAGACACATGAGTTCATAGCAAGTTTCATTCTTTTACACACACTTTAGTTCATTGTATTACTTTTACACTAGTCAGTGAAATCCCCCTACACATTATTTCTTTGAAATAATTTTTCACTTTTGTTCATTGATATACTTAGATTGCTGTATTCATTTACACATGCAACTAGGTCGTTGAATTAAACTTTGTTCACTGACACACATTGCTTAGATACTCGTATACATCGTTAGTTCATTGAGATTTGCTTACATTTTTAGTCATGCATATATGTTTGTTTGTTTTTAAACATTGCACACTGAATTGAAAATATTCATTTTTTTCAAGTTTTTGAACCTTTGCACATTAACATGCTTTTTGTATGTTTGTTTTTATGTCTCACTATACCAGGACTACTTTTAATTTTACATGATACATTGCAACATAAACATTTATTAAACTTTACATTTTGCATACACTTAATTTTTTTTTTGCTTTTTAATATTTTGTTATGTAATGACATTCTCATGTCACCATCACTTTGTTTAACAACAAAGATTTCTCAGTAGATAGGAAACTACCTCTTCACATACTATGCATATTTTTTTTTATTATTTTAGGCTCATGATTTTTTTTCTTTTCTAGTTTTATGTTACACCAGGTTTTCATCATTAAACTTTCTCACATTTTAAAAGTTACCAGTTATTAAATTATCGTTTAATTTCTTGGTTCTAAATACCATGACACAGTAATGTCATCATCACTTTGCCTAATTGCAAATTGACAGTTTGGCATTTTTTCACAGTTACATAATTTTAATCCTTCACTGATATTTTAAGCCAACTCTGTACTTTTGTAGCAGTTGCTTTTCTCTTTTGTCATATACCTTTTCTACAATCACATAATACATTTTCTTTTCTCATATAATACTTTTAAAGTGTTTTTTTTTTTCGATACACACCACTTTTAAATTATACAAATGCTGTTCAGTTGCAGTAAATTGTTAGGAATTTCCTCATCTTTATCCACAGTGCAGATCCTCACTAACACAATGTCATCTTGACATATTAATAAGTTAAAACTTTGATAAATAAACGGGCTCACTGCATGAGGTATCTACAGTTGCTATTTGTAGATAGCGACTACTACTTACAAAAATAAAAATAAAATTTTTTTGAATGTTTTATTATATTTTGATATTAGATACAGTTCTTTTGTTTTGTAATCAAATCATCTCTTTTGTTTTTCTAATCACTGCACTCAGAAATTGGGTTCAATTTAAAATTATGGTCCTATGGCCACATACTTCATTTGTGCTGAGAAACTTTCCTGAATGGGTGCCCCAATTACATTTCTGTGCCCATCTATATCGCTTATTCATATTTTTATAAATATTATTTAGCTATTTTACATACTGTATGTTAATTAGTTATATGTTGTGTTTATTTTTTTGTCCACTTGTTTTTATGATCTGAAATGGATCAAGATTTTGAGAAGCATTATAGAGCTTCTTTTAAAGCTTCTCAATACTGGTCATGACAAGCAGTGTCTAACAAATATTTGCAAATTTATTGATAAAGGAACCTTACTTTAATGTGACGTCACGAAATGCAAAACAGGTAAAAAAAAAATTTTCCTGTTGTTGAATTAATATGTGCACAAGTACAGTTAAGAATACTGTCTATTAAAACATAGTCTATAAGACTAGTTCACGTGAACCTTTTTGAACTTCTACAGAGCCTTTATAAAAAAGGACATTATGAAGCATATTTAAGTCATGACATATATAATCATATATATATATTTGCAATTTCAAGATATTGTTTTGTATTGTTTCATGTAAGGTTTTTATTATTTCTTTGGAGAAGACACAGATTTTTTTTTCTCTCTTTTCCCTTCCTCATCTCTGGGCATTCAAGGCTGGTCGGTTTTTGGGGGGAAATATGTGATATCGTTTGATATCACATATATTATTCTTTATAGGTAATTAATATGATCCCTAGATAGTCAAAATTTAATATTAACTATCAATATAAAAATCCCCTTTCTATTTCTTTTTGTATATCTAAGTTTTAAATTAATCTACTTTCCTTTTCACATTACTTTAACGTTCCCAGAAAACTCTCTCTCTGCTCTTTTATCTATGTAAATAAAATAAAAAAAAGAATATTATTCACAGTCATTTCTTTTCGAAAGATTCATTCTTTTCGCGTTGCATCTGCCTATAAAATTTCTCTCTGTCAGATTTTTAATTCGATCCTTTACTAAGAGATAGTCAAAACTTTGGTTAAACCAGCGGTTAGATAATAATATCCAGATGTACTTTTAAACTTAAGTCGCCTTTCAAGTTGCCGCACTCATTCCAATGCTATTGACAGCTTTCGGATTCTTTCTTACTTTCTCACGGACTAACGCTTGGCTAATTATCGCCTATTAGGCTTTTCATCTAAATTAAACTACCCCATGTATTCCAATGTAACGGTCACCCCTTGGCAAGATCTGTGTCTTACCCAATATCTATATATCGCCAAAACTTTACGAATGAAAATGTGAAACTGATCACTCTTTGCCTGCTTCTCAGAATGTAAAGATTAAGTTTTGATTGTGTGTAAGGGGGGTCACTCCCAAGGCACTTATGTGTCTCTTCAAATTTTCATTAAAGTTTCCTTATTACGCTACAAGTATTAGTGAATCTTCTGGATCTGAGTTTATTGTCTTTGCGCATTCGTACTCCACTACGGAAAATCTAAAAATCTCATTTAAGTAATTCAAATGATATTTCCATTTATTTATCAATATCTCAAGTTTTTAGGGAAGAAGACTCCCGCAACAAGAAACGATAGCCCCCCCCCCCCTCCTCCCGAAATAGTCGACAAATTAAATGAAAAGTAATTTTTCCTTACTTTTTTAAGATAAATCTGTAATTTTTTCTTCTGTCATAGCAAAATAGGTATTCTCATTAACACCATATTAGTCCACATTGACTTCACAGCATACCCAAAGTAGGGGAGGGGGCTGATCGAATTTCAGCCCCCTCATCTCAAAATGTTCGAAAATGAAATGATAAAATCGTGCTGAATTTTTTTGTCTGTTTAAGATAAATCTGCATTTATTCCCCTTTCGTCAACAGACTATGCGCTTCCTTCGCTTTAGTTCCATATTAGTCCATACTGAGATACTGATACCAAAGAAGAGAAAGGGGGCTGAAGGAGTTACAGCCAGGGGTGCAATGGAGGGTATTAGGGGTGTACGCAGTGTACCTTCTGTATTTTTTAAGAAGCTGCGTATACCCTCTTTTTCTCAAATAATGTTTTAGCGTATACCCCAGCTGTGAACGTTCATGACTCTAGCGTATACCTTCTGCCTATACCGTATACTCGCTGTTTTTTACGACTACAACACTGGTTACAGCCCCCCCCCCCCAAAAAAAAAAAAAATAAATAAATAAATAATAAAAACAAAAAAAAAACAGAAATAGTCGAAAAAGTTAATGAAAAAAGTGTTTTCTCCTTACTTTTTTAAGATAAATCTTTAATTTTTTCTTCGGCCATACAGCAAAATAGGCATTCTCGTTAACACATTGACATCACAGCACACCAAAGATGGGAAGGGGGCTGATGGAAATACAGCCCCCTCCTCTGGAAATAGTAGAAAATGAAATGAAAAAAATAGTGCTGATTTTTTTCTGTGTAAGATAAATTTGCATTTTATCACCTATTATTCAACAGATTAGCCACTCCCTTCGCTGTAGTTCCACTTTAGTGTACAGTGACACCACATTATACCCAAAGAAGTAGAAAGAGATGATGGGGCTACAGACCTCTCCCAAAATAGTCGAAAATGAAATGAAAAAAGGGCTGATTTTTTTCTTTTTGTTTGAGATAAATTTGTATTTCCCCCCTATCATTCAACAGACTAGCCGCTCTCTTCTCTTTAGTTTCATACTAGTGCACAGTGGCACCACATTATACCTAAATAGGTGAAAGGGGCTAATGGGGTGTCGAAAATGAATTGAAAAAAAGGCTGATTTTCTTCTCCTTGTTTGAGATAAATTGGTAATTTTTCTTCTGCCATACAGCGAAATAGCCATTCTCGTTAACCCCATATTAGTCCACACTGACATCACAGCATACCGAAAGAAGGGGAGGTGGCTGATGGGCTTGCAGCCCCCTCCTCCCGAAATAGTCGAAAATAAAAATATATATATATTGCTTTTTTTCTTTCTGTTTGAGATAAATTTGTATTTTTTTTTTTTTTTTTTGCTATCATTCAACAGACTAGCCACACTCTTCTGTTTAGTTCCATATTAGTGCACAGTGACACCACATTATACCCAAAGAAGTAGAAAGGGATGATGGGGCTTCAGACCTCTCCCAAAATAGTCGAAAATGAAATGAAAAAAGGGCTGATTTTTTTTCTTTTTGTTTGAGATAAGTTTGTAATGAAATTGTTTTCTGCAATACAATAAACTAGACTTTCTGGCTAGTCTCATATCAGCGCACAGTTACACCACAGTATACTCAATGAGGGGAAGGGGGCTGATGGTGTTATAGGTCACCTTTCAAAGTAATCAAAAATGAAATAAATAAAAAAACCTCTTGTTTTTTTCTTTCTTTTGAGATTTTTTTTCTGCGACGCAGCTATTCTGGTTAGTCCCATATATTAGTGCACAGTGATGCTCCAGCATACAACCGAAGAAGTCGATGGCGACGGGGGTTATGATATTACAGCTTCATTCCACCTCCGAAGAGATTGCAGTGAAATGGAAAAAGGGTTGATATTCCTTCTTTTTCAGATAAATTTGCTTTATTTTCTGAATTTGTTTTTCTCGTTAATCCAATATCCTCCTCAGTCCTGCGACCAAATTTACTTGAAACCACAAAATCAATTTTCAAATGACTGAAAAATAGCTCTATCCATGTTTTACTGGATAAGGGGCCGTTCAAATATTACGTAAGCATCTAAGGGGGGGGAGGGGTTAGCGATTTGCTTATTTTTGCTGACAAGGGGGGAGGGAGAGTTTGAATGATGCTTACGTAAGACATTTTCAAAATCTCTTAACTTGTAAAAAAAAAAACTATTAAAAATTTCAAATTGAAAAAAAGAAATAGCAAAAGAATACTTAACTTGAAGTTCTGATGTCAGCTATTTTGACCGCACAAGGAAAACATAAACAATCTCTTTTATATAGAGGTGACTGTTCATGTTTGATGCATGAACAGGGCTTAATTTCTAACAAAAAAAGTACCGGAGCCCTACTATTCTGCGGTACCGGTACTAACAGCCATACCGTCCCCCTCCCCTCCTGCCACTGCAATCTGCATATTTATATTTCATACATTAATTATTTGCCAAAATGTAAAGTATTTTTTTCTATAGAAAAATAAAAAAATTAAATGTATCTATCAGCATATACTTAGTTGTGAACTATTCCACTTTTTAGCTATCACTCCTTCCGAATAGAATTCTTTGCCTAATTTTAATGTTGTTAATTGCAGAATTCTGAAATGTGGTAAGGATTATGATTCGGAAATAGTGTTAACACCAAAAAGGAATAGTTCGCAGCTATGCATTTTTATGAAAAAATGAATCAAATTTACAGAGATTTATATTTATATGCTGAAGAATGGAACAACGTTTTTCAATTTCCTATTAAAGGTGCATATCTTAAACTACAATCGATTCCTTCCGCATAACGATCTTTTGTGGTGAGCCCCTGAAAATCAGATTAAATTAAAAATTTAACACCGTTATTGGAAAGATTCGATGCTTTTATAGAAAAAGGGGAATATTTATGCTTTTATAGAAAAGGTGCAAATTAAACCCTGTGCATGAGGGCTTATTATCTCTGAGAACTTACTACTATTTCCAGTTGTGAGAATAGAATAGAATAGAATTGAATAGACGGATGCGATATGTTGTATTGTGACAATATGAGTCTTCCGGGAAAGCTTCCAAAACGTAAGTAAAATTCCATGTTTTTTGTTTCCACCCCTCCTCTGTCAAGTGGTTGAACCTCATAACCATAATGACCGACAGCTCTACTGTCTGGTGTCTCTTGAGTTTTGAAAACCTCTCAGTACTGTAGTGTAGTGGTGTTTAAAATAAATAAAATCAGAAATATGTCTTCATTTCGAGAAATCTTCTGTAAAAAACTTTTTGAAAGTCTGCATCAGATAAACCTTTGAAGGATATCCAATGTAAAACTAATGATGTGTGGCGGCAGTACAAAAAGTCTTCTAAAGCTGACAAAGAGTTAGCGGTATTGGTGCTAAAAATAATTGAGGACGAACTGCGTAAGGCGACCAAAAAGAAATCAGTCTTTCTTGATTATTTTATAAAGGTAATTATAATCAATTTATTCTTAAAATTTTAAATATATTTTATCATAACTTTTAGTTTACATGATTACTTGTAAAAATTGGAAAAAAGATAGATAAGATAAAATGACCGTGTAGCCTTGGCGAAACATGGTCAGAATGGGAATAAATAAAGACCAAAGAAATGTCAAAAAATGAGTTATTACTTTTTAAATATGGCGTAGCCAAGCTAAACATTATTTTTTCTTTTCAAATAACTCGAAAATTAATGTATCTATGGGGGAAAAAATTAAAAAAATATGTTAGTTTTGTAGTAGATAATCTTCTAACTGTTTTCAAATTTTGTACCTTACTAAAAATGAAATGTAATCCAATTAAATTGAAACCAGTGTATCTTAAATTCAAAAACAGATAAATAAGGCTTCTAGTGATTTTAAAAAAGAAAAACAATCCTTAAAAAGGAAACGACAAAATGATGAATACCAAAGAAAACACCGAACCACCAAACGAACAAACTTGAAGAAATCTGCCATGATAATCCAGACATTAAAAAAAAAAAAAAAAAAATTAGCTTTGAGGGAATCAGTAGGAAGACCAAGTTTAAATGTAGATCAACCATTATTGCTTAAGACAATAGCAGACATAGCTATTATTGGAAGCGCTGCAGATGCAAAAAGTCCTTCCGGCCAGTGCCGGGAGGAAGAGGTAGCTTTCATAATCCTTATTTTAAAAAAGCCAACTTATATCATGCAAACACACGAAGCTCAATTTAGTGGAAACCGAATATAGGAGATTCAATACTAATTTTTATCAATATAATGAATGAGAATTTCGCGAAATTAGTCAGCTTTACCCAAGCTGCTTTTCTTTAAAGTAACTTATATTTGGCTGCCAAATTCGGCAATTTCTTAAAGTGCCTGTCATTTTAAGACAACCTGGTGGATGAGGCTAAGCAGTGAACTTGGTCGAGACCTTAGTAATTGCTGTGCACATGCTCACTCACATCGGAATCGGTTAATATATAGGAATGCTGTCGCATGCAAAAAATCAGATTTTTCGAAATGGCACCCACAATAGAAATTGAAACTGCTATATCTGAGCCATTTTTTAAGGTAAAGACAAACAAAAAATGCTCCTGAATCCTTATATCAAGATCAAATACTTAAGAAAGAAACCTTTTTCAATTTCTAATTTTTTTGCACCTCACTTTAAATATATATATATTTTTTAATTTAATGGCCGCCATTTTGAAACAAGATGGCTGATGAATCTGGCCAGCGAACTTGGTCGAGGTGTTGATGTATACTATCCACATGCCTTCTTACATCGAAATAGGCGAATACGTGTGTTATCGCGTGACAAATACAAGATCGTTTCAAAATGTTAGCCATGCTAGAAATTCAAAGTGCTATAAATCAACCATTTTTTAAGATATAAACAAAAGAACAAATTTTCAGAAACAAAAACTGCTCCGGAATCTTTGTATCAAGGCCAAACACATAAAAAAATCTTTTTCATTTTCCAATTGTTTAATACCTCATTTTGAATTTTAAATTTAATTTTTTTTAAATGGCAACCCTTTTGAAACAAGATGGCGAATGAAGCTGGCCAACGAACTCGGTCGAGACATTGGTATGTACTATGTACAGACCAAGTTACATCCAAATAGGTTCATAATTACGCCTGTTATCGCGTGAGAAAAATCAGGTCGTTTTAAAATGTCAGCCACAAGAGAAATTCAAAATGCTATTACTCAGCCATTTTTTTTAGATATAGACGAAAGAAAAACTGTTCCGGAATCTTTGTATTAAGGTCAAACACATACAAAAAAAATCTTTTTCACTTTCCAATTTTTTGGTATCTCATTTAAATTTTTTTATTTTTTAATTTTTTTAAATGGCCGCCATTTTGAAACAAGACGGCGGATGAAGCCGGCCAACGAACTCGGTCGAGATATTTGTATGTACTATGTACACACCAAGGTACATCCAAGTCGGTTCATAAATACGCCTGTTATTACGTGAGAAAAATCAGGACGTTTCAAAATGTCAGCCACGCTAGAAATTCGAAATGCTATAACTCAGCCATTTCTTAAGATATAGACGAAACAAAAACTGCTCCCGAATCTTTTTATCAAGTTCAAACACATAAGAAGAAAATATTTTTTCAATTTTTAATTTTTTGGTACCACATTTCAAATTTAAATTTTTCTTAAAAATTTAAATGGCCACCATTTTGAAACAAAATGGCGGATGAAGCTGGCCAACGAACTCGGTCGAGAGATTGGTATGTACTATGTACACACTGAATTACATCCAAATCGGTTCATAAATACGCCTTTTATCGCGTGACAAAATTCAGGACGTTTCAAAATGTCAGCCACGCTAGAAATTCAAAATGCTATAACTCAGCCATTTTTTAAGATATAGACAAAACAAAAACTGCTCCGGAATCTTTGTATAAAGGTCAAATACATAAGAAAAAAATATTTTTCCATTTTTAAATTTTGGTACCACATTTCAAGTTTTAAAGTTTTTTAAAAATTTTAAATGGCCGCCATTTTGAAACAAAACGGCGGATGAAGCTGGCCAACGAACTCGGTCGAGAGATTGGTATGTACTATGTACACACTGAATTACATCCAAATCGGTTCATAAATACGCCTTTTATCGCGTGACAAAATTCAGGACGTTTCAAAATGTCAGCCACGCTAGAAATTCAAAATGCTATAACTCAGCCATTTTTTAAGATATAGACGAAACAAAAACTGCTCCGGAATCTTTGTATAAAGGTCAAATACATAAGAAAAAAATATTTTTCCATTTTTAATTTTTTTGTACCACATTTCAAGTTTTAAAGTTTTTTAAAAATTTTAAATGGCCGCCATTTTGAAACAAAACGGCGGATGAAGCTGGCCAACGAACTCGGTCGAGACATTGGTATGTACTATGTACACACCGAATTACATCGAAATCGGTTCATAATTACGGGATTTACAGTGTGACATATGTCAGATATATATATATATATATATCAATATCAATTTTGAACGGAGAGTGGTTTCGGGGTCTGGGGGTCATGATCGATGAAAATATACCAAAATTTTTTGAAATCGCTTTACTCCGAACGGCTGCAATAGGTAGCTTTTTTGTAAAGAAAGCTACCTAAAAGAAGAAGCGAGTCAATATGAAGTGTCAAAACTCTCGATAACTTGACTGTAGAACTGAAAAAGGTTGGTTTTGCAATAAGCATGAGTGGAACATATCTTCGTTTGCTTCCAAAAAATTCCTCAACCATCGAGGGTCGAAGACATGTCACCCCAGTGCCGATAAAACTTTCTTGGGTTCAGACTGATTATTACCGATCTCACATTGATACCCAATTTGCAGTAACATCCATCCGCTATTTAGAAACTTTAGCTTCAATTCTTGGACCCATGCAAGTGTTTCTTCTTTCACAGGATGACATAGTGCGTGTACCTTTCCTTTGGGAATTACAGCAGCCAATAAACGGTCCCCGATACTAGGGCTCCTATAATTATAGGAGCCTTACCGATACTGATGCATATGGAGTATCGTGTATCCTTACCCGACCACGAGTGGGTCATCGCTGAACGCCACAAACTTATCCCATCTATTTACGCTGGTATTGTGATTGCTCCTGGCATGGCAGGTCAAAATAAAACCATAGGTTATTCTGGTCCAACGTTTATTGGTATAAGATGTGGGAAACACAGTTCTTCCACAGCAAATACTCATGCTCAGGATTTTGAAACTCTATTAATACTCAAAGACTTTGAAAAATTAGTGAAAACAGAAGAGGGTTTCATCAAACCTGTAATCATAGTTACGGTTGATGGAGCTCCAGACGAGAATCACCGCTACCAGAAAGTTATATCGTTTGCTATTAACCATTTCAAAAACAGGGGCGCCATTTGAGGGGGGCTAGGGGGGGCAATAGCCCCCCCCAAAGAATTTGATATTTCAGAAAATTTATCAACCATCAAATGTAGGGATGCACCGAATAGTGATTTTGGCTGAATGCCGAATATTTGGCCTGCAGGTAAACTGAATACCGAATATTCGGCCAGCCGAATAGTAACTGTTAGGCTGAAAACCGAATATTAGGCCAGTCGAATAGTATCTATTCGGCCAAATACCGAATATTCGACTGGCCAGATACTTTTATATCTCAGGTTTAACGTTAAAAAGTTAAATTTTAAACAATTTTTTATAATATTTAGCACAGATACTTTCCTTTTGACAAACAAGACTATTTTCAAAAGTAAATTTTGTACTAAAAAAGTATATTTTGAGTTATTATTTAAAAAGAGAATGGTTTAAAAAAATTTTAAATAACAAAATTTAAATTCCATGACTTCAATTAATTCAAACAAATGAAAAGAATTCTCTCACATTGAACAAGAAGCAACATATCATTCCACTTCTTTCATCAAAAATGAAAGGTGTACAAGCCGTAGCAGAATTTTAGTTTATAACTGTATAAAAATGAAGATATTTTAGCGAAATTTGCATCACATTAATTTGCTTGTACAAAATGTGATGATATCCTTGGAAGAGACTGAATTTTGGCCAGCGGTACAGTATAAGTATTGTTAGCTGCATTCTTAATAAAATAATGTCTAGCTCAGTGCTGTTTAGATATGAATGGTTGTTATTTCCAGCACTTTTTGTCATGTTATCATATTTCACAGAAATTAAAGTAACTCTGTTGACAATATAGTTACAATACCTTCATTATTGTTAAAGTAACAAAAGAAAATTGAAGTTTGGCTCGGGGTTACACTGTATTTCTGACTGAATAAGTGAATTGCGATCCTGATTTACTGGACAAAATATTGCCTGTTTTGATGCTTATTATTACCCTTGAAATTTTCTTCCATTTTGTTTAGAAACACCGTGTTTGCGAAAAAGCAAGAAACGGATTATTTACCAGACAATGCTCAGTAACTTGCATTTCCACATTTATTAATTCCCATGAACAAATGACATGTCATTAATGGTTAATTTTTTTAAGTGGCATTTTTAAAACAACAAATAAATAATATAAAATCAGTCTCTTTTATTTAAAGATTCTAATTATTCTGAATATCTTTATTAATTGACAGTTAAAGTAGAAGTTATGTAACGTTTTAAAAAATATTTTTAAGAGGTTTTTTAAGTATTCGGCAAACCGAATATTCGGTAGTATGGCCAAATATCGAATAGATACCGAATATTCGGTGCATCCCTAATTAAATGTCAAACTCAAACAAATATTAGCCTCAAACTCTAAAATAACTTATCAGATTTTATTGCAATAAAAGCATATGCATTAAATAAATGCTTATGGATAGAAATTAATAATTCTCAAAAAAATTTCCTAAAGCCTTATTATTCGAACTCCCTCAAGGTGAAACATATATCTTTAACGAGTACTTTGGTTAATTTTAAAAATACATGTGAGAATTTTTTTTTATCAGTTGCTTCTCAGCCGTGTGCAAATTGGTCATGGGAAAACTCGTCAAAATCATTGATAATCACAATGATTTTCTTCTAGCCAATTCTCGAATAGGTGCAAAGAAAATAATAACATTTAAATCCCACTGATGATGGTCTTGTGATGACTGAAAACGTTCTGGGTTTTTCTAATGTATTTTAAATAATTTTAAATTATATGTATGCACATCAAAGTACGAATATTAATTATAAATTTTACCTTTTCTGTAGAAAAAATGAAGTTATATACATGGTATTCATTAATGTTCAAATATGTAGTTTTTTTTTTTTTTATCTGAAAAATATTCAGAATTTCTTTGAAAAATCGCATTAACATGAAACCATCTCATAATAGTGAAAACTCAATCCGAAAAAATTGCTTTACCTTCACTTGTAGAAAATCACTAACGAAAATTTTCTTACACTTGCAGATCACAAAATTTGCAAATTTCGTGACCTATTCATGACGTTCGTTGGCTGATTATCTCATGACGGATTGAATTTCATGATTTTTTTTTCGCGATCATCTGACGAAATTTGCGATTTTTTACGCGATCTATTCACGGAATTCACGATTTTTTTTTGAAAGCGTTATACGAGATTAATTTTTTTCGCGCGAGCACTTGCCAAATTCACAATATTTTTCCGCGACCAACTGACGAAATTCGATATTTGTTTTCGTGATTTTTTGACAAAATTCACGATTCCTTATCACTATCATTTATTGAAATTCGTGATTTTGTTTCTGCCACCGACTAATAATATTTGTGATTTTTTGCGGGAGAGTTAGACAAAATTTTGGACCTTATTACGCAATCGTTTGACGAATTTCTTCTCGATTTTATTGCACGATTATTCGACTAAATTTTCGTGATTTTTTGCGAAATCCTTTGACGAAATTCGTGATTTTTTCGCAATCCTTTTACGAAATTCAACATTTCTGTTTGTGCAATCATTTGACGAAATCTGCATTTCTTTTCGCGATCTCTGATGAAATTGGCGACATTTTCCACGGTCATTTGAAGAAATTAGCGATTTTTTAAGCGACCATTTTGAGACTTTTTTTTTTTTTTTTTCAAAATTTCCAAGATTCGCGATTTTTTTCTGCGACCCATTGACGAATTGATTTTGCGGATTTTGAAAGAAAGAAAAATCGCGGGCTTTCACGAAAATTAAAAAAAAAATTGTGGAATAATCACATACTTGTGAAAATAGTTATAGAGACAAAATCACGTAGAGCATGTTTTTTTGTTGATTTTTTTTTCTGTGTGATTTGTGCAGTTCTGCAAGTTGTGCAATTTTCCACGTTCTTTGTTCCTCAAAGAAAAATTTTCCTTCAGGAAACTCATGAAATGGTGCCCCTGTAAGTAAAACTTCGAAAGGGACTTGAAAAAAGCTCCATTTAAACAGGTTTCCGTCTTAGCAAGTATAATTGTATGATGTTTTTTCAACGAAATTTGATTTTTTCCCCTTCTAGAAAGAAATCTGTTATAGACAGGTTTCATTTTCACAAGTTTTACTCTAGTGCATCTCTTTTCAGAGATATACTATAGAGCGGATTGTTTAACAGTCAGTGAGAATACCTGTAAAAATGAAACCTGTCTATAATAGAATCATGTTTAAAAAAAAAAAATCATGTACAATATATTAAAATTTTACCTTCTAACACGGAAACCTGTCTAAAACGAAATATTTCATTGGTTCTGAGTTTCCGTATTCGAAGTTTTTACTGTTATTGTAAATATAAGTCAGTGAACGTTTCTCATACTGGGGGGGGGGGTTGCCCCCCCCCAAGAAAGTTCTGAAATGGCGCCCCTGTTCAAAAAGCATGATTTGGAGGGAAATTTCATTGCGTGCAATGCTCCTGGAAGAAGTGCATATAACTGAGTAGAAAGGCGAATGGCACCACTCAGTCGAGAACTGTCTGGTCTTATACACCCTTATGACCATTATGGTTCCCATCTCGATGAGAACGGTAGCACCATTGATGAAGAAATAGAGCAAAATAACTTTGCATATGCTGGTAAAACTCTCGCAGATATCTGGAACTCATTAAACATTGACGGTTATCCTGTTACTGCCACATATGTTGATTTAGGCGAATCAGAATCTCTTGGTTATGATTTGGATTGGTATTCGAAGCACTTACAAGAAAATCAATACCTGCTGCAAATTATAAAATGCGAAGAAAAGAATTGTTTCTCTCCTGCAAGTAGTAGATTATTTCGTATATTAAAAGGACGATTCATTCCTCCTCCAATTAAAATTATACAATCGTCAAATGACATCATTACAAGTGAGGAGGTGGAATTTATAGATTTAAGTCTCCGTCTGGCCTTAAATCTCAATATTACAGCAAAGGGATTTTTAAAGATGCTGCATGATTATTTTTGCCCTTCCATAAAATTGCAATTATCCCCAAGAACTTGTGGAAGTTGTGGCCAATATCATTCATCTCAGAAGTCAGCAAACAGACACAAAAAAATTCAGCACAGTGAAAAAAGCGAGAAGGCCTGCCTTATACGACCACTGAAAATTGCTGCTCGTCGAGCAAATGAACTTATGTGCTTCGTAAAATTCGTGAAAGATACAGAAGATATTGAGTGTATCAAGGAAGATGAAGTTGATCTAGATTGCATCCGAAAAGAAAGCGATGATAGATAATCAAGTAAAACTGGAAACCAATATCATAACAGATATGAAAATGGCTTGATCAGCCGTGGTCAGCATCGGAATAGATATGGGCATGTTTAAATTTAAATTTTTCAAATGGCTAAGTTCTTCTAAAATTGTGATCTAATAAATTTTCTGAAGTAGAATTGTAAGGAAATAAAACAAGCATTTATTATTATTTTTTTTTAAAGTCGGGTAGAGTTTTTTTTATTTGTATCGTGTCCTAATTTTTTTTAAGTGGAGGGAGGGGGTTGCAATTTTCTTACGTAATTATTAAGGGGGGGTTGCGATTTGCTTATTTTTGCTGACAAGGGGGGAGGGGGGGTCAAAAATTGTCAAAAACATGCTTACGTAATATTTGAACAGCCCCTAAATGAAAACGTATATGCTCTGTTCTAGAGACCTACAAGTAAATTCGACAAATCTAAAAGTAGTTTAATTTAAGAATTTTTTTTATTTCTCTCAAAGTCGGCGGGCGCCAAGATTGTCAAAGTGGAAGTATGTTAATGCACAGTAATACCACAGCTAATCTCAAGTCGATTTCGGCTAATTCGGAAATCCGGTGCAAAAGAGTTGACTGAAAAACTAGCTTATTAACTTTCCTTTTTCAGTCGCATCTCCATGCCAAAAATTTGTGTTTTTTCCCGGGATTTTTGCCGAAATTCGCATTTTTTTACGCACTTCTTCGCCGGAATTTGCGTTTGTTCCGCGGATCTGTGACGTTATTCGCGTTTTTGTTCATGATCTTGTCAAAATTTGTCTTTTCCGCGGCTTTTTGACGAAATTTGTGTTTTTTCGGCGCGTTTTTGATGAAATCCGAGTTTTTTTCGCGGATTTTTTGCCGAAATTTGCGGGGTTTTTTTATGAAATCCTTCGTCGAAATTTGTGTTTTTTCCGCTGCTTTTTCACGAAATTAGCTTTTTTCTCGTCTTTTTGATGAAATTCACGTTTTCTTTGACGAAAGTATCATTTTTTTCGCGGCTGTTTGACGAAATTCCCTTTTTTTCAGCAGTCTTTTGACGAAATTCGCTTTTTTCAGCAGTCTTTTGTCGAAATTCGCATTTTTCTGTAGCCCTTCTTTGTGACCCTGGTTTTTCTTTTTTTTTGCGATCCTTTAACGAAATTTGCGTTTTTTCCGCGGATCTGTGACGTTATTCGCGTTTTTTTCGCGATCTTGTCAAAATTTGTGTCTTTTCCGCGGCTTTTTGACGAAATTTGTGTCTTTTCGGCGCGTTTTTAATGAAATTCGAGTTTTTTCTCGCGGATTTTTGCCGAAATTTGCGTTTTTTTTTTTTTTTTTTTTTTTTAATGAAATCCTTCGTCGAAATTTGCATTTTTTCCACTGCTTTTTGACGAAATTCGCTTTTTTTCTCGTCTTTTTGATGAAATTCGCATTTTCTTTGACGAAAGTAGCGTTTTTTCGCGGCTGTTTGACGAAATTCGCTTTTTTCAGCAGTCTTTTGACGAAATTCGAATTTTTCTGTAGCCCTTCTTTGTGACCCTGGTTTTTCTTTTTTTGCGATCCTTTAACAAAATTTGCGTTTTTTCCGCGGATGTGACGTTATTCGCGTTTTTTTTCGTGATCTTGTCAAAATTTGTGTCTTTTCCGCGGTTTTTTTTGACGAAATTTGTGTTTTTTCGGTGGGTTTTTGATGATATTAGAGTTTTTTTTCGCGGATTTTTGCCGAAATTTGCGTTTTTTTTATGAAATCCTTCGTCGAAATTTGCGTTTTTTCCGCTGCTTTTTGACGAAATTCGCTTTTTTCTCGTCTTTTTGATGAAATTCACGTTTTTCTTTGACGAAAGTAGCGTTTTTTCGCGGCTGTTTGACGAAATTCGCTTTTTTCAACAGCCTTTTAACGAAATTCGCTTTTTTCAGCAGTCTTTTGACGAAATTCGCGTTTTTCTTTAGCCCTTCTTTGTGACCCTGGTTTTTCTTTTCTTTTGCGATCTTTAACCCTTTCTTGCATGATTTTTTTCCTGGAGGCAAAAATTTTTTTAAATTTCCTAAATATTAATGTAACATGATCAAAAATCACTCAAAATTCGAAATTTTCAAATCCACCTTAATTTAAGGCCGATTTAAGTTCGTGCCATATATGTCACACCATGCATTAGCGACTACTTTTCCATAGTAGTAAAATCAGCATTAAAACTTGCATGCAACTCTTAAAATTTCAAAATATATAGAGAAAGAACATATGAAATCTATTTGTGTATGTGTGTTTCAGTCTACAGTAATTGATACGTATATCGTTTATTGAAAAATGAAGTTACAGAAATTGATACATATATCGTTTATTGAAAAGCTGCGTTCTACAGTACCTGATAAATGTTTGGTTTAAAACTTCAGGCTACAGTAACTGATACATATTTTTGGCTGAGAACTACAGTTTGCAGTAACTGACACAATGTTGTTGAAAACTACAGTCACGCAATGACACAGGGCCGAAACTAGCCTTTTTTGCACGCGGGGCAAAAATGAATTTTGGCGCCCCCCTCCTCCGAAAAGTATATTTACAAAGAGAATTTCACTAATTTTCTAATAGCCAACTTATTTTAAAATTTAAAATAAGTAATAATAAAATATGTAATACTGAATTACGTAATCTGCTTTGTAAAATATTGATTCATTAAAATCTTGAAAACGGAATCGACAAGAATCGAATACAAATTCCGCTTTATACAGGATCCTTATTCCACATTATCTTTAGATTCTTCTATAATAATACCCCAGACAGTATGATTTTAACAAAACTGTGCTAAACATAGATGTGAGAAAAATCGACAAACAAAATCATTATTTGGAAGCCCTTCGTTCTGGCGCACGGGGCATATACCCCCTCTGCCCCTCCTTAGTTTTGTCCCTGGACCCATCACTCAGTGTGAAACTTGGCAAAGCAATTTCAGTCATTATTCAGACAACGTGACACTTCGCATTTTTGAAGGTCAATAAATACACATTTCAACCACTATGGAAAAATACAACCTGTCAATGCATGGTGTGACATATGTGGCACGTACCGATTTTTACATACTACATACGCTAGCATTTCTACAATGTGTTACCATTATGATATATTATTCACAAGATGCTTACAAACATAGCTGTATTTATTTCAGTCCAGTCTTCTGCTTTTTTCCACACAAAAACGACAAAAATATTCACTGTCGAGCAACACAAAGTAACAACTATAAATTCTCACTGTTCGCCTCTTTTTTGGTGCCAAAATCTGCTCGAAAGGAGGCACCATGCATTAAACAAAGCATTAAACAAAAATATTCACTGTCGAGCAACACAAAGTAACAACTATAAATTCTCACTGTTCGCCTCTTTTTTGGTGCCAAAATCTGCTCGAAAGGAGGCACCATGCATTAAACAAAGAAGAATGGAACTTCTGCGATTAAAAACAACTGCAGAACTACAGTAAATTCAGTATGTGCCATATATGTCACAGTATGCAGGAAGGGGTTAACGAAATTTGCGTTTTTTCCGCCTCCCTTTGATGGAATGCGTGTTTTTTAGCGATCCTTTGTCGAAATTTGCGTTTTTCCTGAGGTCATTTGCCAAAATTCGCGTTTTTTTACACAATCCTTTGTCGAAATTTGCGTTTTTTCAGCGGCCTTTTGACGAAATTCACGTTTTCCCGTGTCCCTTTGACGAAATTCGCGTGTTTTTGCGATCCTTTACGAAATTAGCTTTTTTTCGCAGCCCTTTGATGGAATGCGTGTTTTAAGCGATCATTTTTCGAAATTCGCGTTTTTTCTGCAACCTTTTGATGAAATTCGCGTTTTTTCTGCGGCCCTTTGAGGAAATTTGCGTTTTTTCGAAATCCGTTGTCGAAATTTGCTTTTTTCCGCGGCTTTTTGAAGAAATACGCTTTTTTCCCGCAGCCTTTTGACGAAATTCACGTTTTTCTGTGGCCCTTGTTTGTGACACTGTGTTTTCTTTTTTTGCCATCCTTTAACGAAATTCGCATTTTTTCCGCTTCCCTTTGACGGAATGCATCTTTTCTTAGCGATCATTTGTCAAAATTTGCGTTTTCTCTGCGGCTTTTTGACGAAGTTTGCGTTTTTTCTCATCTTTTTGATGAAATTTGAGTTTTTTTCTCGTCTTTTTTGACGAAATTCACGTTTTTTCTGCGTCCCTTTGACGAAATTCGCGTTTTTCCACTTTCCCTTGACGGAATGCGAGTTTTTTAGCGGATCATTTGTCAAAATTTGTGTTTTTTCTGCAACCCTTTGACGAAATTTGCATTTTTTTGTGGTCATTTGACGGAATTGGCGCTTTTTCTGTGGCCATTTGACGAATTTCGTGTTTTTTTTGCAATCCTTCGTCAAAATTTGCTTTTTTCCGCGGCTTTTTGACGAAATTAGCGTTTTACTCGTCGTTTTGACGAAATTTGCGTTTTTCTGCGCCCTTTTGACGAAATTCACGTTTTTCCATGTCCCTTTGATGAAATTTTTTTGCGATCTTTTGCAAATTAGCTTTTTTTTTCGTAGCCCTTTGACGGAATACGTGTTTTTAGCGATATTTTTTCGAAATTCGCGTTTTTGCGGCCTTATGACGAAATTCGGGTTTTCTCTGTGCTCATTTGACGAAATTAGCGTTTCCTCGGGGATCATTTGACGAAATTCGCATTTACCCCGCAAGAATTTGACGAAATTTAACTTTTTTTTTTCGCAATCCTTTGACAAACTTCGCATTTTATCCGTGGCCCTATGACAAAATTTCGGTTTTTTTCCTTTTCGGTGGAGATTTTTTTTCTGCGAACGATCGACGAAATCGATTTTTTTCAGCGACCATTTGTCAGAAATCGCGATATTTTTTTAAGTCCGAATTTTTCAAATTTTCGGAAAATTTGGAACAAACTCACCCCTGCCCCCCCCCCCCCCCCTCTGGCTACTGCCTTATTGGCAAAAATGATTTCTGTTTATAACACAATTCAACGTGTTTCGCAACATTATTTAGAACATTATGGAAATTTAAGTCCCCCCCCCCCCGAAATAAAATCCTGTTCCCTGATGTGAATATTCAAAATACATGGGAAAATTCTACATTGCGTATTTTACAAAAACCTTTTTTTCTGTGAATACAAACAATTTTTTTGATTAAAAAAATACCTGGAGAAAAATGTCCAATTGTATTTTCTCACATACAGAATATTAATTGAGTGTCAATGCAAAAATGATAGCATAAAATTTTGAACTTTACAACTTATTTTTCATTATTTATGTTATGCAACAAGTGTAATTCAATACCTATTTGAAGAAAAAAACCAGAATTCTTTTAAAAGTTATAAGAATTATTTTAAATATTCCATGCATTTTTTAAAATGCATTTCTCATTTTATATCTCAACAGGACAAACTTCACCGTTAAGGGGGAAGGGGGGGGGGCAACTTCACTCACCTGAAAACACCCATTAGCTAATCTTAACTCTATTGGACAATTTTTTTTCAAATATTTCTAAATCTTTTTTTTTTTTTTTGCATTAGATAGCTGAGGTTAATCTCGAGAAAGGCAGTTTACTTTTTCAATTGTTTGTACGTGTAATTTTTTTTTTCTTTACGAGTATACTTTTATTATTGAAACTGGTTCTGAAAGTGTGTATCCTAATAAAAGAAAGCCCTCCAGACTTTTTTTAAGCAACTGTATTTAAATATTGGCTGTATTATATTTATCTATTAATCTCACTGAGAAAATTCTAATGTTGTTTAAACCAACATTTTGGAGACAAATACAAAACATTTTCTAGTACGTCATTTTAATTTTTTAATGCCCTCAGTTTTATTGTTGATTTTCTTTTGACAAATGATCACTGTATTATTTAAATCTGTGTTTTCAGTTTCAAGTGCCAATTGAATCCTTTAACAAAATCCGAAAATAATTTGGGTACTTTTCGGTTAGCTGGTTGCCAGTGTTTTATATACATATGTATGTATATCTATATATACATACATATGTATATATATACACATATATATATATATATATATGTACATATAGCTTCTATATATGTATAAATATACATAGGTATACATACATATGTATATATAACGCTGGTGCCCGTCTAACCGAAAAGTACCATAATTTGTAGTGACTACTTTTTAAAACAAGTAGTTGAAATCAATTACATTTTTGATAAAATAGGTGTAGTTCACTACAATAAAAAGCAGTTTTTCAAACCCCTGTCATATCATAAGCTGATCTTGGGTTTAATGATTCTTCTGCATAGCAATTCTAGGAGTTCTGAATTTCCTGCAATTTTTCCAGATTGAAAAAGTTCCAAAACTCAGGATTTGAGTACACAAAATGTCTGAGAATTAAATTTGTCAGATCCCCCCCCCCCCCTCTTCCAATGTTTTGTTAGTATTTTTGCTTCAATTCAGAGAATAATCAAAATGAACTTTACCCATGTTACGCCAGCTGCGTGTATATAAAAGAAAGATGCCAATAGGTATGAAGAACATTTTAACACTGCTTCCCTTTCGTCCAATAACAGGGTTCCCCGCAAAACATGACTGGCAAATTCCCTGACCAAATCTAACTGAAAAACAGTTACAGAGGGAAGTAAAAAGAATAAGAATTCCTTATTTTCCTATATTACCTCTCCAATTCAACCTTGGATCTCAATTTGAGTCGTAAACAACGTCTAACTATCAACAAACACACGTGTTTTTCAGCAGCAATCCTTCAGACCGGAGAACGTGTGTGAAAGATGAAGGGGCGGGGGGGGGGGGGGGTGCAAGGAAATAGAAAGTAGATCAAAGTCGTAAACCTCTTTCCTTGACACTTACTAAAATTCTCGTATTCGGAAACTTTTTATCAATACTTATATGCACTGTAATCAAAGAACTTTATCATGTTAAAAAATAAACCTTTACACGCCAATATTCCATTTCTGGAACATGCAGATTTGTTATATGAAAGAAGCAACAAAAATATTTTTTATTTGTTAGAACTTACGTTGTACGAATAAAATGATCATTTTTAATTACTCTCAGTTAGTTATAAAAAACATTTGTTAAATTTTGAATTTTCGAATTTTGTCCGATGAAAAGTCTAAAAAAACACCGAAATTGTGATTTTCTCCCGTACACACTATTTTTTTTTTTTTTTTACGCAATATCGACGCCAAAAAATCAATCCACACTTTCTGTTTACATAATAATTTTTATAGAGCAATGTGAATAAAATTGTATTTTTCGCAGAATTTTGAAATTAATGTTCTATTTATGGAACATTGGCATGTAAACGGTTAATTATAAAACAGACAAACAGCACCAAGGATATTTTAATAAAATTTTGCTTTTATTATGAAAGCATAAAAAGAAACAGGTTTTCATTTTCTAAAAGTTTCCTTTGTAAATTCTGGTGTCAGTCAATTATTTCATCCTTTTACGAACAGAATTTTTCTACTCCTGGATAGGTTAAATAATGTGACAATTACTATACAAAAATTACAGGTGGAAGTTAGCCCCTGCAATATTCAGATTCTGCCCACTACAACAGTTTGATATTATTGTTGCATGATTTAAGTCATCTTAATAATGGCGCCATTCATTGTCTGTAAATAAGTGAGGGGCGCCCCTGTTTACTGAAAGGTTGGAGAGGCCTGCCATTCACTAGCAAAGTCTTGAATGTGAAATGTCAGGAGAAAGTTTTAAAAGTATTATACAGGGTGAGTCTAAAATCATGGGACAAACTTTGAAGGGTGGTAGCAGAGCTTATAACAAACAATTATTGTATAGGAATATATGACCGGAAGTGACGCGTTGAGGTAAAAACACTAGAGGGCTAATTTGGCACTTTTTTTATTTCAAAATTTCTCAGAAAATTCCTATACTATTATTTTCTTTATTTAAAACAGACATTCAATGATTGCACAAAGAAAAAATTCTTTGAAAATTTCCGGTAAAATTGAAATTTTTGAATTTAAAAAAAAACTTCATTTCTATTTATTTTCATATCTTTTCTGTGTTTGACAGTTTTGTGTTTGTTTTTTTTAATTCAAAAATTTCTATTTCATACTGGAAATTTTCAAATAAAAATATTTTCTGTATGTAATCATGAAATGTCTGTCTCAATTAAAGAAAATAGTATAGGAATTTTCTGGTATGAATGAGAAATTTTGAAATAAAAAAAGCTCCAATTTGGCCCCCTGGTGTTTGTACCTCAACACGTCACTTCCGGTCATATATTCCTATACAATAATTGTTTGTAATAGTGAGCTCTACCGCCCCTCAAAGTTTATCTCATGACTTTAGACTCACCCTGTAGAAAATTTCTGTCCCCATTGTGCTTTTTTCCCCCATTGGCATTGAGAGAAATTTTCCAGTCTTGCAATCGACAAGAGTCAACTTACATGCTAGACAGGACAAGTCAAAGGAAACAAACCAAAGTAACCATGCTTAGGCGACACAGTGCAGCCACAGAGAATGCACACCCCCTCTTACGAGTTAAAATAATAACATATAAAATTTAAACTAAAAATCTATATCATTTGGCATTTACAATATATTATATATATATAATTTTAAAAAAACCAAGCAAAACTAAAATACAGCTCAGATGGATTCAAAGTAACTTTCTATTTACATATCTGAATTTACACATATTAAACATTTAACTTTTTTTAGACTTCTACTATCAATGTCATTAGTTTGCGTTGTTTCAGAAGCAGTTTGTTGTGCAAAAGTTTCAGTTTTTCGTCATTTAATTTCAGCAACAGCTTTCTTTTATCTGTTTTTTTTTTTTTTTTTTTTGGCCTTGTTTCATAATTTTCATATATAATTATTCATGATATCTCATCCTAGCCACCTTAACAAGTCTCAACATTTCTTTTGCTTAAGTGCCGACTATTTGGCGACAAATTTGTACAGCTAAAACATCTTTATTTTAAAAATGTGAATATAGCAAAAATTCTCCTTTTAAGGGAAAAATCTGAACATTTTGCAGACGCACCGTGAACTTGGGAGAATGTTGACGCCTGATAGAGCATTTATGAAAAAAATACCTGACTTTTCCAGGTGTTAGAAAAAAATTTTAATTTCCCCTGACTTTTATAGCACTTGTCATTTTCCCTGACAATTCCCTGTTTTTCAGTCGCGTATGAACCCTGAATAAAGTACAGTCAACCAAAAAAAAAGAACAGACCTTATTTTAATTAACAAACTATCGAATTAAAAAATAAATAAATAAATAAGGGAAATAGCAGTTTGACTGGAAACTGTTTCTCTTTCATTTTTTTAATAAGCTTAAGAGACCATCTTCCAGAATGAAACTGTACCAAACTAATTTTTCTATATGAACACTTAATTTTTAGTTTCTACAATTTTTATCCTACGATACTAAACAGTAAGACATTCTCTAAAGTAGTTAAAAAAATTATTTAGATTTACAGCTTGGAATTCCTATTACCGTATTTTCGGGTGTATAGCCCGCACCCGCATCCAGTGTATAGCCCGCACCCCTAAATCGAGCACTACCATAAAAAAAGTTCGTGTATAAGCCGCGGAGCTGCATCGTTGTATAGCCCGCGGGCTATACACCATCTACGAATGTATATTTTGACCAGGGTTTACGCTGCATGTGAAATTTCCGCGGTAATCGCGAATGGCGTGCTAAACAGAAACACATTAATAAGAAGAATTAAGAAATCATAAAAATGAAATTATTAATTAGAAATAAATAATTTAAATGCAAAATTCGAAATTATTAATATAATTTAAATAATATAAATACGAAAAACTACACTAAAATTGCGTGAACTTTGCAGCTTAAATTCCGGCATATGGTGCGTATTATTACCTTGGTATATCGCGAATGATTTTGCAACAAAAAATTAATTAAACTGAAATTTTAAAAACCACAAGCACCAAAATTACAGGGCTCCCACTAGATCCGTTTTTTTTTTTTTTTTTTTTTTTTTTTTTTTGCTTCAAGTCCGTATTGGTCCGTTTTTTCATTGTTAGGTCCGTAAAGTCCGTTTTTTGACACTTTTAACCGACTTTTATTTAAAATTTTCCAATGTTTGGCATTTAGCAGAGCATCGCGGAAAAATCGCGCTTTTCGCAAATATATTCCGAAAAATACCATTAAATTCCGTTAATCGATCACGAAAAGAATCGCCAATTTTGTCAAAGGATTGCGAAAATGCGCAAATTTCTTCAAAAGATCGTGAATTTCGTTAAAAGATCGAAAAAAACGCGGTCAAAAGATAGAAAAAAAAGCGGTCAAAAGACTAATTTCCTCAAAAGATTGCGAAAAAAAAACCGCAAGTTTTCGTTAAAAGGTCGCAAATTACAACAAAGGATCGCGAAAAACACACAAATTTCGGCAAAGGATCGCGAAAAAAACGAGAATTTTGTAAAAACGATTCGATTTTCCTAAAAAAATCTCTCAATAAAACGCAAGTTTTGTCAAAGAATCGCGGAAAACGCGATTTTCGTCAAAAGGTGGCAAAAAACACGCGAATTTTGTCAAAGGATCGCGAAAAAACGTGAATTTCGTCAAAAGATTGCGAGAAGAACGCGAATTTCATCAAAATATCGCGGAAAAAAAAACGGTCAAAAGTTTGCGGAAAAAAACACGAGTTTTGTCAAAAAATCGAAAAAAAAAAAACTAATTTCGTCAAAAGATTTTAAAAACTTTAATTTCGTCAAGAGATAGTGAAAAACATATAAATTTCATCAAAGGATCCCGAAAAACACGCAAATTTCTTTAAATAGTCGTGGAAAAATTCGTGAAATTCAATCTGTCTTAGAAGGTTTGTAACCTCTACCAATGACAATGGCTTTAAGATAATGAATTTCAGAATTTGAATCGGAGCAAGCGTTTTCTTTATAACAAATTATACTTTGAACATTTATTAATTAGTGACAATTGAAGGAAAGGAGGGTTTCCTTGCTTATTTTATTTTACGATTTGCGAAAATAGTTTCCTTTTGATCTCTTTTTTTACAAAACTAGGGGGCTCGGCCCCCTACGAGCTACGCTCGTCAACCCCCGTCCAGACACCGCAGACTCTAAATGCACGCTAATTTGATCGGCTTGAAAAAGATTTCGAAAGATTGAATTATAATTTAAAAAACAGAGGCGATCTCCCTATAAACGGATTTCTGTTCATTTCTCTTTGATTGTGGAATTTTAACGCCAAATCCGCTGCGGTACTACTTGTTTATCCTGTCGACCAATTTCGCCAAATTATATAAATCGCCAAATCACTCGCCAAATTATACAAATTGATATAATTTTTATTTTAAATAACGAAAGAACAAATAAATTCGTACAATATTAATAAAAACACAAATAAAACGTCGAAATAAAAATAACTTGATGACGTATACACGTGTAACAACATTTCAAAATAAGCTAATATAAAAGGAATTAAGTAAAGAGAGTCTTTGTCTCCTGGTATTTTTTAACAAAGCGAAAAGAAAGTTCTTTTAAATGAGACATTTTAAATTAATTCTCAAAATATCAAATAAATGTCTGGCGCAATTTCTAAATTTAAACTTTTTTGCAATATTATTTTGTGTTCATTTTATGTAATAACTATAATGTGACGTAAATATGACGTAATTTCTCCTAAGACTTATAACGCATGTTAATGAATTTATTTTACAATATCCTTTCTCTTTTAAAATTCACGTGTATACTTTTTATGACGTAATTTTTAATAAGTTCCTGCTTTTTATACGTAATTATTTAATTCTAATTTGAAAGTTTTTTTCCTGTTTATAATAGTCACGTGTAAATAAATTTTTAATTTGAAGCAAACATTATTGCTTGCGCTTTTTATACAGTTGGCAACAGTTTAAATTAGTACAATTTTCTGAAATCTGTAAAAAATATCTCTAGAAATTCTGAAAATTTGAATTTAAAACAGAAATAAAACCTGAAAAAATGAGTCAAAATAAAAAAATTAATGCAATCTGCACTCCGGCAAATTCTAACGCATAAAATGATCTAAAAATGATTACACTGCCGTGTATAGTGTTTGCTGCTATAAAACTTTTTTAGTGGAACGATTTTGTCCAACTTTAGCATTAAATAACTCTTAAAATAATTCTTCGATTTGAAAACTGTCTGCATCAGCGTGTTTATCAAACATTTCTGTATAAAACCACCGATTTTCATATTTTTGTATGCATTATTTTTGTTAATATTAACGAAGAAAGGCCTCCGGTCACAAAAAAATCAAAACCGGCGGCGGCGGTGACAGCGGTAGTTACTTTTTTTTAGAATAGAGAGATATGTGCTCCCTTTTGGTCCCCTTTTTTACTACACAAGTTGAGTGGGAGCTCTGGAAATATGAAATTATTAATTTGATATAAATAATATAAGTACGATATTCAAAATTAATAATTCATTATAAATAATATTTAAAAGAAAAAATCCCGTTAAAATTGAGTAAACTTTTCTATGCACTAAAGAGCGTCATGAGAACGATTGGGCATTAGCAATCTCAACTTTAATTAAGTATCTTAAATAGCGTGCTCGAACGACATTAAAATGACGACGTGCTAAAATGACATTTATTTTCACAGTGCCATATATTAAAATTATTTACAAATAGATAATAAACGTATTATTTTTAATATTTAGCGCTATGTACAAATAAAATAACGTTATCACATCCCTTTTCGTCAATTGAATAAGATATAAAATTAAATTTTATCAAATTCTCATTTTAATCATTTCTAAAAGAATCTGTAGATCGGGAATGCAGATGTTTTGGATTTTTTTAAGACAGGGGGGGGGGGGGGGTATTAAAAAGAAACCTCGCATAATAATTCATCGAGAATTTTAAACGGAAAAGCATGGAATCTGCTGACATATCTATCAAAGTGATTTGAAATCGAATGCGTTTTTCCATTTTCGATAAGTGTATTATATCTTAAGTTATAAGCGATTGCTATTTGATGATGACCTTTCCCGAGCTGTCTCATCTGGAAATTCAGTTAAAAAATCAACTTTCAGCATTTTCTAAATGTTTTTTTCCTTATCAAAAACTGAAAAACGCTGTTCGACTTTGTTAAGTACTAATAAATGCGGCAATAGTTTTATACATTTAAAATTAAAAATGACTTATAGTGAATGCAGCCGTTATTTATGTGTGTATGCGTGTTTTATAATAAAGTTATCAGAAACAAAACAAAACTTTTTATTTAATTCGAATCGGTTTTATTTATTCCAATTCCAATCAATTTGCAAGAAATTTCATGACCTACTTTTATTATTTCTTTGCACGTGGAGCGATAAGGATTATAAACATTATATGATTCATGCTAACCACAACGAAAAGATATGACGTGCGATCCTAAAGCTATTTTCTTTTTTTTTCCCCTTCTTCTATTGCTCTGTTTGGAACTTTTTAGCTGTCAGAATCTCGAAGAAATAAATATAGATTTCAATTAGAAGATTTTGCTTTAAAAGCATTTATACACGAAGTGATTACCAAGAAAAAATAAAAAAAAAAAAAAAAAAAAGATACTTACCATCATTGTGCTGTTTCTTAAATACAAGATGATTTAACAATGCAATTTAATCTGATTTATTTTATGGTCGTTTTTGAGAATATTTGGCGTTATTGTAGATGTTTTAAAAATACTTCTTGCATGAACATTTAAAAGTTATATTTTATATTTATTTCAATCACTTGGTACAGAATTGAATCCTGCATTGGGTCGGGTAATCGGATAGTACCCGAACCAGACTAAAGTTCGGGTCGGGTTGGCGGGATTTTCTTTTTTCTTTCTTTCTTTTGACGTGGGTCGGGTTGGAATTTGATCCGTTCGAGTTAACTTTTTTTCTCTCCAAAAGATGAGCTGAATATTTGTTAAAATGGTAAAAGCCGAAATAATTTGATACAAGAAAAACATAATTATAGACTACTTTTCCGTAAATGCATTAAAATATGGATTAATTTTCCTTCATTTTAGTTTCTGGTTTTAATATTTCGGTTGACAAAATTTGTTCTTGTTGGGTCTCGAGTTGACTTTAAGTAGAATTTTCGGATTCGGATAGGATACAATCCGGACCTTGCAGTTCAGGTTCAGAGTAGAGTCCAACATTTGATCTTGTAATCTGATTTTACCTGCTATTGTTTTGTTATGGATAGAGGGGGGTGAATGTATTTTTTCTAGAAAATACATTTTTTACAAATAGATTATTTTCTTAGAAAATATGGAATATTAAGCATTTAAAAAAAATTATATCCACTAATTTGTTTTATGTATCCTATGAATATTGTTTTAAATCATTTTTATAGGATTTTCACTTAGTTCTGCATGGACCTGGTTAATCTCTTTTTATTAGACTCGGGGCGGACCACGATCGAGCTTAATTTTTATCTGCGGCCGCTCCGGGCCGGGACTGGAGAACTACTTTTTTTTTTTTTTTCGGTGCCATGTTAAACCGGCAGGTTTTTGCGAAAATAACAGTGAAAATTTTCCTTTGTTCGACGAAATCTTTTGAAATTTATTTAATTTTATTAAATTATAGAGAAATATATTTTAAAAAATCTTTCTAGAACTTCAAAATTATTTTTTCTTAAATATTTTTCTTCCATTTTAAACTACATTATATTTCTAATGAGTTATCATTTAAATGAATTTCTCTAAGTAATCAATAATGTGGCCATTCCATATTTCATAGATTGTGGACATACTAGTTTAAGCTGCAAAATGTTTGCATGAGTATGTAAAAAATATATCTTAAATAATTTTATTGATAGGATCCCGGACTTGATTTAATTGATTTTTCTTGGCTGGGTGGGCCAAATTTTTAGCATAAATGGTTCAAGTTTAGCCCAGGCAGGACCAATATATTTCGATCGCCTGGGTCTAAGAATTTCGGATCACCCAATTTTTTTAAAATCTCATTAATATGAAATTTCTCATCTTTGGTATCTGAATTTTTGGGAGTGAAAAAAAAAATTTAATTGCGCGTAAACGCCGCATCACTAGAAACGCCGCATTGCTTGAAATTTCAATTTAAAACACGTAAACGCCGCGGCGTTTCTTTCGTAAATTACGGTACTAAAATCTTTTTTTTTTAATAATTCCATAATAATAAAACCATATTTTAACTTATTTATTATTATCATTATTTTTAATCTGGAAAAAAAAAGTCACTTTTTTTCCCCTTTAAAAATAACAAAATTATTGTCAGAGGTAATTCAAGAAATATTTTCGTTTTTCTACGCCCCACCAGTGGCCGAGAGGTTCTGCTCTCAAAAGATGGTAGACGGGAGGTCCTGGGTTCGAACCCAATCGCGCCCGTCGGCCTAATCGTTCGGAGTTTTCTTCTAAACTTGGATTTTTGTGCGTAAATACGGGTTAGGTTCCGTTAGAAAGACCCCCACGGAGGGCATCTCCGCCTCTCCGGGCCCATTTCGTAGATAATTAGCTATCATAAGCAACACAATGCACAAATTTTTCCACAATATTTTTTTTTTCATGTCAAAAAGTAAATGTAAATTGTGCTAATTGCATACATTTCTGGCAAACATTAAATACCATTTATCTCAGTTTAATTTTTTGAATTGCAGCAGCAGATAATAGGTAAATTATCACAACAGTAACTTTGAGAGAACTGGATGTAATATACAACTGGAGCAATTAATGGCATTTTACCTTCTAGAAAATATGTTATTATTATTTTAAACAATAATTACTATAAGTAATATAAAACTACTGTATAAAAAGGCACACAGTAATTCGCTCAAAAATATTTATTTTAATCACTGGAATCGGAAAATCCTTCAAAATCGGAAGTTTCCGAGTCCGTCATAAACAAACCAATAATATCTCTATTTCTAAAGACAGAAATAAATAATAATAGCATTTAAACAGTAAAAAAACATTACAAACACGGGAAAATTCTTTAAATTTCGCGGCATAGCGAAAAAAATTTACAAATTTCGACGATTTTTGAAATTTTTTCGGGTTTAAAAATTATAGAAAAATCACGATTTTCCGTTTCTTTTTTTTAAAAAAAATCTTTGTATAGTCCGCACCGTGTATAAGCCGCAGCGGCTGTTCCAAATGTTTTTTTCTTGTATAACCCGCGGGCTATACACCCGAAAATACGGTATTTAACTCATTTGTAATCACTGTAAAAATAATTGCAGTGCGGATAGTCTTTTTTTTGTTTGTTTCTTTAAGGTATAACTTGACAGAATGAACTTTTATTTTGGATTCTCATATTCGACACTTTTAGAAAGGAATTTCTGCTAAAATACATTCATAGGTTAAAATCAATATATTTTTATTTCCATATATATTTTTTCTAATTAATAAAAAAAAAAAGAGGAATGTAAGCTATACGTTTTTAACAAACCGATTTTTAGATAGTAAAATTTACCAGAAAAGTCAGGCATAATGTCAAATTGGGTGTTTATATTGAAAATTTCAGAGATTGGTACAATCTAATTATGATGAAAACCTCCAAGGTTATTTTTTTAACGGTTATTCAAAGCAGACAATTTCCACTCGAATGGGCTTTTTTTTTCCCCTCATGTGGCAATTTGAAAGTTAAAATGCATGCCCATTTTTTGTTTTTGCTCTCAGTATAATACATTGGTAATAAAATGCTCTTAATTTTTTCGCTTCTTTTAATATAACGCTTTACAACAGCATTCTACTAAAATATTTATTCCACTTTAAATAAATAAAAGGGCTTTTCTAAAATATCCTTTATAGTATGTTTCACAAAGTTGATTCCCTGATGTGAATATTCAAAATACATGGGAAAATTCTACACTGCGTATTTTACAAAAACCTTTTTTTTTCTGTGAATACAAACAATTCTTTTGATTAAAAAAAATACCTGGAGAAAAATGTCCAATTGTATTTTCTCACATACAGAATATTAATTGAGTGTCAATGCAAAAATGATAGCATAAAATTTTGAACTTCACAACTTATTTTTCATTATTTATGTTATGCAACAAGTGTAATTCAATATATATTTGAAGAAAAAAAACTGAATTCTTTTAAAAGTTATAAGAATTCTTTTAAATATTGCATGCATTTTTAAAAATGCATTTCTCTTTTTATACCTCAACAGGACAAACTTCACTCACCTGAAAACACCCATTAGCTAATGTTAACTCTATTGGACAATTTTTTTTTCAAATATTTCTAAATCATTTTTTTTTTACATTAGATAGCTGAGGTTAATCTCGAGAAAGGCAGTTTACTTTTTCAATTGTTTGTATATGTATTTATTTTTTCTTTATGAGTATACTTTTATTATTGAAACTGGTTCTGAAAGTGTGTATCCTAATAAAAGAAAGCATTCCAGACTTTTTTTAAGCAACTGTATTTAAATATTGGCTGTATTATATTTATCTATTAATCTCACTGAGAAAATTCTAATGTTGTTTAAACCAACATTTTGGAGACAAATACAAAACATTTTTCTAGTACGTCATTTTAATTTTTTAATGCCCTCAGTTTTATTGTTGATTTTCTTTCGACAAATGATCACTGTATTATTTAAATCTGTGTTTTCAGTTTCAAGTGCCAATTGAATCCTTTAACAAAATCTGAAAATAATTTGTAGTGACTAACTTTTAAAAACAAGTAGTTGAAATCAACTACCTTTTTGATAAAATAGTTGTAGTTCACTACAATAAAAAAGCAGTTTTTCAAACCCCTGTCATATCATAAGCTGATCTTAGATTTAATGATTCTTCTGCATAGCAATTCTAGGAGTTCTGAATTTCCTGCAATTTTTCCAGGTTCTGCGTCAATTCGTTGCACACAATTCATCGCGCACATTTCATCGTGGCGACAATTCGTCGCAGTGACAATTCATCGCAGTGACAATTCATCGCAGCGACAATTCGTCACAGCATCAATTCGTCGTAGCGAAATTTTTTTAAAAGGCGATCATGAATTTTTTTTTTCATATATAGCGAATTACAACTAATATGTTACTGTTACAGTCTGGTTTTAAATACAAGTATAATTTTTATAATTATCATTTATTACATAGAGTGATTTTTTTTTTTTTTTTTTTTAGTTGCTTTTGTCCAAAAATATCAATCGCTAAAATGGAGCGAATTTTTTTTTTATGTGTGATTTTTGTGAAATTTCCAATCGTGATTATGTAAGTTTAATGAATAATGCAACTCATTTCTAACTTAAATTAGTGATAAAAGCGATATAGTTTCGATGATGACCAGAGTAAATAATGAATAAAACTCTAGAAAAATTGTAATAAAAAGAATATATGTATGTATATTGGCATATGCGTACGGAAGCAGGACATTTCAGTCCCGACGTCATTGGGGAAGGGGGGGGGCGGTGATCTGATGATTTGTTATAGAAACCTCCCAAATTTTAGTGTACCATAAGTATAATGTCCTGATAAATTAAAATAATTAAACTCGAGCTATAATTATCGCAAAACACTTACATTTTGTCTGATAAACGTAATTTTTATAAAGAAAGAACATTATCAGGTTTTTTTTTTACTGAAGCCCCTAAATTTTAGTATAATGTAAATATAAGGATGCAAAAACAGACATGCTTATAACTTGAATCCTCACTGTAGCACTCCACGCAAATTTCGTATGGTAGACATAATCGTTTTCAGGAGAGTGAAAAAAGGGGCTCTGTAATTTTTTTTAAAGCACCCCACATTTTAGTGTATCATAAATACAGAGTCCTAGCAGCTTAAAACTCTTATAATCCGAGCTGTAATTATCGTATAATAAATCATATATTGTGTGGTAAAAGTAATATTTAAAAATGAGGGACTTTACCGGGTTTTTTAACTGAAGCTCCTCAAATTTCCATAAAGCGCTGATATAAGGGCTCGGAACCGCAAACACTTATAACTCGGATTCAAATTGCCGAAGCACACACAAATTTCATATGTTAAACGTACATAATCGTTTTATGGGGTGCAGAGCTTTGTGGCTTTTTTATAGAAGGCCCTCATATTTTAGTATTTTATAAAAGGCCCTCATATTTTAGTATTTTATAAATATAAGGTCCTGACAATTCAAACACTTACAAGTTGAGATTTAATTTTCGTCGCCTGGTTTTGCACATGCACATATTCAATTGCATATAATTGGACACTATGTGATAAATAATGAAAAAAAAAATTAGCAAATATTTTTACAAATCTTTATTTCACCCTATTATTTAACGACACATCAATTTTAAAAGCGTGGCATTTTATATTCTTAAAAAAGGGCAATTCTTAACATGGCATTTTTATAATGAACTAGCTGACCCGCCCGGCGTTGCCCGGGCCCGTAATAATATTCTTAAATGAATCTGAAATTTTTATCGCAGGTCCGTACAGAAAGGGCTAGGTGGAGACAGTGCAAATTACCAGGGCCCGACTCTTGTTCAGTCTCAAAGTTGTGTAAAGTCAAAGGTTAATTTTTTTAATTTTTATATGTCTCATACTTTAAACTTTTTTATTCCAAATTAACTGATGAATTTAATTAAAATGTAATTATATTTTCAATAATTTAATTTTTTATTTAAAATTTTTATATGAAAAATCAATCACAAATACAACATAACGTGTAATACTGAAAAAGAAATAATAAAATTGTAAGCAAATATTACTATATTGATTTTTTTTTTAAAGTACCATCCAGCAAATTTATTTTTTAATAGAGTAAAGCCTGTTTATAACAGAATTCTGAAATAAACGAAAAAAAAAAGTTCCAGCTCTAATTAATAACTTTTCATAACAAAAAATTAATAACTTTTCATTTTAACAATTTTTTTAACAAAAAATTAATAACTTTTCATTAAATTAGTAAACTTTTTTACGTTTCTAATCAGTTTTTTTTAATCATCGTTTTAAAACTGTATAATTATGTAAAACCGAAGAAGCTTAAACTATTTTGAAACCTATTCACATCCATTCAATGATACTTAAAAAGGTAAAATTCTTTCAAAAATCTATTCTAGCGTTATTTACAAGGGTAAACAACTTCTTAAACTTCTGAAATATAGTACTTCTTTGTATTGTAGCACTTTTAAGAAACATATCTAAAAGCATTCTCAATTTGGACTCTTTTTAAAAAGAGGATTAAACTGTTAAAAGGAAACCCCTGTATTGAAGGGTTTTCTGTCCCAAGAGAAAATGGGTGCAGAACAATTATAGGGACATTACTGCGCTTTGTCTGTCAATCACTTGGAAATAACCACTATCCGCTTTTATCTCTCATGTGATTACTTAAAAGACTTGCCCATTCGCCAATTAGTTTACGATTTTTTTTTTTTTTTTACTTTCTCGTGTATAAGTCGACCCCCCATTTTCAACTCCCAAATTTTGTCTAAATTCTTTGACTTATACATGAGTATATATGGTATTTCTTAGCACTCTGAGATTTTTTTCTCTTTAACGCTTTGAGATAAGTTTAATTGTAAAATGGTTGATTTAAAAAGCAAAAATTGATTATTAAGAGAAGACAATTAGATTGAAGAAAGAATACAAAAAAAAAAAAAAAAAATCATAAACTTGTAATTTTTAATAATTCCAAATAGATGTATACTAACAAAATTGTTTGGAAAAGGATATCCCGTAATACACTCCCCCCCCCCTCCCACACACACACCCTTGATGTTTAAAAAGATAATATTCCACACGAATGGGTACCCACGTGATGTTGGGAAGAGATAAGAGAAAGAAATATTTGACAAAAGAAACAACACTGTGTTTGTTCATGAGACTCATCTGTCAGATAAATAAGCCATTCAGCTAAAACCATTATTCAAACGCATGACATATCTCCATGTAAGAACTTAAAGGTTCCCCTTTAACCATTCAAAAATGCTGGAAAATTTATTAAATTTCCACATACATTTTCACAAATTAACTAATAAAGCAAATTCAATGAATTTTTTTGGATTGTTAAGTATAGCATTATTTGTTACAAAAAAAACAAAACAGATTGCTAAAAAATATACAAATTATTTAGGAAAACTTTATTAAGTAACGCAATGTTTTTTTTTTTTTGTTGTTGTTGTTGTTTTCTATCGTAATTACTATATATCACTGCGCGCATGATATCTCGTGTTCGTTTTAATTTATTAACTTTAAATAGATTAATTTAAAGGTAACACTTTGCTTAACATAATGAACTAAAATCTTTTAAATATCTTCATATATAATTTTTATAATTAATAATAAAATTAAAAAAAAAAAAGAAAATCTGTATTTTTTCGCATATTTTTTCAAATAAAATTTTTATTATTTAAGATAATTCTAAGATAGTTCATTTTATGCACAAGTATGATATTAATGTGCGCAGTGGTATATAGTAATTACCAAAACAAAGAAACAGCTGGTTTTTTAATTAAGTTTTCCTAATTAATTTAAATATTTTTCATTAAACCGTTTTGATTATTGTAACAAGTAATGCTATACTTAACAATCCAAAAAAATTAATTGAATTTTCTTTATGAGTTAATTTGTGAAAAAGTAAAGAAATTGAATCAGTTTTCTAGCCTTTTTGACCGGTTCAAGGGGAACTGTCCCCTTAACAAATATGGTTAAACATTAAAGGTAAGTTTATTCAATGAGTTGCAAAATTCCAATACTCTACATAGAAATAATATCATACTTTGAATGATTTGGTGTAATAAAATGTTTCAAATTGCAGAAAGAAGAAAATTTCTTTTTATTTCTTATCTTACAAAACTGTACTTTACGAAATGAATCTATGACAGACAGAGACCGGATTATGAATAAAATGAATAGCCTTTCAGAAATACCAATGCCACCCTCCTCATTAAAAGACTCAGAAAAGTTTGGAAGATTGATTGATACGATGTAAACTTGTAATTTGACCTGATAAGTAGACATTTACTCAAGATAGAACAAAAATCAAAATGAAAGAGAAATCAGAAGCTGCAACATCTAAAATAAATAAATTAAGATTTTTGATTAATTTTAACTGATCACGAATTATAATTTATGAAAAATTTATAAAATACCACATGAAATTATTAAATATAAAAAGTTTGTCAAATTAATTTTTTAATGTATTTTTTTTTCTTTTTCCTAGCAAAATTCTTGTTCGACATTTTATTTGGCTATCATTGTAATACAATCAAGAATTTTAAGGGGTAAATTTCTTTTAAAGACAATAGTCAGAAAAAAACATTTAAAGTATAAACTTACGCGGAAAAGTAGAGTAATTTTTTTTCCCTAAAACTTTTTTTAAAGAGAAGAAAAGAAAAGTTCGTTGGAATCTAATTAAAAATAAATGTATTATGTCTATTGTTTGACTTATGTGTTTTTCAGCTAAAATACAGGCAGGGTTACTCATTGCTAATTAACAACATTGTTCTTGGCCAACAACATATCTACATTTAAATCTATATCAAGCCTCTACAAATTGTTCTATAAAATTTCTAAAATGTCTTACTATATCATACACTGTATAACGGCATTTTCTATTCGTCATTCCCCTTTTTCTGAAGCCAACTTTTTTGTCTATACTAGACATGAGTTTGGGTTCTTTCTTTCGGATCCTTAGCCGAATGATATGATATCTGAGGCCATACCTTGCCCAATACCAAAAGTACGCAGTAGAAAATGTTTATAATATTTTAAAATAATTTCAAGATTAATTTTCTCATGTAAAAATACCTTCTTACTTAGAAATAAGTAGTTATCCTAAATATTTCCTCATGTCACGTAACAAGTTTTCACTTTTTCCGCACTGTCACGTCCAAAAAATCTGTTCAAAATGCCAATTTTGATAGTATTTTCTGAAATATCTTTTGATTTTACCAAAAAATTAAAAACGCTGTTCGTTTACATAGTTTCTGAATAAAAGCACCTCCCAATTACATGATTTTTGAATAAAAATGAATTCAGAATTGTGTCTGAATGTAGTTGCTTTGGATAAGAATAGCCTTAAATAAAATTGCGACACTTTTGTGCACATTGATTCTCAAATATTCTCCCATTATTAAAAAATAATAATAGTTTAATTTTTCAGATAAAAAAATAAGGATCATTATGTTAACTTGATTGCACGTTAAAATAAGTACTTACAGCTTTCAAAATAAAATATATTCAAAGATTTTTTTTCAATGAAGAAATTAACTGAATATTAGAACTTTATGAAAAAGAATAGTAAACTATTTGATTTTTTAAATCTAAATAAATTAAGCATTGAAAATTTAAACTCGTGCATTTGGTGAACACCTTTCTTCTTCATCAAATCTAAGAATCGACTGAAACAGGTTGTTACGACCGAAACCGAATTTCGGTAATCTTCCTATTTTCGGCCGAAAATGAAAATGTCTAACATTTTTAAAAGTAATTAATACATACATAATAACTAATTAATTATATGTGTTTATTAAATATACATATTTATTAATTGAGTATACGAGTGGCCCAAGTTGGCTCTCCGTTATTATTATTTGCAAAGAGAAAAATAACGAACTTCTTTTAATCAACTGGATTGATATTTACGAATCCAGGAAAAAAAGTGACAGAAAAAACAAGAGCGGAAAAAAGGTGATAAGGAAAAGGGTCACTGGAAAAAACGTGACAAGGAAAAAAGTGACCGAAAAAAACATGATACAGAATTGATAAATATTGAACTTATTCATAAATAATTATTACGATCCTACTTCACTCAATTGGAAAACCGAAATCCTATTTTACAGTTTAAGCGTTGCCACATGGGAGGCGTATCCCAATCACAAAGATTGGCACCTTAAAAGACCAATGATATTTTCTAAGCATGTAATTGACAAACAAAATGTTCACCCCACAGCATAAAAATAGGCTCTCTTTTGCCTCCCGGCAAACAGGGGGGGGAGGGGGGGTATTTTAGACAACCTGACCGGGAAAAAGTGATTAGCAGACAGGAATGAAGACAGGCTTCCAATTACACCTTCTGAGAAAGCAGATCTCGAGGCAGGTTTTCATTATTGAGACCCATTTTGTGAAAAGTAAAAGTTACTTTTGGGAATTTTACTATATTTTTGTGAAAAATAACATTTTGTAACGAAAGTTAAAATCCAGTTGCTCAAATTTGTACCAAAAACTTCTTTAAATCCTCTTTCTAAAGTTTTTGTTTTTCGCGATCTAGTTTCATTTACAAATTACACATTTTAAAACACTTTTTATGAAAAAGAATTTTACAAAGGGGTCTATCTATATTATAAAGGACAAACATATCTGTGCGTAACGCATACGTCATTTTGCGAATGGCAACACTTTAAAATTTGAAATAAAATTTTGCTTTTGCAATTTTCTCTACTGCAAATTTTTAAACTTCTAAACATCGCACATTTTAAATTTTTACGCCGTCGTATAAGGAAAAAAATTATCTTTTAAATGCAATTTGTTTGAAAGCTGTATCTTAATTTAATTTTAAGATATTAATTTTTTTGTAGTTTTTATTACTTTTTTTACAATTGTGGCAACTAGAGTACGCCATTTCTGTTGAAAGTAAAGGAAAATAGTAGATTGCTATATCTGTTTGTTGCCATTTTTAATAAAAACTGAAAAAAAAATTAAATTAAAATACGTGCTATGTCAAGAATATCGTCCGTTATAAAACCCGGTGAGTTTTGGCTTTATTTCGTTTTTACTTATCAATTAAATGATTTTTACTTTATTGCAATTTAACTTTACAAACGATACAACACTTTCTCTTTACAAAAATGTATTTTAAGGAATATTTGTGCGACTTATTTTCTCTGCATTTACTTAATTCGTATCAAAAATCTGAAAGAATGCAATTTTATTAATCCGTATGCAATTACATTTTTCGAATTTTGAAAATATATAAATAAAACATCTGATAAAACATGGAGCTATTATAAACAAAAAATTGAAGTCATATAAATCATTAGATACCCGAGATTCTTTTGCTTTGCTTCTTAAATGACGTCATTGTTTTTGCTGGGTTTGTGTATTATTCCGCGATAATGGTGTCATTTGCATACCGTTCTATAGATGTTGTTTAAGACGGGATCGTAAAAGTGGGGTGCTTCAGCGTATGCAATTGACGTCATTTTATTTAAAAAAAAAGCGTGTATTTTAATTCTTAAAACTGAAATATGTTTAGTAGAAGTGCGTCATTTTCACCTCAGCTGCTTTGAAATTCTTCACAGGTGAAAATGCTTTATCTTTGGAAACAACGTAATCGAAATCACACACTAATAAAACACAATGTTTTACAAACATTTAGAGTGACTTTATGGAAGAGCAGTAACATACATTGTGCATGCTCTTTGTCCGAAAAATAGCGATTTATATTACAGAACTTGATGATTCTCTCTTGGATGAATTCGCTTCGCCGAGTTAGATAAGCAATCAAAGAAGATCTTGGCAATAATTGGAGGCTTAAAATAATATCAGGTTCCCCAAGTCTTTGTCCAAAATTCTCTCTACCAATAAAATTTTATTGCTTTTCTTTAAAACATGCTACTGTATAGTTTTATTAAAATAACATAATTTGCTTAATTTAATTTTTCATAATTTTATATAACCTATATATTTAAAACACAAGAATGTTTTTTAGTCATCTGCCCTGAGCTTTCTGTTGAACCAAATTTACTAATAATTTTTTTAACTGAAAGCTATTCATTTGTAAATGTTCCTGCACTAGCTGTTTTTTTTAAATATCCCATTATTATATTTTAATTTAAAAAATGAGATAGTTTTCATTATTGCAGAGAAGAGAGAAATAATGAGGTTTATTTATCTTTATTCATGTGATTATCTGATAAAAATTCAAAATTGTTGATAAAAATTGTATAGGGTTTAATGGCGCAAAATTCCATTAGGGACATAATATTATGAACGGAAAATTGCGTACTGCTTTTAAAAACACCATTTTCCTCATGAAGTTTCCATATTTTTTCCCCTTCTGTATGTGTGTACTAAGTTTCAGACACACTAGGTGAAATCTTACGTAAGTGAAAATGACGTCATATTTAAAAGAAACGATGATTTTCTTAGATAAAACTAAACTTTTTAACATAAATGCGTTAAAGAAACACAAATTATGGCAATTTTTTTTCCCGGTAGTGAGATTAGAATCTCGAGTTAAGAGTGCGACTGTTCACATGCAAAGTTTTGCTGACAATCGTGACTTCACGTTTTGAGTTAAAATGATCAAATACCAATTTTTAAAAAAGGGTGATTGCGCGTATGAGAGGTTAATTTTTAAATTTATCTCTATCACGTGGAGCTTGATTAAGAAAGATTAATCCGTTTGCCCTCAAAACAACATAAAGAGTTCATCATTTTCTTACGAGTAATATTCCGTAAACAAAAATAAAACTTCCTCTATGATTAAATAAATAAAATAATATAAATAAAACACAAATTTAACAGACATGTAATTGAACTACGCGCTTAAGGCTCTGAAATTATCAGAAAATAAAAGGATGCCGTAAGCTGCAAAATCTTCGGCTAATAACTCTTAGAATGCGGCTAATACGAAAAAATCGCTTTTGATCGATTACAAAAGTTTATTTGATTGTATAATTCATATTTTTCATGTGAAAAATGCTTTTTTTCTTTTTAGTGGCTAATCTAAAAAATATATTGCATATAAAAAAAAATATATATTATTTTCAATTAAAAAAATTGGTTTTCACCTATATTTTGTGACCCGGGAAGACCGGGTACGATCCCCTAGTTTTATTAAAAGGAATTTTATGCAGGGGCACGTTTTATTAAGTTCATTTTTGTGAAGGGTCCCATTTTATTAAATTTATTTTTGTGAGGAAGCCAGTTTTATTAAATTCATTTTTGTGAAGGGTCCCATTTTATTAAATATATTTTTATGAGGAGGCCAGTTTTATTAAATTTATTTTTGTGAAGGGGTCTATTTTATTGAATAGATTTTTGTGAAGGGACCCTGAATAGGCCCCATTTTCTATCTGGATCGACCCCTGGAAAGTTGTTCTGAAGTCTAAATAGGTTATTCACCAACACATTTTCAAAATCATATGCATATTTTTAAGTGCACGAAATTTACCGATATTCTTATTCAGATATTAAAAAATCAAATACTTTTTCTCGTGGAGGCAAAAGACTTCTGAAAACAATGTCAAAGTTGGTATTTTGAGTTGGTTTTAAACACAGAAATCAGGAAACATTTATCATTGGGAAGCAATTCTATTATAATTCCAAATATATTTAATATATATAAAAAACGATATTCGAGTGAACATTAAACGCCAGCAAATTTAAAGTTTTTATGTTAGAATGTATCGGAGAGATTCACGTTGTTGAGGCTCTATTATTTATTTTTTATCTAATTTTTCAACAGCTTTAAAAAATGTAATGAAACAATAAATTTAGAAATTTCCTTTTTCATTGAGGGTGTTATTGACATTTAGCGATGATCTCTATTGAAATTGAAACGTGCGAAATTTGAAGTATGCAGTTACATTACGGTCAATGAGAAAGAATCAAGTGCATTTTAATAATGTTGCACCATTTCAAACATAAGAAAATTGATACGTATTTATGAGGTGCAAAGCATTTATTACTCATTTACAGCACCTCACAAACGAATTCCATTACATAATACATAGTCTACTTAGAAAAACTGTTTACAAAATATTTTAATGATGTTACACTGCTTCAAGTATAATGAAAATGATATACATTACTGTGGTTTCACGCCATAACCATATACTTACTGTAGAATGTGATGTGTGTATCATTTATCGTTCATTTACAGGAACACACAAAATTTATCGGATACAACACAGAAGTACTGTCTATTATCTGGAAAGTACGGTTTTCGTTATGATACACATTAAGTTAAAGTTTTATACACTATTGGGTAAGTGTGAAAGCAGGGGGTGGGGGGATACGGTGTGTCATATACAGGGCTGTACAAATGAAATAAAAAATTTTTAGCCTATTGATGAAAATTATTCCAGCCGAATTTTTGCCGAAAACGAATTTTCGGCGAAGCTCAGATTTTGGGCCGAAAAAGTAAAAAATGGCCTTTGTGCAGATCAATCTCACCTATCCAATGCAAATAAATAAATAAATAAATAAATAAATAAATAAATAAATAAATATTGAAATGCAAACGAGATATCTTTATAAATTTCTTCTATAGGATTAGCATTAGCAAGCGGTCTTTTCGCTTGACTAAAGTAGCCTCTTCTCGGTTGCATTTCAATATTTTTAAATGATTTTTTTTTTTGGCATATGATAGCTGAGATCAATCTGTACAAAGGCCTTTTTTTCTTTTTCGATTTTGTTCAGAAACATTTTTAATGAGGACACTTTCAATTTCGGAAACATTTTCGAAAGTGAAAACATCCTCACAAAAATTTTGGCAGTCAAAGTGGGAAAAGTAAAAAGCGGTCTTTGTGCAGATCAATCTCAGCTATCCAATGAAAAAAAAAAAGAATTTAAAAATATTGAAATGCTACCGAGATATCTTTACAAATTTCTTCCTTAGAATTAGCATTAGCGAACGGGTCTTTTCGCTTGACTAAAGTAGCCTCTTCTCGGTTGCATTTCAATAGTTTTAAATGATTTTTTTTAATTGGATACCTGAGATCAATCTGTACCAAGGCCGTTTTTTGCTTTTTCGATTTTGTTTACAGATATTTTTATTATTTTAATTAATAGTAAGGAATTATTTAATTATTATTTTAATTTATTAATAATTAATAATAAGGAATTATTTTATTAATTGACTTCCTGGTTATTCCAGTCAATCTTTCTAAAAAATGAAGATATATTGGTGTTTACCCACATCACATCAAATATGCTGCTCTGTTGTACAAAAATATTTATAACTATCATAATTATAGTAAAATCCCTGTTAGCTTGGGCTACAGGCACAGGTAGATTTCAAAGTTAATTCACCAACAATTTTACGGATTAAGGGAAATGTGATTTTTTTTTCTTTTTGCCGTAATAGTTGATCTTATCAAAAATTTGTCGATATAAAAGTTTTAGATAATACTAAGAAGATAAATTTAAACGGATTTGATATCGTGTGAATTGACGAAGTTGTCATTTTTTTTCTTCTTCAACCCACTTTTTTTTTTTTTTTTTTTTTTTTTTTTGCTGTAATAGTTGGTCCTATCGAAAACATAACCAAATTTTGGTTTGCCTTCATTGTAATAATGAAAATGATATCGAGTTAATCAATTAATTCTATTTATATCTATAAATTTCTTTTTCTTTTACTTTAGTCCTTTCTTTCTCTAATTAATAATTTTACATTTTTATAATTTTATGGCTTCATTAAGGAATATTGTATGGTAGATATTCTTTAGGCTATATTGTGTTTTCGTTCGTACGAAACAAAAATTAAGATTCGGTAAAATTTTGAACATTTCTTAAACTTCTGCACTATCAGAACATTAAAAAGTGACGTGGGCTAATTAACCCCGTAATCGGGGCAGGTTCGCCCAGGTGACTTGGTGTCAGTTTGAGCTTCTAAATTAATATTTATAATTAATATTTTCAAGTTGTACCATTGTGACTTCTTCCTGAAAATACACTGTGGTAACATAAAAAGAAATTTAAAATGTTGAATTTTATTTTAAAAAAAATAATAAAAATTAGAAGAAAAAGCGGACCAAGAAAGAAGACTGGCAGAGCATTAACAATTATTTATTTTACATTTTTTTTAACTTATTAAAAACATTAATTTTCTGTCTCATATGTGATTTTAACATACTCTTATAAATGAGGCGATACATCTTTACTTTTCTGCCAAAAGCTGATTTGTTGTGTCTTTCCAACTTACCTGAATATTTAACAAAAGTGTTACAGAGTCAGCATTCTTATCTTCGCAAAATGCTTCTAGAGACTACTCTTACATTTAGCATTAAGATGCATAAAATTGACACATTTTATAATTCTTAGTAACTTATTAAAAGTGGGTAAAATTTTTCAAATAAAATATCTCAGTTGCATTTCAATATTTTGAAATTATTATTATTATTATTATTTTGCATTAGATAGCTGCGATCGATCTGCATGAAGGTCGTTTTTTACTTTTTCGACTTTGTTTATTGCAGATATTTTTACTGAGGACACTTATTTTCGAAACCGGTTTCGAAAGTGAATGCATCCCGAAAAAAAAAAAATCTGCAGTCAAAATCGAAAAAGTAAAAAACGGCCTTTGTACAGATCGACCTCAGGTATCCAATGCAAAATAAACTTATAAAAAATATTGAAATGCAACCGAAATATCCCTATAAATTTCTTCCATAGGATTAGCATTCGCGAACGGTTGTTTTCGCTCTGAAGTAGCCATATCTCGGTTGCATTTCAAAATTTTTAAATGATTTTTTTGCTTATCTTTAGAAGAAAAAAGTATTGGATTCGTGATTTTCGACGGATTTACACGTTTTAGGGGTCAAAAAACTCAAAAAACATGTTTTTACAAAATGTTTGTCTGTCTGTCTGTATGTGACACAAATTTTGTGGGCGCTCTATCTCATGAAGTAATGCACGAATTTAATACAAATTTATATTCAGGTAGTCCCTGATATAAATTGGTGCTGATTAGTTTTTGGTGTAAATCGCCCGATCACGATTTCAGCAACGGCTCTATCTCAAGAACTTATGCAAGGATTTTCATAAAACTTCAGATTGAGTTAGTCCTTCAAAATAATTGGTGCTGTTTACGTTTTGTTGTAAATCGCCCAACAGGTAGCGCTGCTATGCTGCATTTCCGCGATTTCCGCAATAGCTCTATTTCAAGAACTAATGCACACATATTCATCAAACCTCAGATTCAGTTAGTTTTTGATATGAAATGATGCTGATTATGTGTTGGTGTGAATCACCCAGTAGGTGGCGCTATTGTGCTGCATTTGTCATCATTTCTGCAATAGCTCTACCTCAAGAACTAATGACCGTTTTTTGCTTTTCCGATTTTGTTTACAGATATTTTCAGTGAGGGGACTTTGATTTTCGGAACCGGTTTCGAAAGTGAAAGAATCCTCATAGAAAAAGTCTGCATTCAAAATCGAAAAACGGCCTTTGTACAGATCGATCTCAACTATCCAATGCAAAAAAAAATCATTTAAAAATATTGAAATGCAACCGAGATATCTTTATAAATTTCTTCCAAAAGGATTAGCGTTTGTGAAGGGGTCTTTTCGTTTGACTAAAGTAGCCTCTTCTCGGTTGCATATCAATATTTTAAAATGATTTTTGCATTGGATAGCTGAGATCGATCTGTACAAAGGCCGTTTTTTGTTTTTCGATTTTGTTTAGAGATATTTTTAGTGAGGACACTCATTTTCGGATCAAGTTTCGAAAGTGAAAACACCCCCCCATAAAAAAAATCTGCATTCAAGTTCGAAAACGTAAAAAACGGCATTTGTACAGATCGATGTCATCTATCCAATGCAAAAAAAAAAAAAAAAAAAAAAAAAAAAAAAAAAAAAAAAAAATTAAAAATATGTAAATGCAACCGAGATATCTTTATAAGTTTCTTCTGTAGGATTAGCATTAGCGAACGGGTCTTTTCGTTTGACTAAAGTATCTTCCCCTTATAAAATTCTGCAATCAAGATCGAAAATGTGAAAAACGAATTTTGCAATGATCGATCTCAGCTATCCAATGCAATAAAAATCATTTAAAAATATATAAATGCAACCGAGATACCTTTATAAATTTCATCTATAGGATTAGTATTAGCGAACGGTTATTTTCGCTTGACTAAAGTAGCCTCACCATAAAAAATTCTGCAATCAAGATCACAAAAGTAAAAAATGGCCTTTGAACAGATTGATATCAGCTATCCAATGCAAAAAAAAAAAAAAAAAAAAAAAAAAAATAATTTAAAAATACTGAAATGCAACCGAGATATCTTTATAAATTTCTTCTGCAGGATTATCATTAGCGAACGAATCTTTCCGGTAGACTAAAGTATCCTCCTCTCGGTTGCATTTCAATATTTTTAAATGTTTTTTTTTTTTTTTTTTTTTTTTTTTTTTTTTTTTTTTTGCATTGGAAAGCTAAGATCGATCTGTACAAAGGTCGTTTTTTGTTTTTCGATTTTGTTTAGAGATATTTTTAGCGAGAACACTTTCATTTTCGGATCAAGTTTCGAAAGTGAAAACACCCCCATAAAAAAAATCTGCATTCAAGATCGATAATGTAAAAAACGGCATTTGTACAGATCCATTTCCACTATCCAATGCAAAAAAAAAAATAATATAAAAATATTGAAATACAACCGAGATATCTATAAATTTCTTCTACAGGCGATTTACTATTAGCGAACGGGTCTTTTCTGTAGACTAAAGTAGCCTCTTCTCTGTTGCATTTTAATATTTTTAAATGATTTTTGTTGCATTTGATAGCTAAGATTGATCTGTACAAAGGACATTTTTTATTTTTTCGATTTTGTTTACAGATATTTTTAGTGAGGACACTTTCATTTTCGAAACAGGTGCGAAATTGTAAGCACCCCCATAAAAAATTCAGCAATCAAGATCAAAAATGTAAAAAAAGGCTTTTGTATAGACTGATCTCAGCTATTCAATGCAATAAAAATCATTTAAAAATATTGAAATACTACAGAGGGGTACACGACATTTCGGTCCCGAGACATTTCGGTCCCTGGCCATTTCGGTCCCGAGACATTTCGGTCCCTTGCCATTTCGGTCCTGAGACATTTCGGTCCCTGGCCATTTCGGTCCGGAGACATTTCGGTCCCTGGCCATTTCGGTCCGGAGACATTTCGGTCCCTGGCCATTTCGGTCCCGAGACATTTCGGTCCCTGGCCATTTCGGTCCCGAGACATTTCGGTCCCTGGCCATTTCGGTCCCGAGACATTTCGGTCCCTGGCCATTTCGGTCCCGAGACATTTCGGTCCCTGGCCATTTCGGTCCCGAGACATTTCGGTCCCTGGCCATTTCGGTCCCCAGCCATTTCGGTCCCTGGCCATTTCGGTCCTTAGCCATTTCGGTCCCTTGTCATTTCGGTGCCCACCACCTTATAACTCGTATTCTAATTGTCGTGGGCCGCCAAACGCTGTAATTTAAACATTATTTGGGACCTTTTTAAATTTTTTAACACCCCCCCCCCCCCTCCCAAATTAAAAAAAAAACCTGAATATAACAGTCCGATAAATTTAAACTTTTATAACTCGTGATAATGAAATCACAGCGAGCTGAAAATTTGTTTGCTTGAACAATGTGACATAATTTTACAGGGGACATTGTCTTTTTATTATTATTATTATTTAACAAAATGGATTTTTTAAGCTTTATTATTTGTTATTAATATTAGGTATTTTATATATACTATAAACTGCCATAGATGATTTTTTGGTTGTTTTCATACGTTTTTTAGAACCTTTAAATTATCATCATTAATTAAATAATTAAAAAAACTGTTCTTATTTTTTCTCCTTCTTACAATTAGATTAATAATAAATGTCTTCAATAATTCAATTGGACACTTATAAGCTATTGTAGGTAAATATTTCCTCAAATCATTCTTCTACATCCTCTCCTTTAATAATTCAGAAATGAGATATATTTATTGAAGCATAAATATTTAATTTTTCTTATTACTTTTATAATACAATGTTATAATTTTGTTTTCATAAGTTACTTTACCATTATAAACACGAGTTGGAACCCGTCGAAATTCGACGAACTAAAATGTTAGAAAGGAACTTCAGATCGAATTTATAATAAACCTACAAAAATAATTACAATAAAAAATTCCTCTAACATTGGTTGTCTCACTCTTAAAACAAATAATATTTTTTCCCTAAAATTACCAAAATATTATTTCCACAAACTTTAATTGCTTAAATATTGAAAAATTAACCTCTATTAGAATACGTAATCAAGATGAATAATTATGATGAATTTATCGATTGAGGCTCTTATGTTTGTTTTTACGGGATGAGAAATCAGTAAAAAGTATTTCGCTTTGTCACATCATAAAATTTCCCCCCATAAAATCTATAAACTGTACGTTATTTTCACATTCTCATAATTTACATACGCACCACTCAAATTCACAATTTGAAAGTATTTTAACGCGCAATAGATTATTAATGAATGTATTTCCAAACTTAAAGTCACGTTTGTCCGATACAACTTTTCATGTGAACTTTAAGTTCCAATCTCAATACCCGCGAAAAAAAAAAAAAAATATTCAGAAATTTGCCTTTAGTTGTCATACTGGCCATTTAGTATCGGTCAAATATTTAGTTTTATCAAAATAAATGATCGTATTGTTTTAAATATGACATAATTTTTACTTACTGAATCATTTTTCCTAGCGTCTCAAACTCAGTATCGGCTTAATGTAAAAATATTGAAATGCAACTGATTTATGAAGAAAAATGCGTGTTCTTTTTTAATGTCTGACATCATTTTCTGTTCAAAAATTATAAAAAAGTTACTTTTATCTTTAAAGTGAAAATGGCATCAATAAGGATATAATCAATAAAAATAATAAACCATGACTATTTTCTCTTTACTTTCAATATAAATGGAGTACTTCAGTTGCCACAATTACAAAATTTGTATTAAAAACTACAAAAAAATTAATATCTCAAAAATAAATTGAGAGACAGCTTTCAAGCAAAGTGCATTTAAAAGAGCATTTTTTTCCTAATACGACGGTGTTAAAATTTAAAATGTGCGATGTTTAGAAGTTTAAAAATTTGCCGTAGATATAATTGCAAAACCGAAATTTTATTTCAAATTCCAAAGTGTTGCCATTCGCAAAATGACGTATGCGTTACGCACAGATATGTTTGTCCTTTATAATATAGATTGGGAAAACAATAGTGATTTGATAGTTAGGTGTGCCAGGAAAAATATTTTGTTGTCAGAAAACTCCACCCACCGCTTCATTTTTTAAAAAATAATTATTGGTTGCATTTTTAACAGTCTTCTCACCCATTGCAGACGATTTTTGTGAACTAATTTTATTGAAACTGGGCCTATTTCTTTGTAATAAGATGATTATTTTTTATTTTATGTAATAGTGTAAGTATTATTTTAATTAATTTTATTTTCAATTTTTAACTGACGAAACTAAGGTTTTTAGGTGCGTTCGTAATTATATAAATACGTAGCACCTATAGTCGTCGTTCAGTCCGTCCGTCTGCCCGTCTGTCTGTCCGCATATAACAGAGCAAAAACAACCCAACCGAATGGTCTGAAATTTTAAATATATGATTGTTGCATAATTTTGTCGAGCCATTTCAAATTTTATGGATATCGGATGCATAGTTTAATTACAGGGACTGTCAAAAGTTTTTCTTTACGTTGCGGCCAATGGAAAAAATTATTGCAAGTGCATTTTAATGATGTTACAGCCTTCCGAATGGTCTGAAATTTTAAATATATAATTGTTGCAAAATTTTGTCGAGCCATTTCAAATTTTATGAAAATCGGATGCATAATTTAATTACAGGAACAGTCAAAAATTTTCCGTTACATTACGGCCAATGGGAAATATTATTGCAAGTGCATTTTAATGATGTTACAGCCTTCCGAGTGGTCTGAAATTTTAAATATATAATTGTTACAAAATTTTGTCGAGCCATTTGAAATTTTATGAAAATCGGTGTATAGTTTAATTACAGAGACAGTCAAAAGTTTTGCGATACATTACGGGAATGGGAAAAAATTATTGCAAGTGCATTTTAATGATGTCACAGGCTATGCACTCATGAAGTGCAAAAAAAAATATATACATTCAGTACAATATGGGGTGCAAAAAATAATTATAAAACTAGTTATAGTACGAACGCAAATCATTTGCCACGTTTGACGAGCAATTTCCAACTTGTTTGTATTTGTCGTTTATTTATTGATTTTTAATATTACCCTTTTCCTCCCACTTTCCCAGAAAAAAAACTAATAATTTTTTATTTTAGTTTTATTATTAATTATATTAATAGTTTTAAATTTCGGTGACTTTAAATATAAAATAAATAAACATGTAAAAGATAAATTTCAGTTTATAATTACTGTATGATAAATTGAATATAAAATGTATTATGTATTGAGTTTATTTTAAAGTAAAAAAATGTAATGTATATTAATAATGTTATTAATTTAAAAAATTAAGGATACATTAAATAAAAAATATATTTAATAAAATATTAATTTAATTTTTATACTAAAATTCCTAACTTTTTTGAGAATTAATTAATAGCAATTGTTAGTAGCAATTATTAATAGCACTTAAAGTTTTTATTCAAAAGTTTTAATTTATAATTTCCAAAAAATAATATAGGAATTTTTTGAAAAATCAGTCAAAAACATAAAGTCTAAGTAATAATTAATTAATTAATTAAACATAATAATAATAATAATAATGCAACATTGCACAAATACGTAAAAATACCTTTTAACAGTGTTAGGTGATATTATGCAGATTTTAATTTTTTAAGTACAGTTATAATTTGCAATTCGCAAAAAGTAAGAAATTATTAATTAATTATAATTATGGAGCAAAAATAGTATTATAAGCTAACTAATAAATGAATAAACAACATGTTTATCGTCAGAACCCTTATCACTTTTATACATCCTAATGAGGTTAATAACGTTATAATAACTTAAAATTAAAAAAATATATATTTGCATTTACCCTATAAAAACTATTATATAGTTCATGTAATAGTTTTTAAACAAGCAATTGATAAATTAGTTATCTAAACAATTAATAATTAAAATAATTTTGAATTGATAAATACGTTTAATAAAAACAATTTAATTTTTGAATTTTTTTTTTACTTAACAATATAACTATGAGTGTTTTCAACTTGTCGTGCAAGTTAAATTCATGCTGTATCAAATTTATTGCAAACTAACGGCAAACAAGCAATCAAAAATACTGCAAACTTACTGCAAAGTAGTAATCTTTCCATATCACACTATTATAAGTTTAACCCCTTCGAAGGGGTCAATAGACCTGATCAGGTCTATTGATGCGAAAGCGCCGTCAGAAGGCGCATGCATAGGTTTTATCACCATAAACAAGTTTAGGTAATATTTGTACTTTTCATTTCGAGCATTTTTTGGTATTTAATAAGTATAGCGTTTAGAAAAAACGGTGCCTACCGAATAAAATTTCTGCAATTTCTGCGTATGTGCTGATTCTCATTGTTGTTGAGTCTCTCAACAGAGAGATTTTTTGCTTTCGTCACTTTCGTGAATTAAAGACAGTCTTGCCATCAGTTTTACAAAAAACTACTCATGCAAGTGGGTGATGGTATACCTTGCGGGAGATTTGCTGCGAATTTCTCAATTCAAATTTGTCACGGCAAGATAATATCAGAAAAAATCAAACTTTCTGCTAATGTTCATGCTATCTGGGTTACCTCAAAAATTTCCATGGGGAGCGCGGCGGATCGAATGAACGACTCATGCGATTGACACTTATGTGAAATCATTATCCAATATCTATTACAGCACAAATTCTTAATTCAATGGCAAGAAATTAAACATGAAAATTGCTGTTTTACACTTAACCACTTGGCCCTAACTTTATTGTAGGCAAATGTTATGTAATATGAAACTTGATTTAACCCATTCGCTGCCAAAACTAAGAATTTTCAAATTTTTTGTTGAAGGTCGTTTGCCAGCACAAATTCAGAAAGAAAACTTTCGCTTTATTAATACAGCGAAATTTCTGCCAATAAATGAGGCATTTTTTTTAAATTCTAAAATAGTGGTGACAAAGTAATCAATAAATTAAAGTCACGAGTATACTCGTGAATGACAGCGAATGGGTTAATTAAATTTAACTCTTCAGTATGCGCTCAGCTTTTTACATCATAAGTGAATCTTTTTCACTGGTAAATATTAATGTAACTTGAATGTATTATTAGTTGCAGTTTTAGAGATTGGCCTTATATTTTTTATCCATGCTTTCTTTTTAAATTAAGAAATTAAATAAGGATATACCTAAATTCTTAAAGTTACTCGAAATACTTCTATCACACTGTAAAAAAAAAATCTTAAAACAACAGAAAAAAAATCTTCGAATTCCGACAGTAAAAATTACGTTAACAGTCTTCTTATGTCATTCCATCCTCATATCGCTTATTTTCATGTTAAACAACAAAAAATTCTGTTTTCTTTGCCATCAGTTTCCACTGCGACAGGATAATATGTTGGATAACAGAAGAACGGGAGGTCATCCCCTATGACGTCTAGAAGGTCATTTAGAATGACCAATAAGCATTGGTTATCCCACCCCACGCTAAGACGTATCTTCTAACTTGAAATATTTGAGTGTCTTGTCTGTGTACTGTTGAAAATGGCAGTTCGTTTAATAAAGCAGTTCATCTAATTGAAAAAGAATAATATATAAAGAAATTTTAACACAAAATTAAGAATCATTTTCACAATTGGAACCCGCGACACACACCTTTGACATCAGAACCGCTTTCTTCAATGATTAGGATTTACAGTTGGAATACTAGAAAACAAACATAGCAAAAGGTATGTTTTCATCCTTCTTTTAAATATTTAACAATGTTTTTCCGAAACGTAACAATATGCATGAAAAATACTTCCTATTTGCTAAAAATCTTAATTAAGCAATACTATTTATTATTATTATTATTATTTCATAATGTATGATTTACTTAAATTATTAGTATTATTTCATACTTCATTTATTTATGCACATTAGTAACTTAGTTGATCTAATTCTGTTAATAGCTGGAGATTATTTTTTGATCGGTTGTTTATTTTAAGTTAAATAAATAATCTTAAGTTTATGATTAGTTTACAAATCTTGAATTTTTACATAGCTGTAGAATGATTACTTATTATATTTAACTTTTTTTATGACTAAGAGTTTAATTTTACTTCATATGTATTAGTTCCAGAAATATTGATTGAGATTTTAAATTAATTTTGTCATCAATTGACATACATGATTAGTTTTGGAGTGATAGTTTTAATAATAAACACGGAGTAGCTGCATTAATTATTATAGTTATAGATAACTGATATTTTCGTTTAACAATAACCAGAATAATATTTATTAGATCTGACGCTGTTCATATATTTTTATTGTTTAAATTTATCACATTTCCTACTATTTACTATGTTGTTTAAAATGGAGTGGTTGATATTTTGTTTAATTGTTCCATATGTTGATTCTGAAGAAATGTTTTTTTTTTTTTTTTTTTTTTTTTTTTTTAGTACAATCTTAGAGTTACCTGTAGTGGTTAAGTTAAAATTTGTAAATTTTATTCACTCTATTTAATGAAATAAATTTTGAGCTACAACTGTGTGATTTATTTTGAAATTAATTTCTATTTAAGCTTTAACCATTCATTTTATAGAATCAGCAAGTTTAATTTTGTTTAACATTTTAATTTAAATTATATTGTAATATTTTTTCTTATTTAGTTGATGATCATTTACTTTATACGGAAAAACATTGTAAATTGTTAAGAAGGATGAAAACTCATTTTATCACTTTAGCTGAAATGAAATACTTTTTTTTATGGTGATGTTTATATAGATTTTAGTGGCTCTTCTTTTTCATTTCTCATCTTTGCTCATAGCTGTCAACTTTTACACATTTATATATACAAAGCTTTCTATTCGAAAAAAATTATAAAAATTGGCAGGATATTATTTACATAATTAACCAAAGTCACTAATTTAACCTAATCAATTTTCAAAAATATTGCATGAATAAATATTAAAGTTCTTTTAATTACAAATCACATTCAATACATATATTTATTTTATTAATAAATATTTTTATGGGGGAGGGAGGAGTTACCTTATATCGTATATATATTTTTTTATTATTCTAGGGGGAGGGGGGGGGGAGAGTTTAAGATACCTTCTTTCACTTATTCCAGTCTTTAATATACTTAATTTACAAATCTATATAAATTCAACTGTTTAAATATTTTATTGCGAATAAGCTATTTAAATTAATTTTATAAAAGTTTGGAGGAGAAATTCCTATAAATATTTATTATTATTAATATAAACAAATCGATCGGTAAATAGAAATTTCCCGTGTACCTAACCTATAATATGCGATTCTTCTGTTAAATAGAACCTCCCCCCCCCCCCCCCTCGCCAACAGGAATTGACCTACAGATTTTGACTGTTGGGAAAAGCGTCAATTGTCAACACGAAGCGCCTGTATGACTACGTATTTCTGTCGTCTGATAACGCATTCTTTCGTTAACAGATATTTTCTGAAAACAAATAGTTTCTGGCAACTTTTTGCTGCCAGAAAGTTTCTGTTGTTTTACAAAAATATTTTTAACAGTGCATATATACACAGTCAAGACAAGATTCCAAGGACTGGTAAAAAGCTCCATTTTAGACAGGCTTCCATGTAAAGAAGTGTAATTAATTATACTTCTAAGATACACTACCTCAATAAGATCTATTGTTCGTTTCGCAGGGATTCTGAAACTCTTCCGTTTGAGACAGGATTCCGTTATAGAAAGATTCCGCTTTCACAGGTTTCACTATGCTTCACTAAAGAAGGGTGAAAATCCCCTTTTCAGATAGGTTTTCAGCAAATTTAATTGTATCGCAATTCATATTAAGACCATGTAACGCTTACGTTAAAGACAGGATTCTGTTATAGACAATTACTATTTTGACAAGTTTTATTCTATTCATATGATATAAATAAGTATATTTATATAAATACACAAAACTTTTAAAAATGGAACCTGCCTATAACGGAGTTCTGTCTTAAACATAAATGTTCCATAGTGCTACGGAAAAGAATACTATACAAATACACCAAATAACACGAAAACCTGTGTAAAATGGAATTTTTCACCAATATTTACAATTTTATCTTGACAGGTTTTACTATATATATAACATGAAGGGAAAATTCTGGACCCTCCCCCCTTCCCCCGAAACGAAATCCTGGCTACGCCACTGCATATAGTCCCGGTTTTTTTTAAGCCATTAAAGATGAAAAATGCCGTGTGGCCACAAAAAAGCGCCGGCTGACTAGAACAAAGAGAGCGCGAGTAGAATAATTCTTCTATCTGGATCTTTATTTAGCATAATCAAATGGGGGAAGCCAGGACATTTACACTTGACATATATATATACATGTATAATATTCTTTTGAATGAATAACATGTAGATATCAAGAAAAGCCAAATATGTTTTCTAAATTTCCAAATTTCTTCATTGTGATATATTTATAAAATTTCTTAATTTAAAATGAAATTTTACGTAAAAGTGATTCACTATACATTACTATTTTGAGATTTTATGTTATTTTTTTGTATTTTCATTTTTATTTTTTATTTGTCATATTAAAACATGTAGGCTGCTTTAATTCTAAGTATATAAGTCAAATAAATAACAAAGAAATATTTGAAATACAGAATTAATTTTAAATACGAAAAGAATATTTTATGACAATAGAAATTTTAAAATTTTGATTTATGTTTACTGTGCTCGTAGTTTTTGAATGTAATAAGCATATAAAAGTCTTAAATATATTAAAAAGGATTTGTAATTGTTGCAAACCACTTCACCGTCGACAGGTATGGGGAAAAAGTGCTTTTATCCCCGAGTTATCTCGGGGCAAACGGTGAAGTGGTTCAAAATTAAAAATATTTTTAAACTTGTCATTCCACACCGGTAGAAATAGCGGTAATATTATTGTTACAGGTAAAAAGATTAATGCAAACTTTCAAATAGTTTTTCAAAAAATAGTAAATTAAAATAATTATTAAAATAAAATAGAAAGTTCTAGTCTGTTCCGGTGCAGAATTTAAAAAATAATGTGTCTTTATCACAATTCCATGTTAAGAACCCCCTTTTTAAAAAATATGTAAAATGCAATACATTTAAAATTGATGCGCCGTTAAATAATAGGATAAAATAAAGATTTGTAAAAACATTTGCAGATTTTTTCATTATTAATCACATAGTGTGCAAATTATATACAATTGAATATGTGCATTTTGGCATGGGCATTTGCATATGAAAATTAAAGCTCGACTTATAAATATTTTTAAATTGTCTGGACTTTATATTTATGATAGACTAAAATATGAGGAGCTTCTATAAAGAATCCACAAAACTCTCCCTTCCCCCACTCCTGAAAACGATTACTTCTACCATGTAAAATTTGCATGGGGTGCTACAATTTGATTGCGAGTTATAAGTGTTTGCGGTTTTCGGGCCCTTATATTCGGTTATACTAAAATTTCAAGGGTTCAGTTAAAAAATCTTATAATCTGATTATGTTTACCGTACAAAATATGAGTGTGATTACGATAACTACAGAGAGAGTTATAAATGTTTTAATTTATCAGGACCTTATACTTAAGATACACTAAAATATATAAAAAGTCAACAGAGCCCCCCCCCCCTGCCTTATAAAACGATTATGATTATCATAGGAAATTTGTGTGGGCTGCGACAATTTTGATCTGTGTTATAAGTGTTTGCGTTTTCGAGTCATTATATTCGAGTTATATTAAAATTTAGGGAGTTCAGTTAAAAAAATTGATAATGTCCCTCCTTTTATAAAGATTACGTTTACCATACAAAATATGAGTGTTTTGCGATAATTATAGATCGAGTTATAAATGTCTTAATTTATCAGACCCTTATACTTATAATACACTAAAATATAGAAAATGTCAATCCCCCCCCCCCTTGTTTTTTAAAATGATAACCATACGAAATTTGTGTGTGTTTGCTAAAATTTTAAGGTCTTTATTTAAAAAATTCTACAATGTCCCCTATAAAATTGCCACCTATTTCAAGTGCACAAAATTTCAACTTGCTGGAGAAGGGACCGAAATATCTCGGGACCGAAATGTCTTGGGACTGAATTGTCTCGGGACCGAAATGTCTTGGGACCGAATTGTCTCGGGACCGAAATGTCTCGGGACCGAAATGTCTCGGGACCGAAATGTCTTGGGACCGAATTGTCTCGGGACCGAAATGTCTCGGGACCGAATTGTCTCGGGACCGAAATGTCTCGGGACCGAAATGTCTCGGGACCGAATTGTCTCGGGACCGAAATGTCTCGGGACCGAAATGTCTTGGGACCGAATTGTCTCGGGACCGAAATGTCTCGGGACCGAAATGTCTTGGGACCGAATTGTCTCGGGACCGAAATGTCTTGGGACCGAATTGTCTCGGGACCGAAATGTCTTGGGACCGAAATGTCTCGGGACCGAAATGTCTTGGGACCGAAACGGCGGGACCGAAATGGCGGGACCGAAGTGTCGGGACCGAAACGTCCTGCTTCCACTACAGAGATATATTTATAAATTTCTTCTATAGGATTAAGCATTAGCGAACGGGTCTTTTCGCTTGACTAAAGTAGCCTCCCTATAAAAAATTCTGCAATTAAGATAAAAAATGTAGAAAACGGTCTTTGTACAGATTCATCTCAGCTATCCAATGCAAAAAAAAAAATCATTTAAAAATATTGAAATGCAACCGAGATATCTTTATAAGTTTCTTGTATAGGATTAGCATTAGCGAACGGGTCATTTCGCTTGACTAAAGTAGCCTCCCCATAAAAAATTCTGCAATCAAGATCGAAAAGTAAAAAATGGCCCTTGTACAGATCGATCTCAGCTATCCAATGCAAAAAGAAAAAAAAATTAAAATTATAGAAATATAGCAATGCAACCGAGATATTTTTTATAAATTTCTTCTATAGAATAAACATTAGCGAACGGTCCTTTTCGCTTCACTAAAGTAGCCTCCCTATAAAAAATTATGCAATTAAGATCAAAAATGTAAAAAACGGTCTTTGTACAGATTCATCTCAGCTGTCCAAATAAAAAAAAATCATTTAAAAATATTGAAATGCAACCCAGATATCTCCATGGAATTAGCTTTAGCGAGCGGGTCTATTCTTATGACTGAAGTAGTCTCTTAGCACTGCTGATTTGAATTGCAACAAAATATGCTTATTATTTAATCAAAATGTTTATAATAAATTTAAAAATTATTAGATTGCCTTTCAGAAGGGAAAAAATAAAATAAGCAGAAATATATCATCTGTGTATGCTGATTTCACCGCAACAGAATTTGCTAAGTATTTGAAATTAGCCGAAATTTTCGGGTTGGGTTGGGTTCATTTTTGACGGCCGATTATCTACTCGAAGGATATGGACCCGAAGGGGGAGTGCCCTTCGTGGGGGTCTTTTTAAGGGAACCCAATCCATATTAAAGCATGGAAATCCAAGGTTCGAAGGAAACCACGAAAACTCCGAACGATTAGGCTGACGGGTGCGATTGGGGTCGAACCCAGCACCTCCCGTCTACCAGCTTCGACAGCGCAATCTGTCGGCCACTGCTACGGCCCGAAATTTTCTGTAAAACACTCAAAGAAATCTTTCATAAAAGTTTCAGAAACACATTTCTCAATTTTAAACTAGTGTAATTTAATAATGAAATTGTACTGTAGTTATCTTTTAGTTTACTATATAAAACAAATGTTTAATATTTGTGAAAGAAACAAAATCCGCAAGAATTACCTTATCAACTATAAAAAAATATATAGAAAATTTAAATACAAATATATTTTTTCGCCGCATATATGTATTCATTTTTAATGACACTAGTCAATTACTATTTTTTCTCACCCCCCCCCCCCATGTTGAGTGCGAATGACATACAGGGTTCATACAGAGTTGGGAAGAAAAAATCCAAGGAGTATCCAAAAAATCCAAGGAGTCAAAAAAGTTTTAAGGATTTGCCATTTTTTTTTTTTTTTTTGTGCTGTATCGTTATGTGGTATGCACACTCCAATTTTTAATGTCCAATTTGGAGAGAAAAACATTTCAAAAACAAATTTTACTTTATTAGAATCTAATTGTTAGTGCTGAAATTGCACAGTATTCACAATATATTGCTTACGGATTTCGTAAGTTTAAATACAAAATTGACAATCAACTTTTATATGCAATGACCAATGGTCATGTCACATGGGTGATTCTGAGTAAAAAAAAAAAAAAAGTTCTGAAATTCCCAGCAAATCTTCTCAAAAGTTACACCAGAGAGAGGGAGAAAACCACTCCCGACACTAGCTATGTGTTTTCTCCGCGGCTCTTTGAAGAAATTCGCGTTTTTTCGCGATCTTTTGACAAAATTTGTGGTTTTTTTCGCGATCTTCTGACGAAATTTTCGATTTTTCGCTATCTTATGACGAAATTTGTCGATTTTTCGCGATCTTTTGACGAAATTTGTGTGTTTTTCGCGATTTTTTGACGAAATTTTTGATTTTTCGCGATCTTTCAACGAATTTGTGGGTTTTTTCGCGATCTTTTGACGAAATTTGTCGATTTTTCGCGATCTTTAGACAAATTTGTGGTTTTTTTCGCTATCTTTTGACGAAATTTGTGGTTTTTTCTTGATCTTTTGACGAAATTTGTCGATTTTTCGCGATCTTTAGACGAAATTTGTGGTTTTTTGCGATCTTTCGACGAAATTTGCCGTTTTTTGCGATCTTTTGACGAAATTTGCCGTTTTTTCGACGAAATTGTTCGTTTTTTCGCTAACTTTTGACGAAATTTGCGGTTTTTTGCGATCTTTTGACGAAATTTGTCGTTTTTTGCGATCTTTTGACGAAATTTGCTGTTTTTTCGACTAAATTGTTCGTTTTTTTGCTAACTTTTGACGAAATTTGCGGGTTTTTTCGCGATCTTTTGACGAAATTTTTGAGGGGTTTTCACGATCTTTTGACGAAATTTGTGGGTGGTTTCACGATTCTTTGATAAAATTTGCGTTATCTCCGCGATCCTTTGACGAAATTGGCGATTTTTCTGCAAATGATTGGAAAAATTTATTTTTTGGCGACCCTATGTCCAAATTTTCGGATTAGTGTCCGATTTTTTAAAATTTTCGGAAATGAATGCCTTACATTTTCGGAAGATTTGAACCCTAGGTCATATAAATAGAGATTAGTCAAACCATAAACAATTATTATGCATATCACATACATGTACATCTTACAGAAAAATTTAAAAGGCAAAAAAAAAAAAAAATGCTAAACGCAACATACAAGAAAAAATATAACAAGTTTTGAATTTATTCTTTTAGAACAGCGGTAATCGCTTTCTTTGAAGGTGAAGTTTTGACGAATTCGCATTTTTTTCGCGATCTTATGATGAAATTCGCGTTTTTTCGCAATCTTCTGGGGAAAATTCGCTTTTTTGCGTTCTTTTAATGGAATTTGCGTTTTATTTCGATTGTTAAACGAATCTGACGTTTTTTTCGCGATCTTTTGATGGAAACCCTGTGTTTTTCGCGATCCTTTGACGAAATTTGTGTTTTTCGCGATCCTTTGACGAAATTTATGTTTTTCGCGATCCTTTGACAAAATTTGCGTGTTTTTCGCGATCTTTTGACAAAATTTGCGTGTTTTTCGCGATCCTTTCACAAAATTCGAGTGTTTTTCGTGATCCTTTGAGAAATATAGCGTGTTTCTCGAGATCTTCTGGGGGGGGGGGAATTCGCTTTTTTCCGCGATATTCTGGGAAAATTCGGTTTTTTCCGCGATATTCTGGGAAAATTCGCTTTTCTCGCGATCTTTTAATGGAGTTTGCGTTTTATTTCGATTGTTAAACGAATCTGACCTTTTTTTTTTTGATCTTTTGATGGAAACCGCAGGTTTTTCGCAATCCTTTGACGAAATTTGTGTGTTTTTCGTGATCGTTTGAGGAAATTCGCGTGTTTTTCGCGATCTTCTGGGGGAAATTCGCTTTTTTCCGCGATCTTCTGGGGGCAATTCGGTTTTTTCCTCCATCTTCTGGGGGGAAATTCGGTTTTTTCCTCGATCTTCTAGGAAAATTCGCCTTTTTTCGCGATCTTTTAATGGAATTCGCGTGTTATTTTGATTGTTAAACGAATCTGACGTTTTTTCGCGATCTTTTGATGGAAACCGCGTGTTTTTCGCGATCCTTTGACGAAATTTGCGTGTTTTTCGCGATCCTTAGACGAAATTCGAGTATTTTTCGCGATCCTTTGGCAAAATTCGAGTGTTTTTCGGGATCTTTGGAGGAAATTCGCGCGTTTTTTGAGGAAATCTGCTTTTTTTCCCTCGATCTTTAACGAAATTCGCGTTTTTTCGTGATCCTCTGAATAAATTCGCGTTTTTCCGCTGTCTTTTAAGAAATTCGCGTCAAGTTTTACCACGATCTGTTGGAGAAATTCGCGTTTTTTCACGATCCTTTGACAAAATTTACGAATTTTTTTCCGCGATCGGTTGACGAAATTTGACGGTATTTTTTGGAATATGTTTACGAAAAATGCGATTTTTCCGAGATTCTTGGCTAAATGCCAAACATCGATAAAATTTAAAAGGTCAGCTAACTGTGTCGAAAAACTGACTTTACGGACTTAATAATTGAAAAACGGACTTAGTGGGAACCCTACTATTAAGATTATCCTACACAATCAATGATGAATGACGAGCGTAAAGGATTTACTGCGCGTTTCGCAATCACGATTTTTTTTCCACGGCAGATATTGCTTGCGCCCGAAGCCTCAATACAATTTAAGGAGTTTCTAAGGAGTGGTTTGCTTATCTAAGTAGTTCTAATAACTACTTGGGAGTGTTTTCATTTCTAAGGAGTTTCCAAGGAGTCTAAGGAGTCTGTGTGAACCCTGGGCATATTTCTATTGAATGAGAGACTTTTGCCTTTTGACGTTTATGGAATAAAAAAAAAATCTATCCGGCATTATACTTCAGAAGTGAGGAAGAAAAAAAAAGATTCTAAAGGATTAGCATTAGTGAACGGGTTTTTTTGGTAGACTAAAGTAGCTTCTTCTCTATCGCAATTTAATATTTTTAAATGATTTTTATTTTTTTTTGCATTGGATAGCTGAGGTCGATCTGTACAAAGGCGGTATTTTGTTTTTTCGATTTTGTTTACAGATATTTTTAGTGAGGACATTTTCATTTTCGGAACAGGTGCGAAAGTGAAAACACCCCCATAAAAAATTCTGCAATCAGGATCGAAAAAGTAAAAAACGGCCTTTGTACAGATTGATCTCAGCTATGTAATGGAAAAAAAATCATTTAAAAATATTAAAATGTAACCAAGATATCTTTATAAATTTCTTCCATGGGACTAGCTTTAGCGAGCGGGTCTTTTCGCGTGACTGACGTAGCCTGTTCCCGGTTGCATTTCAATATTTTTAAATGATTTTTTTGCTTTGGATAGCTGAGATTGATCTGAACAAAGGCCGTTTCTTGCTTTTTCGATTTTGTTTACAGATATTTTTAGTGAGAACACTTTAATTTTTGGAACTGGTTTCGAAAATAAAAGCATCCCCATAATAAATTCTGCAATCAAGATCGAAAAAGTAAAAAATAGCCTTTGAACAGATTGATCTCAGCTATCCAATGCAAAAAAAATAATTTAAAAATATTGAAATGCAACCGAGATATCTTTATAAATTTCTTCTATAGGATTATCATTAGCGAACGGGTCTTTCCGGTAGAATAAAGTAGCCTCTTCTCGGTTGCATTTCAATATTTTTAAATGATTTTTTTTTTTTTTTTTTTTTTTTTTTTTTGCATTGGATTGCTGAGATCGATCTGTACAAAGGCCGTGTTTTGTTTTCGATTTTGTTTACAGATATTTTTAGTGGGGACACTTTCAATTTCGGAACATGTTTCTAAAGTGAAAACACCAACATAAAAAAATCTGCATTGAAGATCGATCTCCACTATCCAATGCAAAAAAAAGAATTTAAAAATATTGAAATGCAACCGAGATATCTTTATAAATTTCATCTATAGGATTAGTATTAGCGAGCGGTTCTTTTCGCATGACTAAAGTGGCCTCCCCATAAAAATTTCTGCAATCAAGATCGAAAATGTAAAAAACAGCCTTTGTACAGATCGATATCAGCTATCCAATGTAAAAAAAAAAAATTAAAAATATAGAAATGCAACCGAGATATTTTTTATAAATTTCATCGATAGAATAAACATTAGCGAACGGGTTTTTTCGCTTGACTAAAGTAGTCTCAATATTAAAAATTCTGAAATTATGATCAAAAATGTAAAAAACGGTCTTTGTACAGATTTATCTCAGCTATCCAATGCAAAAAAAAAATCATTTAAAAATATTGAAATGCAACCGAGATATCTTTATAAATTTCATCTATGGGATTAGCATTAGCGAACGGGTCATTTCGCTTGACTAAAGTAGCCTCCCCATAAAAAAATTCTGCAATGAAGATCGAAAATGTAAAAAACGGTCTTTGTACAGATCGATCTCATCTATCCAATGCAAAAAAAAAAAAAAAATTAAAAATATAGAAAGGCAACCGAGATAATTTTTATAAATTTCTTCTATAGGATTAGCATAAGCGAACGGGTTTTTTCGCTTGACTAAAGTACCCTCACTATAAAAAATTCTGAAATTAAGATAAAAAATGTAAAAAACAGCCTTTGTACAGATCGATCTCGGATATCCAATGGAAAAAAAAATCATTTAAAAATATTAAAATGTAACCGAGATATCTTTATAAATTTCATCTATAGGATTAGCATTAGCGAACGGGTCATTTCGCTTGACTAAAGCAGCCTCCCCATAAAAAAATTCTGCAATGAAGATCGAAAATGTAAAAAACGGTCTTTGTACAGATCGATCTCATCTATCCAATGCAAAAAAAAAAAAAAAAAAAAATTTAAAAATATAGAAATGCAACCGAGATAATTTTTATAAATTTCTTCTATAGAATAAACATTAGCGAATGGGTCTTTTCGCTTGACTAAAGTAGCCTCCCTCTAAAAAATTCTGCAATTAAGAGCAAAAATGTAAAAAACGGTCTTTGTACAGATTCTTATCAGCTATCCAATACAAAAAAAATCATTTAAAAATATTGAAATGCAATCGAGATATCTTTATAAGTTTCTTCTATAGGATTAGTATTAGCGAACGGTTCTTTTCGCTTCACTAATGTAGCCTCCCCATAAAAAATACAGCAATCAAGATCGAAAACGTAAAAAACGGTCTTTGTACAGATCAATCTCAGCTGTCCAAATAAAAAAAAAATCATTTAAAAATATTGAAATGCAACCCAGATATCTTTATAAATTTTATCCATGGAATTAGCTTTAGCGAGCAGGTCTATTCTTATGACTAAAGTAGTCTCTTAGCACTGCTGATTTGAATTGCAACAAAATATGCTTATTATTTAATCAAAATGTTTATAATAAATTTAAAAATTAGATTGCCTTTCAGAAGGGAAAAAATAAAATAAATGCAAAACAACGTATACACTAAGCAGAAATATATCATCTGTGTATGCTGATTTCACAGCAACAGAATTTGCTAAGTATTTGTAAAGTAGACGAAATTTTCGGGTTGGGTTGGGTTCATTTTTGACGGCCGACTTTCTACTCGAGGGATATGGGCACTAAGGGGGGGGGGGGAAGGTGCCCTTCGTGGGAGTCTTTTTAAGGGAACCCAATCCATATTAAAGCATGGAAATCAAAGGTTCGAAAGAAACCATGAAAACTCCGAACGATTAGGCCGACGGGTGCGATTGGGGTCGAACCCAGCACCTCCCGTCTACCAGCTTCGACAGCGCAATCTCTCGGCCACTGGTGCGACCCGAAATTTTCTGTAAAACACTCAAAGAAATCTTTCTTAAATGTTTCTGAAACACATTTCTCAATTTTAAACTAGTGTAATTTAATAATGAAACTGTACTGTAGTTATCTTTTAGTTTACTATATAAAACAAATGTTTAATATTTGTGAAAGAAACAAAATCCGCAAGAATTACCTTATCAATTATAAAAAAAATATATAGAAAATTTAAATACAAATATATTTTTTCGCCGCATATATGTATTCATTTTTAATGACACTAGTCAATTATTTTTTCTCCTCCCCCACCCACCCTGTTGAGTGCGAATGACATATTTCTATTGAATGAGAGACTTTTGCCTTTTGACGTTTACGGAATAAAAAAAATCTATCCGGCATTATACTTCACAGAAGTGAGAAAGAAAAAAAAAGATGATAAATCTGTTTTAATTCCTAATCAATAATAATTTTAAAATTTATTTTTGGAACAGGTTTCGAAATGAAAACACCCCATAAAATATTCTGCAGTCAGGAACGAAAAAGTAAAAAGCGGCGTTTGTACAAATTGATCTCAGCTACACTGTAAAAAAAATCACTGTATCTTTACAGCAAAAAATGCTGGCAATATGGGTGCCAGCAAATTTTGCTGTCAATTTACAGCAGTTTTGTTTCTCTCGGGTAAACAGCAAACTTGTAAATTTACAGCACTTTTACAATTAATTTTACAGTAATTTTGTTTTTTAGATTTTACAAAAAATTGTATTTTTTCAGCATATTTTGCTGTTAATTTTACAGCACTTTTAACAAGATAACAGTAATTTTTTAAGCCTTTATTATTATTTATTTTATATCGAAATAAAATTAAAACTTGCTAAAAAGTGCATTTAATGTCGCAAATATAAAAAGATGTTAATAAGATGTTGTTACATAATAAAATAGTTTTTAAAAACTTAAAATCCTCCAAGATTTCATGCCGAGCGCTTTCGATCACTATCGCTATTCGATTAGGTGATCGAATGCGCTCGGCATGAAATCTTGGAAGTTTTTAAAAACTATTGTATTATGTAACAACATCTTATTAACATCTTTTTATATTTGTGACATTAAATGCACCTTTTTAGCAAGTTTTAATTTTATTTTGATATAGTTTTCAAGGTGAATGCCACATTCCAACGGTATATGTTTTTTTTTCATATATACATTTTGTATTCATTTTATTTTATTTATTATTATTATTATTTGTAGAAATGCGTTTGCACCCCCCCCCCCACCCGCCAGCCCTGCAATGTTTATTTACTTTGAATTTTTCTTTTTTGTCTACTATGAGACATCTTTTAAAAACTAAGAGCACTATAAGTGTTATCTTTATGTCTACTTATATCATTGTTTTAATAACATTGTTATATAATAAATTCTGTTATACATGTGTAAGATACAAATTTAGCATCACCATAAAGCAAAATAGTAAATAAAATAAGAAAATACACCGAAAAAAGCAATAAATCGGAAATTTCAATCTATTGTAACTCATTGTAAAGAATTTTCCTTATGTGAATTTCAAATATACTGCGTATAACATACATGGAGAACATTCAAAATATCGAATTTCAGCATCTAGTGCTAATTACTTTTTATTGCTCGATAATTATCAAAAGCAAAATGCAATCTGCTGCTTTTGAATGCTGCGATAATAGTAAGCAAACTCTTGAAATATTTTATGGATTAATAAAGAAGTGTATCCAGCTTACACATAATAAATGATTTCAAAATTACATATAAAAAATGAAAAGAAATACACGTAAAAAACTAGCATCTATAAAATCTGAGTAACTCCGACGGAAAATAGGACCATAGGTCGTAAGATTTTTTTGAAATTTTAATAAACTATAATAATACATTAAATAAATAAAAATATTTAAATTAGTACAAAAAGCGTACTTAAAGCTTTTAGACAACTAAAAAATATTGTACAATTTAGATTAGTAAGGTATATTAAAATACAAATAACGGAAAAATTGGAATTGAGAAAAATATATAATAGCAAAGCAAAGCATATCTAAAAAATAAGGATTTTTTTTTTTTTTTTAATCTGTACTTTGACACATAAGTAAATAATAACTAAGTCCTATGATGAAAAGGAAAAGAAAAATGATTTTTTTCAAATCTAAATTGGAAATATTTTCTTTTGTTATAATTTAAGACAAAATAATTAATCCTTATACAAATGATTCAAAAGCTACTGTCTCAACGTTTATATCTATATATTATGTGCTTAAATACAAAATTTGTATCTTACATTGTATAAGAGAACTGCCCTATTTGATACAGTTATTAAATCAATGATACGAATAAACATAAAAATAAAACTTACCCTGAATTTTTAAAATATATTAATCCAGAACTGTATTCCAGAAGTATCCAAAATCGCCATTTTGAATTCAATAATAAGCACACATTCAGACCGTAGACCGACTCTAACACTCGTACGACACTACTAGCGCTAATAATAACCTGCTTTGGCTTTACACTGTGCCTGTAGATCTGGAATGTTGTCGGGGCGGTTTTGGCGTTGTTGAAATAACAGCAGTTTACTGTAAATCGATAGTGAAGTTAATAAAACGCTGTTTTTTAGCGATTCACAGCCAAATCAGCTGTAATTTTTCCCGTTTTTTTTTACTGTGTATATAATGCAAAAAAAAAATCATTTGAAAATATTGAAATGCAACCGATATATCTTTATAAATTTCTTCTAAAGGCGAATTATCCTATCCATTAGCGAATGGGTCTTTTTGGTAGACTAAAGTAGCCTCTTCTCTATCGCATTTCAATATTTTTAAATGATTTTTTTTTCTTTTGCATTGTATAGCTGAGATCGATCTGCACAAACGCCGTTTTTTGTTTTTTCGATTTTGTTTACAGATATTTTTAGTGAGGACATTTTCATTTTCGAACAGGTGCGAAAGTGAAAACATAAAAAATTCTGCAATCAGGATCGAAAAAGTAAAAAACGGCCTTTGTACAGACTGATCTCAGCTATCCACTGGGAAAAAAATCATTTAAAAATATTAAAATGCAACCGAGATATCTTTATAAATTTCTTCCATGGCTTCCATAAGCTTTAGCGAGCGGGTCATTTCGCGTGACTGACGTAGCCTGTTCCCGATTGCATTTCAATATTTTTAAATGATTTTTTTTTGCTCTGGATAGCTGAGATTGATCTGTACAAAGGCCGTTTCTTGTTTTTCCGATTTTATTTAGATATTTTTAGTGAGAACACTTTCATTTTCGGAACAAGTTTCGAAAGAGAAAACACCCCCATAAAAACATCTGCATTCAAGATCGAAAATGTAAAAAACGGCAGTTGTACAGATCGATCTCCACAATCCAATGCAAAAAAAAATCATTTTAAAAATATTGAAATTCAACCGAGATACCTTTATAAGTTTCTTCTAGGATTAGCATTAGCGAATGGGTCTTTTCGCTTGACTAAAGTAGCTTCCCCTTAAAAAATTCTGCAATCGAGATCGAAAATGTAAAAAACAGACTTTGCACAGATCGATCTCAGCTATCCAATGCAATAAAAATCATTTAAAAATATTGAAATGAAACCGAGATATCTTTATACATTTCATCTATAGGATTAGTATTAGTGAACGGTTCTTTACGCTTGACTAATATAGCCTCCCCATCAAATATACAGCAATCAAGATCGAAAATGTAAAAAAAACGGCCTTTGTACAGATTGATCTCAGCTCTCCAATGCAATAAAAATCATTTTAAAATATTGAAATGCAACCGAGATATCTTTATAAATTTCCTCTATAGAATTAGCATTAGAGAACGGGTCTTTTCGCTTGACTAAAGTAGCTTCCCCTTAAAAAATTCTGCAATCGAGATCGAAAATGTAAAAAACGTCCTTTGTACAGATCGATCCCACCTATCCAATGCAAAAAAAAAATCCTTTAAAAATATTAAAATGCAACCGAGATATCTTTATAAGTTTCTTCTATAGGATTAGCATTAGCGAACAGGTCTTTTCGCTTGACTAAAGTAGCCTCCCCATAAAAAAAATTCTGCAATCAGGATCGAAAATGTAAAAAACGGCCTTTGTACAGATCAATCTCAGCTATCCAATGCAATAAAAATTAGGGTTTAATCTAGAGCTAGCCAAATAGCTAACTGGAAGTGATTTTTGCCCCCAAAGCCTTTAGTGAATTAGCCAAATAGCTACAGCCAAAAAAATATGCTATATCATTCCCATTTTGTTGTTCTGCATTTTCGTAAACCTGCTGTCGTTGTACAAAAATGGAAAAAAAAATGTCATATTGCATCTGCGCTGCGGCAACACTTCAAAATTTGTCTCGTGCTGTCTATGCATCTTCAAACAATGTGACGTCATTTGCATCAGACACAACTCCAGCATATGGCGAAAATGGAAATCGCAGATTGTATAAGCATGGGATATGATGTGCACTAGCTTTGAATCATCAATGTGCCAGATGCATGTTGTATAAACTTTTCAGACTTGAATTTATGCGGGTTTTGGCTACAACGTGTAAAGAAATGAAACTAGCTTATTCAATTTTCCCCCCATAAAAATGGCATTACTGGCATGTTTCCCAATGTGACTTCTTTGTATGAATTTGTAGCATAACTTTTGTTGTCTACAGCAGACTGCGAAGGGGGATTCAATCTCATGAATATAACAAAAACTGACTTGAGAAACAAACTGACAATCAAGAATTTAAGTAACTTAATGATGATTTATTTGGAAGGGGAATTTTGAAAAGAATTTTCATTTAAAAAATAAAAGCATTTGCTGTGTGATATACAGCCAAATCTCGAAGGGTCAGTCTTGCAGAGTGATGTATTTGTGTGTATATTGCATAACTAAAAATAATACTCATGTATATAGAAATTTTGTATAAATAAAACTTTTTTTCCCCTGGCTAAAAGTTATTGGCTGCAATTAGCCAAAAAGCTAAAAATCCCAGATTAAACCCTAAAAATCATTTAAAAATATTGAAATGGAACCGAGATATTGTTATAAATTTCTTCCATAGGATTAGCATTAGCGAGCGGGTGTATTCGCGCGACTGAAGTAGCCTCTTAGCATTACTCACTGCTGATTAGAATTGCAACAAAATATGCTTATTATTTTATCAAAATGTTTAGAATAACCTTAAAAATTATTCGATTGCTTTTCAGAATGGAGAAAAGAAAAACAACATATACACTAAGTAGAAATATATCATTTGTGTATGAGGATTTCGCCGCAATTGTTTACTTGTTAGTGCTGAAATTGCACAGTATTCACAATATATTGCTTACGGATTTCGTAAGTTTAAATACAAAATTGACAATCAACTTTTATATGCAATGACCAATGGTCATGTCACATGGGTGATTCTGAGTAAAAAAAAAAAAAGTTCTGAAATTCCCAGCAAATCTTCTCAAAAGTTACACCAGAGAGAGGGAGAAAACCACTCCCGACACTAGCTATGTGTTTTCTCCGCGGCTCTTTGAAGAAATTCGCGTTTTTTCGCGATCTTTTGACAAAATTTGTGGGTTTTTTCGCGATCTTCTGACGAAATTTTCGATTTTTCGCTATCTTATGACGAAATTTGTCGATTTTTCGCGATCTTTTGACGAAATTTGTGTGTTTTTCGCGTTTTTTTGACGAAATTTTTGATTTTTCGCGATTTTTCAACGAATTTGTGGGTTTTTTCGCGATCTTTTGACGAAATTTGTCGATTTTTCGCGATCTTTAGACAAATTTGTGGTTTTTTTCGCTATCTTTTGACGAAATTTGTGGTTCTTTCTTGATCTTTTGACGAAATTTGTCGATTTTTCGCGATCTTCAGACGAAATTTGTGGTTTTTTGCGATCTTTCGACGAAATTTGCCGTTTTTTGCGATCTTTTGACGAAATTTGCCGTTTTTTCGACGAAATTGTTCGTTTTTTCGCTAACTTTTGACGAAATTTGCGGTTTTTTGCGATCTTTAGACGAAATTTGTGGTTTTTTGCGATCTTTCGACGAAATTTGCCGTTTTTTGCGATCTTTTGACGAAATTTGCCGTTTTTTTGACGAAATTGTTCGTTTTTTCGCTAACTTTTGACGAAATTTGCGGGTTTTTTCGCGATCTTTTGACGAAATTTTTGAGGGGTTTTCACGATCTTTTGACGAAATTTGTGGGTGGTTTCACGATTCTTTGATAAAATTTGCGTTATCTCCGCGATCCTTTGACGAAATTGGCGATTTTTCTGCAAATGATTGGAAAAATTTATTTTTTCGGCGACCCTATGTCCAAATTTTCGGATTAGTGACCGATTTTTTAAAATTTTCGGAAATGAATGCCTTACATTTTCGGAAGATTTGAACCCTAGGTCATATAAATAGAGATTAGTCAAACCATAAACAATTATTATGCATATCACATACATGTACATCTTACAGAAAAATTTAAAAGGCAAAAAAAAAAAAAAAAATGCTAAACGCAACATACAAGAAAAAATATAACAAGTTTTGAATTTATTCTTTTAGAACAGCGGTAATCGCTTTCTTTGAAGGTGAAGTTTTGACGAATTCGCATTTTTTTCGCGATCTTATGATGAAATTCGCGTTTTTTCGCAATCTTCTGGGGAAAATTCGCTTTTTGCGTTCTTTTAATGGAATTTGCGTTTTATTTCGATTGTTAAACGAATCTGACGTTTTTTTCGCGATCTTTTGATGGAAACCCTGTGTTTTTCGCGATCCTTTGACGAAATTTGTGTTTTTCGCGATCCTTTGACGAAATTTATATTTTTCGCGATCCTTTGACAAAATTTGCGTGTTTTTCGCGATCTTTTGACAAAATTTGCGTGTTTTTCGCGATCCTTTCACAAAATTCGAGTGTTTTTCGCGATCCTTTGAGAAATATAGCGTGTTTTTCGAGATCTTCTGGTGGGGGGGGGGGGAATTCGCTTTTTTCCGCGATATTCTGGGAAAATTCGGTTTTTTCCGCGATATTCTGGGAAAATTCGGTTTTCTCGCGATCTTTTAATGGAGTTTGCGTTTTATTTCGATTGTTAAACGAATCTGACCTTTTTTTTTGATCTTTTGATGGAAACCGCAGGTTTTTCGCAATCCTTTGACGAAATTTGTGTGTTTTTCGCGATCGTTTGAGGAAATTCGCGTGTTTTTCGCGATCTTCTGGGGGAAATTCGCTTTTTTCCGCGATCTTCTGTTGGCAATTCGGTTTTTTCCTCCATCTTCTGGGGGCAATTCGGTTTTTTCCTCGATCTTCTAGGAAAATTCGCCTTTTTTCGCGATCTTTTAATGGAATTCGCGTGTTATTTTGATTGTTAAACGAATCTGACGTTTTTTCGCGATCTTTTGATGGAAACCGCGTGTTTTTCGCGATCCTTTGACGAAATTTGCGTGTTTTTCGCGATCCTTAGACGAAATTCGAGTATTTTTCGCGATCCTTTGGCAAAATTCGAGTGTTTTTCAGGATCTTTGGAGGAAATTCGCGCGTTTTTTGAGGAAATCTGCTTTTTTTCCCTCGATCTTTAACGAAATTCGCGTTTTTTCTTGATCCTCTGAATAAATTCGCGTTTTTCCGCTGTCTTTTAAGAAATTCGCGTCAAATTTTACCACGATCTGTTGGAGAAATTCGCGTTTTTTCACGATCCTTTGACAAAATTTACGAATTTTTTTCCGCGATCGGTTGACGAAATTTGACGGTATTTTTTGGAATATGTTTACGAAAAATGCGATTTTTCCGAGATTCTTGGCTAAATGCCAAACATCGATAAAATTTAAAAGGTCAGCTAACTGTGTCGAAAAACTGACTTTACGGACTTAATAATTGAAAAACGGACTTAGTGGGAACCCTACTATTAAGATTATCCTACACAATCAATGATGAATGACGAGCGTAAAGGATTTACTGCGCGTTTCGCAATCACGATTTTTTTTCCACGGCAGATATTGCTTGCGCCCGAAGCCTCAATACAATTTAAGGAGTTTCTAAGGAGTGGTTTGCTTATCTAAGTAGTTCTAAGTACTACTTGGGAGTGTTTTCATTTCTAAGGAGTTTCCAAGGAGTCTAAGGAGTCTGTGTGAACCCTGGACATATTTCTATTGAATGAGAGACTTTTGCCTTTTGACGTTTATGGAATAAAAAAAAAATCTATCCGGCATTATACTTCAGAAGTGAGGAAGAAAAAAAAAGATTCTAAAGGATTAGCATTAGTGAACGGGTTTTTTTTGGTAGACTAAAGTAGCTTCTTCTCTATCGCAATTTAATATTTTTAAATGATTTTTTTTTTTGCATTGGATAGCTGAGATCGATCTGTACAAAGGCGGTATTTTGTTTTTTCGATTTTGTTTACAGATATTTTTAGTGAGGAAATTTTCATTTTCGGAACAGGTGCGAAAGTGAAAACACCCCCATAAAAAATTCTGCAATCAGGATCGAAAAAGTAAAAAACGGCCTTTGTACAGATTGATCTCAGCTATGTAATGGAAAAAAAATCATTTAAAAATATTAAAATGTAACCGAGATATCTTTATAAATTTCTTCCATGGGACTAGCTTTAGCGAGCGGGTCTTTTCGCGTGACTGACGTAGCCTGTTCCCGGTTGCATTTCAATATTTTTAAATGAATTTTTTGCTTTGGATAGCTGAGATTGATCTGAACAAAGGCCGTTTCTTGCTTTTTCGATTTTGTTTACAGATATTTTTAGTGAGAACACTTTAATTTTTGGAACTGGTTTCGAAAATAAAAGCATCCCCATAATAAATTCTGCAATCAAGATCGAAAAAGTAAAAAATAGCCTTTGAACAGATTGATCTCAGCTATCCAATGCAAAAAAAATAATTTAAAAATATTGAAATGCAACCGAGATATCTTTATAAATTTCTTCTATAGGATTATCATTAGCGAACGGGTCTTTCCGGTAGAATAAAGTAGCCTCTTCTCGGTTGCATTTCAATATTTTTAAATGATTTTTTTTTTTTTTTTTTTGCATTGGATAGCTGAGATCGATCTGTACAAAGGCCGTGTTTTGTTTTCGATTTTGTTTACAGATATTTTTAGTGGGGACACTTTCAATTTCGGAACGTGTTTCTAAAGTGAAAACACCAACATAAAAAAATCTGCATTGAAGATCGATCTCCACTATCCAATGCAAAAAAAAGAATTTAAAAATATTGAAATGCAACCGAGATATCTTTATAAATTTCATCTATAGGATTAGTATTAGCGAGCGGTTCTTTTCGCATGACTAAAGTGGCCTCCCCATAAAAATTTCTGCAATCAAGATCGAAAATGTAAAAAACAGCCTTTGTACAGATCGATATCAGCTATCCAATGTAAAAAAAAAAAAAAAAAAAAAAAAAATTAAAAATATAGAAATGCAACCGAGATATTTTTTATAAATTTCATCGATAGAATAAACATTAGCGAACGGGTTTTTTCGCTTGACTAAAGTAGTCTCCCTATTAAAAATTCTGAAATTATGATCAAAAATGTAAAAAACGGTCTTTGTACAGATTCATCTCAGCTATCCAATGCAAAAAAAAATCATTTAAAAATATTGAAATGCAACCGAGATATCTTTATAAATTTCATCTATGGGATTAGCATTAGCGAACGGGTCATTTCGCTTGACTAAAGTAGCCTCCCCATAAAAAAATTCTGCAATCAAGATCGAAAGGTAAAAAATGGCCCTTGTACAGATCGATCTCAGCTATCCAATGCAAAAAGAAAAAAAAATTAAAATTATAGAAATATAGCAATGCAATCGAGATATTTTTTATAAATTTCTTCTATAGAATAAACATTAGCGAACGGTCCTTTTCGCTTGACTAAAGTAGCCTCCCTATAAAAAATTATGCAATTAAGATCAAAAATGTAAAAAACGGTCTTTGTACAGATTCATCTCAGCTGTCCAAATAAAAAAAAATCATTTAAAAATATTGAAATGCAACCCAGATATCTCCATGGAATTAGCTTTAGCGAGCGAGCGGGTCTATTCTTATGACTGAAGTAGTCTCTTAGCACTGCTGATTTGAATTGCAACAAAATATGCTTATTATTTAATCAAAATGTTTATAATAAATTTAAAAATTATTAGATTGCCTTTCAGAAGGGAAAAAATAAAATAAGCAGAAATATATCATCTGTGTATGCTGATTTCACCGCAACAGAATTTGCTAAGTACTTGTAAATTAGCCGAAATTTTCGGGTTGGGTTGGGTTCATTTTTGACGGCCGATTATCTACTCGAAGGATATGGACCCGAAGGGGGAGTGCCCTTCGTGGGGGTCTTTTTAAGGGAACCCAATCCATATTAAAGCATGGAAATCCAAGGTTCGAAGGAAACCACGAAAACTCCGAACGATTAGGCTGACGGGTGCGATTGGGGTCGAACCAAGCACCTCCCGTCTACCAGCTTCGACAGCGCAATCTGTCGGCCACTGCTACGGCCCGAAATTTTCTGTAAAACAGAAATCTAGTAATGTAGTAATGTAGAAATCTTTCATAAAAGTTTCAGAAACACATTTCTCAATTTTAAACTAGTGTAATTTAATAATGAAATTGTGCTGTAGTTATCTTTTAGTTTACTATATAAAACAAATGTTTAATATTTGTGAAAGAAACAAAATCCGCAAGAATTACCTTACCAACTATAAAAAAATATATAGAAAATTTAAATACAAATATATTTTTTCGCCGCATATATGTATTCATTTTTAATGACACTAGTCAATTACTATTTTTTCTCCCCCCCCCCCCCATGTTGAGTGCGAATGACATACAGGGTTCATACAGAGTTGGGAAGAAAAAATCCAAGGAGTATCCAAAAAATCCAAGGAGTCAAAAAAGTTTTAAGGATTTGCCATTTTTTTTTTTTTTTTTTTTTTTTTTTTGTGCTGTATCGTTATGTGGTATGCACACTCCAATTTTTAATGTCCAATTTGGAGAGAAAAACATTTCAAAAACAAATTTTACTTTATTAGAATCTAATTGTTAGTGCTGAAATTGCACAGTATTCACAATATATTGCTTACGGATTTCGTAAGTTTAAATACAAAATTGACAATCAACTTTTATATGCAATGACCAATGGTCATGTCACATGGGTGATTCTGAGTAAAAAAAAAAAAAAGTTCTGAAATTCCCAGCAAATCTTCTCAAAAGTTACACCAGAGAGAGGGAGAAAACCACTCCCGACACTAGCTATGTGTTTTCTCCGCGGCTCTTTGAAGAAATTCGCGTTTTTTCGCGATCTTTTGACAAAATTTGTGGTTTTTTCGCGAACTTCTGACGAAATTTGTCGATTTTTCGCGATCTTTTGACGAAATTTGTGTGTTTTTCGCGATTTTTTGACGAAATTTTTGATTTTTCGCGATCTTTCAACGAATTTGTGGGTTTTTTCGCGATCTTTTGACGAAATTTGTCAATTTTTCGCGATCTTTAGACAAATTTGTGGTTTTTTTCGCTATCTTTTGACGAAATTTGTGGTTTTTTCTTCATCTTTTGACGAAATTTGTCGATTTTTCGCGATCTTTAGACGAAATTTGTGGTTTTTTGCGATCTTTCGACGAAATTTGCCGTTTTTTGCGATCTTTTGACGAAATTTGCCGTTTTTTCGACGAAATTGTTCGTTTTTTCGCTAACTTTTGACGAAATTTGCGGTTTTTTGCGATCTTTTGACGAAATTTGTCGTTTTTTGCGATCTTTTGACGAAATTTGCTGTTTTTTCGACTAAATTGTTCGTTTTTTTGCTAACTTTTGACGAAATTTGCGGGTTTTTTCGCGATCTTTTGACGAAATTTTTGAGGGGTTTTCACGATCTTTTGACGAAATTTGTGGGTGGTTTCACGATTCTTTGATAAAATTTGCGTTATCTCCGCGATCCTTTGACGAAATTGGCGATTTTTCTGCAAATGATTGGAAAAATTTATTTTTTTGGCGACCCTATGTCCAAATTTTCGGATTAGTGACCGATTTTTTTAAATTTTCGGAAATGAATGCCTTACATTTTCGGAAGATTTGAACCCTAGGTCATATAAATAGAGATTAGTCAAACCATAAACAATTATTATGCATATCACATACATGTACATCTTACAGAAAAATTTAAAAGGCAAAAAAAAAAAAAATGCTAAACGCAACATACAAGAAAAAATATAACAAGTTTTGAATTTATTCTTTTAGAACAGCGGTAATCGCTTTCTTTGAAGGTGAAGTTTTGACGAATTCGCATTTTTTTCGCGATCTTATGATGAAATTCGCGTTTTTTCGCAATCTTCTGGGGAAAATTCGCTTTTTTGCGTTCTTTTAATGGAATTTGCGTTTTATTTCGATTGTTAAACGAATCTGACGTTTTTTTCGCGATCTTTTGATGGAAACCCTGTGTTTTTCGCGATCCTTTGACGAAATTTGTGTTTTTCGCGATCCTTTGACGAAATTTATGTTTTTCGCGATCCTTTGACGAAATTTATGTTTTTCGCGATCCTTTGACAAAATTTGCGTGTTTTTCGCGATCTTTTGACAAAATTTGCGTGTTTTTCGCGATCCTTTCACAAAATTCGAGTGTTTTTCGCGATCCTTTGAGAAATATAGCGTGTTTTTCGAGATCTTCTGGGGGGGGGGGATTCGCTTTTTTCCGCGATATTCTGGGAAAATTCGGTTTTTTCCGCGATATTCTGGGAAAATTCGCTTTTCTCGCGATCTTTTAATGGAGTTTGCGTTTTATTTCGATTGTTAAACGAATCTGACCTTTTTTTTTTATCTTTTGATGGAAACCGCAGGTTTTTCGCAATCCTTTGACGAAACTTGTGTGTATTTCGTGATCGTTTGAGGAAATTCGCGTGTTTTTCGCGATCTTCTGGGGGAAATTCGCTTTTTTCCGCGATCTTCTGGGGGCAATTGGGTTTTTTCCTCCATCTTCTGGGGGGAAATTCGGTTTTTTCCTCGATCTTCTAGGAAAATTCGCCTTTTTTCGCGATCTTTTAATGGAATTCGCGTGTTATTTTGATTGTTAAACGAATCTGACGTTTTTTTCGCGATCTTTTGATGGAAACCGCGTGTTTTTCGCGATCCTTTGACGAAATTTGCGTGTTTTTCGCGATCCTTAGACGAAATTCGAGTATTTTTCGCGATCCTTTGGCAAAATTCGAGTGTTTTTCGGGATCTTTGGAGGAAATTCGCGCGTTTTTTGAGGAAATCTGCTTTTATTCCCTCGATCTTTAACGAAATTCGCGTTTTTTCGTGATCCTCTGAATAAATTCGCGTTTTTCCGCTGTCTTTTAAGAAATTCGCGTCAAGTTTTACCACGATCTGTTGGAGAAATTCGCGTTTTTTCACGATCCTTTGACAAAATTTACGAATTTTTTTCCGCGATCGGTTGACGAAATTTGACGGTATTTTTTGGAATATGTTTACGAAAAATGCGATTTTTCCGAGATTCTTGGCTAAATGCCAAACATCGATAAAATTTAAAAGGTCAGCTAACTGTGTCGAAAAACTGACTTTACGGACTTAATAATTGAAAAACGGACTTAGTGGGAACCCTACTATTAAGATTATCCTACACAATCAATGATGAATGACGAGCGTAAAGGATTTACTGCGCGTTTCGCAATCACGATTTTTTTTCCACGGCAGATATTGCTTGCGCCCGAAGCCTCAATACAATTTAAGGAGTTTCTAAGGAGTGGTTTGCTTATCTAAGTAGTTCTAAGTACTACTTGGGAGTGTTTTCATTTCTAAGGAGTTTCCAAGGAGTCTAAGGAGTCTGTGTGAACCCTGGGCATATTTCTATTGAATGAGAGACTTTTGTCTTTTGACGTTTATGGAATAAAAAAAAATCTATCCGGCATTATACTTCAGAAGTGAGGAAGAAAAAAAAAGATTCTAAAGGATTAGCATTAGTGAACGGGTTTTTTTGGTAGACTAAAGTAGCTTCTTCTCTATCGCAATTTAATATTTTTAAATGATTTTTTTTTTGCATTGGATAGCTGAGATCGATCTGTACAAAGGCGGTATTTTGTTTTTTCGATTTTGTTTACAGATATTTTTAGTGAGGACATTTTCATTTTCGGAACAGGTGCGAAAGTGAAAACACCCCCATAAAATATTCTGCAATCAGGATCGAAAAAGTAAAAAACGGCGTTTGTACAGATTGATCTCAGCTATGTAATGGAAAAAAAATCATTTAAAAATATTAAAATGTAACCGAGATATCTTTATAAATTTCTTCCATGGGACTAGCTTCAGCGAGCGGGTCTTTTCGCGTTTCTGACGTAGCCTGTTCCCGGTTGCATTTCAATATTTTTAAATGATTTTTTTGCTTTGGATAGCTGAGATTGATCTGAACAAAGGCCGTTTCTTGCTTTTTCGATTTTGTTTACAGATATTTTTAGTGAGAACACTTTAATTTTTGGAACTGGTTTCGAAAATAAAAGCATCCCTATAATAAATTCTGCAATCAAGATCGAAAAAGTAAAAAATAGCCTTTGAACAGATTGATCTCAGCTATCCAATGCAAAAAAAATAATTTAAAAATATTGAAATGCAACCGAGATATCTTTATAAATTTCTTCTATAGGATTATCATTAGCGAACGGGTCTTTCCGGTAGAATAAAGTAGCCTCTTCTCGGTTGCATTTCAATATTTTTAAATGATTTTTTTTTTTTTTTTTTTTGCATTGGATAGCTGAGATCGATCTGTACAAAGGCCGTGTTTTGTTTTCGATTTTGTTTACAGATATTTTTAGTGGGGACACTTTCAATTTCGGAACATGTTTCTAAAGTGAAAACACCAACATAAAAAAATCTGCACTGAAGATCGATCTCCACTATCCAATGCAAAAAAAAGAATTTAAAAATATTGAAATGCAACCGAGATATCTTTATAAATTTCATCTATAGGATTAGTATTAGCGAGCGGTTCTTTTCGCATGACTAAAGTGGCCTCCCCATAAAAATTTCTGCAATCAAGATCGAAAATGTAAAAAACAGCCTTTGTACAGATCGATATCAGCTATCCAATGTAAAAAGAAAAAAATTAAAAATATAGAAATGCAACCGAGATATTTTTTTAAAATTTCATCGATAGAATAAACATTAGCGAACGGGTTTTTTCGCTTGACTAAAGTAGTATCAATATTAAAAATTCTGAAATTATGATCAAAAATGTAAAAAACGGTCTTTGTACAGATTTATCTCAGCTATCCAATGCAAAAAAAAAATCATTTAAAAATATTGAAATGCAACGGAGATATCTTTATAAATTTCATCTATGGGATTAGCATTAGCGAACGGTTCTTTTCGCATGACTAAAGTGGCCTCCCCATAAAAATTTCTGCAATCAAGATCGAAAATGTAAAAAACAGCCTTTGTACAGATCGATATCAGCTATCCAATGTAAAAAGAAAAAAATTAAAAATATAGAAATGCAACCGAGATATTTTTTATAAATTTCATCGATAGAATAAACATTAGCGAACGGGTTTTTTCGCTTGACTAAAGTAGTCTCAATATTAAAAATTCTGAAATTATGATCAAAAATGTAAAAAACGGTCTTTGTACAGATTTATCTCAGCTATCCAATGCAAAAAAAAAATCATTTAAAAATATTGAAATGCAACGGAGATATCTTTATAAATTTCATCTATGGGATTAGCATTAGCGAACGGGTCATTTCGCTTGACTAAAGTAGCCTCCCCATAAAAAAATTCTGCAATGAAGATCGAAAATATAAAAAACGATCTTTGTACAGATCGATCTCAGCTATCCAATGCAAAAAAAAAAAAAAAAAAAAAAAAAAAAAAAAAAAAAATTAAAAATATAGAAAGGCAACCGAGATAATTTTTATAAATTCCTTCTATAGGATTAGCATAAGCGAACGGGTTTTTTCGCTTGACTAAAGTACCCTCACTATAAAAAATTCTGAAATTAAGATAAAAAATGTAAAAAACAGCCTTTGTACAGATCGATCTCGGATATCCAATGGAAAAAAAAATCATTTAAAAATATTAAAATGTAACCGAGATATCTTTATAAATTTCATCTATAGGATTAGCATTAGCGAACGGGTCATTTCGCTTGACTAAAGCAGCCTCCCCATAAAAAAATTCTGCAATGAAGATCGAAAATGTAAAACACGGTCTTTGTACAGATCGATCTCATCTATCCAATGCAAAAAAAAAAAAAAAAAATTTAAAAATATAGAAATGCAACCGAGATAATTTTTATAAATTTCTTCTATAGAATAAACATTAGCGAATGGGTCTTTTCGCTTGACTAAAGTAGCCTCCCTCTAAAAAATTCTGCAATTAAGAGCAAAAATGTAAAAAAACGGTCTTTGTACAGATTCTTATCAGCTATCCAATACAAAAAAAATCATTTAAAAATATTGAAATGCAATCGAGATATCTTTATAAGTTTCTTCTATAGGATTAGTATTAGCGAACGGTTCTTTTCGCTTCACTAATGTAGCATCCCCATAAAAAATACAGCAATCAAGATCGAAAACGTAAAAAACGGTCTTTGTACAGATCAATCTCAGCTGTCCAAATAAAAAAAAAATCATTTAAAAATATTGAAATGCAACCCAGATATCTTTATAAATTTTATCCATGGAATTAGCTTTAGCGAGCAGGTCTATTCTTATGACTAAAGTAGTCTCTTAGCACTGCTGATTTGAATTGCAACAAAATATGCTTATTATTTAATCAAAATGTTTATAATAAATTTAAAAATTAGATTGCCTTTCAGAAGGGAAAAAATAAAATAAATGCAAAACAACGTATACACTAAGCAGAAATATATCATCTGTGTATGCTGATTTCACAGCAACAGAATTTGCTAAGTATTTGTAAAGTAGACGAAATTTTCGGGTTGGGTTGGGTTCATTTTTGACGGCCGACTTTCTACTCGAGGGATATGGGCACTAAGGGGGGGGGGGAAGGTGCCCTTCGTGGGAGTCTTTTTAAGGGAACCCAATCCATATTAAAGCATGGAAATCAAAGGTTCGAAAGAAACCATGAAAACTCCGAACGATTAGGCCGACGGGTGCGATTGGGGTCGAACCCAGCACCTCCCGTCTACCAGCTTCGACAGCGCAATCTCTCGGCCACTGGTGCGACCCGAAATTTTCTGTAAAACACTCAAAGAAATCTTTCTTAAATGTTTCTGAAACACATTTCTCAATTTTAAACTAGTGTAATTTAATAATGAAACTGTACTGTAGTTATCTTTTAGTTTACTATATAAAACGAATGTTTAATATTTGTGAAAGAAACAAAATCCGCAAGAATTACCTTATCAATTATAAAAAAAATATATAGAAAATTTAAATACAAATATATTTTTTCGCCGCATATATGTATTCATTTTTAATGACACTAGTCAATTATTTTTTCTCCTCCCCCACCCACCCTGTTGAGTGCGAATGACATATTTCTATTGAATGAGAGACTTTTGCCTTTTGACGTTTACGGAATAAAAAAAATCTATCCGGCATTATACTTCACAGAAGTGAGAAAGAAAAAAAAAGATGATAAATCTGTTTTAATTCCTAATCAATAATAATTTTAAAATTTATTTTTGGAACAGGTTTCGAAATGAAAACACCCCATAAAATATTCTGCAGTCAGGAACGAAAAAGTAAAAAGCGGCGTTTGTACAAATTGATCTCAGCTATATAATGCAAAAAAAAAAAAAAATCATTTGAAAATATTGAAATGCAACCGATATATCTTTATAAATTTCTTCTAAAGGCGAATTATCCTATCCATTAGCGAATGGGTCTTTTTGGTAGACTAAAGTAGCCTCTTCTCTATCGCATTTCAATATTTTTAAATGATTTTTTTTTCTTTTGCATTGTATAGCTGAGATCGATCTGCACAAACGCCGTTTTTTGTTTTTTCGATTTTGTTTACAGATATTTTTAGTGAGGACATTTTCATTTTCGAACAGGTGCGAAAGTGAAAACATAAAAAATTCTGCAATCAGGATCGAAAAAGTAAAAAACGGCCTTTGTACAGACTGATCTCAGCTATCCACTGGGAAAAAAATCATTTAAAAATATTAAAATGCAACCGAGATATCTTTATAAATTTCTTCCATGGCTTCCATAAGCTTTAGCGAGCGGGTCATTTCGCGTGACTGACGTAGCCTGTTCCCGATTGCATTTCAATATTTTTAAATGATTTTTTTTTGCTCTGGATAGCTGAGATTGATCTGTACAAAGGCCGTTTCTTGTTTTTCCGATTTTATTTAGATATTTTTAGTGAGAACACTTTCATTTTCGGAACAAGTTTCGAAAGAGAAAACACCCCCATAAAAACATCTGCATTCAAGATCGAAAATGTAAAAAACGGCAGTTGTACAGATCGATCTCCACAATCCAATGCAAAAAAAAAATCATTTTAAAAATATTGAAATTCAACCGAGATACCTTTATAAGTTTCTTCTAGGATTAGCATTAGCGAATGGGTCTTTTCGCTTGACTAAAGTAGCTTCCCCTTAAAAAATTCTGCAATCGAGATCGAAAATGTAAAAAACAGACTTTGCACAGATCGATCTCAGCTATCCAATGCAATAAAAATCATTTAAAAATATTGAAATGAAACCGAGATATCTTTATACATTTCATCTATAGGATTAGTATTAGTGAACGGTTCTTTACGCTTGACTAATATAGCCTCCCCATCAAATATACAGCAATCAAGATCGAAAATGTAAAAAAAACGGCCTTTGTACAGATTGATCTCAGCTCTCCAATGCAATAAAAATCATTTTAAAATATTGAAATGCAACCGAGATATCTTTATAAATTTCCTCTATAGAATTAGCATTAGAGAACGGGTCTTTTCGCTTGACTAAAGTAGCTTCCCCTTAAAAAATTCTGCAATCGAGATCGAAAATGTAAAAAACGTCCTTTGTACAGATCGATCCCACCTATCCAATGCAAAAAAAAATCCTTTAAAAATATTAAAATGCAACCGAGATATCTTTATAAGTTTCTTCTATAGGATTAGCATTAGCGAACAGGTCTTTTCGCTTGACTAAAGTAGCCTCCCCATAAAAAAAATTCTGCAATCAGGATCGAAAATGTAAAAAACGGCCTTTGTACAGATCAATCTCAGCTATCCAATGCAATAAAAATTAGGGTTTAATCTAGAGCTAGCCAAATAGCTAACTGGAAGTGATTTTTGCCCCCAAAGCATTTAGTGAATTAGCCAAATAGCTACAGCCAAAAAAATATGCTATATCATTCCCATTTTGTTGTTCTGCATTTTCGTAAACCTGCTGTCGTTGTACAAAAATGGAAAAAAAAATGTCATATTGCATCTGCGCTGCGGCAACACTTCAAAATTTGTCTCGTGCTGTCTATGCATCTTCAAACAATGTGACGTCATTTGCATCAGACACAACTCCAGCATATGGCGAAAATGGAAATCGCAGATTGTATAAGCATGGGATATGATGTGCACTAGCTTTGAATCATCAATGTGCCAGATGCATGTTGTATAAACTTTTCAGACTTGAATTTATGCGGGTTTTGGCTACAACGTGTAAAGAAATGAAACTAGCTTATTCAATTTTCCCCCCATAAAAATGGCATTACTGGCATGTTTCCCAATGTGACTTCTTTGTATGAATTTGTAGCATAACTTTTGTTGTCTACAGCAGACTGCGAAGGGGGATTCAATCTCATGAATATAACAAAAACTGACTTGAGAAACAAACTGACAATCAAGAATTTAAGTAACTTAATGATGATTAATTTGGAAGGGGAATTTTGAAAAGAATTTCTCTCTATTCTAAAAAAAAGTAACTCCCGCTGTCACCGCCGCCGCCGCCGCCGCCGCCGGTTTTGATTTTTTTGTGACCGGAGGCCTTTCTTCGTTAATATTAGCAAAAATAATGCATACAAAAATATGAAAATCGGTGGTTTTATACAGAAATGTTTGATAAACACGCTGATGCAGACAGTTTTCAAATCGAAGATTTATTTTAAGAGTTATTTAATGCTAAAGTTGGACAAAATCGTTCAACTAAAAAAGTTTTATAGCAGCAAAAACTGTACATAGCAGTGTAATCATTTTTAGATCATTTTATGCGTTAGAAGTTGCCGGAGTGCAGATTGCATTAATTTTTTTATTTTGACTCATTTTTTCAGGTTTTATTTCTATTTTAAATTCGAATTTTCAGCATTTCTAGAGATATTTTTTACAGATTTTAGAAAATTGTACTAATTTAAACTGTTGCCATCTGTATAAAAAGCGCAAGCAATAATGTTTGCTTCAAATTAAAAATTTATTTACTCGTGACTATTATAAACAGGAAAAAAACTTTCAAATTAGTATTAAATAATTACGTATAAAAAGCAGGAACTTATTAAAAATTACGTCATAAAAAGTATACACGTGAATTTTAAAGGAGAAAGGATATTGTAAAATAATAAATTCATTAACATGCGTTAGAAGTCTTAGGAGAAATTACGTCATATTTACGTCACATTATAGTTATTACATAAAATGAACACAAAATAATATTGCAAAAAAGTTTAAATTTAGAAATTGCGCTAGACATTTATTTGATATTTTGAAAATTAATTTAAAATGTCTCATTTAAAAGAACTTTCTTTTCGCTTTGTTAAAAAATACCAGGAGACAAAGACCCTCTTTACTTAATTCCTTTTATATTAGCTTATTTTGAAATGTTGTTACACGTGTATACGTCATCAAGTTATTTTTATTTCGACGTTTTATTTGTGTTTTTATTAATGTTGTACGAATTTATTTGTTCTTTCGTTATTTAAAATAAAAATTATATCAATTTGTGTAATTTGGCGAGTGGTTTGTATGATTTATATAATTTGGCGAAATGGGTCGACAGGATAATCAAGTAGTACCGCAGCGGATTTGGCGTTAAAATTCCCCAATCAAAGAGAAATGAATAGAAATTCGTTTATAGGGAGATCGCTACTGTTTTTTAAATTATAATTCAATCTTTCGAAATCTTTTTAAAGCCGATCCAATTAGCGTGCATTTAGAGCCTGCGGTGTCTGGACGGGGGGTTGGCGAGCGTAGCTCGTAGGGGGCCGAGCCCCCTAGTTCATTTAAAAAATAAAAGCATTTGCTGTGTGATATACAGCCAAATCTCGAAGGGTCAGTCTTGCAGAGTGATGTATTTGTGTGTATATTGCATAACTAAAAATAATACTCATGTATATAGAAATTTTGTATAAATAAAACTTTTTTTCCCCTGGCTAAAAGTTATTGGCTGCAATTAGCCAAAAAGCTAAAAATCCCAGATTAAACCCTAAAAATCATTTAAAAATATTGAAATGGAACCGAGATATTGTTATAAATTTCTTCCATAGGATTAGCATTAGCGAGCGGGTGTATTCGCGCGACTGAAGTAGCCTCTTAGCATTACTCACTGCTGATTAGAATTGCAACAAAATATGCTTATTATTTTATCAAAATGTTTAGAATAACCTTAAAAATTATTCGATTGCTTTTCAGAATGGAGAAAAGAAAAACAACATATACACTAAGTAGAAATATATCATTTGTGTATGAGGATTTCGCCGCAATTGTTTACTTGTTAGTGCTGAAATTGCACAGTATTCACAATATATTGCTTACGGATTTCGTAAGTTTAAATACAAAATTGACAATCAACTTTTATATGCAATGACCAATGGTCATGTCACATGGGTGATTCTGAGTAAAAAAAAAAAAAAAGTTCTGAAATTCCCAGCAAATCTTCTCAAAAGTTACACCAGAGAGAGGGAGAAAACCACTCCCGACACTAGCTATGTGTTTTCTCCGCGGCTCTTTGAAGAAATTCGCGTTTTTTCGCGATCTTTTGACAAAATTTGTGGTTTTTTTCGCGATCTTCTGACGAAATTTTCGATTTTTCGCTATCTTATGACGAAATTTGTCGATTTTTCGCGATCTTTTGACGAAATTTGTGTGTTTTTCGCGATTTTTTGACGAAATTTTTGATTTTTCGCGATCTTTCAACGAATTTGTGGGTTTTTTCGCGATCTTTTGACGAAATTTGTCGATTTTTCGCGATCTTTAGACAAATTTGTGGTTTTTTTCGCTATCTTTTGACGAAATTTGTGGTTCTTTCTTGATCTTTTGACGAAATTTGTCGATTTTTCGCGATCTTTAGACGAAATTTGTGGTTTTTTGCGATCTTTCGACGAAATTTGTGGTTTTTTGCGATCTTTCGACGAAATTTGTGGTTTTTTGCGATCTTTCGACGAAATTTGCCGTTTTTGCGATCTTTTGACGAAATTTGCCGTTTTTTCGACGAAATTGTTCGTTTTTTCGCTAACTTTTGACGAAATTTGCGGTTTTTTGCGATCTTTAGACGAAATTTGTGGTTTTTTGCGATCTTTCGACGAAATTTGCCGTTTTTTGCGATCTTTTGACGAAATTTGCCGTTTTTTCGACGAAATTGTTCGTTTTTTCGCTAACGTTTGACGAAATTTGTCGTTTTTTGCGATCTTTTGACGAAATTTGCTGTTTTTTCGACTAAATTGTTCGTTTTTTTGCTAATTTTTGACGAAATTTGCGGGTTTTTTCGCGATCTTTTGACGAAATTTTTGAGGGGTTTTCACGATCTTTTGACGAAATTTGTGGGTGGTTTCACGATTCTTTGATAAAATTTGCGTTATCTCCGCGATCCTTTGACGAAATTGGCGATTTTTCTGCAAATGATTGGAAAAATTTATTTTTTCGGCGACCCTATGTCCAAATTTTCGGATTAGTGACCGATTTTTTAAAATTTTCGGAAATGAATGCCTTACATTTTCGGAAGATTTGAACCCTAGGTCATATAAATAGAGATTAGTCAAACCATAAACAATTATTATGCATATCACATACATGTACATCTTACAGAAAAATTTAAAAGGCAAAAAAAAAAAAAAAATGCTAAACGCAACATACAAGAAAAAATATAACAAGTTTTGAATTTATTCTTTTAGAACAGCGGTAATCGCTTTCTTTGAAGGTGAAGTTTTGACGAATTCGCATTTTTTTCGCGATCTTATGATGAAATTCGCGTTTTTTCGCAATCTTCTGGGGGAAAATTCGCTTTTTTGCGTTCTTTTAATGGAATTTGCGTTTTATTTCGATTGTTAAACGAATCTGACGTTTTTTTCGCGATTTTTTGATGGAAACCCTGTGTTTTTCGCGATCCTTTGACGAAATTTATGTTTTTCGCGATCCTTTGACAAAATTTGCGTGTTTTTCGCGATCTTTTGACAAAATTTGCGTGTTTTTCGCGATCCTTTCACAAAATTCGAGTGTTTTTCACGATCCTTTGAGAAATATAGCGTGTTTTTCCAGATCTTCTGGGGGGGGGGGAATTCGCTTTTTTCCGCGATATTCTGGGAAAATTCGGTTTTTTCCGCGATATTCTGGGAAAATTCGGTTTTCTCGCGATCTTTTAATGGAGTTTGCGTTTTATTTCGATTGTTAAACGAATCTGACCTTTTTTTTTGATCTTTTGATGGAAACCGCAGGTTTTTCGCAATCCTTTGACGAAATTTGTGTGTTTTTCGCGATCGTTTGAGGAAATTCGCATGTTTTTCGCGATCTTCTGGGGTAAATTCGGTTTTTTCCTCGATCTTCTAGGAAAATTCGCCTTTTTTCGCGATCTTTTAATGGAATTCGCGTGTTATTTTGATTGTTAAACGAATCTGACGTTTTTTCGCGATCTTTTGATGGAAACCGCGTGTTTTTCGCGATCCTTTGACGAAATTTGCGTGTTTTTCACGATCCTTAGACGAAATTCGAGTATTTTTCGCGATCCTTTGGCAAAATTCGAGTGTTTTTCGGGATCTTTGGAGGAAATTCGCGCGTTTTTTGAGGAAATCTGCTTTTATTCCCTCGATCTTTAACGAAATTCGCGTTTTTTCGTGATCCTCTGAATAAATTCGCGTTTTTCCGCTGTCTTTTAAGAAATTCGCGTCAAGTTTTACCACGATCTGTTGGAGAAATTCGCGTTTTTTCACGATCCTTTGACAAAATTTACGAATTTTTTTCCGCGATCGGTTGACGAAATTTGACGGTATTTTTTGGAATATGTTTACGAAAAATGCGATTTTTCCGAGATTCTTGGCTAAATGCCAAACATCGATAAAATTTAAAAGGTCAGCTAACTGTGTCGAAAAACTGACTTTACGGACTTAATAATTGAAAAACGGACTTAGTGGGAACCCTACTATTAAGATTATCCTACACAATCAATGATGAATGACGAGCGTAAAGGATTTACTGCGCGTTTCGCAATCACGATTTTTTTTCCACGGCAGATATTGCTTGCGCCCGAAGCCTCAATACAATTTAAGGAGTTTCTAAGGAGTGGTTTGCTTATCTAAGTAGTTCTAAGTACTACTTGGGAGTGTTTTCATTTCTAAGGAGTTTCCAAGGAGTCTAAGGAGTCTGTGTGAACCCTGGACATATTTCTATTGAATGAGAGACTTTTGCCTTTTGACGTTTATGGAATAAAAAAAAATCTATCCGGCATTATACTTCAGAAGTGAGGAAGAAAAAAAAAGATTCTAAAGGATTAGCATTAGTGAACGGGTTTTTTTTGGTAGACTGAAGTAGCTTCTTCTCTATCGCAATTTATTATTTTTAAATGATTTTTTTTTTGCATTGGATAGCTGAGATCGATCTGTACAAAGGCGGTATTTTGTTTTTTCGATTTTGTTTACAGATATTTTTAGTGAGGAAATTTTCATTTTCGGAACAGGTGCGAAAGTGAAAACACCCCCATAAAAAATTCTGCAATCAGGATCGAAAAAGTAAAAAACGGCCTTTGTACAGATTGATCTCAGCTATGTAATGAAAAAAAAATCATTTAAAAATATTAAAATGTAACCGAGATAACTTTATAAATTTCTTCCATGGGACTAGCTTTAGTGAGCGGGTCTTTTCGCGTGACTGACGTAGCCTGTTCCCGGTTGCATTTCAATATTTTTAAATGAATTTTTTGCTTTGGATAGCTGAGATTGATCTGAACAAAGGCCGTTTCTTGCTTTTTCGATTTTGTTTACAGATATTTTTAGTGAGAACACTTTAATTTTTGGAACTGGTTTCGAAAATAAAAGCATCCCCATAATAAATTCTGCAATCAAGATCGAAAAAGTAAAAAATAGCCTTTGAACAGATTGATCTCAGCTATCCAATGCAAAAAAAATAATTTAAAAATATTGAAATGCAACCGAGATATCTTTATAAATTTCTTCTATAGGATTATCATTAGCGAACGGGTCTTTCCGGTAGAATAAAGTAGCCTCTTCTCGGTTGCATTTCAATATTTTTAAATGATTTTTTTTTTTTTTTGCATTGGATAGCTGAGATCGATCTGAACAAAGGCCGTGTTTTGTTTTCGATTTTGTTTACAGATATTTTTAGTGGGGACACTTTCAATTTCGGAACGTGTTTCTAAAGTGAAAACACCAACATAAAAAAATCTGCATTGAAGATCGATCTCCACTATCCAATGCAAAAAAAAGAATTTAAAAATATTGAAATGCAACCGAGATATCTTTATAAATTTCATCTATAGGATTAGTATTAGTGAGCGGTTCTTTTCGCATGACTAAAGTGGCCTCCCCATAAAAATTTCTGCAATCAAGATCGAAAATGTAAAAAACAGCCTTTGTACAGATCGATATCAGCTATCCAATGTAAAAAAAAAAAAAAAAAAAAATTTAAAAATATAGAAATGCAACCGAGATATTTTTTATAAATTTCATCGATAGAATAAACATTAGCGAACGGTTTTTTCGCTTGACTAAAGTAGTCTCCCTATTAAAAATTCTGAAATTATGATCAAAAATGTAAAAAACGGTCTTTGTACAGATTCATCTCAGCTATCCAATGCAAAAAAAAATCATTTAAAAAAATATTGAAATGCAACCGAGATATCTTTATAAATTTCATCTATGGGATTAGCATTAGCGAACGGGTCATTTCGCTTGACTAAAGTAGCCTCCCCATAAAAAAAATTCTGCAATGAAGATCGAAAATGTAAAAAAAGGTCTTTGTACAGATCAATCTCATCTATCCAATGCAAAAAAAAAAAAAAAATTTAAAATATAGAAATGCAACCGAGATAATTTTTATAAATTTCTTCTATAGAATAAACATTAGCGAATGGGTCTTTTCGCTTGACTAAAGTAGCCTCCCTCTAAAAAATTCTGCAATTAAGAGCAAAAATGTAAAAAACGGTCTTTGTACAGATTCTTATCAGCTATCCAATACAAAAAAAATCATTTAAAAATATTGAAATGCAATCGAGATATCTTTATAAGTTTCTTCTATAGGATTAGTATTAGCGAACGGTTCTTTTCGCTTCACTAATGTAGCCTCCCCATAAAAAATACAGCAATCAAGATCGAAAACGTAAAAAACGGTCTTTGTACAGATGAATCTCAGCTGTCCAAATAAAAAAAAAATCATTTAAAAATATTGAAATGCAACCCAGATATCTTTATAAATTTTATCCATGGAATTAGCTTTAGCGAGCGAGTCTATTCTTATGACTAAAGTAGTCTCTTAGCACTGCTGATTTGAATTGCAACAAAATATGCTTATTATTTAATCAAAATGTTTATAATAAATTTAAAAATTAGATTGCCTTTCAGAAGGGAAAAAAAAAATAAATGCAAAACAACGTATACACTAAGCAGAAATATATCATCTGTGTATGCTGATTTCACAGCAACAGAATTTGCTAAGTATTTGTAAAGTAGACGAAATTTTCGGGTTGGGTTGGGTTCATTTTTGACGGCCGACTTTCTACTCGAGGGATATGGGCACTAAGGGGGGGGGGAAGGTGCCCTTCGTGGGAGTCTTTTTAAGGGAACCCAATCCATATTAAAGCATGGAAATCAAAGGTTCGAAAGAAACCATGAAAACTCCGAACGATTAGGCCGACGGGTGCGATTGGGGTCGAACCCAGCACCTCCCGTCTACCAGCTTCGACAGCGCAATCTCTCGGCCACTGGTGCGACCCGAAATTTTCTGTAAAACACTCAAAGAAATCTTTCTTAAATGTTTCTGAAACACATTTCTCAATTTTAAACTAGTGTAATTTAATAATGAAACTGTACTGTAGTTATCTTTTAGTTTACTATATAAAACAAATGTTTAATATTTGTGAAAGAAACAAAATCCGCAAGAATTACCTTATCAATTATAAAAAAAATATATAGAAAATTTAAATACAAATATATTTTTTCGCCGCATATATGTATTCATTTTTAATGACACTAGTCAATTATTTTTTCTCCTCCCCCACCCACCCTGTTGAGTGCGAATGACATATTTCTATTGAATGAGAGACTTTTGCCTTTTGACGTTTACGGAATAAAAAAAATCTATCCGGCATTATACTTCACAGAAGTGAGAAAGAAAAAAAAAGATGATAAATCTGTTTTAATTCCTAATCAATAATAATTTTAAAATTTATTTTTGGAACAGGTTTCGAAATGAAAACACCCCATAAAATATTCTGCAGTCAGGAACGAAAAAGTAAAAAGCGGCGTTTGTACAAATTGATCTCAGCTATATAATGCAAAAAAAAAAAAAATCATTTGAAAATATTGAAATGCAACCGATATATCTTTATAAATTTCTTCTAAAGGCGAATTATCCTATCCATTAGCGAATGGGTCTTTTTGGTAGACTAAAGTAGCCTCTTCTCTATCGCATTTCAATATTTTTAAATGATTTTTTTTTCTTTTGCATTGTATAGCTGAGATCGATCTGCACAAACGCCGTTTTTTGTTTTTTCGATTTTGTTTACAGATATTTTTAGTGAGGACATTTTCATTTTCGAACAGGTGCGAAAGTGAAAACATAAAAAATTCTGCAATCAGGATCGAAAAAGTAAAAAACGGCCTTTGTACAGACTGATCTCAGCTATCCACTGGGAAAAAAATCATTTAAAAATATTAAAATGCAACCGAGATATCTTTATAAATTTCTTCCATGGCTTCCATAAGCTTTAGCGAGCGGGTCATTTCGCGTGACTGACGTAGCCTGTTCCCGATTGCATTTCAATATTTTTAAATGATTTTTTTTTGCTCTGGATAGCTGAGATTGATCTGTACAAAGGCCGTTTCTTGTTTTTCCGATTTTATTTAGATATTTTTAGTGAGAACACTTTCATTTTCGGAACAAGTTTCGAAAGAGAAAACACCCCCATAAAAACATCTGCATTCAAGATCGAAAATGTAAAAAACGGCAGTTGTACAGATCGATCTCCACAATCCAATGCAAAAAAAAAATCATTTTAAAAATATTGAAATTCAACCGAGATACCTTTATAAGTTTCTTCTAGGATTAGCATTAGCGAATGGGTCTTTTCGCTTGACTAAAGTAGCTTCCCCTTAAAAAATTCTGCAATCGAGATCGAAAATGTAAAAAACAGACTTTGCACAGATCGATCTCAGCTATCCAATGCAATAAAAATCATTTAAAAATATTGAAATGAAACCGAGATATCTTTATACATTTCATCTATAGGATTAGTATTAGTGAACGGTTCTTTACGCTTGACTAATATAGCCTCCCCATCAAATATACAGCAATCAAGATCGAAAATGTAAAAAAAACGGCCTTTGTACAGATTGATCTCAGCTCTCCAATGCAATAAAAATCATTTTAAAATATTGAAATGCAACCGAGATATCTTTATAAATTTCCTCTATAGAATTAGCATTAGAGAACGGGTCTTTTCGCTTGACTAAAGTAGCTTCCCCTTAAAAAATTCTGCAATCGAGATCGAAAATGTAAAAAACGTCCTTTGTACAGATCGATCCCACCTATCCAATGCAAAAAAAAATCCTTTAAAAATATTAAAATGCAACCGAGATATCTTTATAAGTTTCTTCTATAGGATTAGCATTAGCGAACAGGTCTTTTCGCTTGACTAAAGTAGCCTCCCCATAAAAAAAAAATTCTGCAATAAGGATCGAAAATGTAAAAAACGGCCTTTGTACAGATCAATCTCAGCTATCCAATGCAATAAAAATTAGGGTTTAATCTAGAGCTAGCCAAATAGCTAACTGGAAGTGATTTTTGCCCCCAAAGCATTTAGTGAATTAGCCAAATAGCTACAGCCAAAAAAATATGCTATATCATTCCCATTTTGTTGTTCTGCATTTTCGTAAACCTGCTGTCGTTGTACAAAAATGGAAAAAAAAATGTCATATTGCATCTGCGCTGCGGCAACACTTCAAAATTTGTCTCGTGCTGTCTATGCATCTTCAAACAATGTGACGTCATTTGCATCAGACACAACTCCAGCATATGGCGAAAATGGAAATCGCAGATTGTATAAGCATGGGATATGATGTGCACTAGCTTTGAATCATCAATGTGCCAGATGCATGTTGTATAAACTTTTCAGACTTGAATTTATGCGGGTTTTGGCTACAACGTGTAAAGAAATGAAACTAGCTTATTCAATTTTCCCCCCATAAAAATGGCATTACTGGCATGTTTCCCAATGTGACTTCTTTGTATGAATTTGTAGCATAACTTTTGTTGTCTACAGCAGACTGCGAAGGGGGATTCAATCTCATGAATATAACAAAAACTGACTTGAGAAACAAACTGACAATCAAGAATTTAAGTAACTTAATGATGATTAATTTGGAAGGGGAATTTTGAAAAGAATTTTCATTTAAAAAATAAAAGCATTTGCTGTGTGATATACAGCCAAATCTCGAAGGGTCAGTCTTGCAGAGTGATGTATTTGTGTGTATATTGCATAACTAAAAATAATACTCATGTATATAGAAATTTTGTATAAATAAAACTTTTTTTCCCCTGGCTAAAAGTTATTGGCTGCAATTAGCCAAAAAGCTAAAAATCCCAGATTAAACCCTAAAAATCATTTAAAAATATTGAAATGGAACCGAGATATTGTTATAAATTTCTTCCATAGGATTAGCATTAGCGAGCGGGTGTATTCGCGCGACTGAAGTAGCCTCTTAGCATTACTCACTGCTGATTAGAATTGCAACAAAATATGCTTATTATTTTATCAAAATGTTTAGAATAACCTTAAAAATTATTCGATTGCTTTTCAGAATGGAGAAAAGAAAAACAACATATACACTAAGTAGAAATATATCATTTGTGTATGAGGATTTCGCCGCAATTGTTTACTTGTTAGTGCTGAAATTGCACAGTATTCACAATATATTGCTTACGGATTTCGTAAGTTTAAATACAAAATTGACAATCAACTTTTATATGCAATGACCAATGGTCATGTCACATGGGTGATTCTGAGTAAAAAAAAAAAAAAGTTCTGAAATTCCCAGCAAATCTTCTCAAAAGTTACACCAGAGAGAGGGAGAAAACCACTCCCGACACTAGCTATGTGTTTTCTCCGCGGCTCTTTGAAGAAATTCGCGTTTTTTCGCGATCTTTTGACAAAATTTGTGGTTTTTTTCGCGATCTTCTGACGAAATTTTCGATTTTTCGCTATCTTATGACGAAATTTGTCGATTTTTCGCGATCTTTTGACGAAATTTGTGTGTTTTTCGCGATTTTTTGACGAAATTTTTGATTTTTCGCGATCTTTCAACGAATTTGTGGGTTTTTTCGCGATCTTTTGACGAAATTTGTCGATTTTTCGCGATCTTTAGACAAATTTGTGGTTTTTTTCGCTATCTTTTGACGAAATTTGTGGTTCTTTCTTGATCTTTTGACGAAATTTGTCGATTTTTCGCGATCTTTAGACGAAATTTGTGGTTTTTTGCGATCTTTAGACGAAATTTGTGGTTTTTTGCGATCTTTCGACGAAATTTGCCGTTTTTTGCGATCTTTTGACGAAATTTGCCGTTTTTTCGACGAAATTGTTCGTTTTTTCGCTAACTTTTGACGAAATTTGTCGTTTTTTGCGATCTTTTGACGAAATTTGCTGTTTTTTCGACTAAATTGTTCGTTTTTTTGCTAATTTTTGACGAAATTTGCGGGTTTTTTCGCGATCTTTTGACGAAATTTTTGAGGGGTTTTCACGATCTTTTGACGAAATTTGTGGGTGGTTTCACGATTCTTTGATAAAATTTGCGTTATCTCCGCGATCCTTTGACGAAATTGGCGATTTTTCTGCAAATGATTGGAAAAATTTATTTTTTCGGCGACCCTATGTCCAAATTTTCGGATTAGTGACCGATTTTTTAAAATTTTCGGAAATGAATGCCTTACATTTTCGGAAGATTTGAACCCTAGGTCATATAAATAGAGATTAGTCAAACCATAAACAATTATTATGCATATCACATACATGTACATCTTACAGAAAAATTTAAAAGGCAAAAAAAAAAAAATGCTAAACACAACATACAAGAAAAAATATAACAAGTTTTGAATTTATTCTTTTAGAACAGCGGTAATCGCTTTCTTTGAAGGTGAAGTTTTGACGAATTCGCATTTTTTTCGCGATCTTATGATGAAATTCGCGTTTTTTCGCAATCTTCTGGGGAAAATTCGCTTTTTTGCGTTCTTTTAATGGAATTTGCGTTTTATTTCGATTGTTAAACGAATCTGACGTTTTTTTCGCGATTTTTTGATGGAAACCCTGTGTTTTTCGCGATCCTTTGACGAAATTTATGTTTTTCGCGATCCTTTGACAAAATTTGCGTGTTTTTCGCGATCTTTTGACAAAATTTGCGTGTTTTTCGCGATCCTTTCACAAAATTCGAGTGTTTTTCACGATCCTTTGAGAAATATAGCGTGTTTTTCCAGATCTTCTGGGGGGGGGGGGAATTCGCTTTTTTCCGCGATATTCTGGGAAAATTCGGTTTTTTCCGCGATATTCTGGGAAAATTCGGTTTTCTCGCGATCTTTTAATGGAGTTTGCGTTTTATTTCGATTGTTAAACGAATCTGACCTTTTTTTTGATCTTTTGATGGAAACCGCAGGTTTTTCGCAATCCTTTGACGAAATTTGTGTGTTTTTCGCGATCGTTTGAGGAAATTCGCGTGTTTTTCGCGATCTTCTGGGGGAAATTCGCTTTTTTCCGCGATCTTCTGGGGGCAATTCGGTTTTTTCCTCCATCTTCTGGGGGTAAATTCGGTTTTTTCCTCGATCTTCTAGGAAAATTCGCCTTTTTTCGCGATCTTTTAATGGAATTCGCGTGTTAATTTGATTGTTAAACGAATCTGACGTTTTTTCGCGATCTTTTGATGGAAACCGCGTGTTTTTCGCGATCCTTTGACGAAATTTGCGTGTTTTTCGCGATCCTTAGACGAAATTCGAGTATTTTTCGCGATCCTTTGGCAAAATTCGAGTGTTTTTCGGGATCTTTGGAGGAAATTCGCGCGTTTTTTGAGGAAATCTGCTTTTATTCCCTCGATCTTTAACGAAATTCGCGTTTTTTCGTGATCCTCTGAATAAATTCCCGTTTTTCCGCTGTCTTTTAAGAAATTCGCGTCAAGTTTTACCACGATCTGTTGGAGAAATTCGCGTTTTTTCACGATCCTTTGACAAAATTTACGAATTTTTTTCCGCGATCGGTTGACGAAATTTGACGGTATTTTTTGGAATATGTTTACGAAAAATGCGATTTTTCCGAGATTCTTGGCTAAATGCCAAACATCGATAAAATTTAAAAGGTCAGCTAACTGTGTCGAAAAACTGACTTTACGGACTTAATAATTGAAAAACGGACTTAGTGGGAACCCTACTATTAAGATTATCCTACACAATCAATGATGAATGACGAGCGTAAAGGATTTACTGCGCGTTTCGCAATCACGATTTTTTTTCCACGGCAGATATTGCTTGCGCCCGAAGCCTCAATACAATTTAAGGAGTTTCTAAGGAGTGGTTTGCTTATCTAAGTAGTTCTAAGTACTACTTGGGAGTGTTTTCATTTCTAAGGAGTTTCCAAGGAGTCTAAGGAGTCTGTGTGAACCCTGGACATATTTCTATTGAATGAGAGACTTTTGCCTTTTGACGTTTATGGAATAAAAAAAAATCTATCCGGCATTATACTTCAGAAGTGAGGAAGAAAAAAAAAGATTCTAAAGGATTAGCATTAGTGAACGGGTTTTTTTGGTAGACTAAAGTAGCTTCTTCTCTATCGCAATTTAGTATTTTTAAATGATTTTTTTTTTGCATTGGATAGCTGAGATCGATCTGTACAAAGGCGGTATTTTGTTTTTTCGATTTTGTTTACAGATATTTTTAGTGAGGAAATTTTCATTTTCGGAACAGGTGCGAAAGTGAAAACACCCCCATAAAAAATTCTGCAATCAGGATCGAAAAAGTAAAAAACGGCCTTTGTACAGATTGATCTCAGCTATGTAATGAAAAAAAAATCATTTAAAAATATTAAAATGTAACCGAGATAACTTTATAAATTTCTTCCATGGGACTAGCTTTAGTGAGCGGGTCTTTTCGCGTGACTGACGTAGCCTGTTCCCGGTTGCATTTCAATATTTTTAAATGAATTTTTTGCTTTGGATAGCTGAGATTGATCTGAACAAAGGCCGTTTCTTGCTTTTTCGATTTTGTTTACAGATATTTTTAGTGAGAACACTTTAATTTTTGGAACTGGTTTCGAAAATAAAAGCATCCCCATAATAAATTCTGCAATCAAGATCGAAAAAGTAAAAAATAGCCTTTGAACAGATTGATCTCAGCTATCCAATGCAAAAAAAATAATTTAAAAATATTGAAATGCAACCGAGATATCTTTATAAATTTCTTCTATAGGATTATCATTAGCGAACGGGTCTTTCCGGTAGAATAAAGTAGCCTCTTCTCGGTTGCATTTCAATATTTTTAAATGATTTTTTTTTTTTTTTTTTTTTGCATTGGATAGCTGAGATCGATCTGAACAAAGGCCGTGTTTTGTTTTCGATTTTGTTTACAGATATTTTTAGTGGGGACACTTTCAATTTCGGAACGTGTTTCTAAAGTGAAAACACCAACATAAAAAAATCTGCATTGAAGATCGATCTCCACTATCCAATGCAAAAAAAAGAATTTAAAAATATTGAAATGCAACCGAGATATCTTTATAAATTTCATCTATAGGATTAGTATTAGTGAGCGGTTCTTTTCGCATGACTAAAGTGGCCTCCCCATAAAAATTTCTGCAATCAAGATCGAAAATGTAAAAAACAGCCTTTGTACAGATCGATATCAGCTATCCAATGTAAAAAAAAAAAAAAAAAATAATTTAAAAATATAGAAATGCAACCGAGATATTTTTTATAAATTTCATCGATAGAATAAACATTAGCGAACGGGTTTTTTCGCTTGACTAAAGTAGTCTCCCTATTAAAAATTCTGAAATTATGATCAAAAATGTAAAAAACGGTCTTTGTACAGATTCATCTCAGCTATCCAATGCAAAAAAAAATCATTTAAAAAAATATTGAAATGCAACCGAGATATCTTTATAAATGTCATCTATGGGATTAGCATTAGCGAACGGGTCATTTCGCTTGACTAAAGTAGCCTCCCCATAAAAAAAATTCTGTAATGAAGATCGAAAATGTAAAAAAAGGTCTTTGTACAGATCAATCTCATCTATCCAATGCAAAAAAAAAAAAAAATTTTAAAATATAGAAATGCAACCGAGATAATTTTTATAAATTTCTTCTATAGAATAAACATTAGCGAATGGGTCTTTTCGCTTGACTAAAGTAGCCTCCCTCTAAAAAATTCTGCAATTAAGAGCAAAAATGTAAAAAACGGTCTTTGTACAGATTCTTATCAGCTATCCAATACAAAAAAAATCATTTAAAAATATTGAAATGCAATCGAGATATCTTTATAAGTTTCTTCTATAGGATTAGTATTAGCGAACGGTTCTTTTCGCTTCACTAATGTAGCCTCCCCATAAAAAATACAGCAATCAAGATCGAAAACGTAAAAAACGGTCTTTGTACAGATCAATCTCAGCTGTCCAAATAAAAAAAAATCATTTAAAAATATTGAAATGCAACCCAGATATCTTTATAAATTTTATCCATGGAATTAGCTTTAGCGAGCGAGTCTATTCTTATGACTAAAGTAGTCTCTTAGCACTGCTGATTTGAATTGCAACAAAATATGCTTATTATTTAATCAAAATGTTTATAATAAATTTAAAAATTAGATTGCCTTTCAGAAGGGAAAAAATAAAATAAATGCAAAACAACGTATACACTAAGCAGAAATATATCATCTGTGTATGCTGATTTCACAGCAACAGAATTTGCTAAGTATTTGTAAAGTAGACGAAATTTTCGGGTTGGGTTGGGTTCATTTTTGACGGCCGACTTTCTACTCGAGGGATATGGGCACTAAGGGGGGGGGGGAGGTGCCCTTCGTGGGAGTCTTTTTAAGGGAACCCAATCCATATTAAAGCATGGAAATCCAAGGTTCGAAAGAAACCATGAAAACTCCGAACGATTAGGCCGACGGGTGCGATTGGGGTCGAACCCAGCACCTCCCGTCTACCAGCTTCGACAGCGCAATCTCTCGGCCACTGGTGCGACCCGAAATTTTCTGTAAAACACTCAAAGAAATCTTTCTTAAATGTTTCTGGAACACATTTCTCAATTTTAAACTAGTGTAATTTAATAATGAAACTGTACTGTAGTTATCTTTTAGTTTACTATATAAAACAAATGTTTAATATTTGTGAAAGAAACAAAATCCGCAAGAATTACCTTATCAATTATAAAAAAAATATATAGAAAATTTAAATACAAATATATTTTTTCGCCGCATATATGTATTCATTTTTAATGACACTAGTCAATTATTTTTTCTCCGCCCCCACCCACCCTGTTGAGTGCGAATGACATATTTCTATTGAATGAGAGACTTTTGCCTTTTGACGTTTACGGAATAAAAAAAATCTATCCGGCATTATACTTCACAGAAGTGAGAAAGAAAAAAAAAGATGATAAATCTGTTTTAATTCCTAATCAATAATAATTTTAAAATTTATTTTTGGAACAGGTTTCGAAATGAAAACACCCCATAAAATATTCTGCAGTCAGGAACGAAAAAGTAAAAAGCGGCGTTTGTACAAATTGATCTCAGCTATATAATGCAAAAAAAAAAATCATTTGAAAATATTGAAATGCAACCGATATATCATTATAAATTTCTTCTAAAGGCGAATTATCCTATCCATTAGCGAATGGGTCTTTTTGGTAGACTAAAGTAGCCTCTTCTCTATCGCATTTCAATATTTTTAAATGATTTTTTTTTCTTTTGCATTGTATAGCTGAGATCGATCTGCACAAACGCCGTTTTTTGTTTTTTCGATTTTGTTTACAGATATTTTTAGTGAGGACATTTTCATTTTCGAACAGGTGCGAAAGTGAAAACATAAAAAATTCTGCAATCAGGATCGAAAAACTAAAAAACGGCCTTTGTACAGACTGATCTCAGCTATCCACTGGGAAAAAAATCATTTAAAAATATTAAAATGCAACCGAGATATCTTTATAAATTTCTTCCATGGCTTCCATAAGCTTTAGCGAGCGGGTCATTTCGCGTGACTGACGTAGCCTGTTCCCGATTGCATTTCAATATTTTTAAATGATTTTTTTTTGCTCTGGATAGCTGAGATTGATCTGTACAAAGGCCGTTTCTTGTTTTTCCGATTTTATTTAGATATTTTTAGTGAGAACACTCATTTTCGGAACAAGTTTCGAAAGAGAAAACACCCCCATAAAAACATCTGCATTCAAGATCGAAAATGTAAAAAACGGCAGTTGTACAGATCGATCTCCACTATCCAATGCAAAAAAAAATCATTTTAAAAATATTGAAATTCAACCGAGATACCTTTATAAGTTTCTTCTAGGATTAGCATTAGCGAACGGGTCTTTTCGCTTGACTAAAGTAGCTTCCCCTTAAAAAATTCTGCAATCGAGATCGAAAATGTAAAAAACAGACTTTGTACAGATTGATCTCAGCTCTCCAATGCAATAAAAATCATTTTAAAATATTGAAATGCAACCGAGATATCTTTATAAATTTCCTCTATAGAATTAGCATTAGAGAACGGGTCTTTTCGCTTGACTAAAGTAGCTTCCCCTTAAAAAATTCTGCAATCGAGATCGAAAATGTAAAAAACGTCCTTTGTACAGATCGATCCCACCTATCCAATGCAAAAAAAAATCCTTTAAAAATATTAAAATGCAACCGAGATATCTTTATAAGTTTCTTCTATAGGATTAGCATTAGCGAACGGGTCTTTTCGCTTGACTAAAGTAGCCTCCCCATAAAAAAAATTCTGCAATCAGGATCGAAAATGTAAAAAACGGCCTTTGTACAGATCAATCTCAGCTATCCAATGCAATAAAAATTAGGGTTTAATCTAGAGCTAGCCAAATAGCTAACTGGAAGTGATTTTTGCCCCCAAAGAATTTAGTGAATTAGCCAAATAGCTACAGCCAAAAAAATATGCTATATCATTCCCATTTTGTTGTTCTGCATTTTCGTAAACCTGCTGTCGTTGTACAAAAATGGAAAAAAAAATGTCATATTGCATCTGCGCTGCGGCAACACTTCAAAATTTGTCTCGTGCTGTCTATGCATCTTCAAACAATGTGACGTCATTTGCATCAAACACAACTCCAGCATATGGCGAAAATGGAAATCGCAGATTGTATAAGCATGGGATATGATGTGCACTAGCTTTGAATCATCAATGTGCCAGATGCATGTTGTATAAACTTTTCAGACTTGAATTTATGCGGGTTTTGGCTACAACGTGTAAAGAAATGAAACTAGCTTATTCAATTTTCCCCCCATAAAAATGGCATTACTGGCATGTTTCCCAATGTGACTTCTTTGTATGAATTTGTAGCATAACTTTTGTTGTCTACAGCAGACTGCGAAGGGGGATTCAATCTCATGAATATAACAAAAACTGACTTGAGAAACAAACTGACAATCAAGAATTTAAGTAACTTAATGATGATTAATTTGGAAGGGGAATTTTGAAAAGAATTTTCATTTAAAAAATAAAAGCATTTGCTGTGTGATATACAGCCAAATCTCGAAGGGTCAGTCTTGCAGAGTGATGTATTTGTGTGTATATTGCATAAGTAAAAATAATACTCATGTATATAGAAATTTTGTATAAATAAAACTTTTTTTCCCCTGGCTAAAAGTTATTGGCTGCAATTAGCCAAAAAGCTAAAAATCCCAGATTAAACCCTAAAAATCATTTAAAAATATTGAAATGGAACCGAGATATTGTTATAAATTTCTTCCATAGGATTAGCATTAGCGAGCGGGTGTATTCGCGCGACTGAAGTAGCCTCTTAGCATTACTCACTGCTGATTAGAATTGCAACAAAATATGCTTATTATTTTATCAAAATGTTTAGAATAACCTTAAAAATTATTCGATTGCTTTTCAGAATGGAGAAAAGAAAAACAACATATACACTAAGTAGAAATATATCATTTGTGTATGAGGATTTCGCCGCAATTGAATATATTTGCTAAAAGATTGAAAATTAGCCGAAAATTTCGGTAAAACAGTGAAAAAAAATCTTTCTTTAAAGTTTGAGAAACACATTTCTAAGTTTTTAATTAGTGTAATCCAATTTAATAATGAATTGTACAATAGTTATCTTTTAGTTTGCTGTATAGCACAAATGTTTAATTTTTATGAAAGAAACATTTAAATTAATTCAGTAAGAATTACCTAATAAATGATAGAAAAAAAGGTATTATAGACAATTTAAATACAAATGTATTTATTCGCCGCATATATCTATGAATTTTTAATGACACTAGTAACTATTGTTATTTTCTTTCGTTCTCTCTCTCTTTCACCCCCCCCCCCCCCCCTGTTGAGTGCAGATGACAAAAAGATATTTCTAGTATCTTTTTAGAATAAGCAACTTCTTCATTTTGATGTTGTATTCAATTAAAAAAAATTTCAGAAATTAAACTTCAAAAGTAGGAAACAAAAATAACAATGATAAATCTGTTTTATTCCAAATCAATAATGCTTATCTTTATCCTTACTATTATATTAGATGCCTAGAAAAACAAACTGTCTGAAATCAACATCTATTTAGAACATTTCAGGAGCGCATTTTCAATAAAACTTCGTTCTTTGCCAACGAAAAGAAAATTGTTTTCATCAGACACCTAAAGTTGCTTCCAGTGCAGAAAATAGCCACAGGCGAAATTTAACACTATAGGAAGACTTTCCCGTTTAGAGACTCCCCGCTGATTAACAAGGTGTCGTCTGAAACCCCCCTGTATTAAAGCGTTAACCTTGTAGAGGCGGATCTTGGAGCACTTTCGTCTGTTAAAAATGAAAGCGTTTCAACTTTTTATAAATGTAGCATAGATTTAAAAAATTTTAAAATCAAAATAAAAAGCATTTTTAGAAAGCTTAATTATTAAACCATGCATGCCACTTTACGAAATTTTAAAATGTCCAACAGATTTTTTGCGATAAGGTAGTAAAGGCGAATCGTTAAACAACCTACAATAAAGCATCTAGAACGCCTTAAAATTAAAAAAAATAAATAAGATTTTAAAGTGGCCTGCATAGTTTAAGAGTACAGCTTTTGAAAGCTACAAAAAATATCAAATTCGATCAAAATGCAAAAAAATAACAGTTATAAATTTCTCCCATTGAAATAACATTAGCCGCTCTATTTCAGAGCATTACTGAAGTAGGGCCTTAAAAGTTAACAAATGTCTGATATTTTCAATACAATGTTGCATCTTATAAATTTGTTTTCATAAGTTACTATATTGTTACCATTAACCACTGGGAAATCAACAAAGATATGCTTATTAGGGCGGGCTGAGATAAATATTTTGTTTAAAAAATATATATATATACATATATCTTACCCCTCTCCTCTGCTCTTTCTTTTTATAATTGTTGCTTGCAACTTTTTATAAGTCTTCCCACCCTTGAAGCACATTTTTGTGAGCAAATTTTATTGAAATTGGACCTATTTCTTTTAATAAAACGATTATTTTTAATTTTATGTAATAATGTTATTAATACTTTAATAAATAATTTTTTAACTGACAAAACTAAACCTTTTTTACATTTGTCTTTTACTATTTTCTTTTAATTACCTTCCCCCTCCCCCATCTTTCCCAGAAAATAAGTTTAATAATTTTTTATCTTAGTTTTATTATTAATTATATTAATAGTTTTAAATCTTAGTATAACTTTAAATATAAAATAAATAAGCAGATAAAGGATAAATTTCAGCTTATAGCTAATATTAAGTATGATGATACACTGAATATATAATATATTATGTATTGAGTTTATTTTAAAGTAGAAATTTGTAATTTATATTAACATTAATAATTTAATAAATTAAGAATAAATTGAATTAAAAATTATATTTAATAAAATATTAATTTAATTTTTATACTAAAATTACTATTTTATAATATAATACTATTTCAATAATTAATTAATAGCAATTATTCATCAATTAAAGTTTTTATTAAAATTTTTTGATTTAATATCCCCCCCCCCCCCAAAAAAAAAAAACAGTCAAAAATTTAAGTTTAAGTAACTTATGTTTTTGACTGATGGTATTATTATTAATTAATAATAGTAATAATGTAACATTGTACAAATACGTAAAAATATTTTTTAACGATATTAGGTGATATTGTCCAGATGTAGATTTAGATTTTTATTAGCACAGTTATAGTTTGCAATTAAAAAAGAACTAGATATTATTAATTATATTTAAATAGCAAGAAAATATTATAAACTAACTAATATATACATAAACAACATATTTATCCTCAGAATCATTATCATTTTTATATAATCTAATGACATTATAGTAACCGAAAAATTAAAAAAAAATTATATTTGTATTACCCTGTAATAACTATTATATAGCTCATGTAATATTTTTTAAACAGGTAAAGGATAAATTAATTACATAAACAATTAATAATTGAAATAATTTTGAATTGTTACTAATAAATACATTAATAAAAACAATTTAATTTTTGATATTTTTTTATTAACAATATAGCTGCTTCCAACAACAACTGCAAGGGACCAAAATGGCTAGGAATCGAAATGGCATCAGGACCAAAATGGCAGGACTAAAATATCCTGTTTCCTAATTTGCATATATCAAAAATCAAGTAGACCTGCAAAAAAGCATTCTCGTATGCAAATATTCACGCCATTTTTCAAAATTCGCATTTGTAGACATTGACTTAGAATATTTGTATTCGCCTGGCTGTGTTATAACAACTCCATACCGGACAAATTACAAGCAGCACCAAACGGTCCCTTTTTTTCCTGTCCCGTTTTTTCCAGTTACAGATATCTACAGAAATGTAAGGAAAACTAAATTTATGTTTAGTATTTTCGTTTGAAAATGAAGTTATCGTGAGAACTAACGTCAGCTAATGAAGTTAAAATTACCAAACAAAAACTGGTCGTCATGAGACAGCAATATATTACATTTGGAGATGTAAGCCCCCCAGGCTACTTACTGAAAGTAAAGAATGTAACTTTTTGTGCCTTTCTTTGAGCGTAGGAGGGAGGGGGGGGGGGGAAATTCTAGTTTCCTAACAAGACATAAGTTTTTTCAATATATGTATAATTTCCAATTTAAGCACTTTTTTATCTGTAACAGACTAGTTTCATCAGATAAATAATTAAAATTTACATATTTTAAGACTTATTACATAAAACAAAAGTAGCAAAGTTATATAAAACCTTTTTATAATTAAAAAAATATTAATGGCTGACAAAATACTTTACTTAAGAAAGAAAAATTAGATATCTGATTTTTAATTTGATTCTTAAATTCCTAAGTATTAGACTGAATCCCACCTATTTTATAAAGATTTAAAATATTTAATAATATTTATTTAAGATTATTTATAAGATTAATAATATAAGATTTAAAATATTTATTTTAATATTAGCAAATTAAATAAAAATATTAAATGATATGTTATTAAATTTAATTGTTTATACCATTATTATACTTATTACCTTACAGATTTTATTACACATTAAAGAAAAATAAGAATTTGCCATTTTTGCCCTGTTTTTTTTTTCAGTTTTTGCCACTGTCCTGGCAAAAATACCTTTTGCCGGCAAATATGCCAACTCTGATTTTAGCATGTTTAATTGATTTAAATATTATTTTAAAATACCTGCTTCAACTAAGTATAATAGTAAATTTACACAAAACAAATATAAAAACATCAAAGCCATATCATCTAGTACACAAATTTTTAATTCAAACAATATAAAATCATTATCTCGAAGATTAATTTGATAATAAAATTACTAAAAATGCAATTACTAAAATTGGGTTTAAAATTGCCATAAGTGTATTAAAAATCATATCAGAAAAAGCAATTAAAACTTCCAACTAAAAATACATATGAAAGATTTAATTAAATAACGCTTATAGAGTGTTTCAGACAATATGAAGATTTTTTAAACTTATTTGCAAGATCGATTAAATATCGATTTAAATTACCCACATCAATTTCATACATAAATATGTGCAGTAGTTTTGACTCTTAGTATGTCACTCAGGTATTGTGTTCTAATAATTTTTAATATCCTGTATGAGGTGTATATTTCTTTGGATTTCTTAGCTTTTTATTATCTGTTTTCTGCAATGTGTGCGGTATAAGGAGCTAAATTTTGTCATTTTAGGCTTAATGCTTACAAAATTGGATGAAATAACGCATCTTCTATGAATGTACTCACAAGCTCCTCTGACGATTCTGAGAGTCATTCATAGTTTCTTATTTCACATACTGGTTTCCTATGTACATTTCTAAATCATCTTTAGAACTTTATCAATTTCTTCATATATTTGTGATTTCAAATTTATTATATATATATATAGATATATATATATATAGATAGATAGATTCAACCCATTTTTTAATTACATATTCATTAAATATTCAGAAACTATAAATACATATTACTATTTTTAACTTAAAATATTCACACAAAAAAAGAATTAATATCGATACCTACATGCTTAAAAAATAAATTAGTTCATGTAACTGTCATTCATATCCATCCCTATGAAAAATATCATTTCAGGAAAATTTATTACATACTAAATTATTATTATTTATCAAAATATACATTAAAAAATAAAAGATATTAATTTAAATACTAATTTAATATTAATTATCCAGAAATTATAAATCAGAGGTCTTTGGGGCCTATTTAGGTCCCTTTCACAAAAATTTATTTAATAGACCCCTTCACAAAAATAAATTTAATAAAATGGGCCCCTTCACAAAAATGAACTTAATAAAATGGGTCCCTTCACAAAATTCCTTTTAATAAAACAGACCCCATCATAAAATTACTTTTAATAAAATAGGCCCCTTCACATAATTCATTTTCATAAAAACTGTTTTAAAATGTGTAATTTGCCAATAAAACCAGGTCACGCAAACAAAAACTTTAGCCAGAGGATTTAAAGTAGTTTTGGTTAATAAAATGTTTGGTTCGAATTTGTGTAAATGGATTTCAACTTTCGTTAACAAATGTTATTTTTCACAAAAATAACTTTTACTTTTCACAAAATGGGCCTGAAGAATAAAAACCTGCATGGACCCCTGTAAATACATTTTTCTATTTTTAAATTAAAAACTATTAACAAGCAAAATAATATTAATAATTACACGTTTAAAAAAAATTAATTTCGTATCCTCCCCTAAGAAAATGTCAAAATTTCTAGAAAATTTATTAATCACTAAGTTATCTATCAAAATCATTTTCAATCAAAATAACTTTAAAAAACATTTTTGTTGCGATGAATTGTGCGCGATGAGTTGTTCCGCGATGAATTGTGTGCGACGAATTGATGCGACACCATTTTTCCAGATTGCAAAAGTTCCAAAACTCAGGATTTGAGTACACAAAATGTCTGAGAATTAAATTTGTCAGATCCCCCCGCCCCCACCTCTTCCAATGTTTTGTTAGTATTTTTGCTTCAATTCAGAGAACGATCAAAATGAACTTTAAACATGTTACGCCAGCTGCATGTGTGAAACATGCCAATAGGTATGAAGAACATTTTAACACTGCTTCCCTTTCGAACAATAACATGGTTCCCAGCAAAACATGACTGGCAAATTCCCTGACCAAACCTTTAAAAAATCCTTGACTGAATGGGCATACAACGAAATTTGCTACTTATTTTCCCAATCCTTTGTCACAACTAACAATTTTTTTCTGCGATCGTTCTTCAAATCTCTCTCTTTTTTTTTTTTTTTTTTTTGCGATCTTTTGATGAATTTCGTGATTTTATCCTCGAGATTGATGAATTTTGTGCCATTTTTCATTTTTTTCCCTCCAAGACATTTCAGGAAATATTTGTAAATTCTCAGACTTTTCCTATGTATTTTAAAATATCCCTGACTACTTTTAAATTCCCTGATGCTGGGAACATTGAATAAACATTCTTTTCTTGGAGAGTATATACCTACAGGTGCATGGCTGTCGCCACTCGTGGATAAAGTTCATTGCTATGAAAAAGTTAGAATATCACCATTTATAGAAACTCTGGAATAATATCATCACTTTAATAATAAACAAGTACTGAAACATTACTACAAGCTCGATTCAAATAACATATGGAATCAAAAATTATCAATTCTCCCTGTTCTTTTCTAAAATTTAAATAAATTAGGTGGCTAATAAACACCTCGTTTAAAATGAGTTTTCTCAAGCTATGTTTGGCTCAAAGTCACTAATGGATTAAAAGATACAGTAGGGTCCCGATTATCAGAGTTAATATGGACTCGGATAAAGCAGATTTACACAAATCATCACCAACTAAGGAGATGAAATATAAATTTGCACTCATTAATTTTGTTGTAGTACAGTAGACTCCCTCAAATCCGCACAGCTTGGGACCAGAGGTTGTGCAATTTTAGAATTTTGTTGTAGTACAGTAGACTCCCTCAAATCCGCACAGCTTGGGACCAGAGGTTGTGCAATTTTAGAATTTTGCGGATTTTTGGTCACTGATTTGTTTACATTTTTGAAACATTAATTTGATTGGTAGTTAAGCAAGGGAAATTATAATGAATGCTTAGAATAAAGTAAAACATTAAAATAAGTAAAATATTAAAATAATTTATTAGTTTAAATGTAAGTAACTATTAAAGTAATTATGTAAAATAAAAATTTAGAAAAATATTAAATTATTAACAATGAAATCGATTCAATTCGATCACCACAAGTCCTATGCTGCCATCTAGTGGTAAAGCAATCGCAAGATCGATACGTCGTCATATAGATATGCTAATTTATATCAAAATCAAAAGTAATGTAGATTTATTTAGTAATAAATCAGCTGTAATAACCAAAAGAGAATGATTAACAAAAAATTTAGTAAAAAAAAACATTGCGGTAGTCGCTGGTTTCGGCACCATCCTGAATTTTGTTCCTGAAATTTAACTGTAAATTTCATTGTTTACATCTGAAAAAATGCGCGGATTTTAGGGAGTCTACTGTATTAGGCAGATCACACACTGAACAGACAAGCGTCAAAAAAGCGTAAGAGATATTTCATCCTGTTAACAAAGAAGAAATCGGTTTGAAAGCTACAACTTGTTGCATGCAGACCTGCCAAGTTTGGAAAATGAAAAATCGTAGCACACAAAATTAAAATTAATCTGGAGTTTGGTTGGTTGGTTTTTCGTGCTTCGCAGCCATCTTTTGACATTCGTAAAAGGAATAAGGTTTCAGTCTTTTAACTCAATATAGTAAATTTTTTCCTCTGAAAATTTTTAGAGTTTCTTTTCGTTTCGCAAAGTGTTTTTTTTCCCCCCCCCCCCCATTTGTAAAAGGAGCCTGGTTCCAATTTTTTAGCTCAGTGCAGTAAATTTTGATGAAATTAGAGATTTTTTTCCCCCACGATCATTTCAGGATATTCACAATTTGTTTCCCATAACCATAATTCACATTTTTTCATCACGACTCTTTGTTGAAATCCGCACTTTTTACCATGAACTTTTGAAGAATTTCACATTTTTTACTGCGATCCTTTGACGAATTTTACATTTTTTACCACGATCATTTGATGAAATTAGTGTTTTCTTTCTGCGATCTTTCGGTGAAATTTTTCGTTTTCTTACTGAACTTTCGATGAAATTTGTATTTTCTTACTGATCTTTTGACGAAATTCGCATTTTCTTTCAGCGATATTTTGACAAAATTCACGTTTTTACCACGATACTTTAACAAAATTGATTTTTTTTACTCAGTCATTTGTCGAAATGCACGATAGTTTATCGCAAATCGTGCAATTCTGCACACTATTTCAAACCTTGCGCCTCAACTTGGCAGCTATGTCCAAAGAGGTTACTTTCAAATTGATCGCATTTAAATTTCATAAAAATTGGTACAGTGCTCTTTTAGAAATTGCACAAAAATAAAATAAAATAAACACCTTTAAAATATTTCATTTTTAACGATTTTTATCAAGTGACGTAGCACTATCTGTTTGCGAGAATGTCGTTACCTGGAGTTTTACTACACTCTTTATACAGTTATGATTCTCGAATTCCTCAAGGGAAAACAAAAAAGCGATGTTTTAATCGTTAAAAACTTTTATGACGCAAACAATCATTAAAAAATTTAATAATAATAAAATTGTAAAGAGCTTAAATTCACTCAAAATTTCGGTAGTACACTCGCTTAATTTGAACAACTATATTTTTACAGTGGGGATATTTGTACGCTAATACAGAATGGTTCAAAAGTCTGAATTTAATATAAATTGAAGTAATTAATCTCTCTCTAAAAAAAAAAAAAAAATCAGCTTAAAATGTTAACTTTTACAGCCTCTTCTCAAAGTGTTTTGCCTTTATGGAAAAATGGAAAATGCTATTCGATCTCCTTGTTTCTAAATAAATATAGCTTGAAATTTCATACATATAAGCTTAAAAGTGAAATCGTAAATGCTTCAAAACAATAACCAGTTTGGATTTTAGAACAGCATGACTTTTTTTTTTTTTTTTCCCCGCATGCCTTGATCTTTTGCAACTGATTCAGATTAGAAAGTTCCGAGATAAAAATGGCGAGTCTTTCAATTTCAATATATCCACTGATAATTTCTCTCATCCACACATTTAAATCATTACCATACATAATTATATAGAAATGGTAATTGTATCTAATCCTATAGGGGTGTTTAAACTGGACATGTCTGATGAGATAAATTGACCCACCGACACCCCTTCCCCTTTAACAGACTTTCCGAAGACAGTCCTCTCCTTTAACTTTTTGTTTTATTTTCATTGTGTAAAGATAGAAAAAGACGTAGCCCATTCTTTTGTACACAGATAAATAAGACCACTATACACAAAGTTAGACTTCAATATATGTATGTATATGACTTCTAACAGAAAAAAGGGTGTATGACAGTTATGATAATAATGGAATATTTGTGAGCTCCCTCATCCCTACCCCCACTCTCCACTCGCAGAAAAAAGGAATTCTCATGGATGCTTTGTAAGTGTGAAGAGATTAAAATAGAATGTTACTGAATTATATTCATTGGATTTTAGTAAAATCCAAAGTAAAATCGTCTGCCGAAGATACTTTTATGCTTATATTTGTCTGAAATTGGTGCGTGAAGAATTTTCAATAGAGATTGGCTAAATAGTGAAAATTGATCAAAAATTGGTGAAAAGTGTACAGAATTATTAATATTTAAAGACTTAAAAAAGGATCATCAGGGGGGTCACGAAAATTCTTACGTAAGCATTAGACAATGAAGCAACTATAGTTTAACAACAAAAAGCAAAAGAGCATGATTTAGATGAGCATTTTGTGGATGTTGAATGACTTGAGAAAAAATATATGCAGTAAGCAAGGACTGGAAACGAGGATCATTCCAGCCCACCACTACATTGAAAACTTAAAAATAGACAATGCAGAAACATGGATTCAGAGATCTTGGACAACAGACTCAAATGTGAACGCCAAACACATAATATTCCTATGATTCTTGTTAAAATTTTTAGTTATGTGCCTAAATAAGTTAGGGCCGGTTGTATTTCTTAAAGTTTTTTTGTTGTTGTTGTTCAATGCAATAAATAATAATGCGTAAAAACTATTTTGTATTCCATGAATTGTTTAATGCCATAAGTAACAATATATTAGACAGATTTTTTTTCTTCAATACCACAGCCCTTATGTGTCTGTTTATGTAAATTTGCTGGATTAATAATGCAATTTATCGCTAACTGTAATTTTCTATGTCAAATAGTGTTGATGTTAGAATATCATAAAATGTTACGTAAGCAAAGGTGGGGGGAGTCTAGTATTTGCCCATTTTCCTTATAAGGGGGAAGGAGGAGTACAAAACGACTAAAAAATATGCTTACGTAATACTTGAACGGACCCTGAGGGCCAATTATCAATACGAGGGATATAGGCCCTAAGGGAGAGTGCCCTCCGTGGGGGGTCTTTCTAAGGGAACCTAAGCCGTATTTACGCATAGAAATCCACGGTTTGAAGAAAACCACAAAAACTCTGAACGATTAGGCCGACGGACGCGATTGGGTTCAAACCCAGCACCTCCCGTCTACCAGCTTCGAAAGCAGAACTCTCGGCCACTGGTGGTGCTTAAGTGATCTGGGAGAGTAAATTATCGGTGAGCTGTCAATATAAATTGGCGCCGATGGTCGTGTGGGAATAATTTCACAGGGTTACTTAAAAATAGAACAGTGCACTAGTAAAAAATTACGTACATAACCTTTTATTATTATTATTATTTTACTTTTTGTGAAAAGTCAGATCTTTTTTATTGTCTTAATACTATTTACCAAATCTAGTGATATTTTTATTTTCTGCTCTCATTTTTTGTGCCTTAGAAGTTACAAAATAGAGTTTTGTTCTTAATAATATAATTTTACTTAGAACGAATATATTTATACTAAAATTAGTATAGTGCACAAATTTATTGTATGCTGTCTATTCTGCAAAAAAAAAAAAAAAAAAGGTTCATTTAATTAGAAGAAAGCATATGCTTCAAGAAGAAAGCATAAGCATATAATTACAAGATAACAATTAAAATCTTTTATTTTCCGGTAAAAGTTAATCAGGATCCTCAGCTTGGTAGTATTTTCAGCCACAGTTACTCACAAAATTTACAATTTCATTGTAATAGATGTCCATAAGCCAGTGTTTTGTAAATATGTGACGCATAAAAACCAACGTAATAAAAAGACCAAACTACCACAGTAAATTTAGCATTTATGTATCTAAAGGTTTCATAAAAGAGCATCCTTTTCAATCATGAGAGAGCAAAAATAAGAGAGGAACAAAGAGCTTTAACATATGTACTACGCCCAGAGGTCTGTAAGGGTTTGTAATGAAGACAATTTTCAAAGAGGATTTCAAAGACTCAGACACAATTGTTTAACGGGCGAAACCAATTATTTAAAAAATAAAAAAAATAAATAAAAAATAAAAACGGGCTATGGCGGTTCGAGCTGATAAAGAATCGGCCCGATATAAAACTTTAAAAGATCAAACTAAGGCAATAAAATATGAACCGATTTCAGATGACAACATGAGTATAGAAATACAGCATGTCTGCATAGGGATCGGCGCTGGCAATTGCATCATGTCTAAACCAGGTCTTTATATTTTATTAGACCCAGGCCAGGTCAAAGCCAAGCTTACATTTTCTTTCTACATATTGGGCCTATAATGTCAGAATATGATGCTATAATGAGTTCTATAGCTTGCGAACATACAGTAATCTAAAAAATATAATCTATAATGCTAAATTATCCTATAAATATTCATGCAATATTCTAGAGAAAAATATTCATTGTATGTTTAGAAAAATAGGTATTTTCTGTGGAAATTGAGTCGGGTTTGATTTCATTGGTTTTTGCGAGGGCCGGGCCTGTTTTCACTGTTTATAGCACGGACCGGACTGTAAACCGTGAAAATGTCGGGCCGGGACAAGATAGCTTTCCTCAGGTCGGCCCAGTCCCCGACCGGGAATTTCGGCCAGACGTCTAATTCCGCCTAACTTGTTCCTTGACAAATTTTGCGTTGAAATCGGGGCTATTATTATGAAGACTTGAAACAATTTATTTTTTAATAGTACAAATTTAATGCTTTGATTTTTGCTTTCCTTTATTTTGGCTTTTACACACCATATTTATGCATCTTTAAATGCTCTTGAAGGCATTTTAACACGAAAATCTCTTTATCTACTGTGTTGATAGCGTTTTCATATTCAGATATCAACCAATATTTCTTACTAGTAGTATTTAAGTAATTAATTTACAGATTAAATTATAGTACTATTCGTAAATAATGGTTGTAGTGATGGTTAAAAACAAAGACCCTACTGCAAACATGGATTCCATTAGATATCACTTTATTATATGTTGCTATATTGTTTTCCCGATTCCTTATACATTAATTTCTTTTTTTTTTCTATTGAAATTTCTTTTTTTTTTGTTTTAATTTAAATCTCTAAAAGAATATTAACAGTGATACTGAAGGAAATCAATTTTGTATTATTTACTTATATCAAAAATTCAGCACATTTTTAAATAATGTATTTTTGTATTACCATACAATTTTAGTTATTTTGCATATAACAAAACTTTATTTTTATCTTATAACTTTCGAGAAAATAAATACCGTATTTTCGGGTGTATAGCCTGCATCCAGTGTATAGCCCGCACCCCTAAATCGAGCAGTACCATAAAAAAGTTCGTGTATAAGCCGCGGAGCTGCATCGTTGTATAGCCCGCGGGCTATACACCATCTACGAATGTATATTTCGACCAGGGATTACGCCGCATGTGAAATTTCCGAGGTAATCGCGAATGGCGTGCTAAACAGAAGCACATTAATAAGAAGAATTAAGAAATCATAAAAATGAAATTATTAATTAGAAATAAATAATTTAAATGCACAATTCGAAATTATTAATATAATTTAAATAATATAAATACGAAAAACTACACTAAAATTGCGTGAAATTTGCAGCTTAAATTCCGGCATATGGCACGGATGATAAATTGCATTATTACCTTGGTATATCGCGAATGATTTTGCAACAAAAAAATTAAACTGAAATTTCAAAAACCACAAGCACCGAAATTACAGGGCTCCCACTAGATCCGTTTTTTTGCTTCAAGTCCGTATTGGTCCGTTTTTTCATTGTTAGGTCCGTAAAGTCTGTTTTTTGACACTTTTAACCGACTTTTATTTAAAATTTTACCGATGTTTGGCATTTAGCCGAGCATCGCGGAAAAAGCGCGCTTTTCGCAAATATGTTCCAAAAAATACCATTAAATTTCGTTAATCGATCACGAAAAGAATCGCCAACTTTGTCAAAGGATTGCAAAAATGCGCAAATTTCTTCAAAAGATCGTGAATTTCATTAAAAGATAGAAAAAAACGCGGTCAAAAGATAGAAAGAAAAAAAGCGGTCAAAAGATCTAAGCGGAAAAAAGATTAAGCGAAAAAAGACTAATTTCCTCAAAAGATTGCGAAAAAAACTGCAAGTTTTGTCAAAGAATAGCCAAAAACGCATTTTTCATCAAAAGGTCGCAAATTACAGCAAAGGATCGCGAAAAACACGCAAATTTCGGCAAAGGATCGCGAAAAAAACGAGAATTTTGTAAAAAGATCGCGAAAAACACGAATTTCATCAAAAGATCTCTCAATAAAACGCAAGTTTTGTCAAAGAATCGCAGAAAACGCGATTTTCGTCAAAAGGTGGCAAAAAAAAAAAAAAAAAAAAAAAACATGCGAATTTCGTCAAAGGATCGCGAAAAAACGTGAATTTCGTCAAAAGATTGCGAAAAGAACGCGAATTGCATCAAAATATCGCGAAAAAAACGGTCAAAAAATTGCAGAAAAAAGCACAAATTTCGTCAAAAAATCGAAAAAAAAAAAAACTAATTTCGTCAAAAGATTTTAAAAACTTTAATTTCGTCCAGATATAGTAAAAAACATATAAATTTCATCAAAGGATCCCGAAAAACACGCAAATTTCTTTAAATAGTCGTGGAAAAATTCGTGAAATTCAACCTGTCTTAGAAGGTTTGTAACCTCTACCAATAACAATGGCTTTAAGATAATGAATTTCAGAATTTGAATCGGAGCAAGCGTTTTCTTTATAACAAATTATACTTTGAACATTTATTAATTAGTGACAATTGTAGGCCCGGTAGCAGAAAGCGAGACGCGCGACGTGCGTCGCATATTTATTTTGGACCTTGCAGATAAATTTGCCAACTTGAAAAAAAAAAAGTATTTCCTAAAAAAAAAAAAAAAAAGTACGAAAATTCTGACAAGAAATATCGCGAATTCGATAAATGGTCGCCGAAAAAATCAATTTCGACAATCGTTCGCATAAAAAATCGGTAATTTATAGCCAAAGGGTCGCTATAAAAACGCGAATTTCGTCAAAAGAGACCTGAAAAAAAACATGAATCTCGTCCCAGGCTTGTAGAAAAAATGCAAATTTCTGTCACAGGATCGCGGAAAAAACATGAATTTAGTAAAAGGATCGCGGAAAGAATGCGAATTTAGTAAAAGGATCGCGGAAAGAATGCGAATTTAGCCAAACGATTGTGAGAAAAACGCAAATTTAGTCAAACGATGGCGAAAAAACGCAAATGTATGTCAAAGGATTGCGGAAAGAAGGAGGAATTTCGTCTGAAGATCTCGAAAAACGTAAATTTCTGCCAAAAGATCGCTGTACAAACTTGAATTTTATCCAAAAATCCCGAAAAAATGTGGATTCCGTTCCAGGGGCGCAAGAAAAACGCAAATTTCTGTCACAAAATCGCGGAAGAAACTTGAATTTCATCAAAGGATAGAGGAAAAAACACCAATTTAGTCAGACAATCGCGGAAAAAAATGCAAATTTCTGTAAAACGATCGCGAAAAAACGCAAATTTTTGTAAAACGATCGCGAAAAAACGCAAATTTCTGTAAAACGATCGGGGAAAAGCGATAATTTCTGTCAAAGGATCACGAAAAACGTAGATTACTGTCCAAGGATCGCGAAAAAAGGAAAATTTGTGTCAAAAGTTCGGAATTAAATTTGCGTAATTTCGTCAAAAAATCACAAAAAGCGCAAATTTCTGCCAAAAGATCGCTGTAAAAACGCGAATTTCGTCAAAAGATCCCGGGAAAAACGTTAATTTCGTCCCAGAGGTGCCGAAAAAACGCAAATTTCTGTCACAGAATTTCAGAAAAAACACGAAGTTCGTAAAGGATCGCGAAAAAAAGCTCATTTTTGTCAAAGGATCGCGAAAAAATGGCAAATTTCGTCAAAAGATCGAGATAAACGGATATTTCGTCAAAAGATCGCGAAAAAACCCAAATTTCATCAAAAGTGTGCAAGAAAACACATAATTAGTGCCGGTAGTGGATTTTCGCTCCCTGCCCCCCCCCCCCCCCCCCCCCCACCTCTGTTGTAACCTTTCGAAAATTTTGCTGTGAATTTCAGATTTTTTTTTTTTTTTTTACTCAGAATCACCCCTGGTATTAATCAGTAAGAACGCTGTCTATTTTAACACTCATAATGTTTGTACATAAGAAAATGTAACATGCTACTCCCTCAGACAATTTTCATCCCACTGAATTGCTGTCGCAGACACAACCATAACTTTCTGCTACTGGGATTGTAGGAAAGGAGGGTTTCCTTGTTTATTTTATTTTACGATTTGTGAAAATAGTTTCCTTTTGATCTCTTTTTTAACAAAATATGTGCTCCCTTTTGGTCCCCTTTTTTACTACACAAGTTGAGTGGGAGCTCTGGAAATAGGAAATTATTAATTTGTTATAAATAATATAAGTACGATATTCAAAATTAATAATTCATTATGAATAATATTTAAAAGAAAAAATCCCGTTAAAATTGAGTAAACTTTTCAATACACTAAAGAGCGTCATGAGAACGATTGGGCGTTAGCAATCTCAACTTTAACTCAAGTATCTTAAATAGCGTGCTTGAATGACATTAAAATGACGACGTGCTAAAATGACATTTATTTTCACAGTGCCATATATTACAATTATTTACAAATAGATAATAAACGTATTAATTTTAATATTTAGCGCTATGTACAAATAAAATGACGTTATCACATCCCGTTTCGTCAATTGAATAAGATATAAAAATTCTCATTTTAATCATTTCTAAAAGAATCTCTAGATCGGGAATGCAGATGTTTTTGATTTTTTTAAGAGGGGGTGGGGGGGTGGGGGTGGTATTAAAAAGAAACCTCGCACAATAATTCATCGAGAATTTTAAACTCATTTTTAAATGGAAAAGCATGGAATCTGCTGGCATATCTTTCAAAGTGATTTGAAATCGAATGCGTTTTTCTATTTTCGATAAATGTATTATATCTTAAGTTATAAGCGATTGCTATTTGATGATGACCTTTCCCGAGCTGTCTCATCTGGAAATTCAGTTAAAAAATCAACTTTCAGCATTTTCTAAATGTTTTTTCCCTTATCAAAAACTGAAAAACGCTGTTCGACTTCATTAAGTATTAATAAATGCGGCAATAGTTTTATACATTTAAAATTAAAAATGACTTATAGTGAATGCAGCCGTTATTTATGTGTGTGTGCGTGTTTTATAATAAAGTTATCAGAAACAAAACAAAACTTTATTTAATTCGAATCGGTTTTATTTAATTCCAATCAATCTGCAAGAAATTTCATGACCTACTTTTATTATTTCTTTGCACGTGGAGCGATAAGGATTATAAACATTATATGATTCATGCTAACCACTACGAAAAGATATCACGTGCGATCCTAAAGCTATTTTCTTTTTTTCCCCCCCCTTCTATCGTTCTGTTTTCAACTTTTTAGCTGTCAGAATCTCAAAGAAATAAATATAGATTTCAATTAGAAGATTTTGCTTTAAAAGCATTTATGCACGAAATGATTACCAAGAAAAAAAAAAAAAAAATACTTACCATCACTGTGCTGTTTCTTAAATACAAGATGATTTAACAATGCAATTTAATCTGATTTATTTTATGGTCGTTTTTGAGAATATTTGGCGTTATTGTAGATGTTTTAAAAATACTTCTTGCATGAACATTTAAAAGTTATATTTTATATTTATTTCAATCACTTGGTACAGAATTGAAACCTGCATTGGGTCGGGTAATCGGATAGTACCCGAACCCGACTAAAGTTCGGGTCGGGTTGGCGGGATTTTTTTTTCTTTCTTTTGACGTGGGTCGGGTTGGAATTTGATTCATTCGAGTTAACTTTTTTTTCTCTCCAAAAGATGCTGCTGAATATTTGTTAAAATGGTAAATGCCGAAATAATTTGATACAAGAAAAACATAATTATAGACTACTTTTCCGTAAATGCAATTAAAATATGGATTAATTTTCCTTCATTTTAGTTTCTGGTTTTAATATTTCGGTTGACAAAATTTGTTCTTGTCGGGTCTCGAGTTGACTTTAAGTAGAATTTTCGGATTCGGATAGGATACAATCCGGACCTTGCAGTTCAGGTTCAGAGTAGAGTCCAACATTTGATCTTGTAGTCTGATTTTACCTGCTATTGTTTTGTTATGGATAGAGGGGGGGGGGGGGGGGGGGAATGTATTTTTTTTAGAAAAATACATTTTTTACAAATAGATTATTTTCTTAGAAAATATGGAATATTAAGCATTTAAAAAATTATATCCACTAATTTGTTTTATGTATCCTATGAATATTGTTTTAAATCATTTTTATAGGATTTTCACTTAAAACGTACACATTAGAGATCTGCATGGACCTGGTTAATCTCTTTTTATTAGACTCGGGCCGGACCGCGATCGAGCTTAATTTTTATCTGCGGCCGCTCCGGGCCGGGACTGGAGAACACTTTTTTTTTTTTTTTTTTTTTTCGGGTCCATGTTAAACCGGCAGGTTTTTGCGAAAATAACAGTGAAATTTTTCCTTTGTTCGACGAAATCTTTAGAAATTTATTTCATTATTAAATTATAGAGAAATATATTTTAAAAAATCTTTATAGAGCTTCAAAATTATTTTTTCTAAAATATTTTTCTTCCATTTTAAACTACATAATTTTTTCTAATGAGTTATCATTTAAATGAATTTCTCTAAGTAATCAATAATGTTGCCATTCCATATTTCATAGATTGTGGACATACTAGTTTAAGCTGCAAAATGTTTGCATGAGTATGTAAAAAATATATCTTAAATAATTTTATTGATAGGATCCCGGACTTGATTTAATCGATTTTTCTTGGCTGGGTGGGCCAAATTTTTAGCATAAATGGTTCAAGTTTAGCCCAGGCAGGGCCGATATATTTCGATCGCCTGGGTCTGAAAATTTCGGCTCGCCCACATTATTATAAAATCTCATTAATATGAAATTTCTTATCTTTGGTATCTGAATTTTTGAAAGTGAAAAAAAAAAAAAAAAATTAATTGCGCGTAAACGCCGCATCGCTTGAAATTTCAATTTAAAACACGTAAACGCCACGGCGTTTCTTCCGTAAATTACGGTACTAAAATCTTTTTTTTTAATAATTCCATAATAATAAAACCAGATTTTAACTTATTTATTATTATCATTATTTTTAGTCTGGAAAAAAAGTCACTTTTTTTTCCCCTTTAAAAATAACAAAATTATTGTCAGAGGTAATTCAAGAAATATTTTCGTTTTTCTACGCCCCACCAGTGGCCGAGAGGTTCTGCTCTCAAAAGCTGGTAGACGGGAGGTCCTGGTTTGGAACCCAATCGCGCCCGTCGGCCTAATCGTTCGGAGTTTTCTTCTAAACTTTGATTTTTGTGCGTAAATACGGGTTAGGTTCCGTTAGAAAGACCCCCACGGAGGGCATCCCCGCCTCTCCGGGGCCATTTCGTAGATAATTAGCTATCATAAGCAACACAATACACAAATTTTTCCACAATATTTTTTTTTTCATGTCAAAAAGTAAATGTAATTATTGTGATAATTGCATACATTTCTGGCAAACATTAAATACCATTTATCTCAGTTAAATTTTTTGAATTGCAGCAGCAGATAATAGGTAAATTATCACAACAGTAACTTTGAGAGAACTGGATGTAATATACAACTGGAGCCATTAATGGCGTTTTACCTCCTAGAAAATATGTTATTTTAAACAATAATTACTATAAGTAATATAAAACTACTGTATAAAAAGGCACACAGTAATTTGCTCAAAAATATTTATTTTAATCACTGGAATCGGAAAATCCTTCAAAATCGGAAGTTTCAGAGTCCGTCATAAACAAACCAATAATATCTCTATTTTCAAAGACAGAAATAAATAATAATAACATTTAAACGTAAAAAAAATTACAAACACGGGAAAATTCTTTAAATTTCGCGGCATAGCGAAAAAAATTTACAAATTTCGACGATTTTTGAAATTTTTTCGGGTTTAAAAATTATAGAAAAATCACGATATTCCGTTTCTTTTTTAAAAAAAAATCTTTGTATAGTCCGCACCGTGTATAAGCCGCAGCGGCTGTTCCAAATGTTTTTTTCTTGTATAACCCGCGGGCTATACACCCGAAAATACGGTACTGTTAAAACATTCAATGAACATTCATCAATTTGTCTAATTAATTTAAAAAGAGACCGCTCAATTACTACTAATACAATATGTTTTATTTAATGACACCCACTTCACAGAAAAAGATCATTTTTATCACATATATCGTTTGGGTTCAAACCTTATCTCCAAACCGAAATCATTACTTCCGACAGGTAAACAGCTTTCTTTTAGGGAAACTGAATTCCCTGACTCCCAAAAGATTATCAGGTGTTTCAAATGATTTCAGCTATGTTTTCATCCCCTGCGGTGCATAATCATTAAGAAAGGGGGTAAAACTGCCAGAGTTTTCCCGTAGTCAAGACACTTTTTAGAAATTAGTTCCCCCGTAAGCTAAATGTTAACATACATAAAGAATGTTTTATGTTAAGAAGTTTGTTTTGCAGCCCAGATTTTTTTTCCATGAGCATTTTTTGATGTCCGAATTTTTGGACTAATGGCAAAAGTTTTTTTAATTTTCAGAAATGAATACTTTGAAATTTTGGAAATTTAGGAACAGAATCGCTCCTGAAAAGTATGCTGCACGAACAAAAAATGTGTTTGTGTTTTTTGTAAAAAATCATAGTTTTAGACCGATTTTCATAACATCGTAGTTTATAGGTCCAAATCGTAGCAACTACAAATTTTTTCGTAGCAGTTGGCAGCTCTGTGCATGCCGCACACTTGTCTGTTCAGTGTGTGATCTTCCTTACGCTACTGCATTTTTACTACCAATTTCTAAGATTTTTTTCTTACCACTAAAATTTGTCTAATTAAAACAATTGTCAACAATTAAAAACGGCAAAAATTTGTATTAAAATTTAGAGGTAACAAAAGCGTACAAATTGGCAGCTATGTGATAATATTAGTGTCATAAAAATTGCAGGTGTAGCCTCTTCTTTCTACTCAAAGTATTAAATAGTTTTTTCAATCGAACTTATACCTTTGGAATAGCTCACTTTCTTCTGGTGGACTGATGGCTTCCATTATTATTAAACAGCCATTATAAATGAAGCATTAGGAGAGCAGCCATGAAAGAGCAGCCATAAAAAGTTAGAATTCTGATTTTCTAGTCAGAATCAGGGGAAAAAATGGACATCCATCTTTTTTTCTTTATGGTTGTTTCAAAATAATGGAAGCCATCAGTCCGTCAGAAGAAAATAACTCTTAAGCGGGACTCTACTGTACTACTAATTCATATACAGTGATTAACATGGCTGAAATATCTGCTGTTTAGCTGGCAAAGTGATAATGCAATTGTTTATATATTTTCAGTTTCCCGGACTCGTAGGTACAAGACCATCCAAGCTAAGACTAAAAACGTTTTTGAGCATTAGGAATAACCAAACGGAAATGGGCTAAAAGATTTCTGAATTTTATTATAGCTAAAAATGGACTTTTTACAACAAACAAAATAAAGGATTAAAAGTTTTTGATAGTGAAATTTCTATTATTTAAAGATATAAAGTGACTTATTTTATTTCTCTTTGAATTTACTATCAGTCAAATATCTCTCCAACTCGATCTAAAATCAGTACAGAGATTAAGGTCTTGCACTCATGCCCTAACTATTCCAAATTAATAAATTACCTTGATCAGTCATCTTGCATTATAACATGTTCATTCATTACATTTATAGAAGGGAGAACTTTTACCAAGTCAGATCATTACCCAGTCAAATATTTAAAAAAATTGTAGCAAAAACTAAAATTTGTACTTCCAGCTAATTTTTTATCGTTTTGAAGCCCCCCCCCCTTTTTTTAAAGGGTTCAAATACATAAGTTATGTTCTACGCTGATATTAAATAGCCCTTTTCTCTTTTTGTGTGTGTGTGTGTGAATTAAATATACAGATTATATTGCACTGAATTTAAAAAGTAATTTTTAGCATAAAAATATTTTGCATATGTAGTGAAAATACAAGTTTAATTACTAAACAAAATTTAAAAAAAAAATAATAATATAGCTCATTCAATCACGAACTTCTATAAAGAAAATTTTATGTGCTTAGTTTCTGAAGGGGGAATACATTCAATGATTAAAAGGCATATTTTGATGAAAAGGCATTTTTCTGTTACTTCCAACATTAGATTTACCAATTTTTGCTTGAATTCATCCAAAAATATAAATTACTTTTACAGCAACACAATTATATATATATTACGTATAGTCTCAATCATTTTCTTCACCAGCTCCAATTTTGTGGCATCTGTTAATACTACATTTCTAATTATTGACTGGTATGTTAAACCCTCGGGGCATCTTGAGGTCTTTCCTTCATTTTCATAAAAATGCTTATAAAAATAATCTTAATTAAAATTTTGTTTCCCTGTTTGTTTCTAAAATACACTTCATATCCCTTTATTTGACATACATTTAAAGATACAATTCTGTTTAAAATATTTTTTTCTACAACAGATTTAAGTTGTTTTGGGGAAACAGAAAAATACGTCCAAACCTCTCAGAGGGTTAAAAACAAAAAACATCCAAAGTGGATAAATAAGCAAAAAAAAAAAAAAAAAAAAAAAAAAAAAAAAAAAATATGGTTATTCTCAAATGCAAATTACCCAAAGCTGTTGTGATTGTTGTTGTACAATTTAGAATCCATATTTATTAGTTGTCTGATTATTTTTTATTAGAAGAGAGTTTAAATTGTGATATACAAGCAAACACAGTTGAAGAAAATTTAATGCACTTCACTGTAATAGTTTTATATGTTAATATGTATACAATAAAGTACCACATAAATGCTTATATATCCATCTGCATTATTTGTATTGAATTGATAAACACCAAGTATGATAAAAAAAAGAACTCAGTTACAGATATAAAATAATTTTATTCAATTAACATTCTTTAAATTACACTGCTTAAATAATTGTAATATGTATATTTAAAATATCTAATTAGCAACACAGCAACTTCTGCATGCTTAAACAGTATGTTTACATTTATGGAGATCAAATTTGATTTTTTTCCTTATATAAGGAATGCTGGAATTACAAAAGAATTGCAATATATAAATAGTTCAGGGGAAATGTACCAAAAATATGGGGTTACCTTACAAAAGGTCGGGTGGATGATTTTTTTTTTTTTTTCGGACTTATTTATAATGATGCCAACATGGAAAAAACAAGTTTTCTAACAAAATTTCCTAAGGCTAAATTTTTTGTGGCCAAAAAACAAAAATTTGGGTTTTTTTTTTTTTTTTTTTTTAATATCTCGAGACCCATTGCCCATAGCATATTAGGTTTTTCCATGTTGGCATCATTATAAACAAGTCAGGAAAAAAAATCTTCTACCCAACCTTTTGCAAGGTAAAATGTACATTTCCCCTGGACTAAAACTAACACAACATACATTTTTCTAATGACAAATTCATCACAAAGCATATTCACAGAATAAACTTCTTGGTTACCGACATCTGAAACAAATGAAAGAGCAAGAGGTTATTCCTTCTATCATAATACTAAATTTAGATATACATACATAGTAGTGAGCCAAATGCAATTAAGAAAAAAAAAATTGCTTTATCTCACCATGCTAAAAAATCTTTTTGTTGAGCAAACAAAGAAACAAATTTCAAAGTGGATTTTAGAGAATTGGTTATTTTTTAAATTGCTTTTACAAAACAAAGTACAAGTAATATAATCAAAGTTACAAATTGTAAATATTTTTTTGTTTGCTAGGTGGGAGAGGTGAAAATTTCAGAATGGTAGGCAATTTTGGTTATTTACTTTTACTACACAGTAAGAATTGGAAGAAAAGAATAAAGAATTGAGATAACAGGGTTTGATCCAGGTAGAAATTAAGGGGGCTACTCAGGGCCCTTTCACAAAAATCTATTCAATAAAATAGGCCCCTTTCCAAAAATAAACTTAATAAAATGGGAACCTTCATAAAAATAAACTTAATAAGACAGGCCCTTCATAAAATTCTTTTTAATAAAATAGGTCCCTTTGTAAAATTCTTTTTCGTAAAAAGTGTTTTAAAATGTGTAATTTGTAAATGAAACTAGATCGCAAAAAACAGAAACTTTAGCAAGAGGATTGAAAGAAGTTTTTGTTAAGAAATACTTGGTACAAATTTGAGTACCTGGACTTTAACTTTCGTTACAAAATGTTATTTTTCACAAAAATATAGTAAAATTCACAAAATTAACTTACTTTTCACAAAATAGGCACCAATAATAAAACCCGCATCGATGCCTGGATAAATTAAAAGAGTGAAAGATTTTAAACTTTGTATAATGAAAATATTGATTTTGAGGAAAAACCAAATTGCGGTATAACTGAAATCTAAATGCAATACAGAAATTATTTTCCTTTAGGCACGGATTTCCATATTTTCTACTTTATAACTGTGCTTTAACCTGTATTTCCTGAGATGTTGGCATCTATGCATACTAGAATTGAAGTTTGAAACAATTTTGGTCTGTGAGACCTAATGTAATTCAGAAATTGCAATTTTTTTTTTTCGTATTTTGCATTTGATCTAGCGAAATAGCGTAGTAATCGTAAAGTTTCCCTCCACGCCAGAATCTATGGGGACCCAAAATTATGCGGAAATAGTTTTTTTCTTCCTTGTTGTCAAAATTACAAAACTTTGGCTTTTTTTTTCCTTGAGTTGTTTCTTGTCCTTGATAATGAAAATTTTTGCCCGTTTTGTTTCTTTTCCTGTGGTTTTGAAGCCCTGAAATAATGACAAAATTGTAAAATTTTTGCCTATTTTAAGTGCATTGAATTCGAAATAATACAGAAATACTAAAGTTCCCACTTCTTTTATTTCTTTCCCTTTAATTTTTTGGATCTGTGCAACCTGCAGTAATGACAAAATTGTAAAATTTTTGAAGCGAAATAGTAAAATTTTGCTTTTCTTTTTCCTTTCCCTTGGATTTTTTGGATATGGAGGATATAAAAGAAACGTCAAAATAAAAGTCATTTTTATCCCCGAACTCAATATAACAAAAGAATTATGTTAGAAACATACCATAATTTCCCGCATATCCGCTGCGGCTTAGTTAAGTCTTTTTCAAACTGGAAATTTTATTGAAAAAAAAGGAGTCAAATAAGGGCTAAGCAGAAGCAAGTCACATTTTATTTAAAATAAATTCTGGTAGAAAACAGAGTTACCAATGATGAAGGGCAGATTTGCAAGTTTTATTACGATCTGTCTCTACATAAAGTAAAATGCTTATCACTAATATTGGGTTGTTTTTTTCTTTTTTACGGCACATTTCCAGTTTCGATTTGCACTTTCCACTAAACAACTATTTCATAAACCTGGAAGGATTGATAGAAAAAACTGGAAATCCGAAGGATACCTAGAACACAATTACCATGCATATGTAAAATATAGAAGGTGCTTTTCATAAAAACATAAGTAAAAACATTTGCTAAACCAATATTTTTTCAAAATGACTTTTATCTAGTGGCATGCAGTAAACAGAGAATTACACCACAAAAAATATCCCATACTTTTTAAAAGTGTCTTCTATCTGATGATATCCAATGAACTGTGAATAAAAAATATATAAAATAATTCCTTATACTATTTCAAAATAACTTCCTTAGAGTGATTTCTGCATTCCAATAAAATACATTCTAAACACAATACTTACTTATGCTTTCAGCAGATTTTGGACTCTCCTAGCATACTATGAAGATGTCAGAAGCAGGTTTGCCGAACATAACTTTGAAATTTCACAATTTTTGTTTGGAAACCCTTAAAAAGCAAGAGTTGCATGAAAAGTATAATTTATTCAAATCACCTGTTTACGTAATTACAAAAAAATTCAAAATATTAAATGACAAAGAAAATCTGTAATTCAAAACATTTCTAGAAAAATATATGTGCTATTTTTCTATTACCAGCTTCCTGTTCTAATATTGAAAAGTTATTTTCTAATATGAAATTTAAGTGGTATGATGTAAAGAGCAGATGTTTTAGAAATAGATTTAGTTTATTTACATGTACAATACTCCTATGTTGAAATTTACTAATACACAGATGCGAAAGAGAGTTAAAATATATATATATATATATATATATATATATATATATATATATATAATCATATATGCTTTGATGTTTCATTGTTTAGTATTATTTCAATAGCTTTTAACAATTACAAGGTAATTGGCAAATATTTTAATTACTAAACAGCTGATGCATAATTTTCCATTACCTAAAAACATTAAATCAGCTGGAATGTTTTCAACAAAATTATTTTAAAAAGTATATAATGAAAAGGTATTGCAGCACAAAACTACAGGAGGAAAATTAAATAGGAATTGTAGTTTTGGGGTATAAAAATTAAAAGTGTTTTGGAGGCCATCAGGAGAGGCCACATACTCAGAATGTTGATAGAAATATGCATTTTTAAGTATTTACTTTAAAACTTACTCTAGATTTGCTCCAAAATTTGCCCTCTCCCAAATCCCTAAAATGCTACATTTGGCAAAATTGAACACAGAACCTACCTGGCTGTCTTAATTAGAAAATACAAATTAAGACTATCAAGATTGAGCTGTGATTGAGCTTTCAAATCAACAATTTCAAGGCCAAAGAAAATTCCAAGTGTATGGGAGGACCAGAGGTTTCATTATTTAGAAAAAGATCAATATATCAGACTGAGTTATACTCATCACTAGGACTGATCATCAAGTACCAGGATTCACCATCAAAAGAAAACGAAGGGCTGTAGTACGAGTTACCGTCCTTCTACGAAAGAAAAAAGATGATGTTTTCCTGTTATTTAGCATAATGAAAACTGGAATATATGTTTGCTTTTGCAGCCGAAGAGAAGATTCAAGAGATTATGTTGCAATAGGCTATCTGGGGAAGAAAAAGAAACAAAGTGGTTAGATTTCATATATTTTTAAATCTTGCATCTGTAGATATGCAAGATGTTTAAAAATAACAGAAAGTTGAACCAAATAAAAATATAAATGCATTGACAATATTTATGTTAAATTAGAAAGGTATTTGATAATTGATTGAGCATTTCAAAGCAACATAGTGTTGTTCATGGTGATGAAACCTTATAACTTTCAGTACCACCATTTATAAATAGAAATATTTGCTTTATGCAGAGCTGCCACTGCCTAATGGCATTAAAAAAAATACTTTCTTTAGTAGCCAAAAAAGCTTCATACTTAGTTTTTTTTAAGGGGGGGGGGGGGGGGAATATTTGTTTACAAAATAATAACCAAAACTTTTTCCTGAAAATCCACATCTTATTCTACTGTTTATGCTACACCCAAATTTGCCATTTTCTTTTATTATAAACTCACACATTAATTACAAAAAAGAAAAAAAGCACAAATAAACTTTTTAAATTATTGTCTGGGATAGATGGTGCAGTTGGTTTTAGCGAACTAAATTGAATATAAGCATGCCTTGTATTCGGAAATACTGCAAAGTAACTCAAAAAACTTTTATTGCATGTTATTAGCTGCAACTTTAATTCTATTTTAGAAACAGAAATGAACTGAAGCAGGAAATCTGACCATAAAAAATAAGTTTTATTAGAAAAAGATGCATTTGATAAACAAAAGGTATATGCAACATTTGCATGCATAACTGATTTATTCTATACAAGAAATTTGTGTAAAATACAATAGCAATATTGGCATGAATAAAGTCTGATTTTATAACCAACAATGAGTTAAAACAATCTAAATAAGAAAGAAAGAAACACTTTCTAAATTGTTATTCTCAACAATTTAAATCTGTTATTAAACATCGTGTAATCAGTTTTGTCAACATTTTAAATACGTTATAAATCTGTTATTGTGACGCAAAAAAGGATTGTCTTATTTCTAAATAGAATTTACTTCAACTTATTTATTAATTCCAATTTTTGGTAGGAAATATATTTATAATATGAGATATGAGGTTAGAAACAAATATGATTCAAGCAGCACAGTGAACAAAATCTACAATGAATCGAAACGGATATGGTTCATGTGATGGTTGAAGGGTTAAGCGTCAATATCTGAAAATTGGACAATTTGCGTCCACTGCCAATAATAATCATTAATTATAGTAAAACGGAAAAATTGAAAAATGTAATATATTGTAACATTTGTTATAACAATTACCAATGATAAATGGACATATAATGATGTATAAATAATTGATTTTAAGATCTAAACAAAGTAAATCATCATTTCAGTCCCTGGCCCCAGGTACAAATATCCAATATTAAATGTGTGCTGTAAAACTTTCTATAAGTATTATTAAGTTTTATATATATATACCTATATATATAACATGAGAAAATATAATTCTCTTTTATTAGTAGAGATTGTATAATAAAATAGTGTAGCAAATATATTTGTGCCCGAGGTTGACCATCATCTCAATCCCTCTAAACACACATTTAGGTTAACAGATACTAGGTAGCGCTGGCAGAATTATTTCCATTGCAACAGCAACTAAAGTTTAACTAGCCACCATGGATGAAGTTAAGTTATTCTTCTCTTTGTTTCATATTTAGAAATATTTAGTTTTTGTTCTGAATAGGGATGAGTATTTTTTTTATAGCATCATTCATGTCTCCTTGTTTAGCTTTGCTTTTATAAACAAAAAGTTTAGTGCAACTTTATTTACGTACTGTTAGACTCCAATATCTTGGCATTTCAAGTGGGGAGACTCTGACGATTCTATTCTGGATAATCAGTAAAAGGTTGTAACGCACAAGGGAGAATGGCATCCATAATTGGCGCGTTAGCTTACGTAGTGACAATCATAAGCAGAAATGTATATATTATTTATAAATGTCGTTTAGCTGTGGTCGTTCCTAACAGGAATACTTTTATTAATAATTATGGTATTTAAAAACTTAAGCTATGATTCTGATAATAAAAATGATGATACTAGTGATCAGAATGAACTGTAAAAGCACATAGCTAATAGCCATATTTTCAACAATGGCAATTCTTTATATATAAAAATTAATACAGACAATTTCATAATATTTTAATGTGAATTTATTAATAATTTTATAATTAAAAAGGTGTGTTTGAATTTTTAAAAATGCTTAGATTATGTTTGGATGTATTCGTTGTGTATATATAATATATCTCTTTTTTGTTTTCTAAATATATTTAAAATATTAGACCTTTATGTAAATTAATAGCTATTACACGTGACTTTAACACTAGAACGGCGGGAGGGGTCATTTTGACACCTGAGTACATTCGCCCGTTGATTACTTTTGTTTGCTTGGACAAAATCATTAGAAATTTTTTGACTTTTCCTAAATAGATAACATATATCTCTAAAAAAAAATTCAGCTTTCTAGATTTGTTAGTTTTTGAAATACTGACTTGTATTCCTAGAACGGCGGACGGGGGTCATTTTGACCCTTTTAGTAAAATACTCTTTGTACTGGAAGCTGCTTTTGTTGCTATATTATATGTTCGAGGAGCAATAAAAAAAGGGTTTAGATTTTTATTCATTGTCGTCCAAGGCATGTGGAATACTATTTTGCAAAGAAACTATCTCAAGAGATAGATTCAAAGAAAGAAAAAGATTTTTTAGGTTTGATGAAAAGACAACGAGATCTAGCAGACTACAGACTGATAAATTTGCTCTTGCATCTGAAGTGTGGAATAAATTTATTGAAAATTGCAAAACATGCTACCGACCAGGACAAAATATTACAGTTGATGAACAATTGTTCCCATCTCAGGATAGATATAAATTTACGCAATATATACCAAATAAATCGGATAAATTTGGAATAAAATTTTGGTGATCTGTTGAAATTGATACTAAATACCTCTTGAATGAATTTATTTATCTAGAAAAAGATGAAACAGCCAATCCTTAATTACGTTTATCGGAAACATTTGTCATGAAATTAACAGATCCCCATGTAAACGAAGGGAGGATTATTACGACAGATAGCTATTTCACTAGCATCAAATTAGCAGAAATGTTAAAAGCTAAAAATACAACCTTGGTTTAAGACAACCTTTGTACAAGAGAAATTCCTATATCATTGAAAAATATGCGCAGTTCTCTTTATTCATCGAAGATAGTGGAATACAATAATATGATACTTACCATGTATCAAGCCAAAAGAAAAAAAATGTTTTTTCTACTGAGCTCATTACATTCTACTATAAAAACTGAAGACGGTCTCAAGAAGTTGCCCGATTCAATAAAATATTACAACGCAACGAAGTATGGTGTGAATATCCATGATCAGATGTGCCGAAAATACTCCGTGAAATCGGCTTCTACACGATGGCCTGTATATATATTTTTCAATATTTTGGATCAGGCAGCTTTAAACACCTGGATAATTTATAAAAATGTAACAGGCAAGCCTATCAGTAGAAGAGATTTTCTATTAAATTTAGGGGATGTGTTCAGAATGGATCTTATGGTTTCAAAACTCTCAAAGATCTTTTCTGAGTCTTCAGAAAAAAAAAAAAAACACGAAAATAAAATAGATATGAAGAGAAAAAAAGTCAAGTACAGCCATGCAATGGAAACAAATCTCAAGAATTTTGCGCACCATGTTTCAAAGTTGTGTGCAGAAAATGTACTGGAAAAATTGCTATTTTTTTGTTACAACTGAATTAATTCCTAATACGTGTGCACAATTTGGAGTATTATAAGCATTAAATAAAATTGAAACATAATTCTTAACATATTAACCATTCAGCTACACTTATAATGAAATAACGGAAACAACAGATCAAATTTCTCATTTATGGATTTAGAGAGTGAATCATTTGGCGAATAAGTTAGATGAAAATATATATATATATATATATATATATATTATTTTATAAATTGTGTTTTATTTTAGTTAAAATTAGTTTTAATTTGTGAAAAGATTAATTTTAAATCGATTTTTACATCAAATTAATGAGTGTTTTGAGTAGTTGTAGTATGATCCAATTAATCGCCATGTAGGCGTTACATATACAGTACTTCTAAAATTCAATAAATTATAGAGTAATAATAAATATAAATTATGAAATACACGGACATTACATATTTTTGCCATATTTTTTTGCCCATATTTTGTTGTTATTTCAGTATTTTCATCGAGGGGTCAAAATGACCCCTTCCCGCCGTTCCAGTAGGTATGTTTTTCCCGCCGTTCTAGTGTTAAAGAAGAATAAACACATTAATTAAGTACAAAAATTTACTTATAATAATTAAAAACATATACAATTAACCAAACATATGCAATTAATTCTTTATCCCATTTTACAGTAGATAAAATTTCTGATAATCCAGTTTGCATATATTTTTGTTTTTATATATAGGATTATATAAAGGCCTTTCAAGAGCTCGAAATTTCATGCACTTTCCTAAAGATTAACTGGAGAATGAATTTATTTCCTTCTAATTCTATTTTATTGTATTTTACATTTATTCCGTTCATGCATGTTGTATTTAACTGCAGATTTCGATATTTTAAAGAATTATCTATTACTTCAGGTACTTTTTATTGACTTTTTCATAGTACCTTTAAAAAATAGGGTGTGGGAATTATTTTTTTTTTTAAATTTTATTGGAATCGGTATTCTGGATGATTGTACGGTAAAAGGATATTAAACTGAAAATTTACGTGAAAGCGTCATATAACGCGTCAAATTTGAAGGAATTACTATTGAAACACTATGACTTCAAATAGCTTTTTTACATTCTTATAAAAGAATTAAAATTTAAGTTATAATTATTTCTCTCTCATTCATGGCGAGTATCGTGTCTGTAAAATTGATTCAAAATCAAAATGCTAATTTTGAAATCCCTTTCTCAAATATCTCACACTTTTAAAAGAAAAAAGCCCTGTTCAATTTTTGCGGATTTTCCATCTTTGCTTCCTCCTCAAAAAATGTCAGAACCTTTAAAATAACATTTCGCTCCTTGGAATGAATAATTTTCTTTTTCTCTTCCCTTTTGTCAAGGCTAAAATCGGTAATAATAATAATAATAATCTAAAAGGCAAGAGGCAAGGTCAGCTTCAAATGCAAGCATACGCTACGACCTGAAATACTAAACTCAGAGGTAACAGATAAGAGTAAACCTGTACTAAACTAGTACTGCAGATGCAAATCCCTATTTCCGGGAATTGGCAGACTGTCCGCTCGCTTTTGTTTTCACACAAACAAAAGTGTTCAATTACGCACTTGTATGTGGCAACCTTTGGCCCTGAAACTCCCGCTCAGAAATAGATTCTTCCAAGAGCAACTGCCAAGATACCAGAGCTTAACAGTAACATACTAATGTCACATGGCATATTTAATAATTTACATGTGTGCAAAATGATTAATACGCTGAATGCCAAGTCTATTTTGTCTGTTTTTCCGTTTAGGCCAAGAAATAAGACTCCCGTTACAGAATCACTGGAGTCGGTCACTGGTGACTGACGTGGCATTCAACATGTTAAACAAAATGGCTGTGCAGCTGTTAAGACGAAAACATCACAAAGTTTATCTGATGCATAAAATATACATCCTTGATCTCAAAACACTACAGCATTTAAATGACAAAACATGTATCATATCATAATTGTATGTGGTAGTTGGTACATTAGTTTTTAAAAATAAAAATTTTGGAATGAAATTGTCTGGTTTTCAGATATTGACAAAGAGATTTAAGAATTAAATTTTTTTTTAAATGGGACATATAATAAAAAGCATAGTGGGAGACAAACCAAAAACCAGTAGTTTCCTACCAAAATTTGGACGACTGCTCTTGTTATTTCAAATGGAAGTTTTTATAGATTTTTTCCTCCCCAACAACATAACCCCCCCCCCCCCCCAAAGTAAAAACTAAATAAAAACAAGGTAATCTCAAAAATAAAGTTTATACATCACCTGTATAAACAGTATGAATAGAACAAAAAAAAAAAAAAAAAAAAAAAAAAAAACAATTAGGGTATAATAGAGAAGAGGTCTGTCCTTATAGAGATGGTAGATTGCTGCAAGAATTTAATTTCATTTCCTCTTTGAAAATGATTATTAATATGAAGGCTACAAAAGTGAGGATATCAATTAAAAAATGTCCTTTATTTTTCTTAAGTCTCTCTTGAACAGTTTTCAAACCTCACGATGTTTAGAAGGCATGTCTAGTGACTGAATGGATGTCACCAGACGTTAGAAAGAGCACATATTAAATATAACATGTTACATTTAATCTGTAAGAAGGAGTAGCTAGTTTCCAATTCTATACCCCACAATGTTCTAAAGCATGACTTAGTTTGATTTCATAACATCACACAGCAATTGACCTCAGTAGCCAATTGTTTTGGCAGGTTTGGAGAATATTTTGCATTATCTCCTCATCAGGGCTTGAAATGAAAAAATCCACGAACCAGAACACTTTCAAAATTATTGTTGAGTTCTGATTATCCGAGTCCCGCTTAACAGAGTTTCCGCTATAATAGAGTTATTTTCTTCTGATGGACTAATAGCTTCCATTATTATGAAACAGCCATTTTTTTCCCATTCTGACCAGAAAATCACAGTTCTAACTTTTTACGACTACTCTTTCATCTTCACCTAACACTTCATTTATAATAGCTGTTTCACAATAACGGAAGTCCATCAGAAGAAAATAATCCATTCCAAAGGTATAAGTTCGATTGAGCAGAAAGAAAAGGCTACACTTGCAATTTTCATGACACTAATAGCTAAAACATATAGCTGCCAATTTGTATGGTTTTGTTACCTCTAAAATTGAATACAAATTTTTGCCCTATTTAATTATTGACAATTGTTAGATTTCGGCAATTGAATTAGGCAAAATTTACTGGTAAGTTTTAGAGGTTAAAAAAAATCATAGAAATTGGTAGGTATGCAGTAGTGTAATACTTTAGAAGAAAAAAAAAACTGCTGCAAAATTGACATTCAACAAACAAAAAACTATCAAGGGCTTTTTCAAACAAACAATTTCATTCCCCGTATTTCTTAAAAGTAACGGAAATGTACATCAAAGAAATGTTGCTAGTAACCTAAAAAGGAATGAATTAAGTGAAATTTTATATTTCATCTCCTTAGTTGGTGACTATGTGTCAATTCGGTTTATACAAGTTTTTCAATATCCGAGGTGAGCTGGGTCCCCATTAACTCTGATAATAGGAACTTTACTGTATAGCAAATTTATATTTAACCATAGTAAAACAGTTTTAAAAAATGCATTCAAGATTCTAAATAATTAGGGGAAAAAAACGTTACAGACAGCATAGTAAACTATACGTAAGAAACTGCAATAATATTTTTTAATAATTCCACAAACCGGAACAATATTTGTCATAACTTCACGAACGGGAACATTGTTCCGGTTTGCTCCGGCACATATCGAGCCCTGCTTCTGATATTCTTTGATTTATCCCCCTGGTGAGTGAATTATCATGAACCCTGATTCATGATAATTCCTAATGCTTAACTACATTCAAAGTACTGTTTAGAAAATATAAACACAAAATAATGACCAGAAATCCACAAAGTTCTAGCTCTGTATGTGTGTGCGTGCGTGTGTGAGGAGGGGGGGGGTGCATGCATAAATATATATATTTTACAAATGAAAAATAAGCATTATGTATGCAGAATCATGATAATTTCTTACCTGGAAATATCAAAGAATCTGATCTTTTACTGGCTTTTAAAAACAAAGTAGGGTTATTTTTTTAAATTCTTGCGCTGTTGCATAGAGTGTGGCAAGAGAAATATCATTAAACTATTAAAAATGCATTTGGATAAACTATTGCAGGCAGTAAATAAAAAGGGGGGGTAAAGAGTGGTCTGAGGAATTTTGTTGTTCTACTGGCAAAAATCTGCAAAAGTCACAATTCTTATTCTTTTAAAATATGTATAAACTATAGCAGAAAGAATTGAGTTCTGTTTTCCAGCAATTTTGGAAAAGGACTTCAAGCAGAAAGATAAGTCAAGAAATATATAGTCAAGAGTAGAAAGAAATATGTCACAGCTTCTTACTAATATTAACAGTGGAAAAGCTTTAAAAAAAAAAAAAAAAAAAAATCAGACAATGTTTCTCCTTATATCATATCACATTAACATACCTGCCAACACTTGAAAATAGTAAAATGTAAAATGACGTGTGAAGAGTATTTCACACATTTTTTTAAGATTATATTACAGTGGTGACCATTACAAAGATAGTTTGGTGAGAATAACATGAAAACTATTATCAGACTCATTAAGAAACTAATTTTAAAGCCATATACATAGTTTTTTTTTTTTTTTTGCTGTTCTCTTAAGGGTGTATTCGAAAAAACATTTTTCCACCCTCAACAGCTCGAAATTTTCTGAGACATTTTCAGACTCATTTTTAAAAGTAAAAACATGAAACTTGCTGGGGTGATTTCTGAAGACATGTTTAACATGCCGTGTGATTTCATTTTCAGCTCAATTAATTAGAATTTGATTGTTAAACAATTATTTTCTCAGTATGACCATTTTTTTCATTCCCAGATCGCCCGCTTCGGAAAATTCAGTTCAAAACGCCAACTTTGACAACGTTTTTTACAGTATTTTCTGCATTTATCAAAAAATTAAGAAGCACGGCACATTATATAGTTTCTAAATAAGAGAATTTCCCAGTTTGATGCGTTTGAGAGCAAAAATGAATTTTAAAATGAATCAGAAAATAAGCAGTTTGGATCGGAATACACCCTTAAGCAAATATATTGATAACCTTACTTTTACATACAATGAAAAGATTATTTTTGGTGATTTTTGACAATGAAACTTGAATTCATTCATCCGACAATATTAAATATCCTCTTTGCATTCAGAATTTATTATTAAAAGTAACTACAAAGAAAGTAATTCATAATTTGAGGAGAAAAATGAAACAAAACAGGATAATTATTTTTACACCTTTTACCGAATTTTCTAAGTGTAACAGTGTACAAAATGGTCAAAAAGTGTAAATTTTATACCTAAAGTATAAAAGTTGGTAAGTATGTATTAATAACAACTCAGTTTTCTTAAAATTTTTAAGGGTGTTGTTCTCAAATCCAAAAAGGCAACTTTTTGACACAAATTTTAACTTATTTTTATTCGAAAATGCATGAAACTAGCTGGTGTTGTTCAGAAACTACGTAATTGAGCTATTTTTACCATTTTTTTTTTTTTGCAAACGCAATAGATCTTTCAGAAAATGGTTAAGTGGGCGTTTTGAACCGAATTTCCGCACGAAGGAAGAAAGAGTACTCAAGAAAGATCGAAAAACGTGTTTGTCACGTGATCAAATTCGCTTATAACTCAATAGGTAATTGACTAATCAAAAAAAGGGAAAAAACAGTTCAATTCCAAATTGTTTCCATGGTCAGGCTTTCCAATTTTATACCTTTCTGTTAAAAAAATGAATTTGTAAATATGTCAAAACATTTTGTGCTCGTTGAGAACAGCCTTAAACAATAAAAAAACTGGGTTCATACTCATTTTCCAAGTCAACAATTAACAGTTCTTTTCAAACCTGTATCATGACACTCCTACCTCCTCGAAATAAAATAAAAAGGTAATCTCAAAAATAAAGTTCATACATCACCTATATTTACAATATGAACTTTCGGCATGCGGTAAAGTAAGCCGGTGTGGAGCCCCCCTCATTAGTTTCCGAGCACAGGCTCTTCCTATGAAGTGTCCCGCGATTAGGATTCGATGATGTGACTGTGCTCTGCATTGGGTCAAACCTGTTCCAACCCCTCTTTTAGAGTTATATTGAGCTGGGTTGCTTAGTCAGCGTTTGGACGTTAGTAGTGGAAACGTTCAGGGGACCGTCCGTCATTGACTCACGTGAGTGTGGGCCCGTGGTTTTCTGATCTGTGCAATGCCCCAGAGGCATGGGTGCAAGAAGTCCATCCAAGCTGAGACTGAAAACTTTTCTGAGTATTAGGAATAACACAATGGAAATGAGCTAGAAGATTTTCATGTCTTGGATTAATGGATATCTTACAATAAAAGAAAGTGATTAAAAAGTTCTTGATAGTAAAACTATTATTTAAGTATATAAAGTAGAATTTACTATCAGTCAAAAATATCTCCAAGACTGAAATCAGTCCTGAGACTGAAGTCTTGCACCCATGCCCAGAGGAGACCAAAGCGGGACAATCCTGCTTGGGATGCCCTACTTATGAGACACATCGGTGCAGGTCAGAATGACTAGCCTGATCTTGTGGGGACCCCCCCTTGTAGTGGGTGCCGTGGCGGTCCTTTTGGGGGGCACCGTGTTCTGGTCAGTAGTGGCCGGTACACGTACATAGCTCCATCTTACAATATGAACAGAGATTTAAAGTAAAAACATTAATTTGTGTAAAACAGAGATGAAGTCTGTAATGCCTTGTATGGCTGTCCTTAAAAACTTGGTAGACTGCTGCAAGAATTTAATTTCCACTTTATGATTTTATTACCTCTTTGAAAAGCATAAATAATATGAAAGCCCCAAGTGCCAATATCAATTTTAAAATGTCCTTTTTGTTCTTCTTAAGTAGTTCTTGAACTGTTTCAAACATCACGATGTTAGAAGGTATGTCAAGTGACTGAATCATGGTTCATACACTTGAGAACAAATAAAATTGAAGCACTTTGCAAGCACTACTCAAGGACTGTTTAGATACATGCATAAAAAAGGCATAGAATAACACATAAGGAAAATAATCAGCACACTAATTATTTATTTCAAAGAAATCTAATAAGATCTAAAGGTATTTTCAAAGCATAATATTATTAGAGAATTTTTAAAGAATATGTTTTAATTTATTAAGGTACCAAGAAACAAAATTGATATATAATAAAAAGTTTAAAAAACAGAGCTTTTTTATTTTTTTTTTTCTTTCAGTGCAAAAGAAATAAAAGATATGGTACAAGAGTAAAAGAAGTATTTCAAGAAATTCGTTATTTTTTCTGTACATAATTGACAGAATTCACATTTTTTTTTATGTCAAGTACAGATTTAATTAATGATTTTATTCTGCAACAGATTAGCAAAGTATTTTTTTCTACAACAAATGATCTTGATTTTTTTTTTGTGTGAAAGATTGAAGAAATTTGCAAATTTTATCAATGACCGGTTGATGAATTTCATTATATTTTTTCGTGATTGATTTACAAAATTTGCATTTATTTTCAATGATGGATTAATGAAATGTGTTTTTTTCCCTTATGTAGATGGTGGAATTTTCTTTTTTCAATTAGCGATAGATGAAATTCACGATTTATTTCTGCAACAGAAAAAATACTCAGTTAAGGAAAATAACCGTGGATTAATTTTTTGCAATCGATTGACTAAAGTATTTTTTCTTCCCGTGACAAATTGAAAAAATTTGCAATTTTTTCGAAGTATAATTGACAAAATTCACAAGGGTGATTCTGAAAAAGAAAAGAAATCTTAAATTCACAGAAAATTTTCTGAAATGTTACATCAGAGAGGGGTGGGAGAAATTCTCCTCCTGGTGCTAGTTATGCATTTTTTCCAAGGCCATTTCAAGAAATTAGTCTTTTTTCGTAATACTTCGATAAAATTTGCTGTTTTTACGGGACAGTTTGACAGAAATTTTTGTTTCTTCGCGATCCTTCGGCTAAACTTGCATTTTTTCCTGCGATCATTTGACAGAAATTTGAATTTTTCCAGTAATTCTTTGAGGAAATTTGCATTTTCCTGCGATCGTTTGATAGAAATTTGCATTTTTCCTGCAATCCTTTGATGAAATTCGCATCCTGCGATCATTTGACAGAAATCGGTGTTATTTCCGTGATTCTTTGAAGAAATTTGAGTTTTCCCACAATCCTTTGACAGAAATTCGCATTTTTTTAAGCAATCCTTTGACTAAATTGTCAAAATCTGCAATGTTTTTCTGTGATTTTTTTTTGTGTGTGTGGTGTCTGAATTTTTGGACTGATGACCAATTTTTTAACACTTTCAAGATCCGAATGCCTTAAATTTTCAGATTCGTATCAGATTGATGAACGTCGCTATTTTAAACTTCAAGGACTATTTTCAGCACGTTCCATTCCTTGAAAGTGAATAATTTTTTTTTCCAGCACTTTTTCTATTTTTTCCAAAGTGAACCATGTGAATGGATGTCGACATGCCTTATCATAAAGCACACGAATAGCAATTCCCTTCAAATTTCTAGAGTATCCAGTTGCTTTGTCAGGTTTTCCCAAGTTTGGGTAATTTCTTGTATTATCCTCTGATATTCCCCCTTTTTACAATTTAAAATTTATCTCCCCCGATTCTCTGATGAGTATGAACCCTGTTAAACTACATTCTTTTTTCTCAAATAGCATGCCTCCTACCACTTTTCTTTTCAGTTTGTGAAAAAAATAAGATCAGAGTTCAAACCTGAATATTGGTATAAAAAACTAAGCCTGTTCCTATTTTGGTCCAGAGAGCGATTATTTTGCCCTTCCAAGTTATTGTAATCATAGAGGATATTAAAATTTTTTTCAATGAATTTTCAGGTTTGAGTTTCAATTTCCCCAATATTTCTAGATAAACAAAATTCCCTGATATTTCCATATTTTCCAAGTCTATGAACAACCTGTGATTGCATTTGGAATTTAAAAAAAAAATGCATTTCAATTTCTTTAATTTCTTGGGGGGGGGGGGGGGGAATGTAATATTTCTGCATTCTATATCTGCTATAATATTTCTGCCTTCATATAATTTTGAATAACAAAATTCCAATCTTTTTAAGAATAACAATGCACTATCAGAATAAAGAGATGCACTATCAGAATAATCAGAATCTTTATACATTTATACATACCTTTTGATTTTGCGTTCTGACATTCATGATCGTACCAGTTCTTTAAGAGAATTATTTCTGAACATTCAAATCATAGTATAATTCTATGCATACACTTCTTCTGGTGTGATCCATCATGTGTCTCGTCTGGTGCAGTTTTACAATAAGAACACTTCTTTGTTAAAATGTCACCTGAAATAAACACGATTTATTTTATTAATTCTTTGTGGTTTTATTTAATTAAAAAAAAAAAAAATATGTACAGTAAACTTCTGATTATCCGTCACTCATGGGATCGACAGTATGGTAGATAATCGAAAGACAGCATTAGTCCTTAACTAAAATTACTTTTTTTAATGTTAATTAAAAGATTAGTTTTATTTGTTATATAGTTTTGTTAATAAAAAGCATAATACATAATAAGAAATCTATTTATCAGACAAATTTTGAATTTTACTGAATAAATATGCAGTACCTGTTTTCATCCAAAGTAACCCACTATACATTTGGGTTTTGCTTGTGGTTTTACTGCAGGAAGATTACAAATTCTACATAATAAAAGTACTTGGATTACATCTGCTTCCTCCTGCATCTCAAACTAATTAATGTATTTAGAGAGCATAGTCTGGATGATCATTTTCCGATTTATCACACTGATCTGCTTCAGGTTTTTCTGGATTCAAAATATTTTGAATAATTTTGTGATCTGTTAATTCTCTACAGCAAATATCATTCTCGTCACAATTGAACGAGTCTGATTTCATGTGCAGAAATATTTTCTATCTGTTCTTTCCAACGTCAGACAAGCATATGACTCAAAATAGCAACTCAGGATTATGGACATTTAAATTGCGTTTGTTCCCGATATAAAAAAATTCAGGATTATCGACATTTAAATTGTGTTTGTTCCCGATATAAAAAAAATTACGAGGGGAGGGAGGCAGCAGTTAACCGAGGGTAGAGGTTGATAGAGTGGCAGATAATCGGAAATTTACTGTACTTGAAACAATTACTTAACACCATTTCTTGTGCATTACTCATGAGTCACACTCTTAATTGATTATGAAGGCATATTTTACATGAGTGAATGAATGATTTCACATTATGATGCACAAGATGTTTGGGAAATTTTAAATTAAACTATATAGCTAAAAATATATGTATATATATATATATATTTACAACACCTGACATCAAACAATTGCTTTGTGTATCATTTAATAACAGACATTTATGACTGATTTTCATTAGGTTATTTATGATTTATTCGTAGCAAAATTAGAAGAAGTTTATTTCCTTCCGAAAACCGCTCAGATAATCATCTGCAGTAAATAGAAACTTACCTCCTGTTCTTCCAATACAGCTGGTCTTGTGTCTTTTGGTGAACAAGATATTTTGTATTTGTCTGAAAGTTTTTTTCTAAAAGGAAATCAGTTTCCGCATGACATCTGAAATATTAAAAAAAAGAAAAATTCTATAAATTTTGTTTAAATAAAAAATTTGAAACACAGACCTGCCAACCTTTGAAATTGAGAAATCGTAGCACACAAAATTTAAATTAATCTGGAGATTGGTTGGTTGGTTTTTTGTTTTTCACAGCCATCTTTTGACATTCGTAAAAGGAATAAGGTTTCAGTCTTTCATCTCAATCAGGGTTCGTAAATATCATGATATTTTCGAAAATATCAAAAATATCCGATATTTTGATATATATCCGATATTTTCAAAGCAGACAACTTACCGCTGATAAATGTTTTCGAGCATAATATAGATTAGAAATTAAAATATATTGCACTTAACATGAAAACTTAATCAAAAATAATATAAAATGCATTTTTCTTTTCTTTTTTTCTTTTCACTTAGAACGAAATTGAAGATGAAATAATTAAAAACAGTAACAATTTGATTTCTACACTTATAAAAAAACTAACTATAGAATTCAGTATCAAGACCAAGTATAAAAAAATCAGATATTTTCAAAACAAAATTTTAAATGCAAAAAAAGTTTTTTTAATTGAAAAATTTTAACATAAATGTAAGTATAAAATGTTTTATTTCATATTTCCTAACATGCTGCGATTTTTTTTTTTTTTTAAAGTTTGAAAAATATATTTTTCTTTTTTGGCTAAAAAAGTCGCATCCAGAAGAGACAAGTTCTTTATCTACAGATTCACAGTCGATAACAGTTGAAAATTTATTTCATTTACACTGAAATATTACAAATTAAGACTGAAAATATCAAAAATATTTTGCACACATTCATATTTTGAAAATAAATATCAAATGCAGAATATGCAGAAATATGAAACATCTTGATATATTGAAAATAAATATCAAGTAATATGAAATATTAAAGATCTTTATATTTTGAAAATAAATATTGGATATATACCCTTTGATATATATCAATGAACCCTGGCTGTATATAAATGATTATCAAAATTACATTTTATCTTTCAATGGCTGTTCTGAATTGACTGTCTAATATAATTATTAGTTCTACATTTAAAAATAAAAGTTTGAAACACAAAGCTTGGAAAAGATTTAAGTCACTGCCAGAGGCAAAAGTTCATTATCTACAGAATGACACAGTCAATAACAGGTGAAAATTTCATTTACACTTGGTTTGAATGTGAAAAATATCAAAATTACTTTGCACGGTGATATTTTGAAAATAAATATCAATATACAAACTATCAAACATCTTGATATTTTGAAAATAAATGTAAAGAATTTGAAAATATCGAAAATATCAAAAATCTTGATATTTTAAAAATAAATATCGGATATCATGGTTCATACACTCGAGAACAAATAAAATTCAAGCACTTTTCAAGCACTATTCCAGCACTATTCAAGGACTGTTTAGATATATGCTTAAAAGTGGCGTAGAATAACACCTAGGGAAAATAGCCACCCCATTGATTATTTATTTCAAAGAAATCTTATCAAATCTTTTAATTTTTATAACAGGCATTTTCAAGACAATATTAGAGAATTTTTAAAGAATAATGTGTTTTAACTTATTAAGGTACCATGGGAAGAAATTTCATATATAATGAAAAGTTAAGACAACAGAGCCTGATTTTCTTTTCTTTAAGAGCAAAAAAAAGTAAAAATAAAATAAAATAAATAAGTAAATAAAAGGTATGATATCACTACAAGAGCTAAAAACAGGAGTAAACTAGTTAAATTTTAGGAATTCTGAACACTCATCAGGAGTCATATATTAGCATTTGTGAATAAATATACTTTTTAATAAATATTCTCTGACTATTCTCAAACCTTACAGCATTTGCGCTTATCCATACAAAAATAATTGAAATAAAGGTTAGATAATTTACTTTTACTTTTTAAATACAAAAGATTTTTTAAAATTGAATTTATAAAAAGGAAATAAATTTTTTTTATCAGTTGCACAGTGAAAAATTTAGAATTCATGTCGGTGGCGTTTTAACTGATTGACAACATTCGCGATTGTTATAAATGGCCAATTTTTTTTTTAATGACTGATATGTTAGGAAGGAGCAAGTTTTTTTTTTTTTTTTGGTGGGGGGGGGGGGCACTATATGAAATCGGCATTAAACTGACGAATGTTGCGATTTTTTCGACAAATTGACAAAATTTGCATTTTTTATCGATGACCAATGGGCGAATTTTGTGATATTTTTCCCCGGCAGATTGTTAAAATTTGAAATTTTTTTTCAATGGCAGATTGAAGAAATTCATGATTTTTTTTCAACGTATAGTTGGCGAAATTTTCAAGGGTGATTCTGAGTTTAAAAAATTCTAAAATTCACAGCAAATTTTCTGAAAGACTACAGCAGTTAGCAGAAGGGCTATATCCCCTCCCGGCACTGGCTATGCGGTTTTTTTTTTCGAGGCCCTTTGACAAATTTAGTCTTTTTTCGTAACCTTTCGATGAAATTTCCCTTTTTTCCTGCGATCCTTTGAAGAAATTACAGTTTTTTTCTGCGATCCTTTGACGAATTTTGTATGTTTCTTCATGATCCTTTGAAGAAATTTGCATTATTTCTGCGATCCTACGGGTGATTCTGAGTAAAAAAAAAAAAAAAATTTTGAAATTTACTTCAAATTTTCTGAAAGTTACAGCAGAGGGGGGGGGGGGGGGGGGGGGGGATCCACTTCCGACACTAACTATGCGTTTTTTCTGGAGCCCTCTGACGAAATTTGCGATCTTTCGACAAAATTTTTCGGTCGTTCGCGATTTTTTGACGAACTTTTCGGTCGTTCGCGATTTTTTGACGAACTTTTCGGTCGTTCGCGATTTTTTGACGAACTTTTCGGTCGTTCGCGACTTTTTGACGAACTTTTCGGTCGTTCGCGACTTTTTGACGAACTTTTCGGTCGTTCGCGACTTTTTGACGAACTTTTCGGTCGTTCGCGATTTTTTGACGAACTTTTCGGTCGTTCGCGATTTTTTGACGAACTTTTCGGTCGTTCGCGATTTTTTGACGAACTTTTCGGTCGTTCGCGATTTTTTGACGAACTTTTCGGTCGTTCGCGATTTTTTGACGAACTTTTCGGTCGTTCGCGATTTTTTGACGAACTTTTCGGTCGTTCGCGATTTTTTGACGAACTTTTCGGTCGTTCGCGATTTTTTGACGAACTTTTCGGTCGTTCGCGATTTTTTGACGAACTTTTCGGTCGTTCGCGATTTTTTGACGAACTTTTCGGTCGTTCGCGATTTTTTGACGAACTTTTCGGTCGTTCGCGATTTTTTGACGAACTTTTCGGTCGTTCGCGATTTTTTGACGAACTTTTCGGTCGTTCGCGATTTTTTGACGAACTTTTCGGTCGTTCGCGATTTTTTGACGAACTTTTCGGTCGTTCGCGATTTTTTGACGAACTTTTCGGTCGTTCGCGATTTTTTGACGAAATTTTCGGTTGTTCGCGATCTTTTGACGAACTTTTCGATTTTTCGCGATCTTTTGGCGAAATTTTCGTGATCTTTTAACGAAATTTTCGGGTTTTTCGCGATTTTTTGACGAAATTTTCGGGGTTTTTTCGCGATTTTTTGACGAAATTTTCGGGTATTTTCGCGATCTTCTGACGAAATCTTCGGGTTTTTTTGCGATCTTTTCACAAAATTTACAGTTTTTCCCGCGTTTCTTGGACGAAATTTGCGTTTTTTTCGTGATCCTTTGACGAAATCTGCGTTTTTTCTGAAAACGATTGGCAAAATTTATTTTTTTTTAACGACCGTTTGTCGAAGTTCGCGATTTTTTATGGCCGAATTTTCGGATTGGTGAACGATTTTTTTTAAATTATCGGAAATGAATGCCTTAAATTTTCAGAAAATTCGGAACAGAATCACCCCTACACGATCCTTTGAAGAAATTTGCAATTTTTTGCGATCTTTTGTCGAAATTTGTGTTTTTTTCACGATCCGTTGTCGAAATTTGCGTTTTTTGCACGATCTTTTGATGAAAACGCGCGTATTTTCGAGATCTTTTAATGCAACTCGCGTGTTTTCCGCGATCCTCTGACAAAATTTGTGTTTTATTCGAGATCTTTTGTCAAAATTCGGGTTATTTCTCTAGTCTTTGACGAAATACGCGTTTTTTTCACGATCCGTTGTCGAAATTTGCGTTTTTTTGCACGATCTTTTGATGAAAACGCGCGTATTTTCGAGATCTTTTAATGCAACTCGCGTGTTTTCCGCGATCCTCTGACAAAATTTGTGTTTTATTCGAGATCTTTTGTCAAAATTCGGGTTATTTCTCTAGTCTTTGACGAAATACGCGTTTTTTTCCACGACCTTTCGACGAAATTCGCATTTTTAAAGCAATCCTTTGGCGAAATTACCGATTTTTTAATGCGAACGATTGTTGAAATTGATATTTTTCGGCAACAATTTGTCGAAATTTGCGCTATTTTCCAGCACTTTTCATTCCTTGAAAATGAATACTTTTTTTTCCAGCACTTTTTCTATTTTTTCCAAAGCGTACGAACCATTGATATATATCAACGAACCCCGATTCTCAATATAGCAAATTTTTTCCTCTGAAAATTTTTATACGATTTTTAGTTTATTTTCGTTTCGCAGCGTCTTCTTTGCTGAAATCCGCACTTTTTACCATGAACTTTGGACGAAATTCGCATTTTTTACGCGATCCTTTGACAAATTTTGCGTTTTTTTACCACGATCCTTTGACTAAATTAGTGTTTTCTTTCTGCGATCTTTCAATGAAATTTGCATTATCTTACTGATCTTTTCACGAAATTCGCGTATTCTTTCTACGATATTTTGACAAAATTCACGTTTTTACCACGATGCTTTATTTTCTTCTGCGACCAATTTACGAAATTAATTTTTTTTTACACGGTCATTTGTCGAAATTCGCGATAGTTTATCGTAAATCGTGTGATTTTGCACATTATTTCAAATCTTGGCCCTCAAGGAAACCCTTCCAGAATTCTTAAAATGGCACCTTGTTTCTAAGGAAGGGAATTCCTGAATAAATATTTACAAAAACACGATTAGAGTGTTTTATGTTAAGAAGTTTTTTTTGCAGCCCAGAATTTTTTTTTCTCATGAGCATTTTTTAATGTCCAAATTTTCGGACTAATGGCCAATTTTTTTAAACTTTCAGAAATGAATACTTGGAAATTTCGGAACAGAATCACTCCTGAAAAATATGCTGCACGAGATAAATATCTTAACTAGAAACAAAAAATTCTTTTGTTTTTTGCAAAAAATCTTGGTTTAAGACCGATTTTCGTAGCGTCGTAGTTTATAGGTCTAAATCGTAGCAACTACGATTTTTTCGTAGCAGTTGGCAGGTATGGAAACATCACATTAAAAATAATTCATGTATAAAAAAATTTGTTGCACCACACAAAGCTGCAGTATAAACATTTATCCAAGAGAGGTGATGCAATATTCATACCAAGCATTTATTCAAGAGAAGCCACTCAGAAAATAACAAAACAGAAGAAATAACATATGAAAGTAAATTTATGACATTTTTCAGTACTACTTAGTTATCCCGTCTACCAAAAATCTATCGCCAAACTGTAAGATTAAATACCAATAATGATTGATTGTAAATGTCACATTTCACTTGACTTTAAGCAAGTTACACATGTTTACATCATCAAGTGATCTCTATTTCAACGTTTTAGTCATATTTTTATTAATGTTATACTAATTTATTTCTTTTTTCGTTATTTAAAATCGAGTGGTTTGGCAATTTATATAATTTGACGAAATTGGTCGACAGGATAACTAAGTAGTATCCATTTTTCATAATATTCGGTGAACTAGAATTTACTATAAAATTAACACATTGACAAATTTCTTATGTTAAAATGTTTCATAGTATTGTCTGTAATAAATATTTCATTTTAATAGTCAAGTTGAAGAAAACAATTACCTGTCAATTGTCACATTTCACTTTACTTTAAGCAAGTTACACATGTTTACATTATCAAGTGATCTCTATTTCAACGTTTTAGTCATATTTTTATTAATGTTATACTAATTTATTTCTTTTTTCGTTATTTAAAATCGAGTGGTTTGGCAATTTATATAATTTGACGAAATTGGTCGACGGGATAACTAAGTATCCATTTTTCATAATATTCGGTGAACTAGTATTTACTATAAAATTAACACATTGACAAATTTCTTATGTTAAAATGTTTCATAGTATTGTCTGTAATAAATATTTCATTTTAATAGTCAAGTTGAAGAAAACAATTACCTGTCAATTGTCACATTTCACTTTACTTTAAGCAAGTTACACATGTTTACATTATCAAGTGATCTCTATTTCAACGTTTTAGTCATATTTTTATTAATGTTATACTAATTTATTTCTTTTTTCGTTATTTAAAATCGAGTGGTTTGGCAATTTATATAATTTGACGAAATTGGTCGACGGGATAACTAAGTAGTATCCATTTTTCATAATATTCGGTGAACTAGTATTTACTATAAAATTAACACATTGACAAATTTCTTATGTTAAAATGTTTCATAGTATTGTCTGTAATAAATATTTCATTTTAATAGTCAAGTTGAAGAAAACAATTACCTGTCAACATGTATAGTTTTATATTACATTAAGATTGTTTCACCCAAATACAGTTTGGTTATCATGTATTCAAAGCAGAAGCAAATAAACAGAAATATTAAATAGTTAACTATTATTTTTAGCTTGGTTCAAATTTATTTTTTTTCGAAGATTGACTATGAAAATTGCAGGGTTCATACAGAGTTGGGAAGAAAAAATCCAAGGAGTACCGAAAAAATCCAAGGAGTCCAAAATATTTTAAGGATTTGCCATTTTTGTTGTTGTTTTTATGTGCTTGTCGTTATGTGGTATGCACACTCCAATTTTCAATGCCCAATTTGAAGAGAAAAACATTTCAAAAACAAATTTTATTCTATTAGAATCTAATTGTTAGTGCTGAAATTGCACATTATTCACAATATATTGCTTACTGATTTCGTAAGTTTAAATACAAAATAGACAATCAACTTTTTTATGCAGTGACCAATGGTCATATAAATAGAGATTAGTCAAACCCCACACACTTTTGTATATTACATACATGATACATCTTAAAGAAATATTTAAAAGGTAAAAAAGAAAAAAAAAAAAAAATGCTAAACGCAACATACAAGAAAAAATATAAATTTTGAATTTATTATTTTAGAACAGCTGTAATCGCTTTCTTTGAAAGTGAAACTTTAGACGAAATTCGCATTTATTTCACGATCTTATGATGAAATTCGCATTATTTTCACTATCTTCTGGGGAAATTCGCGTTTTTTTTTTCACAATGTTCTGGGGGAAATTCGCGTTTTTTCGCGATCTTCTGGGAGAAATTAGAGTTTTTACGCGATCTTCTGGGGGAAATTAGAGTTTTTTCACAATCTTCTGGGAGAAATTAGAGTTTTTTCACAATCTTTTAATGGCATTTGCGTTTTATTTCGATCATTTGACGTTTTTTTCGCGATCCTTTGACGAAATTTGAGTGTTTTTCGCGATCCTTTGACGAAATTTGAGTGTTTTTCGCGATCCTTTGACGAAATTCACGTGTTTTTCGCAGCGAATTTCGGGAGGAAAATAGCGTTTTTTCGCGATATTTTAACGGAATTCGCGTTTTATTTCGATCGTTTTACGAAACTGACGTTTGTTTTGCGATCTTTTGATGGAAACCGCATGTTTTTCACGATCCTTTGACGAAATTTGAGTGTTTTTCGCGATCCCTTGGCGAAATTCGCGATCTTTTGAGGAAATTCGCGTGTTTTTGCGATTTTTTGAAGAAATTCGCATGTTTATCGCGATCTTTTGAGGAAATTAACATGTTTTTGCGATCTTTTGAAGAAATTCGCGTGTTTTTCGCGATCTTTTGAGGAAATTGGCATGTTTTTCGCGATCATTTGAAGAAATTCTCGTGTTTATCGCGATCTTTTGAGGATATTCCCGTGTTTTTCGCGATCTTTTGAGGATATTCCCGTGTTTTTCGCGATCTTTTGAGGATATTCGCGATCTTTTATGGAAATTCGCGTGTTTTTGCGATCTATTGAAGAAATTCGCGTGTTTATCGCGATCTATTGAAGAAATTCGCGTGTTTATCGCGATCTATTGAAGAAATTCGCGTGTTTATCGCGATCTTCTGGGGAAATTGACATGTTTTATGCGATCTTTTGAAGAAATTCGGGTGTTTATCGCGATCTTTTGAGGAAATTTGCGTGTTTATCGCGATCTTTTGAGGATATTCCCGTGTTTATCGCGATCTTTTGAGGATATTCCCGTGTTTATCGCGATCTTTTGAGGAAATTCACGTGTTTTTCGCGATTTTCTGGGGGAAATGAGCGTTTTTTCGCAATCTTTTAATGGAATTCGCGTTTTATTTCGATCGTTTGACGAAACTGACTTTTTTTCGCGATCTTTTGGTGGGAACCGCGTGTTTTTCGCAATCCTTTGACGAAATTTGCATTTTTCGCGATCTTTTGAAGAAATTCGAGTTTTTCCGCGATCTGTTGGAGAAATTCGAGATTTTTGACGATTTTTTAGTTTTTCCGTGATCTGTTGGAGAAATTCCCGTTTTTTTACGATCCTTTGACAAAATTTAAGAATTTTTTCCGCGATCGATTGACGAAATTTGACGATATTTTTTGGAACATTTGTGAAAAGCGCGATTTTTCCGAGATTCTTGGCTAAATGCTAATTCTCGATAAAAATTAAAAAAAAGACTGTTAACAATGTCGAAAAACGGACTTTACGGACCTAATAATGGAAAAACGGACCTAATAGGAGCCCAGCTATTAAGATTATCCTAACCAATCAATGTTGTACTTCAGATGAATGATGTGCATAAAGGATTTACCGAGCGTTTTATAATCACGATTTTTCCCCTCGGCAGCAATATCGCTTGCGTCCGAAGCCGCAATATAATTTAAGGAGTTTCTAAGGAGTGGTTTGCTTATCTAAGTAGTTCTAAGTACTACTTGGGAATGTTTTCATTTCCAAGGAGTCTAAGGAGTCTGTGCGAACCCTGAAATTGAGAATTTTTACATGACTATTAGATCACATTCACGATTTTTTAGTGATCATTTGACAAAATTTGCAATTTTATTCAGTGACTAATTAATGAAATGTTCCATTTATTCCTTGAGCAATCTGAAAATTTAGGTGAGGATAGTCCAAGACAGGTCCTGATACACCTGAGGATCAGATATTTTAAGGGCCAGAGGCCTATTTAAATTGTTATTAATTTGCCCCCTTTTTATTCAATCTTCGTTTTGGGGGAGCTTTCACCATACAGTTATTCTCCCCATTCTATTTTCCAGTTATGACCCTGGACCCTTGAAGTTTTTGTGCTCATAAATTGTTAATAAATGGACCTTATGCATGCAACCCGAGATAGAGGCTAAAATTCGTCTGCTGGCAGTATTTACTGGCAGTGTTTAGCATAGCAGTCTATAGAGTGTGAGTAATTAATGCTTGTTTGTTAAAAAAAGCACAAAAAAATTCTTTAATGCAGCAGCATATACTTAATATATAAAAGTTTGCAAATTTTCAGTTAAAATGTATGCACTCAACCTGGGTCAAGGCTAAAGTCGTCTGCTAGTGGGTGCTTGCACCTGCACATACTGGTATTCTGTTGGTGCAGTAACTAGAATAACAGATCATACCGCCAGTTCTGGCGTCCGACGTCACCTGAATAGGGTCCATTGCTTCCTTTTAATCCGATCTTCATTTTTGGGATCCTTTTTCCATTTAGTTATTCTCATGTTTCTAAATTAGAGTTAAAACCTTGGGGGCCCCCTAGGGAATTGCAGGGACTGATCCAGGACCCTTTGAACTTTTTAAGCACCAAGCATTTTTCACCCCCTAATTTTCTGATCTTCTAAGTGCATAATTTTTTAGTTGAGTCTTGGGTTCTAATTTTCTGACCTTCTAAGTGCATATTCCTGGACCAACACCCTATTTTTATTGGGGGCCCTAGGGCCCTTTTTTAAAATATTACCCAATCTTTTGTGCATTTCTTTACAAATTGAAGTTCTAAAGCACTAAGTACTAAGACATTTTAACATTTTTTCATGTTAAGGCATTTTCAACTATGAGTTGGTCACCTTTGGGCCCCCTATTATAGCTCCCTTAAAAATGGTCTGATTAACTAGCTTTTTCTTTCTAGCAACTTTTTAGGTCCTCCGGCTACTAAATGAATGACAAAAAAATTTCTCAGACTTCAGCTACCAACAAGTTTGAATATTAATTTGCCTTCTTGGGGGCCATGGTGTGGATTTTTTAAAAATGATCTGAATTTCTTCAAATTTTCTTTAACATAGTTCTAGAATCCTCCGACTACTTTAATAACTACTAAAAATAACTTTATACCCAACTATGTGGCAGTTAAGCCCCTGGCCCTGTGGGGCCCGGTAATGGACCCTTTGAAATTTTTGCACCATAAATTGCCCCCTCTTAACACAATCTTCATTTTTGGACCCCTTTTTCCATTTAGTTATGCTCATGTCTATACATTCCAGTTAAGACCCTGGGATCCCTATGATCCCATAGGGGTCCAGGGTCCTTTAACTTTTTTGTGTGCCATGCATATTGCACCAACTAATTTTCTCCCCTTCTCAGTGAATAATTTTAAAGTTGAGTCTTGGACTCTTCTTCCAGGACCAACATCTCATATTATTATTGGGGCCCTTGGGCCTTTTTTAAAGCATTTACTCAATTTTTTACGCATTTAATTAAAATAATATTCTAATGATTAATTCATATCCTATGCTTAATTTTGACTAATTGATGATCTAAAACGCCAAGTACTAAAACATTTTAACATGTTTTCATGTTAGGGTCTTGCTTTTAACTATCAGTTGGCCCTTTTTTGGGCCCTCTATTATAGCCCCTTAAAAATGGTCCGATTCACTGGCTTTTTTTTTTCTAACAATTTCTTAGGTCCTCCAACTACTACATGAACGACAAAAAATTTTTCAATTTTCAGCCACCACCAATTTTGAATATTAATCGCATTCTTGGGCCCTTAGTGCAGCTTTTTTAAAAATGATCCAAATTACTTGCAATTTTCTTTAACATAGTTCCAGCATCCTCTGATTATTTAAAAAACTACTAAAAAGTATATTTATACCAAACTGCATACTACATAAGTCTCTGACCCTTTGGGGGTCGGTACAGAAACATTGAAGCTTTTGCTTCATAAATTGTTAATAAATTGCCCTGAAAATCTCATTTTTGGAACTGTTTTTCCATTTAGTTATTCTCCCGTTTCTACATTCCAGTTAAAATCCCGGGACACTAGGGTCCTTCGAACTTTTTATGTACCATGCATTTTTCACCCTCTAATTTTCTCACCTGCTCAGCAGACTTAGATAAAATGTAAAACTGTTTGCGAACTCTAATAATTTCTTTTTCTTTCTAATAAATTTTCTGCAAAAAAAAGCTGCACCCCTCTCAAGTCCTATATTGCCGCTAACAGCAAAAATGAACAGTTATATGCGAGTGGAATGCCACTAAGCAACACCACTAAAAGAGAAATATTAATTTACAAGCATTATTAAAACTCAGTCAAGAAATGTATGTAATGGTATGCTTAATACAGACAACGAATGAATTGAAAGAAAAACTAATGAAAATTTAAAAATATATACATATTAAAATGTGAAATATTTTAATCATTAACTTATTAAAGATATCAATTTATGATAGCTCAACAAAACTTATTTTATTAATCTATAAAATAACTGAAATACAAATAAATAAATGTTAAAATAAAAAAGTTAGTCCATGAATGGAACACATGAATTTTTAGGCATATCCCACATTGAGACAACAGAGCGACAAGTAACACAAAAACCAGTTGAAATAAAGAATGAAGTTTTAAAACAGTTTTTCCAGTGAATTCAAGTGACATGTCCTATGTGTTGCCTTAGCGTGTGACTTGCCTTACTCATCAGTTTATCTACTGTTTTTGAGACAAACCATTCCTTAATATTGCGACTTTAAAAACTATTTTTTTCTCCAGTTGAAAAATAGTCTAACGACCTTCTCAAGAGTGTGACATGCATCACACCTATCTCCGCCCGGGGTCTTAATTTTTTTTTTTTTTTCTTCAAAGAAATTTGTAAAAAACCATCAAAACTGTCTGCAAACTTTGAAAATTTTCTGTGAACAGTTCATCTATATTATCTGACTCCGCTTCTCAGTGCATAATTTTAAAATTGAGTCTTTTACTCTTCTCCCTAGACCAAAACCCTCATTTTTATTGGGGCCCCAGGGCCCTTTTTAAGTCTTTACCATATTTTTTGAGCATTTTGAGCAAATATTATTCTAATGATTAATTCATACCCTATTCTTAATTTTGACTAATTGAAGATCTAAAACACTATTTATTCAATATGTATTAATTCTTTATTTGATTGTAATTATTTTGAATAAATATTAATAGCTATTTATTCAAACGTCATTTAATCATGTTTTCATGTTAGGGCCCTGCTCTCAACTATCAGTTGGACCCTTTTGGGCCCCTGTTACAGCTCCTTTAAAAATGGTCTGATTCATAAGCCCTTTTTTTTTCTAACAACTCTTCTTTATGATTTTTTAAGAAATTCTTTTTAGCTTATTAAAAAATTAGTCAGTGGCTATGTAAAATTTTCTTGATTTCCATAAAGGATTGTAATTTTTCTGGTTGCAATATGTTTATATTAACATTTATTTGGAATGTTCAAATTTAGATTAATACCAATAGAAATTTTAACAAAAGTTTACTGTCTAATATTTTTTAAATAAAAAAGTAGCCACTATTTTAAAGAAAGTGGCCACATATAAAACTGGCATTACTGGCAATGACCACCAATGAAATTTCCCAGTTTTGCCTTTTACTGTCTTACAGGGACTTTCCAAGCTGTTAAAATTTTTACATAAAACACGATTTAAAGTAAAAATAACGAAAATTAGCAAAAGAAATAAAAGTATTCGATGAGTTACATAGTGCATGTGTGTTACTGTTAGTTTCCCTTAAGCAATTTCAGAATAATGTTAATTATTTCGGCATTGATTCTCTTTTTAAAGCTTCAAAAACAAAAAATTATATTTTCTGCTTTATTAATTTTAAAATTCTGAGCCTGCAAACCTGGAAAATTCAACTATTGAAGTCTATAAAACACAAAATAGAAATTTTGCTATTTCAGATGTGCAAACTAAGAAGAAAAAGCGAAATCGTTACAATTTAGTGGCTTATTTTGCTGTTTCCCTGAGACTCGAAAACTTTCTATGGAAAGGAGGAATGATAAAGATGAAAATTTTATTATTTTGGAGATAATTCGGATTCAGTAAAAATTACTTTTTTAAATAATTTTACAATTTTGGCTTTATTTCAGGTTCTGCAGACCTAAAAAATCCAAAATTCAAATGGTGAAAGATAACAAAATTTCACTATTATATTATTCTGGGTACCACCGATTCAGAAAAAAGAATTATAATTTCATGTTATTTTGACTCCTGTGCACAAAAATAAAGGAAGTTTATTTTAGAATTTTGACTTTTGGCCATACAGACTAGAAAAATTTGAGGGGGGAAAAGGCTTCTATTGCAATGCTATATCGGGTTCTTTGTTCTTTTGTCTCGAAAAATAGCACAGATTTATAATTTTTGCATTATCTCCGGCATGAGCGCCATCCCCTAAAAAGTTCAGCCATGCCTTTGTATTTATTCTCACCCCAATCCAGGCATGAGATTGAAAACAGATGAAAAAAGAGGAAAAGCATGTGAAACAGGAAAAAGAAACTTAAAATAATGCACATATCAGACAATCAAAGGTTATTTTATTCGCAATAAAATTGTCAAAATTTCTATTTAAATCCTACTTTCTTGTGGAGGGGGAGGGGAGAATCAAATTAATAATACATGCAAATACTATAAGTAATTCTGAAATGAAGGTTTCTATTTTAAATTTAATCTGATGCAATGATGCAAAATGAAGTTTAATCTGATGCAAATCATCTCAGCAATCCTAAAATTTGAATTGGGCAACTAGCTAACATGCTTTCACTCAAAACACCAGTTAATAAAGATGGCAGCTAATGTTTAACCTACCACTCAGTTGCAAGAAAAATCTGGTGAAAACAATGTTGCAGCACATTTTTCGCGAATCTTTGCCGAAATTCACGTTTTTTTCCATACCTCTAACACTATTTGCATTTTTCGCAACTTTTGCATTTCCCTGCATTCTTTTGACTCTAAATTCGTGTTTTTTCGGCGATCTTTTGAGAAAATTCACTTTTTTCAGTGATCTTTTGACAATTCTTTTTTTTATTTTTTCTGTGATCTTATAACAAAATTCGGGGGGGGGGGGGGGGGGGTCTTTTGACAAAATGTGCGTTCTTTCCGCAATCTTTTGACGAAATTCCTGTTTTTTTCTACAATCTTTTGAAGAAATTCACGATCTTTGTGAAATTCACGTTTTTTCAGCGATCTTTTTTACAAAATTCGCGTTTTTTCAGCAATCTTTTGATGAAATGCCAGTTTCTTCCGCAATCTTTTGACAAGATTCCCGTTTTTTCCTGCAATCTTTTTTTACAAAATTTGTATTTTTGCCACGATCTTTTGACAGAATTCGTGTTTTTTCCCGCATTTGTTTGACGAATGCGCGTTTTTCTGTGATCTTTTGAATCTATTCATTTTTTTTTTTCTGCGATCTTTGATGAAATTCAAGTTTCGTTGGACAAAATTCCCGTTTTTTCTGCGATCTTTAAGAATAGGCGTTTCTAAAATCTTTTGATGAAATTTGCTTTTTTTTTTTTTTTTTTTTTTTTCTGTGATTCTTTGATAGAATTAGTGTTTTTTTCTGCGATCCTTTTACGAAATTTGCGTTTTTCCCGTGATCCTTTGACAGAATTCGCGCTTTATCTTGATTCTTTGACGAAATTTGCAGTCCCCCCCCCCCCCCCCCCCCCGAGATCTTTTAGCAAAATTCAGTTTTTTCTTAATCCTTAGACAAATTCACATTTTCTTCTGCGGCTCTCTGACAAATTCCAGTTTCTTTTTGACAAAGTTCCAGTTTTTCTGCGATCTTTTTGAGAATAGGCGTTTATTCCAAAATCTTTTGACAAAATTAGTGTTTTTCCCACGATCCTTTGACAAAAGTTGTCATTTTTCTGCACCCTTTGACGAAAATGTTTTTCGGCGATCACTTGTCGAAATTTGTGATATTTTTTATGTCCGAATTTTCGGACTGACAACAGATTTTTTAAAATTTCTGAACAAATTATCATTGCGAGAAACGGCAAAAATCTGAAAACGAGGAAAATAAAAAAGCGGAAAAATCACGGAAGAATCTCATGCCAATCATGTTCATTCTAAAATTGTTCCTATTTTATTGTGCAGTTCTTTCAAATTTGTTGTTTGGCTTATCAGCCTGCTCAATTTTTTATCACTCCGATCTGGTCCATTAATATAAGTTGTCTTAATTCTACTTACATGGCCTGTTTGAAAAATTGCCTTCATTTCCTGGGCCTTGTGCCCTTTCAGAATTTTGTACCTTGGATTCTATCCGCAAACCCCAAAAATATGAGGGGAAGTACTTATATACTAAATGTAAAATATCTACTACCGTTATGAGTTAAAAGTTTTCATCTACTCTGTACATGGGTAACCCCTGTATCTACTTTGTACACTGCAGTAAATCGATCATCTTTAACTTAAGTAGCCTGATACAGTCCATAAATAACACAGGGGTGATTGTGAATTCATGAAAAAAATACCTGAAATTTTAGCGAGAAAGAAATTTCTTATGGAAAGATTATATAATTTATTGCAAGGAGATCCAATCCTCCCACTATGAAAAATATTAATTGTAATTATGTTTAACAATCACATGGAATTGATATTTTAGTTTTATTTCATGAATTTAACTATCAGAATAACTGGAATTCCGGTACTGAAAATGAAATAAATACTTGAATTCAGGTATAACACCTGAACACAATCACCCCTGATAACAATAGTTCATTTATAGATTTAAAATTATATATAATTAGTTCGCTAATAATTTCACTTTAAAATGTCTAACAAAAAATCTGGGGTCAGAGTTGGCTTGTTTTTTTAGAGATTCCGACTCTTTTGCTCAAAAATGGGTCCAACTCAGACTCTGCAGCCCTGGTAAAAACAGACTCGTGTCTTAAAAAGAGCGTTCTAAATTTAAAATATTTAAAGTGGCTCAAAAATAAAAAAGTACTCTTATCACCTGCAGTACCTTTTTAAAAGGTTATGGAAAACTGATATTATTTACACAATCTATAGGAAAATCAGATGAAAAATACATCTGATAATCATCAGTAGTTATACCCATAATTTCACAAGATCGCATTGCAGACAAAACTTATATAAACATAATTTCTAATAATATACTTTTAAAGAAGGAGCAAGGTATTTTTTTCACTTTTGCGTGTTCCATTTTTATTATTAGTTTTTTAAACATCTTTTAGAGGGTGGAAGAAAATTTTATGCAAAAAGCACTTTATCAATATTATGAAATAACAAGTAATTTTTTGTTATTATTAAATCAAAATGAGCCAGTTATAGCCATTCGTTTTCAAACTTACAAGTAACTTTTTATTTAAACACACATAGTTAGCACTTACTTCAAAAATAAGGCTCAAACCATACCCTGTAACAACTGTTATCTTTACAACTGGTTGTTACATCATATCCAAGTGGCTGATAGAAACTGTCAGTAATTTTTACAAATAAATGTATCTACCTATAACAGAAAATTAATATTTCATTATTTTATACTGTTGAAAAAAAAAAATAATAAGATGGCAAAAACTTAAGGAATAAACCAGAATTTAAAAATGCCAGAAGCTCTAATAGGAAATGACATCGCAGTGCTTAAGGAGTGTCAATGCGTGTAACCTCCAACCAAATATGAAAAAAGGAACATAAGGATAAATTTTTAAGCAACGCATAGTCTAAAAGTATAATTTGGAAGCTCTGGAGGAGTACCGAGGGCCATTCCAGAGTTGAGAGCAAAAGGTTAAATATAACCTCCAGAATAAAGGTGCATAAGGCATCGAAATAATTTTGTTGCCTTACACTTTGATGTCATTTCAACGACTGGCATAGGTAAAGAATGGAGAATGTAAAGGTAGAATGGTACCAACGAGCACAGAAAAATCATAGCATAAGGTAGCCAAGACTAACTTTAAGAGTCTAAGAACAACAAAAAAAGAAGGCCCACATAGTTCACTAGAATTTTGCTAGTCAAGTCTAGTGTGCATCACAAGTCATAGGTCTCCCGGATTTCACACAAACGGTTTAGCCTTTAAAAAGGCTTTGTGGTACCAGACATCAAGATCACCGCTATTGCGAATAACATTTCGACACTGACCATGATTGAAAGTGGGGACAAGTTAAAATTAAAAGCTAAAACAAACTTCAAAAATCAACTCTCTAATGGGAATGATAGAATGAATTTGGTTCAAAGTTCATCACTGTATAAGTAACAATTTTCAGGCTTGAAGGTGGAACATGAGGAAAAAAAGAATTTTTTTTTTTTTTCCCCATATATACAATGGAACAAAACTCTTAAGTTGCACTTTAATCGATATTACACAATAAAAATAAATATAACTGTACATAGGATTCCTTTTTTCTTTTTGTAACTTAATATTAAAAATGCTAAAGAGGCATGTCTAAATATATCTGAACAAATTATGTGAAGTAGAGTGCTTAATTTTTCAAAACAAATATTCTGATTAGCAGAGTTTATTCTAGGATCAAGGGCAGGCAACGTGCACTTTGCCATAAAAGGACACTTTGAAGGAAAAAAAGGGCACATTATTGTAATGATAAATAATCAACTAATAATTTTTTCTCCCAGACTCTACCCCCTTAAAAAGGTCTTTGTTTCTCCCCTTTTATCCCTCCGTGACACTTTGCAGTGGCAAGATAAAATAATCATCTTAATTTCCTTTTCTAAATAATTAAATATTAAATAGTTTTAACATTTTAAAACTTTCTGAACTTTGTACAGAGGGGAGCGGGGAGAAGGGTAAAGTGGAAAAATCCAGGGGGGGGGGGGTGAGGAATTTAGATGAGCAATTATTTGTTGTTACAATAAAGAAAGAGAACTGAAGAGTTTTACAGATTTTAAACTTTGTAAGCTGAGAAGCAGAAGGGGGTAGCAAAATGAGAAAAGCAGACTTTTTTGAGAGGGGAGGAGAAAGAGGTTGATTAGATGATTACATAGTTATTTATCATTGTTAACAATTTACAATTGGGACAGAAAAAGTAAAAAAAATAAAAAGTTTCAAAGACTTAAGGTTTTTGTGGTAGGAAAGAAGGGAGGAGGAAGGAAAACAATTTAGGGTGGGGCAAAAGATTTTAAATGATTATGTATTACTAGCTGACCCGCCCGGCGTTGCCCGGGCCCATAATAATATTCTTAAATGAATCTGAAATTTTTTATCGCAGATCCGTACAGAGGGGACGGTGCAAATTACCAGGGCCCGACTCTTGTTCAGTTCAAAAGTTGTGTAAAGTCAAAGGTTAAGATTTTTAAATGTCTCATACTTTAAACTTTTTTATTCTAAATTAACTGATGAATTTAATTAAAATGTAATTATATTTTCAAAAATTTAATTTTTTATTTAAAATCTTTATATCAAAAAGCAATTACAAATACAGCATAAAGTGTAATGCTGAAAAAGAAATAAAATTGTAAGCAAATATTACTATATAGATTTTTAAGAAAAGTACCATCCAGTAAATTTATTTTCTAATAGAATAAAGCCTGTTTATAACGGAATCCTGCAATAAACGAAAAAAAAAAAGTTCCAGCTCCCCCCCCCCCCAAAAAAATGCTATTATGCGTTGTTCAATTTAATGACCAACATAAAACGGATTTTATCACTGGTCGTTTTCGTTTACGTCTAAGCAGGTTTTATTGTATCTTACTTTTGAGGGGGCCCGTAATAATATTCTTAAATGAACCAGAAATTCGTATCGCAGGTCTGTACAAAATTACTTTTTACGTCATGACAACATTTTGTAAACTTCTTGCTGCTGTTTAATTCGAATTTCCAATACAGTGCTTTGCATAAATTGCACGTTTCACCCACAGTTATGCATGCCCCGGAACGTTTAAATTAGTAATTTGGATTTCAGTAGCAACTCGTGCATGCTAAAGTTATTAAGCCTATTTTGCCGATCGCTTAACGGCGTTCTCGACAATTCTATTTGGATTTCGAATCTATTTCGATTCGACTCTAATTCAGCTTCTTCTTCACTTTCAAGCATTCACTGAGATTTTTTATGGGCATTTCAAATGATATTTTGAAGCTACATAATTGCAGCGAAAGATATTCCACAGAAAATGCAAAACGTAAATAACAACAAACCCGATCGCCCTAAATCCTGCCAAGGACTCTTACACAATAACCAATCAGATGCGTTTCTCGGGCGTTGCCATTAAACAATAACAAATAATCGCGATTTCTGTGCCACGTACATTAGCGTAATATATATATAGATTATTGTAACAGTAAAGTAACAAATATAGCCAATTTTCTTTCTTTCTTTTTTTTTTTTTAATTAAAGAGGTATGAAAATATTTTAACTTTGTGAGTTGGGAGAAGGGATAATAAAGATTTATAAATAGGACAGAATAAGTTAAACATTTTCAAAGATTTTAAATTTTGTATGGGAAAAGGGACATGCGAAAAACTTGAAAGTGAAAAAGATTTTAAACAGTTATTTATTGTTACAATAAAATAACAAATAGAGCACATTTTTTTAAAAGGGAAGACTTATTTTATAAACTATATGAATGGGAGGAAAGGGGGCAGAGGGGAAAAGTAGTGTCTTTTTTTAGAGGGGGGTAGGAGTTGACTGATTATTTTACTTTGCTGAAGATTTACAAATAAGAGTTTTTTCTTTAAAATTTGTTTACTAGGCTAGTGGAGGAGAGGAATATTCAATTTTGGGTGAGGGTATGGGAAAAAATTATATGATCGGTTATTTATTGTTACAACAAATTAAAGTAACAGTTAGAGCAGAAAAGTTAATTTTTTTTAAGGAACTATTAGATCATTTATTATTTCCTTACCTTATTAAAGATTTACAAATAGGAGAAAATAATTTGAATTAAAGAAATTTAAAGGCTTTAAATTTTGTGAGCTTAGTAAGAGTGGGGGGAGAAGGGGAAATGTTAATTTCGGTAGGGGATGGGGGAGAAATTTTTTTGATTGATTATAATTTATTGATATAATAAAGTAACAGATTAGATAGAGCAGAAAAAAAATTACACAAAGCAACTTTTTTTTTGTGCGGGAGTGGGTATTTTTTTTATGCGACTTTAGAGTTTTTCATAAATTTTTTAAAGAAACTTTTCATCCAAGATGGCTAATTTTGTCCTCTGCAATTTTTGATTTTTTCACTAAATTTTTATGCGATATTTAGCTTTTTTTTTTTTTTTTTTTTTTTTTAATGTCTTGCGGCGATTTTTGAACATTAAGTAAAAAAAGAACCTGTTTCAGTCTTTTAGCCCAATATAATAAATGTTCTCCTTTACAATATCTTTTCATTTTCGATTTTTTTCCCGTGGCAATTTTTTTTTTAGATCCATTAAAGGAATCCTGTTTCCATCCACTAGTGCATCATAGTAACTGTTCTGTAATTTTTCCGGATTTTGTTTTCAAATTGTAAACGTTTTGCTGTGATTTTCTTTTTTACACTTACAGGGTTCATACAGAGTTGGGAAGAAAAAATCCAAGGAGTACCCAAAAAATCCAAGGAGTTCAAAAAATTTTAAGGATTTGCCATTTTATTTCATTGTCGATGTTTTGATTTGCTGCACCGTTATGTGGTATGCACACTCCAATTTTTAATGCCCAATTTGGAGAAAACAACATTTCAAAAACAAATTTTACTCTATTAGAATCTAATTGTTAGTGCTGAAATTGCACAGTATTCACAATATATTGCTTATTGATTTCGTAAGTTTAAATACAAAATTGACAATCTACTTTTTTATGCAGTGATCAATGGTCATGTCACAGGGGTGATTTTGAGAAAAAAAAAAAAAATTCTGAAATTCACAGGAAATCTTCTGAAAAGTTACACCAGAGAGGGCGCAGGAGGAGGAAATCCACTTTTGACACTAGCTATATGTTTTCTCCGTGGCTCTTTGACGAAATTAGTGTTTTTTCGCGATCTTTTGACGAAATTTGTGAGTTTTTTCACGAGCTTTTAATGAAAATTGTGTTTTTTTTTTTTTTCACGATATTTTGACAAAATTTGTGGGGGTTATACGCGCTCTTTTGACGAAATTTGCCGTTTACTTGCGATCTTTTGACGAAATTTTTTGGTTTTTGCGATCTTTCGACGAGATTTGTGGGTTTTTTCGCGATCTTTTGATGAAACTTGTGGGGTTTTTTGCGATCTTTTGAGAAAATTTGCGGGGTTTTTTGCAATTATTTGCGTTTTTTCACGGTTCTTTGATGAAATTTGCATTTTCCCCGTGATCCTTTGACGAATGTCGTGATGTCATTAAATTGTGATCCTTTGATGAATGTCGTGATGTCATTAAATTAATGACAAGGATTAAATTAGCAGAGTTTAATTAAAAGCACGATGAAAGCTAACGCTAATAGTCCCAATAAAGTATTAAATAGTTATGAAAAGAAAAGAAACGTATGGTGGCGAAATAAAAACAAAGTAAGTTTAAAAACAAACTAACGTTTATTAACTAAAATATAAAATAAATTTAAATATAATTCAAACAATAAATCAAATCTTTAAATTCAATAAACACATTTAAGCTGTCAAATTAAATATAAATATATATCCAGAAAACCATTTGACAATAAAAGAAAACTGAACTCATAGCAATAAAGAAATGAAAATGATCACAGAATGACTGGTCCTCCTCAAAGTTCCATGTTGTTCACAAACATCTAATATGCCGATGAATTAAACTGAAATACAGTGAATCATATATTTGTGCCGAAACAACTTCAAGAAAAATACTTCTTTATAGATGAAGATGCGTTGTAAATAGCCATTAGGTGAAACGTCAAAATGTAGATGCCGATAATAAATAGCGAGTAAAACATCTCTAAACTTCATAACAATAGCCATCTTGACTCACACATCAGTGTAACCATTTAAACACGATGTACGCAGAGTCCACCTTTAAAGAGCAGAGTCGAAGTCATAAACTATCGAACTCATAACAATCGCCGACGAATGATGAAGTAGGAAGTAAAAACATCAACTTATTAAAAGCACACAGCACTTCAAGAAGACATCCTCAGCCATAATATAGCACTATTAAAACGTCGTGAAAAACCAACACTGTTAGTAAAAAGGACGAGACGAAACACGTAGACAAACACAGGAAAAGAAAGCAACAAGTGCAGGCAGGCCAAGAAGGAAGGAAACGTATTTCAATTTATATCAGCCGGGCGTTCGAATAACGCCTCATTACGCAATGCAAGGAGCAACTGCAGACAGTTCCAGAATGAGATCATCATGACGAAGGAACGCAGAGCTGATGTGTCGTAGACTCAAACGAGCGACGCCATCTGGCGGCGATCGAAAAACTATAATCTACGATCATCATTCAAACGAAATGCGTGCTCATGTTTGCATGGAAGCAGACAACTGAAAAACGTGAATATGGACGGCAAAGAAAGATAAACATCGTAAAAAGGAATTAAAGATAGAATAACAGGAATGAATAAAAAGGTAAGTGAAATGACTTTATATATTGTTAATAAAAGAAATAATTTAATAAAGGAAATATATTTTAATAGAGGAAATATATTTTAATAAAGGAAATACTTTAAGTGTTAAATAAACATAAAGGAAATATGCAGTGATAAATAAATATAAAGGAAATATGCAATGTTAAATAAATATAGAGGAATGCAGAGGAGATATATATATATCTGGACAGTGTCAAGACAGGAAATAAGGTATTTACTCTTATCAGATTTGTGGGTTTTTTCGCGATCTTTTGACGTAACTTGTGGGTTTTTTTGCGGTTCTTTGATGAAATTTGCATTTTCCCCGTGATCCTTTGACAAAATTGGCGATTTTTCTGCAAACAATTGACAAAATTAATCTTTTTCGCGACCATATGTCCGAATTTTCGGATTGGTGACCAATTTTTTAAAGTTTTCGGAAATGAATGCCTTACATTTTCGGAAAATTCGGACTAGAATCGCCCATAGGTCATATAAATAGAGATGTCAAACCTCAAACACTTATGTATATCACATACATGATACTTATTTCGATTGTTTAACGAATCTGAGTTTCTTCCACGGTCTTTTGATGGAAACCGCGTGTTTTTCGCAATCCTTTGACGAAATTTGCATATTTTTTGCGATCCTTAGACGAAATTCGCGTGTTTTTCGCAATCTTCTGGGGAAATTCGCCTTTTATTTCGATCGTTTCACGAAACTAACGTTTTTTCGCGATCTTTTGATGGAAACCGTGTGTTTTTCGCGATCCTTTGAGGAAATTTGCATGGTTTTCGCGATCTTTTGAGGAAATTTGCGTGTTTTTCGCGATCTTTTGAGGAAATTTGCGTGTTTTTCGCGATCTTTTGAGGAAATTTGCGTGTTTTTCGCGATCTTTTGAGGAAATTTGCGTGTTTTTCGCGATCTTTTGAGGAAATTTGCGTGTTTTTCGCGATCTTTTGAGGAAATTTGCGTGTTTTTCGCGATCTTTTGAGGAAATTTGCGTGTTTTTCGCGATCTTTTGAGGAAATTTGCGTGTTTTTCGCGATCTTTTGAGGAAATTTGCGTGTTTTTCGCGATCTTTTGAGGAAATTTGCGTGTTTTTCGCGGTCTTTTGAGGAAATTTGCGTGTTTTTCGCGATCTTTTGAGGAAATTTGCGTGTTTTTCGCGATCTTTTGAGGAAATTTGCATATTTTTTGCGATCCTTAGACGAAATTTGGGTGTGTTGCGATCCTTTGACGAAATTCGCGTGTTTTTCGCAATCTTCTGGGGAAATTCGCCTTTTATTTCGATCGTTTCACGAAACTAACGTTTTTTCGCGATCTTTTGATGGAAACCGTGTGTTTTTCGCGATCCTTTGAGGAAATTTGCGTGTTTTTCGCGATCTTTTGAGGAAATTTGCGTGTTTTTCGCGATCTTTTGAGGAAATTTGCGTGTTTTTCGCGATCTTTTGAGGAAATTTGCGTGTTTTTCGCGATCTTTTGAGGAAATTTGCGTGTTTTTCGCGATCTTTTGAGGAAATTTGCGTGTTTTTCGCGATCTTTTGAGGAAATTTGCGTGTTTTTCGCGATCTTTTGAGGAAATTTGCGTGTTTTTCGCGATCTTTTGAGGAAATTTGCGTGTTTTTCGCGATCTTTTGAGGAAATTTGCGTGTTTTTCGCGATCTTTTGAGGAAATTTGCGTGTTTTTCGCGATCTTTTGAGGAAATTTGCGTGTTTTTCGCGATCTTTTGAGGAAATTTGCGTGTTTTTCGCGATCTTGTGAGGAAATTTGCGTGTTTTTCGCGATCTTGTGAGGAAATTTGCGTGTTTTTCACAATCTTGTGAGGAAATTTGCGTGTTTTTCACGATCTTGTGAGGAAATTTGCGTGTTTTTCACGATCTTTTGAGGAAATTTGCGTGTTTTTCACGATCTTTTGAGGAAATTTGTGTGTTTTTCACGATCTTTTGAGGATATTTGAGTGTTTTTCACAATCTTGAGGAAATTTGCGTGTTTTTCACGATCTTTTGAGGAAATTTGCGTGTTTTTCACGATCTTTTGAGGATATTTGAGTGTTTTTCGCAATCTTTTGAGGATATTTGCGTGTCTTTCGCAATTTTTTTTTTAGGAAATTCGCATTTTATGCGATCTTGAGGAAATCTGCTTTTTTCTCGATCTGTAACAAAATTCGCGTTTTTTCGTGATCCTTTGAGTAAATTCGCGATTTTCGCTGTCTTTTAAGAAATTATCGTCTTTTTAAGAAATCAGAGTTTTCCCGCGATCTGTTGGAGAAATTCGTGTTTTTTCACGATCCTTTGACAAAATTTACGAATTTTTTCTGCGATCGATTAACGAAATTTGACGGTATTTTTTTTTTTATTTTTTTTGGAACATATTTGCGAAAAATGCGATTTTTCCGTGTTTCTTGGCTAAATGCCAAACATCGATAAAATTTAAAATAAAGGTCGGCTAACAGTGTCGAAAAACGGTCTTTGCGGACCTAATAATTGAAAAACTGACCTAGTGGGAGCCCTGCTATTAAGATTACCCTACCCAATCAATGTCGTGCTTCAGATTGAATGACGTGCATAAAGGATTTACAGTGCGTTTTTCAATCACGATTTTTTTTTACTCGGCAGCAATATCGCTTGCGTCCGAAGCCGCAATAGAATATAAGGAGTTTCTAAGTAGTGGTTTGCTTATCTAAGTAGTTCTAAGTACTACTTGGGAGTGTTTTCATTTCTAAGGAGTTTCCAAGGAGTCTAAGGAGTCTGTGCGAACCCTGCACTTATAATACGAATCCCACTTAAATTTCTTTGCCAAATATAGTAAATTTTGTCTTTTGCTACCTTAATTTTTTATGCATTTATAGTTTTTATTTATTGTTTGCATTATGAGGCCTTTTTTTCTTTTTCTTTATATTTTTTTCCGAAACTGAACGAACCCTCTCCAGTAAATTTTGTGATTGCCGTTATTAAATTAGAGTTGAAAGAATCTCTGATCAATCCCTATGGCAACGCATACGACTATGTGGACAATTATAATCTGTATAGAAATAAAACATAAATGATAAACGTGTCCATCCGTAGTGCTAACGTCATTTTGATGTTGACAACAGCAGGCGATTAAATTTTGCTTTTACTGCATTTTATAAAAATTTCTAAACATAGCACCTTGCTTTTTACCTTGTCGAATAGAGAAAAAAATGCACTTACAAATGCAATTATTTTCAAAATTGTACTGCAATTAGTTTGATACTTGTATCGCAATTTAATCATTTTTTATGGTTTTTAAAATAATTTTCAAGTATGATTTTTAAAAAATCCATCTATAGCGTACAGAGATTATGTAAGATAAATCAGTTTGCATTTAAGTTAACACCTTGGAGACAAGCGTTTACACACAAGGTACGCATAAGGTGCTCAGAATCCTCGATTATTCTCCCCAATTATTTTTTATTGTAAATTTTGCCGTATTTAAGCAGGACATTTTCCCGGTTAAATTAGGCAAAAATTTCTGTTTTGAAAAATCGATGATAAAAGATTAAAAATTCTGTAAAAGACGCTCGTCGCAAAAGGGTAAGTATAAACAGTTCATTTGTTTCCGGTTGCTATTTCATAACTATGTTTCATATTCATGGGAAATAAAAACAGACATGTAATCGAACTACGCACTTAAACTGCTGAAAGAATCATAATTAAAAGGATTGCTGTAAGTTATGAAATTATTGGTGTTTTTTTTATATATTAACTTATACGAAAGTATCACTTTTAATAAATTTCAAAACTTTATTTGAATGCAAAATTGGTACTTTACAAATAAAAATTCTTTTTGTCTTTGTTAATAGGCAATTAAAAAAATAGTTTTCCCTTATCTTCTATAATCCGGGAGGACCAAGTTGGATCCCCTAGTAAGTAAAAAGGTAAAAATAGTTTAACAGAAAACACTCTTAACATTCAATGTTATCTTTGAAAATTACTCATTTTTTAAAACTGAATTCCTGTTTCTTCCTGAAAATTCCGTTATATTACATTAATATTGATAACATTGCAAACTAAGAGGAAAAACAAATATTTACCCATATTTTCCTGGGTGATAAGATGATCAATCTATAGCTTTGTTCTTTCTTGTCTCCAAACTGTCGTATAATATTAATATATCCCTCATATCTCCCCCCCCCCCCCCTAGAAGGTATTTGCGTTTAATAACAGATTTTTTAAAAAAATCATAAAAATTAACACACTCAACTAACTTTGAAACAAACTCTACAATTCTGATACTGGAATTGTTGACTTTATTGAAGCTGGGAATATTTTATCAATCACCTCTGCTCCAATGAAAAATGGGTATGTCTCCTCCCCTAAAAATATGGGGGAGCAATTCTTTCATGCTTTTAAATATTCCAAAATGATTAAAAACAAGCACATTTTCTTCTTTTCTGTTGCCTCAAATTGGTCATAAATCTGATGGATAAACAGATGGATAATTTACTATATTGGGCGGAAAGATAGAAATCTGATTATTTTTATTAAAGTATAAAAATCGTTTCAAAACGTGAAAAAACACTGAATATCGCATAAAAAATTAAATAAACCTAAAATCGGGGTTCGGGATGCATTCAGATGTACGTATAAATGCCTTCCTGCAAAATTTTGCAGCTATACGTGAAGCAGTATCTTCAGAACACAGTGGACAAACTCACACAGTAGAAGTCTCCACGGGCCGGGACATAGAGTGCCATGGTCTTATCTGGTCTAGCAAAATGAGGGCACATTTTTTTTTCTATCAGCCCATTCTGGATCCTTTATTTTTTTTTAACGGTCAATAGATCATATGAAAATTTACTTAATTTTTACCATGTTGCCGTTTTCCTTAAGACTGTTCTCAAATTCAAACTATTTTCTCATACATTTTTTAATTATAAATGCAGTAATTGGTATGCTTACTATGCTTACTAGGAAACTGTAAAATCGAATAGTTTTTTTCCATTTTTCGATAAAGACCAAAAGATTCTTAAAAGCTTTCATGTTGCTTAATTCAGTTGGCACTTTGAATTAAATTTTCGTAGCGTGACAACCAGGGATGTAGTGGAGGGTATACGGAGGTATACGCTGTATACCTTCTGGATTTTTTTAAGGAACACCGTATACCCTCTGTTTCTTTAAAAAACTGTAGGGTATACCTTCTGCATTTTTTATGACTACATCACTGGTGACAACTTGATAAAGGTCGATATTAGACAACTATCACTTACTAAGTAAGATATAATTCATTTGCAGAAAAATGAAAAACAGGTATTCGCTTCCAAACCATGGCTGCCAGTTTCATGCTTTTATATACGAGTCTGAATGTGTCATAGTTTCATACTGTTTATCTATGTTATGAGCTATGCCTGGTATAAATAGTGATTTGTTTATATTATAGAACCACCAATTAAGACTCTTAAAGAATATGCGGCGTTGTGAATCATCATCTGAAATGAAATGACGATCAATTATTTCCGATAGTAAAAATAAACCTTTTATAGTGAAGCATGCAAGAATGAATGAATTTTCGAGGAATCACAGTTAAATGTCAGAAAATATAGTAGGCTTCATAAAATTACAGTAGGATAGACTAATGGCAGCTATGAAGCGGAAGTGTTACGTGGCAGATATAATGCATAACTACTATGGAGAAAACATGTTTGTGTTTCCGGTCATTTGCCATGTCACGACCCCTGGGACTACCTCATCCACTCCTCCAAGATAAATATCAAGATACTGGGGATGGGGACCTTTTTTGGGGTTTTATTTCTTCCCCTCTTATTTTGGCCGAATTTTCACAGCAGTCGAGAAACGGGGTATAGAGACAGAAATTTATGACTGCGTCGATACTGAAATTTTACTGAAAATAATTGGTGTCTGTATGAGGAGGTGGGGGGGGAGGAACAGATAATAAGGAATAAAATAAGGCTAGGTTATACAATGTTTACAAATAGTTTAGAGTTTGCTTGAAATAAGCAATAAAATTAACTTAAAGGGGGCGCTTTTCTTCCCCCCCCCCCTCGTCGATTTTCTGAATGATAGGGCTCACAGGGCAGGGTTTTCAGACAGGGAGGGCATCAGGCGGCAAATTTTATAAAGAAGGGCAGGCAGAACGGCCTACCTCGCAAAAAATGCCTAGAATGAACTCTGCTGATTAGTTTGGCTGTTAAAATTGTTCCCTTAAAAAACACACAATCTCCATGCTAAATAGATGCATTGGAAATTGACCTTTGCTTCAAAAATATACAGTCGAGCCCTGATTTAACAAATTTCTTGATTTAGCAAATTTTATCGTACCAACGAAAATTGAACAAAAATACTTTGATTCAACGAATTTATAATCCTGATTTAACAAATAACTTTCGATGCTAAAAAAATGAAAAACTAAAGAAATTTTCCAATTTTCATCAAACATTTTCAATATTTTTTTCCAACCTTCTGTTTTACTTATCCACTGATCTTTGTCATTAAATTTCCTATACAAATACCCTAATACTTTCTTCTCTTCCTTCTTTCCCCCTTTCCTCATCCTGTGTACGATTACTCTCTAGTGATTTGAGTGTAGGACTGTTGAGGGACCTTGTGTAGGACCTTGACTGACTTCAAAAAAACGTTCGTCCCATTCTCTAATGAATCAGTTAGGAGAGGTCACTAAAGTGTCCATTAACAAAGTTTCTGTGCTCTTATCTCAACGTTCTTTAAGCCTATGCTAGTATAATGGCTGAATCGAAAAAACAAAAGGTTTTCAATAAATAAATTAAAAAAAAAAATTGCAATTTTAAAAGAAGTGGACAAAAACATTGGGAAGCAGGGATCGATCCAGGCAAAATTTGGGGCCTATTCAGGGACCCTTCAAAAAAATCAGTTTAATAAAACAGAGCCCTTCACAAAAGTAAATTTAATTAAACAGGCCTCTTCACAAAATTCTTTTCAATAAATAGGTCCCTTCACAAAATTACTTTCCGTAAAAACTTACTAGTACTATTTATTTTTAATTTGTTAGGTTTTAAAATGTGTGATTTGTAAATAAAAACAATTCACCAGGAACAAAAACTTTAGCAAAACGGTTTAAAGAAATTTTTGTTAATAAATGCTTAGTTCGAATTTGAGTAACTAAACTCCAATTTTCATTAAAAAATGTTATTTTTCACAATAATATAATAAAATTCACAAAAATAACTTTTACTTTCCACAAAATGGGCCCCAATAAAGAAAACCTGCATCGGCCCCTGGGAAGTCTAAAATGTTTTTCAGATAGACTTTGAATTGCAACTTCCACATTATCGATTATTGTAAAAAATAGAAAGGAAATTCAAGAATGCTATGTAAATTGTGGGGAAAAATCTGCTTCGCAGAGAAAAAATCTGTAAAAACAGGCAGTTACTTTGATGTACAAAAAAAGTTAATGGCTTGGTTCTCTACAGCACGAGGAAATAACATAGCTATAAGAGGGCCATTCCTACAGGAAAAAGCACTGCAAATTGCAGAAGAACGTGGTATGAAAGATTAGCTTCAGGTGGCTGCCTGGATAGATTTAGAAAAAGACAGAATGACGTTCATAAAGTTGTGTGGTGAAAAAAGAAGTGTTGATCCAGAATCTGTAGAAAAATGAAAATCTGAAACATTACCTGAACTCAAAGAATATTCTCCTTCCAATATATTTAATGCTGATGAAACAAGTCTTTTTACATTTTACAGCCAGATAAAACACTGTTTTCGAAATGAAAAATGTCATGGAGGAAAAAGTAAACTTCGTATGACAGCCCTCTTAGCAGCAAATTCTGTTCCTGCAAATCAGCAAATCCAAGATGCTTCAAAAGTGTCAAAACTCTTTCAACAAAATATGTCGCGAATAACAAAGCATGGACGACTGGGGTATTACTTACCAATTAGCTAAAAAATTTAGATAGAAAGGAGATCTTTAAAAAGAAAAGTTATTCTTTTCATTGATCAGTGTTCTACTCATCCCACAGATTATGATTTTCTGAATTTTAAAGTGTTTTTTTTCCCCCTGCAAATTGCACCTCTGAGCTATAACCCATGGAGAATATGAGAATTATCCAATCATTTAAAGTTCAATATCGAAGACTTCTTATAAGGGAAATTCTTGATAATATGGAAGAAACTCGCAGAAAAATTGTGGAACTTTTCTGAACACTCTCAAAGCAATGACTTTAGCGTGACAGTCGTGGAACACTGTTACTAAATGCATTATCAGTAATTGCTTTTCAGAAGCAGGTTTCCAGCCACAAAATATGCTGAAAAATCTACATGACATCAGTGAAAATGATGACAATAACTGAATGGCAGGAAATTCCTTCTGATTGTCAATTTTTGGATATGTATCTTGTGACACAGAGCTATCTATCTACATGCGAAAATGTACATTACAACGATGTTCTTAATAGCAGTTGTAGTGGATTGGAAGAGGAGGAAACTAGAGATGAAACATGCAACATTCAAAGAAGCAGTTAGCAGTTTGGATACTTTGAAGTGGTATTTGATAGCTAATGACATTGATGACACTGTTTTCACAGCTTTGGAAAAAAACAATAAAGAAGTTTGTAATACAAAATCAGAACAAAGCAAACAAACATCTATAAAGAATTTCTTTTCTAAAAATTAAGTTATCTGTAAAATTTGAATGAATGATATGTTTTTCCTTAATTACAATCATTGTGATTTATAGTAGAACCTAAAAAAGGAATGTTTACTTATACAGTGTATTTCCTTGAAGCAACAAATGTTTAACAGCATTAAGGTGCATCATTCTTTTTACTTATAGCCCTTTATAAATTTGTTCTCCTGTATATAAAAAAAAAAATTCTTTTAACTATCCCCATTTAACGAATAATCTCGATTTAATGAACTGAGTTGCTAGTCCTGATCGATTCATTAAATTGGGGAGTTCGACTATCTTCAAAAATGCATCACTGAAATGACCCAAAAGAGTTGTAAAAATATACGGCAAAACATTTAATTCTAAAAAGAACCTTATAAAAATTTGCTTTAACTTTTAATTTTTAAAGTAAAAAAAAAAAAAAAAACCCTCTGAAAAGACACTGTAATCCACTTTATTTACACATGAATGAGATTGCAAAAAGAAAAGAGTGTGAAACGAGTAAATGAGAAATTATTTAAAATAGTGTGCATATAAGACAATTAAGAAGGCATTCATTGCACATAATCACATTATATGCAAGAAAATTATCAATATTTTAGCTTAAATGCTGCTTTTTTTAGGGGAGGGACAGAGAATTAATTTTAATAATTTATGCAAATAGAGGAGACCTGGGCTAGTTGGCTACAGGGGTAAGTAGGCGCAGTCCTCATAAGTCCTTATTTAAGTATGAGATATCTATATTAATAAAATAAAACTATCTTGGAATGGCTTGTGTGCTGATTCGGAAATTTGTATAAGAATAGTTCAAGGTAGGTCCTGATGCACCCGAGTCTCAGATTTTATATATTTTGATAATTAGCCAAGATATCAATTATAAATGCAGCGAAAAAGAATGACACTTTTGTAATACACAGTTTCGCTCCAGCCGTATTTTTACCAAAAATGAACTTGACAAAATTCAGATTTTGGGTCGAAAACTAATTTCAGCTGATGGTAAACAACAGCAAAATTCTACTTTTACAGCATATTGAAAGTTCACCATGCTAAAGAAGGCAGAAATGTAAATTTTTAGAAATCTTTATATTAGTTATTGATGTATATACATATATACATATATATATATATATATATATATATATATATATATATATATATATATACATACATATTATTGAAAAATTTATTATCAGTTACTCAGAAGAAAAAAAAAAGAACATTCAACAATCATTATTTCTGATGTCAAAATACTCTTTCTATAACACAACCTAAATGCACAATAATGAATAAGTTACTATTGCAAAAGGTTTTTGACATAACACTCAAATTTCATAATAACACATAAGTGCAGGCAAAATTAATATAAAAAAAAGTGGAAAATAATATCAAAGATTTCAGTGCATATCAACTGATAATTTATTACTAGTTATTTTATATATTGTAAATAGGAATCTGTTTACACAAAAGATTGTTTAAGACTTACCTGCTACCAGACAGAGCAATTAGACATCGTCTTTCTCAAGGTTCAATTTTGTCAGTCCTAAGGAGAATTCTAGGTGGGTAGAAAGTCTAGGAGAATGATTGTTGAACTAAAGAGCAACATGGCCAAATGAGTCATAGTATGATTGTTGAACTAAAGAGCCACATGGCCAAATGAGTCATAGTATGATTGTTGAACTAAAGAGCCACATGGCCAAACGAGTCATAGTCACATATCAGGTGTATCTTTAGATAACAGGATCCATTGCCGAAAGAAAACGAAGGGCTGTAGTCCTTTCTGGCTGGAACATCTCTTTTCTATGAAATTTTGCAGATAACGGCATAAGCTTGTTTTTTTACGAAAACTGTCTGGTGTGAAAACATTATGTTGCAATAGGCTATCTGAAAAGATGAAAATACAATACAAATTTCAGTTGTATTCCATTCGAAATTAGAACACAACCAGAATGCTAGCCAACATAATTATAAAAGATTTAAAAAAAAAAACAAGCTATTATAAGGCTTCAATATTTATGCTAAAATATCTACTGCTACTCATCTGAAAATTCAGATGAGTAGCAGTAGTTTCTGAGGCTCAGCTTTTTATTTTTTATTAACAAAAATTAAATAAAAACGGGTTTAAAATTCAAGAACAAAAAATGCATGATTAGCCATTTTTCTTTTCTGGATTTAACGAAGTTGTCGTCAAAATGTTTACACTTCTAAATAAATAATTTTACGCAAATCGGAAATTCCTTCGCTCATCGTGTTCTTACTTCTATGATTAGAAGGTTTGCATCCACCCTCCTTAACGGAATATAAAAACACAAAAAGTATAATAGATGGCATCTTTCCATTTAAAAGTATTATTGATTTAAAAAAAAAAAAAAAAAATCAATACTAATATTTTAAAATATTTTCGTTTAGGTTTTCACTTTTTATGCATTTTTAAAAATCTTTTTTAAAGGGGGGGGGGGGGGGGATGAAAGAAAAACATCCACCTATAAATGGAATATAGTACCTACACATTTGTAGCGATCCATTGGTTAAAAAAAAAAAAAGGATAATACAACAGATCTTATAACAACATGTATAATAATCACTTATAAACAGATTAAGCTAAATAATGCTATAAAAAGTGATAAAATATCTTTATTTAGATTGACAAATGTTTCATCGCACAAAACAGCGACATTTTCGAAATTTTTCATGATAGAAAATAGTTTCACATAATTTAAAAACAATAACTTGGTAAACAATGTCTAACAATAGATCTTTATAACGCAAACAAAAAGGTTTTGCATTACCTAGATAATTTCACATATAAATAAAACATACCATGTAAAGATAGAAAAGTAGGTCTAGAATATATTAACCTATTAAGGACCTTCTTATACTTGCTACTTTTATCGCACTTTCTTATACTTGACATAAATGAAATAAAATTTTATTTATACTATGATAATGTTGCAAAAATGCAATGCCAGTACAAATCAGCTACATTTTTGCCACATGAAAAGTTTTAAATCATTTACTATGTGCAGTACATTATATTTACTACACATAGTTAGCTGCAGTATCCGTATCTTGAACTGCTGATTTCATTTTAATGTTTAAGTGCATTTATGAACATATTTCATTCATATTTCTATTTTTTGCAACCCGAATCAAATTTTTTTTTCCTTTTTTTTTTCTTTATAAAAGTCATATACAAATATGAGATAGTGAATTTGTTAGAAAAAAAAAAAAAATTACAATAAAATAAAAAAATTACAAACATAATGTTGCAAAAACACAACATCAGTCTAATACATTAACTAGCAGGGATGACCGAGCCTTCTTGTAGGATTTCTAAAATAGTAATGATAAGAAAAACTATACAGACAATAAAGATGCTTTTAAAACCTTCGGAAGCTTCACAGCTGATTTGTTCTTCCTTGGAATTGGGAATGTTCTGCTTTTTTAAATATGTTTTCAAATTTTTAGACCAGGATAATTTCCTATTAATATTTTGACCAGGATGGCGCCCTTGAAAATGTGTGCTCAACTATTTTTTCACTATTTCACAATCACACACACCATATACAACCTTCAGACATGCTACAGGCTCAAGGGAGAAAAAAAAAAATTGAATTTTTACAGCCCCACGCGTGAAAAGAGCTGGGGGTTTTTTCATAATTCTTTGATGAAATTCATACCTGCCAACCTTTGAAAATGAGAAATCGTAGCACACAAAATTTAAATTAATCTGGAGATTGGTTGGTTGGTTTTTCGTGTTTCACGGCCATCTTTTGACATTCGTAAAAGGAAAATAAGGTTTCCGTCTTTCAACTCAATATAGTAATTTTTTCCCCTGAAAATTTTTATAAGATTTTTAGAGTTCATTTTCTTTTTGCAGCGTTTTTTTTACATTTGTAAAAGGAGCCTGGTTTCAATTTTTTAGCCCAGTGCAGTAAATTTTGATGGAATTCACGATTTTTTTTCCCGCCATCATTTCAAGATATTCACATTTTTTCCCCACAATTGTAATTCACATTTTCTATCTTTGTTGAAATCCGCACTTTTTACAATGAACTTTTGACGAAATTCGCATTTTTTTTATGCGATCCTTTGACGAATTTTGCATTTTTTTACCACAATCCTTTGACTAAATTAGTGTTTTCTTTCTGCGATCTTTCGGTGAAATTTGAGTTTTCTTACCAATCTTTCGATGAAATTTGCATTATCTTACTGATCTTTTTATGAAATTCTCGTTTTCTTTCTGCGATATTTTGACAAAATTCACGTTTTTACCATGATCCTTTAACAAAATTTATTTTCTTTTGCGACCAATTGACGAAATTGATTTTTTTTTAATACGGTCATTTGTTGAAATTCGCGCAATTTTGCACACTATTTCAAACCTTGCCCATCAAGGAACCCCCTCCAGAATTCTTAAAATGGTACCCTTGTTTCTAAGGAACGGAATTCCTGTATAAATATTTACAAAAACAGGATTAGAGTGTTTTATGTTAAGAAGTTTTTTTGCAGCCCAGAATTGTTTTTCTCATGAGCATTTTTTAATGTCAGAGTTTTCGGACAAATGGTCAATTTTTTAAAACTTTCGGAAATGAATACTTTGAAATTTCGGAACAGAATCACTCCTGAAAAATATGCTGCGCGGGATAAAAATCGCAACTAGAAACAAAAAATGCTTTTATGTTTTTTGCAAAAAAAATCTTAGTTTAAGACCAATTTTCGTAGCAGTTGGCAGGTCTTAGAGGGTTTTCTTTTTTTTTTTTTTTTTTTTAATCCTTTGACGAAATTATTTTTTTTTTCACAGGCTTATGATGAAATTGGTGTTTTTTCAGTGATTTGACGAATTTTTGTGAGGTTTTTTGTGCGACCCCTTGACGAAATTAGTTTTTTTCCGCGACCTTATGAGTTAATTAGCATTTTTTCATAATACTTTGATGAAATTAAGTGTTTTTACCACGATCCTTTGACGAAATTTTTTTTCACAGCCTTTTGACAAAATTAGTTTTTCCACGATTTTTTGATGAAATTTGCCTTTTTTTCGTAAGCTTTTGACAAAATTTGCTTTTTTCTAACCTATGACAAAATTCTCGTTTGTTGCACAATGCTTTGACGAAATTTGCACTTTTCCGCGATCCTTTGACGTAATTCGCATTTATTCGTAATCCTTTGACGTAATTTGCATTTTGTTCGTAATTCTTTGACGAATTTCGCTTTATTTCCGCGATCCTTTGAAAAAATTCGTTTTTTTTCCCGCAGTCCTTTGACAAAATTCGCCTTTTTTCTGCGGTCCTTTGACGAAATTAAAGTTTTTTCACGATCCTTTGATGAAATTTGCATTTTTTCAAGATCTTTTAACATAATTCGCATTCTTTCAACGACAAAATTTGAGTTTTTACCGCAATTCTTTGACAAAATTCACGTTTTTTGTGATCCTTTGACGAAAATCCTGTTTTTTAGGGAAAAAATGTCCTAAAGTTGCAGACAATTATTTTAATTGGTTTCATTAGTGCAGACAAAAATTGTCTGCAAGAGATTTTCTTTGCCCGTGACTATGTCGCCGTGCCGCGTTGTTTCTGCCACTGGGAACAGAGCTCAGCTCGATCAAAATTAGCCTTGTGTTAAATTCAATATTTTATTCTTACTGTATCATTCTTGGTGTGTAGATACATCAGCATGATCCCGAGGCATAGTGACCCAAAATGACCCACTAACCGAATTTTCTTGAACATGCGACTTAGCCGAATAGTCTTCTCGAACCCGAAAACGATAGAATACAAAAATTAGTTAAAATCTTTAAAGTTGTTTTATAGATGAAATTAGCTTGACCCACGGTAACACAAAAAGGACCCACTAATCTAAGTTTATCGAACATATGACATATCACAATGGTCTTCTCGTGCTGGAAAACAATGTAATAAAAAAATTTGTCAAAATCGATTCAGATGTTTTTTAAATACAATTGGCTTGACTCACAGTGACCCAAAATTGAACCACTAGTCAAATTTTATCGAACACGTGACTTAGCCCAATGGTGTTTGTTGTCATGCCCAGAAACAGTATAATAGAAAATTTTGTCAAAATTGTTTGAGTCGTTTTTTTAGGTACAATTATCTTGACCCACAATGACACATCAATAAAATTTTCTCAAACATGTGACTTAGCCCAATGGTCTTCTCATGCTCAAAAATGATATAATACAAAATTTTGCCAAAATGTTTTGAGCTGTTTTATAAAATACAATTAGCTTGATTCAGTGACCCAAAAATGACCCACTAATCGAAATTTTCTCGAACATGTGACTTAGCCCAATGGTCTTCTCATACCCAGAAACGGTATAATACAAAATTTTGCCAAAATCTTTGTATTTGTTTTTTAGATACAATTAGCTTGACCCACAGTGACCAACTAATCAATTTTCCTCGAACATGTGACTTAACCCAATGGTCATCTCATGTCATTACATCTCATGTCAAGACATTACAAAACTGTCAAAATGTTTTGAGCCTTTTTTTAGATTCAATTAGCTTGATATGTGACCCAAAATGACCCACTAATCGAATTTTCTTGAACATGCGACCTAGCCCAATGTTATTCTCGTGCCTGAAAACAACAGAAAGCAAAATTTCATCAAAATCATTAGAGCTGATTTCTAGATATACTAAGCTTGACCCACAGTGACAAAAAATGACTCACTAATTGAATTTTCTCTAACATGTAATTTAGCTTATTGATCTTCTCGTAATCCAAAATAGTACATTACAAAATTTAGTCAAAATCGTTAGAACCGTTTTTTTACATAAAATTAGCTTGACCCAAAAATGACCCACTAATCTAAATTTCTCGAACATGTGACCTAGCCTAATAGTTTTCTTGTGCCCAAATAAGGTTGGATATAAAATTTGGTCAAACCGATTGAGCCATTTTTTAGATAGAATTAGCTTGTCTCTGACCCATTAATCGAATTTTCTCAGACACATGACCTAGCCCAATCGTCTTCTTATGCCGGAAAGTGGTAAAATACAAAATTTAGTCAAAATCGTTAGAGCCATTTTTAAGATAAAATTTACACACACACAATTTTTGCTGGTATTATAATATAAAATATATAGTAGATCTTTATATTGCATTCATTGGGATCAAAAGTTGTGCAGATTATAAATTTTTCTTAATGTACATCATTTCAAATATTGTTAAATTACCTTATAAACATGATCCAAATACACATATACAAAATCATTATCCAAAATTTTAACATTTAACCACTTCACTGGTGACAGGTATGGGGACACACATGCTTTTACCCAGACTTTTCAGGACAAACTGTAAAGCGGTTAATAACAGCAATATTTTCATTAAAAAACTCTGAATTAAAGAGAAAATTGAAATAATGTTCGAAACTTAGTCATCTAGAGGCGAGGGGAGCAATATTTTTACAATGCATAGTGCAGGTGCTATTATAATTACAAAATTCATTATTTGCATTTTGAGAAGTTGCAAGTGTAGAGATTTGCATTATATAGAATTGAGTAAAAGATCTACTGTATTTTATTATTTCTAAAAAAAAAAATATTTTCTGAAAGTCCTTTCATGAATGTGTCACTTCTCAGTCCCCCTCCCATCTCTCTCTTTCACTCCTAGTGCCTTTGAATATAGGTTCAGTTTTTAATTCAGCTTTAGAATATGTGGAGAATTTCCATTTGTCTGCATGTACTGAAAAATATTTTTAACAGTACTAGAGATATCATTTAGAATTCTAAAAGAATATGTGAGGAAGGACAGAAAGTTCTATATTATTACATTTTCTGGAACCAATCTATCCGAATGAACTATATTTGGATAGATTTTCAGTTAAAAATATAAAATCATACAAATTTGAGGATGTATGCTGGTGAAGGCAATGTTCTCAACTATTAGGTTCATTTGGAAAGATTTCAATCACAGGTTTGGACAATCAAGGGTGGCAAGCTAGTCTTAAAAAATTATGTTTAATATCAAGTTGTTCCAAAATGCCCATTAACATACATGAATTTAGCATGAGACCCAATTATAGAAAATTCAAAGCTTTTATTTAGGTTCTTAGAATGGGTGCAAGTTTGAGATGTGGGCAAGACTGAAAATATTTTGACCTGCTCGCCCCAACACCTCACCCCAAATGCACACACACCATGTCCACACAGACAAAAATACAAAATATTATATGCAGTAAAATTCAATTGCGTAAACCAGAGATGCCACTCAGAAAATAAAGCAAAAATAGAAAATGACATTTACAACATTTTTTGCAACATGTGTGAATTTTGTGTACAGAATTAATAAGTACTTGGACAAATTTCTTATGTTTTATAGCATTTTCTGTAATAAATATTTTCCATTTTCATAGTTAATTTCCAAGAAGACTACCTGCCAACATATGCAATTTGATTTTTATGTATTCTATTCAGAAGCAAATAACATTAATATTAAATAGTCAACTATCATTTTTATATGTACAGAAAAATAACTATTCAAATTAACAACTTTTTCACAACAGAATACAAAAACTGACTTTTTTCGTGACTTCTTGGTGAAATTCGTATTTCTTTTTTCCAGCAATCATTCGAAGAAATTAATAATTTTATTCTACAATCTCCGACGATTTTTTTTTTTTTTCACTCCATGACAAAATTCACGATATATTCCACGATCATTTGGCGAAATTCATGATTTTTTTCTGAAGCAATTGAAGAAATTAGTAATTTTATTCAACAATCATTCAACAAAATTTGAGACTTTTTTACACTATCAACAAAATTTTTTTCACGACTGATTGATGAAATTAGTCCTATAAATGATAAATATTGTAGCAATGTAATCTATACTCCCTGTAGGGAAAATTGGCTTTTCAAGGACAAACGTCCTTTTTATATTGTCACTCGTCAGCCCTTATCTTAGGTTAGTAACTAACTATGGTAACAAAGGGAAAATGAAAAGAGGCAATCGTTTTATTCTCCTATACATTTTTAAAATTAACTATAAGTACTTACTCACTTATTATAATCAGGTCTCACCTGGAGAATATTACAATGTCTTTAACAAACATTATTAATAACTATTAATTTCTGTGTTTAAAATGCTTATTGCTAATATTTGTATATTGCTAATATTTTTTTTTTTTTTTTTTTTGGCCTGACCTGTGAAATCCTTGGAGAGGAGAGATTTCTCCCCTAGCTTTTCCCAAATGGCATCCTTGTGGTAACAACAACTTTTTTAAATAAAAAAAATTTCAGATAAAATTTCAGATCATTTGAAAATTCCCATACTTGTAATTCATATGGTGGAAGCATGGGTAACACCAGGCATGAGATTGCAAAAAGATAAAAAAAAGAGGAAAAGTACGTGAAACAGGAAAATGAGAAATTATTTAAAATAGCGCGCATTTAAGCACATTTAAATAAGGTTATTTTATTCACAATAAAACTGTTAATATTTTTGTTTAAATGCTGCTTTATTAAGAAGGGGGGGGGGTGTCAGTAATTTATGGAAATACTATAAGTAATTTTAAACTGAAAGTTTCTATTTCAACTTCATAATGGACAGTATTCCTATGACGTCACAATTGGTAAAATGGCGATTTTTATAGCCTCGAACCGAAAAGAAGAATAGGATCCATTTCTTTATGAATTATTAACTGGAAATAAATGCTAAACAAATTATATTCGTTTAAGTGTAAACGAAATTTTCTGTAATCGTCTGCTTGCAGTAACTACAATGAACAATATTTCTGTGACGTGACAATTGGTATGGCGATTTTTATAGCTTCGAACCGAAAGGGAGAAGAGGGTCCATTCTGATGCAATGTTTTACACAGCAATCTTAGGTAGTTGTCCAATTAAAATTTTAACATGCTTTTACTCAAAACATGAGTTAATAAACATGGCAAGCTAATGTTTAACCTGTTACTTAGCTGCAAGAAAAAAAATCTGGTGAAAACAATATTGCAGCAAATTTTTTGCGATCTTTTGACGAAATTCACGTTTTCCCAGCAATCTTTTGACGAAATAAGCGCCTTTTTACGCGATATTTTGACAAAACACGTGCTTTTTACGCCATCTTTGGACAAAATATGCACGTTTTTTCGCGACATTTGGATAAAAATTGGTAATTTTTCCAACAATCCTTTGACAGAGTTCACGTTTATTACGCGATCTTTTGAAGAAATTATTGTTTCTCCCGCTATTGTTTGACAAAATTTGCCATTTTACGGCGATTCTTTGACAGAATTTGCGTTTTTCACCACTATCCTTTAAATGATATCCGCTTTCTTTCCGCGATCTTTTGGCAAAATCCGCGTTTTTCTGCAGTCTTTTGACAAAATACTTGCTTTTTACGCGATATTTTGACAAAATATGCGCATTTTTTCGACAAAATTGGTATTTCCCCCCCACAATCCTTTGACAGATTTCACGTTTATTACGCGATCTTTTGACGAAATTTGAGTTTTTATCGCGATGTCCGAATTTTCGGATTGATGACCGATTTTTTAAAATTTCTGAACAAATCATCCCTGCGAGAAACGGCAAAAAATCGGAAAAATGCGGAAAATGCCAAAAAAGCAGAAAATCGCGGATCCGCAAAAAAATCTCATGCCTGAGTAACACTGACCAAGTGGTTATTTTTCCTTGTATGCATTATCATGCTTTATATCAAGAGCATGCAAGACAGCATGGTGTTTATCTTGGTGTAAAGCATTTGATTATGTGACACTTTAGCTCTAATTAGCCATATGTCACACAATCAAACACATACTACTATTATATAAAATTATATAGTTTTGATTCAACCATAAGGAACAACTTTAGATATTTAAAATCATTTATCTGACTTAATTATTTTTTTTTCCAGTTGTTTGATCCACAAACCCTTAATCATCTTACAATCAACTATAATAAATGAAAACTCATTTTAACATCTCCATCCCTTTCTCTCAAAATAGAAAAAAAAATCATGATTATCTGTATGTTAATAAATTGAAGATTTTAAACAAATGGGTAAACCAGTAATTCTTACTGTGTATTTAATATACACATTATTAATAAATCTTCGGAATTGGGAATCGTACATTGCCATTTGTACCCTTGGGTACAAATGACGACCGAGACTCACGATTCAATTAATTCGAAATTGCTGCAACTGAGAACTATTTTTATATTCTATTCATGCCACTAGTTTTAAAATATTTCATTTATGTTATTTCTCTTGAAAGTATCCTAGAAATGCATAATAAAATTTCTGGTTTAAAAAAAGTGATTAATATAGTAATTAAGTGATTAGAATAAAAAAAATAATTGCCAGTTGCAGCAATTTCCATTCAAAGATAAATTCGTACTCAAAGGGTTAAGCAAGCTATTTGTTCAATATGAGTAAAAATAAAATATCGAAAAAATGCATGCTGTTTTTTTACATCAAACACTGAACAAACATACCACATGATGAATTAACAAAATGAATTAATTATTTTCTGTGTTTGGACAAAATAGAAAAAAATTTACATACAGTCGAACCCGGTTAAGACGCTCACGGTTAAGACGCGATCCCGCTTAATACGCGGATTTTTTCTGATCCCTTGAATATCGCTCATAAGACTAATGTAAAAATATCCCGTTTAATACGCGAATGGTTATTACGCGATCCCGCTTAATACGCGATAAATGTTTGGTCCTTTGAGGGAAAATAATCACGCTTAAGACGCGGATTCATTGATCAAGATGCGAATACCTTCACTCTTCTCAAGTGTTGGCAATTTTGCGGATTATTTTTATTCAGATAAAAAACGCTGTTTTCGAATAGTATTATTTACTTTATTTAATAACAGATTAATTAACGCAAAAATTACTAATGTGGTAATATTTGAATAAAACAAAACCCCTCTAAATTAGTAAAACCGCAATTCTTCTTTGATCCCCTGATTTCTCCTTACATTCTTTGTCTCTCGCTTCGTGTATGTTTTTACAGTAGTAAGAGAGATATAGACGAATTGAGGTTACTCAGATACATCATAAAAATTATTATGATTAGAGATAATCATACCTGTTTTTAGTGAGGTTTTAAATGTACGTTATATCCCCCCTACTATGTTTAATAATGCACGTTATAGACAAAAAAAAAAAAAAAAAAAAAAAAAAAAAAGGAAAGAAACTCGTAAATATTAAATAAATGCGACTGCGATTGGATAATTCTTTTATGTTTTCTTTACTTTTTGTTATGCTAACAATATTATGTACATAAAGATTTATAAAAACAGTTTCTTATCTTAAAAAGATGGGTCAACTATAATGGTACTCATTAATACAAGTAGTAAATATGATTTTTAAAACTGGGCTGTGCTTCAAAGATTTAACGTTTTATTCTTTTTGTTAAAAATTATTAGTCTAGTAGGAAAATTATTTTTGTTGTTTTATTTTTGCTTGCAACGTACAAATCGACAACGAAACCATGTTGGAATCCACATTTATTTTCCTTTTTTATTCCAGTCGGTCATATAAAAAGAAACAAGCAGTTAAAGTTGAATACAATTAAATTTTAAACTAAACATATGTAAAAGACAATTTTTGACCGTAAGCATATAAACGAAAGCTCAAAAGTTCATTTAGACGATTAAATGTGTAAATAAGCCCAGTTCCTGCAACATTATACAAATCACGTTTAATACGCGATCCCGCTTAATAAGCGACTTTTGTCTACTCCCTTCAAACGCGTCTTAACCGGGTTCCACTGTAATTCAGGAAGAAAACACATGACCAGAACATAATAATTTTCTAAATAAATTTAACTGTATACCTTTTGCTCTAGCCATCTGACATTCATGGTCATACCAATTCCGTAAGAGAGTGGTCTCAAAGCATTTTCTTTACAGTGAGAACACTTTAATGCCAAACATCCACCTAAAATAAACATGATATTTAAAAGTAAACTCAAAATAATAATAATAATAATAATAATAATAAAAGAAAACAAGTGAAATCAATATTTTGACATGTGTGTAGACATAATAAGTCAACACATCACAGCTCAATAAAATGCAAAATGACAACATAATAGATTTTAATATATTCAACTGCCTTAAATCGTTTTAAAGCTAGCATCGGAAATCCGATTTAACCATTGGTTTTAAATTGATTTAAGCTAATATCGGAAATTGTGATTCAGTCAGTTTTAAATCTTGATTTAGCTATTGTCTTAAATCGCGATTTAAAGCTAACATAGGAAAAAACGACTTATCTATTGAATTTAAATCGATTTAAAAACAAAATACCGATTCAGAGCTAACATCGAAAAACTTATTTTATCTGCATTGAAGTATCTACCGCATGCGTGGTAATCTGGTGTTAAACAGATTTAGCAGGATCAGATTTAGGCAAACATTGCAAGCCTCAATATGCTCTGCGATTTAAGAAAAGTTTTTTTTTCCCCCTTCTTCTTTGGGGTGGTGGTAAACGAGATTCAGAGTTTATGAGACTGGAAAGTGTACTATTTGAAAAGAAAAAGTAAAGTTTAGTACTTCCAGTACTTCCAGTTTAGTACTTTAGTAATCCAAATCCATCAAATTTCAGTTTATATTCTAATGCAATCTTTTGATGAAAAGTTCACATGTTTGGGTAATATTTTAATACATATTTTTTTATTTTCTACTATTCTGCAATTAAAATAATATTGATTCAGTATTTATATGATAAAAAAATAATAAAATTTTATATTTAAAATCCAAATTCATCGACTTTCAGTTTATATTTTTATACATCCTTTAGATGAAATATTAATTTTTTACATGTTTTAGTAATATTTTAACATATTTATTTTCTATTTTGTAATGAAAATATTTTAAAAGTATGAGTTCTGCATTGTTTCGTGTATCCCAATCTGGCTGCAATTAGCATGAAATATTTTTATTTTTCGAATAGTATCTTTTACCTGATATTGAGTATTTATGGTTGGAAAAAAAAAGAAAGAATAAAGTTTCATGTATAAAGAATCAGTTTTAATTTTTTATTCATCCTTTTAATGAAAAATTCATTTTCCACATGTTTGGGTAATATTTTAATATATATTCTTTATTTTCCATTATTCTGTAATTAAAATATTTTAAAATAGCCATTGCATCGGATTTGACACCCGATTTCAATGACAGCCACGGGGATTTTTTGTTTTAGACTTTTTTGAAATTGAGAGTATTTTGCTGAAATTCACTATTTATGACTTGGAAAGGAAAAAAATCCCCATAAAATACTAAGGCTAAAGTAAAAATTCATCAATTATATTTTTATGCATTATTTTGATGAAAATTAATTTTCATATACTTGGGTAATATTGCAATGTTTTAGTTTTAATTTACTATTTTGCAATTAATTTAAAATACTTTAACAGAGATCTGTAATAGAGGTCTGCACAAGCCCGGACCGGCAAAATGAAAGGAAAATTTCAAACTGCCCGGCTGGCAGAATTAGGACAATAGGCCAGACCGGATCGACAAGCAAAATAAATAGGCTGATAAAACATTAAGCGGGCCTACTGGACCGATATAAAAATTTAAAGGAAGCCGATAAAATATGAGCCATATCCAATTCATATGACGTTCGCGAGAAGACGTATAAATGTGCACCACAAGCCGATGTGAGTTTGACAACATCAATATAGAAATGTAACATGTTTATTGTAGATTGGTATCTGACAGTTACATGCTGTCTAATCCCGGGTTTTCTTCAGCAGACTCGTGCCGAGCCGAGATCATGCTTGCACTTTTTTTTCTACATAGTCGTGGCGGGATGGAACTGGTCTTAATCATTCTCAGGATGTGTAGGGCAGTCATTATTATACCAAAGATAACATCGCAACAACAGATTAGAAACTGGCTAAAACTGTATTAACCACACTTCATATACCGGATGTCCCAAAAAGGACAGACTAATTTTAAAATTCAATAACTTCCAAACGGTGACAGATATTAAAAAAATTCTTGCAGGAGGGTTATGCATAAAGTCAAAAGTTTTATTACAGTGATTTTCGATTTTAGTTCGAATTACAAACAATAGATGGCACTGTAAGCAATAGTCGCTAAATACAGGCTCGATTTTTGGTCCTTTTTTATTGTTCCATGCAGAAAAAGGAGATGGAAATGTATTATCCGGGCCACGAAGTACCAAAAATCGAGCCTGAATTTAGTCTCTATTGATCGCAGCACCATCTATTGTTTGTAATTCGAACTAAAATCGAAAATCACTGTAAAAAAACTTTTGACCTTATGCATAACCCTCCTGCAAGAATTTTTTTAATATCTGTCACCGTTTGGAAGTTATTGAATTTTAAAATCAGTCAGTCCTTTTTGGGACACCCGGTATGTATGTATTTTAAAAATGTGTAGAATGTTAATAACAGACACAAAAAACACTACTTTTTCTGTAACTTTTAAATGATTAAAAATAATCAAATTTCACAGACAAGAGAAAGTGGAAAATAAACAATTTTTTTTTAAATGTAAAAATGCATTCATAAGTAAAAAAGAAGAGCGACATTTTATTAAGTTTTGATTGATAAGCTTAACATAAGATCTGGAAAGTGTGTGGTTAACATACTCGGGGATGGAAAATCAAAAATCCATTTTTGCAGCAGGTTCGGAGCAGGTCAAATTACAGTTTTGGAGCAGGTCAATTACAGTTTTAGAGAGAGAATCATGTTTCGTACGAGATCCACATTGTAAATATGCTTTGTTGATTAACTGTTTTTTATCATTGTGCATAAATGCAATTTCAACAGTATAAAACGTAATAAATGTTAAAACAGGAAATACATTTTATACATATATATACATACTTGCCAACTAAATTTCGGTAAAACTCAGAAGATTTTGGACAAAAAATCAGAAGAAATCAGAAGATTTTGGCGAAAAATCAGAAGATTTTTTAAGTTTTATAACACTTTCAGTAAGGATTAAAAAACAGCTGAATCCTTATAAATAAACAAATTTCAAAGAGAAATTCGAATAAAATATTCACTAATTTGCAATTACACAGTATATATTATGACAAAAAAGAATAACTTGAATATATTAAAATTTACTAATTTTTTTTTTTTTTTTTTTTTTTAATATTTATAGGTATCCTACCTTTCACATTAAAAGACACTTAAAGCTTCTGACTCCTAAATGTTTCTTTCTTTCCACGGAGAGAATCCACTTCCGACACTAGCTATGCGTTTTTTTCCGCGGCCCTTTGATGAAATTCGCTATCTTTAGCCAAAATTTGTGTTTTTTTTTTTCGCGATCTTTTAACGAAATTTGTGTTTTTTCGCGTTTTTTTGGACGAAATTTGCCGTTTTTCCGCGATCTTTAGCCGAAATTTGTGTTTTTTCGTGATTTTTTGACGAAATTTGTCGTTTTTCGCGATCTTTTGACGAAATTTGCCGTTTTTCCGCGATTTTTTAAAGAAATTTGCCGTTTTTTCGCGATCTTTTGACGAAATTTGCCGTTTTTTCGCGATCCTTTGACGAAATTGGCGATTTTTCTGCAAACGATTCACATAATTAACTTTTTTCGGCGAAGATGTCGAAATTCGCGATATTTTTTATGTCCGAAATTTCGAATTGGTGACTGATTTTTTAAAATTTTCGGAAATGAATGCCTTAAATTTTCGGAAAATTCAGACCAAAATCACCCCTACGCGTTGTTTACGCAATCTTTTGACGAAATTCACGTCTTTCCCGCAATCGTTCGGCTAAATTCGGGTTTTTCCCACAATCCATCAGTGAAATTTGGGTTTTTCCGCGATCTTTTCTCAAAACGAGCGCTTTCCTCGCGATTCTTGAACGGAATTCGCGTTTTCCGCGATCCTTTAACGGAATTCGCGTTTTTACGCGATCTTTTGACGGCGCTTTTTTTACCCGATCTTTTGACAAAATTCGCGTTTTTTCGCGATCTTTTCACGGAATTCGTGTTTTTACGCGATCTTCCGACAAAATTTGCATCTTTCCCACGAACCTTCGGCGAAATTTCAGGTTTTCCCGCGAATCTTCGGGTTTTTCCGCGATCCTTTGACGAAACTCGTGCAAAAAGCGTAAGAAAAGGCCGAAAATCGGATAAAAATGACGAAAAGCGGAAGAAAACGCATTACGCGCGTAAAATCGGAAAACATGCCGATTTTTCGGAAGAATTCTGAAAAAATCGGAAGAGTTGGCAGCTATGTATATATATATATACACATATATACTTATTTGAGAATTTCAAAATTTGTGTACAACTATAACAGATGAATTAACTTTCCACATTTCAATAATACATAATAAATATATCAACCTCTGACAAGAAATGTTTTATAACCTTTTAGAATTGAAATAATATGACTTATTTATAAATTTGAACACTTTAGCAAAAAGGCTGCACAGAGTTAAATTAAAAATAGAATGTAACAATTAAATATGTTTATTTACAGAAGCTGTATATTTTTTTGGAAAATGACAACAAAACTTTTATAGTAAATTTGAATAATCCAAATGATACATGCAACTGGGAGTAATCACTAGATTGCACAGTGGATTTTCTTTTAAAAAATAATAAGTTAATAAGAGGCATTTCAAAAACAGGGCCAAAAACAATGGCCAAATGCATTATGGACTTTGTGAAGAGTGCATGGCTTCTATCAACAGTATTATTGCTGGAATTGATGGCAATTTCATTTTTACACTTTTCATGACATTTAGTCCACTGATAAAGAATGACAGCAAACAATTTTTTTGGCTAATTGGATAAAGCTGATTTTACAGTAATCAACAAATCTTCTGATATGGTGTCTCATAATACAGAGGTGGAAAATTATAATTTTTGTTTTTGGTAGCAGGATAAATTGCAGTTCTATATAAGAATTTAACAGTTTTAAACAGTTTTTAAAAACGTTATCAAAGTGAGTATTTTTAACCTTATTTTAGGACGCTACAGTCTGAGAAAGGTCTTTATGCATCAAAAGTCACTTATAATTCAAGATGGGACATTATCGAAAAATACTATTCAATTCCAAATTATTTTGCCAGTCATGCTTTACCAATTTCATGCTTTTACATCTAAAAAAAGTTTGTGGATGTGTCAGAAAGTTCTGCATTATTGAGGGGGTAAAAGCATAGAAGGAGGTCATTAATCCGCCCAGCTTAGCTCCAAATGCTTTGTGGATTAGAGATTTTTCGCAGATTACAGATCATGTACAATTACCATATTTTCTTGCATATAATCTACAGCCGCAAATTTTAGCCCTTAAAAAAAAATTCAGCAGATAATACGCACTGGCATATAATCTGTGGACTATACGACAATTACTCATTGTTTTCAACATTCCAAAGTACTACTCATAAACCACCTCCCCTATTTATTTAGTTGCTCTATTTAAATGATAATTACAATAATTGCAAAGTAAAAATAATTAAATAATTAGAAGTTAAAAAAAATACAAAACTTTTTTTTTCCCATTAACCCTTTGAATACTGAAGTCTAAAAACGCACTGGCATTCAAAATACGGCAAACGCCCGAATGCTGAAATTTTGCTACAAGATTTTTTCACCCCCTTTCTTCTGCGCTTCTGACCTGTCAGAAGCACAATAAGAAGGCAGCCTTCTTCGAAAGTAGAACTTATTTTCCCCTACTATCCCTCGTAAAGTCACTCATACAAAAGGCTAATCCTGTTCAAGGGAATGTTTTTATTGTACTAAAGCCCGAATTATTTGTGCATGTTTTATCTTTCAGGATTTATTCCTGGCATATTATTTCTGAGAGTTTCTCGAAATTAGCTTCTTACGTGTTAGAATTAGAGTAACCTTTGTCCAATAATGAAATTTGTCTCAGGGATTATACAATTTCTTGCTTTTCGTTTTAATGTATACTTTTTTCCCGATAAATATTTGCAGTGAACTAAAAAAATCTGTTCTACAAATAACATTTAAAAAAATCGACTTCTGTTTTCAAAGAAAAATTTGAAGGCGAAAAATTTGAAAAAATCTCCCATAGGTTTAACATTAGCTTGCGAGTTTCTTTGTATTTCATATATATATTTCTATGACACAACAATCAAAATCTAAAATTCACGCCCCTTCCCCTTCGATTTCGTTCTCGCGCCCGAGGCACATACACCCCTAGATTCGGCCCTGTTCATTAATATAGATCCTGATGGATGTAATGGATTTTCTAAGTTTCCAAACATATAGAAAATACAGTAACTAAAAAAAGGAAAAGAATATAGAAAATAAAGTTATCTAGGATTTTTTTTTCTAATTCTAAAAAATGGACAACATTTTAAAGTTTTACAAATTTATGATAAATGGATGCATGTTGTTAATAATCATGAAGTTAGCAGAATATCTTTTTTTCAATTTTTATTCTGGAAAATGAACATAGTCAATTTTTATAAATTTGTAATAAATGGATCTAATATTCATTATCAGGATCTAATATTCGTTTTCACCGTAGTTAGATTGTTCGGCTGTTTCAGGTGGCTTCGTAGCGAAAGGGTTAAATCTTATATCTAAACTGTAAAATGTCTTGTGAATACAGATAAATTCTATAGTAATTGCTGTTTTTAAATATATTCCGCTTTTTAAATAACACTCAGTTTAAATTCTGCAGTGTTATATAACATGTTTTCTCTTAAACATTATTATAACTTTCAATGTGATCTATATTTCATAGTTCTTTGTTTCAGCTAAATGGTTGAGATTTCAATTTTTGAAAGAGATGAGTTGAGAAATGCTTTGTTCTTCATAGAAACATGTTGGCTATTGGCAAAAAGTTAAAAAAAAAATATAGCATAAAAATCGGAAGCCACTCTCATTAGCATGTTCACATAATATATGAACCAATCACAAGCAACGCCGTTAACGGTCAATAGCTGACAATCGTGTGGTAGCTGTTTACATTATTATTTTATGAGTGCCGGTACAAACTGGATATCTACAAAAAAATTTCAGCAGATAATTCACACCGGTAGATAATACACTGTTTATGCACAGGAAAATATGGTAATATTTATTTTTGCTTATTTTATTCATATTTTTGGGCAAATTTAGATTGACAATTCTTAAAATAAATTTTACATTTAAACTCGTGAATTAAGAATAATTAAAAAACAATTTATTTGTTTATATATTTTTTAAATATAACAATAGTTGTTTGTATTAAAACACGTGGTTTATGTTTCTGTATTGTATCTTCTAGTCTTCTATAAATAACCATACTTAGCTGCTAATCCAAAAAATCTGGTTTTTAAGAATTTAAATATATTTTATCAAATATTGTGATATTATTGAACTTATTAATATTGATCAAGGAATTAGTAATTGCTTGCTTTTTGTATAAACTGCTTTATCTTTGGAATTATTTCCAGATAAATATATAGTCAAGGTGAGGGTTGGCGAAACTTTGTTGGTTCATGCCAATTTCATTATGGCATTCAATTTCCTAAATAACAAATTTAATAGGTGGAAAAATAATGGTTTAAAATTACTTAAAATTTTCTGTTAAGATTTAAAAAATATGAGTAACATACATGCAGGTATTACACTATAATTATGGAAACAAATATATTTTTGAAAATAATTTAAAAAATTTAATGAGATGTAATTTCTTTTCTGTTGTTGCAACAACTTCAATGCACACTGAAGCGGATTTATCGGTCAAGTGCTTTCAGTTTCAGATTTGATATTCAATTGTGAAACCAATGACTCGAAAGAATAGATAGGCAGAAAAACTAAAAATAGGCCAGTTAACCAAACTAAACGCCAGTTTATTTCAAAAGCTCTGAAATAAATTCTAAGTTGCCATAACTTAACCATCAGAATTTAGTAATGTCTAATAACCAATTGTTATCGATAGTTTTCAAATATTGTATTTGTTTGAATAATTTATAAGACTATAATTAATTAGATTGGAATATAATATATCTCAATTTAAGTTTTTCAATTTGCATTTAATCGAATTTAGAAAAGATCAGTCAAGATTTTGTGCCATCTCACTTTATTTTGGTTTAGAGCCATAGCAGTGCTGTGCAAAAATATTCTTTCACGTGCCATAGGTTTGCCATCTCTGGTCAAGATAATCATTTTTCATTAATACAAATACTAAGCAATTTTTTTTTTTTTTTTTTTAAGGATTTTTTTTTATTAATTTATATACCATATAATGATTAAATAAATTTGAAAAAAATTTATGCATATCATCATTTTAAATGGTAAAAAATAAGTTTAATGTGTATCATACACAAGATTAAAGCTAGGAGAAAAACTAAATTGTCCCCACTGAAAAATTAATTTTAAGAATTAAAATTCTTTGTTTACATTAGTTCATGTAGTGCAGATTACAGGCATTTGTGAATTACAGGTTTGCGGATTAGCGGTATTCAACTGTATTTTGTTTAAGAACAGCCTTAATGCTGAATATCTTTTCAATAATGCTTTTTAATCAGCTGTGTTTTGGAGAAATATAATTTGAACTTTGAACCAGTAGACTCACGCAATGCTTTCAAACTGCAATCTTGGCGATAATTATAAATTAATGAAACTTGTATCAGGAAATTAACTGAAATATTTTTAATCAAACAACTTTTTTTTAAATCAAAATATGAACGTATCATGTCAAACGCCTGATCAAAAGCCTTTTGTATAATACTCCATTGATCATTGTGCGTTTTGTATGTGAATAGAAAAAGGGAACGTTGACATCAGAAATAATACGTATGATGACACTTAAAATTATGAAAATTCAAGGTCAGATGTGGGCACAAAATCCTGACCAATGATAGCTTATCTTTGTACGCTACATCTGTGGATTAAGATTTGTAATATTATAAAAACTGAAATTTTAGACAATGAATCTGTAGCATAGTCCATTATTCAGTTAGAGATATATTTTAAACTTTCACAATAGCAGTGTGTTGCCATGCCTAAACAAGGTTCACATGAAGTCTTTTTCTTATTATTAAATTTTTTTATATTTTCCATTTTTGCAGCAGAATTTAAAAAAAAAAAAAATTGCCATTTTAATGAGTAGAATATAGCAGGAAATCAAAATTGGAGCAGACTTTCCATCCCTGCATACTGCACATGCAGCTTTACAATATACACTGCTCAAGACAATTAAAGGATATCTTAAGTCTTATATAAAATAAAGGTATAAGAGAAAAATTGTTTGCACAAAATGGAAGAAGAGGGTCACAAAGACAAATTTTTCACATTTTCAAACTTCGAACGATGCAAACTTGGAGTTTGACCTCAAAAAAGACGCTTTTGCGACAATGAATGAAATTTGGCTTTCAACTTACTGAAAGACAAAGTGGAAAACAATAATCAACTTTGTGAAGCCACTGGAGCTTCCTTCACAAAATGTGATTTCCAAGATTTGGAACAGTTTTTTGGAGACCAGAAATGCAGGTCGAAGACCAGGGCAAGGTCGTAGGCGTGCAACAATGTCCAAAGAAGATCAAAATTTAATGCTAATGGCTCAGAGGCACTGAAACATGAATAGCACTCTTCAACAACACATTCGCTCAGCAACTGGCATCATAGTTTTGACTCAAACTGGCTCCATGCTGTAGGTCAGTATACTCACAGACCAATGGTATGTATTATGTTAACAGCAAGGCACTGTGGCGCCAACAGGGAGTGGGCAACAGAGCATGTGCACTGGAGGAGGAACGAATGGTGCATTGTTCTTATCTCTGACAAGTCCCGTTTTTTGTTCATCCTGATAGTTGATAATAGGCATATTTTCATCTGGAAAGAACTTGCACTAGAAACAATTCTGTGTTCAAGCAAGGAACTGCCATATTTGGCAGTGGGGGAGTGATAGTCTATGCTGGCATCTCCATTGATGTGCGCACCGACCTCCACATCATTCGAAATGGAGCTCTGACCAGTCAGCAATATAGGGATGAGATCCTCGTACCTATTGTAGTCCCATATGCTGCAGCAATTGGAGATGACTTCATGTTAATGGACGACAATTACAGGCCACATCATGCTCACTCGGTGGATGATTTCCTTTTTGTTGAAGGAATGATACGGATGGAATGGCTAGTGTGTTCTCCGGACATGATCCTAATAAAGCATGTTTGGGACATTCTAGGTAGACGAGTTGCTGACCAACTACCACCCCTACAAACTCTCCAAGAACTGGAAGGAGCTCTTCTCAAGGAGCGAGACAGAATACCCCAGCTTCTCATTAATAACCTCATTGACTGGCATGCATAGCATATGCCTCAAAGATGTTAACATTGCTGGCCAGCCGGGAGAACCATACACTTACAAAAAATGACTTTCTTTGAAGGAAACACCTTTGTTTTTTCGCATATGCACAAATTGTGTTTTTTCTTTTTGTAGCCAAATGCTCAATATAATGCATTTTTTTCTGCCAAACGTGTGTTTTTTAGAATATAGCCTACTGTGTCTGTCGATCATGTATCAATTATTTAAACAATTTTCCAGCCACAAGATCCATCCACAACCTCAATATCCTTTAATTGTTTTAAGCAGTATATTAGATCAAGTTATATGGCATATTAAATAAAACATTTATTTATTATAATTTTAGTAAATTAAGGGAGAAACAACAGTCATGATCATTGATGTTGTTTCATCTTGGGAACTACTCATGTGATATAGTTTTGGCAGTTGTTAAACTAAAAATTGATAGTTTGTCACAAAAATAAAAAGAAGAGTAGAATACTTAAACAATTTTGAAAACAAAACACAATTCTAAGCTGTTGCATTTACTTTCTATAGAGCATTCAATTTACAGCCAATATTGTTAAACGAATAATGAAATCATTTCAGTAGTTCAACAGAGAGAGCTGCATAAGTGTTCAGTTGTTACACATAATTTTGTAATTGTTGTAAATTCCTTAAAAAAACTTTCAGTTTACACTCTTCCTTTATTAAAGTTGCAATAATTTTCTTTTACATAACAAATTTAAACAAAACTTAAAATTAAATTCATATAACCTATAACTTTCTGATCAATAAACACTAGCAGTTACCAAAATGGTTCAATAATAGATCAAAGTAGAAACAATTCGGGCTTTTTTTTTTTTTCAACTCACTTTTGATACTTCTACAATTTACCAGACTTTTAAAGTAACATATACACACAAATACATATTTATTTATATATAAATATATACAATTTACCAGACTTTAACCATTATAAACCAATACAAATTATCAACAACAAATATGAATGCATAAATTAAAGGAATTTATTCAAATTTGTATGCATGAAAGCTAGGAATGAACTTTACATACTGCGTTATTCGTCCCAGCTCATTCAGTGTTCATGATCTTCAATTTTTATTTTAATTTCTTCTGGCAGTGAGTTAAGTATTTAAAGGCTCAAAATTTGATTCCTTAACCTGGAATTAAAACATAAGATCATGAGTGAAGCACAGATACATACTTTTGTTCAGGCAGATCCAAGGAGAAAGCCCAACACCGCCCCTCAGCCCTCCTTTCGAAGGAAGAATACATATTTGAAAAAATGCTTTAGAAAAGTATGTAATCCCAGAGGTGCCAAGTTTCAATGAAAGTTATCAGTAACCAGAGTCGGGGCTGATTCTGCATACGAAAATGGGGGCGAAATTAGCCTTTTTTCAGCAACCCATTGACGAAATTCGCACTTTTTCCGTGATCTTTTAACATAAATCGCGCTTTGTCCGCGATCTTTTGACGAAATTTGCGTTTTTACGCGACTCTTTGACGAAAATCGCGCTTTTTTTCGCGATCTTTTGACGAAATTCGCGCTTTTTCCGCGATCTTTTGACGAAATTTGCGTTTTTTACGCGACCCTTTGACGAAATTCGCGTTTTCCGCGATCTTTTGACTAAAATTGCCCTTTTTCCGCGATTTTTTTAATATAAATCTCACTTTGTCCGCGACCTTTTGACGAAATTCGTGCTTTTTCCGCGATCTTTTGCCTAAAATCGCGCTTTTTTAAATATAAATCGCTCTTTTGTTCGCGATCTTTTGACGAAATTCGCACTTTTTCGCGATCTTTTGACTAAAGGCGCGCTTTTCCCGCGATCGCTTGACTGAAGTCACGCTTTTTCCATCACCCTTCGACGAAATTCGCACATTTTCGGCCAAACTTCGACGAAATTCGCGCTTTTTCTGCAACCCTTTGACGAAATTAGCTTTTTTTACGCGATCCTTTGACGAAATTAGCTTTTTTGCACGACCCTTTGACTAGAATCGTGCTTTGTCCACGATCTTTTGACGAAAATCGCGCTTTTTACGCAATCTTCCTTTGACGAAAGTGTTTTTTCTGCGATCCTCTGTCGAAATTCGCTTTTTTCCGCGATACTGTGTTCGAAATTTTCGTTTTTTGAAGCAATCCTTCACAAAATTTGCGTTTTTTCAAGCGATCCTATGACGAAATTCGCGTTTTTTTCGCCGTAATTTTTGTTGTGTATCCGTAATAATTACGGACAAACCGTAATACTTGGCACCTCTGTAATCCTCTCCCCTGTAATTCTAAGGTTGGATCCACCCACTGTTTTAATTCATAATTTTTTTTTAAAGGAGAAGCGGAAAAGAAAGATTTTGTAAGAGATAATATTACTGAAATACTTTTAAGCTGTTGACATAAAAAAAAACAACACAACTCACAGCCAGGGCTTCTGTTCCCTGCCGGCGAAGACATATAGCACATATACTCAATACACATATACACAAGCTATAGCTAATCCTATGGGGAAAGATTTATCTAACATCTCGTTTGCATTTCAACATTTTTAAATAATTTTTTTTTGCATTGGATAACCGAGGTCTGCCTCTTCACTACACCTTTTTTACTTTTTCGATTTTGGTCGCAGATTTTTTTTTTTATAAAGTTACTTTCACATTCAAAACAGGTTCAGAAAATGAATGTCATTCTAATAAATATCTGCAACCATAATCGAAAAAGTAAGAAAAGTGCGATGTAGAGACAGATCTCAGCTATCCAATGCCAAAAAAATTATTTAAAAATGTCGAAATGCAAACGAGATATTAGAAAAATCTTTCCCCATAGGATTAGAATTAGCTCCTGAGTGCCTTCGACGGCAGGGACCGGAGGCCTTAAGCAGGGTTCATACAGAGTTGGGAAGAAAAAATCCAAGGAGTACCCAAAAAATCCAAGGAGTCCAAAAAATTTTAAGGATTTGTCATTTTTTTGTTGTTGTTGTTATCGATATTTTTATATGCTGCATCGTTATGTGGTATGCACACTCCAATTTTTAATTCCCAATTTGGCGAGAAAAACATTTCAAAAACAAATTTTACTCTATTAGAATCTAATTGCTAGTGCTAAAATAGCACAGTATTCACAATATATTGCTTATTGATTTCATAAGTTTAAATACAAAATTGACAATCCACTTTTTTATGCATTGACCAATGGTCATGTTACAGGGGTGATTCTGAATTTAAAAAAAAAAAAAAAAAAAAAATCTGAAATTCACAGCAAATCTTCTGAAAAGTTACACCAGAGGGGGGGAGGGGGGGGGAGAGAAATCCACTCCCGACACTAGCTATGCGTTTTCTCCGCTGCTCTTTGACAAAATTTGTGGGGGTTTTCGCGATCTTTTGACGAAATTTGTGGGGGTTTTCGCGATCTTTTGACGAAATTTGTGGGGGTTTTCGCGATCTTTTGGCGAAATTTGTGGGGGTTTTCGCGATCTTTTGGCGAAATTTGTGGGGGTTTTCGCGATCTTTTGGCGAAATTTGTGGGGGTTTTCGCGATCTTTTGGCGAAATTTGTGGGGGTTTTCGCGATCTTTTGGCGAAATTTGTGGGGGTTTTCGCGATCTTTTGGCGAAATTTGTGGGGGTTTTCGCGATCTTTTGGCGAAATTTGTGGGGGTTTTCGCGATCTTTTGGCGAAATTTGTGGGGGTTTTCGCGATCTTTTGGCGAAATTTGTGGGATTTTTGCGATCTTTTGACGAAATTTGTCGATTTTTCGCGATCTTTTGACGAAATTTTTCGCGATCTTTTGACGAAATTTTTCGCTTTTCGCGATCTTTTGACGAAATTTTTCGCTTTTCGCGATCTTTTGACGAAATTTTTCGCTTTTCGCGATCTTTTGACGAAATTTTTCGCTTTTCGCGATCTTTTGACGAAATTTTTCGCTTTTCGCGATCCTTTGACGAAATTTTTCGCTTTTCGCGATCTTTTGACGAAATTTTTCGCTTTTCGCGATCTTTCGACAAAATTTGCGGGTTTTTCGCGATTATTTGACGAAATTTGTGTTTTCCCCGCGATCCTTTGATGAAATTGGCGATTTTTCTGCAGACGATTGACAAAATTAATTTTTTTCGGCGACCATATGTCCGAATTTTCGGATTGGTGACCGATTTTTAAAAATTTTCGAAAATGAATGCATTTTCGGAAAAATCGGACTAAAATCACCCCTTGGTGATATAAATAGAGATTAGTCAAACCCCAAACACTTATTATGTATATCACATACTTGATACATCTTAAAGAAAATTTTAAAGGGCAAAAAAAAATGTTAAATGCAACATACAAGAAAAAATATAACAAGTTTTGAATTTATTCTTTTAGAACAACGGTAATTGCTTTCTTTAAAGGTGAAATTTTGATGAATTCGCATTTTTTTTTTTTTTTTTTTTTTTTTTTTTTTTTTTTTTTTTTTGCGATCTTATGATGAAATTCGCGTTTCTTTCGCGATCTTCTGGGAAAATTCGCTTTTTTCGCGATCTTTTAATGGAATTCGCGTTTTATTTCAATTGTTTAATGAATCTGACTTTTTTTTCGCGATCTTTTGATGGAAACCGCGTGTTTTTCGCGATCCTTTGATAAAATTCACATATTTTTCGCGATCTTTTGAGGGAATTCACGTGTTTTTCGCGATCTTTTGAGGGAATTCACGTGTTTTTCGCCATCTTTTGAGGGAATTCACGTGTTTTTCGCGATCCTCTGGGGAAATTCGCGTTTTTTTTTTTTTTTCGAGATCTTCTAATGGAATTCGCGTTTTATTTCGATCGTTTGACGAAACTAATGTTTTTTTCGCGATCTTTTGGTGAAAACCGTGTGTTTTTCGCGATCCTTTGAGGAAATTCGTGTGCTTTTCGCGATCTTTTGAAGAAATTCGCGTTTCATGCGATCTTTTGAGGAAATCTGCTTTTTTTCTCGATCTTTAACGAAATTCGCGTTTTTTTCGTGATCCTTTGAGTAAATTCGCGTTTTATCGCTGTCTTTTTAGAAATTCACGCCTTTTTAAGAAGTCCAAGTTTTCCAGCGATCTGTTGGAGAAATTCTCATTTTTTCACGATCCTTTGACAAAATTACGAATTTTTTCCGCGATCGATTGACAAAATTTGACGGTATTTTTTTTTTGTAACATATTTGCGAAAAACGCGATTTTTCCGAGATTCTTGGCTAAATGCCAAACATCGATAACATTTAAAATAAAGGTCGGCTAACAGTGTCGAAAAACGGACTTTACGGACCTAATAATTGAAAAACGGACCTATTAAGATTACCCTGCACAATCAATGTGCTTCAGATGAATGACGTGCATAAAGGATTTACCGTGCGTTTTTCAATCACGATTTTTTTCCCCCTCGGCAGCAATATCGCTTGCGTCCGAAGCCGCAATAGAATATAAGGAGTTTCTAAGTAGTGGTTTGCTTATCTAAGCAGTTCTAAGTACTACTTGGGAATGTTTTCATTTCTAAGGAGTTTCCAAGGGGTCTAAGGAGTCTGTGTGAACCCTGCACTTATAATACGAATCCCACTTAAATTTCTTTGCCAAATATAGTAAATTTTGTCTTTTGCTACCTTAAGGCACAGCAGGGGCGATTGTTAATTACTAATGGGAAAATACCTGAAATTTTAACAGTAAAAGTTTTTGTATGGAAAGAAAACACATAATTTGTTGCAGGGAGGTCCAATCCTCTCATTATGAAATATATTAATATTAATTGTGTCTAGCAGTCATATACACAAGTCTTATTTTATGAATTTAACTATCAGAAAAACTTTAATTCCGGTACTGGAAATGAAATAAATACCCGAATTCAGGTATATTACCTGAATACAATCACCCCTGGGCATAGGCTGGAAGTACCACTATTTTTGAATAGTAATCATATCCTTATTTAAATGCAGAATTAGATAAAGCAAAAAGTACTATTCAGAAATAGTGGTGAACGCATATCCAGATTGCCAAAAGTCCTTAGTTGGGTGCTGGTTAAATTCATTAAAAAAGCCTTTTAAAAAAATTATCAAGGGGAAAAAACATTTGTCACAGGAATTGTTTTCAATCTAAGATTTTAACTATGTCTAATATTGAAATAAGAGAGCTACATTGAACTTCACATACCCATTCAGAACTCGACCCAGTTCGTTCTGTGTTTAGATAACCAAATATCTATAGAATCATTTTTTCAAACAGCAAGTAAGCATTTCAGCATGATTGTCTTCATATGTTATCCTGGGAAAAAAAAAAAAAAAAAAAAAAAAAAAAAATTACAAAAATGGCGACTAAGAGTAGCAGACAGTTCACAACTACAATAAGTTATTTTTACTGTGAATGATTGATTGTTACTAATAAATTTGAATAGTCTTTCAATATTTGTAGATTTTTCACAATTCAGTAAAAATGGAAGTGGTTAAACTCTGAATCTTTATTAAATTATGTAGCTAAACAAATTTTTATCCCACATATACAAATTGCCGCAAAATCTTAAATAAAACAATAATTAAGTCTGCAATACATATTCATCTCTTATCTAGCTCAGCAGTGCTAGTTCAGTGCTTGCTTGCTATTTCAGTGGGTCTACAGAAATTGTAAACAAAAGTTCCCTAACTACCTTTATCACACTTCCCTGATTTCCATTATTAACAATATGCATACAATATTTTTTCATGTATGCTGCTTCCTTGTATAACACACTTAACCAGCTTGATAATACTCATCTGAGAGAAAAATATAAAAATTGCCTAATATTTATAAAGTAATGGTTGAAAGTTTAATAAATCCAATCCAAACTCAAAATTTAGTCCAACAACTTCATATAATGGACAGTGGATATAGGATGAAGAGAAAATTTCCCCATTTTCTGGAAAAAGTTCAATTCTATGACCTGGGGTGTAGCTACAAATATTTATTGGGAGGGTGGGGGGGGGGGGGTTCAAATATTTCTTAACTTGAAACAAACTGCTCTAATAAGTAAAAAAAAAAAAAAAAAAATCCTTGCCAAAGAAAAATACAGAAACTAAAACCATAAAAACTCTAATTAATGGTTCTCTTGATAAAAGTTTAAATACACCTCTTTTCACTTGACTTAAGTAATTAAAATCAAAACTATATTATTTTTTATATTTCTATCTTGGAATCATTCAGCATGGAAAAAAATAAAAAATAAATAAGATACCAATTTGCAAAATCAATAGTTATGGAAACTTGGGCTTATTCCTGCTGAAACTTTGTTATTATATGAGAATAAATATAAACCTTTTTGTTTCTTTTTTCTTAAAAATTAGTTATTCCATTTGAACTTATTTTAATGCTATTTGAGATCAAAATGAAGAGGGAGATTTGAGATTCTAGCGCTCTAATACGCTACCTGGTGGCAGATGTTCTAAATATTTATTTCAGTTACGATGAACCAATCACAGTACATCAAGCGAAAGTAAACAAACTGTTCAAGTAAATTACAATAAAGTTAATAACTGGAAATATTTGCCATTATTATTGATGTGGGGGGGGGGGGGGGTGTTGGTTGCTTGCCCCTCCCACGTAAAAATTCAGCAGAGTAACTTGACAAATTAGTTTAAGTTATATATGAAACTTTGAAAATATAGTTAAAATAATAACTTTGAATAAGAATATGTTGAAGTATATGCAACTTCATGAATCCTATATATATTATATGATGTTTCAGGGATAAGGTAAGTGTAAAATGTACTTACAGTAATGAGCCAAAATGATGAACAGAAGAAGGATTCATATATTGGTGCTTGCAGTACATGAACTTGATTTCGTTCTTGGATTAAATTAATGGACACTTGCGACGATAGTCTACCCGAACTCGAGAACACTGCATCATTCGACGACATAAGTAACTTGAAATATATTATCCACAACTCTATCGCCGATTTATTAACAATTTTTCGATGAAACGTCTTCAAACTAAACCACTATGCTTAATAAATTCTCACAATTATATCGGTATTCAGCCATATACCATACATATTCGCTGACACTTCATAAAACATACCAGATAGTACCATAAGTCAGCCTTCAGACATCGCACATCTCACACACAGAAAAAATGAAATCGCTGTCCCTTTAAATCAGGACGAAAACCTATCGGCCAATCAGAATCGACTATGCAATTTGCATAAGTCGGAAGATATTTAACATTTACTTATAATTTGAATAACATTTAATAAATATTACGATGACTTTAGAAAAATTACTTTAATATAAAAATGACTTAAAAAGATGACTTTACATGTTAATTAAATTTAAATACTTATCTTAAAAAAAATTAATACTAGCGAATGCGATCGCAAGTAAAATTGCCGTATACGGTCCACGACCGAAACGCGATACGCAACCATCCAACCGTGGCGGTAAAAACGTAAACAAACGCCGAAAGGCGGCAATGAAAAGAAAATATCGTGCTGTCGAGTTCAGGTAGACTTTACAAATTGTTTAATGAAAAAATAGAAATGAAAAATGCTTGGGAATAATTTTCTACAATTGATTTCAAAGCCACCTGAAGGAGATTTGAAACGCGAATAGACGTGTTTTTCTTTTTTAGTATTAGAACAGAATGCTATTTTAAAAGAAAATTTGTGATATTTGGATATTTATATTGGCATTGACAGCGACCACTAAGGACCTTGTATAACAGTTCTGGTGAAGACCTATTGCTAAAGTACCATGAGAAGGGACATGAATAATTTGTTGTTCATTTGTGTCAATGGTATATTTGTAAATTGGAAAGTTTATTTTATTTTTGGAAATCTAACGTGAAATGTCCGTGATAAACTAAATAACGTGAAATTTTCTTTTCTTTTTAGTCAATCAGCATTAGTTGGAAGGTTTGCTAATTTTTTGTCTTCTATTGTGTACAAATCATAATCACTCTTCATATGAAAATAATGAGAAAGGAATGAAGTTTTAGAGGAAATTAAGAATATTGTAAAGTCTTACCTGTCTATTTTTTAAAAAAAGAAAGTTCTTCGAAAATCTAAAATTTCCCAACTCTAAGCCCAAATTTCCCAAGTTCACAAATATTGAAGGAGGAGACCCCCCCCCCCCCCCCCAATAACTCCCCATGTCGAAGCCTCTATGACGTACAGAAGTGGGAAAAAAAGTAAACATCCCTTACTAACTCGGAACATATTATCGTAGACGAAAGTTACTGGTACCAAATGATTGGAAATAATGTCTACTATTAAATAATGTATATAAAATTTGCTTAGGGGGCCATCCACATATTAAAACGAATCCAAACTTCAATTTTTTCAATGGCAATACCCAATTTTAACGAGATATTTCAAATCTTTGGTTCAAACCATGCTTAGAAACGAAATTTTAGGTGATTTGAATGATAAATTTTTGAATTATAAACGTTCAAAATTTAGTGCTTCTAATGTTAAATTACATTTTCATATTTTTATTTATATCTCCTGAAATTATGCTTCTAATGTGCTAATTTTTTGTGTAGCAATAATACAAATATACCCAAACATAAATACGTTGAATTTGTAATTTTTAAAATTTCATGATATGAATTATGAAATTAACATTCGAAAAAATTATGAATTGCAACCTACAGTTTTTTTTTATAGATTTAGATTTATTAAGTCCTGCTTTATGGGAATCCAAAATTTCACATTTTCCTTCCAAGTAGTTTTTAAATTATGCTTAGAAAATGGCAGAATGATGGTTTAAGGGGCCGTCTATAATAGAAGTGCCTAAATATTTTGAAATTTCATGTGCTGTCATGTAATTTAGCAGGCTTCATTGACTGCTTAAGGGTGCTGATCACTTACAATCCCGTTTTCCGTTCTCTATGTAAACCTATGGGAATATTTTTTCTCACTTTTCTAAGGATATCTCATGAAAAAATTAAGATTTTCGAATTTTGTTTTCTGTATGCAATTCTTAAAACTTGTAACTTTTCATCCTAGTTTTCATTTTATATTAAAAATAATTTTAAATATTTGATTTTACGTGAAATACTCTGAGCATGACCAAAATAATTTCTACCTCTCATTAAATTGTAAATTATGGCAGTTCTATTAGGTCGTTTGGAAATAAAAAAAAAAAACACGAAAAAATGTACAGTTTCCAATTTATCCACTGATATAAAAATATTTCATTGAAATTAATTAGGGAGGGAGCTATAATTTAAACAAAACGCATATATTTCTATTCTGATGATTTCAGTGTCTTCCCCCTCGATATAATCCATCACTCCATGGGGAGCGACACCCCGTTGCGTTTGCTCGGACTCCGGAGTAATAAAAGTTGGGTCGGGGGAATAGTTAGAGGGGATAGAAATAGCTGAGAGAAGTTTTCAAAGTCAATTTAGCCACGTTTAGGTTTTGCTTCCCTCAGAAAATTTTGAAGGGACTCGAAATTGAGAAAACATGACTCGAAACTGAGAAAACAGAAGGCCCCAAATGTTAAATTAATTCCATTCAAAAATTGTATATATATGTGGGTTTGTGTGTGTGCATTTATAAGAGTTTCATGAAAATGTCTTTCATAACACATTAATTTTTCATGTACATAATACACCAGTAGTTTAAACCACATGATCACAATTCTTCAGTTTGTCCATTATTTTAGATGTATGTTTATTTTACATGTTGAATTTGACTTGTATGCACAGCATAAAATAATAGTAACTTAAACTACTGCTAAAATTGAAAGAAGTATTTCAAAATATTGATAATTTATATTGAGCATACATGCTGAATTCAACATTTTTATGTCAATACTATGCAAAATTATTTTCCATATTTTTCTTGATTGCGTCCAATTTTCCTGTTCACAGTTATATATAAGAGAACATAAAAAGTTGTTTTATTAGCTATATGTGTTTAATTTTAATTTAAACCTTTTATGGCCATATGTGAACTCAAATAAGCCACTCTTTGGAGTAATATTTATAGCATTTGTGAGTTTCAATTTAGAAAACCCTTCTTGGATGAATGGGGGGAACCGAAATGAAGCTGTACTTCCCATAGCTTCAAAGGTCGGGCCCTGCTTAGAAGTGCATTTAATTTTCAGGAATCGTAATTTTATAACTAAAATTTCTTTCCATGCTTTTAAATTGATTATTTTAAATCTTTATGTAGTTCATTTCAATAATTTTCCAATAAGTTCTATTACAGTTTTTCATAATTGTTCACCTTTTTAAATTCTTATATTCAATTTTAGATTGTATTTATATTAGCTATGTAGCTAAGTTATTATAACGGAAAAATACATCAAATTGCATTTAACAATAAAAAAAAAAAAATCTTAATTCTCATTACTCTTATTTTTAGAGTAATAATTTTAATTTAAACAGTTTATGTTTTTTTTTTTTTTCACAAAATATTTTTTTAAAAGGTGAATTAAAGTTTTTCACCTATGTCAAAATATTCATTTAGGGTTAGTATTCGTTTCTTTAAATATAAATCAAAGAGTTTCAAGGATCAAAACAAAAAATATATATATATATATATTTAAAGACCTATAAACTATTGAATTATAATAGGCCTTTTTTTAATCCTTTCGAGACGGAATCCCTTGCACAAATTTTATTTGGATGGCACCGCTTTTTTTTAAATCGTTCCCTTTACTTGTAAAATACCAAACAAAACTGTAATTGAAAAAGACAAAAAAATAATCTATTAATGGTTCAAAAAACAGATTCCACATGAACCTTTTGACGATGCATATATGCTCACCCGTCCCGAAAGGGTAAGTATAGAGTATCAATTTCTTAAATACAGTATTTATACATTCAAATGGCGAGGGGTTTCGGCATGTGGCAGTAGATTTTTAGAAAATTATATACAATTAGATATTACAAAATAATATAGTACCGTATTTTATTGAAGAAACGCCACGGCGTTTACGAGTTTAAAAGTTAATTTTTTTCCAAGTGCGGCGTTTACGCAATGTGCAGCGTTTGCGATTTTTCTTAAATACCAACTGAGTTTCCTTAATTTAAAAATTCATAAAAATATTTAAAATCGAATTTAAATATTTTAAATAAAACTTGAGATTCAGACATCTTAAGATATTAAAAACGAGGCATCCTAATACACTGCTAAGAAAAAGTTAAGTCAATGTGAGGCTGTCGACAAAAGTAGCGTTCCGATGGATGCGGCGTTTACAACGGGTGCGGCGATTACGATATTTTTAAGCTTATTCAGGCCAATTTGAGGAGTGCGACGTTTACGACGGGTGCGGCGTTTCTTCCATAAAATACGGTATTTCAAACTCAGTGTGCAGGAAGAAAAGGAAAGGAAGAGTAGGGAGGTAATGGGAGAGTAGAAAAATAAATAAATAAAAATGAGGAGTGAAGAGTTTTAAGAGTGTTTTTGCCTGAATTAACTTTTTATAGTATGTGCATAAAAATGTATATGTAATATACAGGGCTGTACAAAAGAATTAAAGTACGTTTCTGCCTATTGGTAGTGAATTTTTAACTGTGTTATGCGTTTTCTTATTATACTAAATTTTAGCAGCCTGTGTAAAATATGTACAAATATATAGATCATATACCGAGCTGCAGAGATGAATTAAAGTACCTTTTCGACTGTGGACGGTAATTACTGATATCAGATTTTCAAATGCGCTATTTCTAAAATGTTTTCTTGGGTATCTTATTTGCATTATTAAACGGCGAAGTCTTGATAAAGCATTTTGAAAGTGTCTTATAATCTATGCTTGGTGCATGATTTTTCTTTCTTATTATTTAAATATTTTTTTTTCTTTCTTTTTTTTACGTATTAAAATTATACTCAGATATTTATTTTTTAATTGAATATATATATATATATATATATATATATATATATATATATATATAAAGTGTGTGTGATTTACAGAAATAAATTATGATTAATTATTATGTATTCGCTGACCCGCCAGTTGTTGCCTTGGGCCGTGATAATTATTTCAAACATGCCAAAATCAGTGTTGAAAGATTTTATATTTTAAAACGAAAATCTTTACAAACGATCATCATGTTGGAGGACCCAGTGCCTTCGGCTGTGTACACGGGAGGTGCTATACAGCTCGCCGATAGTCAGCACACTGTATATGCTGCGTCAGGCTATCACAGTCAACTGTTTTCTTTTTTGTTTCCTTTTTGAGCATTTTAAAATTTTATGAAAGATGCAATATGTATGATTAAGTTATCTACTTATGTAAATAAGAAAAAAATGTAATTTTTATGTATAATCAAAATGTATAGGATATATGTAGATTTTGTAAATGAGTTTATTTTTTTAGTGAGTTTAGTGTTCAAAGCATACATTTTTCATCTGTTACGCTCCATATATTTCCTTCTATATTTTGTTTCTTTTATTTTTTATTTGAAATTTTGCTGTTATATCATCGAGAAGTAAAAAAAAAAAATACGTAAATATCTTAGGGGCTGTACATATATAACGATATCACTTTAGAGGGAGGGGGACTCTGGCATTTGATATCGTAATGTATCTGTAGGAGGAGGTGTCTTGATAATCTTTATCATTTTTTATCTAAGCATTTTTTTTTTTCATCAAAATAGTCTTTTAACTTTTATGAAAGTACAAAGTTGTTACTAAAACCATTAAATAATTATAAAATAATTTTATTCCAAAATATGGAATATCCCAACGTTTGGCATTCCTATTCTTCTGCCATTTGAGCATAGAATGCGTTGTTAGAGTAACCAGGTTCGAAATTATACTTGTTTTTTAACTCGTAAAAAAAATGGGAAGAATATTGGCCACTTCGTTGATAAGAACTTATTTCTGCTTACTCTTTTCTCATACAGGGTGCAAGTGCAGGAAAATGCATTATGTAACAAAAAGCTATTATTAAACACTTTTATATAATATTTCTTTAAAATGTTTTTTGGTATAAAGCTATTTCATGTTTAATAGTATTTTATTGACTTTTCCTTCAATAAAATCAGTAAAATATGTGAATAATAAATGTATGATATCGCTGCAAACGTATGAAAGCTCGGAGCCAAGCACAAAGTCCATTATGGAAGGAAGAGCGTCGAAAGTTACTAACAGCGTCAAATTTTGGCGCAGTATGCAATAAATTACCACATACAAGCTGCAAAAGTATCATAAAACGGACTTTATATTCCAATATAAATACGCGGGGAATGCAGTATGGTAAAATGCATGAAAGAGCTGCAAAAGCAAACATTGAAACATCAGAAAACATCAAAATATTAGAATGCGGGTTATTTGTCGATGAAGAACTTAACTTTTTAGGTGCAACACCAGATGGTATTATCGAAAACAGTGATTGCATCGTAGAAATAAAATGTCCATCGTGTGAAAATTTATATCCCAATGAGGCTATTCTAAAGCGAATATTCACCTTTTGGAAAATTAATAAAGATAGAACAGCGGTCACAGAAGTAAATAAGAAACACCAGTATTTTTTTCAGATACAAAGACAGTTACATATAACAAAAAAAATGCATTGTCTTTTCGTGTTTTGGACCCCGAAGGGTATGAAAATAGAAACTAGTTGGATGTGCCAATCCCAAAACTTTCTTCTATCTTATACATCTTAATATTTCAAAACCTAGTTACACATGTTAATACTTCAATATTATTAGTTCAATACTATACCAACTTTGATTTTCATCTTAAATTTCTGCTCAAGTCAATTAAACGGACTAAAAACGAGTTAATCTATATCATGATATTTGTTAAAATTATTAATTTTTCCTTATTCTGTCGTTATCAGCTGTTTGCGAATAACTGGCATAGCAGGAAGCGAGTTCCCGCCGCTGCATGAGCCGCCGATGCACAATAGAACTACGAAAAATCAAGAAAAGTATACAAAAATCTCTAGCACGGAGCCCCTTTACCGCGCAATATTTCCAAATTCAAGGAGAACCTGTTGGCCAAAGCCAAAAACAAGCACAAACATTTTGGTTCAATTGTATAAATAATTTTATACGCTGTTCGATGGTACAATAATGAAAATGGCACAGAGATCGGAATTATAGCGCCCCCTTTTTTCGGAATTTTTTCAAGTTCAGGGAGGACTTGTTTGCCATAGCCAGAAACATGCACAAAAAATTTGGTTCAATTATATGGATAACTTCATACACTTTTCGATGGTACAATAATGAAAATGGTACAGACATCGCAATTATAGTGCCCCCTTCCGGCAGAATTTTTCCAAATTCATGGAGGACCTTCGTGACATGACCAAAAATAAACACATAAAATTTGGTTCAATTCTGTGCATAACTTCATACACTTTTCGGCGGTACAATATTCAAAATGGCACAAAAATTGTACAAAAATCGTTATTACAGCGCCCTCTACGAGCGATTTTTTTACAAATTAAGGAAGGATCTCCTTGCCATAGCCAAGAACTTAAAAATTTTTTTTTTGGTTCAATTCTATGCATAACTTCATACACTTTTCGATGGTGCAATATTCAAAATCGCACAAAAATCGCTATTACAGCGCCCCCTAACGGCGATTTTTTGCAAATTCATGGAGGACCTGCTTGCCATATCCAAAAACTTAAAATAAAAATTTGGTTTAATTCTATGCATAACTTCATACACTTTTGGACGGTACAATATTCAAAATCGCACAAAAATCACTATTACAGCGCCCCCTACTGGCGAATTTTTTCCAAATTCAGGGAGGACTTGCTTGCCATAGCCAAAAACTTATAATAAAATTTTGGTTTAATTCTATACATAACTTCATACACTTTTTGATGGTACAATGGCGACAGACAGACGGACACACAGACAGACAGACATTTTCTATAAACATGTTTTTTGGAATCTCTGACCCCTAAAACATGCAAATCCGTCGAAAACCGGAAGTCGAAAAAAATTTCGATTACAATACTTTCTTCTATTGAAGATAGAAGAAAGTAAAAATCGAAACGGATGACGAATTTTGGAAAAAAGAAATGGAGAATAAACTTAAAGAATTTTATTTTAGCTGTCTTTTGCCAGAACTAATAGATCCCCGCTACACGAGAACCATGCCAATAAGAGAATCAAAATGCATTTTAGATGCAATGGAAGCATATAAAAAGAAAAAAAAATTCGAAGAAATATAAAAAAAAAAGTGGCTATCCCAAATTCAATTATACATGGTTCCACTCTCAACGATGTCCATTGGCTGATTCCTAAACCGTTAGTCATAAACATATAGTTCCAATTACAAAAATGTTTAAATGATGTAAAGAAGCAAGCGATCTGGGTCAATAAAAATATTTCTTAAAAAATTTTGAAATATATATACGCTCTATAAGTGATATTTAGTAAAAACTTCCTGTTACACTAAAAATAAAGTCAAAATAACTCATGAAACTCAACAAAAATATGCGTTCATCTAACACTGAAATTGACCGAGTTATGAAACTTTGAAATTCATGACTTTTATGCTATTATGATTTGTAAAAAAATCTTTACATGGTGGTGAAAAAGGGAGAGTCAATTCCGGTTTCTTCGCTACAAAATACATGCAGTCAATTATCAAAAGCTAAGGAACATAACACAACTCAAATTTTGCAACCTAATAGCATTTTATAATATGTATAATTTTGTAAAGAAATGAAGCTGTTGCTGTTCATAATCTTATTTAACAAAAATTCAGTTATTTTTCCCCTCTTATTTGTTTAGTACAAATTGTATATTTTGCATTAATATGTCGGAATGATTAGATTTCAAATTTATATTGCAATTTTACTCTCAACTATTTTTTTTAATACAGCTGACGATATTTCTACTAAATTTGTGAATGACCGCTATTTCGCAGCAAAAAATATGCTCCAACTTTAAACAGATATTCGGTCAGTTTTAATCATGGAATAATGGCTTTTTTTTTTTTTTTTTTGTCTTATTTGTCAGTGTAATATTGGAAAATTTTACTAAATATTACTTATACGACCCGGGGCATGAGACAGTATAAAAAATAAAAATTCATATTTAAAAAAAAAAATCTTTTTACTGACCGAAATCGCTTTTAAAATACTTCTTTACTTCATTTAAAACATTTTTGTAATTGGAACTATATGTCTATGACTAACTGTTTAGGAATCAGCCATTGGACACCGTTGAGAGTGAACAACCTGTATACGTTGCGTCACGCTATCACAGTCAACTTTTTCTTTTTGGTTTTCTTTTTGGTTTCCTTTTTGAGCATTTTAAACACACACATTTTACAATCACATAATTTAAAAAATGAATATTAATTGAAAATTTAAATATGCAGCGCAAACATATTATGTTTCTTGTTTTCACTTTCAGTTAATATTGTTATGGATATTTTTGGTGGAAGTAAGTCGAGGGATGGGTGGGAACTCAGCATGGACATTACACATTTTCATTCAATGATTTTTTTTTTTTTTTTTTTTGTCTCACTTGTACAATGTATTAATATTATACTCTGGCATTTTGTTTTTGTGAATCATATATATGTTGCTGCAGCTTTATTGCATTTATATTGAATATTGTATCCTTTAATTAAATAGATGACAATGCCAGAATTAACTGAAAATTAATTATATGTATTGAGCTTAGCAATTTTGGATATTTGTTAATAATGTCAATTTTATTAAAAAATGATCAGAAAAAGAAAAAGAAAAGAAAAGAAAAGAAATTGTTAAAATGTGTGGAAGATAGCTGTGAACCTTCCTAATGTATGAGAAAACTACTATGGTATATTTTGGGTAATTAATGTTTTTTAAATAATTTTCAGTGCTAAGTTTTAATCTACATAAAGGAAAAAAAAAAAAATGTGCTTTATTTAAATACTCTGTAAGAAAAAAGAAAGTTCGGGTAATGTTTACATTCGGATGTAACTATGTAAATACAGAAAATATAGTTAGTTTCTTTGTTTAATATAACAAAATTCTTATAAACTCAAGGCAAGGTTAACAAAGTTTTGGGGGGAAATATAAAAATGATAATTTTTTGAGGAAACATTCCTCATCTTTAATTAAAATTTACAATCACATAATTTAAAAAAACTAATATTATTTGAAAATTTAAATATGCAGAGCAAACATATTATGTTTTTACTTTCCTTTCAGTTAATATTGTTAGATATTTTTGGTGGGAGCAAGGTTGAGTGGGGGGGGGGGGGGGGGGGGTGTACTTAGCATGTGCAATACTAATATTCATTTAATGATTTTTTCCCTCATATCTATACATATTAATATTATACTTTGATATTTTGTCTTTGTGAATCATATATACATTGATGTATGTTGTATCTATATTTAATATTGTATCCTTTGATCGAATAGAGAATTAAGGAAGATATCATTACATGTACTGAAATTCGCAATTTTCGATATTCTTTAATAATGTTAATTTTATTAAAAGATGATCAAAATTAAATGAAATAACTTTAAAAATTCGAATTTATGGCCGTTAATTTGAGTTATTGGAAATCTTATATGCTTTTGTCAAATAAAGCTGTATTAAAAAACACTACTTGGAGTATTTTTTGTATAATTTATGTTCATTTTGCACTGCACTTTAATTTCATTATATAAATACTTAAATACGTGCCAATATATTGAATAACTTCAGTAATCGGAGATATTTTGATAAAATTATCTTACAACCTTTTATTTTTTTTCGCTTTTAGGTGGAGAGGGGGGGGGGGTGTTACTACACTGAGAATTCCGCTTCTTTGTCTTACCCAGTGAGAAATACCGATGGTTGTATCTATTATCGTTTATAAAAATAGGTCCAAAATCTCAACGAAACATCGAATTTTAATGTGTTCAATAAATTTGTGAAATATTTTTAAATATATCATATTGAAGAATGAATGTGTAACTCAGACTAAAATCTTCACTCTGTCCATATTTTCTTTACCTGATGATTTATAATAATATTTTTATCTATAAACAAACATTTAAAAAAAAAATACATATTACAGTAATTAATTATAATCAATTGTGCTTTGATTTTTCAGTAGTAAATTAATGTTGCTTTACATAAACAAAGGAAAAAAATCACAAACACTGAATATTACGTAATTAAATTATGAAAACGAGTTATAGACAAGTTGATTTAATAATTATTTGTTTAAAATTTAGGATGGTTAAATTTGAAGGTAAACATGAATATATAATAAACATAATATAAAGTAAGGTGAAACATCAAAATCATTTTAGACAGGAGAATTACATTGAATCAATTTTTACTGTCATTTTAATTTTTATCAAACCTTTTCTCAAATTTAGGCATTTATAATAGTCGAAATTATTCAATTGAAACTTATTCCTTGATGGAATTCCCGGTTGCGTTGCTGTAATAATAATAATAATAACAGTAAAATTGTTCAATGTGACACAGTGCAAAAGAAATTGTATTTCCCTACTAACAAAAATAGCTGCTATGGGAGAACTTTCCGTTCCTACTGGCTCGTAAATTTTGTCAACAGATAGCCGATAATATCTCTTGGACTTCATGGCTATTAAAAGTACACGCCTCTCTGACAGCTCGTAGGGGGGGTAGGAACAGTCTACTATATCAGCTGAACGCGATATTTTCTGCCAGTGACCAGCGCCCTTAAGGCACCTTGATCAAGAAGGGAGCTCTCTTGGTTAACAATCGAGTACCGAACTTCAATTTGGATACAGCCCTTAAAATACGCTGGTTATAAAATAATCTCTGAAACTTATCATACGAATTGCATAAAAATTTGTTTTTAGGCTAATTGAAGGGCGTAGAGTTAATTTATGCTGTCAGAATTGTGTACTGCTATTGAAAAAACAAAGTTATGGCTCGTTTTTATATGTAAATGCCCCCTAAGCAAATTTTATATACATCATTTAAAAGTAGACTTTATTATCAATCAGGTTTGGCATTTTTGCCTTGGAATTCTTTATCATGGCTCTACACATACCACACATTTTAAAGTTTATATGAAAGAATAAGAAAATGTCACACATTAAAATAGAAACATTCTTACATCTGATATTTACTTTTGATTAAAACTAAATAGCTTATATGTATTTAAATTAATTAACTGAACTAAACTTTAAATAATTAACTGAAATTATCTTATATAATACTTGAGCAATAATAAGTAAATAAGCAATCATTATATAAAAAATACTCAAGCAATCATTATATAAAAAATATTATGACGTAAAGATGATATATGTAAAAAGTCTTTCTGCTACTAAGCTGTTATGTAACTTATTCCAGATATGTCCATATGGACAGATTAAAATCGTAGAATGAACAATGTTGAAAGAGAAATTAGAAAGGATATAACATTTGAGGAAATTTTAGTACATGTAAGTGCATAAAATAAAGAGAACAATTAAAAAAAATTTCTCCAAATTAAACTCGTTGAATTAGAATTTTGAAAAGCTACTTACTATTTAAAATAGTGCACATAAATTAATGCATATGTTATTCATAATACTGCTTTAATAGAGAGAAATGATGTTTTTATTAAATGACTTGTATATAGACTTGTATATAATTGTATATAGAGAAATAAAATAATACTTGTATTATTAATATCCCTTCAAATTAGTTAATAAAATATATAACTAAGCAACCATTGTCCCTTTTAATTATACATACCTGCCAACATGTCAATTTTGAAATCCTTACAATTTTTATGACGTATTCTTGGGTGCTTAAAAATGCATAACATATGCACATGCAATGAAAAAAGTAATACTTCATAACATTTTCTATGCTATATTCATGTATAGTCTTTTTTTTCCCGAAATAAAAACGTGAGATAATTTTTTTGCATGGGAAATTATAAAAAAATTTCTGAAATTCACAGCAAATTTTCTGAAAGGTTACACAGCCAAAGGATTGGGGAGGAGGGGGGGGGATGGATTCCCTTCCGGTCTAATTATGAGTTTTTTCGAGGCTCTTTGATGAAATTCGCGCTTTTTCCATGATCCTGTGAAAAATTCACATTTTTTTTTCACGATCCTTTGACAAAATTACTGTGTTTTTTTCGCGATCTTTTGACGAAATTTGCGTTTTTTTTTTTTTCGAGATTTTTAACGAAATTTGCGTTTTTTTCGTGATCTTTTGACGAAATTTGCGTTTTTCGCGATCTTTTGACGAAATTTGCGTTTTTTCACGATCTTTTGACGAAATTTGTTTTTTCGCGATCTTTTGACGAAATTTGCATTTTTTCGCGATCTTTTGACGAAATTTGTGTTTTTCACGATCTTTTGACGAAATTTGGGTTTTTTCCCGCGATCTTTTGATAAAATTAGTGTTTTTTCGCAATTTTTTGATAAAAGCGTTTTTTCTGCTATCTTGACGAAATAAACATTTTTCTCGCAATCTTTTGACGAAATTCGCATTTTTTTTTTACGAGATCTTTGACAAAATTTGCGTGTTTTTTACGTGAACCTTGACAATATTTGCGTTTTTTTTACGTGAACCTTGACATATTTGCGTTTTTTTTACGAGATCTTTGACGAAATTCGCGTTATTTCCCGCGATCTTTGACGAAATTAGCTTTGTTTCAAAGATTTTTGATCGAAATTAGCGTTTTTACGTGTTTTCTGACAAAATTCGCATTCTTTTCACGATCCCTTGACGAAATTAGTGTTCTTTCCCCGCGATCTTTGACGAAATTAGCGTTCTTTTCACGATTCTTTGCCGAAATTAGTGTTTCTCCTGCGATTTTTGACAAAATTCGCGTTCTTTTCACGATCTTTCGACAAAAATATTGTTTTTCTGCGCGATTTATAACGAAATACGCGTTTTTTTTTTTTTTTCGCGATTCTTTGACAAAATTTGCTTTTTTTTTTTCAAATATCTTTGATAAAATTCTTTTTTCCCCCGCGATCTTTGACGATATTTGCGCTTTTTCTCGCGAACTTTGATGAAATTTGCGTTCATTTCCAGATCCTTTGAACAAATTCGCGTTTTACCCCACGATTTTTGACGAAATTCGTGTACTTTTCACAATCCCTTGTTGAAATTAGTGTTTTTTCCCGCGATCTTTGACAAAATTAGCGGGTTTTTTCCCCCGAAAATTAGGGCTTTTTTCAAGATTCTTTGAGAAAATTGGCGTTTTTTCGCGATCCTTTGACAAAAGTAGTGTTTTTGAACGGATCTTTGATGAAATTAGCGTTTTTTCAAGCAATCTTTGACAAAAGTAGCGATCTTTGACAAAATTCACATTTTTCAGCAATTGTTTTTCCCGCGCGCAAAACCGTACAAACGTACTGTTCATCCGTACAACCGTACAATTAGAACAAAATCCGTACATTGTACGGCCAATCCGTACAAGTTGGCAGCTATGATTATATAAAGCAATAAAAATTTAAAAAAAAAAAAAGATTGTTAAGGTCAGTGTAAACCAGACAAAGCAATTGGTGTGACCTTTTATTCCAATATTAATGTCTTCATTATTGATAAATATTGAGTTATATTGATTTCTACCTCAATTAAATGTCTTTAAAACAAATTAAAAAAACACATAATGTGTCATTTATAATTAAAATGCTTCATTGTATAAAACCCAATTTTGGCCAAAAAAAGCCAGTTAAAACCAATAAAAGCCACCGGCGTGGCTTTTTTAAAATTTTAGCCGGCTTTTTTGCAACCCTGCTGTTATGTCTTGTTAGGAAGCTAGAATTTTTTTACCTCTTTCTTACACTCCAAGATAGGGATAAAAAGTTACATTCTTTACTTTCAGTAAGTAGTCTGTAGCCATTTTATCTTTTTGTATTATATCCCCCCCCCCCCCTTCAAAAATACTCTTCTGAAATTTTCAAATCCAGCAGTCTATTGTCAAATGACCACAAGACAGATAACAAAATACCAGAGTATTACATTCTGCTTACCACAAGTTTCAAAATTCAAAAAGAAATTTGAACAAGCAGTTTTGCCGTGTCATCTTGTAGCATATTTGTTACATCCAAAGTACAGAGGGGAACTTTTAAATTATGAACAAAAGAAAAACTGTAAAGCATGGTTGTGTAAAATTAATCCTGACTTTATATCTTAAGTTATTGATTTCGAGCTAAAAGAAAAACCCTTCCCCAATTCATATTTCTCAGAAGAAGTGATTAGTAGTGTCAGTGCTCATAATTGGTGGAGAAGTATTGAAAAAGCTTGTGAGATTTCAAAAGACTTCTGTTCATCAGTCGCCTACCTTCAAATATGTCTAGCAAGTAGTTCTGCTATTGAAAGATTTTTTTCAAATTTTTCATTTGTGCAACTAAAATTCTAAATAAACTGTCAACAAATACTCTATCTAAACTAGTTTATTGTTATGCTATGCTAAAACAGCAAGGGGACGGTTTTTTCCACCTATGGCAAAAACTTGCCAACCCTGTTATCAATTGTGTAACTTTCTTCTAGGATAATTTGTTGAGGAGTTAGTAGGGGGTGTTTATTGTTGATTAATATGTTACAACCAAATGTTAAACCTTTGCAGCCCTGTGACTATTTCTGAATAGTAATATTCATCATCTTTAATCTGTAATTAAAAATGGCTGTTATTATTTGAAAAAACAGGCAGATATCTGAATACAAAAATCTTAAATTGAAAACACTGGTGGAGAGAAGAAATTCATATCAGTCTATTTATAAGAAAACAAAAACAGACAAACTTAGCCTACAAAATTATCTAAGTATGTTGGTATACTGAATAAATTCCATCAGTTTTCTTTTTAAATCTATTTTCAAGTATTATTGCAAGTTATAATTTTCTTTTTTATATTTTAGATGGCATGAAACAACCTAAAATAAAGAAAAGTAACCAGATTAAAATAATATGCCATAAATTAAAAGATACTTACAACTATCTTAGATTGATTATCATCAAACTTTTATCTTCTTTCTTTCAGGTACACTTTGATCAACATGCACCTGCTAAAGATAAATTTTCAAAAATGACTTAATATGTTTAACAATAACGAGTTTCCCCAGGCTTAAAAAAAGGCTTCTGGTACTGGTAGATTTTAGATGTTTATAAAAACTTGCCACTTTTAGCCCTTAGATGCATGGTGTAGCATATCTGCAACATAACTTTTTATACCATCTGGTGGAGTTTCCATTACAGGGTTCCCAGCAAAGCATGACTGGCAAATTCCCTGACCAAATCTCAAAAAATCCCACAAATTTCCCACTTTTCTTCAATTGACCAAACAGGCATACAATGCAATTTATTTCTGTGTGTGATAGTTCTTCAAATTTCTCGAATTTTTTTTCACTCTTATATATATATATATATATATATATATATTTTTGTGATATGTTTACACCAAGATTATTTGATGAATTGTCATTTTTTCTCCAAGGTTTTTCCATGACTTTTTAGAAAATATTAGTAAATTCCCTGACTTCTTTGAAATTTCCCGACTTTCCATGACACTGGGAAGCCTGCATTAACTAATCTGTTTTATAATTGCTACAGTGTGTTTTCAAAAGAATCATTGCACATTTCCTCCAATATATATGTTACCGGCCAAACCCGATTTTAGGCCAAACTAGTTTATCCTAACACACATAGGATAAACTAGTTTTTCCTAGGCCAAACTAGTTTATCCTAACGCCCACAGGATAAACTAGTTTTTCCTAGGCCAAACTACTTTGGCCTAACACTCATAGGATAAACTAGTTAAGCCTGCTATTCATTGGTCTGAACTAGTTTATCCTAGTCCGATCTAGTTTATCCTAGGCCAATTCAATTTGGCATGCATTTATTGATCCCAAAGACCGCTTTGGCACCAACATTCTAGTTTATCCTGGTCCAATTTAATTTGACGTGCTTTAATAGATGCCAACCAATGTTGAGCATGCTCACAAAAAAGAAAGAAAGAAAGAAATAAAACAAACTCATTCAAACTCTAATTCAGTTTCTCAAAAATGAGTCAAGTTCACACTCAAATTAAAAAATTTTCAAACGAATCCGCTCAATACTAACACATCTATAGAAGTGACCGAAGTTCACTAAAAACTCCTTTTTTTATTTTCTATTTTTTAAATATAATAGAAGTTTAGCCTTCAAATTTACAAAATTTTGTGAACTAGTGTTTTAATTATTCGATGTAAGGGTCTTTACTGGCCCGCCCAATTTTCCTTCTCGACACTCCGTCCGGACTTGGTTTGGGGATTACTTTTTTCGAGAGTTTCGGACCGATATGGACTGGGACTCAATTTTTTTCTGGCTTAACTATTTTGGAAAAATATAAATGAATGATTTCTGATAAAACATAGAGCTATTATAAACTATATTTAATTTTAAGTATCTATATTAATGTTACAAACAAATGAAGGCATATGAATCATTAGATAGCAGATTTTAATTGTAGAGTTTCTTGAATGACGACATCTATGCTTTTGGATTTATGTATTATTCAGCGATAGTGACGTCCTAGGAATACTTTACTATAGATGCTGTTTAAGACTGGATCATAAATGAGGAATTATTCAGCGGATGCGAATGACGTCATTTTATATAAATTAAAAGCGTGTGTCTTAAAACTAAAATAAGTTTTGAACTATCTATATTTATATGCATTTTTTTTTTCATTGGGGCGACACTAAATTCTGAAAAAGGAGAATTCCTGTTTTTAGTTATTTTTTTTAATATTTTTAAGATGAGTAGAGGCGTTTTTAGGTAATAAAATTAAAGTACGGTAAAACCTGAGAAAAAATAACCTGCCTACGTTGGAATCCCGTGTATAACAAAAAGAAATGTGTTGATCTATGCAAAATGAGGATATTAGTAGTTTTAAAAAGAATATATGCATTTATAACAGAGGGAAATAATAAGGGAACCTTTCTAATAAGGGAACCTGCCTATAACGGATTTTTCTTGTTTTCAATGCAATTCCGTCTTAGAAGATTTTATTGTATAGAATTTTTTTAATTTTTAAAACTTCAAGCCATAGAATGAGGATTAACGATAGTAATGATTCTATTGTAAACTATATTGATTTTTTAATGAATCTCTGTATGTAAATATCTGAATAATTACTAATACCATTAATTTTTTACATGGCTTGGAAACTTGAAAATCTGAAAAACATTATGTAGAAAAACCTTCTAAGACTGAATCACATAGAAGAGAAAAAACTTCGTTATAGTTAAGTTCCTTTTTTAGCAGGTCCGTTGTCTCTAGCAAATGTACGGTTTATTATATTCAATTTGAGCCGATAAAAAAAAAAATTCCGTTTAAAACACGATTTCTTCACACACAGATTCTCTAACAAGCTTTACAGTTCTGTATCCCCATCCGTATAAATGGATATGTACTATTCTCTAAAGAGAATTTTAATTGTGGAATATGGTAGCTTAAAAATATGTGTTTTAGGTCAAACTGGGACCGGGACTTCGCCGGATTTTTGAAAATTCCAGATATCTGAAGTAATATCAAGTGTACATCTCATATTCTTAATGGCGCATTTATTAATAATTAATTCAAAGCCAAGTGATATTTATGTGAGAAAAGAAAATCAATGTTTTTTTTTTAATACTTATTTTTTTCTCACATAAATATCCTTTGGATTTGAATTATTTATGAATAAATGCACCATTAAAAATATCAGAATTACATTTGATATTCTTTCAGAAATCTGGAATTTTCAAAAAGTTATACTGCACATAATCAAGCCTCTAAATTCTTCTTCTCCTAAATTTTATGATAACCTCTCATCCACTTCTTCGGTCTTCCAGCACACAATATGTCAAATGGAACATATTTTGTAACTACCGGTGGCGGTGAAATGGGGAATATAGGGGACAGTATCCCACTCCCCATCGAATAAAATATATTATACAGGAGTGACGGCAAAGCTACTTTATACAAGATTGGCGCCGTTGTGGTAGTTTGGATTAATAAAAGCTCGTCAAATTGCATTGGCCTAGGATAAACTAGAAGGTTGGCGCAGAAGCGGTCTTTGGGATCAATAAAATCACGCCAAAATGAATTGGCCTAGGATAAACTAGTTCAGACCAATGAATAGCAGGCAAAACTAGTTTATCCTATGGACGTTAGGATAAACTAGTTTGGCCTAGGAAAAACTAGTTTATCCTATGCGCGTTAGGATAAACTAGTTTGGCCTAAAATCGGTTTGGCCGGTAACATATATAATCCAATATTTCCTCCAATTTCCATGGCAGTAGGGGTAATATTTAATCAATTTAGCTGGATGTAACAAAGAACATCAGATTAATCAGAACATAAGGAAAAAAAAAAGTTATGGTACTATATGAAAAATGTATTTCTGATTTTTTTTCATCATTTTTCCTGTTAAGTCTTTCTTAAAACTATATATAATCTTGAAAAAAATCAAAAAATCATGCATTTTAGGGTTAATATTTACAAGTCAAGCTACTCTTTACAAGACAACGAGTTTTTAATGCAAAAGGCAGTAAGGGCACAGTTGTTTAGACTGAAGAGTAATTTTTTAAACAAAAGGACGGATGGTACGAAATGCCTTTCTGAAGCAGTCTGGGAGAAACTCTGAACACCATTACAATTATAATTTGATTTTAAAGATATTTATAGTTACATTTGTTTTTGAAGTCTCTTCCATTTGTTTTTAAAGTTTCTTCCCGTTGTTTTTTAAGTTTCTTCCCGTTGTTTTTTAAGTTTCTTCCCGTTGTTTTTTAAGTTTCTTCCCGTTGTTTTTTAAGTTTCTTCCCGTTGTTTTTTAAGTTTCTTCCCGTTGTTTTTTAAGTTTCTTCCCGTTGTTTTTTAAGTTTCTTCCCGTTGTTTTTTAAGTTTCTTCCCGTTGTTTTTTAAGTTTCTTCCCGTTGTTTTTTAAGTTTCTTCCCGTTGTTTTTTAAGTTTCTTCCCGTTGTTTTTTAAGTTTCTTCCCGTTGTTTTTTAAGTTTCTTCCCGTTGTTTTTTAAGTTTCTTCCCGTTGTTTTTTTAAGTTTCTTCCCGTTGTTTTTTAAGTTTCTTCCCGTTGTTTTTTAAGTTTCTTCCCGTTGTTTTTTAAGTTTCTTCCCGTTGTTTTTTAAGTTTCTTCCCGTTGTTTTTTAAGTTTCTTCCCGTTGTTTTTTAAGTTTCTTCCCGTTGTTTTTTAAGTTTCTTCCCGTTGTTTTTTAAGTTTCTTCCCGTTGTTTTTTAAGTTTCTTCCCGTTGTTTTTTAAGTTTCTTCCCGTTGTTTTTTAAGTTTCTTCCCGTTGTTTTTTAAGTTTCTTCCCGTTGTTTTTTAAGTTTCTTCCCGTTGTTTTTTAAGTTTCTTCCAGTTGTTTTTTAAGTTTCTTCCAGTTGTTTTTTAAGTTTCTTCCAGTTGTAGTTGAAGTCTCTTCTAATTTTCCCCTTCTTGATTAGTTTCCAGATAAATTAAATGGATCCTGGAAGAGATTTTTAAAAAATGATATACTATAAACGAAGTTAATGAAAATTAATTGCATTGAAATATTTATAAAGGCAGTCAATTCCAATATACACTTTGAACAAGTAAGATGTACTTCTCAAGACTTACTTTCACTTTCTGTATAATGTTTTTCCTAGCTTTCCTTTCAAATTGTAGTTATCATGCATAAAGAGATTTCCAGGCTGGTAAGATGAAGAAGGAAATGTTTAAAAACTGAAATATCCACATGTCCAGAAGAGTCTTAGCCACTAATTAGGTCAATCTTCAAATACCAGGATTCACCGGCAAAAGAAAACGAAGGACTGTAGCTTGGAATTGTAAACACTAGATCACTCTTCGACATAATGGGAATTGGGACATACGCTTGTTTTTTTCAAAAAGATTGCTTGTTCAAAAGATTATGTTGCAATAGGCTATCTGAAAAGAAGAAACAATACAATCTGAATTATTTTATTTTGACTTCTTTGTTTTTTGGAAGCCACAGAAAATTGAAACTAACAAAAAAACAGAGTTAGCTATATGGATAAAACTTGACACGCCCGGGCAGACTGTCCTTGAAACAGTGGAGTGGACTTCATAAAAAAGGACTGAATAATATTTATTTAGGCACAGATGTCTTATACGCACCATGTTGGGATTTTTTTCTGGCACCAATTTGGCGATAACTTTGTTTTCGAATATGAGTTACATATATATTTTTAAAAAGGGAATAACAATATTTTATTAATAACTATAGAACATAACAATTTATATAATTTTAAAAAAGAAAAAAAAATTTGTTAATAAATAAACAACAATGTTCGGGTTACCACATCAAGCAAAAGTGCCAGTTAAGTACCCGGGTGCGTATATGACATTGGCGTCAGATATAAATTACGCTAACATGGTGCATATGACATCCGTGCCTTTATTTATACAAAAAAAATTAAAAAAAAAATTTAAATGAGAGCTAAAACTTCAAAAGTATAACAGTTACATTTAAAAAATGAAACGGTCAGGGAAAATTATGGTACTACTAGATTATCATGCCGACCAATTTCGCCAAATTATACAAATTGCCAAACTATTTGCATATTATACAAATCGGCGTAATTTTCATTTTAAATATACTGCTTAAAACAATTAAAGGATATTTGAAGTTTTATATAAAATAAAGATATAAACGAAATTTTTTTGCCGAAAATAGAAGAAGAGAATCACAAATGCAAATTTTTCTGGTTTTCAAACTGTGGAGTATGCAAATTCGGAGTTCGACGTCAAAAACCCTGACCATTCAGCGGCATCGAATGAAATTTGATTTTCAACTGGATAAAAGAGGAAGGATAAAAGAGGCTCTAGGAAGACGAGTTTCTGGCCGCCAACAACCCCCCCAAACTCTCCAAGAACTGGAAAGAGCTCTTCTGGAAGAGTGGGGCAGAATACCTCAACTCGTCATTAATAGCCTCATTGAGTCCATGCCTCAAAGGTGTTCAACGTTGCTGGCCGCCCGTGGAAACCATACCCCCTACCGAAAATGATTTTCTTTGAAGAAAACACCTTTTCTTATTCTTTTTTTCTCATATGCACAAATTGTGTTTTTTTCCTTTAGTACACAAATGCGCAATAAAATGCATTTTTTTCTGCCTAACATGTGTAATTTATTCTCATATAACCTACTATGTCTGTCGACCATGTATCAATCAGCTAAACAGTTTACCAGATACAAAATCCACCTAAAACTGCAATATCCTTTAATTGTTTTGAGCAGTGTAACAAAAGAACAAATAAATAAGTGAAACATTAGTTGAACCAGGCATGAGATTGCAAACAGACGAAAAAAAAAAGGAAAAGTGCACGAAACGGGAAAAAGAAATTTAAAATAATGCACGTATCAGACAATCAAATGTTTTATTTGCAATAAAATCGTCAATATTTTTATTCAAATCCAACTTTATTATGGGGGGAGGAGGGAAATCAAATTAATAATTTACGCAAATACTGTAAGTAATTCTAAAATTAAAGTTTCTGTTTTAAGTTTATTCTGTTCCAATGTTTTACATGGCAATCCTTAAACTTCAATTTGACAACTAGCTAACATGCTTTCACTCAAAATACATGCAGCTCATGTTTAACCTACCACTCATCTGCAAGATCTGGTAAAAACATCAATGTTGCAGCATATTTTTCATGATTTGTTGAAATTCGTGCTTTTTTCCCCCACACCCCTTTAACACTATTTGCTTTTTTCACGATTTTTGCATTTCCCCCGCAATGTTTAAACGAAATTTGCGTTTTTTCGGCGATTTTTTTCACAAAATTCCCGATTTTTTGCCAATATTTTCATGAAATCCCCGATTTTTCGGCAATTTTTTTTTTTTTTTTTTTTTTTTTTTGGCGTTTCTCCCACAATTTTTGACGAAATTCCAGTTTCTTCCGCGATCTTTTGACGAAATTCCAGTTCCTTCCGCGATCTTTTGACGAAATTCCCGTTTCTCCGTGATCCTTTGACCAAAATTTGGGTTTTTTCTGCGCTCATGACGAAATTAGACTTTCTTACACGATCTTTTGACGAAAATCCAGCCTCTTTTGCAATCTTTTGACAAAATTCCAGTTCTTTTCACGATCTTTTAACAAAATTCCCGTTTTTTCCATGATCTTTTCTGAGAATAGGCGTTTATCCCGAAATCTTATGACTAAATTCGGGGTTTTTTTTTTTTGCGATCCTTTGACAGAATTCGCGATTGTTTCACAGATTTCGCGTTTTTTCAGCGATCCTTTGACGGAATTCATGTTTTGTACACGATCCTTTGACAGAATTCGCGTTTTCCCCCCAATCCTTTGACAGAATTTGCGTTTTTTCCGATATTTAGATGAACTTAGTGTTTTTCACAATCCTTTGACAGAATTCGCGTGTTTTCTTGATTATTTGACAAAGTTCGCGATCTTTTGGCAAAATTCGCATTTTTCTCTGGGATTCTTTGACAAAATTCGTACTTTTTCAGTGATCCTTTAACGAAAGTTGCTATTTTCCCTCAACCCTTTGACAAAATCAGCATTTTTTTTCGCGATTCTATGACAAAATTTGCAGGTGTTTTCTGCGATCCTTTGATGAAATTGTGTTTTTCCCGCAATCCTTTGACAAAATTGCGTTTTTACGCAATCTTTTGCGAAATTAGCTATTTTCTTCCGCGAACGATTGACGGAATTGTATATTCGGCGATCACTTGTCGAAATTTGTGATATTTTTTATGTCTGAATTTTTGGTGCGACATCCCATTTTTTTTCTAATTTCGAAACAAATCATCAATGCGAAAAACGGCAAAAAATCGGAAAACGCAGTAAACGACAAAAAAGCAGAAAATCGTGGATCTGCAGAAGAATCTCATGCCTGGGTTGAACCTAAATGGCATATCGGTATAAGATCAAGGCTTGATATGTGGCAAATTAAGATTTGTGAAATGCTAATGCGATGCATTTTATAAAACGGTTACAAAGCCTATTTTGGCGATCACTTATGCTATGTGTTTGACGGAAATAAGCCCGATTTACTTTGGATTAAAATAAAGAACTTTTAAACAATAGCCGATGAGATGTGTTTCATTCGGGTGTTGCTATTGAACAATTAAAAAATAATCGAGATTTCTGTGCCACGTACAATAGCATAATATATAAATAGGAAATTTACCGACAGATTTTGTAATGAGCATTTCAAATTCAAAATGAGTGTTACTGATGACAAATCAGGGTTCATATTCATTTTTGAATCCCCCGATGTATTTTCTGGGAACCATAATTTTTCCATGTCAACAATTAACGACATATTTTAAACCAGTATCATGACAACCCCTCCCCCATCCCTTTTCAAAATAATAATAATACAAACAAGGTACTCAAAAGTTTATACAGCTCCTATATAAACAATATGAACAGAATTTTAAGGAAAAACATTAATTTGCATAACTTGTGGGTCTGTCCTTAAAAACTTCGTAGATTGCTGTAAGAATTTAATTTCCACTTTGTGATTTTATTACCTCTTTGAAAAGCATTATGAATAATATCAAGGCTAAACATGTCAATATCAATTTTAAAATGTCCTTTATTTTTCTGAAGTCTCTCTAACAGTTTTCAAACCTCACAATGTTTAGAAGGCATGTCTAGTGACTGAATGGATGGATGTTGCCAGACATTAGAGCACATGAATAGCAGCAATTGTCTTCAATTTCCCAGAGTAGCCAATCATTTTGTCAGGTTTTCCAAGGTTTGGGAAAATTTTTGCATTATCCCTTGACTTTTTAGGACCAAAATTTATCCCCGATTTTTCCCTGAATCTCATCATCCCCTGATGAGTATGAACCCTGCATATGTCTCAAATTCTTTTCAAACGCCCATGTAAACTGAACAAGGTTTAGTTTAAGCTGTAAATATTTCTAAATACTTTTCAACAGCCCATATAAACTGAACAAAGTTTAATTTAAGCTTTAAGTATTTCTAAATACTTTTCAACAGCTCATATAAACTAAACGAGGTTTGATTTAAGCTGTAAATATTTTCAGATGTGCCAACTTTTAACCGAAGCCGTCAGTAATCAGCCTAACCTGCCCATGGCTCGTCCTATACACTTACCAAAATGTTAACATACAAAGTAACATAACATAATCAAAATTGAAAAAATGCAATTATAGATAATTATTAGTCTAATAATTAAAAATAATTTTAAATAATAAAGCAATAAATTAAACATATTTGAAATTTAAGAAACAATAATTGAAACTGAGAAACTCTTTCACTCACCTCCAATCAAAATTCAACATATAACAAAATTTCTTAACTTACCATAAAAATACCGATTTGTACATGAATGCTTTTTAATAATTAAAAACACACAATATGACAATAAAAATAAATTTCTTTCCAAAATATTTTTATTAAGACTAACTTTCACTACCCATAAGAGCTAACTTAGTAGCATTTTTAACTGATGTTAATTGTTATTTAGTGGAAGTATTTTGGAAGCATGCTGCCTTAGAAGACAATGATTTTACTTTTTCTATCAACAAAGCATTTAGGGTGTTAATACTCAAACTAGGCCTAAACTCAGTTTGGTTTTTACGAATAGAAAATACTCTTTCAGTAACAGCCTTACTGTGTGGGATGGTTAATACCAGGGGGTAGTACTGGTCCAGGGGATATTTCAGGACACATTTATCTGAATTTTTTATTATTTTCGTAATTTTTGTAGAGACGTCCGTAGTACCGTAATCTAAAGTTAAAATGTAGAGCGATTCCGCAGAATCCATAATGGTTGGCAGCTTTCTAAATACCTTTCAACAGCCCATATAAACTGAACAAGGTTTAGTTTAAGCTGTAAATATTTCTATTTACTTTAAATTATAAACTGACACTTTTTTCCATGGTATATGTTATGAATGATGACAATCAATGCTATTAGTCATGAATAGATGTTACAATTTGGCAAGTTCAATCTGCAGGGAACGGAACGTGCTAACCATTCGGCACCTTCCAAATGCAAAATTTCATTTTTTTTTTTTTTTATGTTTCAAATAAAATTAAAAGGAAAGTAAATTGCTATGATATGGTGCACTTTACAAGTAATTTTTGTACTCATTAAAATTTAAGTTTTGTATTACATATAAAAAAAAAACATTATGGAGATTTTGTCTAACCCTAAATCTGCTCAAACCCAAAACATTATTTCCATCCAAAATTACCATAATAGTTTTCATCAATATATAAAGAATAGTATTAGGCGTAATAATCTTGAAACAGAGTTGCCTGAATTTAAACAAATCTGGCTTAAGCTGTGTTTTTCCTCCTAGAAATTTATTGCTATTCATTTACCCCCCCCCCCAAACAAAAAACCCCCAATTTCTGAAATCTACAGCAAATTTTCTGGAGGTTATACAGCAGGGGGGGATGTAGAGATTCCTGCAACGTTGGGTGTTTGGTTCAGGTTAAAGTGTATTTTCAAAGTTTTATTATTTCAGATAAAAAACTATACCAAAAATAAGCAGATGTTTGCAAATGTGTTGTTTTCTAAAGGGACCGCTGTGTTTCTTACACAACCCTTTGATGAAATTTGCGTTTTTATAATGAATCTGACGAAATGTGGGTTTTTTTTTCCTTCCAACACTGACAAAAATCAGCTTTTTTTTAGGAGGTAGAAGGGGGGGGGGGGACCTGCTGATGAAATTACAGGGTGTCTACAGAAATTCTAAAAAAAAGTTCCCTGATTTTTCCATGATTTCCCTGATTATTTTTATCAGACTTCCCTGATTTCCATTAACAATACACATACGGTATTTTTCATGTATGCCGATTCCTAGTATAACACTTATCCAACTTGCTAATACCTCATTTGGGAGTAAAAACAAGAGAAAAACATAAAAATTGCCTAATATTCATTAAGTATTGGTTGACAGTTTTATCAATCCGAACTCAACTAACTTCATAGCGTCCAACAACATATCGAAGCCAATGAATATAGGGTGACCAGAAAGTTTCCTCATTTTCTGAAAAATATTCAATTCTAAGACTTATCTAAATCTGACGGGATAAGTAATTGGATTAAGCTGGGCACCTGGTCAGGTTATGCTAGTGTATCATTTAAAATTTAAAAAAATGTGTAAATTGCCTTCAATATAAGTGCTATGTACAGAAAATCAGGACATCTGATCACCTTAATTTACGTTAAATATCAAAAACTCATGCCATGCGCATATTTAAAAAAATATTGGGAAAGATTAATCAGCATGTGAAAAAATATGGTACATAAAATCGACGAATCAGTCTTGTTGGCAAGGTGAAAATGCAAATATTTCGCAATATAGACAAATTTTCCTGATTTTCCAGTATTTTTACAAAGTTCCCTGACATTCCCTGATTTTTCCAGCGTGATAAACCTCCCTGATTTTTCCACGATTCCCTGATTCTGTAGACACCCTGAATTAGTGTTTTTTCTGTGATCCTTTGACAAATTAGCGTTTTTTCCCCTCCAATCCTTCGATAAAATTTGTGTTTTTCTGTGACCCTTTGACGAAATTTGGAATGTGTTTTTTTCTTTTTTTTTTGCGATTCTCTGATGAAAACATTTTTCTGCGATCCTTTAATGGAATTTACATTTTTAATGTGATCCTCTGACAAAATTTGCATTTTTACTATGACCTTTTAATGGAATTTGCATTTTTACCGTGACCCTTTGACGAAATTTGCATTTTTACCGTGACCCTTTGACGAAATTTGCATTTTTACCGTGACCCTTTGACGAAATTTGCATTTTTACCGTGACCATTTGAAAAAATTTGCATTTTTACCGTGACCATTTGAAAAAATTTGCATTTTTACCGTGACCAATTGACGAAATTTGCATTTTTACCGTGACCCTTTGACGAAATTTGCATTTTTACCGTGACCCTTTGACGAAATTTGCATTTTTACCGTGACCCTTTGACGAAATTTGCATTTTTACTATGACCCATTAATGAAATTTGCATGTTTCCTGAGGCCTTTTGTTGGAACATGTATTTTTACTATGGTTCTTTAACAGAATACATGTTTTTTCCCCACAATCCTTTGACAAAATTACGTTTTTTTCCCCTAATCATTTGATGAAATTCACATTTTTTTTCCACGACCTTTTGACGGAATAAGTATTTTCTTCACGACCCTTTGACAAAATATGCGGGGGGGTTTTTTGTGACCCTATACTTGTTTTTCCCCCCAACTCTTTGATGGAATACATTTTTTTTCGTGATTTTTTGATGGAATACATGTTTTTTCGCGACCTTTTGATAGAATACATGTTTTTTCGTGACCCTTTGATGGAATACATGTTTTTTCATGACCCTTTGATGGAATAAGCTTTTTCCCCCGACCCTTTGACAGAATAAATGTTTTTTCGCGACCCTTTGACCAAATTTGTGCTTTTTCCATGATCCTTTAATGAAATTTGCGTTTCGTCTATGGTCTTTAACAAAATTTCCATTATTCCCCACTACCCTTTAACGAAGAAGACAAATTGTGTTTGCATAAAAAATAAACTGAAAATTACAAAGGTATGCGATTTTGATGAAATTATAGTAGAACACCTTTATAAGAAAATGACTTATAAATAACAAAATCCCACTGATCGAGAGAAGTGAGTAAAATTTTGGTGAGCTTGCCATTATTGCCAAGCTAATTCATCCAGGAAGTTCTGTAGTGGGTTGCTATAGATTGGACAATAACTTTTAATTTAAGCATATGCCCTGTATTCACATTCCATGCTCAAAACTAATGTGGAAGACCTGTAGCAAAATTTTTAAGCCTTTTGAGACAAGCCTCATTCATAGCAAAACTTTTCTGCAACATGATATGTTTTAACAGTGCATTGATTTAAATCACACAGTTAACATTTTCTGAATTTTTTCATTACCAATGTCTATACTCAAAGTCAAAATAATCTTGAAAAGAGTACATTTTATTTAAATCAAAGCAAATCGGACATGACTTTCTTTTATTCTGAAAATTTATGAATGAAATAAATGGGTCATTCCATGTCACTTCATCCAGACCATGTCACCCACCGTCACAGATTTCTATGAAATTTTAAACACATAAACAATGTCTAAAGATATGCTGTTACACGAAATTTCAGTTTAAAATAATAATTTTTTCATGAGTTACAAGCATTTAAAAATACCCCTCTCACTCAATTTTTTGCAGAAAATGATCTTCCGTTAAACATGTAATGTTGGATAAAAATGTTCATTTTTCTAAATATTATTAATAAAATTAGCTATATATTTTTTTAGAGATTCTTAATAATGTATTTTATTAAAAGAATGGTTTATAAAACTTTTTGGAACTCTAATATTGTTTTTAAAAAATATTTTATCTAAGGACTTAAGAAAAATATGAAAATATGTAATTCATTTTTTTTTTTTTACATGTGCTACCCATTTGATTTGGCTGATTTTTTTTTATATCTATAGTTTAAAAGGAAACCATTTAATAATAAAAAAATTAGAAAGGTGTTTTTTTAAATTCTTGAGAAAAAAATTTTTTTGTTAATTTTACAGAATATTAAACAGTATTGTTAAAGTTCAAAATTCTTAAAAAATACGTGTAATAATAAACAAATATTATAATTAAACTATAATTTTGTTTCGAAAAACCTTTTTTAATGTTATTTAAATAAATTAAGTATAAAATTCATATTTCTGTTCCTGAAAATTAACGACACAGATGTCATATACACCCTATATTGGTGCGATTTTTTTCCGACGCCAAAGTCATATACGCAACAGGTACTTAACTGGTGCCAAAGTGTCATTATTTTGCTTGATATGGTAACCCGGATGTTGTTGTTTATGCTGTTGATGTTTTCGCCAAATTGGCATAGGAAAAAAATCGCGCCAATTTGACATCTGTGCCAAATTAACTTCCGCTATGTATTCAAATAAAATTCCCATTATACTAACTCAAAAACAACCAGTAAGTATAAACTGATTTATAAAGCTATATTCATTCAAACAATCTAAGCTTTGCATCTTCTTTAAAAAATGTGGAAATAAATTTTGTTTCACCTATAGTCTTCAAAATGAAATAAAAATAAAGTAATAAAAACTTAAATAATCACTGGTATATTGAGATTATTCAGAGCATAGATTATGATGAAAAAGATGCAAATATAAAGTTTATGCATCCCAATGGACCTTCCACTTCATTTTGCTGGCCAAATGATTATTGCAATGTGCCTTTCAACCATATATTATGTAGCATTGAATTGACTATTGCAACAGGACGGCCATATGCTCTTTCAAAAGAATCTACTGAAACAATCAATCGTAAGTGGAGCATTTATAAAAAGCAATATCTAGTGAAATAATGTTGAATTTCCATTTCCTATTTCCATTTAAATTTATCATAAACACCTTTAACCATTCAATTATAAAAAAGTGCAAATCTGGCACAGAAATAAATCTAATATTTGAAATTGGTTAAAACTTGAAAAACTTCTGTCTCATATATGTAGTAAATTTTGTATGTATATATTATATCAGTAACAAAGAAAAAAAAGTATGATTTTATTACAGGATATAGAACTTAGAATTTTATGTAACATATTGTTAAATTATACACAAAATTTATCAAAATAAATCTTTATTCGTTTGCTTTTTTAATAACTTCATTATTTTTACCTTGAATTGCTACTAATTCTACTTAATTTATAATAATTTTATTTCTGTTTATGAAGTTAAAAGACTTGATGTTTGTTTTAAAAGTCAATCTTTTTATAATATATATTAATAATTGAAAACTATTTTGGCAAAAACTGTCAAGTCCACCCCTCCTCCCCCCCCCCCCAAAAAAAAAATTAAATCTAGCATTAGTTAGAAAAATATGGCACTTATGTTTATTTTGGCAGGATATTGAAGAATCTATCTAAATATGTATCTCATGAATCTTTGGAATGTAAGGGGAGGGGCGTCCAGAATTTACGAGTTGATTGAATATTAATAAAGTTCTCAAGTTTTTCAAAAAATGCCTCTTTATTTATTTATTATTATTATTTTTTTTTTCTTGAGAAAAGATTGACTAATAAATAGCTCATAAAAAAATATTTAACAAAATAAAATGGGTGGTACATCTAAAAATATTTTTAAATTCATACATGAAGTGTCAATTTTATATGAATATTCAAAAATTTTTTTCTCAAGTTTTTCAAAAAACACCTCTTTAATTTTTTTATTGAGAAAAGATTGACTAATAAAGAGCTCATAAAAAATATTTAGCAAAATAAAATGGGTAGCACATCTAAAAAAATTTTTGTGAAATTCATATGAAATGTCAATTTTATATGGGTATTCAAAAGTTCAAAAATTTAAAAAATATATTTGTTGTAAAAAGAAAATAAAAATTGGTATTACTTTATAAAATAAATAATATAAAGAAAGTTCCGCCAAAAAATTTAACCATTTTAATTATTTGGTAAAGAGTTGTGAAGTTTTTTGTAGAACCATACAGAAAATCAACACTTTAAAAATGTCCATAGAAAAAGAAAAGTGTCACATGTTCAGAATTTGAAATATTTTAATTGGATTCAATTAAAATTTCATGTGGTAGCATCTTATATATGTATGTTTTCATGTTCCAAGTTTCGTCAAAATCTGAGATGGTGGGTGACATTTTGTAAAATTGCTGGATGATTTGACATGGAATGACCCAAATGCTAAAATTCATATTCAGTTTTATTCTGTAATACATAGCCATAATTAAGTATTGCTGAGTGACTTAATGGGACCAAACGTTTAATATTGACTGTCCCACAGCTACTGACTTACAATTTTTTTTTTTTTGCAACTAAATGACATAAATTGTAATTCCCCCAAGATAAATTGGTGAAATATAGAACTTTTTTCATAACAACCAACTGATGAAGTTTCCAATTTTCCCTCCACAACCAATTGGCAAAAATTGCATTCCGCCCACCCCCACCTCTCGACCAATAGCTAATTTCACAACTTTATGTCTCAATTACTTTCTTCAACTAATTGGTAAAACAACTAATTAATAAAATTATTATTGGTATTATTTTAAATATGACTGGTTGACATGAAAATAAATTTTTTTAGGGGGGGGGGGCTATTTAATCTTGAAATACTTATTTTTTAGAATTCTGAAAAGACAAAAGACTCAAATTTGGTGAAATATAAAACATATACAGATATATTTATCTGTGGATCTAATTTTTGTTAATTTTTTAATAAAATAAGATTACTGGTTGAGAACTTACTCAAAATTTTTATTTTTTTATTTGGAGGAGTGGGGGGGGGGGGGGGGAGACTTACTACCATATTTGATCCAACAATCTGGAGATGTTGGCATCTATGATTACATATGAGAAGCTGTGCAATCTATAAACAAACCTTTACTTATCAGATTCGAAAATGGGGTTAGAAATTTTGTCACAATAAAAAATATTTTTAAACTAAGGATACAAAATCAGAATATTATTATAAATTTCAAATAAGCTTAATGAGATACCTTTTGTGCATTCAACTTTCCGCTCATGGTCATACCAGTTCTGTAAGAGAATGATATCTGAACATCCTGGATATTTTTTTGGTCCTTGCATGCCCTTCCTTTGGCGGGATCGATATAACTTCAGGATTTACAGAATTTTACAGTAAGAACACTTTGCTGTTCAAGTATAAACTGAAATAAACATGATTCATTTTATTAATACTTTGTAGTTTTATTTAATTCAATTATGTACATGAAATTATTATTTAATCCCATTTTTTGTGTATTAATCCAAAGTCACACACTTAATTTATTCACAAGGTTATATTTTATTTTGCATGAGTAACACTAATGATTAATGCACAAGGGAATTGGTAAATTGCAAATTAAAAAAATTCTATACATAGCAAAAAAAAGATTTTACAGTCACTTTGCTAGCATAGTCACCTGAACTAAGTATAATATTGTTAAAATAGTAAATTCCTATAAAAAAATAACTAATGCTGTCTATTTAATGCTAAAGCTGGTCAAAATTGTTCCATTAAAAAAGTTTTATAGGAGCAAAAACTATACATAGGAATTTAATCTTTCTTTTCTAAAGACAGACATTAGAATCTCCCAGTGTGCAGACAGTATTATTATTTTTATTAATTCAACTCATTTTTTGAGGGTTTATTTTCATTTTAAATTCAAATTTTCAGACATTTACGACATTTTTTACATATTTTAGAAAAGGTTATTTTAAATTGCTGCCAATTGTAAAAACAGTGCAAAGAATAATACTTCCTTTAAATTAAAAACCTTTCAAATTAGAATTTAAGGATTATGTATTAAAAGCAGGAAAATATTGAAAATTACATCATAATAAAGGCATATTTACATGTGAATTTCTTGGTTCCTTTGGAAATTCGTTTAAGGAATCAAGAAATTTGTAACTTACAGTAAGTAAACATAGTAAGTTTCTGTAACACTTGAATAAAATATGGTTAACTCAAGTATCACTATATAAGTTATGATGGCAATCTTATAGATCTGTAAGAGCATACTTAATTTCTCAACCAAACTCTTTATGACTAAGGTAGATTTATTTATTTATTTTGTCTATCAACACTACTCAGGCATCACCACTGCCACAATTTCTTCATGATTCAGACCACTAGGTACACTATATCCAGTCGAAATTGAATAATATTTTACCTGCAGTTCCACCTTTTTAAATATTAAAAAAAAATTAATTCTGTCACAGGACGGAAAACTATTACCCATTATTACCCCAGAAGCAGAATTTTCTGTGTCAGTCTGCAGCATACTAAAATTTATCTGTGATACAACAGTACTAGACTAAGCCTACTAGAACTACAATATCCCATAAAACAAGAAAAATTTGCCTTTATAAAGAAAATATAATAAAGTTATGAAACACATAACATAAATCTAGACCCTTAAAGTAAATTTCAGTTTTTTTTTTTAAGGCCAGCCTTTCTTTTTAAGCTGGTGAATTAATCTGCAAGGTTTAAAATAATCTGCATCGCCCGCTGCCGTGCTGGACAGTTTCTGCTACTGGGATTATTACTATCACACACACACTACATGGCCATTAATAACCGGACACTTAATTTTATATATTTTGTCAAATATGTCAAGTATGTCATTTTTCTGGTACTTCAGGTTTATGAAGAGTGTTCGACTTCATATTTATTAGGGATGCACCGAATATTCGGCATCTATTCGGTATTCGGCCATACTGCCAAATATTTGGTTAGGCCGAATATCAAACTATTTGGTTTGGTCAAATATCAAAATATTCGGACAGGCCAAACACTTAAAAGATCTTTAAAAAAAAAGAAACTTTAAAATAACTACTATTTTTAACTGTCAATTAATAAAGATATTTAATAATTAGAAATAGAATTATATTTAAATAAAAGAAAGCTCACACAAGAAAAGTCATCAATAATGATGATTTTAGTCCCTTCCCGACAAAAAACAGTATATGACTGCAGAATTTTCATCCAATTCCTTCAAAATTTCACTTTCATTTTTAAATATTTGTTTAAGAATGTAACAAAATTTTACTCATATCTTTTAATTCAGAGAGGAATCCATGAAATTTAAAATTTTATCAATTAAAGAAGCATTAAATCTATCCTCTTCTTGAATAACAATTCAAAGCATAATTTTTTTTAATTTAGAATTTACTTGTAAAAAGATCTTGTTTATCAATATGAAAGTATGTGTGGTAAATATGTAAAATTGTTTCATAAATTTAACTTATTAATACTTTCAAATTCCAAAATTCAAAAGTAATCGATAGTCACTATTTGGCTAGCCGAATATTCGGTATTCGGTTTACCTGTTCGTCGAATATTCAGCATTCGGCCAAAATCACTATTCGGTGCATCCCTAATATTTATCAACTGAGATTTGATCAGGACAATTAGGGGGCCCAACAAAAAATCAAACAAAAATAATGTCTGGGTTCACCCTGTAAAATAAAATGAACAAAATGACCTATCGCTATAGCTTATAAATGTATGGATATTGTGCAATATATGTATTCATTTGTGGAAGAATAGAACACATAATCATGGAGATAATTTTTTTTTTTTTATAATTCAAAAAATTCTTTCACTGTTTTGTTTATATCATTAAGTATGTATCTAGGACCAACTGTTGCGAAAATAAAGTTCGGTCAGGTTATATGTGGACACACTGTACATTTATAATATCTTTGAATCAAAATTTATCTTGCAAGTTCAAATAACAATTTTAACCAAAATTCTAAATGAAGATTGGATGTAATAATATTATACATTAATCATTATACTAAAACACATTGAAGTAAAGCTAATTAGCATACAGAACCTACTAGGAAATCTCAAAACATTGATGACCTTAAAAATTTTTAATAAATTGATACCAAATAAAATTGACATAAAAAGGAAATAATCACAAATGGAACAATATGCAGTAGAAAAATGTAATGAAGGGAAATGATGACAAACATAGCAACATGTAGTATTTAATCTTTAATTAGCAAGAATACCACACATTAACACATGTCTAATATTAGAATTAAGGATTGATCAAAACCGAATTTCGGTAATCTTTCTAGTCTCAGTTGAAAACGAAAATGTCCATAACTTTTTTTCGATTACTACTTGTAAAAATTTACCGAATTATTAATTATACGTGTGACCCAAGTTGGCTCATTGTGCCTCTGACGAAAACTTTTTATTTTCCTATAAAAATGCAATTAATTCATCAACGACACAGAATGATTTTTCCAACTATATGAATTTCATCAAATTAAAAAATGTCTTGGGTACACATACACTGATTTATCATTGATAACGATTTTTGTAAATTAACATCTGTTATACTAGAATTTCCTCAGAGTATTCAAAACACTACTGTGGTTTCAAACAAAAATTTTGCATCACTGTTACGTATGTAGCTTTTAATGAGCACATGAAAAGTGTCTTTTAGTCATAGGTTTAGTCATATATGCATTGCTTACTTTATAATTTGCACTCGCATCTTGAGTCAGTCTTGACTGATAATTAAGAGTGTAAACAATGAAATTCACAGCAATAAATAGTGTCTCATTTGAGCCAATACAGCTCAAAGTAATGTTGAATTTTACCAAAGGAAGAAATAAGAATACAGGCTTAATTTTTGCCAAAAACGAATTTTCACCGAAACTCAGATTTTGGGCCTAAGACAAATTTTAGGTTGATCACTAATTAGAATATGAAAGTTAAAAATGAAATTTCCATACCATGTTATTTGACCCAGTTTGTTCTGTGTTGGCGAAACAAAGCAATTCTTCAAAATTTCTTCAGGCAGCGACTTTGTATTTCCGATGGCATTAGGTGATTCCTTATCTGAGAAATAAACATAAAGAAGATACATGATGAGAGTAGCACACATATGAGAGATGAATCACTCCCTTAGAAATGAAAAAGATTACAGTAACTTATGTCATTAAAATAATTTTAACAAAATGCAAATTATACTTTTCTTTCAGATACCCAAACCAAATACTGATTTTAACTGAAATTGGTGGTATGAACATATTACAAACAGGTACTTATGTATTAACCACATGTCAACATTTAATTCCTACATACATGCTCTCATACGAGTGTGTTTATGTATTCATGGATGTATGTTTTCATGTATATAAGTATGTTTTAATTATTTATTAATTTGTATATATGTCTGGTCTGGTACACAATGTTCCAAAATTATATTTACAGCCAATGGATATATTATAGTGAATGTGACTTTAGCTCCTTTAATGGCAAGTACATTTGTTTTAAAGTAAGTAGTTGATGGCACCACTCATGTTTGACGCCAATTTTTGTCTTGTAACACAAATAAGGAAGATTAACTGCAATAATGCGAAAAATTATAAATAATCTGCAGAAAAGAAATCAGAATATTATAACGTTTTAACATTTTCTGCAAGAAATAGTATTTGTTGATAATAAAGAGCTTTAAATTTCACTAATGGCAAGCAGTACCAATAAGTGTAGGGGTTTTTATCCAGAAAATTTCTTCATAGGATCTCGTTTTGCAAAATTCTGAACTTATTTTATGAATATTTAGGAAAAATATAACCATAATTTTATGAATCAAATTATTAGATTCAGGTTCTTGTTAGACATATTTAACAAGGTCCTTTAAATATACATATTTATTTGTATAAATAGATGGCAAGTTTTGGGGCAACTTCAGCTTTTTTGTAATAGGTTTGGTTTTATCATTAAATGATTAAATTTGTGCAAGTAATATGTTATGAAAATAGCCTTAATATATTGCAGCACATGGGTGCAAGAAGTTCATTCAAGCTAACTTTTTTTAATACTAAGTAAAAACAAACGTAAATTAGTTAGAAGATATGTGTCTTGTGTTTGACTAAAAATTTAGCTTTTACAATAAACTAAATTAATTAAAAATTCTTGCTAATTAAGCTGCTATCATTCAATTATATAAAGAAGAATTTATTATTATCAGTCAAGAATCTCTGTCTTGAGATTGAAGGATGTTGCAAGGATGAAAACTAGTCAGAGGGTTGAAAATATTGACTTTACTGTACAAAAATTGGAAAATTAAGACTATTTTTTTTTTTTAATAAGATACCCTTTAAAATATTATGAAACAATTAATATTTAAACTTCATACAACTAAAAAGTTTATTCTGTAACGTAAACCTATTTATGAAAGGTTACATAAGACATTACAAAAATTATAACAACATCTAACAAAAAATATGTAGTGAAAGAATTTTATATACAGAAACGGTACAAGCTCAAGAAAAAAAAACAAGTTGAAATTTCGCATCTTTCCTCCTCCAAACCAGAAAGTTATAAGTATAACTGGACATGCAAATTTAAATATGTAAATTTTATAATTAAAAATGTACACTGTAAACAAACAAAAAAAAATGTTCAATATTATTAAAATAAAAATAAAAAATTGAAAGTGACTATTAAATTGAAAGTGACTAAAAGAAAATTATTTACACTTACTTGAAAACAGCAGAACAATACCTACATTAGAAATATTTCTGGAACTGGTAATACCAAAAAATTGAAAAAATACACATTAAACAACAACAAAAAAAAAATCTGAATTCCACAGAGACAACAAGAAAGTATATACCCATAACTTATGGTGATATAGTCATAAATGTCTACAATACATACTTCAGTTAAGTGGAATGGTCCAATTCAATGTCAAAGAAATGAGGGACGAACATTGCTTGCATAATGGAATTCTGAAAATTTAAACAGATGAAAGTTTAACAGAGGTATATAAACATTAAAAAGTCCAAAATTGTTTGTGGCACTTTTTTACTAACTCTTTGATCAATTAAAGTAAACAAAATCTGTTGACAAACAATTTAGCATCAATAAAACATGGGGGCAAAATTTTCCATACAAGCTAAGACTTAACTTTCCAAGTAACTAAATGGAAATAAACTAGAACATTTTTATGTTTTGCAATTATGGCTATGGGTGCAAGAAAACTAGAAACCCATCCAAGATTGAGAACTTTTTCAAGTATTAGATATAGCCAAATGGAAATAGGCTGGAAGATACCTATTACATGCATTATGGCTAAAAATTGATCTTTTACAATAAAAGAAAGTGATTACAAGTTTTGTTCGTAAAATTGCTATAATTCAAGTACATAAAGTAGAATTTATTATCAGTTATATTAATCTATTACATAAAATGTAAAGTATTTCATACCCACGACTTGTAACTTGAGTTTTATTTCATAGATTTTGAGGAGATTTTCATTGTTAGATAATTTTTTGGGAAAGATTGTTGCATATAACATATCATTCGATGTTGCTTAGTCATAGAATTATCTAGTTATAGAATTATCTAGATAGATTATTCTATAATCAAGTGAACCCGTTAATGAAAGATTAGATATTGTAAAAGATTCTACTAAATGGATTTCAATGATACTTGCACTCTTAGATAAAGTTTCATAGAATTTAACACATTGCTACATTTCATCCCTTTTGAAATCCTCCTGTAAATGATCAACTAAAACAATCCGAACTTGACAGCTCAAATTTTGTCTGGCAGATTAAATAATAGAAAAGCACAATGGTGTTTATATACAGCGTGTCTGTAAATTCATGGTTCACTTTTGATTGGTCACGGGAAAGAAACAAAGTAAGATAGAAATGTGAAATCTACTCTACTCCATATAAAAAGAATTCAAGTTTTGTAGAATGACATGTAAGAGTGTGAACGCAGGGGATGATGCAACATCATGAACTGCGCAGCAGCAGACCAGCCCATGCCCACGGCAGTCAAAATGTGGACGGTAGAGGAAACTTCAGTGTAGGGCAACAAATGGAGGCCATATCGAACTACACTGAATAGGTATGAGACTTGGAGTTCTTTTTTTTTTTATTTGGTGAAGATTTCACATTTCCATCTTGTTTCGTTGATTTCCCGCGAATGGTCAAAAGTGCACCATGACTTTGCAGATACACTGTAGTTTTCAGCAATATGGCAGGACATTCCAGGTAAAGGCCCATATTGCTTTAAAACACAAGGTCAATTTCATAGATATATATTATTTGACTCTAGGTTTATTTGGAGAAAATGATTAGCCTAGAGCAGGGTCGGCGAGCCTATGGCACACGTGCCAGAAGTGGCACGCAAAAAAACATTTTTGGCACGCCGATGATTGATGTTTTAAATCAAGATACAGTGACATTCATTACACAAAATTTACAGATACAGATGGGTTGAGATTGTTTACATTCGATATTGAAAAATTTAAATTGCAGCTTATTAAATTCCAATTAGTTGAATGTGGGCTGAAAATTTTATCAAACAAAGACAAGGTATGGAAAATATCTAAAAGATTATTAACAAATATAAGTAAAAATGCTGATGATAAAATTAGAGCAACTTGGAATTTAATTCCAGAGTTTTTTTAAAAGAAATTTGTATTTGCATTTAAAAAAAAATTCTTCCTGTCTACGACTGCGTGTAGTTATTTTCACAAGTGATAATATTAACCCATTACCTGCTGATGGTGCATTTTCGCACCATTAAAAACAAATTTAAATTAACTATCAAGATATCACTATTTTTTTATATAAAAAATTGTCTTGATTAATTACAAAAAGTTTGAACATTATATAAAGCGATGATTATCGTTTCATATTTGTAGTGGCAAACATAAAAAAGTTGAAGACGCCTATCTTACAGTTTCAGCAGTTAATGCGTTAAAACTCAAATATAAACCACTTGTCAGATAAAAACAGTTCAGCTTGCATTCTGTTAAAATAACTTAATATGAACCTCATATTTTCCTCCTCCAACATGCAACAATAAAAATTGCATTTAATGGAATTTATTTTTTTCATTATTGTTTTTTAAAATATATTTATTTCTATAAATATTACAATGTACTACTACATGTATGCAGGGTTCATACAGAATTGGGAAGAAAAAATCCAAGGAGTACCCAAATAATCCAAGGAGTCCAAAACATTTTAAAGATTTGCATTTTTGTTGTTGTTGTTTTTAAGTGCTGCATCGTTATGTGGTATGCACACTCCAATTTTTAATGCCCAATTTCGAGAGAAAAACATTTCAAAAACAAATTTTACTCAATTAGAATCTAATTGTTAGAGCTGAAATTGCACAGTGTTCACAATATATTGCTTATTGATTTCGTAAGTTTAAATACAAAATTGACAATCTACTTTTTTATGCACTGACCAATGGTCATGTCACAGGGATGATTCTGCGTAAAAATTTCTGAAATTCACAGCAAATCTCTTGAAAAATTACACTAGAGAGGGGGGGGGGGGGAAATCCACTCCCGACCCTAGCTATGCTTTTTCTCCATGGCTCTTTGATGAAATTCGCGTTTTTCCACGACCTTTTGATGAAATTTGTGGGGGTTTTCGCGATTCATTGACGAAATTTGCAGGGTTTTTCGCGATTCTTTAACGAAATTTGCGTTTTCCCCGCGATCCTTTGACGAAATTGGCGATTTTTCTGCAAACGAATGACAACATTTATTTTTTTTCGGCGACCAAATGTCCGAATTTTCGGATTGGTGACCGATTTTTTAAAATTTTCGGTAATGAATGCCTTACATTTTTGGAAAATTCAGACTAGAATCACCCCTAGGTATAAATAAAGATTAACGAAATTTGTGGGTTTTTACGCGATCTTTTAACGAACTTTGCAGGTTTTTACGGGCTCTTTTGACGAACTTTGCAGGTTTTTATGCGCTCTTTTGACGAAATTTGTGGGTTTTTCGCGATCTTTTGACGAAATTTGTGGGTTTTTCGCGATCTTTTGACGAAATTTGTGGGTTTTCGCGATCTTTTGACGAAATTTTAGGGTTTTCGCGATTCTTTGACGAAATTTGCGTTTTTTCGTGATTCTTTTAACGAAATTTGCATTTTCCACGTGATTTTTTGACGAAATTGGCGATTTTTCTGCAAACGATTGACAACATTTATTTTTTTCGGTGACCATATGTCCCAATTTTCGGATTGGTGACCGATTTTTTAAAGTTTTCGGAAATAAATGTCTTACATTTTCGGAAAATTTGGATGTTTGTGGGTTTTTACGCGCTCTTTTGACGAAATTTGTGGGTTTTTCGCGATCTTTTGACAAAATTTGTCGATTTTTCGCGATCTTTTGATGAAATTTGCGTTTTTTTCGCGATCTTTTGACGAAATTTGTGGAGTTTTTCGCGATCTTTTGATGAAATTTGCGGGGGTTTTCGCGATTCTTTAACGAAATTTGCGTTTTCCCCGCGATCCTTTGACGAAATTGGCGATTTTTCTGCAAACGAATGACAACATTTATTTTTTTTCGGCGACCAAATGTCCGAATTTTTGGATTGGTGACCGATTTTTTAAATTTTTCGGTAATGAATGCCTTACATTTTCGGAAAATTCAGACTAGAATCACTCCTAGGTATAAATAAAGATTAGTCAAACCACAAACACTTATGTATATCACATACATGATAAAGAAAATTTTAAAAGGCAAAAAAAAAGAACACTAAGTGCAACATACAAGAAAAAATATAACATGTTTTGAATTTATTCTTTTAGAACAGCGGTAATAGCTTTCTTTGAAGGGGAAATTCTGACGAATTCGCATTTTTTTCGCGATCTTATGATGAAATTCGCTTTTTTTTCGCGATTTTCTGGGGGAAATTCGCGTTTCTTTCACGATCTTCTGGGAGAAATTCGCTTTTTTTCGTGATATGTTAATGATATTCGCGTTTTATTTCGATTGTGTTAACGAATCCGACGTTTTTTCACGTTCTTTTGATTGAAACCGCGTGTTTTTCGCGATCCTCTGATGAAATTTGCGTGTTTTTCACGATCGTTTAACGAAATTTGCTAGTTTGTTGCGATCGTTTGACGAAATTTGCAAGCTTTTTGCGATCCTTTGAGGAAATTCGCGTGTTTTTCGCGATTTTCTGAGGAAATTCACATGTTTTTCGCTATCTATTGAGGAAATTCGCGTGTTTTTCGCTATCTTTTGAGGAAATTCGCGATCTTCTGGTGAAATTCGCGTGTTTTTTGCGATCTTTTCAGGTAATTCGCATTTTATGCAATCTTTTGAGGAAATCTGCTTTTTTTCTCGTGGCACTTTTTTTCTCGTTCTTTAACAAAATTCGCGTTTCTTCGTGATCCTTTCAGTAACTTCGCATTTTTTCGCTGTCTTTTGAGAATTCGCGTCTTTTCGCGATATTTTGACAAAATTTACGAATTTTTTCCACGATCGATTGACGAAATTTGACAGTACTTTTTGGAACATGTTTAAGAAAAACGCGATTTTTCCGAGATTCTTGGCTAAATGCCAAACATCGATAAAATTTAAAATAAAGGTCGGCTAACAGTGTCAAAAAACGCACTTTACGGACCTAATAATTGAAAAACGGACCTAGTGATTTCGCTGCTATTAAGATTACCCTACCCAATCAATGCAGTGCTTCAGATGAATGACGTGCATAAAGGATTTACCGTGCGTTTTACAATCACGATTTCCCCCCCCTCGGCAGCAATATCGCTTGCGTCCAAAGCCGCAATAGAATATAAGGAGTTTCTAAGTAGTGGTTTGCTTATCTAAGTAGTTCTAAATGCTACTTGGGGATGTTTTCATTTCTAAGGAGTTTCCAAGGAGTCTAAGGAGTCTGTGCAAACCCTGTGTATGTTGCCCATATTTTTAAAATCCCAATAAGTAATTTTCGAATTATTTTAAGTCTTGATTTTCTTTTTCATTAAATTTGTTTGATGGATGGCACGTCATGGCTACGAATTATAATTTTGGTGGAAAGTTGGCACGCGGATGGAAAAAGGTTCGCCAACCCTGGCCTAGAGGGTAAAGAGTACTAGCATACAAGAAAAGAAAGCGATTAAATGTTTCTACTAAAATTGCTATTGCAGTCCTCCCACCTAACTGGGTCACGGATAATCGAATACCCCGCTTATTCGAATAGAATCCTCGGGAACCGAAGTTATTCCTATTGGTTCTATGTTATTTTCCCCCGCTTAAACCAAATACCTTTTACGAATGTCCCTGCCTAATCTAATAACAACTGTGTGACCGACATTTGAAAATAGGCACAGAAAGCATGTTTCAGCTGGAATTTCCTTCCACCTTTTGTCATTTTTGGTTCCTTTACGCTGAAAACAAATTTTCAGCTCTTCCTGCAATGATTTCAGCCGGCAGGTGTATAACGGACAGGTCAAATGATTTCCCCTCCTGTATCTCCCCACCATCACTTCTTGCTATTAACCAGGCTTTAATGGCAATGAGGCGTCACTTCGAGACTCGAAGATGGTAGTTGTGATATTTTGCACTCATTCGAAAAATAACCTGATATTTATTCCTTTAAAATTCAACTTAAACCATTTTAAACTTTTTTTTTTTAAGGCAGTAGAAGTAGTGTAAAATAGAAGTAACAAAGTTTTGACCAAATTAAAATGAGCTGCGGTAAGTATGATGTAAACCATATAAATGTATGTACTGACATTAAATTAATATGCATTTATTTTAGTTTGTTATTCTATTAGCGATTTATTATGCTTTTAATTAAATATACCGTAGATGGTTATTTTGCCCTTTTATTACGCATTAAATATTACAAATATGATTCCCCATTTAATCGAATATGATTTCTGGAACCGTCAATATACGTTTAAACAGGGATGACTGTACTTAAGTACAATTCATTATCAGTGAAGAATGTCTCTGGAATTAATAGGTCTTACAGCCATGCTATAGAGGGATAAGCTAGATGCATCATGCAGTCAAAAACTGCTATGATATTTACAGAACAGCATTACTACAGATTTTCTTAGTAATAATTTCATAAAATGTGTCTAAAATTGAGAAAGATATAAAAAAAGACATTTTCCATGCAAGATACAACTTAATGCCAGGGCAGTTGAGAGAATAATGAAATAGTATCAATGTATAAAAATGTAGAATTCACTTGCTCAATTAGAAAATCTAGTTGCTAATGAATGGCTAGCAGAATTATACAATTCCTTACTCCTATATGATATACGTAATTTCAATTGACTTCTCATCAAGTTCAGTTTACGGGTCTGTATTTTAGGCCAGTAACTATGTTAACACTGCCTTTGGCTGACTGCTCTACTTTATCTTATGACAACAAACAGATAGTCAGATTAACAGAAGTCTACAATATTAATAAAAAAAGAACAATTAAATTTAATAGTCTCTTTCAAAGTTACTTCTAGCCAAAGCAAAATATAATTGACCTTACCCCCCCCCCCCACACACACACACCTTAAATGTTTCCAATATTTTCTTTGCATTTTTGCACCAATCCAGAGTGTCCAAAATTGCTTTAAAAAAGGTGGAATTCCTCCTTTAGGAGGAACTCTTTCACGCCTGTCCCTAATAATAAACTTTTGATGTAGTTTGATGAATATAATATTCTTTTCCACAGTTATTCAAAAAATAAATTTCAAATACTTCTTGGAGTTTTGTTTTTTGAGTGACAAATCGAAGTCAACATTTTTGGGTCATTAGATTCAGCAGACAACAAGGGAAAAAAAAATAGATTGGTATTATTAAAATGCTGTAACTGCCCTAAAATAACCAATTTTTGAACTCTCTCATTTGACTTCATATTTTGATTTTAATTGTTAAATATAATCTCCTTAATCAAGAAAATTGTCTTTTACAGCTTGACCAAAATCTTAAAGATCATCCTGTTATGTTATTAATTGCTTTAAATAATCTTCATTTATTTTTTTTTTTTATGAAAATATTTTATGCTAAATATTGAGTATTTTTAATCTATTTTTATCTTTGAAAAATCCACATGTTTTCAGCTTTTACTTCAGAGCAATAGATATGTTCATCAACACATACTAATTTTCATCCTATTATACATATAAACATGATCTAGACTAAGGATTGACCGAAGCAGCAATTTTGCCGAATACCGAAGCTTCGGTCGAAGTGTACACCGAATACTTGAAAATTTTTAATACGCATTTTTGCATATACTAGCTTTTTTAATAAACTTTAATTGAAATGAAATTCTCAATAATTTAATGCAGTTACATTTTTATTCTTAAATCTAATTAACAAAAAATTTAATGACTTCTTTCCACTCACAAATTTATTAACCCATCACTTATTTTTTATTATTTTATCACAAGTCAATACCCAAAAATAACCTATGAAAGTATTAAACTATGCAGGCTATTATTAAGGATAAGGACTGCCAGAAAAACAAAAGTTCATTCAAATAAAAAGAAACAATGTTGTTATTAAGCTGATTTACTGATTGTCTAATTATAAACATATTGAATAGGAATGTTCTCTAAATACAAAAGGTATCATATCAATTTGTACATTTAACTATTTTCTATCAAATTATTGATAGATATTTATATTTTGATTAATATTTTAACGCTGTGATGATGAAGATTACAAATTTGAGCGATTTTGATATAACAGTTATAAAAGCTACAGGATAAGGATTTGGGTATACTTATTGGATGTGTGTACTTTCTTTAATAACCTTAGATATACAGATATGAACTTTAATATACTTATTTGATGTGTATATTAAAGAAAATACATATTAAATAAATTTAAATTAAAAAAAACTAATGTAGAAGTAATTAAAATTAAATGATACGGGAAAGATGTGCATCTTCCTTACTTTTTTTTTTTTCTCTAGTTGGCAGTTGTTTTGATTTCACCCCTATGTAGACTATTTGAGGAAGGAAAAAGTTTTTTTAAAATACAAAATGGCCTTTGATTTGTTTTTTGTAGTGCAAGCTGAATTCTGAACTCATGCACATAATATTAAAACTCATTGTTTAACCTATTCTACTGCTAAGTAAAAGAGAATTCTTCTAATTCTAAAAAAATACTTATCTGCAATTATTCGGCCGAATACTAGTATTCGGCCGAAGCCGAATATTCGGTTTACATGCCGAACCACCGAATACCGAATCAATTATTCGGTATTCGGTCAATCCCTAATCTAGACCCACTATGTCTAATGCTTCTTGCTGAAATAAAGTGTTCAAAGTAGAAATTATGTATATCCAATAATTCAAAACAAATAAGGAAAAAAAGAGAAAATGTCATTAGATTTCTCGTATTTTTTTTTTTTTTTTTTTTTTGGGGGGGGGGGGGGGGGGGGGGGGGGGAGAGAAAAAACCAGTTGGTTTAAACCGTGCCAACCCTGATTAAAACCAAATGGCATGTTTTGTTAAAATAAAAATTTTGAAAATCTCATATGCACTATTTATTTTTACATTCACATTTTGCAGAAAGCAAAATCCTTTAAAAGAAGGGATTTTTAAAATTATAAAGACATTCTCTTAAAATTTCAAACATATTCAATAACCTAAGAAAGCTTTCATAAATTTGCAGAACAAAGCATAGAACAGAAACATAAATCTAAGATTCATGCATAGAAAATAATTGGTCAATGAATTTTTTCCAAAAAGTGAATTAATTTAACTTATTAATTTCTAGATAATACAGATATTGTTTTAACAATGTATGGTAAAGAACCTAATTAAAATTAACTTACAGATTTTTTCTTTCACTTGAATTTCTATACGACCTTGACCTTGAATCTGAAATTCAATGAAAAAGATGAAAATTACAAAAAATAACACAAGTTAAAAATCTTAAAATTATTAACCTCACAATTTTTCCTTCATTTATATTATCAGGGGTGATTGTGACTCAGAGTGAAAAACCCTGAAAATTAACTGATACAAAGTGAAAAACCCTGAAAATTATCAATGCAAAATATACCAATATTAATTTACATAGCAACAGCATGACAATCAAATGACATATTTCTGCTATTGTTTTTTGAAATATACATTTGCAGAAAAACAATTTGGTAAACTTACATTAATTTCACTGAAAGCTAAATGTAGGGGTGATTCTGTGCAAAAGAGAAAAAATCTGAAATCCACAGCAAACTTTCTGAAAGGTCACAACAAAGGGGGAGAGGGAAGGGAATCCACTACGGCACTAACTACGTGTTTTTTCGTGCCCCTTTGGCAAAATTTGTCGTTTTTTCGCGATCTTCCGACGAAATTTGCCGTATTTTCGTGATCTTCCGACGAAATTTGCCGTATTTTCGCGATCTTCTGACGAAATTTGTCGTATTTTCGCGATCTTCTGACGAAATTTGTCGTTTTTTTGCGATCTTCTGACGAAATTTGTCGTTTTTTTGCGATCTTCTGACGAAATTTGTCTTTTTTTTTGCGATCTTTTGACAAAAATTGAAGTTTTTTCACGATCCTTTACGAAATTTGCGTTTTTTCCGCGAGTCTTTGACGAAATTAGCTTGCTTCTTTTCGTGATCCCTGGATGAAATTCGCGATCCTTTAATGAAATTTGCGTTATTTTCGCGATCCTCTGACAAAATTCGCATTTTCCCGCAATCCTTTGACGAAATTGCTGATTTTTCTTCGCACGATTGACGAAATTGATCTTTTTCAGCGATCATTTATCAAAATTCGTGATATATTTTCTGTCCAAATTTTTGGATTTACGACAGATTATTTTTTTAATTTTCGGAAATGACTACCTTAATTTTTCAGAACAGAATCACCCCTGGCTAAATGACTTCCCAAATCGAAAGTGCAATTTTGCTAAATATGCAACGTTCCAATTCTATAATCAGTAAATAAATTTATTCCAAGTACTCATGAAACAAGCACAAATTAACTGTTAAGAGTAGTATATCTTATTAGTAGATTTAATGCAAGTCATATATATGACACCTAGATATTTGAAAGCAGTGAAAAAATGTCAACACCAATCCAATTTTACTTCAAAGTGGCTAAGTAAAAGAAAAGAAAAAAAAAAAAAAGATTTTTTTTTAGCTTTGGTTTTACACAAGGTAAATTTCTTTTTCCTGCTTTCTTCCTGGGTATTACACATTATGCATATAAAATTTTTGTACTGAGATTGAGATGGATGACACAATACCAGGAAGAGGTGATTCTGAGTTTAAAAAAAAAAAAAAAAAAAAAAAAAGAAGGGGTATCTGAAATTCACAGCAACTTGTATGAAAGGTTACAGCAGGGGGGGGGGGGGGGAAGAATCACTCCTGGTTCTAATTATGTGTTTTTTTTTTGTTTTTTTTTGGCGATCTTTTCACGAAATTTGCGTATTTTCCGCGAAATTTGCGTTCTTTTCACGATTCTTTAAATAAATTCATGTTTTTTCCCGTGATCCTTTAACAAAATTTGCGTTTTTCTGCGATCATGGCGATATCACCCTTTTTCCATCGTTCCTTTGATGAAAATCGCGTTTTTCCTGCTATCATTTGACGATATTTCCGTTTTTCCACCAATCCTTTGACGAAAAGCGCTTTTCCACTAAACATATCGATCTCATAAACCCGGAAGGATCGATCGAAAAACCCGGAAATCCGGGGTACACCCGGAACACAATCACCCCTGTATTATATTACGATTTTAGATATACATCTTTATAATACAATACCTAAACAATATTAGCATGCACAAAATGCAATTCAAAAATTTCATTTGCTTTCATTTCTTATGCTTTAATATGCTTTATAAATCTTTAAAGATTCCCTCCCCCCCTTTTTTCCATTTGAAGGAATAATTTGCTTAATGTGACAGCTAAAAATGTTCCTTGGATTATTTTGAGTGTATATACAAGAAAATGAAAATTAAGTTCTGCTGCACGCATATACAAGCCAGCCTTTGGTTTTAAAATGTAGGCATACATATATACATTTCTTGCCTGCTGAACTGGAATAATTTATTGGTTGTCCTCAAGTGAAAAATCTTGAACTGGATTCTATAAAGCTAATAATAGATTTTTAATTGATTAATAAGCAATTACAAAAAATTTCAAGATATTTAAAAGGAAATACAACAGGGTGTTCATGAATGATTTTAGATTCAGTAATGATTCTTTTGTTAACATTTTGGTTTGTTGATTAGCGAAATTGCTAAGATGGGGCAAAAGCTGGTTATATTGGGAGTTGTAATTGTGCATAAAGAAAATAGCATCTTTCAACATAAAAAGAAACAATGCATCAAGCATAGATTATGAAACTTTCCAACACTTCTAGCCCCAGTAGCAAAATTTTTGGTGTCCATCTGCAGCAAACCAAAATTTATCTGCGACCCAACAATGCTGAACCAAGCTACTACCATAAATATTTATACAGTAACCCATAAAATAAGCAAAAGTTGCATTTTACAAAGAAAATGAAATAAGAAACACACTAACTAAAAATAAAAGAAATTTTTAGTGACTATTTTAAGACCTGAATTTATTTTTAAGCTGGTAAATTAATCTGCAAGGTCTAAACTAATCTGCAGCGCTGCTGCCGTGCTGCATAGTTTCTGCTACAGGGCTTCCAGCATATTTTAACAAATCTTATACTTAAAATAAGATATCTAAGTAAGATTTTAGAAAACGCATAGCACATTTTAAAACTGGACTTCTGCAATTACCGTCTTTAGCCAGAGAAGTATGCCAATTCTTTTGTGCAGCCCTGTACATGATTGATAGATTTTGTATACATTCTACATAGTATGCTAAAATTTAGTGAGAAAATGCATAACACAGTTAAAATTGTCCGCAATTTCTACCAATAGATAGAAATGATTTTAATTCTTTTATACAACTCTGTATATTACCTACAGATCTTTAAACATACCACATATTAAGCTAAAATTTAATTGAGGAAAAAACACATAAAATTTCTGAAAACACACTTCCTGAAATTATTATTCATATATCTAGTCAGGGTCGTGCGAAGTGGGGGGGGGAGGGGGAGGTCGCCCCGGGCGCAGAAATCGAGGGGCGTCAAATTTATACTAAACCTCTTTTTTTATTCTTTTTTGTAAAAGAAAAAAAAAGGAATATACGTATTGGGAATTTTTGGAAATACGTACATTTTTCGTTTAAATACTATTGCATTCTCCTTTAACACCCCCCCCCCCCACACACACACACACACAGAAATACAAATTTATGAATAAGGACCTCTTTCTATTCAAAACTTGTTTTGGGTATTTTTCTTAATCTCTTCCTTCTTTTTTGAGTGTGTGCTTGTGATAAAAACATATACTCTCAAAATAGCATGGGTTTTCTTTCTTGGAATATAAAAGGGTTCTAAACTGTTATACTGTACTGTTAGATACATTTTTTCTACTCATTTTCCAGCTCCCGTTTCCAAAATATAAGTGCAATTTTTTCTTATGTTATTTAGTTTTTTGAAATTTCTGAATTAAAATTAAACCTAAAGTTTCAAAATAAACATGAAATATGTATTCAGTAAAATTTGTTTCTGTTTCTGCACCTTAATTTTTTGACACCTATGACAAAGAAAAGTTGGGAAAACTTGGGGGGGGGGGGGGGGGGGGCAAAGCAAATTGAAACGTTGCCCCGGGCACAGTTTTCTTTTCGCACGCTGCTGTATCTAGTAATTGTGGCGGCCCTGCAGAGGATCTTATTTATATTCTACCAAAAAAAAAAAAAATACAGTCTGACCTGGTTCAGACCAGGGGTGATTCAGAGTAAAAAAATATTTTCTGAAGGGTTACATCAGAGAAGGGAAAGGAGGAAATCCCCTACCGGCACTAATAATTTTGTTGCAGGTCGGGTTAACTCTGCTTTTGATTCAGGTAGATTCCAGGGATGCGTGTCGATGCCTGCATGAGTTCAGGTTAACACGATTTTCTTAAAAGCTACTTCAGCATATTGTTTCAGATTAACATCTATAACTATAATAATAAACTTAGATGTTTATGTGTGTGCTGTTTTCTACAGAGACTGCTGTGTTTTTCTGCGACTTTTTGAAGAAATTCAATTTTATTTATTTATTTATTTTGCAATCTTTTGACCAAATGTAGTTTTTTTTTTTTTTCCTCACGATCCTATGATGAAATTGTTTTTTCTGCAATCCTAAATTCATGTTTTATCTGCTATCTTATGAGGAAATGTGTGTTTTTCAGTGATCCTAAGACAAAAAAAAAAAAAAAAGTTAAGTATACTAATTTCACCAACAAAAACTAAATCCCGATTAGATATAAATCCACTTTAACAGTTTTATTTGTCTGCTTTTGACGAGTTTTTATTTCCTTTTTATAAAATAGCTGGTTTTATGAGAATCATGTTAAGGCGATATTAAAAAAAAAAATTTCCATACTCAACAACTCGAAATTTTCTGACACATTTTCAGATTAATTTAATTAAAAAAAAAAAAAAAATATGAAACATGCTGACGTGATTTTTTAAAAGATTTATAAGCGACCTGTGTTTTTATTTTTCTTTCAATTAATTAAAACTTGATTAATAAACAATTATTTTTTCAGTAGGGCAATATTTTTCGTTTCTAACACAATCGCTTCGGGAAATTCTGTTCAAAATGCCCACTTGTGATACATAAATTTTTGGTTTTATTTTTAGAAGTAATAAAAACTTTAAACTGATTTGATATGTACAAAAATTAAGAAGTTATGGGGTTTTTTCGGTTTTCACAAAACCCCTTCCTATTTCCACCCCCTTTGTCCGCTTTTGCCCATTAACGAACTTGACCGAGATTTTATGTCCCTTGATATTATATATCAGTTCAGAAGAGATTTGTGCAGAATTGCGGAAGTTATCGTGTCCAGAAGAAAGTGATAACACAATTGCTTCGGGAAATTCCGTTCAAAATGCCCACTTTAACAGCATTTTTTAAAGTATATTCTGCCTCTATCAAAAAATCGACCATTACGGTACATTATATAGTTTCTGAGTAAGAAAACGTACCAATTGGAAGCCTTTGAGAGCAAAAATGAATTGTAAAATGAGTCAGAAAATAAGCAGTTTCGATTTGAATACACCCTTACTTGGATGATTTTTTTCTTCAACCGCTATGTATTTTTAATTTGTTTTTGCTGTAAGAATTGGTCCTATCCAAAACTTGTCTATATAGATGTTGTAGACAATATTAAGAAGATATATGATAAATTCATGGGGATTTTATATCTTTTGAATTGACGGAGTTATGGATTTTTTTACTTCTTCAAACCCCCTTTTTTTTTCGTTTTTAATTTTTTTTTGTGGTACGAATTTGTCCTATCAAAAACTTGTGAATATGAAAGTTGTAGATAATATTAAGGAGATGTATAATAAAATTAATTGGAATTGATATCTTAAGAATTGACGAAGTTATGAATTTTTTTCTCCCAAAAACCCTATTTTTTGCGCCCCTTGAGCCCATTTTTAACTTTATCCAAAATCTGCGATACATAAAATTTTGGCCCTATTTTTAGAAGTAATAAAATCTTTAAACTGATTTGATTTGTACAAAAATTAAGAAGTTATGGGGGGTTTTCGGTTTTCACAAAATCCCTCCCTATTTCCATCCCCTTGGTCCGATTTTGCCCATTAACGAACTTGACCGAGATTTTATGCCCTTTGATTTTATGTATCAGTTTGGAAGAGATTGGTGCAGAATTACGAAAGTTATCGTGTCCAGAAGAAAGTGATATATATAGATAGATACATAGATAGATAGATAGATATATAAAATTTTTTACTGAGGGTGGTTTTGGGTTCTAGGAGTCATGATCGGTGTAGATCTGCAAAAATTTTTCAGAAATTCCAACATAGGAACGATCCCAATAGGTAGTATTTCATACGAAATCTACCTAAAAAAAATTTTTCAGGCATTGAGATTTTGCGGTATTACATATAAAAAGCACAAACTAGTTCTTTTTAACAAATTGTGCAAAATTTACTTTGTTTGATACACCTTTATTTCTTGAGATTTTTTTTTTTTTTAACATGCTCAACATTTTGCAGATACACCTTTTAGCACGAGGTTTTGTTGTCATTTTGTCCATTCAGGATTAACTTCTTTATCACATCACTCATAAAATAGGCATTTTAATAATAAAAAATTAAAAACTTTTTTTTTTTTTTATAAATTTAGGAATTTTAAATATTCAATAAGAAAATTTTCAATTCCTAAACAAAGATAAAAAAAAAAAAAAAGCAGACAATCAGCAATCTTACAAAACTGTACAAAGATTCAGCTAAGCTGGTATTGAAAATCTCTGAATTACAAGGAACAATTGAAAGGGGTAGACAAAAAGGTGCATGAGAGAGGTTGAAATACCTTTTTACAATAGTTATGAAAAGCATGATGCAATTTTAAATCCACAGAAAAAAAATCAAAATTTTTCACAGAAGTTTCAAATTTCCCTGACTTTTCCTTAGAACTGATAACATTTCTATAACTTTCTTCCAACTTTTCCAGTCAGAGACTAGACACCCTGGTATAAAGGAGGGAAAGCAAAAAAGGCCAGATTTAATGTGCTACATAAGATGCAAGCAGTTTAACTTGTGAGCAAAGGGAATTCATGGCACACATTCATATTTTTTCTAGGTTTTACAGCTAAGTGAAATAATTTAACATTTTGTTGGCAAGCAGTATAACTAACTACAACAACTTGAGATAACCACCATGCAATTATATGAGTTAAAGAACATTTGGCAATTTATCATATGTTGCAGGTTAGTTGGAAAATGCCATAAAATTAATGTGTTAATGATTAAGTTATAAAAATACTAAAATGTTGAATGCATCAGAAACACCTTTGTAGACAATTCTATCATATCAGTAAGTGGGTTATAAATAGATTGCAAAATTCTATCTTTACACACAAAAACCAGAGTAAAAAATAAGTAGGGGTGATTCTGAGTGAAAAAAATGTTTCGGAAATACATCAGCGATTTTTTGACGAAATTTGCGTTTTTCGCGATGTTTTGCCGTTTTTTCGCGATGTTTTGACGATTGTCGTTTTTTCGTGATCTTTTGGCGTCGCGATGTTTTGCCAAAATCTGCGGCTCTTTCGCGATGTTTTGCCGAAATTTAGTTTTTTCGCGATCTTTTGGTGAAATTTGCCGCTTTTTAACAATGCTTTGAAGAAATTTTGCCGTTTTTTCGCGATGCTTTGAAGAAATTTCGCCGTTTTTTCGCGATGCTTTGAAGAAATTTCGCCGTTTTTTTCGCGATGCTTTGAAGAAATTTCGCCGTTTTTTTCGCGATGCTTTGACGAAATTTGCCGTTTTTTCGCGATGCTTAGACGATTTTTGCCGCGATCTTTTAACAAAACTTTTCGTTTTTTCGCGATTTTTGACGAAATTTGTCGTTTTTTCGCGATCTTTTGTTGTAATTTGCCGTTTTTTGCGATCTTTTGTTGTAATTTGCCGCTTTCTCACGATGCTTTGAAGAAATTTGCCGTTTTTTCGCGATCTTTGACGATTTTTGACGTTTTTTCGCGATACTTTGACGAAATTTGCCGTTTTCGGGATCTTTTGACGAAATTGGCGATTTTTCTTCGAACGATTAACCATTTTCGGCGACCATTTGTCGAAATTCTCGATAAGTTTATATCCGAATTTTCGGATTTATGACAGATTTTTTTTTTTAATTTTCGGAAATGACTGCCTTAATTTTTTGGAAAATTCGGAAGAGAATCACCCCTGAAAATAAGCAACGCAAACAAATGCTAAAACTTCTGTTGTGGATGAAAAAGGATTGAATAAATCAGTGACAGTATGACACTTCATGACATTCTTCATATTTTTGGAACCAACTGATGGAAATCCCAACTCTGACTTCCTAGGCCAATAATAAAAATCATTTTTCCCCAACAGTTAAAATATGAAAAAAGTGATAAATTGCAGATGCATGGAAGAATCCGATGCCTTAAAGAGTTAAGAATGTAATATCTGATATACATTTTGACAGGCATGTATTTGTACTTATCAAATGTAGGACTTACTTCGAAATTCTCAGCAATATTAACCTTTTTCCATGGCTAAAGAGAATTCTTGTTGAGGACATCGGGATTTGACGAAGTAATATATCTAAAAAGAGTAAATAATAAAATCATAATGGCTATATTTTATGTATTGTTTCTTGTATAGCATTTATTTTTTTAAAAAAATTATTTCTTTTTTTAATGAGTTTATGCAAGAGAAATGCTGACATGCTAGCTTTTAGGCTTCGCTTCTTTTTTATACATTGTCATTTTATACATTTAACATTTTTCCTATTCCTAAAATTTGCTGTATATACTTTTTATCTCAAATTGAAGACTAGATAAAGCAATAAGCCCAAAAGCTGGCTGAAGACATCTACTGTTACTGCATTCTACTCTATTGGTTGTAAAGGAAATGAAAATTGGTAATTTTTTTTTTATTCGTACACATTTCTTTAAATAAAAATCAAGGACTTTTAAGGGCTTTCAATGACCAAAACAAAAATTGCAAAGATCTACAAATTAAATAAACTAATAAATTAAAATATGCATTTTTTAATAAAGAGTTTCATTTCTGTAAATACAAGTTTTATGCATTCAAATGGCCAGCAGAAGAAAAAACTAGTTGGACAATCCCAAAACTTTCTTCTATCTCATACATGTTAATGCTTCAAAATTCCCTATCAGAGTTCCAAAATTAAATGGTCTATACCCATCATGAGGATCCTAAAAGATGTGAAATTCCGTGGATTAATTCTTGAGATACGACTATTGCTAAAACCGTGCAAATCCTGGAAAATGCAGCAAGGCAGCGCCATCAGTTGGGTGATTTACACCAAAACCTAATCAGGAACAACTTATGTCAACATCTAACCGAATCTGAAGTTCGATGAAAATCCACGCCATGACAATAAAATGAGAAATAGAGCAGATTTATTGTTTTTTATTAAACAGTTTAGAGTTTTTATACTTTGAGTACTATGTGTGTGTGGGGGGGGGGGACAAAAACGGGAAGCAAAATTTTGAAAGGATGAAATTCAGATTGAATTTTAATGAAGTTTACAAAAATTAAGTTTTAAAGATTTTAAACTTTGGTATTGTGGAGGAATGAGCAAAAGGAGGAAGGTGAAATTTGGGAAGTAGGAGAGACAAAGGAGGGGAGGGGGTTGGGGGGGGTAAAGATTTATTTTTAAATCAGAACTTCAAAGAAATGCAGAAGTGTGTGTGTGTGTTATTTATGACGACAGATTATCTGCACAAGAGATATAGGCCCGAGGGAATTTCCTTCCGTGAGGGTCTTTCTAAGGGAACCCAACACATATTTAATTGAAAAATGGAAACCCATGGAAATCCAAGGATTGGAGAAAACCAAGGAAAACTTTGAACAATTAGACCAACGGGCGCAATTGGGTTCAAACCCAGCACCTCCCGTCTACCAGCTTTGAGAGCAGAAAAGAAATGCAGAAGAGTTTCACCCTTGATTGAGAAATAATACAAGAATAAAATTAAGCACTTTTAAGAACTTTTTGCTGATGTTGCATGAAAATAAGTACTTTTAAGCACCAAAAATTCTATTTAAAAATGCAGGCACTTTCAAGGACAGTACAAAATCTGTGCAAGTGTATATATTTCTTTTTTGTAATGCAATACACAGTTGCAGTTGATTATTTATGAGAAATATTTTAAATAATTGCTCTAATAAAAATCATTCATTTTCTTTTGTAAGGTTTGCAGTGCCGAAGTTTAAATTTACATTTTTACTAACAAAATATAGAATGTACATTTTAATAAAATTTATACTAGTCTTAAATGAATTGGATTACTTTTATTACAAATCATTAATTTGTAAGATTTGCAATGATAAAGTTTAATTTTAGAACTTTAGATTTTTACTAACAAAATAATGTAGATTTTATTAACACGTTGAATGCCAAGTCTATTTTGTCTGTCTTTCCATCCGGACCACAATAGTCACTGATGACTGATGCAGCCTAAATTCAGATTGAATTTTAATTAAATGAATTGTCAATTAAATTTAGGGCTGATTCAGTATAAAGTAACAAATACAGTAGAAAAAGTTTACAAAAATTTTAAACTTTGAACTTTAAACTTTGGTAGTGTGGAAGAATGAGTAAAAGGAGGAAGTGAAATTCGGGAAGAAGGAGAGGCAAAGAAGGGGGAGGGGGGGGGGACAATTCGGTTTGAACCCAGCACCTCGTGTCTACCAGCTTTGAGAGCAGAATAGAAATGCAGAGGAGTTTCACCCCTGATTAAGAAATAATACAAGAATAAAATTAAGCACTTTTAAGGACTTTTTGCTGATGTTGCATGAAAACAAGTACTTTTAAGAGGCTACTTCAGGTCAAATGAAAAGACGCATTCGCTAATGCTAATTGTATGGAAGAAATTTATAAAGATATCTCGGTCTCTTCAATATTTTTAAATATTTTTTTTTCATTGGATAACTGAGATCGATCTGTATGCAGGCTGTTTTTTTTTTACTTTTTTGATTGCAGATCTTTTTATGAGGATGCTTTTACTTTCGAAACCGGTTCCGAAAATGAAAGTGTCCTCATTAAAAATACCTGTCAACAAAATCACAAAAGTAAGCAACAGCCTTTGTACAAATCGATCTCAAAAATTCAATACAGAAAAAATTTAAAATTATTTAAATTCAAACGAGATAGTTTTAAAAAAGTCTTCCATAGGATTAGCATACGGGTCTTTTTGTTTGACTGAAGTAGCCCCTTAAGTACCAAACATTCTATTTAAAAATGCAAGCACTTTCAAGGACGGTACAAAACCGTTGCAAGTGTATATATTTCTTTTTTGTAATGCAATACACTGTTACAGTTGATTATTTATGAGAAATATTTTAAATAATTGCACTAATAAAAATTCACAGGGTGAGTAGCAACATTTTAGTTTTAAAAATAAGCACCTGTAAGCACTTTATAAGCACATTTTTAAGGAAAAATAAGCACCAATTTATGTGCACAAATGCATCATTATCTATTCAATATTGAAGAAAAAACTTAACACAACCATTTTTTTATCCAAGGTTATTCACATATACCAACCTTTCAGTATGATAAACAGTAGCATGCCAATTCTTTAAGGTGGAAGTTTATTACTGGAGCCTTATCAAATCATTTGCTTTATTTAAGTGGTATAAGAGCCATATTTTAAATTAAGTAATTTCTTGTGACCGATTGCAGAGATCAGTGATCCGCTGAATTTCCAAGCCTATTTGATGTAATTTTATCATTTTTTATTTTGCAACAAATTTAAAAAATGTACTTTTTCCAATGATCATTTGATGAATTTTGCAATTTTTTTTTTTTTTTTTTTTGCCGCTACAGATTGCTGAAATTAGTGTTTATTTTTTTTTTATAAATAAAATTCTTTAATTCCACGCCATTTGAATAAATTCGTTATTTTTTATTGTAGCCTATAGACGAAATTTGCGATGTTCTTCATGATCATTTAGAGAAATTAGTGATTTTTTTCCCATGATTGTTTAGTTTAACTAAATTCGCGACATTTTTTTAACGATCATTTGACTAAATTCATAACATTTTCCAGGATCGTTTTCACGAACAAACTTTCTTTCGGATGTGATTCTAAAAAGAAAAAAAAATTCTGAAATTCACAACAAATTTTCTGAAAGGTTACAGCAGAGAGGGTAGGGTGTGTGGAATCCACTCATGGCACTAACTATGCATGTTTCCCGCAATCCTTTGCGAAATTCGCGCTGTTTTACGATCTTTTGATTTTTTTTTTTTTATTATGATTTTTTCATGAAATATGCAGATTTTTTTGCCATTCTTTGGTTGGTTGTGTTTTATGACGGCCAATTATCAACACGAGGGATATAGGCCCTAATGGGGGGGGGGGGGGTGCCCATCGTGAGGGTCTTTCTAAGGGAACCTAACCCATATTAACGCTTGGAAAACCAAGGTTAGAAGAAAACCACAAAAACTCCGAACGATTAGGTCAACGGGCGCGATTGGGATCGAGCCCAGCACCTCTCGTCTACCAGCTTCGAGAGCAGAACCTCTCGACCACTGGTGGGGCCGCCATTCTTTGAAGAAATGTGCGTTTTTCCTGTTCGTTCTTTGACAAAATTCACGCTTTTTTCGCTATCTTTTGACGAAATTTTCAGTTTTTTTCTGCGATCTTTTGACGAAATGTTCGTTTTTTCCTCACAATCTTTTGATGAATTTTTTTTTTTTTTTAATTTTTTTTTTTTTCTTGCGAACTTGACAAAATTTTCGGGTTTTTTTGTAATCCTTCAAAGAAATTTGCATTTTATTTTATTTTATTTTTTGTGATTCTTTGAAGAAATGTGTTTTTCCGCAATTATTTGGCAAAATCATTTTTTTTTTTCGCGATTTTTTTGACGAAATTGGCATTTGTTTCGCGATCTTTTCACGAAATTACAGGGTTTTTTTTTTTTGTGATTCTTTGAAGAAATTTGCAATTTTTTTTTTTTTTTTTTTTTTTTCAATGCTTTTTCTTTTTTGCAAAAAAAGAGCGATCTTTTGACGAAATTCGTTGATTTTTTCGCGATCATTTGAAGAAATTTACATTTTTCGCGATTCTTTGAAGAAATTTACGTTTTTTTGCAATTATTTGACAAAATCTGCATTTCGCGATCCTTTGGAGAAATTATAGTTTTTTTTTTTTGCGATCTTTTGATGAAATTCTGAGGTTTTTTTGCGATTTTTAGAAGTTTGCGCTTTTCTGCAATTCTTTAACAAAATTCATTATTATTTATTATTCATTATTATACGAGCAAAATTTCCTATTTCTGCGATTTTGCCCCCGCGATCGTTTGACGAAATTCCTGATTTTTAAAAATAATCAGTTGATGAAATTCGCAAACTTTTTCCATATCCGACTTATAAAAATAGTGATAATTTTCTCGATCGTTTAACCAAATTCGTGATCATTATTTTCAGTGACTTTCTGATGAAATTCTGATCTTTTAACAAAAATCACGATTTTTTTTTCGAGCGATCTTTTGACGAAATTCGCGACGGGTTAAAAGTTTGACGCATCACTTTATCTTATGCTCTAAGAATTTTAAATATGGAACTTAAAAATACTGATATCAAATTTTGAGTGACGTCATGCTATTTCTTAAAAAATATATTTGTATTTATTTCATCATTTTATTTTTGTTTTATTTATAATCGCATGTGCAAAAGTTATGTTCAACATGAAAAGCTGACTTTAAAAGGTTTGTTTTTTAAAATTCAATTTAAATTATTTTTGACTTGGTTAAAATATTTTTTTACATCTACACAATACTTTTAATTTTCCAATTCACTGTTAAATATATCACTTTCATTGAATCTATACTATGCATTGAAATGTATTTCAATAAATTGATTTATCTTTTGTGTCACGCTATTCAAAATTGTGAGTTTTATGGTTTATATGTGTAAATGGTTTCTTTGCGTCATTGTGTCCAAACTACATGAAATGTATAAAAAAGGATAGTTTGACCAAATAAACCATCAAAACGAGATTTTCGTAAAAGGGCTGCGAAAAAATAGCATATTTCGACAAAAGATCGCGAAAAATTTGTGAATTTCGTCAAAGAATCGCGGAATAAAGCCGAATTTTGTCAAAAGATCTCGAAAAAAAAGATCACATTTCGTCAAAGTATCGCATAAAAAACACGATTTTTGTAACAGGTTCGCGAAAAATAGTGAATCTCGTCAAAGGATCGCGGAAAAACGTGAATTTCGTCAAAGGATCGCAGTAAAAAGGCGAATTTCGTCAAAGCCTCCAATGCACCAAAAAAGATGTGCAAACTAAACTTATCGGTAGAACATTCATAAAATGGGATTTAGTTTTTTTTAAATGAGATTCTTAAAACTACAGCATGATTTCAGTGTACTTTAATAATGTATTCAGTATGTAGGCCAGTGAAAAATCTCCCCCCCCCCCCTCACTTCTTACTGCGGTATTACTATTAATCGATTTATTACATTAATTTTACAACAAGTTATTTTAATGGTACTTTAAAGTACCATTGGTGCATAAAGGGTTAATGAGCCCCACAGTTCAGTTAAATATTTCAAATTATTTACTTTATTACTTTTTCTGTTTTGTTTGTTATTTTATTATAAAAGAATTTGAACTCTTAGAATATTATAATTTTTTCTATTCTAATTGTAAATTTTAAGTGTAAAGTAAAAAAAAAAAATTATAAATAAAGTATAAAGTATTGTAATAAATGTAAAGTATAAATAATCAATCATCCAATCTAATCTACCTCTTCTTCCCCCGCCTCCCTCCTTCCTTCTTCGAAGGTTAAAATATTTAAAACAAAAATTTTTTTTACTTGCAACTCTGTCACTTCATTGTGACAATAAATAACCAATCATCTAAATTCTGCTTCTCTTTCTTATCAAACATACCAAATTTAAAGGCCCCAGGCGCAAGTTGTTGATTTTTCTCACGTCCATGTTTAGCACTATTTTGTTAAAATCGTCCTGTCTGGGGTATGCCAAAGCACAGAAGAATCTAAGGATATGGCATAAGGATGCTGTATAAAGCGGAATTTTTTTCAATTCCGTTTTCAAGATTTTAATGAATCAATATTTGACAAAGTAGATTAAAGTAGTTCAGTATTACATATTTTATGATTACATAATTTAAATTTTAAAATATGTTGGCTATTAGAAAATTAATAACATTTTCTTTGTAAATATACTTTGCGGAGGAGGGGGGGGACCAAAATCTATGTTTGCCCTGGGTGCAAAAAAAGCTAGTTTCGGCCCTACATTTTCTGAAGAAACAATGCCCTTTTTTGCTGAAAAACGTGCCCTCTTTCAGCTTCAACTGTGACCTTTTTGTGGCTAGCACCCTGCCCTTTTTTTCCTAGAGTGATCACTATTGTACAGTATATTGGCAGCTCGTGAAGCAACGGTAATTTCGCATCATGCTAAGCTAGCTATTCTCAAACAGCTGACGTACAACAGAATAACAAATAAAATATTGATTTTAATAAATATCATGATCGAGATTAACTTGTTCTGATTAATTCACTGGAGCAGAAATTTTATATGAAAATCAAAGTTGGTCGAACTAATAACATTGAAGTATTAACATTTGTAACTACTTTTTGAAATATTAAGATGTATGAAAAAGAAGAAATTTTTGGGATTGGCACATCCAATTAGTTATTTTTGTAACTTCATTATAAATATTTAAAATTAAAAAGTAATTTTCTATTTACTTATAAATATCTAAGTAATCTAACTTAAAATGAAACTAAATGTGACTTAAAGCAAAACAGTATTAGTAGATATTTTATGTTTAAATTATAAAAAGAAAGTATGTATTTCTTTGTGAAAGTACTCTACAATTATAAGCATATTAATTAAAATGTATTATACAAATTATCGGCATTTCATTGTACAAATTATTAACAATTATCAATATAGTCAATCCAATATCCAAACCCAATAGTAATTATCAGCATTTCATTGTACAAATAAATAGAATATTTTAATGTTTAAATTACATCTTTTATACAACATTATTATTATACATTCCAGAGCTTGAATTTCGAGATGAGATGGCAGGATTCGTGCCTTAAAGAATATTGTGGGCGGGAGGCTCCTGTTTCCAAAAAATCACGTTCTGAAAATTTTTTCTTTCTAAAACGACGATAAAGTCTCAGGACTGACTGACAAATTTCTTGATATTTTCCGCTATCGATTGGCATATTTCAGAGTTTCTTCTTATAACAGATTGGCAAAATTCATGATTGTTTTTCTGCATCTGACTTAAAAAATTTGCGTTTTTTCTCCGCGACCAACTGACGAATTTTGCGATTCTTCCTGGAGATGAATCGACGAATTTCATAATTTTTTTTTCTTGCGATTAATTGCCAATTTAGCAATTTTATTCTGCAACTGATTGGTAAATTTCCGACATACTGATGAAATTAAAGATTTTTTTTTTTTTCCATCCGATTGAAAAAAATTCGTGTTTTTTCTCTGACTGGCTGGGGAATTCCACAATATTTGCTCGCGATGGATTTGCATATTTTACGATATTTTCCCGTGATCGATCGACGAATTTCCTGACATTTTCCCGCTGCCGATCTCCCACGAACTTGTTTTTTTCTCGCGACTGGTCAATTTTTTTTATTATCATCATGATTGATGAAATCAGTAATATTTTTTCTACGACCGATTTATGTATTTTGCGATGTTTTTACTCTGTGCCCGAAATAGGAAATAACTAAAAGGGCAGTAATGGCTAGGGATTGACTGAAGCAGCAATTTTAATATCGAATACCGAAGTTTCGGTCGAAGTGTATACCGAAGCTTCAGTATTCGGCAACTGAATACTTGAAACTTTTTAATACGCATTTTTACATATGTTAGTTTTTTTAATAAGCTTTAATTAAAATTAAATTTTCAATAATTTAATTCAGTTACATTTTTATTCTTAAATCTAATTGCACAAAAAAATTTAATGACTTCTTCCCACTAACAAATTCATTAATCCATCACTAGTCAGTACCCCAAAATAACCTATGAAAGTATTAAACTATACAGGGTATTATTAAGGATAAGGATTGTCAGAAAAATAAAAGTTCATTCAAGTAATACAAAGAAACAATGTTGTCATTAAGCTGATTTACTGATTGTCTAAGTCTAATTATAAACATTGAATAGGAATGTTCTCAAAATACAAAAGGTACCATATCAATTGGTACATTTAAATATTTTCCGTCAAATTATTGATATAATATTTATATTTTGATTAATATTTTTAAATTGTGGTGATGAAGAAAAGAAATTTAAGCGATTTTGATATATAATGGTTACAAAAGCTATAGGATAGGCATAGGGATATACTTATTTGATGTGTATATTAAAGAAAATTAAATGATAATGCACAGCTTCCTTTTTTTTCTCTGTTGTAAACAGTTGTTTTGATTTCACACCTATGTAGACTATTTTAGGAAGGAAAAAGTTTTTTTTTTAAATTAAAAATGGCCTTTGACTTTTTTTGTAGTGCAGCTGAATTCTGAACTCGTGCACATAATATTGAAACTCATTGTTTAGCCTATTCTACTGCTAAGTAACAAAGAATTCTTCTACTTCTAAGAAAATACTTATCTGCAATTATTCGGCCGAATACTTAAAAGTATTCGAAACAACAAACTAGTTGATACTGGCAATTCATAGAAATTAGAACATGACTTTTTGAAATCAACCATTTCTCGTGTAATTGTAGAAATCAATTGACTATTTCTTTTTCAAATTTTGGATATGGATTAAAATTCCAGTGCTTAGAACATAGTTCAATTAACAAAAATACCAAGGATTGTAATTTTGACTATGTATGTACTAGAAGTGACATATAATAACTGGAGGATATTGACAATACAATCACCGATATGCAGTATTATTCATGTAAGTAAGTTAAAAATGAATGCACATCAGATTTTGCTAAGTTTTCTAAAATTTTTTAAGAGAGCATAACCACGTGTTTCCGATAATTTTCAAAGTCATAAAAGTTGGTATGTGCTATGTCAGAAGTGTAACTTGTGAAAGAGGCTAAAGCACACAAAATGGAATAAAATCTAAATTAAGAAATTCACTTAGCAACCCAATTGTTGATTGTCTATATCATTAGATCTTGAGTCGATTTAAATTATTTCAATGGTATTTTGTCAGGTCTGTATAAATGTAATTCTTTAAGTGGCCTGTAAAAATAGCAGGGTTTAAAGATATTTTTTCCCTTTCAAACATATAAATGTTGGGAGGGAAACTCCCCTCCTGGGATAACTTTAATTTCAAGCCTCTGATATTCAAAGAGATATAGTTTTTGTAAATTATATTTCAATACATTTAAAATGTTTTATTGATGTGTAAAACGTGATTGGGGTTTTTTTTTTTTTTTTTTTTTTTTTTTTTTTGTCCTGATATGGCATTATATAAAGAAATAAACATTTACCATATAATTAAAAACATATCTAGTGCCGGATACCCGAATCTGGCAGGCAAAGGCTGCGATATTTTTTTATGAAATTTGCGCTTTTTTCCTGCGATTTTTTGATGAAATTTGCTATTTTTTCGCAATCCTTTGACGAAATACGCTATTGTTTCGCGGCCCTTCGAGGAAAATCACGTTTATACCGCGATATTTTGATGAAATTCGCTGTTTTTTTGTGATTTTTTTGACGAAATTCGCTGTTTTTTCGCAATTTTTTGGACGAAATTCGCTGTTTTTTCGCAATTTTTTGATGAAATTCGCTGTTTTTTCGCAATTTTTTTATGAAATTCGCTGTTTTTTCGCAATTTTTTTATGAAATTCGCTGTTTTTTCGCATTGATGAAATTCGCTGTTTTTTCGCGATTTTTTGATGAAATTCGCTATTTTTTCGCGATTTTTTGATGAAATTCGCTATTTTTTCGCGATCCTTTGAAAAAATACGCTATTTTTTCACGGCCCTTTTACGAGAATCACGTTTTTCCCGCAATATTTTGATGAAATTTGCACTTTTTTTGCGATCCTTTTTCCGTGATTTTTTGAAGAAATTACGCGTCCCACAGACACGTAATAACTATTTTTTTGCGTCCCGTCTCCGATTTTTCACGTGATTTGCGCGCTATAGCGTGTCCGCAGCATCGCTTAAAGCGATCGCTGAGAACGACTCCGGGCATTATTTTTGAAATCATCCCTATTTTTGAAATATGAAGGGCGCAGTTTGCCGATTAAAAAAACAGCAGGGCACGTTTTACCGATTTTAAAAGGGGCAGGGCGCTGCGCCCTTCAAAAATGGCCTAGCGGGAACACTACTGTACAAAAAATCGGGAAATTTTACAAAAATCGCTATTACAGTGCCACCTTCTGGCAGAATATTTCCAAACTCAAAAAGAAACTGCTGTCAATAGCCAAAAATATACACATACAATTCTATGCTTAGCTTCATACACTTTTCGATGGTAAAATAATGATAATAACACAAAAAGGACTAGCGCCCCTACCGGTGGAATATTTTTAAATTGAAGGAGGACCTGCTGGCTATAGCTGAAAACATACTCCCAAAATTGGTTCAATTCTATGCATAACTTCATACACTTTTCGATGCTACAAGAATGAAAATGACACAAAAATTGCTATTAAAGCACCCCTTCTGGCAGAATATCTCCATATTAAAGGAGAACCAGCTAGACACAGCCAAAAACAAGTACAAAAAATTTGGTTCAATTAAATGGATAACTCCATACACTTTTTCGATGGTACAATAATGAAAATGGCATAAAAATCGCAATTACAGCACCCTCTTCCGGCAGAATGCTTCCATATTGAAGAAGGACCTGCTGGCCCCAGCCAAAAATATACAAAAAAAATTTGGTTCAATTCCATGCATAACTTCATTTTTCGATGGTAGCGACACACAGACAGACAGACATTTTGTATAAACATGTTTTTAAGGATCTCTGACCCCTAAAACATTTAAATCCGTCAAAAACCAGAAGTTAAAAAAATTTTGATTGTAATACTTTCTTCTATTGAAGATAAAAGAATGTAAAAATAGGCATGTTTAATCGTTAAATTAAAAAAAAAGAAAGAAAATTAATACAGTTCATACTTTAATAAACAAATTCAAATTTCGTTTTACAATCTGAAAGTAAAGGTACAATTTTCCAAAAAATGTAAACGTAAATTCTTAAATTTATTATAATACGTCCAAATGTCAATGTTAGGAAAGCTGACAATTCTTTAAACTTTGGAAAATTACCTTTTACTCATGAATAGTGAACTTACTATATTTCATATTTTGCATTATGAACAAAAATTGGAGTCAAACGATTTCTCTTATCCTTATATATTCGCTTTGCTGCACTCTGCCAGATATCCGACAGAGAAGTCTGATATCCGGTGATTGTGATTCGGATATCCGATGATATTTCGGATATTGAAAAATCAGCCGGATATGTCGGATATTTGCCGGACATCCGTTGCATCCCTAGTTTTTTCGGCGATCTTTTTGACAAAATTCGCGTTTTTTTTTTCGGCGACCTTTTGAAAATTCTCGTTTTTTCTGCGATCTTTTTTACAAAATTAGTTTTTTTTTCTGTGATCCACTGGCAGAAATCGTGATCATTTGACAAACTTTGCGTTTCTTCTCCGATCTTTTGACAAACTTTACGTTTTTTCTGCGATCCTTTGACAAAATTTGCGTTTTTCCTGCGATTTGACGGAATTTCCTGGTTTTTTTTCTGCGATCTTTTGATGCAGATCAGGTTTTTTCCGCGATCTTTTGACGAAATTCCAGTTTCTTTCGCGATCTATTTACAAAATTCCCGTTGTTTCTGCGATCTTTTTTGAGAATAGGTGTTTATTCCGAAATCTTTTGACAAAATTCACGTTTTTTTGCGGTCCCTTGACAGAATTCGCGATTGTTTGACAGATTTTGCATTTTCCCTGCGATCCTTTGATGAAATTTGAGTTTTTTCTACAATCCTTTGATAGAATTCACGTTTTTTTACGCGATTCTTTGACATAGAATTCCCTTTTTTGCGATCTTCTGATGAAATCAGCGTTTTTAAAGCGATCTTTTGGAAAATTTCTTTTTTTTTTCCGCGATGTTTCGACGAAATTAGTGTTTTTTCATGATCCTTTATCAAAAGTTGCCATTTTTCTGCAACCCCATGACGAAATCAGCTGTTTTTTCGCAATTCTATGACTAAATTTGCAGGGGGTTTCCGCAATCTTTTGACAAAATTGTGTTTTTTCCACAATAGTTTTCGAAATTGGCTAATTTTTTCTACGAACGATTGATGAAATTGTTTTTTCGGCGATAGCTTGTCGAAATTTGTGATATTTTGTGCCCGAATTTTCAGACTGATGACAGATTTTTTTTAAATTTCGGAACAAATCATCAATGCGAGTAATGGCAAAAAATCGGAAAAAGACAAAAAGCGGAAAAATCTCATGCCTGTGTAACTCCGGAATTTCTGGGGCACGTTTTATCAAATCCCCGGACAAACAGGCACGAATCTACCTAATAAGCTTTGTTTTTCTTAAGTTCTTCTTAAACTGTTCTCACAACCTCTCTCTCTGTACCTCACAATGTTAGAAGGTGCGTCTCTAATGACTGAATGGATGTTGGCAGATGTGATATCGCACAGCACGCGAACAGCAGCAACTGTCCTCAATTTCACTAAGTAGCCAGTCATTATATCAGGTTTTCCCAAGCTTGGGGAATTTTTGTATCATACCCTGATTTTTATATTTGATTCCTCTGATTTTTATAACAAAATTTATCCCCTGAATACCATAATCTCCTGATGAGTATGAACCCTGTGAATACTATATGAGGGGAAGAGTGTACATTTCTAAATAAACGTAAAGGTGTACCTTTTACTCTTGCAGTCAGACACTCGTGGTCATACCAATTCTGTAAGATGGAGCTGATATTAAAATTCACTGCCAATTTTATTGGTTTGTTCTGCCACTTCTTCATGTGCGATGTAATGCTTTCAGAATTGAATATGTTGGAGGCGATTTCACCTAAAATAAAGATTTAAAAGAATTCCTTAAATCAAAATATTAAAATAAAAGTATACTACACAGCAACAATAATTTTTAAGCAACATTTTTTTTTTTTTTCCAGCATTGGTATGCAGATAATGGGCAATATCTGAAAATTGGACAATTTGCATCCGCTGCCAATAATATTTCATTAATTATACTAAAACCAAAAATTGAAAAACGTAATACATTGTAACATTAGTTATATCAATTACCAATGATAAATTGACATATAATGATGTATAAATAATTAGTTTAAACAAGCAAAATCATCATTTCAGTTCCTGTCCCCCCCCCCCCCCCCCCAGGTACAAATATCCAATATTAAATGTATGCTGTAAACATTTCTAAATATTATTTATTAACTTTTGCTATTATATATTTATACCTATATATATAAAGTATGGGAAAATATAATTATCCTTTCTTAGTATAGATTGTATAGTAAAATATTATAGTAAATATATTTGTCCCTGAGGTTGACCATCATCTCAGTCCCTCTAAATACACATTTAGGTTAACAGATACTAGGTGGTGCTGGCAGAATCATTTCCATTGCAACAGCAACTAAAGTTCAACTAGCCACCATGGATGAAGGTAAGTTGTTTTTCCTCTTTGTTTCATATTTAGAAATGTTTATTTTTTGTTCTGAATAGGGATGAGTATTTTCTTTATAGCATCATTCATGTCCCCTATTTAACTTTTTATTTATAAACAAAAAGTTTAGTGCAACTTTATTTACGTAACATACTAATGTCACATGGCATATTTAATAATTTACATGTGGGCAAAATGATTCTACAAAATGGCTGCACAGCTTTTAAGACAAAATTAACACCTCAGTCCCCATCATCTCAGTACCAATTATTAGACACTGATTATGGTGTTACACTTTCTTCCATAAAAGCTTATCCTATGCATAAAATATACATCCTCGATCTCAAAAGACTACAGCATTCAAATGACAAAACATGTATCATACTATATAATTGTATTTGGAAGTTGGTACTTTAATTATTTTTTTTTAATTAAAGTTCTGGAGTGAAATTGTCCAGTTTTCAGATGTTGACCCATAAGTCAATCTAACATAAGCCACGAAATATGAAGCTTCAACCTAATAAAGAATAGGAGTGTCATACTTTTATGCTTAATAATGTAACAAAGTTTCATGTTGCTGAGTCCAGAATTTTTTTTTTTTTTTTTTTTGGGGGGGGGGGGGGGGCTGCCTTAAATAGGATATAGTTTATATTCCAATGATGTTTTTCAATGAAAAGTTTGAAAAAATATATTTGATTCCAATACCACTATTGCACTTATGCTGTGTAAACTGACTTGTACTCATGCTTAAATTTATCAATTTGTAAAATACAACTTACACAACATAGAGTAAGTAAGGCTGAGATTGAAATCAAATAGTGTTTTTTCAGACTTTTAATTGGAAAAATTCTGTATTGAAATGTAAATGATATCCCAATTACAGGGTTCGTACACATTTTTCTTTACATAAAAATCAAAGACTTTGAAGGACCAAAACCAAAAAAATGTAAGAACCTACAAATTATTATATGCATTTTTTAGAGTTTCATTTTTGTAAATGCCAGTTTTAAAATACTCAAATGGCCAGGAAGGGGGGAATTTCAGCGTGTGGCAGTAGAAATTTAGAAAATTTTAAAATAAATACAGCAGAAGAAAAAACTAGTCAGATGTGCCAATTCTGAAAACTTTCTTCTATTTGGTACAAGTTAATACTTCAAAATTCGCTATCAGAGTGCAAAAATTAAATATGCCCATCAAATATAAAGATATAAAATTCCGTGCATTAGTTCTTGAGATACAACTAATGCTAAAATCGTGTAAATCCCGCAAAATGCAGCACCACCTGTAAGGTGATTTACACCAAAACCTAATAATGAGCAACAACTTATGTCAACGTCTAACTGAATCTAAAGTTTGATGAAAATCCATGCAATACTTTTTAACATAAGAGTTATTGCGAAAATCTTGAAAAATCCAGCATAGCAGTGCCTCCTGTTGGGCAATTTACATCTAAACATAATCAGTACCAATGGTATACCTGAATCAGAAATTTGAAGAAAATTCAAGCATTAGTTATTGCGATAAGAGTTATTGTGGAAATCGCAAAAAAGGCAGCATAGCAGGACCACCTGTAGGGAGATTACACCAAAACATAATCAGTACCAATATTTATCAAGGTATACCTGAATCTGAAGTTCAGTGAAAATTCTTGAGATATAGCTATTGCAAAAATCTTAAAAAAAAAAAAAGGTGGAAGCCAAAACGAAGGGAAAATGCCATTTTTAGGTGGGAAGAAAAATGTTCAAGAAAGATTATTTATTGTGACAATAAAATGACAAATAGCAGAGTAAGAAAGAGTTTTTTTAAAGAGTTTTTAAACTATGAGTACGGGGGGAAGGGGGGGGGGACAAATACGTGGAAACAAAATTTTGAGGTGAAATTCAGATGAAATTTTAATGAAATGAATTGTCAATGAAATTTAGGGCTGATTATTTATTCACTATAAAGTAACAAATAGAGTAGAAAAAGTATACAAAAAGTTTTAAAGATTTTAAACTTTAGTATTGTGGAGGAATGAGCAAAAGGGGGAGGTGAAATTTGGGAAGAATGTGGGGCAAGGGGGGGGATAAAATTTATTTTTAAATCAGAAATTGAAAGAAATGCAGAAGAGTTTCACCCTTGATTAAGAAATAATACAAGAATAAAATTAAGCACTTACTGGAAATGCAGTTCAAAACACTAACTTTTATAGAAGTTTTTGAAAAATCTTGTTTTTTACTGAAAGATGGATCAAATTGTTCAATTTCACAGTTTCTGCATAAAAACACTTGACAATTTTTGTAAATAAAATCAATTAAAGTGTTAGAAAGTACGCAGTTTGGATTTGAAAACAAACTTATAAGCAAACTTACATTTTGATTTATAAAAGGTAACATTACTTTCATCTATTTATAATCAAGTCTGTTTCAGGATTAAAACCTTTGAAATATCCTATATTTCTTATTAAAAAATATGTAGAAAATGTTAGTTTTTGGTTATCTTCTTAAATCTCCATCAAATTGCATAAGTCTCTTAATTTAATTTTTTTTTAATTTTTTAATCACTAACATAAAAAAAAGTAATGATATCAATACAAAAACCCTTAACAGGTTAAAATTTTGTGACCCAGCAGCTTATCTTATGGCTAAAAATTTTAAACACGGATCTTAAAAATAATGATTACGCTATGCTATTAATTAAAATATATGCGTGTATTATTTATTTAATCATTTTATTTTTGTTCTAATTATGTTCAACATGAAAACATGTATAAAGATTTAGAGTAGTGATGGGCAGTTCTGGAAAATTTGAGAATCTATTAAAATCGACATTGTATAAAACAGAATCTACCACAATAAGAATAGATTCCCAAATTCTAGAATCAATATTTCGATGTTCACAGATAAGCTTAAAAATAGCAATTCCAAAATGTAACGAATCAGCAGGTTAGTAACGACTACCCCTCACACCCCATAAGGGTGACCTAGACAACGTCAGGGGCCCAGAAGTAAGCTACCTTTGCGTCGAATAATAAGGTTTTTTAACTTTTAAAATTATTATTTTTAATATGTAATTTTAATAATAATTTATATTATATTTAAATTTATTTTTTAAGAAAGATCTCGGTCAGATTAAAGAAAAAAGGAAGAAATAATTTTTTTTCATCCGGAAAAGATGTACTTTCAACCAAACAGATGGGACTTACTTGCTATAAACATCATTCTTCTTAATGTGCAGATGAGCGAAATTTTGAAGACTAAATTTATTTAAAAAGTTAAATGGTTTTTCAGTCTTTTTAGGGCATCCTCCTATAAGCGTGGAGGAAATGCAATTATTGCAAATCTTCTTTTAAAATAGCTGTGATGATGTAATTAACCAGTCATCACATACCACATACTAATTATCCCCCAATGAATAAGCAAAATTATCTTTTTAATAATATATATAACTAAAATTTCTTTCCCTTTTTAAAATATATATCTCCTTATCTCAGTTTACAGTTTATAAATATCTTTCTTTTTAATGTTTACCAAATTTTCAGCTGTTAACAACAACAAAAAAGTTCTCATCCCAGAATCATTAACAGTGAAATAACTTTTCTTTGGATAACAAATAAAAATATATCCTTTGATTATATGGGTTTTTTTTTTTTTGTTTTGTTTTTTTTCCCAGCAGTAATCTAAAAAACAGTTATTGACTCATTTGCTGACAGCAGACCTGCCAACCGCTACGAAAAAATCGTAGTTACTACGATTTGGACATATAAACTACGACGCTACGAAAATCGGTCTTAAACTACGATTTTTTGCAAAAAACACAAACGTATTTTTTGTTTCAAGTTGCGATTTTTATCCTGAGCAGCATATTTTTCAGGAGTGATTCTGTTCGAAAATTTCAAAGTATTCATTTCTGAAAGTTTTAAAAAAATTGGTTATAAGTCCAAAAATTCGGACACTTAAAAAATGTTCATGGGAAAAAAAAAACTAGGCTGCAAAACAAACTTCTTAACATAAAGCCCTCTTCATGTATATTAACGAGTGAATCGTGTTTCTGTAAATATTTATACAGGAATTCCCTTCCTTAAAAACAGGGGTGCCTATGATATTAAACGCAAATTTCGTCAAAAGATCCGTAAGAAAATGCAAATTTCATCGAAAGATCGCGGAAGGAACGCTAATTTCGTCAAAGGATCGTGGTAAAAAATGTAAATTTCGTCAAAAGTTCGTGGTAAAAAATGCAGATTTCAACAAAGAATTGAGATAGAAAAATGTGAATTAGGATTGTGAGGGAAAAAATTGTGAATATCCTGAAATGATTGCGGGAAAAAAATCGCGAATTTCGTCAAAATTTATTGCACTGGACTAAAATGGAACCAGGCTCTTTTTATAAATAAATGTCAAAAGAAAAACTATGCTAAACGAGAAGAAACTAAAAATCGTATACAAATTTTCAGAGGAAAAAATTTACTATACTGAAAGACTGAAACCGTATTCCTTTTACGAATATTAAAAGATGGCTGAGAAACACGAAAAACCAACCAACCAACCTCCAGATTAATTTAAATTTTGTGTGCTACGATTTCTCATTTTCAAAGGTTAGCAGGTCTGTGACAGTGTCGGACGACGGAACATAAATTGCAAATATCACGATTTTAATAGTGTTCTTGATCTTATACTAGAACAGAGAAACAGGACTTCTGTGATAATTTTGTTTATGAAAAAAAAAAAAGAGAGAAAGAAATAGGATAGAGTGATAACAGGCCTCAGTTATTTATTGAAACCATGAGAATCTGAAAGATTAATGATTATGAAAGTAATAATTAAATTGCTTTTACTACCGGTTTTAAAAAACAGAGGTTTGTGCCTATTCAAATCAGGGAAAATGCTCAGATTAAATAAGGCAAATTTTACTGGTGAGGATAAATGAGGATCCTTAGGCCTATTTCTGGCACGTATACATGTCGCTCGTCCCCAAGGGGTTAAAAAAGAATAAGCCTAAGCCTGAAGGGTGATATAAAATCAACCTAAAACAAGACTTCGGTCATCTGAATCTTAAATTTACACTGGTTACTTATGTTTTTTATTGCATTCATTTTTAGATGCCACAAATTTACTAAAATCTAATTTATAATCATATAAAGCAATGATTTTTTTTTCTAAGTTTATGAGTACTAAAGATTCAAAATCCTTCCCAGGTGAGGGTGATTGTGATCCTGGTTGCGCCACTCTAGAGAAAAATAAACAAAAATAAAAGTTCCCAGTTAAACTGATGGCATTGACTTCACAGGCTATTCACACTAATTGTAAATTATACTCTTATTTCAAAGAATAATACCCCTCAAAAAATAAATGAAGGAGGATTAGTCCACGTTTCCCCCCTTTATACTTAACCAATGAACCTCCAAATGTAATCAGGGAAGCTCCTTAACACAACAAACTGGTATACAAAATTTGAAGCAAATCAGGTAATTCAGCACAAAAAACTATTTCGCTAAATTAAGGGCGGTATTAGCTTCCCCCCATTTCCCCCTTTATGCCAAAACCAATGGACCTTCAAATTTAATCAGAAAAGCTCCTTATCAAAATGAACCTAGAAAAAGAAAATTAAAGTAAATTGGATAATTCAGCATGAAAACCCATTTATCTAAATTAATCCAAATCTAATGAAGGAAGCACCATATTGGAATAAACCGGTATATCAAATTTGAAGAAAATCTAATACTTCTGCATGAAAAACCCATTTATCTAAAAACGGGTGGACAATCCTCCATCCCCCCCCCCCCCTCACAGGCTTTGATAGCCTGTGAGCTAAAAAGAAAAGTACCCAGATGGCATTGAGCTCGCAGGCTATTCACACAAACTGTATATTATACTCTTATTTCAAAGAATAATGCCCCTCGAAAAATTAAGGGGAGATTGCCCCTTTTTCCCATCTTTATACTTAACCAATGACCCTCCAAATGTTATCAGGGAAGCGCCTTAAATTATGTGTTGCATAGAATTCTTTAAAAAATAAACCATTTTCATAGGAAAAATAAAGAATTGGGAGGTATTTTTTTTTTTTTTACAGAAATGTAAACAATGAAATAACATTCCCTACACCTAAAGTTGTAAAAACCATCACTTGTAAATACCAGTCAAACCAGAAGTTATTAAAAAATAACTTATCTTTCAAAAAATAATATTTTAAATATTAACCAAGTTTTTCTATTCTTTTATATAGTTAATATATTTTAATTTTGACCGTATGTTTTGCTTTGTGTTAGTTTCTTCCATTTCAACCACTCTCCTGGAAGAAACCAAACCCTGTTTTTTTGTTGTTGTTGTTTCTGCTTATCAATTCTAGTATCTGAAGCAATATGCGAAATCTGGGGTTTGGTGATAAGCAATATAATGCAGAAAAGAACCATAGCAGATGATCTGAATGCACAAGAGAAAGACAACAGTTATGCATGCTTTAACTGTACTCAATGGTCCTCCTCAGTGTTCGAAATTAACGGTTGTTAGTCGTCAAATACGACTAAATTATTGTATTTGACGACTACAAAATTATTTCTGGTCATCAAATTTGACACCTAGCTTTTTTAAATTTAACTTTGAAAGCTCCCGGTTTGTATTTTTTTTTTTTCTGTCGCCGATGGTACTTCCAAATAGTAATAAAAATAATAATAATTAAAAAAGCTTTATATGAGTTTTACAAATGCTTCAATTTTTATAATCTTACAGATTAAAACTTCAACCATTTAATATATATTAGTGTTTATAAAGTAGCGTATAATGTTAGTTATGTTAAAAATAAATTTTAGAAATGACGACTAGAAATTTTAATTTGACGCCTAAGATATTTATAGTAGGCGTCATTTGACGCCTTACTTTCATCTTCCAATTTCTATCACTGGTCTTCCTGCAGAATATAAATCTGTCAGAAAATTTTTAAAAAGAACATTAATAAGATATGGCACAAGTTTTTACAACCCACTTCAAAATTATATCAACTTCATTTGTATCATGCATTAAAATGCATTATCATCAAAATGTATCCTGCATTAACAGTTGTGTCTAGAATTTTAGAAAATGATAAAATATTGGCTTGTTTTAAATAACATTTTCTAAAGTTAAATTTTTTATCCAATTTTCTGCCTAATGCCTTAAATAAATCTCTTTATTTGTCCAGTTTTTTGATGCCATAATTAGCACTATAACAGCAGCAAGAAGATTTATGACACACTGCAGACAGTTTTTGAAAACAGTATTGCAGACACTTGAAGATAGTTCTATCATTGGAAGAGATATCAAAATTTAAGTGACACTTGATGTGGGTTTAAAATCTTTATTTTAAAATTCAATTTAACTTATTTTTGCTCTGGCTAAAATATATTTATACATAATATAAGACGAAACAATATTTCACCTTGATTCAAACATAAAATACATATTATATGAACTTTAAAAAGTTCACTGTTTTACTTAGGTGCAGGCGTGAAAGCAGAAAATAAGAAAAAGGGTGGAAAAGGTTTTTCATCTATAGAATGATGCCAAACTTTTATAATTTAGACACATATAAAAATGTATGGTTGTTATTTTCTTTTCATAACTTAGAAAACATTTTTTTTTTAAACTTTTAAATCAAAGTGTTCTATAGGACAAAATATTCTATTCAAAAATTAAAAACCTTTTTCAAGTAACAAAATTTTCACTACAGAAAGATACATTAAAAAACTTCATTTGCATGACTTTCATATGCTTATAATATAATCTCTCCTTTGATTTGATAGCTCTTTTGCACAGTAATTCAGAAACAAACTCCAAGGATTTGAGTAGACTAGAGACTAGAGAATTATTAAATTTTTTAGACCCCCCCCCTTCCCCCAACCTATGCTTCCAATATTTTCTTTGCATTTTTGCATCAATCCAGAGAATAACCAAAATTGCCTTTAAAAAAGGTTGAATTCGATTTTATTTAAAATTTCTTAGTACTTTCAAGCTTTTCCAAGCTATTCATCAGAGAATATTTTATAACTCACTTTAAGTTATTAAAATATTCTCAGATGAAGAGCTTGGAAAAGCTTGAAAGTACTAAGAAGTTTTAAATAAAATGCATATTTTTAACTTGTAGCATCTCTAACTACAATAGACTCCCTCGAATCCGCACAGCTTGGGACCAGAGGTTGTGCAGATTTCTGGTCATTGATTTGTTTACATTTTTTAAACATTAATTTGATCGGTTGTTTAGCAAGGGAAATTATAATGAATGCTTACAACAGAGTGAAACATTAAAATAAGTAAAATATTAAAATGATTTATTAGTTTAAAAGTAATTTTTTAAATAAATACGTAAAATAAAAATTTAGAAAAATATTAAGTTATTACCGATAAAATCAATTCCAATCGATTCCACCTTCTATCTAGAGGTAAAACGATAGTGAGATCGATAAGTCTTAATTCATTCTTGGCACTTTTAACTTTAGTAACTTTTTCATTGTTATTTAGAGTCTTGAATGGTTTTCTTATACTGCTTTGTATGTTTAGAAATAAATTTGTCTATAATTTTAAAAAGAATTCCGCGAACAATAATTTTAAAATAGCATTTTGGTTCATGGATTTTTCTATTTCAAACCCTGGAATTTTTTATATAGATATGCTAATTTATATCAAAATCAAAAGTAAAGTTTATTTAGTAATAAATCAGCTGTTAGCCAAGAGAGTGATTAACAAAAAATTTAGTAAAAAAAATATTGTGGTAGTCGCTGATTTCGGCGCCATCTTGAATTTTGTTCCTGCAACGTTACTGTAGATTTCATTGTTTACATCTGAAAAAATATGTGGATTTTAGGCGTTTGCGGATTTAAGAGAGTCTACTGTATTTTATTCACCTTTTAAGTAAAACAGTGAACTTTTTAAAGTTAATATATTTTATATATTTACACATTTAAACAATTCTTTCAATTTTCCAGTACACTTAAATATATCACCTATATTATACACTGAAATATATTTCAATAAACTGATTTATCTTTTGTGCCACACTATTGTAAATATAAGCAAAATTTATGTAAATGGCTTCTTTCCATCACTGTATCCAAACTAGGGGGTAAAAAAAAAAGAAATTAAAAAAAAACAGATCATATTTTTTTTTTAATAGGATTTTTATGATTTTTTTTCTTAGCGTTCAAATACTGAAAAGCTACCAAAAGTTTTAAGCTTCCAAAATGGTTAACCCTCTAATTGCTAACATGTGTTTTTGCACTTTAATACAATTATTAGTTAGTAAATGTATAAATTACAAAACTGCAAATTATTTAATAGTAGTTTCATTAGTTAGTAGCATACAATGTTTTATACTTACCTTAATATTTTGTAATATGTAAAACTATATTAAATACCGATGATATATACACTTATTAAACAATTAACCCATTAAGAACATAATATACATTTTTTTGGCATTAATTACTAAAATGATAATTAATAGTTTAGAAAGAAATTCTAGACAGAAAAAGGGGCAGGATGCTAGTTCCAAAAGAGGGCATTATTTCATGAGGAAATATTAGTAATGTGTTTAGTAATAAGAAACAAAAAAGTGTCGTGAAAAAAAAAAAGTAAACACCCCCTACTAACTCCTCAACAAATTATCGTAGAAGAAAGTTACTGGTACCAAACGATTGGAAATAAAGTCTACTTTTAAATCATATAAATAAAATTTGCTTGGGGGGGTCATCTGCATATTAAAACAAATCCTAACTTCATTTTTTTCAATGGCAATACCCCATTTTAACAAGATATTTGAAATCTTCGGTTCAAACTGTGCCTAGACACCAAATTTCAAGTCATTTGAATGATATGTTTTTGAATTATAAACATCAAAATTTAGTGCTTCTAATGTTAAATTATATTTTCATATTTTTATTTATATCTCCCGAAATTATGCTCCTAATGTGCTAATTTTTTTTGTGGGAATAATACTAATATACCCAAACATAAATAAGCTGAATTTGCAATTTTTATAATTTTATGATATGAATTATGAATTATAAAATTAATATTCGAAAAAATTATTTTTTTTTTCCCCAATAGCAGTACACAATTCTGAGAGCATAAATGAACTCTACACCCTTCAATTAGCCTAAAAACAAATTTTTATGCAATTCGTACCATAAGTTTCCGCGAAATTATTTTAAAACGAGCGTATTTTAAGGGCTGTATCCGAATTGAAGTTCGGAACTCTTAACCGAGAGAGCCCTCATCTTGATCAAGGCACCTTCAGAAGTCAATGAAGACTGCTAGATTACAAGATAGCAAAAGAAATTTCAAAACTTCTAGTCACTCCTATTATAGACGGCCCCTTAAACCATCATTCTGCCGTTTTTTAAGCATAATTTGAAAACTACTTGGAAGAAAAATGTGAAATTTTGAATTTCCATACAACAGGACTTAATAAATCTAAATCCATCAAAAAAATTGTAGGTTGCAATTCAAAATTTTTTCGAGTATTAATTTCATAGATCATAATTCATATAATAAAGTTATAATCTTTCGTAATAATCTTTTTCATAAAAACTGTTTTAAAATATATAATTTGTAAATAAAACCAGGTCACGAAAAGCAAAATCTTTTTAGCAATTGGATTTAAAGAAGTTTTTGTTAATAAATTCTTGGTTCGAATTTGAGTAACTGGATTTCAACTTTCATTACAAAATGGTATTTTTCACAAAAATGTTATAAAATTCACAAAAATAACTTTTACTTTTCACAAAATGGGCCCCAAGAATAAAAACCTGCATCGACCCCCTGAATCCTATTTTTTTCCAATATAGAATTTTTTTATCCTGCAATTTTTGAAGTTTTAGTCATTTATAATGCTATTGTCAGCGTTTTTTCGCGAAGATATAAAATTAACGGTGATTTAATGTACAAAAATATTCAGAAAGAACTAATTTATAAGAGAAAAATATTGTTTTAGTTCAGACACTCTCCCACCCAACCAGGAAAAAAAAAAGGACAAGAAATTTTATTTTAAAAGTGCGCAAACAAAAATCATATATATAAAATTAGCTAGCAAGAAGCTATATATTAAATTCTATATATTAAACAGTTTTTTTTAATACATTCAATATAGAATTTATTGTAAATCACATGAAACGTGTATAAAATAAAAATTGTTTTCCCCCTTATTTTTATAATAAAAATAAAGGGTCTTCGCTAATTTGTCTGTAATAGAAATCTTCTTCGGAAAATCATAAAAGAAAACAGGAATTAATATTTTTAGCTTTTCTAAATCAATTATTATTTAGTCCCAGATTTGAAAGCTTTCATTACAATAACAATAAATAAATCTACCGGTGTAATAAACTCATAGTAATGAATGCTAAAATTCAAAAGCTGTGCAGTGTTTTTTATGAAGCCGAATAAAAATGTTATTGGTATATATGTTAACATTTTAAATAAAGATAAAATTCTTATTATTTAGCATTCAATTTTTATGTTTAGGGTGTATTCCGATCCAAACTGCTAATTTTCTGATTCATTTTAAAATTCATTTTTGCTCTCAAATGCATCAAACTTGGAAATTCTCTTATTTAGAAACTATATAATGTGTGGTGCTTCTTAATTTTTTGATAAATGCAGAAAATACTGTAAAAAACGCTGTCAAAGTTGGCATTTTGAACCGAATTTTCCGAAGCGGGCGATCTGGGAATGAAAAAAAATGGTCATACTGAGAAAATAATTGTTTAAAAATCAAATTCTAATTAATTGAGCTGAAAATGAAATCACACGGTATGTTAAATATGTCTTCCGAAACCACCCCAGCAAGTTTCATGTTTTTACTTTTAAAAATGAGTCTGAAAATGTCTCAGAAAATTTCGTGCTGTTGAGGGTGGAGAAATATTTTTTCGAATACACCCTTAAAACAAAAGAAAAAATTGAAAATCTAATTATATCCTTACAAATTTTATTCTAATTTCATATTCAATATAAATTTCATCCTAAAAATTATGATAATATCACTTTTTTCAAACTTATCTATTAAAATAGAAGGAAACACATACACACCCTCTCACAATGTTCGTACAACACTTTACTCACAATTTTTTTTCTCACAATGTTTACAAACAAATGCACATTTTTAGTAGCATTGAAGAAATTGTTTTAAACTAATCCAATATATTTAGATATTTTGCAATTTCGTTTCCAGTTAATTGATTTATGTCAAATTAAATTATAATTTAACTTATCGAATCAAATTAACTTACATTTATGTATAAAAATATAGTATGAATAACTGGTGAATTTTTTCTTGTTTTTGTGCCTGAAATACTGTTAAAATATTGAATTTATATCATTGTTTAAAAGACAAATTAATTTAACTTCTGATCAATTCTTTCTAAGTAAAATAAAAATAATTTAAACTTCTGCGGAGGGATGGAAATTATATATATCGTGAATGTACTTAAGAAAAGCTGCATTAAAAAAAGAAAAAAGAGGTTCATTTTAATTCACACAAAAGGAAAATTCTTGTTATTTTACATATTCTTTCCATATGCTTCATATTTATTTGAGGTGAAATTGTCTAATCTACCAAAATTTTCTATACAACGCGATTGTCCAGTAAATTTGATAAATAAATAAAAATCCATTCTTAGACAACAATTGCTTGTAATTAATTTACCGGAAACTAAGAAAAACTGTTCGATTTCAAATCCCTTCAAATATCATGCCTGCAAGTATCCTGTTTTTACATTTAAAAAAGAGCCTTAAAATATAAAGTTTCCGGTTCTTGAGCGGGGAAAAATAATTTTTTTGAGAACAGCCTTACAATAAAGAGCTTCTTTTATTCGTTTTAATTTGCAAAAGAAAATTTTCTTTGTTATTTTAAATGTTTTATCCATATGTTGGGTATGTACTTGGGGTGAAATTTTCTGAAAAATTAGAACCCACCGAAAATTTTTCTCTATATGTAATAGCTTAAAAAAAGAAACCTTTGATTGGACATCAAAAATCTATAATCTCTGATAATAAGAAGAGGCAATATCTATTGACCATCACCCAGCACAGCTCTGTTAGGGGTCTAAGGTTGCTAGTTATTTGCGAGCACCGTGCCAAGTACTCGCCAAAAACCTTCCTTGCTAATAAATACATTTCCTTGATTATTATTAGATATTTATCATAAAAATGAATATATGCTAAGCTCAATCGATTTCGATTAATGAGTCAATCATTTTTCCTGTGAAAATGAAGAAAAAGATTTAATATGCCATTTCTTTCATATTCAGTACAGAACTATTTATTGTCGCGGACTTGCACTCCTCTAGTATAATCACCATTGACAACTTAGGTCTTCCTTAGGTATAGGCTTTTTACAAACGTACTGTACTTTCAGAACTTTTCAGAACATTCAGGAATTAAACTTAGAAACAACTATTTAAAGCTTTTTTTGTGCATTCATAAGTCAAAATACCAGTAACAACTTTCAAAATTACCTTCATCTTAGATTTTAATAATTTTTATGTCATTTTAAACATTAAGAAAATTTATGATTTTAATCAATGATTTTTTTTTTTTTAAATCAGTTTAAATCAACTGATTAAAATCGTTATCCCCTAAAATCGTTAACACCCTAATCCAAACTAAGTGAAATGTATGCAAATGACGCAAATAAACTATTTACATAAATGTTACTTTCAAATTGGATAGCATGGCACAAGATAAATCAATTTATTGAAATAAATACAAAATAGAATGGAAAGAGGGGAGATTATTTGGTTGGTCTGGCAAAATCGTGGTTGCCATATGTCAGTGCCACTCACCCAGTGTCTACTGACACTGGGTGAGTAGTTATTTTAATCTTTATCTTGAAGATATTTAAGTATCATTGGTACATGAATATAAAATCAGGGTTGGCAAGGTTTTGATGCATGACTGTTTTTACCGGATTTTAACATGGTTTTTACAGTCACGTCAAAAATGTCAAAACCCATCTTTTATTAGTAGTTTGTTTTTACATTATTTTTTTTTCATTCTATCGTTAGTATTAAGTTGTTCCACATGAAATATTCAATATCAAAAAGGCTCTAAAGTATATTTATCCATCCAAGAAAAACAAAAAAGAATTGCATTAGAATAATACGTATACATCTCTGTTAGAAGATCTCTACAATAATCTTAACCCCTTAATTCTCGCTCCCGTCAATATCACGGGCTCAGGTGTCGTTCGTTATTTCTCGCTCCCATCATATTTCCGGGCTGGAGATTTATTGCTGGAAAAAACTTCTGAAACCAGAAAAATTTAACTGGCATTTCGGTGTGAAGTCTTTGAATATTGCTGTTTGGGTTTGGCTTTTGCGCTGACTGTAATGTTGGGCCTTTGTATTGCATGTTTCGAAATATGTAACACTAAAACATTATTAATAATCAAAATTTACTGTATATATATATTATTTCAAATATTATTTGTAAAAATGTGTGTGATGATGATAAATAAAGATGTAAGATGTGAAAAATAAAGGTTTTATTTGCATTAATTTGTACCGTGTAAAATAAACATTAAGACACTGAATTCTCGCATGATGGCTTTTCTACAAATATGAATTTGTTCTATAACTTTTTTTTTTTTTTTTTTTTTTTTTTTTTGGCCTTAAAAAAAAACTAATTTCATATTTTATTTAGAAACCTTATAATTATTCAATTTCTGTAATAAAATAAATAGGTACTTTTTTGTTGGTTTTTCCAAATATTAAGAGACTGTGAAAGGGTTAAGCTATTTGGCATATTCTACAAAACTTTTTGAAGAAATCCTATAACCATACTTGCCAACAAAATTTCGGTAAAACTCTGAAGATTTTGGACAAAAAATCAGAAGAAATCAGAAGATTTTGGTGAAAAATAAGAAGAAATCAGAAAATTTTTTAAGTTTTATAACACTTTCAGCAAGGATTAAAAGACAGCTGAATCCTTATAAATAAACAAATTTTAAAGAGAAACTAATAAAATATTCACTAATTTGCAATTACACAATATTATATTATGACAAAAAAGAATAACTTGAATATATTAAAAATTAATAATTTATTTTTTTCTTTTTGAATATTCATAGATATCCTACCTTTCACATTAAAAGACACTTAAAACTTCTGACTCTTAGCTGTGTGTGTGTGTGTGTTTTTTTTTTTTTTTTTTTTCTTCTGCGGCCCTTTGAGGAAATTCACGATCTTTAGCTGAAATTTGTTTTTTTTTCGCGATCTTTTGACGAAATTTGCCTTTTTTTTCGCGCTCTTTTGACGAAATTTGCCTTCTTTTCACAATCTTTTGACGAAATTTGCCTTCTTTTCGCAATCTTTTGACGAAATTTGCCTTCTTTTCGCAATCTTTTGACGAAATTTGCCTTCTTTTCGCAATCTTTTGACGAAATTTGCGTCTTTCCCGCGATTGTTCAGCGAAATTTAGGTTTTTTCCGCGATCTTTTCATGAAACGCGCGTTTTTTCCGCGATCCTTTAACAGTAGTACTGGGCGATGCATCGATACATCGCAAGATATCGATGTAAATCATAAATCGTCAAACCGATTTCCTGATCTTTGAATTAGCGATGCATCACAGACATACGATGAATCACACCGGGATGAATGGGACAGTACAGGGAAATCTGGTTTCGCATGCAATGTGAATAAACAACTAGTGCATAGCTAGACATCAATTATGTGCAAAACCAATGGCAGAGTAAGGGGGGAGACTGGTTTCTCCTTCAATCATAGAGGCAGATAAACAACGTAATCCAAAATTGATACCAATTACATATCGCTGCTATTTTCAATCCTGTTTTTCTAGCTGTATGAATAGTACCATGAAGTTCATTTGAGAAAATACGATGATGCAAAATATACCTTTTTCCTAGGCCACATTACTCTGACTCTGAACATGTGCTATAACATTTAGAGTCAGCTGATTTTTCATCCTGTACTGACAGGAAAAGAGAATTGGTTCATTTGTTTATTTTGATGAGTCATTTTCTGTGTTTTTTTTATTTAATATGTATTATAGCAAAACTACTGTAGTCAATCAATTAATATAACAAATAGCAACAATTGATGCAGTAAGTTTTAGTAAGAAATGCTTCTTAGTGCCATTTGCATAGTAATCCATTTGCATCCATTTTTGTTTTTAATTACTTTATCTTTATTAAGGAACTTTTATTTCAGCTTATTTTTCACTATATTTTGATAACATCTTAATTATATTTCCAGTTATTTATTTTAAAAATATTCCTCATTACTTTTAATCAATTGAAATCAAATTTTGTGTTAATTCCCATACGGTGTGACCATATGACAATCCTTTTACATCCTTTTAATTAATTTTTATTTATTAGGTACTTATGTATTTTTTCAATCTTAAAAATGTAAATATAGAAATTTTACTCTTATTTTATTGATTTTTATTTTTTAATTAAAATAAAATGGAAGTATTTATAATCCTTTTACATCCTTTAAATTAATGATTATTTCTTATTGCACATTTAATATTTTATATCTTAAACAGCTAAAGATGTACAATGTATAGCAATTTTATTGGTTTCACCCCCTCCCCCACCCCCCTGGAAATGAAAAAATTTACAAATGTCTACAACATTTCATGTCTTTAATATTCTTTATTTTGCAGAACCAATTCAGGGAAAAACCAGTTTGCAAATTATTTAACATTCAATTTAAGAGGGAGATTTTTTTTTTTTTTTTTTTTTGGGGGGGGGGGGGGTCCCCTTCCTAGAATTTTCAATTTTTTACTAATCTGAAATGAATATTCTTGGATTTGTAACTAGTTTCTTCATCTTTTTTTAAATTTAATACTTGATTGCTAAGAATTAATCCCAGTATTTCTTTTCTAAACTGAGTCCTTTTTTAAGATGTGAAAATCTTTTTTACATCCTTTAAAAAAATGATTATTTTTTATAAACATGTATATTTTTTCAATCTCAAACATACCAGTATATAAATTTTAATCTAATTTTATTGATTTTCTTTTATTTTTACTTCATAAAAGGGAAATATTTCCTAAAGGCAAGCACATTACATTTCAGTGCCTTAGTATTTGGCAATTTGTAGAAAGAAGGTAATCATGTTATAATCCTTTTACATCCTTTATTTCAATTATTATTTTCTAAATACATTTATACTTTCACAATCTTAAACATACCAGTATATAAATTTTAATCTGATTTTATTGATTTTCTTTTATTTTTACTTCATAAAAGGGAAATATTTCCTAAAGGCAAGCATATTACATTTCAGTGCCTTAGTATTTGGCAATTTGTAAAAAGAAGGTGACCGTGTTATAATCCTTTTACATCCTTTATTTTAATTATTTTCTAAATACATTTACGTTTTCACAATCTTAAAAATGTTGGTCTATAAATTTTATTATAATTTTATGAAATGGAGTACTTGGAATTTTTCACAACATTTCTGTGCCTTAATATTGGTTATTTTGCAGACTCTCTCTTATAAAAAAGGCAGGGGCAATTTACAAATGATTTAAGTCTTCATCGGTGCTTCAGTTTTGCAATGCATCTCGCATATCTCCAGACATCGGTTCTGACCGATGTGGAGACATAACTGAAACCCATGATTGCCGGTTCACGAAAATCAACTTCCACATTCATAGGAAGTAAATGTGCATGCACAGAAAATCGGCGATCGTTTGGAATGAAACCGGTTCACTGATTTAAATTAAGGAGAGAGAGTGCCAGGAGGGGAGAAATTTGCCTACCCTCTCCTTAAGTCTTCAATTTTTGTATTAGTTGAGTTTTATTTTTAAACTAAAATAAAATGGAAGTGTTTATAATCCTTTTACATCCTGTAAACTAATGACTATTTCATATTGCACATTTAAAAATTTATATCTTAAACAGCTAAAGATAAAATGTATTGCAATTTTATTGGTTTCACCCCCCCCCACACACACACAAAATGGGGGTGTCCCTTCCTTGAATTTTCAATTTTTGTATTGATCTGGAATGAATATTCTTAGATTTATAACTAGTTTCTTAATCTTTTATAAAATTTAATACTTGATTGTTAAGAGTTAATCCACATATTTCTTTTCCATGAAGTCCTTTTTTAAGATGTGAAAATCTTTTTACATCCTTTAAAAAAATGATTATTTCCTATGTACATGTATATCTTTTCAACCTTAAACATATCAGTATAAATTTTTTAACCTAATTTTATTGATTTTTTTTATATATATTTTTATTAATTATTTATATAATAATTAATAATTATTTATATTTTTATTTTTATATAAATATCTAAAGATATAAAAGTGCACTCTAATTTTATAGTTTCCCTTCCCCCTTTACAACCCTTCCCTTCTTTACAACTCCACTAAATTTCATTACTTTTGTACATGGTATTTTGCCAAAAATTTCTGATGAGGAGGGAGAAGGGGATCAGTACACAAAGTATTTGGCATTTGAGTTAAAGAGGGCTGAGAGTGCTAGGATAAGTGATAAGTAATTTTATGCTTGATTGTTGTGTTTCCTTTTTTTCAAGACATGACTATATGGCAATCTTTTTGCATCCTTTAAAGTATTGATTATTCTTCATGTACAAATATATTTTTTCTATCCTGTCATCCTTTCTATCCTGTTATCTATCATCTCAGTGTATACATTTTACTTTAGTTTTTTATTTTTAATTTGTAAAAAAGTAACTGTGATAATCCTTTTACGTCCATCAGATTAATTATTATTTTACTTATACATATGTTTTCTCAAACCAAAACATATAGATCTATAAATTTTACTATAAATGATTTTTTTAAATATTATGAAATGAATTATTAGCAGATTTACCTCAATATTGAGTATTTTGCAAGAAATTTTCTTGTATAAAAAGGAAGGAGTATCAACTTGCAAATTATTTAATTCTTAGGTGCTGGTAGGAGTAAGAGATCTCCTCTTCCGAATTTTTATTTTGTAATTAATTTGAAGTTTATATTAATTTCTATTATTTTTTAAACATAAAGGAATGCTGCTTTTTTTTATGGATTTAGTTTGAATGTTTTTGTAAATCATAAACACCATAATATTCTTATCCACATTTTTGCTTTCTGAACAAAACCCCATTTAAAGTAGTTATATGATAATCCTTTTACATCCTTTACATTTATGATTATTTTTTATATACAATTAAAGTTTTTAAATCTTAAATATGGGGGAGGGGAGCAGTTTTCAGTTTTAATATATTACCAAGCATCAATTCGCAAATCAAAGACAACTTAATGCTCTAAGGAGAAAATTTTCCACCCAGGCCACTCCTGGAATTCACTATCACTTAGAAATCTAGAGTTTTAAAGAATAATTATTTTTAAAAAAATCAAGGCCCGGGGGGGGGGGGGGGGGGGATAACTTCTTGAATCATGGACACATACAGTGAGAAGTGCATCCCCCTTCCCTACTACTTTTTAAAACTTTTGGTTAAAAAAAAAATTATATATATATATATATATTTCCCAGTTGGCTTTTGAAGTTTAGGTATTAAAAGAAAACTATTATGACTTGCGATGATTTTTTTAAAAAATAAAACAATAGTTTAATCACGAGGTCCACACCTGGCCTAACATCGTGATGCATCGTAACATTGCGGTTTAGCCTCAATGATGCATCGCGATGTAGAAATCCTAATATCGTCCAGTCCTATTTAACAGAATTCGCGTTTTTACGTGATCTTTTCACGGAAATAGTGTTTTTACGCGCTCTTCCGACAAAATGTGCGTCTTTCCCGCGAACCTTCGGCAAAAGTTCTCCCGCGATCCTTTGACGAAACTCGCGTAAAAAGCATAAGAAAAGGCCGAAAATCTGAAGAAAATGACAAAAAGCGGAAGAAAACGCATTATGTGCGTAAAATCAGAAAACATGCCGATTTTTTGGAAGAATTCCGAAAAAATCTGATGAGTTGGCAGCTATGCTATAACCCATAAGTTTAAGATTAAAAAATATGTATAATTTCGGCAGAATGTAGTATACTGCTTAAAACTAAATAGCTTTCTCAGAAATTTCCTCAGAAGTAAGTTTTCTTAAAGTGTTAAATACAAATTGTCATTGATTATTTTTATTTCTAAATAGCAATAAATGAAATAAAATATATTTTAACAGTTGAAAATTACATACATCTTTTGGGAGAAAGGAATAAGACTAGTTTTTCAAAGTTAAATCTTGTAGAGATTAAAATTTGCAAATCAATATTAAACTTTAAACCATGTGAAAACTAAAATTTTTAACTATATTTTTGTTAAGTAGTTTATTTTAGTCTAGTTATTTCCTTAAACTAAATAAATAAATATTATTTTTAAGTATAAATGTAGATCCCTAAAGATCCATTAATTAAAAAGTTAAACTGCATTAAAAAATAAATAAAACATTTAAGAATCTTTCTAAATGTAATAATAATTTTAAAGGTAAAAGATTTTTACTCATACAGACAGTCATATATATGTAATAAAAATATGCAATGCGTTATTTCTTTCAATTCACTTTAAATAATGCCTAAATAATTTTAAGTGAAATGTATACAGGACATAAATAGTTTGTCTTTGGTAGCTTTAATAAATTTTGATTTAATCCCCTTCACGGCGAGCATATTTTACAGAATTTTTAATCTTTTATCACTGGTATTTTAAAACAGAAATTTTTGACTAGATGAATCGAGAAAATGCCTTGATTAAATAAGGCAAAATTTATAATAAAAAGTAACTGGTAGGAATAATCACAAGTGTATGCGACACTCGTCCCCAAGGGGTTAAAAATATTTCATTACTATTCAGGTATAAATTTATATCTAAAAATATATAAGCTGAAATGGTCTGTTTATAAGGTTCATATATATATTTGCACTAAAGTTAACAAACAGCAAAAAAAGAAACTATAGTGTATATATAAATTCTATTTTATTTTTTCTTTATTGTTTTGTTGTGTTAAATTTTAAGAGCTTTCATCTGAAATCAGGTCCTCCAGGTTTGTATAAAAATTTTATTAATTTAAAATTTTAAGATTCTGCTTATTGAAGTGAAAATGAAAGCCACCACAATTGCATTTATGAAATACATAAGATACGCGTTTTAAAATATATCTAAAATTATTCAAATTTATTCAATGACCACATCTATTGTCTTTTATTAAAAATGTATATTGAATATTATTTAATAATTATAATAACCTTTTATTATCATTTAATATTAATGTTAATTGCTGTTAGTAGAATCTATATTAGTAGAGATTATGACAAATATTGTTCTTTCCTTTTACTCTTGTATTTTTAAATTTTTCCCATTTAGGAAATGCTCTTTAAAAAATTTTAAAGTAATTGTGAATAATATTAACAACAAGGAAAAATCAATCTACAAATGTATTGTATGCTACACAACCAGTTTTGACGTCAAAAACCCAACCCTGTATAAAATATTTATAATTACCTTCTTTATTACATTTAGGAACTTCAACACTGCCAAATTCCATAGGTTTTAAGGTGAAAAGGCCCTTTGTTATTTTCAATTATTGGGAAGCTTCATTATGAAGAAGTACATCTGTAAATATATAAGAAAACTAATAAATAATGTGCAGCTATAATTTATTTAATTGAGTAAAAATCTTCCTTTGACCTCAAAAAAATAAATGATCATATGATTTCAAGAGCAGTTAAATTATTGACATACACACACACATTAGAGATGAGTTCGGGCTCACTTTTCAAAGCCCGGGCCTGCCCGAGCCCGACAATTTTAAATACGAGCTCGAAACATTTTTTGTTATTAGAGCCAGAGCCCAATACCAAAAAAGTAAACCGAAATTTTTTAAAATAAAAATTGCACAAAAGTTGTTCTAAATGTAATCTCTCTTTTTTTAACAACTTCGTACATCACAATAATTGTTAATACATAGCACATAATTAATTTTATGATATTTATGTTCAATCTTATCAAAAGATAAACACCTAAAAAGATTCTCATATTTTTCTCTCGCAACAAGCAAATCTGACGGGAACATTAACGAAGTGAGTTTTAGAAATAAACGAATGAATGAAATTTCAGAAAGTATGATTTATATGACGAAGAATCTAACAATGTTTTTCTATTTCCTATAAAAGGTATGCATCTTTCGTAATTCTTGTGTTCTTGAAAATCAGCTTAAATTAAAAATTCAACACTTATCTGAAAGAACCGAAGCTTCTTATAGGAAAAGTATCAATTGTAATGCTCATTGACTATTAACAGAAGAGAACTTTTTTCGCCTAGATTGCCAAATAAAATAAACAATCCAATTAAAAAATATCCTACTATTTATTTGTCTTGGCGCATTATGAACTATCTAGTGCATCCAGTTATCGTCAATGGTATAAATCTGCAAATTTATATATATTATATATATATATATATATATCAATGCAAAAACCCTTGACGGGTTAAAAGTTTCTGACGCAGCACTTTATCTTATGCTCTAAGAATTTTAAATATGGAACTTAAAAATACTGATATCAAATTGAGTGACGTTATGCTATTTCTTAAAAAATATATTTGTATTTATTTCACCATTTTATTTGTTTTATTTATAATCGCATGTGCAAAAGTTATGTTCAACATGAAAAGCTGCATAAAATTTTATTCGCTGTTGCTTTATCATTTACATCTCTCATAAATTCAAAATATGTGTTTTAAAAGATATGATAAAATTTAAGTGACGCCTTGATAAAAATATAAAACACCTTAAAAAGCATTAACAGAATAATATAACAGAATAACACAATAAATTTTTATGATTATATATTAATATATGATTACTTCTTATATTTTTTAAATGTTTTTTTTTCATACTTGAATAAACAAAACTTAGGTTAAAAAATGAGCCAGAGTCCGACCGAGCTCGATTTTTTCAAAGTATTTCTGAGTGTTAAATTTTATTTAATGATAAACCATTCAAATAATAATAAAATCAAAATCACATAACTTCTCCTCTTAATAAAATATGTTATTATTGAAATGAATTATCACCAAAAATGGTACAGAAATCATTTTGCAGAGCGTTGGGTTCGAACCTGCATCGTCTACAAAAGTTCGGAGCTTTAAACTGGTGCTTTAGACCATTCTGCTAACCAGACCTGCTCTTCTTTTCCTCCAATTGGAAGATCTAGTAAATTTAACTTCACGCATGTGAAGGATAGCATGGCACAAGATAAATCAATTTATTGAAATAAATACAAAATAGGATGGAAAGAGGAGAGATTATTTGGTTGGTCTGGCAAAATCCTGGTTGCCATATTTTAAATGTCTACTGACACTGGGTAAGTAGTTATTTTAATCTTTATCTTGAAGATATTTAAGTATCATTGGTACATGAATATAAAATATTTATAATTACCTTCATTATTACATTTAGAACTTCAACACTGCCAAATTCAATAGGTTTCAAGTGAAAAGGCCCTTTGTTATTTTCAATTATTGGGAAGCTTCAATATGAAGAAAAAAATCTGTAAATATATCAGAAAACTAATAAATAATGTGCAGTTATAATTTATTTTAAATTGCATAAAAATCTTCCTTTGACCTCCAAAAAATAAATGATCATATGATTTCAAGAGCAGTTAAATTATTGACATTTAAACACATTAGAGATGAGTTCGGGATCACTTTTCGAAGCCCGGGCCTGCTCGAGCCCGGCGATTTTAAAGTCAGAGCCCGAACCCAATAACAAAGAAGTAAACCGAATTTAATTTATTTTAAATTGCATAAAAATCTTCCTTTGACCTCCAAAAAAAAATGATCATATGATTTCAAGAGCAGTTAAATTATTGACATTTAAACACATTAGAGATGAGTTCGGGATCACTTTTCGAAGCCCGGGCCTGCTCGAGCCCGACGATTTTAAAGTCAGAGCCCGAACCCAATAACAAAAAAGTAAACCGAATTTTTAAAATAAAAATTGCACAAAAGTTGTTCTAAATGTAATCTCTTTTTTTAACAACTTCATACATCACTATAACTGTTAATACATAGCACATAATTTTATGATATTTATGTTCAATCTTATCAAAAGATAAACCCCAGAGATTCTCATATCCAAAAGATTCTCATATTTTTCTCTCGCAACAAGCAAATCTGATGGGAACATTAACGAAGTGCGTTTTAGAAATAAACGAATGAATGAAATTTCAGAAATTACGAATTATATGACGAAGAATCAAACAACGTTTTTCTATTTCCTATAAAAGGTATGCATCTTTCGTATCAGGGTGTCTACAGAAATTGAGAAAAAAAGTTCCCTGATTTTTTCATGATTTCCCTGATTATATTTATCAGATTTCTATTATTAACAATACACATACGGTATTTTTTCATGTATGCCGATTCCTCGTATAACACACTTATCCAGCTTGCTAATATCTCATTTGGGAGAAAAAAACAAGAGAAAAACATAAAAATTGCCCAATATTCATTAAGTATTGGTTGACAGTTTTATAGATCCAAACTCAAAATGTAGTCCAACAACGTCATAGAGTGGCCAATGGATATAGGGTGACAGATAAACGAAAACACGCAGTTTCATTTCCTCCATACTATGTGTATTACTAATTAGTACAATTAATATATCAAGCAGTTTCAGGAAATTCAACTTTTAAGAATTTCATTCTAATTCTCTACAATCAAAAACAATTAAACAAAAACATAATTTGAAGAACAAATTAAAAACAAACACAAACTTTATTTCCTGCATTGCTTAAGCCTGAGAAGGGATAGATATTAAGATATTTCATTCAATTAGTTCTACATTTAATGTTAAATTTTGTAACAAATAAGTTAAGCCAATTGAAGATTAAAAATTATAAGTAAAATTCATACAATATGATACTTAAAACACCTTAAAAAATTAGATTCCATTCAAATAAAATTGAAATAAATCTTAAACTTCTACCATTTTTAATTGAAAATATTTGAATTGCAGATTTTGTATTATGTTTATGACAATTGTACATAAAATTTCCAAGTTTTACATTTGAAGTTGGAATTTTTAAATATACATTCAATAATGATGTGGGACATTATTTACCCAGAACAACTGTTGAAAATTAAACTGCACAACAGGTTAGGGAATGAAAAAGCAGACAAACATTCATGCCAATTCTGTAAAATTCTTCATTTTTCATATAAAAATGTGTTATTTAAAAGTGTTTGTTTATACATTATTTTACTGTTCAGCCCAGTAAATAAATGAATTTGTACATATTTATACTAGCATCCAGGGGTGCAGAAAATGTTTCTACTCCCAACATTTCCCCCAATCCACATAATTTCCCCAAAATTTTACGGTATGTTGTAGGAGGTAAATGCTGTATTATCGTAAGTTCCAATATTTCTCAACTTATGCGCGAGTATATATAACAGGGGTGGTTCTGAGTGAAAAGCAAAAATTCTGAAATTCACAGCAAATTTTCGTAACGGTTACAGCACAGTGGGGGAAAATGGGGGGGGGGATCCACTCCCAGCACTAACTATGTTATTTTTTTCGCGGCCGTTTGATGAAATTTGCGATCTTCTGATGAAATTAGCGCTTTTTTCGCTTAAATTCGTGGTTGTTTTTGATGTCATTAAATTAATGACAAGGATTTAATTAGCAGAGTTTAATTAAAAGCACAATGAAAGCTAACGCTATAAGTCCCAATAAAGTATTAAATAGTTTATGAAAAGAAAAGAAACGTATGGTGGCGAAATAAAAACAAAGTAAGTTTAAAAACAAACTAACGTTTATTAACTAAAATATAAAATAAGTTTAAATTTAGTTCAAACAATAAACCAAATCTTTAAATTCGATAAACACATTTAAGTTGTCAAATTAAATATAAATACATATCCAGAAAACCAATTGACTTTAATAAAAGAAAACTGAACTCATAACAATAAAGAAATGAAAATGATCACAGAATGACTGGTCCTCCTCAAAGTTCCATGTTGTTCACAAACACCTAATACACCGATGAATTAAACTGAAATACAGTGAATCACATATCCGTGCCGAAGCAACTCCGGGAAAAATACTTCTTTATAGATGAAGATGCGTTGTAAATAGCCATTAGGTGAAACGTCAAAATGTAGATGCCGATAATAAATAGCGAGTAAAACATCTCTATACTTCATCATAATAATAGCCATCTTGACTCACACATCAGTGTATCCATTTAAACACGATGTACGCAGAGTCCATCTTTAAAAAGCAGAGTTAAGTCCAATACTATCGAACTCATAACAATCATCTTATAAAATGGCCGACGAACGATGAAGTAGGAAGTAAGTAAAAACATCAACTTATTAAAAGCACACAGCACTTCAAGAAGACGTCTCCAGCCATAATAGCACTATTAAAATGTCGTGGAAAACCAACACTGTTAGTAAAAAGGACGAGACGAAACATGTAGACAAACACAGAGAAAGAAGGCAACGAGTGCAGACGAAGAAGGAAGGAAACGTATTTCAATTTATATCAGCCGGGCGTTCGAATAACGTCGCATTACGCAATGCAAGGAGCAACTGCAGACAGTTCCAGAATAAGATCATCATGACGAAAGAACGCAGAGCCGATGTGTCGTAAACTCAAACGAGCGACGCCATCTGGCAGCGATCGTAAAACTATAATCTATGATCGTCATTCAAACGAAATGTGTGCTCATGTTTGCATGGAAGCAGACAACTGAAAAACGTGAATATGAACAGTAAAGAAAGATAAACATCGTAAAAAGGAATTAGGAATTAAAGATAGAATAACAGGAATGAATAAAAGGTAAGTGAAATGACTTTATATATTGTTAATAAAAGAAATATATTTTAATAAAGGAAATACTTTAAGTGTTAAATAAATATAAAGGAAATATACAGTGTTAAATAAATATAGAGGAATGCAGAGGGGATATATATCTGGACAGTGTCAAGACGGGAAATAAGGTATTTCCTCTTATCAAATGCCCCCCCCCCCCCCCCCCTCTTGACACTGAGACAGAGCAATAAGGCAAAATCTCAAAGAAGACCGATAAAGAACTAAAAACTATAAATTAAAGGATGACCAGCCGCTCAGTGATTTAACATATAAATTAATAAACTTATATACATAAAAAAAAACACATAAATATTAGTAATGACAAAACACATTTTTCCCAGACCCTCCTGTGATCAATCACAATGATATTAAATCCGTTCAATTCTCACATGATTGATTTAAAATTACAATATATTGAAAATCAATATCTAAAGTTACAATGAATTGAAGTTAAGGCATTTAGTAACAAGACAATTTCTTAAAAACTTTAAAACTTGAAATTGTAAGTGAAAATGACCATCTAACATATGTTTACCCCACAATTTGCCCCCCTAAAAGAATTCAAAAATGTACCAAGATATGTATTAAAAGTAATTCAGCATAATCTAAAAGAAAAGAGGTAGCCCTACCCAAACTCATCAAAACTCTTTACCCATGTTGACAGAGTTTACCGCTTCATCATAATTCATCCCACATGACATCAAAGAAAAACCGACATTGTCTCAAGCAGGCAAACCCCGTGGCCACTAAAGGTTACCAATCGACAAAGGTTAGAGGACGATAAAATGCTCCCAGATAATGACCCATGAAAAAAATCCAAATTCACAGCAACGTTTCTGAAAGATTACAGCAGGGGGGAGGGGGGGGAAATCACTCCTGGTTCTAATTATGTGTTTTTTCTGTAATCTTTACACGAAATTTGAGGTTTTTTACCGCGATCTTTCGGTGAAATTTGCGTGGTTTTTTCGTGATTCTTTAACCCCTTGAGGGGCACAGGTATATATTATACACCACTTACGATTAATGAAGTTTTACACCAAAAAAAATTATAAAATTTTACTTCTCTAGCTTTGGTGGAAAAAAGCCGTAAAATTGCTTTTACTTATTTTGAAATAGAATTTTCTAAAGATTCCAACGGGAATTCAGCATTTCGCAAACATAAGTGCTTGCCCCTCAAGGGGTTAAAGAAATTAATGTTTTTTCCCCTGTGATCCTTTAACAAAATTTGCGTTTTTTGAGCAATCCTTTCACGACATTTCAGTTTTTCCCACGATCTTTCAACGGAGATTTTTTTTTTTTTCAAATGATCCTTTGCGAAATTTGCGCTTTTTTCGCGATCCTTTGATGGAATTTATGTCTATTTCGAGATTTTTTGATGAAAGTCACATTTTTTTCCACAATCTTATGACGAAATTGTCAATTTTTTTGAGCGAATGATTGAGGAATTGATTTTTTTCGATGATCATTTGTTGAAATTCGCGATATTTTTTAATATCTCGATTTTTCACTAAACATAACAATCTCAAACCCGGAAGGATCAATTGAAAAACCCGGACATCCGGGGTACACCCGGAACACAATCACCCATGATAGAGGCAAAATCAGGGGGCTATTTTGGGCCCAGTCACAAAAATCCATTTAATAAAACAGGTCACTTTACAAAAATTCATTTAACAAAAGGCTCCTTCACAAAATTTGTTTCAATAAAGCAGGTTCCTACACAAAATTCTATTCCATAAAAATATATTGCTAGGCTTTAAAATGCGTAAATTACAAAGAAAAAATTAGCCTTTAGCAGGACTTAAAGAAGTTATTAATAAATGCTTGGTACAAATTTCTGTAACTGGATTTCATATTTTGTTACAAAAACTTTACTTTTCAAAAAATGGCACACAAGAAAAAAAATCCTTGCATCGACCCGATTTTTATTTGGTGTATATGAGTTCAAAAATTAAAAACATTTATTCAGCCTTTACTTAAGAAACTCTTGTTGCACTTAACATTTTATACCAATTGATTCTTTTTCTCTTATACATTCTTTTACAATAGCAGTTCAGTCAAAATTCTTTATCTCCAGAATATGCTATAAATTTATTATTGCAAAAGTAGAATGAGAAAATAAAATTCTGGCTATTTTATTCTTTTACTTGCAGAAATTAATTATACTTGCTATGCTTATTTTATATAAAATAATGAATAATTTGATTACTGAAAGGAACTTATGACATTGCAAGTTAGATTTAACTATCATTTGTAAATGAAATCCTTTTTACATTACGCTGGATAAACAACTAGGATTTTTACAAACGTACTGTACTTAAACTTTTCACAACATTCAGGAATTAAACTTAGAAACAACTATTTAAAGCTTTTTTTTTGTGTGTATTCATAAGTAAAAATACCTGTAACAACTTTCAAAATTACCTTCATCTTAGATTTTAATACTTTATGTCATTTTAAACATTAAGAAAATTTATGATTTTTTTTAAAAATCAGTTTAAAATCGTTAAAACGACACAAAGAAACTATTTACATAAATGTTACTTTCAAATTTGGATAGCATGGCACAAGATAAATCAATTTATTGAAATAAATACAAAATAGGATGGAAAGAGGAGAGATTATTTGGTTGGTCTGGCAAAATCGTGGTTGCCATATTTTAAATGTCTACTGACACTGGGTGAGTAGTTATTTTAATCTTTATCTTGAAGATATTTAATTAAAATATTTATAATTACCTTCATTATTACATTTAGGAACTTCAACACTGCTAAATTCCATAGGTTCTAGGTGAAAAGGTACTTTGTTATTTTCAATTACTGGGAAGCTTCATTATGAAGAAGCACATCTGTAAATATATTAGAAAACTAATAAATAATGTGCAGTTATAATTTATTTTTAATTGAGTAAAAATCTTCCTTTGATCTCCAGAAAATAAATGATCATATGATTTCAAGAGCAGTTAAATTATTGACATAAACATATTAGAGATGAGTTTGGGCTCACTTTTCAAAGCCCGGGCCTGCCCGAGCCCCACGATTTTAAATACGAGCCCGAAACATTTTTTGTCATTAGAGCCCGATCCCAATACCAAAAAAGTAAACCGAAATTTTTTTTTAATAAAAATTGCACAAAAGTTGTTCTAAATGTAATATCTCTTTTTTTAACAACTTCGTACATCACAATAATTGTTAATACATAGCACATAATTTTATGATATTTACGTTCAATCTTATCAAAAGATAAACCCCTAAAAAGATTCTCATATTTTTCTCTCACAACAAGCAAATCTGACGGGAACATTAACAAAGTGTGTTTTAGAAATAAACGAATGAATGAAATTTCAGAAAGTATGATTTATATGACGAAGAATCGAACAATGTTTTTCTATTTCCTATAAAAGGTATGCATCTTTCGTAATTCTTCTGTTCTTGAAAATCAGCTTAAATTAAAAATTCAACACTTATCTGAAAGAACCGAAGCTTCTTACAGGAAAAGTATCAATTGTAATGCTCATTGACTATTAACAGAAGAGAACTTTTTTCGCCTAGATTGCCAAATAAAATAAACAATCCAATTAAAAAATATCCTACTATTTATTTGTCTTCGCGAATTATGAACTATCTAGTGCATCCAGTTATCGTCAATGGCATAAATCTGCAAATATTACAAATTTCTTTTAAAATAGCTTTCATGTTGTAACATTAATTAATCATCATATACAATCCCAGTGGCAGAAAGTTTTGTAGCTGTCTGTGACAAGCTTTTAAAATTTCATAATCTGTCTGCAAATTTTGCATGTCATTCTAAGGAATAAATAATAATTTAAACTAGGAATTTTTTATCATTCTATTTAAAACATGGTAAGCATGATGCATTCTCATTAATTTTGCTTATAACTTTTCATCATCTAACTTCTTGTGAAGGATAAGCAGAACCACACATAGGCAATAACGATGCTTTCAAAAACCTTCGGAAGCTTCAGAGGCCTCAAGTGCGAAAAGCACAGTTTTTTCTAAAACCCTTGAATGAAATCTGCAGCCTTTTGAGGAAATTATTTTTTTTTTGTATTATTTTGGAGAAATTCACGTTTTTTTCCACGGCTTTTTGGCGAATTTATCGTTTTTTCTACAATTTTTGGACGAATTTTGCGGGGGTTTTTTTTTTTTTTTTTTTTTTTTTTTGTGATCCCTTGACAAAATTCGAATTTCTTTTCTGCGCCTTTTTTGAAGAAATTATTTTTTTTTTGTAATTCTTCAGTGCAATTCACGTTTTCTCCATAGCTTTTTGACAAATTTCGCATTTTTCTGCAATTTTTTGGATAAATTTGTGGGGTTTTTTTTTTTTTTTGGGGGGGGGGGCAGGCAATCTTTTGACAATATTCACATTTTTTTTCACATTTCTATGACGAAATTCTTACTTTTCTGCGATCCTTTTATGAAATTTGCCTTTTTTGATGATCCTCTGACGTAATTCGCATTTTCCACGATTTTTTGATGAAATTTGCACTGTGTCCACGATCCTTTAACGTAATTTGCGTTTTGTTTGCGATCCTTTGACGAAATTCGTGCTTCTTTCATGATCCTATGCTGAAATTCATGCTTTTTACGCAATATCTTGCAAAACTTCACGCTTTTACCTGATTTTTTAATGAAATTAACGCGATCTTTTGCCAAAATTCGCACTTATATGCTATTTTTTGCAGAAATTCACGCTTTTTATGTGATCTTTTGCCGAAGTTCACGCTTTTTATGCAGTATTTTGCAAAAAATTCACGTTTTTTACCCGATCGTTTGCCAAAATTCACCCCTTATACCCGATCTTTTGCCGAAATTCACGCCATTAGCACGATCTTTTGTCGAAATTTGCACTTTTTATGCGATATTTTGCCGAAATTTGCGCTTTTTACACGATATTTTGCAAAAATTCACGTTTTTTACCCGATCTGTTGCCAAAATGCATGCTTTTTACGCGATTTTTTGCTGAAATTCATGCCATTAACACCGATCTTTTACTGAAATTTGAATAACACACGATCCTTTGCCGAAATTTGCGCTTTTCATGCGATCTTTTGCCAAAATTCACGCTTTTACCCGATCTTTTGCCGAAGTTCACACCTTTTATGCGATTTTTTACTGAAATTCGTGCTTTTTACACGGGAAAAAATTTTTAAATTGATTTCATTAGTGCACACAATAATTGTCCGCAAAAGAATTTTTTTTGTCCGTGACTATGCCGCCGTGTCGCGGTGTTTCTGCCACTGGGCATACAATTATTTATACCCAATTTAAAAACAAAATTCTCCTTTTACAAATATTTAACTAAAACTTCCTTCCCTTTTAAAAACATCAATATCTCTTTATCTCTAATACAGCTAATAAATATTTTTTTTAATGTTTACCAAATTATCCACTGTTAACAACAAAATCAATGTTCTCACCCTCATAAACAAACAGTAAAATATTCACGAATAAATAAATATATTTTTACTATTATTTGCTTTTCTTTTGTGCATTCTTATACTAAAATAGAAAAACACTATTTCTATTTTCCTTTCATTCTGATCATAACATCAAAATAATTTCTTATGGAAAATGTCATTTTAAAGGACAAGAAGTATAACAACAGACAGCTGCATCTTATTTATTGAAACCACGGGAAACAAAGATTAGTGATTATTATGAAAGGAGTAATTAAATTACTTTTACAAGGATAACAGCTTTTTAACAGAGGAAAAATAAAGAATACTGAATTTATTTTAGAAAAATAAATTAGACTTTAGATATTAAACCCCTTAAAAAGCATTAAGAGAATAGTATAACAGAATAACACAAATTTTTATGATTATATATTAATTAATATAAGATTACTTCTTATATTTTTTAAATGTTTTTTTTTTTTCATACTTGAATAAACAAAATTTTTAGGTTAAAAAAATGAGCCAGAGTCCGACCGAGACTGATTTTTTCAAAATATTTTTGAGTGTTAAATTTTATTTAATGATAAACCATTCAAATAATAATAATAATAAAATCAAAATCATATAACTTCTCTTAATAAAATGTCATTATCGAAATTAATTATCACCAAAAATGGTACAGAAACCCTTTTGCAGAGCGTTGGGTTCGAACCAGCATCGTCTACAGAAGTTCAGAGCTTTAAACTGGTGCTTTAGACCACTCGGCTAACCAGACCTGCTCTTCTTTTCCTCTAATTGGATGATCTAGTAAATTTAACTTCACGCATGTGCAAATGCATGAATTTTTTTTAACTGAACTTACAGAATCAGGTTTACGTTTTAATATATCATGCTTTCAATATAGTAAAATATTAAAATAAGTAAAGTAATAAACTAAAATCATAAAACTAAAATCATTTTAAAAATGATTAAATAATTAAAAGTAAAGGTGGAATAAATAATAATGTATTAAACATAATAAAAATAAGATACATTTTCCTTGAATTATTCAATGGAACTTTTTCCTTGTACAGGTAACCTATTAATTCACATAAAAATCTTAAAGAAAGTTTTATTTCATGTTTACCCAGTCTTAATAACCAAAAACACTCGATTAATACATAAATATGTTTGATAAAAAGCTTGCTATTACCAGCGATATTAATATCTTGATTTTTTTTTCAGAAATAAATTTATACTTCCTTCATGAAAAACTACAAGTTCAGTTATCAATACATACGGAATGATATAAAACTAAAAATTTCTGTAATTTTGTCCCCACACCTGAACTGAAATTTTCATTGTTTACATCTGCGATGACATGCAGATTTTAGGGAGTCTACTGTATTCTACTTTTTTCAGTTTCTCTTTAATTTGCAAGGTATGCAAAAATTGTTATTTTTTTCTAGGTAATTTTGTCCATTTTGGATGAAAATCAGTTTGCTTCTACTTTGTGGCATTTTGTACATGCTGCTTACTCTTTAGTTTTGAAAGAAACCTTTTGTTTCCCTGATGCACGTGTTCCCCGATTTCCATTATTAGCAATACACATATGGTATTTTTTCATGTATGTTGATTCCTCGTATAACACACTAATCAAGCTTGCTAATATCTCATTTGGGAGAAAAAACAAAAGAAAAGCATAAAAATTGCCTAATATTCATTTATTGATTGACAGTTTTATAAATCCAAACTCAAAATTTAGTCCAACAACTTCACATAGTGGCCAATGGATATAGGGTGACAAGAAAATTCTCTTTTTCCGAAAAATATTCAATTCTTAGACTTATCTACATCTGATGGGATAGCTAATTGCATTAAGTTGGCCACCTGGTCAAGTTATGCTAATGTATCATTTAAAATTTTTAAAAATGGGTAAATTGCCTTCATTATAAACACTATTTACAGAAAAAGGACATCTGATCACATTAATTTGCGTTAAATATCAAAAACTCATACCATGTGAATCTTTTTAAAAATATTGGGAAAAACTGATCAGCATGTGAAAAAATAGGGTATATAAAACAGACGATATAGGGTATATAAAACAGAATAAAACAGACTCGCTGGCAAGGTGAAAATGCAAATATTTTCGCAAAGAGAAAATTTTCTTAGTTTTCGAGCATTTTTAAAGTTTTCCAGATTCCTTTCCAGACTTTTCCAGATTCATGAACCTCTCTGATTTTTCCATGATTACCTCTGTAGACACCCTGTAGCATTGTACACACCAGAAGATACACTAAATATCTGAATGCGTAAAATAATAGCGACCATTTTTAAAAGGAAGAAAGGTGACAGCAAACAAGAAAATGTTTTATACGTCTCCAAAATATTAGTTTACATTAATACAGTAGACTCCCACAAATATACACAGCTTGAGACCAGAGGTGGTGCAGATTTTTTAATTTTGCGGATTTCTGGTCATTGCTTTGTTTGCATTTTCAAAACAGTAATTTGAATGTAATAATACATACAAAATTATGATGAATGCTTGCAATATAGTAAAATATTAAAATAAGTAATAAACTAAAATGATAAAAATTAAGATTATTTTAAAAATTATTCAAAGTAAAGGTCAAGTAAATAATTAACAATGTATATAATTAAATATGCATTGATTGAGCATAATAATCAGATTAGATACATCTGATTATTAAATATGCAGATGAAAATCTGTGAGAAAGATTATATACATTTTCCTTGAATAATTCAATGGAACTTGCCTCATAAAGGTGCCCTATTAATTTACATCAAAATCATGAAGTAAGGAGTTTTATTTTAGGTTTAGCCAGTTTTATAAACCAAAAAAGCTTGATTAATATATAAATATGCTTGCTAAAAAGATTGTGATCAGCAATATCTTGATTTTTCTCAGAAATAAATTTATACTTCCTTCAAGAAAAACATTATCGAGAAAGTCATTATCGAGAACTGCATATTAAATTACATATGGAATGACATAAAACTAAAAAAAAAAAAATCTTTTTTTGCCCCCACAACTGAATTGAAAATTTTATTGTTTACATCTGAGATGATGTGCGGATTTAAGGAAGTATGCGGTATTGCATTTTACTTAATAAAATAATGATAAAGCACAACACTTTCTAATAATCAGGGGTCCAGGCAAAATTAGGGGGCTATTTAGGGCCCAGTCACAAAAATCCATTTAATAAAACAGGTCCCTTTAGAAAAATTCATTTAGTAAAACAGGCTCCTTCACAAAATTTGTTTCAATAAAACAGGTTCCTTCACAAAATTCTATTCCATAAAAATAATTGCTAGGCTTTAAAATGTGTAAATTACAAAGAAAAAATTAAACTTTAGCAGGACTTAAAGAAATTATCAATAAATGCTTGGTACAAATTTCTGTAACTGGATTTCATATTTTGCTACAAAAACTTATTTTTACTTTTCAAAAAATGGCACACAAGAAAAAAATCCTTGCATCGACCTGATAATACACAGAAGTTATTTAAAAAATTGTGCTAAAGCAGATTTTATTTTTCAGCAATCAGGGCTGATTCTTAGTTAAAAAAAAAACAGATATAGACAGATCTGAAATTCATAGCAAAATTTCTGAAAGGTTACATTAGAAGGGCGAAGGGGTAGAATCCCCTCTTGGTACTAACTATTCGTTTTTTCTGGATCTTTTGACAAAATTTGTGGGGGGGAGTGGGGGAGGGTTTTTTTTAGTTATTTATTCTTAAAACGAAATTCCCATGTTTTCTACAATCCTTTGACAAAATTTGCACTTTTTTTTAAAATTCTTTGAAGAAAGGTTTTATTTCACGATTCTTTAACGAAATGTGCATCTTCCCCACTATTCTTTGATGACATGTGTTTTTCTGTGATTCTTTAACGAAATTCACATTTTATTATAATTATTTTATTGCAGTATAATTTGATGCCATCACGGCATTCTCGCCAATATTGAAATATGGCATGATATCAATGTTTCAAGTCGTTATGCTTTGCGGCCCAATCCCGAGACTGCTAGGTATCAATGCTTGTTTTCTAGTTTAACTACGATATAGTTTCTGCCTTTAGCTTACAAGTGTTTCGTTTTTCTGACTACATGACGTCATACATTTACAAATTCCACGCATCTGGAGATGAATGACCATATTCCAATTTAGGTATTGCATCATTGTGCCGATGACGTATGCTGATTTCTAATTGGTTAATTTCTATAACTGCAGGCTTCACTGTTACAGAATTGATCTTGATAAATAGTTTAAATTGCAGCGACTTTATGTTCAGAGATGGCTCTTTTACATGTTATGTTTTTCAGGCATGCGCTTGATTTAAGTAAAGGCTTATTAAATGAGCATGTTAGTTTGTTCGCCGAGGTTATGGCTTCATTTCCTTAAATTTAATCGTGTTTTTAATAAAGTTATGTTTAAATTATAACCTGAATTCTTTCTGTGTGTTTGTGGACACCAATCCATAATAACTCTGCTTTAAGTAGTTGTGGCTTCTAGGCTTTAATGGATCTTTGCCCTAGCAGTTCATTACGGGTTATGGGCCCTACCTGGATTGAAGACCACAATATGCAGAGAGGTTAGGTATTTTAAATTTGTGCTTGTGTTCCTCAGTTGAATAGTTCAAAGGCATGATGTCGTAAACACCAGGCACTGAGTTTAAACGTTCAAGGAAATTCAAATTATTAAAGATAGAGAAGTTTGGACTTTAGTAGAAAAACCTTCGAATGCCAGAATCTTGGGAAGTAGATGGGTTTATACTATTAAGTGCAATGAAGAGAATGAAATAATTAGGTTTAAAGCGCGTCTTGTTGCACAAGGCTTCAGACAAGAGTAAGGCATTCAATATGATCAAGTTTTTAGTCCTGTAGTTAATTTCACTATAATTGATATATTTTTCTCTGTTTTAGTTTGTCGTTTGAAATGGTATCGTATTCAAATGGACGTTCGCTGTACATATTTATATGCCCCTTTATCGGAAATTATATATGTGAGACAACCAGTTGGTTTCATAGAATCAGAAACACCAGATGACGTTTATTTATTAAAGAAAGCTCTGTATGGACTCCATCAGAGCAGGCATGAATGGTTTTACAAACTTTATTCGGTCTTAGAAAGTTTAAATTTTAAGAAGTTTGAGTGGACTAACTGTATTCTTTTAATTCCGAAATTGTCTTGCTTTTTTTTATGTTGATGACATGATTTTGTTAGGAAAGGATAAAGAACAAATGTTTAAAGTTATAGATGTACTAAAACAAAAGTTTGATATTAAAGTTTTTGGGGAGACTGTTAAACTGTTTGGGGTTAACTTTGAACAAACTGAAAATGGTTTTTCTATTCAGCAAACAGATTACATTGAAAATATTTAAGATCAATTCATAAGATATTATCCACCTATTATTTCTTTACCCATTTCAAAGGGAATTGTATTTTCCAAAAAGAATTGCCCTCAAACTAATGAAGAAATTGCTGAAATGGAAGAAATTCCATACCTTAATTGGATGTTTGTCCTTTTTGGCCAGTAAGACACATCCGGATATTAGTTATGTGATTAATCTCCTTGCACAATTTCAAAGTAATCCGGGTAAAATACACTGGTTAGCTTTATTAAAAGCTCTTGGTTATGTATATCAAACAAGATATGAAAAATTCTTTCTTGTAAGTTTGAGTCTTTCTTGTAATGATAATTTTTCAATAAATTGTTTTAGTGATACCGAGTATGCATCAAAACAGAGACGATTGAGTATCGATTGGGAGGTTTATTTTATTTTTAAATGATGCTGTGATATTTTGGCGAACTCCTAAACAACGTTGTGTAGCTCTTTCCACTATGGAGTCAAGAGTATATTTCCTTAATCGATGCTGCTAAAGAACTCATTTGGATAATTAACATAGATTTTTCTAATTCACCTAGAAAGAATAGCAAAACTTAACACATACACATAAGATGTAATTTTTTGAGAAAATTAGTTTATGAAAAATTGTTTAATTTAAAGTATTATCTAGTAATGAAAACTTGGCTGGTTATTTTACAAAACCACCTACAAAAATTACACTGGAAAAATTTAGAAATTTTTGGAAATAAAAGTTAATTTAAAATGCATTACATTTTCTATTTATGCTTAGCTTATTTCATATTGATCTGGGATCTTCCTGTAATGGAAATGAAAAGAAAACTAGCATTCTTTTGGAAAATATTTAAATACCTTTTGGATGAAACTGTACATAGAGTTTTGAGTTTCATTTTTCATGTACAAGTTTGTAACATCATCCAGATGTGTGGAAGGCGTCTGTGGAAGGATTGATGTCATATCGTGGTATTCTTGCCGATATCGAAATATGGCATAGATACCAATGTTTCAAGTCGTTATGATTTGCGTTAATTACTCTAATAAATATAGATGTGCAAATGCCACTTGGCATATTTCAATTATTACGCGAGCAAAGCCACAGGTTTTGCTAGTACAGTACATTTTTCGTTGATTAATGGATTGCGAACTGGTTTCCTATACAAATGTTGCTATCTCTACCACCTTTTAAACCTCAAACATTATCATACCTTTTTTAAACACTCTGTATGTGCCACTTTTAAATGTTATTTCTTTTTTTATGATTTTACAGAATATTTAGATAATATTTAATTTTCTGTTAAACATACTTATCGCAGAATAAAAGATAGGTGTTACTTAACTCCATCCTCAAAAAAGGAGAAAAATTTTTCGAAAAAAGGGGTGGTGTGCTTTTTCTTTCACATCTCCTGGAGTAGGTGGTAAAGGGTCTACTTATATATACTTTTAGTTAAATGAAAGGCATTGTAGCTAAATATGTTAGAAGATAAATGATTTCCTGAATTATAAACACTAATAAATCATTGTTTAAGTAGTATAATTAAGAAAATTATCCATTAACAATAACATGCCATCAGGTTTTCCAAAAGAACTGTTTTTCCTCCACTGATGACATGAGTAGTGGTGTAATATCAAAAAGGACTTATGAGCGATAAACTTTTCTTCAGTCAGTCTCTAAATAAGCTCCTAAAGCATAAACATAACAGAATATTTTCCTATATTTAATATGTTAATTATGTTTAAGGTAACTTCTTTTAATTTAACATTTTCTATTAAAATGAATAGTTTCAGATATGAATCTATCTCCTATCTAGTGTCTTCATATAAATATAACAAAAGGAAACCATACTCATCTATGACATTGATTCAATAATGGGACAATTAAGGTAAGAAAATTTATCTTACCTAATTTTTAAAGTACTATTTATGTGATTTAAAAAGAGAAGCTGAAAAAAGCTGTAGTTCACAATTCCCAATAATACCTATAAGAAATCCCACCCCCCTCCCAATGATATTTTGTAGTTTTTACGTCTTATCTAATTCATGGCTGTTTGTAACACTTGATAAAATCCCTTTAAAAAAGGCTGAACTGTCATGGCGTTACGCAACCGTGACCTTTTGACAAAATCCAAGTTTCTTCGGCGATCTTGATGAAATTCGCACTTTTTCGGCAATCTTTTACCGAAATTTGGCTTTTTCGGCGATCTTTAGACGAAATTCGCACTTTTTCGGTGATCTATTGATGAAATTCATGCTTTTTCGGCGATCTATTGACGAAATTCGCATTTCTTCGGCGATCTTTTGGTGAAATTCGCATTTTTTCCGTGACTTTTTGGTGAAATTCACGTTTTTTCCCCGCAATCTTTTGACAAAATTCGCATTTTTCAGCAATCTTGACAAAATTGGCATTTTTCCGCGATCATTTTACAAAATTTGAGTTTTTCCCTGCGATCTTTTTACAAAATTCACGTTTTTTCCCGCGATCGATTGACAAACTTTACATTTTTCCCTGCGATTTCAAGGAATTCCAGTTTTTTCTGGGATCTTGACACAAATAGGGTTTCTTCTGCATTCTTTTGACAAAATTTCAGTTTCTTTTGCGATTTTTTGACAAAATTTCAGTTTCTTTTGCGATTTTTTGACAAAATTTCAGTTTCTTTCGCGATTTTTTGACAAAATTTCAGTTTCTTTCGCGATTTTTTGACAAAATTTCAGTTTCTTTCGCGATTTTTTGACAAAATTTCAGTTTCTTTCGCGATTTTTTGACAAAATTCCTGTTTCTTTTGCGATTTTTTGACAAAATTCCCGTTTCTTTTGCGATTTTTTGACAAAATTCCCGTTTCTTTTGCGATTTTTTGACAAAATTCCCGTTTCTTTTGCGATTTTTTGACAAAATTCCCGTTTCTTTTACGATTTTTTGACAAAATTCCCGTTGTTTCTGCGAACTTTGAGAATAGGCCGAAAACTTTTGGCGAAATTCGCGATTGTTTGACAGATTTCGTGCTTTTTCTGCTATTCTTTGACGAAATGTGTTTTTCCCACGATCCTTTGACAGAATGAGTTTTTTACGCGATTCTTTGACATAGGATTCACGTTTTTTTCTATCTTTTGACGAAATTAGTGTTTTTTTCGGCAATCCTTTGAGAGAATTCGCGTGTTTTCTTGATTCTTTGACGAAATTAGTTTTTTTCTGCAATCTTTTGGCAAAATTCAGAGTTTTTTCGTGATCCTTAGACGAAATCTGTTTTTTCGCGATCTTTTGGCACAATTCATGTTTTTTTCACGATATTTCGACAAAATTAGTGTCTTTTCGCGATCCTTTAACGAAAATTGCCATTTTTCCACAACCTTTTGACAAAATCAGTGTTTTTTCCCGCGATTCGGTAACGAAATTTGCAGGTCTTTTTCCGCGATATTTTTCAAAAATGGCTATTTTTTTCTGCAAACGATTGACGGAATTGTTTTTGCGGTGATCACTTGTTGAAATTCGTGATATTTTATGTCCGAATTTACGGACTGACAGATTTTTTTTTAAATTTCGGAACAAATTATCAATGCGAGAAATGGCAAAAAAGCAGAAAATCGCAGATGAATCTCTTGCCTGTGTAACTCCGGAATTTCAGGGGCACATTTTATCAAATCCCCGGAACACAAACAGGCATGCTAATTTAAACAGCGACTCCAGTTTTGTCACCATGAAAAAAATAATAGGTCATAATTTTGATGATATGCAGATAGCATCGAAGATTAATAATTGAATAAATTAAGGGTTAACTAACTTATTGTTTATTAATTTAAGTTGATTCATAATTAGCATAAATGTTTGTAAGATATAGAAAATTTTTAAAAATTTTAAGAAAATGCTTTACATTTAATGTAGGGCAATTGGATGCGTTATGCGTTATGCAGTATTTGGATGCGTTATGCGTCCCTTTTCTGGAAGTTATATTTAACCTTGTGCTTCCAACTCAGAAATGACCCTCAGGACTCCACCAGAGAGCTTCCAAATTGTACTTTTAGGGCGTGCATTGTTTTGAAATTCATCTTTAATTCCCCTTTCTCATATTTAGTTGGGGGTTACACGCAACGGCGTTTCACGTCACATTGGCACTCCTTAAGCACAGAGATGTCATACCATGCCATACATTTAATGTATGTCTTTTGAATTTCCAGGTATGTATGCATAAGTCGATGCAATTGCAATCAGTGCTTATTTCCTATGGGGAATGGGTGGCAGCACTTCCTCGGGAGCAAGACCTCCTGTGGAAATTTCCAAGCTGCATTTACCAACTGATAAATTGTAACCTTTAAATTTATGTACCCCCACCCCGGAACAAATGCTTCAAAAGTAACACTGATTGCAATGATCTGTTCAATCACAATTGAATACAGCTTTTTATAGAAATATATTTTTGTAGAAGTGTTTTTTAAATTCTAACTTTTTCAAAGATTTTTATGCACATAACTATCTTAGAGGAAACAGAGCAAAAACGCAAAACAGGGAGTTTGAAACAGAGAGAAATCTAGAAAGCGTGTGTTTCACATTTTTCTCAATTTAATGGTCTATTATAGTTTCGAACATGGAACAAAGACAAAAATGCAGTTAAAAAACTGTCCAGTGTAAAATATGCAAACTTGAAGCATCTGTGCGGCAAAAGGACCATTCTTTTAGCCTAAGATGTTTTGAAAACGTGACTGCTTGAAAACGCACACCTTTTTCAAAACAAATGACCAGTTTTCACATAACTAATGTATATAATGTGCACTTTCACTTTTTAAAATATAATATTACCTGTTTAATTGAATCACTTTGTTGAGTAAAATTTTATTCAACAAAGCCACAGATTCTGAATAAGCCAAAAAATTTTAATATTAACTTTGGTTTATTCATAAAAGCAGCTATTTGCTTAACTAGCTATTCATATAAGCGGCAATTATACTAATTATTGTAGCTCTGGCAGGAGTTTTAACCCCATAAACCACCTCTTCGCTGCACCAGTGGTGTTTCAAAAGCAGTTTGCTGTGTAAGTTTCAATTTTGTGCCTTTTGACAATTTAAGCTGTGGGGTTTTTTTTTTTTTTTTTTTTTTTCAGTTTCTTTTTTGCTTGCTTAATAATTTTCTTTCTTTTTCGCATTTAAATATTTATGATATCTCATCCTAGCCACCTTAACATGGCTCAACATTTCTGTGGCTCAGGTATTGCCAATTTGGCAACAAATTTGTATAGCTAAAACATATTTATGTTAAATATGTGAATTTATTAAAAATGCTACTTGCAAGTGAAAAATATGAACTTTTTTGCAGACTGACCTTGGAACTCAGGAGAATGTTGACATAACGCATTTTTTTTAAAAATCCCCCGTTTTTTCCAGGTTTTAGAAAAAAATTGTAATTTTCTCTGACTTTTTTAGCACTCATTTTTTCTCTAACAATTCCCTGTTTTCCAGTAGTCGCATAGGGACCCTGTATTTATATACAAAATTTGAAAAACTCTTAGGCTTGTAAAACTGCTGTATTAACTGCCCATTAATCCATTCATAGTACAATGTTTTATATAAATGCTCCTTGAAGTTCAAAACAAATTTATAATGCTTATTAAGAAACAACTCACATATGCAGGTTATTCTAAAAAATTGTGTACATTTGATATTTTTTTTTTTCAACTAAATAAATTTGATGTCAAATGTCAGTAAGTGGATTGAATTTATCTGTATTCTAAAAATTAATTTTCTCAACTTAATATTAATGCATGATTTTTATGGCTTTTTGATCGGTAGTGGGAGATTTTGTTCACTTTGTTACATAACTAAATATTACATTAAATTATGTAAATTAACTTCAATTTTTCAAACTTTTTTGTGCAACATAGTTTGTGAACATTTATTTCATATAAACATAAAATTTTTTGGTAAAATGTTAATTTACTTTATATTGCTATTTCTCATATTCTTTAACACAATATTTTATAATAATGTGCGTAAAAAGTAGATTTTCACATCAATCAAAACTATTTAAAAGCAGAATCATAATATTCTGGATACAAATTTCATAGTACTAAATGTACTAAAACTTCAATTGAAAATCTTTTGCTTTTTTTTTTCTCTGAAATCGAGAAAACCTTTTTGTAACAGAGTGGACATAGTTGTAACGGAGTGGACACAGTAGTAAAACAGATTAAATCTATAACAGTTATTCACAAAAAATAAACAGTACTTTATTTTCGTAAATTTTCTATTTAATTGTTTACAAAATTAAGATTTTTGAAATCTTAATTTGAAATCTTTAAGATATTTGAAATCTTTGAGATTATTCGTCTTTGGCATATGAGAATTCCTAATACAAACTACCACCTTTCATTTTAAACTTGGGTTCTGATAAGATTTTCAAAATCTGATTAAGATGAATGTAAAATTTACTCATCAAATGCTTTAATTTTATTGCTCTAAAAGTCATCCCTTTAATTTCCCTCCATCTATATCATCATGAATCGCAACAGCATACCTATAGGTAAAATTTCTTCTTTGATGTGTGATGCCTTTTCCATGGTTTGCTTAAAGAAAATTCCACGTTCTCCACATGAAATATTTCAATACATATTTATCAAATAAAAATTCTTTGTTTGTACCAAATGCTGGGTCCATCAGAGATAAAGTGAACTATTTAACAATATATTAATTTTTTTTATTGCTTTTAGAACAAGTTCTAAAGGAGCGAAGATACGTGCAAGGCCATGCTCTATATTTGAAGATATCGCACAGAATAAAATTGGATTGCCTTGTTCTGTTACATGCCACTTAATTATATAACTTATAAAATAATTGAGAGAGTATATTGACCAAAATTTATATTTCCAAACAATGTCTTAGTTCAACTACCGATTCTATTGCAATATTCTACACTCTGTTACACATGCAGCATAATAGCATAGACAATTAAATCAAAAAAACTTGTGATCTTAAACAAAAAATAATTAATAAGAAACAAATCTAATCTGAAGAAATAGTTCTTAAATTCTTATTCGCTAAGTGATTTTAAGTAAAAACAATATTTTTAATAATTACTATGAGTATAACATAGTGGACATTGACTAATACAAATTAGCTATACATAAAAAGTTAAAATAAATTTTGCACTTAATTTATGCTTAATTTTACAACTTTAAACAATTCATATGCTATATTGTGTAGTGATGGGCGATTCTCGAGATTTTACCAATCGAGAAAAATCGTCATCGTAAAAAAATACAATCGATACAGTCATCGATTACTTCCCGGAATCTACAATCGAGATATTTTTACAATCGATTATTGATTATTATTTTACAGGCTTACAGAGTAAATTTTAAGTTTTTAGTAAATACGTGGCAACTAAAGATAGATGGAGTAAAACAACATACCAAGAAATCGATGTAAATTTAACACTGAGATGCTCTGAAAAAAGATCTTCCTTTGAAGCTAAATGAAAGGTTGTGAAAAAAACAGAAGCAGTAATGTAGTTTGCTGCTATCGTTTTCATTAACTCTTTCATTCAACTTCAATTGATGGAGGGGCACCTGATATGAAGCCTTTAGAAAGCTGTATTCTAACATTTGTTAATAATCTTAATACAACTTGTTATGTAATACATCTTATCAGTTTTTAAGTTTTCTGAAAGAAATGTTAATCCCTAAACCTACCTCCTTTTCTGTACTAATGGTTTATGACAATTAACAAATTGTTAGAAATGCGTTTAAGAAATTAACTTTAATGTTACAACATCTCCGCTATAGTATTTATCTTTCGAATATTATGTGCCATTCTATATTTTAATACAGGCCAATAAACTCTAAATGATTAATATCTTTAAGATATGTTCCGTATAAATTTCTTTAATAAAGTGTGCATACTAATGTTTCGATAAACATTGTAAAACATTTTAAGTTTGTAATGTTTGAACATATTAATAATAAGTATCATGGATTTTCATATCAAATTTTATTTTATGTATGGCAATGTGTATTATGTATGCAAGTCTAGTAAATTGAGAGTACTACAGATGAACCAGATGCCAGCAAAATGAGTTGAACACTGTAATCCCAACCCATCAGAATTTTTCAAAACACTCTTTTCAAACAAGTTTTTCAAATATAAGATCAATATGTTATCAAGAAATATGTTCAAAGTAATGGTAAGAACAACTCTATTTTGGAACACTAAATAACTTAAGAAAATATTTTCAGTTCATTTACCTACTTTTAAAAACATTTAAATTTTTCAAGGATTGCAATATCTTTTTGCTAATTTTGTTTTGTTATAAGTTCCCTTTTATTTTTAATGAAACTGCGATTTCTAAATCGCGTAATTATGGCGCATTCGATAGAATTGAATAGCCTTTTTCACATTTTCGATAAAGGCAAAAATTTGATACAAGTTAAAGTTCCCCTAAATATCTAATGCTGTAAGATTTCCCGTTGATCGAAAAAAAAGAGCTTTATCGAAAAAGGGGAAGGAAAACCAGACAAATATACTTTCTAAAAAGGGAACCTGTCTAAACTGGAAACTGCTTACCACTCCCTATCGATGCCAAAATGATTCTTTAAATTTGCATTCCAATTAAAAATAGTTACTTTCTGACACATTAACGAACTTATTTTTATTCTCAAGCGTATTAGCTAGAATCTAATTTTTTCCTTTTTCGCTAAAGGCAAATGTTTCAAATTTTCGTAAATGCGAGCCTAATATTGGGGAATTTCACCATTAATCGAAAACAAAAGAACTTTACCGAAAAACAGAAGGATAACCAGACTCATATACCAGCTAAGTAGGAACCTATCTAAGACGGAAACCGGTTTCCACTCCCTAATGATTCCAAAATATTTTTATCTGTTTGTTTGTACTTAAATCCAAAGTAGTTACTTTTTGATTCATTTAAAAACTCAATTTTATTCTCAGGTGCATTGTATCCAAAAATGGAAGGATAACCGCATAAAGATACCAGCTAAGAGGGAAACTGTTTAAAACGGAATTGGTCTTTGGTCCCTAGCGATTGAAACATAACACTTCGTTGTCTGTACCCAAATCTAAAGTAGCGCCTTTCTAACTCATTTTTATTCTTAGGTGCATTAGCTAGAATCGATTTGCATTTTCACATTTTCGATAAAAGTAAAAGGTTTGATTGAGGAAAAGTTCCTAAATGTTGAATGCGAGTCTAATTCTGTGGAATTTTCTGGTTGGTCAAAAGAAAAAGAGCTTTATCAAAAAATGGGAGGATAACTGGACAAACCAGCTAAGACGGAATCTGTCTAAGACGGAATTGATTTCCAGGTTCTAAGTGGGCCCTTAACATGACTGTTGCCCATCTGTACCTAAATCCAAAGTAGTATCTTTGTGAGACATTCACGAACTCATTAGAATTGAACAGCATTTTCCTTTTTTCGGTAAAGGCAAACGATTTAATACAGATCAAAGTTACCCTAAATGTCTAATGCTGTAGAATTTCAAAGTTGATCGAAAACAAAAGAGCTTTATCGGAAAGGGAACCAGACAAATATATTTGCTAAGAGTGAACCTGTCTAACAAGGAATTGGTTCCAATCTCTAGCAATAGCTAATGAAGTTTGATTAAATTCCGTGCATTAGTTTTTGAAATATAGCAGCGTTACCTGTTGGGCTATTTGCACAACAAACAAATCAACACCATTTTACATCTAGGTCTAACTGAATATGAAGTATTATTAAATTTTGCGTATTACTTCTTGAGATAGAGCGTTATCAAAATTTTTGTCACATAAAAGACAGATATTTTCTAAAAACTGACCAATTTATCATGAATCCAATACTTCCTTCTTGTAAAGATAGATGAACGTAAAAATGGAAAAATGCCCCACACAAACTGAATTAAACCCTTTTCACCTTAAGTATATGTAACAAAATCACACGCCTCCTAATCTGTATCCTTCTTTGAGAAACTATGACTTAAACCAAAAACGCACCAAGTGTCAATCTGACTGTGAAAGCTAAATAAATACCCAAAGAACTTTAACTCATAAGAAAGGGCTCCATTACTGTTTTTCTAAGCTGGGATTTACATCACATTCATTTCGGTGACTTCCCTCCTTTACGCTAGCCAACCCAGCCTACGTAATCAAGACGTAGATTGAATATGCTCATTCATTTCTCTCTTGCTCTCTCTCTCTCTCTCGCACCTCAACTAAAGTCTGCTCGATGCAAACCTTTCGTTTATCTCGAGAGATACCTCTCCTCGATGAAAACCTCTCGCTTACCTCGAGATATGTCTTCTCGGTTCTAACTAAGGCCGAGAATGAGAAATCACTTTTCTTCCATTCTCGACATGTTGCTCTCGATGATTGTCAAGAAAACTCATTTCTCGTTCTCGGTCAAGAAGGACCGAGAAGAGATATCGAGGGGAGAGCTGGAAAGAGAGATAGGTATGACAATGAGCAGTGAAATGATGGAGCCTTCCGATAAATATTATGTATTAAATAAAAAAAATTCAAAGATAGAGATTGGTGAGTTTCGGGGGGGGGGGGGGGGGGGGGGGGGACAAATCTTTAAAACTGTAGCGATATCTAGAATAATTATCATTTAAATGGATTTTTTGTCGGAGCCTTCAGAAAAATAATACTTATTAAATATAAAAATATTAAGAGTTGGGGGAATTCCGGGAGTATTCAAGGGGCGTGAGAGTGGACCCACAGGGGTGCAATTTTCAAACTTTTATGAAACCTCTCATGTGATATATCTTCGGAAATCTTTCTGACTACTCTTTCATATTATAAATCTTTCTTCCCCCAAAATTGAATTTTGGGGGTGGGGTGGGGCGAACAAATTTTTAAAACCGTAGCGATTTCTATGATAAATAGCATTTTAGATGTGAATTTTTTTATGGGGTCTTCCGGTATTTATTATTTATTAAACATAAAAAATTTTGAAAGTGGGGGCTGCATCAATTTCGGGGCGAAAGAGTGGACCCACTGGGGAGAGGGGTCGGGAAGCAATTTTCAGACATTTTTTAAACCCGTCATGTGACATATCATCGGAAAGCTCTTGGATAACTCTTTCATATTATGAGATTTTGTCTCCCCCTCCCCAATTTTGTTCTCTCTGTGAGGGGGGGGGGGGGTCGTTTTCAAACTTTTTTGCATTCTCATCATTTTAGATCGGATTTTTTTACGGAGCCACCCGGTATTATTTATAATACATGAAATTTCAAAAAGTTGGGTTGTATTCCGGGGACTGCGGTAGTTGGCCACTTGGGGTGGGGGCACTTTCCTAACTTTTGTCGACACTCTTCATGTGATACATCATTAGAAAATCCACTTATTCATATTATGCACCTACCTGCCCCTTTCCCCACTTTACCACCGGGGCATTTTTAGGGTTTAGTTCATCTGACGAAACCTTATTCGTCTCGCTCCTCTGTCGGTCTGTCTGTCTGTCCGTCCGTCTGTCTGTCTGTGTCTGCCACAGAACCCGTTCTCAGAAACTATACATGTTGGAGACTTGAAATTTTGCATACTTATAGATGAACACAACACATCATACGACAAATCGTAAAATTTTGAAAAAGTCGTACATTTAACCCTTTGGGCTCCCACATGTATATTTTAAACAGTTCTTTCTATGTAAGCCTCTAATTAGATTGGAGGCGTGAAATTTTGCATACTTATAGCTGAATACTTCACATCAAACGACAAATCATAAAATTTTGAAAAAGTCGTACATTTAACCTTTTGGGCTCCCACATGTGTATTTTAAACAATTCTTTCTAAGTGAGCCCCTATTTAGATTGGAGGCGTGAAATTTTGCATACTTATAGCTCAACATCCCAGATTACGCGTCAAATAATAAATTTTGAAAAAGTTTTATGTTTAACCCTTTCAACTCCAGCTCGTGTATTTTAAGCAATTCTTTCTAACTGAGCCCCCAATTAAATTGAAGATTTTAAATTTTGCATACTTATAACAGAACACCTGAGGCCAAGCGACAAATCATAAAATCTTGAAAAAGTCTTACGTTTAACCCTTTGAGCTACCACACATGTATTTGAAGCAATTCTTTCTAAGAGAGCCCCTAACTAAGTTGGAGACATGAAATTTTACATACGTATAGCTGAATACCTCAGACCACACGACAAATCATAAAATCTTTAAAAAGTTTTATATAATAATTAACCCCTCCGGCCTCTAACTTGTGTACTTTGAGTAATTTTTCTAACCTCCGCCCTTTTAATCCGGGGAGAAATTTTCCAAATTTTGCCGACACCCCTTTGAACCTTCTTTCATTTTATGCACCATAGAGCCTTACATATTTTAGTTCCATTTTTTACTGCCAGGTGCGCCTACTGATCTCGGGTGCTATGGGCCCAATCCCCTCGACTAATATATCTACGGATAGTATGTAAAACGGGTTTTCGTTCGGATAGATGTTTGTTTAGAATCGAGTGTGCCCCCTGGTTGCAAAATGTGGAACTAACAGATTTTTCAAAAAGAAAAGTGTTTTGAAAGGAATATTAAACGAAACCCTTTGTGCGATCTGTGATCACACTTACCCACTTGTTCTAAATTTTGCTGACACTCCTCATGTTACATATTGGAAAGGCCTGTGACCACTTATTCATGTTATGCACCCCCCTCCCCACTTTGCCCCCCCACGAGGAACTTTTCTAAATTTAGCCAAGACCCTTCATGTGACATATCGTTGGAAAGGTCTGTGACTACTTATTGATATTATGCACCTCCGGTGTCCGCCCTCCCCATTTTGCCCCCACGGGGGTACTTTTCTATATTTAGCTATATTTTTATGCTGCTGCTGTGCTCCTCCCCTCACCTTGACCTTATGACCTTATGAAGTATAAAAGCAGTTGGCAAACTGGAGTCATCGAGAAAATATTTACACAATCGAAAACTATCGAGATGTCCATACAATCGAGAGAATCGAGAAAAACATCTCGTTATCGCCCATCACTAATATTGTGTAGAAATAATAGTTAAAAAACTATATTTTCAGTTCAAATATCTATTTTATTGCAATACTGTCCACTCTGTTACACATGCAAGGTAACAGGGTGGACTAAAATAACAGAGTGAACATGAAAGCCTAAAAAAAGCCCTGTAACAAATATTTAAATATTGCTCTCCTAGATAGCAGCACTAAATGACAGACTAATTTTAGCGGGCTGCCAAATAAGTTTTCCCCATGATTTCATGCAGATTTAGCTTCCCTACGCAGAGAGTGTTCGGAGACACGAGAGAAAGACGTTCCAAAATACAAGCCGCTTGCTTGTTTGTTGCCTTTTTTTACAGCGATCCTTTCATGAATTTTGCGTTTTTTACCACGATCCTTTGACGAAGTTAGTGTTTTCTTTCTGCGATCTTCCGATGAATTTTGCACTTTCTTACTGATCTTTTGATGAAATTCTGTTTTCTTTCTGCGACATTTTGACAAATTTCACGTTTTTACAATGATCTTTTGACGAAATTTATTTTCTTCTGCGACCAATTGACGAAACTTATTTTCTTCTGCGACCAATTGACGAAACTGACTTTTTTTACACGGTTATTTATCGAAATTCACGACCAATTAACGAAACTCGCTACTCGTTTACACGACCTTTTGACGAAATTTGCAATATTTTTCCTCTATAGTTTATCGAAATTCGTAATTTTTTGTGCAATCTTGCGCAAAATAGGCGCATTTCAGTGACCTATTGAATATAATCACAATTTGTTTCTGAGATCTTTGACAAAATACCCGATATTTTTACACGATCGTTTGAAGAACTTCTCAATTTTTTCCGCGATCGATTCACCAATGGGAAAATTTCATGTAAGAAAAGAAATTCGTGTACTTCCAAGAAATTTCAAAATATACTTGAAGAATCATAGGTCTGTGGAAGAATTTGCAGAGGTAAATACTGCACAGCAGTTTTCAATTTCAAACCTTGCCCCTTAAATTCCCCCCTTCCAGAAATTCTTAAAATGGCACCCCTGCTTCTAAGGAAGGGAATTCCTATATAAATATTTACAGAAACACGATTCAGTCGTGGTTAATATTACATAAGGAGGGTTTTATGTTAAGAAGTTTGTTTTGCAGCCTACATTTTTTTCCCCCATGAGAATTTTTTAAATAATATCCAAATTTTCGGACTAAAGACCAATTTTTTAAAACTTTCGGAAATGAATATTTTGAAATTTCGGAAATTTCAGAACAGAATCACTCCTGAAAAATATGCTGCACGGGATAAAAGTCGCAATTATAAACAAAAAATAAGTTTGTGTTTATTGAAAAAAATCTTAGTTTAAGACAGATTTTCGTAACATCGTAGTTCATAGGTCCAAATCGTAGCAACTACGAATTTTCCGTAGCAGTTGGCAGGTCTGATTATAGTTCAAGATAAAATATGGATGCGTACAGCAGTAATAAGAAGATAAAGTTTGTAATTTTATTTTAATAAACTTTTTTTTATTGCATTCTCACATTGTTTATTTTATGTTATTAAACTTTTGATATTAAAATTGTTTAAGATAGTATTTGAAAGTATATAACTTTCTCTTAAAGAAAATAATTTGTGTCTGTTTTGTCATGACATACAGACGAGGTAAAATGTTCTGAAGTTAGAAATCTTACATAACGTAAAGTTTTTCTGTAAAAATTAAATTCTGAATGTAAAAATCTTTGATCAATTTAGATTAAGGGTAATTTTAAGAACAAAATTTGTTCTGTTAAAATATATTTAACTTACTGATGTGAAAATTATATTTTGTGTTCTAATTTCAGAAAACTTTTTCGTTTTGAATTTAATAAACTTTTTTATTAAAATGGTATCGTTTGACAGATATTTACGATAGAATAATTTTTTTTTTTTCGTTCTTACTAAGTTGAGTTTCGTTTTGAATAATGTTGATTTATTAAGTTATGAAATTAAGTTCTGAACAGAGTTTTTATAAAAATAAGTTTTCTTATAGGTTAATTTGAATTGGTTTTAAAAGGTAAAAAAAAAAAAGAGAGGAATTTTGTTTCTCGGAACAGAAGTAAATTGTGTTCTTTTGAGAACAATTTTGAATTATTTTGCTAGTAAAGTAATTTTAATTAATTTTGAAGAATTGTGTTCTTAGAACAAAAATAGAAAGGGTGCTTTTGAGAAGAAAGTTAAAAAAAATTCTTGCTTAACGTAATTTTTTTTTTTTTTTGCTTTTCATTTCTTAAAAGAAATTGAAAGTAAAGAACTGTGTAGTTATAATTTAGTTTTTTTTTTTTTTTTAGAGTTAATATTGAAGTTTTATTAAAGTTAATATTGAAATTTTTTTTGTGTTTTCTTAAAAGTATAGTTATATCATATTACGTAACGATAAATTGAAATAGTTCAATTTTGGGTTACATTCCGAAGGAAAGTAAAGTATATAAAGTTAATAATAAAAATAAAGTTTTATATTTTGTGATATTATATTAATTTGTGTTTATATTTATATTATATTTTGAATATATACATATTTTTTTAGTGTGTTATGATTTCTGTAAAGAAGAAATCCCTGAGTGTAAGAATAGGTTTGCGTAGAAAAATCTAAAATTTTGTTCTTGAAACTGAAAATTTTTATTTTGAAATTCTTGTTCTTGAAATTTTTGCTTGAAATTTTAAATTCAAAATTTTATTTTAGTTGTTAGTTTTGTTAAATTTAAACAACATGGCATTTTTTGGGAAGTGCAAAAAAGAGGATCTATGCGTCCTTTGCGATGAGTTAGGCTTAACTGCCACCAAAGAAATGAAAATGGTTGATTTACATAATTTAATTACGATGCACGCTGATTACGAGGAAGATTATACTAAAAACTTACTTATAACTATAGTCGAGAATAGGAAAACTGAACAAGAGCGCTTAGATTTAGAAAATCAACGTGTTTTCGAGCAGGAACAACGTAAAATCGAACAAGAAAATTTAGAGCGCGAACGGGCTTTCGAACTCGAAAAATTACGCCTTACCCATCCGACTTCGGCATCTAACTCGGAGTTAGAAAATAACAGGTGCACTTACGAAAAACTGCGAATCGACCTACAAAAATTGATTCCCCGTTTTTGCCCAAACGAAGATGATATGAGAATCTTCGTGCTGTGTGAGCGACAGTTAAAGGTCCTAGGGGTTCCTGAAGAAAATTGGGTTACGTACCTCATAAGTGCTTTACCTAGTGATATTGCTAGACTCATTGCTAGGGAACCGGAAGAAAAGGCCCAGGACTACCAACACATCAAGGAGATGTTGTTGAAACGATTCAAATTGACCGCTAAAAAATTTAGAATCTTGTTCGTTCAGCACAAGAAAATTCCAGAAAGTACCTGGAAAGATTTTTTCAAGCTTAGAATCTACTTTGAAGGTTGGCTATCTGAGCTTAACATAACTTCATTCGAAGATTTGAAAAGTCTTATTTTATCTGACAAATTAAAGAGAAGGTGCTCCCCACAGCATATAGAACATTTCTTAGACGTTTGGACTAATTTAAATGATCCAAATGAATTAGTAGAAAAGCTAGATGCTTATGATGTTCTAAGGGTAAATCCCGTAAAATCCAAGGTAGTGGAAATCCACCCGAAAAATAAAAACTGGACAAAACCGAAAGAGTGTACCACCAAGCTCTCTAATACAACAGTTCCGAATAAATCCTTCAACTCAAAGAAAACAATCGTGTCCGACAAACCACCAATTGAAGATCGTCCAGCCTTGAAATGTTATGGTTGTGGTGCTCCCGGATTTATTCGTGCTAAGTGCCCTACTTGCAACCCTGTGATAAAAACTGAATCTTCTCAGTTTGAGCAAATCCAGATTTACATGTGCTCAACCACACCTTTAACCACAGTAAACCTGAAAATTAATGGAGTCTATGGCACAGCCTGGCTAGTGAATCATTGTTTTTTGTGTTAAAAGAAAAAGGTGCAAAGTTTCAGAGGACCTCTCTGAACATGTCCTTAGCGAATGGCCAACGGTCAAAAGAAGACAGTTTGACCACGACTGTTACTGTAGAAATTGAAGGAAGAAAATTTCGTACAGATTTTATTGTGTTACCTAAAGCTAAAGGGAACAGAACCCTTTTAGGAAGAGACTTGATAAATCAGGGTTTGTACCAGACGTTAAGAACAAATGTTGATACTTCGGCGATATGCCACAGTTTTATGGTTTTGCAGATCCTGTTCCAAAGACTCTTGAATGTTCTGGCCAGAAGTCAGAATTAAATAACTTGCTGAAAGGGTATGACACCATCTTTCAGCCAGGGGGAGGAGCCACCCCACGCTCCTGTGAAATCGGTACAGTCTCCATTGAGATAAACCCGAAACCAAACAAATTTGCTAAATTCACTAAGCAAGTGAAAGATTTAGTCGATCAACGCAAAAGAAAACAGTATGTGGACAGAAGACGGATAGAAGGATCTCTGTATTCTCCTGGTGATCATGTATGGGTAGAACCCCATCCCGTTAGTAAGGCTGGTCAGAAAAGAACCGCCAAGTTCAGTCCTTGACGTGACGGACCCTGTGTAGTACCCACACAGCGCTCACCTACTTCCTATGAAGTTGCCAGTTTACAAGATCAGGAAGTTCCCTTAGGAACTTACCATACATGTGCCCTAAAACGTTGTAACAATGTTACCGACCAACCAGTTAGTCCACTTAGGAAACGTGGTAGGCCAAAGAAAACCGTTCCTGGTCCCTTGCCGAGACGTCTAAGGAACGAGAGGGGAGGATGTAACAAATATTTAAATATTGCTCTCCTAGATGGCAGCACTAAATGAGACTAATTTTAGCGGGCTGCCAAATAAGTTTTTTGCATGATTCCATGCAGATTTAGCTTCCCTGTGCAGATAGTGTTCAGAGACACGCAAGAGAGACGTTCCGAAATACAAGCCGCTTGCTTGTTTGATTTTACCCCCGGCGTTTTGAGAGGGCGGGAAAGGATGAAATATTTTCTCCTAACCAGTGGATTTCTTCTGAAATATCTAAAACTTGTACATATGTAACATAGGTGTACATAATTCGTGTTACATGACGTATCATTGTATTTCACATGGCTCTATTAAAAGTTTTCTACTAAACCCTAGAGTGACGGATATAATTTTGGAGTGATGAGTCCATTCTTTTAAGATTGTAGCCTCTACTTATGGAAAGTAGAATGATTATAGCCCTACTAAAGCTAAACAAATAGTAATAAATAAGAAACTAATCTAATCTGAAAAAATAATTCTTAAATTAGAGTCCAATAAGTGATTTTAAGAATTAAGTGTAAAATAGTGGACATTCACTAACAAATTAATTATCAAAGAAACAGGATGTGCCCTAACTTGCCTGTTGTCAGTCAAATCCAAATTAACTGATTAAGTATGAAAATTGTTCCACTCGGTCAACTAAAAAATGTGGCCAAATCTAATCTAACTTTAAATTTTACTTTTACATAAGTGGCGGTAACACCGTGGACATAGCCAAACACAGAAAATGTTGGGACCTTATTAAAGTTATTTTTTAAACAAACCTTAATGTTGAAGTTATTTCTATATAACAAATGTAATATATTTGATGTTTTACATTAGTATAGTTTTAAACAGTTTCTTTAAAATCTCTTATTGAATTGAAGCTGGGACAATTGAAGCTATTTTTTCTTTCTGTTTCAAATAAAAATTATTTAAAAAATTCAGAGTTCTACATCAAAACAATAAATACCAGATTATAAGGAATTAATTGAAGAATAAATAAAAAATACATAATTAACTGGTAGCAGCTGTGAATTTTTGTGAAAAAAATAGCAAAGTATCGGACATGATATGTACCATTTTCGTTGGAACGACACATGTGAAAAATATTGTAATTTATATATTTTATAATTAAACAATACATATAAGTGAGTAAAAAATAATAAATATATAAATAAATAAAATTAGAAGATTGATCTTTATCTCTTTTTCCTCATGAAAGCAAAAAGATTTCAAAAGATCTTATCTATACTAAACTAATAAGTGCAGAAAATGAATATATTTTTTTACACTTGACATCGACTCATACTATATTAGAAATCAATTTAAGTTTCGATCAATATATTTTAGAAGTATAGCTGAATTTTATATTCCTTATTCTTATTATTTCTATTTTAATTGACGCCCCCCCCCCTCCCTTTCAACACTAATAAAATGAAGCTTATACTTGCAAATTTATTTTTTTTTTTTAACAGAGTTTCATTTTGTATTAGATTGGTTTTGCTATTTTATTTTTTTAATAATATACTTGTCATTATAAATATTTAATTTATTAATGACTGATTTATTTAAAAATTAAAGTGATTCATGACCATTTTTTTCATATTTTTTGCTTCTATTGCTTACACATATTTACAAAATGAGCTAATTTGCCTTTAGTTTTTCCTTAACAAAACTAAATGAACAAATCTGATAATGAAAACATTGCAATTCTAAAATATACAGGCGTAGTAACGACAATGAGGGTTTTGAAGTTGCAAAAATTTGTGTCTTTCAGTATGTTGTGTAGGAATGCACCGAATAGTGAATATTCCGAATACCGAATATTCTGCCTACAGGCAAACCGAACACCGAATATTCGGCTTGGCGAATAATTTTATATTTCAAAATTTAAAGGCATTAAAATGTTAAATTTTAAAACAGTTTTACATAATATTAAAAAAAAAAAAAACTTTCATTTTGATAATCAAGAACTTTTTTCAAGTAAACTTTATGCTGAAAAAAATCTGCTTTGAGTTATTTAAGAAGACAGTTATAAAACTTCTTTAATTAATAAAAATTTTAAATTTCATGGCTTCTTCTGTGAATTAAAACAAATAAATAAAATTTTCTTAAATTCTAAAACAAACATTTTAAAATCAAAGAGAAATTGTGAAAAAATTGGAAGAAAAATTGTACAAGATCATATTTGTTTGTCAGGAAGAGACTAAAGTAAATAAATACAATCTATTCAAATTTTATATGGTGGCAACTCAGCAAGAATAACTGTTCTGCTCCCTTTGATTAAGCTAAGAAGTTTTTAAATACATCCTAAATCGGTGTCTGGAGTGGGCGATAATTATCAGAGATTGTAAATGTTGTTCTTAATATCTTAGCAAGAAATAGATTATTTACTGGACAATGTTCAGGAACTTGCATTTGTACATAATTCTATAAAAATCCTCGTGATTGGTTAATTTTCTTAAATAATACTTAACAAACAGCAAATAACATAAAAACATTCTCTTTCATTTAAATATATGATTTTGTTTCTAATTATTCTGAATATCTTTATAAGTTGACTGTTAAACGTATAAGTGGTATAAGGTTTTAAAAGTTTTTTTTTAAGCATTCGGTTGGCCGAATATTTTGATATTCGGCCAAACTGAATATTCAGCAGGCCGAATAGTTTGCTATTCGGCCAAGCCGAATATTCGGTATACCGAAAAGTTTGATATTCGGCCAAACTGAATATTCGGTAACATGGCCGAATACCGAATAGATACCGAATATTCGGTGCATCCCTAATATTGTGTGAAAATGCCAACACCATTGATCACCAAGAACAACACACCTTGTCCCTGCATTCCAACTTACAAGGAATGGAAATCCTTACACAGGGTGACTAGAGAAATTGTGAGAAGTCCACTGATTTCTCTTTATCAGATTTCCTTGATTTCTATCAATAATGATACACATACAGTATTTTTTAATGTATGCTGCTTCTTCATATAACACACTCCAGCTTGCTAATATCAATATGCCATGTGGGAGACAAAACAAGAGAAAAACAAAGATCGCACAATATTCATAAAGTACTGGTTCACAGTTTTATAAATCTGAACTCAAAATTTAGTCCAACTTTATGTAGTCATCAACCGATATACAGCGACCAGAAAATTTCCTCATTTTCTGAAGAATATTCAATTCTCAGACATCTATCTATATCTGACAGAATAGCTGATTGGGTTAAGCTGGCCACTTGGTTATTTAAATTTTCCAAAAATGGTTAAATTACCCTTAATATAAGCACTATACACAGAAAATGATCACCTTCACTTGGTGAGATTAAGGCGTGCCACACACCAGAGAGACATGCAACAGTAATTGTGAGACAGGAGGCAAATTCTGCTGTTCAAACAGTTTTTTTTTTCTTTGTTAAGAGGGTGAAATTGTCGCATGCCTCAGCTTTCACTCAGACAGATATTACATGGTAGTAATACGACTTCACTTCTATTTATCGCATCATATTACTGGCTTAAATATAGCCAGTTTGGCAAAGAATCAGTCTTGTTCGCAAGGCAAAAGTGTAAATATTTTCACATAAACAAATTTTCCCGATTTTTGTGTATTTTTACGAAATTCCATGACTTTTCTGGTCAAACAGGCACTTGCAATTAATGGATGAAAAGGTCAGCTGATTGCAACTTCTCTATATTATGTTATTACAAGACTAGGAGCACTGGGAGGATTCGACTATTGTGGGATTCAGAGAGTTAAAATATATCAAATCAAGAACTTATTGTATTGGTTATTTTTAGTTTCTTGAAAATATTCAAGTAAATCTGTTCATACGTAAAATGCTTCATTGCATTAAAAAGTTTTTTTAGGCATTATCAAATAAAAGGAATAATTTTTAAATATTGAATATTTATAAGTAAATTTTCATTAGAAATTTCTATTTAATTTTATCTACATGCTGAAATATAATGCAGCTAGAAATTGCAAGCTTATTAAACATGCAATGTCTTCTATCATGAGTAACACAATAGTCTTATATTTTATTAAGACAACAATTACTAACCTTATTTTTAATGAAACAACAATATCTTATTTCTGATAAACACTTTGAAATAGCATGTACTTGCACTTATCAAACAGAATACTTACTTGGCTGCGATAAATATGCTTTGGTAATCCAGACGGCACTAGTTCAGACTTTCTTTCTAAAAGTTCAGATCTTGTGGTATGAACAAATTAAATCAGTTGTTTCTTCGAATCAAATGTTTTTTTCAAACCTAAAGAAAATCCAGGTTGATGGGAGGACCTGAAAAGAAAAAATATCAGAGCTGTAGCGATTGTTCTGGTTGACCTACAAACACAAAAATCAAATTCAGGGTTCACAAAAACATTTGTAATTTTTCTAAAAGAAAAAGCCAAGAAGTAGTATTTTCCTCTTGATATAAAGTTCTTTTGAAATTCAACCTTAGCTATTACAGGGTTCATACTCTATTTGAATAACCAAAATCCCTGACTTTCAGGTTTTCCAGGCCATATTTTCCTACAATACCCTGACCAAAATTCACGACATTTTTAGAAATACGAATTACAATTAGAGATGCAACGAATATTCGGCCAAAGCCGAATATTCGGCCTGTCTGCCGAATATCCGGCTTCGGCTGAATATCAAGTCCATTATTCGGCCAAGGCCGAATAATTAATTTGACAATTTATATTCATCATGTATAATGAAAATTTTATTTGAAATTAACTAACACTTTTTTTTCCATTAACTTTCATACCTCGAATAGGTTTTATCTACCCATTTTTATATAAGAGGCTAATTTAGGAATCATGTAAAAAAAAATTTATGCTGTATGAGTAAGTACAAAATATATCTGCTTGTAATAAGCTAACATAATCTGTTAAATTTAAAATTAATCTATTCAAAATTGTTTTAATACAGCTGTACAAGCAAATTCAAATTTTATTTTTATCATAATGGGAAGTTTAACATTTATCCCTTGTTACATAAAAAAAATATTTCTTTCAATAATATTTTGAATTATACCTATAAAGAACTGTAGTGCTATCGGCTGACAGCAAAGAAAAAAAAAATAATAATAATAAATGATAAAAATATTTTTGTTAATTGTGAGCTTTATAAAGTCTACAATGATTTCTTTCCACCATTTCAGAGGATATTCCTTTCATCCTTTCTCTCAGTGGTTTTTCTCAAGATATTAAGATTTCTTATTTTTTTATTTTATTTCATCTGAAAGTTGAAAATTATGTTTCCTAGTACTTTTCAAATTTTGTCATTATTTTAAAGTAACAACAACACACATAATATCTATATATCTATTAAAATGTAACTAGACAGTACCTGATGAGGAACTTTTGCTAAGAATGATTTTTTTTTTTTTTTGGGGGGGGGGGGGGGGGGCTGAATTATATTATTGAGGCAATTTTTAGGCCGAACATAGCCGAATATTTTTTCAGAGTAAAATAATGCTTTAAAAAATTAAAAATTTGTATATAAATAATTTTTTAAAAGAAAACAACACATTTTAATTGTGAAATATACAAGAATTGTGCATATAGTGCATACTATGTTTTGTTTTTATGCAAAAATAAGTTCATTATTCGGCGGCCGAATATTCGGCCAAACCATTATTCGTTGCATCACTAATTACAATTCAAGATCTTAATGATTAACCTTACATCAAAAAATTAAAATAATGTATAAAATTTAAACTAAAAATCTACATCATTCGACATTTACAATATATATATATATTATATATAACAGCACTAACACTTCCGGGAGTGAACTCATCCGTTTCCTGATAATCTTTTGTTAAAATCAGCCAAACACGGCCATGTTAGCAGGGGTGATTGTGACTCAGAGTGAAAAACCCTGAAAATTATCGATGCAAAATATACTAATATCAATTTACATAACAACTGATGCTACAACAGCATGACAATCAAATGACATATTTCTGCTATTGTTTGAAATATACAATTGCAGAAAAACATAATTTGGTAAACTTGTGTTAATTTCACTGAAAACTAAATGACTTCAAGAAATGGAGAGTGCAATTTATCTTGTTATATCCAAAGATCGAATTCTATATTCAGTAAATGAATTTATTCTAAGTACTCATGAAACAAGTACAAATTATGTGTTAATAGTTATCTCTTAGTAGATTTAATGCAAGTCATATCTAGTTATTTGAAAACAATAAAAAAAATGTCAAAACCAATCCAATTTTACTTGTAAGTGGCTAAGTATTAAAAAATAATAATAAACTATTTTTAAAGCTTTACTCTTACACAAGGTAAATTTCTTTTTCCTGCTTTCTTCTTGGGAATTACACATTACCGATATGCAATTGTGGACATTTTTGTACTGAGATTGAGATGGATGATACAATACCAGAGGTGATTCTGAGTAAATATATATATATATATATGAAATTCACAGCAACTTTTCTGAAAGGTTATAGAAGAGAGGGTGGGGAGAGAATCACTCCTGTGTCCTGATTCTGCCCTTCTCAGAACGGGTTACTTTCTCGTAATGCGCCGACGAAGTGATATTTTCCAATTCTGCCCCTAACGTGTTGGAATTTTTTCCCATTCACCGGGGTTGCTTCGTCGTAATTCATCCCGACTGCAATCAGCAGCCGGAAAGCATTACTTGGGTCGGTTTAAGATGGCGTCTCTGTATATCAAGAGATATGCATCTCTTGTAAATGAGGATAGATAGACCTAATTTTTGTTAAATGTATATTCACATTGTACTATTGTTATTATTATTATTCAGTTTTGTTAGGTTCATTACTAGAAATAGTTTTACCTTAAATTAAATGTAAATTAATTGTGGGTGAAGCATAGTTTTTCAATTATTTGGCTAATACAGCTTGTATTTTAAAACTTATTAAAAAATAAAAATCCTTATGCTAAAATATATTTTTGAGATTAAAACTTATTGCACTAATCCAAAAGTGCAATTACAAATAATTTTTGCTTAAATAATTCCTTGATTTTGATCTAAACAATAAAAAATATATAATAATGTATATATACATAATGTATAATATATAATGTTATAATATATAATGTAACATAATGAGTGAAACTTAATTTTCCAATTATTTGGCTGGTAGAGCTTGTCTTTTAAAGCTTGTATTCAAAATAATAATAATAATCCTAAATAATACATTTGAGAAGATTAAAACTTACTGTACTAATCCAAAAATGTAATTACAAATACTTTTTGTATAAATAATTTCTTAATTTTACTCTAAATAATAATAAATATTATATCATTGTAAATGTAAGATAATCACGACTGAAGCATAATTTTTGAATTATATTTGACTGATATAGCTCGTATTTTAAAGCTCGTATAAAAAAGGAAAAAAAAAAAAAAACCATGCTGAAATATATTTTTAAGAAGATTAAAACTTGTTGTAATCCAAAAGAATAATTACAAATAGTTTTTGCTTAAATCCGTTTATTTTATTCTAATAATAATTAAAATATAAATGTAAAATAATTATGAGAAAGGATAAAGTTTCAATTAATTGGCCTAGAGATTTACCATAGCTTGTATTTTAAAACTTTTATACATAAAAGAAAAAAAGCTTGTATTAAAAAAGTTAGTATAATAAAGTGTAATTACATTAAAATAAAACAAAACCCTTCATGGTAAAATATAATTTTGAGAAGATTAAAACTTGCTGTATTAATTCAAGAGAGTATTTACAAATAGTTTTTGTTTAAATAATTCCTTGGTTTTACTTTAAATAACAATAAAAAATTATGTAATTGTAAAATAATTATGAGTATGCATTATTTTTCAATTATTTGGCTGACTTAGCTTGTATTTTAAAACTTGTATATATATTAAAAAAAAAAAAAAAAAAGAAAGCTTGTATTGAAAAAGTTTAATAAAGCGTACTCGCATAAAAAAAAAAAAGACTGATAAATATATATTTGAATTAATACAGTAAGTTTTAATCTTCACAAAAGAGTAATTACAAATAGTTTTTGTTTAAATAATCCCTCGATTTTAATCTAAATATTAATAAATAATTATATACCGTATATACTCGCGCATAAGTCGACCCCCGCTCCTCCCAATTCTTAAGCAAAATTTTGAAAAAAATTGAATTTTCGTGTATAAGTCGAACCACATTTCTGGTAGCATGTTGAAAAATAATTTGTAATCGAGGATAGAAAAATTTAATAAATTTTCATTAAATTAGTAATTTTTTTACGTTTCTAATCACATTTTTTAATTCAACGTTTTAAACCTCTATTTTGTATAACCGAAGAAGCTTAAACTATTTTGAAACCTATTCACATCAATTCAATGATACTTAAAAAGATAAAATTCTTTCAAAAATCCATTCAGGCATTGTTTACAAGGGTAAACAACTTCTTAGACTGCTAAAATATAGTACTTCTTTGTATTGTAGGACTTTTAAGAAAGATATCTAGAAGCATTCTCAAGTTGGACTCTTTTTAAAAAAGGGATCAAAATGCTGAAAGGAATATATTGAAGGGTTTTTTGTCACAAGAGAAAATGGGTGCAAAACAATTACAGGGACATTGAGCTTTGTCAGACACTTGGAAATGACCTTTGTCCGCTTTTATCTCTCATGTAATTACTTAAAAGACTGAAAAAAAAAAAACAATCGCATTAAAAATTATATAATTGTATCTTAAAACTTTTATAACTCACCACCTGTTAAAACTTTACACTGTTTATAGCGATATTATATAATTCACTTTATATTAATCTATAAAAAATCAATATATAATCATAGTGCCAATTAAAGGTCTCTTTTTAAAGGGGTCGCACCACACATGTTCGAGTTTCAGATAAAGAGACCACATGTGTCCTTGGAAGCGATTGGTCAAAATTCTAGTCAAAACTCGTTGACCTTGTAATTGAGAGGTCAAACGCTGCTCCCCTATTCCGTTTGGGACAGAATTGGAAATTGTTGAACATCGGTATGGATTACGTGAATGGGGGGTTTCCTACTCGGCTTGTTCCGTTAAGGGCAGAATCAGGACACCGAAACGGGAAAAAAAAGTGTTTTCTCTGTGATCCTTTCACGAAATTGGCGTTTTTTCGCGATTCTTTAAAGAAATTCATGTTTTCAGTCATGTCAATTTCTCCCCCCCCCCCCCCCCCCCCCCCGTGATCCTTTAACAAAATTTGTGTTTTTTCTGTGATCCTTTGACAATATTTCCGTTTTTCTAGCGATTCTTTGACGAAAATCGCATATTTTCCCGCGATCTTTTGACGAAATTTAGTGTTTTTTCCCGCGATTCTTTGAAATTTTTTTTTTTTTTTTGTGATCCTTTAATGAAATTTGCGTTTTTCCCGCGATCCTTTGGCAACAGTTCCGTTTTTCCCGTGATCTTTTGACAAAAATCGCGTTTTCCCCCGCAAACTTTTGATGAAAATCGCGTTTTCCCCCCGCAAACTTTTGACGAAAACCTCATTTTCCCCTGCAAACTTTTGACGAAAATCTCATTTTGCCCACGATTTTTTTTTTTTTTTTTCACGATCCTTTGCGAATTTTGCACCTTTTTTGCGATCCTTTGATGAAATTTGTGTTTATTTCACGATCATTAGACTAAATTTGTTTTATTTCGAGATTCTTTGACAAAATTTGAGTTTTTTCCGCGATCGTTTGGTGAAATTTGCGAGTTTTTTCGCGATTTAAAGAAATTAGTTTTTTTTTTCGCGTTTTTCCAGGGATCCTTCGGCGATATTTTCGTCTTTCCTCGTTTTCCCCCGCAAACTTGATGAAAATTGCATTTTCCCCTGCAAACTTTTGACGAAAATCGCATTTTCCCCTGCAAACTTTTGACAAAAATCGCATTTTCCCCTGCAAACTTTTGACAAAAATCGCATTTTCCCCTGCAAACTTTTGACGAAAATCGCATTTTCCCCTGCAAACTTTTGACGAAAATCGCATTTTCCCCTGCAAACTTTTGACGAAAATCGCATTTTCCCCTGCAAACTTTTGACAAAAATCGCATTTTCCCCTGCAAACTTTTGACAAAAATCGCATTTTCCCCTGCAAACTTTTGACAAAAATCGCATTTTCCCCTGCAAACTTTTGACGAAAATCGCATTTTCCCCTGCAAACTTTTGACGAAAATCTCATTTTGCCCACGATTCCGGGATGGGGAAAATCTTTCCCGGTTCTAATTATGTGTTTTTTCAATGGTCTTTTGATGAAATCCGCGTTTTTTCCGCGATTCTTTAAAGAAAATGTTTTTTACGTGATCTTTTAACAAAATTTACGTTTTTCCTGCGATCCTTTGACGATATCCATTTTTTCGCGTTATTTTGACGATATATCCATTTTTCCTGCGATCTTTTGACGAAATGTGTTTATTTCGAGATTCTTTGATGAAATTCCCTTTTTTCTCACAATCCTTTGTTGAAATTGTCTATTTTTTTCAGCGAACGATTGAGGAATTGATTTTTTTTTGGCGACCATTTGTCGCAATATTTTTAAATGTCCGAATTTTCCGCTAAACGTAACGATCTCATAAACCCGGAAGGATCGACCAAAAAACCCGGAAATCCGGGCTACACCTGGAGCACAATCACCCCTGTGTTCAGCTTAAGCATTTCGATGCCATATTTGCTGACTGCCTTATTTAATCTGTTTATCTATTCGTTGTGCACCATGTATTCTTCTTCAATTTTTCTAAAACCTTCAAAAAGTATGCAATTATAATGCTTTAAGATCTAATTTAAAAATAACCAGCTACCAACAAGCTTCCGATGTATACAAGTGATTACCGTTGCCATTCATAAGTACAAATTACAAATCCAAAAACAAATGAATGACTTTCAGCTATTCATTAAATGCTCTTAAAATTATATTAATAAAAACATTAATATTTTGTAATATGATTTTCACTTTTGTTTATATTTATTCATTACATTACAGTTTGTTTACATTTATTCATTACATTACAGTTTGAATTCAGTATACACTTAAAAATATCGCGAAAAATTATCTTTGTTTTTCAAGGCTATCTATTTTCTGACAATGAGAACGCTTCATAGTGTTCAGTGAATATAGCTGTATTCTGAGATTCATTCCTGTGAATTATTTTGTACCGGATTAATGTTTCCTTTCTAAAAATAAACGCATTTCAAATTATTTAAAGGCTTTATTATGCTTTTACAAATATTTTAAGAGCAAAATCAGATGTTGGCCGTATTTTTTAATGATTCATTCAAAGTGTCATTCATTTGTTTCTGCATTTGGAATTTGTGTTGTACAAGTGGCATCATGCGTAAATGTTGATTTGATTTTTCTATCTTAAAACGAGCTTTCTTTTTCACTATTTGCAAAAGTTACATTTTTAGAAATTAACATTTAAGAGATGGCTTACATTCAATTATCTATATATTCTGCTGCGATAACTTCAGTTAAAATTAGAATAATAGAAAAAATGCATAATTAGTGCGTAACCGCCTCCCCACTGCTGTAACATTTCAGAAAATTTTCCGATAATTTCTGATTTTTTTTTTTTTACTCAGAATCACCCCAGCTCTGTGCTCTCTTCATAGGAAACATCATACACAGACAAAATCTTTATTCTTTATGTTTATTGTTATGATACATATAGTTTTTAATCTGAAAGAAGATAAAGAACTAAGAACTAAGTTATGAAAAATCGGGTTAACCCAACCTGCATGAATGTAAATTCGGTCCGAACCAAAAGTAATCAGGGTTCACCCGATATGCAGCGTAAAAAACAGCACCCATCCAACCAACCTCCAGATTCATTTTAATTTTGGGTGCTACGATTTCTCATTTTCAAAGGTTGGCAGGTCTGGTCATAGAGCAACATTGATGAACTCTTACATACATTAAAAAAAAAATTAGTTTAAAATAAAAGAAAAAAATATATGGCTTTTGAAGCTATATATTTGGTTTGGGTAGCAGATTATCTTTAAATCATTTTTGAAGGTTCAGTCTGGCTGCAGGTTGATTTAAAGTAGAATTTGCGGGTTGTAACACGTCCAGACCTGCCAACATTTGAAAATGAGAAATCGTAGCGCACAAAATTTAAATTAATCTGGAGGTTGGTTGGTTGGTTTTTTGTGTTAGTCATCTTTTGACATTCGTAAAAGGAATAAGGTTTCAGTCTTTCAACTCAATACAGTAAATTTTTTCCTTTGAAAATTTTTAGAGTTTCTCTTCATTTCGCAGTTTTTTTTAACATTTGTAAAAAGGAGCCTGGTTTTAATTTTTTAGCCCACTGCAGTAAATTGACAAAATTCCGGATTTTTTCCTGCGATCATTTCAGGATATTCACAATTTTTCCGCCATCGTAATCACATTTTTCTATCACGATTCTTTGTTGAAATCCGTGCTTTTTACCATGAACTTTTGACGAAATTCGCATTTTTTACCACAATCCTTTGTCGAATTTTGCGGGTTTTTTTCCGCAATCCTTTCGACGAAATTAGTGTTTTCTTTCAGCGATCTTTGGTGAAAATTTACGTTTTTTTACTGATCTTTTGATGAAATTTGCATTTTTTTACTGATCTTTTGATGAAATTAGTGTTTTCTTTCTGCGATATTTTGACAAAATTCACACCATTGAAAACACACAATCTCAAATATTCCAGGGGGGTGGGACCCCGGGCCACCCCGTGAAATCAACACTGCATTTTTACCACGATCCTTTGACGAAATTGATTTTTTTTTATACGGTCATTTGTCGAAATTCGCGGTAGCAAATCATGCGTTTTTGCACACTATTTCAAACCTTACCCCTCAACCCCTCAACCTCAGCATTATAGGGCTCACGTGACAAGGCTTTAGGACAGTCGGGGCGGCGAATTTTGCAAATAAGGGCAGGTGGGGCAGCCCCGCCCCTCGAAAAACACAGAGAATGAGCTCTGTAATAAGTATTATAATAAATACTACCAGGATAGAGTACCAGCCCCTATCCAGCTCATGAAATACAGTTTCCATAAAGGAAGATAAAACTGAGATCTAATAACGTTTGCATTGTGTATTTAACTAAAATGGCTCTAATTGAAAACATCGTTTGGGAGCAACGCCTATCAAACGAACCAATCAGGTAACGTCATTAAATCAATGCAAGCAGAAATTACATGAATGAATCAATTAAGCGGAAGAAAACACATTACACGCGTAAAATCAGAAAACATACCGATTTTTCGGAAGAATTCTGAAAAAATCTGAAGAGTTGGCAGCTATGTTACCATGAACTTTTGACGAAATGCTACATTTTTTACTACGATCCTTTGTCGAATTTTGCGTGCAATCTTTCGGCGGAAATTTGCATTTTCTTTCTGCAATCTTTCGGCGGAAATTTGCATTTTCTTTCTGCAATCTTTCGGCGGAAATTTGCATTTTCTTTCTGCAATCTTTCGGCGGAAATTTGCATTTTCTTTCTGCAATCTTTCGGCAGAAATTTGCATTTTCTTACTGATCTTTCGGCAGAAATTTGCATTTTCTTACTGATCTTTCGGCGGAAATTTGCATTTTCTTACTGATCTTTCGGCGGAAATTTGCATTTTCTTACTGATCTATCGATGAAATTTGCATTTTCTTACTGATCTATCGATGAAATTTGCATTTTCTTACTGATCTATCGATGAAATTTGCATTTTCTTACTGATCTATCGATGAAATTTGCATTTTCTTACTGATCTATCGATGAAATTTGCATTTTCTTACTGATCTATCGATGAAATTTGCATTTTCTTACTGATCTATCGATGAAATTTGCATTTTCTTACTGATCTATCGATGAAATTTGCATTTTCTTACTGATCTATCGATGAAATTTGCATTTTCTTACTGATCTATCGATGAAATTTGCATTTTCTTACTGATCTATCGATGAAATTTGCATTTTCTTACTGATCTTTCGATGAAATTTGCATTTTCTTACTGATCTTTCGATGAAATTTGCATTTTCTTACTGATCTTTTACGAAATTCGCGTTTTCTTTCTGCGATATTTTGATAAAATTCACACCATTGAAAACACAAAATCTCAAATCTTCCTGGGAGGACATTAGGATTTGTCATTTGATGTTAGATGTTCAGCTATATGCAGGGATGCCGCGGACGCGCCATAGCGCGTAAATTACGCGAAAAATCGGAGACGGGACACAAAATAGCTCTTACGCGTCCCGTGGGACACGTAATTTCGTCAAAATATCGCGGAAAATGCCGATTTTCGTCAAAGAATCGCGAAAAAAAGCGCAAATCTCATAAAAATATCGCGCAAAAACAGAGATTTTCGTAAAAGGGCTGCGAAAAAATAGCGAATTTTGTCAAAAAATCGCGGAAAAAACCCGAATTTTGTCAAAGGATCGCGAAAAAAGCGCAAATCTCATCAAAATATCGCACAAAAACAGCGATTTTCATAAAAGCGCCGCAAAAAAATAGCGTATTTCGTCAAAAGATCGCGAAAAAAAGTTGATTGTCATAAAATTGTCAAAAAATCACAGAAATAAGCGAAATTTCTTCAAAATATCGCGGAAATAAGCGCAAATTTCATCAAAATATTGCGAAGAAACATGATTTTCGTAAAAGGGCCGCGACAAATTAGTGTATTTCGTTAAGAAATCGCGAAAAATAGCTAATTTCGTCAAACAATCGCGGAAAAAAGTAATTTTGTCAAAGGATCGCGAAAAAAACGCAAATTTCATCAAAATATCGCGGAAAAAAGCCGATTTTCGTCAAAGGATTGCGAAAAATAGCGTATTTCGTCAAAGGATGCCCCCCCCCCCCCAAAATAGCGAATGTCGTCAAAAAATAGCGTAAAAAAGCGAATTTTCGTCAAAGGATCGCGCGAAAGAGCAGAAATTTCATCAAAATATCGCGAAAAAAAAAAACGCTATTTCCGTAATAGGGCTGAGACAAAACAGTGTATTTCGTCAAAAGATCGAGAAAAAATAGCGAATTTCGTCAAAAAATCGCGGAAAAAAGCCCAATTTTGTCAAAGTATCGCGGAAAAAATACGATTTTCGTGACAGGCTCGGGAAAAAATAGCGAATTTCGACAAAAGGATCGCGGAAAAAACGCGGATTTCGTCAAAGTAACGAGGAAAAAACGTAAATTTAGTCAAAGCACCAAAAAAGATGTGCAAAACTAAACTTACAGGTAGAAAATTCATAAAATGGGATTTAATTTTTTTTTTTATGAGATTCTTAAAAATACAGATTTCAGTGTACTTTGATAATGTATTCAGTAGGTGGACCAGTGAAAAATCCCCCCCCCCCCTACTTCTTACTGCATTGAAATGTCTCCCACCTTCAGAACATTTAGGATTTGATGTTTATTAATGATTTAGATGTAAATTTCCCTTCCAAGGAAAATATCCGATTCCAACACACATCTATGCTGACAAATAATTCAATGGGAAGTATAATGAAAGTACCTATTTATTCAACAAAAAGTACACCCTTACTTAACATAAGTATTCTTTTTTTCAGCAAAAATATCTTTTTCAATAAACCCGTCTTGCCCCTTTTTTAAAAGAGACACAAACATTAGTGATACTTGTTAGTGGAACTTGGTATCTTCTACTCTCAAATAAACATTATTTTACAATTAAAATTGTATCTTGCATTTTTACTTTTAAAAAAGTAAAGAAAATTTCTCTTCATATTTTTTAAAAATATCTTATTTGAGTGCAAATAATACTGGTTTTAATTCATTATTTAATTATTATTAAAACAGTAATTAATGCATTTCATTTATCTTTTCCAAATAAACAAGTTTCATTTTCCTTTAAAATATAAATTATTATTGATGGGGACCCGCTTTTGTATAAAAGGGACCCAGATTTTTGGAAATCCTGGGTCCCAGGGACCCAGGTTTTTTCAAGTATAGCGGCATCACTCAGTGTTCGAAATCCTTGGTGGTCCGCTGGTCCGAGGCCACTAAAAATTCAATCGGACCATTAATTTAAAAAAATTAGTCCGCAGGACCAGTAACTTTTTTCTCTCTCTGATAGGTAAACGTAAATTTTCCCGACCCTGAGAAAACCGCAACAAAACCCAAACAGAATTTTATTTTATTTTTTAAAAAAAAATAAACAAAAAATTGCATTAAAACTTACAGTAAGTTGAAATAAATAATTGGAAATAAAACATAATTAATAGGGATGCAACGGATATCCGGCTGATTTTTCAATATCCGAAATACCGTCGGATATCCGAATCACAATCACCGGATATCCGACTTCTCTGTCGGATATCCGGCAGAGCGCAGCGAAGCGAATATATAAGGATAACAGAAAACTTTTGGCCCCAAACAATGCCGGACAATTTTGTTTATAAAGCAAAATATGAAAGTAAATTCACTATTCATGAGTAAAAGGTAATTCTCAAAAGTTTAAACAATTGCCAGCTTTCCTAACATTGATATTTGAACTCTTTATAATAAATTTAAGAATTTATGTTTACTTCTTTTAGAAAATTGTACCCTTACTTTCAGAATGTAAAACAAAATTTGAAATTGTTTATTAAAGTATGCCTTTATTAATTTTCTTTCTTTCTTTTAAGTTTAACAATTAAACAGGCCTATTTTTAGAAGAAAGTATTGTAATAGAATTGTTTTCTATTTCCGGTTTTTGACGGATTTGGATGTTTTAGGGATCAGATATCCCAAAACATGTTTATACAAAATGTCTGTCCATGTGTCGCCTTCGTACCATCAAAAAGAGAATGAAGTTATGCGTAGAATTGAACCAAATTTTTTGTGAATGTTTTTGGCTATAGCCAGGCGGCCCTCTTTCAATATGGAAACATTCTACTGAAAGGGGGGGGGGGGTTACTGTAATCGCGATTTTTGTGCCATTTTCTTTATTGTACCATCGAAAAGGGTATAAAGTTATCCAGGTAATTGAACAAAATTTTTTTATTTGTTTTTGGCTATGCCCAGCAGGTTCTCCTTTAAATTGGAAATATTATTCTACCAGAATGGGGCGCTGTAATAGCGATTTTTGTGCCACTTTCATTCTTATACCATCGAAAAGTGCATGAAGTTATGCATAGAATTGAACCAATTTTTGGGGGGTATGTTTTTGGCTATGGCCAGCAGGTCCTCCTTCAATTTGAAAGTATGCTGCTGGAAGGGGGCGCTATAATACAGATTTTTGTGTTATTTTCATTATTTTACCATTGAAAAGTTTATGAAGCTAAGCATAGAATTGAACCAATTTTGTGTGTATATTTTATTGCCAGCAGTTTCTCCTTGAATTTGGAAATATTCCGCCAGAAGGTGGCACTGTAACAGAGATTTTTGTAAAATTTTCTCGATTTTTAGCAGTTTTTTTTTTTTGTATTGTATATTGGCGGCTCATGAAGCGAAGGGAACTTCGCATCCTGCTAAGCTGGCTATTCACAAACAGCTGATGTACAACAGAATAACAAAAATATTATTGATTTTAATAAATATCATGATCGAGATTAACTTATTCTTATTCTGATTAATTGACTGGAGCAGAAATTTTAGATCAAAATCAAAGTTGGTATAATATTGAACTAATAATATTGAAGTATTAACATGTGGAACTACTTTTTGAAATATTAGCTTAGAAGAAAGTTTAAAAGTAGTTAGTAGTTTAAAAGTATTAGAAGAAAGTTTTGGGATTGGCAAATTCAGCTAGTTATTTTTGTAACTTCATTATAAATATTTAAAATTAAAAGTAACTTTCTTTTTACTTATAAATATCAAAATAATTTAACTTAAAATAAAACTAAACGTGGCTTAGAGCAAAAACAATATTAAATAATAAAACTATATTAAAACAGATTAATTACAGCTAATATTAAAACAGAAAAAGGGCATCAACTAAACTTATGTCTGGAGAAAATAACTCTTTAATCGTGGGTTTATTAGTAGATATTTTGTTTAAATTATAAAAAGAAAGTATGTAGTATTTCCTTGTGAAAATACTCATATTAATTGGTTAAAATTTGTTGTACAAATTATCAACATTTCATTGTACAAATTAATTATTTTGCAATTATGAATACTAGGGGATCGAACCCGAGCTCCTCGGGTTACGGAGTATAGGTAAAAAAAAAACTTTTTTTTCTTTTTTTTAACTCTAATTATTATTTTTTTACATGTAATATATATTTTAAATTGTCCACTAACATAAAAAAGAATTTTTATATGAAAAATATCAATTATGCAATCAAATAAAGTTTTAAAATTTATTAAAAGCGTTACTTTCACATGCCAGGAGTTCTTAGCCTAAGATTTTGCGACTTAAGGCAGTCTTTCCGATCATTTCAGTGCTTTAAGCGCGTGGTTCAATCCCATATTTGTTAAATTTGTTTCTTATTTACATTATTTTATTTATTTTTCTATAGAGGAAGTTTTAATTTTGTATTGGGACATCAGACGGAAACAAATGCTGACATTTTTACATTGTTTTAAAGGCAAGCGGATTAATATTTCATAATCGAGCTACACGTGATAGAGATACATTTAAAAATAATTCATGCTTGAAAATCTCTCTCTCTCTCTCTATATATATATATATATCAGGGTTGCAAAAAAGCCGGCTAAAATTAAAAAAAGCCAGTCCAGTGGCTTTTATTGGTTTTAACCGGCTTTTTTTGGCCAAAATTGGCTTTTTTTGGCCATAATTGGCCTTTATACAATAAAGCATTGTAATTATAAACTACACATTTTAAAGTGTTTTTAATTAGTTTTAATGACATTTAATTGATTTACAGTTTAATAAGTAACCCAATTTCTCAATAATGAGGACATTAATAGTGGAATAAAACTTAGATGATTTTGCCAGTGATTTGTATTCAGAATTGCAAATATGTCAGCTAAATTTTAAAAGGGCCATACCAACTGCCATTTTTTTCATTTTTACTGCTTTATAAAATTAAAGAGGACAATGGTTACTTAGTTATATGTTTTATTACTTAATTTTAAGAGCTATTAATATACAAGTCTTATTTTATTTCTAGCAAGCATTTAAAATAATCATATTAATATCATATCATATATTAATAAAAACACCACAATTTCTCACTATTAAAAACATCATGAATAGCATATGCATGAATATGCATAACAACAAGCTTTTCAAAATTTTATTTTGAGAATTTTTTTTTTTTTCTTGTTTAAATGCTCTATTTTTTATACACTTATGTACCACTCTCCTCAAATAAAACATCTTTTCTAATTCCTCGTTTCCATTTTGATGTGTTACATTTTGTCATTAAGGCTGTTAAATTCAAAAGGGCAACTTTCTGACATAAGTTTTAATTTATTTTTGTCCAGAAATTAGAGATGGGCAACATCGTTCCTTTTAAGGAATCGTTCCAGCCGGAATCGTTCAGCGAAAGGAACGAGTTCATTGGAGTCGTTCCTTTCGGAATCGTTCCGAAAAAAAGGAACGAATCCGAGAAAAAGGAACGATTCCAAGAAAAAAGGAACGAATCCGAGAAAAAGGAACGAATCCGAGAAAAAAAGGAACGAATCCGAGAAAAAAGGAACGATTTTGAAAAATAAAGGATTCCAAGGGGAAAAAAACACTTCCGAGATAAAGAGAACCACATGCAATCCATAATATTTTTTACTAATTTATTTTCTTATGTACCCATCCATTTTCTTAGGCATCCAGTCGCTTTAATTTTGTAATGTTTTGGACAGATGATTTTGTTTTTAAGAGTTCATTTCATTGATCCGCGTGTGCAATTAATTTGCAGTTATTTCGAACTTTATGATTTATGGTATAAAGCATAATTCCTCTTGGAAATTTAAGGGCGGTGCAAGGTCTATTCGATTTTCAGTGTAATCATTGGTTTCTCTTGAAAATATGTCGTCAAATGACCGTCCACTTATATTATTATTTTATATAGTGTGTCTTTACTCTCAACGATGTTCAGTGGCTAAGTCCTAAACCGTTAGTCATAGACTTATAGTTCCAATTACAAAAATGTTTTAAATAAGGTAAAAAATTATTCTGAAAGTCGTTTGGTTCAATAAAAATATTTCTAAAAAAGTTACGAAATTTAATTTTTTATACGGTCCTCCGCCCTATAAGAGATATTTAGTAAAAATTTCCTGTTCTCTTAAAAGAAAGACAAAAAAAGTCCCATTCATCTAACACTAAAATTCATGAAGTTATACGAAACTTTGAAATGCAAGACTTATGCCACTTTTCTGCATCCGAATACACATGAGTTTAGCCATGCTTCTAGGGGTCGTAAACAAAGTGCTTAAAGTATTTGAAGGATTTATTTCATGTGTATCTGCGCTTTGAAAGAAATCGTATTACGACAGATTTTTGTAAGGATTTGAAGCTGTTTCTTTTCAGGATTTTTTTTAACAAAAACTATGCTATTTTTATAAGCTTTTATTTAACCTATTAACCGCCAAAACTATAAGTAGGAATTTTCAAATTTCTTGTTGAAAGTCGCTTGTCACCACAAATTCAGAAAGGTAATTTCCGCTTTATTAAAATATCAAAATTTCTGCCAATAAATAAGGCAATTTTTTTAATTGTAAAATAGTGGTGACAAAGTAATTAATGTAAGCATGAGCAATTATTTTGACCGTTGCGTGAACGCAACACCAGCGGGTAACGGGTTAACTTGAAACGATCGTATGTATGTCTTTCCAGTTCAAAATTTGTACTCGAAATTCAACTCACTTTAAAATATGCGATCGAGGTTAAATTTTACATATTGACGTAAATCAGATGACAATGTAATATTATTATGATTTTCAGTGCTTACCATTATGTACTTATTTTACAGGGTAACACAAAAAATTTCGGATAGATTACTGCCAACAAGTTTTCTAAAAAGTTTTAGATTAGATAACACAAGACTGCGATGGTTGTGTTTTTTTATTTTTAAAATTATGTATTTTTAAAATTATGATTTTTATGTATTTTTTAGCACTGAATCCGAAAATTATCTTCATTTTTAACCATCATGTCAGAATTTTTCGCAACTAGTAAATTTCAAAATAGTAAATTTCAAAATTGAAAAAATAGCTAATACTATAAAATAGAGTCGATGGTTGTATTTTTTAACTTTTACGACTGATTTGTATGTGCTTTTTAGCACTGAATGTAAAAATTACCTTCATATTTAACCATCATGTTAGACTTTTTTTGTAAATGGCAAATTTCAAAGTTTAACTAGTATGTTGTGGCCATCACAAAACTTTCTTCTAAATAAATCACGTCAATTAAATCATTTAAATAGTAAAAGAAATTACATCAATTTAGAACCAATTTGTATCAAAGTATACCTGAATTTGAAGTTTGATGAAAATTCGTGCATTACTTATTGAGATAGAGCTGTAGGGGAAATTCTGAAAAATGCAGCATAGCAACGCCACCTGTTGAGCGATTTGCACCAAAACACAAACAGCACTAATTCATATTAAGGTATACCGGAATCTGAAGTTTGATGAAAATCGGTGCATTAGTTCTGGAGCTAGAGCTATTGTGGAAATCACAAAAATGCAGCACAGCAGCGCCACATGTTGAGCGATTTACACGAAAAGGTACAAAACATCAATTCATGTCAAGGATTAACAGAATCTGAAGTTTGATGAAAATCCGTGCATTAGTTCTGGAAATTGAGCTATTGTGGAAATCGTGAAAAATGCTGCATACCAGCGCCACCTATTGAGCGATTTACACCAAAACATAAACAGCACTAATTCATATCCAGTATACCTAAATCTGAAGCTTGTTGAAAACCCAAGCATTAGTTCTTCAGATAGAGCTATTGCGGAAATCTCAAAAAACGCAGCATAGCAGCGCCACCTGTTGAGCGATTTACACCACAAGGGGCAAAACGTCAATTCATGTCAAGCACTAACTAAATCTGAAGTTTGATGAAAATCCGTGCATTATTTCTTGAGATTGAGCTATTACGAAAATCGTGTAAATGCTGCAAAATGCAGCATAGCAGCGCCATCTGTTGGGCGATTTGCACCAAAACTTTACCAGCACTAATTCATATCAAGGATTAACGGAATCTGAAGTTTTATAAAAATCCGTGCATTAGTTCTTGAGATAGAGCTTTTGCGGAAATCCTGCAAAATGCTACATAGCAGCGCCACCTGCAGGGCGATTTACACCAAAAATTAATGAAGGTCATTTTCGGATTCAATAGTAAAAAATACATAAAAATCAATTATCAAAAGTTAAAGAAATAACAATCACATCTATTTTATACTATCAGAATCAGATTTCCGAAAATTTTTCAGTTTTTAGCTTTCAAATTTACGATTTGCAAAAAATCTGTACTTTGTGATAAAACATGAAGGCCATTTTTGGATTCAGTGTGTAAAGAATCGAGGCTGTTGCTTTTCAACATTTTATTTAACGAAAATTCTATTATTTTTTTCCTGTTATATGTTTAGTACAAGCTGTATATTTTGCATTAATATTTTTTTCCTGTTATATGTTTAGTACAAGCTGTATATTTTGCATTAATATTTCAGAATGATTATAGATTTCAAATTTATAATGCAATGTTAATTTTACTATCAACTATATTTTTTATATATCTGAAGATTATTTATATTTCTAGTAAATTTGTAAATGACCCCTATTTTGCAGCAAAAAATATGCTCCAAGTTGAAACAGCTTACTTCGGTCAGTTTTAGTCGTAGAATAATAGGACTTTTATTTGTCTTACTTGTAAGTGTAATAGGAAAGTTTTACTAACTATAACTTGAAGGACCGGGAGATCGTATAAAAAATTAAATTTCATAATTTTTCAAGAAATGATTCTATTGACCCAAATCACTTTTTAAATACTTCTTTACCGCCATTTAAAACATTTTTGTAATTGGAACTATATGGCTATGACTAACGGTTTAGGAATTAGCTATTGGACATCGTTGAGAGTGGACATCCTGTATAGGAAATTTTATTATTGCTCTGATATTTGTCACCAGGGTCTAGGAATTTTTAGTCTCATAGATTCCTCTTCAAAATCTACCTCTAGGTAATCTTAATTTCATTTTTCATTCTGAATCTCATTTTTCATTTGGATGGCCCTACTGGTTTGGATATGTAACTAGTTAAAGCAGATTACATTTTTGTTCCAGTGTCCGTACTTTCAATAACTTTATACCCTTTATCGTCTTTCTCCTCAGCTCCCTAACTTTACGCACACAGGATATTTCGCATAATTCATCAACATTATTATCACCGCCTCCAGGATCTGGTTCAGAAGTGAAACGCCCTATTCTATAGCAATCATCTTGTAGTGCAATTCAGTGATATATATATCAATTTTAATGCATTTGAAATAGCTTAATGTCATTAAAATGCGCTGCAAACGATTTTTTCCCGTTGACCATAGTGTAACGAAATACTTTTGAGTGCCCCTGTAAATAAACTATTAATGCTACACTCTTCATATTGAATACCAAACATCCCATGGTAAACATCATTAACATATATCAATTGCATGGGAGTCCGAGTATATTTACGGGAGTTAGGTATATTACACACTGAGACCACACAACGACACAAAGCGCAATATGAAGTGCAAAAACCGGTCGAAACAAAGAACGAAGTTGTTGCAAACTTGTTTTAAACCAGTTTTTCTAGCGAATTCAAGCGACATGTCTTATGTGTCGCCTTAGTGTGTGACTTGCCTTAGAGCGTGAACAGACGGTCTGACGGACAGACAAACCGCATTCATAAACACTAACTTTATTGGAAAGAGTTAAAAAGTAAAGCACGTTTTTGCACACTGTCTTTCCTGAGTGACTGATGTATGTCTTGTCTTTTACCCTAACATCGCTATTTGTGAACTACTGTTAACTACGTAGAATTTCAATAAACTTACAACTCTTTTTGAATCTCCAATTTCACGAGAACCTACCGGAATTTCTCTAATTTCACACCCTCATCCGCCGTCACCTTCTCTCCATTTATATGATACAGAACCTCAGTTCGGTGTGAGTGAATTGCAATGCTAATATGTTTGTTTGGATTGGGATCTTTTGAGCTTCATAACTCATGAAGTCATGGAACACTTGTGTTACACGAAAGGGTAGAAGTTCCTTCAGATGATTTGTAAACAGATTCATTAGCAGGGCTATGGCTAGTGATATTTATAAGATAATATTATATGCATTAATATTATATATATATATAGTAATATATATGATTTTATTCATATATAGTACATATTATCTCCGCCAAAAGATATAGTGATTCACTAAACTTCAAAGTTCTATTTCTTTAAATTTGAAATTTGTTAACATTTTAACTGAAAAACGGTTTATTGGTTTAATTAAATTAAACAAATTAAAAGTATGTCCATTATTATTACAGAGTGTAGTACTATATAAAGAACTATCCTTTTGACGATGTTTCGGCCGTTGAATGAAAGATATCTGTTGTAAACGTATTATAGATAATACCAACCTTAATTTTTTGAGAATTTAACTATTTTTTATTCGGAGTTAAACTTTTTATTGTCAAAACTATTTAAAATAGATAAAACATTTTGTTAAATTCGAACTTTTCGGGAAAACTTTATGTAATTTAAGAAAAAAAAGAAAATAAATAAATAAATCTTCTAAGTGAAAAGAATAACAATAAGGAAGGAAAATACATAAAATTTAGTATCGTATTTGCAGTAAGTTTTACCTCAATAAAAACGGAAATTTGGTATTAGGCTTGAAACATTAAATTTAGTTTAGCATGAAGGGAGCCTTGATTTGCTCGAAATTAAACTCAGATATGTATTATCCATCACCACAGTAACAGGCATTAATCGTGGCATTGATTTCGGGATTTACGAGTATCAATAACGATCAAGAAATCTGAATTATTATAAGAAATTATTACGATAAACGATTTTTTTTGCTTTTATTTTACGTTGAATTAAAACAAAGTCACAGTTATTTAAATTCTAATTATTTAGCAAGAAATAGAAGTAAAATAACAATTGAAAAAACTGTACAAAATCACAACGTGCATTCTTTGGAAACCAATAATTAAATTCGTATATTGTAAAACTTTTTAAATGCAATATTAACCTTCTGCATACCAGACCGGTGCAACAGACCCGATAGATACATTGAAATTGATTTTTCACATTTTAAAAAATGAAAATTTTGTAAATATGTGACTTTTTCTGGAATGTTCTACTCAAAAGAATAGAACATCCCAGAAAAAAACCATATTTACAGAAATTTCAGTTTTTAAAATAAATTAGAAATATCCTTATAAATGTACCTGTCGGGGCCATTGAACCCCTCTGGTAGGCGGAGGGTTAACATAAATCTATTAAACCGAAACAAGCATAAAATATGCAGCTTTATATATGTCGCAGTGTTGGAGAAAGTCCGATAATCTATATGTAGCACGTGATTTTTCTTTCCCGTTTTTATACTCAAAACGGCCATTCAGAGAGCGAACCGCGGTTAAATTATTTCAATCCCACCCACCACTATTACTGTTATCTTATTATTATTATTAGACATTATGCTTTTTGAAATATTCATTATCTTAAGAAAGAAAGAAACGTTTTACAAAAATCCCTTGTTCTAACAGATTTTACTCTATGTAATAAACCTCAATGTAAGTTGATTAAAACAACAATCTTAGGGAATTTCGAGATTTTTTTAATCATCATCTTCAGGAGAGAAAAACAAGACGCCAAACTGTGGAAATAAAGTGGTACTCGAGCGCTCGTAGCTGGTCATATATTTATTTTGACAAAGAGGACTCTCAAATTGAAATTATGTTTGAGGAAAAAACATGAAATAGTGAAATATGCATGAAAGTGCGTAACTCTACAATTATTAAAATAATTGAAAATCAGTTATTATTATCCTATTAAAATGCAATTTTTATGGCCTAGTGATATATTTCTTACATTATTCAAAACTGTTTCTAGTCAGATTTAAAAAAATATTTTTCACTAGTAATTAAACAAGCATTTTCTTTGTTTTTCTTAAGGCTGTTCTTAAGTGATCTGCTCAACAAGCGTAAAACGTTTTGACACATTTACAAATTCATTTTTTAACGGAAAGATATAAAATTGGAATGTTTGACCATGGAAGCGATTTGGAATCGAGCTGAGTTTTCCATCTTTTGATCAGTAAATTACCTATTGAGTTATAATCGATTTTGATCACGTGACAAACATGTTTTTCACCTATTTCTGAGAAATTATGCCTCTTTCGCGCGGAAATTCGGTTCAAAACGCCCACTTTGACACTATTTTCTGAAAGGCCTATTGCGTTTGCAAAAAAACGGAAAAAACAGCTCGATTACATAGTTTCTGAACAGCAACACCTGTTCGTTTCATGCATTTCCGAATAAAAATAAATTAAAACTTTTGTCACAAATTTATCCTTTTGGATTTGAGAACAGCCTTAAGAATTCATTTAGAAAAAATTCATTTCGTATGATACATTTACCAATTAGAAAATGTATTAGTGTATTAAAGTACACATGGTGTTCCATTACCCTCGGGGTCCAGGTACTCAATCGGTAAAGCACGTAAAGTTTCTGGGTTCGAATCCCATCTCGGGCACTTTTTCTCTCAGGTGTAAAAAATCCAATTCGTATAAAATATTTTTTTAAATTATTTCTTTCAGATTAATTTAGCACAAGAAGATGAAATAGTAATGTTTATTAAACGCCCTACTCCGCCCTGCACTTCAATTTCTTTTTTCTTTCTTTCTTTACTTTTCTTTTTTTTTTTGAGGAGGGGGGGGGGAGGTGGCACACACATTAGAAGGATATTTTGGCAATAAAGTCAGCTTTAATAGAATCAAAATCTGTTATTTTGAAATAAAATAGCGTATTTTAATTTATTAAAACTGGCCAGTCTACAAGAAAAGAACCGATTCCCGAGGAATCGGTCCTTTTCGGAACGGTTCCTCGGATTCGGTCCTTTTTGGAACGGTTCCTCGGATTCGGTCCTTTTTGGAACGATTCCGAAATGGACCGACTCCGAGGAATCGGTCCTTTTCGGAGTCGGTACATTTTGGACCGATTCCGAGGAATCGTTCCGAAAAGGACCGAATCCGAGGAGTCGTTCCAAAAAGGACCGAATCCGAGGAGTCGTTCCAAAAAGGACCGAATCCGAAAAGGACCGATTCCTTTTTACAGAATGGAATCGTTCCTTCAGTTTCACTGCCGGAATCGTTCCTTTGGAGTCGTTCCTCAACAAATGACACATCTCTACCAGAAATGCATGAAACTAGCAGATGTTGTTGTTCAGAAACTATGTAATTGCACTGTTTTTTCTGCATTTTATTGCAAACGCTATAGATTTTTCAGAAAATAGTGTCAAAGTGAGCGTTTTTAACCGAATTTCCACACAAAAGAAGAAACCACTCAGAAAAGGGTGAAGAAACATGTTTGTCACGTGATCAAAATCTCTTTATAACTCAATAGATAATTGATGGATCAAAAAATGGAAACAGTTCGATTCCAAATCGCTTCCATGTCAGGCTTTCGAATTTTACATCTTTCCGTTAAAAAATGAATTTGTAAATGTGTCAAAACATTTTGTGCTTGTTGAGCAGAGCAGTTAAGAACAGTTTTAATTAAATATAATCTTTAAAATGTGTAGTATATGTGGAGCTATTATATAATATAGAATTTCAAAACACCAGTTCGGAGCCTAACTTATATCCTTTTCAATGTTTATATACATTTTTTTTCAGACATAATGCGTTCACAGTTGTCTTCTAGAAGTTATAAAGACTTATTTATTTGATAAAATTTAATAGAAATCTATTATTTTTTTTAGTAGAAAATATTTATAAGTGTATTAAAAATTAATTGATCCAAATTTAAAACAAATTTACTGTAAACCAACTTTAAAAAATAAAAACTGGCTTTTTTTAATAAAAGCCGGCTTTTTCTAAGTGGTTAAAACCAAAAAAAGCCGGCCGGCTTTTTTTGGCCTGGCTAAAAGCCAGCAACCCTGATATATATATATATATATATATATATATATATATATATATATATATATATATATATATATATATATTACGCTATCGCATGTGGCACAGAAATCTCAATTATTTGTTAATTGTTTAATGGCAACCCCCGAATGAAACGCATCTCATTGGTTATTGTGTAATAGTTTCAAAAGGGAATAACAATAAATAAAAAAAAGTTTAATAACTATAGAAAAAACAATTTATATAATAAAAAAAAGTAAATAAACAATTTATTAATAAATAAACAACAACATCTGGGTTACCATATCAAGCAAAATAACAACACTTTGGCGCCAGTTAAGTACCCCGGTGCGTATATGACATTGGCATCAGAAAAAAATCGCACCAACGTGGTACGTATATGACATCTGTGCCGTCTTTTACTTATTTATTTATTTATCGAACAACAAACATACAACTTCATCTCATTTAAAATACAATAAATAAATAAATAAAGGTACTTTTCCAGTATAGGTACTTGGCGAAATAGAGAAAAGGTCCTTGGCGAGGAAAGAAATTTGGCAACGTACTTTCTGGCAACCAATTTAATCAAAATATTTTTTTCGAATAAAACTACATAAAAGTTGCCATGATCAGAAAGAGTTTGTACTTTAATGTTAGCTGGGCGCAATTCTCGCCAATGGCATTTTTTTAACTCGCCAGCACATTTTTTTATTTTTCAAGGGGTAAATTAAAACAATACTTTGATGTTGAAATTAAATAGTTTATGGTATTTTTTATTCTTTTTCTTTTTTAAAGATTTTCTTTTTAAGTGAAAGTCGTGAATTTTAGACGTTTCAGTTTTAAATTAAAGCTATCCATTTTAAATAAAATGAGTGAAAGGATTATATTTTAATCATGAAATATGAAAAACGGGTACAATGTTTGGCGATTTATCAGCTGTGCCCCACTAACATAAAAATACAGAGTTCTTGATTTCTCTATCAGAATCTTCCTCTTTGGCGAAGGATCGAGCAAGTAAATTAAATTATGAATAAAAGTAACATGATACAATGGGATTACATGACATTATACCTAGGATACATTTAAGGGAGACCAAACTGGTCGCCACGCGCGAATAGTTATTTTAAAAACCATAATAACTCAGTCAATTAAGATACAATTTTCAAACAAATTGCATTTGAAAGTAGGTTTTTTTCTCTATTTGACGGCGTAAAAATTGAAAATGCGCGATACTTAGAAATTTAAAAAATCGCTGACATAGCAAGCATTTTTTTTTTCAGGTTTTATGGGAAAATGACAACAAAATATACAGTATCTCCTATTTTCGACTATTTTCCGTTTACTTTCAATGACTTTCAATAGAAATGGGGTTCTTTTGTTGCCACGATTAGAAAAATGATATTAAAAACTACAAAAAAATTAATATCTCAAAAATAAATTGAGATACAGCTTTCAAACAAATTGCATTTAAAAGAGCATTTTTTTCCTCATACAACGGTGTAAAAATTTAAAATGTGCGACAGTTAGAAGTTTAAAAATTTGCAGTAAAGAAAATTGCAAAACCAAAATTTTATTTTAAATTTCAAAGTGTTGCCATTCGCAAAATGACGTATACGTTACGCACAGATATGTTTGTCCTTTATAATATAGATAGTCAATCCCATATCCAAATCCAGTAGCAATTATCAGCATTTCATTGTACAAATAAAAAAAAAAATATTTTAATTATGCAATATTATTAATATACATTACAGGGCTTGAATGGCAGATACAGGGCTTGAATTTCGAGACGGGATCAGGGATGTAGTGGAGGGTATACGGTGGTATACGCTGTATACCCTTTGGATTTTTTAAGTAACACCGTATATCCTCTGTTTCTCAAAAAAGCTATAGTATACACCAGGGTCGGCAAACCTTTTTGTTGCCGCGTGCCAAGTTTAGTCAAAAAATATTTTACGTTACCATGACGTGCCAATTAAAAAACAAATTTAGTAGGTGAAAAAATAATGGATTAAAATTTTCTATTAAGATTTGAAAAATATGAGGAACATACATGTAGTTATTATACTGTAATAATTATGGCAACAAGTATATTTTAGAAAAAAAAAAAATAATAATGCTATGTAATTTGATTTATGTTGCTACATCTTAATATAAGGTTAATTTTAATGCAAACTAAACTCCGGATTTAACTGACAAGTGTTTTCAGTATGAATTTTGATATTATTCATTCGTGAAAACAGTGGCTTGAAAGCATAGATAGTCAGAAAAACTTAAAATGGTAAACAACAGTTTTTTTATTAATAGCTTTGAAATAAATTCAAATATGCCGTAACTCATCATTAGAATTTAGTAATGTCTAATAAGCAATTCTTGTCGACAGTTTTCAAATATCAAATTGTTTGAATTTTTTTTTTTTTTTTTTTTTTTGAGACCATAATTAATCAGATTGGAATATAATATGCCACAATAAAAAATTTTCAATTTCCATTTAATCGAATTCAGAAAAGATCAGTCGCAATTTTATTTAATCTCACTTTATTTTCATTTAGAGCCACAAGCAATGCCGTGCCAAAATTATTCTTTCGCGTGCCACTTTTGGCACGTGTGCCATCGGTTCGCCGACCCTGGTATATACACTGTAGGGTATACCTTTGCCTTGAGCGTATACCCTCTGCTTAGAGCGTATGCTCTCTGCTTTTTTTACTACTACACCACTGGACGGGATGGCAGGATAAGTGCCCTAAAGATTATTATTGTGCCCGATTTATTATATTAGGCCCTATTGTGGGTGGGCGGCTCCTGTTTCCAAAAAATCATTTTCCGAAAATGTTTCTTTGTAAAACGACGATCAAGTCTCAAGACCGACTGACAAATTTCGTGCTATTTTCCACTATCGATTGGCAGATTTCACAGTTTCTTCTTACGACAAATTGACAAAATTCATGGTTGTTTTTCCGCATCTGAAAAATTTTGTGCTTTTCCTCCAGGACCGACTGACGAATTTCACGATTTTTTTTCTAGAGACCGATCGGTGAATTTCATAATTTTTTTTTTCTCGAGATCAATTGACAAATATAGCAATTTTATTCTCTGACCTATTGGCATATTTCCCTGTTTGTTCTTGCGACATACTGATGAAAGTAGCGATTGTTTTTCTGCATCCGATTGAAAATTTTCGCGTTTTCTCAGCGACCAGCTGAGGAATTTCACGATATTTGCTTGTGACAGACTGCAAATTTCACGATATTTTCCCATGATCGATTGACGAATTTTGTGATATTTTCCCGCTGCCGATTTCCCACGAACTTCAGTTTTCTCCTTGCGACCGGTCGACAAATTTTTTTATTTATTTTCACCATGATTGACGAAATCGGCGATATTTTTTTATGGCCGATTTATGTATTTTGCGATGCTTTTCCCCTGTGCCTAAAATAGAAAATAACTAAAAGGGCAGTAATGGCCACCGGAGACTGAGCCCTACCAAATTGGCCAATAGAATAGTCAGCACTCAACAAAATGAGATTACACTTGTGGTGCACATGAAGAAAAAAAAAAATGGTGAACTTAAAAAAACATGTTTAGAAATAACAAACTAGTTGATTCTTGCAATTCACAGAAATTAGGGCATGACTTTTTGAAATCAACCTTTTATCGTGTAATAGAAGAAGTCAATTGACTATTTCCTTTTCAAACTTTGGATACATATTTAAAATTCCAATGCATAGAACATAGTTCAATTAACGAAAATACCAGGGATTACAGTTTTGACTATAATTCCATTAAGGAATAATAAAACAAATTTGTTCAGAAGTGACATACAATCACCGTAGGATATTGACAATAGAATCACCGATATGCATTATTCATGCAAGTAAGTTAAAAATTAATGCACATCAGATTTTGCAAAGTTTTCTAAAATTTTTTAACAGAGTATAACCATGTGTTTCCAATAATTTCTAAAGTTATAAAAGTTGGTCTGTGCTGTTTGTCAAAAGTGGAAGTAGTGAAAGAGGCTAAATCACGCAAAATGGAGTAAAATCTAAATTAAGAAATTCATTTAGCAACCTAATTGTTAATTGCCCATAAAATTAGGTGAAAGTTGAAAAATAGACATATATATAAAACTTGATTCTGTTCCTTTGTTTTAATTAAAAAAAAACATTTTGGATAATTATCTTGAGTTTTTAATTTAAATTATTTCAATGGTATTTTGTCATGTCTGTATAAACGTAATTCTTGAAGTGGCACATAAAAAATAAAGTTGTTTAAAAATATTTTTTTCCCTTTCTAACAGTTCAACTCCCCCGCATTTTTAAATGTTGGGTGGGAAACTCCCTTCCTGGGGAAATTCAAGCCCTGATATTCAAAGAGATATAGTTTTTGTAAATTATATTTCAATAAATTTAAAATGTTTTAAGGATGTGTGAAACATGTTTGTAATTTATTGTTCTGAGATGGCGTTATATCTCTATATAATAAAACACAGTGTAACGTGTCCTGGGCGAACCTATCCTCGAGAAAAGCAATTATTGCGGCCATGTTAGGCATAAATATTCAAGAAACCACAAGTCTGCCGATTGTTCAACGTATGGAAATATACACACAATCTGCTTTATATCACATCTATTCTTCGTTATTTTCTCTAAAACGTTCAAAATCTATCAAATTATGTTTTAAATTCTAAATAGCTACTTCCATGTAAACAACGGATAACAAGAGTGCAAGATGAGTTTAACTTTGTTTTGGAGCCATCTTTCGGCAATCAATATAAATGACAACTTTCGATATCGATGATATCGATTGAAATTACAGATTCATATAAGTAAAAAAAAAAAAATGCAGACGTAATGATGTAATTCGAGATCAATTTTTTAAAGCTTCATTTATATAATTTTAAAATTTTATTCAATATAAATAAAATGAATATTATTTTTATTATGATGATGACTTTGATAGAATTTTAATTTAGTTTTATTTAGCTTAACATTTATCTGCTTAATTTTCTTTAATTTTGTTTGTATTATAAATGTTTTTATATTTTTCCCCCAGATGTAACTGAAATATAAGAAGTTATGATTGCATTAGTATGGCTGAAAATTATCTTTTCACTTATTAAATTATAATTTTGTTTGCTCAAATGTTATGTTAAAAATCTAAATTTTATCTGCATTGATATAATTAATATATGTAGTACATAACATGGTATTGTGTATTCCTTACATTTTAATTACATTTGATGTAAAATATAAAATTTACTTACAATTCAAGTCAATTTCAAGTGGATATAAGCTAAGTTCTTAAAAAGTGATAAAATTAAATTAAAATTTTACGAAAGAAATAATAATAACTTTTGATTTTATTTATACCAAATGAAATTTTAAAGTTATATAGCTGAAGATTTCAAAAATTTATCTTTAATTAAATCAATGTGTCCTGTGTATTTTCTATACAAAAAAAAAAAAAAGAAAGAAAAAACCCTACAAATTTTAACAAATGTTCCTTTGTTTATATTAATTGATGATAAATGACACCAAGTGCATACTTAGAAATGAAACGTAAAGCTCTATAGATGAGTAAAACCGCTGACTTGATCACACAGAGTTCTAATATAGTAACTATCTCTTAACTCCGTGCCTTGATCCACCCCTAAAGAAAAGCGGTGGGATATTCATTATTCAGATTCATTCATTTTTATAAAAATTATTAAAACGCATTGAATATTTAATTTTAATATTTTGTGAAATCTTCAAGAATTGTGTTTCACTTTGCTAATTATTGTTATTGTTGCAATAAATACTGTTTGTTTTCTCTAATTGTTAATGCAGATCAACATTCCGTCATTTTTGACGGGGTTATACACTAGTAAAGAAATAATTCACCATATAACTAAAAACATATCAAGTGCCGGATATCCGAATCCGGCAGGCAAAGGAGCTTCGGATATCCGGTATCCGGCAAAATCAATATCCGGTGCATCCCTAATAATTAATAATTTTATAGTTTTCGTTTATGTAAGGACTTTATTTAATTTTTAGTAAATTATAATTTTACATTTTACTATGCTGAAAATTTTGGGTAACTGAAAGGAAGTTTGGTTTATATTCTAGAAGGAGGAGGGGGGCGTTACTCAAAGGGTTAAAGGTACTTAATAGAATTTTATGTAGCAGGCCAGTGACGATGTCTGCGGACCAGTAAACTCTGATGTTTGCTGGTCCTTGGACCAGTGACTTTTTTTTTTTTATCAATTCTACTGCTGTCACTGTATATGTATTCAAAATTTCAAGTCTTAAACTTAATTAGGGGCTCAGAACAAAAAGATTAAAATACACAGGTTAGAACCCTGAGGGTTAAATAGAAGACTTTCAGAATTTTATGATTTGCCGTTTGATATAATGTGTTCAGCTATAAGTATGCAAAATTTTAAATCTTCAACTTAATTAGGGGCTCAGTTAGAAAAAAAAGCTTAAAATACACAAGTTAGAGCCCAGAGGGTTAAATATAAAACTTTTTTCAAAATTTTATATTTTGTTGTTTGATGTGAGGTGTTCAGCTATAATTAGGCAAAATTTTAAGTCCAACTTAATTAGGGGCTCAGTTAGAACAAAAAGATTAAAATACACAAGTTAGAACAAACAGGGTTAAATATAAGACTTTTTTCAAATTTTATGATTTGTCGTTTGATGTGATGTGTTCAGCTATAAGTATGCAAAATTTTAAGGCTTCAACTTAATTAGGGGCTCAGTTACAGTTAGAACAAAAAGATCAAAATACACAAGTTGGCCCAGAGGGTTAAATATAACACTTTTCCAAAATTTTAGGATTTATCGTTTGATGCGGTGTGTTCAGCTATAAGTATGCAAAATTTCAAGTCTCCAAAATTTATAGTTTCTGAGAATGGGCTCTGTGACAGACAGAGGAGCAAGACGAATAGGGTTTCGTCAGATGAACGAAACCCTAAAAATGAACATTCAGCTTTTGGCAACAGTAACCATTGCATAATAAATGAGTCAAGTTGGAATTCTACGTTCTGCTGGTACGTTTCGTTTTTATGTTATTTTAATTTGTTTAAACTATTTTTTATTTTGCAATTTTAATAGCAGATGTTAATACTTACCTTATGTTCTTTATAATAAATTCCATTCTTTCTCATACTTTTAGCATTTTTTTAAAGCGAGTTATGGCCTGAACATCCATTTAGATGGATGTGCTGTGAAACAAAATTAAAAAATCTAAATTTATTAATTTCTTTAAAAACAAAACATCGTGTCCCTTTGACGAAGTTTGTTATTTTTTCGCGATCTTTTGACGATATTTGGGGCTTTTTTCACAATATTTTAATGAAATTTGCGGTTTTTCGCGATCTTTTGACGAAATGTCTTTTTTTCACATTCTTTTGACAAAATTTGCCATTTTTCGCGATCTTTTGGGGATATTCGACGTTTTTCATGATCTTTAAGGGGGGAAATTGCTGTTTTATTTGCGATCTTTCAACGAAATTTGCTGCTTTTTGCGATCTTTCAACAAAATTTGCTGTTTTTTTGCGATCTTGACGAAATTTGCCGTTATTTCGTGATCTTTTCGGGAAATTTGCTGTTTTTTCGCAATTCTTTAACAAAATTGGTGGTTTTATGCGATTCTTCGACGAAATTCACGTTTTTCCCGTGATCCTTTGACGAGATTTGTTTTTTTCGGCGAACATTTGTCGAAATTCGCTATACAGTTTATGTCTAAATTTTCGGATTTATGACAGATTTTTCATTTTCGGAAATGACTGCATTAATTTTTCGGAATTTTCGGAACAGAATCACCCCTGGTTTGGAGGTTTAATGTAATGTTATTTCTATGGTAGAGATTCGGTAACACTAAAACATGACTGGTATTCGGAAGTTACCATTGTAGGTTTCACAGTAATAGCTTAATTTTAATTTAGAATACATTATAAATGGATATGATACACATGTTTTATGTGAAAATATGCTGAGCAGACATGATTTCAAGTAGAAGAAATTATTCAACTGTCATATATTACCATATGGTTTTCATTAAGCCTAAAATGGGGTTTAGCTACTGTTGATTCGCAGACCACAATGATTTGTACCGGAATGGTTACCTTCAGTTTTCTCCACTCGGATTTTATTATAAGTAGATGTCCATAATTATACTTTATGCAGATAAAATAGGTTTTTACAGTTACAACTGTCGGCCATTCATGAAAATTTGGAAAGAACATAATTTTGTCACTAGAAATGAAGATCCGATGAGTCCTCAAAAAAGAAAGTTGTTTTACCGCATTTTTTTGGGGGGGGGGGGCAAAAGGAGGGCATTTTAACTCTAAGAGGGGGGGGGGAGAGAAGAATTCAACTTTTTATAATTAGGTCAAATGGGGTATCTATTTGTTAAGCATTTTTTAATTCCCAATCAAATGACTCCGTCCGCAAGTCAATAGATCATTCATTACAAAGTTATGGTAGGTTTTTTTTTTAATATGAAGTCGAAAATACTTTTTTATTGAGCACAGCTTTGTTACATTTTTCTTTTTGTGTTGAAAACATGTTCTTTATATAAACATCTTCAAAATAGCAATAATCAAAATCAAGATCATCTGAGTCATCTTCAGGGTGATTAAAGTTGTCAAACTCCATGTATTCATAAAACAATTCATGACTATTTATTCATAAAACCTGCCTAACTTTGTAGCGAATGACCATATTGACTTGCAGATGATGTCATTCGATTCAGAACTTAAAAAATACTTAAATGATACTCCACTTTGACCTAATTAAAAAATGTTGAATTCTACCCCCTTTGCACTCCCCCCCCCCAAAAAAAACACCGTAAAACTTTTTTTTGGGGGGGGGGACTCATCAGATCTTCCTTTCTAGTTCCAAAATGAAGTTTTCCCAAAATTTTTAAGAATTGGCATCAGTTGTTGAATTTTACTCAATTTTTGGTCTATTTTACCTGTAATAATATGCGAGACAAATGCCACCCTTCAACAGTGCGCCCTGAGAAGGCTACCTCATCTGCCTTGCCTATGGCACCAGCCCTGTATCTGTAGAAATCGCAGAACTGATTTTGTGCAAACTGACTGATAAAATTGACAGTTATGTCAAATCGACATTACTAGCTTGTTATAGATTAAGTCACGAAGTTTTCCCGACAGAAATTGACAAAATATGTACATGACCCAGGTAGCCCATAGAAAGACTTATTTTCAAATTAAATAGTTATTTGGAAGGTGGGATGAATGGCCTAGAGATTGTGATTTTCTAATGGGTGGAACCCCCCCCCCCCCAGAATATTGAAATGTCCCTCATGAAGATTTGAGATTTTATGCTTAATAGACAAGTCATATTCCCCCCCCCCCCCCCAACCCCGAAACTCTAGAATGTCCCTCTCCAGAACCATAAAAATCCTCCCGGAGAAAGATGTCTGAATTCAACACTGCTAAAAAAAGCAGCATGGCAGCACAACCTGTTATATCATTTATACGAAAACCTAATCATGAACAACTTATGACAGAATATTAAGTTTGATGAAATTCCGTTCATTAGTTCTTGAGGTATGTTCCCTAAAATCATTTAAATCCAGAAAAACTTGTTGAATTCCGGGGGTAGCCCGGAGGGACATGCTTCCCTATTAAGGCGCTTCCCTAATTAGATTTGGAAGTTCATTGGTTAAATATAAAAGGGAAAACGGGGGCTAATACCCCCTTAATTTAGATAAATGGGTTTTTGCATCCGATTTGCTTCAAATTTGGTATACCGATTTATTTCGATAAGGCGCTTCTCTGATGACATTATGAGGGTCATTGGTTAAGTATAAAGAGGGGAAATGGGGAGGGGCAATTCACCCCCGCTCCTTAAGTTTTTTTTTCAAGGGGCATTACTCTGAAATAAGAACATAATATACATAAGTGTGAATAGCCTGTGAGCTCAATGCCATCAGTTTAACTGTGCACTTTTCTTTTTAGCTCACAGGTTATCAAAGCCTGAGAGCTAATGTGCCCGCAGTTTCTGCATGTATGTACGTACATAGGTAACGCGATAACTCTCAATAGAAACATCTGATTTGCTTCAAATTTTTTTTCTAGGTTCATTCTCATAAGGCGCTTCCCTGATTAGTTTTGGGAGTTCATTGGTTAAGCATAAAGGACGGGGGTACAGGGGCTATTACCCCCCCTCCCCTTTCCCACACACACACATAAATGGGTTTTTCATGCAGAATTATCAGATTTGCTTCAATTTTGGTATATTGGTTAATTCTAATAAGATGCTTCCCTGATTAAATTTGGAGGTTCATTGTTTAAGTATAAAGGGAGGAACAGGGGCTAACCCCCCTTAATTTAGATAGGTGGGTTTTTCTATCCGATTTGCTTCAAATTTGGTAACCAGTTTATTCTGATAAAGCACTTCCCTGATGAGATTTGGAGGCTTATTGTTTAAGTATAGAGATGTGAGGGGGGGGGGGCTGATTCCCACTTAATTTATTTTTCGAAAGGCATTCTTTGAAGTAAGAGCATAAAATACAATTAGTATGAAGACTGTGAGCTCAATGCCATCAGTTTAACTCTATACTTTTCTTTATTATTCTTTCAGTATGTGCACTCTGCATGTCAGCGAATGAGTCAATAACTGTTTATAGTTTTTAGATTACTGCTAGGGAAAGAAAGAAAAAAAAACATAATCAAGGAATATACTTTTATTTATTTGTTAACCAGTGAAAAGTATGTTATTTCACTGTTAATGACTCTAGGATGAGAACTTTTTTTTTCTTAACAGCTGTAAATTTGGTAAACATTTACAGTTTATAAATATCTTTATGAGATAAGGAGAGAGATATTTTAAAAAGGGAAAGAAATCTTTGTTAAATATATTATTAAAAAGAGAATTTTGATTATTAATTGGAGTATGATGATTGGTTAATTACATTCATCACAGCTATTTTAAAAAAAGATTTACAATATTTGCATTTCCCCCACGCTTACAGGAGACCCTAAAAAGACAAAAACCATTTAACTTTTTAAATAAATTTAGAGCATTCAAAATTTTGCTGATCTGCGCATTTTTAAGAATGACGTTTATAGCAAGTAAGTCCCCATCTGTTTGGTTGAAGGAAATAAGAGTTAGAGTAGAAAGTACATCTTTGCCAGAGAAAATAAAAATAATCATTTCTTTTTTTTATCTGACCGAGATCCTTTTTAAAGATAAATTTAAATATAATATAAATTATCAAAATTACATCTTGAAAATAATAATTTTAAAAGTTAAAAAACCTTATTATTTGACTCAAAGGTCTGTAGTAGCTTACTTCTGGGCTGCTAACGTTGTCTAGGGCCCCCATAAATGGAGGTGAGGGGTGAGAGACAGTCGTTACGTACGGCCCTGTTGATTCGCTACGTTTTGGAATTACTATTTTTCAGCTTATCTGTGTTAATCTGTGAACATCGAAATATCGATTCAAGTATCGATTCTAGAATTTGAGAATCAATTCTTATTGCGATCGATCCTGTTTTATACGATGTCGATTTTAATCGATTCTCAAATTTTCCAGAATCGCCCATCACTAATCATGCACCACTAAAAAATTTCAAGAAAAACTGATTTATTACCTGATTGTGGAACTGGTTGGCCATTCATTGACTCTTCTAGTTTACACCTCCAATAATACTGCTTTCCTTAACTTTCCTGCATTGTCCTCCTGAAGGGCTGCCACTGCCGAATGGCATCAAAAATAGTAGCTTTAGTAGCCTACAATGAAAAAAGTAGTAGCCAAAATAGTAGCATTTGTATAAAAATAGTAGCCAAAATAATTGCATGCATACTTAAAATAAACAGTCAAGTGTGAGTATTACTCGCACACAGAGGGTATTATATAAGGGTATAATATATTAATTCGTATATTATTAAAAAAATACCGCTGCTAAGACTTTGTAAAAACTATACAATGTAGAGTTGGGTATAGCTGTATAGTATACAGGGTGCAAACCAAAGTTCCTCTAACCTGAAAATATTTGCGAACAGCGAGAGCTACAGCTATGCAAGTGAGGTAATGGAGCAGTAAAGAGACTACGCCCGACCTAATGCAAACCACAGCAGCGCCTCTAGTGGCGAAATTTGGAAGATAGCCACTGCAAACCGAAAACGAAAAGAGGGGGAGCAAATTTTTCAATTAGAAAGTTCTAGAGCATCAATTAATTAGTACAAAACGACATTTGGTTCACACGGATAAGATAAATCGTCGCCGATGAGCGGCAATTCTACTTTGCGTATTCACATCCCAGAAATGTAGCATTGCACAATTGCAGATTGGATGTTGTATTGTGCTGTAATGTCTGTAAAAATTTAATCTTCAATGCATTTAAAGGATCGTGGGAAAAAAAAACAAAAAAAAACATGAATTTAGTCAAAGAATAGCAGAAAAAAATGCAAATTTCGTCACAGGAAAGCAGAAAAAGTGATTTTTGTCAAAAGATAGAGAAAAATACGCGAATTCCGTCAAAAGATCAAGGAAAATATGCGAATTCCATCAAAAGATTGAGGAAAATACATGAATTCTGTCACAAGATCGCGAATTTCGTCAAAGAATCGCAGAGAAAATGCAATGCAATTCTGGTGCGATATGTCTCGCATGGCACATTTTTCCACTGCCAAAAAAAAAAAAAAAAGGTAAAATACTTTCTTTTTTACAGATAAAAATGAAAAAAGTTTACAAAAAGTCAGAAATTCCGATAAAAGTCGGAAGAATCTCATCCCTGTTTTATGATTAAAAAAAAAAAAAAAATCTCATTAAAAAGCTAAAATTCAAAAATTGTTCTGGACGAAAATTTATATATTACACAAAGTCTGAAACCTTCTAAAACTCTTACACATCTCAAGAAGAAAAAAAAAAAAATCCGCAAAACGAGAAAAAACTCCAAAAATTGCTAAAAAATTTAAAAATCTCTAAATTTTATTGAATTAGGAAAAATATTTAATATTGGGTTCAGTCTCTCGAATTCAGACACTTTTCTCCGGGAGGGATTTCCAGGGCTAGCACTGGGATTTTTCAAAATTTTAGGAATTTTTTTTCCCAAATTTAGGAAAATTTTAGGGGCAATCGCCATATTTTTAACATTACAAGTATGTAATAACAGTATTTTTGTGCTAGTCAGACACACGTGGTACACTGCCAAAGAATATTCCCATAATTCCAATGAATTCACTCCTTGTTCATGCGCTTGTCTTGTTTGGGACAAATGAGGGCATTTAAGTTTGAGCATACCTGCCAACATGTCAATTTTGAAATCCTTACAATTTTTATGACGTATTCTTACGTGCTTAAAAATGCATAACGTATGCACACGCAATGAAAAAAGTGATTTTTCATAACATTTTCTATGCTATATTCATGTATAGTCTTTTTTCCAAAATAAAAACGTGAGATTTCATAAGAAAATTTTTTTGCATGGGAAATTCTATGTAAAAAAAATTTGAAATTCACAGCAAATTTTCTGAAAGGCTACAGCCAAGGGGTTGGGGGGGAAGGGGGGATTCCCTGCCGGTGCTAATTATGAGTTTTTTCACGATCCCTTGACGAAATTACATTTTTTCTGCGATCTTTTGACGAAATTTGCATTTTTTCGTGATCTTTTGGCAAAATTTGCATTTTTTTTCGCGGTCTTTTGACAAAATGTGTTTTTTTTTTTCGTGATCTTTTGACAAAATTTGCGGAGTTTTTTTTCCGCGATCTTTTGACGAAATTTGTGGGGTTTTTTTTTCGTGATCTTTTTGATAAACACTATAAAAAGATATATAGTGTTTAGGGGTTAAGTTGGGTAGCAGAGTGCGTTAGTGAGCAATGGAAGCGCTAATGCTGATTTAAAACCCCGAAAGAAAAATGACTTTATATTATATTTAAACTAAACTTCATAAACTATAACATCTGAAAAGTAAATTAGTTTTAATAAGTGGTGGAAAATAAAGAGTAACAGTATTAAAAACGTAATTAAATTTATTAAACTTAAATGACACATAAAAGCATAAAAGTAAAATACAATATCTCTCAACTATCAGCTCATTTTAAATAACAAATGTATAATAGCAAAACAACTTATCTGATACTTTAATATCTTTGAAAAACATCATAATAGCGGATCGAAAACAATTACTTTCAAACATGACAAAGTGAAAAGTCATTTCAGCTTTGGCATCCATAAAACTCCAGTAGTGCTGTAGGGCTCGAAAACGCGACTAAGTCTTAAACTTCCTAACACGTGACATAGTCGGTTACACTTGATAGAGAAATGTTTCAATTCGTAAAAGAAGAAACCATCAAAACATATCAAAGTCATCTTAGAAGATGCAGACATTACTTAGCTAAAAATCCCCAAGCATTACTACCGGCTAACACAGCAGATGGGAGTTAAACTTCACCGCTTCACGTAAAATGGTATCACGACAGGATAAGAGTCTCACTTCTGGAAACACAGCCACATGGATATGAAGTCTCATCAAAAACAATCATAACTTTAAAAAGGGTCGCAACAAACAGTCTCTCGGGTGAGCACTCACAATAATTTAAACGGCCATCTGTCATAAATTATTACGATAATGTAACTGCAGGAATTCAGAAACGAATGAATACTTACTAACAACAAGCGAATCCATAATGAAGAATAACGAAGCTATCTGTTCACCTTCCCGGTACAGAGAACAACTACAACTGGCAAAGATAACTCTAAAGCATCGCGATTTATAACAAAAGGATATACCGAAATACGGCATCCACGCATGTCACTCTAACCTCCAACCGGGTTCCAGAAAGAACCAACTATGATGATGATCGCAAACACTCCGGACACACAACGCCATCTAGTAGAGAACAACGGCAAAACAGCGAGAAACTCTAAGCTGTTTCTGCCGGGATGGAAAGTGAAACGAGCGATGTTAGCTGAATTCAAGAGATATTGAAAGGAAATTTAATAAAGAAATAACTGGGGATTTAAAAAGATAGAAACATAAAAAGATATCTTAAAACAGAAAGCAAGTTTATTTCAACATATTAAATTGAATAAAAATGGATTTAAGTAAAATAAAAGAAACTGAATAAAGTAAAAAGGTAAGTATATACTTAACTAAAATAAAGTACTTTACTAACGTAAATAAAGAAATAAAGTAAAAGTGAAAGTAGGGAAATAAGTGGACAGTGATGAGAAAAGAGGGTTTTGTATATCACTTTTGACGAAATTTGCATTTTATTTTTTCGCGATCTTTTGACGAAATGAGTTTTTTTTTCGTGATCTTTTGACGACATTTGAGTTTTTTTTCGCGATCTTTTAACGACATTTGCATTTTTTTTCGCGATCTTTAGACGAAATTTGCGGGGGTTTTTTTGCGATCTTGACGAAATTAACGTTTTTTTTCGCGATCTTGACGAAATTTACGTTTTTTCGCGATCTTGACGAAATTTACGTTTTTTCGCGATCTTGACGAAATTTACGTTTTTTCGCGATCTTTTGAGAAAATTCGCATTGTCTCGCAATCTTTTGACGAAATTCGCATTGTCTCGCAATCTTTTGACGAAATTCGCATTGTCTCGCAATCTTTTGACGAAATTCGCATTGTCTCGCAATCTTTTGACGAAATTCGCATTGTCTCGCAATCTTTTGACGAAATTCGCATTGTCTCGCAATCTTTTGACGAAATTCGCATTGTCTCGCAATCTTTTGACGAAATTCGCATTGTCTCGCAATCTTTTGACGAAATTCGCATTGTCTCGCAATCTTTTGACGAAATTCGCATTGTCTCGCAATCTTTTGACGAAATTCGCATTGTCTCGCAATCTTTTGACGAAATTCGCATTGTCTCGCAATCTTTTGACGAAATTCGCATTGTCTCGCAATCTTTTGACGAAATTCGCATTGTCTCGCAATCTTTTGACGAAATTCGCATTGTCTCGCAATCTTTTGACGAAATTCGCATTGTCTCGCAATCTTTTGACGAAATTCGCATTGTCTCGCAATCTTTTGACGAAATTCGCATTGTCTCGCAATCTTTTGACGAAATTCGCATTGTCTCGCAATCTTTTGACGAAATTCGCATTGTCTCGCAATCTTTTGACGAAATTCGCATTGTCTCGCAATCTTTTGACGAAATTCGCATTGTCTCGCAATCTTTTGACAAAATTCGCATTGTCTCGCAATCTTTTGACGAAATTCGCATTGTCTCGCAATCTTTTGACGAAATTCGCATTGTCTCGCAATCTTTTGACGAAATTCGCATTGTCTCGCAATCTTTTGACGAAATTCGCATTGTCTCGCAATCTTTTGACGAAATTCGCATTGTCTCGCAATCTTTTGACGAAATTCGCATTGTCTCGCAATCTTTTGACAAAATTCGCATTGTCTCGCAATCTTTTGACAAAATTCGCATTGTCTCGCAATCTTTTGACTATTTGCGTTTTTTACACGATCTTTGACAAAATTCGCATTTTTTTTTTTTTTTTTTTTTTACTCGATCATTGACAAATTTCGCGTTACTTCCCGCGATCTTTGATGATATTAGAGTTTTTTCGCAATCCTTTGACGAAATTAACGTTTTTACGCGTAATCTGGTGAAATTCTCGTTCTTTTCATGATTCTTTGCCGAAATAAGCAGTCCTCCTGCAATTTTTGATAAAATTAGAGTTCTTTTCACGATCCTTCGACAAAAATAGTGGTTTTCTGCGCGATTTTTAACGAAATGTACGTTTTTTTTTCTGTGATCCTTTGACAAAATTTGCTTTTTTTTTCAAATATCTTTGATAAAATTTGTGTTTTTTCCCACGAACTTTGATGAAATTTGCATTCATTTCACGATCCTTTGAACAAATTCGCGTTTTATCCCCACGATTTTTGACGAAATTCACGTACTTTTCACAATCCCTTGACAAAATTAGTGTTTTTTCCCCCGCAATCTTTGACGAAACTATTTTTTTTTTTCAAAAATTTGGGCTTTTTTCGAGATCCTTTGACAAAATTAGCGTTTTTTTTTTCGCGATCCTTTGAAGAAATTAGCGTTTTTTTTTCATGCAATCTTTGGCGAAATTCGCATTTTTTCGCGATCCTTTGAAGAAATTAGCGTTTTTTTCATGCAATCTTTGGCGAAATTCGCATTTTTCCGCGATTGTTTTCCCGTTTTTTGTTTAAACAGTTTAAAATGAAATCTCGTTTTGCTACAATTCCATTCAGAGTAGTCATTGGTATGTTCAACTTTGCAATTTCAACTCTTGTTGAAATGGAGTTACTATAAACTTCTTTCAAAATTTTGATTTTGTCTTCAATCGACGAGGCTTTCCTTTTTTAACCCTTTGAAGGGCGGTGATGCCGTCACGGCATCACATAATTTTTATCCCAAATTGCCACCGGAATTTTATGATGAAAATGTCATCTTTATTAAGTGCGCGAAAATTTACTTTTACTTGTTTACAAATAAAATCTCTTGTTAATACTGGTGTCATTAAATTATTTGGACATTTTATGAATACAAGTACCTTGCCCCTGAAAGGGTTAATTGCCTTGCCCGACATTTTTTAGGGGAAAAAAACAATTTTTTGTTTGTGTATTTACTAACGAGAAAGCTTTGATGTTATGCACTTTACACTGACTTGCAAACTGTGAAATGAATAAACCAAACGCAGCTTCGGTACATTACACTCATGGAAGAGGGCAAGAGAGAATCTGTTGTAACAGAAAGTAACTATTGGAACTGAAAGAGGCATCCCTCGGTAGGGCGGAGCAATTCCCTTTTCTTTTTATCAGTCACTATTGTTACAGTGATTAGGGAGCCATCCTCTACCCACATTCCATTTCCATCAAACACGTTAAACATATTTTAAGGTGAAAGAGGTGACCACAACTGTTGTCAGTCCTAAAGAAAATGTATGACATATTTGATAGTGTATTGAAAAAAAAAATGTTTCAATTTCTAAATATATTTCAGAAGACAAAACATAAGTATGTGTAAAGTAATTTTTTAACTAATCTAAGTCAGATCACAGCGTCACTAATTTTGATATCATATCTTTTAAAACTCATATTTTGAATGAAAAAGTATCACCGATTAAAAATAAATACGACAAAAAAGAAAAATTAAATATATACATATAAATTCATTTTAATAGCCCAGCGTCACTTAAAATTTGATATCAGAATTTTTAAGACCCATATTTCAGATTCATATAGCCATAAAGTAAAGTGCTGCGTCAAACTTTTAACCCGTTAAGGGTTTTTGTATTGATATCATTACTTTTTTGAGGTTTAGGATCAAAAGATTAAAAAAGTACACCTTCATAGATAAAATTGGATTAAATTTTCCTAGAAACAAAATAAACTTAATGAAATACCAAAATTTTAGAAAAAGTGCATGAAAAATAGAATACTTTTAATTCATATCTTGGTACTACTTGCGGATTCGCCCGGAGTCCACCTTGTTTCTTTGTTGATCATCGCCGATGTTAAATTTATTTATTTTGTTATGTTTGTTGTTGTTTATATTATGTTTGTTGTTGTTATGTTATTAAATTAAGCATAAAGTGATTATAAAAGACCAACAAAGAAACAAGATAGCGGACTCCGGGTGAATTCGCAAGTAGTTCCCATATCTTTTTAAACTCATACTTTGAATTTATGAGAGATATGAATGATAAAGCATCAATGATTAAACTTTTATACATCTTTTTAAATTGAACATAATTTTTGCACATGCGATTATAAAAAAATAAAATGATGAAATATATATAGAGATTATAATTAATAGCATAGCGTCACTCAAAATTTGATATCATTATTTTTAAGTTCCATATTTAAAATTCTTAGAGAATAAGATAAAGTGCTGCATCACTAACTTTTAACCCATTAAGGGTTTTTGTATTGATACTACTACTTACAGGGATGGGGAATTTTCAGAAAATCTTACCAAAGATTTATTTTATGAGCCAGCAAGATACAACGTACAGTTCAAAAACAATGAGAAAACACACAGCAAAAATAGTTTACACTGTTACTAAGAAATTGTTACTATAGTAATCACTGTAACTAAGAAATTATTAATTGTTATTAAAAAATATATACAACAGAGGAAAGTTTAGTATAAGATAGAACTTAGCACTATCGAAGTAAATTTGAAAATATAACCAACTATTAAAAAAATGTTTTTGCCAGACCTTATATAGCCTGCAGTATTTTCAAAGATTGCCTAAAAATCCACTCGCCCTGTGAGGAAAGGTACTCGCCAGTGGCAAGCAAAATGATATATTTCCCATTCCTGACTATTTAAAGTGTTTTCAACTGGTTTTAATTGCAAAAGAAGATCTTTAACATTATAAAGATTATAGTCTGATAATTTCAAAGAAATGTTAATAGTGTATTAATAATTTTAGTATAATGGCTGTGGTTATTGATAAAAGATTCAAAACAAGTTATCTGACTGTTCTAGTAAAAGTTGCAAGGTAAGAGTAGTGTAAAATGATCATTGCATTCTTTTAACCAAGCATATACAGCATGGTAATTGTGAAAGTACTTTTGTATTTCAATGACATGTTTTGTAATTGTTTGTGGAGTTATATTGTCACCTAGAAGATTTAACCAATGAGTAGAGCAACCATATGCTTTAAGTTTATCAGTATCTCTTCATTCTTGCCTCATGTAGTTAAAATAAAATCCTTAAAACCCTGTTTTAAAATACTAGTATAATTTTTGCCAGCAACAAAAATTGTGACAAAAGGTATTTTTGATGTGATGGTCTTTTCCACTTCGGCACAAATTGGCCATCAATGGTTGAAGTTCACAATAATTTTCAGAAACAGATAGGTGAAATTTGTGATATTTACTTTTGCTAAGCAACGTAGATTATAGAAAATTGCAGACAATGGATGCACATATTATTAGTGACATTTTAGATACTGTGTCCTTGCACCATATAAAAAAAAAAAAAAAAAGCTAAACGTAACTAGAGATGAAAAAATCTGTATTTTATTTGGCAATAGATAATAGATTTTTTAATTGCCACTTTAAAAACTTTAATTGCCATGCGGCAGGGTTGGCCTTTTATGACTCATTCGAGACAAATTATTAATAATCTAAAATATTTCTATAGCAACAGTAAAAAAGTCTTAAAAGATTCACTAGATGGAACCCATCAAAACTTGATGGCACCAAACAAAAAAGTCTAACTCTTTAAAATGTTATTTACTGACATAACATCAATAAATCTCTCATTATTTGGTACTAATTTCATATAAAATACATTCATATCTACTACGATCATAAAATCCTTATTAGAATCGGTAGATAATAAACTATGTAGTGCATACAAATGCATTTTGTGTGTACTAATGTTAGATAATGACGAAAATGTATTGTACAGTACATATCGGTATCATGCTGATCGATGGCAAAGCACTTTTAAGTAGGGATGGGCAATGTCTAGAATTAAATATGATAAATCAGCATCTTTATATCATATTCCGATATATCGATTTAGGAAAGTGCCCCCCGGGGAGGGGGGGGGGCAAAGTGGTGGGCAGAGCACTGGAAGTGCATAAAATGATTAAGCAGTCACAGGCCTTTCCAACGATATGTCACATAACGGGTGTCGGCAAAATTTAGGAAAGTGCCCCCCATGGGGGAAAAGTGGTGAGTGGTGCACCGGAGGGCCATAAAATGATTAAGCGGTCACAGGCCTTTGCAACGATATGTCTTATGAGGGGTGATGGCAAAATATACAAAAAGACCCTCCCTCGGGGGGGGGGGGGGGGGGGGGGACCCTGATGGTGCATAACATGAATAAGCAGTCACAGGCCTTTCCAATGATGTCACATGATGGGTGTCAGCAAAATTTAGAAAAGTGCCCCCCAGGGGTGTCAAAGTGGTGGGCGGGGCACCGGAAGGCCATAAAATGATTAAGCGGTCACTGGCCTTTGCAACGATATGTCACATGAGGGGTGACGGTAAAACTTAGAAAAAAACCCTCGCGCAAGGGGGGGGACAAGTGGGGAGAGGAATGCTGAAGGTGCATAACATGAATAAATGGTCACATGATGAGTGTTGGCAAAATTTAGGAAAGTGCCACCTTGGGGGGCAAAGTGGTGGGCGGAGCACCGGAAATGCATAAAATGATCAAGCGGTCACAGGTCTTTGCAAGATACGTCACATAAGGGGGGGGGGGCAAAATTTAGAAAAGGCCCTCCCACGGGGGGGGGGGGATAGGGACACTGGAGGGGCATAACATGAATAAGCGGCAACAGGCCATTCCAACGATATGTCACATGAAGGGTCTCGGTAAAATTTAGAAAAGTGCCCCCCAGATGTGGAAGTGGGGGGTGGTCACCGGAGGTGCATAACATGAATAAGTGGTCACAGGCCTTTCCAATGATATGCCACATGAGGGGTCTCGGCCAAAGTTAGAAAAGTGGCCCTGAGGACCCAGCTATATAATTATTATTTCACTAGAATATAGCCCGTCAGAATGACGTGTTTGCATTTTCAAAAAAATTATATAGCATTGCATTATAAAAAGAATTGTGAAGTAATAAATTTTGTCTTGTCTGATTAATAGGGTCAGGTGGGGTAAAGTAAAAACAGCCCATTTTTCATTGAATTTAATTGGCAAGAAAATTATTAATTGAATTGGTAAAATACTGATATAAAGTATGCAAATGAACTTCACTCACAAAATTTGAAGAAATATTTCACAAAACCATTCAAATTAGTACTAATAATGTTATTTTAAAACATATTGTCAATTAACTATTTTATCTGATGGTATGTGGTAAAATAAAAGACAATTCCAACAGAAGGTTTATTTGTTTTTATTAATTGCCAAAATAATAATTATATAACTTAAATTTTAAAAAGTTGAACAGAGAAAATCCCGATTTTTTTTAAACATGCATAAAAGAAACCTGTAATAAATTTTGATAATTAAAAATCATCTTTTATCACATAAGTAAATCGCAACTGTTAATTACATTAACAATTTATTTTCCCAAATTCTGTTATTAAATTACAAATTTATTTTCTCTACAAAATACAAAATTTTATTTATTATAATAATGCATTGATATATATACATATATATATATATATATGTAATACACGGCATTACATATATACATATATATATATATATGTAATACACGGCATTACATATTTCTGATATTCTAATTTCATTTTATAAGAAATATTCATTTTTCCCCCCAATGTCTTCAGAATTCAAAAAACATTGGAAAAAGAGAATTTCTTTTTTTTTAACTACTGACAGATGGCGCAACAGAGCATATAAACGTTTGTTTTAATATTTTAAAAGTTCAAGACGAATGAATCAATTGTTTGTTTACTTTCATATAGGGATAGATAAAGCTACCAATCTAATTTTAACTCGAGTTATCGCAGCTGAATATTAGATAACTGAATGTAATCTCTTATAAATATTAATTTATTCTGAATAATCTGTCTAAAAATGTAACTTTTGCGAATAGTGGAAAAGAAAGCACGTTTTACTCAACGTTTTAAGATTGAAAATCAAATCAACATTCACTCGTGTGTCGTGATACCACATGTACAACACAAATTCCAAATCCAGAAGCAGTTGAATGACTCTTTGAGCGAATCATTAAAAAATACGGTCGACATCCGATTTTGCTCTTAAAATATTTGTAAAACCATAATAAAGCTTTTAAATAATTTGAAATACGTTTGTTTTTAGAAAGGAAACGTTAATCCGGTACAAAATAATTCACGGGAATGAATCACCGAATATAGCTATATTCACTCAACACCATAAAGTGTTCTCATTGGTCAGAAAATAGATAGCCTTGAAAAACAGAGGTAATTTTTCGCGATATTTTTAACCGTGTATACTGAATTCAAACTGTAAATAAATGTAAACAAAAGTGAAAAACGTATTTCAAAATATTAATATGCTTTTGCAAAATATTTTAAGAGCATTTAATGAATAGCTGAAAGATTCATTTGTTTTTGGATTTGTAATTTGTGCTTATGAATGGCAACGGTAATCGCTTGTATACATCGGAACCAGGGTTCGCAAAGCTGGACCCAGTTCGAAAAAACCCGGTGGGTTTTTTCAGAATGGGCCCACTTGAAAAAACCCACTGAAAAACCCATAATGTGGGTTTTTTCAATTTTCAGAAATAATTTAAAAATTTAAACAACATATACATTTAATGAATTTAAGTCATTTCAGTTAATTTTGAAAAAATATTAATATATTGAAGCCATTACATACACATATGAAGTAAAATAATGTAAACTTAAACTATGTGCAAAATTACTTAAAAGATGAGAAAATATTAAAAGATGTTATTTTAATACCTTAGTACTTTCAACTATAAAAAACAGTCTTCGTCAGAGAAATAAGAAATTCAATTGTTATTGACGTCTAATTTTCAAAAACCACGTAGATGGTGAAAACGTACGTGGTTTTTGAAAATTAGACGTCAATAACAATTGTATTTCTTATATTTCTCTGACGAAGACTATGTTTTTTTATAGTTGAAAGTACTAAGGTATTAAAATAACATCTTTTAATATTTTCTCATCTTTTAAGTAATTTTGCACATAGTGTAAGTTTAAGTTTAACTTTTTAAGGATGAATTAAGCATTTCTATCTGTTTATTTACTAAAATAATGTATTTCAGCACATTGAAATACTTTACTAACATAGAACCTAGTAGGCAACATACATAGTACATAATTATAGTTAAAGGTTATATCATAAGAATGTCTTTATATAAAAAATTCAAATCAACTATATTCATGGAAAAATAAAAGATATGTATTTTTACTTTCTTCTATCTTTACAAGAAGAAAGTATTGGATTCGTGAGAAATTTTGGCTTCCAGTTTATGATGGATTTGTACGTTTTAAAAAGGTCCTGAAGACGATTTGATGGTTTTTAGAAAATGTCTGTATGTGAAAAAAATGTTGTGGGTGCTCTATCTCAAGAACTAATGCATAGAATTTCACAAAACTTGAGTTAGAGCTTCATGTAAACTGGTGCTGATTAGTTTTTGGTATATACTACTCAACAGGTGGCGCTACTATGCTGCATTTATCTCAGTTTTTGCAATTGCTTTATCTCAAGAACTAATGCACGGATTTTCATAAAACTTCAGATTCAGTTGCAAGTTAAGTTGTTGCTTATTGAATTTTGGTGCATATCGCCCAACAGGTAGTGCTGTTATGCTGCATTTTTCGCGATTTCAGCAATAACTCTTATCTCAAGAACTAATGTACGGGATTGAATAAAAATTTAGATTCAGTTAAACCTTGATATAAACTGGTGCTAAATAGTTTTTGGTCTATATCGCCCAACAGTAGCGCTGCATTTATCTCACTTTTTGCAATAGCTTAATCTCAAGAACTAATAATGCATGGATTTTCATCAAACTTCAGATTCAGTTAGATGTTGACGTAAACTATTACTGATCAGGTTTTGTTGTAAATTGCACAACAGGTGATACTTATATCTCCTTGTTAAATGCATCCAATTCAACAAATCTATATTTTATAAAAACATGTATAATAATCACTTATAAACAAATTAAATTAAATAATGCTATAAAAAGTGATAGAATATCTTTATTAAGACTTACGATCGTTTCATCGCACAATCGGCGACATTTTCAAAATCAATCATAATAGAAAATATTTTCACATAACTTAAAAACAATAATATAGTAAACAATGTCACGAGACATGAAGCATAATGAAAATATTGTAACCATAAAATAAAATAAAAATTAAATTAGCTATTTGCGAGCGTGGATTAATTTTCACTTAAATTAAAAACAACAGGGTAAACAATGTCACGAGACATCAAGCATACTGAAAAACAATGCAAAACATAAAATAAAATAAAATTAACTTGGCTATTTGCGAGTGTTGATTAATTTTTACTATTGTTTCTACAATTACTTAGTATCTCTTTCCAAATTCTAGGTAAATCAAGGGACACAGAATCATTGCAAATATTCTCGTTGCGTAAAAATATTTCTATTGATTCTCGGACTATGGATGGTAAATAAAATCTTGATGGATAAATTAATTTGCTATTTTTAAATTCAATCTGTAAAGGTTCTTCGCTGCATAATCTGGCCAAAGCTGTGGTTCTTCTATTGTATTTGATGTCTGCTATATGTTCTTTGATTCTAGTTTTAAGTTTTCTACTTGTCATACCTATATGTCGTTTTTAAATTATGTGAAAATTAATCCACGCTCGCAAATAGCTAATTTTTATTTTATTTTATGGTTACAATATTTTCATTATGCTTCATGTCTCGTGACATTGTTTACTATATTATTGTTTTTAAGTTATGTGAAAATATTTTCTATTATGATTGATTTTGAAAATGTCGCCGATTGTGCGATGAAACGATCGTAAGTCTTAATAAAGATATTCTATCACTTTTTATAGCATTATTTAATTTAAATCTATATTTTATAATCCTCATGATAGGCATAAATTGTCTTTTAATTTTGGCACTGTGATAGCAAATTTTGAATTATTAACATGTATGAGATGAACTTTTGGTATGAGATGAACTTTTGGGATTGGCACATCGGACTAGTTTACCCCTTTTTTTTTCTTTCTACTTATATATTTTAAATTTTAATATTCTATTCATTATTTGAATTAAAGAAAATTAACAATTTTATATCTTCTACCTTATTTAAAACTAATTTGTGAGAAACACTGACATTTAATTTAAATTCATATAATTTATACAATTTCTAACTTGTAAAATAGCATTACAATTATATTGTATATAAGGGAACAATGTATTTTTCTATGTATAGTGTATATAATATATAGAAAATATAGTATACAATAATGTAATTACGCATACATTCTACTTTTGAAAAAACCCGATTTTCCCCGGGGAAAACTGGGTTTTTCATGAAAAAACCCGAAAAAACCCATGTGGGTTGGGTTTTTTCAGAAAAACCCGGGTTTTTGCGAACCCTGATCGGAACCCTGTTGTTGGTATCTGGTTATTTTTAAATTAGATCTTAAAGCGTTATAATTGTATACTTTTTGAAGGTTTGAGAAAAATTGAAGAAGAATATGTTACACAACAAATAGATAGACAGATTAAATAAGGCAGTCGGCAAATACGGCATCGGAATACTTAAGCCTAACGTGGCCGCGTTTGGATTATCAGGAAACAGATGAGTTCAACCCCGGAAGCGTTATACATTTTGTGTCATTCTATGTATAATTTGTCTAATTAAATCCACTGTTGCAAATAAAATGTTATATTTCATTTCTTTATCGTCCTGATTCACACATTGTTCAATAACAAAGAGCAAATATTCATCAACATCGCTGAAATCTAAATACCATAATGAAATGAAAGACATGGTGTCTGAAGCATAAAACGCATATGCTCAGAGATTCAGCTTACACCGTCAATACCATAAATATATATATATATATATATATATGTATCATCTGATGTCAGTGATCACACAGAAAACTGCATGTACGATACTTATCACCCACCAAAACGAAATCACATACCATTAGTATCATGAACATGGAACCCGAGGAGTCTGTATTTAATATCACAATTTAGGTGGGCAGAAGTCGCACCGTTAATATCAAGAATACTGAAACCGAGGAATTGGTATTTTTAATACCACGGTTTAGACTTGAGAGGAGACACTCCGTTAGTATCATAATAATCGGAACAGACGATTCAGTATTTAATACCACGGTTTAGACTGGGTCGAAGCTGAAGAAGCGCTGCTTAATGTTGCGGTTTAATGAAGAACCACGATAATCACGGTTTACATCACGATTATGATATTCATGATATACCGTTTTGTAAGGTTTTTTAATATCGTTATCACAATTACCATTTTATATCAATTTTATCAATATATCGCCCAGCTCTACTTTTAAGTTATTTGCACTGAAGTACATACAGATTTTTACCACAGAAAACAGCGAATGCTTACATGCATAAATATATAAATATACTAATTTTTTTTATTACACAACATAAATCAAACGTCTTTATATTTATTGATTGGCCCAGAAGCAGAATTTTCTGCGTCAGTCTGCAGCAAACAAAAATTTATCTGTGACCCAATAAGCCTACTATCATAAGAAGTAACAAACACTTAAAGTAAGCAAAATTTCCATTTATAAAGAATATATATAATATAAGGATACAACAAATACCATAAATCTAGAGACTTAAAGCAAATTTCAGCTATTTTTTAAGCCCAGCATTTATTTTTAAGTTGGTGGATTAATCTGCAAGGTTTAAAATAATCTGCAGCGCCCGCTTCCATGCTGCACTGTTTCTGCTACTGGGTTGATTGGAATATATATATTTTAAACCTTCCGAGCATCTTGAAGGCGTTCCGGCATTTTCATAAAAATGCTTATAAAAATAATTTTAATTAAAATTTTCTTTTCCTGTTAATTTAACGGCAAATTCTGGAAGGAAAAGATATTCCATTTGGGAACATTTTATTGAATTACCTAAAGTAATTGGGAAAACAGGAATTAGAGCAAAATGCAGATATTGTGACAAAGAATTACAAAGGACTGGTAGCCAGGCTGAAACTACACCACAATAAGTGTGAAAGTTCTTCCTCTACAAATGAAATGGATGAGACTGTTTGCGATTCACCTTTTTCAATAAATAAAAAAGGTAAGTTTAAATGAAAATTATATATTTTAGAAATAAAAATATTTGATGCAATTTAAAATTTAATCTTAATGTGCCATATAAGCATCCACTGCCAGTAGCTAATTTTTAAAATATTGCAAATTTGATATTGAATCACTTTTATAAGCATTTATTATTCTAAATCTTAACTATTTGAAATTTCAAACACCTAATGCTTATAATGTTTTTAATTTTTTTTAAAGTAAAATTTGTGGTTAAAAAGTTGCTTTAAGAAATTTTTAAAGAAATTTATTATTGTATTTTATCAACAGAGGTGTGGCAGGATTTTAAAAATAGTGTTGATAGAAGAATTACACATCATATAGCAGTTACAGTTGTTTATTTTATCATTTATTTCAGGGTTGTTTGGTTTAAACCATGTTGGTTTAAATCGTGGTTTAAACCAAATGGTTTTTTTTTTTTTTTTTTTAAACCATGCTGGTTTTTTTTCATCTGGTTGTTTTCTCTTTTCCCCTAATATTTGCATTTATTTTACACATTATTGAAAAAAGCAAAATCCAAGTTATGCAGAAGCTACAAGCAAAGCTTTAGAAAGATGATGAATTAATAAATTTGTAAAGTGACAAACATTTTTAATCAAACTTTTCTTATAAGCTTTAAATCTAGATGTCAGACTAACTATTTTATCTAAAATTAGCTGGGAAGAAAAAAACAAGTAGTTAGTTTTCTTTCTTCTTTTTTTTTAAGCCTTTTATTTTTAAATGTAGCCAAAATGGCAGGTTTGAGGTAAAAATACATTTTTACTACTTAGATTGCTTGATTAGTTAAGATTTACTAAGGATTGCATTATGCCTCAATGATGACATAATCATAAGTAATTCTCTCCATTGGTTACTCTTTGTTTTGTATGCTAATGAATGATTGGCTGTGTGAGCAGGGGTCGATTTAGAAAAAGAAAGTTGCATAGCAGTAACTGCTATACAAAGTCAGTTTTGAATAGCAGTTGGACACTTTTGTATAGCAAGTAAAAAATAGCTAATGTAGCTTTTAAATTTTGAAACAAATTAAGTATTGCTCATAAAAATGTCAAAAAGATGTAGAAAACAAAATTGATAAAAAGTATGCGAAAAAGTTTGAAAAAATGCTTCTAATATTAAGAAAAGTGCAGGACTCATTACTTGCGCGCATTGAAAGTGTGATGTGGTAGCGGCTGAAAGTGGATTGGTGAGTTGGCTCTCCGTATTATTGTAGAGCTCAGTGCGTAACAGTGAGTGTTCATTTTAGAACTACTACAACACGCACGTCAAACTTCTATGAGCAAACGTCGTGATTAGCGAGTAACAGTGATTCAGTAATCAATCACAGCGTCGGAGCGGGAACAAATCATGTGTTAACTGGGAAAACTGCACCCAGCAATGGCGTCTCGCTGTACTTCCATTGTAAATAAACATTTGGGGAGGGTGAAAACAATGTATGTCGTGTAAAAACACCTTTAAATTTTAACTTTAAGTGCACATGACATAACAAAGGGTGTGGGAAATATGCATCGCAATGATTGCGATTTAATGCATTTCTTGGATCGCATTTTAGTTAAATTTGAATCGCAAATTGCGATGCGATACCGCTCAAATCGAACCCTGGCTGTGAGTTTTCTTTGATGTATGGCTATTGGGTTTAGTAAGCCTTTGTTTTTCTTGCATTTCTATATTGGGATTGGGGTTTTGCATTATGATTTTATTCTGTTACCATCAGGGTTGGCACGGTTTAAATCAATTAGTTAACCAACTGTTTTTTTTAGAAAAATCTAATAATATTTTCTCATTTTTGGTAATTTAAGTTTTTGAAATTATTGCATATAAATAATTTCTACTTTTAACATCTTATCCCTCACTATGTCACCGTGAGACATAGTAAGTCTAGGTTATATTTGTATGCATGTAGAATGCAAATTGCATGTGTTGATGACCATATCTGAAGCTCCAAAGAGAAAATTTAAAACAGGTGAATTTAGCAAAGATAAAATAGATTAAAAATATTCAATATTTAGAATAAAATATTTTCCTTTGAGAAAACGTAGATTATTTATAATAAATAACATAAAATTACCTTTAAGATTTCAGTCAAGCTGTAAAAGAAAATTTTCTTGATTGGGGAGATTATCTTTTAGGGCTGTTCTCAACTGTTCTCAACAAGCACGAAACGCATTGGTGACTATGGAAGCTATTTGGAATCTGTGTTTTCCATTTTTGATAAATTAATTACCTATTGAGTTGTAAGCAATTTTGATCATGTGACAAGGTTGTTTTTAACCTTCCTTGAGTGGTTATTCTTCTTTCATGCGGAAATTCGGTTCAAAACGCCCACCTTGACATTTTCTGAAAAATCTATTGCGTCAAAAAAAAAACTGAAAACACAGTCTGATTACATAATTTCTGAACAACAGCATCTGCTAGTTTCATGCATTTCCGAACAAAAATAAATTAAAATTTATGTCATAAAGTTGCCCTTTCGGATTCGAGAGCAGCCCTTTAAAAACTCAAGATATGAAATCGAATAAGAGGACACACTTGTGACAAAATTGGGTGCTAGCGAAGCACCTGTTACTAAACATGCTAAAACTAAAACATGCAATAAGATATATTTAAATCGTCTATTGCATAATCGAATCCGCTATTTAGATCTGACAAAAAATGGAAATCGAGATTAAGGTTTGCTTGAGACATAATAGAAAAAAGTTTCATAAAAATGCCTAAAAAGATATATTATTAATTTTTAACATTTAACAGTAATATGTATTATAACATAACTTAGAATAAAAGCCTGTGTATTAAGTCTGATGGCTATTTAAATGTTTTAGTAAATGAAAACTTTTATAAATCTACTTTCTATTTTAAGATCAATGTTTTCAGTAGTCTAAAAAGCTGGTAAATAGGTATTTCTGTTTATTTTACTGCTACCTTTTTTAACATGGCAGTTTCTGAGGAGAAGTGTCAAATGACAATATACAATACTTCTTGAAACATGTAAAGACTCTACTGCTAAATTCAAATCATTCCAGGAATTCTTTATAAAAAGCTTTACTTTCAATAAAAGATAATGATTGTCCTGTAGTATTCGAACAGAAAAATCGGATATCTCAGATTGCAAATATTTCAAAAAAATTATTTTGAATAGCCATGGGAAGTATATTATATTTATGAAACTACATCATATTTATTCATAGTACTACTAGTAATTAAAAGATTGATTATTAAGATTTTCAAGGTATCAATGTTTCTCTATGTAGAGCATTTTATTCATGGAACATAAGACAGCTTTTAATAAAAAATGTTTATATATTAAATGATTTAAATTTTTTACATGATTGTAATTAATTTAAATTTTTTTTTGAATGAAGTTATATTACTTATATATCCAACAATGTTTATTTTTATCAATAAATATGAATGTATATGTAATAGGAAAACTTATTTAAAAAAAACCAGTTTAAACAAAAAAAAAACCCTGGTTTAAACCAAAACTGGGTTTTTTGGTATTTAAAAAAAAAAAAAAAAAAAAAAAAAAAAAAAAAATTTTTTACCAACCCTGATTTGTTTTAATGTATGTGTTCTTAAAAGTATTTATAGAATTATTTAAAATTCAAAGAAAACAAAAGTAATTCTTACATACCTGTGAGACAGTGATAATGGTATGAAAAAATTAAATTTAAATGTTCAAACATAAAATAAGGTTTTTAAGAATTCTATTTAGATTTATTTTTCATGCACACCAATCAAATCTAATAAACTAGATAAGATATGTATGTGTAAGTCTAAATCCTCTCTTCAACCAAATCCTTAAAAGTAATTTTTTTCTCAACATATACATATTTTCCAATAAAAATGGATAAATTTCTATTTTAGTGGTCTAGACTCCTTTAGAGAGGTTTGTACCTACCTTCCTTCCTTCCTTCCTTTACTTGCTTAGAAGATAATAATAAAGTAAAAACTCAATCCTAAATCAAGCAACTACAAGATAACAAGCTCTGCCATATCCTTGTTAATTTCAATTATTAAAAAAAGAAAAATCTAAAATAATTTTATTATTCCAGATGACACAATAAATTCATCTGTGGTAATAAAGGGAAACAAAAGATGCAAGATTGATAATTTTGTAGTCCGGACGTCAGTTGTGGAAAAGGAACTGATAGATGAACAAGCTGCTTGTTTTATTTATGCTGATAATTGCACTTTTCGTATAGTTGAAAATCTTGAATTCATCAATTTCTGTAATAAACTTCGTCCTGGATATACCCCACCAAATCGTAAAGTTATTGCTGGAACTTTATTGGAAAAAATATACAATGATGAGAGCAAAAAATGCATAGATGTTTTAAGTGGTGAAATTGTGTGTATGACATTTGATGGATGGTCAAACATACGAAATGAACCAATCGTATGTGCATGTGTGGTAAATAGAGGTAAAGTCTACTTAGTTGACACAATCGATACATCAGGATTTTCACACACAGGTGAATATTTGACTGAACTTGTGACTAAAATGATTCCTTTAACAGAAAATAAATTTAAATGCAAAGTTCGTAGTTTCGTCACTGATAATGCTGCCAACATGGCTAAAATGCGAAATGAATTAGAAGAGAAAGGTTTTAATAATGTAATTACGTATGGGTGTTCTGCTCATGTTCTAAACTTGTTGGAAAAAGATCTAAGTAAAACAATCAGTGATCATATTATAAAAATAGTGAAATATTTCCAAAATACTCATCTCCCTAAAGCTTGGTACAATAGTGAAGGCGGCACTGCATTACTTATTCCAGTAGATGTAAGGTGGAATTCTTATGTTGACTGCTTTCAATCATACATAAAAAATTGGTCAAAAATAGTAAAAGTATGTGAAGAGCACCGAGAAAATATAAGTTCTGATATCAAGAAAACAGTAATGGACTTAAATATTAAAAGATATGCAGAGTATATGATTGAAGTTTTGAAACCCATTGCTTGTGCCCTAGATACAATCCAAAAAGAGGATTGTTCCCTTGCCGAATGCACATATCAATGGAAAATTTTGCGTAAAAAGTTAGAAAATGTATTAGATAAAGATAGAATTACAAAATTTAAAGCAAGATATGAACAAGCTATTAATGGCTGTCATTTTGCTGGAGTTTTATTAAGTCCCTCTGTTTTAAATCGAAATAAAATTTCACCTAGTGTAGAGGAAAATAATGAAGGTTTGGCATTCATTAAAGAAAATTGTTCAAATCTTCTCACCACTGTAGCACATTTTCAAGCAAAAAATGGCCCATTCCAAAAATTACCATTGCTTGAGAAAAAAGTTTCAGATATTATGACAGATTATGATTGGTGGAAGTTGTTTTATGTAATGGGAGGTAAAGAGAGAATCAGCGAAATTGAAATTGAATTTATTTACCAAATAACAACAGCCGTAGCTTCATCTGCTGGAGTAGAAAGACAATTTTCTTCTTTTGGACTAGTTCATTCAAGCCTTCGTAATAAATTAGGAGTGGACAAAGCTTCTAAATTAGTGTTTTTGTTCAAACAATTAAATCCCTGATTTATTTCTATTTGTTTAAAAAATACTGAATTGTGATTTTTATCCCTTTAATAAATAGCTTGCATTAAATGAATATATTTAATTTGTTTTTTAAATTTTACCATTTTCTATTCATTTACAACATATTTAAGTTTATTTCTTATTTAGTGTCCACAATTCAATTACAAAATAATAGAATGGCTTTAGATAGCCTATATGTTTAATTTTTAATACCAATCAGTAACTAGAATATAGTATTTTCTTAACTAAATTATTTCTTATGTTATTTTTATAAATTATAAATATTATTTATTCTTTTTTAGTTATTTATTATAAAAAACAGCTCCATGTATTTTTTTTTCCCCACCCTGAGTGGGTGGTGTCATCTTCGAACATTGAAAGGATAAAGCTCATCATCAGTCGTTCATCTTAGGAGAAGAAACTAAATAACCGATAATAAATATGAATGAAATAACTTAGTGGCGAGAGTCTGACCATTGGGGCGCTTAAACTTTTACACCCCTAACCAGCAGAATGATCATTGTGCTACTGCATGTTTTGTTTTTTTTCTTTCTCCGGAAAAATCTTTTTGTAATCTTTGCTATTCTGCAATCTGTTGCTTTGCACTACAATCCTGTCATGGTTAATACAAAATTAATTTTTGCTAGTTTACACAACAGACATTAAATTATTTGTAAGTTAACACGGGGGTGTAAAAAAAACCGGGCGGCAGGTCGCCCGGGCGACTAAATTTTCAACACTGGTGCCTAGATATGTCTTAGGAAAAGAAAAATAATTATATTTATAACTTTGATTATTTATGGATTTTTTTTTTCTTTTTGTTCCATGCGCAAAGAAAAAAAAATAAATGAAGTTCTCTTTCACTGAACTGGACTTATTAAAATTATTATTAATAAATCATTTCCAGAAATATTTTGTCACACTGAATGTTGATTTGGAAACATCTGAAAGCTCTTGACGGATGGTACGAATTTAAGGTACTATGCAAAGACATGAAATTTAGTGAGCTTTTGATCAAATCAATGAAAAATGATTCTAAATTTCCAATTTTATCAAAGTTACTGCAAATTGTATCTGTAATACCTGTGGCCACTGCATCCTGTGAGCGAGGATTCAGCACAATGAATTTTATTAACCTCTTCGGGACGGGAGCCTTTTACGAAATTTTTAATCTTTTGTCACCATTTTTTTAAAAATTTGTGTCTTCTTGAATCGAGAAAATGCGCTGATTAAATAAGGCAAATTTTACAGTAAAATTTTACTGGTGATGAAAAACAAGCATTCTGAACACTTCATGCAGCACGTATATGTGCCGCTCGTCCCCAAGGGGTTAAGAACAAGCTTCGCTCTACTTTGACATCACAAAATTTAAATGGACCTTCTGTAGAAGCATTTGATCCTACCAGGGTTCATTGATATATATCTTGATATATATCCGATATTTTTAAAATAAAGATTTTTGATATTTTCAAATTCTTGATATTTATTTTCAAAATATCAAGATGTTTGATATTTTGTATATCTGATATTTATTTTCAAAATATCACCAAGTGAGATAATTTTGATATTTTCCACATTCAAAGCAAGTGTAAAGGAAATTTCCACATGTTATTGACTGTATCATTCTATAGATAATTTACTTTTGCCTTTGGCAGTAACTTTTTTAGCAAAAGAAGAAAACAAATCTTTTCCAAGCTGTATGTTTGAAACTTTTATTTTTAAATGTAGAGCTAATAATTATATTAGACAGTTAATTCAGAACAGCCATTGAAAGATAAAATGTAATTTTGATAATTCTTTATATATAGCCAGAGTTCGTTAATATATATCAATGAATATATATCCAATATTTATTTTCAAAATATCAAGACTTTTGATATTTTCATATTACTTGACATTTATTTTCAATATATCAAGATGTTTCATATTTTCTGCATTTGATATTTATTTTCAAAATATGAATGTGTGCAAGATATATTTGATATTTTCAGTTGTAATTCGTAATATTTCAGTGTAAATGAAATAAATTTTCAACTGTTATTGACTATGAATCTGATAAAGAACTTTTGTCTCTTCTGGATGTGACTTTTTTAGCCAAAAAAAAAAAAGAAATAAATATATTTTTGAAGCTTTTATTTTTAAAATGTTGAACTAATAATTATGTGGGACATAATTCAGAACAACCATTGAAAGATGAACTGACTAACTTAAATCAGCAGTTATATACCGTTTCATTAGAAAGGAATCTTTTCTCATGTTTTGGTCCAGTTTAGTGTAAACTATACATGTTAAAAAATACGAAATAAGATATTTTATACTTACATTTATGTTAAAATTTTTCAATTAAAAGAACTTTTTTGTATTTAAAATTTCTGATTTTTTTTATACTTGATCTTGATACTGAATCCTATAGTTTTTTTTTTTTTTTTTTTTTTTTTTTTTTTTTTTTTTCCTTATAAAGCAAATTGTTACTGTTTTCAATTAGTTCATCTTTAATTTTGTTCTAAGTGAAAAAAAAAAAAAAAAAAACAGAAAATAAAAAGAAAAAATGCATTTTTAGAATATTCTTTGATTAAGTTTTCATGTTAAGTGCAATATATTTTAGTTTCTAATCTATATTATTCTTGAAAACATTTATTATTAGCAGTAAGTTGGCTGCTTTGAAAATATCGGATATATATCGAAAATATCGGATATTTTCGAAAATATCATGATATTTACGAACCCTGGATCCTACAAAAGCAGTTGAACGCTGGTGCTTTACATCAAAAACAACAAGACACATGAGCGGTCATAAACATCATAAAAATTTAAAAGCAAATGAGGACAAACAATAAATTAACAGTATTGATTTATGGCATATATTATAATCCTTGAAGTGAATTACATATTTGTACTTTTGAGGTGTTTAAAGAAGTTTTTAATGATTATTTGTATTTTACACAATTTTTTTTATATCAATATTTATAATTTTATGTAACATTACTTTTTTATACAAGAAAAATTTATGTCATGTGTCAGATATATTTAATTAAAAAGAGTAACTTAGTATGTACTATTATTAACTTATACTGTAATTTCATTTTACAAATTTGTTATCAATAGTAACTGGCTCCTAGATTTTCAAAAAAATTTTACAACCTGCGTTAACACAATGAAAGATTTTTAATTTATAAGGATTAAATTTATAAACTAATAAGGTACTACTCTGTTATCCCGTCGACCAAAAATCTCTCGCCAAACGATAAGATTAAATGCTAATAAAGGTTGATTGTAAATGTCACATTCACTTGACTTTAAGCAAGTTACACGTGTTTACGTAATCAGGTGATTTTTATTTCGACGTTTTATTTGTATTTGTTATTAATGATATACTAATTTATTCGTTCTTTCATTATTTAAAATAAAAATTATGTCAATTTGTATAATTTGGCGAATTTGGTCGACGGGATAAGTAAGTAATACCACTAATAAGAAAAAAATACTTACCATATTGTTTGTAAGTATGCGATTGATCAATTGCAATCTGTTGTTTCTCATTCTGGTCTCGATATGATCACATACCTGCCAACATGTCTATTTTGATTTCTTACAATTTTTCTTGACATAGTCATTGTAACTAGGTTGGGACCCTGTTGTCAGGACAGTTCATATCCTTCAGACTTCAGCCAGTTCTATTTGCCCATGCCTGCTGTCTTTTGAATGGCACTTAAAAGTTCGCAGAATGGCAAAAACAGATAGCAGAAATGCCTCACTCTAGGGTAAAATCGCTTCTCGGCCCACAGAGCGAGACCAAAGGACACATCAACTCAAACAGCCCAAAAGTTATTGCAACTCGGCCTCTACCAGGACCAGCATGCAGGCCATTCTGCAGACCACAAAACTCATCCAAAAGACAACAGAAGACAAACGGACCAAAATCTGAAAGTACAAACTACCCTGCTGGCAGGGTCTAAAAACCAAACAATGCCTTATGCCAGGAAAAATCCAGGGTTGCTAATAACAAGAGATTGAAATTCTTTAACTCTTCCAAGTGTATTAGTGAAGGAATAGTTAAACAAAAATTTACCTCAATGACTAAGGCTTCTTGTATATGGGTGAACCTCCTGGATGGAAAGACAGTATCCTTCAAACTTCATTTCGTACACCTGCTTCTGCAATTTTTTGGATGGCACTTGGAATTCACAGAATGACATTAAAACGGCCTGCTCTAGGGTGAAATCGCCTCTCAGCCCACAGAGCAAGACCAAAGCACAGTTCAAAGGCTATCGCAACTCGGCCCCACTAGGACCATCATGTAGGCCATTTTGCAGACCACAAGTACCACCTAAAAGGCAGCAGAAGCAGAGAAATCCGAAGGAAAACAAACAACTTTGTTAACAAAGCCCAAGTTTACTCATACTCTAGAAGCCCTAGTCAGTGGTGAGTAAGCATGTTACAAATCCAATGAACTCAGAAGGAACAAACTCATCAGTTTTAACTATACATGTAAAAGTTCTGACCCAAATAAAATTTGCCTAAAACTTTTCATTATAAAAATTAAACCCTACAAGTTGGCAGATATGTAAACAAAGCATTCCAGAAGAATCTATACCTGAAATAGACAAGCAAATGTAATTTTTTTTTTTTTTTTTTTTTTTAGATTTCATATATTAATAAAAACAAAGAGAAATAAATACCAAACAATTAAAATATGTTTAGGAAACTTGTGCACATTTTAAATTCAGAAATTATTTTTGGAACACATCCAAACTATTCATAATTTTATTATTGGATGCTGAGAATTGTGAAAGAACAAAGAATTGAATTAAAATATTATGAACATGTTATGATCAAAAACTCTAAACATTGCTTTAGAAATTGTGCCTTAGACACATTCAGTTACAGAAGATAGGGTTTTTCATTAGACACTATTACTTTCATTTGTTGAAAATCAGATTAATATCAGGGGTGCAGAAAATGTTTCTACTCCCAACATTTCTCCCAATCCACATGAAAATTTCCCCAAAATTCTACGGTATGTTATAGGTGAATTGCTGTATTACCGTAGGTATAGAAAATTTATTTTTGCTATATTTCTCAACTTATGCACAAGGGTGATTCTGAGTGAAAAAAAAAAATTCTGAAATTCACAGAAAATTTTCTGAAAGGTTACAGCAGAGCGGGGGAAGGGGCGAAAATCCACTTCCATCACTATGTTTTTTCCGCGGTCCTTTGATAAAATTCGTGTTTTTTCGCAATCTTTTGACGAAATTTGCTGTTATTTTGCGATCTTTTGATGAGTTTTGCAGTTATAACGCCTTCCTTTTGACAAAATTCGTGGCTATTTTGCCATCCTTGGTGAAATTAGCTGTTGTTTTCTGATCGTTTGACGAAATTTGTGGTTCTTTCGTGATCTTTCGCCGAAATTTGCGGGTATTTTACGATCTTTTATCGAAATTTGTAATTATTTCGCCTCTTTTGACGAAATGCGAAGTTGTTTCGCGATCTTTTGACGAAATTTATGGTGGTTTCGCGATCTTTTGACGAAATTTGCCTTCATTTCGCGATCTTTTTACGAAATTTGTGGTTGTTTCGTGATCTTTTGACGAAATTTGCGATTCTTTCGCAATCTTTTGACGGTATTTGTGGTTTTCGCGATCTTTTGACGAAATGTATTTCACGACCTTTTGACGAAATTCGAGGTTGTTTTGCCACCTTTTGATGAAATTCGCAGTTATTTTCCAATCGTTTGACGAAATTTGTGGTTAAATTGTGACCTTTTGCCGAAATTTACGGGGTTTTGCGATCTTTTAACGAAATTTACGGTTATTTCGCCCCTTATGCGAAATGCGTGGTTGTTTCGCGATCTTTTGACGAGTTTTGCAGTTATAACGCCTTCCTTTTGACAAAATTCGTGGCTATTTTGCCATCCTTGGTGAAATTAGCTGGTTTCCGATCGTTTGACGAAATTTGGTTATTTCGTGATCTTTCGCCAAAATTTGCGGGTATTTTACGATCTTTTATCGAAATTTGTAATTATTTCGCCTCTTTTGACAAAATGCGAAGTTGTTTCGTGATCTTTTGACGAAATTCGAGATTCTTTTGCGATCTTTTGACGGAATTTGCGGTTTCCGTGATCTTTTGACGAAATGTGTGTTTATTTCGCGACCTTTTGACGAAATTCGCAGTTGTTTTGCCACCTTTTGATGAAATTCGCAGTTATTTTCCGATCTTTTGATGAAATTTGTGACCTTTTGCCGAAATTTACGGGGTTTTGTGATCTTTTAACGACATTTACGGTTATTTTGCCCCTTTTGCGAAATGCATGGTCGTTTCGCGATCTTTTGACGAAATTTGCATTTCTTTCGCGATCTTTGGACAAAATTTGCGATGCTTTCGCGATCTTTGGACAAAATTTGCAATGCTTTCGCGATCTTTGGACAAAATTTTCGATGCTTTCGCGATCTTTGGACAAAATTTTCGATGCTTTCGCGATCTTTGGACAAAATTTTCGATGCTTTCGCGATCTTTGGACAAAATTTTCGATGCTTTCGCGATCTTTGGACAAAATTTTCGATGCTTTCGCGATCTTTGGACAAAATTTTCGATGCTTTCGCGATCTTTGGACAAAATTTTCGATGCTTTCGCGATCTTTGGACAAAATTTTCGATGCTTTCGCGATCTTTGGACAAAATTTTCGATGCTTTCGCGATCTTTGGACAAAATTTTCGATGCTTTCGCGATCTTTGGACAAAATTTTCGATGCTTTCGCGATCTTTGGACAAAATTTTCGATGCTTTCGCGATCTTTGGACAAAATTTTCGATGCTTTCGCGATCTTTGGACAAAATTTTCGATGCTTTCGCGATCTTTGGACAAAATTTTCGATGCTTTCGCGATCTTTGGACAAAATTTTCGATGCTTTCGCGATCTTTGGACAAAATTTTCGATGCTTTCGCGATCTTTGGACAAAGTGTGCGTTTATTTCGCGATCTTTGGACAAAGTGTGCGTTTATTTCGCGATCTTTGACGAAATTCGCGGTTCTTTTGCCATCTTTAGATGAAGATCGCAGTTATTTTCTGATCGTCTGATGAAATTTGTGGTTATTTCGTGATATTTTGAAGAAATTTGCTGTTTTTTTCGCATTTCTTTGACAAAATTTGCGGTTTTTCGCCATCTTTTGACGAAAATCTTGTTTATTTCGCAATCTTTTGACGAAATTGCGGTTTTTTTGCTATCTGTTCACAAAATTTGCGGTTGTTTCGCGATCTTTTGATGAAATTTGTGGTTGTTTCGTGAACTTCCGACGAAATTTGCGGTTTTTTTCGCATTCTTTTGACGAAATGCTGTTCTTTCGCAATTTTTTGACGAAATGTGGGATTATTTTGCGATCTTTTGACAAAGGCGATTCTTTTTTGATTATTGACGAAATGTGCATTTGTTTCTCGATCTTTTGACGAAACTTGCGGTTATTTCGCAATCTTTTGACGAAATTTGAGATTCTTTCCCGATCTTTTAACGAAATTCGCGTTTTTTTGACGAAATTTGCGGTTATTTTGCAATGTTGTGACGAAATTCACGTTTTTCCCATAATTCTTGGACAAAATTTACGTTATTTTTATCCGATTGATAACCAATTTTTTTTTTTTAATTTTCGGAACCGAATTCCTTAAATTTTCTGAAAATTCGGAACAGAATAACCCCTGATATATGATCAGCGGTAGAATTGATAAAAAAAGTCACTGGCCAAGGACCAGTAAACATCAGAGTTTACTGGTCCACAGACATCGTCACTGGCTCGCCTACACAAAATTTTATGAAGTACCTTTAACCCTTTGAGTGACACCCGTCCCCTCCTCCTCCTAGAAAATAAACCTAACTTCCTTTCAGTTACCCAAAATTTTCGGCATAATAAAATCTAAAATTATAATTTGCTAAAAATTAAACAGTACATAAACTATAAAATTATTAACTATGTATTTTATTTCTGATTATTTCAACTGACTGAGTTTTAATCCAATTTTTTATTTAATTTTTAAAATAAAATAAAATTCTGTGCTTTGTGTTTGGTTGCGGTTTTCTCAGGGACAGGAAAATTTATGTTTAACTGTCAGAGAGGGAAAAAAGTTACTGGTCCTACGGACCGCTAAATTTTTTTTAATTAGTGGTCCGATTGAAGTTTTAGTGGTCTCGGACCAGCGGACCACCAAGGATTTCGAACGCTGCATACGATACATATTACTCCGAGACCGATTTTGTGAAGGTCGTCATACAAATCTTTTTATTTGTAGTGAAATTTTTCTATCTAGGGGAATTACGAAAATTCGTTAAAATCGAAATCAGTTGTATATGTTTCTGCAAAATTTCCCCAGGCTGTTAAAATTTCCCCCGATCCTAGATCGCCGGATTGGACATATTCTGCACCCTGATTAATATATCCTACATTCCAGAACATAATATACACATTTGGCACGAAAATTGGTTGAATTTCACCAGTTTTCACACAGGTTTAAAAAGGGGCAAGATGCTGCTGGTGGAAAAAAAGGACACTTTTTAGATTCTAAAATACTTTTTGGGGGGTTTTGAGGTGCTTTTTTTTTTAGACACATAATATTTAAAAAATTCAGGGGACTTTTTTCAAGACAACAATGAGGAAGTTTTTACAAGGGTGCTAATTTTTTAGGTGAGGGGCAAGGAGGGTGCTATTTTGTAAATCAAAGGGCAGAGCACCCCGTGAAACTCTAGAGAAAACACTGATGCCACATATGTAAATGAAAGCTTAAAAATTAAGAATAAGAAATGCATAAAAATAAAAAACTATTATACTTTCACTTTACATCTCATATTTTATAATTCTAATAATGTAATAATTTCTAATGTAATACATTCTAATAATGTAATAATTTCTAATGTAATACATTCTAATAATGTAATAATTTCTAATTCTAGACATTTAAAATGTAAATATAACTATACATTTGTAAAATAAAATTATGCACGCCAAGAAAAAAAATTCAAGATAGATGCGGGATTATATGACATCTGTTGCAAGAATTAAAAGCAAAATAACATGTTTGAATGAATTTTTTATTTTTTGTAGAAATCTCGCAGCAGGTGCAGGGCTGCCAATTTATTGTCTTTTAGCGTATTTTGGGGGGTTTACGGGCGAAACATATGACATGGAAGATTAAGACAATTACTGTTAAGTAAAAAATGAATTTAAAAAAAAATAAAAAGAGCTATGGAGGAGAAGAGTAGACCTTTCAATTGGTGCGATTGCAGTTCACTCTCCTTCTTGGCGCGATTTTCAAAAATCGCCAAATTGGCGCGTTTTTGCGTCTTGTCTCCCGGAGCAAGAGCTCCAGGAGACACTACGCAAAATCGCGCATTTCAAGATGGCGTCAATAAAAACAAGCAAAAAATACACTTTTTAAAGGAATACATTTTTTCAAAAACAACAAAAAAAGCAGAATTTTAACTTACCCGGAGCGATGTTTTGCTCTTCTCAGGGGGGCTGCCGCCCCCCTGAACCCCCCGCTTTTTTAAAGCGAAGTGTGAGTGAATTATTGATCTTTTTGCCAGGGCGTGTACACTTTTATAATATCCAATATAAATTTTCGAAAGGTCGCATCACTCATCGAGTGGTCGTGCTTCCTCCTCCACATATATTCAAACAGATATGAATCAAAGTAGTCGGCTTTATGCGGGGTATTCCGCAGCCTGCGTTTGATTGCCGACCAGGTACCCTCTATGGAATTTGTGTGGGCGCCAGGCTCGGGATGCACGTAATGCAGACTGTGGTTGACCCGTTCATGCTCAAATCCTTCGTCTTTGAGACAATCGTAGGACTTCCAACAATCCGAAATAATCGTGGTCCCTGGCAACACCCAATCCTGAATAACGGGAAGCAAATACTCTTTTCCACGCTTCGGAACAACCCGAAAAAAACATTTATTCGTGCCTCTTTCAGCACCTCCAAACACCCATTCTCCTTTCACACGACTTCCTCTTCCGTACTTCATTTTTCTAAACTTGCTCTCATCAATCTCTACAATCACTCCAACGCCACCTATACGCTCACTTTCTTCCAGAATCACCGTCTGACACACTTCCCTACAGAAACTATACCAATCAGTCGCGGTATTAACCGCTACTTTCGCATCAGCCACACAAAATTTCTCCATACATTCACCAAACCACATACGCGTCACTCTCATTATCTTACATATCCCATCCAACTTGCTTAACGAAAACCACGTACCTTTCCTTACACTCCTAGTAATTTCGTGGGGATTAACTTTCCCTTGCACTCTGCAACGCCATTCAAAACCATCATTCAAATTATTATTCACAGTCAACTTCATGTCATTCCCACACCTTGGACATTCATATTTGGAGGCAATCAACCCCTCATTCATACACCAATCAATCACATATCTCTTCCCACAAACTTTCAAAAGGGCAAAGTATCCAGAAGAATACTTTACCTCATCATTCAAACATTCTTGAACATTCATTCTATAATCCACAGAAGCCATAGCGAAATTGATCGGTACCTGTCAAAATATACAAAAGTAGTGTTTCCCCTAGGCGTTTTCGTGAGGGCGCAGCGCCCTGCCCGTTTTTTTATAGCTGTAAATGCGCCCTGCCCGTTTTTATAAAACTGCAAACGCGCCCTGCCCATTTTGGGATTGCAAAATTTTGCCGTCGGCATATTTCAACTAACGAATTTTAACGGTCGCGAAAAAAATCCGGAAATTTGCAATCGGTCGTTGGATCTGAAATTCGTGAGTTGATCGCAGGAAAATATCGCAAAATTAGTCTATTGGTTGTGAAATTCGTCAATTGGTCGCAGAAAATATCGCAAAAAAAGTCTATCAATCGCGGGAAAATATTATGAAATTCATCAGCTGGTCCGAAAGAACAAACTGTTTCAGCTGGACGCGGAAAAAAATCGCGAATTTTGTTAGTCTAACGCACGAAAAACTAAAAAAAAATCTCAAATCGCTCACGGTCAAAAATCGCGAAATCTGTCGATCGTTCTCGGAAAGAAAATCACGTAATTCGTTTATGTTAGCATGAAAAAAAAAAAAAAAAAACCGCGAGTTCCGCCAGTAAGCCCCGGAAATTATGCAATCGATCGCAAGAATAAAACCCGCAAAATTCGCTAATATGTAGCAGGAAAATATTGCCAATTATGTTAATAGATCACAGGAAAACAACCACGAAATCCTCTTCTCCAGTAGGTCACGAGGGGAAACCTCGAAAATAGCCGATTGATCACGGGAAAACCCCGCAAAATTCGAATAAAAGTTGCTAGAAAATAACGCAAAAATAATCAATCAGTTGCAAGAAAAGAAATCGCGACATTCAAAAATCGCACTCAGGAAAAAATCGCGAAATTTGTTAATCACTCGCAGGGAAAATAATAGCGAAATTCGTACACGATAGAGTTTAAAAAAAAAAAAAAAAAAAACTATGGAAATTAGCCAATCGGTCCAAAGAATAAAACCTACAAAATTCGCTGATAGGTATCTGGAAAATATCGGCAATTATATTAATTAACCGCAGGAAAAAAATCACGAAATCCTTCAGTTATTCGCGGTAAGAAAGCCGCGAAAATCGTCGATCGATCGCGGGACACCCCCTCGAAATTCTTCAATGGATCACAAGAAAAACCTCAAAATGTCACAATAAGTTGCTGGAAAATACCACAAAATCATCAATCAATCGCAAGAAAAAAATTAATTCATCCATCGGTCAGCGAGAAAAAACGCAAATTTCGTCAAAAGATTGCATAAAAAGTATCACGAACTTTGTCAAGACTGCGCAAATATCGCTAATTTTGTTGATCGGCCGCGAAAAAATATCACCAATTTAATCAGTCGACTGCAAAAAATCGCCAACCAAGCGAAGCAAAAAACACTAATTTCATCAAAGGAACGCGGGGAAAAAACGTGAATTTCGACAAACGATCGTGGTAAACAATCGTGAATTTCACGAAATAGTCGGGGTGAAAAATCGTGATAAAACTATGAATTTTGCGAAACGATCGTGGAAAAAAATCGGGCATTTCGCGGAACGATCGTGAAAAAAGAATGATGCTTTTCGCGAAACGATCGTGGAAAAAATTCGTGAATTTCGCGAAACGATCGTGGAAAAAATTCGTGAATTTCGCGAAACGATCGTGGAAAAAAATTATGAATTTCGCAAAACCATTGTGGAAGAAAAATTCGTGAATTTCGTCAAATGGTCGCAGAAAATATAGTTGTAGGAATTCTGTAAAAACTCAATTTAAGAGGAATAAATTTACTGTATTGGACTGTAGATTGAAATAGATTCATTTTGCTAACATGGAAAATTAGCTGCGAATCGCGAAAAACGCATAAAAATTAAATTAAAAAATGTACGGTGCAGAATCATTTACCTAGACTGGTTGAAGATAGATATATTTTGGATAGCTGATTGGTCATTAAAAGCAGAATATATTGGATTTGTAGAATATATGTGGTTGTAGTATTGTTTCTGGTATCAAATCAATTATTACAAAAAAGGATTAAAAATCTGATCCAAACAAATTTAAAAAATGGAGTTTCTGAGAAAGTAGTCTATGAGAATACCTTGCAAACAAAAATTCCCCTGTTCCTTCTACGTAAAAATCTAAATTCCAATATATAACTAAATCAGGGGGGACCAACTAATTATGGGGTTTTTCTGTGGCCCTTAGACAAAATTCGCAGTTTTTCATCGATCTTTCGACGAAATTTGCTTTATTCTCGCTATCCTTTGACGAAATTCGTTTTTTTTCGCAATCCTTTAGCGAAATTCGCGTTTTATCCGCAATCTTTTAACGAAATTCGCGTTTTTCCACAATCCTTTAACGAAATTCGCGTTTTCCCGCAATCCTTTAACGAAATTCGCGTTTTCCCGTGATCCTTTGACGAAAATCACGGTTTTTTTCGCGATCCTTTGACAAAATTCACGTTTTATACGCGATTCTTTGACGAAATTGGCGTTTTTCCCACAATTTTTTTGACGAAATTCGCGTTTTTTCCGCGATCCTTTGACGAAATTGGCGTTTTTCCCACAATTTTTTGACGAAATTCGCGCTTTTCCCACAATTTTTTGATGAAATTTGCGTTTTATCCGCGATCTTTTGACGAAATTCACGTTTTATCCGCGATCTTTCGACGAAATTCGCGCTTTTGCGCGATCATCTGACGAAATTCGTGTTTTCCGTGATCATCTGACGAAATTCGCGGCAATCAAATAAACAGCAACAAAAACAACTTTCAAAAAACCTTTTCTTAAAAAAGTGCCCTTTTTGTTCAGCTGAAGTGCCCTTTCTTGAAGGAGCACCCTGCCCTTTTTTATTCTGGGGGAAACACTACAAAAGAAGAAAACAAATAATAAAACTCACTCGACAAGTTCAACGAAGCGAAAACGGCAAACGCAGTCAGCCAGAATAGAAGCGGGAATGACGCGCTTTCAAAAAAATTTAAACGTTCCATCGGCGCTCCTCTTTCGTCCAATAAAATATCGTTTAACAAATTAAAAGAGTCCAATCAGGAAACGGCTTACTGAGCAAGGATTTTACAACGGCGCACTCATTTAAGGTTTGCCATAAAAGGTTAGCCGGGGTTGCCACATTGGCGCAGTTATCGAAGGAGATTGGCGAAGGAGAGTATATTGCGATTTACCCTTCCACTGTGGAGAGTATTGAATCCGAAAAACAAGTTTTCTCCCCATCTTGCGTCTACCATATTTGACTTAGAACAATATCAGTCCAATCAGCAGTCTCAAATGCAAAGACGAGACTCTAAATATGGCAGATGCAGAAGGGATATAAACACCTTCAAGTGACATTTATGTCTATTACTCTCCATAGCTAACAGCCATTTAATTAGAAATCTTATTTTTAGAACATATGCCGTATTTGCCTGGAGTCCGTCATCTTGTTTCTTTGTTAGTCACTGCCGATTTTAAGTTTTATCATTTGGATTTAGGACCTATTTATTTTTGTTGTTGATGTTTAATCTTTAAATTTTCAAAAATCAAGCATAAAGCGATTATAATGCCCAACAAAGAAACAAAATTGTGGACTCTGGGCGAATACAACATAATGTTCTGTATCTTTTTACAATTTATGTGTAAAAATGGCTTAAGATTTTTATACTGAAATTGTACCAAACTCATTTAAATTCTCAAATATCTAATTATAACATGATTTGATTTTTTTTTTTCCCCAATAAATTTTACCAAAGAAAACAAATCATTTCATTAAATGTTTAGGAATTATTGTTTAAAGTTTGAAACTCCTAATGTTAAGTTCATTTGTATTTGTTGTAAAACAGACTGAAATATGGTTAGTTTAACTCAAAAACTATGTGGTAGAATAAGCAGAAATTTTGGATTTGCTTATTTGAAGCTTTTAGAAATTATTTCTGTTTTTTAAAAAAAAAAATCACAGGTGTTACATTTTATACTTTCGAAAAAACTTTTTAAAATTATCATTGACTACAGACAGTCTCCCATATTTTGCAACAACTAAAATGAAAAAATACACACAAAACTTTAATATCTTTCTTATTGATAGAAGTGTAACCTTTTGACTGGTCAAAAAATATTTTATTTTTAAGCCTAAGTGGAGCAAGATCACCAGATCACTGATCTGGTGTAGACCTTATTTGCTCAAACCCGATAAGTTCCCGGTAAGGTAAAAAAATATTCACAATTTTAGTTTTTTTAGCCACACAATCTTTTTATATAAAACTACAGCTGGATTTAATTTTAAAGAACTAAAAGTGTGTAGCAACTTAAAGTAAAGCTTCCAAAGAGTCCAACATAGAAAAAAGAAAAAAACATGAGATATTTTTAGGGCGGGGCCACATAGGCTAACCCTGAAATAAACATCACTCAATTTTATTAAAAACAGCATAATGAACACATTTGTAATTACACCACTTATTACTCTTAAAGAGATACAAGTAATAATTCATGAAATTTTTTGCATTTATATGAAATTGGAGGACAGCTTGGATAGACAAAATCAGCACAGTATACTTTGAATTTACAAAAATAGAAACATTTATTACAATTATGAAAAGATTTATATAAAAATATATATAGGGTAGATGCTCCAGTTGTGGCCACATTGGATAAGTTTGTCCAATATTTAAGCTGTGAATTGATGCAGACAAATAATATACATTTTTACACCTTAAGCAAACACCCTTTTATCACTTACAATATCATTTGTTTATTTTTTGATAAAATGTGACTTACAAAAAAAATAAATGTAAAACTGTAGTGTGTGCCCCAGGGTTGTAGTGGGTAGCTGCCCGGGTACCCGCCCAGCTGCCCGCCCGGGCTGGGCTTTTTATAAAAAGCCCAGGTAAAAAACCCGGGTTTTTTAAAATATATTTCTGGAAAAGAACAGATGATGTAATTGTTAACAGTTTATGGTTATTTTGTTTTATTTATTCACTTCTTTGAATCTTGGAAAATATATTTGTATTAATTTACTTGCACTTTTAGATTGGAAACAATTGGAAAACACACAATTGATAGCTTTGCAATTTAAAATTTGTTTGGGTACTTCTTAGTTATCCCGTTGACCAAATTACTGTCCCCAAATTGTAAGATTAAATGCCAATAATGGTTGCCATTAATTAATTAATTGTAAGATTAAATGCCAATAAAACCATTAATTCGACATTTTATTTGTATTTTTATTAATGTTTTACTAATTTATTTGATCTTTTGTTATTTAAAATAAAAATTATGTCAATGAGTTAAATTTGGCGAAAGTGGTCGACGGAATAACTAAGAAGTACCTTTGTTTGTTATTTAAATTAAAGTGATCATATCTATATATGTATTTTAAGAACACAGAAAAATGGTGAGATTATTATTAAGACTATGAAGTCTTTCCCATCTATTAGACTATGAAGTGTTCACAAAGATTGTATTTGAGATCGGGATTGCCACTTATTTCGGCAATCAAATTTCTTGTGCTTTACTGAGCAAAATATTAAATTTTCCCAGAGTAATTCCTCTGAGAATTTTCAAAATTTCAACGGATAAATTTTGCAAAGTACCAAAGTTTAGTAAAATTCCTTGTTTTTAATACTCATTTTTAAATTTCCTCAGATTTTCTAGTTTTCCCTATACAGTGGCAACTCTGAAGATTATTATTTGTGAGGAAGGTGGAATCATCATCCACATTTTGGCAATTTAATTTACCCGGGGAAAATTGCCCATTTAACCCGGGTTTTTTAATAAAACCCGCCCGGCAGGGTTGTAATTTTAACCGGTCAAAATTGATTTTGACCAGGACACTGGATAAAAGTGGTTTTAACCGTCCAAAAGTGGTCAGAAATGGTCAAAAGTGGTCAGAAATGGTCAAAACTGCTAAAAATGGTCTTAATTTTAATAATTTTTTCTTTCCAATTAAAAGTAACTTAATAAGTAATAAAAGTAACAGGCAGTTAAAAAAATAATACACTGATAAGTTAAGGAGGCTCATTAGTAAAATATGCTTATGCAATACAATAAGAAAGCTAGATCCATAATTGCCCTTTCATTGTTAATTGCGTATCAACAGGGAAAAAGTCATTCTTCCTTTCAGCTGTTGATACAAGGGTATCTAAAAAAAACTGCCCAGTATTGTTTAAAACTAGCAGCTGATACTAAAGAAGAGGTAGAAAACAAGTTTGTAAAGTAAGAAGTTTTGTAAGTGACAATGAAAACAAGATTAAACGCATGAGAGATGATTTTAAAAATGCATATACAGACGAACTGTTTATTTCTTATGGATGTGCTGCACATTATTTGAATCTTGTGGCACAAGATATTACAAACACAAACAAAGTTAGTTCAATAATGAAGATGTTATTGAAATGAAAAATTGCAGATGAGCATGAAGAATGATATTGATGCTAACATTGTTAAAATCATTAACAATGTAGGCATATACAAAGAAGTAAAATATTTACAAAATCAATTTATTTCCCTTGCTATAGATAAATTTGAAAAAGAAGATGCTACTATATCTGATGCATGTGACGAATGGTTAAGATTGCTAAAAGAGAAAGATCTTGAAACTTATTCTAAAATGATAGTCTCAATTTAATGAAAATGTTACCCCAGTTCATTTTCTGGCTTATTATGCTTAATCCTGCCGACATGGGTCATGGGTAAAAGTATTTATGAAGAGCAGCAAGAAATAGCAAGGCAATGGTTACACAATAATATTGATCCTACCTTTTTGCCTCTTGTGATTGCATTTCAAGCAGAACCCTTACCATATCCAAAATCCTGTTTTTCTGAAAGTGTAAAAGATACAATTGGGCCTGATATCTGGTGCGTAGCAATGAAGAAGGTTAAAGGAATTGATATAAAATTTGTTGAATTCACATTACAGCTAATGAATTGTTGTGCCAGATCGTCATCAATTGAAAGATTGTTTTCTAAATTTGGAATAATCCAAAATAAATTACGAAACCATCTAAGTTTAGAGACAATCGCAAAATTTGTTACTTGTAATCATTTTTTAAATTCAATACAAATTACCAGGGTTGCACGGTTTAAACCAAGTGGTTTTAACCATGGTTTAAACCACGGTTTAAACCAATTGGTTTTTTTGTCAAAAAAACCATTTGGTTTTTTTAGAAAAATCTAATGTAATATTTTCTCTTTTTTGTAATTTATTTGTTTTAAATTATTTATAGAAGTAATTTCTTCTTTTAACACTTCATCTCAGCAGTCAACATTAGACATAATGAGCCTAGGTCATGTTTCTATGCATGTAGAATGAAAATTAGCATGTGCTGATGAACATATCTGGTACCCTAAAGATTTTTCTTAAAACATGTGAAATTAGAAAAGAAAATAGATAAATAATATTCAATATTTAGCATAAAATATTTTCATTTAAAAAATGCAGATTATTTATAGCAGTTAATAACAAAATACAATGATCTTTAAGATTTTGGTTAAGTTGTAAAAGAAAATTTTCTGGATTGAGATTGGGGAAGATTATCCTTAAAGAATTTAAAAGAGTAACTTAAGATATCAAATTGAATAACACAGCTTGCAAAATCTGAGTGCTAGTTATAGCATTTCAATAATACCAAACAATCTTTTCTGTTAGTTGCTAAATCTAATGGCCAAAAATGTTGAATTGGACACTTGGAATTATCACTCAGAAAACAAAATAACCAGAAGTATTTGGATATTAAAAAAATAATAACAACCACAGAATAATATTATATTCATGAAACTGCATCAAATGTTTGATTGATTGATTATTATATTATTAATCAAAGGATTCTTCATACGATTTTCAAGGTATCAATGTTTACTGTGAACAAAAGACATAGCTGTTACTAATAATGTTTAAATTAGAAATGATTTCAATTTTCTACATAATTGACTGTAATTATTTAATTTAAATATTTTCAAAAGTTATATTACTTATATAATATCCAAAAATGTTTATTTTATCAACAGATATGCATCTGTATGCAATAGGAAATTATATTTAAAAAAAACCCGGTTTAAACCAAAAAAACCTGGTTTAAACCAAATAAACCGTTTTTTTTGGTTTTTTACAAAAAAACCTGGTTTTTTTCCAACCCTGCAAATTACATAAAAACATAAAAAAGCTTGTGTAAAAAAATAATTAAAACATTTGTGATGCATGAGTATCTTGGTGTTATGTTATTTATGTTATGACTTTTTAAATTTGGTATTTGCTGATGTTATGTTACTTATATTATGACATTTTTAACAAATGTTAACTTAGTTTTTAACATATGCTAGTAAAACATATTTGATTAGTAGTAAATAAATTGAATAGTCAATTTCAGTGGTCAAAATGGTCAAAATTGATTTTGACCAGGACGGTTAAAACCGGTTTAAACCACTGGTTAAAACCGCCATGGTTAAAACCGAGACAACCCTGCCGCCCGGGCTGGGTTTTTTCTAAAAAACCCGGGTTTTTTACAACCCTGGTGTGCCCACATGTATTAAGATTTTTGCTTAGCTGTCAAGTTTTCCAAATCTTTCAATATTAGGCTCTTATTGGGTTCTGTTTGTCCTGAAACAAATTACTATTAGGTTTTATGAGGTAAGCTTCCTCTCTAATGCAATTTCACATTTAAATTAATTATTTTAACAATTTAATGGGGGGTGGCCAAAACTGGTGCTTTAAATTTGCTATATGTACCAGTTGTGGCCATGGTAGTTGGAAGTGGCAAAAAAGGTAGAACATATGTTCCACTTTTGGCCACAGGATTCCTTATAGTGAGAATTTTAGCCATTAAATAAATTTTAAGAACATCAGGATAAAACAAAATCAATTTAGTTTTGTTTTATATAGTAATGGCTTCAATAATAAAAAAAAAAAAAGCAAGGCTAATAGCAGTTCTATCAGAGATTTTGTTTTCTCTGTCCAATAGATAATTTACTTTAGAAAGGACACTGTGCTAGTAACTAACGAATGATATATTGCTAAAGAAAATATAGTATATTGTGTTTAGTATTGATAAAACCAAAGGGGAGGGGCGATATGTCCTATATGATAAATAAATTAAAACAAATTTTGAAAGATTTTATAAATTATAAAGTTCAATAAAATTACAGCGTGATTTCTTGTATTTTTCCTAATGAAATGAAGTTCCATAATTTTTACGGATTTAGAAATACTAAATATTGGGAAAATCTTAACTAGAGATATCTAAATACAAGCAAGAATGTATTTCCCATTATTTAAAAAGAACAGCATTCATTTTACCAAGTTTAAAAAACACAGAATTCTGTGCTCTTAAAAAATGGCCTAGAGGGAACACTGCTCTAGGATAAGAAGTAAAATTAAGGCCGTTCAAAATGTATGTCAGCACTACAAGCTAGCAAAGTGTTGGAGCACCAGAAATATAACTCTTTGGTGACGATTCACGTGTTTTAATCAATCCAAAATCCATTGGATAATTATAAAACTGATTTAAATAGTTAATCTTGATGTCCTACAGGCACTGTTGTCCCTTTTATGAATCAAATTAAATATATTTTTTGTTTTTTTAATTGAAATTTTCAGTTAAAATCAACATAAGTACGTTTTACTTGACGTTTTTATCAATTCATAAAAAAAATTGCAAAATTCTTTTAATATATTAACAAATATATGTGTGGTAAAATGGATGTTGCATAAAAAGGCTTTATTTTTACTTATTATCAATTAAAATGTTTGTTAAACTAGGGTAGATGTGCCAGTAATGGACACCCTTAAGGAATTTCTTTAAAAAATATTTTTTTATTAATAGTTAAAATTATTATATTCCAGTTTTTTCAATATTATATTAATCTATCGACAATATTTAACCATTCTTATAGCCTCATTTCCCAATATGAATAGAAATTTAATTTTAAATAACAGAAATATATCAAAACACCCAAAAGCCCAGTAATGGACACCCTATGGCCCAGTAGTGGACACCCTCTGTTCCAGTAATGGACACCCCATAAAAAGTAATAAATATAATTGTTTTTATGACTATTTAGAACTAGAATTTAATGAATACATACTAATGAAACAAAATAGTTATTTTCAAATAAATTTAACATTTAGGATATCAGTAATTAATAAAGTATTTGTGATAATCATTTATTGTTTGTATCAATTATTGAAATTATCAGAAGATCATGTTTTAATTATTTTAGATGGATAGATTAAAATACTAAATATCAGGCAATTACAGCTATCAAATTATTGTAACAGTGGTGGATTTAAAGGGTAATTAAAAAAAAAGTTTTGGAATATCAATGTTTAGTTTTGTGCCACTATTTTTAAATGTTTAGTTTTGTGTCACTATTTTTAACAATCTTCCAGGCTCTACTTGATATATCATTTATAATAATTAATATTACAAATATGAAAGAAATGATATTGTGAGTTGAATATTTTAAATACTAAATAAAATAATTTCAAAATAAAACTGTAGTACTGATGTTTGAGGCCAATGATCTGCAGATTTACTATAGTTTCATGAATATTATCTGTAACTTTCATTAATAGTATTACATTTTTTTAAAAATAAGGAAACATTTGAGACAGAAAATAGATTTTTAATAGCTTCTGTAACTTAATTGTTTTTATTTAAACGGAGAGGGATTAAGCCCTATGAGCCCCTCTTTGACTGTGCTCTTAAACAATATTTTTTGCTTCCTGGCTGGTTTGATTGCCGGATTATAAAATATGCAAGGTATATGTACTACATAAAAAAATATAATAAATAAAATAAAATATTGAAATTTCATAAAATCTCATAAAATAACTTAAAAGCAGCTATTTATAAAAGTTTTGGTGTTATTACATTTTGGTAAGTATAATTTAAAAATTAAATTTGATTATTTAGGTTTGCAGTTAAACCTAAGTATTTTATGCACTATAAACATTACTAAAATTGTATTTTTAGCAATGTCTACATGGGGTGTCCATTACTGGAAAATGACTAATTAACCATCCCAGTAATGGACACCCCTCTTGAAATCTTAAAAATAAATGAAATTTTGTAAATGGCCATTGGTATATAAAATTCAAAGTTTTCTATTGCTACTCAAACAAAAACATTCAAATTTTGCAAGAAAATAAATAATATATAAATTGATTAAACGAAGCCAACTCTTAGCCTCTTCATTAAGATTTTCACAGAAAAACAGCGAAACTTTGAAACATTATTTTCTGCTTCCTGATTGGTTTGATTAAAAGTGTCAACAATAACCCAGTTTTATAAAACATACAAGGGGGAATTATAAAAAAAATAATTAAAGCTAAATATTTATTAGTTATTTTTTTATGAACCAAAAACATCAAGGGGTGTCCATTACTGGAAGGGTGTCCATTACTGGCACATCTACCCTACATGATATTGGAGTGGCCACAACTGGTGCATAGAGATGGCCAAAACTGGTGCAGGGGTGGTATAGGTGAAAATTGGGAAATTGAGTTAATAGCCAGTGGCCGGTAGACTCAGTTTCATTAGTGGCCACTTTTTAAAGTTAGTGGCCACTATAATGTTTCAAACTTTCTTGACATCTAGATAAACTATAATCGTTGTATATATACGCATTTTTCTATAAATCAGAGTTTTATACCAGCCAACTATTCATGATAAGAATAGGGAAGCAGTCGAAATTCAAGAAAATTACACTTTAAAACCACAAAATCTATTATCATATTGATTTATTTTAGAATATATTTTTAGATTATTTGTATATGTTCATAAACACTATTATCAATCAAATTACTATTACTTTCTTTATATAAAAAATAACTAAATCAAAATTCCAACAGTTAGGTGTATACAATAAAAAAATAATCAAATAAAATGTTATTTGTATTTTATTTAATAAGTAAATGTGTTATTAACATACTACACACATTAATTACATACAGCTGAAATCTAAGCTGGTGAGTATTTCGCAGGATTAAACAATATCTCTTCAAGAAAAATAATCTAACTGGTGAGCATGTGGCAGGAGTCAAAATATTGAAAATACTGCAATGTTCTTAAAACACGCTTGCATCCGGTGAAAAAAAAAAAAAAAAAAAAAAAAAAAGAAATTATTTGAAATGCATGTGGAATCAAAGCTAATGAACATATTTTGCAGAATAAAACTGTACTTCTTGAAAAAATAATCCAACTGAAGTGCAATTGCAAAAAGCCGAAATATTGAAAATACAGCTAAATCACTGCAATCTGCTTGCATCCGGTAGAAAAAAGAATTAACCAGTTTGCTAATTAGATTTAATCAAAGTAGAGACGCATGTTTCTATGAAAAAAGCTATATTTCACTTGGCGATCGATAACAGATTTTTTATCGCCACTTGGCGAGTGGCGACTAGGGTGGCGATCGATGGTCGATTTTTTAATCTCCACTTTTACAACTTTAATCGCCACGTGGCGAGTGGCGACCGCCAATTTTCACCTATAAGGGGTGGCCACAACTGGTACAAATTGATATAAATTATTTAGTGAGTTATTACTCACAATCTAAAATATTTTGTAGAAAATCAGTATAATTTACAGAAAGACAATTAAATTTGCTAAATAATGATATTATTATTTAATATGCTTCAATCGGTCAATAACTGTAAAATTTCTATTTCAAATTTTCTCTAAAGGTGGCCACAACTGGAGATCTACCCTATGCAAGAAATATAGAGCGGATTTATTTCCTTTCGGGATTCAGATTTAAATAAAATACGCTTAACATTAAAACCGGCATTCTTCCTGCAGATGAAGAAGGATTGAACACACTAAGCCTAGGCGTGACATGTCAGTAAGAAATTTAATGAATTCTCTTTTACCGAAAAAATCGTAACAGATTGTCAAAATTGATAAATTTAGCATTTTTTTTATTAGTAGATAAACTGTTTTTGAGAAACTTTGAGAGAAAATATGTAGCGATGCTTAAGTTTAGCCGAGAAAAGCGGGGGCGTAAAAAATATGGCTGCACAGGGACGCAATGCGTAATACGCCTAAATAGCCTCTGCCCATCTTCTCTTTCTTTCTCTCTCTCTCTCTCTTTATAGATATTCCTTTTAAACTTAAAACTTAATGCATACATAAAATGTACAGTATACTTACAATATCCGTGATAGGATTCGGGTGGAGATTGTATAAAATGGTAAGCTGCACACAATGATGTCTCCTCTACAGTGACTTTAAATTTCAGGGATGGTGAGACGTATGATTTGTTTTGTACTTTTTAAAATAGTTTAATATTTCTTTAACAGCAACGAACTAGAATCGGATCTGCTGTTTCATTAAATAAAAAGTAAATCAAAGACGCCAATACACGTTTGTCTTCCTCAGACAAAGACCAACGATGAAATGAGAAATGATAGCGTCTTTCTTGAGTTGAGTTGAGTTTGGGTTGATAACGAGCGAATGGTTGGCTGGTTGGAAATTCGGCAGGATAAGTAATGCATCTAGGCTGGGATTACGGTGCCTCACTTAAGATCAACTTAGAGACTTAAGGTGCGTTTTCACTGGTCTACCCAAGGTCTAACTTACCTAACTTTTTACCTAAGCACAAGATTTTATACTTCGGATGAAAAGTTACCCAACTCGGGGCACAGATCTCGGGGTTTCTCGACCTAGGTTGAACGAAATGTGTTTATTGGTTAAAAAAAAATCACATGCCTTGTTCGGTTTCGCGTCGAGACCTCGTTTGTTTATGTTTTGGAAGAAAAATGCCAATAAAAAAAAAAGAAAGAAAAGAAAGATTCAATGTAGTGTGCGTTTTTTTTTTTTGTTTTTTTTTTTTATTATTATTAATCCCTACAAAATGTATGGACAAAATAAAAACCTGTAATCACTGATTATGGATCAACTTAATTTTTCTTGAAAGTTTTAATATTTTTTAAAAAATTATTAATTTTTTAAAATTTATTAATGAGTTAGGTTAAGGATATGAAACGTGTCAACTGCTAAAATAAATGTTAAAAGGTTCTTTTTCAAAATAAATTTTCGCGTAGTTGCTAAAAAATGGAACTTGATTTGGGCCAAAACTAATGAAACTTGATTTGAATAAAAACTAAAATTTTATTTCAACAGCAATTATGATGATTTCTATTATTAATAGCTCTAGTTAGCAATTAAACAATTTCTGATAATGAAAATATTAAAATGGAGAAAAAAGGAAAAAAAAAAGAAAGTAGTCTGTTGTACTTTATATATGCTATTTCTTTTATTAGTATAGATGGTATCCCAGATGTATTAATTTTATTGTTTGGATTTTCAGCGAGCTAGTTAAAATGTTTAATTCTAATTAAATTAGATAGTAATTAATATTCCAGGTTGACTGGAAAAAGTAGTGAAATAATATTAACAGAACTGCAGAAAAAGCGGAACAGGTGATCCTAGCGGTGCCCTGCCACCAGGTACCAAGCCGCAGTTTAAACTGTGTGCAGTGGAGATATTTTATAAGATATTATTTTAAGGAACACAAATATTTTAAACTTTTTAAGAATACTAGTGTATAGTGCATGAATTTCCATTCAACACATATAAACGAATAAGGTCTTTCCTAAATCATGATAAATGTATTCTGAATACTATCTGGACAAATAAATGTGAAATATTACAGAAAGTTGAATTTTTATCGACCAGCTTTTAGGACCTATCCCCACCCCTTCCCCTCCAGCCATTTGTATGTGAATTTTTCTATTATCACATTTACAAGATCAAAGCTATTCACTTGATTCTCTTTGACTATTTTTTGATAAATTAGCCTAATAATTACGAAATATTATTACATGCACGCAGACACTAGTGTTTATGGTTGCAGTGTTGCATTTGAAAATATGTATTTATTTAGAAAATGATATTTTATTTTCTATATTTTTTCCAGCTTCTTAATTTCATATTTTTAACTCATTTAGATATCACTTCATTAGATGTAATAAGAATCTCATTTAGAATAGAAATTAAAAGGTGGGATTCTTTTTTTTTTTTTTTTTTTTTTTTTTTTTTTTTTTTTTTTATGATAGATTTCTAGATTAAATAGGCAGAGTAATGAATGTTTGTAATCTAACAAAACAGCTCAAATTAATTATTAATAATTTCATATAATTTTACATTATCTAATAAATAAAATAGCTGTCTGTTGTTTGTGAATCAGTGGAGAAAAAAAAGTTCCCATTTGTACCACCCTACCCATTCCATCTATTTTTTATCTCTTTTTTGGTGTCATTCTTTAATTTAAGTAAATTAAACGTTTCTCAAGATGCTGTGTAAGATATAGAAATAAAAAGAAAGTTTAAAGTACATATTACCAAAAATAGAAGAATATATGTAATCTCATACATACACACATATATATATATATATATATTATATATACATTTTTTGACTGGTTTGTTTATATTTATACATTATATCGCCTTCCTTACATGTTGAGTTGTTTGCTTTCATAAATACTCATGATCACGAAGAATTTATTTACCTTAAAAATAGTCATCATTACTGCAAGGGCTGATAAAAATATTTTTGGTGTGGGGTTATTTTAAAAAAGGAAAGGTTTTTTTTTTTTTTTTTTTTTTTTTTTTTTTTTTTTTTTTTTACCAGCGTATTTCAACCCTTTAGTAATTTATTTTGATTTAGCTGTCAATTAAGAAGCAAAAATTATAAGTGATCTCTAAAAAAAGTCACAATTTCAGGAGGTAACATTGAAAAGTTATTCATTTTAGGATTTATTATTACTATTATTATTTTCGTATAAAATAGTAACTAATATATAATTTATGTATAATATTATGTATAATTTTGAAATTAAAATACAGTTGAAAAATAAATGCAATAAAAATAAATATTTCAAATTTCACAAAAATTGGGAAACATACGTAGAAGCTTACAAACAATCATAAAAAAAAATCAATAAATAATAAAACTCAAATTGTTCAAATTTTAAGTTAAAATATCTAATTTATAGATCTGATTTATATTTATCTCAGTTTGTACATAAACAATAATATATCTTTTACACAATAGACCCAAAATTTAATTTAAAAACATCCTATAAGTACTGATCAAAAATCTACAGAGAATCTATGGATATTCTAAGATAATCTATGTATTTCTTTACTTAAACAAAAATGCAAATTAGCCTGAGTCTCACATTTTAATTAGAACTTATGCAAGTACGACGTTTATTTCGGTCCTGTTAAAATACATTTGTGAATTTTTTAACATCAAAATTGCAAAAAATAAATGACCTTAAACGCGACAGTTGTTACTTTAGAAGCAATTATTCCGCTGTTTAAGTAATATTGGCTATTTTTAAGGCAAATAAATTTTTCGCGACCACGCGTATTTATGTAAACAAACAATTCAACATGTATAGACCAATTCGTTAGGTGGCAATGAGTCACGTGATGTCCATATTTTTCCATGTTTTTGACGTCATCACCGCTAATGGAGCGGGAGATTTGGTGATTTTCTTGGCGATTTTCTGGCAACCTCGTATACTTTTGTTGACATACTAAAATTGTAAACAAGAAGCTATTAACCATGATAATAACTTATAAAAAACATCATGTAAGATAATATATTTAAGAATATTAATAAAAGCAGTGTTACAAATTATCACCTAAATAATTATTAAATATACAGTGGATAAAAAGGTTCCATTAGCAGCTATAATCATATAATAAAAAAATGACTTTTCACTCAAGATTATTTATTATAAAGTAAATGAAAATTTGTAGTTACAAAAAATATAACGATTGATTGACATATTGCAAACGGAAACTTCCATATTTATTAAATGTTTCAATCGTAACGCCTATTGTATATATGTATTATATATATATATATATAACCGTATTTTAAAATACTAGGCTGTAATGTCAAACCAGGATGCATTTTTTTTATTAATAATAATAAAAGCATGACACACAGAAATTGTATTGTATTTAAATTTCTTGTTATTTCTTTATTTTACTGTATTAGAATTTATCAAATTACAAAACTAATTAAATACTAATGTAAAATCAATACTTAAAATAAATGATATAATTCAAGAAATTGAGCATACATTAATATTCATTAGCAATATTCACAAGTCATAAAATGTCAGCTTTTTAGCTTTTCCTTTACAGCATTTATCACTGCTCTAAAAAATTAAGCATTCTTTTAATATATTAATTAACATTGACAAATTGAATGTGTGCTGTAGATGTTTCTTAAAATAAATCTGATGGCACATTTGAAACTCTGAAAAATGTTTTCAAAGTTTTTACAGATTATGTTTGTTGTGTTTTCACAGATTTATTTTACTTTAAAGTTTATTATTAATTGTTAAGTTAATAGAAAACTAATGTACTAAAACTCGTTAAGACAAAATCGCTAGAGACGAAGGGAAATTTTCATTTTAGATAGATTTCACTCAGCAAATATAATTATATGGTATTTCTTTCACCAGAGCCATGAAATTTTTGTATATAATGAAAAGACTGTCTTTACCAAAATCCTGCACTAATGAATGGTCTCCTAATACACAATAAAAACACTGGAGAGTAAGATTTTTTTTTTTTTTTTTTTTTTTTTTAAGTACCGGACTCTATAAACTCGGCCCCTAAAATAGAGGCCGCACCCGACTCGACCAGATAAAATGAATCCAAACTTTGAAATCGGCCGGGTCAGCAGAATTAGTACAGTTTTTTTGCTGAGCCAGGTTGGGAGATAAACAAAATAAACGGTCCTGACCAATATAACAAATTAAGTGGGACGACTTCCGCAACATAAATATTGGGCCATTTTGCTCACGCAAAAACACCGGCTCGTTAATGTAAATCCTAAGAAAGATATTTTTTTTTAAATATGTCATTCGCATTCCATTATTTTTAAATGATCTTTTTTGCATTGGATAGCTGAGGTCGGTCTCTACAAAGAGTCATTTTTACTTTTTTGATTGTGTTTATAGGTTTTTTTTTTTTTTTTTACTAGAATACTTTCCCTTATGAAACTGATTCTGAAAATCAAAGTATACTACGAAAAAACATCTGTAAACAAAATCGAAAAAGGGTCGAGATTGACCTCAGCTATTTGACGCAAAAAAAATAAATCATTTAAGCATATTGAAATGCGAACCATGTATTTAAAAAAAATTCTTCCATAGGATTAACATTAGCGAACGGCCGTTTACCCTTGAGGGAAGTAGCTGATCCATAGGGGAAAAAAATCGGCCCGGCCCGTACAAAAAATAAATTAATTAATTAATGGCCCAGCATAAAAGTTAAAAGTTTGGCCTGGCCCGGAAAACATTTAAAATCTCAGCTTGATTCGACTGAATTTCTTCAAAACATTGATTTTTACGCTGATATGGTTAAAAATTGTTTCGTAGGCAGAGTTCTCAACAAAAATACTTATTTTATCTTTTTTTTAAATGTTTATAATCTTTATTTTTAAAGAAGCGCCTAATAAAATCACTCAAGTACTCATTTATAACTAATAAACAAACGTAATTTTGTCAAAAAAAAAATGGCCATAATTTTTCTTGCAAAAAAAAATTATGACCATTTTTTTCCCCCCATTCGAACCAGAAAATCAGAGTTCTAACTTTTTACGATTGCTCTTTCATCTTCACCTAACAATTCATTTATAATGGCTGTTTCATAATAATGGAAGCCATCAGTCCATCAGAAGAAAATAACTCGGTGGAAGCAGAAACTCGGATAGGCAGGACTCGGTAAATTGGGACTGTACTGAATATGTCATTTTAAAAATGATCTTTAGAATATTTTTGTTGTTGATGTTCAGAGGGACCACCCCCTTGGATCTGCCACTGTAGATTATGTAGTTCAGTGTTACATATTTTAAATTTTAAAATGAGTCGTGTATTATAAAATTAATAAAATTCTCTTTGTAAATAAACTTTGTGGAAGAGGGGGGGGGGGGGATACACCAAAATCCATGTTTGAGCCGGGTGCAAAAAAGGCTAGTTTCGGCCCTGCAGTTATCAATAGGTGAACTGCTAAAAAAAAAAGAAAGAAAGAAAAAAGGAGTGTTTCTAGTTATCCTAAAGTGTTTTCGGCAGTGTGAGATCTGCACGGGCCGGCTTTTAGGCACGGGTCATACTCTTTTCTGAAGGTTCTGTCCGGGCCGGGTTAAGGCATTACTTTTTTCCTGAAAGATCGGGCCGGGCCGGACCTAACTTATTTTTTCTGTACAGAGCCCGGACTGGTTTCATTCCTAGTCTTCATGATCCAAAATTTTCAGTCCTAGTTTTGACAAAGCCCGTATGAAAATCATTGTCTCGGCCTGGTCCGTTCAAAGGTCAGTAAAATTAGGCCTGGACCAAAAATGTTTGCAAAAAATGCATACATTCTTAAATCGCCATTATTCTACAATTAAACATTAAAATTTATATTCTTTTTAAAGAGTAGTAGATTTCATACGCTTATTAAAATATAGCTAAGTTAAAATATAGTAAAACGAGTGAAAAGAACCTGCCTATGACGGAATCCTGTTTTAAACTGAACAACGTGTTGAGGATCTTGTCTATAACGCTTTTTTTTTTCTTTTTTATACAATTCCGTCTTAGCTTAGCAGATTTTACTGTATAACATTTTTCAGATTTTTAACACTTCAATGCATAGAATATGGATTAACAAAAGTAATGATAACTGAAACATTTACATACAAGAAATAGAGACTCATTAAAAAAATAAATATCACAGCCTGCGGCACTTCATCAATGTTTTGTAGAAATTCAGTCGGGTTGGGCCGAGATTTTAACTTTTCCAAGCCAGACTTAGGCCGAACTTTCAACTGTTATATCGTGCCAGGCCGAACTTTTAAATTTTTTACTGGGTTGGGCCAATATTTCTTTTGTACGGGCCGGACCGAACTTTTAATTTTTGTATCGGGCTGGTCCGTGCCGATTTTTTTCTGCGAGTCGGGCAGTCCCGGGTCGAATTTTTTTCTACGAGTCGGGCAGTCCCGACCTAGAAATTTCAGGCCGGGCCCGGAAATTTCGGTCCGTGCAGACCTCTAAGTGTCTCTATACGATATTTCAAGACCTCTAAAATCTGGAAAAGCCGCGGCCGAAACGATTCCGGAATTGAGATTGTACAAATATCAGTTCCTTGGGTGCGGCGCTTACGTCGATAAACTTTTTTTTAAACAGATTTTCATTGGTGTGGCGCTTACGGTGGGTATTCCCAAAAATACTGTATATATCATTTTCTTTTTTCTGGGCACTGTTTTAATTCCATATTCAGTAGAACAGGAAAATAAAAATGGGAAATATAATAATTAATTTAATATGCTATCTCAAAAAATGCATTTTTCAAATTCTTTTATTAAAAAATTGATTGTTATTTACTTTTATATTTAAATTTTTTATATATTTCTTTTAAAAAATCATTTTTGGACCCAGAATTTGTAAATTTGTTTACATTCATTAAGCAATGCGAATTATAGAAAATTGTGGATTATAGATCCTTGACTGTATTTTATTACTATAATAATAGTTCTTTGAGAAAAACTGTATTTTTTGTTAGTTAGGCACAGTTGATAAATTGACAAATAGTGTTCTCATCACAATCATTTGTACTGCATTCATTTCATTTAAAATATAAATCTTTCACTTATTTTATTCAAAAATAAACGACCAAGTGTGTGTACTACTCGCGCTCAGAGGATTCTGTACAATAAATCTATGAATTATTAACTCTATTATTTAAAAAAATCATTACTAAAAGAAAAATAAAGCTTTGTAAAAAACTATACAACATAGGGTTTGGTATAGCTGTATATATACTAGAAAAGTATGAATGGGTATACTGTAAATGTTCAAAGAGATGTGAAGCCTAAATTCTATCAAATGTTTCTATTTTTTATAACAGTTATTTAAATAAAATAAAATTTGCTTTTTCTTTTTGTGTGCAAAAATTACCTTAAACAGGTGTCCAGGAGGGCAGAGACGATTTTTCTTTTTGATTTAAGTGTTCAACAATTACTTTAAAAGGGGGTTCTTTTAACTTTTGTATGTTTGCAGCGATATAAAAATATGATTTTACATTTAAATAACTTTATATCAATTAACATCTAAAAGAGATAGTTGCTATTTAAAAGGTATGACTATTTTGATGTAAAGAAAAAAAATAAATAACAAAAAAATATATTGTTTGGATAAATAAATAACAATTTCAAAAAACAATACCCTTTTCCCCAGAAATATCTTATGACAACCAAGTGTCAGACTTCTCCCCCAACCTAAAATGATTATATATGCACAGCCCTTATATCATGCAAATCAGCCAAAAAATGTCGATTTGTATAAACACTGCAGCAGCAAAAGGAGGTTGCATTTCAAAATTAAAATTTCTCCCAGAGTATTTAAAAAACTGATAAGATGTATTAAAAATAACTTATGTTACGATAAAAATATGTAAAAACCAATGTAAAGAAAAGCATACGTAGCACAAAACGTTTATAATTTGTTTCAAGGCTTTATAAAAGGAATCTTTATTTCAACACAAATTTAATGAAAGAAAATGTTAACAGCAATATGGCTAATGTGAGGAATAATTATTAATTATCAGTGTGTTATTAATGTGGGTACTACTTGATTACCCCGTCGACCAATTTCATCAAATTATACAAATTTACATAATTTTATTTTAAATAACGAAAGAAAAAATAAATTAGTAAAACATTAATAAAAAACAAAAAAAAAAGTAGAATTAAAAATCACTTGATGACATAACAAACACTTGTATCATGTTTAATGTCCAGTGAATATGACATTTACGATCATCCATTATTGGCATTTAATCTTATAGTTTGATGACAATTTTTTGGTGGACGGGATAATCAAATGGTACATTAATGTGTACGGGGTTGTACATGTATAACGTTAGCAATATTTAGGTAATTTTAGCCCCTTCCCCCTCACTTACAGTATCATATGTTATCATTCCTCACCCCCCCCCCCCCCCCCTCCATAATGATATCATTATCAATGTTTAAAAATCCTTTTTCTTTTTATATGTTACTACTACTGTTCTTTCCCACTCTCTTTTTTAGGTGCGTTCGTAATTATATAAATACGTAGCACCTATAGTCGTCGTTCAGTCCGTCTGTCTGTCCGTCCGTCCACATATAATAGAGCAAAAACTACCCAACCGAATGGTCTGAAATTTTAAATATATGATTGCTGCAAAATTTTGTCGAGCCATTTCAAATTTTATGAAAATCGGATGTATAGTTAAATTACGGGGACAGTCAAAAGTTTTTCTTTACATTACGGCCAATGGGAAAAATTATTGCACGTGCATTTTAATGATGTTAAAGCTTTCCGAATGGTCTCAAATTTTAAACATATAATTATTGCGACATTTTGTCGAGCCATTTAAAATTTTATGAAAATCGGATGTATAGTTTAATTACAGGGACAGTCAAAGGTTTTTCTTTACATTAAAGCCAATGGGAAAAATTATTGCAAGTGCATTTTAATGATGTTACAGCTTTCCGAATGGGCTGAAATTTTAAATATATAATTGCTGCAAAATTTTGTCGAGCCATTTCAAATTTCATGAAAATCGGATGTATAGCTTAATTACAGGGACAGTCAAAAGTTTTCCATTACATTAAGGGGAAAGGGAAAAAATTATTGCAAGTGCATTTTAATGATGTTACAGACTATGCGCTTATGAATTGCAAATAAATACACATTCAGTACAATATGGGGTGCAAAAAATAATTATTAAACTAGTTATAGTACGAACGCACCTCATTTGCCACGTTTGACGAGCAATTTCAAACTTGTTTTTTTTCCTCTTTGAAGATTACAGCGGCTTTTCTATGAAGCCTTTAAACACATTAATGCTAAACTTATTTTGTTTGTTTCGGCTTTTAGTCCAGTGGTTAGGGAGTTGAATTCTGAATTAGGGGAAGGCTGGGAATTATTTTAATCCCTTCAGTTTAGGTCTAGAATGAATGTGCTATGTTTTCCCCCTCGTACTAGGTGAGCGTTAGGAAATATGTATAGATTTACAGTCAAAAAACACATTTCTTTACATACCATAACAGTTCCTCCAAACAACTAACTCTGTCAAAAACATTGTCAATACAAATGTTGTAGAGCTTAAAATTCTAGGTAAAATGAGTAACTACACTTAATATTTTTGTTGAACATTAGGTCACAATTCCAGTTTAAAGTTTTAGACCTGTGGTCAGGGGGTTGAACTCAGAATTAAATAGGAGAAAACTGGAAATTGTTTTAATCCCTTCAGTTTAGGTCTAAAATGAACCTACTATGTTTTCTTCCTCGTACTGAGGTGAATGTTAGAAAATATGCACATATTTATTTTCGAAATAGCCCACATTGGTTTTTATTTGTCAGATATTGTATCATGCAAGGAGTAACAATTCTCCAAAACCCCTTCCAAATAAGTATATTGGCTGCACCACTGGTATAAGGAATATACACACAAATAATAATTATGAAAAATTAGGCATAGATTATGAAATTCTCACCAACAATAGCTAATAAGAACTTTATTTTTTTTCATACAATGAAAGGAAATATATTAATGAGCCATTTAAAAAAACATAACGGAGTAAAAATCTATTTTCAGCACTTGTTGGTCCCATAACACTTTTTGATGCATTATATTTATTGAATTTTGCATTTAAATAGCACACAATGGACCTCATTAACATTAAATAATTACATGGCGATCCCAGTATATTTATGAGAGTTAGAAAGTGGGAAAATAGACAAACCAAAACTATTCAACTTACTAAATAAACACTTTTCAACCATGTTGAAAGTGTTAAAAATGAGAATATTTTCTCATTGTTTTATATCTTAGCCATTTTGTTATTAAAAATAAATAGATAATTAAAACTGTTAAATGAAAACAACAAATTTTTAATAAATTTCTTTTATTTGACAGTACAAGTTACAGAAACAAAATAAAACTTCTTTATATTATAAATATTATTACATAACAAAATTTATTATTGAATATAATGATTACTACATATAATAAATAAAATAACATTGACACAATGCTTTGCAGTATAGGTGAAAACTGGGAAATTGAGTTAGTAGCCAGTGGCCGGTAGATTCAGTTTCATTAGTGGCCACTATAATGTTTCAAACTTTCTTGACATCTACATAAATTATAATCGATGTATATATACATATTTTTCTACAAGTCAGAGTGTTATACCAGCCAACTATCCATGATAAGAATAGGGAAGCAGTCAAAATTCAAGAAAATTACTTTAAAACCACAAAATCTGTTACATTAATTTTTTTAGAATATATCTTTAGATTATTTGTATATGTTCATAAACACTATTATCAATTTAAATTACTATTACTTTCTTTATGTAAAAAATAACTAAATCAAAATTACAACAGTTAGGTGTATACAATTTAAAAAATATCAAATAAAGCACAATTAAATGTTATTTGGATTTTATTTAATAAGTAAATGTGTTATTAATATACTACACACATTTCATACAGTTGAAATCTAAGCTGATGAGTGTATTCTGCTGGATTTAAACAGTATCTCATGAAGAAAAATAATCTAACTGGTGAGCATGTGGCAGGAGTCGAAATATTGAAAATACTGCAATGTCCTTAAAATCCACTTGCACCCGGTGAAAAAAAAAAGGAATAAAATATTTGAAATGCATGTGGAGTCAAAGCTGATGAATATATTTTGCAGAATAAAACTGTATTTCTTGAAAAAATAATCCAACTGAAGAGCAATGGCGAAAAGCGAAAATATTGAAAATACAGCTAAATCGTTGTAATCTGCTTGCGTCTGGTAACAAAAAGAATCAACCACTTTGCTAATTAGATGTAACCAAAGTAGAAATGCATATTTTTATGAAAAAGCTATATTTCACATGGCAATCGATAACAGATTTTTTATCGCCACTTGGAAAGTGGCGATTGATGGCCGATTTTTTAATCGCCACTTTTACAACTTTAATCGCCATGTGGCGACCGCCAATTTTCACCTATACTTTGCAGAAAATTTATTGATCTGCAGAAACAGATATTTACATTTTAATTTAAAAGAAAGATAAAGCATTTGTAAAAATTGAGTAAAAATAGACGGTACTTTTCTGTTATATGGACACCATTGTTGCCAAGCATAATAGTTGACACAAAATGAAAATCGCGTAAATTGAAACATTTGAAAAATAAAAGAAAAAACAGTGTCAATAGTAAAGTGAGCTTTTTTAAAAATATAACATTTGAAAATTACAGACTTTTAAGAACTATTTTATTAAATCACCAATATATACTTAAAATAAATGAACAAATAACTGTTATACAATAAAGTAATAAAATAAAACTAATATTAAACTACTGGTATAAAATTAAAAATATTTTTTAGCATTGCAGTAAACATTTCATTGATCAAAGATCAGGATAGAAATAATTGGGACATTAAGTACCAAATAGACTGTATAACTAGCGAAATTGTTAACTATTAAGACAGGTTTTATTTTATAAAGAAGTGGGATAATCAATTAATAATTTTCAGTTCGTATAATAATTAAAAAGTAATAAATAGTACATCAAAATTAAAAAGCATGTTTCTTGACATACTTAAACAAAAAAAAAAAAAAAAAAAAAAAAGAGGAAAAAGAAAATTTCAGTTGATCAATTGAAATAAACAATAATTGGTAAATAATATTTAGTGAGACAAATAAGCCTCATTCAAACTGCTAAGAATATCAGCAGATTTGAAGACATCAGAAATGCACGTGATTTACACTCCTGTTCTATTAAAAAGAAAACATTTATGGTTTACACATCAAAATTTCTAAAAACATTACAATAATACATTTAGAATACTGTATTTACTACTCATAAGTAAGAGAAACTTACTGTGTGGGCAGAATATAGGCAAGACAAAATAGCTTTTGGACTATTAGTGTTAAATATTTATATAATTAGAAACACATCTAAAACAGAGCTTAAAATTATTCAGTATCTGTATTTACTCAAGTAAGATGGAGTGATGAAATCAGAAAAGTAGCCGGTGTAAATTGGATGACTAAGGCACTACACAGGAAAGAGGAAACATTGGAAAAATCTGGGGGAGACCTACATCCAGCAGTGGATTGAAAATGGTTGCTGTTGATGATGATATCTCATTATGTCACATGCCAAGAGATAACAAAAAAGTATGATATATTTGAAAGTGTAATATAACCTGAAGACATTTTTTAAAAAATAAGAAGAAAGATAGAAGTAAATGTCTTACAATTGCCCCCAGAACATTGTTTAAATGCATATTACAACTTTTTAAAGCAAAATTAAGAACAGACTCATTTATTGTAATCAGAAAATTATTATAAAGTACAAATAAACAGTAAAAATTACAAACAAGTACAAATAAAAAATAAAAATTATTTAAAAGTATTAACAGGTACAACTTACTTTTTTTTCAGGCAGGGGGGAGATCATGAATAAAAAGAGGGCTACATCTGAATAAACAATGTAATGCAAATAAGAAAAATGATAAGTGAGGCTAGTTTTCATGTTAAAATGGCTATGAGTCGCCTCACAATAAGAGCCTATGATAGTAGTAACGGGAGAACACAAACTAAATGTTAAACTAATGGCAGTGTTCTTTTCAAAATTCTTATCTGCATTTCGATACTTTGAATTTTTTTTTAGGCCTAGGTTACCTGAGGCTAATATCTAATCAAATATTTTTACTTTTTTTTTATGTGCAGTTTTTTTTCTCTGAGGGCACTTTTAATTTTGGAACAGGATCTGAAACTGAAATTTTCCTCTGAAAAACTGTACCTGAAATAAAGAGTAAAAAGATACCAAATTAGACATTGACCTCAAATATCTCATGCAAAACAAAAATCATTTTAAAATATTGAAATGTAAACAAGAAATTTATAAAGAAAGTTGCCATTGGTTTAATATTAGTTTGCGAGCATCGTTGCATAATTCGCATTGCATCCATTTAATTTTAAATATAAGTCATTCACTCATTTCATTTAAAATACATGTTGCATACATTTCAAATATATATGCCTTTCACCCATTTCAATTAAAATACAGAGAAAAATAAATACCATAAAATTATCATCAAAATATTGTTTCTAATTTAGTAAAAAAAAGCTGTTATTGGCAAGATTTGTGTATGACTAACATAAAAGTACCAAAAATACTCTAAAGTTGTTAATAAGCATTAAATAGTTTAGCCAGCATGAGTATAATAGTCATTGTAGAATAATTTAAATTGAAAAAATATGAGAATATGCTTTCCACAAATAGAAGGCTTGAATAAAATGCAATTATTTATAAAGGTTTTTTTTTTTTTTTTAAGGAGTAGGAAGAGATAATACAGCTGATGTGCAATATGTGTTACAAATAAGAATCATTATTTTCTATGCTGAACTTAGCTTATAAACTGTATACTAATTACAACTTAAGAAAATAACCAAATTATATGAATGATATCTGTGGCAACTATGGTCACTTAAATTTTTCCACACACTTTTGAACTAAATTCTGATTCAATAGCTATTAGCATTAACATCTCAAAATTAATCTTCTGAGCTAAAAAAAACATCATGTGATATACTTAAAATTTCTTAGTTAATTCACATATTTAAAATAAAGTATGAAGTTACCCTTTACTTGCAAAATATATTATAGGGAAAATATAAATTCAGTAAGCTAAATCTAAAAGCATGGCTTCCAATTTCATTGAATTTTTCTGTAACGAATTTTAAAGAATTCAGTGATGCAAAAATTTAGAAGACTCTTTTCAAACTATAGCCTTTTATGGCATTGGATATCATTGGTGCACCCACGAGAGAGCTGAAACCCCTCCCAGACTAGACATTTAATTTTCTTTTAATTATGGAAGAGTTATTTTTTAATAGGTCCTTAAAAAATCAGAATTTTTGAAAAGATATTCATTTTGACACATATTTTTTTTTCTCTTTTATTTATTATGAAATCAAAATATTAGCATGTTTAAAATTTACTTAAAAATTTAAGGTACTTCTTAATTATCCTGTCGACCAATTTCACCAAATTATATAAATCGCCAAACCACTCGCCAAAATTATACACATTGACATAATTTTTATTTTAAATGATGAAAGAACAAATAAATTAGTAAAACATTAATAAAAATACAAATAAAGCATCGAATTAATGGTTTTAATGGCCATTATTGGCATTTAATCTTACAATTTGGTGACAGCAATTTGGTCGACGGGATAACTAAGAAGTACCAAATTTAATACCCCATGTAACTTATTGCTATCTTTAACCTTCATAATATTTTGATAATTAATAATAAAACTTTAAATTGTTTGATTGCAAACACAATGTAAAACTATTCAGATGCAGAAACACACCAAAAAATCACAAAAACTAAGATATATTTTAGTACAGTTATTTCATTATGTAATATGTTAAAAGCATTCAGAATTAGCCCCACCAAAACTTTCTAGAGCTTTATCCGACTCTGCTCAAGTCAGCAGAAAAAATTTAAGTCAGGACCTCATCCGGCACGGCTCATCAAATCAAATGAAAGAAAGAGCTCGGCAGCAGGCCAGGCCAAATCTGGGCATATATAGGACTCTAAAATATTCGTAGCCCCCTCCAAAGCATAATCCTGGATGCGCCACTGCTGGATATGTATATTAATTCTAATTTCCGGAGACATTGAAAAGTAAATTACAAACATTGACTGAACAAAACAAACAATGTCACTAAATTTTATTTTCGAGCTCAGAGATCTTTAAAAATGAATTACTATATTGATATTGATGCATTTTAACAGAATTCTAAAATACACATATGCGTCTGATAATTTCAATAACTTATGCTAATTAAATAAAAAATTCATCTCACTTTAAAAAATTGTAAATAAACAACCTAAATTATAACCTTGATAATAATGGCAATACATTTTTTAGATTATTTCAACATTAGTAAATATTAAATCGAATACATTATTAGGTACATATGCAGCTTAATAATTATTAAGCAAATGAAGTTATAATGTTAATAATATAGATAATACATTTTAGATTATTTCATATTAAATAGACTAATATATGCAGCTTAATAATTATTAAGCAAATGAAATTATAACCTTGATATACTCATAATACATTTCAATATTAGTAACATTAAATGATTATATATATATGCAGTCTGATAATTACTAAGCTGATATTAAATTATAATTTATAATTATCCAGGGACACCATTTCAAAAGTTTCATTGAAATGGGGAGAGTTATAATTTAATATTATAGTATACAACTAAGAAGCAATCTACATAATTATATTCAAATATATATTTTTTTAACTAGCCAAAGCAGTCATTAGATGATAAAAGTACCCGATTTTCAGAATATTGTTATATCAAGGGTTTATGAAATAATTTTATGAACCTTAAACTTCTTATTTAATGCTATGATCTTATTTTAAACAAATCTGATAAGTTATTTTAGCTTTAGTGTAATTTCAGAAAATTTTTTTGTAGCTTGTGACACATTTTTTGAAACATCAAATTCCTTGAAAAGAGTGTGTGTGCACGGGGAGAGAAGAGATTAACTGTTCCTCTCTAATATGATACTCATACACTTAATTAAAGGTCAAAACAGGGAAATTTCATTACTGGCCAGTGGCCAGTAGTACCAGTTTTATAAGTGGCCACTTTCTTTAAACTAGCAGCCACTTTTTTATTTAAAAATACTAAACAGTAAACTTTTGTTAAAATTTTTATTAGTATTAATCTAAAATTGAATAGCACAAATAAATATGCTAATATAAACATACTGCAACCAGAAAAAATAGAATAACATGATGAAATGCAAAAAAATTTTATTCTCTCCTTGTAGGAAAGTGGCCGATGACAGCCGATTTTTTAATAGCCACTTTTTCTCATTCACTGCCCTGTGGCCAATAGCTAGTGCTAATTTTGACCTTGACACTTAATGTTTTTATAAAATATAGCTTGCTTATACATAACTACACGCTTTAAAAAAAAAAAAAATGATCATTTAACACAATTTTATAAATCTGAAAGCTAATGCGAAAGAAACCTTGGTTAAAAAATTAATTATAATAAATTATAATTATTGTGTTACAAATTGACATAGCTTTAAGTGATTCTCTAAGATGCAGATCCATTTTATGGGAAAAATGACTTTATATAAAACAATATTTATAAATATACAATGTAGTGTTTAGAAAAGTAACTTACTTACAAGCATCATACTTACAAGTACCTATTACTGAAAACGCATATCATCAAAAACAAGCATGAAAAAGTCCCTTAACAGGATATTTACAAAAGTGAAAGCGGGGTCAACAGGTAGTAATCAACAAGCATACGCATAATTCTTGAAAAAGTCCCATTGAAAACATTCTATAATTTAAATAAATAAATAAATTATAAGAATCATAATAAACTGATTAAAACAACATGAACAATGTAGAATACATTTTAAAATTCCCTTTTCTTAAGGAACAGAAAATGTATTAAAAAATTACATACTTACAGTCAGTCATAATAAGTTATTACTTACTGGTCGAGTAAACATTTACGACTGTTCCTGATTGACGAGTTTCAAAAATAGCACATAGTTGAAAGGCATTGGAAGAAATTCCACTTTCTTACAGAAGACCACAAATGGTAGTCGTTTTTTATACAGAACTACACACCTGTGTTCCCCTGAGAGCAAAAAACATCGTAAAATGTGCATCTATCCTGACACCAGCAGATTCTCCAGACACTCTGTATTAAAACTTTTATGGATTTTGAAAGTTTTTCAAACTCATTCTGAAAAAAAAAAATTATGAATTTTTCCAATTTAAGCCACCCTTGGTCTGGAAAAAGGCGGGGAGGGGTGAAAAAAATTCATATTCTAGATTTTACAGTTTTAATTATACTAGTACTACTAAACAATTGTTAAAGAATTTCAGAAAAATAGCATCTCAAATTTTTAAAAAGAATAAGGGGTTTATTAATAGTACCTAGTAATAATAACTAATAGTAAAAACTGTTTATTTAAAAAACAGGTTTGTTCATTTTAACAGAAGTTAAATTTTATATCTCATCAATTTTTTTTTTAGGGGGGGGGGGGGAGGGTGGATTACACATTTATTTATTTAATATCTCATTATTTAATAACATCTGCATTTCTAATTAAATAACTCACGGTTAATTTTAGAATCATCAAATTGATACATTTCCCGTGAATAAAATCAATTTTGACTGTAAGAAATAAAAGTTAATACTCACTATTTTCCGATGAAGAAAGATTTAAAAGCAAATTTAGAGCAAAACTATTATTTTATACAGATGAAACATTAATTGAGGCCCATAACAAGACTCCAATAGCCACAGGGCCCTGGGCAACCACCCTTTTTGCCTGATGAATGTGCCAATCCTAACAGTAAATATAATTCATTTACTACAATGCATTTTCAGGGAAACATTTTAATAAAAAATTAAGATTGATAGCTATACATTATACAGCAAAGGAAAGTTTAATATAGAACTTAAAGCCATGGTAACATTTTTAAAATGGAAAACATGGAAATGAACAATTTTCTTCTGTTTACTGCTATACCCTGCAGTTTTATAAAGGCTATGTAAAATTCCACCAACCTTTTTAGAAAAACTACTCACTGCTGGTAAGCACATTGAAGAAGTTCCCAAATCTGATCAAAGTGACAATTTTAGTTGTGAATTTTTCCATCAATTTTACATTGCAATAAAAATTATAAAATCAAACACATTAAAAAATTGTTTTATTTATTTTTGGCCTTAATATTTTATTTAAGCTAGCATAACACGAAAGCTAAATAATAGTGCAGTGTAGAGAGAAGGATTGAACACATTAAATTTTTTTCAAGAATAAAAAACTGGTCAAACTATTAAGAGTTGTTGTTTCTTTCACACAATTATAACTGGCGAGAGATAATAAAAAAAATTTAAGAAGGAAAAAACTCAAACAATTATTCAAAAAAGCACAAGGAATATTTATAAAACTAAAAACAATGCGGGAATTTGAAGATACGGAGAAAATTTATCAATGATCAATTTTACATAATACGAAACGGTCCAGTGTTCTAATTTTTTTTTTTTTTATGGTGATCTTCAAAAAAGTGTTCCGCTTTAATGTGTAACACATGATAAACTAATGACAATTGTCTCATTTAAGCACAACAACAATTTAGTATCTTCATACCACATTAAATACTAACAAAAAGATTAAAACAAACCAGAAATAAAATGATCTTTGCATATCCAGAAATTTTTTCATTTTGATTCTGTTAAAGCATCTATTTTCAAGGCAGCCAACAACTTTGAATGTCTGCTGTACGTTATTTCATAGTGACTTTTTCTAATCCCAGGAAAAGCAAAAAAAACATTATTTTCAGTATTATCATTATTATTACTGCCTTGAAAGGAGTCGAGAAACGCGATATTTACTAAAACCGCTTTAAGCCTGCGTAAAATGTGGATAAATCATAGCACACTTGGCAATGCTATCAAGTGAGATAAAGAAGCCAATATGGTAAACAGAAGTACACTAAAAAGATGCTCACAAGACGTCACAAGATGGGCAGTAGATTGCGCAGATAGGAGATTTTGGTGTCCATGTTTTTGACGTCATACCAAAATGCCCTATTCAATATATAGAGGCTATATACATAAATATAAACAAATCAGATAAAAATATTGAAGATAATTACATATATATGAGATTACATACCTTTGCATAATGTTATTCCGTTTTATTTAATAGTAGAACTTCTATATTTTACACAGCGCCTTCTATCAGCACGTCTGCCGCCATTGTAAAATGTCGGTCCTCTCCTCTCACTCTCACTCTCACCGCTTGTTTTTCGTTAAATACGCATGCTCGGTTGAAAAATTCTGGGTAACCTGCTGTAGACCAAGGTTGGGTTACTGAACCCGGCGTTAGATTTCAACCTCGAACTGGTTCAGTGGGGTTGACGGTGAATGCCATTTGAGTTTTTAACCCGGGTTTTCTGCATAACTCCGGGTCGAAGTTATTCGTGAATACGAGCGTAAAAGCTCTCGGGGGACACGGAGGTGTGATCCCCGAACTACGCCGCTTAATCCTCGAGTACTTTGGTTTTACTGTCGTTGCGACCATGTCATCCAATGGTGTTTGGGGAGCAGGGAAAGTAATGTGCGTTCGGCGGTGCTCTTCTTTGGCCAGTAGAATGTGTCATGGCAGCATCACTGGCTTACGACAGTCCTGCTTGACGCGATGCACATAAGGGCTCCCCAGAGCTTAGACTGGCGAGGTGACTTGCGTAAGGCATGTTCATTTTATACCAAATTTAAAGGGATCGGACTAAGACGACGAAATATGAACAATTTTCAATGGACTTGGTTGGACCAAAAATAGGTTGTAAATGTGTTGCCCGAACCGATGCTAGTTTGACAGCACAATACAGAAATTCAACATGCCCAACGTAGAAATCGGCATTGGGCAGTTGCATTGTGTCTTAGCCCAGGCCTATTTTTTCCTGTCGACTCGGGCCATTCTCAGGCGTACATTTTTTCTACATACTTGTTCCGGGCTGGACTTTGACTTAATTGTTACTAGGATGTGTCGGGCAGGACATTTTATTATTATTATTATTATTATTTTTTTTTTGTAAAAATAATAGAGATAATAGAATTTTTGGAAATATACTTTAATGAACTACGAAGAAATATTTTCAAAAATGTATTTTTTTACAATACAGCTTCAAAATGTATGTTTTTTAACCGTTTGTTACATTTATTCTAAACTATTTTTTTTTTTTTAATGAGTCTTTATTTGAATGTATAAGTCTAAGAGTTTTAAACGTTCCTTAATGTTGCTGTTCTGTATTCTATGGATTGCGTACTAATAGTCTGAAATATAGGGTAAGGTGCTGCAAGAGTGTGCGGTGTACAAAAGTACGCAAAGCAATTATCTAATCCCAAAACAGAGTTTTGCATTTAGCTACAGTTGTAAACGATGTAGTGACATTCATTACTGTAGTTAAATGCAAGACTCTGTTTTGGGATTAGATAATCGCTCTGCAAACTTTTGTACATCACGCACTCTTGCTCCACCTTATCTTACTATAAAAATCTCGCATAAATATGCATGCAGCATTCTTTAAAAGAAATTCTTAATTATATGTTAAGAAAAATCGGATTTTTTTGTAAAAATTGAGCCGTTCTGGGTTTTTGATTTTTTAAAGGCTCCAGGTTTAGGCTTTTAGTTTTTAAAACCAACCAAGATAGCTTTGTTTTGTATTGGGGCGTGTCCGGCCTTAGAAATTTCGGCCCGTGGAGTCTTCTAGACAACCTCCGCCCTCTCTGAGCTCTGAGCTGTTCTACCCCCCCCCCCCCTTTAGTAATTTCAACTTTTTCCACTTTCTTTCTACTACAAGAATGACCAACAACTACTGAGATAAGGATAAAATGAACTGCTAAGGATCGAATTACACTTACTGCCTCGCAATCGACTACAATTCCTGTTTTCAGAATTATCTCTTCAGCATATATAAATTGCTTTTGTTAGGGAAGAGAGGTAATAACAATTTTAAAATTAAATTTCCTATACAAATATGGTATGTTAAAAGTAACTTACTTTATAATTTATCATTTAAAGTACTTTTACAAATAATTGTAACTGTTACTACTGATCTTTTTCTCTGTTTCTAATATTCTCATTAATCTTATTATCTAATAAAAAGCTTTCAACTTATATGATCATAAAATAAAAGCTAAATGTCCTACCTGTTCTTTCCTTCGCATAAGAAGAAATAGCCGGGGATTCTATGCAATAAATAAGACGACATCCAAATAATAAGTCTTGAATCTTCGAAGTAAATAAAACTGTATTACATTAAACATTATTGAAGACGTACACAACTTGCTTAGACACTCACAAAACTAAAATTATTTACATTATATTACAATTCGAGTATTAAAGTTTTCTTTTTTTAAAAAGTTATTCTCTTTTCTCTACGTTCATATCTAGTTTCTGTTCTAATCTAAATCTGAGTCAATTCTCACAGAAAAAAGGAAAAAAAAGTTCTGTCCGCTCTTGCGCAGTAGGATCATTCGGTCTGACGTAACACACTGCAGGTGCGTTTTTTGTTCTTGTTTCAAAGGGTAAGTGGTAAGAAGAGTTGCTTGATTTCGCAACAGTAACTACTATTTAAATCATTTCTTTATGGGTGCCTGACGGCGCCATTAAACCTTGTGTGGCGCCCTTCTACTTGACCATATTTGTGAACCGTTCTAATCCCCTCCAGTCACTTCCATGTCTTTTCACTTTCTTTCTACTACCAACGGTAGCAAACAATTACTGAGATAAGAAGAATCGAATTACACTTATTGTCCCACAATTCATTACAATTACTGTTTTCAGAATTTTCTCTTCTGGATGTATAAATTGTTTTTGTTGGGGAATAGAGGTAGTAATTTAAACCCTTTCTTTTGAGCGTGCCTTGCTGCGCCTTTAAACCTTCTATGGCGCCCTACTACTTGAATATATTTGAAAACTGTTCTCATCCCCTACTGTCACTTTCAGTTGTTTCCACATTTTCTTTCTTCTGCTAAAAGTGACCAATCTAGGCGAGAAGGAAATAATTGTATTTCTAAGGATCTAATTGCATTTACTGTACAGCAGTTGATTACAATTCCTGTTTCCGGAATTTTTTCTTCCGCATATATATAAATTGTTTTTGTTAGGAAATAGATGTAGTGATTTAAATCCCTTCTTTGTGGGTGCCTGACGGCGCCCTTAAACCTTTTGTGGCACCTTACTAAATTAAACTAATCTCTGTAGCTATACAATCCATGAAGGATCTGGGCCGACACTGCCCATCCCTGTTTTCTTGACCCTGGGTTCCGAGGTGCTATGCAGCATACGTCCTGGTTAGGTGGTCAGTCAAACGCGGGACCCTTAGTGTTTAATTCCCAAGCAAGCTTGCTACTCATTTCATTAATCCCAAAGGAATGAAAGGCTGAGTGAAGCTTGTCCAGTCAGGAGTCGATCTCTCGACCTGCAGCGCGGCTGATAGATGCTCTGGCCACTATGCCACTGGGCTTCGTGGCGCCCTACTATTGAGCATATTTGCGAACTTTTCTAATCCGTCCAGGTACTTCTTTCTACTTTCTTTCTACTGCCAAGGGTGACCAACAACTACCGAGGTAAGAAGGTAATAATTGTACTTCTATCCTGCAATTAATTACAATTCCTGCTTTCAATTTTTTTCATTCCGGATGTATAAATTTTCTTCGGGAGGGGGGGGGGGGGGGTAGTGGAAGTAACAGGTCTAAAACTGAATACCGTATACAAGTTTTGCGTGTAAAAAATAACTCGCTTTGTAATTTTACATTTAAAATAAAATTATTTTATAGTTCTTTTTTACTACTGATAAACCCTTTTTTAGGGGCGCCTGACGGCGCCCATAAACCTTCTGTAGCGCCCTACTATTTGAACATATTGGGGGGGAGACTCCCCCTCCTCCCTCCCCCCCCTAAAGCTACGTCCCTGAATGCGGGCAGACAGACGGACGGACCAGACGACCAGGGATGTAGTGGAGGGTATACGCCGTTTACCTTCTGGATTTTTTTAAGGAACACCGAACATCCTCTGTTTCTCAAAAAAGCTATAGTATATACACTGTAGGGACAGTGTATACCTTCTGCTGTTAGCGTATACCCAGTGGTGGGATTCAGCCGGTTCGCACCTGTTCGGTCGAACCAGTTGTTAATTTGTGTTGAGTTCGGCGAACCGGTTGTTTAAATGATATTTCAAATGCGAAAATTGCATTTAAATTAATTTACTTTCTTTAAATGTTTATCTGCATAACAGTATTTTTTGACCATAACGCTGTGACATATAATTTAACTTACAAAATTATGTATGAAATTTTTAAGATTTGAAGAATTTTGGGATACAAATCGGCAACCTAGACTAACCCTATTAATATGGCATGCTTATTGAACATTACAATTATTTATATTACTTTTACATTACAATTATTTATATTACAGTTACTTATATTCGAATAAAAAGTACTTTACTTTGGCTGCTTCATTTGAAAATATACGGAACATTCCGTGTTATCGCTGATCAATTAGCTAATGATTAAATCGCTAGATTTATTGTTATACTTCCAACTGCATTTCTTTAAAATATTGTTCGTCATATCTTAGAAGTAATTTAAATTAAGGGAGTAAGTTTCATAAATGTAACAAATTTTTAGAAACCTGAGTCCTATAAGTTCTATTTGCGAGTCGAAAAACATTTTCCATGGTCTAAAAAATGAAAAAACAGTGATGGTCTAAACTTGCCGAGTCGTGATACTTTCTATTTTAAAATTTTCCTGCTTTGTCTGGTCCATTTTTTGTATAAAATTCTAAATATCATAACTCGAGAAATTTTGGTCGTGCAGAAAATTGTCCCACTCATGGCATGGGTAATTTTTTTCAAAATATGTTGTAGGACACCAAGGATCGCATTTTTTCTAAGCAAAATATGGTTTTTAAGAGGATGAAGAACAACATTTGAAATATTTTTGAAGAAGTGTTCTAAATTTAATGATTTATTAATTAGCTGTCGGTCAGCAATGAGGAGGGACACTCTTCATATTTATAACTGATATTATCTAGATATAGCGGTAATTCTGAGAAAAAAAAAATGAAATTCACTCCAAATTTTCTGAAAGGTTAGCAAAGGAGGGAAAAGGGGAGAAATCGCTCCTGACGCTAATTATGAATTTTTTTCAGCGTCACTTTGACGAAATTCGTGTTTTTTACTCGATCCTTTAGCGAAATTTCTATTTTTTGCGGTCCTTTGACGAAATTTACGGGGTTTTTTTTCGCGCTTCTTTGTAGAAATTTCCGTTTTTTACTCGATTTTTTGATGAAATTCGCGTTTTGCCCGCAATCATTTGCCGAAGATAGTATTTTTCTGGCGATCATTTGACGAAAGTCGCGTTGTTCTCGCGATCACTTGACAAAAATCGCGTTTTTTTTCCAAGATTCTTTGACGAAATGAGCATTTCTTTCGCCATCCTTTGACGACATTTGCGCTGTTTTGCATGGAACTGACTGCCTTAAATTTTTGGAAAATTCGGAAAAGAATCACCCCTGCCTTGATGACTATATATTTTAAATGAAATTGCTTCTCTTTCTGCTGCATTGCGAACAAGAAGTATAAGCATCATAAAGAATGAAAACTTATAAAATTTATTAAAATGTTTGAAATGCTTCAGAAGAAAAAAGCACATACAAAAGAAAGACGACGAGGGTTTTATTACTTCAGAAATTTTTAAAAATATCAAATTTGTAGAAGATTATAAATATTTTACTGAGCTCGGAAACATGTTTTCTAAAAAACAGGATAACGAATTACAAAAATGAAAGGGTACTGAATTCTGAACATTTGAAACGAAATTGTGATAGAGAATTACATCAGAATTAAGATAGAGAATTAGAGAGCATTTGAATAGAGGAGTAAACTACTTATTTTTCTCCCTCACATTTACTCAAATATTGGAGAAGTAATACTTCCATGGAAAGCAGCTGAAGAACCATTATTTACATTTAATGACACTTATAATCAATATTACTGATTATCGACAGTTTTTTTTTTTTTTTACTATATTTTAAATATTTTTCTAAAACTATGGAGTTTTTTAAAGTATTCAAAAGGCTAAAAATATTGCCAGAACAAGTGCTGCAAGTTCAGCCAAAACTGAAAAAGGGTTCTCAAAGATAAACATAATATGGTCAGAGAAGATATGTCGACTATTTCCAATGTATCAAGCCTGAAAATTAGCCTAATTGCCCTAAAAACTCCCAAAAGAATGGGTTCCTACTGTTATAATCAATGTATGTTAAGAAAGAAGCATGCGTCCGATAATGTTCGAGTAAAGACAAAGAAAATTGAAAGTAAGGACGCTTATCAAGTAGCATATGTAAATATCTCAAATAATACAAGTTATTTAATATTTTACATCTCTTTACTAGATTATAATCTAGTTTTTTCCACATTTTTTATTGTTTTATTTAAATATTAACTATATAAAATAATATACCGTAATTTCGGGTAGATAAGCCGCGGCTTATACGTGTTTAAAAGTTTAATTTTACCTTTTGCGGCTTATCTGCCGGTGCGGCGTATACGAAGTAATAACGATTTTTTCCAGAAAAAAAAAAATAGATCATGTAATATTATAGATTGAAAATCTGGAAAACAATATTAAAAATGCTTCACGGATTAGAAATAACAATCATTTAAAAAAATATCGGGAAGTTCTTTTTTATTTCATTAAAAAAGAAAAAAAAATCTACGCATGGTTTCTTTCTGCATAACGAAACGTATTACTCAAAGATAATGATCTCATTCTGATAACGATCAACTTCCTACTCCACTACAGAGATAACAGTTAAGACAGATCACACAGACATTCAAACAGATAAGATGCAGTTTGAATAAGCAAACTGCAGATGGCTCTTTTCTTTTTTATAAACTAGGGGTTTTGGGGAGTGCTGTAATTTTCTAATAACTTATTATATTTTAATAAAATTTTGTTACACAGCTTAATTTACTGTTATTGCAACTTGCTGAAAATTTGAACAAAATCGGACAATTAATAATAGAGATTTTTTTTTTTTTTTTTTTAATAGCTAAGAAAAAATGGGTTTCGCTTTTCGTTTTTTTTTTCTTTTAAATTATTTTTTCTGTTTGCTTGCAGCTCAATCATTTCTTTTTACTGCACTTAAGCAAAGTGAAGTCGCTGACACATTTAATTAATCCTTTTTCGCGGCGTTTTAATAGAAAAGAAAGTAGATTCTTTTGTTTTCTTTAAGTGTGCACATTTGCGAATGTTGTATTTTTTATTTTCAATAATGAACGCATGTATTTAATTTTTGATTATTTTAAAACTTTCTTAGAACATTTTATTTTAAATATTTACAGAATATATCAAATCGAGTACCAATTAATTTCTGTTAATAGACATTAATGTTTACAGTTAGTAGTGAAGAGATTTTCAAAAAACATCTCTTTATACGTCTCTCCGAACAGTTCATGTTGTCAAAATGATTGTTTATCATTATTTATTTTCTGAATTTTACGTTGTGTTATTTAATTGATGTATTCGAATAAAAATAGTGTTATTAAACATACTAGCGTTATGTTTTATATTAAGAATTCCATAAAATATATTTCTACTTGCCGATCCAAGGCTGAAATGTGCGATGCAATTAGATAAATTTCACAAACCAAAAGTTATTTATTTATTTATTTTCATTATTTGAATTAAATTTAAAATTCTAATTTTTAAAATGGTTTTAAAAAATGCGCAAAAATCTTCAATATGTCTTCTATAGTAGTACATACACCACTTTCAATAAGTGCGGCTTATACGACGGTGCGGCGTATACGACGGAATTTCAGGTTTTTTTTACCATTTTCGGACGTAGCGGCGTATACGCCAGGGCGGCTTATCTACCCGAAATTACGGTACTACCTTTTTGAATACTTTTTTTAAACTTTTCAACTCATAAATATAAAGCTTATTTTCAGTACAGGATACCCAAAGTAATTCAAATTTATTTTTGCTTGTTTCAGTACAACAATGTATTGAGTGATGATGAATTTCATTGGAAACTATTATCCATGGACATTTATTGTATTAAAGGTTTTTTAAATATGTTGCAAGTTTTTAAACAGAGCTAAATTTCATTATTGATGCAAAATTTCCAGATATATCTTCTTCAAGTGCGAATTATTGTTACTACACAAATAGTTTGAGTCATTTGAAATTAATTATAGAAGACGATACTGATGAATATCTCGGTGAAATTTACGACTTTGGTGACAAAACCTAATATAAAACAAGCATTCAAAAAATCCAGAAATCAAGCACCTAACACTCACAAGAGCCGATTTATCGAGATAAACTTTGAAGAAATGACAAGGATTTATCACCAAGGCAAGGATGTAAATAAGAATGCTTGACAATCAAAGAGTTAGTATTCTCACGAGAACAGACTTCAATAATATCTCGAGCTCTTTATGTAGTTTCTGATAGAAGTTTTGATCATCAGGGTTTCATCATTGCCGAATATTTATTAAATAAGTTACGTTCTTTCACATGGAAACATGTTTCAGGAATTTTTTTTCACTATACCAAGAGATCAAAGTTTTTTAAACAATCTCTCTATTCTAAAAAAAAGTAACTACCGCTGTCACCGCCGCCGCCGCCGGTTTTGAATTTTTTGTGACCGGAGGTATTTCTTCTTTAATATTAAGAAAAATAATGCATACAAAAATATGAAAATCGGTAGTATTATACAGAAATGTTTGATAAACACGCTGATGCAGACAGTTTTCAGATCGAAGAATTATTTTAAGAGATATTTAATGCTAAAGTTGGACAAAATCGTTCCACTAAAAAAGTTTTATAGGAGCAAAAACTGTTCATAGGAATTTAATCATTTTTAGATCATTTTATGCGTTAGAATTTGCCGGAGTGCAGATTGCATTAATTTTTATATTTTGACTAATTTTTTGAGGTTTTATTTCTATTTTAAATTCAGATTTTCAGCATTTCTAGAGATATTTTTAACAGATTTTAGAAAGTGATATTAATTTAAACTGTTGCCAACTGTATAAACAGCGGAAGCAATAATGTTTGCTTCAAAAAAAAAAAAAATAATATTTATACGTGTAAATAAATTAAAAAATTATTTACACGTGACTATTATAAACAGAAAAAAACATTTGGAATTAGAATTAAATAATTATGTACAACAAGCAGGAACTTATTGAAAATTATGTCATAAAATCTATAATTACACGTGAATTTTAAGAGAGAAAGGAATTTGTAAAGCAATAAATTTATTAACATGCGTTAGAAGTCCTAAATAGGAGAAATTATGTCATATTTACGTCACCTTACAGTTATTACATAAAATGAACACAAAATAATATTGCAAAACGGTTTAAATTTAGAAATTGCGCTAGACATTTATTTGATATTTTAAGAGGATACTTTTCAACTATTTTTGTTAGGAAAGCGCAAATAATATTTAATTTCTAACACAATTGTTTTCACGTGAATATTAAAAAGAGAAAGAATAGTTTGGTCAAAATTACGTCAGATTAAAAACGATTAATTTAAAATGTCTCATTTATAAGAACTTTCTTTTCATTTTGTTAAAAAATACCAGGAGACAAAGACTCTGTTTACGTAATTCCTTTTATATTAGCTTATTTTGAAATGCTGTTACACGTGTCTACGTCATCAAGTTATTTTTATTTCGACGTTTTATTTGTATTTTTATTAATGTTGTACTAATTTATTTGTTTTTTCGTTATTTAAAATAAAAATTATGTCAATTTGTATAATTTGGCCAGTGGTTTGGCGATTTATATAATTTGGCGAAATGGGTCGACGGGATAATCAAGTAGTACCACAACGGATTTGGCGTTAAAATTCCCAATCAAAGAGAAATGAATAGAAATCCGTTTATAGGGAGATCGCCACTGTTTTTTAAATTATAATTCAATCTTTCGAAATATTTTTAAAGCCGATCAAATTAGTGTGCATTTAGAGTCTACGGTGTCTGGACGGGGGTTGGCGAGCGTAGCTCGTAGGGGGCCGAGCCCCCTAGTGTTCTTAAAATATTGGAATGTTTTTTATAATCTATGTGTGATGCTTCATTTTCCTTCACGTTTATGTATCAAAAATAATTCGGGCTGCGAACCGGTTGTTAAATTACATAGGCGTAACCAGCCTTTTGAACGGGGGGGTGCCCAGACTTTTTAACCAGAATATGTTGGATACAAACAATATCTTATACAGTAAAACCTGCTAAAAAGGAACCTCATTAAACTGTCCGAATTTCCGTTTTAGACAGGTTTTCCTCTTAGAATTCATAATTGCGTGTTATTTCTTTTTAAAAAGGCTCAAACGCGATTTTTGTTTGCGTGAGGGGGTGTGAAAAGGGGTTCAAAACATCAAAACTAAATCTAATGGTAAAAAAAAAAGTTATGTAAATCTCCTTGCAGCAGTGAAATAAGACAGTGACTAAGTGAGGTCAAAAGTGTAAAACTTTTTGGCACCCTAACTTCTTACAAAGATTAAAAAACGCCTTTAATCTTGCTGGAAACTTTTATAGGCACAGGGGCATTGCATGAGACGTAAACCTAGCATTATCAATGTCAAAGTCTTGTAGATGAAATTTTGCCGGATGATAAATCTCAGATAATACATGCTGTACACAAGTACATACCCACGAAAGTTTTTCAGAATGTGACTCTGTGACTTCTTAGGGATCACCGGCGGAGAACAAAGAAATTTTGGAGGAAAGTGCATATAAATAATTATTATTATACTAGCAAACCCCGCGGCTTTGCTCGCGTAATATTTGAAATATGTCAAGTGATATTTATATGTCTAATTTTTATTAAAAGGTACTAATTAAATTTTTACTTATTACTTTTAAGAATAATTCAAAAATTAATATTTAAAACACAGTTTGATTAAACATCATTATTACACTGCATTAGGCAGAAATGAGGCTTAAATTAAGGAAACTAAATAAATGATAATTTAGAAAATATTTTGAAACCTTTATGCTCATTTAATATGCTCATTTCAGTATTCATTTGAAATTTTGAATTTTTTAGAAACCATCTTCTTACATCTTAAAATTAACAATTATGTCAAATTCCAAGGCCTACTATCTCTCTCAACAGAAAGGGCTATGTTGAATTAGGAACTATCACCATTAATTTGCCAACATTAATTTTGAAATCGGTTCGTTATTTTTAATATTTCACAGAAACGTAATTTAGAAAGCTTTTAAAGGCCTTTTATAGAACGTTTGTTGTTCCTGTAAACCCCAGGTGATAGAATCATCGGCCTGTGTAGTATCAGAGACTGTTACCATTGATTCGCAACTATTACTTTTATAATCAGTTTATATTCCCTGAAATTGCATAGATATCGTAATTTAGGACCTTTTTTAGAATGCTTTTCACACCTTCCCTTCGCTTCACCCCTTTTTAATTCGAATTTATTTTCGACAGTCCTTCGAGGGCATTTATATTTTATAAGTAACTACCATGCCATATTTAAAGTTTCTAGCCTTTCCAGTATCACAGAAATCGCAATTTAGAAAGTTTTTAGCACCTGCAACCCTCTGGTGGTAGTGGCACAGATATAAAATAATAGCTTATGTTTCAGCAGGTTCTAACACCAACAATTTGTCATCATTAATTTTTTAATTGGTTTAGTATTTGATAAGACTGCATAAAAATTGTAATTTATAACGCTTTTCGCTTACTTCATCTTTTTAAATTTGGAATTTTCTTTCGACTATTCTTAGAAAGCAGTTGCATCTTGTAAATAAATACCATGTTATACTTCAAAGTGTTAGACCCCTCAGTTGTGCAAAAAACGCAAATTAGAACATGTTTTGCTTTTACAACCCTCAGCTGGTAGTGACAGCAACATAAAATATAACCTATGTTATAGCAGGGACTATCACCACAGATTTGCAACCATTACTTTTGAAATAGCTTCGGTATTTCCTTAGATTGAGTATAAATCGCAATTTAGAACGCTTTTCGCTCATTTTCACCCCTTTTTAAATTTATAATTTTTTCGAAACTGTTCTTAAAGATCATTTATATCTAATAAATATGTACCTTGCCTAATTTTAAGTGGCTAGCTCGTACCGATCACAAAAATCGAAATTTAGAACACTTTTTTGCTCCTGCAACGTCTAGGTGCTAGTGATACCGACATAAAATAGCGTCTATGTTAGAGCAGAGTCTGTCAGCATCAATTTCCTACCATTTCTTTTGAAATCAGTTTGATTCTTCCTGAGATATCGCTGACAAATCGGCATTTAGAGCGTTTTTAGAACGCTTTTCGCGCATTTTGCTCCTGCATCTCCTCAGAGGTAGTGGAAACAGATATAAAATATAGCCTAACTTGGAGCAAGATCTGTCAGCATAATTTTTACACCATTATATTTGAAATCGATTCAGTACTTCCTAAGATTGCATAGAAATCGCAATTTAGAACGTTTTTTACAACGCCTTTTGTGCATTTTGACTCCTTTTTAAATTTCGATTTTTTTTAGAAAATGCCCTTAGAGATCATTGATATCTTATAACTAACTACCATTCCAAATTTCACGATTCTAGGCCCTTCCGTAACGGTAAAACCGTAATTTAGAACGTTTTTCCCCTGCACCCCCTTTGGGGTAGTGTCACGACATAAAACATAGCCTATGCTGGAGCAAGAGTTGTCACCGTCATTTTGACACCATTATTTTTTAAATCGGTTTGGTATTTCCTGAGATTGTGTAGAAACCACCATTTAGAACGTTTTTTAGAACGCTTTTCGCGCATTTTCATCCCTTTTAAATTTCTAATCGTTTAAGAACTGTTCTTAGAAATCCTTTATACCTAATAAGTAGCTAATATTTCAAATTTCATATTTCTAGGCCCTTCAGTAACACATAAATCGCATTTTTAGAACGTTTTTTGATCCTGCACCCCCTTTGGGGTAGTGGCACCGACATAAAACATAGACTATCTTGGAGCAAGCGTTGTCACCATCATTTTGACACCAATATTTTTTAAATCGGTTTGGTATTTCCTGAGATTATGTAGAAACTACTATTTAGAACGTTTTTTAGAACGCTTTTTGTGCATTTTCACCCCTTTTAAATTTCGAATTGTTTAAGAACTGTTCTTAGACATCATTTATATCTTATAAGTAACTAATATTCCAAAGTTCTTATTTCTAGGCCCTTCAGTAACGCAAAAATCGCATTTTTAGAACGTTTTTTGCTCCTGCACCCCCTTTGGGGTAGTGGCACCGACATAAGATATAGCCTATGTTCTAAGTTGGGCTAACACCATCATTTTGATACCATTACTTTTGGAATCGGTTCGGTAGTTCCAGAGCTTACCTCCTACAAATAAACAATTTTTACCTCTTTATAATATGATGAAGTATAGATTATAAATAATTACAATATTCATTAATAATTCATGTTTTTACCTCAGAATGTGTCCAATGTATTAGATAAAGCAATACACTAAATTTTGTCAAGATGATAAAAATTATATTATCATGATGCGGCTGTAATAATAAAGATAGGTGCTCGTCTGTCTTCGTGTGTGTGTGTACGCGCAAGCGCTGAACTCTGATAAAACAATGCAGTCCTCACAGCCGCAAGATTTGACAGGAAAGTACCTGTTTGCCTGAAGTCATACATATCGAAGACAATTTCTGGAATTTTTCAATTAATTTTTTATGCGAATTTTTTCAAATTAGTAAAAAAGAATCCGATTTATATTTTATCCAGTAAACTTTGTCTTCTTTTCAATAAAGTTTTTTCGAGATTCTTAGAGCGATTTTTCAATTTGTAACAATTTTTTAATGTTATTTTTAGAGGGGTTTTTTTCGCGTTCCTAAAAGAAATCCGGTTTAAATATTTTACCCAATTAGTTAATTTCGTTCCCTGCTGTCCTTTAATCTTTTCCGAATTTTTAATGCGATTTATAACGGGGTTTTTTGCACTTTGAGGCGAGTTTTTGACTTTTTTTGAAACATAAAAAACTCTCCGGTAATTTTTGCAATTGCCGTGATTAAATTCAAATTAAAAGAATGTCAAATCAGTTCTCATAAGAAAGCTGAAAATTTAATTTGGCTTTGAAAAAAAAAAAATCGCGATAATTCAGGATTCGTTTGTTTCGAGACGGAAGTGGTCGTAGCTTGGTCAGGGGTACGTTGCCAAATGCAGTCCCTCCCCCCACCCCCACCCAATCCTAGATTTCTTTAATTCTATGTTCGTTTAAAAAAAAAGCAACCAACGGAACTCCAATAGTAATGAAGTTTTCTTTGAGGGGCAGAGTTTGAAATAACGTGCGGGATTGCGGGATTTGTGCACAGAAAAGGAAAGATCCGTATAATAAAAATGCTGTGCAGTATTTCCGCCCTTAAAATTCTTTCACAGATCTGTGATTCTTCAGTGAGTATTTAAAAAAAAATTTAAGTCCGCGATTTTTATTTCTTTTGTGGAACATCTTAAAATCAATTCGTGACTTGATCCCGGAAAAATTTAAGAATTTCTTCAAACGAGCGTGAAAAATGTCGTGAATTTCGATAAAAGAGTGCAGAAAGAAATCGCGAATTTCGTCAAAGATTGCGCAAAAAAAATCAAGAATTTCGATAAATGATTTACGAGAAAATGTTGCAAATTTCCTCAGAAAGTCGCGGAAAAGAGCAGAGGATTTTGTTAATTGGTACGGAAAGATATCGAGAATTTTCTCGATCGGTAGCGCAAAACTATCGCGAATTTCGACAAATGATTCCTGTAAAAAAATCAATTTCGTGAATAGGCCGCCAAAAAAAAAAAAAAAAAAAAAAAAATCGTCAAAGGATCCCGGTCAAAAAGAGAATTTCGTCGAAGGATCGCAGAAAGAAAATGCGAATTTCGTCAAAAGATCACGGAAAAAAAGCGAATTTTGTCAAAAGATCGTGTAAAGAAAACACGAATTTCATCGAAGGATCGTGCTAAAGACATCCCAATTTCGTCAAAATATCGCGGTAAAAAATTCGAATTTCAACAAAGGATCGCGGTGAAAAACACGAATTTTGTCAAAGGTTAGTGTTGAAAAGTGCGGATTTCGACAAAAAATCGAGTAGAAAGACGTGAATTTCGTCAAATGATTTTGGGAAAAATTGTAAATATCATGTAATAATCGCAGAATAAAGTCGCGAATTTCATCAAAATTTAAAGCACTGGGCTAAAACATTGAAACGGGGTCCTTTTCCTAGTTTCAAAAGAACTCCGCGAAACGAGAAGAAACTCCAAAAATCGCGTTAAAATTTTCAGAGGAAAAAAAATACTGTATTGACTTGAAAGACTTCAACCATATTCCTTTTACGCATGTCAAAATATGGTCGCGAAACACGAAATTCAACCAACCCAGTGGCGTAGGAACTTTGTACAAACAGGGGGAGCCTGGGCATATTGCGGATAGCTAGTGGCGCGGATCATTTCGTTCATTTTGGAGGGTTCCTTCATAGAGTTGCACGTTTCACAAACATAAGTATAAAATAGAAACATATCAAAAGATCACCAACTCTTTAATCCAGTTAAAATAATTTTTAATAGATATATTTGATACATAGAAACTTAATTTATGTGCGATCCCGAGTACCATATTCAAATTTAAGGCTTCTCCCACTTCCATTTACCAAAAATTAAAGTGCTTTCTGTTGTTTTGCTTACAAATCTCTTTCAAATCAATTTTAAAGACCTCCTCTTTATAAATATGTTATCGGTGCAGGTAATTTGTAGTAGACCTATATAAGACCCTTTTTTCTGGAAATCGGGAGGGTTGTAAACAATGTGAAAAAGGGTGAAGGCACAAACAAGTGTGCTCACCACCCCTCTCTCTCTTCTCTTTGTTGTTTATAATGTGAATTTCCTAGAAAAAGTATACTTTATTTTTTAATTCAGCAATGTATCGTAAACAGATGTGGTGTGAGAGTTACTGCAGGGGGAGCTGAGCCCGTCTGAAATATTCCAGGGGGAGCCACAGCTCCCCCAGCTCCCCCGGTTCCTACGCCCTTGAACCAACCAACCAACTTAAGATTAATTTTAATTTTTTGTGTTATTATTTCTCATTTACAAAGGAGGCAGGGTCTGTGCACCCCCACCTTTCCCCCGGCTAATCGCCTTTTACAATTACTGTTTCACATCTGCATTCCCTTTCAAATTTTTTTGCTTCATTCTCGAGTTTAGCCTGCGAAATCAAAGAGACAAATAATTTCTGTTTCTATCCTCGTCAAGAACTTGCGTTAATTTTTCATGAAATTGCAGAAATATGCAATAAAAAGAACGGCGTTAAAAAAATCTCTCACAAAAAAATAAAAAAATAAAATAAAGACGTCAAAGTGGGATTATAAAATCTGCTTTTTGGCTTACTACGCGACTAATACAGATTCTTGTAAATATTCTAGTTTTAAAAAAAGATAAAGGACATAATTTAAAAAAAAAGAACGTGGAATTTTTTTTTTTTTTTTTTTTTTTTATCGCAGTTTAAAACTTAGGCTGTTACTTATCTGACCTAAACTAATTTGCTAAACTAATTGAACTCTGCTTTCACTTCTTTTTTTTCTTTTGTACACTTCGATTTTTTTTAATAATTGTGCTTGAGTCTGCGCAAGCGGGGGGGTGCCCGGGCACCCAGGGCACCCCCCCTGGTTACGCCTATGAATTATTTGAATCCAACCACTGCGTATACCCCCTGCTTAGAGCGAATGCCCTCTGCTTTTTTTACAACTACACAACTGCAGACGACGACTATACTATAGGTGCTACGTATTTATATAATTACGAACCTGCCTAAAAAAACACTCTTATAAGCATTGAATGTTCATCTTGAAAATCACGATTAATTTCTTTACTCAATTCTTATTCTTTTCTTTTTTTTCTTTTGTTTGTTTGTTTGTTTTTTCAAAAATTTCTGCTGCAATACATTAATTTGGCTTGTACGCTGAGCCGAACTCTATCATGAACTAGTCGGATATACCAGTCCCAAAACTTTCTTCTATCTCATACATGTTAATACTTCAAAATTCGCTATCACACTGCCAAAATTAAATGACAATGTATGCCCATCATGAGGATTTCGAAGATATGAAATTCCGTGCATTAGTTCTTGAGATATGACTACCACTGTAATCGTATAAATCCAGCAAAATGCAGCCTAGCAGCGCCACCTATTGGGTGCTTTACACCAAAACCTATGATACTCCAAAACCACCAAGCAACAACTTATAGCAACGTCTAACTGAATCTGAAGTTTGGGGGAAATCCGTGCATTAGTTTTTGAGATAGAGCTATTGCAGAAATCATGAACATTCCAGCATAGCAGCGCTACCTGTTGGGCGATTAACACCAAAACCTAATAAGCGACAACTTGTGTCAACGTCTAACTAAATCTGAAGTTAGATGAAAATTCGTGCTTGAGATAGCGCTATTACGGAAATCGTGAAAAATGCAGCACAACAGCGCCAACTGTTAGGCAATTTACACCAACACGTAATCAGCATCAAGTTATATCAAGTACTAACTGAATCTGAAGTTTGATGAAAATCCGTACATTAGTTCTTGAGATAGAGCTATTACGGAAATCGTGTAAATCCTGAAAAATGCAGCATAGCAGCGCCACCTGTTGAGCGATTTACACCAAAATGTACAAAACGTCAGTTGATTACAAGGACTAACTGAATCTGAAGTTTGATGAAAATCCGTGCATTAGTTCTGGAGATTGAGCTATTGTGGAAATCGTGAAAAATGCTGCATAACAGCGCCACCTGTTGAGAGATTTACACCAAAAACTAATCAGCACTAATTTATATCAAGGACTAATTGAATATAAATTTTTATTAAATTCCGTTCATTACTTCTTGAGATAGAGCGCCCACAAAATTTGTGTCACACACACACAGACAGACAGACTCACAGACAGACATTTTTTTAAAACATGTTTTTACGATTCTCTGACCCTTAAAACGTGTAAATCCGTCGAAAACCGGAATTCGAAAATTTTCATGAATCTAATACTTTCTTCTTGTAAAGATAGAAGAAAGTAAAAAGGTCATAGATTTTTTTTTTTTTTTTTTTTTTTTTTAAACGTTTGGTAGAAAGCCGAAGCAAGAGAACTTATTCAAAAATATTCAGGGTGTCTCAAATTTATCTTTACGACTTTGATCCTCTATAAAACTTCAACGAAATTAGATAACAAAAATCTGTTTATTGTATAATGAACAGCGAGGTCCAAAGTTTTAAGTGATCCTAGGAGAGTTCACATGAGCACCTTTGGTTGCACAAAAAAAACACACAACCGGTCTCCATAAACGAAGCACATTACTGGTCTTTCTGGATGCGGGTGACGTTCGTATTTTGTTCGGAAATTCGCTGTAATGAACCAGACCACACAGAGGCGTCGCGATGAGGGGTTATGCGCGGGGGAGCCCCCCCCCCCCCCCCAATATATGTGAATTTGGGAAATTTGAGCTTAGAGTTGGGAAATTATAGATTTTTGAAAGACTTTTTCGTTTTTTAAAAAAAATAATAGTACAAAAAAAAAATTCTTATTGTTTCGCTGACTACCTTTCTGAGTTCTGTAATAGTAAACTGGTTAAACTTTCAAAAGAAATACAAAAAGCAGCCAGAATCAATTTCTCATTATGTTGTCTGTGCTACGAAAATATCATACATCTACCAGACCTGAAATTCTCTACTATTGTCCATCAACAGTGTCTCTAACACATATCCTCCAAAACTTTGTTCCTTTCTCAGGAATCTAAAAATATGAGTCTATTTTAATATGAAGTACGACTATGACTCGTACACAATTGAAGACAAAAACTTTCATTAAATGAGACAATAATTATAATTTTTATGTTTTTAGTTTCAGCATTTTTCTTTGGATTTTTTTTTTTTTTTTTTTTTTTTTTTTTTTTTCATATAAGTATCATTATCATTAAACACGTAGAACATATCATTTTAGTTGGAAAATAGAGCAATTTGTTTTATGTTGGGAAATTTTTGAATTATAAGTAGGGAAAATTTAGACCCCCCCCCCCCCCCCCGAAAATTTTTTTGTAGCTATGCCCCTGAGGCCACACACTGGGCCAGTGGCGTATTCAGGGGCGCCACTCAGGTATTGGTGGGTCCCCAGCCCCCTCCGAAATTTGTAGGAAATATAAATATCAACTTCGAAAATGTAGCAAAATGTAATCAAAACTGCTAAGATGAAATTCAATAGGAACCAGAAAAATATTCGGTTTTAGACAGTTTCCATTTCATCTTAGAATGTGTGTTATTTTGCAGAGACCATGGAATAGCCGTTTCAGCCAAGTTTCTGTTATTACATATGCTCTCTTTACACGCGTTTTATTATATAAAACGTGATATATGGTGATTAAAAGTGCATTATTAATTTGGGGGGCGGGGGAAATGAGAACGCTCTAAAATACAGTAGAACTTCTTTTATCCGAAACTCTTTTAACCGAAACTCTCGGTTAACCGAAATCAATTTTTGAAGCTCTTTTTTCTTTTTTTTTCAACCATCCCATTCCTTGCGTTCATTTTGAATTTAAACTATCATATTCCTTGTGTCCTTTCAGAACCACGAATACATATAAATATTTTCGATCCCCTTTCTTAGAATTCCTTTGAATTTAACTTGAGCTCCCGTAAGCTGCGGAGTGGAACGAGCAAAATGAACGGAGAAAACGAACAAATCAGCAATTCTGAAGCTTTTGAATGTTTTGCAAAAGGTTTGGCTTGGCTGGAGCAGCGGTAAGACTGATACGTGTGCTAATAAAATTTAAAAACTTCTTGATAGAGCTTCAAAGCAAAGACAATCGAAACTGCGACAAACAAAACATTGTTTCAAACCCTTGTGAAAAATGTAAAAGGTACTTAATTTCAAAATTAAAATTCCGGTAATTTATTCTTGTTTCTATTTTGCTATTGCTTTATCTTTATGAAGTACTTGTTACCATAATAAAAAAATAGCGCATATATTTCTTCTTAATCTTAAAATGAAAGCCTTCTCGATTATCCGAAAATTTCGATTTTCCGAAAGATTGTGGTCCCAATTACTTCGGATAATCGAGGTTCTACTGTAATTTTAAATTTTCTGTTTACTTCGGATTTATTTATAATTTATTGAGATAACTTTTACTAGATAATGTTTGGGGTTTTAAGAAATGTGACATAACCATGGAATTATACTTATGAAGATGAAAATCAGCGGAAAGAGAAATTTGCCCCAGTCCCATGCGATTTTATCTTAGCAGGTTTGATTGTATAATAGATGTATTGTCTGCTATTATAAAAACCTTGTTTAAAGCGGAATTTTTCTAGTTTCTGGTGATTTCCTCTAAGGAACTTTTACTATAACTCAGTTTCCCTCCGAAATGATAAGTCTAGTTACGCCACTGCACTGGGCCTTTCCTGTGGTGTAGCCATCACCCATTATGGGTCTTACTGGGTCGTACCGGAAAGCAAAAACATTCTTTTTAGTACAAATAAAACTTTAAGAGTTACTGCTATACGCACACAAAACCGAACTTAGCTATTTTATTTCGTTTAAGGCTGTTCTCAAATCCAAAGGGTCAACTTTCTGACATAAGTTTTACTTCATTTTTGTTCGGAAACGCATGAAACTAGAAGGTGCTGTTATTCAGAAACTATGTCATTGAACTGTTTTTTTTCCCCGTTTTCTTGTAAACGCAATAGATATTTCAGAAAATACTGTCAAAGTTGGCATTTTGAACTGAACTTCCGAACGAAAGAAGAAAATCCAGTCAGTAACGGGAGAAAAATGCCATGTCACGTGATCAAAATCGCTTATAACTCAATGGGTAATTTATTGATCAAAAAATAGAAAACACAGTTCGATTTCAAATCGCTTCCATAGTCAGGCTTTCCAATTTTATATCTTTCCGTTAAAAAATGAATTTGTAAATGTGTCAAAACGTTTTGCGCTTGTTGAGCAGAGCAGTTGAGAACAGCCTTAAGTTTTATGAAGGATCAAAGTTGTAAAGATAAATTTGGGACACCTTGTATAATTTTTGCTCTGTTTCTTTTCTAAGATGGAGCAATAAGAAAGAAAAAATGAAACATTAGTTAAAATATTTTTTTAGGACTTCTTAAAGTGATTTCACAACGTATAATCGTAAATTAATTAGTATTAAACTATTAACTGATAAAAGTGTTTTTTTTTTTTTTTTTTTTTTTTTTTTTAATATTACAGCCTTTATTTTATATTTATAATTTTATTTATTTTCTACTTTTTAGCCTTTAAAATGTTTCATTGCTGCAATTTCTCAACCATTTGGCCTATTTTGGTGAGCTTTTATTGACGCATCATTAAATCTATTGTTGTTTCAACTTCTATACATTTGTATAAGTTACAGAAAATATTTGGCAATTAATTACCTGTAGAGGGTTAGTGGAAAAATGCCTTAAAATTAATGTATTATTTTATAACTAAGTGCAGTGAAACCTCCCTGTGCGATCACCTCCATTAAGCGACCACCTCCTTGAACGACCATTTTTTCATGGAACGAAATTTATTCCCATAGGCTCAATACTCATTTTACCTCTATTCAGAGACCACCCTAGTCGAACTACCTCCATGAGCGACTCATTTCTTTGAAGAGAATGAAACAAATTCCGTTCTTTCCTGGTCGCTTGAAAAAGGTTTTTTAGAATAATAATTCCGGAGAGCGCATTATTCGTCAAATTTCTAAGCTAAGTTTAGAATTTTTATTTATTCCAGTAACTTTTAAGTGTTTAAACCCCTTTGTGCCTTTTTAGGCAATGAATTTGACTCTGATGACAAAGTAAGGATGACTGTCAATAAACTCCCCTGCTCTATTCTGTCAGGAAACTCTCAAAGAAATAGATAAATGAATGAAATCGTCATAATTTGTTCTCGTCCAAAAAGAAAGAAAAAAAAAAAGTATTTATTTACTGAACTTTGAAAGGACTTGGAAATAAAAGTTATAGAAGATAAAACCGTAAAATCAAAGCAAACGTCAATGTATTCATTTTTTAAACTCTGCACTAATTAACTTGTGTAATTAACTTTTGTTTTGATACTTAAATTGTCATATTTTTTCCTAATGTGAAAAATAAATTTTAGTAGCCTCAGGGTTCGTTGATATATATCAATGGATATATATCATGATATATATCTTGATATATATACGATATTTATTTTTAAAATATCAAGATCTTTGATATTTTCGATATTTTGAAATTCTTGATATTTATTTTCAAATATCAAGATGTTTGATATTTTGTATATTTGATATTTATTTTCAAAATATCACCATTGTAGGTAATTTTGATATTTTCTACAGTCAAAGCAAATGTAAATGAAATTTCCACCTGTTATTGACTGTGTCATTCTGTAGATAATGAACTTTTGCCTCTGGCAGTGACTTTTTTAGGAAAAGAAGAAAACAAATCTTTTCCAAGCTTTATATTTGAAATTCTTATTTTTAAATGTAGAACTAATAATTATGTGAGACAGTTAATTCAGAATAGCCATTGAAAGATAAAATGTAATTTAGATAATCATTTATATACAACCCGGGTTCGGTGATATGTATCAATGTATATCTATCCAGTATTTATTTTCAAATTATCAAGATTTTTGATGTTTTCATATAGTTGATATTTACTTTCAATATATCAATATGTTTCGCATTTTCTGCATTCGTATTTTCTGCGCAAGATATTTTTGATATTTTCAGTTGTACTTCGTAATATTTCAGTGTAAATGAAATAAATTTTCAACTATTTTTGAGTGTGTGAATCTGTAGATAAAGGACTTTTGTCTCTTCTAGATGTGACTTATTTAGTCAAAAAAGAAAACAAGTATATTTTTCAAGCTTTATATTTGAAACTTTTATTTTTAAATGTTAAACTAATAATTATGTGGGACATAATTCAGAACAACTATTGAAAGATAAACTGACAAATTTAAATAACCAATTATATACAACTTCATTAGAAAAGAATCTTTTCTCAAACTTTGGTTCAGTTGAGTTTGTACTATACAACATGTTATAAGACATTTTATGCTTACATTTATGTTAAAATTTTTCAATTAAAATTTTTTTTTTGTATTTACAATTTTGTTTTTAAAAGCCTGATTTTTTTTTTTTTTTTTTTTTTTTTTTTAATACTTGATCTTGATACTGAATGCTATCGTTAGTTTTTCTTTATAAGTGTATACAGCAAATTGTTTTATTTTTTCATCTTCAATTTTGTTCTAAGTGGAAAAAAAAAGAAAGAAAAAAAAGAAAAAGAAAAATGCATTTTTAGAATATTGTTTAAGTTTTCATGTTAAGTGCAATATATTTTAGTTTCTAATCTATATTATGCTCAAAAACATTCATTATTATCAGTAAGTTGGCTGCTTTGAAAATATCGGATATATATCGAAAATATCGGATATATATCAAAATATCGGATATTTTTGATATTTTCGAAAATATCATGATATTTACGAACCCTGAGTAGCCTTAATTGTTACCTTTTTCGACAATTAAAATCTAGATTTAAACATGACCTCCATTAAGAGACCACCTCTCGGAGCGACCAATTTTTATTGGAACGGAACGTGGTCGCTTTAGGGATGTTTTACTGTACTAAAAATATTAAAATACTATTTAGGGTCGGCGAACCTATGGCACGCGTGCCAAACTTGGCACGCGATAGAATATTTTCGGCACGGTATTGATTAAAATCCTAAAACAAATACAAAATATAATTAAGTTAAACAAAACACGCATATACAAGTTGCGCTTTTCTTTCTTTTCTTTTTATTGGAAAGCAACTAATTGAATTTCTAAATTATTCCAATGTGGGCTCAATAAGTTATCAAATTAAGAGAAGGTTGGGATAATATGAAAAAGAAAAATAACAGGCATTATAAGTAAAACTCCCAGTGATGAAACTAAAGCGATACTTGGTATTAGATATGCAGTTTTCACAATTTTTCGATTTATTTATTCCTTCGGATCATTATTTTAGGAAATTATACGAAAACCTTAAATATTAGAAACCCAAACCACTTGTTAGATAATTTGAATTCAGCTTGCATCCTATTAAAAGTAAGTAGGTTGAACACCATATTAATATTTAGAATAGCCAATATCGCATTCACCATTTTATTACTTTGTAATATATGTTAATCTAATTATTAGATAACAATTACTAGATAATAATTAGATGTTATCTAATTATTAGATTCTAATTATTGTCCCATATTTTTAAATACCAATGAACAAAAATCCAGAAATGTTGATCTACTAAATTATGTTTGGTGCTTGGCACGTCATGGTCAGGTAATATCATTTTTTGAAAAAACTGGGCAAGTGGATGTAAAAAGGTTCACCGACCCTGTATTTTCATCGGAAACACATTTGAGAACGTAATTTCATAATTCTAGCCTATCGGGAAGTGGGTTTACAAATCGATTACAAAGTTTCATCTTTTACTTACAAAAATCAGGTTGAGATAAATAAAAGTGTGTAAAAAAAAAAAAAAGCAATTTAATAAATTACAACGACCATTTGGAAAATGATTTTTTCGAAGACTAAAATTTAAGACATAAAAAATAGCACGGAGTATGCACATGCATTACGTACGCCATGAATTAAACATTTATAGTGTTATTACACGTAAAAATTGCAAGCTACAAAAATCGCCTGCGACCCGTCAGATTTCATGAAACTTAAGTATTATCCACCTGAAACTTACGTATTATCCAAGTATTTTATTGGCTGTTCGGGAAAAGGCTTTTCCATCGTCCAAGAAATCTGACGACCCATTTTAAATGAAATTTCATTCTTGAATTTCTAAACATCCCACAATATTACTTTTTACACCGTCGTATAAAGAAAAAAATGTAATTTTAAATGCAATTTGTTTGAAAGCTGTATCCCAATTTGTTTCTGAGTTATTAATTTTTTTTTGTAGTTTTTATTTCTTTTTTGTCATAGTGGCAACAGAAGTACCCATCTCTGTTGAAAGTAAAGGTTAGTGTATAGACCAATCAGAAAACGAATAAAATGATGGTTAAACTAATAAAAACCTTCAGATATGCTTTTGATTTCCTACCCTGACGAGGACAATAGCCATTTTTCCAAATGGTTAAAAGAAAAAAACTGAATGCCAAGAACATGCCTTTTATTTGTGAGATAAGCAATAAATGATTTCCTGAGAAATGCAATTTAATCACTCAACATGTATAGATTCATACTTTCCGAAAAACTTTTTATTTACGAGATGTGCAATAAAGAATTTTGTCGAAAATCTCATTTAAATTTGTACGTAATTACTCATACGAAAATAAAGCCTTTTATTAGTGCTATATGTAAAAAGAAGTTTTCCCCGAAGACCTCATTTAGATGTGAATAAACTATCAAAGCGAAGACATTTCGGTGGAAATATACCTTAATAAATTCTCCGAAAAAACTAATTTTGGCATGCATTTTCTTATGCGTAAAAAAAAAAAAAAAAAAAAAAAAAAAAAAAAAATAGAGAAAGAGAGAGAAAGAATACATTCATTTTTGAGGTATTCAATAAAGAGTTTTCAGAAAAATAGGATTTAAATAAGCATATTCGAAATAAGCATACCAATAAGAATGATTTATATGTGGAATATGCAACGCAGAATTTTCTCAGAAAAATACAGACGAAAAGCCATTTACTTATGAAATGTACAATAAAGTATTTAGCCATAAATCTAGTTTATATTATAGGTATCGTCGTACAGTGGTATAATCGAGGGGGGACGGCGTCCCATCATTTTTAACATTTTCCAACACAGTTAACAAGTCGGAAATTGTACGTCAGACATGGCAAATGAGGTGCGTTCGTACTATAACTAGTTTTATAAATATTCAGATCTTGGTGCAATAGCTGTTGCACTCTTATGCAAAAATGCATGAACAAAAAAATTAGTACGATTATATATATTAAACTCAGTAATCGGGAAATAACATGACTCCATCTTAAATAGGACGTAATCACCATGGCAACCTTGAATCATTACCTGTCATGGGGTATCATTGAATTAATTATACGTATGATATGATTTAATACAATGATGAAAACTTATATTAATATCTTTTTTAAGTTTTATTCGATTTTCATGAAATTTGAAATGACTCTACAAAATTCTGCAACGATTATATATATTAAACTTCAAATCATTCGGTTGAGTAGTCTTTGCGATATTATAGACGGACGGACCAGACGACAACTATACGCGCTACGTATTTATATAATTGAGAACGCACCTAAAAAGTGTTTATGAGATCGGTTTATCTGCCTGTCTGCCTCTATCTGTCCGTGCTCCAAGTCACATAAAAAATATCGGATAGCTATGTAATTGATATATATTATTGAGGTTAACTATGGCCTGTTTAGTAATGAAAATAAAATGTGTAAGCATTTATAATTGATTTACAGGGACACTTAAAAGAATTCCGTTATTATATAGTCTATGGGGAAAATTCGTTTGAGGTGGATTTTAATTATGTTACATTATTTCAAAATTATTGAAATTGATATATATATATATATATATATGTGTGTGTGGTGCACTACAAAAGGCACACTATAGAATAGGGTGCGCACAGCATTCATCCTTCATTTACAGGGACACTCAAAAGAATTCCGTTATTACAGTTTATGGGGAAAATTCGTTTGAGGTGGATTTTAATTATGTTACATTATTTCAAAATTATTGAAATTGATATAAATGTTTATGAGGTGCACTACAAAAGTCTCACTATAGAATAGGGTGTGCACAGCATTCATCCTTCACTTACAGGAACACTCAAAAGAATTCCGTTATTATAGTCTATGGGAAATTTCGTTTGAGATGGATTTTAATTATGTTACATTATTTCAAGCATATTGAAATTGATATATATTTCTGAGGTGCACTACAAGAGGCTCACTATAGAATAGGGTGTGCACAGCATACATCGTTCATTTACAGGGACACACAAAATATTCTGTTACAGCACTGCCTATTAACAATATTTGTTGGAAATGAGTTTTGAGTCGTGGTACGCGTTTTTAAATTTAACCAATTTTTTGCCTATTACTTGGTCTCTGATAAATTCTATAGATCGTATACAGGGTAGAACAAAAGATCTCGAGTGCATTTCCATTTATTGGCGGAAATTACTAAAAGGGAATTTTCACCTTCTTTGCGTTTCCTAACTGAATTAAGTTTTAGCATAGTGTAACAAATCGAACTCAAGGACTTTACCCACGGATGGCAACAGCTACGCCTCTTCGGGTAGATACCTTCCGAAAAAGACTGTTTATTGGACGAAGGGGAAGTAGTGTTAAAATGTTCTTCAGGGTGGCCATTTTCATCCTCATCCTGATCCTCGCCTATTGGTGTTTTTCTTCTGTCTACTGCGGCTGACGTCACATGGGTAAAGACCATTCCCCAGAAAAAAACCCCTTAAATATTCAGGAAAAGGCTGGTATAGGCAAGCTAATGTATTTGTGAAAACAGCTAGAGATTTTAACTAAGTCCAGTGTATTGCCGGGAGGATCAAAAGAAACAGATCGATCTAAATTCATCATCGGAGATGACATTACGGAGACAAGCAGATGAATAGAAAAGCAGTAAGGGAATCCGTGTGATACACCGAAAAGTGAAACAGCCTTGAGGAAGAGAAAATTTTCCCATGCACTAAGGCGAAAGTGAAACTGATCTCCCTCAAGGAGCCGGAACATAGGGAACCTATGAAATGATAGCTTAAAGATGACATCATGAGCCTAACGCTTTAAGTGGCTAAAATGGAACTATTGTTTTAATCAAGGGATCGAGGGAGATAAGATCCTTGATGAAGGAGAGAAATTATTCAGTGTTTAGATCTCACTGCGAGAGGGTCAGGTTTGGAACCTGGTGAGAGAGGTATTCTCTCAAGTTAAGAACCAATATCTCGGTAGTTGTTCCGAGGGAAGCTAATCTTCCTCCGGAATTAGGAGTGAAGGAAGTCAAACCGGCTATTGAGTTGTGCGGTTTCTCTAGGTCGTAGAGAAAGAACTAATGTTAGTCGTATTAGGCTAAAGCTTCATCTACATATTTGCGAACATTTAATACTCACTTAGAGGGACTCTGGAACTTTACTACAATTAGTCAAAAATTGTTTTGAACGTTTCTATCTATCAACTTAATTTATTTTGTTGTGATATGAACTCTCAGAAATAAAACTCTCACTTTTGACGATTCAGCAATCCTTGAGCTGTGTTTCGTCGTTTTTGACGATCATTTCCTATCAACATCACGTGACTTTTAACGAAACGTAAACTGTCAAATATTTGACGAAAATTTTGCCTCAATCATGGTCAAACTCAATGCATTTTAAGGGAACAGTTGCTGTACCTTCTGAAATCCTGCGATTTTAGCAAGCAGATATTTGCTTGTTTATGTTAGTCTTGTAATAATTTATTTTAAAACAATACTTTTTAGGGCTTTTTAGAAAATACTGAAATATAGTTAGTTATTATTTTTTTATTAGTTATTTTTTAGCTGTTAAAATTTTTAGGAATGCTTATTATTATTTTTATTTATTTATTTATATTTTGTTGTTTGTTATGGTTTAATTCGAAAAGAATAAATTTCCTGTGTTATTCAAAACCATTCAAAAAGAAAATTTGGTCAATAAAATTTCAAACTTCCAGGATATCTTTTTTCTTATTTATTTAAGAAGTATATTCTGTTTTCAATCAAATTAAAAATAAACATAATTGATCCCTCTCCCCTTTATAAACAGTAAAGTGTTAAAATCTTATCTACCTACTCAAAGTGATAAAATCTCACGCAATATGCACTTCACAATTCATTATTTATGAGCAACAAATTAACCAGACCATATTCTAGCCATTCATTGAGCAAAGAAAATTTCACTAATTAATTATTTAATCAAGCCATATTATAATAATTATTCATTGAGCATGAGAAAACCATAATAATAAATTAGCCTTTCTTAAAACTTTCAGAAATTATAGCAGCACTGATAAAATTACAGTCTACCTTATAAAAATTTTTATAAACACGCAGCAGTAGTCATTACATCAATCTAAAAGCACATCTATACAAGTCCCCAATAGCGAGGTCAGAAGAGCAACGGTCTCCCACGCCAAAGGCCGCAGGTTCGAATCACCCCGAGGAAGACAAGAAGTGAATTTTTTCTTCCCTCTGTCAATAAATACAGGAGCTTCCAAACTGTTCAATAGATGGCACCACCAGCCCTCTTTTGACGAAATTTATATCGTCAAGCAAGTGAAGAAAGTAATTTCATCAATTTGACGAAATATTCGCTTGGAGCATTTCCCAGGAAACGGTTTCGTAAAAACAAAGAAAATTTCATGAAATCTGAGTATTCATTCCTGAGTGTGTGTCAAGATTAATCAAGAAATATACTTTTGTTATTTATTTAATAAATCATTTTTTGCTATGATTTTGTCATCGCCTTCGAAGACCGCACACGCTACCCGTCTTAAGATAAAGAGGCGTCACAATAGTATGTGGTATATATATATGCTAATCTCTAGGTCATATATAGGGCTTCATAAAATAATTCGGATATTTTTCCGACTATGGTGGTAATTCCTGAAATTGGTTTTTCAAATGTCTTATGCATTTTCCAAATCGTTTTCTTAGACTTCACCATTCACCTCATTAAGAGGCTACTTCAGTCAAGTGAAAAGACCCGATCTCTAATGCTAATCTTATGGAAAAAATTTATAAAGATATCTCGGTTGCATTTTAATATTTTTAAATGATTTTTTTTTTTTTCATATGATAGCTGAGACTGATCTGTACGAAGACCGTTTTTTACTTTTACTTTTTTGTTTACAGATATCTTTAATGAGGTTACTTTCATTTTCGGAATCGGTTGATTTCGAAACTGAAAGCATCCTAATAAAAAAAATCTGCAATAGAAATCGAAAAAGTAAAAAACGGTCTTTGTACAGATCGCAAATGCAAATAAAAAAAAAAAAAATAAAAAAAATAAAATAAAATAAAAAATAAAAATATTAAGATGCAACCGAGATATCTTTATAAATTTCTTCCATAGGATTAGCATTAGCGATAGGATCTTTTCACACTTGACTGAAGTAGCCTCTTAAACGGGGAAGTTTTGCTAAAGTATTCTGAAAGTATTGGAAAGTGTTTCATAATGTATGCTTAACGCATGATTTTTCGTTCTTGTTTATTTTATCTCGAGTGTCCCCTTACTATTTATTTTCAAGAGAGACGCTGCGGTCCTGAGGAAGACACATTAACTTCCTAAATTTATTAAAAGTGTAAATGAGTAAGAGCATTAAAAATGAAAAATTTTTTAGGAAATAAGGTATCGATTTCCAACATTTTATAATATTGTTGAAAAGTATTTATGACTTCGATTCATCTGTCTGACTTTAACTTTCGTAAACATACATAAATTGCCAGGGAATTGATACAGCTACATATTTTGAGGATTGCTACAGCTCCCTGTCGAAAATGGTGTAGCATTTGTTTTTTGCTGACTGCTGCACACAATAATTCGTATACATTACGAATTATAGACGAAAACTGTTTGAAAACTCTTTAAAGATGCTATGCTATAATACTTTAAACGCAGCGAAAATTATATGCGGTATTAACACTTATTTTGTAACTCAACAAGAATTTGAAAAATATTTAGTCAGATGTTATAATACATCATTTTAAGCATGAAAAAAATAATTAAAAAAATTTACAACATAAAAATATATATTGATTAAGAGATACTTTTTTTTGCATCTTCAATAAACAGAAAATTAAACTTTTCTCATAAATATTGTCGATTTCCTAATACAAAATTTTAAAGTATACTAAACTACCTTTATAAAAAATCTTCTTTTGGACGTCTCCAGTCTTTTTAAGTTTACAAAATTTACGACGTTCATTTTATCAATAACGTTGTGAAACTGCTCAAAACATAAATAAAAAATTGGTATGAAAACCCAGTACCGCTTTCTGTTAGAATTCGATTAAAAATTTATTTAATCGCTGTGTTGTAACGTAGCAGTAATAAATAAAACAGTCTTTTAAAGCTCACTTTATAATAAGTAATATCGACTTTTGGATAAGTGGCGAATATGAAATGCGGCGATACTAATGGTTAACCCTCCGCCTACCAGACGGGTCCAGTGGACCTAACAGGTACATTCAAGAGGACTTTTCTCATGAAAAACAAATACTGAAAATTAGTATATTTTGGAATACGATATATTTTACATCTTTAGTATATTTATAGTCTGGGCGAATCTGGGCGGCCAAAATTATTTCTTTGGGGTAAACCAGTTTCAACGAATTGGTTAATCAGTAAATACCTTTTTTAGAAAATAATACTGTTTTTTAATAAAAAGTGATTCGTGCTTTAAAGTTTTATGCTTATATTTTTAAATGAAAATAAATAAAAATATAAAAATAAAGCTACCGCTTGTTGGGATTTATTAAAGACCATTTCGATCTAAGAATTAAAGCACGCTTTTCTTCTTAACTCGAATTTTCTAAAAATCCATCTGAATACTAAATTAAACCTTTGCACTCCTGTTACTCTACTCGGGAAGAATTCAACCTTATGTTTTTTAAATTGCCAGAACTGCAAAGAGTTAAAAAACCGTGTTATTTTAAGATGAAGTAAATCGTACATATTCAGGGCTGGGGAAATGCACCACTTTACTCGCCACTGGCGAGTGAATTTTCTGGCAGGGCGAGTGCATTTTTAGGTGGTATTTGAAAACTGCAAACTATAGAGATATGCAATTTTTTTTTTTTTTTTAATAGTTAGCTATATTTTTCAACTGTCCTAATTACTGCGATGTAAACATGGTACTAAGTTCTATTTTATATTAAACTTTCATCTCTTGTTTATATTTCTTAATTTTGCAAAAAAAGAAAAAAAAATATGAAAATGCATTACAGTAATAGTAACCAACTATTTTTGAGTTGCGTAAATTTTGTCATAAAAATTTTCAACTGTACGTTGCATTTTACTGGCTGATGAAATAAATCCTTGGCTGGTAAGATTTTCTAGAAATTCCCCACCCCTGTGCATATTATTTTCTTCGCATGGCTTCGGTAGAAGTCCATTTTTTGTTCATTATACAATTTTTAAGGAAGGATAACCTTTTTTTGTGTTCTTCGTATATTTTTATAATTAGTTTTTTGACCACATAGCGTCAATAATTAATAATAATCTTTGCAATGGTGATACAGTAGAAGATCTTTATAACGCAAACCAAAAAGCGCAAGGTTGTGCATTATATAGAAATTTTGCGTTATATGGATCATATTTCACATGTCATTAAATTTACCATGTAAACATGGCCATATATGTCTAAAATGTATCAAAATACATTAGAGTATCTTTATACTGCATGCCTTGTTACCAGGAGTTATCCAGGTTATAAACTTTTGCATAATATACATTATTCCACGCAGTGTTAAATTTATTTTATAAACAATGTCCAAATATATCTGGACCAAATCATGCAATATATTATTCATTTTCAAAAATGTTTATTGTAATATTAGCAATTTTTTCATTAAAAGGTTCTGAATTAAGGATATAAAGTTGAACTAATGTAACAAATTTAGTTCTAGAAATTAGGATTTTTTTACAATATGAGAATACAAATGCTTCTTAACTAAAAATTCATTGTTTACATCTGAGAAGTTGTGCGTTATATGGAGAAATGCATTATATAGATTTGCGTTATAAAGATCTTCTATTTGTATTTGATTTTTACAATTTTAATTACTGAAATTGCCTCTTTTATTCTCTGTGGTCAATCTGGGAATAAGTTATTTTTTTGCTCTCCTCAAGGGCACCTCTCTTTTCGGAGTTTTTCTAACCATGTCAGATCAGCACACTTGGATACTTAACATCTTTAAAGCCCTTGGCCACATATGCGGGCGTTTAGTTTTTAATAATTATAATCACTGCAATAATAAAAAGAACAAAAATTTGATAACTTATTCATTACAGAATCTCTCAACAAGAGAAATATTTGGCTGTACCGATCTATGCACAGTTAGAGATATAAAAAAAAGCGTGAAGTAATTTTTCGGCAGTCAGTGTTGTTGGATTATTTGAATAAATCGTCAAATGTAATATATATTAAGTTTTAATAATTTGTACAAACGTAAGAAATAAATTTATCGTTAGTTTTTTTATTTTATAAAAAATCATTTCACTCATAAATTGCCATTAACGCTCAGTGTCCACAGATGTGGACATTTTTTTTCGTGAATTTTTATTGTCCCCCCCCCCCCCCTTGCTTTTTGAATTCCTGTTAATATAAAACCAATAAATCGTAAAAAAAAGTCATTTTTTTCTCACCATTAAGAAATCGTCACTGAAGAGGTTAAATATTTGTTGAACTACTTAGGCCTTTAACTTTACTTTTCTTGGATCTTTCATCTAATTCACTGAAATCCTTTACAGTCTATTTAACATTAACTGGAATCTCAACAGCTCCTTCATTCCAATCATTACTCATCTTTATGAGTATATTTGCTTTTTTGGGTTGAAAAGTTCATTCTCCACAGTTCAGATTCTAAAACTGAGAAATAACGTTTGAAACTTTTTTTTTCCATCCTCATAAAAAAGTATCTTTATGAAAAAAGTAATTTTCAAAAAGTGTAATTTTTATGTATGTTTGGTAATTTCTGTTGCTGCATCATGCTAAATAGCTGTCGCTGAATCATTATTTTGATGGCTCTAGAGCAAAATGAACTCAAAATATAAAAGAAAATGAATTCAGAATAAAAAAAAAAGTGTATACTGGAGTAGCAAAATTTCTGTAGCTCTTATTTAAATATTCTGTAATTTTGCATGTAAAATTTGACTTTTTAAACTGAATTTCCGGAAGCGACAGCCAATTGTTCCCTTGTGACGACATTTCTGTGGCTGTCAAGTCCTAAAACTTGTCTAAAAATGCTAACTTTGACAACATTTGATGAATGAATCTTTGCCTTTATAAGAAAATGGGTAACTGTTTAATTTCTTGGTATCTGAACAAAATAAGTAAATTTTATATTTTTACGAATATTAATGTAATTTTTTTGTATTTACGAATGAAATGACTTCACGAAAGTATCAGAAAAGTAGTTAGTTTGGATTTGGGAATAGCTTTCAATATAAAAATTTCTCATAAAGAGATGTGATCCCCTCTCCCCACAAAAAAAAAGAAAAAGAAATCCATGACCCCCCCCCCACTCTAAATGGTGAGCTGAATCTGCCGTTGTAAGTATATTTAACTCAACTGAATAATAATAGAACAATAAACTTCCATCAATAATAATTATTTTTTACGATTTTTTGAAAAATGCTAAAGTAGAATTAATGTGTCATTTTTAAACTGTTGTTATAAAAATCTATAATGCTTTTATCCAATCCAAATATTATTCGAATGCACACATGTGACCGCTTTGTTATTATCCATAATAATTTGTTTTCGTTTTTCAGTTCATGTTATAGATATAAATTAAAAAGAGGCTTAGTAATTGTGATCGCTCAGATGGCAATTTAAAACAGAATTATTTGTATAGCCTTAAATTTTAACCCTTAAATGCCTGGTATTGCTTTTTGGCAACATACCCAATTTAGGCTCTAAAATACTATTAGAATAATATTGAAGCTATAATGCCTAATGATGCCAATAAAATACATTCTGAAAATATTATTAAATCGATTTTCAACGTGTAGATGACAACACTTGTGCTGTTTAAGAATAAAGATAGATTCTTTTTTTCAATTGTTGCTACTTGTTCGTTTTGTTTGGGAGCTTGCGAAATACCCTATTTTGATCTGCAGTTAGCAAGTAAAATTTATTTCTTATTATAGTTCCTAAAATTCTTGAGTTAATATTACAGAATTTTATCAAGGGAAATTATTTTTTCAACTAAACACCAGTATTGCCGATTAGTAACAAACTGTTTTTTAGCTGTAAACTAGACTTAAAACAAAATATGATTTTTTTAAAGTATTTTTGCCATGATTTATTTAAAAAATGAAAGCCGAAAAACGTTATTACAATGATTTTTGAAAAATCAGGCATTTAAGGGTAACTAAGGTAAGTGATGCAAATATGGCCAAAGCAGGCAATATGGCCAACCCGCAACAATGTTAATAATTTCAGTGAAACTCAAAAGCTGGCTCTTGAATCTAGTCGCTGGATGTCCGAAGAACATAGTTTAGTACCCTGTTGCCCACAATCCTTGATCAGGTGCACAGGGGGGCAGACATTGTTCATTTGTTGTTAGTTGCGTTTTCATATTATACATTTTTTTCTGTTAAGTTTGTTATTTTTCTTTTTTTAACAAAGTATTTGTATTTACTGTTATATATAATATTTTAGTTGGTTTAATAGTCTTTTTAACTGTATCAATCCTTTTCAATATCTGAGTTTTCAGACAGAATTATGAACACTTTTTAAAAACTCATTATTGTTGGAAATATGCCCATTGGGCATATTACCTGCACGTATGGCAATATTACATTCATATAAATAAATTTATTTAATATATAAATTATTTTAACTGGCATTAAATAACAAATCAATAAACTTCAAAATATATATTACTATATACCAAGTAAACACAATAAAAATCAAATATAAAAATGTTAAAATAAATTAGGCTACGTAAAATTGAATATAGTTTAGCTAAACTTCGTTCACGAAAATTCTTTCTCGTTTATGTTTTAGACTATGAATCCCGAAAAGAAAGGAGGCCTTTGGAGCCAGGAAAGCCTAAATGGGTGTTTGAGAGCAATAAAAGAGTTTTAATTATGATATTTTGCATTTTTGCGGATTTAATGAAAAGGAATATACACAATTTGTATTTGTTCAGTCTACAACACTTTCATTTTATTTATAATTTTTTACACATATAAATTTCTTTTTTTCTACAGTACATAAATTTAAAGTATGCATTTTTATTTTTTCCATCACCGTTATAATAAAAAAAAAATATATATATATACAGGCTGTTATTCTACCTGTAAATCTAAGACTACGAGATTTCCAAAAAAGTCATACATTTTTTAAATTATTGGGATAATTGAAAAAATAAATTAAAGTAGTATAATTTAATTATATATACCATTTTTCATTCCATTCGCCGAGAAAAATAGAGGGTCTTTTGTTTAAAAAACTGTAAATAAAAGGAAAATGTCAATTGAAGAAACAAAAATGCGCACATTTTTGTCTTTTATCCTTTTCATTAAATTCATAAAATGGAAAATTTCATACTTAAAACTCTCTAAATAAAAAATAAAGAAATGCACAAATTGATTCTTTTTTTTTTTTTTTTTTTTTAAATTTGTCACATACTTAAAAAAATTATATGGGTTATTACTAAATAATATTTCACTTTAAAGAACGGTACTGAAGATTACATATGTAAAAAATACGCGATTTTTTTTTTTTTTTTTTTTTTACTGATTTGCATAAGGCGGAATATTGTCTACAGCGGAAAACTTTATCGGTCCCGATCATTTCCGCTTTAGACAGATTTTACTGTATAAATCTTTTCATTATATTTCTCATACGGGCATATTACCTTCATCAACTAGTCTTTTTTTAGAAAAAATCCTGTAGGTTTAAATCTTGATTAATTTAAGTTTTATATATTTTTTCCAGTACTAAATAGAGTCTACTCTTTTAGATAATTTTTATTTTTTTGAAAAATCAGTTACTACTATCGGTAAAAAATTTCTATCCTTAAGGTGGCCATATTACCTGCACATACCTTAATTTTAACAAAAACATAAATATAAGGGTCAGTATTTGTTATTACAAACAGAAATGTTGCTGGGAAATACAACTAAAAGCTTTGAGTTTTGGAAATATGGAACGAAAAAGAAAAAAAAAATGCCTTATTTTAAATAATTTTCACAATTAAAAAACTGATTATGTCTCAATTGAGATATTAAAAAACTATACACACTTGCCTTCTTCTTCACTATTTATAACAATTAGATATCATGTATCATGTACTTCTCAAAATAAAGATATTTAATTTCAAAAGGCACACCACTATTTTGCAAAACGATTTAAACACCATACACTGAACACAACACTCTCGTTTCGAGAAATAGAAAAATATCATTGTTTATGTATGGGTACGGCCTGACTAAAGCAGGGGCATGTGGGAACACCTGCCTCGGGTCTCTCATGGGAATAATAACGGTTTCCATTAAAAGGTGCCAAATGGTTAAAATTGACCAAAAGTGATCAAAATTAGCATATTCTCAAACATTTAGGAAGGGATTGCTGCCCTGTATCCCTTCCATCCACCCCAAAAAGGGAACTACAGTAGAGTGTCGATTATTGGAACTCCAATTATCTGACCAGCCAATTTCTCTCAAAATTTTTTAAAAACCGAACTTTCAATTATCCGAACAGCCTATTTCTCTCAAAATTTCTTTAAAAACGAACTTCCACCTATCCAAGCACCATATAAGAATTGGATATGAGATTTTAAATGATGATGAGATTGTGGATGAGATTCAAGACGAGGATGGCCACCCAGGGAAACCCAGCAAATGCTTTTGAGTTTTAGTGCAGTCCCTGGGGAAGAGATTCAAGGCGAAAAAGAAGAGCATGAAAATGACCCAGATCCATCCCATAACGAAGCCTTTGAATGTTTGGAAACAGCTGTGAAATGGCTCGAATGACAGAAGAATGCTGATCCTATTCAACTAACATATTTAAAAAGAATTCGAGACATGGCAGCGTTGAAAAGAATGTCTTCTTTGAAGTAAGCAACAATCGAATGCTTTTTTGCTTAAATTATATTCTCTGGAGTTCAGCAGATGTTATAAAAGAGTAAAAAAAAAAAAAAAAAAAAAAAAAAAAAAAAATTAAAAAGACAAAAATCAATTTTTAAACATGCAAGGGACTAATTAGTGCTGTCGGTCTGAAGCGTGAATAAAATGTGAAGATTTTAGTATACTCAGGAACATCCCTTACATTGTCTGTCCATTTATCCGAACCAGGGTCAGTCCAGACTTGTTCGGATAATCGGTACTGTATATCATTAGAAAACTAATGATTAAAATTTTATTATAACAACTTAGTATTCTATTATTTCCAAAATAAATTTTTTATTGATGTTTTCCTCGTAACGAGGCAAGTTAAAGACATGAAATATGACCAATTGGGACATTTTCTTTTAGACATTTTATAACATATGTAGATAACTAAGGTAAAAGTTTGCAAACAAATACTCGTGTCAACCAATTCCTCATTTTTTCTACGATTATCCAACTAGTATTTTTTTTTTTAAAGAGTTGTGACCCTCTTTCTGTAATACCATGTATACAGATGTGAATAATACCTGCTATGAAATTTATGCATACATACAATGCGTATGAAGTTTTATACTAGCCACCTCCACATTATTCAGCACTGAAAAATACATAAAATCAATTATCAAAAGTTAAAAATCACAATCATCACATCTATTTTATAGTATCAGATTTTGGCTTTTTTTTTTTTTACTTTTTTACTTTGATATTTATGATTTGCAAAAAATCTTGACATGATGATTGAAAGAAAGGTGATTTTCGAATTCAGTGCTAAAAAATACGTAAAAATCAATTATCAAAAGTCAAAAAACACAACTACTACTATGTGATATTGGAAGAGGACAGAGGATACAAAGTTATCAAAAAATATTTTGAATACTTAAGTTTCTAGAGTGGAAATTTTTTAATTAGTTGCAGTTTTCATTCCGACATAAAAAAAAAAGTTGATATTCTGTAATAAGTTCTAAATAATATAATTAAGTTTCTAACATTTGAGAAGCTGAATAATTTACTTCCATGTGATCATGAGACGATAACTGAAAATAACAATTAGTATTTTCTAAGAAACACTTTCTGATATTTAACTTTTTCTTAATTTGTTATAAAAAAATTTTGAAGTTGTTTGTCAAATCTGCTTTTAAAAATTTGCTACAATACTTTCAAAATAAAAAACAACACAGCCAAAATTTTTGTTGCCACCCCTCCTCCCTGATTTTTGTTGCCATGGCCTGTGCCCATATGACATATTATTAAATTCAACCTTAACTATATATTTTATACTGTATTGACAAAATATATGCATGCTTAGTTTCCATACAAAATAGACTTATTTTGGTTTGTAAAATGGTCAATAACTTCCCAGATCAAGTTGACAAGCTATTGCTTTCTCACCGCCACAAACTGATATATCAGTTCACTAAGCTGTAGGTTTCACTGCAGTCAAAGTATTATTTAAATTAATATAATTCTACAAAAACAATACAGTTTTAAAATATTTTGTTATGGTTAATACTCTCAAGGCTTATATTACTACACGTAATTGAATTTTTTATATCATGTATGAAAAATCACTTTTTTTAGACAATTAAAAAAATTACAGAGAAAACAACATTACAATTCTGCCCTTTTGCTCAGCAGTCAGAGGGTTAAACATATTTTGAAATTTTTCTATTTTCGCTGTCTTCAACAGTAAAGATATATAAAAAATTCAGGCATACTGAAAGGATTTTAAAAAGTTACTTGTGGCTGTAATGTGGGATGAAATAAAATTAAAACGTTACAAATAAAGTTAATTTCTTTTAGTTGAGTACAAAGACATGTTTTAAGTAAAAGTACTTGAAGTCGAAAACATGAGAAAATACCATAGAGAGATATGCTAATTTAACAATTATGATTCATGCAAAATACCAGGTTAATAAGTTTTAAAAGTATAAACAGATAATTTTATAAATTTTTATTCTGCTATTTCTAATTTTATGCCCTTGTTATTTGTGTGCCCTGAGCAATTTGACCCAACTACTTCACAGTCGCTATGTCCTTGTTATCACCCCTTATGGTTCTGACTATCATTTCAAATACACCCCGTACATATCTTATATATAGATAATGTAACCTCCCCCCCCCACACACACACTACTGGCAAAACCATACCTCCCTTATCGGGCAATTTCAGGTACAAACAGTAACAAAGTCTGTGAAAATTATGTTTTAATGAAAACAAATTTTATTAAAAACTAGTATATAATTCCCGTCAAAAATGTCGGAAACTGAATGATAAATCTTCAAAACAATAGTTAAAAAAATATTTTCCTGACTTAAAAAAAAAAAAAAAAAGATGCCTCATGCATTTTGTTAATCAAAAAGTATTATCCTTTGATTTTTTTATGATTAGAACAAAGAAATTATGTAAACTACAATTTAGTCACCAGCGTTTAAATACGCCATTTCCAGCTACACATTCTATGACGAAAATGCTTGTTTAGGTTCCCTCTTCATTAAAAATTTGTTGTTTAGCGGGACTTTTTTTTTTTGCTACAAACTATGCTAAAATTCATAATTTTATGTGCAAGATAATTAAAATATGTTGTATCGATAAGAAATATTCATTTTATTAGCAATGTCTTCAAATCTGATAAAATGCATTGTAAAAAAAAGTACGATTACAACAGAAAGTTGATGCCAAAAGAATTAGCAAGAAACATAAGCTCCTAATTTATTGGGAATTAATACGGCCTACAGAGGTGCTGCTCACAGCCTTCGGTACAGAAAAAATTGTCCCTTTAACCCTTTATCTACTGACAGTACTTATAAATACCATTAAAATAACTTGTTATAAAATTAATTTAATACATCGATTAGTAGTGATACAGTTTAGAATGAGTTATAGATGCATTACTTTACCATGTTCCAAAAGCATTATGGGCTACACAAAACAAAAATATTTTTTAAAGGATGATTTCTTTGGCCTTTGCATCTTTTCAGCTTTCTTGGCATTGAAGGGGGGGGGGGGTAGGGGGAGAGACTTTTCAATTCAGAAATATTTTTATATTTCTATTGTAAGAACATTATATTTGTAGATTTCCTAATTCTACAAAATACTAAGGAAAATATTTAAAATAAAAGATTTGAGTGGGGTTATAAATATTACACAAAATTCCTATAAATTAAAATTTAAAGAATCTTTCTAAATCCTTCAATCCTTCTAAAATTTATTAAATGATTATGTAAATCTTCTAATTTAGTTTCAAAAATTCATGAAAAATGCTTTAGAAGATGAAATTTTCATGAATTCATTATTCAGTATATAGAGGTAATTTTCCTTTAAATAATGTTAAAGTGCCATTGAAATAATTCTTTATTGTAAATGCATTTGAAAGTTTTAGATATTCAAATTCGGATAATTTTTACTTTGTGATATAAGACAGAAAACAAATGTCACAGGAAATCTGAAATTGTACAAAAGGATAATCATTCTGAATAAATTAAAAATACATGTAATGCAATGTGCTTGCACGGACCTTTTTAGAGCGAAAGTTATATCTTTTCTCCACCAGATGGCGATAGTTATTCGTTATTTTTAATTTAGAACTTCTTGTTCATGATTTGGCTCTTAAATTTAGAACTTAATTGGACAGTGTTTGAAGGTTTTAAACAAAGTTAAAATATTTAAAGTTTTAATGTACTATTACAAATATTTTAAGACCAGCAACGGCGTTAATCTGTATTTTTTTTTTTAATGAAGCGTTCAAAGAGTCATTCATTTGTTTGTAGATTTGCTGGAATTTGAATCTGAATGGCAACAGTATTGTTTGTTTAGATCTGATTTCTATGTTTATAATAGCTTAATTTTTATTTAGAACTTGATACATTATAAATGGATATTATACACGTTTTATGTGAAAATATACTGAACAGACATGATTTCAAGTAGAAAAAATTATCATTTAGCCATCATATGCTAGGATATGTTTTTCATTAAGCCTAACATGGCGTTTAGCTACAGTCGATTCGTAGACCAGAGTGGTTCGCACCAGCATGTTTCCGACAGTTTCCTGCACTCAGATTTTATTATAAGTAGAATTGTAGTATATTTTGCTTGAAAATGATGCAAGATGCATATTTACCATGTTGTGCCTTTTAAGTTTAGACTTCACGGTAATTGCATAGTAGAAATTATAAAGATTTCTTTATAATTTAATATTAAGGGGCTTTGAATGAATCTCAAATTTAATAGTGGTTTAAAAATTCCACAAAAGAAACATTAATCTTTAAGATGACTCTAAAACTGACAGATGCAGATTGATAATAATGAAAATGGCTATATCAGATGAGAGAAAAAATAAACAGCTCGCATTATTGAATGTATGTTCACTCATCTTCCTCTAGAAGTTGAATGGTTACCAGACAAGTATGATATATTTTCTAGCTTTGTTTTTATTGATTCAGCTAAATAAGTACAGAAAGAATGAACACCTTTTTGACTTGAGAACAGAAAAGTTGCCTAAGCAAAAAGGCAGTCAATGTCTTCAGCAAGATTATGTAGATTCTGCTGCCCATAATGCTATACTAGATGAAATGTTGATTGAATAGCTTCTGCCTAATAAGGTCACACATGTCTTATTTTAAAAGTGTTATAGTACAGTATTATTGATGTTAAACAAAAGTTTTCAAGCTAGTGAACTTATTCCTCAGAAACTCCCATTACTTCTCAATTAATCAAATAGCTAAGAAAGTCAGCAGAAAAAAAGAACTAATTTAAAATAAAAAGCTTATTTAAAATCACACAAATAAGTTTGCTTTAAAATCCCCAAAATAAGTTTGCTTTAAAATCCCAAAAATAAGTTTGCTTTAAAATCCCAAAAATAAGTTTGCTTTAAAATCACAAAAATAAGTTTGCTTTAAAATCACAAAAATAAGTTTGCTTTAAAATCACAAAAATAAGTTTGCTTTAAAATCACAAAAATAAGTTTGCTTTAAAATCACAAAAATAAATTTATTATAAAATCACAAAGATAAATTTATTATAAAATCACAAAAATAAATTTAATATAGAATCACAAAAATTAATTTATTTTAAAATCACAAAAATAAATTTATTTTAAAATCACAAAAATAAATTTATTTTAAAATCACAATTTTTTTTTTTTTTTTTTTTTTTTTAAATCACAAAAATAATTTTTTTTTAAAAATCACAAATATAAATTTATTTTAAAGTCACAAAAATAACAATTTATTTTTCTGGACTCTAAACAAACAAAATAAATACTACCAATAAGGTTATCTGAGCGAAATATGCTGGCTGGTTGTCAGGCCAGTTAGCTTAAACGGTAAAGCATTGGCATTATAAGCCAAAGATCTGGGTTCGATTCCCAGCCTGGGCATCTTTTCGCTCAGTTCAAAATATTCAATTTGTACAAACAAAATAAGCTTATTTTTTACTAGTTACCAAGGCTTTGATCATAATTTCATTACTTTGTATTGGATTTGCAACTAAAAAAGATTGCCATTTCACAGTCACAATAATTTCTTGTAGATTGTTTGCAAAGAAATCAGTGGTCAACACAATCAGTTCCTTTTCCAAATGCTGAAGAGCCAGAGTAACAGTTTCACAAAAAGAGTCCACTGATAAATTTATTTTCATGAATTCCAGACATTGCAGCCGAAGATCTTCCACATCATACTTATCAGCCATAGTAAAAAGGCTGAAAACATTTTCTGTCATAATGTTTTCTACACTTCCACAGTAGAGAAAGCATAAGAAATCTAAAAATGAAGACGGATCACAGTCTTCAATATCTATGATACCAGTCGCTCTTTCTTTCATGTCGTTTCTAAATGTAGAGGCAAAGACGGGAGAACGGGCACTCAGGATACTTCTGTGGGCAGGGAACTCCTGTCCTTTTACCTTAATGATAACATCGCAGTCTTCTTGCTTCAGGAAAAACTCTTTATAGTCTTGAACCATTTTGTTGTCAGGATGATGGGTTATGCAATCACAACCTTAATAATAAACAAGAAAGGAAATTAATACATAGATTATGAAACACTTTCCAATATACAGGGTGTTTATAAAGTCCCGGACCCATTTTGATGTTTAATAACTCATAAAATAATAAAGAGAGATTAAAATTAATAACATAAATGGTTAGATAGGCTCAAAAAGTTTCATGACCCTTGTCAATGAACTTCCACGTGTGCCCCTTCGTCGCACGGAGAATACCAAGTCGATAGTCAATTTCACGCCAGGTAGTAACAAGCATGTCGGCATCCACAGAGGCTATTGTGGTGCCGACTGTGATTTGTAAAGGACAATGTTTACAGGAGAAGAGTGTCAAACATCGATGACTTAAAAGCCAGAATTACAACTGCAATAGCCTCTGTGGATGCCGACATGCTTGCCGCTATCTGGCGTGAAATTGACTATCGACTTGATATTCTCCGTGCGACGAAGGGGGCACACGTGGAAGTTCATTGACAAGGGTCATGAAACTTTGAGTCTATCTAATCATTTATGTTATTAATTTTAATCTATCTTTATTATTTTATGAATTATTAAACATCAAAATGGGTCCGTGACTTTATAAACACCCTGTATTTAGAGTACTATATAACAAAAGTTTACTGTTTAATAAGTTGAAAGATGATGTCTAAATAAACAATTTGGAAGACACAGTGTATTTTAACATCTGATTTCAGCAATTATCATCTATAATCTGAAAAATATCTGGAATTCTTCTGTGTAGACTTGTATATGATCTACAGATTTGTATATACAGTACAGAACCATTTATCCAGAATGGTTGGGGTCGGATGTATTCCGGATAACTGGTCGCGCTAACCAACATCTATATGATCAGATTTGTAGAATACATGAGGCTACGACAGTTCTTTGATCTCAAATTAATTGTCAGACTATATTCAGAAAGAATCAGGTCCAAACAAGATCAGACATTAATCAAAGTTTAAAAGAAGGCAATTTATAGAAATACCTTGGAAACAAAAACGCCTCTTTTTCATATGTATAAAAATCAAAATGCCCAATATATAACTAAATATGCTTCCATTTCAAATCTTAGTTGTAGGAATCAAGTTATATCATACAGGTTGTAATGTTTAAAGCAATATACATGTCAAACTGGGACTGTATGGCTCTTTTTTCTGAAATAAGTCATTTGGAAATATCATTCTAGATAACTGGTTTCCGGATAAATGGTTCCATACTGTATACTACATAGTATGTTAAAATTTAGTTCAGTTAAGAAATGCATAACACTTGAAAATTCTCCTTCAGCAATCTTAGCCTATATGCAGAAATGTACTCAAATTCCTTTGTGAAGCCCTGTATATGATTTATAGAATTTATATACACCAAATGCAGGGATCTGTCCAAACTTTTCTCACAGGGTCCTGTTTTTGTGAAATTGGGATCAGCTTTTTACAATTGTGAAAAATCTAGTCATAATTTTAAGAATTTTAAATGATTGTTATATTTATGTTCTTGTTTATGCATTTTTAAGAAGATATATGCATGTAAAATACATACATTTTCTTCATATAAGTAAAAGTGACAGGTCAGATTTTACTTTTAAATGATTAACTTAGTAAAAAGTCCTGTTTTGAAATGAAAAATTTTGTGAAGGGTCCTTTAACCCTTCACCGCACGATGTGCCATATCTGGCACATACCTAAAAACACTATATTTCTTATTATGTGCCATGAATTTGATCAATATGATCTCTATCCCTGAGTCAAAGAATGGAATGACACTTATTTTGTCCTTGTCAGATAGCTGCATTTGACAAGAAATTAGAATTTGTTATTCGGAAACAAAAAAAAATTTGATCAAGCTATTAAGGTAAAATTTACTTTCATTATTTTTACTAAATCCTTAAAAATATTAATATAAAAAAAGTTGCAGAGTGTTAAGCAGATAAAATTAACTAATTTAAGCTCATTTAGTTGTAAAATATATATATATATATATAGCAATGCAATATTTTAAAATCCTAATTGTGTTGGCACGCCATAAAATATTAAATTTTAGCTGAAAATTTGAAATTTAATTTCTTTTATTATTTTTCCCATTATTAGACCGATTATAGATTCCAAATAATAGACAAAATCGTGCAGTGAAGGGTTAACACTTTCGTTGCCAATCCCACGCCAGCGCGTGATGTGGCATCAACGCTAAAGAGCCAATCAGGCACCTGCATGTGGTGCGAAGTGATGTTTCAATAGGAAAAGAAAAAGTTGGTGGCACTTGGGAATGGGATTTAAGAATTTTGGCGAAAGTTTTAAAGGACCCATTTTTTCCCTAAACAGATCCTTGAAATGATATTAAAAAAATTATTTAAATTTAAAACTCATATCACAATTGAAAACACACTTCCAGTAATCATCACTCATATACAGTGCTATCATCAAATTCTTTGTGTGTTCCTGTAAATAAACAATAAATGCTATGCACACCATATTCTATAGTAAGCATCTTGCAGTACACTTAAGTGATGGATATCAATTTCAATACGTTAAAAATAGTATAACATCATTAAAATATACAGCAAAGAATTTTTTGCCATAGACTATAATGTAACAAAATTCTTTTGAGTGCCCTTGTACCTGAAAACAAACTATAAATGCTACACATTTCAATTTCAATACCGAATATGCCATGGTAAACTTCAATAACATATATCAATTACATAATTTCAAGTATGTATATATGTAAGGAGTATATTTACGTGCATTAGAGTTGCAGACAGCCAGACACTTTTTTAAATATGATGCAAAAATCACCATGTAAAGTTTTAAAAATTATCTGTCATAGAACTGAAGAGACTTTGAATATTATTGGGGGTAATAACCATATACTTACATTTCATGCATGTTAAACATAAAATGTGAGTGGTTAGACAAAAAATGTTTAAATACTTTAGAGTTTTTTTATTATTATATCAACATAATTGAGCTGATATATACAGATGCCATTCGCATTGAAATTTTTTTCGACTGAAAAAGTGTTCAAGCCTGGACACTAATATGCTGCTTATTCTGTAAAGCTATCTACATGACAGACCAGATACTATAGCCAAAAGGTTGTCTTAGAAAGCTGTGTCGGCCAATTGTCTTTGCAGATACCTCAACTGGAAGAATTTTGGCAATTTAAGGCAATGGATCTGGGTTCAATTCCAAATCAGGACACTTTTTCACATACAGTAGAGCACCGATTATCTGAACAAGTCGCGACAGACCCTAGTTCGGATAAGCAAAAGTACGGATAAATGGACAGACAATTTAAGGGATGTTTCTGACTATACTAAAACCTTCAAGTTATCTAAGTTTAGGACCAGTTGGTGCTGGCTTGTTTAAAAATTGTTTGTTTTTTTAATTTATTTTTTTTGTCTTTTTAATTTTTTTTTCTCTATTTATCATTTTTTGAATTCCAGAGATTATAATTTAAGCGAAAAAGCTTTTGATTGTTGCTTGCTTCAACGAAGACATTCTTTTCAATGTTGCCATATCTCAAATTCTTGTTAAATACGTTAGTTGAATAGGATCAGCGCTCTTCTGCCATTTAAGCCATTTCATCGCTGTTTCCATACATTCAAAGGCTTCGTTATGTGATGGATTGGGTCATTTTCAGAGCATTCGTTTCCATTTTCTTCAATTTCTTTTTAATCTTGAATCTCATCATCATTTAAAATCTGATATCCATGGTCATGTACATTATTTAACCGCTCATTAATTTCATTTTCTTCATAGCTTAGGATTCTTCTCATCTCCTTTATTGTCTTAGATTCCTCATTTTCTATCCACTATCAGTTTTTCTTTATCTAAAATTTTATTCAAAGCCAATAGATAATTGGGAGTTCGGTAAAAAATTTTTTGGGGAGAAATAGGCTGTTCGGATAACTGAAAGTTCGGTAAAAAAATTTTTTAAAAGAGAAATAGGCTGTTTGGATAATTGGAAGTTCGGTTAATTGGAGTTCGGATAATCGGCGCTCTACTGTAATTGGAAAAAATTCAATGAGAATTTTAGAATCTATCAATGATGTATTTGTTTCACATATTTTCGAATTGACTTTTATATACTATATTAAATTGTAAAAAAGTTGTGAACATTCATTTATAAACAACTATTTTTATATGAAAGGTACACATATATAATTACAGACATAGACATAATATAATAAACCTAACAGGAGTGAAAAATTTGCCGGGGTCAGGACTCGAACCTTGGTCCACAGCATACCATGCTGTTGCTTTAACCACTAAGCTACCCTGGCTGACATCCTAACTTGGCAATTTCTCACTAATAAACCATGTTGGGGAATGTCACTGGCCAGCTATCAGACAGCACTGGATGATGGGACAACAATGAATAAATTAATATTCTGAGAAATAGCCAAGCTAGGATGTCAACCAGGGTAACTTAGTCATTAAAGCAACAGCACAGTATGCTGTGGACCCTGGTTCAAGTCCTGGCCCCGTCTAATTTTTCACTCTCGTTGGATTTATTGTATTAATAACTATGTGTCTATAATTATACATGTGTAACCTTTAATAAATGAATTCAAGTGATAATTTATGTGCTTTAATAGCTTTATATGCTCATTATACAGGGTATACTAATGGATTGAACATTTAAAAAATTCAATCAACAAGAAATCAATTGCGACAGTTATTTGAAGTTACTTTTGCAGGAGAGTTGAGTAAGGCCTTGGGTTCATAAATATCATGATATTTTCGAAAATATAAAAAATATCCAATATTTTTTAAATAGTCAACTCAATGCTGACAATACATATTTTCAAGCATAATATAAATTAGAAACTAAAACAAATTGCACTTAACATGAAAACTTAAACAATATTCTAAAAAGGCATTTCCCCCCCCCCCCCTCCTTTTTTTTTTACTTGGAACAAAATTGAAGGCCAACTAATTGAAAACCAATAATTTGCTTTACGCACTCATAAAAAATACTATAAAATTCAGTTTCAAGTATAAATTAGAAATTTATAAAACAAAATTTGAAATGCAAAATAGTTTTTTTTTTGTTTTGTTTTTGATTGGAGAATTTTAACATAAATATATGTTCGGTTGTCTTATTTTTTATTTCAAAACATGTTGTACAGTTTAGACTCAACTGTCTTTCAATGGCTGTTCGGAATTAATTGTCTGACATAATTATTAGTTCTACATTTAAAAACAAAAGCTTCAAACAAAGCTTGGAAACAATATTTGTTTTCTTCTTTGGCTAAAAACATCATTGCTAGAGACAAAAGTTCATCTACAGAATGACACAATAACAATTGAAAATTTCCTTTACACTTGTTTTGCCCGAAAATATCAAAATTATCTCGCACAGTGATAATAAATATAAAATATAAAAAAATATTAAACATCTTGATATTTTGAAAATAATAAATAAATATATGAAAATATCAAAAAACGTGTCATTTAAAAAATAAATATTTGATATATATCAATATAAATCTTATGCTATATATCCATTGATATATATCAACGAACCTTGCCTAAAGTGGACCAATAAAGTCTGAAATGAAGAAATTTGACGTAAGTTTGACAATGGATTAGGAAAACTGAACTTCTTTTTGCACTTATTTATTTGGGCTTTATAAAAGTAAAAAATGTGTGCTAAATTATAAAAAACAATAACAAAAAATAATTGAAAATCAATAAAATATTACACTTTTTTTTTTTTTTTTTTTTTTTTTTTTTAATAACCTGAAATTTTTTTTTTTTTTTTTTTTTTTGGAAGTACAGTTTGTAGAGAATTAGATTTTCTTTATTTAAAAAAAGAAAACATGTAAATTTGTTAAGTTGTTCAAAGATATCTTGATAAAACTACTATAATACACTATTTTAAGATAATTAAATTTAAAATTTTGCCCTTCGTAAGTATTACTTACTGGTCTGTTCAGTTCAACATTTATGGCTTGTACAACCATGACTTAGGGAATTTTTCTATCGGATTAACTGTATTGGATTCTTAAAGATTCAAATATTAAAAAAATAATTAAATTAAAAAAAAAACATTTTTTCATCATTTTAAATCTTGTTGGTTCCCTGAAGCCAGGAACTTCTTTATTATGCTCATTTGCTTCAATTTTAAGTAACATCAATAGATGACAATGCACTATCTTAAATTGTTATATGGCTCAGAATAATCTTGTAATTTAAAAATGCAAACCTTTTTTTTAATGTGTGTATTTAACATCTAAACTGAATGAAAAATAAAAACTGCAGAAATGTTGATTCATTTTTATGTGCTAGTAGGGGAGTCCTAATAATGAGAAAGTGCAGCACCATCTATTGGCAATATTTGAAGCTAAAACAAGGAAAATTTCAGGATATCCTGTAAATGGAGTTCTTGAAAGGAAACTTTAAAATGTCCCTGCAACATTAAGATTTTAAGAGTAAACATACTCGAATTTGCTAATTTATAATGTATATGGTGAATATATTAAGAGTATCACAATTGTATGGCAATAGATGCAGTAATATAATTAATGATAAAATGTAGATGATTTGGGCAAATCCTTTCTAATAAACAGGCTGGATTAATTTTGTATAATGAAAGTGTGAAATATTTGCATAAGGAAGTTATAAAGCTTTCAAAGTTATTTATTCAAAACTGCACCTCATCTACAATAATAATAAAAATTTTTGACTAAGACCATCGCCAATAACCATTTTTGTTAAAATTTATATATGAGCAAAATTAATAATAATTAAAAATATGAGCAGGGGAGATTCAGACCTGCCAACCTTTGAAAATGAGAAATCGTAGCACACAAAATTTAAATTATTCTGAAGATTGGTTGGTTGGTTTTTCGTGTTTCACAGCCATCTTTTGACATTCGTAAAAGGAATAAGGTTTCTGTCTTTCAACTCAATATAGTAAATTTTTTCCTCTGAAAATTTTTATACGATTTTTAGAGTTTATTTTCGTTTCGCAGCGTTGTTTTTTTTTTTTTTTTTACATTTGTAAAAGGAGCCTGGTTCCAATTTTTAGCTCAGTGCAGTAAATTTTGACGGGATTCGCGATTTTTTCCCCCCGCCATCATTTCAGGATATTCACAATTTTTTTCCCACAATCGTAATTCACATTTTCCTATCACGATTTGCCATGAACTTTTGACGAAATTCGCATTTTTTACGCGATCCTTAGACGAATTTTGCTTTTTTTTTTTACCACGATCCTTTGACTAAATTAGTGTTTTCTTTCTGCGATCTTTCGGTGAAATTTGCGTTTTCTTACTAATCTTTCGATGAAATTTGCATTATCTTACTGATCTTTTGACGAAATTCGCGTTTTCTTTCTGCGACATTTTGACAAAATTCACGTTTTTACCACGATCCTTTAACGAAATTTATTTTCTTCTGCGACCAATTGACGAAATTGATTTTATTTTACACGGTCATTTGTCGAAATTCGCAATAGTTTATCGCAAATCGTGCAATTTCGTACACTATTTCAAACCTTGCCCTTCAAGGAACCCCCTCCAGAATTCTTAAAATGGCATCCTTGCTTCTAAGGAAGGGAATTCCTGTATGAATATTTACAAAAACACGATTAGAGTGTTTTATGTTAAGAAGTTTTTTTTTTTTTTGCAGCCCAGAATTTTTTTTTCTCATGAGCATTTTTTAATGTCCGAATTTTCGGACTAATGGCCAATTTTTTAAAACTTTCGGAAATGAATACTTGGAAATTTCCGAACAGAATCACTCATGAAAAATAGTCTGCGCGGGATAAAAATCGCAACTACAAACAAAAAATGCTTTTGTGTTTTTTGCAAAAAATCGTAGTTTAAGACCGATTTTCGTAGCATCGTAGTTTATAGGTCCAAATCGTAGCAACTACGAATTTTTCGTAGCAGTTGGCAGGTATGGAGATTAGGCAGGGAGGGGGGGGGGGGATAGTTTTAAAGAAAATAACTTTTACAAATTATGTTTCGCTAGTACAAAATGGAAATTTTCAAAATAATACCTTGAAACGTTTTACGATATTTAAAAAATATATATTTGATGATAATTAAAATTTCAGGTTAATAAACCAATTAAATTAACAAGAAAAATGTCCCATGTTTTTAAAATGAAAATTCATATTTAATTTTCAAAAATGGGGTGAAAAAAGGATAAAAACTGTGACATTTACATTCCTAAGGTTTATTGTAAATCACTACATTTATTTTATGTTATATTATACTTGGTAAAATGTAAATGAAATGAAAAATATGCTTGTGCCCGACAACTGCTGCCAATTAATTTTGGTGAGCATAGCTTTGCAATTATGTCTTGTTCATTAATGATGGGACAGTCAGATTCTTGCGAGAAGATGAATTTTTTTTTTTTATTTCTCCTCACAAATAGTATATTGCTATGTAAAAATAAAAGTTTACAGTTTGAGTGCAATAATTACTTCGTAACAGTAATATTTTATTTTAAAAAACTAAGGAAATTCATATTATGGAAATTAATATATAAATACTAATGGTTGACATACTAATTGATAAATAATGCATGAGTAAAAAAAAAAAAAATTGCACTGCTTTAATTTTTCAATGCATATTTGTTTTTAAAAAAAATCATGAAAATAGTTAAAATTCTTTTTTAAATTGCAAAATCATAAGTTTTATTTGTTACACTATTCAATTCCTAAACAAGATAGTCTTAAAAATACAAAATACCAAAAAATTGTATGCCCCAAAGCAGAATACTTCGCAATGTTCTGCAACGGAATTTCAGATGATCAAAAAAGTTCTGCAAGCGCAATGGGGGAAAAAAGGGGGGGAATGTTTATAAAACACTGTTTCGTAAAATACTGTCAAGCAAAAGAAACATATTCCACTATTTCTAAACAATAATCTTCATAGTAATTTGCATTGCAAATGTTGTGGAAATTTACCATAGAGATTATTGTTTAGAAATTGTAGTAGCCAAAAAAGGTGACCTAGAGGTCTGCACGGGCCCGGGCTTGGCCCGTACCCGGCCCGGCCCGGCGGAATAAAGGCGAATTTTCAAACGGGCCGGGCCGGCAAAAAAATTAATCGGGCCTAACGGCCCGATATAAGAATTTAAGCGAAGCAGATAAAATACGAGCTGTTTTCAATGAATATGATTTTTTCGAGAAGAATAAATGTGTGTGACGAGCCGATGCGAGCTTAACAACATCAATACAGAAATGTAACACGTCCATCGTAGAGACTGGCATCGTACAGTTACAAAATGTCTGATTCCGAGTTTAATTTTTTTTTCAGCAGACTCGTGCCGGGACGGAAGTGGTCTTAATCGATCTTAGGATGTGTAGAACAGTGTTCTGTAGTATTAATAGTGATAATGAACTTCTCTTAACAGTATCTTTGGAAATATACCTTAAGGTGGTTCTCATATTCACTGCTCAACAATGCGAAGCTTTCAGACACATTTTCTGACAAAATGTTTAACTATAAAGGCATAAAATTGACAGGCCTGCCTATTGAAGGCATTTGGAAACGAATAGCTTTTTCCATATTTGATAAATTACTTACAGAGATAACAGATTCATGTCACGTGACTGTACGTTTTCCTCCTTTCCTGTGCTATCGCTTCCGGAAATTCGATTCAAAACGCTAACTTTGACAGTATTTTCAGAAAGATATATTGCTTTTATCTATGAAAAAAAAAAACACATTTACGTAGCTTCTGAATTAGAATACCTGCCAATCTTACGCGTTTCCGAAAAGAAAAGAATTCATAAATGTGTCGAAATGTAGCTCCTTTGGATTTGAGAAAAGCCTTAAAAATGAGAGAAATATTTTCACAAATCTACTTTTTATTATACAGCTTCAAAAGTTATCATGTTTTTAATCCTTTATTCTGAAGTACATTAATCTTTTAATGAATCCTTATTTCCATTTTGAAATGTCTGTAGACACGATGACTAAAACACTGTAAGTAACCGTTAATATTTGCTATTGTGTGTTTTCTGTTTTGCGAACATCATAGTAATGTAAAATATACTGTAAAATGTTCCCATAAATATGTATGTAGTATTCATTAAAAGAATCTTAATTGTATGTTGAGAAAAAATGGATTTCTTTTTTTTTTTTTTTTTTGTAGAAATTGTGTCGCGTCGGGCCGGGCCGAGCCTGATTTCACTGATTTTTGTACGGGCCGGGCCGGGCCGAGAACTGTAAAAATGCAAACGGGCCGGGCCGGGCTCGGGCCGAACTTCCAATTTTTAGTCCGGGCCGGGCCGGGCCAAGATAGCTTTCATTCGGGCCGGGCCCGGGCCTGGAAATTCCGGCCCGTGCAGACCTCTAAGGTGACCACTAAATTCACTGTATGGGCCATTACCATGCAAAGTCACACTCAACAAATAAGTGCAAAAGGTTAAATAGTAGAATTTACAACATATTTGACACACCTTTTATCATTAGTATAAAGATTTTATTCTTAAATCAAATCAGATGATTAGTCATTAATCTATAATACAGGGTCAGTAGACATTTCTTTAAATAAAAATCAAACAAGTTTAAGGACCTACAAATTGAATAAACTATTTAATATGCATTTTTCATTGAGCGGTTTAATTTTTGTAAATACAAGTTTTAAATTTTCAAATGGCAAGGAGTGTGGGGATTTTGGCAAGCGGCAGTAGGAAGTTAGAAGACTATTACTAGATATAGCAGACATTCTACCGGCTCTAGGAGTGATTCTGTGTAAAAAAAAAAAAAGATTCTGAACTTCACAGCTAATTTTCTGAAAGGTTACAGCAGAGAGGGGGGGCCGGGAGGGGGAATCCACTCCCGGCACTAATTACGTGTTTTTTTCGCGATCTTTTGACGAAATGTGCCGTTTTTTCGCGATCTTCTGACGAAATATGCCGTTTTTTCGCGATCTTCTGACGAAATATGCCGTTTTTTCGCGATCTTTTGACGAATTTTGCCGTTTTTTCGCGATTTTCTGACGAAATTTCGTAATTTTTCGACGAAATTTACCGTTTTTTCGCGATCCTTTACGAAATTTGCGTTTTTACCGCGAATCTTTGACGAAATTAGCTTTTTTCGCGATCCTTTGACGAAATTAGCGATTTTTCTTCGAACGATTGACGAAAGTGATCTTTTTCGGCGATCATTAGTCGAAATTCACGATATGTTTTGTTCGGATTTATGACCGATTTTTTTTTAATTTTCGGAAATGACTTTCTCAATTTTCGGAACAGAATCACCCCTGTGCAATCCTTTGACGAAATCAGCTATTTTTTCGCAACCCTGTTACGAAAATTGTGTTTTTTCGCGATATTGTGACGAAATGTGCAGCTTTTTTCGCGATTCTTTGGCAAAATTCAGCTTTCTTCAGCGATTTTTGAACGAAATTACACATCTCACGGGGCGAGTAAAAGTTATTTTTTTTGCGTGCCACCTCCGATTTTTCGCGTAATTTACGCGCTATAGCGCGTCCGGGACATCGTTGATGTTTACAAACAGTTAACAGTTTGCTGGGATGAAATTTATTTAAAGGGCTTTTTTTTCGGTCGATTTTTCGAGTGATAGGGCTCACGGGGTGGAGCTCTAGGGCAGTGGGAGCGGCAAATTTTGTAAAGAAGGGCCGGCAAAACGCCTAGAATGACCTCTGACGAAAGCAGTACCCCCCCCCCCCCACCCCCGCCCCCCTGAATTCTTTTTGCTTTCACATCAATATGCACTTGACCTTTTTTTTTTTACCAAAAAAAAAAAAAAAAAAAAAAAGTAACACTTGTCTTGAAATGTTTTGCAGCACATCTCATTGTTCTGCGACGTACGTCGCACTTTTAAGCATATTCTGCTTTGGGGATTGTATGTAATTAAACATAATTATTTGGATAGAGATATCATTTAGAGTCACAGTGTCTTATCTCTCCCTTAGAGCAACATTTGAAAAAAATTAGGTTTCTACAACAAACATGCAGCTTTTGGGCTTAACTGTTCATTCATAAAAGATATATTGTTGAGTTTACAAAACATTAAAAACATTTAAGTTAGCAACAAAGAATGAAACTGGATATTTATATTAAAAATATGAGTAGTTAGTTACTTTTGATATTCTAAAATAGTTTTTTAAGTCACAAACTCATCCAGGCATGAAAGTGGGAAATGGGGAAAAAGGTGGAATTTTTTTTCCGCCTATACAATAAGGCCAAACTTGTATAATTTAGATACATTTCAACAGTTATTCATACAATAAAGTGAATTATAACTGTACATATGGTTGTTTGTGAGATTTTTTTTTTTTTTTTTTTTTTAACTTAGAAAGTGTTAAAAGAAAAATAAATAAATAAATAACAATAAATGTATAAATTCATTAAATCAAAAAAGAAAATTGGAAAAAGTTTGCTAAAAGTATAAATCCATCCAAATGTATCTCATGAACTTATGTGAAGTACAGAGATTAACTTTTCACAATAAATGAATTTTTTTGAATGAATTGAATTTGAATGTTTAAGACTTTACATAAAAGAAAAAAAAAATCTTCTTGCTCAGGGGCGCGCCGACCCAGTGTGCAAAGTGTGCGGCGCACACAAGCGCCGAAGTAGTAAAGGCGCCAAAGATTTCAGTTGAAGAGCAAATACTTTAAAAAAAAATCCTTAATTTAATTTTATTTTCTTGACATCTGAATCTTGTTTTGTAGATTTTCCTGAGACAAACTTTCTTATAGATATAGTATTTATTTATTTCGTTTTCTTCTACTTCTGAGTCTCTTAATAAGTTATTTAGACGTAGACCTGTCCAACCTTTCAATAAACAGAGGCGCACATTACGTAGTTGCAAGAAATGAAAGACGCCATAAATAATTCACATGACTGAAAACACACAACACTATTATCTCACTGTAGTAGTGGTAAAGCATAGTATAGTTTTATTACCACAGGGGCTAAATTCCACCTTTTTTTTTTTTTTTTTTTTTTTAATAGCAATCTTTTCCTTACTGCAGAATTTCTGTCATAAATAAAATTAAAATTACTATTTGGAAATACTGGTAAAAATTTGCCTTTTGGTAATCAGGCCATGAATAGTGGTAGACTTATGCGTCACAAGCGTCTTATATGATGCACGTACATACGACCCAAACACTCTATTTAAAAATAGTTTGCAGAAATAATATAAATCATAGTAAATTAAAAATTACATTTTTCAGAGGAGCAACCTATCTCAAAAGTTTTGTAGGTGAAGGGGCCAGAAACCTTAGTCAATAAATAACAAAATAATAACATTAAATAATTAACACTAAATAACGGTCACTGGTGACAATTAAGAACTCCATTCAAATATTATAGATTTTAAAGAAAGTATATACTTTAAAGTGGATTCGTGGAAACGTGTTGGAGAGCCTTGAATTAGAGCGGAATTGCCGGGCCCTGCCCGCTTATATTTTCACAGTTCGCGACCCAATCTGTACAAAAATCGGTGAAAACAGGCCCGGCCCGACTCAATTTCCATAAAAAATTCCGATTTTTCTTAACATACAATTAAAATCCTTTTAAAGACTACTACATACATATTTATGAAGAAATGTTAGATTACTATGTATTCCCAAGGCAGAAAGTACTACACAGCAACATTAACAATTACTTAGACTTTTCAACTTTCAAATAAAGATTCATCACAAAAATTAATGTAGTTTAGAATAAAAGAAAAAAAAAAAGAAGGTTAAAAGCATCACAACTTTTGAAGCTGTATAATAAAAAGCAGATTTTTAAAATATTTCTCTCTAATTTATTAAAGTATATTTACAATAATTATGTTAACAGGAGTTCATTATCACTATTACTATTTTTATAAAATACATTGCCTGCCCGAACATCCTGGGAACAATTACGTCCAATTCCGGCCCCGGGATATATAAAAAATGTAAGCACCCTGGCCCGATTCTAATGAAAAAATTAAGCCCAGCCTCAGGCACGATGTAGCTGTCCGATGCCGATCTCATTCATATCTCATGAAAATTCATATATCATCAAAATTCATACATCGTTCTATATCAAAAATCTCATCGGCTTTGCTAAAATTTTTCTATTGGGCCGGTAGACCTGCTTAATTTTTCTATCGGGCCGGTGTGCCTGCTTAATTTTTCTATCGGCCAGTCTGGCACGTTTGATTTCTTGTCGGACTGGCCCATTTATTTTTTTATTGGCCCGGACCATTTATTAGGTAGATTTCGTATGAAATACTACCTATTACATTCTGCCCTATGTTGGAATTTCTGAAAAACGTTTGCAGATCTACACCGATCATGACCCCTAGAACCCAAAACCACCCTCAGTAAGAAACTTTATCTATCTATCTATCTTTCTCTCTATATATATATCACTTTCTTCTGGACACGATAGCATCCACAATTCTGCACAAATCTCTTCTAAACTGATATATAAAATCAAGGGACATAAAATCTCGGTCAAGTTCGTTAATGGGCAAAATCGGACGAAGGGGATGGAAATAGGGAAGGGTTTTGTGAAAACTGAAAAAACCCCATAACTTCTTAATTTTTGTACAGATCAAATCAGTTTAAAGTTTTTATTAATTCTAAAAATAGGGTCAAAAATTTATGTATCACAGACTTTTAATAAAATTAAAAATGGGCTCAAGGGTCGCAAAAAAAAAAAAAAAGGTTTTTGGGAGAAAAAAATTCATAACTTCGTCAATTCTTCAGATATCAAATCCAAATAATTTTATTATAAATCTCCTTAATATTATCTACAACTTTTATATTTAAAAGTTTTTGATAGGACCAATTAGTACAAAAAAAAAAAGCGAAAACAAAAACGGGGGTTGAAGAAGAAAAAAAATCATAACTTCGTCAATTCACAAGATATAAAATCCCCATGAATTTATCATATATCTTCTTAATATTGTCTACAACATTTATATAGACAAGTTTTTGATAGAACCAATTCTTACAGCAAAAACAAATTAAAAATACATAGCGGTTGAAGAAAAAAATCATCTTATTAAGGGTGTATTCAATTCAAATACAAACTGCTTATTTTCTTACTCATTTTTAAATTCATTTTTGCTCTCAGATGCACCCAATTGGTAGAGTCTCTTATTCAGAAACCATATAATGTGCCGCAATGATCGATTTTTTGATAGAGGCAGAATCTATTTCAAACAATGATGTCAAAGTAGGCATTTTGAACAGAATTTCCCGAAGCGATTGTGTTAGAAACGAAAAATATGGTCCTACTGAGAAAATAATTGTTTATAAATTAAGTTTTAACTAATTGAACGAAAAATAAAAACACAGGTCACTTATAAATCTCTTCAAAAATCACATAGCAAGTTTCATATTTATTCTGTTAAAAATGAATCTGAAAATGTGCAGAAACTTTCGAGTTGTTGGGCATGGAAAAGTACTTTTTTGAATACCACCTTAACATGATTTTGATAAAACCAGTTATTATATAAAAATGAAATAAAAACTCGTCAAAAGCGACCAGATAAAATTGTTAAAGTGGGTTTATCTCTAATCATGACTTAGTTTTTGTTGGTGAAATTCGTATACTTAACTTCGAAATCTACCTCCGCCTGTAGGCCGGGCCGGCAGGGATTTTTTTTTTCTTTTATCGGCCCGGCCGCTAAAAATATTGCCTTTATTCTGGCGGCTCGGCTCGACTCGTTTGAAAGTTTGCCTTAATTTTTCCGGATCATGCAGATATTTTACCCTGGATCTTTTCCTGGATAGGGAAACAACATAAAAGCAGAACTTATATGAGTGTGCTGTTCAATGTAGAGATTTTAGGTTACAGAGATTGACGTCAGCTATGGAACAAATTTTAATTGGTAAAATGAAGTTTGTGAAAGTTTTGGTATTCTGTGTTGTAGGTTTAACATCGTGAGTTTTGTGCTCGTAGACTATAGTCTACTTTAGGCGGCCGAAGCAATATCCTTTTTTCAGCGCTATACAAATGATCACTTCTGTAGAAACTATTATGTATTGGACAAAAATCGTGTGTTTTTTTGGACCATAGACCTCCGAACAGAACAAATACTTTTTATCTATATACTATCTTGTACCCTGAACCTCATCATGGCAGAAGCAGAATTTATATTAAGGAGAAGGTGACGGTGAAAATAGGCTAAATTTGGCCATAAATGTCCTAAAATTCTTACTTTTTCAAAGATTGAAAGGGGCGGCCTTTCCCTGCACCCCTTTCGTACGCTCGTGTACGAACATACTGAATCATACTGAATAAATAACTGTGATAAGATTTGTTCATTTTAATTCAGAACATAAATTTGAAAGTACCGAAATGTGGCACTTATTAGCATTACACATAACGTTAGACGCTTCAGAGGCTAGAATGGCAAAAAAAAAAGTTCAATTTAGACATAAATAAGTTAGGAGCTACAATGATCACTGTAATATGAACGGAAAAATATAGATTTATTAAAATAGAGTTTTAAATTCCCGTGCTTTACCTTACTAATCGACCCTCCTGGCATTGCAAATGATAATAACCTTAAGTACGCATAAAATCAAATGTTGAATTTGAATGGTTTTATATTTTTTAACGAATTTTTTTCCAAACGGACCTAGAGATGAAGAGGGGAGCAATGTCTTCAGCAGCATATACACCGGACGTGCAACGCACTGTCCGGTTTGTTTTGATTTTATATTTTTAAACGAAAAATTTTCCAAACGAGCCTAATATTGTCAGCAGCACTGCCTTCGGTATGTAAATATACATATATAAATTAGAGATGACAAACAACTTTCTTTTATTAGGTATGGGTGCAATCTATTGTTATTGTATTGTATATTTTCTCTGGGATAATGAAATTTTACTGTTTAATGCAGGATTCGGATACAGACAGGTTTTATTTTCAGAAGTTTTACTGTGTTTCGAATTTTATTTACGCAGGTGCCAACATTCCTTATTTTTCAAATAATTTAAACGTTAAAATAACTAAACATTGTTTAACGTCTGATATATAAAATTTAAAAATTGGAAATATTTTACATTTTATCAGACAAGTAAAAATTACATAAATAAATATGCAATTAAAAACGCAAACGTTTCGGGCCTCTCATCAATGCAATAACATACAAATTACCAGAAAACTATATATCATGTTTACAGTTAATAATTACTAACAGTTAAAATCAAATAAATTATAAAGAACCATATCAAAGCAATGCTGTGTATTCAGGTGGAACTGCACAGTAGAGATCTGCATGGGCTGGTCCTATTTTCATTCACTGCACTCGGACTGGGCCGGACCTAACTTATCTTTTCGTCACAGACCCGGTTACTGGATTGATTCCTAATTTTCACGGCCCAAAATTTTCATTCCTAGTTTTGACCCAGCCCGTATGAAAATCATTGTCTCGGCGTGGCCTGGTCCGTTCAAAGGTCAGTAAAATTAGGCTTGGGACAAATTAAAAAAAAAAAAAAATGCATGCATTTTTAAATCACCACTATTCTACCATTAAACATTCAAATTCATTCTTTTTAAAGAATAGTAGATTTCTACATTTATTAAAATATAGTAAAATGTGTAAAAAAACCCTGTTTATGACGGAATCACGTAGTGAAAAGAACCTGTCTATGACGAAATCTTGTTTTAAACTGAAAAAAGTGTTGATCCATGCAAAATTAATATACTACTACGTAAGAAAAGAATATATAATACATTTATACTTGCTAAGAAGGGAACTTGTCTATAACGCATTTTTTTTTTCCTTTTCTATGCAATTCAGCCTTAGATTTTACTGTATAGCATTTTTCAGATTTTTAGCACTTCAATACATGAAATATGGATTAACAATATTAATGATAACTGAAACATTTACATACAAGAAATAGAGATTCATTAAAAAAAATAAATATCGCACCCTGCGGCACTTCTATAAAAATGAAGATTATAAACATGAAAAGAAAAGTTAAGATAAATATTTTTGGCTTGAACTGCTCGTATGCAAAAAACTTTTTAACAAATCGATGTAAAAATCAATGTTTTGTAGAAAATTCACACGGCCCGAGATTTTAACTTTTTTTTTCGGGCCGGGCCGGGCCAATAATTTTTTTCGTACGGACCGGGCCGAATTTTTTTTTCTCTGAGTCGGGCCGGGTCCAGGCCTGGAAATGTCGGCTGGTGCAGACCTCTACTGCACAGGATTCATTAATCAGCGAAATTTGCTTACGTATGAACACACCTTCAAGAAAAACTCTTCTTTTAACGTTAATGCTGTGAGTTCACTCGTAAGTCGTAAGCAAATTTCGCCGATTAATGAATCCTGTGCAGTTCCACCTGAATACACAATATTGCTTTGACATGGTTCTTTATAATTTATTTGATTTTAACTGTTAGTAATTATTAATTGTAAACATGATATATAGTTTTCTGGTCATTTGAATGTTATTGTACAGATGAGGAGCTAAAACTTAGCCCGAAACGTTTGCCTTTTTAATTTTTCATGTATTTATGTAATTTTTACTTGTCTGGTGAATTGTAATATATTTCTAATTTTTAATTTAAACATGTTTAGAACCTGAAATTTTATTTAATAAATTAAATAAAATACGAATCTTATAGAAACAAGACACATTTTATTAAATAACTTTCTGGTTCAACAAACTTTATTTGATCTGGGATAAAATTTCAGCAGGATGGCCGCTATGCATTTATAGATACTCATAGGATTTTTTAAAATAAGTTTCATGTTCGGTGTGTGTGTGGGGGTGGTTATAGGGTGCTAACTGAAGTTCTGCACACAGGCGCTGGTTACTACTGGCGCGCCCCTGTTCTTGCTAAATATATGCATGCCAAATTGATCTTTGCTCCAGAAATACATTTCCAAAAATGCATCACTAAACTTACCCAGAAGTGTTTTATAAATAGAATAAAACATTCTATTCCAAAAGAACCTTATGGAAACTTCATTTCCCTAGTTAAAGAACTTAATTTACATGACTCTCAGATACTTATAATAAAAGCATGCCTTTGATTTGATAGCACAGCAATTCAGAAACAAACTCCAAAGATTTGAGAGTAGACAAAATGTCTAATTATTAAGCTTTATAGACCCCCCCCCCCCCCTCCATTTGTTTCTAATATTTTCTATGCATTTTTGCATCAATCCAGAGAATGTCCAAATTTGCTTTTTAAAAGGTGGAATTCGAGGTGCTTACGACTAAAGATTTATAGCAATAAATATGATGCAATGATTACTCCATCTTGTGGGAGAGTCAAACTAAAAATAAAGCTTATTTTAAGCATTATTGCAGATGTCCCATCCCTTCCTAATCTCCCCTACATAAAAATACTTTTCATGAGAAAACATACACTAGCATCAGGGCTTTATTAAGAAATGAGCTCCGCAGCAACCTCCTTCTAACCACTACTATAAGAAAACTCAAAACTCAACATCTTTTAGACCATCTTCCCCACAAAGCCTTTCCTGATATTGGAATACAAGTGCAAGCTTTAAAACACAGTGCACATGAAATTCCAGTTTTGGAAAAAAAAAATAAAAAACTGACAAGAAAAACGATGCATCGTGCAAAACACATCAAATGATCAATTTGTGAAATAATTAATCTGTATAATTGTTTTAAATGCATCACATTTAAGTAGTACTGATTTACACCTATCCATAAACTTATTAACAATACCTAGTGAAATTGCTTTGGCAACAACAAGAATATCAGTCACACTGATTATGGTAGAGTTCAGCATTTTACAATATTCGAAGATTGTTAGGACCAGGTTCAATTTGCATGCATTCACTGGAGTGCATAAAAGGCTGCAGGCCATGGTAATTATAGAAAATGAATGCTCAAAAATTGCTCTTTACGAAGTTTATTCGGTAGAAATATAAAATTGAACAGTTCATATGGAAATGGATACGGATGGTGCTCGAGAGCATTTCTACGTCTATATGACTGTCTTCCTGAAGCGAGAGCGTGTGATTGCAATAGTCATTCTGTAATACACAAACTGGCATCACATAATTCGCAAAAACAGAGCATATGAAAGTGAATGAAATCATAAGCAAAATTATCTGTTACCCTTTACAAAATTAAGAGAATTTTGAATTTTCGTGGCAGGGTAACCATAATAGCAGTCCTAAAAAGTAAGCCAGAAAAAATTCAAATGCCAATTCGTATGTTAAGAGTAAAGTTTTGGGAACATAGTGTGAAAGACAAAACAGATTGCATGTACTGCAAATGCTTATGATTTAACAAAGCAATCACACTGGTGACAATTTTAATAGAAATATCATTAATGAATGATGTCACTAACATTGTGGATGTTATCAAGGCATTTCCAGAAAGTATAAAATATTAGGTTTTCATCTAATCTATTTTTAATATTTTCGCAACACGCACAGAATGTACATGACCTATAAGGTATACACAATCCTTACTTTTCCTTACTAGTATTTTCAAATAGAAATTTTCATCTTGTTTAATCAGAGAAATTTAGAGGTTAAATTGGATAATTTCTGTTTGGAAATACTGGTGCAAAATGAATAAAATTTGCATATAGGATGCTCATCATGAAAGAGTTAAGTCACCAGAAATGTTTTATAAAGTTTCTAGAGTAGTTGCCAAGAAGTTGAAGTTTCAGTTAGTTTGAGTATATAAATCAAATTATAAAAGCAAGGTATAATTTCAGGCCAAAGAAAGTGACTAAAAGTAATTAACTGTAAAAAAAAAAAAAAAAAAAAAAAAAAAAAAAAAAAAAAAAACTAAAGGTGAAAAAAGCAACCAACTCGAATGCCTGTTTATACCTTATATTTTGAAACATTTAAATTACAGAAAACATATTTGAACTGTTCTCAAAAACTTTTTTTTTTTAAATAAACAAACAGTTGATTTAAACCATGGTTAAAAACTGCTTTGTTTAATTAGTGTCAACATTGGTGTCTAAGAATAGTAACATGGCTATGTGCAAGCAATGAGACTGTTTACACTGCCACTCAGTGGTACTGCAGAGCTAACATTCTTATCCTGAAAATTATATGATATATATATAAAAAAAAGTTAATTACAAAGTTAGAGCATCCTCAATTTAATACGAAATGATGCCTTTGTTGAAAGCCCTGAAATTAAATTGTTCTACATCTTATCAGCTTAAATACACTACTAAATGCATGCATTAATGTGACATTATAAGGCAGATGCACTAAAACTAGCACATGTAAGGAAGATACAGTTTATTTTAATAAAAAAAAGTTACATATGCTTAATGTGTCCACTGTCGATGCATGATGGATTGCTGCGAATGCTGGATACATTGAGAATATTTAACTTGAATTTCCTATTAAAATAAACTGTACCTTGCCTATGAGTGATCGTTTTATCAACAAATGTACATTTGTGGAAAAAAAAAAGTAAACACCCCTACTAACTCTGCAACAAATTATTGTAAAAGAAAGTTACTAGTACCAAACGATTGGAAATAAAGTCTACTTTTAAAGGATGCATATAAAATTTGCTTAGGAGGCATCTACATATAAAAAACAAATTCAAACTTTATTTTTTTCAATAGCAATACACAAGTCTGACAACATAAATAGATTCTACACCCTTCAATCCTAAATCTACATTTTCATGAAATTCATATGATTAGTTTCAGAGAAATTAATTGTTTTAAAATAAGCAAATTTTAAGGACTGTATCCAAATTGAAGTTCTGTACACAATTGTTGAAATGCTACAGAATAACTATGTAACTTCTATTAATGTATTATTTCTTGCCAATAGGACCATTTCACTTGCTTAAGGGTGTATTCCGATCCAAACTGCTTATTTTCTGATTCATTTTTAAATTCATTTTTGCTCTCAAACGCATCAAACTGCGAAATTCTCTTATTTAGGAACTATATAATGTGCCGTGCTTCTTAAGTTTTTGATAAATGCAGAAAATACTGTAAAAAACGCTGTCAAAGTTGGTGTTTTGAACCGAATTTTCCGAAGCGGGCGACCTGGGAATGAAAAAAATGGTCATACTGAGAAAATAATTGTTTAAAAATCGAATTTTAATTAATTGAGCTGAAAATGAAATCACACAGCATGTTAAACATGTCTTCAGAAATCACCCCAGCAAGTTTCATGTTTTTACTTTTAAAAATGAGTCTGAAAATGTCTCAGAAAATTTTGAGCTGTTGAGGGTGGAAAAATATTTTTTCGAATACACCCTTAATATGTTTAACCCTTAAATGCCTGGTGTTGCTTTTCAGCAACATACCCAATTTAGGCTCTAAAATACTATTAGAATAATATTGAAGCTATAATGCCTAATGTTGCCAATAAAATACATTCTGAAAATATTATTAAATCGATTTTCAACATGCAGATGGCAACAACTGTGCTGTTTAAGAATAAAGATACATTTATTTTTTCAAATGCTGCTACTTGTTCTTTTTGTTTTGTTTGGAAGCTTGCGAAATACCCTTTTTTGACCTGCAGTGAGCAAGTAAAATTTATTTCTTATTACAGTTCCTAAAATCCTTGTGTGTTTAATATTATAGAATTTTATCAAGGGAAATTATTTTTTCAATTTAACACCAGTATTGCCGATTAGTAACAAACTGTTTTTTAGCCATAAACTATACTTAAAACAAAATATGATTTTTTAAAAAATTTTTCCCCATGATTTATTTAAAAAATGAAAGCCAAAAAACATTACTACAATGATTTTTGAAAAGCCAGGCATTTAAGGGTTAAACTATTGCTGTTTCAATAAAAAAGGTGCCTAAAATATATATTTTTCACATTATGCTCCTCTGCACATTATAGATGGCCTTTAAACCATCATTTCGATAATTAATCATAATTCAAAAACTACTTGGAAGAAAAATTTGAAATTGAGAATTCGCATAATGCAGGACAATCTATCAAATAAATTGTAGGTTGCAATTAACATTTTTTTCGAATATTAATTTCGTAATTCATCATACAAAATTTTTAAAATTACAAATTCAATGTATTTATGTTTGGGTTTTTTAGTATTATAACCACATAAAAGATTATCACATTAGGATCATAATTTCAAGATATATTAACCCCTTAACTGCCGACAAAATCTGATGCAATCCACAGTGTCTTATTTAATCACATAATTTTGCGATTAAATAAGATGAAGATTAATTTTCTAAAAAAGTAAGATGAAGATTAATTTTCTAAAAAAGTAAGATGAAGATTAATTTTCTAAAAAAGTAAAATGAAGATTAATTTTCTAAAAAAGTAAAATGAAGATTAATCTCTCTATTCTAAAAGAAAAGTAATCTACGCTATCACAGCCGCCGGTTTTGAATTTTTTGTGACCGGAGGTCTTTCTCCATTAATATTAAGAAAAATATTGCATACAAAAATATGGAAATCGGTGGTATTATAGAGAAATGTTTGATAAACATGCTATGCAGACAGTTTTTAAATTGAAGAATTAATTTAAGAGATATTTAATGCTAAAGTTGGATAAAATCCTTCAATTAAAAAAGTTTTATAAAAGCAAAATCTATACATGGGAATTTAATCATTTTTAGATCATTTTATACATTAGAATTTCCCGGTGTGCAGACAGCATTTATTTTTTTTTTAATTTAACTCATTTTTTGAGGTTTTATTTCTATTTTAAATTCAAATTTTCAGCATTTCGAGAGATATTTTTTACTTATTTTAGAAAATGATATTAATTTAAACTGTTGCCAACTATATAAACAGCACAAACAATAATGTTTGCTTCTAATAAAAAATTTATTTACATGTGACTATTATAAACATAAAAAACCCCTTCAAATTAGAATTAAATAATTACGTATAAAAAGCAGGAACTTATTGAAAATTACTTCATAAAAACTATATTTACTCGTGAATTTTCAAAGAGAAAGGATACTGTAACATAATAAACTCATTAACATGCATTAAAAGTCTTAAATAGGAGAAATTATGCAACCAGGGTTGTTACTAATATAGGAGAATGTAATTCTCTAACTTTTCCAGGTGCATTTTATGAAAATTTCAGTCTTGCGGTGTAATGCGAACTGGACAAGCCGAGAGTAAAATAAATATTGTACCACACGAAAACATAAAAATTTTCAACTATATGTAACATTAATTACATTTTTCACATTGCACCCCCCCCTCACAAAAAAGCTCTTTCTTAGCACTACAATAGAAATTGCTTTCCTTAAAATTGCTTCCCCTTTTCTGAGTATCTCAAAGTAAGTGTCCTGTAAAATGGAAAAAAAGATATATATATACATATACAATATTTTTCCATTGAATGATAATTCACTTCACCATCTATCACAATCTCACTTAAGTTCAACTTTAGGCAAAGGGGGTTGAGAAGCAAACATTTCAGGGTGGAGGTTAAGCAGATTTGAAATAATTTATTAGTTACATTAAATGTCAATAAAAAATATTGCAGAAAATTTTCAAAAAATTGTATTAAACAGTTAAATTAAAAAAAAAAAAAAATGTGTGGAGATGACAGTTGGGAGAAAAAAAAGGGAAGAGGAAATTTTAAGAGGTGATTAAATAAAACTTCTAAAAATTGGAATTTGCAAAAATGCGAAAGATTTTTCTCATTTGCCATGGGATAAAGGTTGTACTTATTTGGCGATCTTCTAGAAATTTTATTAAATTCCCTGACCTTTCCAGGATTTTGGATAAAATATAGAAATTCCCTGACTTTTCCCTGACTTATTAGACAAATTTCTGAATTCCCTGACTTTTCCAGGTTCTCCAGGTAGCGTAGCAACCCTGGCAACATTTATGCCACATTACACTTATTACGTAAAATGAACAAAAAACTAGTTGGATGTGCCAATCCCAAAACTTTCTTCCATCTTATACATCTTAATATTTCAAAAACTAGTTACACATGTTAATACTTCAATATTATTAGCTCAATACTACACCAACTTTGATTTTCATCTTAAATTCCTGCTTCAGTCAATTAAATGAACTAAAAACGAGTTAATCTATATCATGATATTTCTTAAAATTAATAGTTTTTCCTTATTCTGTTGTTTTCAGATGTTTGCCAATAGATGGCTTAGCAGGAAGCGAGTTCCCGCGTTTGCACGAGCCGCCGATGGACAACAGAACTACGAAAAATCAAGAAAAGTATACAAAAATCGCTATCACAGAGCCCCTTTACCGCGCGATATTTCCAAATTCAAGGAGGACCTGTTGGCCAAAGCCAAAAATATGCACAAAAAATTTGGTTCAATTGTATGCATAATTTTATACACTTTTCGACTGTACAATAAAGAAAATGTCACAAATATCTCTATTAAAGTGCCCCCCTTCCGGCAGATTTTTTTCAAATTCAGGAAGGACTTGTTTGCCATAGCCAGAAACGTACACAAAAAATTTGGTCAATTCTATGGATAAATTTATACAATTTTCGAGGTACAATAATGAAAATGGCGCAGAGATCCAATTATAGCGCCACCTACTGGCGGTATTTTTTCAAGTTCAGGGAAGACTTGCTTGCCATAGCCAGAAACATACAAAAAAAAAATTGGTTCAATTCTATGCATAACTTCATACACTTTTCGATGGTAGAATAATGAAAATGGTACAGACATCGTAATTATAGCACCCAGTGGCATAGCAAGGGGGGGGGGGGTCCCGAACGATTAGTCAATTAATTAAAGCATGGATACAAAAACAGTAAGAACTGCTAAAACGGAATTGCAAAGAAATTGTGAAAATTTTCATTTTAGGCAGGTTTTCGTAATTGTCACCATAAAATGGGTTTCACGTGTAATAATTGAGTTATTTTAAGGTTTTCTTACTTTTTTAGTTTTTATTTTAAACTTTCAATTCTGTTATTAATAGCCATGTGTAAATATATTTTTTATTTAAGAGGAAAATGCAATTTTTTGCGCTATTTTACAAATTGGGCATCAATACAACAAAATGACCTTTCCTAAATATGAAAAAAATATTTTTTTGAAATGATGCAAATTTAATACAAAAAAAAAAAAAAAAAAAGCAAAATGTGAATCAAATTTTAAAAATAACCGCAGTCTGCATACCACAAGTTTATTAAGTAAATCTCTCGGAAAAATAACTAAATTTCTATGTCCTATGCATAGTTTTTGCTACTATAAAAAACTTTTTAATGGAACGAATTTGACTAACTTTAACAATTAATAGCTCTTAAAATTTCTTCGATTTAAAAGTCGGTCTGTTTCAGCGTGTTTAGCAAAAATTCCTCTATAATACTACCCATTTTAATATTTTTGTACGCAGTAGTTTTCATAATATTAGTCTATATTAAATTTCACCAGTTAAAATTATGTCATATTCTACTGATACATTCATAGTTTAAAATAAATATTTAATTTTTTTGTTCAATTACGCAAGCAAGCAAGTTAGAAAGCCAAAATAAATAATAAACAAAATTTCCATTTCAAAATTATGTAATCACTTTGCGACTTCGCCGCATACGTTTCACACACAGCACATCTTTTCTTCTGTTTCCACCTGCAGTATTAATAGACTGGTTCTAGGAGAAACTAGTGTTGCAATCATCACCCAAAAATGTATTTCTGGTCTGTGGTTGCTGTTTCGCGAATCGTTCTGACGTATCAGTTAATGGAAGGTACTTTGTAAGGGATTTGTGTGAGGATTTTTATTATTTTGTGATTTATGATTGTTATATCAGTTTAATGAATGCTTTGTTTTATAAGCTTGTTATTCTGTGAAATAAAGAATGAAGAAGAGGCAAACTATTGATCAGTTTTTCAAAGGGAAAGTTTCTAGAACTGAAACAGATGTTGGTTCTCCTGCGTCAGCAGAAGTTACCCCATGCTATTTGTCTTCGGGTCGTGAAGAATTATTTGTGGAATCTGATATTAGCATGACATTTGTAGATATAGGTACAGTCTCGGACAAATTATACGAGCACGGAAAGACTTTAGCACAACCTGTGACTAGTGAAATAAAGAATAAAGTTTTGAATGATTTGTTTGTACCGGATGAAACTTTTGATTTTCCAAAAACTGAATATAACAAAAAGAATCTTAAATTCCAAAGAAATTGGTTAAACAAGTGGCCTTGGCTTGCTTATTCTAAAATAAAGGATGGTGCTTATTGCAAATATTGTGTGATCTTTGGCCATGAATATGTGGGTAAAGGTGCCCACCAAAAGATAGGATCCCTTGTGGTAACTCCATTCAAAAAATGGAAGGACGCTGTTGAAAAGTTCAACGGCCATAACAGTAATGACTATCATAAATTTTCATGCATTGCAGCTGACAATTTTGTTAAAGTCAGCAGTGGTAAAATGGAAGATATTGCTACATCATTAGACACCCAAAGAATTAAGGAAAGGGAAAAAAATCGATCTATGTTAAAGCCAATCATAGAAGCTATAATTCTTTGTGGGGAATATGAAATACCACTTCGAGGACACAGAGATGGTGGTCCTTTAACTATCGATAAACCTCCACAAAAAGAAGGAAAGTTTAGAGCTCTTCTTAGATTTTATTCAAACTCCAACCAAGAACTAAAAAAACATATGTTAGAAAGCTCCCGTAATGCAACCTATATCAGTCCAGATATACAGAACGAAATTATTTGCATTTGTGGCAATTTAATACAAAGAAATTTGGTACAACACATAAACAGTGTAGATTGTTTTGCAATTTTAGGGGATGAAACAATGGATATATCTGGAAAAAAACAATTTTCACTATGCATTCGCCATATTTCTAAAGATACTAAGCCCATGTTAAAAGAAGATTTTATTTCATTCACCCAGATTACTGACTTGTCAGCAGAAAGCATATTCAAAACAATTTTAGAAACGTGCAATAATTTAGGTATAGACCTAAGTAAAGTAGTTGGCCAAGGCTATGATGGTTGCTTTACTTTTAGTGGTCATATTACTGGCGTTCAACAGAGGTTTCAAGAGCTTTTTCCAAAAGCTTTGTACATGCATTGTGCGGCACATTGACTGAATTTAGTTTTAAGCGAGTCTCTTAATGTTCCTTCTATAAGGAATTGTCTAAGTGTTGTGAGTGAAGCCACAAACATTTTTAGGAACAATGTCCTAGCTAATGACTTATTAAAAAGCAACATATCTCGTTTACTACCTGAAAGTAAAAAAAAAACCCGTTTATTAGGTATATGTGAGACGAGATTTATTGAACGACAAGATGCAGTCAACACTTTTCTTGATCTATTCCCAGCAATAGTTGTTACTCTGGAAGAGTTATCTAATACAAGTCGAGCAGTATCATCAACTGCTTCAACTTTGCTTGTTGCAATGGAAAAAAGTAACTTCATTGTTGGATTAGTTATTTGTGAATTTTTATTCAATATAACATTGCCACTTTCAAAGTACCTTCAAAAATCTGACTGTGATTTGTCTTCTGCTCTAAAACATGCTGATAGTGTCGTTTCAGTTCTACAAAGTTTGCGTCAATCAGCAAGCAACGAGCAGGAAAGTGACATTCAAAAGTTTGCTGAGCTATTCAAGAAGGCAGAATCCTTAGCTAGAGACAACTTTCAGACAATTATCACAGTTCCTCGCCAAGTTGGTCAACAATCAAACAGGAATAATCCACCTCAGGGAAATACTGAAAAATATTTTAGAAGATCGATGTTTCTTCCTTGCATAGATATATTTATTTCTGGGCTTGTTGATCGTTTTTCAAAGAATCGAAGCATCTTGGAAGGTTTTGATGTTCTACTTCCAAAAAATGTTAACCCATCAAATACCAAATTGTTGCAAAAACTTAACATTTTTTATGACGACCGGGTATCAGAATCATCTATTGAAGTTGAATATTTACTTTGGTGCAAAAAATGGCAAAGCAAAGAAATGGTGAAACCCAAAGGCATTATGGATATTTTAGACGAGTGTGACCAAAATATTTTTCTTAATATCAATTATTTATTGCGAGTATTAGCGACATTACCAGTTTCTGTTGCCGAAGTTGAGCAATCTTTTTCTTCCCTAAAAAGAATAAAAACCTATCTGAGAAATTCCATGGAAAATGAAAGGCTGACTGGGTTGGCACTTATGTCAATTCATTATCCGGTAACTATCACCCCAGAAGAAGTTCTAGATGCAATGGCAATAAGTGGAAAAAGAAAGCTGCTATTATAAACTCAACGTTTTTTTTTTTATTATAACTTTTATTTAAGTAAATGTTCACGCTGATTATCTTTTCAGTACGTGTAAAAAAAGTGATTTACAATATAACCTCTTCCGAATTACCCACGATTCCAAAAAACATTCGTTATCTTTAGAAACCGCATAAATCAATGTATTTTCGCGATTTAAAGAAGCATTTATAAAAGCAAAGTCTCTTTTGCGGCCACTAATTTTCAGAAACGTTCCCAAGTTGTTTTACAGTGTATTAATCAGCAACAAACATGTTTTACAGACAAATCTGATAAATTAATAGTGTTAACGTTAACATTAAAATAAATATTTTCCTATTAATAAATTTAATTATGCAGCTGAAAATGTTTAATTAAGAATCAATAGCATACTAAAATCATATATTCCGATTGCTAGAAACCATAAAAAATAGTTGAAAATGTTTCCGAAAATCCGTGGCAACAATAATTTTTTCTTCTTAAAAATGCTTCTTTAAATCTCGAAAACATTGATTTCTCAAGTTTCTATACATAATTTTTTTTTTCAGAATCGTGGGTAACTCGGAAGAGGTTCATGGTTACATTTTAGTTATTTAGGTTAACAAGCATTTGTCCTTTTTACATTTACTCTGCCTTTTTATATCATAGTCATCTCAATAATAGATGCAATTACCGAGATCGAGATTGGTGTAATTCTTTCTCTTTATAAGTTTTTTTTTTTTTTTTTCAAATAAAGGATTATTAAGGAAATACTTAGCATCTTAAAGTTTATTAAAATACTTCTATTACACAAATGTTACACATATACATATATAAATGCATTAGAAAATTGAAAATTCCGTATACTATTAAAATTATTCTATAGAAAGCTTCTCAATTCATTCTACAACCCTAGTTTACTAAATTTTTCTTACGTTATACCATTTATTTCCATATCTGAAATACAAGGTTCCCGGGAATCGAACCCGGGACCTGGCTCTGGCTAATTTTTCACTCCAATTGGGTTTATAGTATTTATTTTATGTATGTCTGTAAAATATTTATATATACCTTTAACTGTTGAATGCAGGCGTTATTTATGTGTGTATGTGTATTTTAATATGTATTGTAGTATGTGTGTTTTATTATAAAAAGAAATTCTGTTTTACAGTTTTCCGACTTCCGAGGTATACATATATGGTATCCATAATGTTGAGAGGAGACCACGAAAATTTTTCTCTTGCGAAAACAAAATTGTATAATATCTAAATAATTTCCGTTTTATACAGGTTTCTCTCTTATAAGGTAGATTTGTATGTTTAATCACCTTCCCGTCGGACAATGAAACTTTTCTGTTTAAAACAAGATTGTATTATAGACAGGTTCTGTTTTCATAGGTTTTACTGTATTTATAACAGAAGTTTTGGACACCCCCCCCCCCCCCCCCCCCGAAAAGAAATCCTGGCTACGCTACTGATAGCACCCCCTTCCGGAGGAATTTTTCCAAATTCAGGGAGGACCTTCGTGCCATGACCAAAAACAAACAAAAAATTTGGCTCAATTCTACGCATAACTTCATACACTTTTCGATGGTAAAATATTCAAAATGGCACAAAAATCGCTATTACAGCGCCCCTTACCGGTGAATTTTTCCAAATTAAGGAAGGACCTGCTTGCCATAGCCAAGAACTTAAAATAAAAATTTGGTTCAATTCTATGCATAACTTCATACATTTTCGGATGGTACAATATTCAAAATCGCACAAAAATCACTATTACAGCTCCCCCTACCGGCGATTTTTTTTCCAATTTCAGGGAGGATCTGCTTGCCATAGCCAAAAATTTAAAATAAAAATTTGTTTCAATTCTATGCATAAATTCATACACTTTTGGATGATACAATATTCAAAATCGCACACAAATCGCTGTTATAGCACCACCTACCGGCAAATTTTTTCCAATTTCAGGGAGGATCTGCTTGCCATAGCCAAAAATTTAAAATAAAAATTTGGTTCAATTCTATGCATAAATTCATACACTTTTGGAAGATACAATATTCAAAATCGCACACAAATCGCTATTACAGCGCCCCCTACCGGCGAATTTTTTCCAATTTCAGGGAGGATCTGCTTGCCATAGTCAAAAACTTAAAATAAAAATTTGGTTCAATTCTATGCATAAATTAATACACTTTTAGATGGTACAATATTCAAAATCGCACAAAAATGGCTGTTACAGCGCCCTCTACTGGCGAATTTTTTCCAAATTCAGAGAGGACTTACTTTCCATATCCAAAAACTTAAAATAAAAATTTGGTTCAATTCTATGCTTAACTTCATACACTTTTGGATGGTGCAATGTTTAAAATCGCACAAAAATCGCTATTACAGTGCCCCCCTACTGGCGAATTTTTTCCAAATTCAGGGAGGATCTGCTTGCCATAGCCAAAAACTTAAAATAGAAATTTGGTTCAATTGTATGCATAACTTCATACACTTTTTGATGGTACAATGGCGACAGACAGAAATTTTCTATAAACATGTTTTTTGGGATCTCTGACCCCTAAAACGTGTAAATCCGTCGAAAACCGGAAGTCAAAAAAAAATTCGATTACAATACTTTCTTCTATTGAAGATAAAAGAAAGTAAAAATATTGGAAAACAGTTTAAATTTTAAAATTGCGCAAGACATTTATTTGGTTGATGTTTTCAACTATTTTTGTTAGGACAGCGCAAATAATATTTCATTTCTAACATAAGTATTTTCATGTGAATATTAAAAAAAGAAACGTTTGGTGAAAATTACGTCAGATTAAAAACAATACATTTAAAATGTCTTTTTTGAAAGAACATTCTTTTCACTTTGTTAAAAAATACCGGGAGACAAAGACTCTGTTTACTTAATTCATTTTATATTAGCTTATTTTGAAACGTTTAACTGATTTTATTTAATCAAAGACGAAAACAGCCATTGTATCTTTTAACAGCAGCTGATTTGGACTTAAAATTCCCCAATTCAAAGGGAAATGAATAAAAACCCGTTTATAGGGAGATCGCCACTACTTTTAAAATTATAATTCAATCTTCCGAAATCTTTTTAAAGCCGATGAAATTAGCGTGCTTTTAGAGACTGCGGTGTCTGAATGGAGGTTGGCGAGCGTAGCTCGTAGGGGACCCCAGTTTTCTAAAATAAAAGTAAGAAATTGCACATGTTATATTTATGCACAATACTGCCCTGATTCGGAAAATTTGTCCTCTCCCATGCAAGGTCTCAAGCATTTATAATAGTTACAGATATTTCCTAAAGACATATATATACGCCCAGGGCAGTTAAGGGGTTAATAAAAATATGAAAGTGTAATTTAACATTAGAAGTTCTAAATTTTGAATGTTTATAATTCAAAAATGCATCATCGAAATGACTTGAAATTTCAATTTTAGGCCTAGTTTGAACGGAGATTTAAAATATATTGCGAAAATTGGATGTTGACATTGAAAAAAAAAATTTTTGGTTTGGTTTTGATTTGTAAATCCCCCCCCCCCCCCCCAAAGCAAATTTTATATGCATCATTTAAAAAGTAGACATTTCCAATTGTTTGGTATCAGTAACTTTCTTCTATTAAAATTAGTTGCAGAGTTAGTAGGGAGTGTTTACATTTCTCCCCACGATTGTATGTTTACTTTATAATATCACACTTCTGTGCACAGTTAATGGCATATTTAAGCTAGCAATTGAATATAAAAATTTTACATTTCAGAGATTTTTAATAAAGCTATTTTTACATTTGAGACATGAATGCACATTAAATTTAAGATGCCTTACAACTTTGTAATTGATTTTTTTCTCATGTCTCATACTGTTTTCACGATAGAAACATTAACTTCATAGTTTCCTGCCAGCTAGCACTTTAAGCAGTCTCATTGCATAGCACACAGCTTTTTTTTTTTTACTATAAATAGACATCATATTCATGGCTAGAGCTGCACCCACACTGAAATTAACAGGGATTGACAGGACTTTAGTGGGCACCCTGTATATCTAACATGTAACCTTTAGTGCCAGTTTAAAGTTCTGAAGTGGCAGAAATTCAATTGTTATTTTTTTCTTAAAAGGACCAACCATATAGGGAAACATGCTGATATTGTTAAAATAAATAAAAATTAATGCTTCAACAATGTTTTTATCATTTTCTAAATTTAATTGGGAAAGTAGTTACTAACTCTCGTTGCACTTTAAGGTTGGGATATCTTTGAATTTCTGATATTTCATCATTAATTTGGAAAATTGAACAACTGATAAGAATGATTTAACAATGAAACATAATCGGCTAAGTGACAATCATCATCCCACCAGCACATAAGAGTTAGAGAAGCTGTCTTCGTAATTGAATTTAGAAAATGACAAACATTATAACAGTAATATTTAATAAATTATATTTTTTATTCAGAGGTAAATTGGAAAAATACCAAGACCAGTTAAGACAGAATGTTTCACTAGAAGTTACCCTAAAAAATATAAGTTGAACAAATATTTTCTGGGGCTATCTTCTAGTAGAACATCCTGCACCTAAAATTACAGTAACACCCCGACTTACATCACCCCGTATTTACGTCGTCTGACCTGGAGAAAAAAATTCCTTAATTAAGATGCACTTTGAACTTTTTTGAAGATTTTTGGTTCTATGAAGTGAAATTTTCCTGCAACAGTCACGTGATAGTGACAAATAAATAAAAAAAAGTACTGGAAAAAGCTCAGAAAACTCAGTCTGCTGTTATAAAGAACTTCTTAGAGAAAAAAAGAAAAAAATGTCGGTTCAAACTTCATTGAAAGATTTAGTCACATCCTCAAAGACTCGAACGGCGTAGCTAGAAAAACAATAAATTCTAAGTTAACAGCTTATTGATTTATACCAAATTCTTGTATTACAAACGCATTTTTTTGTTAATCAATGTTAAATATATGTAACATAAACCCTAAATACAACAGAATATGTTCATTAGATTTTGGAGAATTTTTATTACTTATCCTTTTTCGCTTATCTAAACGTACTTTGACTTACATCGCTAGTCTTGGAATGAATTGCTGACGTAAGTTGAGGTATTACTATACTGTAATAACTACAAACACTATATAATTAAAATGAACCTATGCATCATATAATATGGTTCTGAACAACATTCAATATTTTTCATACAATACGAACTTTTACAAACAGATGTAGGTTTCTCTGGTTCTTCGGATTTTTCCTCTGATGATTCTGAAAACAGAAAAATAGGGTCATGAGTTCATACAGAAAAAAAAATTATTTCTATTCACATATACAAAATGATTCACTACCCAATGCTCTAAACTTTAAGAGATGATAGAGTACACTGCAACAAACCTTTTTTGTATAGGCAAGTTGTGTCACAATCCACTTATTCAATCATAAATACCGGGTATCTCTCTCCAAGTCGAACATGGAGTTTTGTTCATAACTTTAAAAGTATTGCAGATATTTTATTGATATTTTCAACTGACTTATTTTCCTTTTTGTGAAATGGGATATCGCGAGAAGTGTATTGTAATTAGATAAATGACTTATAAGTTCTGGGAGGTATAATTCGAATTATGAATCAGATAGGTCAGTGCTGTTTAGATACAGATCATGGTCATTTTCAGAAAGTTATCAGATTGGTCAGAAAGCAAAGTAAGTGTTGAAAAATATCAGTAAAATATTTTTATTACTGTTAAAGTTATGAAGGAAAATCCCTGTTCAGTAGGGGGTGACATCTTGTATTTATAACTGAATAAAATGATTGCGACGCAGCTTCACTATTTAAAAAATGCTTGCTCCAGTTATGATTACAGGAGATATATCCTAAAATTATCTTGCTTTTATAGCTGGCAGAATGACTATTATAAACTACAAATCATTATAAGACTGGCGAGCTTCTAACAGTCATTATGAACTATAATAAACCACATGATTTTAAATTCATTATTATTTAGCACATTCTGATTTTCACCTTGCTAAAAAACTTTAAATAAACGCAGTCTTTAATGAAGAAGGGAAACAATAGATTAAAAGCACATAATTTAAGATAGAGACAAATATAATCGACAAACACAAATATTATGACAGATGAAGGAAACAAACATAAAATCAAATTAGTTTAAATGAATTTTTTAATGCACAGTTTAACTTTCAGAGTTTGAATTTGCACCGATGGGATTTGAACCACGGACCTCATGATCAGTAGGCGAGATTGTTAGCGTTGAGCAAAAGGCCAAGCCAGTTATTCTAAGTTAGTAACTTGCTTTATACTGATCGAGTGAGATGAGATCACTACATACTGTATCCCCAGTCAGGAAGGCATACTGCTGACATCAGACGAGTGATATGCAGTTGTAAATGATGCTGTTGTATGCATATCCATGTGTGAAGTGTAGGATGACAGGTTTTGTGCTGCGATCATTTCACAGGTTCTGTTGGGTGCTGGGGATGCCATCTGTTGGTATTGAGAGGAGATGATTGTTGTTAGTGAAGGTTGCTTGTTTGTCCGGGTTACCTATTTATTCAATTTGCACCAGTGGGATTGGAATCAGGGATCTCATGATTAGTAGGTGAGAATGTTAGCATCAAGCAAAAGGCCAAGACAGTTCCTCTAAGCTGACTGTACACTGCAGACTTAATGGACACCTTAGTATTATGAAGGTGGTCAATGACCCTTTTTGTAGGGGTTGTAAGTACGAGGAGGAGACTGCTTTATATGTCCTCTGTAGCTGTGAAGCATATGCTGCTTATCTTTTCAAGTACCTGGGCTGACATTTGGTTGAGCCATGCAAAATTCAGGATATTCCTATTCAAATCTCTGCTGAATTTTATGTCAGCTACTGATCTGTTTAGGGGCTAAGTAGGGATGGTTTTTCCTCTTTCATCTTTGGGGGACAGCACAATAGAACACTGGTTGCAATGCTTTGGCTCTTGAGCCACCTCCCCCCCCCCCCCCCCCAGTAATACTCTAAGCTAGTAACTCGCTTTATACTGATCAAGTGAGATGAGATTGCTACAAACTCTACCACTGGTGCATGTAAACATTTTAAAACACATATTATACTGCTATGGTGACAGGATATCAGAGTAATGTATGTACTTTGATTTATTTGGGAAACAAGAGAGAGTTCAGTTCAAAATCCTTGGTGGTCCACTGGTCAAAGACCACTAAAAATTCAATTGGACCACTAATTAAAAAAATTTAATGGTCCACAGGACCAGTAACTTTTTTCCCCTCTCGGACAGGTAAATGTAAATTTTTCCATCCCTGAGAAAACCGCAACCAAACACAAACCACAGAATTTTATTTTATATGAAAAAATAAATAAAAAATTGCATTAAAACTTAGAGTCAGTTGAAATAAATAATCAGAAATAAAATACATAATTAATAATTTCACAGTTTTTGTTTATGTACTGTTTATTCAATTTTTAGCAAAATATAATTTTACATTTTATTATGCCGGAAATTTTGGGTAACTGAAAGGAAGTTTGGTTTATATTCTAGGATGGGGGGGGGGGGGGGGGGTGTCACTCAAAGGGTTAAAGGTACTTAATAGAATTTTATGTAGCAGGCCAATGACGAAGTCTGCGGACCAGTAAATTCTGATGTTTACTGGTCCTTGGGACCAGTGACTTTTTTTTTATCAATTCTACCACTGGTGTTGAGAACAATAACTCCTTAGGAATATGTAACAACAATATAAACTGTAAATAAGATATAAATAGAAACTAAAGTTGTAGTTTTTGTAATTGAAAATTTAAATGTGTTTGGCAGTGAATTTTTCTTAATTCCTCTTTATAGGAGTCTTAGGAGATACAGAAAATAGTAAACTTGGCAAGAAAAGGAAAATATTTACAAATAGTTTGAGCAACCTAATCACTGTTTTATTAACATAAGCAATTTGTTTAATATTTTTCAACATTTAATAATTTAGAAGCTGTTGTTGAAATAAGAATTGTGAAGATGAAGAGACTTGTAGACAAGAATTTGTCATTGATAATCAGAAATTGAAAGTATGAGCAGGCAGGGTTGGGTTTCTTGCACGATAGTGGAAGAAACTGAAAGAAACCAACAGAAAATAAATCAGGTGTTCAAAATTAAAATATATTAACAATATAAAAGAATTAAATTCAAAGCATAATTATATGAAAGCTAAAGTAAAAAACTTAATATTTAAAATATTATTTTTTGAAAAATAAGTTATTTTTTAATAACAAACTCCAGGTTTGGCAAATATTTACAGATGATGGTTTTTACAACTTTAGGGGCAGTTTGATGTTTTAGCATCATTTATGGTATTTCTGTAAAAAAAAAAAAAAAAAAAAAAAAAAAAACCTACTAATTCTTTATTTTTTATACAAAAATGCTTTATTTTTAAAGACTACGAAGCAACACATTAAATAAACAAATTTGTCCTTGAATCTCACTCCCATCTCTCCTCATATTAGTTTCCTTAATAGAATGGATGCAAATTAATAAGTTGAAATGGATAACTTTAAAGCGATCTCACCTGTGCGATGTGAGCGACAAGCAATGGCGGATCTAAGGGAGGGGCTAATAAAGGGTTTGCAAAATGACATTATGCATCCTCACGGGAAATGACTTGGGGCGAAGTTCGAGCCCGGGTCGCGCCAGTTTAAATCCACGAGACTTGGCCTGGGTCAGGTCTTCTCACTTTTAGAGCCGGGCCGTGCCCTGATCTTAAACTTTTTTGCAGATTCGGGTCGGTCCAGGCTTCATTTTCTTCTCCAGGTCGAGCCTGGCCCGGACTTTGTTTTTCCTAGAGGTCTGCACTGGCCAAAATTTCCTGGTCGGGGCTCGACCCGGAATAAAAGCTAAACGTTATGTCCATGTAAGCCGTATGATAAACATTATTGGCCCGACCACGACCCATGGACCCTCTAAATTCTTCCACCCAAGTTGGTCAGGCATCTTACTTATTTGTTCTTCGTAAAAATGATGTTGTACATTTGTTTAGCGAAATCTTTAGAAATTTAATTTGATTTGATAAGTTACAGAGATGCATTTTTTAAAATCTACTTTTTACTTTCTTCTATCTTGACAAGAAGAAAGTATTGGTTTCATGAAAATTTTCGAATTCCAGTTTTCGACGGATTTACACATTTTATGGGTCAGAGATTCCAAAAAACATGTTTTTACAAAATGTCTGTCTGTGAGTCTGTATGTGACACAAATTTTGTGGGCGCTCTATCTCAAGAACTAAAGCACGGAATTTAATAAAAATTTATATTCAGGTAGCCCCTGATATAGATTGGTGCTGATTAGTTTTTGGTGTAAATCGCTCTGCAGGTGGCACTGCTATGTAGCATTTTGCAGGATTTCCGCAAAAGCTCTGTCTCAAGAACTAATGCACGGATTTTTATAAAACTTCAGATTCTGTTAATCCTTGATATGAATTGGTGCTGGTAACGTTTTGGTGGAAATCGCCCAACAGATGGCGCTGCTATGCTGCATTTTGCAGCATTTACACGATTTTCGTAATAGCTCAATCTCAAGAAATAATGCACAGATTTTCATCAAACTTCAGATTCAGTTAGTGCTTGTCATGAATTGACGTTTTGCCCCTTGTGGTGTAAATCGCTCAACAGGTGGCGCTGCTATGCTGCATTTTTTGAGATTTCCGCAATAGCTCTATCTCAAGAACTAATGCTTGGGTTTTCAACAAACTTCAGATTCAGGTATACCTGGATATGAATTAGTGCTGTTTATGTTTTGATGTAAATCGCTCAACAGGTGGCGCTGCTATGCAGCATTTTTCACGATTTCCACAATAGCTCAATGTCCGGAACTAATGCACGGATTTTCATCAAACTTCAGATTCAGTTAGTCCTTGACATGAATTGATGTTTTGTACCTTTTCGTGTGAATCGCTCAACAGGTGGCGCTGCTGTGCTGCATTTTTTGTGATTTCCATAATAGCTCTAGCTCCAGAACTAATGCACCGATTTTCATCAAACTTCAGATTCCGGTATACCTTAATATGAATTAGTGCTGTTTGTGTTTGGGTGCAAATCAGGGGTGCCCAGAGAGGGGTTTGGTGACGCAAAATGCGTCATAAAATTAAATTTTGGGGGGGAATTTAGAGAAAAAGTACATTTTGGGGGGGATTTTTAAAATCTTAATACTATTTCCTTTTTTTTTCACTATTAAAAAAGTTTTTGATTTTTTTAATATCACTTTTAACTTCTTTTCAACATTCAATTTCCAGAAATGGTAATGTTTTTTACACTCTTTAAATTCTAGATAAGGGCAATAAGAACCGATTTTGCATCTTAATATATTTGAAAGTGCAGGAATAAAAAAAATACTTGGTATACAGGTGGGAAAATGTTTAACACATTCTGAAAGGCGATTAGGACCGCAAGACGTGATAAAAGGAATAGCTTTCCAGAAGCGTCTTAAGTAATTTATTATATTGTTTGACAGGGTCGAATCGTACAGTCCGAGTGCAAAAATACATTCTTGATGGGTATGATAAGAAATAACAACAAAATAAGCATTTCAGAGACAACGCTAGAAGAGACAACGCTAAAATTACTTGACGATTTTCAGAAAACTAGGATTTAAGTACAGTATATTTTAGTGATGTTAGAAGAGTAGTATTGTATGTCATTAAAACAGTATAAGGTAAACAACCAGTACAGAGAAAAAGACTTCCAGCTAGTGATGGGCGAAAACGAGATGTTTTTATAGATTTTATCGATTGTATGGACGTCTCGATATTTTTTTATTCTGCAAAATTTTTCTGGATGACTCCAGTTTGCCAATTGCTTTTATACCATACACGATTCGATTTTATCAAGAATCGTCTGCGGGAAAACTGCAATGAGTCGGGTTAATAAGGACTAGTTGGCTACGCCCGCTAGTGTGCCCCTTCTTTAATTAGGGCCTCTAATTTATACGTAATCTTGTAATATGAAATCTCAAACTGTGTCCCCGCTGCATACGGCACCGTATAGAAGGCGTGGTGTGCACACACTGCAAAATCTTGTAAACAAAAAAAATCTCGATCCGAACGAACCTCGGACCGGATCCTTGGGGGTGTCAACGGGCGGGCACAGGAGCTGCATGATATGAATATGTGGTCGCAGAGCTAGCTTTCCAACGATATATCATATGAGGGTTATAGGCAAAATTTAGAAAGTGCCAGCGGGAGGGCAAAGTGGAGTAAGGGTCATCGGAGGGTATAACATCAATAAGTGGTCACAAGCCTTTCCAACCAAATGTCACATGAGGGGTCTTGAGCTAAATTTATAAAAATGCACCCCGGGGTGACAAAGTGGGGGGAAATCGGCGCGGGAGGTGCATAACAGGAGTAAGTGGTCACAGTCCTATCAAACAATACGTCACATGAGGGGTCTCAGCTAAATTTCGAGAAGTGCTTCCCGTGGGGGCAAAGTGAGGGGAGGGACACCGGAGCTGCATAACATGAATAAGTATCATAGTCCTTTCATACAATATGTCACATGAGGGGTCTCGGCTAAATTTAGAATACCCTGGGTGTCAAAGTGAGGAAAGGGGCACGGTAGGTGCTTAATATGAATAAGTGATCGCAGGACTTTCTAATGATATACCACATGAGGGGTGTTGGCAAAAATTAGGAAAGTGCTCCCCCCCCCCGGTGGTCCAACTTCCGCAACCCCCCAGGAATTCAGCCCCCCTTTTTGAAATTTCATATATTATAAGTAATATTTTTCGGAAAACTCTTTAAAAAATTCGAATTAAAATGATGAAAATGCTAAAAAGTTCAAAAACTGCCCCCCGCCGTGGGGGGCCAAATCGGGGAGGGGAGAAGAAAGTCTCATAATATCAAAGATTGATCTGAGGGCTTTCCAATGATATATTACATGAAGGGCTTAAAAAAGGTTTAAAATCCTCCCCTTCCCCCCGGTTTGTCCACTCTTTCAGCCCGGAATTCACGCATGCCCCACTTTTAATTTTTTATATTTAATAAATAATATTTACCGGAGGACTCCATCAAAAAAACACATCTAAAATTATATTCATTGTAGAAATCACTACGGTTTTAGAAATTTGTTCGCTTCCTCCGCACCCCCCTCTTTGAAATTTTTATATTTAATAAATGGTATTTATCAGAGGGTTCCAGGTATGTGACAGCTTGATAGGGCTAAAATAAGAGAAACTTTGAAAATTAGGGCTTCATTTCACAGCTCATTGTCATGCCTCTTTCTCTATCTCGTCTCGATAAATCTTCTCACATCTCTTCCGTGCCCAGAACGAGAAATTGAATTCTTGTTCTCGGCAACCTATGAAAAGACACTAATCGAGAACAACATTTCGAGAAGAGAAGAAAATTGATTTCTCATTACGAAATGTTGAAAAGCGCGAGGGGAATAATCGAGAAGTCAAAAGTCGAGATGCCGGTGAAATCATCGAGATGAGATTTGCGGAAATGCCAGAGAAAGAGAGAAATGAAGCTTTCAGAGTCAAATTTAGCGCATTTCTGGTTTAATTCATTATTTCTCGAAGGAGTGCATTTGCTTATCCAATCTCTTTTGTTATTAACCGATATGGGTTAGGAGGCATAGTGGTTTATTTATTCAGTTCTGTATAGTCCTAATTTCAATAATTACTGTTTAATCTAGTGTCATTTTGCCCCAAATTTTCAATGTTTCTCTTACTTTAGCTCTGTCAAGCTGTCCCATACCAGGGGCCCTCAGATAAATATTATTTATCAAATATAAAAATTTCAGAAGAGGAAGGTGAGTGAATTCTGGAAGGCACGAGAATGAACCGACGGGGGATTAATTTTCAAACTTTTACCGAACCCCTCCTGTGACATATCATCGGAAAGCCCTTTGACCACTCTTTCATATTATGAACCTTTCTCCTCCTGGAGTAAATTTCTGTGGGGGAGAAGCAGTAAGGGGTGAATTTTTTAAATCGTTGCGATTTCTACAAGAAATATAATTTTAAGTGTGTTTTTTTTTTTGATGGAGCCCTCCGGTAAATATTATTTATTAAATATAAAAATTTAAAAGTGAGGGTTGTGTGATTTCCGGGTGTATTCTGGGAAGAAAGAGTGAACCCATGGGTGAGGGGTAAATTTCAAACTTTTTGGACCCGTCATGTGATATGTCATCGGAGAGTTTTCGGTCCACTCTTTCACATTATGAATCTTTCTTCCAACCTCCCCAATTTGGCGACCCGGGTGAGGCGCTTTTCGAACTTTTTGAAATCGTAGCGTTTTTATCATTTTAGATCGGATTTTGTTACGGAACTGTCAGATGAATAATTTATAATACATTAAAATTTCAAAGAGAGGGGAGGGGAGGGGAAGGTGTATGCCGGGGGCACTTTTCTATCTTTTGCCGTCACCCCGTCATATGATATATCATTGGAAAGCTCTGTGACTATTACTTCATTTGTACATACCTCCCGCGCCCTTCTCCCATTTGACCCCGCGGGGGGTCACTTTTCTAAATTTAGCTGACACCCCTCATGTGATATATCGTTGGAAGGCCTTATGACCACTTATTCATATTATGCATTTATTGCTCCTCCCCTACTTCCCCCCCAGGGGGTCGTTTAACGCATTCCAGTAGATGGTCTTCAAATAAAGGGGAAATCATAGAACTGATTTCAAATGACGTAAAAAAATCAATAAAAAATATTGATACCATTTACCATCCTTTTAGTTCATGTTTTTACCACTAGGGGTACTTTTTATTCTTATTTCTTTGGCCAATTTGCTGCTAATTGTCGAAATATTCTAAATTTTGATACTTAAACTCCCTTTACCGTTTCATACCTACTCGCGACTTTTCAACTTTTTGCAACCAAAGAACGCCGTCACATGACTTTTCCACTATTATGGCTCCATTATAGCCTCCCTTCGGTTTGTTGTTTTTTAAATCCATCTGTTTTCAGTTACCATGTATTTACTAAATACTGCTTTATAAACATATAAAACAATGATTTTAATAAACGATTGTAGAACATCTCGATTGTAGGTTCTCGGAAGTAATCGATGACTATATCGATTGTGTTTTTTACGATTACGATTTTTTTTATTAGTAAATTTTTCGAGAATCTCCCATCACTACTTTCAGCCACAAATCACTTTAGGGGGAAGGGAGAAATTTATGGAAAAATTAGATTTTTTTGGGAGGGAAAGGAGGATTAATTACTAGGTAATAAGACTGAAAAATTATAGTGTGAAAGAAAAACATACCTATACAGAATACGGGGGCTTATAATAGATTTAGGGCTATGTTTTAATGGTATAATGTCTGCCATTTTATAAGAATCGGTACTTGTATAAGAGTATATTGTGTGTTGTTAAAGCAGTATAAAGCAACACTTGTACTGAAATAAACGCTTCAATCCACAGTTTATTTATTTATTTTTTTTTGGGGGGGGGGGAGTGATTTAGAGAATTTTTTTGGAAGGGTGAGATTAAACTGTATGACTAGATAGTATTAAAAAAATGATTGGGAAATCTCAAGCGTTAAGATTTAATCTTAAACAAGGGCGTATGTACATGCAAATGTATTTGATATGCGTTTGATATAAACGACTCGTCTTTAATATTTTAGTTTTCTTAAAACGATATGCAATCTTTATATTTAAGATTTATTTTGTAATAATATAAAAGATTTTTATTTTGAATACTTGTAAGTAAATATTTATTTTCATAAAAAAAGTAGCTTTATTTATTAAAACGTATATAGTGATGTTATTAACACGGGCTTGTCAGTCAGGACTTATAAATGTGAAAACAATCAGACTGCTAATAATAAAAAATATATATTTTATTATTTATTACGCTGTTAAAACTTTTATTTTATGACAGTACGTAAGAATACTATTATTAAATAATTTAATAATAAGAATATATCTTACAATTGATGTTCTGTTTAGGGGGGACTCAGTGTTAATGTATGAAGATTTTTTTGGGGGGGGAATTTGCGTCATTGGGTTTGGGGGGGATGGTCACCACTGGTGCAAATCGCTCAACAGGTGGCGCTGCTATGTTGCATTTTTCAGAATTTCCCCTACAGCTCTATCTCAATAAGTAATGGACGAATTTTCATCAAACTTCAAATTCAGGTATACTTTGATACGAATTGGTTCTAAATTGATGTAATTTCTTTTACTATTTAAATGATTTAATTGAAGTGATTTATATAGAAGAAAGTTTTGTGATGGCCACAACATGCTAGTTTTCTTTGTAGAGCTTTAAAATTATCATTTTCTTTTATCATCCGTTTCTTTCATTCTAAACTGATTTTTTAACTGGATTTTCATTGATTGTCTAAGTCATATTTTTACTTAGTGTTTACATACATTTGCCTAAATAGTCATTAATATTGCTGTTTATCTGTATTCATGAATTTCGAATATAATCTGAAAATAAATTATGAGCATACATAAGTGTGCTTTATGAATAATTTTAATTGCAAAATGCAGGCAGTGCTGGAGTTGATTTTTTAGTTTTTATACTGGGCCGGGCCAATAATTTTTTTTGAGTGTGGATTGGACCTGGGTTTGGTCCTGGAAACTTCAGCCCGGATAAACATCTAATTTATATATCGATGCCAGCTTTTTTTTTTTTTTTTTTAATTCTTCTTTCAGCCATCATCCCATAGCTACTGAATACACAGGTTGTCCTAAAATGGACGGACTGAATTTAAAATTCAATAAATTGCAAATGGTGACAGATATTTAAAAAATACTTGCAAGAGGGTTATGCACGATGTCAGGAACAGGGATGATTCTGTTCCGGATTTTCCGAAAATTTAACTTTCTCACTGCACCTCTCGCGATTTCGACGACCAAAGTAACAGTAGCATAATTTGCGCAATTCGCAATTTCTGCAGCAAATCTTTTTTTTTTTTTTTTTAATGATCTAATTCTATTAAAAAAAAACTCCTTCACAAAGATGTTGGATATATTTTAACTCTAAAATATATGCAGATTTAAAATGTGTAATAAAATAAATGCGCAATTTTTAAACATGTTTTGATTAATGCAGTGAGAGGGTTAAGGATAACGGAAAAACGCGAATTTGGTCAAAGGGCCATGGAAAAAACAAAATTCTTCAAATGATCGCGGAAAACACGAATTTCGTCAAAGGATCGCGGAGAAAACACGATTTTTGTCAAATAGCCGCGAAAAAACACGAATTTCGTCCAAAGATCGCGAAAAGAATGCAAATTTTGTCAAAGAATCGCGGGAAAAAATCGAATTTAGTCAAAGATTCGCTTTAAAAACGTGAATTTTGTCAAAGGATCGCTGAAAAACCGCGAATTTTGTCGAAGGGTCGAAGGAAAAAAACGCGAATTTTATCGAAGGGCTGCAACATTACACTAATTTCGTCAAAGGGTGTGGAAGAAACGCAAATTTCGTCAACAGGTCGAAGAAGTGAGAATTTCATCAAAGAATCGTGGAAAAATATGCTTTAAAAACACGAATTTCGTCAAAGGATCGTGGAGAAAACGCGAATTCCTTCAAAGGATTTCGGAAAAAAATCGAATTTAGTCAAATAATCGCTTTAAAAACGCGAATTTTGTCAACTGATCACTGAAAAAAAGTGAATTTTGTCAAGCGGCTGCAAAGTTACACTAATTTTGCCAAAGGGTTGCGGAAGGAATGCAAATTTCGTCAAAGGGTCGAAGAAGTGCGAATTTCATCAAAGACCCGTGAAAAAAATACAGTGGTCTCTTTAGAAAATAACACACATACATACATCTATGTTTATTATTATAGGTATAGTTTTTAACCTGAAATAATATACTGAATTAACGTTTGAAAAAAAACAGGTTAACGCTCAGCTTGCAGGAATCTACTCGCAGCCTGAAATCGATCCGAATCGAAAACAGTTAACCCGACCTGCAACAAAAATAATTAGTGCCAGGAGGGAATCCCCCATCTGCTGTAACCTTTCAGAAAATTTGCTTTGAATTTCAGAATTTTTTTCCACCTGAATTACCCCTGAGGAGGAGTTTTTTTACTGCAATTCTTGATTTTAATTTAAAATAGCAATGATAGATGACATTGGAAGCAATAGGTGCTACATCGGCTCCTGGAGGAGGTAGGCCAGAAATCGGGCCCCGATTTAACTACCATTGTTTTCAGCGACATCTATCGCTGCTATTTTAAAGTAAAATCAAGAATCCCAGTAAAAAATCTAGTGATATCTTACACAACCCTCCTGCAAGATTTTTTTAAATTGCTTTCACAATTTGCAAGTTGCTGAATTTTAAAAACAGTCAGTTCATTTTAGGACACCCGGTATGTTTTTTAATAAATTTCAAAGCATTCTTTACTGAATTACAACTGATCTTAGATATGAAGAGACAAGCAGTCTTATACCAAATTAGTATTTTTTACATAATCCTGAAGATGGATTTAGTATTCCTAAATAATTATTTGGGCGTGCCCATTATGGAGCTTTGCTTTTATCTTCAAAAATATGGAGACACTCTTTTCAAAAATCGAGTCAACCCGAACCCTTCTCGCAAGAGTGAAAACCCAATCCGAAACTGACCCAAACCCGAAATAATATATGTCAATCTGCCCCAAACACAACACGCTAGGCCCAGCTAAAAAGTAGAAGTCAACCCGACCCGCAGTAGAAAAGTAGAAGTTAAATAGGCCTGCAGCAAAAAGTAGAAGTTAACCCGACACACAGCAAAAAGAACACTGCTGGCCATTAAAATTGCAACACCAGGAAGAAATGATCTGACGAACGTCAAAATCACATGAAAGGAAGAAGAGGTTGGAATATGCAAATGATTAGTATTTCAGCGCATTTAGACGAGGCAGGCGGGAGAAACGACATCTGAAGCACTGCATAAAAGAAAAGTTGCGTAGTGGATTTCTCATTCGGAAAGCGCTTTGTAAGGTCGGCGTTTGCTCAGAATATCGTGTTATGCCTCGAATAATAATAAGAAATGCTTACTACTAAGTGTCGGAATTCGATAGATGCAGGATCGTAGCCTGTCGAGAATGTGGATTATCGTTTCATGATATCGCCGGTTGCACTGGTCGAAATCCAACCACTGTCATGCAAATATGGAATCAATGGACTGCTGAGGGTCATACTGAACGGCATGCAGGATCTCGACGCCCTCCCATGACTAACGCCCGAGAGGACAGACATATTGTGAGGTCAGCCCTGCAAAACCGAATAACCACATTACGGACTATTAGTCAGGAAATGGGCATGTTTGCAGCATGCCCAGTATCTGCTTGTACGGAGCGACGACATTTGCAGCAGTATGGACTGTCAGCACGGCCGCCAGTACTGCGGCTTCTTTTGACAATGCAGCATAGAGAGAGTCGGCGACTCTGGTGTGCCGAACGACAAAGCTGGACACAGGACTGGCACAATGTCGTCTTTTCAATCGAGTTCCGGTTCTGCGTGCAGTATTCTGATGGTCGTATACGTGTCTGGAGGGTCGGAGGAGAACTCCTATCGCTTGCTTGCATTCGCTATTGGTATAGGGGACCTGCAACTGGTATGATGGTTTGGGAAGCCATTGGGTACACGACATACACATCTATAGTTCGAATCAAGGGCAATTTGAATGCAGATCGGTACATTTTTTAAATCTTACATCCAGTGGTTGTGCCCTGTCTTCGAGGCCTGCCAACCGCCATCTTCCAGCAAGATAATACAAAACCACATGTTGCACGTCATGTTCTGACCTTCTTCAATACACAGAGTATTCGATTGCTGTACTGGCCTGCACAGCCTCCAGATCTGTCACCCATTGAAAACATCTGGTAATGAGTTGCTTAGAGACTGGCCCACCACCCTTCTCCAGCTAATATGGTTGATGAAGTGTGGCATAGACTTGAAGCAGCATGGAATGAGTTGCCCGTTTCTGTCCTCCAAGTCCAGCTCGACTCCATGCCTGAGCGGGTAAGGGCCATTTTAGCTGCCAGGGGGAGCAGCTGTTTCTACTAATTTCACACCCCTATAAACCCCCAAACTGTTTACAAATTTGATCATTTTGTTTTCATACCATACTGTTTACGTACAATAAATATCTTTTTTGTATTTTCAATCTTTCATGGTGTTGCAATTTTAATGGCCAGCAGTGTAGAAGTCAACCGAACCAGTAGCAAAAATAGAAGTCAACCGGACCCAAACCCGACCTGCAGCAAAAAATAGAAGTCAACCGGACCCAAACCCGACCCGCAGCAAAAAGAGAAGTAACACGACCCGCAGTGAAAAAATTAGCCTCTACCCGCGCATCAGATGGAAGTTTCTAAATTTCTAAAATCCCCCCCCCCACCCCCCTTGAGGACTCTCCAGATCCGCCCTTGGCGACAAGCTTTGTGTTGCCAGCATTTCACAGGCTTTGCATGCTGGGGATGTTTTATTTGGTGCTGCCATTTGTTTGCTATGAGAGAAGATTATTGTTGTTTGTTATTGAAGGTTTCATGTTTGTCCAGGCTACCAATTTGAAGATGGAATTGGCACTTCTGGGATTTGAGCCAGGGATCTCATGAACAGAAGGCAAGAACGTTAGCGAGCAAAAGGCCAAGACAGTTACTCTAATACTATGTTCACACTGGATACCTTAAGATATCTCAGGCCGCCGAACTCTCTGAGAGAGTTCCACAAACTCTCTCAGTGAGTTTCGACTTACTTCGGCTAGATACAGGAACGACCACTCACTCTCGTTGGCTATGAAGCTTCACTTTTACTGATTGGCTGTTGCGGCCGTTTTTATTTTAAGTGCATGCGCATACTTTACTTTTGATCAGATCACAGACACAGTGATGCTACTGAGATATCTTAAAGTATGTTTCTCGATGTGAACAGGCATCCAATTCCGGGAGGGTACCACTTCAAAACTGGCGGTCTAAGATATCTTAAGTTTCTAGTGCGAACAGGGTATAAGCTAGTAACTTGCTTTACACTGGACAAGTGAGATGAGATCGCTCAACTTTTAATGGATTTTGTGTATTTTAGATAACATTTCTTTTCTTCAGGAAAAGTTTTACTCAGGTATGTGATTATTATTTTGCTAAACAACTGATGTAATTATTAATTTAATAAATAATTAAATTTTTATTGGTCTAATCATGGAAGACGGTAGTATTCCGAGTGACGCAGCCTTAAGCCTAAAATCGTATCGTATTGTAGAATTCATAGATGGCTGAACTCATATATACAGCTAACTCGACATCAAAGAAAATGCGAAAAGCCGCCTGTTAATAACTCAGCAAATATAGGTCCTATTGTTCTGATTTTTTTAAAACAGTCTTATATCTGCAGTCTAATCCTATTCTGAATTTTTTACAATTCTACGTGCAGTATATTTTCAGATCTGTAAACCCATTTTGAAAGCAATTTCGATGGTGTAAGTTTGTCTTTTTTTTTTTCTCCAAAACAGTCTAGATTTTTTTAAAAACATTAATATATAAAATGAATCTGTTTGTAATGAAGTGGATAATACTAACCTAGTACCTAGGAAAACTCTTAATTTTTATATAATCCGCATGAAAAATTGGACTTCTTAGGATCGCGGATTACATGTTATTTTATGGGCTAGCAGACAGAACATTGCACATCGGTTTTGCGCGGTTTAGGTCACAGTTAAAAATCTGAATATTGGCAATAAATCTTTTTTTAAACTACAAAAACAGTTTATTATGTGCTTTAAAATACTTAGACTGATTTTTTAAAATGGAGCAGTATTTTGTAATTATATGTATTTTATTTCATTGTTATTCATAGTAAGTAAACATTTTTTAAAGAGAAAATATTTCACATTTTTAAAAAAATTCTCGTATCGAAATTCGATATTTATCGAAAATTCTCGTATCGAAATGAAAATTCATCGCGTTCGCCATAAGACTTCGCCATGTATCACTACGCGATGCGCGAAGTTGACTGAAGAAATAAGAAATATCAAAGATCTTGAAATGGTATTCCAAGGGGAGAAAGTGAGTACAATTTCTAATTATCCAGACAGCATTCTTTGCAACCGATCCTTTCTAATTAGTATAATGTTCTGAATTGTTTTTATTTTCAACAATACTTATAACTGTTTTCCTTACAAAATAACGTTCATGTGTGGCATAGGTATTTCTTGTGATATGTGAGTATAGATTACTAATTTAATTTTGTGTTTTGAGTTGTTTTTTTAAAGAAATTAAACAAAATCTTACATTTTTAAAGAACACACAGTTTAAATAAAAGGTATGACGAAATCAAAATTAAGATTTCCAATCCCGTTTATAAAATGATTCATTTGCGAATCGTTTCTAATAACATTATAAACGAAAATTGACTTAAAATGACATCTTTTTCGAAATATGGGTATCTTTCGTTTATTTTTTTCTTATATAACTCTTTTCAGCTTCAAAAATTAAAGCATCATAGTATTTTATTTTTATAAAATTAAACCTTAAGGAAAAAAAAAATTCTTATTGTCGTTTATCTCTGTAATAAAAGAAAAACAGAAAAAAAAAAACAAACCCTGAAGCATTTCTTTTAGGCTAATTGATTACAGGCATGGGTGCAAGACCTTCAGTCTCAGAACTGATTTCAGTCTTGGACATATTTTTTACTTATAGTAAATTCTACTTTATATACTTAAATTACCACGATTAGCTCAAAATGAACCATTTTATCCTGACTGGTTGTTTTGAGCTCCTAAAAGTAAAATTTTTCATCATGATATTTTTCCTTATTTAGTAATTAAAGTTTATAGATAAATAAGATAAAACAGCTTTTTTGCAAAAGTTAGATACTTGTTTTTATTTAATTTTAAAGTTAATATGCTTAAAAGAAAGGCTTAAATAATTTACTTTTAAAAAATATAAAAGTAGCCAGCTCCCTTATATGGTATTTGTGGTAATGAAGTATTATTGTAAATCAGAACAATTCAGAACATGTTACTATTAAGAAAAGATTGGTTTCACAAAATTTCATTAGCAGCTGCATTGTAGCTGTCATGATAATTAGACTTTGTATAAACTAATAAAGTGATTACCCAGTAACCATTTCAATTAATATATTAATCTGACTCACATCTTAAATTAAATATTAAGTTTTTATTCTGCTTTCATTAAACCATTCACTATTCTTTAACATTTCGCATATTCTGACTACAAAAACTTTTTATCAATTCCACCTGTACACTGGAGGGTTGCCGTGCCACTTACAGAGTAGCGCGTTTATCGCCTCATTGTGCAATAGCATTTGAAAGATCACCACACTAACATAAAAAAGTAGCAATAAAAGAAAATCAAAATTAATCAGTTGATTGTAAAAAACCCGCTCCATTCTCGGTCGGGGTAGGAACATCACAAGAAAAAAAAAAACCTCGCGACATTTGACAGCATGTCAGGGAGGGGGGGGGGGGGAATCTAAAACTTCAACAAAATAGTTGTAACTTTTCTTATAAATATGTTACATATAACATATGGTAGTAATTATGTAATGGTAGTAATAACATCGGTATATCTGATGAAAATACAAATAATTTTTTAAAATGAAATATTTAATGATTTTTTATCCCTATTACTGTATTGGATTAATAGTAGTTTAAGAGCCATAATTTTATATTCTAAAATCATTAAAAGCACTCTGCAAGCAGTTCTTGTTCAATCACAAAAGCCTGCCACTAAAAAATTTTAATGCAGAAGATGTAATGTATTTCTCAGATATAAACAATGAATTTTGCAGTTAAAAAGCACATGTATTTTACAAATATTGCTATTTCTTGGAACACTAAATATGATAAATTATCGCCTTTAACACATTATTTTGGAGTAATGAAAACATTGTTATTATATTAAATTTTTTTGAAAATGGGTGTTATAATCAGTAGCAGCTCATGACAGGTTTTTCTTGCAGCACTAAAATGCATGCTTTCCAAAGTTTTTTTTTTTTTTTTTTTTTAAACATTGCCATCTTTATTTTTTTCCACTGTCTTTATTTACCTCAGAAGTGGTTAAGATTTTTTTATATTGTAAATCCTAAAGGTTATAATAGCAAAAAAGCATCTTTAAGCCCTTGGGGATGAGCGACCGGTATACTTGGCCACTTAAGGTGTTCAGAATCCTTCATTATTCTCACCACTTATTTTTCATTGCAAAGTTTACCTTCTTTAATCGGAGCATTTCTGTGATTCAATTACAGAAAATTTTCTTTTTTAAAAAACCTGTAGTAATAGGTTAAAAATTAACCAAAGGGCTCTTGTCGCAAAGGGGTTAAACATCTTGAATTGCAGTGAATTTCAATAACCCTTGGCTTTAATTGCCAGTACTCTTCCAATTGAGCTGCCTGTACGACATTCCAGCCAACACAATATTCGCTCAGAACAACTATTATCATGACATCAATTGATTGTGTGAAAAATAATTAAAAGTGTATATATATGGTTAGATATTTTATTATTAAGCAACAGACTTTGCAGATCCGTTTTTCTAAAAAGCTTTAAAGATTGAAATCTCTAGGCTGGAGTGGGAAAGTGGTAATTTTGAGGAATAGGAGGATAATTTATATAGAAGAATTTTCTGTATAAAAATAAAGATTTAAATTTTTTTTTAATGATGGGGAGTAGGGGGAGGGAGAAGAGGTGAAATATACAGTCGTGGAAAAAAAAAAGTAAACGCCCTCTACTAATTCCTTAACAAATTATTATCGTAGACGAAAGTTATTGGTACCGAACGATTGGAAATAAAGTCTATTTTTAAATGATGTATATAAAATTTGCTTAGGGGACCATCTACATATTAAAACAAATCCAAACTTTATTTTTTTCAATGGCAATACCCAATTTTAACGAGATATTTCAAATCTTCGGTTCAAACTATGCCTAGGCACCAAATCTCAAGTCATTTGAATGATAAGTTTTTTTTTTATTATAAACATTCAAAATTTAGTGCTTCTAATGTTAAATTACATTTTCTTATTTTTATTTATGTCTCCTGAAATTATGCTCCTAATGTGCTAATTTTTTGTGTAGCAGTAATACTAATATACCCAAGCATAAATACGTTGAATTTGCAACTTTTATAATTTTATGATATGAATTAGGAAATTAATATTCGAAAAAATCATGAATTGTAACCTACAATTTTTTTTGATGGATTTAGATTTATTAAGTCCTGCTTTATGGAAATGCAAATTTTCACATTTTTCTTCCAAATAGTTTTCAAATTATGCTTAAAAAACGGCAAAATGATGGTTTAAGGGGCCGTCTATGATAGAAGTGACTAGATATTTTGAAATGTCTTACGCTGTCCTGTAATCTAGCAGGCTTCATTGACTGCTTGAGTGACGCTTAAGGTGCCTTGATGGGCTCTCTCGGTTAACAATCGAGTACCGAACTTCAATTTGGATACAGCCCTTAAAATAAGCTCGTTTTAAAATAATTAATTTCTCAGGAACTTCTAGTACGAATTGCATAAAAATTTGTTTTTAGACTAATTAAATGGTGTAGAATTCATTTATGCTGTAAGAATTGTGTACTGCTATTGAAAAAAAAACAAAGTTATGGTTTGTTTTAATATGTAGATGAGCCCTTAAGCAAATTTTATATACATCATTTTAAAGTAGACTTTATTTCCAATCGTTCGGTACCAGTAACTTTCTTCTACGGTAATTTGTTGAGGAGTTAGTAGGGAGTGTTTACTTTTTTTTTCTATGACTGTACATTAGGGAAGTTAGCGCTTATTTATTTATTTATGTTAGTGAGCAATAAATGTTGCAGATTTTTTTTTTCAAACTAATTTTTGAAAGATTTTACTATTTAGGTAAGCTGGAGAGGTGGGTGCAAAAGCAGAAGTGGAATCTTCGGAGGTCAGGGGATTATTTTATATGATTTATTATTATTGTTAATAAAGAATTTTAAATAGGGATGGTTAAAGATTATTTTATATAAAATTAAAGAATGTTTAATTTTTTTGCACTAGGAATGGGAAAAGGGAGAAGCAGAAATTTGTAGTTTTGGATTTAATATAAATGTATGTAATTACTTTTATAAGTGAGCGATGATTGTTATATATATTATATATATATAAAGGTTTAAAGAGTAATATTTCTTGCTATTTTTCTTAACAAAGTAAATTTTTTATATAGTAAAATTTAACATAGCTTTTTATATCTCTGAAACAAAACAACAGAAATACCCTCTAAACATGCATGTTGTACATTACCTCCATATATTACCAAAGAGTTCTTATAAAAATCTCATTGTACGGTGCTCTTTAAAATTGAAGTATGGTCATCCTTTTTTGCGGGGAGGGAGGGGAGAGAGATTGAAGGTGAATGGAAATCCTGACTATGAATTCTTTGTATTGGTCTTTAATTTTTTTTTTTTTTTTTTTTTTTTTTTTTTTTTGTGTGTGTGTGTTTATTGTTTTATTTATTTTTTCAATAATCTCAAAAAAGTAATGATATCAATACAAAAACCCTTAACGGGTTAAAAGTTTGTGACGCAGCACTTTATCTTATGCTCTAAGAATTTTAAATATGGAACTTAAAAATAATGATATCAAATTTTGAGTGACGCTATGGTATTAATTATAATCTCTCTCTATATTATTTATTTCATCTTTTTATTTTTTTATAATCGCATGTGCAAAAATTATGTTCAATTTAAAAAAATGTATAAAAGTTTATTCATTGATGCTTTAACATTTACATCTTTCATAAATTCCAAGTATGAGTTTTAAAAGATATATCAAAATTTTAGTGACGCTTTGATGTGGCTTTAAACGATTTGTTTTAAAATTAAATTTAAATTATTTTTGTTTTGGCTAAGATATATTCACACATCTAAATAATAGTTTTAATTTTCCAATATACTTTAAATATGTCACTTTCACTGAATTTACATAATGCATTTAAATGTATTTATTTGAATAAATTGATTTATCCTTTGTCCACTGCTATTAAAAATTTAAAATAATTGTTATTATATATCCGATAAATTTTATATATCCGATAATTTGAAACATTTAAATTATAAAGAAACAAGTCGGAAATTGCTCGTCAAATGGGCAAATGAGGTGCATTCGTACTATAACTAATTTTATAATTATTTTTTGTACCCCTTATTGTACTGAATGTATATATTTTTTAACTTCATAAGTGCATAGTCTATAACATCATTAAAATGCACTTGCAATATTTTTTTTCCCATTCCCCGTAATGTAACGGAACACTTGACTGTCCCTGTCATTAAACTATACATCCGATTTTCATAAAATTTGAAATGGCTCGACAAAATTTTGCAACAATTATATATTTAAATTTTCAGACAATTCGGAAGGCTGTAACATCATTAAAACGCACTTGCAATATTTTTTTCCCATTGGCCGTAATGTAAGGGAAAACTTTTGACTGTCCCTGTAATTAAACTATGCATTCGATTTTCACAAAATTTGAAATGGCTCGACAAAATTTTGCAACAATCATACATTAAAAATTTCAGACCATTCGGTTGGGTAGTTTTTGCTCTGTTACATGCGGACAGACAGACAGACGGACGGACTGAACGACGACTATAGGTGCTACGTATTTATATAATTACGAACGCACCTAAAAAGAGAAAATGTCATTAGACTTCTTCTAAAAAAAACCAATTGGTTTTTTTTTGAGAAAAAAACAGTTGGTTTAAACCATGGTTAAAACCAATTGGTTTAAACCATGCCAACCCTGATTAGAATTGAAATAAATTTTTTGTGTATGTTTTTGACTATGGCAAGCAGGTTCTCATTGAATTTTGAAATACTCCACTGGAAGGAGGCACTTTAATAGAGATTTTTGTATAATTTTCTCAATTTTTCATAGTTTTATTGTACTTTGGCTGCTCGTGCAGCAACGGGACTTTCAAACAGCTGATGTACCACAGAATAACGAAAAACTATTGATTTTAATAAATGTTATGATTGAGATTAACTTGTTTTTATTCCGATTAATTAATTGTAGCAGATATTTAAGATGAAATTCACTGTTGAGTGTTGGTATAGTATTGAACTAATAAAATTGAAGTATTAACATATGTAACTACTTTTTGAAATATTAAGATGTATGAGATAGAAGAAAGTTTTGGAATTGGCACATCCAAATAGTTTCAGCAGTAATTTAAATGTAATAATGCATTCGAAATTATAATGATGCTTACAATACATAGTAAAATATTAAAATAATTAAGTAAAGTAATAAAGTAAAATAATAAAAAACAAGAAAATTAAAAAATGATTCAAATATTAAAAGTTAAGGTCAAATAAATAATTACTTAATAACCAAAAAAGCTTGAGTAATACAGGGTTAGCGAAATTAAACTTCCGCTACTCAAAGGGCCCTGTAGGCCGTTCTACTGCTCCGAAGAGAAAAATATTTGGACAACAGACACTTCGGAGGATGCGCTCGAGATTTCCGAAATAAAAAAAATTAGTTTAAAAAATCGCTGCCAGATGGCGCAGCGGGGCAGCACATTACAGAAACACATGCAAATGTCACGCACGATAAAAGGAATAAGCTCGTGCCCCAATCCAAAATGCCGACGTTGCCGGAGAGAGCAATGCTAGTCAAACTGTACTACCGCAACGGTGAGAATGCAGAGGCAGTTGTGAGAGAGTTCCGCCGTCTCAAGAAACAACGACGTGGGCCGATATCGGAGCGTGCTCCTATAGACATGATGGTGAAATTCGAGCGAACAGGACAGTTAGGCGATTTGCCGGGAATGGAAGTAAAAATGTACCACCGCCGTTGTAGAGGATATTGCTATAGCGGTCATGGAAGCAAGCACTCATTCACCTCATGGAACTGTCAGTGTCCCGACGATTTCACGTACCATTGATATGCCCTACTCCAGTGTCCGACAATGTTTAGAATTCTGATCTTCTACCCGTATAAGATTCAAGCGGTTCAGCAATTGGAACGACAAGATCCGGACACTCGCAAAACATTCACGCTACAATTTCTCGCGAGAATGGCGGTTGATGATTCCTGGCCATGGAAATTCTGTGCGCACTTATTGTGCTTATTGTGTTCCTTTTGTGTAAGATCACTGGTCCTTTAGAGTTTCGGGATCTCAGTGTGTCCTATCTTCACACTCTAACTCGTAGCGCCATCTAGTGACGATTTTTTAAACTATTTTTTTTATTTCGGAAATCTCGAGTGCATCCTCCGAAGTGTCTGTTGTCCAAATATTTTTCTCTTCGGACATGTAGAACGGCCTCCAGGGCCCTTTGAGTAGCGGAAGTTTAATTTCGCTAACCCTGTACATAAATGTATTTAGTGAACAGATCGTGATCAGCACTGATATCAGCAGGGGTCAATGCAGGTTTTTTTTCCTGGGGCCCATTTCGTGAAAAGCAGGGTTTGAAATTCAATTTCTCCTAGGAGGGGAGTTGAGCTGTTTGGGAGGGAGGTAAAAAAAATCTTTAAATCCCACTGTTCTTTTACGTGTCATTTAAAGAATTACTGATATTAATACAGAAATGACAAAATTTCATTGAAGCGATTTAAATCAATATTTCCTCCCAGTGCTAGTTATTTTTGTTGCAGGTCGAATTAACTTTGTTTTTGGTTTGAGTCAATTTCAGGCTGAGTGTAGATTCCTGGAAGTTGGGTTCGGGTTACATCCAATTTTTCAAAAGCTAGTTCAGTATGTTTTTTCAGATTAAAAACTAATCTATAATAATAAACATAGATATTTGTGTGTGTGCTGTTTTCTGAAGAGACCGCTGTGTTTTTTCCGTGACCCTTTGACGAAATTCACATGAGTGTTTTTTCGCTATCTTTGGTTGAAATTCGCGTTTTTTCAGTACCTCTGACTAAATTTGTGTTTATTCCGCAATCCTTTGACTAAATTCGCATTATTTTGCGATCCTTTGACGAAATGCGTGTTTTATTCGCGATACTTTGACAAAATTCGCGTCTTATACCCGGTCCTTTGACAAGATTTGCGCTTTTTTCGCGATCTTTTGATGGGATTCGCGTTTCTTCCTCGATTCCTTAATGAAATTCGCGTTTTCTGTGACCACTTGACGAAATTCTTGATTTTTCCACAATTCCCAGACGAAATTTACATTTTCCGCGATCCTTTGACGGAATTCACATTTTTTTCTGCGATCTTTTGACGAAATGTGCATTTTTTTCGTAATCCTTTAATGAAATTAGTGTTTTTTCCGTGATCCATTGGCGAAATTTACGTTTTTTCTGCGATTCTTTGACAGAATTCGCTTTTTTCTGCAATCCTTTGACAAAATTCGCATTTACTCCACGATCACTTGACGAAATTCGTGTTTTTCCATGATCTTTTAGAGAAATTTTTGTTTTTTCCGCCATCTTTTGATGAAATTTAAGTTTTTTTGTTATTCCTTAATGAAATTTGCAGTTTTTTCGCGATCATTTGAGGAAATTTGCATTTTTTTTCTTCACCATCCTTACACACGTTGTCTGCGATCGTTTGACAAAATTGATGATTTTTTTTGCAAACGATTGACGAAATTGATTTTCTCAGTGCTCATTTGTCGAAATTCGGAATATTTTTCCATTATATATTTTCATTTTTGAACTTATGACCATTTTTCCGTAATTTTTGGAACCGAATACCTGAAATTTTTGGGGATTTCGGAACAGAATTCCCCCTGATTCGCTAATCGGCCACGGTAAATAACGCAAAAAAGCTTGCCAACCGAAGGTGTGAAAAAAATTGGTCGATTGTTTGCGGGAAAAAATCGTTAATTTCAACAATCTTTCGCAGTAAAACACTCATGAAATGTGTCAAACGGTCGCGCGAAAATATCCGAAATTCGCAGGGCCGTTGCGGAAGTTGATCTTAGTTCAAAATGCAAAATTTCTGGAAAATGGTGAAGTTTTTTTGGACGGGAGTCTCCCCCGCCCGCGATATTTTTTTTTTTTGGGCAGGCTTACAAAATTTTGGGCGCGAATCCCGCCCTGAAAAGTAAAAGTTATTTTTGTGAATTTTATAATATTTTTGAGAAAAATAATATTTTGTAATGAAAGTTGAAATCGAGTTACTCAAATTCGAACATTTATTAACAAAATATATATAATATAAGCATAAAGAAACATAAGCATTTATTAACAAAAACTTCTTTAAACCCTTTTGTTAAAGTTTTCGTTTCTGATGAAATGGTTTTATTTACAAATCACACATTTTAAAACTTAGCAAAATAAAAATAATTAATGAAGGTTGCGTTTTTATAGAATAGAATTTTGTGAAGGGGCCTGTTTTATTAAGAAATTTTGTGAAGGGGCCTGTTTTATTAAGAGGAATTTTGTGAAGGGGCCTGTTTTATTAAATTCATTTTTATGGAGGGGCCCATTTTGTTAAATTCATTTTTGTGAAGAGACCTGTTTTATTAAATATATTTTTGTGAAGGGGCCTGTTTTATTAAATATATTTTTGGGAAGGGGCCCTAAATAAGCCCCAAATTTTTCTTGGATCGAGCCCTGATCAGTGCTATCTTGAATTTTTCCAGAAATAAAATTATACTTCCTTCACGAGAAAGCAATTCGGTCATATTAACCAGAATTACATATTAAAATGTGTACAAAATGATATAAAAATAAAATTAATTTTTGGTATTTTTCAGTTAGCCGGGCGCCAGTGTTATATATACAGATTTATATACATACATATATGTAAATATACATATATATATATACATATACACATGTAAATATATATGTATATATACATACATGTATACATGCATATATATGTATATATAACACTGGCGCCCGGCTAACCAAAAAGTACCTAATTTTTTTTCCCTACACTTTAACTTAAAGTTTAACTGTTTACTTCCTTAATAATGCATGGATTTTAGACATTTGTTGATTTTAGGGTTGTGGATTTAATGGTGTCTACTGTATTTCTTATGATTCTGCAGAAAAATTAAGAATGCTGGTAAATAGCATATTGAAACATGTCAAAGCTTTTAAAGTAATGAATATTGAGATGAATGATTTTTTTTGTGAAAATTTGTTGATAAACGTTATTTTGTAAAAATTAAAACAACATAAGGAATGTGAAATGTAACTTCTTCAGAATTGCCAAGTATAGTTCAAGTAAAAGTTACTGATAAACCGGAAGCTGGCAGCACAGACAATCACCTCATAGAGTTCACAGATGAATTTCTAGGATAAGTTAAATCTTCATTTGGATATTAAAACACAATTGGTCTGCCAAGTCATACCTTGGTGGAAAACCAGATTTTAGCGGCTGACTCGTTGGTTTACCATTGTGTTTTCCTGCACCAAAAGGTATCAAAACATGGAGGACTGGGAGCAGGAAAACACAATGGTAAGCCTATGAGCCAGCCGCTAAAATCTGGTTTTCAGGTGTTTTTCATAAAGATATGACTTGGCAGACCGACTGCATTTTAATATGCGAATCAATATTTAACTAATCCTAGAATTTCTTCCATGAATTCAATGAAATGATTGTCTGTGCTGCCAGCTCACGATCTATGAGTGTTCTAGATATTTAAAGTGGCACCTTGTATGAATTGAAAAAATTCATCCTGGTAAGGGTAATATTATTAGAGTAGTTACAATTAAAGACAAAAATGGTATTCATAAAAGAGCTGTGTCAAGTATAGCAGCTTTACATAATGTAAATATTAATTATAATTTTAATAAATATTTATATTTATGCTAAATTACTGTGTCTGAACAAATGTATTATGTGTAATGGATATCAGTATTAGTGTAGACCATTTTTGAAATTTTGTTTTGAAAAATACTTTGTTATTTAAAGGTTTAATAATTATTATAATGACATAGTTATTCCAAAAGAGGACAGAATGTTAGTGTTAGTTTAGAGAGAGTCTATTTCATTGCTTTTATATTGACATAAGGCAATTCAGTCTTGAATTGCTTTATATATAAAAAAAAAAGGCTGTTCTCGAATCGTTAAAATGGAATTGTCAAAGTTAAAAACTCGTCATTTCATATACAGTCAGTATCGGTTATATGGTCACACATACGGTCCTGAAAAATATGACTATATAAGCGGGGTGACCTTATATGCGGTGCAAACAGGAATTTTACTTTAGATAATAGAATATTATTAATAGGTTAGTTATATTAATAAAATAATGTACAAAGAAGCTATGAAGATATAATTTATAAAATAAGAAGTATAAACAAGCTTTACACTTAAATTTTCGAATTGGTGAGTTTATTCGTAGTAGTAAAAATAATCTTTTATAAATATTTGTTTGTTTTTATGTTATGTTTGTTTGTTTGTTAAAACTACTTTTTCTTATTCACGAACAGTTTTAAAATGTTCCTCTGTGACTTCGAAATTTGTAAACAAAATCTGAGTATATTTAGTGCTTTAAGAGCTTTTGCTCGCGTTGTTGGTTCAACTTCTGATTCATTGTCGTTATCATAATCCCCATCAGTGTTTATATTTAAAAATTCTGAAATAATTTCCAACTTGGAAGCTTCACCATGGACGTTTACCCATGTTATGTCAGCTGCGAGTATCTAGAAAAAAAAAAACCACCAATAAGCATGAAGAACATTTTAACACCGCTTCCCCTTCGTCCAATAAACAGTCTTTTTCGGAGCATACATAACCACAGAGGCGTGACTGTTGCCACTCGTGGGTAAAGTCCATTAGTAGCAACCTCATTGTCAACAACTACACATCCTAGTTCGTCTTCCTACTGTGCAAACGGCATTCGTAGTTTTTGTGCAACTTCACATAGGGGCTAGCATCATCCTCATCATCATTTTTGTTGTGTTTGAACGATAATTATTCAGATTCTGGAAACCAAGAATGTATAAAACAATTTTTAATGGTTTTCTTTGATACCATATCCCAACTCTTGTCTACACAACACATGACATCTAATAAAGACACGCAAAAATTCTTTTTTTGATCAATTGCAACAATGAAGTCTTTTAGAAGCAACTTTCAATAATTTATCCTAAAATTTTAAATAATTCCTTGATCTAAGGGTATTGCCCTTTTAGTGCAGTTTGGAGGCAAAAAAACAAGTTCAATTGAATTTAAATTGGAAATCATGCAATGGGCAGTACAGTTGTCTGCTATTATAGCCACTTTTCTATTTTGTCTGTCCAAATTCTATACAAACGCCAAATTTCTTTATCCAAAATGCTTGTTGTTATCCATGCCTTTTGGTTTGCATCGTAAGATACGACATAAAATTTCGCAGTTTTTGAAACAATGAGGATTGAGAAATTTACCAATGACTAATGGAGTCAGTTTCCCTGAGCCATCCATATTCGCTGCTAATAAAACTGCCAATCTTTCTTTGCTTTTATCCCAACCACTACATTTTTTGTTCTTAAAAGTAATACTTTTATCCGGCAAAATATGAAAATAAAGCCCAGATTCATCAAAATTTAAAACATCACAAGGTTTGTACCTGCTGAGGATGTCACTTAACATGTTAACACAGATTCCTTCAATTCTTTTACTTGTACACCATCATAAACATCACCAGCTTCACCACACATCTTTTTAAAAGTAAGATTATTCTGTAAGTTAAACCTTTGTAACCACCCGTTGCTGACAGTAAAATTTGGTTTTCCTAGTTCAGCAGCAATTTCCAAAGACTTTTCTTTTAAGATAATCCATGGTATTGGAATATTTTATTGTCTGGCATATTTTATCAATGCAAAAAGGTCTTAACATTCTCAAATGCTGAAACATGTTGTAGCTTTCTCTCTTTTTATTGATAACACCTTCGATGTTATAAAATTTAGACCCTAAGACGTTATTCAGCGTCATTCTCACTCTTCCATGAGTCTTTTCGAAAGCTGCTTTCTACACATCCAACTTTTCAAAGTTTTCTATCAAAGTTTTATTTCTTTTTTTTTCCGCAATTGTCAAAATTTTCGTTTTGCTGACATGTTGTATTCAGAAACGAAAATTAACAAACGAATACTTTACACAACATGGCAGCGATAAGAAATAAAAAATACAAAAATCTAAAAATATGTGATTTTCTTTTGCGCTGCATGAAGGACAATACACATTCGGTCGCAAGGAGTGATGGCAAGTTTTCAAAAAATCGGTATTTAATACAACATTTGAGGGAGAAATTCCCAGAGCTTTGGAAACTCTTACTGACAGGGAAGTCGGCCCCCCAACTTGAATGCGGTCGCGCATATAGCCACGTTTTATACAATATTATCGCGATTTCTAATGCTTTGTTTAGAAAGGGAAATTGCTCCATCTCATTCTAAAGCCATAAAAATGACAACTGGCCTTTCGTTTCCATACGGCAATTCGTACTTGTGGTGTTTAATAAAAGGACGGGAGATTCAACTATGGAAAAAAGGGAAGATTGACTAGAAGGTAAGGTTTTTCTCCTTCAGGATGTCCATACACTTCCTTCTAAAGCTATTAAAAATGAAAAGCACCACATGACCAATACAAAGAGGCCGACATTTGAACAAAGTTGAATGATACGTGTCTATTTGGACCTTTGCATTCTAAAAAGGTGAAGGAAAAAGCATAAAACTATACAATATTTACAATAAAAAGGGAGACACAAAGTGACCATATATCCGATAGTAGTCATTAGAATCTGACCATATAGGCGGTGTATTTTAACACATAATAGCTATTCAGTCAGTCCGGACTTATGAAAAGTGACCTTATAAACAGGGTGACCTTAAAAGCGGGTGACCATATATCCGGTACTGACTGTATATACAGGGTGATTCAGCTCGTCGGTGACAAACTTTAAGGATCGATAGAGCACACCTAGACGAACATTTTTGAATAGGGAATGTAGGGTCCCTGACGCGATGGTAAGGCGCTAGGCGCTTTCGAAAATTTGGGTGCCGAAATTCGAAACGTCATAAAAACTAGGGAAATGGTTAGATTTTCTTGCTTGTTGCGCCGAAATGATTCTGTTTGTTTAGACTTTCTTCAGTACCAATTTGATAAGCGTATCTCTTAAAACATGGATAGGGGGCGCTGCAGACTTTGGAGAGCTAGACAACAACTTTAAGCCCGTTATTTTGATAATTTAACACATGCTCGCCAAAGTTTATACTCTAACTTAAAGTTTGAACCCAAAAGTAGAGCCCTGCAAAAAGCGTAAGAGCCGGAATAAAATGTCAAAGTACAGGGTGGTCGAAACTCGAAGGCTCCTAGGAGATAAACAAACAGATTTCTTGACTTATGGCATGCATTTTCATGATTCTGTTTGCTGGGGCTCTCTGAAACTCAGTTGAACGGTACAAAAAGAAACATCGATAGGGGGCGCTTTGGGCAAAAAACATAATTCGTTGACATTTCGGACGCTAACTGGAAATGGGGCGCTACGATCAGTTAGAAACAAAACAAGAGAGTAATTTACTTATCATAAGAAGCTATTAAAACTGCAGTTTGTTTGTTTTTTTTAACAAACATAGCTGGTTTCAATCATGCACAATGCGCGCAATAAAATTTACATAAGGTGCTTTTTGCTGATTTATGCAAAAGATATCGCACCATATCGATATGCAAAAGATACGTAATGCGTAGACGACAACGCGAGATGACGTAGTTGTATGCGCAGACACGTCTTTTGAACGTGCGGTACCTACTTAAGCTTCGGGTTACTTGTCTGCAGATCGGTAGTAGGATGGAACGGTACACAAACTCTGAATTGGCTGACATGCATTTGGCGTATGGCGCTGCTGGTTGTAATGGACGAGCTGCTCAGCGGTTGTACGCCGAGCGTTACCCCAACAGGCAAATCCCCTGCCATGCCTTCTTCGCTCGAGTACACCAGAGGTTGTCCACAACGGGATCTTTCGACGGAGGCAGGCCTGAACGGGAGCGATCAGTGAGCACCCCCGACAACGAAGAGGCTGTGCTTAACCTGGTTGAGGACAACCCAGGTCTTAGCACGAGAGATATCGCCAGACATGTTGGCATTTCGCAAGCAACTGCGTGGCGCATCTTACGTTCCCGGAATCTGCACCCCTACCACATCCAGCGGGTGCAGTTGCTCAGAGAGCAGGATTTTGGCCCTCGAGTGGAATTCTCAAGATGGTACTTGGCGATGAGATCCAGGGATCCCCGTTTTGTAAACAGCATTTTGTTTACGGACGAGTCCACCTTCAGCCGGGAGGGAATGTGGAACGCCCACAACAGTCATGTGTGGTGTGATGAAAATCCACATGAAACCAGAAGCCGAGCAGCCCAGGAGCGTTTCTCAGTAAATGTGTGGGACGGCATTCTGGGGGATTGCCTCATTGGCCCTTATTTGTTACCTGAACGGCTGACAGGTGGAAATTACCTGATTTTCCTGGATCAAGTGCTGCCGCAGCTTCTGGATGAGGCGCACGTACCCGAAGGTTCGCGTCGCCAGATGTGGTTCCAGCACGATGGAGCTCCGGCCCATTACACGAACGACGTGCGTCTCCATCTAAACGCAAGGTATGGCCAGCGGTGGATCGGGCGTGGGGGTCCAGTTCACTGGCCTGCCCGATCACCAGACCTCACCTGCTTGGATTTCTTCCTTTGGGGTTACCTGAAGGCCGAGGTATACCATACACCTGTCAGCAGTGCTGAAGAACTTGTGGCGCGCATTGTGGCAGCTGCAGGGCAGATCAGAGATACTCCTGGCATTGTTGGAAACACACACTCCTCAATGCGACGGAGGTGCGAAGCCTGCATCATGGCCCAAGGTCGAAATTTCGAGCATCTTCTGTAGTGTTATTTTTTGTAAATAAATTTCCAGTATCATTGATGTTTTTGGTCTAAATTTATTCAGAAGTGTTGAGCAGAGGTAGAAAATGTGTTTTCATTATTACTAACTGATCGTAGCGCCCCGTTTCCAGTTAGCGTCCGAAATGTCAACGAATTATGTTTTTTGCCCAAAGCGCCCCCTATCGATGTTTCTTTTTGTACCGTTCAACTGAGTTTCAGAGAGCCCCAGCAAACAGAATCATGAAAATGCATGCCATAAGTCAAGAAATCTGTTTGTTTATCTCCTAGGAGCCTTCGAGTTTCGACCACCCTGTACTTTGACATTTTATTCCGGCTCTTACGCTTTTTGCAGGGCTCTACTTTTGGGTTCAAACTTTAAGTTAGAGTATAAACTTTGGCGAGCATGTGTTAAATTATCAAAATAACGGGCTTAAAGTTGTTGTCTAGCTCTCCAAAGTCTGCAGCGCCCCCTATCCATGTTTTAAGAGATACGCTTATCAAATTGGTACTGAAGAAAGTCTAAACAAACAGAATCATTTCGACGCAACAAGCAAGAAAATCTAACCATTTCCCTAGTTTTTATGACGTTTCGAATTTCGGCACCCAAATTTTCGAAAGCGCCTAGCGCCTTACCATCGCGTCAGGGACCCTACATTCCCTATTCAAAAATGTTCGTCTAGGTGTGCTCTATCGATCCTTAAAGTTTGTCACCGACGAGCTGAATCACCCTGTATATATATATATAAGATAGAAATTTTTTGTTACTAAAAAGTTGATTTCATTGAATACAGCCCATTACTGAACCAGGGGTGCAGAAAATGTTTCTACTCCCAACATTTCCCCCAATCCACATGAAAATTTCCCCAAAATTTTACGGTATGTTATAGTTAAATGCTGTATTACCGTTGGTATAAAAAACTTATTTTTCCAATATTTCTCAACTTATGCGCGAGTATATATGGCAGGGGTCATTCTGAGTGATTTTTTTTTTCTGAAATTCACAGTAAATTTTCTGAAAGGTTACAGCAGAGTGGGGGAAGGGGGCAAAATCCACTCTCAGCACTATGTTTTTTTCGCGACCCTTTCACGAAATTCGCGTTTTTCGCCATCTTTTAACGAAATTTGTGTTTTTAGTGGTTTTTCACGAACTTTGCAGTTATTTTGCGATCTTTTGACTACTTTTGGGTTATTTCGCCTTCCTTTTGACGAAATTCGCGGTTATTTTGCCCTGTTTTGACGAAATTCGCAGTTGTTTTGCCATCTTTTGATGAAATTCGCGGTTCTTTTGTGATCGTTTGACGAAATTTGCGGGACTTTAGTGATCTTTTGACAAAATTTGCGATCTTTTAACGAAATTTGTGGTTATTTCGCCCCTTTTGACAAAATGCGTGGTTGATTCGCGATCTTTTGACGAAATTTGCGTTCGTTTCACGAACTTTTGACAAATTTTGCGTTTATTTTTTGATCTTTTGACGAAATTCGCGTTTTTTATGTAATTCTTAGACAAAATTCGCGGTATTTTTATGCCCGAATTTTCAGATTGATAACCTTTTAATTTTCGTAATCGAATGCCTTAAATTTTCGGAAAATTGAGAATAGAATCACCCTTGATATATGGTATATATTATTCTGAGATCGATTTTGTTAAGGTCGCCATATGGATCTTTTTATTTGTAGGGAAATTTTTCTATCTGAGGGAATGTGTTTCTGCAAAATTTCCCCCGATCCTAGATCGGCGGATCGGACATACTCTGCACCCCTGTACTAAACTTACTTGTGAGACGTTTATTGACATAATTAAAAAAGTATTAACAGGTAGAATCTTATATGTTTGGGTATCATAGAATAGATGTATCATAGAATAATTTATGGGATCAAGGAGGAGGAAAAGCTCTTGTCTGTGGAGGAGAAATATGCAAGGCAGTGATGATTACCAGTTTTAGGTAAAAATAAGTAAAACATTGTTTCAAGACCCAAAAGCAATTGCATAATCTCCATATGCTACCTTATAATCAGTAGCATCAAATTTTATGTCTTGAGCATGAGTTAGTATAGCTAATCCACATATCACAGTTCGAGAACATTCTCTTGAACTTTGAATATGTTTTAAAACTGTCACCAATAAAAATAATCTAAAAGAGATTGTTTCAAAAGCTATATAATAGAAACCAACATTATTTTTTACATGATCTAATAAGTTACATGACAATTAGGATGATATTTGGCACAATATAATAGTATAAGCAGATAAACAACGTTATTACTAACACCAGACTAGTTTCAGTAGTATTCAGTTTACCATCATCAATGATGGCAGTACACTGAATAATACCAAAACTAGCCTGCTGCTAATAACGTTGTTTATCTACTTATATATTAATAAGTTATATTTCATCTTTGTAAGAAATTGGGAAAAAAGTACATTTTACAAACCTGCAACTGGTTGCACTAATTCTGTTTGAGTTAACACTTCAATTCCACTAATTTTCGGAGTTCGCATTTGACATACAATAGTAAGAACATCTTCCTCTGTAACAGTTTTCTCCTTGCGAAGAAAATCATCTTTTTCTGGATACATCATCCAATCCACTGTACAGGTTGCATTAAATGTAAAAGAAGCTTGATAAGGTCCGAACTCTTTACCTCGATGAGTTTTAAGATGAAATTTGCAGAAAACAGGATGCTCTGGAATTTCACAGTCTAATCTTTCAATCCCTAAATCAATCCATCCATCACTGTCTGAGTGTGCATGCCCATATGGCCAAACATGCAATATCCAAGTGGCACCTGCAAATGCAAACGGTGGGCTTTGAATATCATAATTTGCATTTGCTGGTAAAATATGAACTCGAGAAAATTTCCAGGTGATTTCTGTAAACACAAATAATTCATGAAAAAGTTCGCCAATTTTTGGTCTTCTTGAATAACTCATCAAAGGGCTTGATTAGCTGAAAAAGATAACAGAATCAAAAAAATTTAACCCTTAGCAAAGTTCTTAAATTTTTCAGTACAATAATAATGATAAAATCATGTTTGTCTCTATGTAACTATTTCTGCTTCCACTTTTTTTTTTAACCCTTTATATCCTGAATTTTGAATACAAAAATTGTTTCACCTGAATAATTATTTATAGACCAGGAGGCGGTAGCACAGACGATCACCTCATCAAGTTCATGGTTGAAATTCCAGAATTAGTTAAAACTCAATTCGCATATTAAAATGCAATCGGTCTGCCAAGTCATACCTTGGTGGAAAACACCTGAAAACCTGATTTTAGTGGTTGACTCGTAGGTTTATCATTGTGCACCCAAAGGAATGAAAACATGGAGGACTGGGAGCACGAAAACACTATAGTAAACTTACGAGTCAACTCCTAAAATCAGGTTTTCCACCAAGATATCACTTGGCAGACCAAATGTGTTTTAATATGCAAATCGAGTTTTAACTAATTCTGGAATTTCAGCCGTGAACTTGATGGGGTGATTGCCTGTGCTGCCATCTCCCAGTCAATTATTTTAATGTCTAAGATATCCAGAACAATATACATAATAATAATTTGATTTTTAGATAATTTTTTAATTAAAACTGATTTAATAAATCTTTTTGTAAAAATATTTACCTAAATTTAACCTAAATTGTTTTTACCAAAATTCTGGTGCCAATGTGGCATTTGGGAATTAAAATTAAGTGGTTTCATAAACATACCAGCACCCCTCAAGGGGTTAATAAAGCAATATTTCACAAAGAAGATTACATAGTTCCGTATTACATATTTTAAATTTTAAAATAAGTCGGTTATTAGAAAATTATAAAAATTCTCTTTGTAAATTTACTTTGCAGAGGAGGGTGGGGATGCCAAAATGTACATTTGCCCCGGGTGCAAAAAAGGCTAGTTTTGGCCCTGACTTCACCGGCAGCAGGTATAGGGAAACGGTGCTTTCACCCCCAACTTATCTTGGGGCAAACGTTGTAGTGGTTAATGATGAAAAAAGCTGGTGTGAAACGATAAGGTAAAAAAAAAAACTTTTTAAAACACGATATAAGAGATAAAGAACACTATAAGAATACTGTTAATGTGCAAGGCCTTTCAAAAGAACTTAATCTTCCATCATCAGGTGCAAAAAATACATGCTTCTACTTTGAAAACAGAAGCAAGTTAAGTGTTGCTCTTACTTTCAAAGTAGAAGCACATATTTTTTGAGCCAGATGAAGGAAGATTAAGTTCTTTTAAAAGGCCTTGCACATTTATAAAAAGTATTCTTATAGTGTTCTTATATAGTGTTTTAAGAAGTTTTTTTTAACTTTACAGCTTTTTCATACTTAGAAATAAATTTGTTTTCAAATTCCGGTGTCATTCATTAATTCCAATACTTCAGCAATAGAATTGCTTTGCCCCTGAAAGGGTTAAAACCTTGAAAACGGAATTAAAAAATTCTGCTCAATACAAAATCCTTATGCCATATCATCCTTAGATTCAGCTATACTTTTGCATACCCCAGACAACGATTTTAACAATACTATGCTAAACATAGATGTAAGAAAAATTGACAAACAAAATTTTCCTTTGGTGTCCCCTTCGCCTTCAGTTCTGGCATATGCCTCCTCCATCCCTTTCTTTAGTTTTGGCCCTGGGTGAAGTGTTTACTTATCAATTAACAGCTTAATTTAATTCTATATTTCTAAAGAAATAAATTGTGGAAGTGTTCAATAAAAAATTGATTACAATAATAGTTATAACAATGAATTATGAAATACATTAAATACTAAAAAGTGAAAAAAACAAACAAACAAACAAAAAAAAAACAGGTTTTTATTAGTATTCTTAAAAGTAGAAAATGATTTTTTTAAATCTAAAATCTGGAAGTTAAAACAAAAAATGTAAGAGTGCGAATTTGTGTTAAAAAATACTTCAAATAAATTGGAATTTTAATCACATTCATAACAAAATTTAATTTTTAATGACAGGGTGTCTACAGAAATTGTAAAAAAAAAGTTCCCTGATTTTCCAATAATTTCCTTGACTATCTTTATCAGACCAGACTTCCCCGATTTCCATTATTAACAATACATATACGATAATTTTTTATGTATATTTGATTCCCCGTATAACACACTTATCCAGCTTGCTAATACATATCTCATTTGGGAGAAAAACATAAAAATTGCCTAATATTCATTAAGTATTGGTTGACAGTTTTATAAATCCAAATTCAAAATTTAGTCCAACAACTTCATATAGTGGCCAATGGATACAGGGTGACCAGAAAATTTCCTCATTTTCTGAAAAATATTCAATTCTAAGACTTATCTAAATCTGACCGGATAGCTACTAGGATTAAACTGGACACTTGGTCAGGTTTATGCTAATGCATCATTTAAAAATGGGTAAATTACCTTCAATATAAACAATAGCTACAGAAAATGAGAACATCTGATCAACTTAATTTACATTAAACATCAAAAACTCATACCATGTGCATCTTTTTAAAATTATTGGGAAAGACGAATCACTCTCGTTGGCAAGGTGAAATAGCAAATATTTTCGCATATAGACAAATTTTCCTGATTTTCGAGTATTTTTACAAAGTTTCCTGACTTATCCAGATTGATAAACCTCCCTGATTTCCAGATTCTGCAGACACCCTCATGAATATTTAGAAATTTTCTTTTTTATGATTTTCAGTGTGGTTTAATTTTCTTATTGCATTGCTAAGCACCTCACACTTCTGAGATTTGTGCTTCGACCACCAGATTTCTTCCATAGTGTTCTAGCATTCGACTAAATGCAATCATCCTATTCAAAATTTTCATCACTCAATTACATGTTCTAAGAAGTATTCCCTTTGACCAGTCAATACTGCTTTCACTTAGAAATTGGAGGGTTTCTGATTTCTATTTTCATAATATTTTGTTTGAGTGTAGCTATTTCTTTATAATAAAAATCTTACCTTTACGAAAATAAAACTACTGTTCGCTCATTAAGTTTGCTTATGTAGAATGTTTCATCAATATTAAAAGCAAAGTGGTAGCTTCACTATTTGAAAATGTCGACTTTTGAATGAAAGAATTTTTGCCAATCTTATTTCTCCCAAATATAGGATAATCATTTTCAACACAAAATTAGTTATTATAATCACAAGTTACCAAACACAGAAATTGTATTATTGAATGATTATTATTTTTTTTTTTTTCTCCAATGATCCCGTATTAAAAACCATTTTTGAAAAGTTTTGTGTATTTGTAAAAGCTTTCCTTTTAAAGCCATAGTAATTTGGAATGAATTTTTGGTAGTACTTCTTTGTTGTAATGGCTCACACTTTTACAATTATGCCAAGGTTACAGTTACGACTTTGCCAATATCTTCGCCAAGCTTATACAGTAGACTCCCTCAAATCCGCACAGCTTGGGACCAGAGGTTTTGCGGATTTTAGAATTTTGCGGATTTCTGGTCATTGATTTGTTTACATTTTTGAAACATTAATTTCATTGGTAGTTAAGCAAGGGAAATTATAATGAATGCTTACAATAAAGTGAAACATTAAAATAAGTAAAATATTAAAATAATTTATTAGTTTAAAAGTAAGTAACTTTTAAAATAATTATGTAAAATTAAAATTTAGAAAAATATTAAATTATTACAAATGAAATCGATTCAATTCGATTCCAAAAGTCCTATGCTGCCATCTAGTGATAGCAAGGAGAACAGTGTTAATGCTATTATCAGTATATATAGCTTATTGCGCTTACTGTAACTTTTTTCCTTGTTATTTAGAGTCTTGAATGCTTTTCTTATACTGCTTTGTATGTTTAGAAATAAATTTATCTATAATTTAAAAAAAAATTCCGCGAAAAATAATTTTAAAACAGTGTTCCAGTTCGTGGATTTTTCCATTTCGAACCCTGGAATTTTTGATATATATATGCTAATTTATATCAAAATCAAAAGTAATGTAAATTTATTTAGTAATAAATCAGCTGTAATAGCCAAAAGAGAATGATTAACAAAAAATTTAGTAAAAAAAACGTTGCGGTAGTTGCCGATTTCGGCGCCATCTTGAATTTTGTTCCTGCAACTTAACTGTAAATTTCATTGTTTACATCTGAAAAATATGCGGATTTTAGGGTCACGGATTTAAGGGAGTCTACTGTATATACATTATACTATAAGCATATATATTACTACAAGCATTCGTATATGTTCAATATACACATAATATTTACGTTATATGTGTCTTATACTTATTTCATATATGTACATCATATATGGTTATAACTTGGACATATACAGGGTGTCTATAATTAAACGACCCTACTTTAAAGTTGTCTACAGACAAAACTATTGTTCATAAAGTTGTGAAATTTTGGGAAAGGCATAATAAAGGGATGGGAATTTGTTTACGCTAAAAAAAATATAAATAAAAATAGTTTAAAATTTTGCCACCAGAGGGCTATTTTTAATAAATTACATATTTAGCATTAAGATAGACAGAATTAGCATTTACAGGGTGCTCCAAATAGTCAGACATTTGACAAGTAGAAAATTGGTATAACAGCTTACGCGCACGATTAGAAAATAAATATTGCAACTAGAATAAAAATTTTGATGCCTACTTATACTTCAGATTGTAATAACCCTGAACCTAAATAAATTTGTATTTAAAGCATTTTTATATTTTTAATACAAAGTTGTATTTAGCTAATACAAAATTTTGAAAATTTTAATAACATAATCACTTAAAAAAATATTTTTTTGAACAATAAACAGGAAATTTTAGGTTCAGTTTATACAGATTAACATGAAACGTACATGTTTTGAAAATTTCATGAAAAAATATTCAAAAGTTTTTGAGATATCGTGAGCACTATGCCCAAAAAAGTCATTTGGAAAAAACTTAAAAGTTTCGAAAAGGCCGCTTCAGCTATTGAGCGGGTATAACTCTAAAAGCCATAACTTCTGCTCTAATGAGAATTTGAAGGAAACAATTATATTAAAAAGTTCAGAAAAGATAAAAGATTAACATCTAAAAAAATTAAAATTAAAAATGTTTTGAAGCTTTATGAGTTCTGAGACCCCTTGAATTAGTCTGTTTTTAACAATTTGACATTTACTGCTTGTATACCGTTACTGGCCATTGCATTACATATATATATATCATTAAAAGTTGTTAACTGGGCTTTAAAAGTCGATGGTACATAGAGTACGCCGCCCCTGTCATTATGTATGTCCAAACCGTCCATATCTTTAAGGGTTAGGCAGCCTAAGAGAGACTGCTCAGGGCCGGCTAGGCCTGCCTCTTAGAGCTTAACGTCTCTCCCGGTATGTTCCCCGACACGTTGGGGCTCGTTAGTGAGTCCATCCCTGTCCGGCCGTATGCAGACGGACAAACACAAAATGCTCAAGGGACGACGCTCACCCGCTAAGGGCGTCTATGCACCACCGACTACAGAACCCAGAATTTATTTGAAAAAGAACAAAGTGGGATTACAAAAATTAGACGAATGCCTTCCCGCCAGGAAAACGCCTACTCGCGACAGAGGGCGGGAGTATAAGAACATTTAAAGTAAAAATAAAATAAAATAAATAATAATAATAATAAACATCACTGATCCTGGGCGCCGGGGTATGAACCCCTCTCGCGACAAGGGGCGGCAGGAAGGGAAAAAAATGGAATGCGTGGCACAAGTAAGATGGCACGAGCAAATACTCAAGCATCCATTAGAGATGTAATGATTTGCGTGGCACAAGTAAGATGGCACGAGCAAATACTCAGCGTCCATTGGAGATGTAATGCTTTGTGTATCTTTAAGGGTTAATATCTCGGCTAATTACTGATGATTTTTTTCGAAAATCATGACCAACAATGCTTTTATACTTCTGCTACGATAGGTACCACCAGCGCTGCTCAATACTTTTACTGAATGCCCGTAAAGCGAAATTTGTGTGTAACGGAAAAATGTGATTTTCTCAAAAACTATGTGATCTAGGGCAGGGTCGGCGAACCTTTTTACATCCGCGTGCCCAATTTTTTTTTTAAAGATTTTACATGACCATGACGTGCCAAGCACCAAAAATAATTTAGTGGATCAACATTTCGGGATTTTTATTCATTGGGATTTAAAAATATGAGACAATATACATCTAGTAATTAGATCAGGGTTGGCAAGTTTCTGCCAGAGTGGTTAAAACCAGCGGTTATAACCGGTTAAAACCGGCATGGCAGAAACTAGTTTCTGCCAGTAAGTGGCAAAAACTGGCAGAAACTCAGAAATAATATTAATAAGAACTTTAATGTGCAATGATTCTTAATTCATACATGTATTTGATGTGTAAACAATTAAGTTAAAAATTAAAATTAAAGATTATGAATGTTATTCAAAGTTGTAAAAAAGTTTCAAAATTATCATATAAATATAGTACTTTGTTTATATAATAATAATAATAATAATAATAATAATAATTTTTTTTCACTTGAAAAACAGAAATTTTCAATGGTAGTCTGATGCTGTACAAGTTTAACTATTTTATATTATTGTTTAGAGTTGAATTTTTATTTAAAAGTAAAAAAGGAAATTTACAAAAAAATCTGTGATATTTTAACAATATTTTTCAGAGTATTTTTAAATAAATAATGCAATGCAATAACTTAAAGATTATGATTCTTGTGAAAATATATAAGTAAATAATTGAAGCACAATAAATAACAGAAAAAAAAAATTAATGAAATATCTTGCACAATTATTTTACAATATTGAAAGAACAAAATTGCCACTCAAATATACTATTATTACTTTTTCCACAGAACATTCCATAGCATAGGACAAAATTTTGCTAATCTTTCTGAACACACTGTTTCTTTGTTTTGAATGAAAGAAAAGTTTGAAAATATTCTTTCAAGACTATCATTACTTGCTGGCAATGTCATTATTGAGGATGCAAATTTGAAAAACCCTCATTTTCACCAGTATTCGTTTTTAAAGATGACCACCACATAGAAGGTAAGGGCGAGACATTTTCTAGGGCTTCCTTGGAGAAATGTTTCTGAGGCAGGAGTCGACTTTGCTTCAAAGGATATTATATGTGGCACAAAATTGGGATTAATATCAGAAAGCAATTTCCTTGCCTTTTCTTTATGCTCATATGTCAATTTTGATCCCATATACTTAGGATGAAGTAAATAAGTTAGCATATGGTAGTCGGTTATTACTGTATCAAATCTGCTTTGAACCTTTGTAGTTGTTTGTTTTGTAAGTGCAAAATGTGGTTGGAACATTTTCAACTAACAGTCTTAATAAAAAAGCTAAAATCTTTAACAACGATTTTAGGCACAAATAACATACATACACGACAAAAATATCCCATATAATCGTTTTTTGTCGTGTTTGTACGTTATTTGTGCGTAAAATCATTGTTAAAGATTTTAGCTTTTTTACTAAATTTCGCACAGTTTGATCTATGCTTATAACAGTCTTAAATTGGAAAAAAAAAAAAGTCAGATTTGTTCCTTTGAATACTGTATTTAAATGAAATGTTTTTTAAATTCATGGAATTACAAGATCTGCATATGACTATAACATTTCTATGAGAGATAATTTATAGTGTTATTAAATTAATACGTTAAATTACAGAAAATTATTTTGAGCAAGTATTGAATATTTTTCTTTTCTTTTCATTGTTTAATTTAAAATAGGTATTGGATATAGTTTTGTATTTGATTTTTAAACTGAAATTTTAAAATACTCTAATAATTGTTTACATATAAAATTATATAACCATACTATAACAAAAATTTTATCTGTTACATTACTCACTTTTTCTAATACAAATCTATTTATTTTTTAATTAAAACTACCCACAATATTTCATTTGTTATTTATATGAAATAAAATGTACTTAAGGAATTTAATACTAGTAAAAAAGTCTCATATTATGTCATGAAATGTGTTTATGCCAGTTGTTGCCAGTTTCTGCCGGTTAAAACCGGTTATAACCAGTTTCTGCCACTGGCAAGGCAGAAACCCTTTTTTGCCGGCAAATAGCCAGCCCTGAATTAGATTAACATATATTATAAAGTAATAAAATGGCGAATGCGATGTCGGTTATGCCAAATATTAATATGGTGTGCAGCCTACTTACTTTTAATAGGATGCAAGCTGAATTCGAGTTATAAGTGGTTTGGGTTTCTAATATTTAAGGTTTTCGTATCATTTCCGAAAATAATGACCCGAAGCAATAAATAGAGCAAAAAATTGTGAAAACTACATATTTTATACTAAGTCGCTTTAGTTTCATCACTGGAAGTTTTATTTATAATGCCTAATATTTTTCTTTTTGTTATTCTCCCAACCTTCTCTTAATTTGACAACTTATTGAGCCCACATTGGAATAATTTATAAATTTAATTACTTTCTTTCCAATTAAAAAAAGGAAAATAAAGCCCAATTTGTATCAGTTTGCGTGTTTTGTTTAACTTAATTCTATTTTGTTTTAGGATTTCAATCAACGCCGTGCCGAAAAATTTTTATCGCGTGCCAAGTTTGGCACGCGTGCCATAGGTTCGCCGACCCTGATCTAGGGTAATCGCTATAATTTTCCTGCAAGGTTTAAATTAACATCTACTACAGTACAGGACCCATTATCTGGAATTCCAAAATCGGGAAGGACCCGAAATCTGAAAAAAAATTTTTTTGAAAATTTTTACCAAAATTTTGAAAATTTTCGAAAATTTTACAGATTTCTAATTTTTTTTTTTTTTTGTCTATTGTGTTGCAATGTGTAACCACTAAAATATGTTAAATCAGTGATGGGGGAACACGGTTCCCCCCCCCCCCCCCCCCGAAATTAGAAAAACTTTTTTTTTTTGTCAAATTTTAGTTTAAAATTTATATTATGATTCGTTTTTTTTTAAATCCTCAGATATTTCACATCCTCCCTCCTTCACTTCAACAAAATATTATGGCTGCACAATTGTGTTACTTGAATCAAGGGTGATTCTGAGTAAAAAAAAAAAAAAAATTCTGAAATTCACAGCAAATTTTTTTAAAGTTTACAGAAGAGGCGTTTAGGGGGTTTAACTTTAGGGGGGCTCCCCAGCACTAATTATGAGTTTTTTCCGCTATCTTTTAACGAAATCCTCGTTTGTACACGATCTTTTGATGAAATTGAGGGATTTTTTGTGATCCTTTGAAGAAATTTTTTTCACTATCTTTTGACGAAATTTGTGTTTTTTTCCAGTGATCCATTGACTAAATTTGAGTGTTTTTTGCGATTCTTTGAAGAAATTTTTTTCGCTATCTTTTGGCAAAATTTGCGTTTTTTTTTCGTGAGATGTTGACGAATTTTTTTTTTTTTTTTTTTTGCGATCTTTTGACGAAATTTCCAGTTTTATTTGCGATCTTTAGACAAATTTGCTGTTTTTTTCATGATCTAATGACAAAATTTGCGGATTTTTTTGCGATCTTTTGACGAAATTGCAGGGGGCTTTTTCGATTCTTTGACGAAATTTGTGCTTTTTTGTGATTCTTTGATGAAATTTGCATTTTTCCCGTGATTTTTTACGGAATTCAAGAGGACCCGAAATCCAGAAACTTCCAAAATCCGGAAAGCCTTCGGTCCCGAGGATTCCGGATAATAGGTCCTGTACTGTACCTCTAATTTTTTCATAATTTTAGTTTCAGTAGATTCGGAATTAGATGGGGAGGGGGGGGGGGGACATATTTTTGTCCTACATTTTCGATGATATCTTTGAAAATGTAATACCTAAAATTAAAATATATGTATATTTTAATTCAGCGTTACGAAAGCTTTCACACGATAACGATATACAAATAAAATAGTTTTTTTTTTCCAGTAACTTAATTTGCCCCTCCACATTTTTACTAAATATATTTATAAATGTTTAATAATATGAAAATATGTGGGTCAATAGTCTTTATTACTTCCCCCAATTTAAACTTTCCATGTTCCATAGTTTATGAGTAAAATGGCTGTGACAGACAGACACAGGAGTGATCTTATAATGGTTCTGTTTTTACTTTTTAAGTACGAAACCCTAAAAAGATACAGAGGAAAAGAATATGAATGTAATTAATGATTTTTTTAAAAATGATAACAATTGTGATTTAAATCACTGGATTTTTATCATCTTAATCAAAACTTTTGAGAATTTTATAAATTTTAATGAATTTTCATGTAAGGTTTGAATCAAATTTGTGCACAGCCTGATTTATATATGTGCAATAAGAAAAATGAAAAAAATTCAAGCAATAGCTATAACTAGTCTTAATTCTAGAAAGAAAAAGGGCAGAGTGCAATAAGGCATTACTGCAACAGAAAAAGGGCATTATTTTGAGAGATAATGGTACACTGTGTTTAATTTTTTTAAATGTAAATTCTTGGTATCTGTAACACAGCCATGGCTAAAGCAGTTGCAAGGTATTTTAAAATATATTAATTGTGTAAATTATAAGAAAGTCATCTCAAATAGCATTTAAGTGATGTTGACCTTGATAATATGACCATATAATGGACAATTAAATTTTGGACCATATTTTTTTTTTTTCAGGAATGCCACTAGGGGTATCTCTTTTACAATGAATATTGTTCTCTTCAGTTAGTGCTCACAGGAAAGACAAAAGAGAGCTACAATTGGGAATGTAAAAAGTTTGTTCTTGGGCACTTTTAATTTTGGCTTAATTTGATCTGAACAAGACCACCAAAAATTCAACCAGACCACTAATTTGAAAAATTTAGTGATCTGCAGGACCAGTAACTTTCCCCTTTCCCTGCAGGCTAATACAGTAAACTCCCTCAAATCTGCACAGCTTGGGACCAGAGGTTGTGCAGATTTTAGAATTTCGCAGATTTCTTGTGATCAGGGTTGGCTTTTTACCAGGACATGGTAAAAACCTGGGAAAAAGTGGTAAAAACCTAAGGATGCAATAAACTCTACTAGTCATTAAGCTGTATTTAAATACTATTGATTGAAACTGTATTTTCATGTAACTGATACACACACATATATATATATAAAGTGGATGGGAAATAAAGAATTCTCTAAAGTTGCTGATATAGTACTTTAATTATATAAATTTTACCATATTTTCTATTCCCCATCCATAAATAGAACAAGAGATATTCAGTATCGGTTCCGCAAAGCAGGGTTTTCATTTCACTTGTACTCTAATATGATTGTTTATGGATGTGCAGCACATTGGATGAACTTACTGGCAGAAAATAAAGCTCCCATATCTATTACTAAACATGTTGATATACAGAAGTATTTCCGAAATCATCATCTGATAAGTGAAACACCAGTTGCCAAGCGAAGTATGATGGAATAACCATATAGAATGTATCTCCCCATTTATAAGAATAGTCCTGCATTGCTTGACATTTGCAAAAATCATGAAAAAGATATTGATATTAGAATTCAAAGATTAGTGAATGACTAATTTATTTAAACAAGTGAAGGGTCTATCAAGGGCGTAGGAACCGGGGGAGCTGTAGCTCCCCCTGGAATATTTCAGATGGTCTCAGCTCCCCCAAGAGAAATTCTCGCACCACATCTGTTTACGATACATTGCTGAATTAAAAAATAAAGTATGCTTTTTCTAGAAAATTTACACAATAAACAACAAAAAAGAAGATAGAGAGGGGGGTGTTGAGCACACTTGTTTGTGCCTTAACCTTTTTTCTCATTGTTTACAACCCTCCCGATTTCCAGAAAAAAGGGGGTCTTATACAGGTACATTACAAATTACCTGCACCGATAACATATTTATAAAGAGGAGGCTTTTAAAATTGATTTGGAAGAGATTTGTAAAGAATTTGTAAGCAAAACAACAGAAAGCACTTTAATTTTTGGTAAATGGAAGTGGGAGAAGCCTTAAATTTGAATATTGTATTCCGGATCGCACATAAATTAAGTTTCTATGTATCAAGTATATCTATTAAAAATTATATTAACTGGATTAAAGAGTTGGTGATCTTTTGATATGCTTCTATTTGTGAAACGTACAACACTATGAAGGAACCCTCCAAAATGAACTAAATGATCCGTGCCACTAGCTTTCCGCATTATGCCCCGCCTTACCCTGTTTGTACAAAGTTCCTACGCCACTGGGGTCTATTTCAACAGCTACAAGTAGCCAAAGCCTTAAATAATCATCAGAGCAAATGCTTGTTCTGAATGGCTGAAATTAGTGCATTGTTCTGAATTACATATAAAGATCTTGTTAAAAAACAAATTGATTTGGCTTTAGAGCTCTTTCACCATGTATGACAGATCCAATGCACAAAAATCAAGATCTATTAAGTGAAACACATTCTCTTTCACTGCTCTTGGCATATGAAGTTGAAGGACAGCCATTTCCAAGAAGCTTCTTTAAAACAAAAGATGTAAAAGCCAAAGTTCGGTGGAAAGCACTAAATGACAAAGAAATGAATCCTGAATTCCTACATTTAATGATGAATCTCCACTCCATACCTTATAGTTCTTCATCCATAGAGCTAACTTTTTACATATCCACAGTAAATTAAGAAATAGACTAGGGTGTACAGAAAGCTACAAAGCTTTTTATAAATTGCTAAAAGGCTTCAAGGGTATAGACTGGTAAACTGTACTATCATTTGTACAAACTATATTATGTGATAATTAATATTGTAAGCATTTGGTTTTTGTTAAAATGATTAAGGTTTTTAAATATGATAAAAGTGTACTTATAATTTTCCGTTTCCTTTCAGTAAAAATTAGTAAACTAGTCTCCATTAAGATAAATATAATAAATATTGTAATGTGCATTCTCATAATGATAGTTATAATAAGCATTAGGTTTTAATAATGATAAATGTGCAATAATATCTTTAAAATTTTGAATTCTTGTAGCTGGTAAACATGGATATGAATGTCTTCCGGACTTTTTATATTCATTAAAAACTGCTATTTTCATATCATATTCTTTTAATTACCTAATCAGAAACTACATTAGGTGAATATTGCTGAATGGAAATAGTGGTATAAAATACCCGGAAAACTTTCACCCCTGGGAAAATGAAAAATTGAAAGATAAATTTTCATAAAAGTGACAAAAACCAGTCAAACTCATAAGTTTTTCAAAGGTGGTAAAAACATGTTTTTCCAAAGACGGTAAAAACCATGGTAATAACCGGTAAATACCGTCCAACCCTGCTTGTGATTGCTTTGTTTACATTTTTTAAACAATAATTTCAATGTAATAATGCAATTGAAATTATAAGGAATGCTTACAATATAGTAAAATATTAAAATAATTAAGTAAAGTAATAAACTAAAATAGTAAAAAGTAAAATAATTTTAAAATTGATTAAATTATCAAAAGTAAAGGTCAAGTAAATAATTATGTATAATTAAATATGCATTAATAAAGATGAGATATACATTTTTCTTGAATTATTCAAAGAAACTTTACTCTTAAAGATACCCTATAATTCACATCAAAATCATAAAGTAAGGATTTTTTATTTCAGGTTTATCCAGTCTTAATAATTAAAAAAAATTGATTAATACATAAATATATTTGGTAAATAGATTGTGATTACCAGTGATATCAGCAATATCTTGATTTTTTTCAAAAGCAAATTTATCCTTCCTTCATGAAAAACCAAGAGTTCAGTCACATTATCAAGAATTACATTATTAAAATCAGGGTTCGTAAATATCATGATATTTTCGAAAATATCCGATATTTTGATATATATCCGACATTTTTGATATATATCTGACATTTTCAAAATTGTCAGATTACTGCTGATTATAAATGTTTTTAGACTTAATATAACTTAAAATCTAAAACATATTACATTTAGAATGAAAACATAATAAAACAATATTCAAAATGTCTTCTTTTATTTTTTTCTTACAAAATTGATGATCAAATAATTGAAAACAGAATTTTCTGTACATTTCACTAACACAGTTTCAAGTTTATATGAAAAAAATATTTTTTAAACAACAAATTTTGAAAGTTTATTTTTTCTATTGAAGAATTTGAACACAAGTTCAAGTTTGTCTGCTTTTTCATATCCTAACAGTACCTTAACACTTTTTTAATGTGATATTCTTGTATTGAATATTTCATTCTGTTAAAACATTCAACAGATTTTAGGAGGATATATGAGAGCATTAATGCTATTTAAAAGGAAGATACAATGTAAAAGCTCGCTGCTACTGAAATGAGAATTTATAATGGGATGATCAGGATTAGAAAATAGCCGTCATTATTTGTATTTTGCAATAAAATATTTCATTTTAAGTCCTAAAATTCCTACATTTGGCTCCAAATTAGATGCTTAGAATTGTTCGTTAAAACATGAGTTTTTTCTATCCTGGGAAGTTCTAATTGCAATAAGTTTTTACATTTTTGAGGGAAGATTTTTAGTGTAAAACAAAAAATTCATAACAGAATAAAATGATTAAGCTCAAAGCCGCAATGGTTGTCTGATGGCTTCAGGGCCCCGAACTCAACACTAAATTGCAATTTTTTGCTAAAATCAATCAACAATTAACCCCTTTATCCCACTCTAGCAGATGCAGCCTAAAAAGGGACAACTACAGGTATTGTTCAAAGACAGATTTCTTATGATTATATTCGGAGGGCGGGGAGTATTTTGTGAGCTATTGCTATTCTTTTTAGTTGTTTATTTACAAATGGGCTAATTTTCAATAACAGTTGAAGAGTTCATTTACACTTCTTTTGGCTGAAAATATTCTGAAATGAAATATCAGATATAAGAAAATATCAAGAAATGTGATATTTTGAAAATAAACATCAAATCTATAAAAATATCGAAAATATCAAAAACCTTGATATTTTGAAAATAAATATTGGATATATATCCATTGACAGGGGGTGCCAACTTGTATGGGCGCATGGGGGCCCAAGCTCACTCAATAATTTGCTCATCCAGCCCATCGAAGTTTCATTGTTCTATTTTCATGCTTATTTACTTTTCAATCGTTGAAAAGAAATTATTTCGTTGGCATTAACAAAATTATTTTGATTGAAAATACGGTAAAGATAGCAATAACAGACACATAGGAGCCTAAAACACAAGTTTCCCCCCTCCCCCCTAAAAATCCACCTGCCATCCTAAAAGACGTACAATCAATTTTCTCTCAAAAAAGAAATTTCCTGCATATTCGCGAATTTATTTTTCTTCCTAAATGCACTAAATTTGCAGTTATTATTTAGCACTTTCCTTTTTTTTCTTTTCGTTATAGGATCTTTCAGGAAATGATGCTTGTTTTAAGACAATTTTCAACATGCGTAAACTCAGGAATAGTCGTCATGAGACAGAAATCAATTATAAGTAAAGATGTAATATACATATATTTATTTAAATGAAAAATGCTATTCAATTTCAAATCACTTCACAAGTCATGTCTACAAATTTCATATTTTCTACGTATACTAGTGACTCTGTGAATGTGCCAGAAAGTTCGTGCTGTTGAGTGGAGAAAAATATTTCTTTTGGGATAGATTTAAGTAGAGTTAAACTTCTAAACGGTAATGTTAATGGAAGCAAATATATGAACTCAATTATTTCAGTGAAACTTACACAGGTATTCCAAGGTACATCAGGATAGAAATATTTTTCTCTGATTTCTGTAAAATAGCTAAGTAATCCCTTTCCCACGCAAAGTATTGAAAACATTTTTTAACATTCCACTATGTCAAAGATTGGGCTCAATCAAAACACTATTTCAAACGTGAATAAGAACAGTGAAGAAAATTCGTTTTAGAATATGCTTGTGATTCATTTATTGGAAGATGTGCAATTAGGAAATCATATTTGCCATGCCGTGCTACATAACAGATGGGCTCATTTTATTGAAAAATTCGTTATGTACTTATAAATAGGAAAGGCACGTTTTTAATGCAAGAAAACATTGAGAATTCATAAAAAATATGTTATTGTACTTCGTAGGATTTCCTTCTAATGCCGTTCTTTTTCTAAATGTAAGTTATGTGAAAAGGAGGTCGTATAAAAAATAAATTTCGTTTTTCGATGTGCATTCAGCCCCTTTTTAAATAAATGTCATAGCTGAAAGATGTTCTTGATTTGTATACTTTTTGTAATTGGAAGTGTATCTATTTTAAATCATCCGTATAGTGTTAGTATAATTTAAGTAAATAGTACTATTAATACAAGCATTTCAGTGTATTTGCATTAAATGTCCATTTTAATATTTTAAGTTCTTTGCATTTTAATTTGAAGTCAAATTCATGGCACAATAGTTAATATTAAGAGCCCATAAAATGAAGACTTATGGGAATATAATTAAATAAAATGGCAACTTGATATACTGCTGCAAAAAATGCTAACTTATCTTTACTTGAAATATCATCTTTTCCCAAACTTTCAAAGAAAGCAAAATGGCAGTGTCATTTTACCCTAAAATGATTTTGAGAACACCCAATATTTTTTTAAGTTGGTGCCACAGTCCATTGATCTATATCAAGAAACCCTGATTAAAATACACATAGAATGATATAAAACTAAAAAATTCTGCAATTTTGTCCTTACATCAGAACTGAAAGTTTCATTGTTTACATCTGTGATGATGTGCGGATTTGAGGGAGTCTACTGTATTTATTTTCTTGGCCATCAGAAAACCGCAACTGAACGCAAATCACACAATTTTATTTTAAAAAATATATAAATAAAAATTGCATTAAACCTTATAGTCAGCTGAAATAATTGGAAATAAAATATCTAATTGATACACACACACACACACACACAAAACATTTCAAGCTTGTTTAATTTTTGTTTGCTTTTAAACTGTTTAAATTTTTATAAATCAAGGCAAAACTACACATTCAAAAATTAAAATTTTTAATACCAATTTAAATCAATGAATTTAAAAAATACCAGAGTAATTTAAATTTAAATCAACATCCCCTGATGATAACATCTAAAATATTGGATTGATTAGAACAAAATTAGGACAGTGGATTGATCTGGTTATGTTCCAGATTAAACAACTTCATATTTTTAATTTTATAGCATTAGAGACAGTGTGCTATTTGTAAAATTTCTATCACTTTTACGACTCTTATGGTTAGAACAAATTTGGACAGTGGATTGATTTGGTTATGTTCCTGATTTAAGAGTTTTACATTATTTTTAATTCTATAGCATTAGAGACAGCGTGCTAGCAGGATATAATATTATCATGCTCATTACAAATTTGAAAGTTTTAAAAATAAAATAAATGAAGATTTGGAAATATAAACAATAATTTTGTTGATGCATAATTTAATCTTAAATTGCACTACCACAGCAAGAAACATTAATAAAATATATGAAACAAATTTTCGCTAAGATGTATTTAATCCTGCATCTGACATCTTGGATTTTTTTCGTGCATGAAAACTTCTTTTTTCGCCAAGTAGTAAATGTCGCCAATGGTTAAATATTGTTGATAGATTAATATAATATTGAAAAAACTGGAATATAATAATTATAACTATTAATTAAAAAAGGGTACTTTTCGGTTAGCCGGGCGCCAGTGTTATATATACATACAAATATGTAAATATACATGTATATACATATACACATATTGTATATGTACATACACACACATATATATATGTATATACATGTATATATAACACTGGCGCCCGGCTAACGGAAAAGTACCAAAAAAAGTTTTTAATTCACGGCAAAAAAAAAAATCAAAGATGGCAGATACGGCATTATAATCAGGGTTGCAAAAAACCCATCTACCCAAAAAAAAAACGGGTGGGTTTTTTTGGGTAAAACCCACTCTAAAAAACCCAATAAAACCCACGTCAAAGCGGGTTTTATTGGGTTTTTTAAAATTCATGATATTATTATTTAATATTCAGTAACTTTTATATTAGTTTTTTAACCTTTGTATTTAAAGAGTTACACTATCCTATTAAAACATATTTTGGGTGTACTGCCAAATCCAAATGTGACAAAGTCAAAATAAAATAAGTGATTAAGTCTTTTAAAAGCCTGTTAATATTATGAAAAAAAAAAAAAAAAGCCAAAATCAATATGCATAGCTAATCATAACATTTCCGCACAGATAAAAAATGACAAGGTCTTTTATATTATGATTTAACAATATGCAACTTCATAATATAAGTTCCCAACTGGATACAAATTTGACTTATTCACTTTTGACCAGGGTTGGCCAAAAGAAAAAGAAAAGGACTTTTTGCTAAAAAACCAAACAAACCTTTTTTGTTGTTGTTTGTTTAAACCTGGGTTTTTTGGTTTCTTTTAGTATCATTTCCTATTACATATAGCTGCATGTTTGTTGATAAAAATAAATATTGTTGGATATTATATAAGTATTATAACTTCATTTCAAAATATTCAAATTAAATAATTACAATCATTTATGTAGATAATTGCAATCATTTGTAATTTAAATATTTTTAGTAACAGCTATGTTCAAAGAATAAACCGTTCTATACAGTGAACCATAGATATCTTGAAAATATTATCAAGCATTATTTGATTAATAAATAATAAAAGATTAAAGATTTGTTTCAAAAATATGTTCTTAGTGGGAAACACAGATAAAAGTTATCTATTAAAGTAATTCTTAAATATGCGATATGTGGTTGTTATATAATATGATGTCAGAAGTAAAAGCTTTTTTACAGACTTTTACACTGTTCATTTGTGTTATTTCAATTCAAATTACTTGTATATTAAGTTAATAAAAATATAATAAGATTTCTTAATTTAATACATATACTTTAATAAAAATAAGGGACTCCCACTGCCCTCACTTCTTAAAAAAACAAAAAACCCAATAAAACCCCCAAAAGCCCAATAAAACCCTAAAAAACCCAGCTGGGTTGGGTTTTTTGCAACCCTGATTATAATACATCTGTTCCCAAATTTTTCTGAACCCTGCCCTTGTAATTATTTGAGACTTTTCTGTAGACACCAAATAAAAGGTGTTATTAAAGAGTAGACTTGAAAATATCCAGTCAACACGTATTAACTATATAAAAAATAGGAACAAAATAAAATAAACAGCCACTCAAATAAAATAACAAAAAATTGCTCTAAATTTTAAATAGTTTGACCGACATTTTAAATGATCGGTTTTAGCAATAGTAGCTCTGTTCTGTAGTAATTTATATAAGGAATTTTAATAATTTAAATTTAATTTATAAGAATTAAGATTGTGATAAAGTGCTTACTAAGTTAAAAGTCTCTACCAGCCACTGGCTACTAGCTAAACACTTCAATTTTCCTATCTATAAAAGAGAGAGATAGTATAATTTTTTTACTAGAAAATTTTGAAATTTAAAGGTGACAGTCTGAATTTTCTTTTCAATCACACAATAGTTCGAAAACAAATATTAACTATTATACTAGGAAAATACAAATAAAAGGAAATAAAAGTATTTACTATATGCAAGCAGTTTTAATAATAACCTTGTTAGTTTTCAGAAGTTTAAAAGCTTATTAACAGATTTTGTTTAGGATACCGGATAAATATTAACAAGATTCGTTTGTTTTTTATCTACTACTCGCAACTGATGTGCAACTTATAGTAATTATTGTAGTCTGGAAGCCGCCCACCGCCCTTGAAGCAAAGAAGTTTACCATGAACTACATGAACTTTACCACCATAAATATTCATAAAATTCATATTTATATTCACCACGATTTGATTGGTTGGTTCGTTGGTATGTTGAGATGAAGATGAATGGTTAGTTGACTAAGGATAAGAGACAACACTTGAATAAAAAATTGACGAACTTTCAATCATTTAGAATTCTGCCAAACTAATGTTTATTCAGTACCGCTTTGCAACTCCACTTTCCTAGTAGAGTTTTTTTGGTTTTATTTATTTTTTCCCTTACCGATGAGTGTGTTCAGAGGTGCATATCGCGCCGCGCGCGCGTTCAGAAGTTTATGTCATGGAGTAGGTCTTATCGAAGAAAGGAATTTTAACATAATTCAATTATTTCATTATTTTTAATGGTTCAAAAAAGGTAAAACCAACGACTATATTTCTTTATCCTTCCAAAACATGGTTTTCGTAATAGGACTACATGCCTATGTTCACTCAGATAAAATCTAAAATAGTCGGGGAAAACATCACGTGACCTTCTTTATCTACTTTAGCCCATTTAGCATTTAAAATTAGTTAACCAACCGCACACGAACTCCGCGCAAGCTGCTCAAAAAAATTGTGTGGGCGATTTGATCACGTGATTGTGCGTTTTCTGTTTATGTGTTATTGGTTGTGCTTTGTTTGGTAGGTTGATTGATACAATTTAAGAATTCAACTGGTGATCTAAAAATTTTAAATTTTTAACAATTTTCTTTTTATTTATTTAAAAATGATTTATCAGTTGATTTATAACTTCTGTGATAAATAGAATGCTGTTAGTAAACCAAGATTGTGATATCAACATATGAGATTTGTTTGTAATCTACTATACTGGATGGATTTCAATGGAATTTGCACTGTTAGTTAGACAGTTTTTCAGAGAAGGTTTTAATATATACATTTCTTATTTTATGATTGCATATTTTAATACCGTGTGGATAACAGACCAAAATACATCATAAAACATGAGAAATAAATGGCATTCAAAATTCTGTTAGTATAAGCAAAATACTTACTTATACTTTCAGTAGAAAATTTATAAACATTCTAATCATACTTTATTCACTACAAAACTAGACAGCAGACCTATATATTTTATCTCTTTAAAAAATATATCTACAGATAGTTTTAGTTAAAATAATCTACAACTATTACATTTTATTTTTATAATGTTCAAAGTAAAATATGATTTCCAGCCTAGTCTCGATAAAAATTCACTCGTAAAGTATTAAAAAAAAGAAAATCAAGGAATTATCCTACGTGCAAAAGGATATTTTTGCACAATATAGTATATTATTTCTTCATTTGGATTTGCTTAATGTTTATATCATTATCATGGAAGACGGTAGTATTCCGAGTGACGCAGCCTTAAGCCTAAAATCGTATCGTATCGTATCGTAGAATTCATAGATGGCGGAACTGCGAATTTCGAAACTTCCCTCGTTTGGACCCCTTTGGCGAAAAAGTCTTGCGCCGGCTTTGGCTAGAAACGGTAGGGTTACTTTCAATCGCTGGTCGAAACGAAGGAAATTTCTAGAAGTGTGTGTTTTCGCCGGTGAACTTCGTCTCGTCTGTACTGCGAGATTTGATTGTATTCTTGATGAAGAATTATCGGACACGTTGAATTAATTTCGATTAGAAGTTCAAATCGTATCGAGGTAATTTATTTTCTTTCTTTTGTAAAACATGTCCATTACTTATTTGCTGTGCAGCTTAATTTTTTTTGTTACTTCAATTACTAGTATAATTTCATAATACTGTTATATGCACAATACTTTCGCATTTTCATTGCTTATCCATGGATTCTATCTTTGAACGCAATCTAGTGTAATTATTTGGACCTTTCATTAAAATTCACAGATTTTTTGCCGTGTGACAGTTTCTCTTTACTCCCCGGTTTAAACTTTATTCTCAATGTCAAAAGCATATTTGCATTATGTCAAAAAGCTATTAATCTTTGAATGAATGCAATGTAGTGTAATCCCCCCCCCCCCCACCACGTTTCTCTAGTTTTAATTGTCATTGTATGTCAAAAGTCAAATTTCTAAATACCTATATTACAATGCAATCTAAGGTAATTTTTTTGTTGTAACCTTTTCTCCAGAGTTGGCTAGTTTTTGACCATGTGACAGTTTAATCTCCAATTGAAAATCATACCAGTGGCCTATTTCTGTATATCAAATTTGACAATAATATAGTTTTAATGTATAGATGACCCCTATTTTTAAAATGGAATTCAACTTCTGAAGACAATTCAGAATCTAATGATACTTGGCATTTTGCAATAAATTGAAAATATATTTTATTTTGTACAGAATTTATGATACTGACAGAAAGTGCTTAATTTTCTTTTCTCAGATTTACATTGAATGTTTACGAGTATTCTTATAACCTTGTTATACCTTGTGAAAATCCCATAAATGGTTTATCAGCCCTAAAACTACCCACTTTTTAAAAACAATTCTACAGTTATAAGGATTTTTCTGTATAAAGAAATTTCCTCAAGTGAAGGTTTTATACTCTTTATTAAACAAATTTAATTGCAAACATTTTTTTTTAAAATATATATTTCATTTGGATAATATTCTAAGTTGTACACTTATTTCTTCATAAGTTATAAACTGAAAGTTCTCTTTTCTATACAATTATAATTATGTACAACATGCATAAAATTTGTGTTTTTCTGCTCTTTTGCTATTTTCAGATTAATAAAAATTACAAGTTTTTGTATTAATTTTTCTAGATGGCAACTGATTTAAAAAAAAATCAAGAATTTCAGCAATTGTCAAAGATGACATCGTCACTCATACACTATTCAATCCCTCACCATTCATAATTTGATTATAATCTAAAACCTAAAAGGAAATACTGAAAATATTTTTTATATACTTTTTCTTTCCTTATCTCATCATGGTAAATAAACGACAAAATCCATCGCTGCATTCTTTGATTCTAAACTGCTTCTGTTTTGCTTCAATAAATTTTAAACATAGTGTAACTAAAAGTATGTTTATGTTGTTAGCACACAAGGGTGCATCTGGAAAACACACGTTGTGTGTGTGTGTAGTGGTAGTTGGGGGGGCAAAGGGGGTGGGGGGGGGATTGTAACAGTCATTCATCTCAGATCAGAATATGGCTAAAATTTGAAAAACACACCCCAATAGCTTTTATTGGTTTTAAGGGGAGTTTATGGTGAGGGAGCAAAATTGGCTTTTATACATTGAAGCATTTTAATTATAAACTGCACATTATAAAAAATTTTATCTAACAAATTTAACGTCATTTTGTTATAATTTAATAAATAACAATTCCTTAATAATGAAGACATATTTGAATAACACATACTAGGAGCTGTCAGTGATTTATAGACAGAGTTGCAAATAACAAAGTCAATTAAATTTTAACATACCTGTTGCATTATTTGGTTTATGGGCTTTACCCTCCCTTTTTTTTACTGCTTTAAATAAAATTATTTCTATGTGTTCTTCTGGATGTGATATGAATTTTTTCTCTGTAATCTCTTATACTAACATTATGTCAAATTTGAGAAACAGCTTGAGAACAAAATTAGAGAAACAACTCGATATTTCAGCTCTTTGCCTCCAAACAAATGCCATGAAAGAGCATACAGTTTTGGGAAGATTGGAAGGAAAATATTGAGTATGAAATTGAACTATTCAAATACGGAATAATAATACATGAAAGCAAGATCTGCTATTTGTAAATGTAGCATGGCTGTCAAGTTACTGTATTATTGATAAGTAGTCAATATTTTTTTCCCCTTAATTAGATGGTGTGTATTTTGTCTTTGTTGCTCTGTTTGTGTTCATGCTAAATTAAATTGAGTGTGATAACATTATACTGCAATAATTTTTATTTTATTAATATACTTCCCCTCACTCATTCCAATTAATAATTAAAAAAAAATAACCTCTGCATCAAATATCAAAACACGATCTCCACTTATACAGATTAGGTATTATAATAACATACCGTGTGACCAGGGTTGTTTGGTTTAAACCAAATGTTTGTTTTTTTAAAACCATGCTGTTTTTTTTTTCTTTTCCCCTAATGTTTTCATTTACTTTACACATTATTGAAAAATGCAAAATCCAAGTTATGCAGAAGCTACAAGTGAAGCTTTAGAAAAATGATGAATTAATAAATTTGTAAAGTAACAAACATTTTTAATCAATCAAACTTTTCTTATAAGCTTTAAATCTAGATGGCAGACTAATTTTTCTAAAATTAGCTGGGAAGAAAAAAAACATGCAGTTAGGCTTAAAAAAAAGAAGAAAGAAAACTTTTATTTTTAAAAATAGCCAAAATGTCAGATTTGAGCTAAAAATATATTTTTATTACTTAGATTGCTTGATTAGTTAAGATTTACTAAGGATTGCATTATGCCTCAATGATGACATAATCATAAGTATTTCTCTCCATTGGTTACTCTTTGTTTTGTATGCAAATGAATGATTGGCTGTGAGTTTTCTTTGTTGTATGGGGTATGGCTATTGGGTTTAGTAAGCCTTTCTTTTTCTTGCCTTTCTACATTGGGATTGGGGTTTTGCATTATGATTTTAATCTGTTACCATTAGGGTTGGCACGGTTTAAATCAATTAGTTAACCAACTGTTTTTTTTTTTTTTGTTTTTTTTTTTTAGAAAAAATCTAATACAATATTTTCTCATTTTTGTAATTTAAGTTTTTGAAATTATTGGATATAAATAATTTCTACTTTTAAGTCTTATCCCAGCTGTCACCGTGAGACATAGTGAGTCTGGGTTATATTTGTAATTTTGTATGCATGTAGAATGCAAATTGCATGTGTTGATGAACATATTTAAAGCTCTAAAGAGAAAATATAAAACAAGTGAATTTAGCAAAGATAAAATAGATTAAAAATATTCAAAATTTTGAATAAAATATTTTCCTTTGAGAAAACGTAGATTATTTATAAATAACATAAAATGACCTTTAAGATTTCAGTCAAGCTGTAAAAGAAAATTTTCTTGATTGGGGAGATTATCTTTTAGGGCTGCTCTCAACTGTTCTAGCATCTGCTAGTTTCATGCATTTCCGAATAAAAATAAATTAAAACTTATGTCATAAAGTTGCCCTTTCGGATTTGAGAACAGCCTTAAAAATAAAAAAGAAACTCAAGATATGAAGTCAAATAAGAGGACATTGTTGTGACAAAATTGGGTGCTAGCGAAGCACCTGTTTACTTTTAACTAAAACATGCAATAAGATATATTTAAATCGTCTATTGCATAATCAAATCCACTATTTACATCCAACAAAAAAAAATGGGGGGAAATCGAGCTTAAGGTTCGCTTGAGACATAATAGAAAAGTCTCATAAAAATGCCTAAAAAGGTATATTATTAATTTTTAGTTTAGACATTTAAAAGTAATACATATAACATAGCTTAGAAAAAAAGCCTGTGTATTAAGTCTGATGGCTGTTTAAATGTTTTAGTGGATGACAACTTTTATAAATCTACTTTCTATTTTAAGATCAGTTTAAATGTTTTAATGGATGAAAACTTTTATAAATCTACTTTCCATTTTAAAATCAATGTTTTCAGTAGTCTAAAAAGCTGGTAAATAGGTATTTCTGTTTATTTTACTGTCGCCTTTTTTTTTTTTTTTTTTTTTTTTTTTTACTTGACAGTTTAAGAGAAGTGTCAAATGACAATACACAATAACTTCTTGAAACGTGTAAGGACTTTACTTCTAAATTCAAATCATTCCAGGAATTCTTTATAAAAAGCTTTACTTTCAATAAAAGATAAGGCACAGATGTCATATTCGTCCCATATTGGCGCGATTTTTTTCGGTTGCCAATTTGGCGAAAACATCAACTGCATAAACAACATAATCCGGGTTACCACATCAAGCAAGTTAAGTACCCGTTGCCTATATGATATTGGTGACAGAAAAAAATCGTGCCAATATGGGGCGAATATGACATCTGTACCAAAGATAGTAATTGTCCATGTAGTGTTCGAACAGAAAAATCAGATATCTCAGATTGCAAATATTTCAAAGAAATTATTTTGAATAGCCATGGGAAAGTATATTATATTTATGAAACTACATCATATATTTATTTATAGTACTAGTAATCAAAAAATTGTTTATTAAGATTTTCAAGTTATCAATGTTTCTCTATGTAGAGAATTTTATTCATGGAACATAAGACAGCTTTTACTAAAAATGTTTAAATATTAAATAATTTCAATTTTCTACATAATTGATTGTAATTATTTAATTTAAATTATTTTTAAATGAAGTTATATTACTTACATATCCAACGATGTTTATTTTTATCAATAAATATGAATGTATATGTAATAGGAAACCTTATTTTAAAAAAAAACCCGGTTTAAACCAAAAAAACCTGTTTTTTTACCAACCCTGAATATTTCTATTTGTATATGTTGCATTCTTTATTCTTAGAAATTTCTAATGTTCTGTCTAATTTAACAATCTATATGGTTAGAATTCATTTTAAAATAAAACTGCTTATGATTGATATAAGATTGAAAGGTCTGGAAACAAAGAATGCATTGTCAAAATGAGGACATGAGTTTCAAAAGTCGCCTTATTCAAAATTTAAAAAATCAGTTTTCTGTATAAATCTATTCTATTGGTGAACCTGTGTCAAAAAAAAAAAAAAAAAACACCAACTGCAAAAAATCTAGTTTTATCGTGCATCTCTGCATTGTAAAAGCTTGGCTTATAATAAAAACCAATGGATGCAGTCAGAGGTTTTTCGCGATTTCCCAAAATTAGATTTTCTGGATAAGGCGGGTTTTGAAACTCATTCCTGAAATCTTTTCGATATATTTTATAGTGTAATATAATATGTTTACTGAAATCTAAATTTCTATCAAAATTTGTGCACATATTTTCACTTATCAAGTGGAATACTTTTATTTATTTTTTTTTGGTGATGGTGTGTGTGTGTGTGTGGGGGGGGGGGGTGTCTTTTATGTAGACAGCAGATTTTATCTAATGAGGAATGATTGATTTAAAAGTCCCACAGAAGGATTAGTCTACAAAACCTCTTTCTATACTAAACGAAATAGGAGTTGCTATCCAATGTACATTTTATTCATAAATTAAAAGTTGATATAAAATAAACACATGAATAAAATAAATTTCAACGTTTTGGTTTAATCTTCAAAACCATCATCAGGATTAAAATTTTCTAAAATATAAGTCAGCAGGAAAACAAACTATATGCTACATCTTAAAAATTAAATTTAAAGTGGAAACAGTTCAACGGAAGTTTTCAAAATCCATAAAAGCAACTCAGTGGATCTGTTATTCAAAGTAAAAAAAAAAAAAAAAAGAAAGGGTTGGAACAAATGTGGAAAATTCAAAGTCCAATTTTATTTCTCTGTTCTGGTAGATTTCGCCTTAGACATTGTTTCTGCATCTCATTTAGGTAAAAAAATTCTTTCTGTATTATATAAATAGTTATAAGATTGTTATATCCAGATAAATTGAAAAAGTAAGAATTCTAACAAAATTGGTGTAAATTCTGCTGATAATTTTGCAAACTTATGTTCACAGGATAATGCAGGGTTGTAGTGGGTAGCTGCCCGGGTACCCGCCCAGCTACCCACTCGAGCTGGGTTTTTGTATAAAAAACCCAGTTTTTTTTACAACCATAAGGGTTGTAGTGGGTAGCTGCCCGGGTACCCACCCAGCTGCTCGCCCGGGCTGGATTTTTTACAACCCCTGGATAATGTCTGACAGCTAGGTTAAAATTGATGTTGATTAGTATAAAAATGTTGCAGATAGTAGAATCATCACTATCTGTATGAAAAAACAAACCCACTGTAATGTATCCATTAAAGCAGTGGTTCCCATACTTTTTGACTCGCAGAGCACTTTTTAGAATGAATTTCTATGGCGGAGCACCTGAAGCCTACCGTGTCCTATGTTACAAGGAAAGGTTTTGTAAGTGCATTGCTACCGAGCACAGGAAATGCGAATGAATAGTAATCTATAAAAGTATATTTTGGAACTGTTACCGGAAAGCCTAATTTATTTTCAATTACCTTCAACATACATCGAAATGTCAAAAGTTTATATACTTAAAAAATTTCCAAAACTCTGAAAATCGTAACATTTTACATTATTAGAGTGACGAACAATAATGCATAAGCTTTTAATGTGATTTGATTGGATTGTTTTGCACAAATGTCTGAATTCGGCTTCTTTGATAGTAGTGGCAGGCGAATATTTGGTTCTGCATTTAAAAGACTTCTGTATTTCGTTTTGGTTTTAAAGTAAGATCTTTAACACTAAATGTACCAATAATTTTACTCACGTTTTATGAAAATCTTTTAGACCAGAACTTTCATTTATTTTTTTTTTACTTTTCTACGTAACTTATTTCTCTTTGATTTATATATTAGTTACTTTATAAAACACATCTGTTTTGAATCGAAATATTTTCATTTGTTATCGCTGAATAACTGGTTGTTGTATATTCGGTCTTAACTTGCTATAAGATATCAAATTAATGAGGACTTCGTGTTTCACTGAACTTAATCGGTAGAATGTGCAAATAACCAGGGTAATGGTTTTTAATTTGCCACCAATAAATACAAATAATTGTCACCTTATTTAGTTGGAGACAATTGCTACAAGTTCTGCGATAAATTCTCTTGAAGATTACTTTAAAAAATAGTGGTGACAATTGTAAAAACCATATGCAGTCCGGGTCTATCAGGCCCGGTGCGCCTCCTCCCTGGTTAAACTGGGTGTCTTTTTTACATCACTGAACATATTCATTACACATTTAGAGTCGTCCAAAGCCTTTTCTATTCAGCTGTTGAAAAATGTTGCTTAAATGAATTTTTCAAAAATGTAGGATGTCCCTGAATATTTATTTGTATTTTTTTTAGCTGGTGTTGTTTGCATTCCTTCTTAACAAGAGGGATATAATAGATATCATAGTTTCGCTCAGAATCAGGTCAATATAGATTTCATCTAAAAAGACGACACGTTTGATAAATGCATTGAAAATCGTGACAGATTATCATTGCAATGATAGATACATTTATTTCATTTTGCTAAACATATCGGACAAATATGCAATTCGCATTCACAATCTTCATTGATTAAAAGTTTCGGCAGTTTAGAGTTACAGTTCTTTTATTATCACCTCAGCAGTTTCAACAAGCGTAGAAATGCTATTCCTCGACAATACCATCTTACTTTGGTATGCAGTAGGAGATATGGATGCTGGCTTACAATAGCTTCACGCATAAGCATAAAAAGTTTGCTTTTAAGAGTTCGTGATTTTATATAGTTTATTATTTTAAGGGTGTTTTTCAACCTTTTCATAAGTTCAGAAGACATTTTGGTACTTTTCGGTTAGCCGGGCGCCAGTGTCATATATATGTATATATAAATGTATGTATTTATAGATATATATTTACATATATCTGTATGTGTTTATATACTGTATATGTATATTTACATATATGTATGTATATAAATATGTATATAAAACACTGGCGCCCGGCTAACCGAAAAGTACCGACATTTTCTCCGGGATAGCGTGTATCTAGCATGAAGAGAGCAATAGATGGTGCTATAGTGCTTTGCCATTTGTCCAACTTTTGCAATGACTCTAGCATTGTGACCCATCATTGCATTCGCCTCATCAGTGCATTCATGTTCATACGTGTTTTAATATGTATTCATCCAAAAATATTTCATCCATTAGTGTTTTGGTTTGTAGTGATCTACAAAAAATGTGATTCTGATAGCTTTTTGAAACCTCTTTCAGACTAGCGATAGTAAGGCACTTAATTTTAATTGAGTTAATGTTCTCAAACACTAGTGATAGAGAAATCTAGTCTTGTTGCGAATGCCCGTTTCAAAAAAGTAATTTAAAGCTCTTAACTACCCTGGTGTGAACAGGATATTAGTATATATAACGACTATCTCGTTATATATGTTTGCATTTCATTCCCCCCCCCCTCCCACCACTTTCAATTAAATTCGGTTTAATAACTTATTTATTTTAGTGCGCTATAGTCACAGTGCAGCCCCTAAATTAAATTCAACATTTAAGAACTAAATCGATTGTATTAACAGCCCTTCACATTTAAATTAAATTATTCTAAGTACTCATCTCTTTAATAAAATAAAATCAGTGAATCACTCTCCATTTTCACTTTGTGAGTCTCACACACATACGATTTAACCTTGTAGAAAAACGTTACTGTTGTCTGTTAGAAACTAAAGCATTTTAACTTCGGGCATTTCCTTATTTGGGCATGAATATAACTCATCATTTAAAATCACTTTACATGCAATCTATTCATTAGAATTATCTTCGCTTCACACCCTTTTGTTCAGATGTATGGCAATTCTGCATTTTTGTGGTAAAGCGGTTTATCTTTGATCTAACATCTGCTCTAGAAAAATACATTCTCATGCTCTTTAGCCTAACGAATTCGGTCTGTTACTATGCCCTTTCCAGATAACAATTTTCATTTTTTTTTTTTTTGTAACCGCAGCTATATCAATGTACAGATTAGTCTGCGTCTATCATGAATCTTTGCAGCCCACAATCTGCCCCCCCCCCCCTTACACAATTAATATGGTAGAAGCCTACCGTATGTTTTTGGCGAACATACGAGCCAATGTTTCCCTTAGCTCTTGTGCATGGCGCAAAAATACTTTTAGATTGGCGATATTGTAGTCTGCCAAGCAAGAAAGTTGTAACTGTATATTCAACACATTCCTGCTCTCTCTAGCCTCGTGATGACCTCTTAAAAGAGGCTCCTTATTGCTTTCCCCTTGTACCTCTCCCTTGGACTTTCATCATGAAATAAAACTAAGTCTTCGTTTACCCGAATTGGAGTTTTTTTTATAGGACCTGGTGTTTAATTTTCGCAACCTTGTCAACGCAAAACGGCCATCTTTCACTAGCAAAAAACGTCTTCATAGTATATGTAACTAAAATATACTAATAAAGCTGCTAATCCAGCGACGTCAGTAGATTCATGCATTTGTAGTGAAAATTTAGATCTGAAGAGGCTGTTAAGTGTTCTTTTATGTCAACAGTCATATAGTTAATTAAAAAAAGAAATGTTATTTGACAAGGGAATACTGAACACTAAATTGAGAACTTTTTCATAAAGCAAATTCTTTACAATATCAATTTTACAAGGTTTATTAAGTGTCTTTGCAATTATATAATCTTCACGAACTCAAGCGACGCGTTAAACTATTAGGTATGCGCATTGGATCTCAGGTATGTGCCATCATGAGCGCCCACTTAACGGGAGCGACGGAGTCAAAGCAGGCAAACTTCCATCACTAATTTTCAAACATTATTTTTCTCGTAATTAATCACAGTGATTAACAGGACAAAAGGGAAAATTTAAATTAGTGATAGAAATATAACTTATTGCCTATTTTGCAGCACATTTCATACTTGTTTTAACAAGCGGTGTGTTTGTTTCTTTCGAAGCATATATACAATACTTTGCCCTTCATATAAAAAAACTGAGGCGGTTTATCTTTCAAATCGGAATGGTTTATTTCGAAATGATGACGCAGCTGAGCATGAAATGTGGAGTTATTGGATAACACTACTACACGTCAAGTCACACTGAGAGGAGGAGTTGAGAAATTAAAATATCCAAATCTTCATTCAGAATACAATTTCTTGCTTTCTTATATTCAATCTACAATTTGTTTTCCTTTTATCACATTTTTTGATCGGAAAACGTAAACGCAGAGTAGAGTGCTAGTAGATATTAATATTTGCACCAGAAATTTTTAAAAGAAAAGAGAATTTAGTTTATTAAAAAAGTTCAGATAGCTTAAGATCAATGTATAAATATTTTTGTAAAAAAAACCAATCTGTTGTACAAAAAAGAAAAGAAATAAAACTTTCTTTAAATGTATTTTTTCGTTCAAATTTTCCTTATTTTTCCTAAAACGCGGAGGAGCCCCAGGGAAGTTCACACGGAGCCCCAAGGGCTCCACACTTTGGGAACCTCTGCATTAAAGTATAATTTTAATAACAGATTTTGAAATAAATTGTAATTTACTCTTTGGTATTTAAAAAAAAAAAGTTTTGAGTTGAGACATTTTGAAATGATAATGCAAAATGTAAAAATATTTTTATGAAATTTAAATTTTGTGAATAATACTTTAGAGATATCCTGAAATTATCATCTATTTCATATTAAGTGTATTTGAATATTGTTATCAAACCGAAAATTTTATAAATATTTCTTAATTAAATTTTGACTTCAACCAACTTTTAAAATCTGAAATCTTTTCTTTTTCTACAGCCGATTTTGTTGAGATGCCACCTGGATGATTGATGTCTAACCAGTACCTGAAGGTACCGAGTGAAAGGTGTGCCATTTCCATTTGATGAGATACAACATAGACAGAAGGCAAGTCTTCCATCTGTTCATCTAAAAGTGAGAGGCTTTGCATGCCAACCTACAGCACTGACACTGTATACTTCAGGTGCCATTCTCAGAAAGTCTTATCTCATGCTGCACAGAATTGTTTCCATTAGCACAGTTGAATAAATATTGCCTGCTGTGTATTGGTCCATTTGAATCGTACACGCAAGCAATAGTTTTTCGACTATTGAAGAAATGTACACTAATAAATAAAAAGCAAAATTCTGTTTGCCAGGAACAGCAGGGTGAAAGTTTTGACAAAAGTATGTATTTGTTATGGTAAGTATAATTTTTATTAATAATGCTTTAGATTTTTTTTATATTAGCAGGCCTAGCAGCGCTCCTATTTTTCCTATATTTTTCAGCCCTCCACCCTCGCAATTATTTTTTAAAGTCGAGTTCAGCAATCCAGGTGTGATTTTTCCGTGAAAATATTTTTAAAATTTTGCCGAATTCTGCAAATTTTTTTTTAAATCACGAATTTCAACAATTCTATACAAAAAAAAAAAAAAAAATCATTTCTTAGGTTTTGTTCCAGTACTAAAATTTCATCGTTCGATTGTAAAAATAATTTCGTCAATCGGTTGAAGAAAAAAAAATCGTGCTCTTCATCAATGGATCCCAGAAGAAATCTAATTTTAAATTTTGCCAAACTGTTGTTAAAAAAAAAAATGTGGATTTTGTCAATCGATCATTGAAAAAAATTGTAATGTTTTTTTAATATGTTGCTGATAAAAATCAAACTTATTTCTATCAAGTGTGGAATAAAAAATAGCAAATTTCTTCCATAAGTCACGTTAAAAGTTCTCTGACTTAGTCAATTTGTTGCTGCAATGTATCGCAAAATTTGTCGATTGGTCAGTTATAAAAATCATAAATTTCGGAATTCACTCGCAACAAGAAATTTTGTAATATTCAATTGCGGTAAAAATTCAGATTTCTTCAATCAGTTGCAGCAAAAATTTGCTGATTTTGTCTGTTGGTAGTTGAAATATATTATAAAATGTGTGGATCATTTGTTGATAAAAATCTTAATTTTCGGTAGTCACTCGTGGTAAAACAATCGTAGATGTCACCCGTCAGTCATATAAAAAAAAATAGCTGATTTTGTCAATTGGCCATTGAAATGCATAACAAAATTTGTTGGTCATTTTTGATAAAAAATCATAAATTTTGGCTTTCACACGCTGTAAAAAAAAAAAAAAAAAAAAAAAAAATCTGAGATTTCATCAATTAGTTGTGGCAAACAGAATCCTGAATTTCTTCAATCAGTCGCGGCCAAACATTGGTGATTTCATGAGTCAGTCGTTCTTTGATATCATAATTTTCGGCAGTCACTGCCAGTAAAAAAAGTCCTGGATTTCAACAATCAGTCATGGAAAAAATCTCTAATTTGTCAGTTTGTCGCTTTAAAAAATTCGACATCAGTTGGTTGCAAAAAAGGTGCAGGAAAAAAATCGCTAATTTCCTCAATGTATCTCAGAAGAACATCAATTGGTCATTAAAATAAAAAACTTAGATTTCATCTGTTGGTTTTTGACCAAAAAAAAAAAAAAAGTTTGTCAATTTGCGGCAAAAAATTGTAAATTTCTTTACTCAGTCGCGGCAAAAAATTATGAAATTTCTTGATTGGTCATTGATAAAAATCTTTTGCCAATCCATTGCAAGAAAAAAAAATCACATAATTAGTCAATCGGTCACATAATTTCACACAATTTTATTGATCGCGAACTTTTGCTCTCTAGGGATAAAACAAATGCAATTCATTTTATATAAATTTATTACAAAAAATCATTTATACTTAAAAAAAAAAAAGTAAATAAGTAACCTTTATTTCAATTATGTTTGTATTGATATACGCAAATGCTACAAAGGGTATGATTCAGAAAATAATTGTAAAAAATATTTAAAAATAGTTTAATAAAGAAAAATTGCATGCAACTACTGAAACGCTAATATATTAATCCTGAAGAGAGTAAAAAATTCTTAAAATAGTCCGGAGTGAAGTTTAAATAGTTTTATCTTGATAGTCCAATGTTTACATCTCTGATGTTACATATGTAAGTGTATTAAAACATGTATAAGTGTATTTACATATAAATAAATATTCCTATTTTTTCTTCAAAACAATTCCTATATTTCCTATAATATTTTCAAAGAAAGTCACTTATATGCCTGTATTAATATTAATAATAATAATAATAAAAAAAGTAGCGTAACTCATTGGGTCAACCTTCGTTGCCCTTTCCTAAATGAAGCCCAAATAGAATGTAAATATAGAGTTGCTATCACATACATGTTACATTTAGTCCTTTCGTACACATCAATGTAACCATAAATATATTGTTTGAATAAATCTTTCAATAAGTGCACAGTTTTAAATTTTATGACAATTATTTCTTAGTCTATATTTTCACATGGAGGTTAAAGTTCATTTTTATTACTGTTATAATTTTCTCCAAACTTATCATTTTTATGCTTTAAAAAATGTAAACCATTGTGCATAAAAAGTATGAGATGCACCTAATTGCAACCCCCCCCCCCAAAAAAAAAAAAAAATATATATATATATATATATATATATTTTACCCACTGAAGGATTAAACTGGGATTTTACTATCACTTGACTTTCTAAAAAAAATGTTTGGGGAATAGCTAAGTTTTACACAAGATAATCGTCATCTCGGCTGTCGGTCTTTTTGCATGACTTCTGACCGCAGTATTTTAAAAGTATTAAAAAAATTTATAAAAATGTAATAATTTTTAACTCCTTCGGGACGAGCGTCCTTTACGAAATTTTTAATAGTTTACCACCAGTTTTTCAAAGCAGAAATGTTTGTGTAATCGAATCGCAGAAATGCCCTGATTAAATAAGGTAGAATTTACAAAAATAATTGGTAGACATAATCAAGGATTTCGAGCAGCTTGTGCGTCACGTATACGTGACACTTGTCCCAAAGGGGTTAATGTTTTTATGTTGGAGATAACAGTAATCAAGATGTGTTTGTTGTTGAAGTTATATGGCATTTTAGATGTATTATATATGTTGTAGGCTAATTGAGAAATCAGGCATATTGCAAAGAGCCTAGACACAGTCAGGCTAACTGAAAAATGGCCACTTATTTCCCAATCAGGATGATTTTTTAGGCTTATTAATCCATAACTTGACCCGAACCAGAAAAATAAATTACAACAGATCCAATCAAGACAAAATAATTTTTGAGGACATGCAACCCAACCACAACCTAAAAATTAAATTTGAAAAAAAAAAAACCCGAAATCTGACACGAACCAAACCTGAACCCAACAAAATTATTCCAAAGAACCATAACCGGATCCGAGCAGGGCAAAATAATTTCCGTGGATACTCAACCTGACTCAAACCTAAAAATTTCGTTTGAAAAGAAAATTGGAATCAAATCTGAACCTGCCAAAAATATACCAAGAACCATAACCGGATCTGAGCAAGATAAATTAATTTCTGCCGACGTGCAACACGACCAGGATCTAAAAATGCCATTTAAAATCAACCTCAAACCCGACCTGAACCAAATCATAACCCGACAAAAATATCCCAAAGAACAATAACCCGATCCGAGCAAGAATAATTTCCATGGATACGTAACCTGATCCAAACCTAAAATTTGGTTTGAAGAAAACCCGGAATATGACAACCGAAAAAATATTCTAAAAAATCATAACCCGATCCGAGCAAGACAAAGTAATTTCCGTTGATACACAACCTGACCCGAATCTAAAAATTTCATTTTTTAAAAACTTGAAATCTGGACCGAACCAAATCTGAATCCGACAAAAATATCCCCAAAAACCGTAACCAGATCCGAGCAAGAAAAAATAATTTCTGTGGGCACTCAACACGACACCAAACATAAAAATTCTATTAGAAAAAACCCCCAAAATCTGATGCAAACCAAATCTGAACCCAACAAAATTATTCCAAAGAACCATAACCCGATCCGAGAAAGACAAAATAATTTCCGTCTACAGGTAACTGCATCCGAGCAAGACAAATAATGTCCGTGGACACACACCCCAACCCAAACTTAAAATTTCATTTGAAAACAACCCGAAATATGATGACTGACAAAAATATCCTAAAATACCATAATGCGATCCGAGCAAGACAATATAATTTTTGTGGACATGCTACACAACTAGAACCTAAAAATTCCATTTGAAGTCAACGTGAAACCAGACCCGAACCAAATTTTAACCAGACAAAAGTGTTCCAAAAACCATAACCGATCTGAGCAAGAGAAAGTAATTTCCGAGGCAACCCGATCCGAACCTGAAAGTTCTAGTTGAACTCAATTCGAAACTCGACCCGAACCCGGTATATGGAAGGTTTTCGGGTTGACTTCAAAGAGAATTTTTAGGTTTGGATCCAGTTGAATGTCGACAGAAATTATTTTGTCTAGCTCGGATCGGGTTATGGGTCTTCAGAATATTTTTGTCGGTTATCATATTTGGTTTGGGTCATATTTCAGGTTGTTTTCAATGAAAATTTTTATGTTCGGGTCGGGTTGATAGACATGCAACCCGATCTGAACCCAAAAATTTCATTTAAAAAAAAACCTGAAATCTCATCAGAACCAAATCTGAATCTGAGAAAAATACCCCCAAAACCATAACCCGATCCGAGCAAGACAAAATAATTTCCATGGATGCACAACCTGATCCAAACCTAAAATTTCGTTTGAAAAAAAACCCGAAATTTGACCCGAACCAAATATAACCGAAAAAAATATTCTAAAAAACCATAACCCGATCTGAGCAAGACAAAATAATTTCCATGGATGCACAACCTGATCCAAACCTAAAATTTGGTTTGAAAAAAACCCGAAATTCGACCCGAACCAAATATGATAAATGACAAAAATATTCTAAAAAACCATAACTCGGTCCGAGCAAGAATAATTTCCATGGATACGTAATCTGATCCAAACCTAAAATTTGGTTTGAAGAAAACCTGGAATATGACCCGAACCAAATATGATAACCGAAAAAAATATTCTAAAAAACCATAACCCGATCCGAGCATGACAAAGTAATTTCTGTTGATACGCAACCTGACCCAAATATAAAAATTCTATTTTTAAAAAACTTGAAATCTGACCCAAACCGAATCTGAATTCGACAAAAATATCCCCCAAAACCATAACGAGATCCGAGGAAGAAATAATTTCTGTGGACACGCAACACGACCACAAACATAAAAATTCTATTAGAAAAAAACCTGAAATTTCACCAGAACCAAATCTGAATTAGATAAAACTATCCTTCAAAACCAAAACCCAATCCGAGCAAGACAAAATAATTTTGGTGAACATGCAACCCGACCCGAACCTAAAAATTCCATTAGAAAAAAAAACCCGAAATCTGACGCTAACCAAATCTGAACCCAACAAAATGATTCCAAAGAACCATAACTGGTTCCGAGCAAGAAAAATAATTTCCATGGACACGCAATCTGACTCGAACCTAAAAATTTTGTTTGAAAAAAAAGGGAACCAAAATCCGAAAGTGCCAAAAATATTCCAAAGATCCATAACTGGATCCCAGCAAGATAAATTAATTTCCATGAACACGCAACACGACCAGGATTTAAAATTGCCATTTAAAGTCAACCTGAAACCCAACCCGAAAGAAATCATAACCTGACAAAAATATTCCAAAGAACCATAACCTGATCCGAGCAAAACGAAATAATTTCCATCGACAGCAACCCCATCCGAGCAAGACAAAATAATGTCTGTGCACACGCACCCCGACCCGAACCAAATCTGATCCGACAAAAATATTCTAAAGAACCATAACCGGATCGGAGCAAGACAAATCAATTTCCGTGGACACACAAACCAACCCGAACCTAAAAATTCCATTTGAAGATCCCGACAAAAATATTCCAAAGAACCGTATCTGGGTAAAACAAAATAATTCCTGTGAACATACAAGCTGACCCGGACCTAAAAATTCCATTAGAAAAATCACGAACCAAATCTGAACCTGACAAAAATATTCCAAAGAACCATAACCCGATCCGAGAAAGACAAAATAATTTCTGTCTACAGGTAACTGCAAGACAAATAATGTCCGTGAACACACACCCCAACCCAAACCTAAAATTTCATTTGAAAACAATCCAAAATATGATAACTGACAAAAATATTCTAAAGAACCATAATCCGATCCGAGCAAGACAATATAATTTTTGTGGACATGCAACACGACTAGAACCTAAAAATTCCATTTGAAGTCAATGTGAAACCCGACCCAAACAAAATTTTAACCGGACAAAAGTATTCCAAAGAACCATAACCAATCTGAGCAACACAAAGAGCAACCCGATCCGAACCTGAAAGTTCTAGTTGAACTCAATTCGAAACTCGACACAAACCCGGTATATGGGAGGTTTTCAGGTTGACTTCAAATGGAACTTTTAGGTTTGGATCCAGTTGAATGTCAACAGAAATTATTTTGTCTTGCTCAGATCAGGTTATGGGTCTTTAGAAATTTTTTGTCTGTTATCATATTTCAGGTTGTTTTCAAACAAAATTTTTATGTTCAGGTTGAGTTGATAGACACGCAACCTGATCTGAACCCAAAAATTTCATTTGAAAAACAAACCTGAAATCTCATCTGAACCAAATCTGAATCTGACAAAAATGCCTTCAAAACCATAACCCGATCCGAGCAAGACAAAATAATTTCCATGGATGCACAACCTGATCCAAACGTTAAAATTTGGTTTGAAAAAACCCGAACCAAATATGACAACCGACAAAAATATTCTAAAAAACCATAACCCGATCCGAGCAAGACAAAGTAATTTCTGTTGATACGCAACCTGACCCGAATCTAAAAATTCCATTTTTTAAAAACTTGAAATCTGACCTGAACCAAATCTGAATCCGACAAAAATATCCCCAAAAACCATAACCAGATCTGAGGAAGAAAAAATAATTTCTGTGGACACGCAACACGACACCAAACATAAAAATTCTATTAGAGAAAACCCGAAATTTCACCCGAACCAAATCTGAATTCGATAAAACTATCCTCCAAAACCCAATCGGAGCAAGAGAAAATAATTCCTGTGAACACTCAACCCGACCCGAACCTAAGAATTTCATTAGAAAACCCCCCCCCAAATCTGATGTGAACCAAATCTGAACCCAACAAAATTATTCCAAAGAACCATAACTGGATCCGAGCAAGGCAAAATAATTTCTGTAGACACACAACCTGACTCGAACCTAAAAATTTTGTTTGAAAAAAAAAATGGAACCAAAATCCGAAACTGACAAAAATATTCCAAAAAACCATAACCAGATAAGAGCAAGATAAATTAATTTCCATTGACATGCAACACGACCAGGATTTAAAAATGCCATTTAAAGTCAACCTGAAACCAGACCCGAACAAAATCATAACCCAACAAAAGTATTCCAAAGAACCATAACCCCATCCGAGTAAGACGAAATAATTTCCTTCGACAGGCAACCCCATCGGTGCAAGACAAAATAATGTTCGTGCACACGCACCATTAATAAAATAACCAAAAATAAAATTTCATTTGAAAAACCCGAACCAAATCTGAACCTGACAAAAATATTCTAAAGAACCATAACCGGATCGGAGCAAGGCAAATTAATTTCCGTGGACACACAAACCAACCCGAACCTAAAAATTCCATTTGAAAAACCCGACTAAAATATTCCAAAGAACTGGATCCGGGTAAAACAAAATAATTTCTGTGAACATGCAACCCGACCTGGACCTAAAACTTCATTAGAAAAAACATGAACCAAATCTGAACTCGACAAAAATATTCCAAAGAACCATAACCCGATCCGAGAATGACAAAATAATTTCCGTCTACAGGTAACCCCATCCGAGCAAGACAAATAATGTCCATGGACACACGCCCCAACCCGAACCTAAAATTTCATTTGAAAACAACCTGAAATATGATAACCGACAAAAATATTTCAAAGAACCATAACCTGATCCGAGCAAGACAAAATAATTTTTGTGGAAACGCAACATGACTGAAACCTAAAAATTCCGTTTGAAGTCAACTTGAAACCCGACCCGAACCAAATTTTAACTGGACAAAAGTATTCCAAAGAACCATAACCGATCTGAGCAAGACAAAGTAATTTCTGTCGACAGGCAACACGATCCGAACCTGAAAGTTCTAATTGAACTCAATTCGAAACTTGACCCGAACCCAGTTTATGGAAGGTTTTCGGGTTGATTTCAAATGGAACTTTTAGGTTTGGATCCGGTTGAATGTCGATAGAAATTATTTTGTCTTGCTCGGATCGGGTTATAGTTCTTTAGAACATTTTTGTCGTTTATCATATTTAATTTGGGTCATATTTCGGGTTGTTTTCAAACAAAATTCTTATGTTCAGGCCGGGTTGCATGTCCACGGAAATTATTTTGTTTTTCTCGGATCGGGTTATGGTTCTTTGGAATATTTTTGTCGGATTCAGATTTGATTCATGTCAGCTTTCATGTTTTTTCTAATGAAATTTTTAGGTTCGAGTCGGGTTGTGTGTTCACAGAAATTATTTTGTCTTACCCCCATCCAGTTATGGTTCTTTGAAATATTTTTGTCGGGTTATGACTTAGTTTGGGTTTTTCAAATTGAATTTTTAGGTATGGGTTGGTTTGTGTGTCCATGGAAATTAATTTGTCTTCCTCTAATCCAGTTATGGTCCAGAATATTTTTGTCAGGTTCAGATTTGATTCGTGTTTGGTCAGGGGGGTTTATATACTTGTTTTACAAATCTGCTGAAATACGGAAGATTGTGTGTCACCCTTGTATTTGCTTTATTTACTTCTAAATTAACATTAAAAAAAAAGTTTTTTAATGACTTAAAAAAACTGTGTTATAAGCTGCCTCCCAAATTTAACTTCTTTTGCTTTAGAAAAAGATGTGGCTTACAATCTGGATTTTATGGTATATTTAATGGCATATGCCATTTTTAGCACAAATTTTGTAACATTCTTTGAATTTTTATTTTACAGGAATTTTACAAGTGAATGCCAGATATCCAGCAATCAAATGTTTTTTTTTCTTTCTGCTAAACTGCCTTTTTAAAGTAGTTGAAAAGTGTTTATGAAATTGGGTTGTCTGTCTCTCTATCTATGCCCAACTCATGTAAACTCGGATTGTCAAGCAATTGATTTTTGTTAATGAGGTTTACTATTGAAAATGAAGTATGGAGCATTTATAGTTCATTTACAGATAAGGATACTCAAAAGAATTCTGTTACATTACGGTCTATGGCGAAAAGTCATTTGTGGTGTATTTTCATGATATTACACTGTTTTAAACATATTGAAATTGATATATATCACTGAGATGCACTACAAGGCCTTTGCTGTGGAATATGTCAAGGCCCTTGCATCCTCATGGACGGCAAAGCATCGCTTTCACCATTCATTTATGACACAAAAAATTATTTGTTACAGTATCATTTAAGAACATAATTGCTAGAAGTGCATTTTAAATTGTGGTTCGCAATTTTAAATCAAACAAATCTTTTGCCTATTATTACTTGGTCTGTATAAATTAAATTAAATAGATGATATAAAGTGCAGCACAAAAGATTTCGACTGAAATTGTTGAAGGGAAATTTACAACTGCAATGAATTTCCTAACTGAACTACATTATTATAGCATTCTATGTAGTATATATACACAAATCTATAGATAATATATAGGGCTGCACAAAAGAATTAAAATATTCTGCGACTATTGGTGGTAATTGCTGAATTTGGGTTTTCAGATGTGTTAGGCATTTTCCAAATTGTTTACTTAGACATCATATTCTGGAAGTGTTGGAAAATGTTTCATAATTTATTCTTGGCACACGATTTTCCATTATTGTTTTGAAGTTACTCCAGGGTGTGCGAAGATATATTATTTTTATAATGAGGATAGAGGCAAGAAAATTTTAAATTCTAAAAGTTTAATCATTAAAAATAAAACAATACTAAACTTCTCAAACTTTATATATATTTTTTTTGTTCACAGGCATGAAAGAGTTCCTCCTAAAGGAAGAATTCCACCTTTTTAAAAGCCATTTTGGACATTCTCTCATATATTGCAAAAACGCAAAAAGAAAATATTAGAACCATAAGGGGGGGGGGGGGGGGGTCAATAATCAGACATTTTGTCTACTCAAACTTTTGGAGTTTGTTTTTGAATTGCTGTACAAAAGAGCCATCAAATGAAAGGTAAACTTTTATTGTAAGCATCTGAAAAGTGAATTTTTTTATTTAGACTTTAAAAGGGAAAAAGAAGTTTCCATAAGTTTCTTTTCGTAATAGAATATTTCGTCTTAATTATACAACACTTTTGGGTAAAACATCAGCTTGGTGTGCACATAATTAGCATGAAGATTTTGTTTTTTCTTTTGAAAGAACGTGACAAGTCTCTTAACAGTCAAAATCATCCAAAATGTTTGTTTTGAAAAATTAATCATTGTATTTCACATCATTTTATCAGCTATATTTGGATTTACATCTTTAGCAAACTGCCAATTTCCTTTTTTGATTCAATAAACCTATACATTTATTGTTAGTCTAAATTTGTTTTTGTTACCTTCTAAGTTACAAAAAATTAACAATCATTTGTACAGATATATTATTTTACTGTTTTAAATAACTGTTAAAAAGTGTCTAAAATGTAACAGTTGGCGCCATTGAATACATAAAAAAAAAAAAAAAAAAAAAAAAATCCACCTTTTTTTTAATTTCCTACTTTCATGCCTGTGTTCACCAGTGTTCTATTGTGTAAAAAATTTCTTAGTTCCTTACATTACCATGTTTTGTATTTTAGTATGTAGTTTATCTTTTTGTAATTATTCAAATTTTTATATTTCATTCTTTGAATTCTAAATCTTTTTAGATGTTGTTTCTTAAATCAGGGCCAAAACTAGCCTTTTTTGCATGCAGGGCAAACATGGATCTTGGCACCCCTCCTCGTGCATAATAAAAGTTATCAACCGCAGGTACGCTATGCAAAAAAAGAAAGAAAATCCTTTAAAAAAAAAATCATTTAATAATAATTAAAATGCTAGCAAAAAATATGTAAACAACGCTCCCATAGGATTAACATTAGCTTGAGCATTAAGAGTCTACACAAGTCACGCGAAGAAACTGGATCACTAGTGTTAAACCTATGGGAGTGTTTTTTTTTTTTATTTTCTCACTTGCATATTAGGGGTCGTTCAAGTATTATGTAACCGGCAAGGAGAGGAGGAGGGGGGGGGGGGGTCCAATGTCTGCTTATTTTTGCTGAGAGGGGGATCACAAGGATTCTTACATAAGCATTAGACAACGAAGCAACTATAATTTAACAACAAAAAGCAAAAGAGCATCATTTGTATGAGTATTCTGCAGATGTTGAACGACTTGAGAAAAAAGATATGGAGTAAACAAGGACCAGAAACGAGGAATATTCCAGCCCACCACTGCATTAAAAACGTAATAATAGACAATGCAGAAACATGGATTCAAAGACTTTAGACACCAGACTAGAAATGTGAATGCCATATTCTTATGATTCTTGTTAAAAATTTTAGTTATGTGCCTAAATAAGTTAGGGCCTGTTTTATTTCTTAGATTTTTATTTTTTCAATGTGATAAATAGTATATTAAAAACTAATTTGTATTCTATGAATGGTTTAATGCATTAAAGCAGCATCCATTTGATAAGGTTTGTGGAATATGTGTTGTTGTGATATTATTTCTGATTTTAAATTATTAGATTACTTGGATTAAAAATCAATGCAAGAAAGATCAAAAGTTAACCAGAGTTTAAAAGAAGGAAATTTATGGGAATCCCTTAGGAACAAAAATTCTCCTGTTTCCTCTGCATAAAAATTAAAACATCTAAAATACAACTAAATATGTTTTCATTTCAAATACTAGATGTTGTCATCAAATTATACAATCGTTTCAAGCAAAGCCTATGTCAAACTGGCAGTGTATGACACCTTTTTCTGCAAAGATTCTAAAATCAGTTTATCAGAAATATCATTCCAGATAACTGGTTTCCGGATAAATGGTTCCATACTGTATATAATTTTGTAGAAATGACATATGCCTCAAGAAATAGCAATACTTAATGGCTTGAATTGTTATTCAATAAGGTGAGAAAGTAACATAGTGAAAAATAGAGGTGTGTGCCATTTCTACAAAATTATATATTTAAATCTTTGGGATCTTGTAACCTTGCCATCTTTACAACGACAGGACACATGTATGTATGTGAGCAGAAACATCAATATTAGTATAATAAAAAGAGAAACCAGGTTGCACTAGAAGAAAAGCAAATCTGTGTTGTTACATTACAAATAATTATTAAAGTAAAAGTGAACAGTTTGTCAGAATTATCAGCACCAACCTCTTAACAATTCCCATTCAGTTCATGCACCTGTCCAGATTTGTTGTGTACTTGGTGTTGTCTAAGCAAGATCATAACAATATTTGTAGATTGAATATAACCTATAAATAACACATTCTCTTCTCGAGTACCCACAACCTGCTTCAACATTTATTGATAAAACATTTTACACTTTTTAAATAAGTATGTTTAGGCATATAAATTGTATTATGAAATAAATTACTCGCAACAAAATGAGTAATAAATATTTAGCTATTTTTTATTAAATATTTTTCTTCCTGTGCAGCTACACCTTTTCACATGCCTAAGGATGGTTCTGCTTTACTGTAACCACTGCTAAAATAACACTGCTATATGTTGTACATATGAAAAATAAAACTATAAAGACAATACAATTTCTTTAATAAAATACATTAAGGTACAGTTAGAAAATATGAAACATTTTGTATTATTTAATGAAGAATTATTACACCAGCAGTAACAGTTTTTGATACAGATTTCAGGTATCAGAATGTGTTGAAGAACCAGTTTTTAATTTCATACTGGTTAATTATACTTTTACTGAACTGTTAAATGACGACTTTTTGTGTTGATTGTTGTTGTGACCCTTTGATATCAAGTTATCTGTTACATAGAATGCTGATGCTGATCTTTCATCACTTGAGATACTACCGTTTCTCAAGATTTGAAAATAAGGAAACAATTTTATAGCTTTTTTTTCCACTAAAGCTATAGAAATAAAATGTTCCGAAGTTCTGGTACATATGCTGATTACAAATAAATTAGACGCAGTACAGAACCAATTATCCAGAATGCTGAAAATCAAAGATTAATCAGGGTATTGAAAGAAGGTAATTTATAGGAACCCATCAGAAACAAAAATTCTTCTGCATAAAAATCAAAACACCTAATATGTAATTAAATATGTTTTCGTTTCAAATCCCAGGGCATCAAGTTATACCATGCATTTTGCAATGTTACAAGCAATACATGTCAAGCTGGCAGTATATGATACTTTTTTCTGCAAAGATTCTGAAATAAGTCTATTAGAAATATCATTCTGATTTCTGAATAAATGGTTCCATACTCATATATATAAATAAATGCCACTGCCCTTCAAGGTATTAACAAAATTTAACATGTTTAATATAAATACTTTCATTTTTATTAACAGGATACTTTGATAGGTAAACTTTACCCTAAACAAAATCCATGCATTAACCCTTAGTGAGGTGGTGGTTCATTTTTGGACCACCTAATACCTAAATGCTACACTGGCATCAGAATTTTAAATGAAAATTACCTGTTTATTAAATATGTAAAGATTCGCTTTTACTTATTTTAAACTAAATTTGCTTGTGTCATTCAGTCATTTGAGCATTTTACGAATCTAAGTACTTTGCCCCTAGATGAGTTAAGAGATATTTATTCGGTACTTTTCCAGCATAGGGGTCTTGGCATATTTTTAAAAAGCTTGGTGCAACTTGGGCTTCAGAAAGTGAGATTTTTTTCAAATGATATAAACAGCTATGAAAACAAACCTGATGAGCTTTTCTGCTAGTTTATATATGTATTTATATATAAACATTCTATTTTATATACACATGCATACATGGTTCGTTGATATATATCAATCGATATATATCTTGATATATATCCGATATTTATTTTCAAATTATCAAGATTTTTGATATTTTCATATTACTTGTTATTTATTTTCAAAATATCACTGTGCAAGATATTTTTGATATTTGCAGTCAAAACAGGTGCAAATGAAATTTCCAACTGTTATTGACTGCGTTGTTCTGTATGTAAAGAATTTTTGTCTCTGATAGTGACTTTTTTAACTGAAGAAGAAAACAAATATCTTTTCCAAACTCTGTTTGATTTTTTTACTTTTAACTGTAGGTTATGAGGGACATAATTCAAAACAGACACCGAAAGATAAACTGTCTAATTTAGATACTCAGTTATATATACAGCTTTATTAAAAATGAATTTGTTCTGGTATTGATGTAGTTCAGCTTAAACTGTTACAGCATAATAGGGAATAAAAAATAAAATAAGCTTACATTTATGTTTAAAATTTTCAATTAAAACAATATTTTGTATTTAAAATTTTGTTTTATAAATTTCTTGATAGTTGATATTGAATCCTATAGCATTTGCTTTCTTTTTTTATGTAAGTGTATAAAGCAAATTGTTTCTGTTTTCAATCAGTTTTTCTTCAATATTGGTCTGAGTAAAAAAAAAAAAAAAAAAAAAAAAAATGTGTTTTTAGTATATTGTTTAAGTTTTCATGTTAAGTGCAATATGTTTTAGTTTCTAATTTATATTTTGCTTGAAAATATTTATTATCAGCAGTAAATTGACTATTTTGAAAATATTGGACATATATCAAAATATCATATTTACGAACTCTGCATGTATAGGTCAAAATTGGAAAATTTCATTAGCGGCCATTGGCTGGTAGGACTAATTTTTTAAGTGGCCACTTTCATTAAACTAGCAGCCATTTTTTTTATTTTAAAATGCTAAACAGTAAAATTTCTATAAGTATTAATCTAACACTGAGTAGCTGAAATAAATATGTTAATATAACTATATTGGAACCAAAAAAAGTAGAATCTTTGATGAAATGCAAGAAATTTTTATTATCTCCTTGTAAAAAAGTGGCCGATGGCTAGTGCTAATTTTGACCTTTACCTGCATGCATATGTATATATTATTAGCAGTGTCGAATGCAGACACATTTCCATTGGAAGAATTTTCGTTGCTCCGTGGGAGACATTATAGAGTTCTGGGGGGGAAATTGCACTTTTTGACCATTCAAGACACAAAATCTCAAACGTTCTGGGGAGGGACACTTCATTGCTCTAGGGAAGGAATGTCCCCTTCCCCCCTTGGGCCACTCCTTGAATTCAACACTGATTATTAGTGTGTTTTATATGCAATTTACCTCTGTTTATTCGTATATAAAAATAGATAAGTGGCTTGTATGTATTAAATAAATTGGATAAATATGGAAAAAATGCTTGTGTATACGAAACAGTGAACAGGTTGCCATAAAGTATGAATGAAAAATTTCCCTCTCTTGCAATCCCATTTCCTTTTTCTCACCAGATCTCCCATACTGGAAAAGAAAGAAAAATATTAAAGCTTTGTACATGGAGAACTTGGAAGCAAAAATTTTTATTTTCACTTTTTAGTACATGTAATTGAAAAATTTGAATGTATCTCTCTATTCTAAAAAAAAGTAACTACCGCTGTCACCGCCGCCGCCGCCGCCGGTTTTGAATTTTTTGTGACCGGAGGTGTTTCTTCGTTAATATTAAAAAAACTGTTGCATACAAAAATATGAAAATCGGTAGTATTATAGAGAAATGTTTGATAAACACGCTGATGCAGACAATTTTTAAATCGAAGAATTATTTTAAGAGATATTTAATGCCAAAGTTGGACAAAATCGTTCCATTAAAGAAGTTTTATAGGAGCAAAAACTGTACATAGGAATTTAATCATTTTTAGATCATTTTATGCGTCAGAATTTCCCGGTGTGCAGATTGCAGTTAGTTTTTTAATTTGAATAATTTTTCGAGGTTTTATTTCTATTTTAAATTCAAATTTTCAGCATTTCGAGAGATATTTTTTACAAATTTAGAAAATTGTATTAATTTAAACTGTTGCCAACAGTATAAACATTTCAAACAGTAATGTTTGCTTCAAATTAAAAATTTATTTTACACGTGACTATTATAAACAAAAAATATAAAAAGCAGGAACTCATTGAAAATTACGTCATAAAAACTATAGTTACACGTGAATTTTAAATGAGAAAGAACATTGTAAAATAATAAATTCAGCAACATGCGTTAGAAGTCCTAAATAGGAGAATTTACGTCATAATACACTTATTACGTAAAATGAACAAAAAATAATATTGCAAAACAGTTTTAATTTAAAAATTGCGCGAGACATTTACTTGACATTTTAAGATGATCATAATATTTCATTTCTAACAAAAGTATTTTGACGTGAATATTAAAAAGAGAAAGAAAAGTTTGGTGAAAATTACGTCAGATTATAATTGTCAGATTCAAATTATAATTCAATCTTCCGAAATCTTTTTAAAGGCGATCAAATTAGCGTGCTGTTAGAGTCTGCGGTGTCTGTACGGGGGTTGACGAGCGTAGCTCGTAGGGGGCAGAGCCCCCTAGTTGTTTAAAAAAAAAAAATTAAATGTTTAAAATTTTTATATATGCCTGCATGACTCGATGTAGAACTATCCCAGCTTCAGAATTTAATAAATGAAAAATACTTTTAAAATATCATTAAAGACAAAACAGAGCATACAGTGTGTGTATAGAGTTTTTATCTGTTAACATTATCATCCCAAATATACAGGAACTTTTGAATCAAAATGTTTTGTATCTATAATTCTTGAAACAAACCTTATATACCTGTAAAATCTTATGTTTTAGACATGACAATAAACATGGTTAAAACCTGTAAAAACTCATTATTGCTCAAAAACCTGATTTGTTTACACTAAAAATCACCACAAAAATCTACTACTGTCACTACAAAATCATAAGAGGAAAAATTAAAGAATAAGAGATTTTAAATTTTGTGTACTAGGTTAACAAAGGGATAGGAGAAAGTGGAAACTTCAAGAAGGATTAACAATATATATATAACATAAACCACGTGTTACCAATAAATTACTTTTATAGTTATTTATTAAATAGAAAATGATGAAAGTTATTTCAAAAGTTTTAATGAAAATCTCAAGTAAATATAACACAGTTCATGGTAATTTGAATACCCTAAATAATACAAATCTTTATATACATTACAGATATTGAATTAAAAAAAAGAAAACCCTTAAAATTAGGTAGAGAACGTGTGAATACAATCCATTATTTACCTTTGAAGCTGAATAACTGTCATTAAAAAATTAAAAGTGAGATAAAACAGTAATCTAGAATTATTATTATTAAATAAATAGAACTTCAATAATTCTTTAAAAATAAAATCCTGACAAATAAAACTAACAAGGGACAACTTCAACAGAATAAAATTATAAACGTAAACATAAACATTGTTTTTAAACAGCGCCATCTGGTGCTGCTTTAAAACAAGCATGATACGAGCGCCATCTATTAATGAAATAGTGAAACAGTTAGGATGGTTTAAAATATGGATGTTATATTACTTGAATAATTTTACAATTTTTGACGTAAAAGAAATTTAAATTCATAAATATAAAAATTAGATTAACTTACGAAAATTTATTATAAATAAGATAGTAAAAAACGATGCATATGTTATAATTTTATTTAATCTAATATATACTTTAATATGTTCAATATATAGGACTTAATTAAAATAATTTATACTTAGCTTAGATTTTAATAATTTCTCTTTAAAAAAATATTTCCTTATCTTGATATTATCATTTAAAAATTAAACAATCTATAAAATAAAATGTTTTCTGTTTATATTTATATTTAATGGGTAAAAATCTAAAATTTCAGTTACCTCAAGAAAAATAATCATATATATTCTATTAAATGCTTTTATTATAAAGTTTAATGATTCATGGTTCTTAACCACATAAAAATCTTATAAATAATGGAAAATAAATTCCTACCCCAAAAAAGGCTTACCTTACTTTGTTGCAATAGTCAATATCTAAGAAATCATCCAGAGTTTAAATTAAAAGAAGAAGAAGAAAAAAAAAAAAAATTCAGAAATAAGCATGTGTACTTGGATAATGATGACAAATAGTACTTTACGTTGGCAAAACTATTTTTCCTGAATATCATGTATACTGGTTGACGGGATAACTAACAAGTACAAATATTTTTTTACTTGCTGGCACATAATTTTGAAAAAATTACTTAACATTTACAAATTCATTTTTTAACGGAAAGATATAAAGTTGGAAAGCCTGACCATGGAAGCGAATTGGAACAGGGCCCGACTTAGGCTATGGAGGGCCCCGGGACAAGCATCATTCTGGGGGGGCCCCTTCTTTCTATCTATAGAATTTTTTGTGAATAATGTGGAAGTGGCGAATACTAAACTTCATACATATTGTATGAATGCATAAATTTTGTATCTGTTACTGCTTACATCTGTATACAGGGTATAATAAAAGAGGGTCACAACTAAAAAAATACATACTAGTAAGATAATTGTAGAAAAAATGATAGATTGGTTGACAGGAGTATTTCTTTGCAAACTTTTACTTTGCTTATCTACGTACGTTATAAGATGGCTAAAAGAAAATGCCCCAAATTGGTCATAATGAATAGTTTTAACTTGTCATGTTTCGAGGAAAATGTTAATAAAGAATTTCTTTTGAAAACAATAGAATACTAAGTTGTTGTAATAAAATTTTAACCATTAGCTTTTTAACAATATAGTTTGTTTTTTTGCATAGGTGGAGTGGGTACTGGAAGCAGGGAGGGGAAAGGGGACCGCATTCCCTTCCTAAATGTTAGAAAATATATGAACTTTAATAACTTTTAGCTAATTTTAATCTTTTGGCACCTTTTACTGAAAATTCCGATTGCTTTCATGGGGGGGGGGGGGGGGCTAAAAAGGGAGGGCCCGGGGCAGCTGCCCCGCATAAGTCGGGGCCTGATTTGGAATTGTGTTTTCCATTTTTTGATCAATCAATTACCTATTGAGTTATAAGCTATTTTGATCACATGACAAACACGTTTTTCGCCCGCTCTTGAGTGCTCTTTCTTCCTTCACATGGAAATTCAGTTCAAAATGCCCACCTTGACACTATTTTCTGAAAGATCTATTGCGTTTGCAAAAAAAAAAAAAAAAGGAAAAAACAACTCAATTACATAGTTTTTGAACAACAACACCAGCTAGTTTCTTGCATTTTCGAACAAAAATAAATTAAAACTTATGTCAGAAAGTTGCCCTTTTGGATTTGAGCTCTTAAGCTTTGAAAAATTTTCATGCTTTTTTTTTGTTTTGTTTTACACATGACTTTTTTATTCATAACATGAGTATTTATCATTTTTTTAAAGTGTTTGTTTACTCTTAAATCCTCTCTGTTCTGCTATGCTAATATAATCATGGTGCACTTGCTAAGACAGATTTATTATGGATCAAAGAAATGTGTTTCAGACAGGTTCATGTTTTTAAGCAAATATATTTAATTTGCAAGAACCATGCAGTTTTTTCGTTTAAGAGATAATTTCATTCTAAACAGTTTCTGTTTACACAAAATTTACTGTATTTTAGGAAACAACTGATTATACAGAAGTAATACATTTACAGCAAAATGAAAAATTCCATTAAATTATAAATTACTTAATCATTAATATCTGCAAATTTCATGCACAAATAAAAATTTCTATGTTAATGAGCCATGAGGATTTACACTGAACAGCATTATTAGTATTAATTTTTTCAAGTACAATCTTAAATATAATTTAAAATATAGCAGAATTAAAAATCACAACTAATTCAATTTTAAATTGTGTAAATTTAAGTCATATAGCTAGGTTGTTTAAGTTCAAAGTGAGTGCAAATAAACATGTTTATATACATAAATGTGTTTCTTTTGCTATATGTTTGCATTACGCATTTAAAAAAGCATTGTAACTTTAATAAAATGCATAAAATATAGATTTCGTATTTCAAATTTCAAGTGCATTTTTTTATATATATACTAACTCCTTGCAACAAAGATTTATCAAAAGGTTATTTCAAGGGGTATATCACTCATAGCATGGAACCATAGGCATTATGGGCTCCCATTTAACACTAAATGTAATAAAGGATAAAAATTCAGGTACATTACCTGAACACAATAACCCCTGATAAAAGTATGACTATATAGTAAAAATGAAGAATATTCTTTCCATGTGGAAATAACATGCCATCCTGACTTAACAGAAAATCAATTTGATATGTCTGTTTAAAAGGAAAAAATAAAATAAAACTTTTATATTGAAAAATGTCTTAATAAAAAAAAAATGTAAGTACATTTAACACTGTTCATAATTAATTTTTATTTTAACTAAAATCTCTACAGATTAGTAACTTAGATTTGTAAAAGTCTTATTTTATTAAATTTATTATTATTTAAAGTCTTCAAGGTGTTTCAAATATTACATTAAGCTCTTAAAATCATACCAATAATATAAGATTTTTTATTTTACTTTATTTCCCATACATAAAAATTACATAGCATTCGGCTAAATAACTGTTTGGTACTTTCCTAATAATTATCAAACAGCTAGTACTTAAAAAAAAAAACATTTTTGTTGCTTTTTTCATTCAGAAAAATTAAGCATACATCCGATATACACGTACACAACGAATGTAATACCTAAGAAAACATTTTTTTAATAAGTTAAAAGCGAGCATTATTTACTTTTGTACTTTGAAAATACAAAGTAAATACAAGAATAATCAGAGTAGCACATTTTTAAAGATTGTAAACTGAAATTGTATTATATGCCGTTTGATGAAGTGTTAATAAAAATAAATGAAAAATTGATTTATTTTACAACATTATTGTCCATAAAGATTAGCAGTTTATTTAACATACACGTTTGATCAAATGGTAGATACGATAAAATAAAATAAAACACCTTATATTTTAAAAAATTATCAATAATAAATTAGTATTTGCTACTGCTATTAAAGTAACACCCTTTCCCTAAACGACAAATAAAAAATAATTAAATTTATAGTAACTGTACTCCATAATAAATTTTCTAAATATTTGTGCTTTTTTGTATATGCGGATGTGCGTGCATGTGCAATGAACAACAATCGCCAGAAGCACGCGCCGAAGCAAGTTCTGTTCCACATTTTGAATTTCATCTCGAAATGCTTCTCTCGCCAAATTTTTTCGCCAAAGGGGTCCAAATGAGGGAAGTTTCGAAATTCGCGGCGGAACTCATATATACAGCTAACTCGACATCAAAGAAAATGCGAAAAGCCGCCTGTTAATAACTCAGCAAATATAGGTCCTATTGTTCTGATTTTTTTTTAACAGTCTTATATCTGCAGTCTAATCCTATTCTGAATTTTTTACAATTCTACGTGCAGTATATTTTCAGATCTGTAAACCCATTTTGAAAGCAATTTCGATGGTGTAAGTTTGTCTTTTTTTTTTCTCCGAAACGGTCTAGATTTTTTTAAAAACATTAATTTATAAAATGAATCTGTTTTTAATGAAGTGGAAAGACTAACCTAGTATCTAGGAAAACTCTTAATTTTTATATAATCCGCATGAAAAATTGGACTTCTTAGGATCGCGGATTACATGTTATTCTATGGGCTAGCAGACAGAACGTTGCACATCGGTTTTGCGCGGTTTAGGTCACAGTTAAAAATCTGAATATTGGCAATAAATCTTTTTTTAAACTACAAAAACAGTTTATTATGTGCTTTAAAATACTTAGACTGATTTTTTAAAATGGAGCAGTATTTTGTAATTATATGTATTTTATTTCATTGTTATTCATAGTAAGTAAACATTTTTTAAGGAGAAAATATTTCTCATTTTTAAAAAAATTCTCGTATCGAAATTCGATATTTATCGAAAATTCTCGTATCGAAATGAAAATTCATCGCGTTCGCCATTAGACTTCGCCATGTATCACTCCGCGATACGCGAAGTTGACTCTCGACTGAAGAAATAAGAAATATCAAAGATCTTGAAATGGTATTCCAAGGGGAGAAAGTGAGTACAATTTCTAATTATCCAGACAGCATTCTTTGCAACCGATCCTTTCTAATTAGTATAATGTTCTGAATTGTTTTTATTTTCAACAATACTTATAACTGTTTTCCTTACAAAATAACGTTCATGTGTGGCATAGGTATTTCTTGTGATATGTGAGTATAGATTACTAATTTAATTTTGTGTTTTGAGTTTTCTTTTAAAGAAATTAAACAAAATCTTTCATTTTTAAAGAACGCACAGTTTAAATAAAAGGTATGACGAAATCAAAATTAAGATTTCCAATCCCGTTTATAAAATGATTCATTTGCGAATCGTTTCTAATAACATTATAAACGAAAATTGACTTAAAATGACATCTTTTTCGAAATATGGGTATCTTTCGTTTATTTTTTTCTTATATAACTCTTTTCAGCTTCAAAAATTAAAGCATCGTAGTATTTTATTTTTATAAAATTAAACCTAAAGGGAAAAAAAAATTCTTATTGCCGTTTATCTCTGTAATAAAAGAAAAACAGAAGAAAAAAAAAAAACCTGAAGCATTTCTTTTAGGCTAATTGATTACAGGCATGGGTGCAAGACCTTCAGTCTCAGAACTGATTTCAGTCTTGGACATATTTTTTACTTATAGTAAATTCTACTTTATGCAGGGATGTAGTGGAGGGTATACGAGGGTATACGCCGTATACGTTCTGGATTTTTTTAAGGAACACCGTATACCCTCTGTTTCTCAAGAAAGCAATAGTTTATACACTCTAGGGTATACGCTCTGTCTTGAGCGTATACCCTCTGCTTAGAGCGTTTACCCTCTTTTTTTTTTACGACTACATCACTGACTTTATGTACTTAAATTATCACGATTAGCTCAAAATGAACCATTTTATCCTGACTGGTTGTTTTGAGCTCCTAAAAGTAAAATTTTTCATCATGATATTTTTCCTTATTTAGTAATTAAAGTTTATAGATAAATAAGATAAAACAGCTTTTTTGCAAAAGTTAGATACTTGTTTTTATTTAATTTTAAAGTTAATATGCTTAAAGTTAATATGCTTTAAATAATTTACTTTTAAAAAATATAAAAGTAGCCAGCTCCCTTATATGGTGTTTGTGGTAATGAAGTATTATTGTAAATAAGAACAATTCAGAACATGTTACTATTTAGAAAAGATTGGTTTCACAAAATTTCATTAGCAGCTGCATTGTAGCTGTCATGATAATTAGACTTTGTATAAACTAATAAAGTGATTACCCAGTAACCATTTCAATTAATATATTAATCTGACTCGCATCTTAAATTAAATATTAAGTTTTTATTCTGCTTTCATTAAACCATTCACTATTCTTTAACATTTCGCATATTCCGACTACAAAAACTCTTTTTATCAATTCCACCTGTACACTGGAGGGTTGCCGTGCCACTTACAGAGTAGCGCGTTTATCGCCTCGTTGTGCAATAGCATTTGAAAGATCACCACACTAACATAAAGTAGCAATAAAAGAAAATCAAAATTAATCAGTTGATTGTAAAAAACCCGCTCCATTCTCGGTCGGGGTAGGAACATCACAAGAAGAAAAAATCCTCGCGAAATTTGACAGCATGTCAGGGAGGGGGGGGGGGATCCAAAACTTCAACAAAATAGTTGTAACTTTTCTTATAAATATGTTACATATAACATGTGGTAGTAATAATCGGTATATCTGATGAAAATACAAATAATTTTTTTAAATGAAATATTTAATGATTTTTTTTATCCCTGTTACTGTATTGGATTAATAGTAGTTTAAGAGCCATAATTTTATATTCTAAAATCATTAAAATCACTCTGCAAGCAGTTCTTGTTCAATCACAAAAGCCTGCCACTAAAAAATTTTAATGCAGAAGATGTAATGTATTTCTCAGATATAAACAATGAATTTTGCAGTTAAAAAGCACATGTATTTTACAAATATTGCTATTTCTTGGAACACTAAATATGATAAATTATCGCCTTTAACACATTATTTTGGAGTAATGAAAACATTGTTATTATATTAAAATTTTTTGTAAATAGGTGTTATAATCAGTAGCAGCTCATGACAGGTTTTTCTTGCAGCACTAAAATGCATGCTTTCCAAAGTTGTTCTTTTTTTTTTTAAAACATTGCCATCTTTATTTTTTTCCACTGTCTTTATTTACCTCAGAAGTGGTTAAGATTTTTTTATATTGTAAATCCTAAAGGTTATAATAGCAAAAAAGCATCTTTAAGCCCTTGGGGATGAGCGACCGGTATACTTGGTCACTTAAGGTGTTCAGAATCCTTCATTATTCTCACCACTTATTTTTAATTGTAAAGTTTACCTTCTTTAATCGGAGCATTTCTGTGATTCAATTAAAGAAAATTTTCTTTTTTAAAAAACCTGTAGTAATAGGTTAAAAATTAACCAAAGGGCTCTTGTCGCGAAGGGGTTAAACATCTTGAATTACAGTGAACTTTAATAACCCTTGGCTTTAATTGCCAGTACTCTTCCAATTGAGCTATCTGTACGACATTCCAGCCAACACAATATTCGCTCAGAACAACTATTATCATGACATCAATTGATTGTGTGAAAAATAATTAAAAGTGTATATGGTTATATATTTTATTATTAAGCAACAGACTGCAGATCCGTTTTTCTAAAAAGATTTAAAGATTGAAATCTCTAGGCTGGAGCGGGAAAGTGGTAATTTTGAGGAATAGGAGGATAATTTATACAGAAGAATTTTCTGTATAAAAATAAAGATTTAAATTTTTTTAATGCTGGGGAGTAGGGGGAGGGAGAGGAGGTGAAATGTACAGTCGTGGAAAAAAAAAGTAAACACCCTCTACTAATTCCTTAACAAATTATTATCGTAGACGAAAGTTATTGGTACCGAACGATTGGAAATAAAGTCTATTTTTAAATGATGTATATAAAATTTGCTTAGGGGAACATCTACATATTAAAACAAATCCAACTTCATTTTTTTCAATGGCAATACCCAATTTTAACGAGATATTTCAAATCTTCGGTTCAAACTATGCCTAGGCACCAAATCTCAAGTCATTTGAATGATAAGTTTTTTTTTTATTATAAACATTCAAAATTTAGTGCTTCTAATGTTAAATTACATTTTCTTATTTTTATTTATGTCTCCTGAAATTATGCTCCTAATGTGCTAATTTTTTGTGTAGCAGTAATACTAATATACCCAAACATAAATACGTTGAATTTGCAATTTTTATAATTTTATGATATGAATTAGGAAATTAATATTCGAAAAAATTATCAATTGTAACCTACAATTTTTTTTAATGGATTTAGATTTATTAAGTCCTGCTTTATGGAAATGCAAAATTTCACATTTTTCTTCCAAATAGTTTTCAAATTATGCTTAAAAAACGGCAAAATGATGGTTTAAGGGGCCGTCTATGATAGAATATTCAAAATATGTCTAGATATTTTGAAATGTCTTACGCTGTCCTGTAATCTAGCAGACTTCATTGACTGCTTGAGTGACGCTTAAGGTGCCTTGATCAAGAAGGGGCTCTCTCGGTTAACAATCGAGTACCGAACTTCAATTTGGATACAGCCCTTAAAATAAGCTTGTTTTAAAATAATTAATTTCTCGGAAACTTATAGTACGAATTGCATAAAAATTTGTTTTTAGGCTAATTAAATGGTGTATAATTCATTTATGCTGTAAGAATTGTGTACTGCTATTGAAAAAAAACCAAAGTTATGGTTCGTTTTAATATGTAGATGACCCCTTAAGCAAATTTTATATACATTTAAAAGTAGACTTTATTTCCAATCGTTCGGTACCAGTAACTTTCTTCTACGGTAATTTGTTGAGGAGTTAGTAGGGAGTGTTTACTTTTTTTTTCCATGACTGTACATTAGGGAAGTTAGTGCTTATTTATTTATGTTAGTGAGCAACAAATGTTGCACATTTTTTTTTCAAACTAATTTTTGAAAGATTTTACTATTTAGGTAAGCTGGAGAGGTGGGTGCAAAAGCAGAAGTGGAATCTTCGGAGCTCAGGGGATTATTTTATATGATTTATTATTATTATTGTTAATAAAGAATTTTAAACGGGGAAGGTTAAAGATTATTTTATATAAAATTAAAGAATGTTTAATTTTTTTGCACTAGGAATGAGAAAAGGGAGAAGCAGAAATTTGTAGTTTTGGATTTAATTTAATGTATGTAATTACTTTTATAAGTGAGCGATGATTGTTATATATATTATATATATATAAAGGTTTAAAGAGTAATATTTCTTGCTATTTTTCTTAACAAAGTAAATTTTTTATATAGTAAAATTTAACATAACTTTTTATATCTCTGAAACAAACCAACAGAAATACCCTCTAAACATGCATGTTGTACATTACTTCCATATCTTACCAAAGAGTTCTTATTGTACGGTGCTCTTTAAAATTGAAGTATGGTCATCCTTTTTTGCGGGGAGGGAGGGGGGGGGAGATTGAAGGTGAATGGAAATCCTGACTATGAATTCTTTGTATTGGTCTTTAATTTTTTTGTGTGTTTATTGTTTTATTTATTTTTTCAATAACCTCAAAAAAGTAATGATATCAATACAAAAACCCTTAACGGGTTAAAAGTTTGTGACGCAGCACTTTATCTTATGCTCTAAGAATTTTAAATATGGAACTTAAAAATAATGATATCAAAATTTGAGTGACGCTATGCTATTAATTATAATCTCTCTATATATTATTTATTTCATCTTTTTATTTTTTTATAATCGCATGTGCAAAAATTATGTTCAATTTAAAAAAAAATGTATAAAAGTTTATTCATTGATGCTTTAACATTTACACCTTTCATAAATTCCAAGTATGAATTTTAAAAGATATGATATCAAAATTTTAGTGACGCTTTGATGTAGCTTTAAACGATTTGTTTTAAAATTAAATTTAAATTATTTTTGTTTTGGCTAAGATATATTCACACATCTAAATAATAGTTTTAATTTTCCAATATACTTTAAATATGTCACTTTCACTGAATTTATATAATGCATTTAAATGTATTTATTTGAATAAATTGATTTATCCTTTCTCCAATGCTATTAAAAATTTAAAATAAGATTTACGTAAATAATTTTTTTGCGTCATTGTATCCAAACTAAGTGAAATGTATTCAAATGGATACTATGAGGCAAAAAAATTATTTACGTAAATCTTATTTAAAATTTTTAATAGCATTGGAGAAAGGATAAATCAATTTATTCAAATAAATACATTTAAATGCATTATATAAATTCAGTGAAAGTGACATATTTAAAGTATATTGGAAAATTAAAACTATTATTTAGATGTGTGAATATATCTTAGCCAAAACAAAAATAATTTAAATTTAATTTTAAAACAAATCGTTTAAAGCTACATCAAAGCGTCACTAAAATTTTGATATCATATCTTTTAAAATTCATACTTGGAATTTATGAAAGGTGTAAATGTTAAAGCATCAATGAATAAACTTTTATACATTTTTTTTTAAATTGAACATAATTTTTGCACATGCGATTATAAAAAAATAAAAAGATGAAATAAATAATATATAGAGAGATTATAATTAATAGCATAGCGTCACTCAAATTTTGATATCATTATTTTTAAGTTCCATATTTAAAATTCTTAGAGCATAAGATAAAGTGCTGCGTCACAAACTTTTAACCCGTTAAGGGTTTTTGTATTGATACATATACATATATAATCACTTAGAAACGAAACTTTAAATATTTAAAAGGCGTTCAGATGTAAAACTTTCATCTCGAAATACCTCATTTTCTCACATTTAAATAGATATTTTATTATTATAATAAAAATACACGTGCCTCTGTATAATAAAAATAAAAAATATATCTTCATCAAAAATATCTTATTCATTATGAAAAATATAAAACAACCAATAAACAACAAAAAAAAAAATTATGATTACAATGTGGGACTGGAAGGATTCGAACCCAAAAACCCTAGTCTCGAGTTCACTGCCTTATCCATTCAGCCATCTAGCACACGATCCTTTTGCAACAAAATATCTTTATAATTAGTACCATAATTAATCACATCCATGATCTGTTCCTGAACACACTATGTGTTATTCCATCCATGATATTTACCCACTCCATGTTCCTGTCTCCTGAGCTCGCGCGCGTGCAGCCTGAACACACTCAAGGACTTTTTTTTCCTATCATCGTTGATTCAATCAAATTGAACGAATCATAAATCATTGAATGACTCAAATTGAATGAATATTATTTACATATTTTTCTTTGTTGCTATACTATTATTACTTTTGTTGTATAATACATAGTTAATTAAACTAAATAAAACATTTTTTTCTTTTTTGATGAAATATTAAATTAATTTTCGTGTATGTGGTTTGTTAAGTTGATATCGCAAGTGTAAGTTTTTCGTTTTATAATTCATTGTGAATTTTGCAATAGAATAAATAAATAAAGAGGTGCGACTACTTGCAACTATGTGAAAAAAAGATTACGTATATCTTCCCCATCATAGAATCCTGTAAGTATTTTTTGTGCTTTTAGAATTTACAAATATTATAATTAAGTAGGGGAGAGTGGTAATGAATGGGCCAATTTTTGGTTTTTAATTTTTGTAATTTTTCTAATAATTTTTTTTTTTTTTTTTTTTTTTTTGGCTCAGAATTGGCTCTTCAGTTAGTTTACTTATTTGATTATATAAAAAAGTCATAAAAATTGGATTAGAAAATAGCTATAATGAATGATAATAGAAAATAAAAATATAAAAATTTGGCCCATTCATCCCCACCCATGGGGCTGAATGGGCCATTGGAGGTAATGAATGGGCCACTAAATGAATTCAATGAAAAAATGTGGAATTAATTTTTTATTCACCAAATATGACAATATGAATGGCACTTGACATGATATGATCAAAAGCTTACTGAAATAGTAAGTAATACACAATGCTTATCAAAATTTATAAACATCAAAAGTGATATTATTAAATCACATAATTGTAGCAGAAAAATGACAAAATAATGAGATTATAAGAAACAACATAAAATATGCATAAAAATAATAGATAATACACATTTCATGATTTAACAAAATTTTATATTTTTCAAAATTAATATTAAATGACATGGTTGTAACACGGTTGAACTGCCTATTAATTGACTATTTAGTGTAAATTTCTGGTATTATTTATTCTACCCATCAGATTCAGAATATAAACAATTATTCTAGTTTTATATCAAATGGGGACATACTGGTAGGTGTGGTCAACAACTGGACAGTTCACCTTAATCATTTATACAATTTAACTTATGTTTCTAATAAATAACTAATATTTCTTAGGGTGAAAATGTGCAAATTATTTTTTAGACATCACTATAAACCTATTCTAACTTGGCAGTAATTTAATCTAAATCCATGACAGCCAGTTATGTTTCATATTAAAGAGAAAATCAGAAAAAAAAGAGGAACAGATGTCTTATTATCCCAGGCTCCGCCATCTTGGATTTTTTCTTGGCATGAAAACCCCGTTTTTGCCAAGTAGTGATATATGCGCATGATTAAGCTTAATGAAAAAAAATGTAAATAATTAAGAAAACAAGCACAAGTTAGGCTTAATGAAAATAATGTAAATTTGTCCCATTTATATTTTTTTTCATTAAGCCTAACATGCGCATGTTTTCTTCATTATTTTCATTTTTTTTTTCGTTAAGCCTAACATGCGCATAAATCGCTAGAAAACACATTGAAAATTTAACAACAAATGACTCAAAATTATTAATTTAAAATAAAACAGGCATAGCAAACGTTTAAAAAAAGAAGCAAATTTTAGCAGCATCCTAAATAAATCTAAACAAATGTGCTTTTTGAGATGAATCAGTTTCCCCCACGTTTAAAAAAGGGGCAGGGTGGTGCTTGTGGGAAAAGGGCACTTTTGGATTCCAAAGGGCATGTTTTGGATTCTTAAGGGCATTTCTTGAAATTTTTAAAGGCATTCTTTTGATTTTTAAAACTACTTTTTAATATTTAATAGACAGACAGAACACTATTTTAAAGACAGCAATGAGTCAATTTTTACTATGCAAGTAATTTTTTTAATAAACAAAGGAGTAAAGGCACTTTTTTCAGGTGGGGGCAACAAGGGAGCTAATTTTTTAAATGAGGGGCAAGAGGGGTGCTATTTTGTAAACCTAAGGGCAGGTAGGGTGCAGCACCCTCCTGAAACTGTCTGGGGGAAACTCTGATGAATACTTGTTATTGTCAGGTTTTAAAACATTTTCAACAATAAAAAAGAGAAAAAACTGCCCTCTCTTATTATGACAAACGTGCAACCATCAGACAGTTGATTCCTTTTATGTATTTACATATCACTGCCACATTTACGGCAACACATGCTTGATTAAAGCAAAACAAATTCCTTCAAAAAATTAACAAACAAATCTCTATAAAACTAACAAACAAATTTCTATCATGAATAAGCTCTAATACAAAATACATACTACCATCACCATCATTTCCCAAAATATCAATGGGATGTCAATCTCTTGACACACGAAAATGGCTTCTCTTTTCCTTCAAAATGCCCTGATACTTAAAAATTACATCTACAACAGCGGATAAACTTGCTTCAGAAGCCATAATAAATCAATAAATACAATACAAAATAAAAAAAAAAGATAGAAAGATAAAACCTGGTACAACCGTCAAGCAAAGTAGCAATCAACACCAACGACGTCCAGGTAAAGGTCAAAATTAGCACTGGCCACCGGCCACAGGGCCAGTAAATGAGAAAAAGTGGCCAGTCAAAAATTGTCTATCAGCGGCCACCTTCCGGCCACTTTTTTACAAGGAGAGAATAAAATTTTCTTGCATTTCATCAAGGATTCTGCTTTTTTTTTTGTTCCAATGTATTTACATTAACATATTTATTTGGGCTATTCAGTTTTAGATGAATACTTATAGAAATTTTACTGTTTAGTATTTTTAAATAAAAAAGTGGCCACTAGTTTTAAAAAAAGTGGCCGCTTAAAAAACTAGTTCTACCGGCCAGTGGCCGCTAATGAAATTTCCCAGTTTTGACCTATACGTCCAGGAGTGAAATGAATGTTCCTGCCAAAATGCAAGCTCTCGCGTCATAAAAAAGAGGGTTGCCAGAACACATCACTCGACACCAATCGTCGGGGTTGCCAGAGCGATAAAAACCACCAAAAGTCCAAGATGGCGGACCCCGAGGTAATAAGACATCTAAGCAGAGTTTTTTTTAAAGTTAGTATTAATAAATATAATTAGAAATGAGGTTGTTTGGGTTATTAGAAATTGGGTTTTTGTTAGACAATTTTATCTTTCCCAAAAATAAGTTCTCAGAAAACGTGAATCTAAGGAAAAAAAGAAAGACAGCGTGGACCTCAAGTTTAACACAAATTACAACTGCCTAAACAAATTGGAAAAGAATAAACAAAAATTATGTTACAAACCTATTATAGTTAAATAGGGTAGAGTGGTAATGAATGGGCCATTATCAAAATATGAAAAAGTATTTGCATAAAATTATTTTAGATGCCACCAATAGATGAAGCTATTTGTTCTACCAAACTCATCAAATTTTCCATTGTTTGGGAGAAGCCATTATCCCACTACAGTAGGATGGTCAAGAGTCTGATTGAAAAGTAAATTTTTTCCCTATTCAGTAAAATAAATAAGCAAAAAAAAATATATTATTTCATTGCAGATATGTGTATTAACAAGTCTTGGCATACCTGTAAACTAAATTTAGGATGTATTTAGATGTTATTTGAATTTAATGTACTAAAAAAACCTGAATATAGTCCAGAAGTATAGGTGGGGCTAAATGGGCCACTATATCATGGTCATGAATGGGCCACCTTTGCCCTGATCATGAAAATATGGTTTTTCTGTTTTGGAACAGATGTCATAAGTTCCCACGGCCGCCATCTTGGAATTCTTCTTGGCGTGGAAACCCCTTTTCTACCAAGTAGTAAATGTCGCCAAGCACCGGTTTATATGCATGTTTGGCTTAACGAAAATAAAATGTAAATAATAAACAAAATTCGCTAAACTGGCAATCAGTAATCGTTGTATGAGCGCTTCGCGCACATTTACCGAAATAAAACATCGCCGAATTCAGCATTTCTCGCGATATAGCATTCTCAAAATTCAGCAGTTCTCGTTTTGTAGCAATCTCAAAATGTAAAAAACTCTTAAAGTAGCAAAATATACATAAAAAACGAAATTCGCTAAAGTAGCAATCAGCAATAGTTGTATGAGCGCTTCGCGCACATTTACCGAAAAAAACATCGCCGAATTCAGCATTTCTCGCGGTATAGCATTCTCAAAATTCAGCAGTTCTCGTTTTGTAGCAATCTCAAAATCTAAACAAGTAAGAAAAATCATGCGTTAAGCATAGATTATGAAACTCTTTCCAACACTTCCTGAATGCTTTAACAAAACTTCGTTATTTAGGGAAATAAGGTATATAAGTGAACTAAGTAAACATTTTAGAAAACACATAAAACATTTGAAAAACTGATTTTAGCAGTTACCTTCCATAGCAAATATGTATTCCAATTCTTTTGAACAGCCCTATATTTGATCTGTAGGTTGATATATATACTATATAATGGAGAAATTTAGTTTAGCAAGAAAACACATAACAGGTTGAAATTTCTCTTTCAGCAATTTATACTAATAGATTTAAATATACTTGTATACTTTTGTAAAACTCTGCGGTTAACCTAATACCTTTATTACACTCCTCTATTTAGCTAAAGTTTAATTTAAAGTAAAACACTCTTAAAACTACCGGAATCACATTTCCAGAAATTATCATTTATAGACGGCCATGTATCCAATTCTTTGCGTGACCCTGTATGTCATTTTATGTATGTTTTACAAACATTTCTTAGTAAACCAAATGCGGTTCAGCGTAAAAATGCCTAAGTCATTTAAAAATCACTTTTAAGCAATTTGCAATCATACCCAGTAACCATTACGAATTCTTTTGAGTAGCCCTGTATATCAATTACAGCATTTATACACACCATATACAATGCATAAATATAGTGAAACATAAAAGCACATAACATAATTAAAAATGCATTTCCAGCAATCATCGCTACTTTACAGTACTTCGGGTACAGTATAGTATCTGAAATCTTTTGTGTGTCCCTGTAAATGCTCTGCATTTCATATTATCCATGAAATAAGTTATAGTAAACCTTAGCGACGTATATCTATTTCATTATACATGTAATAGTTTAACATAATTAAAATACGCCGGAAAAAATTCCCTCCACTTCTATATCATTAGTATGTAACGGAATTCTTTTGTGCGGCCCTGTAAATGAATAATAACTAATTTTTGGGCCACATATTGTACAAAAAATTCATATTTTAGTCAACTTGATAAATGCATATCAATTTTATTATGTTTGAAAGCATGTAACATCATTAAAAATAATTTTAAACGATTTTTTCCCATAGGCCGTAATGTAACGGAAAACTTTTGACTGTCCCTGTAAATGAACTAAACATGCTACAAGCTTCATTTGCAATAGGGTTCGTGCTATGGTAGAGGTCACTAACATCCAAAAATTTCAGAACGATCCGAGTATATTTACTATAGTTAGAGCACGGACAGACAAACCGAAGTCATAAACACTTTTCAACTTTGTTGGAAAGTGTTAAAAACTCTTAAAGCAGCAAAATATACATAAAATTATCAACATACCTTAACAGACATCTGCTTTCTTGAAACCTCCAGCACGAAATAGCTCTCATAACATCGCCGTCATTTTCCAAAATAGGCTTAATACGCATTGACACGCTATAAACAAACCTCCCTTTCTTGTCAAAATTTCCTCATATTTCTTAATTACTTCAGCAAGAGCATTTAAAGGGACTACAGAAACTATAGTCAATGAAATACATCCAATAAATTTAACATAAAAATAAAAAGACAACGATAGAACATGATATCAAAATACATCCACAAAATTCTAAGCTTCTCAGGGGTTGCCAGAACATGACACGTCACACGGGGTTGACATATCGAGTTTGTCATATCCGTAAACACCGCCAACATGCCAACAAAAAATCGCCAAACAATTCAAAACAACAACGGCTGAGTGAAGATGCAGCATCTAAGCCCCAAAAACTCTAGCTAAAGTTTTCCTTTTCAGGTGAATTTGTTTTGTTTACAAGTTACATGCTTTAATTCTTAACAAATAGGAATATTTAATAAAAAATTTGGAAACTTTTCCAGAATAGGGGCATTGACAAGATAGACTTGCTTGGCGAGAGAAGGAAACTTTCATGCATAATTTCTGGCAACTTATTCACCGTCTCATATGCATTAAGCAATTTTTTTCAATATTAATGCAATTTATTTAATATAAACATGCCATTTTGCCCACAAACAGAAATAAATTGTATTATAGGTGAAAACTGGGAAATTGAGTTAGTAGCCAGTGGCCGGTAGACTCAGTTTCATTAGTGGCCACTTTTTAAAGTTAGTGGCCACTATAATGTTTCAAACTTTCTTGACATCTAGATAAACTATAATCGTTGTATATATACATATTTTTCTATAAATCAGAGTTTTATACCAGACAACAATTCTCAATAAGAATAGGGAAGCAGTCGAAATTCAAGAAAATTGCTTTAAAATTGCAATGTCCTTAACCCTTTCATGTCGGATTTTTATTCTTCAGTTTTGATAATAAAATTACTTTTATTTTAATAATGCTAATAGTAGTTATCTGAATAGATTTATTGAAGTTTAAAGATTATCTCATTGTCTGAATTCTAACGAATGAACTTATTTTGTGTACTATTCAATTCATATGATAATAGGAAGGAAGTTTTTGGAGACGTTTGGAAAATATCATTACAACAGAGTTTAACAGATATTACAACTTTCTAATGTTTTTTGTGTTTTATCACACATGATTTGTTCAGAAAAGTAACCTATACTATTTTAAATTTAAAGAGTGATATATATTTATAAAATAAAGGCATCGCCAACGGTGCAAAGAGAATTAAGCAAACTTTTATTGTTATTACTAAATGTCCAAGCATAAATGAAATCATAATAAGAAAGGCATAGCCATATACTATCATTACCATATGTATATAGTAGCAAAAGTAATTGTTAAGACAAAACAATACTCGATGAAAAGACATGTACTATTAACTGTAACATGTACTCCAAACCCGAAAGGGTCAAAATGCACTTGCAATTTTAAATGTGAAAGGAAAGGAAAAGGCAGTGAAAGAAAAGGAATAAATTATTTGAAATGCATGTGGAATCAAAGCTGATGAATATATTTTGCAGAATAAAACTGTTAAAAAAATAATCCAACTGAAGAGCAAGCACTTGGCGAAAAAATGAAATATTGAAAATGCAGCTAAATCATTGAAATCTACTTGCATCCGGTAGGAAAAAAAATTAACCAGTTTGCTAATTTGATGTAATCAAAGTAGAGATGCATATTTTCATGAAAAAAGTTGTATTTCAGTTGGCGATCGATAACAGATTTTTTAATCGCCATTTGGCGAGTGGCGACTATAGTACCGATCGATGGACGATTTTTTAATCGCCACTTTTACAACTTTAATCGCCACGTGGCGAGTGGCGACCGCTAATTTACACCTATAAATTGTATATATAAAAAATTAACAATAATAAGGCACAATCCTAGAACAAGCGGGACACCGATTTTGCTGATATTTTTGACATGTGCCAAGCACCCAGGCACACGAACCGAGAATTCAGCAACCTTAAAATTCTCCCCAATCGCAATTTATGCTTTTAGGCAAACAGCTTGCTAGCTTTCCAGAATGACAACAAGAAATTTTTCGACAAAGCTAAACAATTTTGATATTTATTTGTCATACAGATTTTGAAAACCTAATTTTTTAATTTATATTTCAGTTCTGTCTTGGCAAATAGTCTGATCATATTCAACCATATTGTAATTTGAGAAAAATGCCACATTTCCTCAAACTTTTAACTTTTTTTCTCAAGTTGACCATGGTATTTTCCTCTTTAAAAATGGTCTACATATCTTCTTTTTCTCCTATCTTTTTACAGATATATAATAATAAAAAAAAAAAAAAAAAAAAAAAAACTACAGATCTTTCGTCAGTTTTGCTTTACATATTTATAGTTTTAACCATAACAGTGCTCTTGTGAGGATATATTTTTTAAATATCCACAGTAATAAATTTAGACTGTATGATTAATTTATTTCGAGCAAAATACGCATTATCAAGGAAACTTTAGCACAAAGCTGAAATTATCAGGGAATTTTTATGTAATGTATTTGTGAGTTTGTGACCCTGATAAATTGAATAAATTGATATTTAAAATATTATTTCTTAGACAATTGAAAAAGATGCAATTATTTACAGTCGAGCCTTGTTATCCCAACACTCTAATGACCAGAGAAAAGTGTCGTCATAAGCGGAGTGTCGCGGTAACCGGAGTTGGAGAAAAATACATTTATAAAAAGCTGTATTTTTTATTAAGACAATTTTAAATTCATAACTGTTCTTACAGTTTTAAGCTAAAAAACGTTATTATTAACACACACAAAAAAAAAAATTGAAAAGAATAAAAATCAGATTTATGATGATTTGTTTTTTATTATTACATGAAATATTGATGAATTAAGCATCCCTAGATTAGCTTCCTACAATTCTGTTTTCAATATTATACCATGAATTGTAATCAATATTCGTTGTTACAGAAATGGATGTTTGATAATTTCTGATCGTTGCAATGCAATGCTTCGATTTTAGTCTGATGAAAAACGCCGTGATAAGAAAGCGCCGCCTGACCAGAACAAAAAGACTGCGAGTAGACTGATATGTCTATCTGGAGCTTAAGTGGGTCATTTATAGTGTGTGGGTTTATTTATTCACATAAAGGATTGAAGTAAAATTTCCTATTTATCTCAATGGGGGTTTTAGACTCTTGTAAAAAGTTTGGCCAAGACATTTCTTACCGCTTAATTTACGTGCTTATAAGGTGAATTATGAAAAATGGACAATCTTCCTAAACCATCAGGATATCCGGAGTTGAAAATTATTCACCGACGTAAACTCCAGAGTTTATTTACATTAAAATTGTATTAAGAAAATCAGGACTTTGAAAAACTGACATGATAAGCAGGTGTTGGGATAGCATGGTCTGACTGTATATGATTCCTATTTAAATATCTTCTAGTGTGAAAATTCTAAAATATCCTTTTTATCCACCAAGTCATTACTAAATAATTATTGTATATGTATCAGAATTAGGGATTTACCGAATAGTCGATTCGGTATTCGGTGATTCGGCATGTAAACCGAATATTCAGCTTCGGCCGAATACTTAAAAGTATTCGGCCGAATAATTGTGGGTAAGTATTTTCTTAGAAGTAGAAGAATTCTCTTTTAATTAGAAGTAGAATAGGCTAAACGATGAGTTTCAATATTATGTGCATGAGTTCAGAGTTCAGTTGCACTACAAAAAACAAGTCAAAGGACATTTTTAATATTAAAAAAAAAACTTTTTATTTCCTAAAATAGCCTACATAGGGGTAAAATCAAAATAACTATCTACGATGAGAGAAAAACAGTAAGGAAGGTGGGCATCTTTCTCTTATAATTTAATTTTAATTATTTCTACTTTAGTTTTCTTAATTTAAATTTATTTAATGTGTATTTTCTTTAACATACACCTCAAATAAGTGCGTCAGATTTCATCTCTGTATATCTAAGGTGTATATTAAAGAAAATGCATCAAATAAGTATACCCCTATGTCTATCCTATAGCTTTTATAACCATTAAAATTGCTCAAATTTGTTATCTCCATCACCAAAATGTTAAACTATTAATCAAAATATAAATAAATATCAATAATTTGACAGAAAGTACTTAAATGTATAAATTGATATACCTTTTGTATTTGGGAACATTCCTATTCAATACGTTTATAATTAGACAATCAGTAAATAAGCTTAATGACAACATTGTTTCTTTTTAATTGAATGAACTTTAGTTTTTCTAACAATCCTTACCCTTAATAATAGCCTGTATAGTTTAATGTTTTCACAGGTTATTTTGGGTATTGACTAGTGATAAAATAATAAAAAATAAGTGATGGGTTAATGAATTTGTGAGTGGAAAGTACTGATTAAATTTTTTTGGTGTAATTAGATTTAAGAATAAAAATGTAACTGAATTAAATTACTAAGAATTTAATTTTAATTAAAAGTTTATTAAAAAAGCTAATATATGAAAAAATGTATATTAAAAAATTTTAAGTATTCGGTTACCGAATATTCGGTGTACACTTTGACCGAAGCTTCGGTATTCGGTATTCGGCAAAATTGCTGCTTCGGTCAATCCCTAATCAGAATAGAACTGCAAAAAAAAAAAAAAAAAAAAGCAAATTTCATTTTTTTAACTCTGACATTGGAATTCCAGGGAATTTAAACATAAAATATGTGGGATAATCATGTATTAGTAAAGAATTTGCTTTTTAATCAAATTGCAGGATTCCCTATATTCATTTAATAATGTTAAAAAACATTAATATGCATTAAATTTGAGCTCATTGCGGGGCTCCCTCTGGTCCTTTTTCTGAAAAACAGTAATTTTTTAGAAAGAAATTCGTGGTAGATTTTTGCATTTAATTGCAATAAAAATGCTCTTCCCAGTATGTTTCTAAGAAATTTATAAAGAAAATTTTTCTTTAAATAAAGGTGGTATTCGAAAAACAAACCAAGTGGGAGCCATGTCATTGGAATAACAAGATCATATACTGTACACCATTGATGTTTTTTAAATATCCCATATCTTTAAAAATCGATGTTAATGTCACACATGTACTTGATGTCCAAATTGTGGTAGCAGAAATTTCAAGACATGGACTGGTGTCACAGATTTTATTTTCTTTTTTGCAGATTCTTTTTCCGTCGAACCTTTATTTCACTTTATATTATGTTTATATCTTTGTTACTTAAATGCAAAAACTTAAGATTATTAAAGACGTTACAGGTAATTGATTGTTTGATTTTTTAACACTTCAATTTAAAAATATTTTTTCTGCTGATTGTTTTCTGCCCCTGAAGTATCTCTTGCAGACACTTTGAGAATTTTCTGCTACTGGGGTCCAAATAAGTTGCAATTTTCAATACATTTTTTAATGTATTAAAACAAAGCTTTTTCGAAAGATTTAAGACCTTTTGTTCTGAAAGTTAGAAGTTTAAAAGTTGACATTGTTTTGATGTTTATTTGACCCCTTCACAATGCTACTTCTGCCAATGGGGCAACACTTTTTCAAAACGACAAAAAAAAAAAAAAAAAAAAAAAGTCTTATTTAATTGCTGAAGTACTGAGATAAAATAAAGTGGAAATGTCTGATAAAAATAGTCGTGTCCAAAATCAAGCTTTTTGCATAGCCTTATACAGCATGTATATATGTGATGCTCATCTCAAAGTATTTCAATATTTTATTATTTGTTTTATGTTGATAATAATTCTGTGTTTTACTGGTTATAACAAGTGAAATTTTGAATGATAGTCATTTTGTTGCATATCTTAAATCTGTTAAAGGTATAACATTGTTACTTTTATGCATTCTTTTTGTTCCATAAATAATGTCATTGTGCCTAAATGTGACACGATTTTCCATACTTTTCTTGTATTTAGTGTATATTATTAACATTTAAAAAAATAAATGTTATATATTTAACTAAGCAGAAAATTATTGAATACTGTGCCTTTAGTTCAAAACTACAGAATTCCACAAAATAAGTCAACAAGATATGATTGTCGCTTGCGATAGTTAAAACTAGGGGTGTATCGAGTAATTGTGTATAAGAAAGAACTATCGATGTGCACATGAAGCATGTTTATGTAACACATACATGCATGCACAAACATAACATGTTTGCATATGTGTATTAGGCCTGGGCCTTAAATCGATTTAAAGCTAACATCGGAAATCCGATTTAACCATTGGTCTAAAATCGATTTAAGTTAACATTGGAAATTACAATTTAGCGTATGTCTTGAATCGCGATTTAGTCTTTGTCTTCAATTGTGATTTAAAGCTAACATCAGAAATCCAATTTAACCATTAGTCTTAAAACGAATTTAAGCATTGATGTATCCACTGCATGCATGGCAAACTGGTGCTAAATCGATTTAGCGGGATTCAATTTAAGCAAACATCGCAAGATCGCTCTCCGATTTAAGAAAAAGACGATGTAAGTAAAAATTGACTTTTTTTTTTTCGTAAACGAGATTCAGAGTTTATGAGATTGGAATGTGTATTTTTCTTTAAATTAAGCATTTATATTAAAATAATATTCATGTTGAAAGTTGAAAAGAAAAGGTAAAATTTAATTCTTAAAATCCAAATTCATCGAATTTTAGTTTATATGCTAAAGCAATCTTTTGATGAAAAATTAAGTTTTCACATGTTTGAGTGATATTTTAATATGTATTTTTTATTTTGTATTATTCTGTAATTAATTAAAATATATTAAAGTAGAATCCTGCATTGTTTCAAGATTGTTTTCCTGAAATTGATTCAGTATTTATATGATTAAAAATAATAATAAAGTTTTATATTTAAAATCCACATTCATCAATTTTCAGTTTATATTTTTATACATTCTTTTGAGAAAAAATTTATTTTTTGCATGTTTTAGTAATAGTTTAACATATATTTTTTATTTTCTATTATTTTGTAATTAATGAAAATTGAAAATATTTTTATTTTTCAAATTAAGATCTTTTTTGCTGAAATTGATTGAGTATTTATGGTTGGAAAAACAGAATAAAGTTTCATATTTAAAATCCATATTCATCGAATTTGTTTTTATTTTGATGCATTCTTTTAATGAAATATTCATTTTTCACATGTTAGGGAGCTATTTTAATAGATATATATTCTTTATTTTCTATTATTCTGTAATTAATTAAAATATTTTAAAATAGTCATGCATCGGCTTTAACATCCGATTTCAACACCGGCCACGTGGATCCAGTATTTTGCTGAAATTGATTCACTATTTATGACTAAGAAAAAAACCAATATCTTAAGGTTAAAAAATCTAAATTCATCAAATTTCAGTTTATATTTGTACGCATTATTTTGATGAAAAATTAGTAATTTTGATATGTTTGTGTAATATTGGAACACATTTTAGTTTTAATTTATTATTATTTTCTAATTAATTAAAAATACTTTAATAGAGTTTTGTAAAGAGTCCGATAACTTTTTTTTTCCTTATAGCAGAATGGAAATGAAAATGGGTGTGGGAGGCATTCATTAGATTTTCTGCAGATCTGCGATTTTCTGCTTTTTTGAAGTTTTGTGATCATTAAAAATCAGGGTTGTTTGGTTTAAACCAAATGTTTTTTTTTTTTTAAACCATGCTGTTTTTTTTTTTTTTCATCTGGTTTTTTCTCTTTTTCCCTAATGTTTTCATTTATTTTACACATTATTGAAAAATGCAAAATCCAAGTTATGCAGAAGCTACAAGCAAAACTTTAGAAAAATGATGAGTTAATAATCTTGTAAAGGGACAAACATTTTTAGTCAATGAAACTTTTCTTATAAGCATTAAATGTACATGGCAGACTAATTAATTTTTCTAAAAGCTGGGGGGAAAAAGTAGTTAGTTTTCTTTCTTCTTCTTTTTCAATCCTTTTTTTTTTTTAAATAAATAGCCAAAATGGCAGATTTGAGCTAAAAATACACTTTTTACTACTTAGATTGCTTGATTAGTTAAGATTTACTAAGGATTACATTATGCCTCAATGATGACATAATCATAAGTAATTCTCTCCATTGGTTACACTTTGTTTTGTATGCTAATGAATGGTTGGCTGTGAATTTTCTTTATTGTATCATTGCTATCGGGTTTAGTAAGCCTTTGTTTTTCTTCCATTCGTACATTGGGATTGGGGTTTTGTATTATGATTTTATTCTGTTATCAGCACGGTTGGCATTGTTTAAATCAATTTGTTAACCAACTGGTTTTTTAGAAAAAATTAAATATAATATTTTCTCTTTTTTGTAATTTAAGTGTTTCAAATTATTGGATATAAATAATTTCTACTTTTAACCAGGGATGTAGTGGAGGGTATATGAAGTATACCTTCTGAATTTTTTAAAGAAGCTCCGTATACCATCTGTTTCTCAAAGCTATAGCGTATACCTTAACCATGAACGTTTAGGACTCTAGCGTATGCCCTCTGCCTGTAACGTATATTCTCTGCATTTTTTACGACTATAACACTGCTTTTAACAGTCTTATCCCAACAGTCACCGTGAGGCATAGTGAGTCTAGGTTAATTTGTATGCTTGTGTTGATGAACATATCTGAAACTCTAAAGAGGAAATTTAAAACATGTGAATTTAGCAAAGATAAAATAGACTAAAAATATCCTATATTTTGAATAAATTATTGAATAAATATATTTGAATAAATATTGTTTACTTTTAACTAAAATATGCAATAAGGTATATTTAAATCGTCTATTGCATAATCGAATCCATTATTTAGATCTGACAAATAAATGGGAGAAAATTGAGATAAGGCTCACTTGAGACATAATAGAAAAAAGTCTCATAAAAATGCTCAAAAAGGTATATTATTAATTTTTAGTTTAGAAATTTAAAAGTAATAGGTATTATAACATAGCTTAGAAAAAAAGCCTTTGTATTAAGTCTGATGACTATTTAAATGTTTTAGTGGATAGCAACTTCTATAAAACTTTCAATTTTAAGATCAATGTTTTCAGTAGTCTAAAAAGCTGGTAAATAGGTATTTCTGTTTATTTTACTGTTGCCTTTTTTACCTGGCAGTTTCTGAAGTGTCAAATGACAAATAACAATACTTCTTGAAACGTGTAAAGACTCTAGTGCTAAATTCAAATCATTCCAGGAATTCTTTATATAAAGCTTTACTTTCAATAAAAGATAATAATCGTTCATGTAGTGTTCTAACAGAAAAATCAGATATCTGATTGCAAATATTTCAAAGAAATTATTTTGAATAGCCATGGGAAAGTATATTGTATTTATGAAACTACACCATATATTTATTTATAGTACTATAGTAATCAAAAGATTGTTTATTAAGATTTTCAAGGTATCAACAGTGGCGTAGCTACATGTTCAGCGCCCTGGAGCAAGTAAAGTTTGTGCGCCCTATTATCACTGAAAAAAGTTCTGTGCAATTTTTTTTTTAAGTTTAAAATTTACATACTATTTTTAATTCGATATAAAACCTTACTTTTATTTGAAGGTCAAAGAATTTTAACAATTTATTAAATATAAATAATTAAAAATAAATAATGAAACGAATTGTAATTCTTTAAGTACGTTGTACCTAGCAATATTTTCTGCGAATTGGGCGAGATTTTCGTTTTAAATGCGCCAGTGGCCCAATACAATCTGCCACTCTTAATGTCTATTTTTCTTTTCAATGTTTCAAAGCATTGTGGAATATCAATAAAAAACACCCATGTGTCAAGAATTTATTTATTTATTTATTTTTGTCACTTTTCGCATATGCATGAAACACTTTTTTGTGTTTACTATAGTTCCAGAAAATACTAAAATTCCAGAAAATTCAAAGTATCATAACTCTGTAAGTTTTGATCGTTCAAAAAATAAATTTTTATTATTTTACTACCTGTTAAAGTACGGAAATTTTTTTCGAAATACAGAACCCAAGGACCAAACAAAAAAGTAAAGCTCGTAGCTTTTAGAAAATAACTCTTTTGATATAAATTACTTTTAAGAGGACAAATAACAACTTTGAAACTTTTCTACTATTGGAACTATATTTCTACAGCTAATGGTTTAGAAAATTAGCCAATAGACAACGATAAAAGTTGATACCATGGTTCTGACTGGCTTTTGACTAAACTGAGCAATTTGGCTAATTGCTGAAGAAAAGCTAGCCAAATTCAAATAATAGTAATAATAGATTCGTCGAGAAACACTAAAGAATATCAAAGCACAAATAATGAGTTACACCGAAAAGGTTTAATCGTACGATAAATAACGTAATTGAGGGTATCGTCAAAAGAAGAAAAAAAATCTCTTGCAATTTGGCCATTTCAAGTTTTAGTTATCTCGACAAAGAAACATTTTGGCATTATGGTGATCGGCAGCGAGAACCTTGATTGACACCTTTAATATATTACTCGAGATTGCAGTTTTTACTTTCCATACACTTACACATGCAATGTAAGGAAGGAAATAGGAAAGCATTGCAATCAGAATGGAAATAATAGAATATTTTTACATTTTCAAATACACTAAAAAAGTTCTCACAATTTTTATGCATGTTAGAATTGCCTTAAGATTCCCAAAGCATGATTTAGTGTGTTTCTGATGTTTAGTGTGTTTCTGATGTTGTCGGCAGGTTTGTTATAAATTTGTCGCAAGAATTGTATTAATATTTGAAGAAATCCGCCGACGGGTTTGGTATCTAAACTATTTTTCAACCATTATGTGATGATAACTGATGAACATTTTGTCTTATATCTCAGTTAAATTATTTTTATTGCTCATGTTCATCTTATATCTGTACAGCAATGTTTCACCACGCAGACAGTAGTTGCTCGACTGGGATTCACAATTACTTTACTGCTAATAATTTCAAAAAACAAAATTTCTCCTTATTTAATACTTTAATAATAGACAATAGTACGATTAAACCAGATCTAATTTTATGTACTAATACTCTAATAGAAAAGTTATTGTGAACCCCTGAAGAGCCGCTACTGCACGCAGGGTCGTATTCTGGAATTTTGGAGGGCGCAACATTTTAGAAACTCATTATTTTACCACATTGCTAGTAGAAACCACTAATATTCATTACCATTCCAGTTTTTAGGGTTTCGTTCATCTGACGAAACCCTATTCATCTCACTCCTCTGTCTGTCTGTCACAGATCCCGTTCTCAGAAACTATATATGTTGGAGACTTGAAATTTTGCATACTTATAGCTGGACACCTGAGATCCAACGACAAATCATAAAATTTTGAAAAAGTCGTAATTAGCGGACGTTATTAATTAAAAACTCCCATTTTTACGTCTCATTAACGAAGAAACGGTATAAAATGAATTCAGATAGGAACGGACTCTTGAAATATTTTCATTTCTCCTCCGGGTTGCCACACATCTGCGCTTCGAAATTGCAGGTTTGCCAGAGCGCGCTTTAAGCAAAAAAGTGTACTGGACATTTTTAAATCGACTTTTATCTCAGAAAGTTTTTGGGCGAGAAATTTTTAACTTACACAGACATACGCAGAAAAAAATCTACTTTCATTTGGTATACAGATTAGTGATGGGCGATTTCGATTTTTTTAATCGATTTAATCGATACTATGGCCAACTCGATTTAATCGATACTATAAATTTTTTAATCGATGTCTCTAAAGGTCATATCATTTTCATTTTCCTTCAAAAATTTAAGGTCAAGTAGTTGCATGTCCAATCCCAAAACTTTCTTCTGTCTCATAAATGTTAAAACTTCAAAATTCGCTATCACAGTGTCAAATTTAAATAACCTATACCCATCATGAGGATCCAAAAGTATAGGTTCGTTGAAATATGTGTATTTAAAAAATATATATAAGAATCCCATTTTTCTAACAAATCATTGAATTTCGGCCCACACCCTCTTAGATGTCCGCAACGGAAAATCCCAGTTCAAAGGGCATAAAAGCGACACCTACTGGGTAGTATACACCCAAGCCTAATAAGGATCTGTTTATACGACAGTGTAACAGAATATGAAGTTTGATTAAATTCCGTGCATTAGTTTTGAGATATGGCTATCATGAATATCATGAAAAAAGCAGTATAGCAACGCAGCCTATTACATGATTAACACGAAAGACTCAGAAAAAACAACTTACGTCAATGACTAACAGAATATTAAGTTTGATGAAATTCCATTCATTACTTCTTGAGATGTTATCGCAAACATTGTGTAAACCCTGAAAAACAGTGTTGAATTCAGGGGCTGGTACGGGTGGACCCCCCCCCCCCCCCGGAACATTGAAATGTCCCCTAGGGAGATTTGAGATTTTATGCTTAATGGACGAAAGTCCAATCCTTCCCCCCTCGTAACTCTAGAATGTTCCTCTCCAGAACCATAGAAATCCCCCCGGAGAAAAATGTCTGAAATCAACACTGTTGATAAAAGCAGCATGGCAGCACAATTTGTTATATCATTTACACAAAAACCTAATCATGGATAACTTATGGCATTGTCTAACAGAATATTAAGTTTGATGAAATTTCGTTCATTAGTTCTTGAGATATTATCCTAAAATTGTTTAAATCCTGAAAAACGTGTTGAATTCAGGGGGTGGCCCGGGGGGATGACATTCCTCCCCCCCGCAACAAAGCATAAAATCTCAAACTTTCTGGGGGGCATTTGAGTGTTTCTGGGGGAGGAGAATGTCACCCCCCCGGGCCACCCCCTGAGTTCAATACGTTTTTGTACATTAAAAATTGATGAAATTTCGTTCATTAGTTCTTGAGATATTATCCCTAACATTATTTAAATCCTGAAAAACGTGTTGAATTCAGGGGATGGCCCGGGAGGGTAGCATTCCTCCCCCCCCCCGGCAACATTCAAATGCCCCCCAG